>OZ022263.1:54425369-57005369 GCA_963978885.1 Nemotelus pantherinus
TCGCGATAGAAGTTTGCTGCTGCGTAGGTGGCTTGATTCATGATTCTTCCCCAGGTTGAAATGTTTATGCGGTAAATTGTGAAAAGACGTTCCTGTTTCTATTTAGATCTCAAGGGAATACTGTTGAAAAATCCTTTCGAATATTTTGCAGATTTTGAACAAATACATTCATTTGGCGGTCACAATACTTCAAATTTAACAAGGTAATCTTAGAATTTTTCCGACGGATAGAAGAGGCTAGATGTAAGACCTAGGATAAAGAATTAGGTCTAATTAGGCTAAGTTAGCTTTAGTTAGGTATAAGTTAGGCTTAAGTCTTAGCGTAAGGTAGATTTTCAGTGGCTATCGCTGGGATAATCTCAGCCACTGTACACGGCTGGGTATGATAATTAGCGTGTAAGATTAAAAGAAAATTCAAAAGATAGACATAAAAAAAATTAAACAATCAAGAGCCAGCAAACCAAAATATTATAGCCGCTAGTTAGTAAATTTTTTTTTATTGTAAATAGTACTTAAATTAGATTAATATCTAAATAATCTTTCTAAAAAAAAAAAGAATTTTTCCACAATTATCCCGCAAGTCGACGCAGTATGACAAATCGTTTGGAGTAAGATATTCATAATAATTCCAATTTATGGTGCTCCCAAGATATTTACATAAATATTGATTAAAAGTGCATGTACGAGTATAATTGTTAATGCTGTCGGCAAGTTTTAAAAACAGTCATTTAAATGCAAAATAATGACTTCATGCATATGAGTAAAGTTGTTTGATATAATCTTATAAAAACGATTTACCTTATGTTTTTATGTATGTTACGAACACCTCTATATTGTAGCAACATAATTCTAGAAATAAGCACGCATTCATGCAGTCAATTATGAATTCAAATTCGATCAACCGCAATAATAGGCGGCGATAAGCTTGTTAATAACTTTTATAGTGTATATTTAGGAATCGAATTCGGATACGGCAAGAAATGCCACTATAGTGTGATTTAATCTCAGCAGGTAGTATTTGAAAGTTGCAGTAGCTCTGTATTTGAATCATAGAGTTTGTAGCTTGGGACTAAGCTGCTTGCTATTGACGAAGATATTTTCGCCATAGAAAGCTCTGAGTGCAATGATTCTTGAATTTTGACGGTTAAGTTTTTGGGTTACTCATACGTAAACCTAAAAATATCAATCAATATTGCGGAGGATATATCACAGGTTTACTAAAATTAAAACAGGGGATCTGAATTCCGTCAAAATAAATCAATTTGATTACATCACAAGAATGCTCGGAAGAAGGATAAGAAAACGAAAATACGGAAAGAAAATGCAAGCAACAACAATGCTAAAACAAAAGTGCAGAAGACAAAAGTAATATTCCAGGAAATGCTTCGAACACTTCATTTTTTCAATCTTCGAACACATCCATATAACAATGTGTTTGGGGTTTATAGCCTTGTCATGTAGTTTCTTATGAATCAGAACTTAGACAATTCCACGCCGATATGTCACAGGAAAGCTTCATAGAACTTCAGCTTTTAAATTAGCATGTAAAGATTTTTTCCTTGCGGAGTTTAGTGCGAATCTTGGATTTCTAAGTATTTGTTCATTTGTCAAACGGAAATAGTCTTTAATGAAATAAATAAATAGTAATATTGATTACAACATGTATGTACATAAATTATATTATAAGTTGACTAAACAAATTCATCAGCTGTTGAGACCTTAAGGGGATATTCTAGTCTAGAAATTTGATCAAATCGATTTTTTTTCGTTTGCATATTTTCAAAGTTTAGACCTTTAAGGATAAGCTTTTAAAAAGATTTTCAGAAACTAGAATTATTTTTGGAGTTACACCTAATTTTGTGACACGTCAACTAACTGCCCGAAACGAGACTCCAAGTTTTAAACGCGTTTTTCTCGGAACTACTTTTCTCGATACGGTTGACATGATATCTCTAGTTGTAATGAACCGATTTACGTGAAATTTCGCACAAACCTTCTTTACACTATTGGTTATTGTCTGACGTAGGGATTTTTCAAATTTTTATTTCTACTATTTATTAAAAATCCCCAAAGTTAAAAAAATGAGGCAAAAAACCAACTTTTTTTTACATGGACGCCATTTTGTGAAAAAAAAGTTTTTTTCACGACGAATTTCACATTTTTCTTATTACAGAATTTACCAAAAATGTATGTTTCAGGCCACCTGGAAGGTTGGAATCATGTCAACCATGAGTCAAGTTTTTTTTTGAGCCTTCACTTCGCCGGCCTGTATCTACATCAATTTTTTAATTTTTATCTTTTGAATACATTTTTGTACTCTTAAAATGTTAATAAAAGACTGGTAAAAAAATATATGGCAAAAATGTTCATGGTTTTTTTTTATTGCGTCCGTAAAATCACCTCAAAATCGTGCCTCTAGACCAGAATACTGCCTTAATACTACCATGAAAGATGAGCAAATAAGAATTTATATATTAACATTAGCTATAACTGATAGCAAATATCCATGTATTCAGGGGCGGATTTGCCACTAGGCCAGGTAGGCCCGGGCCTTGGGCGGCAAATTTTGGGGGCGGCAAATTTTCGATTTTTTTTTGCTCGGTCACTTTTCGATTTTTTTTTTGTGCGGCAGTTTTTTTTCTGTCCTATATGTACATATATCTGAGTTGAATAAGCCTAATACCTCAAGCCAACTGAATTCTCTAAAAAATTAATGCACGCGAAAATTCACCTCTGATGATTTTTTTCGGACATTAAAAAGTTTGACTTATAATAAATATCGAAATGCGATCACGGTAAAGGACCAAAGAAACTCAAAAATACCTAAAAAGTGCCTAGAAAGTATCTGAAAATACCTAAAAACAGCCTAAAAAGATCCTAAAAAGAACCCAAATAATACATCTTCAATTTAGGAAATCTTATCAGAGGTAAATATTAGCGTGCATTGATTTATCAAAGAATTTCTTTTTTATTATTATGGTACAGGGTATATCAACTACATACGAATCTCTTTATTTTTGACATATTTTTCAAATTGCACTTCATTACTGAAAATAATTTCTATAAAAAAATTTCTATAAAATGAAATCTAGAACATCATAGGTCAAAATATTTCGGGTTCATCCTTAACATTAATTTACAGTAGTCGAGTTCATAGTTTCTCTCCAGTCAAGTGCGGAAGCAAACTTTGAACAGAATAGTAAACTTACTTATCAAAATATGAGCGAAGACTTTGGAATTATATGCGATGTAAAGAATTTGGAATTATATGCGATGTATACGGTTTTGGACTGTTAAAAATTGGTATTTTTTTATTCTTTTTTTTAAGTACTTTTAGGTTCTTTACCGTGCGTGTATTTTAATAATTGTTTGTGTGGCAAGGGCGCAATAATAGGGAATTTTTACGAACGAACCGGTATCGGTTTTGCTCTGACATTCCTTATTTGTGAGCTCGGGCGCAAAGAAAAAAAGCGAAGTATTCTAAGGAATCGAACAAAAATCGTGCATTGTCACATATAATATAATTCACGAAAAGGGCGGCAAATATTTCTGAGGCCTAGGGCGGTGAAATGGTAAAATCCGCCCCTGCATGTATTAATTAATATCTGGAGTGTGATCAAGATTGTTGTCATAGCAGCTGTAGCTGCTGTTTTAGCGGATCTGACTGTCCAATCGCACGAAAAAGTTGCTCTCTGATGTTTGCTATTCGACAGTCGGACCATCCAAGATTTCAGAATAGCTGCTATCGTAGAAGCTGTAGAAAGAATGTAGCTGAAACAAAATGCATGTTTGTATGTAGCTGACATAATTAGAAATGAAAATGAAAAAAAGTTTTCAATTTTTGGTTACAAAGGAGATGAACAATAAATTTAAAAATAATGCGATCATAAACTATACACCTCCACTCGAATTTTAAGAAGGATTTTAAACAGCGCTGCTTATCTTGAGTTTTTAGTTTTTAGAAGGCGGGTATGAAGCGCTAGAAGCCTGACATACTGATTCATGTGGCATCAAATTTTCAACGTTTTCCTTTCACTCATCCAAATTCTCACAGACAAAGGCTGGTGCTGACTTAATCGTGAAGCCAAATTTTGACAAGTCTCCATTATCTGGTCATTCTTTGGAGTGAAATTTTTTACAATGGAAAAAATGGAGATTTTGCTGATTTCCGACAGATAAAATGTCTAGAGTTTCAATTTTCGATCGATTTTGATATTGGAAAGACATTTTCATAATTCAATTTTCAAATTCAAACACCAAATGTCACTTTATAGCTTGAAAAAATGAGCAGCACATACTAAATTGGTTTGAAATTATTAGACATAAGTGAAACTTTTTGAATATTTTATGACAGTTTTACTCATTTGTGCTGCTGTATGTTGAAAGCTCAGAAATTTTGTAGAGTTTAGAAAGTGTAGTGCAAGTGTTGAGCTGGTCCATTTAAATGCAAAGATGAACTTTGAACGAATACGGAGAAAAAAATTGTTATTGAATTGTGCCGTGTGAAAGCCGAACTACAAAGCAGCTCTTGGCTGTCCAACACGCATAGCTGTTTTGCATTGCTACTGCCAATTTTGACAATTGCTAAACTGATGCTATAATATGCTTTCAGTTAGATTATTTTGTGAATCTCGGCACTCCGTGCGTTTTTTCCTTGACCAGTCTTTTGAATTTCTTCGTGTTTTAGCTACGATCCTAACTAAGTTTCATATTAAAACTAATGACTGCGGCAGGTAGCCAATGCTCACGCCTTTCCCTAAAATTTGTTGGATTGTCATACCAGAAGTGTGGAAATTACTCTAGATGGCATGGTAAGTTACGTCAACACGGATGTAATCAGTGTGTGTGGCGGTAACAGATAAAAGTATATCTCTGTCTACGGTAAAGGTGGTGTTAACTAACGATTGAACTTAATAAAACAAAAAATGCAAAACTATCAAAACTTCATGCAAAGCTAAATTTTTTTTATTCTTATAATACGATTCCGAATTAAAAAAAGATGAGAAGTCGGTTGAAGTCATCATATGTATCAAGTAAATATACTTTATTGATACTACTGACTGAGTGAATTAATTGGAGAGAAATGAAAGGCCTTAGTATTTTTTTTTGTATTAAAAAATGATATGGTACTCAGAGGCTTTTGGACAAACATATTCAAAATTACTTATTTAATGTTTGAGCTTCGCGTTGACGAATTAATAGTTTTGCTAGATAATCGTGGAAGTCTTATAAAAATATAAATCATCCTAAGTAACACGATTTAATTGATTTATGGTACGATTATGACAGAACATATACTCAAGATAAAAAATAAATTTGGTGAAAGTAAAAGAGATTCCATAATCAAAATGATGATATTATACGCAAACACAACGCTAGTGGTTATTATTTTCTTACCGGTCAAACTATTAACTATTCAGTAGGAAACTTTTTTGTTTTAATTTTAAAAAATGTGCATCTCCTTGTAGAGAATTTGATAAATTAACATCATATTTTCGAATGCTATTTTATACCCACGTACGTAATGAAACGAGAATGCATTTATTTAGAAAGTGCCAAATGTCTATAGAAGTCTAATTTAGAAAATTCATTATTACTTCTTTTTTGAACCGACCTTTTGGCCTCCTTATTGAGCGTTAGTCTTTAAGGACTTCTCTTTTCCAGGGTCTGCGTCGGTTTGGCTGGCATATTATCCGGGAGGGACTTTGGCCACACTTTTTAGCCCAGAGTCAGTGGGCGGTGTAACTGCTATAGCCCCAACAGTGGTTAGAGCCTGAGTGGGTCAGCCCAATTCTATTGTTTGTATATATAGCGGCTAGTATTATTTCATGACGAATGAATAATACGTAGCGTCCTTCATTATTTCTTGGAGCATATCCACCTCATTGTTTAATGATACATACAAAGCGGCACATCAGCATCCATCGAGGTCGGAAAAAAGGGCGTGCCGCTTTTTTGGACCAGGGGCCTTCCCGGTAGGGATGTTCGATATATATCGATTTATAAGAAATATCGATATTTGACTCCCGATGTATCGAATCAACGCGATATAATCGAATCCTCAGATATCGATTATTATAATATCGATATATTATCCGATACAAGAATATCGTATTGTGCTTGCAAACGAGTTGGTCAAAAAATGTTCGTTTTTCGTGTCGCGACGCGAGCTAACCGCTGGTCGAGCAAGAGAAGAGAACGAAAAGAAGCAAACCGTTCAAACCAGTCTGTTTGCTTTTGTATTATTTTCTAATTAATTGGTCTAATTAATTGGATCGTGTCCACCGCGCTACCCATTCTCGTAAATTGACAAAACTTAGGTTTATCTTTTTTTTACAGATTGTGAAGGCTTCTCGGTGATTGGGCGGTTGTTAATTTAAATTTATTAACCTTAAAAAAAACTTGGTCTTACAATAGAGATAGTGAGCCGTGTGTACGCGAATTTTAGAAGCTACAACCAAAAGCTCGTAGAACTTAGGTAGCGGAGAAACCAAAGGGAATATCTGAATTAGTAAATCTCTCGATTTGTTCTATTTATAGATTTTATCTTTGCATCCGCGATTCAAGGAGCTTCATTTTAAAGACCAACTGGCTTGTTCGAATGCCATACTTAAAATCAAAGAACTAATGAAAAAAGATCAGCAAGACGAATTATGTGTAGCTGCGGGACCAGACTCGGATAGCTCAGACATAACTCAGTACGATTTTAGTCTCTGGAGCGATCATCATCATTTAGCTCAACGAAATTGGAAAACAAATAAAACTGATGAAAGTGTCTCAGACGAATTATCTCTTTACTTGAGGGCTCTAGTTGGCAGATTAAATGAAAGCTCTTTGGCAGTATGGGTTGATTATAAAGTACAATTTCCGAAGTTATACAAGAACTTGACTATGGTCGCTAGTTCTGTGCCTTCTGAAAGATTATTTTCGAAGGCTACGCAGGTCTTAACTCAACAGTGAAATCGGCTACAAGCTAAACGGGTGAACAAATTTTTGTGTATGCAAGGTTTAAGCAAAAAATATTGGGAACTTTGAAAAAATCGTTATATCATGATTGATTTGGATTCTATTGCTTTTTTCGCATATATTAAATATAATTGATTTGTGTTCAATTTCTTCTTTTAACTATTTACTGTTACTGAACTCTGACCTTTCCTTATGAATTGCGCTATTTTAGGCTTAGGTTTGTTGCATTAATTTTCTACAGACAACGGTTTCGAAGCTGATATGGTCAACTCTTCATTGTTGGTGGGGGTTAGGAAACGTAAAGTTCAGAAATGAATACATTCATTGAGTTTAAGAATAACTAAATTTTTTCACATGTTAAGATATTGCAAGACTGTAGATATGACCTTATCTTTGCCCCAAAATATTTGAAATTTTCCTTTATAATATTTTGTTATATCATAAAATCTATTTACTTTCTTTATTCCCCTTTAACTTACAATTTGAGATGAGCCAGTCCATCATGAAATAAATACAGGCGGGCCTCGATTTACGTCGCCTCGATTTAAGTCGTTTCGATTTACGTTGTCTTACTTTTTGATTCCGTGCTTCGATTTACGTCGGCAAAATTTCGATATCTTTTTTTTTCTGTGCATGAACATTTGTAGGAATTTCCTTCGTTCTTCATTCTTACTACCTGAAATGTACACCTGTACAGTAATCAAGGAAGTGACGCATAACGAGGATTCACCGATAGAATTGTTCAAGAATCCAGATGCCATTAGCTATCCGAAGAAGAAAAAGTTGCCTGAAAATGTTTTCCAAAAATGAAGTGGAAGAATTTGTAACTTCTAATGAACAACCCCTATCTACCGAAGAACTTTTAGAATATTTGAGCGATCATCAGAATCCGAAGAACGAACGTTGAAGACCAGAGATGCGCATTAACATTAGCAAAAATGTCAAAAGCCATCAACTTTTTCTATCAATCGGTAAATATCTTTGAGTCTTGCGATCCGGATAAAGGGAGGTTTAGGGTATTTTGCGAGGGTGTAAATAAAAGTCTTGGAGTTTACAAAGAACTTTAAATGTTGCTTTTCGTTAATAAAAAAATCATTCTACGAGACACGCTCTTCATTTCCATGGACTACATTTCTGTTGGATTCGATATACGTCGTTTCGATTTACGTCGCGTTTTCCCGGGCCCGAAAACGACGTAAACCCAGGCTCACCTGTATCTTTATTTTCATGTGCAAAATTTGACCGCTGCGAAGAGAAGTCAAAGCAATTATAGATGACGTGGACAAATATTTCCCTTTGCTGATATTGAATATTGCTGGATATTACTAAGTTATTTTATGTGGAATTTATCCCAAGGATATTTTCTGGTTTTTTTTCCAGTAGTAGTAGTAAACTTCATATTTTGCCAACATATGTACTTTTCGAAAATTTCCAGAAATTTCATAATTTATGTGCTCATTCTTTGGAGTAAGGTCATGATTTATCTGAACGAACATATAAATTTTATTGGGGCAGACATTCACGAGAAAAATATACATAGAAACAATATCAACCCCTTATATTTAGTGAGTAATACCACCTAACCAAACCAACCAAAGGCCCAATGCAATAAAGAAATTAAATTATCCAATATATATTACTTTTGATTCGATTTCGATATATCGAAAAATCGATATTTACATTTCGATATATCACAAACTATCGATATAGAGTTTCGATACATCATATCGGAAAAAATATCGATACATATTTTAAATGAACATCTCTACTTCCCGGTCATTTCAAGGGTGCCCTGCTCCAGGGGCAATTCATTATTTTTGTTTTGCTCTTATTGATCATCTCTTTAATTTCACAATTTGCTACAGGTTGTCTATTTTGTGGGACGCGAAATTTAGTAAATCTCAAAATACTTTAAATTTATAAATCGTTATAAAGACAAAGGCTTTCTGAAAAGCAAACTTTTTTTTGGAGATTCAAAGATATGCAAGATTTTTTCACGTACCAGATGCAGTTTTAAATTTCAAAATGCTTACAGACCGGTGTTCTTAATTATTTTTGGTCTTCTGGAGAGCTCCTTGTTTTCAGTGTCAAAGTTGCTACTTTGCAATCATTTGAATCAAAATTCACAAGTGGTTTTCTATGGCTTATGTTGCCAGTTGCTCTCCTAAATCAAACGAGCTACATTTCTTAAGCTAAACATAAATTTGACCAAATCTATATATTTCGTTGCAGATATGGTGCTGAAATTTCATTTATAGTGCATCAAAATTACGATATTTTCTGGCTGATATTACTGAATAAAATTTATATGCTGACTCATATAGTTGTGGAATTATTTTGCGACCAAATGTACACTGTATCAAAAAATTGCACGTACAGTACCCTAGCTTCAATAAATAATCTTCTATTTATCAAACAAACAAACTTATTTCATTCTTTAGGTATTTGTAAATTCTATACTGTTAAAACTTTTGAGAGCAACACAGTATTTTGTTATATTAGCTTTTACTGTCACAGTACAGCAAAAATATACTTTACTAAAATTGCACGTACATCAAAAAATTGCACATACACACAAGATTAACTTATGACCTCATGTAAAAGAAAAGTAATGGTACTTAGTTTCCAGCGCAGATTTACACACGATCCTCATTTGTTGAAGGTAGTAGTTGTAAATGCTCAATAGAGCCATGCAGTAGTTCTTTTTAAAAAAATTTTTCTAAAATAGGCGAATCACTCCGCAATGTTCCTGTTGAAGTAAAGAAATGGATCGTAAATTTTAAGGAGGAAGGTAAAAGTTATGCTGAAATATCAAGGATCATTGGTATACCACGTTCGACCCTGCAAATGGTTATAAAAATGTTTAAAAGCAACAAAAGTTTTGCAATTGCCCAAGGAAGGGGTCGGAAGAAAATTGTAGTTCAGCATTTGGAGAGAAAATTGAGAGAATTCTTAAGAAGGATCCAAAAACAAGTGCTTCCAAAACAGCCGCAGACCGTAAAAGAAACGACGAAGTATCGTTGAATGCATTACATGGGATGCATTGCAAGAAAACAACCGTTCATTTCGAGTAAAAATGTTACCCGACGCTTTGAGTATGCCAGAGAGTATGTAAAAAAGTCAGACAAAATTTGGGAAAATGTAATTTTTGTAGATGAAAGTAAGTATAATCTTTTTGGCTCTGATGGACGGCGATTTGTTAGGCACAGTCAATTCAGCGTTGCAGTCAAAATATTTGGGACCCACTGTGAAAGTCGGAGGTGGAAATGCTATGATTTGGAGAGCGATAAAAGCAAATGGCGTTAGAAATTTGGTATTTCTGGAAAGCTCAATGGACAAGCATTAGTACTTGAAAATAATAAAGCCTAATTTAAGAGCCAGTGCTTCAAAAATTGGAATTAGCGACGAAATTTCACTAGTAAATGACAATGATTCAAAACGTTTCTCGCATTTATCAATGTATGTCGAAATTTTTGATGTACTTGCAATTTTTTGAAATTAATTATAGCTTAATTGATGTCGATAATATCGACAGTTTTGTCGATTGCAATTTGCTTCGCGACGTTACATCGACAGGTAGTTGGATATATGCAAAATGTAAGTTATTTTTTTTTGGAATATTCAGTCGCTTATAAAATAATTATTAAAGGGTGAAAACAACAAACGCCAAACAATTTGAACGCTTGGTATCTCTACTTAAGAATAACCGAAGAGCTCGCAAGAAGATTCGTTAAAGCTTGTGGGTAAAAAGGTGAAGTGAAGGATAGATGGAATAGTTTTACAGAAGAGCTAAATAGCATGGGTCTACCAGTAAGAGATATAAGTGGCTGGCAGAAGGTTTGTTATTAAGATATCAAAATTCTTAAATTCGTATGGTAGTGGACTGGACAAAACTGGTGGTGGACCGAACAAACAGGTTTATTTCTCTCGTTTTGAAGAGTGTGTGGTTAATTTACTGAATTTAAATGTTGCGCTTAATCCCACTGGCTGTGTATTCGGAATACCACGCGATACGAGTGTGGAGCCTGCATCGTCGATTTTATTTTGTGCCACAAGTAATCAGGCAACCTCAGTTGTAAGCGCTGTACTACCAGCTGCCATAGATGCAACTTCTTCAATGGAAAGAACACCTCGAGAAAGTAGATCTTCCAACGCCGACCAACAGAAAAGTAGACTCCGACTACTCGAAAGGCAAACTGAGCCACAGGAAAACATAAATAAATATGTCGCAGAAACTCTGCATTTAATCAAAAAAAATTTACCTCAAAAAATACAAGTTAAAATTTGCGAGAAAAGTTCTTACAAATAAAGCAAAAAACCCTGCAAATTTATGAAGAAGATGCGAGAGATAAAAAAAATACATCGTGCGCAAGAATTGAAATTAAAAAAAGAAATGTATGAGCTGTAGCTACAACATTTTAAATTATCCACAGATTTGTTACTAAATACATGAAAACGTTAATTTATTCTTTAGTAAAAATTAAAATGTTTTCTTAGCGTTTAGTAAAAATTCAAATGTTTATTTACTGTTTATTGAAAAAATAAAAATTAGCTGTTACTATTTTTTGCATTGCTATACTAAGTTCTACCGCAAAGATTGCATTATTCGTCGTCAAAAAATAAATCAAAACAATTCATTTTACAAACTTTCCAAAAAAAATAACAGATTGGTTTTAAAAAAGTTTCACTTGACAGTTGGCGGATGCTAAAGTTGTTCAAATTGGCAATTTCGTTCACAATAGCACTCAATTCAAGCTTTTTCCTCGATTTCGATATGGCAGTACTTATAAGTCGTTTCGATCGACTCTCGCAATACCAAAACGCCCTCGACTCGACAGCTTCGTCGAATATCGACAAGCAATCGACTCGACACTCACAATACGGGTGATTATCTGATTTAATTTAACTGTCCCAGAATGGTTATGTGTGACAAGCATAGCATATATTGTATACTTTTAAGTATACAAATACTTTTTTACAATTCAATCATTTGAAAAAGCAATATTTTTTACGATTTTTTTTCGTTTTGGAAAACGTATATTACCCTTTTTTATTAAACTGGTTATATGATTTTAGGCAAAATTTGGTTAATCAGCCAAGAATATTATGATTGAGTCTGCCATAGCACCTGCATTGAATTTTCAAAGTATTCGCCCTAAAAAAATTCACGACAAATTCACAACCAACTTTCTCCTGTTTTTACAGGCACCGCTGCATATTCTCGTACCAATGAAAATTGTTTACGGTATGTCATCCTTTCCAGTCAATTATCAACATACACCTGACTAGACGCAAATATCTAGCCACACCGTTTAATTAATTTTTTGCCACGCGGAAAGTTCGTGACGATGATAATCAATTTGTTTTGTTTGGCTCAAAAATGTTTTACTATGATTTATTGTCGAAGAAAAACCGTGAAAAGATGATAGCATTACAGAATGGATAATCATAGATGAACTTTGTAAGCCACCTTATCAGTTGTTATGAAATGAATTGAAAGATTTACGATAATTATGATTGTAAAACGTAATGCTGAGATGAGGTCGACATACTGTTACATGTCGTTCAGCAACAGCATCGAAATGATTACGATCAAATCTAATTAACTTTAGAAGGTGTGTTGGAAAGGAATTTTGCATGGCAGATATTTTTCTTTTTTTTGGGTAGGCAAACAATTGGCTCAAGAAAGCAATAAAGGATTCAAAAAGCTAGTGAAAATTGTAACTTTGCATAGAAAATGCATAAATATTTGCTTGAAATTGTATTTATTTGAACAATTTATTTTTAGCGAATTTGTTTTGGCTGGGATGTTCTCGGATTTAAAAACTGAAAATACTTTTTAAAAAATTAGCTTTTCTTTAGTACCGAACATCTTAATTTTTTTTTTTGATATATAAATACAAGTGAGTTAATTTTAAATCACACCAAACAAAATAAATGACCACTATATCTTTATTCAATTTAATTAAATGCAAAATGAGAACTAATTTTTCGTCTTCAAATAAAAACTCCAACGCAGAAAAAGGCACTTCAAAAACATTACTTGCTTATCTTATTTTCCGCTTCATCTACTATTCAAACTACTGTATTTCCTCAAAGACGTCATACATTTTTTCACAGCGAATCACATTTCTATTCGACATTCAACGGAATGAAAATGCCTAAATCCAATGGTATATGCGTAAATTATCTTGTTTCAAAATCACAATCTACACAAATCCATATGCAAATATTTCACGGCCATAGTCTGCTCTTGAATCGGATATTGAACTAATTTATAGGGAAATCATGCAAAGGATTATCATTTCTATTTTTAATTTTTTGTGCTGTTTATCTACGCAAGCTTAATTTTTGCATAGTTTCTGTAGATCTGTCAAATTAATTTATTTTGTTGCATTCTTTTTAAATATTGCTGAATTAAGTTCGGATTTAAATGCAACTGTAATTTCTTTATTATTGAAAAATATATGCATCGAAAATTTGTAAAGATATATGCATCGAACTCATCGGCGACATCGGAAGTAGTTTGATGTGTTTTACATTTAAATCTGACAGTTTTACTAATACGTGTATTCACAAAACTTAGGGCGGATCTGGAAATACTTATTTCAATAATGGTGTTTGTAGCTTTAACCTTATGTAAAATATAATAACATTTGAATATTTTGATATAACTAAGCAATTGTTTTACATACTTTGAATAAGACTTAGCAAAGCACGAAAAAACCAAAACGAATCAAGTTTGAATGTTGGAAAAATCAATCATTAGTTTTTATCAGTCTGAGCTATGTTCAATGTATTTTGTTTGTTTTCCGTAAAGATTTGATAGCTTTGATCAACCATTACGAAATTCAAAGGACATATTGATGTGTGGTTTTTAATCAATATGTAGGTAAGCAACCCTACAGCAACTGTACGCACGTAAACAGCAATTTTTCAAATCATCAACCCATCTGATACATTTTTTTTCTATGAAGTAATGCAAATTATTGATAAAATGTATTCTTAGTTGATCCTGTTGAATTGAATTTTTAAAAAAACCCCAGCGCATCAGAACCGCTAGAAATACTAATGTTCGAAGAACAGTAGAGGATTTGTGCAGATTTTGAGTGTATTGTTATATATTGTTGTTATACTGTTGTTATTGTCTTATATATTATATATTGTATGTATTGTCATATATATTGTTATATATTGTATATTCGCGATGTGAATACTTAATGCAAGCATTTATTGGTACCAAAATAACAAAAACACCTCGTGCTAGCAGTCCTATCTGCCTCACGTTGAAGTCAACCTGCTCTGCGAATTTCGTATTGATCCGATCACTGCATTGGAAGTAATAGGGATACAAAGAAATTTAGGGTTACCATTAGTATTTGGTGTGTATTTTCACTACAAGGCCACTACAATTTGAAAATTTTATAATAAAATCGCTTACTAAAGCTATTTCAAAAAATACAAAAACAATCATAGCTGGCAACCCTATCATTGTTTTTCAAAATAGATTTATACTGAATATTGTCTACAATAATTTAAATTTGTCATATGAATTTCGTTATGATACCATGACTGTACTGGAGGCTATAGGGCAAAGAGCTTTATTCAAATAAAATAACATTATATAAATTGGGATTGTTTTTGCGGGATGATTAAAATTGAACAACTTTTTATTAACATTAAAAATTTTAATCTACATTGAAAATTCTATTTTGACAAAGTGGTTTCGAAAGTATGCACTGCTTCTCATCTTATAAAAACAACTTGGTGCAGTTGCACCAATTTTTGACGATTCTAAAAGCATATAGATATATAACTTAGATGCTTTGCTTTTATATAATCTGTTAGTGCTTTTATATAATGGAAGTCGTTTGTCATAAATTATGCTTACCATAAAAGGGGGATGATGCAGATGAATAAGCTAATAAACTCGGTTATAGGTTCAAGTAACAAACAATAAAATTTCCAAAGCTCGGAAAATTTAAACATCGGTTGCTTATTTTATTGTAAATAGTTTGCTTATGAATAGAAAATGGAAGCATCTGTTGGTGCGATATTTACGAAATTGTCCGGTGCTGGCAATCATGTGCTAGCACCATAGCTGCTTCACGTTGTGTTAAACCCACCCTATGAATTTCCTTTCGATTGAATGTCTGCGCTGTAAGTTATAGGAGGGGGTTAAGTTATAGGAGGGGGTATAGGGGGTAAATTTTAGGGTTACCATCATCCAAACTTTTTAAATTTATGAAACGTAAATATTTGATGTTATTTGTCATTGCAGGATCATTCCCACTTGGAAATTTTGTGACAACATCGCTCGATAAAGAAATGTCAATAAATTACAAAATTCATCATAGCTGGCAACCTTTTCACGGTTTTTCAACCAAATTTCTACAGAATTAGAAACGCAACAAGATATGCTTTTCACATGAATTTCGTTTTGATTTCATCACTGCATCGGAAGTTATAGGGAAAAACCTTTATTTTCCTCAACAAATTTACAATATTTAGGAGACAAAAATTGCCGTAGCTAGCGTCCCTATACTAATTTTTCAACTAAATTTCTATGAAATCTATCTAAGAGTAAGGTTCACCTACTGCGTGAATTTCGTTAAAATCTGGTGGCTTAATCAGAAGCTATAGGCCAAAAACCAGTTTTTTTTCTCAGTGATTTTTCCAAATGGCACCACTGCCACAGTATGGCCCGTATTTAAAAATTGCTTCTATCAGACCTGGTCCTAGTTAATACCAACATTTCCTGTAAATTTCATATCGATCGCATTATCCAATTGTCAGTTCTCGTGAACAGAAGTTTTGGGTGCTGAAAATAGAGGTAATTTGATCACGGGTTGCCGTTCTTGTTTACTGCGGAATGTTTGAAATTTCTATTTAAATTGGTGGACAAAAGCCAAAATTTATCAATAATTTGAAGATATTTTCAAAAATCAAAAATTTTTCAGGAGACTCGATGATTTGAAGGATTTGTTTTCAGGAGCTACAGAGTTGCCCGCACAGTCTTCAAAGTCCATGTGTGTTAAATTCTAGTTTACATCAATACACTCTGCAAATTCCACAATGTTCCATTGTTTTTCTTAGAAGTTATGACAAATCGAAATTTGAGAAAAAATCCTTGCCTACTTTTAGGCACGCAGCGCCTACACCTGGCTCAAAATTTTCAATTCTTTATCATAAGCAAACTACAAACATAATAAGTTTTCATTCCTAGTACTCTTTTTTAACAAAAATTTACACTGCTTGGAAATATAGGTGTACCTGAAAATTCACTTAAATGCCCGCCGCCGCCAAAAGATTTAAGATATCTAAATTCTAAAAATCATGGACCTACCTGTTTTATACATCTATGTTCTCCGAAAGTTTCAGCTCAATCGGATCGGCCACTCCAGAGATTATCTCCCTTAACCGTTTTGCTGATATATATATATAAATATATATATATATATATATATATATATATATATATACTATATATATACATATATATATATATATATATATATATATATATATATATATATATATATATATATATATATATATATATATATATATATATGTATATATATATATATATATATATATATATATATATATATATATATATATATATATATATATATATATATATATATATATGACGATTTTCGGCGAAGCGATTTTAATACTAATGTTCTTCGAACATTAGTAAAAAAAGGTTTCATTGTACAAAAACGCTTCACCGAGTTGCTTATTTTCCAGCGCCCAAAATTTGTGATCGCAGGAATTCACGATTTGATAATCATATCGAAATTAAATTACAGAGTGTATTAAAATTAAATAGAACCATGAATGAGGCATAATTAATTTGTTTTTTTTTCTTGAAGTATTTGGAAAACCTTCACGGCAAATATCTTTCATGTTCAGTGACCTTCAGAGAGAGCTCCTATTGTTCGTTTTCGAAAATTTGCTTTTAATCGTAACCTAAAGTCATATGTGCTCTTGGCTCGTTTCCTGAATTGATAGGAAGATCGTCAGGATTATTGTTTTCTTTAATTGGAGTCTTTAATTTTATTTTGCTTCAGTAATGCTTAGCTTTGTCTAAGTCACTGAATTATTTCTCTTACAAAAAAATGACTCTGAAGACGTTCTATATGCGAAAAAAAATGGCTTGTTGTTTGATGGGACTTTGTCTAAGATAATGATCAGGATATTTTGGGAAATGTTTTAAGATATCCTTATGTTGAGGACATGACTATGCATCAGGACAAAACAAGTCGCTTCTTTTGAAATATATAAGCCGGATGGGATTCCTGCTTAAAATTTATAAAATTGTTGCTCTGCAAGATTGTTTTTAGCTTATCCCCAGTAGCTATTATGATAAAATAAAGCTTTCATGATCGAAAAATGCTCTAAAATATTCTGCAAATTGCTATGCGCTGCGAGGTCTATTTACAAAGATAGCAATGAACTGTAGAAAGCTATCATGCATCTTAATAGCCGTAGCTTCTATACCATTATAGTTGGGGTTGTTTATGATATGCTGCTCTGTGTCCCTAATTAATAGGAATGCTTTGCCTAATCTCTTGTCAGACAGTCTACCATTTCAGTACAAATGATAATCGGAGATTTGAAACTGTCTGTCCTGTTCTAAAGCCATTTCTTACATGAACATGATGTCAATCCTGCATAATTTCAGGAATTACACCAGCTATCCCTTTTTGAGTAACAGAGATTTCGCATTCCAAATGAAAATTCAAATACGTTTTAAGATGCCAGAAAGTGAATAAAGTTTGATCATCATGTGGGCCAATAGTAGGTATCTCATTTGCTCAGATGAATTTTTACAGTTATATGGAGAGTTTCGACGTGCTATTTGACACGAATGAGGTTTTTGGAGTGAACGGATTATCTTAGCTTTTTAAGTGAAGATTTTCTGAAGTGTTTGGGGTTTTGGGTACTATCACTTGGCAAATAAACTCTCACGCGGCCCCAATATTTTTAATATCCATTTTTTGCCTGGGAAGAACTTTTATTAAATAAGAGACCATTCTTTATTTTCAGGAAGAACATCTCAATTGAATGAAAGCATTATTATTCAATCTCTTTTTTGGCTGGACTGAAATCATACAATCATCATCATCGTGTTACAACAGCCCGGTGTCGGGCCTTGGCCACCTGGATCGATCTCCTCCAATTATCTCGGTCACGTGACCGCGTCCTCCAATCTTGGAGCGCCAATAGTTGCTTGGTTTCCGCATATACTGAGCTCTCCCAACGAGCTCTTGGTATTCCTCTTAGTCTCGCTCCGTCGACTCGTCTTCCATTCATGACCCGTTTTGGCATGCGATCGTCATCCATGCGTTGTCCAAGCCCTGCCCATTGTATCCGTAAAAGTTTTACAATTTGAGAGACTTCCAGCTCATCGTACAGTCCGGTAACTCATTGCTGTACCGGATGCGTCATCCATCTCGGTCGCAAACAGCCCCGAAAATCCGCTGTATAACTTTCCGTTCGAATATGTCAATCATATTTTCAGAGGCTTGGGTTAGCGTGCACGTTTTGCTGCCGTAGCACAGCACAGGTCATACAATAGTTTTATAAACGCGGAGCTTAGTCTTTCTGTGCACATACTTCGATTGCATAATGAGGAGGACCGAGAAGAACATCTTATTTGCTAGTTGTATCCGTTGCTTGATTTCGTCAGTTTCGTTGGCGTCATTTGATAAGTTGCTACCCAGGTAAACGAAGTTGTCCACGAATTTGATGCTAAGGTCTCCTACGTTGATGATCGTGTGCGCTGGCGTCCTTGTCCTAGATTGCATCATAACTTTCGTTTTGTCCTCGTTGATTCGTAGTCCAACTTCCTTTGCTTCGGTGTCAAGTCTAAGCAGAAATGCTTCTGCATCTGTCAGTTTTCGAGCCATGATGTTAATGTCATCTGCGCACGCTGCCAATTGTGTGGACTTAAAAATTAACGTGCCGCTGGTGTTCAGGTTCATTGCCCAATAGCGAACTCAAGTGCCAGATTGAATAGGGTGGGCACTATTCCATCACCGAGCTTCAGGTCAACCAGAGTTTCAAAAGGCTCTGTCAGTCTGTTCATATAAGCACTTAATAATAATTTTGGTGTTCTTTTCTTCGGAAAGCAAATAAGTGTTATATTCTATATCTTCTCTTCCATTTTCTTCTTATTATCTTGGGGTGTTTTCGGGATGACCTAGATTTTCAAGTAAACTCTTTTAGCCGTATCTAATACAATAGCAAAAGCGTGGCTGGTGCAAAAGCATCGTCAATCTCGTTGCCTTCTGTTCGGTTGTCGCTTGAATAGTTATCATTGCATTTGTTTTGTTCATTTTATTTTTCTGTTTCTAGTTGCTGGGAGGACACTGATCTGACCGTTGAGACCGTATTATTTTATGTGGGTAGAACGGGATACACTCCTTTGTAATATTCTACGGTTTAATTGTATTTTCTGTCTCCATTGGAGCACGGTCGTTCTTTTTTGCCATTGATGTGACACTCACTGCCATCATACCTTTATGATTTTGTTTCACTAGCCCTATTTTTTACTTTCTCTGGCTTTTTAAATCTTTTAGCGACTCATTGAATTTTTGTAAATTTATTTGAAAAATTTCAAAAGATGTTATGTTACTTTATGTAGGTGTGATTTCTCTTCTTCGAATGACTCGATATCGGAGTATGATTCAATTTCATAAGCCACGTTATCGGAAACTAGTTTTGAGTATCCATTTCCTTCTATTGCGGCATAATTGGATAGTCTGTCGTTTTTCCCCAATCTGTCTTAAATTTAACAATAGCACGAGAAAAATAATTACAGTATGTTGAAAATACGTAGGAATAAATACAAAAACATTGTTTGAAAATATTTGACAAACCTGTCCTAAAACTGCGGATATTACTAAATTCTTCTAAGTTAATTACTTTTGAAAGGAAAAACTTTACCTCGTGTTTCCTGTAGTCCTAAAATCCAACACTGGCCACTCGTTAATATCATTTTTTTTTACTCTCCGTTCCAGTCGACACTATTGACAATGCTACTGTTGGCAATCTCTTGGCTTTGCAATAATAATTAAAATGCTGTTTGGTGAATCTTTGTCGTGATCTCAAACTTTTCAGTGATGTTTTTTTACAGTAGCTTCAGGTGAACTATGTCCAGTGATTTTCTATCCACCAATGTTGAGTAGGTTGTTGTTAAGATATTCTTAGCTTTTTGTGAGCGTTTTTACTCTCCACGTAGTTTACATCTGTCTTCAATGTCAAATCTCGACGCACAAAAAATTTTTGACGTTAAAATTGGCAACTAATTAATGGACTAAGACAGGTCCTTAATTTATGTATTAAGACAGTCAGTTCTCCAGCGATGTCACTTCTTATGTGGTGCCTATTTATTTTAAGAACTGTGCTAGGTAAAAAGTCATTTTTATTCTTACTCTCCATTTGCACAATACGTTTTGTATCTAATGCGAAAAATTAAATTTTAGGCTTTCCTTCCAACTGGTCATTCAAAGAACCCTCCAAGATAATTAATCAATTTTTTTATGCATTTCATTCTTTGGTGCCCATTCTTCTGCTGTTAGGTAGTGTAATTTATTTCTCGTCCTTTTTAATTTTACTTTTACTTTTCTTACTACTCTCGTGTTTATTTTCTTTCCTTTTTTCTTATTTGTTCAGCGGTATTGAAGCAAGCTTAATTTAACACAGTACACTGTCTAAAATGTTTTAAAGGTTTTATACAATGAGAAAGTAAAGTAATCCCACGACAGCCAATAAATTGCAAGTTTTCAGTTAAGATTTGAATATTATTTGACAATAGTTTGTTTGTTATTTGTTATATAATATTTATTTATTATATGTTATTATAAAATTGTGTTTTCACGATATCATCGCTAATCATTTTACTTAAACCCAAACAAAGATTAAAGCTTTGGAGATGAACAATATCTTCAAAATATAGATACCAAATGCACATCGCATCTAATTTCGAAATCTCGTCATTAAAGTCATCTTGATTATAGCACGGCAGCTTTTTTGAGCAAATGAACTGACTTATAAAATCTGAGCATATTCATCTGCAGTTACAATTCTCAACAAAAACCAGTTGATAGCTTACGAATTTCGTAACACTTTACTTTTATTACTGATTTGATATGGAGCCAAAGCAACTGGATATTTCAATATTATTGTTTATTATTGGTTAAAAAAATATTAATCCAAACTTGTGAAAAGCAAACCAGATTCAAAGAAACAAGCTTAACATTTTACTAGCGCCAGCATTGGTAACAGCTTCAAAAAGAAAAAAAAACATATTGATATTTTTCGGACTTGATTCAATTAATCATAGAAACAAAATTAATGAGAGATCGTATGATAATTAGCCAAATATTTTGAAAAAAACATTGCGTCAAAGCTACCATCATGCAGAGTTGTAATAACTATGAAAAACGTATGGGGTATAATGAGTTGTCGAGTTCGTTGCTACTAATGCGAGCTCAGATACAATAAATTTCCGTTGCAGTACTTTCATTTTCAAAATTTATGTTTCGAGTTTTCAATTTGTGCATTTCTGGAATAAAAGAGGTTTATTTGAAATTAATCTTCTTAGGCCTGCAAAAGTTGTTTTGAAGTTCAAATGGATCGTTTTTGTAATTTCCTAATTCAAGATAGCTTATGTAACGATTTTTAATTTTTGATTTTTGTGACCAATGTGCTATTGTGAAATTGATTAAAAGACATAGTTGGTTTGAATTGAACATGAGACTTAGTACTTACGGTATTTAGTCTGATTCATTAGACCCTGATGAGTAAAAGCGATAACGTGAGTAAGTGACAATTGAGGCTGAGAAATAACGATGTTACTTAAAATTCAAGTCACTAGTTTGTTACAGTTTTCTATGATTTGAAATATTTTTTGTATTCTCTGTCGGTGCTTAGGACATATAACAGGTGCTCACACCGTTTTGTGGAAACAATGCACGTAGAGACGATTAAAAATTCTGATGCATCGGCAATAAATCACATGTGCAGTCTGATTTACACCGTTTATTACACCATTCACTTCATCATCCCGCAGCATTAGAGCGAGTTACAGGTGCAAACGCAATGTCTTGAATGCTCATATACTCTGCACAATTTCACAAAGTACCGGCGAACGTTTGCAATCAAATACACCATAATTTAGTTCATTATATTCGAATCTATTTGCATATGTAAAATGTGTGTTTGGTTACGTTCAATTAGGTGCCCACAATTGCTCGATATACTTGCTTAGCTTGCGGCGCAACGACGATTGTAAGAAAGAGGTATGTACCGCAAGTAAACAGAAGATGAGAAGTATATGCTAATCGATAGATTTGTTCATTTAATATGCTTCACCTCAAGAAAGCCTTGTCATGGAATCAATGGCTGCAGGGTTAGGCTATAATATTGATTTTTTTCGAAGATGTTACAAAAATGCGTTACCGTTAACCAAGGTGAAAGTTTTAAGTGGTAGTGAAAAGGTGGTTCTTGATTTATTTATTTTGCAGAGTTCAATCAAACAGATATGACGATATAGTCAAATAGATGAACTTTGAACATTTATTTGGCTGTTTTAATCAAATATTGTAACAAAATATTTTGATAAAAATATTATAAATGTTGAAAAAATACATTATAAATTAATTATAACTAAACTTTGTTTCTCGGCGTGATTTTTTCGAAACTTTTTCAAAAAAAGTGTTTGAAAACGAATTCTATCGACACCACGCGTACGAAAACATAGAAAATGTTCATTTTATATAATTCACACGAGTCGAAGTATTTTCGGCATTAAACGAAGCATTTCTGCTTCAAATTAACATAATTCTTAATTGGTAAAATGTATTGACACGCAAAGCTGTGCTAAGTATCGATTTCATGTTAACACTTTTCAAAGGGGCTCGAGGAGTAATTATTCAGATTGTGAAATCACTAGTTGAAAAATTCTTACAGCAATCAGATAGCCAAGTCATAGCGTCTCTAAATGTCCATGTGGGAATTAACTCTGACAACAAAATAACATATTCTATTTCCTTAGATGGTACGCAAGCTCAGCCCATAATCCAAATATACTAAAGAGTACGATTCGTTCAAAACGTGCAATATCTGTCATTGCCATAGCGGCAAGCTAAATTAGTACTCACTGAGAATATTAATTTGAGCAAATCTATCTTATGCGGTGATCATCTGGCATGCCTGGTCTGAAGGATAAGGAACACGGACAAGATAACTTTCAGATAAGTTATGTTTTGCCTTCCATGCGCTGTTGTTACGAGGTAAGTATTTTCAATGATTCGAAGAAGTTTGACGTACGTTGGATGCGGTCGATTTTTTTTGGTGTCAAATCGATAATGGTGAGACACCAAACTCGAAATTAAAAATCAGCTTTTGCATTTGTATGCTGCGTTAGATGGTTACCGGAGTAGTTGATCTTAAATTCAAGTAAATTTCAAATAATCTCAGCTAGAATAACCTGGCCCGTGGCATAGAAATTTTGTGGGGGCCATTTACTTCAAAATAAGTAATTTGAATTATTTAATAATGTTTTATTAAATGTACGCTATATTCTCTTAACTTAAATAATAACATATTGTTATATGTCCGAAAATTGTTTGGAAAAATTACAAAACATACAATTTTGCGTTGTACAACAATAAAAATTAGTGGAATGCTGCCAAATAATCCAGAAACGCAGAGCAAAGGAGTACAAACACTTACAAATTCGTCCATACTTGCCTTTGAAGCAAATCTATTTATCGAAATAAGAGTTATTTCAAACAATTCATAAAAACTATCCAACAGAAAAATATACTTGCTATTGAATTATAATTACTCAAATATTAGTCAGAATGGAATAAACAATGTAAATAAAATGTATTTGGGAATCTGAATCAAGTGCAGAAAAAAGTCAAGAAAAACCAGCGAGAAACTTCACAGACTGCTAGCATGTGATATAAAAGCTACTGTGAAACATGAGTGAATCAATCGCTTAACAGCGTTAGTTGTGTTTAGCAGCTGAAATGAGATATGAACTGCCAAAACAATTGAGAAAATCAAAACAAAATGAAAAGTTTTTTTTTCAAATTTCTCCAATTTTATATGAATATAAGCAGTGACAGTAAATTTAATTTCGTTTGATTGTTGCTGAAATTTCTCTGTGTACATATATATGCTATACGGAATATTGGAATGCCGGCGCACAATGTCGTGGCCTAGTTTTTACATACTATAATATAATCGTTGTTATTACTGCATATGCTGTGTAACGAGTAATTCGCTTTCATTGCCTAATTTAATGCATTATCCCGATCCGAGGGAAACTTTACTTAGGGTGTCCAAATTCATTTTCATTATTTTATAGGTAATAAGTAGTTTTTAATAAACCTCAACTTAATAAACAACAGCAACGAAGAAAACCTTCAAGATATGATTGAATCAATCACTGGTTACTGATTTTCTTTGGTTTCACTTCTATGTGCGCCGAGACATTGAGGCAAACCCAGCGTTGCAATTCTTCCAATCATTTCATCGAGTTAGTTTTGCTTTAGAGGATTTGGTTTGGAGGATACAGTAACATGTCTCACAACAAAATTCTAAAGCTATCTAGCCAACGGTGGTTGTCCCAACTGATAACGCAAGTTTGTAGAGCGTAATTGTGAATCCTTTTTCAAGTTTAATCGAAGATGTCCACTTTGGGTCCTCACGAGCCTTATGCTCGTTGTTAGAAAAGTAAATAAAAACAATTTTAAAACTTGATTTTATCCAGTGGAGGTACTTTTGATTCCCAAAATGACCCCGCGTTTTGAAAAATCAAATTTAAAATTAGAATTATTAGAGTGAATCTGATCAACAAACCCTGTGAATTTTCTCTTGAATCCGATGGCAGTGCTGGTTTTTAAAGGAGTAGAAAGATTTTAAGGGATACCACCCAAAAAAGTTTAAACATTTTCAACATTGAAGCATTTGTTGTCTATATTCGTTACAAGATCATTAACATTGGAAAATTTATTGTTATCTTCATCTACTAGTAAAATTAAATGATGAAAAGTACCGAAGCTGACAGACTCGACTTAATTTGAGCACAAATTTCGGGTGCTGAAAAACGGGAAGTTTAAGAAGATGTACCATTCTTATGTCAGGAAAATTTTTGAAAATTTCAAAAGGTTCCGAATCTCAAATAAAAAGGTAATAAGAAATAAAAAAAAAATAATATTAATCATGCTTACTGGCGACCACATTAATATTCATTTTTTAACACATTCAGTTTATTAAACACCACTGATATGATCAAAATTATCTGTTCGCTCTATGATTAATTACGAATGTAAAACGACTGAACATTTAAATTTTGCTAACATACAAATGTAAGGTGCTAGCTACAAATTATTGAAACGTGAAAACTCTCATTATGTTTCATATTTCAATTTAAGACCCATAGAAATTTAATTGACATGATTTAATATCGTGTAGACGGCCACGTTTAAATACATTGTATGAAATTACTTTTGAATGACAGTAGCCATAATACCCTGTCATTAATTTGCAAAACAAGTTACCCTGGCGTTCACATTTAATTTAATTATGATATTCGATGCGATTGGAACTGTTGAACAAACTGTTGCACTGAAAGTAATCGAATCAGGTATCAATCAATCTATAGGTGGAAAACATTTGTGGGTAGACGGTGGAGTAAGGTGACAACCATTTCCAGATTTATTTATTAAAGCAATCCAATGAATATAATACAATGCTGCACTGGTGTACTGAATTAATCAATGCAAATAAATCAAAAGTGTAGATAAGAGTAATGAAATTTATTTAAGCAAGTGTTTGCATGCGCGTGTACTAATAAAAGCTATGACTAGTGTGAATTAATATGAAAGGCAAGCATTTAGCAGCGAAAGAGTTAGAATCATTCAGGCTGAATTTAAAATTAATTTAAACCTGCATTTGCATACTCGTGAAGTTATAAGCTTCCGAATGCATTTCGATGAAATTCCATATAATTTCCTACCATGCATATTCACTTTGCCTAAAATTTTGAAACTCTGAGAAGTACTGATAATTTTTGCTCGTAATCATATCTGAAGTTAGACATTCTGTTTTTTCCCTTCAAATCTGAAATTATTTCAGCGTTTAATTATTTTTAATGCTTAGTTTCAACTCAAATTACAAAATGCCCCATAAAATTCATTCCCCTAAAACTATCGATCTTGACCTAAAGCCAAAAGTCACTTCTTTTTTCTGCTGGAAAGCACCAAAGACAGTAGCTAGGAAATTATGTAACGGCTCAGCCGTAGCTGCATGCTATCGTGCATTGCTGACACTGGTCTAAATTTCAAAATGAAAATCTAAAATTGACTAAGTTTTGTAATGGCCCTTAAAGTTCCAAGTCGATGAAGTCTGTAATGGTAGAGATCTTAACAATCGAAATTATTTCGTCAGTTTGTATTTAACTTCCGACCGAAATGATTTCCCGTGTTTTTGCTTTGAACGAATAAATGAATATTCATGGATATTTATCAGGTGTATTTTAGACTGATGTTAACAAGTGGTGTGGGCCGAACATTTGCCAATAGTGTGAAATTGTATGATACTTACAAATTGGAAACGTTTTACAAAATCATATTTTCGTATGATTTAATGCTCAGATAGTTGTGGGAATAGTGTTGATGTTGAAGCATTTGATACATCAGAATGTATGATTCATTAATTTGTTGTGTCTGAAATAGCCTATAGAACAAATTGCAATTTGAATACCTACTGCGTAAACTGATTAAGCCTATGCTTGCCTACCAAATTAGCATTACTCTTGTAATAGACAAATTAAGTTGCTCAGTAGGTTGGTGCAATGTATTAATGCCATAGTCATCATTGTTTTAAACGATTTATTACATAATTTTTTAGAGCAAAATGATGCATTCATAATTAATTTTGTGATATATTAAATATTCATGAAGGGCAATAATATTCAGTTTGGTTTGATTTAATCTTTGAATCTTCCATCGAAGATTTTTATATCCAAACTTAAAGCTATACTGATTAGGGCCAATAAAAAAGAGTCATGTCGATTTCAATACTTTTCTGCAGCTTTTGGCATTTAAGTATCTGTCTTATTACATGCTGTCTAATCTATGATCGACACGGCCATGATCGGGATGTTAATCATCACGTATAGGTCTCGTATATGTCACGTATATGGCAAGCGTAGTTTGCTGGTAACTTAGTAGTGTATTTTAAATGGTGAATTCAATGAAAAGTAAAATAGCACTAAACTGTAATTGAAAATGCATATTTTTCTTTAGTAGAAAGTTGCATAAACAAAACTGGCCCAACACTTCAAATAAAATTTAGTACAACAAAACTAAAGACAAAATTACATATTGAGAAATTGTCCAGTTGCTTTCAATAATATTTATTAAAACAAAAAAATATTAGTTAAGCAGAAAGCCTGATTAGCAAGCAGCACTTATCTTTTTCAGGGATCTGCTTATACTTTTATTCACCATGATAAAATTGACTAAATGGCATTAGAAACGAATTCAATTGACGCGTAGCTTTTGAGGACATCTTAAAACTTAAAAAAAAAACTTATAAAACTTATTAACACAAGGTTTATTTATATCCCGGATAGACCTATTATCTCACTCCAAATTATTATATCTTCTGAATTGGATTTCGTACTTACACCGGAGTTTTTACTTACTGAAATGCTTGTTAAAATGTTTGACCTTCGCCACCTAATTCAAAGAATTGTTAAATAAACATTTTGTTATTAACTTCAAGATGTTCTTCGCTTTGTGTCTATTAACAAAACTTTCGCGGTTTGAGGAGTAAGTTTGATGAAATTTCACTTGTCAATATTTGTACATTGTACATCACAAAATCTACTTTAAAGAAACACACCTTACCGAAAATATATTAAATAATGAATTTTCCCAAGGCCATTTTGTCAGGATACATACATGTGTATATAGTGGGTAGGTCCAATTCAGATATCTTTAACCCTTTGGCGGTGGCGGGCATTTTAGTGAATTTTCAGGTGCTCCTATATTTCCAAGCAGTGTAAATTTTTGTTAAAAAAATTATTGGGAATGAAAACTTACTATGTTTTAAGCTTATCTATGATAAAAAAACTCTAGCGCACCTGAACCGCTAGAAACACTAATGTTCGAAGAACAGTAGAAGAATCGTGCAGGTTTTGAGTGCATATTCCACCACATGCGCTGCTTATTACGGCCAAATTGTTTCAAATGCCATGTTTTACTTTTGTCTCAAGAATGTATTATAACTCATATGGTAGAAGGTTTCAGATATTACCACTGGCATGAATTTCAACGTTTATGAGAGCAAAACACGGGTTAATTATATTCGTTATCAGTTGCTTATTTCACAAAATTTTGAAAGCAGTATCTCATATAATATCAATGAAGAAAATGCTCAGTGCTTGCAGCACTGTAACTGAAGTTGGAGTTTGGGGCTGCGATCCGAAAAATTTGCAGAACTTTGGGAATTGAAACATCGGTTATTTATTTTCATTGTAAATGTTTCCGGTATGAATACTAACTGTAAGCATTTATTGATACAAAAGTAGCACAACCGACTCGTGCTGGCAACCTTTCGCCAGTATCAAAGCCAAGAATATATCACATCTGCTTCACGTTGTTATCTTACATTTGAAGTTATAGGAGTATAAAAAAATTTAGAGTTACCTGCAGCGAGTTTTTTCAAATAATCGAAAGCTTCATATTTGCTGTTTATTGTCACTACAATATCATTACCAATTGAAAATTCTACGATAAAACCGCTTAATAAAGATATTGCAAGCAAACACAAAACCAACAATAGCTGGCAACCCTATCATGGCTTTTCAACCAAATTTGGCTTGAATAATGTTTATAATAGGTTCCAGTAATTGTATGAAATTCGTATTGATTTCCTGACTGCACTGGAAGTTATAGGGCAAAAAGTTTTATTTTCCTGAGCGAATTTTCAAAACCAAAGACACAAAAATTACCATAGCTGGCAGCACCAATCGAATTTTTCAACCAAATTTCTATCAAACAGAGTTTAGAGTAAGGTTCAGCTACTGTGTCAATTTCATGAAAATCTGGTAACTTATTCACATTTCATAGGGCAAAAAGCAGTTTTTTTTCTTTGTAATTTTTCAACATGGCACCACTGGAACAGAGTTGCCTACAATTCAAAATCGCTTCTATCAGGCCTGGCCCTACTTAAGTCCAATGCATTCTGTAAATTTCAATTCTATCTGATTATTGATTCGTTAGTCAGCGTGAACAGAAGTTTTTGAAGCTAAAAATATAGGTAAACTGAGAAAGGGTTACCGTTCTTGTCCGACATGAAATTTCCAAAGTTTTACTTTGACTGTGTAGATTAAGCATAAGATTTGTATACAGATTGGTTTTATTGTAGAAACGGACATTTTTTAGGATATTCGATTGTTTGAATGTTTTCACTTCCAAATTTTTATTTTTTCAAATTTAAGACACCAAAATTATCATAGCTGGCAGCTCCAACCGAATTTTTCAACCAAATTTCTACCAAACGTGGTTAAAAACAAGGTGCAGCTACTGTGTGAATTTCGTTAAAATCGAACGATTCAATCAGAATTTATAGGGCTAAAAGCAGTTACCTTTTTTAGTGATTTTTCAAGATGGCACCACTGGCACAGAATCGTCAGGATTTCAAAATCACTTCTATCAGACTTGGTCCTATTTAAGACCAATACATTCTGAAAATTTCAATAAATTCTGCTCATTGGATCGTGAGTTTCCGTGAACAGAAGTTTTTGATGCTAAAAACATAGGTAACTTGGGCAAGGGTTACCAGGCGTGCCCGTTATACCATATCAAATTTTTTTTTTGTTTATGTAAACAAAGCACAAATTTTACATATGAGTGGCTTTTTTTTGAAGAAACGGCATGTTTTTCAAGAGAAACGATGATTTGGAGGTTTTCACTTTCAGTGCCTGCCCTAGCTACAGGGTTGCCAGCACGCTCATTAAAACGTACATTAATCTACAACTAAATAAAACAAACTTGTCCTGAAAATTTCGTAATCATGGAATAGCTCTGTCAAAAGTTATCGCAATTTAAAAATTTTCAAGTTTTCCCGTTCTCTTTTTAAGCACCCAGCGCACACATGGGGTTAAAAAATTCCAAAACATTATCCGATTCACATGTAAACACGTTCGAAATTTATTTCGTCAACTTTATTTTTGCAAAAATTATTTGTGTACGGAATAATAGGTATATTAAAAAAATCACTTAATAGGCCGCCGGCGCCAAAGGGTTAAAGATTATTAACTTTTTGTGAGACCTGGCACTATTCTGCATATACATCAATGTGTCCTGAAAATTTCAGCTCAATCAGATGGCGCGTTCCTGAGATTTTTTCACTGAAATTTTTTGATGATATATATATATATATATATATATATATATATATATATATATATATATATAGATATATGAATTTTTGGCCAAAGTGATTTTAATACTAATGTTCTTCTTTGAACATTAGTAAAAATTGGAAATTTTGAGCCGTGTGTGGGTGCTGAGTGCCTAAAAGTAGGCAAGGATTTTTTTCCAAATTTGGATTTGTCATAACTTTTAACAGAAACATTGGATCATCGTGAAAATTGCAGAGCGTATTAACGTTGCAAAAAATTTAATACACGTTGATTTTGAAAACAGTGCAGCTAACACCGTTGATACGGCAGGCTCCTGAAAAATAATCCTTCAAATCATCGACCCTCCTGAAAAATTTTGGCTTTTTGACAAAAACTGCAAATTATTGATAAATTTTGACTTTTTTCCATCATGTCAAATTGAAATTTCCCAAATTCCGATTTGCACTAGAACGGCAACGCATCACCAAATTACCTCTATTTTCAGCACTCGAAACTTTTGTTCACGAGAACTGATGACCGGATAATCCGATCGTCATGAAATTTACAGGACATGTTGGCAATAACTAAGACCGGGTCTGATAGAAGTGATTTTTAAATGCAGGCATCACTGTGGCAGTGGTACCATTTTGAAAAATCACAGAGAAAAAAAACTTTTAGCCTGTAACTTCCGATTCAGCCATCACATTTTAACAAACTTCACACGATATTTGGACCTTATTTTATTCAACATTTGGTGAAAATTTGATTGAAAAATTAGAATAGAGTTGCCAGCTATGGTGAATTTTTTCTCCTAAATATTGGAAATTTGCCCAGCAAAATAAAGCTTTTTCGCTATAACTTCTGGTCAAGTCATGAAATCAAAACGAAGTTCATGGAGCTAATGAGCCTCAACATAAACCAAATGTTGTAGGAATTTCGTAAAAAAATCATGAAAAGGGCTGCCAGCTATGACCATTTGTGTAATTTTTTGGAATTTATTTACTAAGCGATTATGTCATTAGATTTGTAAATGGGAATGATCCTGCAATGAAAACTAGCAACAAATGTTAACGATTTGAATATTTTCAAAGTTTTGAGGGTGTAAACCTTAAAATTCTTTTCACCCGTATAACTTCCAGCGCAGTGATTCAATCGAAACGAAATTCACAGGGTGGATTTAATTTAACGTAAAGCAGATTTGGTATATATTTTGCTTAGCTGCTAACACAGGGTAATCAGCACAGACATTTTCGTTAATATTGCACCAACAGATGCTTCAAATAAGGAACCACACAATAAGGAACCAATTTTTAAATTTTCCGAGTTTTGAACATTTTTCGGATGCCAGCCTCAAACAACGTTTAACCGCTGAAACTTTCGATGAAATTCTTCGATGAGAACGAAATTCAAAGGTTAAGTTGATTGAAATATGAGCTTGATATGGTAAACTTTTTGCTGCTTCGTTGGAAAAGTGCTGCCAGCACTGAACATTTTCCTCATCATGTTTTAGTTGGGTTTTGTTTCTTTGGATAAGGAATAGTTGATATGATACTACAAAAAAGTGTATAACACCTTTCCACATTTTTTTGTAACTCAAAGACAATTTCTTCGAAAATCAGTTTTCTAGCGGTTCTGATGCGCTAGACTTTTTATATATTCCTTTTAATTCTTTCACCACCAATGATGAACTTTTCTTATTGTTGCTCTTTCTGGTTTTATTCATTTATGTTTTCCCTAAACCCCTCTCTTTATTTTCGGTGATTTTGACATTCCATCGAATGAATTGGATTTTAATAACATCTATTTTCTCTCCTTTGATCACTTCTCTGTTCTGACTTTCCTCTTACTCTCTCATTGTTCTTCATCAATTTCGTAATACTCAATATGCAATAAAAATATTCACCTAGTTCGTTTAAGCATTTCTTTAAATTCCCCTTCTTCTGCCAATTTTTTCCCTGACGAAACTTATCTTCTTCATCCTTCATTTTTTTTCAATGTTGAACTTGACTTCTGGCTATTCTATAGAGTTGGTTTTCAGAATATGTATATTGAAATCGTTTTTATCAATTTTCATTCTTTTTGTAGGCACTATGTTTATCTTGCATTGCCTAAGTAGGTACTATTTGCTCCAAGATTGAGATTAAAATCTTTTCTTTTGCTTTACTTCTATATATATAAAAAAAAATTAAAACGTTCCTTAAAAATGAAATATGTTCGTTCATTCATTTTGAAATTTTCTAGTGTTCTAGAAACCGAAGAAGAAGCTCATAAAAAACTGAAAAAATAGTTTCACCCACTGATCTGCAGAAATTCTGCGGTTTATGCTCGAAAGTAAAGAGAGCACTCAAGCGAAATGCGCGATTACTTTTCAACTCCCAAGGTTTCAATCTGTTCCAAACAACCAAAATGCTTGTGGATCAATATCCCTGTTTCTCTGAGTAAAAGTCGGCAGCTACTGATTCTTTCCATATTGATTATGCTACTGCTACAAAACCTCAAGCTATTTGTGATTTGCTTGCTGTTTTTTCTCTTCTTTCTTTCAGAATTCATCAACAATCTTGATATCTTCTGAATTTCGCCATATCATTGTTCCTCTATTCTTGTTTAGTACTAATCCATTGAAAGTCGAAATTTATATTTATATTCTAGATTCTAATGCTAGCTAATTAAATGACAGCACAACAGCTCACTCATTTTACAGTTCGCTTAGTTTCCACGGAAATCAGAAGTCGCAAATCTTTGACGGAAATCTGGTATGTTTGATTATTATTTGTTTAGTCTTAACATAACTCACTGTTGAGCGTGTAGTAATTCTTTGATATAAAGAATACGTCTTAAAATATACAGGTCTGATGCAACGATCAGTGGGATATGTTTATGTGTTTACACTTTTTTATCCACAAGTTTTTCAATTTGATTTTGAAAAATTTACAATACAAGTACATCCCAATTAAAATTTTGGAGAAAAAGATTTGCAAATTGTGTGGTATTTGTTTCGAAACGTGTCACAGTTTTTGATATTTTCGAATTTACAGGCACGAAGTTAATTTATTAAATTCTTATGAATCTGTTTTTGATTGACAAAGTACAAAACATGCAAATTTAAATTGATGTGCAGCCAAAAATAATATTTTAATTCATGCTTGTTTTGGCTTGGGTTGCGTTCTTTAATATAATATTCTTAAAATTACTTTCAAGCGACTACCTGGAGCAACCTGGCATATAGTCCCCAGAATGTTCGAGTAAATTGGATATCTTAATTCAGCTTTGTGACTTAGATTCATATGGTAATTGAATATTAAATTAATCAAATTATCTACTTACCATTTTGCTGTAATATTTCCTGGCTCAGTCGAGTTACAAAGTAACTTTTCGTAAAATTTGCTTGCCAGTCGGATTTCAAACTTTCCTAGTCCTCAGTCTTCTAAACGGCAATCATTGAAACTGCTTAAGACGATCACACTAACGATATCACTGAAACAACATTTAGATGTAAAAACCATTAGCCGAGAAAGCTTAATTGTAGTAGCTATTCTGCGGTTTTCGCACTCCAATTTCTAATGATGATTGTAATTGTGACGGGACACCGAGCAAACGACTCAGCATATGAAGCACACGCGCACAGGCCTGATGATTACCGATTTCTGTTGAAGATTTCCCAGTTGACAAAGATACAGAAGCGACTGGCAGAGCAGTCCCAGTAGCGTTGGAGTTCCGCCACGGATTCTGCCCTGCTGTTCTTCTATCTATCTGTTTTCCTGTCAAGGTGTACTTGTCCAAGTGCAGATAATGTAACGACACTTGTTTGATTGCTTCGCGTACGTGGACGACCAGATTACCTGAATTTGTGGAGCATCGACATGACCGGCGGCCAGAAGTGAATGAGTGGGTTGGGTGGGCAGTGCAACTCTAGTCGCCGTTGTCGATCGATTCGGTTACTTAATCCGATTTAATTTCAGATCATGGAATGAGGTGCGATATTGAATATCTTCGAATGGTTCGAATCACGTTGAATCGTTCCAATGATTGGGTTACATATGTCCCGTTACTGTTGCGACTTTAGATTGTACAGATTAACGAACGGCGAGCTGGGTGGCGGTGAAAGTAATAAGAGCCACCGGTTAATTTAGATGCTATTGTTGTTTTGAAGGATACGCACGCAAATAAAAAACAGAATTCTTCGGTAAGGTATTGCAATAAGTTGATCGACAAAAAATAAACATATTAACTTTGATTTTTGGTTCAAGCTTGTTATTGAAAATTTTTTTAATATCACTGTAGTTGCACTTGAAATACAATAAAAACATGAGGTATTTCAAATTTCTGTCCTGAAATCGTAGTGATAAATTCAATATCGCTTCCAAATTAAACACTTTTTAACGCTCCGGGGACTGTTATGGAATGACTTTATGAATTTATGGGTACTGTTCCGAAATTGGAATGACTAAAATAAAATATGTGGATATACTTAAAAAGGATATTACAATTCATTGAGTGACTCAAAAGTAGCAGAAGCAGCTAAGACTTATGCTTGTGTAAAGAAGACGTGAATATGAATCAAGAACGAATCGTCACATTTGCTCCAATATTTAGGGTTTAGACCCTCCCATACTGATACTTTATCATCATATTAAATGATTTCAAAATAAGAATTTAAAAACAGTGATAAAAAAAACTCTTTTGAAAACTCATCAACTTTGAGAATTGCCTCTCGTCTGCTCGATTTTTTTTTTCACAGTTGCACTTGCCTTGAGATCTCAGAAAAGAGAGATTTAAGGAAGATCTCAGAAAAGATAGATTTAAGGAAATGAAACACGTATATACATACATGTACGAAATTTAGTGAAGTAATTTTACTACAAAGATAAAGTCTATAGATAGCACAAATCGAGAGAATTACTAGATTAAATATTCTCTATTGTTTCTCCGCTACCTAAGTTCTACGAGCTTTTGGCTGTAACTTGCCAAATGACCTACTATCTCTACCTCCATCTTTTTGTTCGCGGAGTATAATTCTGTCAAATTTGCCCATAGTGCCTATAGTTTTCCTTCACTATTACTAACGCTCTGATTCAGGCAAATTGCTTCAATTCTCACTGCTGTTTTCAGTTCCTTATATCTCTATCTCTTCTGAGCTTGAGATGCTCTGGTCTTTTTTCGGAGCCATTAAACACAGGTTTTAACTTAGTAGCCTGTCAACAAAGCCTGGCGTCCAAACAACTTATTCTGTTGTATTTGCGAATAGTTTGTGTAAATAATGATAATATTTATGACTTATTTGCTAAAAAATGCACGACTTCATTAACTTTATGCACACTCATATAGTGACATGAGCATTCATGGTAGCTAACATTTCTGGTTTCTGCTTTCACAATACATAACACGCGAATAATAAACCCCATGGAGGGCCAATAGGGCCTACCAAACCAAAATACCGCATACTTTTATCTTCAGGAATTCAGTACTCAAACGTTTTGAAGACAAACTGGGAAATCTTGCAGTAAGGTACGCGTTTCCTTTACCTCAGTATTCAGGAAATAAATAAAAGTTGAAGCAACGTTTTATATTGGCATTGTCATCTATCTACCAAAGTAAAAAATGGTAGATAGATGACAATGCAAAACGTATACGTTCGGGATCATTACAAACAACTCTCAAAAGCATATAACTGATTAAAGCAGCGTCAGATCATTAAAACGATGATGTATTACATGGATGTATCATATATTGGTAGATTAGTAGTGATGAAATCACAGAGCTTCTCTAGTTTAAGCCTACTATCGCGGGAAATCCATTTCAAAAAACAGGCTGATATTCAAGAAACATTAAATGCATCTGGTTTCTAATAGTATGGAAATTTGGTGGCTAAATATAAACGTTGTTTTTGAAACCAAGATATAAATGAATGAGAAAGTATTTTTAAATTTCAAAAATGTATTAAATTCAAATAATTTAATTCCAATGGACATTATAATAATTATGATTTTAGTTCAGACAATGAATGTCAAAGCTCAATCATATGTAAAAATTAGATATTTGGGAAAAAATTGGGAGGGAAGTAATAAACTGTCTGATTTTAACTCTCAAGTTTTCTTAGAAATTTCATCACTAAATGAAGTAAAACAATCGAGAGTGACAAAATTGAAGTAAAATTAATCAAATACAGTACACGATGTCAAAAAGTTAAATATTTTAATATTAATTGGACTTTGAATATATCGGGTTCAAAGCTAGCGCTTAAATAGCGTAGAATTGCAGAGGTATTAAATCAAATACGAGGAAAATTTTAGAAACAAATTTATGATGCAAATGTTTTCAAGTTGTATAATCCAGGATATTCACGATTAAGAAAGAATTTATAAAACTATATCACAGCAGAGGGTTTTTTGTCTTGGTGGCAACAACAGCCTTTCAGCCGTTGCATAACTTTTACAACTTTTGCATAACTTTTTTATAACGTTTGCATTTACACCGATCAAATGATGCCATAGCTGTGGCTATTTGGCTGGCTGCAAATTATTGAACGCAAAATATTTAAGCAAATGCATAAATATAATAACCGTAAAACCGTGCCCAATTATTGAATATCTGGCGAATGCAAGTAACAATACTCCTGGGTTATGCAGGTTGACAAGCGCTTAGGCTTGTTAAATTTCGGCGAGCCTAATTATAGCTGCTGATGCAGGTGGCCATTATGGCGTGCACACAAAATAATAACAATGTCATAACAATTGAGTTTGCGAAACGTTGTGAAAACAATCAACAATGACAAGGCTTTTTTGACAGTGTTTTTAGTAAGCCTATCAATAAATCTATGTGGCTCGCGTCGCACATTAAAAGTACGTCAGTTAATAGGATTGCTTGAAAGTTGTATCACGAATTTTGAAATATCTACAGGAACAAGAAGAAGGCTTGAATTTTTATCTGGACCAGAGAACATTCTATTTTTTCATTATTTTGACGGAAATGTACCCAGGGGCGGATTTGCCACTAGGCTTGGTAGGCCCGGGCCTAGGGCGATGAAATTTACGTGCGGCAAATTTTCGATATTTTTGGGGCGGCCACTTTTCCATTTTTTTTTGTGGCGGCAATTTATTTTTCTATCATATATATCTGAGTTGAATGAACCTAACACCTCAACCGAATTCTTTAAAAAATCAATGCACGCGAAAATTCGCCTCTGATGATTTTTTTCGGACATTGAAAAGTTTGACTTACAATAAATATCGAAATGCAATCACGTCAAAGGACCAAAGAAACTCAAAAAAAGCTAAAAAGTACCGAGAAAGTATCTGAAAATACCAAAAAAGAGCCTAAAAAGACCTGCTGAAAAGGTCCTAGAAAGAATCCAAATAATACCTCTTGAATTTACGAAAAGCTTATCAGAGATAAATATTTGCGTGCGTTGGTTTTTCAGAGAATTTTTTTTATTATTATGGTACAGGGTATATCAACTACATGCGATTCTCTTTTTATTTTTGACCGGTTTTTTCAAATTGTAATTCATTACTGAAATTAATTTCTATAAAAAAATGAAATCTAGAACATCATAGGTCAAAATATCTCGTTCTCATCCTTAATTAATAACATATCGTACATTAATTTACAGTAGTCGAGTTCAAAGCTGATCTCCAGTCAAGTGCGGAAGCAAACTTTGAACAGAATAGTAAACTTACTTACAAAAAATATATGAGCGAAGACGTTGAAATTATATGCGATGTAAAGGTGTATACGGTTCGACTGTTAAAAATTGGTACGTTTGGATTTTTTTTTAGGTTCTTTTAGGCTCTTTACCGTCTGTGTATTTTAATAATTATTAGTGCGGCATTTTTACAAACATACCGGTGCCGGTTTTATTCTGATATTCCTTTTTTGTGAGCTCGGGTGCAACGACAAACAGCGAAATACTCCAGGGAATCAAAAAAAAATCGCGCATTGTTGCATATAATATAATTCACGAAAAGGGCGGCAAATATTTCTGAGGCCCAGGGTGGCCAAATGGTCAAATCCGCCCCTGAATGTACCAATAATAAGGTAGTGAAAATGTTGTTTGTTATGAAATATTTTAGCCTCAAACATGGGTAATTGTGAACGCTTCGAATGGGCAATAATTTAAATAAAATATTCTTAATTAAGTCTCAATATTCAATCTTCAAGAAAACAAAATATCAAAGCTGCAATAGACTGGCTGCAAGTAGAAACAAAACCAAGAAAGGATTGGGGAACGCAAGAGATCGTTTGATAATTTTGAAGTTGACGCATTGATGGCGCCAAACAACAATGACAACTAGTTATTTCATACGAAAACGTAAAAGTTTAAAAACATAAGGCACGATCATGGCTAACCGAATCTAGTCAGCTTTGTGACCAGTGTTTTGTCCAAAAAGTGTTATTGTGACTTCATTCTTAAGATATGATATGTGGTGTTTTTAAAAGTTTACTTGAAATCGAGACTTACAAAATCAGTCGATTATTTTATTTAAAACTATTTCTTTCGTATTCTGGTATTATTTTTTTTCAAATTTCCTGCTTAATTTTTGGAGTTTTCGGTTTTTTCAAAACGCATTTTAATGCGATTTTAATTATTCTTGCATTTTAGCACAGCTTTGCAGAAATTTATATTTACACTCCCAGATAGAAAGTCACCAAACTTTTTCTATTTTTAAATTTATTTTAGTTTCTTATCTCCTTTTTTTAACTTTATAATTTTCCTGTAATATTTTGGTATTATTTCAATTAGGCTGTCTTTAGTTGCCTAGTATTGGCATTTTTAAGTGTGTAGCAGGTTTTTATTTGGAAGCTGTTCTAACGCCAGGTCTACCGCTTTTATCTCTCAACGCTCTCAACGCAACTAAAAAACAAAAGTTTACTACAGCTTTCCAGAGCTGCCACCTTTCATTTTAAGCTATATTTTCAATTTTCAAAGCAATCCAAAGGTGGAAAATTAAAAACGGAATGCTATGAAGCAATCAAAGAACTAGAAATTTTTATGCAATAAGCTCTTAAACGAATTTCGGTTCAAGTGACACATGTGAGTAAACTATTATAAATTGAATGTTTAATGATAAGTGACCTACTTTTAGCGAAAAAAAACTAATATTCATTAATAGTTAAGCCGATCATACACAATCTAGTTTCAAGTAAAATCAGACCAAATTTAACCAAAAGTTATCACAAAGTATAATGTTGTCTTTTATTATTTTCTGAATGTGAGATTGCCTTAACCACCAGCATGGTTATTTACTTTTTTCTGCATAAAAATATTCCACAATTCGTAGTAACGTAGCACTCATATCATATTAATGGAGCAGAAAGCTGCGAAAAATTTCCAATCCGAAATCAAATCAATACGCATCATCACTCTACTTAGTTCTCCTACTTAACTAATTCAAAAGTTCACAATAATTTCCGATGAATTTTTCCACCGATTTAGTTGCACCTGCTAAGCAAATACTAGTGCAATTACTATCTCAGCATGTTATTTGTATTCACATGACGAGCACTACAGTTTCTAACTTCTTATACACTCAGGATCGTTATGTACTATTTGCTGAACACTGACTGGTATCTCCAACTTGGGTAATCATCAGGCCACGAGAACACTGTAACCGAATTTTTGTCAATTAACTTAATCGAAACAATACACCTGCAGCCGGCATTTAGGCTGTCGATTGAAAAACTAGATCATGAATGACAACTTCTTTGTTATTATTTTCAAATTAAAAAAAAATTCACGGCAGGTATTCTCAAAAGAATCAAAGCTTGACTTCTTGCACCAAACACCACTCTAAAAATTAGATTTCATCACATTATCATTGTAGTACGGTTTTAATAGTTCGATTATCATTTCGAGGTCTTGATTATATTTGAAGTCTTAAATTGTAATGATTTGTCAATTATACGGTAATTTTTACGAACGTTTGTTGCATTTGACGATAAAAAAATCGTTATTACGATAGCTCCGACTACGCTAGCTTTACGACAGCGTGACAAGCGCGGTGGCGACACAAGCCAAACTAAATTGCTGGCATTCTTCCATTTTACACGAAAGCGCCAAGACCAAGCATGGAAACCTGTAGATAGCTTCAGTTAGTTGTATGTTACTTTGATGTAGCACAACATAACATCTCGATATTCAGGTAAGCATCTTCAGGTGTGCTACAGTGCCGGCGAAGAGCCAGCATCATGTTGACGGCTTTGAATGGACGAATCGATGCTGCGTTGAATCAATAGTATCCGACGTAAAGCGACGGTACGTTTTGTAGAATGTAGGTTAACAGCAAGTTTACAGATATGTTTGCTGGTATTGAGCACTTGAGCAAGTTTAATCTGATGTTTAAAAATATTATAGTTTGGATCAATTATCGTTTCGATGATTCAATGGCTGAAGATTAATGGATCGGCTCATTATTTACTTATATAGTAGCTTGATTTGTAATGTTTACGCACTGATCAACAATTTTTCACATAAAATCAAACCAATAAAAAAGCATTCGAAATTTATCACGTTTTGTAATAAGAAGATAATAGAGAAGCTTTTCACAATTCTCTTTGAAAGTCAAGAGTAGAAATATTCATTAGCATTTTTCTTTTAACTAATAATAGTTGCTTTTTGAGTTTGGTATTAGTAAAAGAATATATCAAGAGATCGAAAATATTTTTTTTTACAAAAATTCTGATCTCTAATTTTAAAAGTATGGATAAGCACTATTGTTTTGCTTGAGATGAAAGCTTTAAGTATAATTTTTATATGCTTTGGTCTTATTTATGATTCAAAAGCATATAGAACACCAAACTTTTGGTAGTATTTTTTAGCGCCCAGCGTGGGTACTGATCCAGGAACTTACTGTATGTTTACACAATATTCGTTGGGAAATCGTGTTAGAAGGAACAAGAGGAATAATTAAAGTAAATAATAACAAATAATACTACCAAAAATAAATTCTCATAAACAAAGAATATAAGTGGCTAAAATGATACTAGCAAACCACATATATCTTAAATCATTTCTCAGGTATTTACAAATGAAATTAGTAAAACTTTGTTCAATTTTATGCCCTCAAAGACAGAAAGTTGGTGTAACATGAATATGTTGGATGCGGTTGCAAAATTGTCATGTTGAGGAGAAAAGATTGCTTTAAATAACTAGATTATTCTACAATATTTTTTTTTGGATCTAGAGAATTCTTTGTATGAACTATTTAGTCATTTGACGATACAGAACAAACATTTCAAGCTTGAATAGTTTTCCAGAATCTATTAGCAGTAACTTTCATTTTCAACTAATGGTCATTTGATTTTAGGATTCAGAAGCATGAGGATGTGAGTTCAATAAATTTTAAATCTAAACCGGACTGGGAGTTCAATCTGCCACAAATTTCCTCCCAAATGCTGTTTGGGTTAGAGTTATAGTTAACTGTCTGGTTGTGGTATTAGTATCAATTAGAGACCGTACTTTTTTAATTTAATTTAATTATTTTGGTTTGAGTTACTATGTTCGCAATTTCTGTGAACTCAATTGTGAATTCAATTTGCTCTACTTAGACTATTTGTAGATATAGACAATTCAACGAATTATAACTAAGCTCTCTTTTTGACAATTGACTAATGTGACGACCATGCAATTTTAATTAAAGTTTAGTGATAATTTTGAAGTTTCAAAAATATATTGCTTTTTTGCTATTTTTTGAAACACTAAACGAACATGCAAATTTTCTTAAAATGGAAAACATTTTAATATATAAGTAAAAAATTGGTAAATATTAGTAATTGAACGTATGTCGAGATCAAAATAAATACAGATAGACAGAAAATTCTGCGTACTAAGCAGTTTTTTTCAGCAACAATAACTACGATGTAATCTGATAATTTTTTGTTTTGAAAACTTATTTGCTTTCTATAACTTTGTAACTACGAAAAATTCGAAGAAAACAAAATGCCCACTCATTTTGTTTAGGTGATTTCCTTTAATAAGTTATTCAAAATTTTTTCGGAGGACATAGATGTATATAAGATATAAGAGATTTAAGATATCTTTAATTTTTTGGCCGCAGCGGGCAATTTAGTAAATTTCCAGGTACAATTTTGTTAAAAAATATTGAAAATGAAAACTTGTTATGCTTTTTGTTTGCACATGCTTAAGACTTGGAAAATTTGAGCCCTGTTTGGGTGGTGAGTGCTTCAAAGTAGACAAGGATTATTTATTCAAATTTTGATTTGTCTTAACGTCTGACCGGAACATCCCATCATCGTGAAATTTGCAGAGCGTATTCATGTTGACGAAAATTAAACTGTGTTAACTCTGTAGGTATGGCAGGCTCCTGCAAAATAAAACCTTCAAACCCTCCTGAAAGTATTAGCCTTTGTCCACCATGTCAATTTAAAATTTTCAAAATACCGAGTTGCAAAAGAACAGCAAATTACTTCTATTTCCAGGACTCAAAACTTCTGTTCACGATAATGACGACCAGGTAACGCGATCATTATGAAATTTACTGGACATGTTGATAATTACTGGGAGCAGGCCTGACAGGCCGCCTCCACTAGCAATTTCCCATGGCATAACATTTGAAATTGCCAGTGGAGGCAGCCTATGGTATGCAATATTTTATGGTGTGCCATAAATGGTAGGTAATATGGTATGCAATTTGCTCGGCCATCTGCCTGGCAATATTTTGACAGTTCTTGATTTCAAAATGGCGCTGAACCGTTGGCTTGGTTTATTTCTTATAAGAAAATGAAGGGATTCTGAATTCAAAGGGATTTTTAGATTTCGTTGAGCAATGAAAATAGTCTACAGAGCACTGTTGCCAGATTGGGCGATTTCTTGCCAATTGGGCTATCTTTCCGTTGCGTTTGGCGACTACATTTAATATTGGGCTACTAGCGACTTTTTGGGCTCCACTGACTACCCCAAGTTTGAACTGCTAAAAATATATAAAGTTGAATTCACAATTGATTTCCTCACTCTTGAACGGAAATCTCTTCATTTCATGCTTTAAATATTCACTTCATGTTTTAAATTCCAGTTGAACGTAAACTTTATTTCTAGTCTATTATTTGACCGTCTGCCTAAAGTGGTCAGCAATAAGATTGAAATTTAAATCCGTGCTTGTAAAACTCATAAGTATGAGCAAACAGTCAAAATACACTGAGCACGGAAAAAATTTGGGCAAAAGCCAATGAAGTAAATTATGCTGCTGGATAACAGATTTTCAAAGATATATGCGAGCTCGCTTTTTTATTACTATATCTTCCTACATCTAATACATTTTTCGATATATATTTTAGTATCATGAGTAACATAAACACTAAACGACATCTTTGATGCGAATTCTAATTCTCTCGAATTTCAAAAAAATATGTTGCAATGACTATAAAATACCACCAGATACAATACAAATACTGGATTTGGCAATTTACACGTTTACTACATCAGAAAATGAAATTAGGTGAGTTTTTTTGCACTCTTGGACAGGGTAAGTTAAGGTTAGTTAAGTTATTACACTGAATACAACAACAATAGCGCAGCGATTGTTGTAGTTTTCAATGTACTTACCTAAACTTACCTTAACTTACCCAGCCCAAAAGTGCAAAAAACACACCTGTCAATAAAATTTTCGACTATATAAGAAATTTGTATATAAATAAACAAAAAATAAATACCCAAACTGGATAACATTTTTTTTACATCTGATAAGAAAAACTTTTGGCATAATTTTGGCCTCGACCTGTTGTTTGGCAGTGTTGGGCTCTTTTGGGCTATTTTAAAAACTAAATGGGGCTCCATGAACGAACATTTTCTGGCAACACTGCTACAGAGTATGAAATGCTGGGAAATTGGGGAATTTCTTCGCTCTGCACTTCAAATAACTCCTTAAGACCATTTGACGCTCAGATACAGCGCACGTACTTCTCGCTCAGAGGCATTTTCGAAATGAAATTGCCCACGCACAGATGGCATACCATAAATTTGACAGTCGTTGCCATCGGAAATGGCAGAGTAAATTGCCAATCGAGCCCCGGTGTGATAGAAATGTAGGCAACCCTGTGGCAGTGGAACCATCTTGAAAAATCACTGAGAAATAAATATGATTTTTGGCCTGCAACTTCCGACTCAGTCATCGAATTTCAACAAAACAGTATTAAAATAGTATTTAAGCCTTACTCTAGACCACATTTGGTAAAAATTTGGTTGAAAAAATAGAATAGGGTTGCCAGCAATAGTGATTTTTATAGCCTAAATTTTGTAAATTTTCCTTGTAACTTCCGATTCAGTCATGAAATCAAAACGAAATTCATGTAGTAAATGGAACTTAATATGGACCAGCTGTTGTAGGAATTTCGTAGAAAAAAAATTAAAGAGCTGCCAGTTATGGGAATTTTTATAATTTTTTGGTATTTCTTTACTTAGCGATGTTATCATTAAATTTTCAAATGGGAATGATCGTGCAATGACAATCAACATCAAATATTAACGTTTCTAAAATTTGAAAAGTTTTGAGGGTTGTAGCCTTAATGTTCTATTCACGTCTATAACTTCCAGCGCAGTCATTCAATCGAAACGAAATTCACAAGGAGGGTTTAACTCAACGTGAAGGAGATTTGGTAAATTTTTGGTTATGTGCTAACACATGATTGCCAGCAGCAGATAATTTCGTGAATGATGATGCTTCCATTTTGTATTCATAAGCATAGTATTTACAATAAAATAAGCAACTGACATTTAAATTTTCCGAGTTCTGGAAAGTTTTCGGAGCGCAACTCCAGACATTGTTTAATCACTGAAACTTTCAATGATATCCTTGAATAAAAACGAAATTCAGAGGATAGGTTGATTGAGCACGTGCATGTTATGCTAGACTTATTGCTGCTGCGTTGGACAAATGTTGCCAGCACTGAACATTTTCATTCTTTGTGTTATAGGAGATTTTGTCAGAAAATGATATTTGTTACTTTGAGTAAGAAATGGTTGATATGATACTATAAAGAAGTGCATTACGTTTTTCCATATTTTTAAGTCACTCAAAGATAATTTCCTCGAAAATCAGTTTTCTATCGGTTCTAATGCACTAGACTTATTTTCTTTATTTGTTTTACGTTGCCGAATATTTCGGCTGAATGAAATGCTGTCGTAATTTAGTTTTCATTGCATTCGTCAGCAGATTTTCATAGCATATCGTCAAAACAAGTTCAAAATTAAAATTTTATGTAATAATATTTTTAGTGCGCGAACTCTAATCGGTGGAGCGGTGAAAAAATTTTATTTGCTATGTTTATATTTTTTTATAACCACAGGGACGTAATAGTTTTATTCCAAATACCACATAATATCCAAAAAACGCATCATTTGTTGCAATTAAATACACAAAGTGAAGGTAATTATAAGCTTCGCACTCGTATTTAAACTTATCTATAGCTTACTTTAAACGATTGGCATATATTGAACGAATCGGCATTATAACATAAAGTTTATTTGCCAATCTCAAGTATAATTTAAAAGTGCTGATCGTACTTCGATAGATTTATGCATATGAATATCAGTGCAGACATAGCTCAATTTAAATGTTATTGTGGTGCAATATTCATTCAGTGGAAAATCATTTCACGTACCAGTTCCACTTCATCGCATTGTGTTCTGTTTCAAATGAAATTTCCATTTAAATGCTCCCTGATAGTGCCTTTTGGGCATAATTCGTAACGCTGCCGACAATCCAAAGCTGTCGATCTACGAATTGCAATTTGAAAATTGCTACCCTCTAGCGGTAAATTTGAGCGAATCCATAAATGCAACTGTTTGCAAGTAACAAACCAACACTGCTTCTGGTTGGTAACCAACCTTCTATAATGTAGCATTCGAACTGATGGACCAATTTCACACAGTCCATTGACTGATTAATCGATCAATCAGTCGGTAGTAAGGCAACCGCGAGATAATGAAAAGCCGACAATAAGAAAATGGTAGCAGCATCTCGGACGGCTTCTTGACATGGTTTCAGTTGGAGAAGTGCTGCCGTCGTGTATTGCCTATACACGACGGCAGCACAAAAAAATACTGCTATGTTTTTCCCCAAGTATTTATGACATTGTGATGACAAACAAACAAAACTTGTCGAAATAAAGTTTTATCAAAACTGCTATTAGGTGTATTGAGTGCCAGTGCTCATCTCTCTCTCTTTTCTCTGCTAAAATTGATTTCCATACAATTACTCTAATTATATTTTTTTCAATAAATTATTTTGAACGCTAACACCAATTTCAACTTTTCACGCCAGTCTCGTATTACATTAACATTTCCTCGAACGTAAATTAGTCGATCAGCAGACAGACAGGTCTGCAGCATAAACACTTCATTTCGAACAAATAGTGGGAGCTGTTTCAAGAACTGTTTCGAGTAATTATGTTTGAGTTAAATTATGGGATTATTGGATGCCTATTTGGATTTGCAATTACCTAGATAAGTGTATCTGCGATTCGTGATCTCAATAATCTTCCGCAGTGCGTCCGAGACTGAGCACTGGACGGCTCAACGATGAAACTTTTTTACACTAAAGGTTATCATCATCGCTCTGAAGAAATATTACGGTGATTTGTGATATGAACAAGGTAATAATAATAAAGATTGAAATCGGGCATTGGCTCTTCATGGTGTTTTGTAACACAGATTAAAACTGTTACTAACAAATTATTGATAGATCTGCAATTGAATGATTCGAGTTGGAATACAGATATTTGTATTTTTCATTGGTTACGTTCAAAGGGAATTTGATTGTTTGTTTGTCGAAGAATGTATTATGAGAAAAAATTTCCTTCGACCATTGTAGTGTACGTATTTGAAATAGTTTCACATGAATTGGAGATGAGAAAATATCGTTGTACAATCTGTTTACTACGATTGGATTTTAAATGAATTGTGTTGGAACTGATCAATTGAAGTAGATTTTTATCTATTTTTGTGGTTTGTAGATGGATTGAATTATACTGTGAGTTTAGAGTATGAGCTGTCCAAAATGACGTAATATGATATAGAGTATCAATTATACCACAAATATTGTAGGAAGAATTTAAACGAAAATCGGATCGCATAGAAACCGCTAGAAATCCTAATTTTTGAAGAAAATTTAGCCAAACGTGGTTTTAATTACAATCAACCTGTATTGAAGGTCTTGTGTTAATATGAGAATAAGTTCGTTTCTTGTTTTGAAGCAAATTTTATTTATTAATATTTGAATTTTCAGACCAATTTTTCCATTAGAATCTAGATATATTTAATTTTTTGACAGATATCGATATTCCGAGGGTAATCTGGCCTCTTTTTCAGTTATTTGTGGACTTTAAACACTGAGGACGAGGAGATATTATCCTCGAAATATCAATATCTGTCAAAAAACTAAAATATGCATAAGTAGATTCTAAAGGAAACATTATTATTTAAATACAAATATTTTTTGAAAGCTGGAAAAAACTAGTTCTCATTGAAATGATTAATTTGTATAATAACGCATAAAAGGATTTGGCTAAAATTAGTTTCCATTGTCAGGAACTTCTCTTATCTTCTGGATAGCAAACGGGTTTCTTGTAAGAAATCTTCTAATTCTTTTCAAGCGATCCATTGAACATGCCATTTTTCTGATACGCCTGTTCGAAGTAAACTACTTGCCGGAATAAGTAGAAATCGCAGAATATTGAAGGTGGGCCAAGATTTGCAATTTCACTTCTTCCATGTATTTTCGGACCAGTTTTGCAATGTCAGGGCTACTGTTGTCGTGTAGTCTATCTTGCCATTCTGGAAATCTTCAGAATAAAGGTCGTCCCTTTGACGTGAATTGCATTTTGCATTTTGGCTCAAATGGGCTTATGTCTGTTGACATTGTTTACCTTTTAGGCCGTTAGGATTGTCGTTAGTTATCCAGTTTTCATCGCAGGTATTAATGCACTAACGAAAAACCTTCCTATTTTGCCAATCAAGCAGAATTTCACATACCAAAGTCGTTTAAAAATTGTTTGTGCCAAACTTACAATTGTGCTTGGTTCTATTCAAAACGAGCAACAACATTTCTTAAGAAAAGACAGATCAGCTGCCTCCGACCTATTGATAAAAGTCTCGAAACTGCTTTCAATATGGGAAAATAACGCCAATTCTTTCAAAAATACACTGACTTCAGCAAAGCTTTTGACCGCGTTGACCATGCAATTTTGAAACATAAGCTCCAAAAATTTGGCATATCAAAAAACCTTTTGAACTAGTTGAATTATTACCTTCGATATTGAACACATAATGTTCTTTTCAAAAAACGTTATCATCTCTTCTGAGGTACCTCAAGGCACCCGCCAAGTACCGCGCCTGTTCAATATTTTCATTTCGAATCTCTAGGAGGTGTTGACGCAATTTGTTATGCGGACGATCGGAAAATATACCACACTATTCAATCGGAATCTGATGCAAATTTTCTCTGAAGCAGTAGTATGACCGAAATAGACTTGTTGAACACAGTTCTCTTCATGTCTATAAATCAGCATAGACAACGTATATCGTCTCTAATCCTGGATCGTTTTGCGGAATAAGCCTCCGGAAGAAGAATCAAAATGGAAATTGTTTTTTAACTAAGTGGTTTCGAAAGCATGCACTGTTTCTCTTCAAACATCATAAATCTAGAGTTTAGACAATGTCTTTACAGCTAAGTTACTAATAGATATAAATTTAGAAATGATTAATTGTATATAGAATTACAAGTTATCTCAGATTAGGCAAAATTAGCTTAAAACCTACTAGAAAACTTAAACTAAACTAAGGATAGTTTTTACAACTAAGGATTACAAACTAGGTTAAGGAAATGTATTGGAGAATACACTACCTTACGCACGATTCAAGGATGCTATTAGTGCGTTAGAGTTAGACGGTTAGACGAACGTGCACATTTATCAAGGAACATCATATACAACATACAATACGATATATTCAATAATTGTGTCAGTGTATTATATTTCTTATGAACAACGATTTGTATGCTGTTTTATTCCGTTTAATATGAGCATCGGCGCTGCGGCCGCAGTCCAAATCTGGCCTCTTTGATAAAACTTCCATAAATGCTGGGGCTGCTCCCGGATTTTCCAAGCTGCCAAATAACTTTCCCCTTCCTGGTTCAATTGTTGGTTCAGTGAGCTCGTTTCACTATTCATTGGTAAATAATGAGCAGCATAATGAGCCTATTATTAACGTTTTTTTTTTAAATTGTTAGGTGAATTTAATTCAAAATTGTATATCGCATTTTTTTGTAACGTAACTAACCTTACTAACTTTTTAAGACCTACCTGAAATGGCGAAAAAAAATTTTTCAATACCAACAGTAGATAAGCTACAAAACTACTCTTTTTGTCTCATCTATCATCAGGTGCTTATTGCCAAACCTACACACCAAATTGACAAATAACGAAACTTAATCTTTCCAAGAAAAAAATCCCAGTTTCAAAGGAACACAATAGCATGATTACCAATTCATCAATGAGTATTCAACTCAAACATTTTAGCAACTTATCTTAAATGAATGTTATTATTGATTTAACGCTTTCGTTTATATCTGCACTAATTAAATGATCTTTGTCTTCAATAATGGGCAAACAATCTGACGCATTTTTTCTTTTGTGCTTCAAACTTAGGCGCCAATTTAAATTTACCTTGTGAATATCTTCCGCATGAGAAAATGAAATATCTTCGGTAAATCATAGAAGATTAAGTGAGGTCAGGCTATGACAGTGCTGCGTAAAATCGTTAGCATTTAGAGCTTGATATTTATTAGATATCTGAGTCAATTTGTTTGAAACTTGTTATGTGATTTGCTCAAGAGACTAATTTTCAAATTGATAAATTTTGGCTCATGAAATTTGGCGAATGTTCTGCGTTGTTTCGCTAAATTTATGAAAAAGCTTTTTATATTTCTCAAGATTTATTCCCTATACACTGTTGTAACGTATAAATAATACTATCTAGGTGCTAGTTTACGAGCATAAGGAAATGAACTAAACTTATTTTAATGAAATCTAATTCATTAACTAATCAAGTAAACTCTTTCATGTCTAATCCATTAAAATAAGCCGGTTCTTTTAGGAAATAAATGTATCGAGAAAATAGTAACTTTTTTGTTGTTACGTCATTAGTTTAGATCATCATTTCACTTAGTACGAAACTGCTTTCATGATTATACAACGCCAGTTAGCGTTTCGATATGTTGGAGTCAATTACAGCTCAGCGAAAGCCTTTCCTTTTCGGGAGTTGCTCGCAAACGGACCAAACTGGCCGTGATGTGATGAATTTCAGCATAACGTTTCCGAAGAGGCCAGTTTGTAAGTACGTGTATGCTGTCAAGTACTGATGATTACGAGCCCTATAAGTGGAATGTCAGATAAACAAACCAGACCTACGAACGACCACCATATGAGGAAATCTGAAGTTTCTGTGTTGTAGAATGTTATTTCCGTGGTCGGTTCAATTAATGTGATCAGTTGTAGCTGGCACTGAATTCATCCGCATCCACGTTAGTTAGTATGCAGAAGGAATCTATCTATGTCGAGATCTGGAAGATCAGATGAATACAAATAAAACAAAAGTCAGATTAGATATATCAAGGTTTAATTAATTTATATGATTTTTTTAGTTTCTTAAGAATGTGACAATAGATAGAATAACAAAATATAATTATATCAGGATATTAGAGTGCAGTTGTTTGTGCAACGACATTTTGAGAATGCTAATCAATTGGCACGTTATTTAGCTCCACTGGGCCTCGTTTGAAATTGATTTAGTCACCGGCCAGAAAAGAGAGCTTGTAATGTTGTAACAATAGATTTAACTAACCGAGTAATTGAGCTTAAATATTTCGCTACCTGGCGTGATTTTCTGCTTGACTAAGCACATAGTTCGTGATGCCAAAGCCATTCATTCTGGGAGTATACTACAGCAGAGACTAATTTAATAAATTGAACAAGCCTTTTTATGTTTCATATCTTGATCTTAACTGAAACCACCTTTAAAACTGATAATTTAAGGTGAATTTAGCTAATTTCAGTTTATGTTTGAAAGCACGTGGATAAGTATGATTTTTGTGTGGAATTTGAATACATACTCTAGTATATCCTACCTGATCTATTAATGCGTATGCAGTTATTTCGAGGTTTTTTTGAAACTTGAAACTTGAAACCTAATAGGCACTCAGTTTGGACAAAGAGAAATTTATTCATGTAAAAAGTCCTTGTAAGTCAAGAACTGTTCAGTAAAGATCACAAAGTAATAACATTCATTGAACATCTTATTATAAAGTACTAAATAGTTTTAATTACTCTTTGTCTTAACAGTCATCTTCATGTAAAAAATATTTGGTTTTGTAAACTTGAAAAAATTTGAATCAGATTTGAATTTTATTATGGCCTCGGCTAGATAGTCCGGGAGCCAGCGACATATTTTGGCGACTCATTATATCGTCGATCAAAGTATGTAATTATCCTCAATTAGGTCTAGTTAGTAACGAAAATCGACCACTTACAACCAGTTAGCGGGAAAACGTTTACTGAGAGCATCAACAATATGTAATAAACAATTGAAAAAAAAACCTCATATAATCGTCGTTCATATTTTGAAGAGTTGTCAATTGACATCAGACGTTGTCGAAAAACGACCACTTACATTTGTTTCGTGGAAGAATCAACCGCTTACAAGCACGCAAACGTGTAAAAAAAAATTCAAAAATTGATTTATTTCATCGTTGCTCAAATTGGACATGGTTACAGAGGATCATGTTGCACATGTAAAAATACTGTGCTTACAATCGATTCGCGGGACAAACCTACTTTAAGCAATCATTGAGGTCGCCGCTGCAAGAGTCACTCACTTGCACTTTGAACGTTCAAATGCGCACACGTGCTGTGATGTTGCGTGTGGTCTCACCTGCGCTTGTCGTGTCCATTACACGAGGAATCTGACACAAAAATCATTTTTTACGCGTATAAAATCAAGGACAAATCCAACATCGTCATTCGATGCTCAGATACCGATATTTTGGTTATAATGCGAGAACGTTAAACTCTGGTTTCACGTTTGCTTAAAAAAATAATGAAGGCTCATCAACGTAACTGAAATGTAAGCGAAATTAGGTCCAGAGTTATGTTCGGCACTTCCAGCGTTTCATGCCTTCACAGGATGCGACTTTAATCCTGCTTTGTACAGAAAAGGGAAAGTGAAACTATTATATATTTTGCGGATCAGCGAAGAGTAGTTGAGAGCTTTTTTAGATATGTCAAAGTACCCTGATTGCGAATTTGCGGCGATATTGTCGGTTGTAGAGAAATATGTTTGTCATTTTTACGGTAGGAAAAAACAACGGAAGTTAATAAGGTGCGAGTAGAAACGTTTCTAAAGGGCTATAAATGCAAATAAAACGAGCGAACACTCAACATCAATGTTAAAAACTTCGATAGATCGAGCCTTCCTCCATGCAAATCGGAAATTGTTCAGCATACCCTAAGGTCCGCTTAAATCGGAAATATGTGGAGCAACTCCTACACACAAAACATCACGGATTTGGCACCAGAGGACTGTGGATGGCAAACAAACGGGGACAAATTAAACTTCAAATGGTGCTGCCAAACATCGTCGAAGACATTGTACTCAAGAAAGATGATGAAGAAAAAAATCCAGATGGAGAAACTTTGCCAGGTACACCAATTACAATAATAGTAAAATATTCAAGATGCACACAATATTTTATCCGCCAGCGGTAGAAAACGTGAGTTTTCTGTCTGCCGGATCTTAGAGATTCCGAGTACAATCCAGATTCTTCCGATGAAAGCGATGAAAATTAGTATATGAAAATTTTAATAAGTCACGAATAATTTGGTAAATATTTACTTTTTTTACCAATTTCATACTCATTTTCTCAAATTTTGTTTTCGTGTATAAATTTATGATTGAATCTATTGAGATTTATTTAAATATGTTTATTTAAATTTATGAATGATTTATATCTGCTTCACAAAACATGGCATTTGGTCAGAAAAAATCCGCACGCAGACTCTTACAGCAGCGACTTTGATGATAGCTTAAAGTAGGTTTGTTTCGCGAATCGATTGTAAGCACAGTATTTATACATGTGCAAAATGATCCTCTGTAACCATGTCTAATTTGAGCAACGATGAAATAAGTCAATTTTTGAAATTTTTTTGCACGTTTGCGTGCTTGTAAACGGTTGATTGATCCGCCAAACAAATGTAAGTGGTCGTTTTTCGACAACGTCTGATGTCAATTGACAACTCCTTAAAGTATGAACGACGATTATATGAGGTTTTTTTTTCTATTGTTTATTACACGTTGTCAACGCTTCTGACAACAAAAGGTCTCGAAGTGCGATGTAAGTGGTCAGTTTCTGTGATAAGCACAAACAAATTCAAGACCCTGATATACTTTCATTGACGATAAAATCGGCATATTTTTATTGTCGCTGGCTCCTGGATTAAGACTGCCTACGGAGCTCTCGCATTCCTTAGTGGTCAAAGAAAAAAAATCAAAGCTACCAAAAATCATTCTTTCCTGAAATTAATCTTTAAACTTTAAGTTTTAACTCTTAACTAGGCGCATGAGGTCAAGACAACTTCAAAGTGAAAAACAAATGAGTTAGAGTATTTGCAGCGCTTTAGTTCCCTCTCTAGCTTCCTATCTATACCATAGCATAAGTACTATAGATAGCACGAAAAGAACGTGATTTGCGATACAATTTACTATATTTCCCCACTGATTGCGAGAAACAGATAGCAATATCAAAGTCCAAGTTGAAAAAAGACAGAAAGTACCCCGTCAAGCAACGCTGCTACGATCAGATACGTTTCTCATTTCCACTAGGATGAAATTGTAGAACGCCTAGTCAAACCAAAAAACGCAGTCAGTGTAATGTTGCTACAAAAAATTGGTACACTGGTACCAAACTGACCACGGAGCTACTAACGTCTGACTAAAAACTGATTCTTGTTGATACAATGAACAACATGAAAGCTGTCCTTACCTGTCTAGGACATTGCAACGTGTATTGCATCGGATGCGAAACAAAAAAGTCTACAGATAAGTACGATTAAGGATTTTTGGAACTTAAATCTCGGCTTTCTCTTTGATTCGCTTCATGAATTTCGTAAAAATTTTTTGAACAAATCTTAATAATGAACAAATTCTATCTATTATAAATTCACGCAAAAACCAAAAATCAATGATATATTCAAAAGTAAAACTGACTTTCGTCACTTTTATCAATTGTAATTTTTTTGCTTACACGACTTAGCAATAGACTTTGAACTAAATATTTTTGATACCAAAACGAGGATAATTCCGCTGAGATACCGCATTTTAGATGTTTTCGCACAAAAAGTACATAGTGACTAGATAGAATCGTATACTTTTTCGCTGAATTTCTCCCAGAATTTTGAATGAATCGCTCCTGGCTGGCGCTCCTGTTTCGCTTGCTCTCACAGTTCTGTCACTTTGCTTCACGTAATATTGAATTTCGTGTTAATTTAGTTATTGTAATAGTCTCGAGCTTTTAGTAACTTAAAATCAGTCTATCGTAAACAGTTTATGCATCACAAGTATGCTAAAGGTAACCTATTTGAAAAATTTCTTCGCAGCCATAACACGATCTCATGTTTTTACTGATTTTCGTTCTATTCATAGAAATCCTATCCATAGAGTCCTATCGCAATGTCAAACCACAATATTACTTTGAATCGGATCTCAATGACTCAATCATTCTTTGGTGTCACCTCTTGTAAATTGATTCGACACGTTTCCTATTGTGGCTTTGTCGCACTTTTGATATTATGTTAGGCATTGAACTTGCGGTGTTAGAATGAAACGTTTCAGCAGATATCTATAACGGAGCAAATTGTACAGAGAAATCATAAATTGATCCGCAAAAGAGCAGCAGAAAGGTAATCTCTAAACTTATTTTATTTTGAATTTAACTGATGCTAAGAGTTCATTAAATATTTTTCAGGTCTAAACTTTTTCAAAGGTAATGACAGAGATGAAGACCAAGCGAAACGCTTTCGAATTTAGCATATAGCAAACTGCCTGTAAGCGTTTATCATATTCAATGCAAATTAATGCTCATCAGTTTTCGCTATCTAATTCAATGATTATTTCAAAAGTTTAACTTTTCACTCAACTATTTTTGGTCTTCATTCCCTATTAAAAGTAGATGCAAAACTTTTTTTTCTATATGATAGGTACCTTGACAAGCCACATTAAAATTTCCTGAGCTATCACTTACTGATCACAATGCAAGCTAACTTCCAAGCCTCACGTCACCTCTTAATCTAACTGACATTAATAAAAGCGATATATTTATAGGCAAAATCCATGAAAAGTAGTAGCAGCTGTGCATAAGAATGTGTAAAACTTATTAGAATACTTGAAATACTGCAATGCAATAATCCATTGAAAATGAATGACATGTCTCATATCGTTAGAGATTACGTTTTTCAAATAACCTATCGACCAGAAATTACTCATTTCAAGCTAGGAATGGTTATGGGTAGCCAATATTTCAAACTACATTGTAGGTATAATTTAACATTACGAATTTCGCTTGTAGAAATTGAATTCAGTTTCAAATAGAGGTGATTTGATAAGTTGCTAACTTCATATCATATTAAAATGGATTTAAAATATTTAGTTAGGAACTTGGGCAGTGCTAACCTTCTGAAAGAGCTTTCGTTCGAATCATTTAGAGCTACGATCTGAAAAAATTCAAGCAAATGCGAAATCCCAGCAATAAGTAAGGTATTTCAGAATCATCTCAAACAGCAAAAGGTTTTCATGAGCGTAAATTCTCATCCAACAATCAACCAAGTACCATTTGAGGAGAACAAAAATTAACACATGCGAGAAAAAATATAACATAAGAAATCCAAAATGAATAGTTTATACACGTTTGTATAACAACACATTTCATAATATCTCATCCAACGATTATCGGTCAATTAATATTTTGTAATAACAATGCAGCACGATAATCATCAATATGATCGAAATATTTGGGTTTTTCATCTCGAAGGCCAAGTTTTTGCCAAGTCGTCGAATAAGCTATTCGATATTAAAAGCAACAAACTGATTCGTTCGATTTCACCTTCAAGGTTCAATAGACCGAAATTTCAATTAGAACCCGTAGCTCCAATTAATATTGTTATGAAAATGACAAAGTAAAATTCCGTGTTTTTTTTTTGCGAGAGCGGACGAGTACAATAGCAAACGTAGCAAACAGTTATTGTAGCTGTTTCGTATCGAGGCCGAGTCATCTTCAGAAGTAACAGATTGAAAAATATTTGAACTCTATTATGGGTTGATTGCAGCATGTTTTTTTACTCTTGTTGTGCTTTCAACGCATGAAAGCATGCTGTCTCTTGGTTTGACTTTACCTTTGAAAGTTATTAAGAAATATTTACATTTTAGCCTTCTTCATACCACTTGCTGAGTGGTAATTTGCCACAGTTGCAAAGGAAATTAGATGAATTTGTCGTAATTGGATTGATACCTATTAATCAAAATATTCAAATTATGCCTAACGAAAATCAAGCATTGATTGACATACATATGTTGATTGCCATTGCCAAAAACCCACTTATTTTTCACATTTTGGAGGAAAAACAGCTTAATATCAAAAGAAATTAGTGTGTAATGTAGTGCAAACAATTTTGTGATTACTCTCTTCTTAATGTATGTAAATAAATTAAAAATTTAACAAACATAATTTCTTGACTCTCACCCAAAGCTTGTTCTTCTGAGTTAGCTAAAATATTCAGAGAAAGCTCTCATTTTGAAGCATTATGAATTTTGTGTCAATGCTTTACTTTGAATTCCAGATCTAAGTGTTAATGGTTGGGAATGAATGAATAATGGCTGGGAATCCGTTTTAGCACTGATGCCTACAGTAAAGTTCAATCTGTCATGAGCCAAGCTTTATTTTCTTTCTGTTTCATACCCTTAACCACGAAAAAAGTTACATGCAACTCGAACGAAAATGATAGAGATTATACTCTTTATTTTGAAATAAATTGAAGTGGTAAAATAGTTGATTTCTTGTTCAATTCATTACATGTGCAATTTCGTTGGTTTTGTATCTTTTTCCTTTCGATGTTGTTTGAAATATTGAATTCACAGCTGTCAGGTGGCCAAAGTCTCGGTACATATAATGCTGTAAAAGACCATCAAGAAAGAATACCAGACTTTTTAATAACTATTTATTTATTTGGTGCGTTTTCAATTGAACAGGTAACCTGCCCAATTACGAATTGGATACAATAAAAAATTTAAAAAATAAGGAGTAAATAAGTAAATATATATTTATAAGTATATAAAAATTAAGTAAAGTAGAAATGAATAAAGTAAAATTAAGTGAAACAAAGTAGAGCAAAGCACGTTTAGTAATTAGGCAAAAATACGTTTATAAATAATAATAGGAAATAAAATTAGTTTGAAACATATATTTTACAACGAACCTTATATTTAAAGATAGCAATAGAATGTGGAAGAGGCCCATGTTAAAGACTGTTATGAGTGCTTAAGAGTCGCAAAACAGGAGAGTGGAAGAAAGTATCAGTACGAACATAAGATACTTCAAGCACAATGGAGAACCTGATTAGCCTTATGGGCTGCCGCTCAATGACCAAAGATGCTAAAGAGGAAGATACTTAACCGCGGCAGATTTTGAAGAGGAAACTTTCATCCAAGTAAACTCTGCACTACTCAAGGAGAGGAATGTTTAGAAGAGACAAACTTTCATTGTAGGGTATATATGGAAGACTATATATAAAAAATAAGGTGGGTGTAAACCTCCGCTGTGATAATTCAACAGTATCTGAGAAGTATTTGAAGCAAGGGTACCACACTTGACTATAATATTTATAGTATAGAACGGTCTAGGGTGAGAAACAGGTGCAAACAAGTATAAATTCTAAATGAATTATTAGAGGAACGATTCACAAAGCCAGCAATTCCAGAAACCCTTTTAGTGATAATTAATAGCATTTCTTCAAATATATATTTATCCGTAAGGACTTTATAGCTGCTTATGAACCGAATCTCTTATTTACCAAACGTTAACAATTCACGCCTGTTTAAGCTCGTCTTTCAACCTACCATCTCCTATGAGGCTCCCATATGAGTTGATAGTGCAAATATTCACATCAACAAATTACAAGCCATACAAAATAAGTATCTGAAAATTATATCCTACACGACTTGAAACTACAATACTCAAGGCTCAACCTACGCGCATTTAAATGTTTTGAAAATTGTCTTAGAATTTTAGACTCGTATATTTTTTTATAATTTTGTCTTGACTGCTTCAAAACTACTTCTGTTGAGGTAAATACTTTAGGTAACAGGTACTTTACAAAACAAACATTTTTATAGATAGTTTAGTTGACAGTAACTTTCAATATTAGAAACGATTTAATGAATTTCTTGTTATCTAATTCTCTGATTTTGGAAAATTTAGATTTATTTAAATTGCTCTAATTATTTAAATTTTCGAAAAAACACAATACTTTACTACGATCTTTTGATTTGGCACCTTGTTGGATCCACTAGTTTCAACCGTTCTTAAGATTTGGGCAAAAAGTGTATTCTTCCAGTATTCTTCCAGCTGCGCCCAACGTGGGCTCAATGAATTGCAAGGCATAATAATAAAAACAAATCTACTCTCACTGCTTGTTGTGATGCTGTAAAAATGAAAACATAGAATTAATAATAAACAAATACAAAACATATAAAAAATAACCAACCTGAACAGACAGCGGCATCTGGGCAGTTGGCAGTTGTAAGGAAAGATAAGTCAGGGAACTTCCATTTTGGAAAAAAACCACTTTGACCTTGAAATTGCGCCTTCATTTACGCAATACAATATCTGTCAAAGCGACCTTAGAAAGTATTTGTACTTTTACGAGTAGTGAGTCGTATGTGAGTAACGAAAAATCTAACCTGAGTATGTAGTTGTCGAATCTTATCTTGCTTCTCTTTCTGTTCCATGTGATTTCTTCCAACTTTCCAGGCCTATAATCAGCTGATCAGCAATACAATCTCAGGCCGGTACTTTGGATTTTTCGACCATATACATATACGGAGCTCGCACGCTGGTTAGAAACCAACTTCTTACGCTTCTTATACCCTAAAGGTGTGGGAAATAGTTGACATGGGAAAAATTCCGAAAAATTTCGGTACTTTGAAAACATTTGGGAAGACAAAAAGATTCGGTTGGAGTGGTGGAAGGAGATCGATGGTGCGGCAGCCGACGTGCTTTGTTTGAAGTTTTGTTCAAAAAATGAGGAAATATACTCGTAGATTCATGGATAGTGAAAATAAAATTTATAAAGACAAAGGAGATTCATCTTAGAACATAACAATTCTGTATGGAAAACTCCATCCATGAAGTATTCTGTACACCTGCATATCGAACCGGAAAACAAGATTTCAGAGAAGAGACGTTGTGTATATAAAAGGAAGAACCAATAACGAAGAGGCGATCTGGAATTAATGGATAATCGTTGGTTGATTGAAGAATGATTGGCTGGTTCGAGACAGCTACTGGATGGTTATTTAACGTTAGAATAATTGTTTGATACACGCAAGAAAATGTTTGATCAGTAGTTGTATGAGTTCCTTTTTCTTAAATTATGAATAAAAGTAGTAATACACTGAAATTGAATAGTAATACACTGAAAGATGGTATAATAAAGTACCATTAGTAATAGTTACATATCCTTCTATCGCTGATTAATTTGAATTCAAATTATCTTCATGTACCTATTAAAAATCTTTTGTGTGAGTGATGTATGTGCTTTATTTATTCTCATATAAGCTTTTTTGAATCTGTATATTTATTAATTTTTGAATTTTTATGTATTATTTTGATTGTTTTTTGTTTGTTGTCAAGGTCGGTGTAAATATAATAGCTTAATTCGTTACGGATTCAGCTAAATTGTCTTTTTGTATATTCACAATTTTATTCACAATTATTTCTTTTTGTATATTCACAATTTTAGCTTTGGAGTTTCATTCAATTATGAAAAAACAGAAATCTAATTATAATTGAGATTTTCCCTTCAAAATATTGATCCCTACATGAAATCTTTACAGTCCTTCCCCTTAGTATATGTTTATTTGTGTTAGTTTCATTCGCGTGCTGTAGCACGAAGAAGATCATCCGCCCAATCACCCATGACCAACTGAGCTAGTCGGCTGGGAAAAGGCGCGCCTGGCAAACATTAGGATGATCCCTTAAATTTAAATCATGCTGGACTGACGATTTCTCGGCAGTGCTAAGGCGGTTGCAGCAAGCTCATCTGGTTGTCACATATTTTGCGACAAGTTCTTAGTATGAAAATAAAATTTTTTTTTGAAAATTATAAATAAGCCTATCCTGTTATTTATCGCTTAGTGAAAATATGTCTCAAGACTAGGTACTCTAAACGAACTTGAATGTTGCACATGGGCAACACGTAGAGAATTTCAATCGAAACACAGTTGAAAGAAAAAAATCTTATTGGATGATCAGTGTTACCTCACATTTTAGCTATTACACAAATATGTGGGCCACGAAAAAATAAACAGCTAACCACACAAATGCATTCAATACAAAAACCAATGAAATTTTACACAGACAAATCGCTCTTTATGATCTAATAACAGGCAATAGCTTCATCTACAACATTATGCATGAATAGCTCAAGTGATTAATATGTTCGACTTACAAAAACTAAATTCGTAACACCTAACAAACAAAAAAATCGACATTCTAAATGAGATAATACGCGCAAAATCTAATGAAGACGCTGCACACCGTTGAGTGTAGCCAAGGTCCACTCTGATGTTCACTTAATTCAAGTACGACCGCAACGGAGGGAATCTTCGTGAGAAATTGAATTTTGAATGTTGAAGTCATTAATTATGGTGATCTGTTCAAACCTATGGCCTGGTGTGGCGTGGAGTGCGCATAATAAACTTATTGGCATGTTTCCGTATAACTTGCATAACACCGATCGTTAGCGGTATCGTACGTTTATTTATTAGTGAAAACGAGGATTCCTTGAAATCAATTCGTTCTATAAATTGATTGAAGATGCGCGAAAAATGTATGATTTTAATAAAATGTGTCCTCCGCTGAAAAACAACGTTTAAAATAAGTTGAAAGGTTCTCACTTCAATGAGGTTTCTGTTAATGTGTGGTTTAAAGAAAATATTGAAATAATAGTTTTATTTTCAGTCTATTTGCACTGTTGATGTTTTCTTACTTGCTTAGGTATAATAGGTTTTTAATTTTGAAAAATAAGACAAAATGATTAGATACTTTGTAACTTCTTTATTTATTTTAAACAATCAGAAAATCTATGATGTCCATGAAGCACAGAGCGTGCTAGTCGGAATGAACAGATTCGATACATTCAACAGCTTAACGCTCAATGAGAGGATGGAAGGCTATAAAACTAATGCAATCGCCTCAAATTACATCAATAAATCTTCGCGACTATCGTCTTTCAACAATCTCGAATTTCATTCGAATCAGCAACGGGTCATTATCCATGAGAAAGGTCAAATCATTTTCCAGGAACCTAAAGCTGTAAGATCTTTTTAGTGAAAGTATCCATCTAAAGGTTTATTTGCCGAGACAGTAGCCATTTAATTCCGATTAACAAGTATTTCAGTAGTGCTTGACTGCTTCTTAACAATCAAAACCTCCACGCGGATGATTTACGGCCAAGTTCATTGCCTGCGAAGCAATTATCTAATAAGGAAAAAACCTGACATAACACTTTTCTAGACTCATAGCAACCACTTACGAGCTCATTCGTAGAGTATCTAGATTCATGGCCAATATCGGATTTCGTGCAAGATAAAATGCAAATCTATTGTAGTGTAACATGACGAAATGGACAACAGCTGGCGGCGACTCGAGTGCAGTTGAAACTTTGATTTTGCGACGATTTGCACGATCGCCGCGCCAAATGACATGCTCGTTACTGTGCGCATCTTCCCAAGAGCATGAGCTGCTGCTCAAGGTTAAATTCAATTAGTCATGTAAATTTATTCATGTATGGACGTACTCGATTGTTGCGCAGAAAAAAAAGAATAGGCGAGTTTATAAAGAATGTTTTTTGCATGACCTAAGTATGTATGTATATATGTTCACAACCGAGCTGTTGAAAGAAAAATAGAACAGCAACTGAGCTTCGTCTCTAAGTGCTTCTCAAAGGGCTGAGAGATACATGTAACTCGGTACATTTCTTTTTTTTGCAATAGCCCATAATGGTAGAGATGCCCAACAGGATGTCGAGTTTATTCGAGTAGGACCAAATTAATGTAGCTACTATATTACATATTTGACTATACCAACAAGCTCATTTCTGTGCTGACGATATAGAGAAAAGTGATGATTTATTATCGATTACCACAGCAAATGAAATAGGTATACTGTGCGATCAAAGCAACATAAAAATGACAATATCACAACAGGCTTACACTTTGACAGTTTTTTATCAAAACTATAACGGTACTCATAATTTCTCCTTTCAAAGAACAAGCCGGAAGCAATAAACTTGGTGGACAAAAAATCCCAATAAAGCGAGGCTCCATTTTCATTAAAAAAAACTGCTACATAAATTAACTGTAGCCATCTTTTACCTTGCAGTCAACTTGATTTAATCGTTATTAAAATTCGTTAAAAAAATAAGAAAAATAAATAAATTGATATAACAAATAATAATAAGGTAAAAAATATTGATGTAGTCGCATTTTCACTTGCTTTGTTTCGAATTACGTGTACATGATAACATTACTAATACACCAGAAAAATCGTGCGATTGCTACAAAGACTTTCAAATCAATTTGACGAGAGGCAATAAAGAAATACGATTATTAATACTTATCTATTTCTTGAAGCTGCTTCAAATTTCTAATTTTTTGTTGTTTAGTCAATTTGTATGGATTTTTTTTTTTTTACTTTTTTTATTTTATTTTTTTCATTCAAATCGTATAAAATTGATTGCAAATATCATTTGCAACTAAATATAAATATCATTCAAATAAATTAGATATTTTACTCTACAAAGGAATGGTATAGCTTTAGTATCTATACAAAGAACATTTTCAGTAAATTTTTTTTGAAAATTGTATTTTCCCCCCAGAAATTTTCTTAATTATTTACCAGTTTATTTTCGCATAGAAGATTTTAATAAATATTTTATAGAGTTGAGAATACACAAGAAATTATGGAAAAGAATAATATACAACGGCATAAAAAAGAAATTAAAAATTTTTTTTAGAAAAGATACAAAACAAAAGAACTAAACATAAACCAAAATACATAATGATAAAGGAAATACGTACGCCATTGAATGGATATGGCAACATCAACGAAGGGAGCGGCTGATCGCTCCGAATCCCATAAAAAATTCTCTATTTGGTTTGTAATGTAGTCAACTGCAATTTTACCGTTGGGATTTTTAAAAGATAAAAATTAGTTATGAAGTTTTTAATTTATGCAATTTTATTAATTAATAATGCTACTGTTTTTAACCTAAAATGAGATGGCAAAAAATGTTTAAAACTTAATAATGCAAAAATGTTCTAAAAACCCAATGATACAGTTTTAGTCCATTTACTCGATAGCACTGAAAAAAGGATTCATCAACAATTTTCAATAAATTTAAGAAACATGTCTTTGCAGGAACTGTCATCAAAGTTGACAATGGGCTTTGATGCCTTTTTTGAGGGTATGCTATTTTAATCCAAATATTCTAATTTAAAAGATACTCGTAGCGCAAGAAGTAAGACAAAAAGAAAATTGGAAAAGGTAGTACGCAGTACTAGGCAGAAGCTAACTAAATTTTATACTTATTTTATATTCAAATTCATTTTTTTATACTTTTACTCATACAGTAATCGAGCAGAATGGCTTAAAATGTTCACAGCATACCAATATATAATCAACCATTAAAATTTGAAAATATAGTTTTGTTCATATAAATGGAAGCAACAGCATATAAAAAGGAATCTATTCATAAGAATAAAAACAAAAGAATGAAAGAATTAAAGACGACAACTTGAAAATTAAAGAACCAAAAAGAAAAAGAATGCAATAAAAGTACACTCAGAAAAAAACTTCGTAAAATTGGGGGAAAACATTGTTAATTCATATATTTTTCACTATGAAATGGCGCCATATAGGTTTCTCTATGAATTAACTACTACATAGTAATACGTGCGTGAGTTGTATTGGCAACAATTTTCTCTATTGAATCAACAAGGGCTGCTTGTAATTTCGAAGCCGCGAATAGGAAATCAAACAACTAAATTGGATCGTAATAACATGGAAAGGAAAGTGTGGCTGCATACTTAAAATATGAACAAAAATGTCGTAAATCGACTTAAAATACCAATGTAAAAAAGACACTATTTAATGCTTTGAATAGTTGAAAGACCCAAGAATTACAACAATTTATAATTCTTGAAATTCTTGGGTCCTTCAACTATATAAAGCATTAAATAGTGTCTTTTTTTGCATTGGTATTTTAAGTTGAGCTTTTTGAAACATCTTGACATTAAAATTGTGCTGTTTTGTGTCTTATTGCTGCTCTTTACAAGCTTTATCGCGTATATTGTTTAATAAGTATGGCGAGATTTTGGTCTTAAATGATGCCAATTTTGCAAGGAGCAAATTTTCATTTCCTGGGGCTGGGTGTAATAGCTGGAAGTTGCTATGTATCTGGAATTTAAATTATAACACAATTTGAGTCTGATTTTATAAAAACTATCTACCTATTTGATGTCCTTCGGTATCTTTATACCCTTGGCCATGCTTTAAGATTTATTTCTATCTGCCTTAGAAGAAAAGAATTCTCCCATTGCTTTTTCACTTGTTCCCAATCACTGCAGCTATAACTAAAGGTAAGTAACAAAAAATAAACTATTCAGCACACCGAACGACACACACTGCATGCACTACAACTTACATATATGCGCGATTTGTGTCTCGAAATGAATGGTGCTGAGATTTAGTAATGATCAAACAAAACAAAAGAAATTGAAATGCATCTATTCAAATCAACAGATCAAGTAGTTGATTTGTATTTATGACTAAAATAACCGATAATGCATGTTGTATTTACAACATACGTATTGAATTTACATTAGTCGTTTTATTTCCATAAAATTCGTTGTTATTATGAAAGAAACGGCAACGAATATACAAAGAGGCTGTACGTTTATTATGGCCCTGGCTTTTACATTGATAATTCTTGATTTTACTATGCGACTTTTTTCTGAGTGTAGTGAAAAAACTAATCAAAACATATCAAAAATAGCAGAAACTAATTAAGTTTATATAATAGACATGAGAAAGATTGAAAACATAGGCAAATGGGATAAAAAAGGATGGAATCGATGTAAAAGAGAAATTTAAAAAAAAATGCGAGAAAATAAAGAAAATCAAAAATAGGAACGAAAGCAGTAGATAGAAATACTAAAAATTCAGGCAATCAAAAACAAATAAGAAAAAAGGATAGGTAAGTGATAAGCAGATATAGCTATAATATTCATTATTGTTTGATTTGTAATATTTCGATGGGAGATAATGCGAAATGGAAGAAAAAATCAGCCCCACAATATTTAAAAAAATCGTATTATGATATCAACATTTTACATGGAATCGATTCAATTCATATGATTGCAAAAATACCTTGTTACCGTTAGATAAACAATCACAATTGATTTTGTAAATCAGCATATCAGCATGACACCAAATATATGGACTTTCCTCATTAATCAGGTATATATATATATATATATATATATATATATATATATATATATATATATATATATATATATGTATTTTATATTTAATTTAAATTTAAATTCACTTAGTTATCTATCATTTGTTTTTCATTTAGTTATTTGTCATTTATTTATTACTTTATTTGTTATTTATTGGTTACTAATTTATTTATGCGTTATTTATTAGTCTTATTAGTCTTTATTTCGTAATTTTATCCATGCACTATTTTATTTTATTCTTCTGTACATGTACACCTTGCTTGGTGAATAAATAAATAAATAATCGAAAATAAATTTTAAATTTATGACTTTTTCCTTTCTTGAGTGTTTATGTAAATTATATTTTATCATATCGGAAAAAAGTGAATAAGGAATATCTTTTGATGCTGAAAATTAAAATAGTAAGAACATAAACATAAAACTTTTTATTGAAAAATGTGGAAATGTGGACTTTTTCAAGGTAAAATTTTTCCGCTCCAAAAGTCTTCCAATCAGCCTGATGAAAAAATTTCTTACAGTTGCTTATTTTATGCAAATGGCAGAAGGAATAAATGAGAGCTAATTAAATTTCACGAAAAAATAAAAATACAAAACGATACAAACACCTGGGTGCAAATGAACTGAAGGATACCATCTATTTTTTTGTTGTATGGGCAATTAATTTTTTTTGCCTTGCTTATTTGAAAATGTTGACAAAATCTCATGAATTCAGTCATATTGGTAGTGCATCTGACCGCTATTAACGTTAAGTATTGAAAATCAAAAATCTATCACAATTCTCGTCAGAGTATAATAGTATTCAAAAACTTTAGTATTGCTATTTTGCAGAAGGTGCTGCAATTATACATTTGAAAAATAATGTTCATTTCTAAGCTTCATGCATTTCTCCCCATTCTGTCATTCTGATGTAATCAAACCATCTCTCTCAACTAGGCAGTAATTAAAAAATACCTTTGATACCTCTGACACTAGCAAGTATACAATTTTCGTCCATGAACGAAGTAGGAAACACTCAACTGTTAACGGAATAACTCCAGCTTATCTCACGTAACTACCAGAGTTGACTCTTCACTTTCACCCTCTATTAAATTCAAAACATGCGCAGCGCCGGCTCGATCTTGGTCAATTGCATAACAACGAGATGACCTTTTTGGCTATTGCTGCTCGTACATCGATCATCTTCAGCCCAGCAAACTAAGATCGGATTAGCTGCAATCACCGCAGAGGGCTGAGCATACCATGCGCGATTAAGATGCATCGCATAATTAATGACCATGCTTAGCGAGGCGAAGGCTATAATCAGCGTAATTGAGAATTTTCGATTTTCGCTTGTCATCAATTGCAGTATAGCTTGGTGAACATTCAATTATTATTAGTATCAGCGCGATCATAATTGACACAGTTGTTTTCCCATTTTTATGCAGAAGACTGTACTGACATGACAGTGGTGATATTTAATCTGATGGGCTTGCAATTGACTGACATAATGGTTGGTGACATCAATATGAAAGTAGGCTTTTTGGATTTGTAGACACGTTTTGAGACGCAAATCTAGAAAATATATCAGAACATGCTTTAAAATTAAAAAATGTAAATTCAAATTAAAAGAATTTTTACGGAAGAGTGTTATTTTAAAAAGTTCTTTAAAATCGATGCACATAAAAATATGAAATAATCTGTTGCCGAGTGAAGAATTGGATCAATATTTCAATTGTTATTCAATTGTTATTCAAATGTATTTCAATTTCATTGTTTAATGATGATTGAAATGTATCATACAACGGAAAATCGACCAAGAGATCTACTTTTCACAAAAAATATGTAGACTACTACGCAGTTACAGCAAAAATTCAATTAGGTACATACAATTTTACTACAGGCAAAATTGGAAGTAAAAATATTGTCGCTGAATCAATCGTGAGTTTCGTATCAAAACTTGTTTTTGTAAAATACCTAAACTTTTCTTTATTTCTTTTCTAGTTTTTTTTTTTTAGTGAGCAATGCATTGAAATGTGAGTCAAAGTATGCAAATCAACTAGAAAAAAGCTGCAGAGTTGAAAAAAATACCAAAAATATGAACTAATTTAGTATTGAAATAAGTTTTCAAAAATTTTCTGAAATCAAGATTTTGTGACAATCTTTCTTAAGGACTGTTAAAGGTACAATATGGTTGATTGCGGTGAATTTTCTGAAACTGCTTTTATTATGATTGAACAAAAAAAAATCGTTCCCAAGACATAGAGGAAACCATATTTTAAAAGATGTATCTGTATATTGATCACATTAATAGTAACACATAAATCTACCATTCCGGAGTATGCTATTCGATTTTCCTTTACTTATTATTGTTCTGCGAACATTGCAGGGAGTTTAATTTGATTGTTTACGTACTAGGTACTAGGTTTAGGTCAACATTTCAACTTCAAGTAATGAACATTCCTTCTAAATATTAATACTTGCCTAAGATATTAGCATGTAGAATAGCCGCACATATATTGTGGTAAATTCGTATACATTTATATTCTGATTGTGTGCGGAATATACCATGTACCAACAAAGAAATAAATAATAATTGAATTTATCAAACGTTTGACGTACGTACATCATACGTCATACGTACATCAAATAGCAATTAACATTAAACACGCATTATTTGTTTCAATACTCTAAAGAGCATGTTAACTGATGCTGTGCAAAACACTCGTACTTTGGAAACGATTTAAAACCAGTTAGGAGAGCTAACCGCTGATGTAGCTCAAACTTGCTCAAAACTTCAACATTAAAACAGATATACTCGTAAATATGCATGGTATTCGTCAAGCTACATAAAAGTGTAAATTCCTAAATTCGAGCAATCCTTACAAATTTTTTCACTTCGCATCACTGTAATTTTCCGAATTGCTCAAATTCATCTAATATGTAGGTAAGTCAATAAGATAAAACTTGTAATGTTTCATATGCATGCTGCGATTACAGCTTTGCGAGATTATATTATTTTCTACTGCGTTTCTGTATTTTCAAAGCTAAACTGAAAAAGCTGTGAAATGAAGAAAAGTTTACTGGCTTTTGAGATTTGAATTCAAACACTTTGAGCTTGGAAATATATATACTTGAGCTTTTGCTGCGTTTACACGTGAATTATCGCAAACTCCGATTTTTCAAAATAATTATATTTGAATTTTGATTTCTCACTTAAATTGTTGACCAATTTTTTTTCTCAGGTAATCTGCATTTTTGGAAACGAAACAAATCAACGCTAAACAAGTGAGCACTTATATTTGTTTGTTTTCTCCTTTTTACTAATGATCGAAGAACATTAGTATTTAAATCACTTTGGTCAAAATTTCAGAGAAAAAATCTCAGGAACGCGCCATCCGGTTGAACTGGATACATTGGTGTATATGCAGAATAGTGCCAGGTCTCACAAAAAGTTAATATTCTTTAAGCCCTTGGCACCGGCAGCCATTTTAGTGATATTTTAAATATACCTATTATTCTGTCAACAAATAACTTTTGCAAAAACAAAGTTTACAGAATGAATTTCTAACATGTTCTTAATGCAAATATGATAATATTTTTCAAATGTTTAACCCTATGTGTGCGCTAGGCGCCTAAAATTAGATTGGGAAAATTAGAAAATTTTTGTATTGCGATAACTTTTGGCCAGATCATCAAATCATTATAAAACTTAAAGGACATATTGATGTTACTAAGATGTATACTCGTGTAGTTTTTTATGAACGTGCTGGTAACTCTGCAGCTACGGCAAGCATTAAACGTGAAAGGCTTCAAACCATCGACTCCAATGAAAAATTTTCATCTTTTACAGTGAAAATTAGCTCAAACAGAATTGTTATGCTTTGTCAATACGACCAACGCAAAATTTTTGAAATTTCACATCTGACAAGAACGGTAACCCTCCTTCAATTTACTTATATTTGAAGCGTCAAAAAATTATGTTCACGAGAACTCACGACCCAATTCTTAGATACAGTTGAAATTCACAGAATGTATTGGTATTAACTAAGACCAGGTCTGATAGAAGCGATTTAAGAAGCCGGGCAAATTTGTGCCAGTGGTGCCATCTTGAAAAATTTTAAAGAAAAGAACTGTTTTTTTGTCCAATGAATTCTGGTTCAGTAACCAGATTTGAAAAAAATTGACACAGTAATAAGACACAGCCAAGTTTGGTAGAAATTTGGTTGAAAAATTCGGTTGGTGCTGCCAGCTATGGTAATTTTGGTGTCTTGTGTTTTGAAAATTTGCTCAGGAAAATAAAGCTTTTTCCCCTTTAACTACCACTGCAGACATGAAACCAAAATGAATTTTATATGATAAACAGAACTTTTTATGGGCATTACTCAGAAAGAACTTGGTTAAAAAACCATGATAGAGCTGCCAGCTATTGTTGGTTTTGTATTTATTTGCAATATCTGTACTAAGCGATTTTCTCGTAAAATTTTTAAACGATAATAATTTTTATAACTTGAAAACTTTTGCGACTGATTACCCTAAATTTCTTTGTACCCCTAAAACAATAAATGCATATATTAAGTATTCATATTGCAAACATTTACATTGAAAATAAATACTCTAAGTTCGAGAAATTTTTTTGGTCCCAAGCAACTTTCGTTATTTGATCCGAAACATCTTTCTATCCCTGAAACTTTCGACGAAATCATCAGAAAAAATCGTGATCAATAGATTTATTTGATTTTGACGTGAGGCAATTGTAGGAGACTTTTAGTTGCAGTGCTGGTAAAGTGTTGTAAGCACTGAGCATTTTCTTTGTTTATGTTATTTTATGCTACTTTCAAAGTTTTGCAGTATTTGGTTTCCTAAATCTTGAAATTCATGCAAGTGGTAGTCTTGAAATCATTTCCACCCCATTAGCTCATATGCATTGTTAAGATCAAAGTGGTTTTGCACTTGAAACAGGTTGGAGCATGTGAGATAGAATATGCACGATTCTTCTATTGTTCATCGAACATTAGTATTTCTAGCTGTTCAGATGCGCTAGAGTATTTTACTAATGTTCGAAGAACATTAGTATTAAAATCGATTCGGCCAAAAATTCATATTTCCATATATATATATATAAATATATGTGTATATATATATATATATATATATATATATATATATATATATATATATATATATATATATATATATATATATATATATAGATATATATATATATATATATATATATATATATATATATATATATATATATATATATATATATATATATATATATATATATATATATATGAAAATGTTCAGGCGATCGATTGTATGAGGAAGCAATCGGTTTCTGGGAACCTGAACATAATGAAATGGGCAGTTGCAGTTGAGGAGTCGTGGTGGTTGAACGCATGGATAAAGTACTAAAGGTTACGGTTATATATATATATTTATATATATATATATATATATATATATATATATATATATATATATATATATATATATATGTATATATATATATCATCAAAAAATTTCAGTGAGATAATCTCGGGAACGCGCCATCCGATTGAGCTGAAACTTTCAGGATACATTGGTGTATATCCAGAATAGGTCCAGGTCTCACTAAATTTCAATTATATTTAACCCTTTGGCGCCGGCGGCCATTTTAGTTATATTTTTAATATACCTATTATTCCGTACACAAATAATTTTTGCAAAAATAAAGTTGACGAAATAAATTTCGAACGTATTTTAAATGCGAATCGGATAATGTTTTGGAATTTTTTTAACCCCATGTGTGCGCTAGGTGCCTAAAAAGAAAAAGGGAAAATTTGAAAATTTTTAAATTGCGATAACTTTTGACAGAGCTATTCAATTATTACGAAATTTTCAGGACATATTGGTATTATTTAATTGTAAATTTGTGTAAATTTGTGCTAATGAGCGTGCTGGTAACTCTGTAGCTAGGAAAGGCACTGAAAGTGAAAACCTCCAAATCATCGTCTCTCTTGAAAAAATACCGCTTCTTCAAAAAAAAGCCACTCATATGGACACTCACGATCCGATAAACAGAATTAATTGAAATTAACAGAATGTATTGGTCTTAAATAAGACCAGGTCTGATAGAAGTGATTTTGAAATGTGTGCGATCGGTGCCAGCGGTGCCAGCGGTGTCATCTTGAAAAATCACTAAAAAAGTTAACTGCTTTTAGCCCTATAAATTCTTATTCAGTCGTTCGGTTTTGACGAAATTCACCCAGTAGCTGAAATTTACTTTAAACCACGTTTGATAGAAATTTGGTTGAAAAATTCGGTTGGAGCTGCCAGCTATGATAATTTTTGTGCCTTAAATTTTGAAAATTCGTTAAGGAAAATAAAGCTCTTTGCCCTATAGCTTCCAGTAAAGTCATGGTATAACGAAATTCATACGGCAAATAAATCTTATTGAAGGCAATATTCAGTAGAAATTTTAGTTCAATAAAATTATAGAGTTGCCAGCTATGGTTGTTTTTGTAATTTTTTGGCATACCTTTAGTAAGCGGTTTTAGCATATAATTTTCAAATCGTAGTGATCTTATAGTGAAAATAAACACCAAATATTAAGATCTAGAAAATTTGAAAACTTTTGTGAATACTAACCCTAAATTTCTTTGCATCCCTATAACTTCCAATGCAGTCATCGGATCAATACGAAATTCGCAGAGCTGGTTGACTTCAACGTAAGGCAGATGCGACATATTTTTGGTTTCAGTGCTAGTTAAGGGCTGCTAGCACTAGGCCTTTTTGTTATTTTCGTTCCAATTAATGCTTGGATTAAGTATTTTCATCGCAAACATTTGCAATGGAAATAAGTAAACATTGTTGAAATTTTTTAAGCTCTGTACATTTTTCGGATGGCAACCCCAAACACCTTTCTACCCCAGTAACTTTCGATGAAGTCACCGAAATTAAAATTAGCTTAGATTCTTTTATTACTTAGGGTGTATTAGTTTTAAGTAGGAGAAGTAAGTAGTGGTAGAATACACACTCAAAATCTGTACAAATCCTCTACTGTTCTTCGAACATTAGTGTTTCTAGCGGTTCAGATGTGCTTCGGGTTTTTTTGGTTTTAAAAATGATAATTGTAAAGTAATATAACTTTAAATCTTCTTTATGTACTCAATATAATAAAATTAAAATAAGAGGGGTTTCACTTGCATATGATATTTTTTATTCAAGTTAATATTTAGCTATTTTATTTTGCAAAAAAAGTATCTTACTCGAATTTGAAATTAAGAAAGTGCATCTGCTTTCTTTACTTCTTTCTTTACTTACCTTTCTTTACTTACCTTCGAGAAAAATAGGAAGCAAATTAGCCTTTAGAATCTTTTACGAAAATTAAATGAAATAAAATCGAATCTCATTCTTTCAATTACAGCAGTAAAATTATTATAATTAAGGGAATATTGCACAATGATTCATCTTTATGTTCAAAATAATAATTAATAAATATCTTGCAAAGCGCTGATTTTTTCTTCCTTCTTAAGGTTAGAGCTTATATGACAGGCACACTTTAGGGTGCAGTTTTCTCTCTCTCCTGTTGTGGAGCATCACTGTTAATACTCTCCTACAGAAGCTGGAGCGTGCAGGATGCAAAATCGTTGCTTATGCAGACGACAGAGCCGTATCAGTGTCAGAAAAGTATTTATCTATGCTATCGGATAGGTTGAATCACTTTCTTGTCGTACTTTCATAATAGAGGCGTGAGAGCTGTTTGGATGCGAATCTTAGCATAACGGAGCTGATACTGATTACAAGGATGTTCAAAATTCCTCTTTTCGACTTACCGAAATCGAACGAGCCAGAGGATCAAATATTTAGGGCTTGTCTTTGACTCGAAGGTACAATGGAGCTACAATATAGTAGAAAGAGCGTGGAAGGCTTTCACTGCACATTACTGCCGTAAAAGAATCATAGGGGTTAGCAGTCTCATATTTTATTGTTGTGAGCCAATTCTATTGTTGGGGTAGGTTGCTCTTAAGAATTTCTGCAAACGTCAGCTTGAAAAAGTGCAAAGGTTAGCTGCACTGCTGGTCACTGGAGCACTTTTCATTTTGTTTCATTGGCTTCCTACCAATCTACTGATTTAACAGCAAACTAATTCTACTGCTGTGAGACTGACTTGTATTTCAACATGGAATAGAACAGAGTTCAGTCATGTTTAGATCTTGGCTGAGGGAGTTCCCGCTCAAGCGGGTGTTGACTACATCGCTCCGGATGTTCTACTAAATTTCGAGTTTACAGATTGCATTCCTGGTACAAATGAATCGCATGATAATGCACAGCGATGGCTCAAAGCTAAACAATAAAGTCGGGAGTGATGTATTCTAGGATGAGCTGAATCTGAAGCTGTTCTTCAGTCTACCATCCCATTGTAGTGCCTTTCAGGTGGACGTTGCAACAATTTTTCAGGCAATCGACTGGCTTCTGCTAATTGAGTATTGGCAGACAATATTGGTATTTTCATAGATAGTCAAGCGGCTCTTAAGTCCCTTATAGGTCCTAAGAGAGATGTCAAGTTATTAGGCAATACAACTGATTCGGGCACTTGGACATAGATGTCTTCGAGGCAACTGTGAGACCGATAAATAAGCGACGCTTGGTACCATGCTACCGTAGGTCTCATGTCCATTCTCAACAGGAATACCAGTGATATCAAGCAAATTGGCATTTAACCAAAAATACCTCGAAGACGCCAAGAAGTCTTGCGCTGATGTATAATTCTGTGCGATAACAAGAAAGTGCTTGGCCTCCATGAACCCGCGTCACACCAGGAAGCTATTTGATTTAACTTGAAGTGCTCTGCGTTGTGGTGTGGGTATTCTTACGGACCACTGCCTCGTAGGACGGCATGAACAACGGCTGGATGCAGGGTTGAACGAATTCTGTCGGAACTGTGGCTCGAAAGAAAAAGAGGAATCCATCGTCCATCTCATGTGCCAATGCCAGCTTTGGCAAAGAGAATGGTAGTGGCACTTGGTGCACCCTTTCTCTCAAATTTGACCGAACTATCACTGGTCAATTTAAAGGGTATAGTGCGGTTTATCAAAGGAAGCAGATGGTTTCGTGACTTTAGTGACTAGGGAAGAGAATTGGGCTTCTTTTGTGCGTATATGCACCTGTCGGCAGGCCCCTGTCGATACCTCAGAGTGGCGAAGTGCATATTTCAAATTTTGAGCTGTGATAGCTTCTGAGGCAGCCATCATATTAATACAAAATTTACAGGACCTATTTATGGCAGAATATATTGGCAAATAAGTGGTGGCAGGGCAGTCAAATGGTAGCATAGGCCACGGGAGCGTCATCGGGTGCTGGTTACCGAAGAAGCAATTGAAATCCCGAGAAATGCCTGCTGGAAACAACATCTACAGCTCTGCTACTGAATCCTACCTTCGACCTCCCCGAAGATGTGATTTTACAATTCCACATCGGGTGGCTGCCGGGAGCCTTCATGACATTTCAGATCATGAATGTTGCCAACAAAGGAGGGTGAGGGCGAGTTTGCCGTGCCTTAAATCGGGAACATTAACCAGACTGGCCCTCCAGGTTGGGGGTTGGGCAATGGGCCAATAACCCGTTCCCGTAAAACTTGACTTATTCAGGAACCTGATACTTCGCCTCGGATACTTGGATTGGATCAACGGAAACGACCACGCAAACGAAATATGGACTACTCTATTGGAACCTGGAACGTGCGAACCCTGTACAGACCGGGGGGGGGGGGGGGGGGATCAAAGCCTTCCTGGAACAGGTCACTCACTACAAAATAAACATTCTCGCTGTCCACGAAACGAAACTGTTTGGTGCCGAGATTATGGACATGAGATCGTCCACAATCTTCAAAAGCGGAAAGTCATCGGGAAGTCACGAATTTGGAGTGGCCTTCATTGTGGACAAAAAAAAAAAAATGAAACCGCTAATAATCGACTTCAAGCCTGTCAATGAAAGATTGTGTGCGATCCGCATTCGTGCAAAGTTTTTTAACGTTTGGCTCATTAACGTTCACGCCCCTACTGAAGATAAGGATGAGGCAGTGAAAGATAACTTTTATAACCTTCTGGAAAGGCTATATGATTCACTGCCATCAAATGATGTGAAAATCCTGCTGGGCGACTTCAACGCAAAGGTTGGAAAGGAGGAAACACATCGCGGAACCACCGGCCAATTTAGTCTTCACGACCTATGCAACGAAAATGGACAACGGCTTGTCGGCTTTGCGAGTAGCAGAAATCTCATCGTAAGCTCCACGTGTTTCCCGCATCGCGATATTCACAAAAGGACATGGGCATCCCCGGACGGCCACACCTTTAATCAGATTGATCATATTCTGATTCAGAAAAGGTGGGCCTCCAGTATTTTAGATGTGCGAACCTTCCATGGGGCCAACTGCAACTCCGACCACTACTTAGTCAAGACTCGATACCGATGTCGAATATCACTGTCGTATGAAGCCAGAGCAAGTTCAAGACGCAAGTTCGATGTCGACAAGCTTCGAAACAAGACGATGGAAGCCGAGTATAGATCTGCTCTGGAAATGGAACTAGCTTCTACACCTAACACCACATCTATCAACGAAGTTTGGACTACCATCAAAAGCGCAGTGAATGCAGCAGCGGAAAAAGTAGTGGGATATACAGCCGGGCACCGCAGAAATGAATGGTTCGACGAGGAGTGTCAAACCGCGTTGGACGAAAAGAATGCGGCCTACAAAAACCACATTGAACGACCGACTAGAGCCAAGAAAGAAAAATATGACGATCTTCGGAGAGTAGCTAATAGAATAATTAGACGTAAGAAACGAAAGCATTTTGACAGCATGCTGAATAACATGAATGACAGCTTTATGGCTAACAACACTCAACAAGCGTACAAAGTAGTGAGGCACTTAAAACAAGGCTTTAAACCATGAACTAGCCTATGTAGGGCTGCCGATGGAAGCATCATAAGTGGCTCAGAACAGGTGAAGGAAAGATGGGCGTCCTATTTCCAGCAACTACTGAATGGAAATGTTCCCGCACCCTTCGAATCGCCATCACTAACTGGTACATACCATGACAGTGCCTCATGACACCCTCTTGCTCTAGATGAAGTCCGACAGGCCATGGACCGCTTGAAACCCAACAAAGCACCGGGCATCGATGGGATCCCCGCGGAGCTCCTGAAGACAGGCGGGATTTCCGTTTTAAGAGCTATCCATGGATTGGTGACAGGCATATGGCAACAAGAAACGATGCCGGATGAGTGGCGAAAAAGTGTTATATGTCCCATTCACAAGAAAGGAGATAAACTGCGCTGCGAAAACTACAGGGGCATATCACTACTTTGTACGTCGTACAAGCTCTTGACAAAAATTTTAGAGTTAAGGATTTCCCTTCACGCTGGGAAAATTCTTGGTGAATATCAAGGTGGTTTCAGACGTGGAAGATCGACAATTGACCAAATATTTACGGTCAAACAAATTTTGGAAAAATGCTGGGAATTCAACATTAATGTCCATCAGATATTCGTCGACTTCAAACAAGCGTACGACAGCATCAACCGAACTGCATTATATAACATCATGCTGCAATTCGGAATCCCAGCAAAGTTGGTACGACTGGTGAAAATGACCATGACCGACTCCACGTCACAAGTGCTGATTCAGAATAATATGACCAACTTGTTTTCGACGAATACTGGGCTAAAACAAGGGGATGGATTAGCTCCGGTACTCTTTAACTTAGCGCTTGAGTATGCCATAAATCCCCGTTGACACGAGAGGAACTCTATTATTTAAGTCGACACAGCTAGTAGCTTACGCTGATGACATCAACATTATGTCACGTTCGTTCAACGACGCCAAGGAAGTATTTGTAGCTCTAGACGAAACCGCCAAAGAAGTTGGTCTTCAAATTAACGAACAAAAAACTAAAGTTATGACTCAATCAAGGAAAAGGACGCCAATAAGACAAAACATAACCATAGGGGACTATAACCTTAAAAACGTAGACAACTTCGTGTACCTAGGGACGAACCTCTCGAAGGATGGGAATGAGCTTGACAAAATCAAACGACGGATTCAATTAGCCAATAAGACATTCTTTTCGGTGCTTCCCACTTTGAAATCTCGATGCGTACACAGGAATACGAAGCTTTGCATCTATAAAACAATTATCAGACCTGTGCTGTGCTACGGAAGCGAAACCTGGACGCTGACGCAGGCATCTGAAAAAGCCTTGAATACGTTTGAGAGAAGGGTATTACGAAGGATCCTCGGTCCAATACGGGAAGAAGATGGATGGCGAATCCGATACAACAACGAGCTGTATTCCATATATGACGAGCCGGAAGTCTCTACCGTCATACGACTCCAAAAACTACAATGGGCTGGCCACGTCGAATGAATGAACGACAACCGAATCCCCAAACGATCTCTCAAGGGGTGAGCGAGCGGAGCCAGGCCAGTCGGTAAGCCACGCAAGCGCTGGGAGGATTCTATAGATGCTGACAGCAGGTCACTTTTGGGAGCACCGAACTGGAGGACGCGGTCACTGAACCGAGACGAATGGAGGCGAAATATTAAGGAGGCTAAGGCTCGACTCGGGCTGTAGTGCCCCGATGATGATGAAGTGGTGGCAGAATATATTGGCAAATAAGTGGATGCAAAGGCAATACTTTGTGTTTAAACACTGCTTACTTAGATTCTCGATTTCAGAGACATGCATTTTTGGACGAGTCTACCTTCGGTGCAGCGAATAATGATTTGTGTGATGCTGCTAGTAAAACAGTTTTGCCATAAGCCTCTCTAGTAGCGCCTCATCAAAATAAAGCAGCAGCAAGTAAGCCATCACTTTTTGGAAGAACTTTGATGAAAGGGTATGTATTGTAGGATCTCAACTATACATTGCTCCTGCAGCACCAACTTAGCACGAAAAATAGTTGCAAGAACCTTATTATGAAAATACAACAGATCTGCCGATCTATTGATAGTGTTGGTAACACTGGTGGTCATTGCGACTTCTGTTTCTTGTGGCAGGATATTTTTGAAGAATGGCTATTTGTTCAACGGCTTAGCTCATACAAAGTGTCAGAAACATTTTTTCTAAATGTTGATTTATAAGTAGAACCTATAGATAAATTTTCTTTATGTTGCACAATAAATATTTATTTATGATTGTCAGTTGTTGTTCATATTAAAAATAAATCTAGCTTCAAAAGGAAAAAATTGTTTTAAATTTAAATATTTTTACAGGCAAGGAAAAAAAATTGGTACACAATACAAACAATTATCTCCATTATTTGATTATTTCCTTTACATATAGACCTAAAATATAGTCCTGTTCCATAACTAAATAATGCTTTAATCAAAAACTGATTGACACAGTCGATTGACTCGTACTGACTAACTTATCTGAATGACTGAGTCGAAACGTGTCGACACACCAAACCAAGTCGTTTATCACTCTTAATAAAGATTTAGATTTACTCAATCTGATTGTAGATTCATTTCTCGTATGTAGATGTAAGAACAGGTTGGTAATTTTTCCTCTTTAAGCTAGAAAAAACATTGTTTTGACTTGAGCTAATAGTTTTTGGTCCCCAATTAGTTTTACCTGGATATGGCCATGAAAATACTAAATAAAAGTCTATAACGTCATTCAGCCCTGTGAGTTAGACCAAAATAAGTTTTTGAAATAGTGGGAAGTGGAAAGCTATAAATAAATTATTAGTTAAACATTAGTTGTCCCTTATCACTCCAACAGGCAGTAAAAAACGACAGTGTTACGGCCAAATCTTTAGCATTTTATTAATACTGCGTTTAGTATATTGAAAGCCAGCGTATATTATATATCGTGCCTCTGAAAATATCTGCTATCGTTTCCGATAAATCTATTTTTGTTTTAATTGATTTCAAAATGCATAATATGAATGAAAAAATAATCAGTAGTGATGATAAGTTTTATATTGAAGAATTCCAAATGAGTTTAGCGATTCCGAGGATCATAGTGTTGCAGTTTAAATACTTTCCTTTACCTTCTCAAATTTAAGAGAGAGAGAAAATTAATTGTATTTCTCTTGCAGCCTTTGTCCTGGTTAATTAACAGTACTATCGTGATTAAGCTATAAGCCTGAATGCTGTTCTTCGTCTGAAAGATGACGTTTATCACTTTAATAACTATCCGAAAGGCTGAGATACGCAGATTTTGAGCGCATATAGTACACTTTTAAAGCTCTGGTAAATTGACATGACGTATGTATGTGGGTATCTTCCAGCTGCAGTTGAGACCAGAAATTGCCCAACAGTCTTAGAAATTTTTAATTTATTTCTAACGTTATTCTTGATCTTCAGTTTCAATTTGGTGGTGCAGTTTGGGTTTACGAGGGCTATCCCGTCAAAAAGAAGAACGATTTTTCTATTGTGAAATTAAAATGAAATGTTTGTCAGCAGGATGCGGCATTTTCGGTTTTATACATGCAAGGAAATCTTCATAAACCATTTTTCTTTGTGAATAAAGGTAATCTGACAGCTCATAGTGTTTGCAAGCTAGATTACTCCCCGTTTGATGCTGTAGGTTTCCTTTCTTGATGCTCGCTGGAACTTGCAAGAGTATTGTTTTATAAAACTAAAATAAAATTACCTAATTATTTACAAACGTGAATCATTTCCAGATACGCCACTTTTCAATGACGGTAAATGAATTAGTTAATTAATTTTTTATTATTCAATAAGTATCACGATGTTTCAAGTGAAATAAACTTATATCAGCTAATTTGGCTGCCAGAAGAATGAATTTTTTAATTTTGAATAATGCATTTAAAACTAATTCACTGATTTACATAGTAAATTTAGTGTATTATTATAGATTTTATTTGAAATTCCTGCTTATTATTGGCATATTCTACGTCAAACGCCAAAGTGCAAAGAAACGATTCAAAATCTAAATAAAACAAATTGATGCAATACCACCAAGCAACAGAAAACTCACACGCTAATCCGTCTATTGTTTTATTACAAATTTTCGTAAAAACAGCAAAAATCTTTATTCACTGTATAAACAAAGCCATTTCGTAATAACCGCTGAGTACCTACAATTGGAAAAACTGTGTCATGATACAATATGCATCTTTTCGCATACAGTTCTCACTGAACACCAATCACATTCTGTCCATTGTTTTAATAATTTTCTCAGCTGTTTTAAGTTTGACCTAGGCATGTACAAACGTCTGCAAAATAAAAAATTAGAGTCCAAGCGTTTAGTTAACTTCTTTATTCTGTTGTACTTTACTTGTTCGTTCATACAATTGGGTTTCAATAAGTCTTGCAATTATGAAGGTTGTTTACTGAATATTTGCCGTTATAGATATGATGGATATTAAATAAAGCCGTAAGAAATATTAATTCTAGACATATGTAATCTTCAAAATATTCACAGGGTGTTGACATCGAGTTTTAACTAGAATAGGGAGAAACTTTTTTTTACAGATTTTTGAATATCTATTGTAGAAGTATCTGAGTTAAATGCAAATGTATTCGTATAGAAAATTATAGAAAATTGGTTGGAGCTAAATTTTAATTCAGTTCATTTACTCAATTTGACGGAGGAATAGTTGTACATTATTGTTTTGTACATGGTAATTTAAAATTGGTATATGCTGATTTATTTTACATGTAGATAATGTTAAATAAGTTTTTACATTAATTTAAAAAAAAATCGATAAATTTTACAAAATTTTACGGTGGTTTAATGTTACTGGCTAAGTTTTCAATAGTGTGAGTAGTGGTCATATCCACGGTCATATCCACGGTCATATTGATCATAATATTGTCCATCGTATGAATCGTAGTCGTAGTGGATTGGAGCGGCTGTGGCTGCAGCATAGTGAATTGGTTTCGATACGACTGCAAAATAAGGCATAAAAAGTATGAAATTATTGGAATTATAACAGCAATAATAATAATATAAGTAGCAATAGTAATGTATAATAACAGCTCAGGTAATATTTTGTGCAATTGTGCTTAGAAGATCCTTATTTTAGATAAATGAGTATGCAATGCAGCAAATTAATAGTGTTTTGGTTCAGGAAAAATAGTTTTAAACCTTAATAGCTTTAAATAAAAACTAAAATTAAAACTTAGCTTTAGTTATAGCTAATATAACCAAGATTGTTAGTGTTGACTGATGATAAAAAGAAACCAAGGAGTGTTTAAAGTCTGTTTATTTTTATGTGGACTGAGCGATTTGTCGAATCGAGACGAGGTACGGTAAGCTTAATTGTCAATCTATTGTTCTGCTGTATCTACAATTTATGTTTGCGAAAAAAGGCAAAACCATTTCGAACATGGAAGCCATAAAATCCAATGGATTTGTAAATGAGAGCGTAAACAGTTAATGATTATTAAATGTTATTAATAAAACATATTATTTCTATTTAGTTATATATAGTTTATGTTTAAAGATGAGGATAATCAAGATAATGTATTTTGTTCATGAAAAGCTTAGTGTCATTTTCAAACATTGTGAAAAGATTATACTTATCCATATATGACGGATTGATATGTGACTGTGTTGAAAATAATAGACCAGAATCGTGACAATTTTCAGCTGGGAGTAAATTTTTTTTAGGTAAGTATGATGACTTTACCATGAATGCATGTTGGGAAGGAAAGTGAGTTATTTCTTAGATGAAGCTATCATTCAGTACGATATTAAAAGATTTTTCAATTCTTAGAGCGTCATTATCGATTTTTCAAGACAATATTGTTCTTTCATTTGGTAAACTGTCGATGAAACTGGCCCTAAACTGAATAGGAAATTTCAAATGATGGGACGCCCATACACAAAAATGCTATTTAGAGAAGGGAGTAAGCTGATGAGGCACCAACTTCCGATGTGCTTTAGACTTTAAGTTGGCTTTGTAATATGTGTGTGAAAAACAGTTCCTACTTTTATGTAGGAACATCCTGTTGTTCGAAATATTTCCCAAAAGTATATCTGGAATTCTACCATCTACCATGGATGATGTGAACTTACTTAGCTTAGCATAAAACAAGTACTTATCACCATAATGTACTTACTACCTGTTAAACGAATTTTTTTTCGGTTTATCGATTTCTTTTGAATGTAAAACTATTTTAAACAAATCGTAAAAAGATGAAGTCATGAGGGAATGTTTGGCATTTCTTTTAAAGCTTGAATATTTATTATTCTTGAGATAAAGTCAAATTTTATTAAAATTTTAAAGAAAAAAGAAAATTAGAGTTGCGTGTCAGTTCAGCAAATATATAACTAGAGTTGCGTGTCAGTTGAGCAAATATATCTAAGCTTAAACATCATGCTTAATTTGATCTGAAATCGGTGAATATGCTAAAATTAGGGCAAGGAAGGGAAGGAAAATTATAGTATTTGAAAAAATTGACTCAAGAAGAAAATTAAGAGTTTTAGTCCATTACACAAACAATTGTAGCAACTATGTGTGCTAAGGAATTTTGAATTTAGTTTAAATTCGTTAGAACATTTATTTTCAAGTGAATGGCAATTATATTTCATCATCTTTTTCCTTATCTTTTTCAATAAATTTTTGTTGTTATGTGGAGAACAATAGTATATTCAAGGAAAAAACCAAAAGGTGGCCAGAAGTACATGCAATTTTGAAGATTTGTAAAGAAGTTTGAAGAATGCCTTGCAATTTCCAACAATTTTTTTCACCTGTTCATGTGTTCAAGTTTATTCAAATATTAGTATCCTAATTTTGATACGTAGCTTTTTAGATACCAACGACATAGATAATCTTTGAACAGCGTTATTCATACAATTTTTTTTATTTCTAACATGAAATCAAAGAGGCTCATTTCATATGACTTGAGCAAAAATGTCATAGTTTATGACTTTCTACATTCCTGTCTAATTTAACCAGATATTTTGCACAAATAAAGACTAAATAAAATAGTTTGATGCTTCCAAGGTACCTGGGTTTGACGACTTACTTATTATCTTCAATAAATTTTATGCTGCTGGCCTGACGCTACCTCTTTTTATAGATTTTAACATGTAGGGATATATTAAAAATTATAAAAAATGTCCGTATCAAGAAGAACTCGTGTACTTTCAGCACTAAAATCTGGGAATAGAACTGGTTTTCAAAACAAAAGACTTTCGCATCGTTTCAGTTTTCCTCAAAACATATGAAAATGTCCTCACTGACTTCTTGGTCTTCCTTTTAAATTCCACGATTATCCCCAACCAGCACGGATGTATGGAAGGTAGATCTATCCCTACCATCTGCTATTGTTTTACAATTTTATGATTAACTTTAGTTTTCATCCCCTTTTCTTGCACACTTAACCCATACATATCATCCAAAAATTATAAAAAACATAGAATTTTTACGAATATTGAACTCCTTATACTAATAACTAAAAATTGGATTCGCTGGTCCTCTTATTGATTGGTTATGTGACTATCTATCTGAGAGAGTCCTTGAAAAAAATGTTATGGGTAATGATTTACAAATATTCTTTGACCTTTCAGGCGTTCCTCAAGGATCGCATCTGGATCCATTAATTTTAAAACTGATTACTTGTACTAGTTATTAGTAGAAATTAGAATTTCCACAAAATTGAACGTTGTATTTTCAAAATACAATTACGTTGTCTGGTGAGAAGGAAGAAGTTATCGTTAAAAAGATGACATATTTTGTCTTGTTTTTTTTTCATACCTTTTGACGAGACTACTTATTTTTCTTGAACAGGTTACTCTATCAAATATCGCACCTTCTATGCTTTTTAGTATAAACGGTCTGGTAAGCTTTTATCAAAACTAATATAATATGATTGCTTGAAATACAGTAATGTAGGACAAACGCTCCATTTTGAATAACATCATAGCTTAACAGTTTCCTTTCAATTTTTGAACAAAACAAAGGCTAACTAATTTCCATCAAATGGAAAATAAGCTTGACCCATCATTTAAAAATGCAGCTATTTGGAAAGAAGCTCTTTAGTGATTTTCTATCATCCTTAATTTGAATATGTTAGAATCAAGCGCATTGCTATTAAACTGGATTAAAAATGTTCGTAAATAAGCGATATTCAGGATTTTGTTTCGGAACGAGCCCATTAGATAGTAGGGATAATGATCTAAAACAAAAATTAAATCTGGGTGGCTTAATTGAGAGGAATAGATTTTTACAGAATAACAATACGCCGAAGTTTGGCGAAATCAAATTCAGTGGAATACGATTTATAATTAGTGTTGAGAGAATTCAGGCAACATTATGGTTGGCTAAACAATGAAATAAGTAGATAATTCAGTTGCTTGAAAAAGCATCAATTTAAGCTTGCATCATATACTGCAATTTATTGCAGGTCTCGAGGCTTGGAATTGGTAAACATTTCATATCTTTAACAATGTGCTATATGTATAATATGTATATATGTGCTATAATGTGCTGATAAAATCCACACCTAGCTAATTTCAAATTCCGCTATGTGTTTGTATATTACTGTGGTTGCCAAGTTGCTTGCATTGAGTGACCTTTTAAGAGTGGTGGAAGCTACATAGTTCCTGTTAATTAGCTTCTAAGCATTAGCTTAAGTTGAGCAATTTTCATTTTCAACACTTTTAACTTTACTTCCAGGTCAACCAGATATACAAAGTGCTCAATAATTCCCAATTATTCAAGTTTGAGTCCAAATTAAAATTCCTCAAAAGATCAAACTGCCTTACTTACTACCACAAATCACCCATATTGACTTCATATTTGATTCTATTTTATGTAAATATACAACCACGCGATCGACCTTTTCATTAGCAATGATGCATTGTTACCTAGCTCAAATCGCAAATTGCTATAACTGATCCTATTACATCAAATTCACAAAGATCGTGATCAATTGCTTTGCTTTAATCACTTCGATGTTCTCGTCTATTTCTCAAGGCCTGATTGTTTTTAACTGATTGTCAATTGATGTCTCAAGACACAAACACAATGACCCAGTACGAGTATGATGGCGATTCAACGTCCGTTTCGTAAAATCAGACTGCGATCAAGGTGAAGTCTTTAAAAGGTTTGAGGTAAAGTTGCTAGGTATTTCCAGAAAATGTACAAAATTATTTTACTGCTGGGGCTAAGATAACTTTTTTTAGGTTTCAGGGGTAATATTGCAAAAGTTATTGCACTGTCTAGGAGGTTGAGGAGGTGTTCTCAATTTAATGTTACTGAAAAGTAAATGTTTAGTTACATAACGAAAAACGTTTTAAGAATGAAAAATTTTTTGATTTTCGGTTATATTCAGTTAAAATACAAATCGATATATATTGAAATGAAAAAACCAATGAAATCCGAAAAATCTAGGCCACTAAGTCATAAAGTCTGCAAACAGCCATGCTCATTGAAGCGACATACCTGCATTCAGCATGATCTACAATTATTGTGGTTCAATGTATGAAATATCATGAACTATTTCTCATCGCAAAGACAACGATTGCATATTCAGCCCACCACCGGCATATTGAACTCCGACGACAAACCAGGCTAGAAGAAGTGCCAACACTAGATCATGTAAGTCGTTCAATAAAACATTACTTTATGAAGTAATAAACAGCATAAACAGTGCAATAGCAGCGTCACGGCTTGTAATTACATCAGCACTTAACCACTATTTTATTTGCGGCTCATTTGTATCCATCCGACCGCCAACAATGTCCATTGTGCACCAAAGGAATCTTACTTTGATCACCGACGCATACCTTCGCCTGTCGTGTATTTTTACATCTTGCAACTCACAGCAGCGTCCCGTTACAACTTTTGCATACATCACAGCCACCGACCAGTATCTGTAACAACTCAGCGAGTGATGTGATTATGATTTTGCTACATATCCCGGATAATAGTGTTTTTACTGCAGATCTTTTTTATTTAAAATAAAACACCAACCAACAAGTATGGGAAGCCATATTCATGTAATCAAAGTCGTCGTGATTCATTTGTGGAATGTGTGAAGATATGTTTTGCTCTTGTAAAATTTTATTTACCATAATACGCATAGTACTGAAGCGAATATGGTTTGATTCTATTCAAAATCACTCACTATGAGTGGTCGGGAAGGTTACAACTGGGTCGTAATAAAAGGGAAATGAAAATGTGCGAACAATGTAATAACATTGTTTCTAATGATGTAAACATGAAACGTAAAAAAAAACTGTGTATTAATTGGCACTGAATGATGAGAGTGCCATAATTTGAAATGTACACGGAAGAAATTTTCATTTCAATAAATGAGTGAAGAAGTCAAGTAGGCACGTCTCAGCTGGTTTAAAAAAGCACTTATCAGAAGAGTTTTTCTCACTTAGGATGCTTGAATACTGCTTGAGGCTTAGACCTACCGATAATTTATCCAGCGTTGGTACTTGTTGGCACTTGTGCCTCAAAAGATGGAAGTAGTCGAAATTTCCCCTGAGTTTTAAATACCATGAAATATTTACTAGTAGTAGCTACAGGTGTGAAAATTCATGATCGGAGCTAGGTCAATTATTTTAGTCTTTTCTTAAGTGTGCTTTGTAGGAATTCAACATGAAAGGAACAAAATATCGCAAATGAAAAGTATTTTTCGGAAGATTCACTGGTATCAAGTTCAAGGCACAGACTTATTATATGAATGAGATGCTCTCGAGTAGAGTGCGATTGGTAATGTTTTCCATTAAAATTTACTGTGTAAGGCGGACAACAATGTTTTCTAATTTGGCAATATTAGATAAATAAGTATTGATTAACTGATTTTTTCTACATTTTTGACTACCCTCAAATTGCGTAGCAAAATAATCATATTTGATATCAACATGATTATTTTCGATGCAACTTTTCGCTTTTGACCATACATAAATATTTGGTAAAACTTTAAATGTCTTATTAAAAGTTGGGAAATGACGCTGTAAAGGTTTATATAAGGTAGAGAGTAAAGCAGATATGAAGAAATGCAAAATATTTTGAAAAGGATAAATTGCTCAGTATATTTCTATGAGAGAAAAAAGGGAACTAATAGTTCAAAACAAATTGGAAATAATACAAGATTTAATTATATTTAGTTATGGTTCAGATGATATATTTAAAACCAAGATCTATTTAAAACCAGATCTTCTTTTTGAAGAAAATAAAAAACAAACTTAGGAATGCCAAAAAAAAGGAAATGGAGCATAAAGCAAAACAAATAGAACGTACATATTTTATAGAATGGTGATTGCCAATTATTGAATGAATGAATGAATAGAAAGAACATGATATAAGCTAGATTAGCAGATTGAAGGGTGCTTTAATAAAATTATCTTTTAATAAAACGATAAAATAGGCTGGTTCATTTCATTTCTGCAAGGTAATCATATATTTAATAAGGGTTTGAAGCGAGAAAATGTAAAACTTATGAACCTGAACGTAATTCCAGAAAATAAATGGAAAATGTTATTGGTGAAATTTCATTAAATTTATATTTACATTTGAATTTGAAATATAGTAGAAAGGTTTTCACGTTTACCGGGCTCAAAAGTTTCGAGAGTGAAGCATTTGTTGTTTACTTGCACAGTGGGAGCATTATCATTTGCAAATTAAATGGTAGCATATGATTGCCAAAAATTCAAAAAATGATCGAAGCTGCACTTTGTGAATTCCAATTAGATCTAATTATTTAGTCGTGAATTCCCGTAATAATTACTCTGAAGTAATTTCAGGTGCTTTAGAAATTTTTTATTTGACTGTGTAGGTAAGCATATTATTAGTGGAACCAAAAAGTAATAAAAATATCTTTGGTGATCTTATTCACAATTAGTTTGTGGTGTCAATTCACGGTCCCGAAAAAGAGGTAAACAAAGTTCTTTCAAGAAGGAACCATGTCAAGGCCAACAATAGAAAAAACACACTTATGTCATTGTAGGTATGCTATTTTTCTTCAATTAAGAAATGAAGAAAATGAAAAACTGATACTAAAGGGAGTATTCTGAAACTGAACAAGTCCCATCGGTGACTAAAAAATTTTAAAACATGAAAATAGGTATCTCAAAACATATTACACGAAAAGGACCACTCCAAAATTTAAATGATGATATCTTGAAGGCAATCGTGGATTCAGATCCTTGTTAAGCAATAGATGAATTATGATTGAAGATTGGCTGTACATTATCTATACCATCTTCATTGTATAGAAAAATTGTGCAGGCACGAAAATTGTGTTCCTCGTGAATTGACGGAGACGGCGCTCAATCAACGGCGTCTGCATGTTGATCCTTGTTAAACAATTGATATAAATATCAATATGAAGCTCATTCGTTTTTGCAACGAATCGTAACTGTAGATAGGAAGTGGGTGCTATACAATAATCCTGTACCATAAAAATAATAGTTTTCCTTCTGGAGAGCACCCATGAAGCATAACAAACAAACCATGTGCTGGAGTTATTGACTATGAGTTGCTTGGACCTGTGCAGACCGTTACAGCTCTATTGTGAATGATTCGAGTGAATAAAACAAGAGCTCAAAAAACGAGATATATTTTGAACCTAGGAAAAAATTTTCAACACCATAAAATAAGGCTTCACGCACGAAAATAGCAAAGAAAAAAATAAGCTAGCTTGAATTGGAAACTCAAATTTTTCTCGTACAAATTCCGATGCAGACAGCCACATGAAATTCACGTGGTATATTATCTTTTAGATACGGTATTCTTTAAACAAATCAATTTTTGTTTTCCCACCTCACTTCTATGCATAGAAACGAACCACTTTTGTCCCGGGGAAAAATATAACCGCATAACAAACAAAAAATATTTAAGTCCCTGTATTAAATGGCCGTGAACTTTTGTAAAACTACAAACATGTTTATCTCAAAACTTTTTTTCCAATAGTTTGCGTGCAAAGTTTTTCCAAACTGGTATGAGCCATATGTTTCATTAATTTTAGAGCTTGCCTACTAGTTGCCTTCAAATTGGCAAAGGGTTTTCGTGAAATTCTTCTCATTAATAATTTTAATTTTTGTCCAGTGGAAAATTGAGTTTTTTGCCATGTTTGTAACTTCAAGTTAGATGAGAAATTTTATGTAACCCCTGATAAAATTTTCGCACATCAATGAGACTAAGGTCCCATCAAAAATTCAAAATCTGCGTAAAATTTAACTGCCTATTTCCCCTTCCCACGAACACTTCCTGGTAAAAGATACTAAGATAAACATATATAGGGACGAAAGCATAGATTAATTCCAGGTAGACTTACTTTTAATGAAATAATTAGTGAATTAAGCTTAATAATAAGATATTTTTTTGCATCTGACCTTCCTAAGCTGCAAAATTAGGATAGAATTGCCACCACGGGTAATTTGTACTAAAAAGAGTTCTAAACATATTTTCGCCTGACAAATATCTTACAATGAAAAGTAGTGACTAGTTTCTTGAATTTCAAAACGTTGGCGGATGATAATCCGTAAAATCATTTTGCACATTTGACTTGACACTTTTGACTTCCAGTCAATGGATTCAAACGAAATGCAAAATGTAAGCAGAAGGCAAGTTTTCAAGGCTTCTGGCTCTGGCGCTGACAAATGATTATCAATACCAGGCATTATGGTCATTTTTGTCCTAAGATATGCTACCATTAAATTTCCATATGCTCAACTTTCTACAATGGAAATAAGTCCCAGGGGTTTTAATTTCCAAATATTGCTAATTTTTGCGAGCGGCAGCCCCAAAATTTATCCACCATTGTAACTTTCGACGTAGTTGTCAGATCGAAATGAAATTAACAAAAAATACAATTCTCATTGTGAAACAAGTGCAATTCAAGGACTGCAAGCATTGGTTATTTGCGTAATTTTTTAGGGAATGATTCCATCAAATTTGCATGCATTGATTTGTCACAAATGTCTTGACGCCCGAAATTTTGAAGCTTGTGCAGGTAGTAGCACTCATAATATTTTACCCCTATAAATTTCATTTCGGTGATCGCATCAAAAGGAAGCTCACTAGCTAGTCTTAAGTTAGTCTAAAGGACATTTGGTGGCGTTGACAAGGCGAATTTGCCCGCTTTCCTTCTGAGAAACTCTCATTTGATTTTCCTATTTTCATAATTTTCATTATACCCAACCTGACCATCCGGTCATGAGCACCAAAAAGTGATTTTGTATTGATTTTCAATCAGGGGTGGATTTGCCACTAGGCCCGGTAGGCCCGGGCCTAGGGCGGCAAATTTCGGGGGCGGCAAATTTTCGATTTTTTTTGGGGACATTAAAACGTTTGACTTATAATAAATATTGAAATGCGATCACGGTAAAGGACTAAAGAAACTCAAAAATACCTAAAAAGTATCTAGAAAGTATTTGAAAATACCTAAAAAGAGGCTAAAAAGACCTTAAAAGATCCTAAAAAGAACCCAAATAATACCTCTTCAATTTAGGAAAAGCTTATCAAAGGTAAATGTTTGCGTGCATTGATTTTTCAGAGAATTTTTGTTTTATTATTATGGTACAGGGTATATCAACTGCATGAGAATCTCATTATTTTTTACTTGCTTTTTTAAATTGTACTTCATTACTGAAATTAATTTTTATAAAAAAAATTCTATAAAATGAAATCTAGAACATTATAGGTCAAAATATTACGGGTTTATCCTTAACTAATAGCTTATCGAACATTAATTTACAGTAGTCGAGTTCATAGTTGATCTCCAGTCAAGTTCGGAAGCAAACTTTGAACGGAATAGTAAACTTACTTATAAAAATATGAGCGAAGACGTTGGAATGTTATACGATGTAAAGGTGTATACGGTTTTGTACTGTTAAAAATTGGTATTTCTGGATTCGTTTTTTTAGGTACTTTTAGGTTCTTTACCGTGTGTGTATTTTAATAATTATTTGTGTGGCAAGGGCGCAATAATAGGGAATTTTTACCAATGAATCGGTGCCGGTTTTGCTCCGATATTCTTTTTTTTTGTGAGCTCGGGCGCAACGAAAAACAGCGAAGTATTCTTGGGAATCGAAAAAAAATCGCGCATTGTTACATAAAATTAATTCACGAAAAGGGCGGCAAATATTTCTGAGGTCTAGGGCGGTGAAATGGTCAAATCCGCCCCAGTTTTCAATCAAATGAAATCTGAAACATTATTGATACATTTCCTTTGTTTTTATCAAAAAACGGTCTTTTTAGCAGTTTCTAGGCGCTAGAATTCTCTTTAGAATTCATCTTGTTCTGTCATTTCATTTTTTCTTCTTCCTTTTAAATTTCAAGGAATCTTTAAATTCATGCTCAGACTTTGTTGTTCTCAGTCATTCTTGTTTGGGGTGCAGTCGTCATTGACAATGAAATAGCAAATTAAACATATTTTTTTTCAAAAAGAAGACAGATAGACCACAATATTTAGATTTTTTGAAGATAAAAGTGGAAGTGAATCTTTTGATTTAGTGGATAATTGCTTTGACCTTGAAATTTTATTTAATTTATTTCCATTACCTAAACAAAGAAACAAAACAGGAAAATAATTCAAGTAAAACATATACATGGACAAGTTAATACTTAATCCTCCTAATAAAGCTAATGCGAAACACATTCATTAAAGCTATTTTAGTTTGAAATGTTAGTGCTTAAAAAATACTTCTCAGCATAAGCCACAACATTTTTTTTGCTGCTGCTATCAAACTTGAAAAATATTCAAACTGTTTCTCACTTTCATTTCTGACTGTCTATGAATTAGCTTCTTCATTCATTTCCCCTATCACATTTCATTCATTACCACAATTACACACAATAGACCTAATTTTATGCATGACTCAGATCATCCAGAAACTAAGTACACATATAATCACATAATCGTATTTGATCTGAGATGCTAAAGAAATCAAACACTGTCTGATCATGTATCGGTAAGTCATTTCCCTTGTGTAGCATGAAATAATACCTAAGTAGATGCATATTCAATATGCATGTGAAGAATTTTAAAACTTACCGTATGGAGCAGGTGATGCAACAACAGTGGGAACAACATGATGATGGGCTTTGTGGATCACTGGTTTTGCGACGACAGCATGAGCGTGAATTGTCGGTGCGCTCTTTGAAACAACAGCATTGAATCCATGAATTGGATCAGCTGTGTAGTCAACAGTACGAATTGAACCGTCAGGCTCGACAAGCGAATATTGACCTGAAAATAGTGGTGTAAGCTCAATATAACTAATGCTCAGTAATTCAAAATGTGTTGAATTTCTATTTTCCATGATAATTTATTCAGATCCGAAAGGAACCTTCCATTATGTATTTATTTTCCAAACATCATTCCACGAAGAAAATAAATTTAAGATTTATAGTTGAAAAATTTAAATTAACTGCAAAATGAGTCAGTGAATAAATAACCAGCTATGATTCAAAATTACATCAAAAAAATGCAAACGCATTTGTTTCTTCCAGCTCTAAACAATTTCAATTCAACGCACTTTGATTTCGATTTACGAATAGGTGACAAGACTAACAAAGAAAATGCATATTATATCTAAATTAAACGCAAATAATAACATGCTCAGTAAAAAAAGTTGTATCTTGAAAAAATCATCATGTATTTTAAGAAATTTTTTGTGAATCAATAAAAGTATATGAGAAGAAAGGAAATTAAATTGTAAATGGCAAAAAATTGTAATGAGTAAATATATCTACCATTTGTGCTTGCAAAACCTACCTTTCACAACATCTCCGTCACGCGTTTCATGTTGTGATTTTACGTCACCGGTCGTGTGATCTGCAACTCCGTAGTTGAAAGCGTACTTGGGATGATCCTTGAATTGAAAAAAAACCGCAATATTTTAATAGATATATATTTGTAATTTGGAGTTTCAAATTATTATATGTGATTATCGGCTGTTTTTTTATAATTTTATTAAAAAATGTCAGGAACGCGCCATCCGATTGAACTGAAATATTCAGGGTACATTGGCCTATGTACAGAATGGTGCCAGATCTCACAAAAAGTTAAAAATCTTTAACCCTTTGGCGCCAGCAGCCATTTAAGTGATGTTTTTAATATACCTATTATATCGTCCACAAATAACTTTTGCCAAATTAAAGTTAACAAAACAAATTTCGAACGGGTTTTAAATGCGAATCAGATAATGTTTTGGAATTTTTTAACCCCATGTGTGCGCTAGGTGCCTCAAAAGAGATCGGGAAAATTTGAAAACTTTTCAGTTGCGATAACTTTTGACAGAGCTATGAAATCATTATGAAACTTTCAGAACATATTGAAATTATTTAGTTCTTAATGTTTGTTGCTTTTAATGAGCATGTTGGTAAAAAGTGTAGCTTTTTGGAAAAAAAGCCACTCATATATAAATCTTATGCTTTGTCCACATAGCCAAAGTAAAACATTTGAAATTTTACAACGGGCAAGAACGGTAGCCCTTCCCCAATTTACCTATATTTTGAGTATCAAAAATTTCTGTTCACGGAAACTCACGACCCGGTAATCAGATACAGTTGAATTGTACAGCATGTATTGGTATTAAATAGGACCAGGTCTGGAAGAAGTAATTTAGAAATTCGGTCAATTCTGTACCAGTGGTGCCATCTTGAAAAATCACTAAGAAAAATAACTGCTTTTAGCCCTATTTATGCTGATTCAGTCATTCGATTTTAACACAGTAAGTCAACACAGTAAGTCAATCTTACTTTTGGTTGGAGCTGCTAGCTATGGTAGTTTTGGTGTCTTAAATTTTTAAAATTTGCTCAGGAAAATAGTGCTCTTTGCCCTATAGCTTCCATTACAGTCATGGAATCATAACGAAATTAAAATGGCAAATTAAACTTCTTGTAGGCAATATTCAATAAAAATCTAGTTGGAAAGACAATAATAGGGTTGCAAGGTATGGTCGTTTTTGTATTTTTTTTGTAGTGATCTTGTAGTGAAAATAAACACCAAATATTAAGATCTAGAAAATTTGAAAACTTTTTTGAATGGTAACCTTAAATTTCTTTGTATCTCTATAACTTCCAATGCAGTGATCGGATCAATACGGAATTCGAAGAGCTAGTTGACTTCAACGTTAGGCATATGTGACATAGTTTTGGCTTTGGGCTGCCAGCACGAGGCTTTTTTGTTATTTTCGTACCAATTAATGCTTGCATTAAGTATTCACATCGCGAACATTTGCAATGAAAATAAGTAAACAATGTTTAAATTTTCTAAGATCGGCACATTTTTCGGATGGCAACCCCAAAAACTCCTTTCTATCGCTGTAACTTTCAATGAAGTCATCGAAATTTAATTTGCTTAGGGTCTATTATTACTAGAGGTATATTAGTCTTAAGTAGGAAAAGCAGCTACTGGTGGAATACACACTCATAATCTGCACAAATCCTCCACTGTTTTTCGAATATTAGTGTTTCTAGCGGTTTTGATGTGCTAGACCTTTTTTTGTTATAAACTTGAGAGTCTCTATTCTTGGTAAAATTTAAGCAACCTAAATTTCAAACTAGCAGTTGTTAAAAACCCTAAATTGTTCAAGATGCCAGTTAGTCCTTGTCACAAGAATAAATTAAAATATTGAAAAATAAAAAAGGCATATAAATTAGATACACAAAATAATATGGCAACTAAATTTATGTGTCTGAAAAACCCTTTCATCCTCTGAAACAGGATTTTGAAAATAAGTTGAGTGGAATTGAAAGAATTTCTGGTCCGTCGTTCAAAAGCTATTATAAAAAAAGTTGCTTCCGGTAAGATATACCAGTTTCATTATGAATATCATACCAGGGATAAAACATTTAGCATTCAATTATAGCCATTTGTTAACGTACAGGTAAATGGTGAACATTAAAAGATGATAAAATATAATAATAAAATGAAAAGTCGAACTCGTTTCCTTTATTTCTACCAATTTATTTTTCAAAAATCCGTATACAAGTATTTCGGCTATCACTTATAGCCTTCTTCAGCGATGTTTCTTCGACTGAGGAAAATAGTCCCTAATCGAAGAAACATCGCTGAAGAAGGCTATAAGTGATAGCCGAAATACTTGTATACGGATTTTTGAAAAATAAATTGGTAGAAATAAAGGAAACGAGTTCGACTTTTCATTTTATTGTATAATTTCTACCTAAACGCTCGCCAAACAATTTTTTGTTTGATTATATTTGTTCATTAAAAGATGTTCAAATTCAGTAGTAATTTAAACAGGAACTTATAAATTTTTAATTCTGTAATACAGTAAGGCACAATTAATGAAAATACACAAATAAATTAGTGGAATTAGAAAAAAAGCTTAAAGTACATAGATAGAACTTATTGATTGTTTTTAGGTCTGTTATTTCATTTGTCTTTTTTTTATTTACTGAGAAAACAGCTCAAAGGTTTTGTTATCGGTTTTTGATATAGGTATTGAACTGAAATTCATCACAAGTAAATGCATTTGACAACGGAATTCGATTTTGTTTATCGGGCACGTTTGCGACTGTGGATTTTTGGAGCCGATTTTCCAGCACTGCTAACGGACCCCTAACGCACATACAGGTTTAAGAAATTTTCAAAATACTATCATATGCGTTCGAAATCCATTTTGCATAGTTGATTTTTCCAAAATTTATTTGTTAATAGGGGTAATAAAATAACGGAAATGCACCAAAGGGTAGCAAAAAAAATATAATTTTTACCCGTTTTTCAACATGAAAGCATCAACATCATAAAAGATGCAGTTGAGTAAGTATGGAATAATATGGACAAAAACCCTTGGAAAACCTAACTTCTTTAATGTCAAATCGTATGTGTCAATTTACACTAAATCAAGGTAAATGTATAAAATATTAATGCCTGATTAGTTTTGTAGAATTGAAAGTGTTATCTAAAAAGACTTTTTAACTGTTATATGAATTACGATTTGAAAAATTGACATTTTTTATGATTTAAAAAAATTTTAATAATTCTTTTTATAAATAAATAAAAAGTCTCATTATTTATTACTTTAAAATAATAGTTTCATCTAATTACTATTATACAGTTTTACAGTGTGGTTGAACTGTGTTAACATTTTACTGTAAGAACATTTTTTTGATAGAAGGTCCAAAAACCAGACAGAAAAAGTTAACGTTCACTTTGAAAAAAGGCATTAGCTTAGTAAATTTTGATAAATATTATATATATAACCTCGTCTATAAAAAACCTCTGGCAATGTTTCTTACATACACTGAAAGAAAAACTCTTGGTTGGTTCAACTATTTTTAATAGTATTGCAACGATTCATTCAAAATCGTTAAACGAACTACGGAAAATAGTTATTTTTATTATGTTAATATAGTTAATTTAACGATATAAAAGTAGTTGGTTCTGGTTATACAAAAAATATCACAACGTTCATGAAATCAACTGTTTTAATTGTTTCATAACCACGAAAATTAGTTGATAAATAGAAAAATATTCATCAATTCACTCAAAACTACAACGTTTCGAATTATCAACCGTTTTTATGGTACTTAAACTACTTCGCAATAGTTGATTTCAGCAAACGTAATTCAGTGAGCAACGTCTTTGGAATTATTCTACGCAAAGTAGAATGGTTTCAACATTTGGACGTTTTTCATGCTCCGAATGAAATTGTTCATCAACCACGCGTCATGGTGCATAAAAGTAATCAACGATTTTCTTATGGTTGTTTTAACTATAGCCCTAGTTGATGCAAAAACAACTAAGGAAAACTGTTGATTTTCCATACTCCTCATACTCATACTCCTATTCTGTCATAGAAGTTTCATATACTACATGGCAAAATTGTGTTCGGTTTGCTGTTATTGTTCGGTTTGCTGTCGATATAATTCATATTCATGTTATGCGGTGAAGTCTTTATATTACGTTGCATGACGCTTTATAAGTTAATCACATGACAATGTCTTCCACTGTGGCAAACGCAGTGGGCTGCGGCAATACATCCATTTTTTTTTGTCTTTTGTATTGCTAAATCCTGTTGTACGAGGATTAGGTTGGCTTGTCACAATACAAATCAGCCATTGCTTGTCTATTAGACCATTCAACCTAGTAGTGATGCCAACCTATGGTAGGTATGACAGCTAGCGGTGCGGCAAAATTAGAAGTTTGGTAAATTCTGCCGCAGCGGCAAATTCAGCCGCAGCCATTGTGCGCGTTACCATACAAATGCTAAATTCAACCAACATAATTCCGTACTGCATACTATGCACACTGCGTACTATATATATTGTTGGAATACCATTGTTTGTGGTTGCTTATTTTTTTGCACCACGGACGTTGTTTAACAACCACGCGTCATGGTGCATAAAAGTAATCTACTATTTTTTTATGGTTGTTTTAACTATAGCCCGTAGTTGACGCAAAAACAACTAAGGAAAATTGTTGATTTTACCAAGATTTTTCTTTCAGTGTAGAGTTTACAAATCCTTCCGTTTTTTCGTGATTTCTAGGAATTTTCTTAATAGCTTTTCCTTATTACTAATCCTAAGTAGCTGAACCCTGTTTTCCATTAAATCCCAAAGACGCCAAGGAAGACTTAGATCGGGTGATTGAAACGGTGCATGAATTAGATTATGTATATTTGAGAGCTTTCGTGCATTTTGATGCTTTGAGCCGTAGTTCGGGATCCTATCTTGTAGGAGAATAACATTAAAATTTAAATCAAGGTGGGCTATGCTTCGTTTCAAATTCATCTGCAAAATCTAATCAAATTTATTCATAGAGCTTCAAATCGCAGGAATTCTAAAAAAAAACAAGCTAGAACATAAATTTTTCGATGATAATTTTTCACTATTTTAGTTGTTTGAAAATCAGTTCCCACAAACTTGGTAAGGAACAGCATTCAAAGAATGTCTCATGTAAAGGTGGGAGAAATCTAAAAACTGTATTTATGTATTTTCAAACATATTTTGCTAAGGGTAGATGGAAAATTTACAATTTTATTGTTGAATTATGCAAAACATAGTATAGAAGGTAAAGAATAAAAGGATGGTTGAATGACCGATGTTGACAAAATTAATTAACGGTAAAAAAATATGGGTGTCTGCCTATCAAGATAATAGTAAATGAATTAGTGATTGTGAAAGAGAGCCTTTTCAGCTAAAATCAAAAATAAAATAAATAAATGTGATAAAAGCGCAAAAAAACATACATTGTAAAGTGTAAGTGTTGTTTTTAAAAATAGAAAAGTTCCATGAAAAGTATTCAAAGACCGTTTTTGTTCAAAAGTTAAATTATTCTAACGCTTGATAGTTGAAACCAAAAATAAATGAGGTAAGTTTTGTTATCGGACAAATTGAATTATTTTACAAAGAAAAACTAACATTTTCTTTATTGTTGCACACAACTAATCTTATGTGATTCTTTATCAAATATTTCTTTTTTATAACGTTGGTAGTCAAAGCAAAAACTAAACAAAATGCCAAGATATAATCAAAGAGTACTCTAATGAAATCGAAAATTAGGAGTAGCAAATATTTACAGAATAAATGGGCTGCAATTTAAATAACAAAATTTAGTCATGAAAAGAAACAAAATTTAACGCAAAATTATTAAATTTTTTATGGATCAAGCAATCAAAAGTTTTTTTTTCAAATTTGTCGGTGATAAACTATTTAAAAACACCGAATTTTAAGAAATCTTCTTTAATCGAAGAGAAATCGTGGAAAGGACTCAGTTGTAAGAGTCATCTTGAATTAAAAGACTTCAAACTCTATATTTCTGAAACAATATCAAAGCATATGGAAAAAACGAGAGTAAGCTAAGTGCCTTAGGTGAAATTTTACATTTCGAAGAAGGCAAAACAAATTTCGGGCTCAAAACTAGCAGCAATCCACAAAGGATTTGAAATGAAGGAGAAAAATCCACGTTCTTCTTCTCAAAGTAATATTATGCCTACTATCAAATCAATAAATATTTTTCCTTGACACTTTTACGAATTTCGAAATAGCACAATGTTTAAACCATTTTACTCTGAAGATCGATTTCTAACATAGCTTTAAAATTCAGTAGTTTTCTTATTGGGGCTCTAAATCCATACAGGTATTGAAAAAACTAAAAACTTAATATCGTGTTCAAGCAAGAGTGTGTTACAAAACATGTGACGTAAGCTTTAACAACCAAAAGGAAAATTGTTGGTTTTAATCCTTCTCTGAGTTTGGAAATTTTATGTGTCAATCCTGACGAAAAATGGAACACAAAGTCAAAGACTAAACAAGTATCAATATCAAGAATCCTTTCACGGATATATGAGAAGTATGCTAGAGCGATTCTGTACGCTAAAGAACCAATTACTTGATGTAAAATATTTAATAATGTTCTGCCCTTAGGTATTTAAGAAATAAATAAAATGGGACTAGAATGTTTATTGAAAATACTTGATATTCTTTAACTTCACTTGCACAGTAAAGAACAGTACTAGGTTAGATTAATGGTCCAACGTTAGAATTCAGAAGTTGAATAAATATAATAAATTTATAAATTTTTGATATTCCGCAATTACATGCAATTGTGCCGGTATGCGCTATATATAATGATTTGAAGATAATAGTCACATCTTTAACTGTTAAAGGAAATAAACTGAATATATTCATCTTTTTCATTTAATCAAAAGGATAGTCCAGAGATAGGTATATTCCACAAACTCACATAATAATCCACAGAGGCGTATCCTGGGTAAGCGCGTGCACTAGCACTTAATATAACGAACGCGATCAATATTAATGTACACATTTTCGTTGCCATTTCTAAACACAAATATCAAATAATTGAAACACTTGATCAAATCTTCAAAAAATTATCGAAAGAACAATACGTTTATTGTGCGTGATACCTACTGAAGCTCGCGAGTTACTGTACAATTTTGCACCACAAACATTCCATTAAATACTCAAAGACGTTATTGTCCACGCGATGGCATCTTAGGCCGTGCAATTGGTAGGTCGATGGTGGCTGTAGCAGTAGTAGCAACAGCGGGGCAACCGCGACCTCAAGCTGGCGGTGAGCTTCGGAAAATCTTAAGACAATTGATACGAGTGCCAGATAATCAGAAGAATCATGAGAAAAACAAGCAAAGTAACAGCTGAAATGGGCTTCCACCCCCCATTCATCCATCAGACTCACCTGATTCGAACGAATCCTGTGTGGGACCCGAAATGGTATACCTTTAATTGCCTATCTTATTAATCGCGTTTGTCGACGATTCCATTAGCTTGGCTGACTGGCGTCGGTGGCCTACACGAAATTCAGTTTGGTTCAGATTTTGGTCAGATTTATTACCGGAACTGCGAATGCGATATATTGTCGGCCATTGCGCTCCGGTGTACATAGAGGCCTTAGATTACAGACAAAGTACCAAGATCGTCAATTATTTGGCAGGATGTAGTGTAATCGATCGAAAATACTGTATCGTTCATTGTTTATTGTGAAATAGTCATAACCTATACTTAAAATAATTTTGCAAGTGCCTGAAAATACGAAAAAAAATCTGCACAATTTTGTTTGTAACCATTGTTTCGGATCAATACATTATCAGAAGTAATAGGAATTTAAATCATTAATGACTTATCTAATGAAAATCGTCACTTCAAAAACACAAAACAAAAGCACCATCAAATGGAATTCTAATGGTACATTCTAAGTTTTACCAATATTTCATTGAGCTGTGTGTTTCAGTATAAAGTTCATGAATAATTTCCAAGAAAATTTACCTAACATAACTAAAGTACCGCTCAGCGACAGTGCAACAGCGCATAACGTTCGAAATGTCTTTCTTGTACGATACGAGTTTGAATCCGACGAATTTCCAAATCTAGCGAGAACTGAGCGTTATTGTTACTTCAGGTAGCCAAGGTCTTGCAGAGTTTCGTTGTGTCTGCTTTACTATCTGCCAATGATGGGAGACTTTGATGCGACCTTCTGACACCTAGTGCTCCAAATCCGCTGTGTCGCTAATGATATGAAGATTTGTAACTACATTCACATATCGTGTAAGACATGCGTAACGCCACTTGAGCAATTCTCATCATTAACATGGCAATTAAATTAATGCAGGGTTGTATGTAGACTAGTTGTTATGCCGAACTATGCTGGGAATGAATGAATCTATTCATTCATATACTATTTTTTTTCATTTGCATAAATGAAATTGAATCCAACAAGAGTAAATTTATCTGAAATTTATCAACTTGATGAGTATTCTTAAATACGTTTATTGCTACAGGTTTATGGGTTTTATGCATGTGAGTCTATCAGAATTATTTTTTGTATGCATTCCCTGGTCTTACAGTTACGACAATAATTATTTTTATTGAAATAATTTATGGTGTGGTCCATGTATAAACACGTTTCATATATCTTTTGGAAAAAAGTTATTACACCTATAGTTTTCTATGTATTACTGCATGATTGCAATATTTTGTTACGTTTTTGAAGATGCTCTCAAGAAAAACTTACTAAAATTGCGCGGAAATTTTTGTCCATAGCTTGACCAAGCCCAGAGCCTAATTTGCTAGATTTTTTTATTTCAGCTGCCGTTCGGAAAATATTTTTTTTACTCGGAAAAAAGATTTATTCACTCGGAAAATGCTATATCAGGCAACTGCTTCTCGATCATTGACAAAAAGCTTTGCTTTCACAGGAAAAGTAATGAACTACGTAAAACTATTGCAGATTGGCAATACTTTTTACCTTTTGGTTTGATATGAAAAAAACTCAAAAATTAGAAGAATTATTGCTTTTTATGTATCAATAATAAGTACGAAAAATATAAAGTTGATTCTTGCATATTGAAAAAAAATTGACTCTTATTAATAAAAAGGCACCCATGAAACAAAAAGGCCGTATAAATTATTGCTTGGAATATTCCAAAGAGACTTTATCTAGCACTGGTAAATAATCAATCTCTTATACCAAAGTCGTATTATCAAAGCGTTTTTAGCAATTTAGCTAGGTACGACCTTTACACATTTTTTTCGCAATAATTCTTATTTCGTTGAAAAAGTGGTGTTGCAGTGTTTTGACATAATTTTTGGTTTTGTATCATCTTTATGAAGACAATGAACATCTATAAGTTAGAATTGGTTTTATTTATCAATATTCGTGCAAATATGGTGCCAAAACCAGAGTTTGCCCTAAGCACTTTCTCACAGGGATGATTCGTGAGCTGATGTCTCACAGTGGTGCCACCAGTGGCGGCTCTACGTATGGGGCTAGTGGGGCTTAGCCCCACCATTCTTTTTCATTCCAAAATGTAAAGAAACCAATCTCTATTTCAATTATTACAAACTATAAAATTTCATTTTAGCGAAACAAATGCTCAAAATACTTCGCTCACCAACTGTTTTTAAAATCCATTCACGTCTCGTCTCTTTCAAAATTTGTATTTCATTTTCATTCACAAATTCGTATGTACATATAATTCAATACAATAGGACTTACTTCGCCTATGCAATATGCGCGCGATGCTCTTTTCATATTCTCTTTCCATATTCTGTTCCACATGCAATGTGCGCCGGGCTAAGTTCAACTAGCCCCAGAAAAGAGAGGAAACGAATGAAAAAAATCACTGAGCGCAGAGTGTGTACATGTCATACGCAATGGCAAAAAGAGTAATCAACGGACTAAGCCCTAATCTTAAGCTTCTATTGGTATATCGCTTGTTCGTCGTTCGCTAACTGAATAAAGTGTGTGTAGTACCAGTGGGTTAAATTAAGCTAATTGGGTTTTGCAATTGAAGAGTAAACGATGATTTTGCTTTTACAGTGCTTGTTCATATTATCGTGATATGATAAATATGATAGAAAAATTGTGTGGTTGTCTCAAACATGATTTAATATGATACAGACAGGTCTGTACGTATGATATTTTATGCAAAATGTTGATTGCATTTAAAATGTGTGAGACAATACAATATACACTGTTTACAATATAATTGATCTTTGAAGACACTTTTAAAAAGTTTTCTTACGTCAAATGCGGGAAGTGACAATTTTTCATCTTCGTGCTATTCAAAGGATAAATATTTATTAGTTAAAATTTACCTAAATCAAAGAAGTATTCCAAGATCGATGGTAATTTGCTGAAATTTTTAGTCCCCGAATAAAACAATCTGTTTTTGAAAGTCTGGGGTATCGAATTTATTGCTTTGATTTGATTAAATGGGATGCTTGGGACGTTGTTACGATAATAGAAGTAATCGAATTGTTAAGTTATATGAATAATGATCATTTTAATTTTTTCTAGTGACTTTTTAATAAAATTTTCGAATATTCTTCATTATGTTTACATTAACCTAACCTAGGATCTAGTTTATTAATTCAATATATAATATATAGTTTATATATATAGAATATATATATATATATATATATATATATATATATATATATATATATATATATATATATATATATATATATATATATATATATATATATATAGAAATATATATATTTATATATATATAGAAATAGTTTGAAATCAAGGAAGTCTAATCATAAGGGATGAATGGTGAAAAAAACTATATGATCCTCATGTTATAGGATTGATAAGTTTGGGATATGATACCAATCTAGTTTAATTCAGTCAAAATTAATATACAATAATGAAGTGTTCTAAATATGTCATCTGCTACTGAATTGTAAAGCTTCTTTTAAAGATAATAATATGATTTCTTCTGTTTAACAAATAAATAATTTAATTTAAATACGTTTTATCACTCCAATTAGACCCAGCAGATTCTGAAAGATGATTTAGCAACCTAAAGAATACTGAAATTTTTAAAACTTATAATAAATATAAAAAACGTTTCAATTTATTTGCAGTATTATCTATTAGTAAAGAAGCTGAACATTTTAATGAGCAGGTGATAGATTTATTCAACAGAAAAATAGGCGCGAGGAAAAATAGGCAGCAATAAGCTGATGCGAATATTTAGTAGAATTTTCCCGGAGGAATTTATGACTGAATTGACTTATTTGTGCATAGTATTTATTTATTTTAACCCCATTTTTCAATATAAGTAAGTACTGGTCCTTGCAGACTAGCCCCACTTACATTGGTTCCCACGAGCCGCCACTGGGTGCCACTAATAAAATGTAGACCAATATTTGCAACATTTTTCATTGATGCTGAAATGAAAGTTTTAAATTATCCTTTAAAGATAATTTAAGAGTGGTTCCGAATCAGATAGCGTATCCTTATTTGTTTGCTTTTAGTTCTTGAAACCTCACCATCATGCATGAACCTTAGTTGAAAGTTTTGCTCAAAGAAAAAATCAATCAATAGCACGTCTGGTAATTTTAAGGTGGATAAAGTGCATTTTCTTAAGATTTATTCACCTTTCAAAAATCCCTTGGAATAAATATGTGTGTTTAATACTACCAACATTAAGGCCGGCGATACATGTAACATTTTCAAAAATTCGAGTTTCTATTTTTTTGTATAAATAGTCAAATTAACATCTAAAAAATAAACGTACTGAAGGACTTCTGTATGGGCCTGGAATCGCTGATTAGTTGGTCAGTTGCTGTAATCATAGAGTTTCTGTGTGTCAAAACTACGCGTTTTTCTCCAAACGACTTTTTTTTAAATTGGCGGGCAATATAACTCAAAAAGTTCTCAACCGATTCTTATCATACGTGGCACACGTTTTCTCTATAGTATAAGCTTCTAGTTGAACGTCAATAATGCCAAAAACAAATTTCAAAATTTAGCATTTTCAACCCGAAAACTGTTGAAAAAATGGGTTAAAAATCATACTTTTTTTATGAGGTGTGCAAATTCACGATTTTTGAATTTTTTTTCTTGGTTCAACCAGAAGATACATGTTTAATAAACACACTCCAACCCATTTTTTTGATTTCAGATTGCTGTAACTGATGCTAAAAATCCCGCCGATTGAAGCCTTTCGTCGCGAGGGTCTCAGGAGATTGGTTACTACGGCGACCATTTTGGAAAAAAACATTAAATAAAATTAGATTCTTGTATTTTAATATGTAATTAATAAACATGATCACTTTCAAAACGATTCATTTATTCCTTCTATTTTAAATAAGCCTCTGGAAAACGGTCTAAATTCAGGCGTTTACATGTATCGCCGGCCTTAAGTTAATAGCGACATAAAATTGTGCCCGTAAGTTTCTGACCTAATTCTTTCATTGTAATATTCCACCAGTCAGTAATCTTTTTAAATATACTACAAAATTTAGATCATAATTTTTCCCCCTCCAGAAAATTTACAACGATATTCTGCTCCAGGTCAGATTTCGCAGTGCCAACTCTTCGAAGTTTGGCGAAAGAAAACTAGTACATCTCTCGAGTGTGAAAAGGTTTACGAGTACTTGTATAGCAAATTACAAAAAACATGCATATACTGAAATAAAAGAAATCGTTCGCTTATGTTTTTTCCAAAATGAAGGACTTTTGGACAAAAAGTCAAAATATTGCAGATCGATTTCTGTCCAAGTATAAGACATCACTACAAGAGGAAATCAAATTACCGAAACTTGGTGCAGATCCTGAAGAGCCAATAAGCAGGAAGCTATGTGTGAAGGCAAATGCAAACACTTCTCTGATTACTGCGAGAAAATAAAGAGACGCAAAGTACAACAAAAAGAGAGGAAAAATCAAAAAGAGAGGTGCAGACATATACTCCAGTTGCAAAAAACATTTTGGAACAAAAACAAATTGTTTGAAATGACACTTCAAATACTTTTAGACCATACAGGCAAAACGTTAATCAACGCTTATTCTGGAAAGCAAAATTTCAAGACGTTGTATTCCCTTCGCTCTTTGAAGTTTCTATAGTACCGGTTGAGCTGATGAACGCTTTTAAAGGGGAACTCTTTGGAAAATACACGCTGTTTATCAGCGAGATATTGTAAAGTGGTCGAAATTGTATTCAAGTTAGATAGCAAAGAAGTTAGTTAGAGCAAAATAGATGCATCAGAAGACCAAATCGTACTTTCGGATCTTACAAAGAGCACATTTAAGGAAGACATTTCTTCACAGATATAGCGTCCGCATCGAAAAGCTATATTTTCTATTGTTTACCAAAGGAAATAAATGATCTGAATAAGCAATTGGTTGCTACAGTTAACTCCAATGTCTCCAGTTTTGGAATTTTGTCACTACATCCTTACATCAGAACCATGAAATGTGTTATGAATATATTGTACAGACTGGCGTTTTAAAAGTTGAAAGTAACGGTGCAGTTCAAAGAAGCATTGCAAAGAAAGAAGAAAAACGGCTAGGAGAAAATTTGAAGAGAATCAAGTCTTCCAATCGACTTCGATATGCAAGGATCTGGCGCATCCAGCGATAGGAATGTAGCCCGAAGCTTTTTTTAAAACCTATGATGAGTGACTTTCATTACAAGTTGTTTCCTCTCATCAGACGTTTAGAAATAGATTTAAAAACAATAAATTTAGCATCCCGCTTCTTATTTATCCACGCGGAAGAAAGAGCAGAATTATAGATGAAGAAATGCAGACAAGTACTATTATATGGTAACCTCGCTTCATAAAATCCTGGTTCATAGTGGCTATTCTTCATACCACGTTTCTATGAGAAGGAGGTCAGAAAATTTTAGACAAGAAATAAAAATCTATCGGGAGCATGCAACTGGAAAGTTTTCTCAAAAATAAAAAACGGACGATTTAATGCAGATGTTGCTTCTTGTCAAAAAAACAAGATTGGAATATAATAGTTCAAAACACTCAAACAAATTTTCAAAACAAGTGTTGGTACTATTGAGCAGCCCAAGATCAAGTGATAAACGGGAAAACGAAATGAACAAGTCTTCAGTGACTAATGTTAGCTACAGTGCTTAGATAATTTACAAAAGTGCAATTTTTTCTATAGAAAACATTGAACGTGTAATACATAGAGCATGTGTACATAAAAGTAAAGCAATCACACGACAAGCTTTTGTCAGCTGGTAGAGCGCTTCATTTACAAATTTACAATCAGTGTGAATACGAGTGAGAAGCGATTAGTTCCACGACTCATTTTACTCGTAAGTTTAAATCAGAGCTGGGTGAACTCAAAGCTCGGCATTTGATCTATCCTTCGAACCTGGATTCGAGCCAGGGACCCCACACCCACCAAACCAGTGTTCTACCCATTAGAATATTCGAATTTATATGCATACTTATGTTACTAAATGTGTCTTTCTAAATATAAAATATTCGGATTTTTGTTTCATTCAATTGGATTGCCATCATAGAATCATTGAATTATCATCGAAGTAAGGGAGCCGAGACGGACGGGGAACCTCTCCCTTTCAGACCCAGGCTGGCTCCTCAAAGAATAATAGTATTTTCCTACCGCAAACTCATAAGTGTTCGCATTTTTGCTTATTGTGGTTGGATTCAGTAAATGGAAGGAGCTTGGCGAAGTGCTAATTGATAGCGAAACATTTAAAGCTTATGCGAAACGCGTTCAAGGACATATAGCATACAATGCTTTTAAGAGTGCCAAGTAGACAGTAAGTGAAATGGGTGCATGGACAGTCAACAAGTACATATTGTCAAGATAAACCGAGATTACTTGGAAAATGTGATCTGCCTTACGATGTGTCTCAGTCGTACAGGAATTGTTTTTCCAAATGATGAAAATGGTGCGAGAGATACCCGTGTTAACTTTCTGGAATTTTGTGAATTGTTCGTGAAGCATGATTCAGATTTTGAAAAATATTTTAAAAACAAGGTTGCAAACTACTCTTGAAGCACATCAAAAAATCGGATACTAAGAATAATTCAAATAAAAAGATGAAATAAAACAGTGCGGACTGATAGCCATTATGGTAGACGAAGTGAGGGCCCACAAACAGAATCAATTCTCTGTAATTGTGAGTTTTTTCACAGGACCAATATTCGAAGAAGAGCTCCTAGTCTTTGTAGATTGTTCAGGAGCTAAAGGTGTTTCGTCTTCAGTAGACACAATTTTGAGCCTTTTTAACTGGTTAATGAATTGCCTGTTGTTGGCTAATCTTACGATAGTGCTGTTTTCATGTCAGTCCAAAAAAAGAGGTGAGCAAATCAAAATTAAGACAAAACATATTGACTCTGAGATCAGCTACATTTGTAACTGCAGCTAGCTTACAGAATCAACCTTGTTGTGATAGACACATGCTCCATTCTTTTTCAGTACCATTGAATCCCTTTACCTTCACCTTTCAGAGTACATGCTAACTATTAAAACAGATGAGATCAATAAAATTTCACTAATACGAATGTGTTGTCAATAAAAAAAGGAATCAAAGAAGGAATAGACCAAGACTCAGTTTATGCATCGGGGATCTACCATTCAAATAGTGATCGAAAGTCTGTGAGAAGTTTCTTCATCTTTCGCTACATGCTTTCTATAACGAACATGTTAAGCAAATATTTTCATATTATTTGGTCGGAAAGTGACCGAAAAATTGTTCAAGTGGTTTAGAAAAGAATTAAATTTCCTAGACGACCACGAAAATGAAAAACTGCAGAGGGCATGCAGATAGGACTAACAGGACATCCTTGCAAACCAAATAGCTTGAAAATTTATCCTTCGAATATACGATTTCACACTCTGCCAGTTTTGATAACATGCGTTAGCGAAACTTTCTATTTTGACGTAAACGTTTCAAAGCCGCGATCAATGTCTGAGCCGTTTATTCATATTCCCTTATTCGAACGAATCGATGTAACTTCCAGCTGTTTTCTCCTTGCTGTGGCTTATTTCTGGAAGCGGTAAATAATGCTGGCCGTTTAAGATTCAATTATGCTTGAATGAACACTCTTCATTTTGGCATATTTTGTATGCTTTTTCCAGACTTCTAAACAAATATTTTTAACTAAAGACCCCTTTCTCCCTTGTAAGCTGAACATATTCCAATTTCTTCAAAGATAACCAAATTTTGAAAGTAACCTAACCTATCCTCTTTTTCAGTGTCTTCCTGGCTAGCCGATACTCTCAATATAGCTTACCCTGAAAATATTGACATTGACTATGAAATTGAAGAATCGTATCAAATTCCCGATTCACAAAATCCCGAATCAATAAAATCCCGTATGTTTCACAATACCCTTATTCCAAAATGCCGAATTACAAAATCCTGTACTTAAAAATTCCGAAATAACGAAAACGTAGTGATTAAAGTTTTTATTTAGGAATAAATTTCAACATAAAGACATACTTTACGCGATTCTTCGCAAATAATCGAATTTTTCAGTTTCAGACCTTTTTCTAATAATTTTTTTTAATTTATTGGTACTTTGCCAAATTTTTCTTCTTCATAGGTATTGATTCTCCTCCATTAATTTTCCTTATCGTCGTTTTAGCTACAATAAAAAAATAGCGGAATGAAAAATCCCGCGCCTGATTCTATATTATGCAAAATTTTTGAGAATTTGTAATACGGAAATTTGTATCACGGGATTTTGTGTTACGGTGTTTTGTAATACGGGATTTTGTCTTACGGGATTTTATGTTACAGGATTTCGTAATACGGGATTTTGTAATCGGGATTTGGTAAACGGGATATTGTAATACGAGATTTTGTACTCAACCCCGAAATTGAAATATTTACATATTTAGCTTTTAAGCGGAAAAATAGTCATATTTATAATTATTTTCATTCTATTTACGTGTAGTTTATGCATATGGATATTTGATAATTTATGTGTAATTCATACATACCATTCACATTATATAGAAGTGCCAGTAGCTCACACATATTCGCCAACAATAAGTATGTGTAATGATGCATTATGCATTAAACAACAAAAAATGGAATAACAAATATATAATGCACTAGCAAATTATATAAATAGTATGAACGGCATGTGTGCCTTACGCAGGACAAAATCATTGTATGTTAGGCCCTCTCGGCCCTTGGTCCATGCCGGAATTTTACGTTTTGGCTCGCCTCTGCTTATCATCAAAGCTTTTTGTAAAATTTAGTTTGTTATGCACTGAATTCAAAAACAATATCGTGAAAGTTTGCTATGAAAACCAATAACGATCCATAATTTTTTACTCTGAATATTATCATTTTGAAAGAAATCAAAAAACAAGTCCTGAAAAACCAAGTTTTAGTATCCATATGTTACGAATAATTCATAAAAACCAAATCAGCCCAATTTGTCTATGCTCGTTTAGTGTGTACACTCAAATATTTCACTATTTCATATGTGACCACAAAAAATGCAACGTTTAATCCAATTTAAATATAATACGCAATTTAACACGAGATTTATGGTTCTAGATGTTAAAATCAGATTTCAACAACTTCCGCATATATTACATGACGACGAATGACATAATTGTCTCAATGTGCCAATCTACCTCTCAGAGATTTATAATTACCTTGTGTTTTATGTGCTCGAGCACAACATTCACACATGTCTGCTACTGTTCCACTCACCATTGTTCAAATTAATTATCTGCGTCTAGTATGAGGTGCCTACAAATTTATAGCCCTATTTAAATGCTCGCAGCCGAGCTTCTCAAATACCATAGATACGTAAATTCTAGCTATTTGGAAAATAATAGGTCGTATAAATTGAATTTTGGCCATTTTCGAAATTGAATCTTTATTCCGGATTCATTAAGTATACTACTTACTACGATTCCATTCGGCCAAATCGCTTGCAACTTCGTCAATGCGTTTTTTATGCAGCTGCCGAAATCGGCAATTTAACCGTTATCTGTGGGAAAATCAAGGCAACGACCAAATCCATCAACTGCCAATCGCCCAGCTATTTGCAAAATATTTACAATAATTGTTTTTCAGGACTGATTCAGTAAGAAAATATTTGCAGAGATCGTAGCTCGGGCTTAATGGCCTATTCGGGGTTTGCATGCCAAACTGTCAGGCAACCTTGGTGCGGTTAGCAATGCGGTCGAATTGAACCCATTATGTTAAACTAGACAAAGAGTGCAATTATGTCTGTCGTAGAAACACATCGCAAAGTCCACACTATCGTCACGGCACCCTTGACAGATTCTATGGATTTTCTAGCGAAGCGACCACATTTAGAACAAGAGTTTATTTAATCTGTCAATAAGCAATCTCAAATAAAGATATTTGATGGAGTTCGAGTTTGCCACAAGATACGAGCCATTTGTTGATTGATGCAAACCGACTGCGTTCTGGCTCATATTACACATATCGATAGGTGCGAAATGAAAACTTTATGGAATTTCATCTGAATTATGGTTTAAATACGTACACAAGCATCATTAGGTGTCAAAGTCAACAATCATTTTAGCAAGTGCTTTTTTAAGCTTCGGGAATTTCACTTGCAATGTGTACTAAACTTTCTATCTTCATTGGAAGCGAGTGAAAGATGAAACAGTTACATTAGCTCCAATCGCAAGTATCTTGCTTGAAAACGCTCTAACAATGGAGGTTAGATAAGTATCTGGCAGAAGAAAGAAGGTACTAGTACAAACAGACCAAAGATAAAAATCCTTGAAACAAGCAGCAAGGTCAAGATGCATTGCCTTCACGGAGAATTCTTCTGTTTCCAGAAATTAATGGCCCAAAGCGATCGAAATAATCGATAGTACTTTATAGATTACACGACAATCAAGCAAACTACACTGCAAACTGCCATAAAGCTCTAATTTCTTCCGATGCAATTGACATTCAAGTGATCATTTCCCGCTTGATTATCGATAATACACACGCACCAACAACGCCTGCCTGCATCAATTCCGCAGGGAATAATTCAATTTTCAATTTCCTTCTGTTGTTTATGCTTTGATTAGCACGACGATGACTATGAAGCCATTACGCGTTGGTGAATTAAGGTACGTGTTTTATTGTATTACGAAATGGGAAAATTAAATTAACATAGTATTTACTCGAAAATTTGAAGGATACCAAACAGTGTGAGCTTTTTGTAGTTTTCCCACGATTCGAGGGCAACATTTTTGAAAGCAATCGTGGATTTTATGCATTTCATTCAGCTTAGTTTTCTTGACTGGCTATGAAAATAACTTGAAACGTGAATACAAACGAATGCACAATATTCCATGGGAATAAAATGCAAATAGGAGTTCGTTCAAATGTAAAATTATGAGTAAAAAATAGACTACGCATGCAATTAATTTTCAGTAGATAATATTATGTTGGCTGAGAAAATTTTTCGTGAGATGCTGAGGTCTTTGAAATTATTAATATGTAACGAGATTTGGTATTTACAGAACTATTATGATCAATCCTGTCAGACAAATGTACCACTGAAGTAAGAAGAACATAATACATGGTCTACTGTTGCACTTTTGACGAATAAATGAAGGCAATATTTCCGGATCTTAATGCCTTCATTATTTGGTTTGCTTCACCTGTTTGCCAGAAGGACTTTGGATTTTAGTAGGCAATAGAGATGGGCAAAAGACCTCAGAGCTCATCATTCATGGCGCTTTTTTATAGTGTTGCGCCGTTTTCTCAGTGTGCTGTTTGCTGCGCATTTCATTAGGTCTAGTAAAACGAAAGTTTTTGGTTGCAGACTATGCTGTGCTTTTTTCAGGCGCTGCACTGCAAAAAAGAACCAAGTGTGGTGAGTTATGATTTCTTTTAATCAAGATATAAATTAGTTTTAAACTTTTTTCGCCGAAATTCAAATTTCCTTATATTTATTTTATTTTAAGACTGTGCGGGCAGCTCTGTAGCTACGCCAAGAACGTGAAAAAAAATGATGTCCCTCCTGAATACCATCCTGACATTTTTTTTACCTTTGAAAATAATATCAAATTTTTGATAAATTTTAACCGTTGTCCTCCATGTCAATTTCAAATTTTCAAAATTCCACGTTGCACAAGAACAGCAACCCATCACCAAATTACCTCTATTTTCAGCACTCGAAACTTCTGGTCACGAGAACTGGTGACCAGATAATTCGATCCATATGAAATTTAAAGAACAAGTTAATATAACTAAGATCAGGTTTGATACAAGTCATTTTGGAATGTGGGCAACCCTGTGGCAGTGTTGCCATCATGAAAAATCACTGAAATTAGCCAACACATTTTAATGCACACTGTAACTGGACTTTACTCTAAGCCTAATTTGATTGAAACTTGGTTGAAAAATTAGGATAAAACTGCCAGCTATGGTAGTTTTTGTCTCCTACATTTTGTCAATTTGCTCAAAAAAATAAAGCTTTTTTCCTTGTAACTTCCAATGCCGTCATGAAATCAAAACTTAATTCATGTAGCCAATGAATTTTTGAAATCATGAATGGCTACGAGCTATGGTAATTTTAGTAATTTTTTGACATTTCTTTACTAAGCGACATTTTTATTAAATTATCAAAGCAAAATAATCTTGCAGCGAAAAGTTACAACAAATATTTTGAACATTTGAAAAGTTTTGCGGATTGTAACCCTAAAATTATTTTCACCCCTATAGCTTCCAGTGCAGTCATAAAATCGAAACAAAATTTACAGTGTGGGTTTGACGTGAAGCAGATTTGGAATAATCCTTGCTCTGCTGCTGCAGCACTGGACATTTTCATAAATATTGCACCAACAGATGATTTTAAGCATTTACAATGAAAATAAGCAACCAATGTTTAAATTTTCCGAGATTTGGAAAGTTTTCGGATATCAACCCCAATCATTCTTTTTCTTGCTGAAACTTTCGATTAAATCCGCGAAAGAAAGGAAAATTCAAAGGATAAGTTATTCAAAGTATATAGGTAGGCACAAAACAATGATTTTCATCTATTTGCTTTATGTAAGAAATGATTAATATGATACTGCAATAAAGTATATTACGTTTTTCCACATTTTTTGGTCACTCAAAGATAATTTCTTCGAAAACGAGTCTTGTAGCGGCTCTGATGCGCTAGAGTTTTTTAATACCTTTTTTTGCGCCTACAAAGTGCTAAAAATTTCCAGAATTTAAAGAGTATGCAACAATTCATTTCATTTATTAAAATTAAATTTTTCGAATATATCTTGAAAAAATGTATGGGCATCTAAAATATCACTAAAATACGCTTCGGTACTAATGCGCTAAAAATAATTGAATTGCCGCGAGAGTAGGTCCATAGATAAGTCAATACAACCTGAGCATATCAGCCCGATTGGATGACAGCATTATGAGACATAACGAGTTAATTTTTTAAGCGTAAATGATACAAAGTAGCCAAAAACGTTAAGGTACGATGCACTCAGCTGGAAATTTCTTTCTTTTCGGATGATGTTTTTATCAAAAATGTTGTTGATTTACATTATTCTAGGAGCCAACACCCAGAAAAATCTATTTCTTAGAATCATAGAAAATATTTACTTGTTTACGAGATGTGAAATCTTCCATAAATTAAATAAACTTTTATTTGATGTCAGCAATTTGTATAAATATTGTGTAAAAATTTCTTACATTCAACGGAATACAAATTTTACTTTAACTTATTTCAAGGAAGTAATTTTTCTTAAATTATGTCTACACTCAGAAAAATGTGTTTCCGAAAATCAAAGAAAATATTTACTTGTTTACGAGATGTGAAATCTTCCACAAATCAAAAAAACTTTTATTTGGTATCAGTAATTTGTATAAATATCATGTAAAAATTTCTTACATTCAACGGAATACAATTTTTGCTATACCTTATTTCAAGTAAGTAATTTTCCTCAAATCTTGTAAATTATGTCTATGAATTTAGTAAATTATATCTACACCGTGAATATTTTATTCTATGTTTCAACAACAACCATGCTTCAATATTCGACGAAAAAATTGATAGTTTTTTTGACTTCTATCAACTTTTCCTCTACACAAATAAAGGGTCGATAGCTTAGCTCGCTAACGTGTCAATCCAAAGCAGCGATCTACCGCTCGTGGGTTCGAATTCCGTCGGGTTCATGGTTGACTTTGTTCGTCTTCTAACTCCATTGATTAAGTGTTACATTATAGCTTAAATTGGTGACTAGGCATAATAATACTAGCGCTTCAGAAAATAAGAAAAAAATGTGGCACTTTAAAAATAGGAAAAAATGGGAAAAATTTTTTTTCAGAATTTTTGTGTGTCAACAACATACGATACTTTCAAAGCAGTCCTCCATCTAAGTAGTAACCGCGCCCAGCACTGCTTAACTTCGGTGATCGTACGTGAACCAATTTATGCCAGATGCCAGATGCTTGAAACTATATCAAATTTTACTCAGGGCAAGTGCAAAATCAGTGCTTGAAATGAATAAATTCCTTTCTTTCGATTGAGCAAATATTTCTTTGAAACTATACCAAGTTTTACTCAGGGCAAGTACAATATTTGTTCTTTGAAATGAAGAAATTTCTTTCTTTGGATTGAGTAAATATTTCTTTGGCGCAGAAGCATTACCAATTTTCTTTGATAATGTGTTCATTTTTCTTCAAAAAATAGAAGTATTTTTCTCAGTGTACGAATTAAGTAAATTATATCTAAAACGCGAACATGTTTTTACATGTTTCAACATCAACCACGTTTCAATATTCGACGAAAAAGTGGATAGTTTTTATGATTTTTGTCAACTTTCTGCTTTACACAAATGAGAGGTCGGTAGCTTAACTCGCTAACGCACTAGTCCGAAGTAATGATCTGGTTGCGGGTTCGAAGTTCACCGGGTTCATTGTTGTATTTGTTTGTTTTTAGTTGTCTTAACAGTCGGCGACTGCGCATAATATAATACCATTGATTAAGTTGTCACATTATAGCTTCAGAAACTAGCGCTTCAGAAATTAAGATAAAAATGTGGCACTTAAAATAAAAGAATAATGGAATATGGATATTGACTTCTTCCATTTTTATTTACTTTTTTTTATTTTTTTCACTCCCTTTAAAGTAAGCTGCGCTTTTGATATGAAGGGAGGGAGAGTTTTTGGATGCCAACGACATGCGACGTTCTCAAGCGGTCCAACATCTAAGAAGTAACCGCACCCAACACTGTTAAGCTTCGGTTATCGTACGAAAACCGATTGATGCCAGATTTATTGCAACATTTTCTTGAAACTATACCAAATTTTACTCAAGGCAAGTTCAATATCAGTTCTTTGAAATGAATAAACTCCTATCTTTCGATTGAGTAAATATTTCTTTGGCGCAGAATCATTACCAATTTTCTTGTTCGTTTTTCTTAAAAAAAATAGAAGTATTTTTGTGCGTGTAGGAGGTATGTTTCAGTAATATGACAAAAAATAAAAAAATAAACAATAACATAGTAATTTTTAAACAAAGCAGTCTAAAATATTTGACAATTAGAAAAACATTCAAAATCAGTTCAGCCACTTTCCAAATAACTGAACTTTCTCCGAAAAATGCCGTTAGATCTGCATGGATTTTTCACTGCATGAAATGTTTGTCATTTGAGCAGAGAAAGTGATTCAGGAAAGTAGCTTTTGAAAGTGTATAAATAAAGAGGATCAAAAGGAATCTGCTAAGTGTAGAAGCCTAGGAAAAATTGCCCAGTATTGTAATATTATGTTCCGGAATTGATGTTATAGTTGAATATACAAATATATATTTTTATAAAAAAAACCAGAATTTTTGGAATTACAACACCGATCTAAAAGGCCCAAAGCGCTGACTGAGAGAGAAAAAGAAATTAACTTTCAAAGAGCAGCTCGGCCAATATAACTATTCCATTCGTTTACAATTAGGTCTCAAATAAATGATTGAAATAGTGCTGGTCTGAAACCCACTTTACGGAAAAGTATAATGCACTTTATGAATGGATCGCTGGCATTATGCCTAGTCACCAGTCCTTAAGACATCAAAAAATAAACAGATACTACTTTGAGCTTACAGTGGGTCTGGAACTTAAGGGCAATAGGTGCAACAATGACCCAATTAAAAGCAAACTGTCAAAATTCCCAGTGTAAGATAGTATTGAAAATGTAGAACAAAGTTCCGATGTTTTTGAAAACATCAATAGGTTTATAATGCTTCAATTCCCTCTTTATGAATACATAATTAATTGATAATTTTCCCCTATTATATAGCTAGCTTTAAATTAATTTTATATAAATTTAATAAATTATTTAATAAATAAGTTATTCAATGAATAAGTTATTTAATAAGGACAAGTTTTGAGGAGAGAGTAGTCTGATTTGTTAGATAATCGAATTATATACAGATTGCTAAAATCTTTACATACATATATACATGTTAAACATATCAAACTGGGCGATGACGACGGTACAGCTTGGAAATGTCAAGGAACTTTTCTTTTATTTATTTATTTATTGATTTATTTAGTGCGTATTCAATACAACAGGCAAGCTGCCCAATTACAGATTAGGTACAATGAAAAAAAAAATGACCAAAACTAAATAAGAATATATAAATTTAAAATATATAAAAAAAATACAAGAAATTCTTAAAGTATTAAATAATAAAGTCAAATTAAGTAAAGTCAAAAAAAGAAAAGAAAGAATCCATTATATATATCTAACAAGAATCAAAAATCAAATTAATTAATTAGAAGAGGACCGAGTTGAAGACTATTGTGAGTTCGTAAGAATCGTAAAACGGGAGAGCAGAAGAAAGTGTCAGTACGAGCATACGGCACTTCAAATAGAATGTATGATCTGATTGGCCTTACGGATTCCCGCTCAATGAACAAAAATGCTAATGAGGAAGATAGGTGGCGCGACAGATTTTGAAAACGAAACTCTCATCCAAGAAAACTCTGCGCTGCTCAAGGGGAGGAATGATAAGAAGAGACAGACGTTCACTATATTTAAAAAGTAAAGTAGGTGTAAACCTGCGCTGAACTGATTCAACAGCGTCAAAGAGGTACTTGAAACGCGGATATCACACTTGACTGCAGTATTCAAGCACAGAACGGACTAGGGTAATAAACAGATGGACACAAGTAGAAATACTAAATGAATTGTGGCAGGAACGAACCACGAAGCCAGCAATCCGAGAAGCTTTTCTGGTGATAGTAAGGACATGAATGTTGAATTTTAGTTTGTGATCGAATTTGACTCCAAGATCTCAGAAATGATCGACACAAGAGAGAATAGTGTTATCAATAGCATTAGGAAAGACATGAGTGTGAAGCTTAAGGGAAAAGTACATAGAAAAACACTTGGAAACATTAAGGGGCAAACAGTTCAAGTTACGCCAACCAGAGAGAGCATACAAAGCATCCTGAAGAAACAAAGAGTCAGCAGTATTTTTGATCACTCGGAAAATTTTTAAACCATCTGCATATATAAGACATGAAGACTTAAAAACCGTGGAAAGGTCATTGATAAATAGACTGAACAAAAGAGGTCCTAAGATGGAATCTTGAGGAACACCAGAAGGAGGGGGAGAAAGGTGAGGACGACACGCCAAACGGAGAGACAACACAAGTGCGATCAGTTAAAAACGAAGAGATCCGGGAAAGCAGAGGTTCGCGCATAACATAATGCTTCAGTTTGACAAGAAGCAGCATATGATTAACAGTGTCAAAAGCTTTGGCAAAATCAGTATAAAGGACACCAACTTGATTGTTGCTGTCAATTGCAGAAACGATTACATGAGTAAGCTCAAAAAGGTTCGTAGAGGTACACCGACCTTTTACTAAGCCATGTTGTTGCGCTGCAAAGACACAGTAGAGGGTATCATAGATACGATTGAAAACGAGGCGTTCCAAAACTTTGAAAAGGCAAAGAAGAATGGAGATGGGGCGATAGTTAGAAACAAGGTTCTTATCACCTGATTTGAAAATGAGAAGAATGTTAGAGAGCTTCCAAGAGGACGGAAATTTACCAGCACAAAGACTGACATTGAATAAGATGGCTAAAGGGACACAAAGAGAAGACGCAAGATTTTTTACGAAAAAATTGGGAATACCATCCGAGCCTGGGGAACAGTTGGAGTCAAGTGAGGGCAAAAGCAATTCAACCTCTACGGGGTTAGTTACGACTGAGGAGAGACTAGCAGGGAAATCAAAGAAAAAGTAGTCAGTAGAAGGAACCGATGGGATAGTATACACAGAAGAAAAAAACATAGCAAAGAGATTGCAAATGTTAAGAGGGTTGGTAGCAGTAAAGGCATTAAAAATTTGGGAGTCAGGAAAAGAGGAGGAAGCTTTTAAAGAGCGGACAAGAGACCAGATACTTTTAGGGTTATTCGAGTTCAAAAAAGATTCAACAGACGAGGAATACCTGAGTAGTACTAATCTAATTTCTTTCATTTATGGGAACAGCAGAAAAAGCTATTTTCAACCTATTTAAGCCTATCTAGTGGAATTTGGCGGAAAGTTCTTACAAAAAATGCCGTTGATTATAAAATTCTAAAATGTTTTGGGGCCTCTGACTCCACTTCAGCACTCATCCTTCTTCTTCTTCATGATCCAGTACCTTCGCTGAAATATCTCTGCATTTCCATTTAATAATTATAGAAAACTATTAAAAAGAAATTTAGCTTCCGAAGCAGCATAATAAATCCAGCCGTAAGCTGAATTCAGTATCTATGTCAAAGTTTTGGACAAAAAGATTTTTATGTCTTTTCAATTCGTAGTTTTTTATTCATTCTAAATCTGTACTTATGTGAAAAAGGCATGCAATATTAATGCAAATCATGGACTTGATGTGTAAAATAATTGTTAAACCTATTATAGATACTAAAATACTCAAACACTTAGCTTAAAAAAACTTTTACTCCTTTACCATTTGTTCATTTAAATCAAAAATCTATACAAACCAAAAATCACTTCAAAACACAAAATAGCTTCTAAAACAAAAAACACACTTCAAAAATACTTCACATCAGAAGGGGAAAATGATAATATAGACGATTCTTCTTTTATGAATGAAAGACTCAATCAAAATTCAGACAAATAAAGGTATTTAAATACCTCCGTTGAAAAACACATTCGCCCAGACTCACAATTCCTCACCCATCAGTTGATAAAAATATCAACCTTATGCTTTGCAAAGACTCATTGTTGGGAACAGCGGAAAAGGCTATTTTTAGTCACAGTATCTCAACATTTAAAAGAAAATTCTTACATATTTGTAGAATAATGTAATTCGAAATTCAAAAACATTATTTTTCTGGAAAATTAGCATAGACAAAACTATATGATGAGATAAATGCCCCTCCAGATCAAACCTATCTACTGGAACTTAGTGATGGGCTCAAAAACGCCAAACAATTTGAAAAAAACGTTTGGCTGCAAAAAACGAACGAACAGTTTTTCCAAATAGCGACAAACAGTTTTCTAAATCGAATTTTTTTTCATAAAACGAACAACATTTCTAAAATAAACCGTTTTTCTACAACGAATAGTTTTTCTATAACTAATCGTTTTTCTAAAACGTACAGTTTTGATAAAACGAATCGTTTTTCTATAACTAATCGTTTTTCTTAAACGTACCGTTTTTATAAAACGAATCGTTTTTAATTTTTTTCAAACGAATCGTTTTTCATCGTTTTACGTTTTTTTTCAAACGAACCGTTTTTCGTTTGTTAAAACGAACTGTTAGGCAGTGGAAAACTGTTAAGCTGTTGAAAACAGTATTTTCGTATGCGAGTATTTTCGTACATGCAAGTATTTCATTCAAATATTCAAAAAGGTTTTAGGGCAAAAGGAGCTGAAATCGGACAAAATCGGCCAATTTTGGGTTAGAGTGGTTTGGGACATAACGGGCCAAGACCTATTCTGCCCTACTAAGCGCAAAAGCGGTATCTCAGTGAAAGCGAGTTTCGAGATAATTGAAGTTTTGTAAAAGTAGTAATATTGATATACTTCTGATTCCCTTAGTGATTTAAGGTAAAATTGAGATAGACGACGAGGAACTGGGTTCGTTTGGAGCTGGTGAAGGATTCTCCTTACTCCACTTTTCTCGGTGAGCGGTCTTCCGCTTTTGGATACATCGGGTAGTTAGGTTCAAAAAACTTTGTTAAGGTGTTTTTTATATGTTTTAAATAAGATACCATTAAAAGGCTTAGTTCATTAGATGCGTATTGTTGTAAGCTTTCTAGTGTTATAAAAATCAACTTTACGATTTTTTTTGAGATACCGCTTTTGCGCTTAGTAGGGCAGTATTGCTGTGATATAGTTTGGCAAAAACTGCCTTTACGGCGCTTTCGATGATTGGAAGTGGTCGGGGAGTATATAAGTGATATTTTAAGGACAAAAAATTTTGATAGGGAAATTGGGCAAAAACGTCCATTTGTTTCCAAAACTTTTTTTTATCTAGCATAAATTCGGGGACCTTTCTGAGGTTTTTTTGCCGAAATTTCCATACAAATTTGGGAAAAAGCGGCCTAGTTTCGAAGATACGGCAAAATGAATTCCGCCGGAAAAACTAAAAGTAGCACTAAAAGTGCCAAGGAGGAAAAGGTTGAGATCCTTTTTGGTTCCCTCCTCGTGACTGCTGGTCGCCACGAGGGTGTCTCCATACCTACCGAGGTTGTAAAATTTACGAGACCACGGGAGGTAAGGTGCCCCTGGACTCATGCCCAGCCTTACGGAAGAGGTTGGTCCCCTAGTGAGTGCATGTTTAATAAACGAAACATTTTTTTTTTATATTTTTAATTAAAACTTCATGCTTCAGCGAGGCCAAGTGGAAATCCGACTGTTTTAGATAAGCCAGGAAAAATTTGGTATCAGAGATCGCTCGATGAAAAGTCATATAGATGACAACAGGATTAGTTGGTCCTATCTTAGTAAATTTTTTTTGTCATTTGAACCAATCAGGAGGTGTTTTATTGCATATAATAAAATGAAAAACAAATTAAATTGATTGAATTTGATCGTTTTCCTTTAGATGGCCCCTAGATTGGAGAAATACTTGCCAAACAAATGACCGACCATTGGAAAGTTTCGGACAAGCTGCACAGACTAATGACTCGGTATTCTTTGAAGGTCATCTTGCACCATCACCATTCTATCTTGGGAACGCTGTGCCTGGAGGATCACTGCAAATCGTATGCATTGTATGTATACATATACATACTTCAAACAGGTATTTGGAACAGGTATTTTTTCGTACTCGTACTAGTTATACCTAGTATGTGAAAATCCTAGTACGACCCAACTCTAATTGTCGCACAGCATAAAATTTGTTTCTTTTCGTTAATTCAAACTGTTTTTTTTTTTCAAAAAAGTTTTAAAAAACAGTTGTTTTTGAAAAAAAAACACTTCGTTTTCGTTTGTTGAAAACAACAGAAACGCCCATCACTACTGGAACTTAACGGACAGTTCTTTCTCGCAGATTATAAAATTCTAAAATGTTTAGGGCGTCAGCACTAGTTTTTCTTCTTCTTGATCATCAAGTAGCTGCACTGTATTTTCTCTGCATTTATAATTATTATCATTTATAATTTTTATAATTTTTTATAATATATTTATAATTTCTTCATAGAGCTTAGCACTAAATAAAAAAGTCTGTTGAAACATTTTTAATTTAGCTTTTAATATTTGATGCTACAAAATTGAAATAATTGTCTGCTAAGTAACTCATGATATGGATGAAGTCGGGAAATAATTCGTAAAGCACCATACAAAAATTGATAATGCAGTGTTCAATTTGGCATACAATCAGGCGTACAACTAGCTGTGCTCAAGTTTCTAATTTGATTTGAAAAAGAGCATTAGTACTGAACAAAATGCTGTTCACGGACTAGGAGCATACATTGATATGTAATGAATATTAAAGAAAAAAATCGAGCTCTTATACGAGTATAAATTCATTTTATAACATACTAATTATATCAAAAACATTTGGTTGTTTGCTTCCTAGTGTATAAGTCAAATTAATAGAAAGTAAAAAGTGGTTGAAAATAAAACCAAATAATTATATATTTGAAAAAACATGAACAAACGTTTTAAGATATAGCCAACGTTTTGAAAGTAAAGCCATATTCACCTTTAGAAAATTTTGTTATGTCGTATTTTTTTGATGCAATAAATATGAAATACATTACGGTATACAATGCGGCATATAAATATGCAATACATTAAGCATAAAATTGTATTCAACTTGAATGTTATGGAAAATCTATTAAATAGATATTTGTAAAGACGTCTGGAAACGATGTAAAAGATGCAGAGTGCGTCACGTTCTCTGACCGAGGAGCTTATGAGAGACGGAAGAATTTTCCACAGGCAACTCCAAATCAGACTATTGGAATCTGTTGATCAAACAAAGGGTATATTATCAAGTCCTGAAGTAGCAACTTACTGCAAGTTGAAAAAAGTTTTACTGTTTGCCAACTGATTTTGAAACTTGGATCACTTTTTTTTAAAAAAAAAAGCTTTGTTGGTTTCTTAGAAACTGCTTAGGTTTCTTAGAAACTGCTAGCTCAATCAGTTCAGATTTTCACACAAGATTTATAAATCTACTTTTTTGGAATCATCGAAGGTTTTTTCTCGCCAATTAATATTTTCAATTTTATAAACAATTTAAGGAAATTTTTTTTATCGAAAACAGAAGGAGATCGGCTGCAGCAGCTTTATACATCATTATTTTTACAAATAAAAATATCAAAGCAAAGTTGTTATTACCACAATATAAATAGACATTTTTATATTAATAAATTAAAATATGTTTCCAGGAAAAAATCTTGACAAATTGCTGTTTTTGCCCTGGCAAATTATTATATCTCCTTAAAGTCTTAAGACTGATTTTTGGTTTTAACGCTGGAAATCAACCTAAGGCGTAGTTCAATTCTATTTACGAAATTGATTAACAATCTGTACCGACTATGAATTCACTTGAAAAATTTAGTCATTCATCAATTCTTCTTTTCTATTTCATTTTTTACATTTCATTAACAGCAACATCATTTACATTAGCAAACATTATTTGCATTGTTTTCTTATTAGTACATTGTTCTAAATTGTAAACATTACGAAACTAAAAATAGTGCTTACAAAACCACTGCACTAACAGAGCTACTAAAAACTAGTTTTAATAAGAAGTAACAAGATAATGGCAGTGAGTGAAGTTACATGCAAATAAACATGTAAATAAAAATCAAATTATAATCAAAATCAAAAACGTAATCGTGAGTTTTTATTTGTGTAATCGAATTGTGCGCTAAAAATCAATAAATTTAGTTGTTTCGATCAGGAGGATAACTCATTTTGAGATTGCACTCTCAATGTTTTGGTTATTTTATTTTTACAAATAGTTAGAAATAGTTTGTCAAACAGCGGTTGACTTCAATATTTTTCGATCAAATCAACTTCTCAGTTTATTTTAAGTGTGGACACACTGCTTTTTATTTTACTTTAAAAACTTCATTTTTTCAATATTCTTTTTGTTCATGTAGTCACTGAAAAATTTGTTTGTGGTTATGTTTGAGACTCAACTTAAATTCGATCAATATATAATGAATGTGATTATGAGGCTTCCTGGCTTCCGAAATTCATCAAAAAAATGTTTTTGGCCCTTCGTCGGCATATAGTTTTGTTGGCAAACTGTTTTTTTGCTCTGTTTGCATCGGGCTCGGACATTATTGGATCTCATTCTTAGAGCTGCGTTAAGATGAGTTGCTACTTTCTAAACTGCTTTGGTCCCCAGCACATTTTTATTTCAGATTTTCATCGGTTGTTGGATTGGGGTTTTTTTCTACTCGTTATTATTGCATATTCCAAAATAATGTAAACATTTTTGGTTTTTCCTTTTACTGCAGTCACTTTTTGAATTTAAAACACTGTTAAAAAACGAATAATTTTTTTTTGCTTAATTTTCATATTTGTTCAAATTTATTTATTTGATTCGTTATTTCATATCACATCATCATTTACATGCAAGAGCATATTCTGTGATTGGAGTGTTCTGCTGAAATTTTTTCCAGAATCAACGTGTTAAATTATCAAACAATTTATGGAATCTAAAACAGTGATCGAGAAATTATCAAGCTATGTTTTGAGTAAATAAAGAAATTTGGCCAAACTCACCATTTAATTCGCTAATGCCTGTAGAACATCTACGTGATTGAAAATCAAGGACTTTTCTTTTCATATGATTTATTTACAGTATAAATACTTTGCGATATAAAAGTTTAAACATAAAAATATACAAGCTGTTTGCATACAATAAAAACTTAAAGTGAGAGTTACGGGTGACAAGGTAGTTATCAATGAGCAATGATCATCTGAAACCTGCCAGTTGTATCCATAGTTTTAGCAGTGTTGTCGTCAATTTGAACAGTATGAATATTCACAGGTGAAACTTAGTATGCGAAAATGAAATATATGACATGTTAGCATATTATGTTAGTCACAGGAAGATATCATACATAGACACATGAACGATGAATGGAAAGGAACATAGAACATTTATTTCATTTGGTGCAAATGGCAGTTTTCAGATGTTTTTTTGTTGCTAGTTAAAGGTCAACTGGATCAGGTCGGTCAGATTAGGGCAATTTACAAATATTTGCATGAAATCATTGTTTACCAATGGGCAGCATGAGCGGCATGCGCAGAGTATGCGAATGATGGGCCAGCAACAACAGCTGGACCAGCATGGTACGCAAGAGGGGCGGCATGAGCTACGGAGGCATGGTGAGCAACAACAGCTGGAGCGGCATACGAAGCGTAAGCTGGGGCGGCGTAAGCTGGGGCAGCATAAGCTTGGGCAGCATAGGCTGGGGCAGCATAGGCAGCTACAGCTGGGGCAGCATGAGCGACAACAGCTGGGGCAGCATGGGCAATGACAGCTGGAGCAGCATGGGCAACAACTGGAGCAGCATGTACACTTGGTCCTGATTTGGAGACGACTGCGTTGAATCCATTATGGTCATCAGCGGTGTAGTCGACGGTACGGACTGAACCGTCAGGTTCAACCAAAGAGTATTGTCCCTTGACTACATCACCATCGCGAACTTCGTGCTGTGACTTGACATCACCGGTATGTCCATCGGCAACTCCATAGTTGTATGAGTATTGTGGGTAAGCCTGAAAATAAAAATGATAAATAAAACTGAAATTCGTTTCGAAGAGATATTTAGTGTGTATCATAGCACAAGAATTCGAAAAAAAAATGTTGTTTTCAAACAAAGACTTTTCATGTTCACATTAACTACGAATGTTGACCACAAGACATTCGACCTTGCCAGTAGTTGAACATTTAGAACAAAAACGTCACGAACCATAGCTGCTTTACATTACAGCACTGACAAGCGTGTGAACTTTTCGAAACCAGAAATTGCTTATTAATCACTCTGCCCGCAGGCTGATAGACATCATACGATAAACTATCTAACATCACGTCTATAAGCCTCACGAGCTGGACTTGCTAAGAAAACAGGTGGTTTAATGAAAAAGTATGTTCACGCTGCACATGACTCATATGTGTGGCAAAGAAACCAGACAACTGGCAGTGGCGACAACACCAGTTTTCATGAAGCAATTCAAGAAAAAAGTCAAATTAAAGGCGTAACATAATTTTCCACAAGTAAACTATCGTTCCGTAATTAGTTATGTTACGATATGCCAAGTCAAGGACAGTGTGCGGCTTTTCTTGTGCGCATAAGCTGAGTTTCGAGCTTTGACCACGGTTCCGCATACTTGATAATGTTGCGAAAATCTTCATTAGGAACTATTATTTATGAAAATGTAATTAGTATGGGTATGATTGATTCAGGGTAAAATTTACATCCAAATGGAACACTGAAATATTTGCCAAAAGTTAGAAAACACAGTTTTCAAATATAGAAATACATATTAAAGCTCATTGAATAACCAGGTTACTTGCTCAAGTCTTTCGTTTTTCTATCAGCTAATAAATCGGTCCAGAAGATTTTTAGGTAAATCAGGGCTTCTTTTAGATCATTGTTTTTGAAATGTTTGAAAAATCAATAATATGCCAATGAAGCTACATCTGTAATCATTTCATAGACTTTGCAGGCAATCGAGTAAAGAAATTTTTTTTCTACATAAGGAGCATTTTAAACTGGTTCTGGAAAGCATTTTGAGTGTTTTCCATCCATGTATTTCGCGATTAATTCTGAATTTTATACCAAAAAGCAACCAGAAGTTAGTAAAGAAATAAAAACATCAGTGGCTTTATGAGTTTTGAACACGCAAAACCTGATCTTTTCAAGAGGATGAAATTGTGACTCTTAAAAATGGTACCACTTTTTATTTCAACGGATAAATATATTTTCAATTTTTTGTTTAATTAGAAAATGTCTGGCTGAATATGCCTTGAACATCTAATTTCGTAAAAAAAAAATTAAGTACTTACATGATAATCGACATGGTCATGTCCAGCAGCGTAAACAGCAGTATGTCCCAATGGAATGACTCCAGCCGAAGCGACTCCTAAAACAGCGAGGCAGACAATTGACTGTAATAAAATAATAAAATTATTAACACTGATGTTAAATATTGCAGTTAAAATAGAAATTAAGTAAAATTTGAAAGTTATTCTATGCTCTCGTGCAAAACTATACTTCTTTTATTATAACTTTAACAATAACTAACTGAAATATTAGCACAAGGGCAATAGCTTGAAGTAAAGTGGAATTTGATTAAATGTTTGAATAAAATAATAAAAGGTTCTCAGGTTACTTTAAAAATTGAGTTTTATGGACAAAATGTTTGGTTAGAATTTAAATCTAATCATGACTTTAACATTTCAATTTAAAGGCACTTCGATGAATATTCTCATAATATAATTTTTTTTTCTAATGGATACCTAAGCTTTCTAGAACACTGCACAAAAACTTACTTTAGCAAAAGCCATTTTTATCTTTTAGAATAAGCGAATATTAACGACTGATTGAACCGACTGAATTAAAGTAACAACCACTTCGAGTGACTTGTCTTGACTGATAACTAGAACTAGCCAGGAAGGTCTCTTATATACTAGACTCCACCCGGCTCGGACCATTCAAGACCCCATATCTTAAGATTTGCATTAACATTGTCTGCATTTACCTGAACTGTACTTATTCACAATCAGCAGTTGTTCAAGTTGTGATTGTACTCTTAGTTGGCCAATTCGTGGCACACATACACACTAGTCCATTGATTTTTCAAAGGTTACCGCTAGTACTAAACAGGCTTGGGCATCGCCTCACCGGCCGTTCAAGTGCTCGACTTATTCCAACCACCGGATATCAACGAAACATGCCAAACACTTTACAACCATCATGTTTGTACGTTATGTTCACGAAGATTGTTTGAATGAACCCCAATATTATAATTTAATACTAGGCTACTATTCATGTTTTTTTTCCTGACGAGAGTACTCTAGAAAAAAAATTGACTGTTTTTTCTTACGATGAATTTTCTATGGTGCAGTACGGATTGGATATCTGATCAACTCAAGGCTATTCAGATAATTTTCGTTTGTGTATATTGCATTAGTATCTAACTTGACCATAACAACGTGAAAACAAGAGTATTTTTTGGTAGTGGCTAAATATTATGAGTGCTAATGTTTTATTTTTTTCAGGAATTTTTAATGCTAAATATACGGAGAAAATAAAATTTTTACACAGGCAAAAACGAAAAATAAAACACATCAAAGATGATCAAATTTTATATTATTAAGATTTTCAACGATAAAAACGGGTGAATGATTTTGCAATGCCAGTTCTTGATTGAGTTCTTTTTGTAATTATGTCATATTTTTTACAAACATACTTTATCCAACCTTTGATACTGTAGAATAATAAAAAATATCAATTTTTCCTTTTTATATAATTTTGATAGATAATTCACGATTAGAGCGTCAAATCATGTAAATATTACTTCAAATTGAAAACTGTATAAATTTACTTTAAATACATATTATGCTTCCTAAGATACGTTTGCATTTCGTACTCTAGAGAACAGTATCGGAGGATTCCTTTTCAGCTAATATTCATATAAAAGCTTTAAAGCAACAAGCATCATCAAGAGTACTTGCAGTAGAATCCCAGATGTATGCAGGTCCATCACCGGCCTGCGAAATAACCATGCGGGGAAAAAGGATTGGCATTAATTGGCTTCAGCTGAACTTGTTATCAATAGTTTGTGTGGCTCGTAATGGGTTACTAAAGAAACTCAATGTGTGCAATTACCTTTTATGCTTTGCCTTAACTATGGTGTTTTGTAGTACTGAAACTGAAGTTTGGGAGTGATTAAAATAAATTAAAATCAAGAATATGTAGCCATGAAACTTCACCACGTCATACTCTCAAAAACTCTACAAACCCTACATAAGGTCTTTAGCGAATAGAGCAGTGAAAAGAAAATTTCTGACCTGTATATCATGCGATGATGGAGATACCAAAATGACGCATATTTAAAAAAAATGGAATATATCTAAATAATCAACATTAAAATATGTTAAATTGTGAAAAATGCGAAGAAAATATGGGCATTCTACCACTAGGGGCTAATTATGCATGATATTGCTAACAAAACCCTATAACTCAATTTGAGCAACATAACATTCAATCGTTTATTTTCAAAGTTGATTTTTTTTCTAAACAATAAAGCAAACAATAAATTACTAATGTAACGATTCGAAAAAAGGTGAGTGAGAATTGAAGTTAAAATCAATATATGTTCTTTTGAACAAAAATAAAAACTTTTGAAAATAGCTCAGTGAAATGCAAATAATTTGGTCTAGCACAAAAATGAAATGACAATACTGTTTTTGTTTTGTGACATTAATATACCAACTCACTGATATACTGATTGTTCGATTATACCGTAGCAAAACTATACATTTTACGATATTTCCAGATCTCAATATCAACACAAAAAACAATCAAGCAATTGGAATTAAGAGTATTTTGTAATGTTCTGCACTAGGTAACATTTTGTGGTTTCAATTTTTTTAACACCACTGCAATTTGATACATAATAATACCAATTTATTGTTTCACCATCATTAAGTTCTTATTCGGTATTACTCAGAGGATAATGTTTCTAAAAATGCTATAGAAACGCATTTCCATAGTGATTTCAGCAAAGTCCCTAAAATATCAGTTTGTGAGCTTGTCTTTTATTCCTATAAAAGTTTTGGGGACTATCGTTGCAAGACTGGGTGACTGCAATGCTCATTTTGCCACAGTATATTTTCCAAGCACGAAACTGGACAGAAATAAACTCAAAACTTTTGAGTCTACTTTAAAGCTCATTGTGAATTCTTTTATCAGGCTTAATATGTGTGGATATCTGAATACTACGCACAGACAAAGAAGCTGCATTAGAGCGAACAAGTTGGTCAAATATTATTTATTCTGATTTACTTTAGGATTTTGATCGTAAATTCTACCATTCTTCAAATGTTTCGAGTTTATAAAGATGTCAATGAGTGTATCCGTTGCAAGGAATCAACAGGGCAAATAACCCTTGATATGAAAAGGCGACTTATACCATCTGTCATCAAGATCTAATCTAAAAGATTTCAATCTATCAATTTTCTTTTATTTTTTTTGAAAATTATTCCATTCTTCTTAGCATTTTGTACCTTCATTGCAAAAGTTACCGAAAGACATACAAACTTTCTGCATATCTACTGAAGTCACACAGAGCTCGTGTTTGAGTCTAATCCTATTCAACATATTTACAGCCGATAATTTTCAAAATCCTAACTGTAATATATGATATATATTTGCTGAAAACATGTCCATCCATAAAAGCTCCGCCAAAAGAAGCGTAATAATCGATGAACTTGAAGAACAACATGTTATATCGAACCAATATTATCAATCGAAAATGAAAATAAGCTTGCCAAACACATCTGCCATATTCTTTTGGCATTCGATCTTGAAAGCAATGCTCAAAGTATACATAACCGACTATTTAGTGACCTTTTTATAATGAGGTCTCATCGGTTATCCTAGTAACAACGAGTAGTTGTATGTAGTTTTTAGTATGCAAAATAAAATTTTCAATAAAGTTTTTTATCATCTGCTTCTTACGGCAGCAATAAACCAGATCTTTTAGCGCTGCCGAAAATCACATAAGCAAGATAAACACCTAAGAGTAAAGATACTGTCTAATCCCTTCAATATTTTACATTGCAAAGCACATTGTACATTGTTGAATGACAGTGAATTAATAAACTGAAAATAAATAGACCAGTTTGTTTGATGTCTAAGTATTATATATAGCTGACTATTAAGGTTAGGTTAGATCGAAGCAAGCTTTGCCACCAAATACACATAGACACAATTGTGATCTCACAGATATGGCTCCACTTTAACCACTATACTCAAAAAACTATCTGGTTTCTTTGATTTCAGTGCGATTAAATCTTTTGCCTCAATATAAGAAACCCCTGTTAATTTTAAAAGTATGGGTGTCCCAAAAGAGACAATTTTCACCTCACTAGAGATGGAAACTGGAAAATGAATAAGAGGATCATGGCAGAGCAGAGTACTACAGAGCAAGAGTACTACGATGTTAACCAAACAGCCATGCGGCCATCATGCAGAAAACTGTATTGTGCCACAAAAGAGGAGTAAATCTACTACTTTGAGGTGTACTCGTGTAAGGCCTGTGTTGCAAATGGCCATTCCTCATCAACTTTGATCATCAATTTGACTCTTTCATTATGTCCGTGTGTACATATGGTTTCAAAGTGCGTCGATAAGAAGAACACCGCTCCCTTTCTATTATTTGCTGAGTTTTGTGGCTAACCTTCTCATTCGAAGTGTATAGGCATTAAGAACAATGTGGCAGATGCTGTACTTGCCAGAAACTCATGTTTGTACTGGTTCTGTAAGTCATGTAGAAACAAATCAATGGCTTCATTTCTAACTCGTTTGTGCTCCGCTGCTGACACTATTGGTAATCTAAAGAGCTCTTTTGCCGGCTTATCTGAAAATCTAGATACGGCCAATGAAGAAATCTGTGCTCTCATCAACATATCCGACCATGCACAACCATCGACTTCTTCGATGTCATCAATTTCGGTACCTACTCCTTCGAACATTAATGCGGTTCCAAATTTCCCTACTGTTGCTTCTCCAGTAGTGACGCGTAGTTGTCTTCGTAATCGTGTTCAGCAACGAACATTATCTGGCAATGAAATCGACCACCAGCTTCAATGCCAGTTGGACCTGCAGCAGCAACAGCAACATCATCAGCAAAATCAACCATTAGCTCCGTCTCCATCAAATTCACCTATCATCAACTGTGTGGTTCCATCTCAGTCTCAATTGCAGCAACTTTGTCCTGTCCTTTCTGAGCCAGCCTTAAATCGTCATGCTTTTCCTATGACTTCTAGGACTGATGCTGTTTCTTGTGATGAAATCTCTTCACTGTGAATCATTTCTCCTGGAGTTTTGGCAGCCCAGGACTTTGATTAAACTTTTTGTCAACCGTGGAAATTTTCGTTCCAGCCTCGGTAAGAGAAATCACACTTAATTTCCAGTCTTTCTTCTCTTAGATTATACTATCAAAAAGTTCGTGTTTTGAGGACCAAGCTTGATGAAATTAGAACTGCTTTTTTTATTGAAAACGATCATCTTATATGCCTTTCTGAAACCTGACGTACGAAAAGCATTCTAAGCTCGGAAATTTGTTCTTGCTATAATGTCTACCGTAGTGATTAGAATAGAAGTTTACGGTGGTGGTGTCCTTGTAGCCGTATTAAACTCTCTTCAAAGCAAATTCTGTTCTGATTTGTCTCTTTCTCCTGTCATTGAATTTGCTACTGTCTGTGTCTCCTTCTCTGACAAATCCTGTTTATTTGTCGCTTCATTGTATGTTTCGTGTAACTCTTCTTTCCCCACCATTTAAAACTTTTTCTGTCAACTGTCGTCTTACCTTTATGTAACCTACACTTTCACTCCAATTGTCATCTGTTTTGATTTTAACTTACCTTCTATTCAGTGAAACCTCACTTCTCATTGTGTGGAGTCTTGTAATATTATATCTATTTCCTTGTCATTTTTTCTTTCTTCGTGTTCTCTCAACCAATTTAATACTTTCCTTAATAGTAATGGTAAAATTTTTGATCTTGCCCCTTCCAACCTTGACCCACTTTCTTTTACTCTGTCTTCTGTCTCTTATCACTATGTGAAATTTGATAGCCATCGTCCTCCACTATCTGCAAGTATACGCCTCCAGAACTGTATTGTACGCAAACGGTGCAGGGTGAATCGTTATAATTTCCATAAGGCTGACTATGGGGGACTAAGTGCTGAGATAAGCTCTATAAATTGATTAAGTTTTTTTCGTGAACTTGAACTACCACAAGCTTCATGAACTTATCCTTGCTTACACCGTTATATGTCTTGCTAATGAATTTCATGATGCTCCGTGGCTCACCGGTAATGTCTTGCGTGCTTTAGATGCAAAAAACGTTGCTCGCCTGAAGTATTTGCAGTCGAGGTCTGGAAGTCATTATGCCATCCAAAAGGAAACTTAAATTGCAATGCGCAGCTACTTTTCTTATATTGAATCATAACCTAGCTCAGATGGTCCTAAGAGGTTTTGGTCATATGTGCGTACCTTGAAATCTTCTTCCTCTATACCTGATTCTGTTCCTTTTAATAATTCTAGTGCTTCTGCTCTGCAATTCGCTGAATTTTTTCCTCTTTATATTCTTATCTCCAGCATTCTTCTTTTTCACTTTCCCACTTGCCTATCTTCACTTGAGACCAATCCTCTTGAAGTTCAATCTATTATATCTACGTTTGACTCCAGCTCTTCTCTTGGTCCTGATGGAATTCCTAATTTTTTCCTTAAAGGGTAATTCCATTGAAAATCGACCAATTTTCAGATAATTTTTGAACTCACCTCCTTGGAATTTGGAAATATTTTGGTATCCAGAAGGTCTGGTGAGCTTATTATCGAAAATGAAATATTTTTGGAAAATATGGTACATTTGCGGAAATATGGCCACTTGAAGTTTTTGAGAAACGTCGGTTCGTATTGCATTCAAAAAATTGTATAAAATCTTCTACTTTACGTAGAGCCTTCAAATATAGCTTGTTGGAAAGGAGAAAATTTAGATATTCTAGCAAAAATAGTGCGAGAAACATCCTGGCCAAAAAGGATAAAAAGGATCATTACAGTGTCCTTTATCCTTGAATATTTCAAAATGCGCACCTTCGATTTTCTTCATTTTTTTATATATTGTAAACAGTTATATAAACTACAAGTGTGCGAAATTTCAAAGTGGAGCTCGTAAAAGTACAGTCGTGAGAAATTTTTAAAATTGTGGAATACTGTAACCGCTGAAGAAAATTTATAGAAAATGGTACCGAAACAAGGTAAAACTTACAAAATATGGTACGAAACAATTTTATGTTTTCAAAATAGATATAAAAACTGTTTTGCAATGCTGTTTTAAGCCCGCAGAAGATTCTAATCCAGTTTCTAACGTAGATCGATCTGTATAATTCCATTGCTTATAACTAATACCACTGACGCAATTTTTATCAAATTTTTTTTACATGTACTTAGAATAACGGCTGATCCAGGGCAATCCTGGCAGCTACCAAAATACCAATCTGTTTGTGGCGAAGAGCATATCATCAGATATAAAAAGTTTTTATAATTAGCCAAGCTTATATCGGAACCCTTTGTTAGAAAATTTATTTTTGACCCTTTAATCCTTAATTTAACGTTTTGATGTATAACACATCCACAGACAGAATGTGTTCCCGATGCTTCCGCTAAATTGAAGTATTTAGGCAGTCTGCTGTTTGCATTGCTGCAGTAGAATGATTTTATGAGACCAGGGATTTTCGGGGAAGAATAACCTCGTCTAGTTTTTTTTAATCATATATGAGGTTACGTCACGAAATTCAGACACTACTTTAGCACGTGACGAATTCGTCGGCAAAAGTGATAAAAGTAAACACTTTTTTTCCTTTTCTATAGCTTTTGAATATTCTTCTTTGATATTATTTACTATAGATAATTCATTATTTGTTTGTTGTTTCTTCTGTAGGTAGTTTCTGCTTTATTTTAAGTACATTTTTGAACAGTACGCTAGTAAAGTTTTTTTTTAACTTTCTTCTTAGAATGTCCATTTTACAAAATTGTTTGTCTATATGAGCCAACAACATTCCTTAACTTCAGCTGCCTCTGATCTATAACCTGAAAGCATCTTCTTGGAATCAAAGTAAACTACAGGCATTGCATTTAACCCTAATTTTAAGTTGTAAAAATATACAAAATCGACAAACAAAGGAAGTAATTAAAAATATATGTACAGCATAATATGAAGTAGAAATCCAAAATAATCCTAATTGCTCATGCCGCTAGTAAATGAAAAGGAATCTTCTTTCTTTATTTTTGTTTTATGATTGCTTACAAATGAATGTTCTCAATTATTGTAAACAATTTATATTCTAGTGCTAAAAAAAATCGAAGTACTATTCCTTTTAAAAAATAAAATCATAAACAATAACTACCCATAACTGAAGAATCTAAGACCTTGGTTTTGCAAAAAAAAAAAAACATAGAGCGTTCATCAAGTTATTTCATACATATACCTATTGTAAGTTTCACCTTGTGTCAGTACCATTTTTTTTGGCGGTTATAGTATTTTGTTCCTTTAAAAATTTCTTACAAATGTTGCTACACTTTGAAATTTTACACATTTGTAGCTTAACTGTTACAATATATAAATTAGTGATTAAAGGATCAAAAATAAATTTTCTAACAAAGGGTTCGCTTAAGTTACATGTAAATCTTCTACTTTACGTTAGTTATTATAGATCAGAGGCAGCTGAAGTTAAGGAATGTTGTTGGCTCATATAGACAAACAATTTTGTAAAATGGACATTCTAAGAAGAAAGTTAAAAAAAAACTTTACTAGCGTACTGTTCAAAAATGTACTTAAAATAAAGCAGAAACTACCTACAGAAGAAACAACAAACAAATAATGAATTATCTATAGTAAATAATATCAAAGAAGAATATTCAAAAGCTATAGAAAAGGAAAAAAAGTGTTTACTTTTATCACTTTTTTAACAAAGGGTCCGATATAAGCTTGACTAATTATAAAAACTTTTTATCTCTGATGAGATGCTCTCCGCCACAAACAGATTGGTATTTTGGTAGCTGCCAGGATTGCCCTGGATCAGCCGTTATTCTAAGTACATGTAAAAAAAATTTGATAAAAATTGCGTCAGTGGTATTAGTTATAAGCAATGGAATTATACAGATCGTTCTACGTTAGAAACTGGATTAGAATCTTCTGCGGGCTTAAAAAAGCATTGCAAAACAGTTTTTATATCTATTTTGAAAACATAAAATTGTTTCGTACCATATTTTGTAAGTTTTACCTTGTTTCGGTACCATTTTCTATAAATTTTCTTCAGCGGTAACAGTATTCCACAATTTTAAAAATTTCTCACGACTGTACTTTTACGAGCTCCACTTTGAAATTTCGCACACTTGTAGTTTATATAACTGTTTACAATATATAAAAAAATGAAGAAAATCGAAGGTGCGCATTTTGAAATATTCAAGGATAAAGGACACTGTAATGATCCTTTTTATCCTTTTTGGCCAGGATGTTTCTCGCACTATTTTTGCTAGAATATCTAAATTTTCTCCTTTCCAACAAGCTATATTTGAAGGCTCTGCGTAAAGTAGAAGATTTTATACAATTTTTTGAATGCAATACGAACCGACGTTTCTCAAAAACTTCAAGAGGCTATATTTCCGCAAATATACCATATTTTCCAAAAAAAATTTACTGATGCACATAACTCAACTACTTATATTCACAGTGAAAATTTCATTGAAATCTGACGATAGCGATAAAAGACCGTTGGTCGATTTTCCGTGGAATGACCCTAAAAACTTGCTTCTTTTCTTTGTGTTTCTTCTCCATAGTTCTTTGTGTTTCTTCTTCTCCATAACATTAGTATGTGTAATGGTATTTTCTCAGTTTCTTGGAAAGTGTCAAGCATTTTTCCTACCACTAACCTTGCAGAGTTTTCTCATTTCGTTGCTTCTGCTTTAGGTAGTCAACACCACGTAGTTGTTATATACAGTGACTTTATTACTGTTTCTAACATGTAACTAACCTAGGCTAATCCAGACGCGGGTTGCGCTAGTAGGTACTTGTATTCGTAAATCTCCATCGCCCTCTTTGTTTTTTTTTTTTAGGATGGCGGTGGAGATTTTTTTTTTTTTTCTTTAATAACATTAATATTAAGTAATAATAGTAATCTATACTGCCGTGACACCCCCCCCCACTTCAGAGGATTTCGTAGAAGTCCTCGATAATTTTCTACGACCGTCACCCGTGCCGAGTTCGTAAGTTCCGCGTCTTATTTGTAATTTCATTCGCTCGCTAGGTAAATCAGAAAACAACCTATATTTTTTTCCTTCCTTGAATTCTGGTTTGCTCTTCACACAATCATCCATTCTATCGCTCTATCTCTGAACCCCTCTACACCTATGTTTTTTTTAAACTGCATGCTTTACTTCTGACACTTGTATTGTTTTGGTGTTGGGATTGAATCTCATCTATCTACATCAAACACTAATGCCGATCGAACTCGATTTTAGGTGAAACTCGGAGACCAAATAAGTACCCGAGTCTGGATAAAAAAAAAAAAAAAAAAAAAAAAAAAAAACAAAGAGGGCGATGGAGATTTACGAATACAAGTACCTACTAGCGCAACCCGCGTCTGGATTAGCCTAGGTTAGTTACATGTTAGAAACAGTAATAAATTGGCGCCCAACGTGGGGCTAACGGTCGTAACGGTACCGGTGAAAATTTTCTACCTTGTTTGTTTCGTACTTGTAGAACCGAAAATACGAATCCTGTAATAGATTCCTAACGCGGAGTAATTTTTCGTTCGTAGAAGAAGAGAACCGGTGGCTAGTTACTACAACAGCCAAACTGAAGAGATCGGTATAAATTTTGCGAGCAATTCATATTATTAGTGCATGCATATTTTGAATATATATGGAATAAAATCCGCGTATGATTAATATACATTAATGCCCATTTTTTTATGATTAATACCTACATAAACATTTGAATTCTGGTGCGCCAGTGTGTGTGTGTGGGTGTGCGATGATATTTGCATAGCCCCAAATTGTGGGAAGTTCGGTAGGAACATAAATTTTAGATATGAACGATAGCAGATGGAATAGTCCAACTTAAGTGGCTACTTATTTTGATTTGGGGCATTGCATACTCAATAGGATTTATTGTTGGGTCTGAGAATCGTAGTTTTCGTTTACAGGTATTATTCTATAACAAGTTAGTGCGGTATTTACAGCGTATAATAAAATTTGAATGGGGAGTGTGAGTAGGGAAAATACATTTAATTCAGTGTGTGTGATAGGATCACGTCAGTGGAGAAGATAGACAGGTGCGGAGTGACTTAGTACGGTTGCGGGAATTTGATTGGTGAAGAGGTTGTGGACAGTGATTCGTTTTTTCTTAGGGTGGCAGTTCGCTGATCGGGCTTTTCGGGGTAGAGGTGCGTGGAGACTGGGCACTTCGGGTGATTTAACGCTCGATTTTTCTTTTGGCGCATCGGCAGGTTAACTCCCGGGGGAGTGCTTTTGAATTGGGAAACAGAAAATTGCGCTAGCAGTTTCATAGTTGGTCTCTTAGGCAATTTTATTTCAGCTTTAGTGTAGACCTCCGGGTCAGTGCAGGCCACAATGAAGATTTTAGTAGATAGATTGTCCAAAGACGAACTCATCTACGAGCTCGCTATTAGGGGGTTTCCAGCTGACACCGTGGAGAATATGAGAAAGAGCTTGCGGGCGACATTAAGAGCAGAAACGGCCCGGGATACGTCATACATCGAGTCGGACTATCCTTTTGACTTCGATACTGATTTCGCGGAGCTATCGGCGAAGGCGGCGGAGATCGAGGAGCTAGTGGCGAGAGTATCGGCCGATCAGACGGCTTCAGAACATGTTAAGGCGAGAGTCAAAATCGAGTTTGGGTTTCGTCGTTTAGGAAATTTGCAGGCGTTATCGAGAGAGCAGAAGGAAGGGGCGAAGAATTTACGCAATCGACTCATTTTAGCGATGGGTGCTCTAGTAGAGAAGGTCGAGGGGTCCAGTGAGGATGAGGTGGATCAGCCTAACGCGACTCAAGACGCAGCCACGCCGCCATCCCCAAAATCGGGAAGTCCGGCAGAAGTAGCTAAATGGGGATTGAAATTCAGCGGTGACTCGTCTGGATCGGTTAATGCGTTCCTAGAGCGCGTAGAAGAGTTGCGACTGGCAAAGGGACTCACTAAAGCTCAACTGTTTAGAGCAGCGGTAGATCTCTTCGACTCGCGAGCGCTAATTTGGTTCCGAGCCAACCGGGGCTTGGTCAGTTGCTGGGACGAGTTGGTGAAAGAGTTGAGAGCGGAGTTCTTGCCATCCGATTATGAGGATCGGCTATGGGAAGAAATTCGGCGGCAGACTCAGGGCGAAAGCGAGTCGATAGGGGTCTATGTAGCTGTCATGGAACGCCTCTTCAGCCGTTTAGAAACTAACTGTTCCGAGGAGGAAAAACTGCGTCTGTTGCGGAGGAACATAACTCCGTTTTATCAACAGCAACTGAGCTTGACGCCAGTGACTTCCATTGCGGAGTTGGTGAGGATGGGCCGGACCATGGATGCCACCAGGGCATCGGTGATGGCATTCGTGCCTCCCAACACACGGTCGAGGCGTTGTCTCGAGCCAGACCTGGCATATGTTAGCTCTGGAAGCGTGGAACGAGTTTCAGCCCTGGCAGAATCGAGCAGGGTTCAGTGCTGGAACTGCAGGAAGGAGGGACATATGTCGAGGGACTGTCCGGAACCTCGTCGCTGTTTTGGATGTGGTCGTCGAGGGGTTATGAGGTCCGCCTGTCCAAATTGCCGAAATCGAAGCCAAGGGCAAGGGTCAGGATCTCAATCGCATCCCAGGTCTTCGGGAAACGAGCGTCGTGCCCCACGTTGGGCGCCAATTTATTACTGTTTCTAACATGTAACTAACCTAGGCTAATCCAGACGCGGGTTGCGCTAGTAGGTACTTGTATTCGTAAATCTCCATCGCCCTCTTTGTTTTTTTTTTTTAGGATGGCGGTGGAGATTTTTTTTTTTTTTTCTTTAATAACATTAATATTAAGTAATAATAGTAATCTATACTGCCGTGACAACTTATCTAAGGCCTTTGACTCAGCCAATCATGAGCTCTTTCTTCTTATATAAGATCATTATGATATATCGAAGCACCTTCTCAGCGCAGAATTTACCTCGATGAATGTTTTCTTTTTAAAGTTTATTGAGGCTATTTATCTTCATCTTTGGCATGTTATTTACGGCTCGCCATCATGACAGACTTATCAGGGCTACCTCAATGTTCTATGTGCCTTTTGCACGTCCTGACGTTTTTTTTTCATTCACTTTTCATTTTCATTTTCACTGAGGACGCATAATTATCTTCAGCTTGGTTCTCTCCCACAGTCTATTGGAGCTTTCAAAATTTTAGTTCCTTTTTTTCTCTATTTGTGCTTTTGCTGCATTCAAATTTTATAGTTATACCCATAATCCTTTTATTCTTTATTTTTACTTTACTGTATTCTAATTTTTGTACTTCTTATTGTGTATTTTAAATTTAATTTTAATTTTTTATTATATTTTATAATATTTTTATTCATTTTGTAACTAGAAATCTTGCCTGTTAAATGAATTATCCCGAATAAATAATAATAATAAATAATAATAAAAACTGTATATCAACAGTTAACTCAGCAATTGCATTAGGGTAAAATTTATTAAAAGGATCCTGAATGTTTAGAAACGTGGCAGCATACACGTCTGAAGTCAGACAGAGATATATTTTTCAATTGCCAAGAGAAGGTATGAAGATCAATTTCAAGGAGATTACCTTTGATGTTTGTAAACTGCAACTTTGAGATTGATGTAGAATTGATTGACTTTTCACGTAGCATCCAAAGATCCTTTCCAGCATCTTTAGCAAGATGTAGCTAAGACATGATTTGAACTGTGATATTTTTCCTCTTTTAAGAATAACCATAACTCTAATGACTGATGAGAAAATACAAGAAGCAAAAGTACACCAAGTATATTTTTACCAAACACGGAAGCGTTACTTTTGACTGTCAGCCGGAAAGGCGCAATCGGGTTCCAGAGGTTCGTACAACTCGGCAGAGCTTAAGGCCCATCTCAATCAGGAGTTAGATATACTAAGCAGCGATAACGTGAAGATCTGCTTCACTTGATGAGCTGAAAGCTAGAATGTCGTTGTTCAAATCAGCCCACATGTCGTCAGGGTTCTACTATAGATACACCTCACACACTTTAAACCTTATGAATGTGGTTTGACTCGCTGTAGCTCTCTTTGTAACCGTAAGAGATTTTTTTTTGATTTGCTTACTGTATACTAAACAACTTTTAGTTCCATTTTTACTAATTTTCGAAGAAAATTAGTATTAAACTCGTTTCGCTGAAAATTCATATTCTTTGTATATATATATACATTCTTTGTATATATATATATATATATATATATATATATATATATATATATATATATATATATATATATATATATATATACATACATATATATATGAATATATATATATATATATATATATATATATATATATATATATATATATATATATATATATATATCAGCAAAATGGTTAAGGGAGATAATCTCTGGAGTGGCCGATCCGATTGAACTTAAATTTTTGGAGGACATAGATGTATATAACAGGCAGGTCCATGATTTGCTAGAATTCAGATATCTTAAACCTTTTGGCGGCGACGAACGTTTTAGTGAATTTTCAGGTACTCCTATATTTCCAAGCAGTGTAAATTTTCGTTAAAATAAATGTTTGGAAATGAAAACTTATTGTGTTTTTAGCTTGTCTATGATAAAGAATTGGAAATTTTGAGCCATGTGTGGGTGCAGGGTGCCTAAAAGTAGGCAAGGATTTTTTTTTCAAATTTCGATTTGTCATTACTTGTAAGAAAAACAATGGATCAACGTGAAAATTACAGAGCGTATTGATATTGACTAAAATTTAACACATGTGGCTTTTCAATATAAAGCGGGAAACCCTGTAGCTGCGGCGGACTCCTGAAAAAAAATCCTGCAAATCAGTGACCCTACTGAAAAATTTATGATTTTTGACAAAAATTTCAGATCTTTGATAAATTTTATCTTTTGTCCTTCATGCCAAGTTGAAATTTTTAAAATTCCGATTTGCACAGGAACGGCACCAAATTACCAAATTACCTCCATTTCCAGCACTCGAAAGTTCTGCTCACAAGAACTGACGGGCGGATAGTCCGAGCATAATGAAATTTACAGGACATGCTGTGATTTTGAAATGCGGGCAACCCTAAGGCAGTGGTACCAGCTTGAAAAATCACTGAGAAAAAAAATCAGTTTTTGGCCTATAACTTCCGAGTCAGCCATTAGATTATAACAAAATTCATGCAGTACTTGAATCTTACTTTAAACAACATTTGATGAAAATTTGGCTGAAAAATTGGAATAGAGTTGCCAGCTATGGTGATTTTTGTCTCATAAATCTTGAGAATTTGCTCAGCTAAATAAAGATTTTTTCCCTATAACTTCCGGTCCAGTCATGAAATCAAAATGAAGTTCATGCAGTAAATGAACTTTAGTATGAACGAAATGTCGCAGGAATTTCGTACAAAAATCGTGAAAGGGCTGCCAGCTATGACTATTTTTGTAATTTTGTGGAATTTCTTTACTGAGCGATTATGTCATTAGATTTGCAAATGGGAATGATCCTGCAATGAAAATTAACAACAAATATTAACGCTTTAAAAATTTGAACAGTTTTGATGGTGGTAACCCTAAAATTCGTTCCACCCGTATAACTTCCAGCGCAGTGATTCAATCGAAACGAAATTTACTGGTTGGATTTAACTTAACGTGAAGCAGATTTGGTATATATTTTGCTTTGCTGCTGACACAGGGTAACCAACATTAGCCATTTTCTTAAATATTGCACCAACAGATGCTTTAAATGACTTACTCATATGCAAACCATTTGCAATAAAATTAAGAAACCAATTTTTAAATTTTCCGAGTTTTGAACATTTTTCGGATGGCAGCCTCAAACAACGTTTAACCGCTGAAACTTTCGCTGAAATCCTCCGGTGAGAACGAAATTCAAAGGATAAGTTCATTTAAGTATGAGCTTATCATGGGAAACTTATTGCTGCTTCGTAGGGAAAGTGTTGCCAGCACTGAACATTTTCATCATTTGTGTTATAGCTCAGTTTTATTTCTTTCGATAAGAAATGGTTGATATGATTCTACAAGAAAGTGTATAAGGTCTGTCCACATTTTTTTGTCACTCAAAGACAATTTCTTCGAAAATTAGTTTTCTAGCGGCTCTGATGCGCTAGACTTTTTATGATAACCATATTTAAAATTTTTCATGTTCCCGCTCCACCTTATTATTAGCCAACATTTTTAAACTTTTGATTGAAAAATAAGGATGATAAAGAAATTTATCGAAAATTGTGATATTTTCTAATAAATTCTTCAATTAAATTTTCAATTAGCAATCATTTTGCAGTGATAATATTAAAAAATAGATCTATTAAAAATGGCTACTCCCAAAGCTTCCAGTTAGTTGATTTTTACTTGAGGTAGACTTGATACACTTTTGACTGTATAATAGTAAAAGCACACCAAAAGCAGAAAGTTGCCAAATCTTCCTGTTACTTCCGATGCACTCATCAGTTAAAAAAAAAATTCTCAGGATGTGTTTTTCTTAACATGAAGCAGTTATGATAGACTTTTGTCAGCAGTAAAAATAATGTTTCTCAAGCGCTGAGCATTTTCATGAGGTTTGTACTAGAAAGTAGTGCCATCAAAACCTCGTATGATATATGTATATTATAAAGTGAAAATAAATAGCACCTGCTTTAGTTTCCCGAATTTTAAAACTCTTATTATACTCTTTACTTTGAATGAAGTCATCGTATCAAACTGGTTAATGGCCTTCAATACAGGTTGGTCGTAATAAAGAGCACGCTTGGAGGAGCATGCATTTGAAGTCTACACCTTGCTTCTAAATTTCTACGAAGCCAATCTTTCCCGTGGTTCCAATACGTTTCAATATCTTTGTTTAAATTTCAACCCAACTCTCTCTTTTACGAATAAATTCGCAACTTCAAAGTAATAATATAAATTCTCAAAATTAAAAGCCTTAACTTAAAATCCTGTACTTCGGATTTTATTTCAAATTCAGCCAGTTGTTTTCACTGTAGCAAAGGCTTTTCGTAAATCAAAATGAAATATTTGACATTGAGCAACCTCAAAATGGGCACCTGAAAGAGATTATATGAGCTTTTCTTGCTATAATTTGTGGCAAAATATGTTTATTTAGAACTATTGTGTTCTAGTCAATAGTTAAAATACGCCGCAACACATTCAAAAAATGCGAGATATTTCTTGAGCAACTCAGATCTCTTCTTTCAACTTTTAAATGCTTATACATTATACACTCCATCTACCTTGAAATCCTTATCATCACCAATACGTTACAAGCCAGTATCATTTGGTAACTAGCACGTGAGCAAAAGGACCATTTTATTGTTTTTGTCACGGCTAAATACCGAACCATAACAAGAAGCAGCATAAACTAAACCAAAATGCACCCACCTTCGAATCAATGACAATTGAATAAGCATGATGGCCATTGTTGCACGAATTGCTGCAATAAATTGAATTTTGCAAATATGCAGCGGAACATGTGTGGCGCGTTCAACACATGAGCACGATACTATCCGTCACGCGGCCGCCACCATAACCACCTTCCATTGAGATCTCATGAGTTGACAAAAATAATAACAATTTGCATTTTCCATGTTGCATTATGCAATGCTCGTTCATTGCTCAGGTGCCCAATGTACCATTGATTCGTTTTACCTTGCTTCAAATCATTCGAATGGATATGTAGAAGTGCAAGAATGTCCTCTCTTGTTGCACCATTATCTCCAAATTCATAATTCTTTTTTGGATTGCGATCAAAAGCCGGCACTCGTTAAGTTCTTTTTGTGACATTTTCAAAAGCATTTTCCCAATCGAATCGCTAACTCGAAGGTGATCCGTTGTTTTGGGTCTTCTGGCTTGGCTAGACGAAGAAAAGAATACTAGGTAGCCAACGGCAGTTACACGTACTTTCAATCTTGTTGTTACTTTTTGTCCACTCATGGGCTAGGCATGAATGTTTACTATACTCTAGCTGTATAGCAGTCACATATGAATTAATTTTGGCGATCGAGAAAAGTTGCTGTGTCATTTGGTTACTGGAGTGGAGGCTACGGCTTCAGCTGATATCTTAAGCGGTAAATGGATCCAAGCCTGCGGTCGAGTGGTGCACAAAAAAGGTTCAAGGTCAAGAACTGTAACTTTGTGATATATGTGCACGAATGAAGTATGCTCTTAGGCTTCCTTGTTCCGAAAAAAATATTTATTTAGTTTCTGTCGACTGATTTGGTGGAAGTTTTTGTAGAGTTCGGCATTGAGCTTTTGTTTGTGCGAGATTCGGAGGTGATATATCTACAATGATAGGACAATTAGTGTGGTTTGATTGTTGGAAAATTATAGCAAGTTGTATTTGTGTAAATGATTGCTTTGCATTAAAAGTTTTTGTCAAAAAATTAGTATTACAAAAATGAATTTCCCACGATTGGTTTTTTGATTGAATTGAATTTGGTATCGCTGAAGGTCGTTTCTTTTTTCGGATTCTAACATTTAAGTGTTGATTAATGACAAAATGCATTTTGAGTGCTATGAAACTCTGTTATATTGCAAATTTTTTCCGCATCTAATCCTTTCAGATCAATCATAACGTCATTAATCTATTGTGGAAATAAATCAGATCAACCAGAAAAAGTCAATCAAAATATATTTGAACGAAACTGAAATAAAAACAAACTAAGTGGCTGTTAAAATAATCTGTTCGAATAAATGGGACTGGCAAGTGTATGGTGTTGTTAGTGATATGTGATTAGTTGAATAATGCTTTCGTATAATCACAAATAAATATTGCAAAAATACATTCTAAACAGTGATTTATGAAGTAATGACTCCATGGTAAAATGAATGTGCAAAAAAACAATTTGTTTTTGTTTTTTGTGACAGCATTTTCGAGAGGAGAACGAATCACTTCAATAGGACTCACAAAAAAATATTCTACGGTTAAATAAAAAAATTCTACGCAACCCGCATATGAAAACATTGTCCATGAGTCAAAACATTGAAGTAAATAATAATGAAATAAATTTTTTACTTTCAAACAGTTTATCACTCTGAGCTCCTTTCCTCCAGTAAGATGTGCTCATAATATCCACATAACCTTTTTAAATCGAAAGTCAATTTTGTTGAAAGACAGGCAAAGATCTGGGTCCGAATCTGCAAATGGATAGAACATGGACATAGCACATCCATAATTAATGCAGAATAATAGAATTATATCTTAGACAATGAAATGAAATGAAATGAAATTCGCGGCAGCCTGAATGGGTTATGTATTATGTATTATTTCCGACTTCTCAACACTGAATAGAACCCCATTCGATGAAGCAAATAATGTAACAAAATTATGTATCCAAAAAAAAAAAAAATTCTGATAATATTACTTTGAAAATGTATTTTCTTTTCAATATTCAGCCACTGCTATTGAATTTAGCGGAAAAACGTTACTTGATACTGCCCTGTATGACACTAAAAACGTTTTTCTTGTGCTGAGACTTTTGTACTTTGGTTTTTTATTCAATTTTGTTGCACTTTCACTCTCTGGTGAGCATATTATTATTATAAAGATCAATGCCTTTCGCCGTGTGTTTGCGTATGTAACAAATAATTTCCATTTTTGACAAGATTTAATATGAAACACCCATCGTGGATCTTATAGCGTGGTTCGCGCTGGTTCGAATCAAAGTTTGGACGAGTTAGCTCTAAAAAGGTACCTGAGAAAATCAGGGTAAGGCCAGTCGTGGAACTAATCACTCCACGCTCGTATTCATATCAATTTTAAATTTATGAATGAAGCTCTCTGCCAGCTTCAACCTTTAGACCCAACAACGGTTGTCGTAGCATTACTTTATTTTTTTTACCCGTCGTGGATCAATCTCTATTTATGCTTTAAGATTGATTGCAAATCACTCAAAACTGGCATTAAACTCAACTGAAGCTCAACAGCTTGCTGTTAATCAACTAGAATGGTTAAAACATAGTCATATATTATTCATAGTCATATTTCAACAAGATCATACAAGATAATCTTTGGAAGTAATATTTTCTCGTAAAATGTATTTTCAAAGTTAAAATAAGTAACTTTAATTATTTAATTTTTTTTTATTATATAATTATATTCACAAAAAGATTCATATAATTCGGAAGTGATATTTTCCATTAAATTTTATAAAGAATAAAATAAAAATGTAAATGCGCTTCCAAACTGTATATTGGATTCTTGACATAACATTTTTATTGATTTTCGAAGGAAATTATTGTTAAAATCGTTTCGACAAAAATTCATATTTTTTTATTTATACACACCCACACATACACACACACACACACACACACACACACACATATATATATATATATATATATATATATATATATATATATATATATAAGTAACTAATTATTTTTTATACTTGTTTATGGTATGATGAACCCTATGTGGGCTCTGAGTGCCTAAAAGTAGGCAAATATATTGAATCATCGTTATATTTGCAGAACGTATTAACGTTGGGTAAAACTATACAAATATGGGTTTTCAAAACCATGCGGACAACTCTGTTGCTACGACAGGCACGTGAAAAAAATCCATCAAATTTTCAACCCTCCTAAACATTTTTTTTTTACAAAAAAAATAAATTATTGATAAACTTTAACCTTTTTCCACCGTGTCAATTTGAAATTTTTAAAATTCCGAGTTGTAAGAGAACGGCAGCAAATCACCAAATTACTTCTGTTTTCAGCACTCGAAATTTCTGTTAACGATTACTGACGACCGGATAATCAGATCATCGTGAAATTTACAGAAAATGTTGGTGTTAATTACGACCAGATCTGATAGAAGTGATTTTGAAATGCAAGCAACCCTGTGGCAGTGGTGCCATCTTGAAAAATCACAACGAAAAAAACTGCTTTTTGGTCCATAACTCCGATTCCGATTCAACCAACAAATTTTTACGAAACTCACACAATACTTGGACCTTACTTTAAGCCATTTTTGATGGAAATTTGGTTGCAAAAATAGGAATTAGCTGCTAGCTATGGAAATTTTTCTTCATCTAAATATTGTAAATTTACTCGGCGATATAAAGCTTTTTCCCTATAACTTCCGATCCAGTCATGAAATCAAAAAAAAACTCTTATTATATGTAATTGTAAGCCAAACTTCATGGGACTTTCGTAGAAAAATCATTAAAAGGCTCCCAGCTATGGTAATTTTTGTAGTTTTTTTGGCATCAAAGCGATTTTTTTCAAATGAAAATGATCCTGCAATTATAATTAACAACAAATATTGAGGTTCCGAAATTTTGAAATAATTGCGGATGGTAGCCCCAAAATTCTTTCAGTCAATCAAAACGGAATTCACAGGGTGGGTTTAACTTAACTTGAAGCCAATTTGACATATTTTTGGTTATGCTGCTAACACAGGGTTGCCAGTAACATACATTCTCGCTAATATCCTTTATTTATTTAAATACTAGCATTTACAATACTGCCTTTATTTATTTAAATACAAGTATTTACAATAAAAATAAGGAACAAACAAAATTAAGGAATACATTTTCCGATTTTAGAAATTTTTGGCACACCACGTTCAGCCCCAAACATCGTTTAATTGTTGAAACTTTCAATGAAACCCTGGGATGAAAACGAAATTCAAAGGATTGGTTGGTAGATTGCTACTTCGTTGGAAAAGTGCTGTCAGCACTGAACACTTTCATCATATATTTTATTGGGGTTGTTGTCGAGAAATGGTTTTTGTTGCTTTGGGTAAGAAATGGTTGATATGATTCTACAAAAAAATATTACTTCTTTCCAAATTGTTTGATCACTGAAACACAATTTCTTCTCCTACAGTTTTCTTTAATTAAGCCTACTCGTGTATTGAAATTTTGGTGAATGTTGAAGTGTAAAGTGTTTGTAGATAGTAATGGATTGTATATGGATTTTGGTTGTGTACCGATATGTTCCTACAAAGTCAAATGAATTCAATTCATATTATTCAATATAATATTTGAAATCAATTTAGCTTTTCCTTGCCAAACTGAAATTTATTTTTGTTGTAATATTAAAGAAAAGTTGTATCATAACAACCTTTCTCTGATCTAGAAGTTGACTTAAGTATTTATTTATGGCTAGGATTGCTCAAAGCTTGGTATGCGGTCCGGCGTCTAAATTTAAAATTCACACACATAAAGTGCTCTATCTACTTGAGCACACGAGCTTCAATAGCTAAAGTACAAAACGTTAAAGGCAACTTTACAGCAATGCAATAAAAATTTGTGCGTGCTAATTAAAGCAATAATTACCAAGCCCCATTCTAAACCATTCAGAGTTTTGTAAGACGAGCATAATGAAGTGTTTGACTTTGATTTTAAATGCTCCCAAAATCTGCGCGATTCCTTTATACTTAATCAAACATTTCTCCTACAGTAGAGTTTCTTAATATCTAGTTTGTTTTCGTTTCTATTGATTTGGCAAATTTTTCTTTACAGGGCATTGAGTTCTTATATTTGGCATGTTAATTCAATTCATGCAATACCTTGTCTAAGATTTATTGTTTAACTCTAAGAGTTTCTTCCTCTTGGATTTGTTTAGTTTTTTTTCTAAGTTTGCAACAAATTTAATTTAAACATTTATTAGTGCTTGTGATGCTAATATGTTAAAGAAAATATTATATGCAAGAACACCTTTACTTTACGAAAAACAAATCAAATTAGAACAAATAAATATGTGTTTGTAAAAATGTGTGTAAAAATTTGTCTAAAACGCTATACTTTTTACTTCAGAAAGCACAAGACATTCATCAATACAAATTAGGGGAATTATCCACGTCAAACAAGAATAGATAAATTTCTTTTGTATGACCACTATACGTAAGTTTAAACATATGAATATAAAATACAGCCCCCCAATAAAACAAGAAGTGCGAGGCAAATATTCAATATATTTGACATAAGGTACAGTCGATGTAAAAATTGTTGAATATTTTTCTCTTAGAGATGATGAATTTAACTTCTCTTCTGGCTCTTGACAGACAAGTTTAACGAGTTAATGCAGATTTAAATTCTTTTTATCTAATTGTTTGGTATTTTCAGTTCGAATAATTGATATTCTGATTACTGCACATTCAATTAGCATTTATTTTGTTGAGCAAATTTTTAAGATTTGAGGCGGTCGTCTAGTGTGTCAGATAATTAAAATCGATTTTATTTTTTTCATAAATAACAATTAAAACATGTATAGGAGACGTGGGTAAAATAATTTTTCGACATTTGAAGCCGTTGAAAAGTTACAGCCGTAAACCGTAGGAGATATACAGTGCTACTGTAGGAAGTTTACGTAAACCGTACGATGTATGCGCTGACTTTCGCATAGAATATTCACGAGCCTAGCTCCTTACCAGGTTCTTTTGTGCAACTAAATTGTACTAATTGTCAACTAACGTGTGCCCGGAACTGTTCACACACTCAATAATCTGGACTTTCGCTCCGAAGCATCTTCATTCTGGGGCAAAAGTCGACGAAATCGCCACATTTCTTGCTGTGCTAATCTTCAACGAAGGATTCGAACCTATCCTAAAGGTGATGGAAGTCATGGGAGTAAATATTGGCCTAAATGCCCAAGCGTTCGTTCATCAACGTAATGATTTTCGCATCGACCGCTCAGAGAGACGCTTGAGCGATTTCGCCAAACAAGCCCAGATATCAAACAGAGAAAAAAAAACGGCTTTGCATGACTTTTTTGAAAAAGAAGAAAGTGTACTCTATGGTCCAGGCATAGCAGGTTGATAGTCTGACCATTCTTTTATTATGAATTATGCACAAAAACTTTCCAACGCGTTTTTCTCAAAACACGATTTTTTCAAACTGCTGCCATGATATCTTAAAAACTATTTGATTGATTATGCGCAAATTTATACAACATTTTTATAACTACAAGTTGACATAAAATAATTAAGATTACTTCATTACTTTTCATTTTACAAGCTATACGAACCCCCAAAAAAACACGAAAATTTGATTTTTTTTCTAAAGCGTGAAATAATAAGTTTTTGGAAATCTAACTTGATTTTACTTCCATGTAGAGTCTCAAGTCTAACGATCAAAACTGCGTTAGGCTTTTTGATTTCAGATAAGCAGAACGGCCGGCATCATGGCAGCAGTGGAGCACCTCTTTTTATATGGTATATGTGTTCCTGTTGGGCGGTGTATCTCCGACTATTCTGTATATGATGACTTCAAAAAATGCACAAAGTTTGTTCAAATGTTGATTAAAATGATATACTATTTATAAATTATTTTATATTAATGGTTTGTCAAAAAAAAATTCTCCAAAAAAGCATTAAAAACGGTCTTCACACTAGACGACCGCCTTAAGCGAGATAAATTCAAAATTTTCCTATTAAATTTGAAAACGATTTTGAAAGCTTTGTTCGAAAATGATGTCTACATTGCAAATTAAGGGCATACAGCAAATATATTTTGGAATGATTTGTCTAGATGGCACTATTATGAAATAAGTTCTATCTGAGCCTTTCCTCCATTAAACCAATAAATCCTTTGCATTTCGTATTACTTTAATGATACAGTCATGGATTTTCATCAGCAGAAGTTTTGAATAAAATTGGCAGAAAACAGGCATTTTGGTGAAGAGTTCTTGTGCTAAACGAAGTGTCGAAAATGTCGGTTATTCTATGCTTCAAATCAGTGTTCTTCTTTAACAATTTTTGCGAATGAAATAAAATGCACACTATCAATAAATTTTATCTCTTATCATAAATGAGTAAATGTATCAATCGCTTGCAGTTTTCTTTAAAAACCGTAAAATTTTCAGGATGATCGATGATTTTGAAATTTGTAAAAGATTCTTGTTTGCTTTTAAACACTCGTTTTCCACAAAGGGTTAGGAAAAATTCAAATTTTGATTTCTAATGGAGAATTTAAAGCTAAACTGAAAAACCTGAGCTAGTATCCTCACAGTAAAACAAAACATACTGGTAATGAAGTAAAATATATTGTCTATTTTGCTCATTTGTTCAAACATCAATCTGTTTTGTACGAAAAGTAGAAAACGTAAGTACCTTCTAGTAATTGTTATTGTAACACAATTCAACTGTTTTATAATCTGAAATAGAAAAGTCTGAACTTGATTTTCGAAAGTTCAATGTTTAATTTTTTTGGTCCCGTAATTAATATTAACTTTTGGAAACAAAATAAGCTGCACGGTGTGCCAGTAAATTCATTAAAAGAAAGTCAAATAAAATAGGATTTCACAGAAAATATTTGAACATATTGCTTAAATGCGTGCGATTTTGCGAAAAATTGTCAAAAGTAATATAAGTAATTATTGAGATTGTTTCTCAAACCGCTTTATAGCGATTTTCCTACCAATTTTGCTGCGGGACAATTTGAGACCAGGGAAAGACAAAACAAACAGAATTGATCGATCATTTTTTGGAGCTGAAAAAAAGTCGGCATCGCTGAACACAGGTCGCATTGCTTAACCAGCGCAAACTAAAGAACAGCTTATTCGTGATATTGAAATCCAGGAATATCAGCTAAGTGTAGGTTGTCTTTTTTCCTTATTGCTGTTGCTATGGATGCACAATTTTACTAATTTTATGCTAATTATTGCACAATTAAAACATCAACTCAGTTAAATGTGATCTAACTTTTTCTAGCTTTCAACACGAAATATTGTAATTTAAAGACCATGTTTTTCTTTAGAAGCTTGATAGACACTGAAGAAGAGATCAAATTACTTTCGAAATATTATTCTTAAAAAAATAAATTTTATTTTATTAAATAAAGCTGAGTTATATTTAAAAAAATCATACATAAAATAAATTAAATTGCAAGTAAAAACCAAGTCCTATATTGGAAGTAAAATATTATGTTCAAAGCCAATCACAAGTGCATGCGAAAACTCGTCTCTTTAGCATGTTCAATCTTCAGTTTTTAACTTCATAGGTACTTATGATAGCTAAAGATCTAGTTTCTAAGTGAGGAATGTAGGAACTACTATAAAAAATTATTACTGTCTATATGAACAAATAAGCCATGATTTTATTATACATTGAATAGCAAACAGCCAACCGAAACTCGTATCTGAAAAAAACGTTAATCATCGATCGATTAAAGTTAGACCCCTTCATCAAACGACCATGATCAAGGTCATGATTATCAATGTTCAGCCGTGCTTTCCTATTCAAACGTATTGTATTTAAACACACGCACTAAAGCCGCCAAAATTCAAAGATTGATTTGTTTTGATCGAAATGTAATAATTCAAAAGCCACCCATCACATATCTGCAATCAATATGTCGACATTTACAAATTTAGATCATGTTCAGCCAACTACAGCTAATGGCCACTTTCCACGCTCTTGAATCGATACAACAAACATTTAATCAACCACAACACTTGGCTCTGGTAGTGGTTTGAGGCGACAATGAAGAATTCAAAAACTGAAGGAACTACACCGATCGCGTCCAATCCACGTCGTTCCGGACGTGAATGGTTTACTTTTTCGTAGGTAAAATCCTTAAAAGCAATATTGTATTGAGTTGCTCAACGATCATACAATGGATAATTATAATTTGGAAAGAACAACAAGACCGGGTGTTTGCACTCATTTGTACAGAATGCCAAGACACAAAGTAAGTTATTAACCCTCTTTTATGGCTCGGGTTTAAATTTGAAGAATATACGCGTATAATATAAGCAAATAAGTTAAAGTCGTACAGTATAAAATATAACATTATTTAAGTTAAGTATTTAGTAACTTAGCAAACGGCAACTGTCCAAATTGTTAGATTCATGTAACGAAGAAAATTAAGTGTTAAGAATAAAAATGTCGCATCCAATGGGTTAATACTAATGAATTCATTAATTTATGACTCACTTCGTCAAAGATCACGCCTCGCTATTGTAATTTTTCCGTGATTGCAACGAGTACTTGTTCTAGTTATTGAGGGTCAGAAAGAGCACCACTGCCCAAGTATTGTTCTGTCCTGTGCATGCAAAGGAGCTAAATCGAGCTGTTCTCGAGGCGATTAAGCAAGTCGTTGCGACGACATTATCGGCAATATTCTATAATTATTCGTTCTGCGCGCATTAGCGCTATGTGATGTCTAGGCGCAATCTACCTGGTTTTTGTTCGACATTGCGAACTTGGTCTTTGATCGGAACTAATTTCTGGTTTGGCTGCAAATTAGACCTTAACAAGGTCATTTCATGCTGAAATCGAATAAGAGATTGTCGAGAAGTTGATTGACTCAACACGTAATATTGTAGATCCGGAGTTTTTCAATTGCATTGGGTTCGGTTGTTAGTGCATATTTAGATTAATATGGTATGATTAAGTGGTCATGATTGTGAATTCTGATTTTATCTCGCAGCAACTGTGGGAATAATATCTTGTGGCTAAGCGTTTCTGTTTTGTTTTAAAATGACTCATTTACGTATATTCACATCGAATTTTGTTGCAAAAATATGGTGAATTTTCAATAATAGAGCATAATATAATCCTATGAAATCATAAAGAAGATACATTTTCGTTTCTCCAGCCACTTTTTGAAGCATTTTTTTTAAAATGTATTTGCGAGCTTCATAGCATCTTCTACAGAATGACCACACGGTCAATAAATCACCAAAATGCATAACCACATAAATAAAGAGAAGAACTTGACAGCCTTTAAACATTTTACACAGCAGGCATTTACCATATTCTTCGTTTGAGGGAATGTTGTAAGTAAAATAGAGAAAAACTATCGAAATAATATTGTCTAATCCGACCATTACAGACATGATAATATTTCAGCCGAATTCATTAAATAAAAATTGTACGTTCGTTATCAAAAAAATCAACATTCTTACAAATATTCATGATAATCAAAAACATCAAATAACCTGTTGCTACCGATGTCTTAATTCACATGTATTTAAATTGTACTACTACGAACAAATCGCACGTCAGATTCAATGTCATTTATTTCCAAACACTGGTCGCCGGTCCAGCAGTTGATAGCTGCGATTATTTCCGAATCAAAGCACAAAGTTTCGCAAGAAGTGTGTCAAGTAGGCTAGCCAGTATGTTATTTTAAGATAGATTAATTGTGGTTTATACTAATAAAATGACAAGAACTGAAGTTAAGCACGGGCCATATGCACACGCGCCTACCTGCATAAGATTGGATACATCATTTATGTAGACAGCCGATTTGTTGTACATATATGGTTAATGTACACACTACTCACAGTTGCTTCATTCAATGGTCAATTATGTTGTCCCGTATTGCTGCGGCACCTGTCAGCTTTGTTGTTTGGTTTTCTTTAATTTACTTTGTTGACGGGTGATTTGTTCATTGTTAATAGTGCAATAAAATTTTCGGTGACGTTTTACGCCTAAAAAAGGCCACATGAAACAGATTGCTGTTTTTATTTATCATATTAACTGCACGGTTAAGGAAAACAAAAAAAGGATTCAAGGACGATTTCTTTGCTCTATTTTATTCAGGTAATCAAATTCTTACACGCAAGTACTGCAGATGTTTCCACATAACTGCTTTCGGTGAAATTATACAAATATATACAAGAAGTAGCTTATCGTCATTTCTTACGAATTTTTTGTTTGGTGATGAAATCGTAAGTGTAATTCATCTGCTTGACTTTAACAGAGTTCTTACGAGTCAATGAAACTGCTTGGTCCAATTTCAGGTATGGCGTGAGCTTGCAGCATTGTGATTTCTAATTCAACAGTCAATTCACTCTTTGGGAGACGTACAAAGTTGCATGTGGGAGGGAGGATGTATTCCATTTCACATCGTTTGTTGTTCCTTTTGATTTTTACTGCAACCTTATTATAAATTTTTAAGTCTGAAATTTGCAACAAAAACCTTTAATTAATTTGTAAATTTTTTAACAATATAAAATATCTAGATTTTCATAAAACAACTAGATACAGCGGCCAACAATGTTCAAAAGACGAAATCTGCAAGTTAGTCGGCAATGCAGTTGATGAAGTCAATATGTTTTTTCACAAAACAGTAAGCTTATACTACAAAACGTATGCAACAGGAGGGGGGCTATAAGAACGAAAATCTGTCAATTAACCTATCAATAAATCATAAGCTATTTTCTTTGATAAATAAGCCAAAGATCTCGCTTCACAGAAAATTAAATAACTTCAAGATTTTAAAAAGCTATCTGTACTTAAAATATAGGAGAATTAAGTGACCAGAAACTAGAATTATTTAGAATCAGCAGGATTGATTTTTTAATTCTAATTATTTTTGCAAATATGTAAGATCGACGCTAGCATGATTATATAAAAATTCAAGCTAGCTGCTAGAATTCTTGTGAAGCGTGAGAGTCTCTCTTTTTGCTCCCGCACTTCGTGTGAAGTTTCTGAAAAAAAACCCCTTGAAGATAATCCTCTTATTATTCTTGCTTGATCCCCAGGAATTTCAAGTGCCATATTATTAGCACAGCGATGTCTTATAACATGAAACATTGAGGTATAAATAATATTAAATTGACTTACGTGTTTAATACTCACTGCATATTTAAGGAAATCTGAGGAATTTTCAGTGTTTGAAAGTTTTTATTTGAGAACAAAATTCACCTTTTTTCCTCTCAAGGTGACAAAATATTGAATGACTACGTCATACCAGCTGCTTTCATTCTCCGATTCGTTACAGAAATGCCCTTTGATTCTTGGCAGCGATAAGCCTGAGTAAATTGTTGATCTTTGATATTTCGAGAACAAGTTTTTATTCTTTTCAACGCGGAAACTGATGTTTGATTAATTGATGAAATAGCCAAGATCGTCAAATTCAATGGCATTATAGTAAATGGTCACATATTGCACGATAGCTTATCGTAATTGTTTTGGTGTGATCTATATTTTTCTAGCTTTCAACAAATATTTAAATTTTAAGATAAATTTTTCCTTTAAAAACTAGAGATATTTTATAATTTTTTGACAGATATCGATGTTTAAAAGGTAATCTCAATAAACACTGAAGATAAAATATTTTCTAGATTGTTGTTTTGGTGTATAGGACAAAGTGGTCGTTAATGGACATCATATTTTACAATGAAGGTTGACAAAGCATATTTAAAAAAAGGTGAGACTAAGTTACGTTTATAGCGCTCAAAATGCCTTCTAGTGAAATGAGTTGAACCAATTTTTTTAGCCCGGCAGTTTCATTTTTGATATCTGCTTCGTTTTGACCTCTGAAAGATAATTCCTGACATTATAAAAATAACTTTAAACCAATAAATTGTTTGCCTGATAGATTATGAGTAAATAGGGCACTCTTTTCACCATTAAAACATTGTTGCTAGCACATATTGCTACTGAAGCTCGAACGAAGTAATACACATGAGAAACAATCAAGTTCTTGATAGGTTAAACTACGAGTGAACTTTTTGTTTCAGTCTATACTGAATCAATAGCAAATTTACTTGACAACAATTTTTCGCTTTAAGGTTTTTTAGTTTTTAATTTCCGCTAACAGATCAATCGAATGAACGGACTAACTGAAAACTCATCAACAAAATTCGTTTTAAATATTCATCAATAGGCTATTATGTAATTATTACCATAATTGATAAATATGACAATAATTAAAATTAATAATAACAAAATGGTTTGACCTTAGCTGTCATGCAAAAATTGATCATTATCACTCAAGCTATGCCATAAAATATACTTTCAGAACTTTTACAAAAAGCTAGCAGATCAACTAAATTATTAAATCAAAAATTAGCTCAAACACACAAAAACATTAACGTTCCCTTAAAACACAAACAACCCTATTTTTGGGTTCTTTCGTAAAAAAACCTATAAAATTATTTTTCAATGTTTCAAATTTCACTTCTCAATGGTCGCAGTTGGTAGGATGTAAATGTTTTATCAACTGAGTAACGAGCATTCACGACATAAAAATGCAATCCACCTCAGGGCTTTTTATTCCTATAGTTCTTAATTTGTCGATTATTGATTACTGTCCTCCTTTGCCCTAAAATCATTAGCATCGCTAAAAAACCACTGCACCGCTTTGTTTCGGTACTTGTCAAGGCTTGCCTTCTTATGTTTGCTAATGAAAACAAGAACATATGAAAAGCTAAAATTAATAGGTTTCAGTTAGTTTTCAAAAATGCAAGAACTCAAGCAGATTTATATCTCTTTGTTCATTAAATGGATCAACTGTATGCTGGTTAAAATTGATGATATCTTTTTTTACACTAAGTCAATGCTCTGGGTATTGAAATGATTTCGGTGTTTTTATATTATGATATCCTGTATTGATGTATTCTCTCAATGTAAGATTTATACGTAAATATTCACAAATATGATGGTTTTATTAAGAACGTGAACATAATTTATTGAATTGGAATTGTTTTTGCGGGATGATTAAAATTGAATTTTTTTTTTTATTTATCTTGAAAATTTTATTTGACAAAGTAGTTTAGAGATATATAAAAAAAAAATTTTTCAATTATAATCATCCCGCAAAAACAATTCCAATTTGATTCTGCTTTCGGAGGCTTATTCGGCAAAACGATCGAGTTCCCCGTATCAATTATTCTCTGCTTTGATAAGCTTTAGAGACGATATACGTTGTCTATGATGATTTATAGACAAGAAGTGAACCGTGATCACAAATCAATAACCTTTATAATTTATTGATTTAGCACGTATTATTCAAATTGTATCGAAGAGCCACGGCTTTCATTGCCTCCTCTGATGAGCCGTCTTGCTCTTGGTAGAAAGAAGTTGACAGGATGATTGTCATGCTATATTCGCGATTCTTAGCAAATTTCTTAGTCAAGTCCGTCAGAATCAAGGATTATGACTGCCATTTAACACTTGTTATCAAATCCAAACGGTTCGCACAAAGCATTTGGCCGACTTTCCTAGGTCCTCAAGCGAACATTGCATACCTTCAAAATAAATTTAGAAACAGTTAGGATATCCCTGTGGGCTCGGTAGCTCTGCTCGCTAAAGGCCAAAAAGCGGCGTGCTACGGGGCCTGCGGGTTCGAATCCCGCCAGTGCCATGGCTGTAAGTGTGAATGCGTGTGATTGTCTATGAGGGTGGCAATTGGGCCCAAACTGGTGGCCTAATGCTGGCCGCGTTACCCGCAGCCCTCTTCACTAACCTAACCTAACCTAGGGTATCCCTCTTTGGTCTCCAAAAATGCCCGATTAACCCGCGTTTTAAATTATTTTCATTGCTATAATTATTGTTTTATCTCTTTTGGTACTGGGATTTTGGAGCTGACTTTGGTCTGATTACTTGCTAAACTACACTTATTATTTCGTGACAGGTATTTATTGTTGAAACGCCACTAGTGAACGTAGATTAATTTTTTGAAAGAGCGTTAGATATTTCGAATAGTGCTTGAAGTCAAGGTTTTCGTAGCTTCCATAAAAATTTGGAGCAACTTTTCAGGCATGTTTTATATAAAAAATTTTCAGGTTTTGTTGACCATTCGTAATTTAAAGTAGACTTCTCTAATATAGATATGAGAGTTTCCTCGTCATCTTCAACCTCAATGATTTGTAAAGGATGAAGTTCATCCTTGTACTTCACCAGAATGCTATATTCTACTGTTAGCTGGTGGAAAAAATTTGAAGTTTATGGTCTTGAAATGGATAGTTCTGGAATATTATAATTGAAATTTTGCAATCTCACTTGCACTGCAGCTCTGTTTTTTTCGTCTCAGATCCCAGATTTGCTGATAATCGCAACAGTAAATGTCGGTGATTATTTTTTTCGCATAAGTTTTTTCCCGGGAGCATGTTTAGTTCTTGCTCTGAATTTTCTAGCCATTCTAGCCATCTCTTTCTTTTTTGACATCATTTTTGCGTAGCATTTTCCTGTGAAATCACGTATGGACGTATCAAGCATTCTTGACTTACTTTATTCAGAGACCATATTTTCTGCACCGTTCTATACTAGGTCCTATAAAATGTTTCTTTTTGATTTTTTTAGAACTTTTTGCCAGGCAACTTTCATTGGATGAAAACTAGCCACGTTTAATGGCTGCAGTAGCTAAATATCATTTGATGGACGTGCTATTATATTCAGAATGAGATAAATAGCACAGATTTTTCAATCACTTCAGATACAAAGTGAATTTAGTATATTTGGCTGCAATTATTGCTTAGCAAAATTTATATCAAATATTCAACCTCCTAAAGTTTTAGAGTTGTAAGGCCAATGCATTAACAAATCTGGCAAATCTAGAGCGCTCTGCAATTTTCTGCCTTCTCTCTCAAACAAACAAAAACTAACTTCTTGAGAATCAAACTGCTGTCACCAAGCAAATTATTTTTAGACTATAGTTTCCTGAGGCTTTTATGACCTTGTATAATTTTTTTTTCTTGTTTTCGCTAGCCCATATACTTTTTACTTGAATATACTAATATTTTCAAGAGATGTTGACGACAGGCTATTCAACAATACTGATAACTGTTTAATCTTTTATAGTTAACCATTATTAAGTTTTAATTACATTAGTGTTAATCAGATTTATACAAATTGAATTGAGCGACATTTGACATGACCCCAACGAAAATAATATTTTGACAATATATATGTATATATCTTGTAAAAATATGTTATTTTAACAATAGCTTTATAGTACAAGACCAAGTCAGAGCTGGAGGTTACTAATTTATCCAAATTCAAAATAAATATCCAAATAATTAACAAAACTATAGGCCGCAGTACGAACACGAATAAATCTAAAACGTGCATAAATCTATCTTAATCGTTCGGTTTATTCAAACTCACTCGCACGTTAGTAATAATCGATGACCTTTAGATAAAAGCTAATACATTTCTACGTCATTAAATAATGAAATCAGATTGCTATCATTCGAAAATTTTTGTGTTTTCCTTAATGTTGTTAAAAAATGGTGAACTGCCACACTACCAGCATTTGGTCGAAACTTAATATCCATATAGCGTTTTCAACAATAACTGTTTTTACTTTCATCCCCGAAACCTTTAACCGCCTTCAAGGAAATGTTTCAGCCAGATTTCATAATCTTACAAACCCGTAGCAACCACGATCGAGACAATCGAGCGTGAAGTTGACTATCGCGCAAGCAAACGACATTGACAAGGCTGTTGGCTACTCAAAGAAACGGGGTTCCGTGAAACGACCGGACCGTTGCACAGACATTGTCGTGTAGAAAAACCAGCGAAAATCGCTTCAATTTTAATTAATCATAGATTTATTCGACGAGAAGTTGTTCGTGCTCGTGTGTATCTGTAACATGAAATGCACCGTAACCTTCCCGGATTTTCTTTCTCGCGTTGCATTGGCATGGCGGTTTTACTACAGGCCGATGTAGATTGCCGCCCGACTAGCTGGAGCAGCACCTAACGTTGGGGTAGTGAGTTGACCACTTGCGGTTGACTTTGCGCAGTTCGGTGAGTAAGTTGTGCCGTGCAGTTATCGGATATTTATCAATAAAATTTGACCCGATTGTAAAATCTGGAAAGGTCTCGAAGTCCATTGTAATTTTTGTTATGGGGCATTAAATTTGAATAATGCATTATGTTTTACCATGTTTATCATTTTTATGGTTGATAGTTTGTGGGTAGTTGAAACTTAATGCAATGCTCCGAGCACATTCAATTGCGAATAACAGCTTAACGTAGATGAATAAACACATAAATAGGCATAAACGAAAACAGCTAGATCGATGACTGTCTTTTACTGTCTCTTCTAGCTGGCACAAATATTTTCTTAAGTAAAATTTGGGCGAAGGTCAAGTTTAATAACTCAATATGTATGTAGTTAGCTGTAATAATAATTTTCATGCAGGATCGCATTAGTTTGCGTTAAATGCTACATTCATGATCGCGCAAACGCGAACAAAAGCTTTCGAAACCACTACAAACAATCGAAATTTTCAACTCGCTTTAATTAAGTATCGATTGTTGCAAACTAACAACGCACTCGAAGTGCATTGAGTTTTTTATTCACAAACGAGCGACCTTGCTCAAAAGCCATCAAATCCAAATAATTTCGTTATTATGATTTGTCGATGCAGTGTATGCGCTTTGACCAAGTATCACCACATAAAATTCCGTTTATTGTATCGAAGCCTGTGGGGCATTGATGGAATCAATTCAATGATTTGCTGCCGCCAAAGCAGTCATAAGCTAAATTGCCGGATCATTTTCTCGTCGAGCACTAAAATTTGTTGACTGCACACTGTATATTTTGCAATCAGCGCTGCATTGATGTTAATGGTCATGGTAAATACGGAAATTAAGACGTAGGTACTTTATAAAAGGTTCGAATGGGTTTTCAGAATAAATGTGAATTTTCGCAAAGTGTGAAATAAGAACGGAGTGGAAAACGAGAAAATGTTTCAAACATGAATAATTTGATGCAGTGAATGGGATAGTTAGTGATTGCTTTGAATTTGATAATCATTACCTAATACAGGCAAACAATGACTAACAACTTGTATATATTCGAAGTACGAGGTAGGTCTTGATAAATTTGTTGCTTTCTGCTGTTTTCTGTACGAGAGCAGTTTCAATTTTTGCATTGAAGGCAGAGTGGATTTTATATTATTTTATTAAAGTTTCAAATTTAAGCTATTATCTAATGCCAGTAAGAGCACATTAGGTACGTATTTTGTGGAAAATTAACAATTAAAATAAAACAGATAGATACTGCAAGAATTTAGCAGTTTTTTCTCTGCTCTATGTTCTTATAGAGATGCCTCGGATGAATTTAAAATATTGAACTGAAATAAAGGTTGTGGTGGAGGTATGGTGAAAAAACGACAATCAACACTTAAAACACAGTTCTAAAAATTCTTCGACCAATACTGTTTTGAAACAAATGGGTTAGATTTCATTTCATAAGGTTAGATTTATAGCCAAAATGATTATAGATTTGCTTCAAGTAGGGTTTATATGTATAGATAAATCACTGAAATAGAAGATAAGCTGATCGCAGTCGAACGATGGAACGAACTGACAACTTAACCGTTTAAAAAGTTATATGAAGAGCTCTCTGATTCAACTTGAAAAGCTGCTAGATTCAATTGAAAATTTACGCTAGTAGTAGGTTTTCAACTCTTATTAATTCTTCTCTCAATATCTGAGTGACATCTGTATTTTTGCTATATTGCAAACTTGGCTAAACCCTCATTGCGGCAAAAATAAGATTTAGATTTGAACGAATCCTTGAAGATTCAAAAGAAAATTCCAAGTTTTCGTTGAAGTGAAAATGAATTTCTTTGAGCACCGATGATGTCATCTTCTTCACATATACCATTTTAGAATCTAGTAGAGCTGGCTATATTAAATAAGTTTTCACCTTAAAATTACAAAATGAAGAAAAACAATCTGCTGGTTGGAAATTTCCAATGTCTAGAGAAGCGCGAAAAGAAATGTTTTGTGGCTTGCTCAACGAAGGTATATGTATATGTATTGCAAGTAAGAGTTGAATTTTTTTATGAAATCGAGACTGGTATAGTATATTTTATTGAAATATTGGCCCCATGTGATATGTAGATTTTAGTGGGGAAATTCAGTGGAGAGAGATGAGAACCTTACGAGACTGCGGCTTGTATTAGCCGTCTATTATAGAGGCGGTCGTTTATTCGGGTGGTAACAGTTCTGCTCTAAAGAAAGTTGGTTTAGGGGTTTAAGAATTTGAAAATTGTGCTTTTAATTCCTTATCCAACGTGATTTTTAATTCCTAATCGCGGTTTTTTATTCGCTCCTAACGTCAAACATAACAAGACATGTCGACTTTTTCCTGGATGAACTCATTTATTAAGTGTTGATTGAGGCACCTTGCTTGAGTTGTGAAAGTATTAAGCATTTAATCAGTCTTTCGATCAAAATTAGGACGCAGATTGGTTTCTAGTTTCAAAAAAAATCGTGAAATCTTTGTGTGGTTTCAAAAACACACTAGTGGCTGCTTTTTTCCCAGGATTTGAGAAATTTTTTGTACAGAAAGTTACGTTGGCATCGCCTGGTAATTTTTGAATTTTATTGTCTAGTAAGTGCCTGCGGCAGGTGCTCATTATCGTTTCCAGTCTTATTTATTTGCGTTTATTGAGCCAAGGTACCATTTGATTTCTCTTATTTCTGTGGGACGAATTTCCTAATCTCTTTGGGTCATTGTAACTGGAAAATTAGTACCTCTTTCCTCAAAAGTCATCCTCCTGATCGTAATCCTCTATAATTGATGGGTTTCTTTAAACCGCAGCTCTTATATGTCTGCCGAAGCCCCAGTTTCGCCTACCTTATAATATTTGCAAAGTGGATTGCTGGTATAGCAAGTATGTTCTTCTGGTTGAAGTAGTTGGTCAATCTCCAAAAATTGTTGTCATTTGGCTCCATACTCTGTAAAAAGTTTTCCCACACCTAAATAGTGAGATCTGGTGGTTGATGTGATTTGTTAATCAGTTTGTTTCCTATTTTAAACTGTGTGTGTGCTTAGTTCTTCTCCTAATTCCATTTATTTTTAATTAGCTCTTTAATTTTCCTCGGGAGTTTGTAAGGGATGCAGCTCTCTATTGGAGTTTTAGTGGCGAATTTTTTTGCTGGCTTTGGCTACTTTTGCTGGTAGATTTTCAATCACTGTATTGATGTCGCTGGCAGTTTCAAGTGATTGCTGGAAGGTTTTATTCACCATTGTGTTATGGGAAGCGTGCTAGTTAGTTTCGTCCTGAATTTCAGGGGATCGTCAGCATAGACGTTTTCTATTCATAAGAGTGCTCGCTTTTGTTCGGCTGAGAGTTCATCTCGTACCGTGGTTCATACCCTGTCTTGGCAATCTAATGAGAAATCTATGTCCTGGACGTGATTGTTGGTTACCCCGAAGTGGATATGTTTACTGGGAATATGTGGACTAATCTGTTTATCCATCACAAACTTTTTCAAAATTTTCTCTACTCTGTTAGTACTCCTGACACCCAGTTAGTAATACGCATTTAAGTCTCCAAGTACGAAGACTGGTTCTTTCTGGGTAAAGAGTTTAGAAAGGTGTTGGCTGAATTCGAGTGAGTCTAGTGTTTGTGAGCACAGATCACCATGAGCTCGAAAGACTAAGTGTAAACTTTGATTGCAGTTGCCTCTGTTTGAACTAGATTGAGATGAGGAATGTGGTGCATGAGGATAGCGGCAACACTTCCTGTAGTTGGTAATTAAAAAAAAGAGAAAGTGTGATAGTGATGTTTCAGAAATGTTTCCTGAATGAAGACTATGTCGACCTTACAGTTACAAAAGAATTGTGTCAGTTCTCCCGTTTTGTTGCTTATGTAATTCGCATTCTACGTAAGGGCAGAAACATGTTAGAGGGAATTAATTCTTTGAGCTTTTTCGATAACGTTTTGCTAGCTGGGAATGGAAAAAATATTTCTTGCACCATGTTCATCAAAATATGTTTCATCATGAATTAATATTACCCCTGTATGCTGAAGAAAGTATTCTGCATGCGGTATCTGAATAGAGTGTTGTAAAGACTGGGTTGGTTTTTGGCTACTAGAGCAATGTGCTGGCTTAATCTCGAGGATAGTAGCTACTGTTCGTGACTTGCAAAAATTATTTTTCTCATGTTTGGTTTTATTTTTATTTGTAGAGTATTCTTTATTGCTGACGGGATGCTCGCTGCCGCAGTTTACGCACTCAGCTTCTTCTTCTGTTTACTGGATGCAATTATGGTAATTATGGCAATTATGGCATCGCAAGTATCCGTCGTCCTCTTGTTATGAGAAAAGTTAGTGAATTATTCAAGAAATAGGCCAGACATCAAGATTTCTCTTTTAAGGACAAAATAAAATAACTTTTACTATGGATGAAAAAGTGGCGGTGGTGCCAAATCAACTGCCAGTACGTGTTTCCTCGGTAAGCAGCAATTTCCCCAAAAAAATCATAATCTCTCAGCTTTTCCTACTTTATGCCTAGTACTATACTCTTCGCGAAACGAATTCAACGGTCAAATCCCATACAAAAAGAGTTTTACTGACGAATTGAAAAGCTCTTTTTGTATGGGATTCGACCGTTGAATTCGTTTCGCGAAGAGTATAGTACTAGGCATTAGGGTGAATATACTAGTGAAATAAATTTGGATTTTATGAAACAAATGAAATATGTTTTATTTTGGCACATCACCTATATGCCAAATATAATTAATAAAAATATTATGAAAAATTATAATCACTTTATGTTATTGACTTATTTATTTCTCAAACTGTGTTACACATAAGTCCACAAATGGCATTTCTTATAAAAAAGGTCAAGATATTTAAATAATTACTGATTTTCATAAAAAAAAGGTTTAAATCACTTTGTTGGTTTCAAATTTTTCCTTGGGTAAATTTATAATTCGTGCAAGAAATAATTAAGAAGACATAAGTTTCCATTATGTGCCTTAAAAGTTCGTAGTTAAGAGTTTTGCGTAAATGCATTAAAAAATATAATCAATTTGCTTTATCTAGACTAACATTTCGAAAATAACAATGTCATATTTTGTAATATTTGAAAATATCAGGCAACCTTAATTGTTCTTTCATAATAGAATCTAAAATTCTATATTAATGGTCGATTTATTATTCTTGAGTAATATCAAAATATAAATTATAAAACATATACAAACCCAAAATATTATTTAAAAAAATTGTTAATTCTCTCATGGTTGAAACAGGATGGCAGCACTAAATATATATATTTTGTGCTTGGCTTTGATAATGCAGATCAAAATCTTGCATACATTCAGATACTCGGCCTTAAAAGTACAAAGCTTAGCGAACAATCTAAAGCTTGATTGAATAAAGTTGAGTTTAGTTGCCAAGAGAGATGTGCATGAAGACAAAGCAAAGATTAAATACGTAAACATTTAATGCTGGGGAAATGAAGTTTCACTTATTTAATATTCTTGATTAAGTTGCACCTTACTGAAAACAATTTACTTTGGATACAATCAACTGGATTACCTGACCCAAAAATAATTCGAATCTGTAGCACAGTTTTTATCTACATTTAGTAATTACAATTAACTCTGCTTCGAAAATTTCATCCAGGAAGTTGTTATAATAAAGTATTAATGGATAGTCAATAAAAAAGCAAAGATTTTAAATTTATTAGTATTATGGTCCTAGAGACATTGACCGAAACAAAACGAGAAAAAATCGCCCATTTAAATTTATTTTAAGTGTCAATACTGAAAATCTAGCTTTTATTCACGTTTGTGCATTCGAGAATTTGCCTTTGAAATTTAGTTGCGGCCGAGCTTTCAAATTTAAGCCAAATTTTCTATTCGGATATTATTATCAAAATAACGTTTTTTACTCAAGAGTTCGGCCAGAAATTAAAAAAGGAATATATTTTGTCAATCGTAATAAACTCACTGAGTACAAAAGATCATATAGCACAAAAGATTTTCAGCAGTCAAGTCAAAGCTGATTCCATGTTCTTTTATTGATGAAAATCACAAACTTAATATCCGTTTTTCTAATGTATTTACCCTGCCTTCTTTTACATGTATAGATGATTATGATTCGTACCTGAATTAAATCAAGGGCCAAGTATGAGAGCATATGAATCATTTAAAATCTCTGAAGACCCCAAATGGGTTGTAGCGAGACAGCTACGTGTTGCTTCAGTAAAACTTGGGTAAGGTGACGAATATTGAATAAGAAAAATTCCTAAATTATATTCGACCAAACTTCACATTACGTTCTCTTTCCTCTCTTTTGCGGTGCTGCCACTTATTGCTAGTGTTCATCTTTTTATTGTTTAGTGCCAGTTTTGAAATTCAAACAGTACTCCACAGTCTTCGTTAATCGACCTACCACATCATTTTATGCGTTTCCTTCTGGCACCTGTAGTTTCTTTCGAGTATCGTTTTTAGTACTCGACTTTCATCTGTACTTTATAAGTGGCCGGCATATTGCAGCTTCTTTTGCTTATTTCTATTTGATACTTCCAATTTATCGTTAATTTCGCTATTATACCTGGTTTACCATAAGATTCCAATAGGTTTTTTTTACCGATAATTCACCTACATTTAGCATCTTTTTTGAAGGTTGTGTAAATGTCCAAGTTTGAAAACGATAGCTTAGCACAGGCAGAACTATGGACTTGTACGCTTGGAAATTCGCTTTAATGTAAAAGCAGCTAGGTATTTAGCATCGTTAATAGTTAAATTCTTGCTTGCAAACTAAATTCACTTAGTAAACCCTTTGCGTTCATTATTAATTTTTATCAGTTTTATTGTTACTAATCTGTCAAGACTCCCTAATACTCACCATGATAAAATGTGGAACAAATGATTGTTGGATTTGTAAAGCGATGTTCTCTCTCTGATTATGTGTTCCAAGGCCAAACCACTCAAAGAAGGATGAGCAGTCAAGTGAAAAAAACTCTAGCGCAACAGGACCGCTACGAACACTAATGTTCAAGTACATATTTTACCACACGTGCTCCAACCTGTTTCGAGCGTAATGTGCCGCTTTGATCTCATCAATGCATTCAAACTAATAAGGTGGAAAAGTTTTCAGGGTTGGATTTTACATGAATTTCAAAATTTCGGAAAGTCAAACACTTGTAACTTATATTTATTATCGGTTGCTTATCTAACAAAACTTTGAAAAGAGCACATTCTTAAACATAAATGAAGAAAATATTCAGTACTTGCAACACTTTACCAGCACTGTAACTAAACTACTACAACTACTTCTCGTCAAAACCAAGCTACCCTATGAATCTCGTTTTCATCCGATGACGTTACAGGTATAGAAGGTTTAGGTTACAGGGTTAGAAGGTTAGATAGGTTTGTGGTTGCCATCCGAAAAATTTCAAGAGCTTAGAAAATTCAAACATTGGTTGCTTATTTTCATTGTAAATGTTTGCGATATGAATACATAATGTGATAATTCGCTGATACATAAATAGCGAAAACGCCTCGTGCTGGCAACTCATTGCCAGCATCAAAGCCAAGAATATACCACATCTGCCTCACGTTAAAAATAACCAACTCTTTGAATTTTGTTTTGATCCAATGACTGCATTCAAAGTTATAGGAGTACGAAGAAATTTAGGGCTACCTCTAGCAAAAATTTTCACATTTATAATATCTTAATGTTTGTTGTTTAGTATCACCACAATGTCGTTACCATTTGAAAATTATATGATAAAATCCTATAATAGTTTTTCAACCAAATTCCTATTGAATATTGCCTACAAGAAGTTCTATTTACCAAATGGGAGTTATAGGGCACTGAGAGTTATAGGGCGAAAGGCTTTATTTTTCAGAACAAATTTTCAAAATCCAAGACACCGAAATTACCATAGCTGGCAGCTCCAGGATAATTTTTCAACCAAATTTCTACCAAACGTGGCGTAAAGTAAAGTTCGGCTGCTGTGTCAATTTCACCAAAAACTTGTGAACGAATCGGAGAGGATAGTTAAGACCTAGGTTAAGTTTAGCTCTAAGTAGGCTAAGCTAATTGTATTAAGACTTAAGCTAGATTTAGTTTAGTAAATTAAGTTAGTATTTAAGTACTATATTGCTAAGTCAACCCCAGAATTGTACTACCTGTGTAAGTAATATTTAATAAGTGTAAATCGAAAAATATATGAATGATAAAAAAAATTAAAATAAAAATCCAATAAGAGTCAGCAGACCAAAATAGGATAGCCGCTAAGTATAAGTTATTTAAGTTAAGTTATCTATGTACAATGTAATGAATAAAATTTTTATTATTATCAAAAAACAAAAAAAAACAAAAACTTGTGATTGAATCAGAATATATTGGGCAAAAAACGTTTTTTTCTTAGTGGTTTTTCAAAATGGCGCCACTGGTGCAGAATTGCCCATATTTCAAAGTCGTTTTTATCAGGTTTGGTCCTACTTTAAACCACTAGATTCTGTGAATTTGAGTAGTATATGATTATCGGGAGTTCTTATGAAAATAATTTTCTGATGTTAAAAATATAGGTGAATTGGGGAAGTGCTATCGTTTTTGCCCGATATAGTTTCAAAAAAGACAAAGCATAAGATTTGTATATGATTTGTATAATTTTTCGGGAAAATCGACGATTTGAAGGTTTTCATTTTCAGTGCATACCGTAGCTACAGAGTTGCTAGCATGCTCACCAAAAGCAATGTTAGTTTACAACTTAGTAATATCAATATGTCCTGCAATTTTTATAATGATTTAATATCTCTGTCAAAAGTTATCGCAATTCAAAAATTTTCAAAATTTCCCGACCTCGTTTCAGGCACGCAGTGTTCACATATGGTTAAACATTTCCAAAATTTTATCATATTCACATTGGAAACACGCTCAGAATTCTCCTCGCAAATTTAATTTTTGTTGAGAATAATTTGCCGATAGAATTACAGGAATATTTAAAATATCACTAGAACATCCGCCGGTGCCAAAAGGTTAAAATTGTTTAACAACTTGGACCTATTTTACATATAGCCAAATGTATCCTGCAAGTTTCAGCTCAATCGGATGTCGCGTTTCCGAGAAACATATATATATATATATATATATATATATATATATATATATATATATATATATATATATATATATATATATATGATATATTTTTGTGCGAAAATGATATCGAACATTTGTAAAAAGAGATCAGCAGTCGTCACCCCACCCCCACTTAAGGCTAATTTTTGTCTCAAGTAAATTGGTGAGAATGCTGCTGATCTTTGCGTGAGCTGTTGTTGATGAATGTCACTCTGATAAGGGGCATTCCATCTAAAGCGGACAGGTAAACATTTTCGATGTTTCCAATTTTAGTAATATTTGATTATGTTTTACCTATATATGTCTCCAATCAAGATATAAAAATGGTTTACGCGAAAGAAAAAGCTTTGTCAAACCGGCAGGTATGCGCTATTTCAAACCCCATTACCCAGTTTTACGAAATTGCAATAAATAATGTACTCGAACTTATATTTCGTATAAAGAGCATTTTAAGTGAATTTTTTTGGAAAAAAGTATATTTAAATTTTTGAAACTTGAATTTAAAAAAGGCAAGTTCGATCATATAATTTTTTTTTTAATAGTTAATCACCCCGATTGAAAAAGCGATTGTGAATCTAGATCTACATCGACAGCTGTCACGTCGATCGACAGTTTTCGTCGATCAATGCAGAGTCCGTGACGGAAGGAGGAAATCGACAAATGTATGTCGGAGATTTGAAAAAAGGACGAGCTCTGTTCTTTTAGAATCTCATGTTTTGAAAGGGAATGCCGTTCGTTAGCGTTCGTTAACGTAAGAAGCACTTAATTGATTCTCAATCATCAATCGTCACAGAAGAGGTTAAAAGAAAAAAAACACTCACGAAACGACACGAAGCGGTGACAATGTAAGTACGGATTTTAGTTAAATGTATTTTGTTTGTCATTTTAGGACAAAGCTCAGAACCAAAGAAAAAGTGTAAAAAGTGGTGTTAACAGGGTAAATGTGAAGGAGAAGTGGGGCGAATTTGCTGCGCATTTAAATCCGTTGGGACCCCCGTCACGAGATGCAAGTGGCTGGATGCAGATCTAACAATTCTATCAAAAACTATCAATTTAATCCAAAAAAAAGCATCATTTGACTGTTATTTTAGGTATGGACTGACCTTAAGTTTAATTTGAGAAAGAAACTGTCTCAAAATAAGTCAGAAATAAAGTCAACCGGTGGTGGACCGAATAAATTGCATTTATTATCTGCGTTAGAAGACATCCATCTTAAATTTGGACGCCGCGTTCTATCCTCCAGGATGCGAATTTGGATTTAAGGATTCGATTTTGTCCAACCCGGAGCATATGAAAGTCTTGGAAAATTCATCGTTCGGAAGCAATCGCCGAGACAGGTTGTGAAGGTTTAGGCGCATTCAACTCCTGGAAAAACATCTTGCCTTACAGCAGGAATTAAATGCCAGAACTAAAGAAACTGCACGGTATACCAAAAACATTTATTTATTTAAAAAAAATCAACTGAAGATCAGCAGTGAAAATCTATGATTAAAGGGAGAAAAATACGAATTTCGAAAAAAACATTTATTGGAGAAGGAAAGAGTTTTGGTGGACACAAAATGGTGGAAACAAAGTTCGTTAGTAATAAAAACTTAAACTAGAGTCTACATAAGATCGATATGCTTTCAATTATCATATATATGGTATGTTAAAATAAGTGCCTACAGTTTTAGAGATGCATATTTTGTTACTTTTATTTTTTCAAAATTAATATATAATGCAATTATTTAAGACGCAAAGTCTGCTGCTATGTTTTAAAAAATTAGGATTTTTCCAAGGGCAATAATAAATTAGATAATGAAATGAATGCATCAATTGTGAGTTGCACGAATATTTGTAACTATTGATTATAATTCGGGCGAATAATTTACTTTTCTTTACTTTTACTTCACTTACATCGCAAGCATCCGTTTTACAATTAATAAAAAAGTTTAATCGTGTTACAAGTTTTTATTACTCTTTACAATGTCTGCGAAATTCTTTCTCTTATACATTATTTTTCTGAAGACGATACCTTTACTGAGATATTTAGGAAAGGTCACTTTTAGTGACCTTTGACCCCATATAAAAAGCAACCCAGCACTCGGATCGATGGGGACTTTTGACATTTTGTTAAACACGCTAGTATCAAGGTTCACTCCAAAATTCAGCTTTCCCTTAATTTTTTCGAAGCACCATGTTAAATTTCCCCGGACTATTATGGACGTAGAAGTCATTTCGTCCCTACATAGAACAGTTACAGTTTGGAAGCGTGGCGGCTGGCACCCGGTTCACGCCTACCACCAGCTATTGTGATGTAACAGAAACTTTCAATGAGATTTTCATATATTAATTAGAATGTATGTAAATTACTTTGATACACCAATCATGCAAACTAAACAATGAACGTGTTTTAAACTTGGATATGATAACACTTTGGAATGGATCGTTATAAAATATGGTCTATAATTTATTAATTTGCTAGAAAGCACTTATAAACATATTTTTCAAATCGACGCATCTCATGAAATGAAAAACAAAATGTATATGTTAATTCTATGATTTGATTCACAGTTAAATTGACAATTGAAAAATTTATCTCCGTGAAAATGGTACCTCTTAGACAAACTACCATTATTTTTAGGACTCAAAATTTGTATTCGCGGGAACTCATGACCCAATCATCAGACCCAATTGGAATTGTGAATCTCATAATGATATTATTACTCTTGGGACAGTTATATAAACTCAAATTTTTATAAGTTTTTACCAATTTTTAGGCTATTAAAGCCTTTCTGAGGTTACAAATTACCAAATTTTTATGAAAACCAGTCGTAAATGTTGACTGATTTTCATTTTTTATACATATTTTTTCGAAACAGTCTGCTTTCTCTCAAAATTTAGAACCAACTGTAAATTCACTTTCAAGCCAGTTGTTGGCTAAAGGGTTAATGATATTTCATTCTATTGAAAAAAAAAGTTTTCAGCTCATTTAGACCAATGTTTATTTCATCTTTTAGTTTGTTCAGATTTAACGATTTGGAGAAAAATCCACTGAAATTTTGTAAGTGTTAAGGATGTAAAGTGAATAGCTTCATTCCTCATTTCACTCCTAGTTTGACTCAGTCGTTTAATCAGAGCTAGGCTTACTCAAAAGTCCGTGCGTGGTACTTCGTCAGTATCTAGATTCAAACTAGAGATCCAGTTTGACAGGATTCAGTGCTCTACTTGCTAGGATACACAAGCTAATCTTGAAATAAAAGTCAGCTGTAATCAATATAAATGAACAAGACACAACTTCATTTCACAGTTTCATTTTAATTTTTTTATAAAAAAATTATAATTACATAATATTATACTTATTCGTACAAATTCGTACAAAAATGAGCATCAGGCAGTTATAAGTATTCACAAAACGACAACATCGAAATCATAACGATTTTATACTTTTAAAACAAAATTAGAATCTAAGAATCGCAATACTGTATTAGGCGCAAATAATTACTTTTTATGTAATAACATTTGCAACGAAGCTTTACAGTTACAGATTGAGCACACGTGCTGAAAGTCTTGAAGAAGATTACAAACTCTCAACTTTAATATAAAATAGCTTGAAGAATTAGTATAGGGGTAACAAAAATAGATTTAAGCGGTAGCACAAAGTGAAGATAACATAAGATATTTACAACAAAGTAATGACATCGAACTCATATACTTCTTCTGTCGGACCATTCAACTTTTCTGCTGAGTTCTTATGGGTAAGCGTGATTTAAAGCCAAAAAACATGGTTTGGTTTTTTGTTTGAATATATCTGGCTGTTGTTGAATTCGATTGCTGGTAGCGTAATTTGTCGGGGAAATTATGTACTTAAATATCACAGTGCAAATGAGCAAATAAGTGTCTAATGACAATCGGTTTGGATGGGAAGTTGATAAAGTACTGCTTATTGGACGCTAGAAAAAGCTAATGGTCGTTTGGTGAAGATGATATACAAGTATGGCGTGTTATTAGTAGGAAATCACAATACAGTTACTAGTTAAGTTCGGATTTTGTTTCATTTTTTGGTCTGAAGCACTTACACTACATATGGAAAAACACATTATAACAAGGAAATTTTGAAACTAAAGTCACAAAGACGAGACTTTTGTCATCGACACAAAGAACGAAGTTATCAATCGATGACGAATCGATTAAATCGAGATGGACAGAAAAACAGTGATTCTAATAACTTAGGCTAAAGGTAATCATTCAAACGATTGGAACTGGCTCCTAAGGGATGATAGAAAAGTAAGATTAGTAATGTCCTCCAGAGTGGACTGGTGCGGTTTTGTGTACTACTGCGTTGAATCCGTTATGTTTGTCGGCAGTGTAGTCAACGGTACGAATGGAACCGTCTGGCTCGACCAATGAGTATTGCCCTGAAAAGAGAATGAAGAATGAAGCAATCATAAGATAACAAAGATTTTAAATCAATGCTTTTTAAAAATTGTTGTAAATGAATTTGAATATTATTGTTCCGCGATAAAATTATGCAATTTGTTTGTTTTTTTTTATAGTCTCGATATATTTGTCTATAATCTCGATATATTTTACTTATAATATTCAATCAATGCTCATTCAATCGAGGACCATCAAAATAAATGTAAAACTAAATACCAAAAACTATACACATGCAGCACTTTTGTCGTTACATTTTATTCACAAGTTTTCATGGCATTTCGAAAGTAATTTTAGTGTGTAATAGACTTTTTAACAAAAATCAAGGTCTAAATTTTCATACCCAGCAGCAAACACAAAAGCACGAGAAACTTTTAATATTTTAGTGAATATGAATATTGATGAACATATTTACCCTTGACAACATCTCCTTCACGGGTTTCATGTTGTGACTTAACATCTCCAGTATGGAAATCATTTACGCCATATTTGAATTCATATTTTGGCGGGGCCTAAAAATAATGATCTCCATTGAACCCAATTTTTCAATAAATTTTCCGAGTACTTACGTAATAGTCAACATGTTCATCTTCATAGTGTCCGTGTTCTTCACCGTGGGACACTCGAGCCACTTGATGTCCATAATCACTGCCCTCAATTTCATGCCCCTCATAGCCTTGATATTGGTGTTCGTAGCCGGGGTAAGCAAGAGCCATTGAAACTGCAACTGCGACAAAGATAATGATCTGAAAAAAAAAACCGAATTACAGTATTTATAAATATTCGTGAAGTTCCGCACAAAAATATTTTTGATTGATTTATTTGCTGAAAATTCTTCTCCGGTACTTGTTTTCTGCAGAAACCACTTTCGTTTCATTCACCGTGAAATTACTCCCATGTGTTTACCATGCAATCACAAGACATTCAGTAAACAAGCAAGTTTTCTTCTAACGATTGTAAAATTTATGCACTTGCATTGAACAATAATGCAGAAAGACGCGAAGAAAAGTTAATGCGTGCGTGGAAAATGTGTACATCGTTTCAAATGAGTGAAATTTCGTAATTGTCTGATGTTGTATAGAGCTTACATCAGTTGTTTTGATGCTCAAACTTCCACTGAAAGCCCATAAAACTGTAGAAATCACGTACTGAAAGCAACATGTGGAACCGAATCCTTTGCATTTGGCGATTTAGAGATAATAAATGTTGAAATAATTTTTCCAAAAAATTTGTCTGCCTGAGTGAAATATCTTCCTTTGTTTTGGGAGTTGAATTAAACCCTTGGTAACATAGTTTCGTAATAAATGATTGTTATATCTCCTGCACACTTTTTTACGAAAATTATTTGAAATTAAGCAGCCGATGGTAATGTTGCCATTGAATTCCAAGAAAAACTGAAAATTCTCAAAACCTACGATTTCGACATAAATTAAAAGTTTTTGAAATAAACTTCTCGAAACTTAATATTCCTTAGCTTGTGGTATAAAATTAAACCCTGGGCACGAAAATAAAGTGTTTCGAATTCCAGTCATAACAAAAGACTTAGGCGAGTAACTTGAATTTTTCCCTCGCAGCTAGAGCGGGAGATTTCAACCAATGCCCCATAAAATATCAAAACTACTTTTCGATGCCCCTTTTCGTGGTAAAATTTCGCAGAACACCCAGTAACGCCAGTAACGGTTTTGGTATTGCAATCTAACATCCGAAGTGCATGCATTCCGTGTTCTGTAGACACTGTATCTTCGATCACATATCTTCGACAAAATCGTCGTGCTTTAAGCCAATAACCCATTCACGACAATACTCAATTGTCAACCACAAATGCTACTAGTCCACGGGGTCAACGGATCAGCCACGACTTCAAACTTTAAATCCACTAGTTCAGCACATGTCCTGATCGATTTTGTTCTATCGTCCGTGACAAATTATTGTGCTAGCATGTATTGCCATCACTATTCACACAGTCGCTGCCAAAACGCCATAATCCAAATGATGATGCAATTTACTGTTCTTTCACTTTTTTCACTATATGTTTATGATCACGATTGCGGTAATCTTGCACGGGAGACGCGTAATTAGAGTAAGACTGTGAGCTAATTAAATTGCGTTGGAGCTTACAAAACGCAAAACAAACAATTGTTTGAGCAATTGTTGCATCAATTGAATTAACTGCATTGCACATACACACACACTGAACAATTAAGATTTTTACCTTGAATGCCATTTTTGTCTAGTTTAAGAATTTGCCAACGAAAGGATGTAAGTTAAACGAACAAGAAAAACTGTTTGGCTCTGCGCTGTGCTGCCTGTACAACTTTCCACAACTGAATGATGATGGAAAATTGAAATTTCGCTGCTTTTATATATTTAGGAAGAAAGCGAAAATATGTTGTTTTGCATTGTTGTTGCAGTGGCGCCGTTTCTCATTTTCTCTTTCTTGCGCACGTCGAACCCGCTTGAAAATGCTATATTTTCTTGAATACTGCCATCCGCAATTGCAGCAGAATAAATCAAAAGACAAACACTGCTGGCGCATTATCGTCTTGCTGTTGATAGCACGCGGTGTAAGTACGATGCAGGGGAGGTTGCGCTCCCACTCGCCCCATACCGACGCTCTGACCACTGGTTGCGCAGACGGAAAAGTCTTTTTCGTATGCAATGGCTGGCTGTTGCTCAAGATAAAGGGATGATTTCGGATGCAGGCCAGCTGTTGCAGCTCCACTGATTGGGTGAATGTTAGTAGTTTTATTGGGTCGTAGCGGGCTCACGTTGTTCTCATTTAATATTTCTTGTACAGTAGCGATTATATTGGTACACTTTAGTTTTACAACATTAGACTGGGTTTGTTGGTCGTTGGACTGATCTTTCATTGAAAGACGTGCATAGTTAAATTGAAATGCGGCAGTGCCTTGTGTTTGTTTCGGCTGAGATAGTTTTTGTCGTAATACGTTGACGGCGATACATGCGTTAATCTATTGAAGTGCCAGCACTTTCATGTGATACAGTTTACAAACATAATAATGAAATAGCCGGCTGTGCTCCTATGACCGTAATAAATCGATTAGATAATATAATCTCAATTATTGGAATTATTATGCAAATAAATAGCATTCATGCATACTTTCCAATTTTCATAGTTGGAATATTTCAAGAGAATTTCACGGTAGTTTGTTGGTCAATATTTTGTAGGAATTGCAATAGCTAGCGTTTATTTATATAAAATACATGCAAAACAAATGCGGGCTGTACATGAAGACTAAACTATGCAATTCCGCAATATTTATAAGCATCTGGTGAAAATGTAGTAAATAATAGTTTGAATAACAGAAACGAAAAATCAATTAATAGTTCTAATTTCCAATATTCAAAGTTTTAAATACGAAGTCAATAATACCAATTGACCCTAAAATACATATGCAAAGCTGTAATATAAGAATTGCTAAAAATTTGTTAAAAGCAGTGTGCAACTCAATGCAAAGCTGGTCTTTGCTACTATGCGCGATCTTGCTAATGGGCTGAAACTTCGTTGAAAAAACCACCAAATCAAAACAATCTGAGGTAACAACTTTACGATAAAGTTTTCAATAGTTTAATAATAAGAACAAATGTTACCTAAACTATAGCGCGGACTAAGTGAATTTAGTCCTAAGGTGTTAGCTAATTTCTTAGTGAATTTAGTCTTAAGGTGTTAGTTAATTTAATCCTTGTTTGTATATACGTAACAGCTATCATTTAGTTGAATTTCAGTTCATATACTGTTCAGTTCATATACTGTGAAAAGATAATCTTTTCATTTGTTTCTCAAACATGATTATTTAAATGATTTTGAGTCGAACGGGAGGGTTGCGAGCTAAAATTCAAGGTACATATATTATTAATAGTGGCGCAAAAATCAAGGCTTAGGTCGGGTGTGTTTACAGCTATATAGTCCACAACCTATTTTAGATCAGGTCACTTGAAATCGTGTTCTGACCTATCGCTTGGGTCGGGTACTGAGTGTTTACAGCAGGTGAACTAAATAATCTAGATAGAATTTGGTGCATAGTCCGCAGACTAAACGCCTGCTATACTTAAGACGTCTGCTGTACTTATTGCGTCTGCTCTAATTATTTTTTTTAGTTATTTGTAAATGTTTATGTAAGTAGTTATTGGTACGTATTGTACTGGACACTCTTTGTTAGCACCAAAACCAAAAATATGTCGAATGCAAATTTCGTATTGATCCGATGACTGCATTGGAAGTTATAGGGATACAAAGAAATTTAGACTACCACCCATAAAAGTTTTCAATTTTTTTAGATCGTAATATTTGTTGTTTATTTTCACTTCAAAATCACTACGGTTTGAAAATTTCATGATGAAATCATTTACTAAAGATATGCCGAAAAAAATTAAACCAACCATAGCTGGCAACCACTTCATTGTTTTTCCAACTAGATGTCTGCTGAGTATTGTCTACAATAAGTTCGATTTGCCATATGAATTTCATTATGATTCCATGACCGCATTGAAAGCTATAGGCCAAAGAGCTTTGTTTTCCTGAGCAAATTTTCAAAATTAGAAACACTAAAATAACTATAGCTGGAAGCTCCAACTGAATTTTTCTACCAAATTTGTGAATTTCGTCAAAATCTGGTAACTAAATCAGGATTTATAGGGTCAAAAGCAGTTATTTTTATTTGTAATTTTTCAAGATACAAAATTGCCCAAATTACAAAATCGCTTCTATCAGACCTGGTTAAGTAATTCATTAGAGCTTACTTAAAGCCAATACATTCTGTAAATTTCAACTGTATCTGATTATCGGGACGTGAGTTCCCGTGAACAGAAATTTTTGATGCTAAAAATATAGGTAAATTGGGGAAGGGCTACCGTTCTTGCCCATTGTAAAATTTCAAATGTTTTACTTTGGCTAAGCATAAGATTTATAAATGAGTGGCTTTTTTTCAAAAAAGCGACAATTTTTCAGGAGAGTCGATGATTAGAAGGTTTTTTACTCTCAGTGTCTGCCCTGGCTACAGGGTTGCTAGCACGCTCATCAAAAGCAACACCAATTTACAAATTAACAATTTCAATATGTTTTGAGAGTTGCATAATGATTTAATAGCTCTGTTAAAAGTTATCGCAACTGAAAAATTTTCAAACTTTCCCGATATCCTTTTAGGCACCTAGCGCACACATGGGGTTAAAAAATTCCAAAACCTTATCCGATACATTTTTGAAACACGTTCAGAATTCATCTCGCTAACTTAATTTTTGCGAAAATTATTTGGTGAGATTTGGACCTATTTTGCATATACACAAATGTATCCTGTAAGTTTCAACTCAAACAGATAGCGCGTTCTTCGAACATTAGTAAAAATATATTTCTGATTGTAGTGCTGGTAAATGGTTGCCAGCACAAGATATTTTCATTTGTTTTTTCAGGCTTCAGGCATTTCCAAGAGATAGATGCTTTAAACTCGCCAACCTTTTATTGAAAATGAAATTATGGAACTATTAAATTTTGAAAATAAATTTAAAAACTAAAGCCTTATTGGTGTAGCCATCAAATTGAAACAAAATTAACTGGACGGGTTAGCCAGCAAATCATGAAAGGTGATACCTCAATAAAAGAGTAAGCTAGTATGGTATTGGTGCGCCCATCAATAAGTTAGCATGATATTGGTGCGTATTTTGCAGTTCGTCAAATAAATTAAATGGTTTTAGAGCACACTGGCTGAAGGAGAATTGAGCTGTGGTATCGCAATGTGCTTCTCATGAGCTTTTGTGTGTCTTTTGGCAAGACCTAACCTAACTCAATAAATAAATTATGCTTTCATTCATTACAAAAACTTTGATTGGCTCCCAAGTCTCTTCTACTTTTCTATTTGTTCCATTTGTGGCTCTAAACATATTCAACAATTACATCAAAACACGTCAAGTCTCAATGTAAAAAGCAAAATTTTAAAAACAAAACTCCAAAGTAAAAGAATTGTCTTGATTTTACCATGCGGGCTTCTCATTATAAACATGTATGTATCGAGGTCAGGTATCACTTTAATACAATCAATGTATCGAAGGTCTCAGTCAACTGTGAAGATTAACAAAGAAGAATATAAGAAAAATAAACAGGGTCATTCACAAGACTTCCAAAATTCAGGAGGGTAAAGCACGAATTATTTATTTTCATTCTAGGATGCTTACCATGTAGAAATGCCAGTCTAGGAAATTTTCTCCTAGATCTAGAGAATTTTCGCATTCGCCGGGAAAATTCGAATATTTTTTCCGAAGCGTCGGCATATTTATCATAACCACGAAATATGAAGGAAATCTGTTTTGTAGAGTAAGAATATATTGCATTTAAGCAAAGACCATTAAGTCTATGCGTGCATACACAGAAAATAAGTGTGTATGTTGTGGGTGAATCCGAAAATATCAGAAATTAGATTTTATAATTTAACTCATTTGAATGTTTCTCTAAGTATATAAAACAGGTGAGCTAAATACAAACACCACAGTCTAGGAAAATCTTATTAAATATGCAATGCTTCTTTAGTAGGCAACATTTTCACTTGTGAAAATTGTATGACATCATCTCCTAGTGGGTGATTTCATGGAAAATTGACCAATTTTTAGATAATTTTTGGACTCACCTCCTTTAAATTTCGAAATACGTTGGAATTAATTAACGAAAATGAAGTATTATTGAAAAATGTGATATATTTGCGGAAATATTGCCTTTTGGAATATTTGAGAAACATCGGTTCGCGTTGCATTCAAAAAATTATATAAAATCTTTTAGTTGACGTACAGCCTTCAAATATGGCTTGTTAAATAGGATAAGGTATAGATATCCAGAAAAAATAGTGCAAGAAACATAAGGGTCAAATAGGATAAAAATTATCATTACAGTGTCCTTCATCCTAAATTTTTAACCGTATTGTAAGCTACAAGTGTGCAAAATATCAAAGTGGAGCTCGTAAAAATACAGTCGTAAGAAATATTGAAAAGTGTGGAATACTATAACCACTGAAGGAAATTTTTAGAAAATGGTACCAACATAGGGTGAAGCTTACACAATATGGTTATGTTTTAAAAATAGATTTAAAAACTATTTTGTAATATTATTAATTTACTGTACAATGAAGTAAACTAATACCTACAGTATCCTTATATTAGCTGAACTGTAAAGCTAGCACATAGAACAATATTCCCGAATTAGGGTAATTTTTTGAATATACTGCGGAAGAAAAGTAATTGGTCTTCGTGGTATTTTCATTCAAGGTTGAAACAAAGTGAATTCTTCTTCTTGTTTGAATTCTAAGGCATTGAGAAAGTCTAAACAAATTTTGATCATTTTCATACTCACTAAGTGGTACGTACATAAAGTTCATGTTAACGAGTAAAAGTCATAAAGCGGAAGTGGATATCATATAGTCTTTGCAAGCTCGCTTTAGCCGCCAATCTTTTAAGAGTTCTACCTAACCCATGACAGATACTTTTGACGTGATAAGAAACAAAGAAAGTAATAATGTGAATAGTGGATTTTTTTTTAAATGTACTAGATGCTACTGAAATAGATGAACTAATGCTGTGTTGTGCTTCATACATTCCGATATGATGATAAAATTTGTGGAACTAACGGTCGTGTGCATTTGTCTATTGGTAGCCTTGCACTTCGCCTTGCATAATAAATGAATAGTTTTCCGAAAAATCGAATGAAACTATTAATTCATTTGGGCAAAGGCGACTTTTCAATTCTATTAGGTACCCGCTTTGTTGCTCTGCTAGGAAAGAATGTCCAAGCAATATATTTAATTTATTGGAAAAGTTCCAAAAAAGTCCGCAGTAGATTCCAATCTAGTTTCCAAAGTAGAACGATATGTATAAGTCCATTGCTTATAACTAATACTGCTGACAAACTTTTGTACAACATTTTTTCACACTTACTTAGAATATTGGCTGGTCCAGGCCAATTCTAACAGTTACCAAAATAACAATCTGTTTGTGGAAGGGAGCATATCATCAGAGATAATAAGTCCTTATAATAAGCCAAGCTTATATCGGAACCCTTTGTTACAACATTTATTTTGGATCCTTCAATTATTAATTTAACGTTTTGATGCATAACGCATATACAGACAGAATGTGTTTCCGATGCTGCTGCTTAAATCCAGTATTTAGGCCGTAGTGCCGCAAACTTTAAAAATCCGACTTTAATACCGGTATTATAACTCTTTTAAGTTGCACAATATTAGTCCTTTTCGAAATTGCCCCTTCGCCTTCATTGGTTTAGAAATATACAGTACATAAAATAATACTTTTCTTAGGAAAAATGAAATGAAGACGAAAATTTTTCAGGAGAGTCGATGGTTTGAAGGTTTTCACTTTCAATACCTGCCGTAGCTGCAGAGTTGCAAACAACTTAGTAACAGCAATATGTCCTGTAAGTTTCATAACGATCTGATACTCTGGTCAAAAGTTATCATAATTCAAATGTTTTCAAATGTTCCCAATCTCATTTTAGGCGCCAAGCGCACACATAGGGTTAAAAATTTCAAATATATTATCATATTCACATTAAAAACACGTTTGAAATTTAGGAAAAGTAGCTAGTGGTAGAATACACACCCAAAATCTGCACAAATCCTCTACTGTTCTTCGAACATTAGTGTTTCTAGCGGTTCTAATGCGCTAGGAGTTTTTTTACTTCAGCCCAAAAATAATCCTTGGAAAATACACGAAGTATTTACTGAGGTGAATGAGGCGTCAAGCAGAACATTTTTGGATAATATTCATAATCTAAGCTGATGCGGACCGTTGCACTATCAAAACTATTTTTGTGCTCTAGATTTTAATCTCAAACCGCTGTCCCTGTGTCTTTCACAAAAAAAAACTATATGTGAGAGCTGGCACATTCAGTTTTTTTCGCGTCATTACGTGTCAGAAAGTAACTAGACAGATTTGGAGCTATTTAACTATGATACTAGGAAAATGTAACCAGGACATAATGGAATCTTTGCCGAGGTGATGAAATAACACTCAATGGTATTTAATATGATAGTTCTGAGAGTTTTGTGAAAGTCTTAGTTGCTCAAAGGCGATAGACACTGAAGAAGAGGGCAGATTACCCTCGAAATATCGATATTTGTCACAAAATTAAAATATATCTAGCTTCGAAAGGAAAAATCGTTTTTTTTTATTAAAATAGATTGTTAAGGACTACATTTGCTTTCATTACACTGACAGAACTACATTTTGCTTTTACTACGCGTACAAAGCGATCTACACAAATACCTGATATTCGGCAATTTTGAACTATTTTCGTGTTCCAAAGTCTTCATGAAGTTAATCATTAAAACCTTTTGTGTGTTTGCAGCCACACATTATAAATTAGTTATAATAAAAACTTCCATTTTTGATATTTTGAATATCTATTGATATATTCTTAACATCGGAATAACATAATTTTTAAAATTAAAACTTCTAAATACTCTCAAATCGTAAATTAAGTGATGTCAATTTTGTACTTTGACAAAAGAGCTGCTCAAATAGTTCTCATTAGGAGATTTGAATTTCAATTTAGTTTTTTTTTTAAATAAATTCAATTGATTTTATAGTCAAAAATATCAATCTACTATACTTTATCACTAAAAATATATATACATATATCTCACAAATTCTACATACTACTGAAATAATTCCTACTAAATGAGTTTTGGAAAGACAAAAGCGATGCAAAACAGATCAATCCGAATCGAAAATTTTACAAACCAAATTAGCCGAACGCATTAACATGAATATATAATTTTCAAGGAAAATACTGCATCACTGCTGTCATTACAGAAATACAAACGAATCGAAATCATACACGCATCAATCGCAATTCTCATCGAACAAAAAAAAATCAATTGATATTTCTCGCTAATTGTTTTGTTTCCAAACCGCATTTTCTACATAGTCAAAATAATGCCCGAATTTCCTAAATTTTTCAACGCTTACATATGGTGCAACAGCAGCTGGATTCCATTATATTATCAAATCGTATCATTTCAAGGTTCCATCATTTATGACGAGCATTTTGTGCATGGTGTTACTCATGTTTGCTGATTTACCTACATAGACATGGCAGATTATGGAATTGTGTGCATAGCTGTGAATTTGTTACACTTTTTTTCTTCTTTTCCTTTATTCTGCATTTATATGCGTTAAGGTGATGGTTTTGATTTATTCGAAATAAGATTGAAAATGAAGAAGCTCTGTTTGAATATATGGAGCGAGTGATTATCAGACTGAAATTTACGACTAGGCAAAATATTATCAATTGCACTTATGAAAATCATTTTCTTTTGGTTTGGCAGCGTTGAAATTTGAAAGATTTGAAATTAAAGTTACCAGCTGAGAGTTTGTTCTTGAAATGGGGTATTCAATTTAAAGTAGAAAGTTAACTAAGAAAATTAAAATAATATGTAACTTTTTTTTAAAGCAAAGTAACTGATATTTTAATTGCATGAACAGTGTGGAATTAGAATAGCCCAGTCACTTTAGCATAAATAAGGGGTCAACCTTGGAATGAGAAACAATAAACTGAATTTTCATATATAACCTCATTTTAGCGTTCTAAAAGTTTTCTCAAAAGTTTCATAAAATCTCGTGTCTGCGTCGTAAGTTATTCAAGGTAAAAGGTAAAAAAAAACAGTTTTTATTGATTAACTTGATTTTTACTGCTCCAATGATGTTAATATCTAGTATAAAAACTATAGGGCATAATATTTGCGACAAATATCATTTCAAAAATTTTTTCATGCGCTCAACCGTTATTGCGGTAGAGGACGGTTAGCGCGCAGCGGTCAGCCATCCATACTATAATACAAGGTCATCCGTGAATACTACCTTAAATGTTGAATTATTTGTATTATTTATCAGTTAATACATTGTATTTAACAACATTTTACATATTTTTAATATATTCATTTAATAATACTTACCTACTTTGTGCAATTAAAATGTCATTAAATGAAATACTTATTGTATATTAGATAACATATTATACTTATTATATTATTATATATCTGTGTGTTGTTATAATTTATTCAAAGAAAATTTTAAGTAAAAGTAAAACGAATTAATATATTTTCATTCTAACTCTATTCAGCAGCTGTACATTTTTTATGATTTCATTGAAAATCTATAGATCTTTAATAATTAAGGAACAAAAAAAATAATTTAAAGAACAAAAGTATTAATTTTTTCTTCTTCATCGTCATCTTCTGGACGTTTGGTAATTTCTATTTCATCATCTTCGTTGCCCTGAATTGTTGTTTCCAGACCTTCCAGAATTTCAGGGTCAAATGTACTCTCTCCCTCACAGTCACTTTGCAATAAAATAGCATTGAGGCAAGCTTGCCCATTACAATGGTTACAAGCTAAAATTGCAACCCCGATTTTCTACACCTGCACCGTGGACCACATTTTTGATAATATATTAGCGTGTGTGTCACGAAAAATTATGATAATGAATGATTCTACTTTTCTCGTCATTACTATGTCAGTTAAATATTTTTGTTGAAGTCTTGCTATGATAGTCTTGTCATATGGAACATACTCCGTAAGGACATCTTTAAGCTCATTTGATGTGAATTGTGAGTCTTCATGGTTTTCTATGCAACAAAAAATCTTCTTCATTGCTTCAGTAACTTGATTAGCCTCTTGTGGCTTATTCTCACTAGATGGTGCTCGATTCAAGAAATCAGTATAGCGAACGTTGAGGTACTTTGCTTCAACTGCGATCAAGTCATATTCACACAGTAAACGATCTTTGACTGATTCTCCAAAGGAATCCTTTCGTTCTTCTGTTCTTTTGATGACTTTGTCTGCGTCGGTATTTTTCTTTTTTCTTGACTCTGCTGCTAAAAAATAAACACAGTTTTTTAAAATCAAACACTTCATTCCTTTTTACGAGGTACACTGGGTGACGGTAAAGGCTGATCTTCTTCTAAGCGTCGTTTCAATGCCGCTGTGGAATTTTTACTGATGTACACTTTTTGACACTCAACACGCACATTCACAGAAGCTAAAGTATTTAAAAAAGTCTATGTGACCGTCATTTCTTTCACAAAATCCTCTTCTGAAAGTAGTTTCTCACAAATAAAACACATAACAGCCATAATTTTGAAAATTGTACGTCCGTCGTTGCCGAGATCTGAAACGAGAATAACTCAGTGAATAGAAATCGGTCACTCGAAAAAAAACAACTACGGAACATCTGTCTCATGAGCTAAGTACATATATAATGAATGAAGAAGGTTGTATTATATAGGGGTCTGAATTCTCATTTCAGGTATAAAAGTCATAGAAAAAGATCTTATTGCAGGGGTCCGTCTTCCCAGTTGTAATCATGACAGAAAAATAAGCATTTGAAAACTTACATATTTTAAAGATAAAATAGTTAATTATTTGTCTACTTAAATTCTACCTTCAATAAATTAAGGTATACAATAAGTATTTTATTTAATGAATTTTAACTACACAAAGTAGGTTAGTATTATTAAATAAATGTATTGAAAATCTATAAAATATTGTTAAATACAATATATTAACTGATAAATAATACAAATAATTGAAAATTAATGGTAGTATTCACATATATTCACGGTTGACCTTGCATTGCAGTACGTGTGGCTCTATCACAAAAACGGTGGAGCGCATGAAAAAATGTTTCAAATAAAACTTGTGGCATATTTTATGCTCTACAATTTTTATGCTAACATCAGTGGAGCAATAGAAACCAAGATCATTTACCTTTTACCTTGAATAACCGACCAATGTATTATTTAAATATTGACCGTCGTAGCTAATTTGAAAAAGAAATAACTACCTTATCGAGCATCACCCTGCCATTTCTATTCGCAACAAAATTTCCCCACATTATCTGGAGTTAAAGTCGTCACCGATAAGCAAGTATTTAAATTGAAAAATTGGAAAGTTAGTTGATCCGAAATTACGTAAAAGAATTGATCTACTTGAACCACATTAATTATATATATATATATATATATATATATATATATATATATATATATATATATATATATATATATATATATATATACATATATATATATTACCTTCTCTCTTCCACTCTCTCCACCACTCAATCAAAATGCACGGTCCGTGTGCACCAAAACTTCTCAATATATATACCTACGTACTTCCCAAACAATTATATGTTGGTATAAGGGACAGCACTTCAGTATACACTACAATGTTCAGATTATATTGCCTTTTTCTTGTCGTCAAGACTTGTGTCCAAAGAAAAGTTTAGAAAAATTCCGGTTGGCGTCATTATCTGTTTGTAAGGAATGATCGTAAATTTTCCTTAAATTTAACCAAATCGCAGATTTTCTTATATCCTCAGGTAAGGTATTGTAATAAGCCAAAGACTGTTGCACTGGATCCATTCTCAAGCGATCTGTCCTAGCTTTTTTCATTGCAAGGTTATTCGCCTATCCTGTGGCTGTCTGAGCTATTTCTCCAGCATTTCTAATAACATATGGCCATTTGAGTTTTTTGTTAAGTATCTTAAATATTAGCTTTCCTTATTCAAGACACATTATTTGCTGTATGCTTGTCCTGTTTCACGATGCACATGCGAGCTTGGAGTCAGAGTTGGCATTTTTTATATAGTCTTATTAGCCTTAGTGATTAGTCTTCCGATCAGATCAATGCTTTGCTTCGATGTTTGCTTCCACAAAACTGCTCCATAAGGGACGTTTGACAAAAAAAACGCATTATAGATGTCAAGTTTGATGTTAAGCGATAGAAAATCATATTTTTTCACGACTGCTATCATAGACGCCACTTTATGTCTGATGCTATTGATATGTCGTAGCCAAGACATTTTGTTAACTAAAATTAAACCTAAGTAACTAATTGAGTTGACCCTTTCCAATTGTATTCCATTGATTTGTATAGACGGCTTAATTTGCAGCTTGTTTTTTTGTTGGAATAATAAATGTTTAATCTTTTGGATGTTTATAATCAATTTGCTTTGTTCGAGCCAATTCCAATATTTTCCTAGGTCACCACTTATATTTTGCTGGAGATTTAATTCATTTTTTACCGGAATACAGCAGTAGTGTGTCATCAGCAAATAAACCTATCCCGACAGATAAATGTCCTGTACGCTGTACAGTAAAAACAGTAATGGTCCAAGAATTGATCCTTGAGGAATGCCAATGTTTAAAGTGCATTCTTAGCTTGTATGGATGTTGTTGGTTGTAATAATACGCCTGTTGAAGTGATAGTTTTTTATTAATAGCTTCAAGTTGTGATGGATTCCGTATATTTCGAGCCTCTGAAGCAGGATGTCATTGCTAATGGTGTCAAAGGCCTTTTTCCAGGTCCACGAAGATTGCCGCTACATAGTCGCCCTTATCCAATCCATTGTTGATGAAATGTACTGCATCTAATGTTGCTGCTAGTGTACTACTGTTTTCTTGAAAGCCATTTTGAACTGGCGTCAAAATTGAGTTATTCTTAATAAATTGCAGCAGTTGTTTTTGAATGGCTCTTTCAAATATTTTACTTAGGACACTTGTGACAGCTATTGGGCAATAGTTTGATGGATCTGCTTGATCACCACATTTGAAGATTAGAGTGATTTTCGCCAGTTTAAGGCAATTAGGCAATGAGCCAGCTGCTATGTGTTGATTCATTAATGTAGTTATATGCTCCGTAATATGATTTTTTTTTTTTGGCAATTCAATATCTTCCGATGCTATACTATCCAGGTTGTCGATGATGTCAGATATTTCAGCAGGTTTGTGGGGAAAACTCAAGTTCACCACAAGGTATGTGGTGTGAGCGATGCATCATGAAATCTAGTCATCAAATTGTAGGACGTCACACTAGGCAGTCATATATTCGAGAGAATAAATATTCATTGTTGATTGTTCAAAGCCGCTGTTTTACTAGTATATTTTAAAGGCTAAATACAAGATAAAATACTAGGTGGGAAATACCCACAGGTTCAGTGGAACGTAAGTGAATCGAAGTGAACACATAAGGCTCAATATAAACACTCGAACGTGATGAACGTTGCAGTTGCTTGGTGATTAGTGTACCAGAAATTGTTTAACTACTTTGCTACTTCTTCAGGGTCTGTAATGGGTGTTCCATTTATCAACAGTTCTTCTATGCGCGTTGATGATTTATTGTTTTGTTGTTTTGACAAGAGCTCATTTACCAGTTGCCAAAGCCTGGACGTATTCCCGGCTGAAGATTCAAACTTATTCTTGTAGAAATGTTTTTTAGCCTCCAAGATAGCTCGATTCGATTTTTTCTTCGCAGATATATAGATCTGCTTCTTAGACATGGAGTTTGGATCTGCTTTATGTTTTTTGTAAGCAATTTGTTTTCGGTTTGATGCACCAATCACACCCTTAGTAATCCAAGATTGTGCTCGTATCCGAACTTGTTTCGTTATTGTTGCTTTTGCCTGAGCTTCGGTTATCATCGCAATTAGATCATCAAAGGTGGAAATTGGAGACTTTTGAAAGTTATTTACGAAGTTCCTTAACAAAGCTTTATTATTGGTTCTGCTCATAGATATCTTTTTAGGCCGTATTTTAGCTTTGACAAAATTTTTAATGGATAGGTTGATAACTTTATGGTCTAAGATGGGCCAGTCATCATCAAATAGCTCTATTTTCTGTGTTTTTGACCACATCAACAGCAAAGAGGCAGCATTTCTTAACCAAGTAGTTCTATATTCAAATCATTCCTTGTTAGTGAAGCTGTCCCACTTTTTTGAATGTCTCGTAGGATGTTGTTACCTCGAAAGGTTGTCTCAAAAAATAACTTAGTCTCTAATTTAAGTACCAAATCTGTCGTCCAAACATCAACCAGACGTTGAGCAGATGAGTTTTGAGCCATCGAGATGAGAAACACGCTGTTGCATGTGGCCATCTCAACCATCTTTATTGTTTACCAGCGCTCTTCTATAGCAATAGAATCCCGAATTTTTAGGTTTGATTCCTGATCATTCTTGTCGACCCACGATTACTCAGGGCCCATATTGCCGAGTGCATAAAAGAATGACAGCTCATTGAAAACTGTCATTCTGGTGGAAATTTTTGTAATAGGTTTTATAAAAAATATACAAATTTACTGCAATCTCGTATCAGCTCAAATTATTAAAACTCATCTAAAATATAAATAAATCGGCAAACTATGGCTTAAATCTTTAAATCTAAAGATCATCATTAAGCAAATAGCCATCAACTGTAAAAATCAAATACACTAGACGTCATTAAACTTAGATTGCACTTTAGTTCAAAATAACGTAACAAACACGCCAATCACATATCGTATAATTCTTTTAAAGTAATCCACATCACAATATAATTTTTAACAATGGTGATTCTGACCGTCAATTAAAATCATTCAGCTTCATTCTGTGCAAATGTGCGATCTGAGGCAACAATCTCATTTGTCATTGCAAATTACACTGAATTCGTGATTTACAGAGTGATGAAACATGTAATTAGTCGTCTAACTCATGCTTAGCTTGATTTTTTCTACTGAGCTTTAGTTCGGTCTGGTAGAAGCTAAGTGATTTAAAAATTGACTAATTAGCAACTCTTTAATACTGAATGATTCTCAAAATATTAGTAAAGTGGGGAAAAATGCAGTTGTCGGTTAGTATTGCTGGTAAATGAAACGCCGGCCTTCAACGAAAAATAGTTTTGCTACAGAGACTCGTTTTAGATGTTTAGCAATGAAGTTGATAAATAATTAATTAAGTACCAATTTGTGCCCGAGAAAATTAGAATCACGGTTGAATTACCTTGGTTTGCCTCAGATTTAGGTCTTGCTCAATTTTCAGTCGTGGTACATATTCGCCTCACTGTTTGAGCAAAGCCCCGCATACAGGCTAGTGATCTAGCGAATGAATTCTGTTACGACGAAGCTGAGGGTATTTTCATTATGTAAGGAGCAAATCAATAACAAAATTAAGTTTCAGACATTGAAATTACACCACTTAAAATCAAATCTCTCTTGTAATTTATGAAAGTTTTTTTTAAACACATTCGATGCAACCAAAACGCACCACCTAGCGTACCTGTCCAACAACTCTGTTCACTGAGATTTTGTGACGGGGATAATTTCCAACTGAATTTATGCACTAAAAGTAATTACTATCGGAAGTAACTCAAGATTCCAGTATACAAAAATAACACTTGAGTTGAATTTTCCATAGTAAAAAAACAATTCAGATATATTTATTAACCTTTCATGAAACACGAAACGAAAATGAACTTTGTTAATGCTCCTCCACTACTATTTCCGAACTGCATGTATCTACGCTAGCAAGTCTATTTGCATCTATTTCCCATCTTTTTGCGGACACGAGCATGTCGCCAGCAAGAATGTAGTACTGTAACATCAAAGATTTAAACGAATTTCTTGCAGCGACGATATTAAGCAACTTCGAAGTTCGTGTCTATGAACCTTCCAGATCGCTGAACAAAGTGGAGTACCCAACAGTACGCGCATTCTTTTCGATTCGATCGCTGTTTGCGCTATTTACATTTTAGTATGACCAAAAGACATCGCGAATCAGCATGAAGTCATTTCAAATATCACGCAACATCTTCAACCGACCCGGAGTATCTCGCTCGTTACTTACCAAAATTAAATCTGCCGAAGCGCTGATCTGCAAAATGTAGGTTAAAACAAGATCACCTGAACGATTGCAAAAGTGTTGCAGGCAACAGTAGCGCAGGGAATCCAGCCTCATAAAGGCTGCGGTTTGATGGTCACCTAAGATTTGACTTTGACTGAATGCAAGAGCTGCCACAATTCGAGTATTTTCAAATACTTAGTTGAATCAGAAAAAAACGTAGTATGTTTCAACTTTTATGTTCTTCTATGTCCCGTTATATATAAACATTTTGATATAACATGTTTGAAATCGTTTCAAACAATATTAAGTAAAAAAAGATTAGGCTTCATCATTTCATTTAAAGGGATTTTAGGTTTTAATTGTATCTGCAGCAATTCTGAAATGATATGCCAATTATGTAAAATCCAAACATTTTATATTTTAGAATATTAAACTATCAACTTTCATTTTGGGATAAGATAGCAACCCATAATCTAGCCAATCTGCTTCCATCAACAAACCAAAAGCTCTAGAATAAATGTTATCACCACTGTTGGCTGAAAAAAAAACCTCTATATCTCACCGCATCACGTTTCATCATAGCTATCAAACGATTATCTATTGTTATGCTTAGATAAACTTTTCAGCGCAACCCGAACAGCATTCAGTGTAAATCCGCCATTCGTTTATAAAATACGCGATTATAGAGACGCAAATCGGGTTAAAAGTACATAACTTCTTTTGTCGTCTGGTTCGTTTGGCAACCAGAGCCAAAGCATCTTTGCCCAGCCAATAAGAAGAACTGCACTCTATTATTTTCGAGGCTTTCGAAATAGCTTAGCCGGAATTAAGATCGCTAGCCCTCGTGTGACTCAGTTGCGAGTTTTCTACAATGATGCAAATAAAAATGAAATTTTTCGTTTAACTCGACTTTTTTTATGTAATTTACGATCTCAGTCATAATAGACGTTAGCATATACATCATACTCGTACATACAAACATTCGCAAACATTCGCAACAAGACTGCAATATCAGTACGCGAAATGCCTTTTTTACTGTGGATTAATTTGATGTTTGTAACAAATACTCAACATGAATTATAACTTAGCAGCTTGACAAAATGGCATGTGCAGATAAAGTCTTCGGAAACTTATCATTTCGAAGAAAATTATTTGATAGGCGGTATGTTTAGCGATTTTGATCTGAATATTTGTGAGTGGAAACCAGAAACTTCACAATTTTTCTCTCAATAGCTGTGAATCTTATATCAACTGCATCGATTCGATGCTTCACAATCACTAATTCCTTCTTTGCAATCATTCTCAATCAACACGCTTTGGTTCAAAATTGTTGAAATTTATTAGAAGCTCCAACGCTTTGAGTACATATTACAAATTGTATAAAAACTAGGCTCGCATCTATCTCATTGTGACAGGTAGCGTTCGTTCAATTTCCAAGTTACATATCAGCGTTTCGTTATAATTTAATTTTTTTATAACTTCCCGATTCCATTTCGGAAAATATACAATCAATTTGATTGAAACGAAACAACTAGCACCTAGGGGTTAGAAGCATGCTAATTCATATTGAGCTGAATGCAATAATTGTGAGGTTATGAAACAACTAGGTACTAATTTTCACTTGCATCTAAACCAATTAAAATCCATTCCGTTTCTTTAACAGCTGCCATTAGTTGAAAATTGATAGAGTGTCTTGCGTCAGTTGTTATAAATGGCATGAAAGCAAAGTAAAGCAAGCATGCGAGCATGTATGTAAGTACATTTGTGACGGTTAGCTTTTCCTTACTACCTTTCGTTAGCTCGTAAATCGATCAAGGGGATGCCTTTAAAAAATGCTAAACGCTATGTATTCCATGAATGTGTAACAAATGCTCAAAATATGTATTATAATAAAGAAATTACTCCGCTTCAGGAACATAGCACTGTGGTCAGATAAAGAAAAGCAATGTGAGTGATCAACGCGTTCAGCCAAATAACAGTGTGGATTAGCAGCAAATGTGCAGTTTTTTATTATTACTACGGTGTTACTCTTTTATTATTTTTGTTATTTTATATATTAAAATAAAAAAGTATATCTATGACAAAACTATCTATAAGATCTAAAAAAAACAAATTAAATAAAGCTAAATAATAATCAGCAAATAACACAATAAGCAACTTTTAAAGTGAAAATTAAGCTGCTAGGTTTAAAAAGCTGCGTGGCTTCAAACATGGTTTCCGTTTATATGTATGTTATAAAGAGCTAATTCATAAGTGTTCAAAATCATCGAAAATGAAGTAGTTTTTATACCTCTTCTGTTCTCCCTGGTATTAGAATTTGACCTGCTTCGGTAAATTTATATAATATTCGTTTTGTTTCTTTTCATCATTCTATTCAGTTTGTCATTCTTTTATGTATTTTGTACAAAACGGAAAATATACTTTTGAAAATTTAAAACAAAAACTTGTCCCACCACTCTCCATTTTCGGATCTTGGGGTTGGAATTGGTAGAGTTTCATTTTTATTATCTAAATTTTCACAAGTGTAAAATGATTAGTTTCAAGCTCCACTTAGTGCAAAGTTTAGAAGTGCAATATTTAAGCTACCGTGTTGTACAGAGAGCACAAGAGAGATTTTAGCAGCGCAATAATGCTTTATGACTTGTTTCTGTAAAAAATTACCCTGAAAGTTTTGAAGTAGTCTGCAGGCAAGGTGAAAAGAATTGCATCGAGAGCTTTCTTTGGTAAGGTATGCAAGGTTTGGTTTCTGTTGTAAGGTTTGAAACACCCAACACCAAAGAACTTATCTTGCTTTCAGCACCCTGACGGTATCTGGACTAATTCAAGCACACAACATGGAATCATATGGGTTAGCATTTTTAGGGCGATCATACTCCCCCAACATACGCGGTACATCAAACTATTCTTCACTGCCTCCATGGATTTTTCACTGGGTTGGGAAGCAAGACTTTTGTTTATTCGCAGGTTAGGTAAGATTAGTTTGAAGTGGCTACCGATCGACAGAGGCCTGCCAACACACGCAACTAGGCACAAAAGAGGCCCGTTGTGATGCCACGGCAATTTTTTAACTCTATCCTAATCGCTAAAGTCAGGGAATCATTTGATTCCTTAAATGAACCGCACTCTGCCCTTTAAATTGACTGGGGACAGTTCGGTCAAATCTGAAAGAAAGGGTGAACCAAGTGCTGCCAAAGCCGGGCACTAGCACATGAGATGGAGGACGGATTCCTGCTCATCCTCATACCCACAACTCCGACAGAAGTCGGTGAACCCTGCGCCCAATTGTTGCGCATGACAGCCTATGAGACAGTAGCCCGAAAAAATCCCACAGCACAAAGTAGGGTGCATCAAGATATGCCTAATAGCTGCCTGGTGCAATGCGCATCCATGGATACCCAGGACTGCCTTGCTATCGCGCAGGATGATTTACCTGCTCGAGAATTCTTCGCGCCCTCAAGGTATTTTTGCCTGATGGCTAATTTGACCGATTTCATCGGTATTCCGATTAAGAACGAGCATGAGACCTTTGACAGCGAGGTATCAACCCTAAACAGTTCACCGGTTTCACGATTGCCCTGGAAACCTCTATGTCTGCTATATTGTAGCTCTATAGTAACTTCGAGTCGATGATGAGCCCTTAAAATTTGACCCTCTGGCTCAGGTCAATGGAGACTTGTCTAACATCGGTAAACCAAAAAGAAAAACTTTGTACTTCCTTGTGAACAGTACTAACTCCATTTTACTAGGATTCACATTCAAGCGGCACTCACAGCTCCAACCTGAAAGTAAGTTAAAACAGTGATATTTAACCTTTCCAATAGCGTAGATAAATACTTTCCCGACACTGCTACAGCTATAACGTTGATACAAGCAATTACTTTGCAGCCGGCACGGTCTAGCTCCATTAGCAGAGTATTCACCGTCAAGTTCCACAGCAGGGGAGAGGATTCCACACTGAGTTGTGTCCGTGCTGACTACTCGTCGTACACGAGCATTTCTCAAGGAAGGGATTACCACTCTATTCTTAAAAAGCTGCACTATAAAAGTAATCAGTGGCTGATTTACATGCAGCACCGAGAGCGCCTCAACAATTGCGTCGGACTTTACAATGTTGAAAGTCCCTTCTATGTCTAAAAAGGCGGCATGCGTATATTCCTTAAGAGCAAGCAATTTACCGACCTGCTCAGTGAGGACGTGAAAACCAGTTCGATAGTCTTACCTTTGGTGTAAGTGTGCTGTGACTGCGAGATCAACATAAGATCGATTAATCTTTTAATATGGCAATCAATGATCCTTTCAGGAATCTTAAGCAGAAATGAGTTAAGACATATTGGGCAGTAGTCTTTTGGTCTAACATACGACACTTTAAGGATTTATGCAGCTCTAGTTTCCCGCCAGCCGGTTTGAACATACAAGAAGCGCAGGCAAGCGCTGTAAACCTCTCTGAGCCATGGTAATGATACTTCCATGAACTGCTGGATGTCAGCTATAATGACGTCATCAGGGTCCAGAGATATGAGTGGCTCAAATGAGTTAATAGCCCACCATAGCTGAGAATTGAATCTAATAAAGGACAGCATTGAGCTGGCAGCTTGCTCCGTGTGATCCGCCATTTTTAGACGACAATAATTATCCGGAAAATGTGTCTCCTTGAGAAAGGTTAGAGTATCTGCACTAGAACTAGTGCGAATGTCTTCAGTGATCATGGTGCACTTTATAGCCTTCGGTGTTTTGCATAAAATTTTACGAAGGTGGTTTGCCTTGCTGCGACTCTCCACGTTTCCACTGAAAGATATCCACGAGGGCTTGCGAACGGTATACTTAAAGCATTCAGTTTCGTTTTATGCAGCGATCAGTCATTAGACCTTTACGAACTCCCTACTACACTCTCCTCGTAGGGTGCTGATCTCCGTATTCCACCTGGGAGGCTTGGGATTTCCTATGGCTGTAGGTGGACTACCCCTAGACGCGGAGCTGAGAGCAGTAATAAGGATGCCAACCGCCTGATCCAATTCATGGTAGCATTCATTCCAGTGTGTTTCGGACCAATTTAGTATGTGTAGCTCATTCTTTCAAGGTAAAAAGTGACATTTGATGTTTGAATTTGAAAATTGAATTATGCAAATGCCTTTTCAATAACAAAATCGATCGAAAATTTAAATTCTTGAAAGTTTGAGCATAAATGAGCAGTGTCTCTGCTTTTTTCCATTGTCAAAATTTCCGCTCGAAAAAATGACCAGATTATGGAGACATGTCAAAATTTAGCATAACGATTAACACAGTACCAGCCTTTAGTTGAAAAAAATTATCCCCTAAGTAATGAACACATACTGCGTACCTTGATATAGAAGTTGCTTGTAAACACTTAAAAAATGATAAAATTGAGTGGTACACTCTTCTTTAGAGAATGTTCATTCCCTCGTCAGATGTCAAAACGCGCACACTTAAAGGTAGTGTCCTTATTCCTGCGCTTGGAGATTACTGTAGCCAACTTTAAAATAATGATCCATCGAGTATACTAAGATTTTATGCAGATACTGCATACATTACCAATAAGTGCCCTTTCTACACCACTGCAGAGGGAGAATGATGTTGGGGGTTGCCATCCCAACAATTTCCAAAACTTGAAAAATTCAAACATTCGGTTACTTATTTTCATTATATTTCACAGTTTTCGAGAATAATATTTAATGATAGCATATATTGGTACAAAAACAACAAAAATGTCTGATGCCAATTTTTTTCTTAGTGATTTTTTAATATATCCCCACTTTCACAGGGCTACCCACATTTCCCACTTCTCTCAGATCTGATCTTGCTTAATTTTACATAGATGAAATTATCCGATCGTTGATTTTCATGAACAGATGTCTCGTCTGCTCGAAGTAAAGGTAATTTTTTATTGATTGGTGTCTTTGTGCTACATGGATATTTGGAAATTTAAATTTGAAAGGGTGAACAAATTGCAAACGTTTGCGTATTTTTGAAAAAAGTGCAAATTATTTAGGAGGGTCAATGATTTGAAGGATCTTTCATACACGTACCTAGCATAGCTGCAAAGTTGCCCGTACTTTCAGGAAAATCATATGTATAAAGTTATAGTCAACATTAATATGTATGCCCCACAAACTACGTGGTGAATCAATCTTTCTATCAGAAACTATGAGAAATCGAAATTTGGAAAAAAGTCATTGCCTACTTTTGAGCACGCAGCGCCCACATAGAGCCTGAAACTTACAAGTCTTTATCATGCACAAACATAAAACCACATCAATTTTCATTTCGAATACTTGCTTGTTACGAGAAGTTTCTTTTGTATAACAAAATTCACCCAAATGCCCACCACCGCCAAAGGGTTAAATATATCTTGATTTCAACTAGTTACATACCTGCCCCCTTATATTTATCATAAAATTTATATTTATTTATAACATTTCAGTTCAACTTCATAACGCACTCTAGAGAATATATCCCGTAATCCGACTGATATGATATGATGAAATATTGGGTGCTTGGTGCATAATTTTTAATATTTTCAATCATGCAATGCAAAACAAAACAGTTTTCTTTAGTTTCTGAACCCTCACTGAGAATAAAAGTACAGTTCTCCTGGTTTTTCTGAAGCCATTCTTTCCTTCCATTAGCATATAATGGATTATCTACTACCACAGCGTAATGAGTAGTTCCTAACCAGCGTACCAACTCCGTATATGTATACGGCCCAAAAATCCAGTGATCTAACGTGAGACTGTATTGTTGGTCAGCCTGGAAAGTTGGAAAAAATTGCATGGAGCAGAAAGAGATGCAATATACAATTCGGCAACTACATACTCAAGTTAGATTTTTCGCTGCTCACATACGGCCCACTCTCGCAAAATATACCAACATAATCTCAGGCTGCTTTGACAGATAATGCATTGCGTAAATGGAGGCGCAATTTCAAGGTCAAAGTGTTTTTTTGGGAAAGTGGAATAAGTTGGTACGCTGGTTGTTATTACGCTGTGCTACTACTATTACCCAGGTAGTACAATACCTGGGGTTGACTTAGCAATATAGTACTTAAATACTAACTCAATTTACTAAACTAAATCTAGCTTAAGTCTAAGTACAATTAGCTTAGCCTACTTAGACCTAAACTTAACATAGGTCTTAACTATCCTCTCCCGTTCGTCGGAAGGCTAACATAATTGAACAGCATATCCGTGAGACGCCGCTGTCCTGCTATTTCCGCTGGACGCATAAATGGCTCATTAGAGCCACTCATACGTTCGATACCCCGGATCAGTCCGTTTTCATGTCCGTCTGTCTGTACGTAAAGCCTTGTCATCAGTTCTACAACCCGGTTCCTACGCGGCCCAAGACCTGTCTCCTGATATAGAAGAGAGTTCCTCGGCCACTTTTTAGTTACCGGGTTGTAAAACCTGCCAGTGCAAAGACGTAGAATTCTCCGTTCGAACATCTCCGCTTCTGCCATGGAAGATTTAGAATAGGTAATCCAGGATGGCGATGCGTATGTCAGGATTATCCGAACGAGTGTTTTGTAGCAAATGGATTTAGCCTTTGTCGTCATGCCCATATTTTTGTCGAAAAGATGTCTGATGCGCTGAAATGCGGACCTGGCTACTTTAATTCTATGTCGAACATAGGGGTTAAATTTCAAGAATTCATGCATGTCTACTCCAAGGTAGCGCAATGTAGGACTAGGAGTAATTCTAGAAGTTCCGAACAAGACAGCGACTTTTTTGGCCTTATTGCGGATGGTTTGGGATCCTCGATATTTGGAAGGGTTCCTGAATACAGTCAGCTGTGTTTTGCAACTATTTAGCTTGATGGCCCATTCATCAAAATAAAATTTAAGGTTGACCAAGTAATCTTCAAGGCTCTTCGCAGCTTTAAGCGGGTCTTGGCTCGACGCGAATAAGAGCGTGTAATCTGCATATTGTAAGACTTTAACTTGAGGATTGACCGCTGGAAGAGGGAGGTCAGCAGTGAAAATGGTGTATAAATCAAGTCCAGTGACAGAACCTTGTGGCACTCCTGATGTCCCGGGGTAAATTTGCTCTATTAACGCTAACATAAAATTGTCTGTTGCTAAGGAAGCATGCGGTGAGTCGTATTACTATTTCAGGAAATCCCAACTTGATCAACTTGTATAGAAGACCTTCGTGCCATACACTATCGAAGGCCTTCTCGATATCCAAGGCACAAACAACCGTCGGAGTGTGTCGCTCATTCAGGTGTGACACAATCTGATCGTGCAAGTACGAGATAGCGTGCTTGGTCCCATGCTTACGCCTAAAGCCAAATTGATATTCTGGTATAATATTTGCGAGCTCGCAGTAAGTGAAAATCATTTCCAACCAAATCTTCTCAAAGAGCTTTCCCAAATTAGGAAGCAGAGAGATCGGGCGGAAATTGCTGCCCTCAATGTTTTTGCCTTTTTGTGAATGGGACCAATCTTAGCAATTTTCCATGTGTCGGGAAAGTAACCGTTGTTCAACGGTTCCTGCTCATTCTTAACCTAACCTAGAGTGAAATTAGCAATAAAAAAAACTTAAAATCTAAAAACTGTACTGTTTTGGCCTGCTTTCGGTTTTATTTTCAGTATTTAACATTATATATTTTAGTATTTAGCCTGTAACATTATAGAGTCTACACGTTCATCACAATACTCAGCCTGTATAGAAGCTGGGATTATCTTGGCAAACATTTCTTACAAATATTTTTGCTTCATTCAACTGTCATTGATTAATTTTAGTTTTATTTGATACCGCGATAGCAAGACATTCAATAATTTTCCCATAGTCAATTTTATTAAAAAAAACACTACTTTCTCCAGAAAATACTGGCTATCAATAAAAAATTGTCTCCGTCAATCAATTTTCCCAAAATAATGTTAGTTTCTTGAGCTCAAAATACAATCAGGATCAATCAAATTATATCCTGCACTGGGAAAATGTAAATTCAAATGCTAAAATTAAGCACTCCTTGTTTACCTCAAGTAATCAGCATTTGAAATTTGTAAAAAATATATTCCGTCCATTTTGAAAGTGAAAATCGCATGAAAAGGTATGATGTATATACACTAGCAAAAACTCTGCAGACCTTAATTCAGACATTTGGCCATTTATATGCAGAGTACGGATTAATCCATTACGTCTTTTCAGTACTTTTGTGCATACAAAGACCAAATCTGAATAATTGAATATTCAATTTATAAAAAAGTTGCAAACAGTGCGAAACAGAAGACGGCCAAAATCAACCAGAATGCTCTTATATTTTCCAACTGCACTGTAACCGAGATTACGCCACATGTTTCGCGATTATACGGATTTCAGTTGATACAAAATCCGCTATAATTTTATCTCAGCCGACCGACTGGCTTCCTTATTCATTAGATGGAAGTAATGGCATAAGAAACTATCTCATGTCTTGTCCGGAAGAATTTTAGTGAGCTACAGAGAAGGCAATTGTATCACCTTCAGCCCGTTTCCATCGTCGCACCGCAGCAGCAGGCCCGTTGCGTCCGTCGAAAAACTAATGGAAAACATTGGTTCACCGGGGAAAACGACGATCGTAACTTGGTCACAGGCGCCCCAACAATACGTGTGCGCGGTAACAGCGTGTGAAAAGCCGATCGTTAACAAGATGGAAATGAACACTCATATTACTCAATGGTCGAATTCAGGCCGCAGCGGCTGCAACTATTCCCAGTCAAAGAACGCTGAGCGGCAACGAAGTGTTGCTGAGTGCATTCTGGAATCTGCATAAATCGAATTGCATAAGAGTGAAATATTCCCACCGCAAATATTTGTTTTTCGGAAGTAAGGCTTCCTCGGGTTACTCAGCGCAATTGTATCAATTAATATGATAGTTCCTAATACAGGTTGTCATCGATGTTTAAGAATGTATATGTATGATGGCAAAACCGCAAATGTTGGAATTACCAGCACTTTGAGAGGATAAGTATCAGCGTATTACCAAATCGAAGTTGCGAGGTGTGGAAACGATACGCTCGTCGTGTAACTATGAGATGCTACCGGAAACAAGAAATGTTTAATTAGATAATGGGCTTAGCTTCAATGCAACTATATTTATTAAATATCAGAAATTCCACGCTCCAGTCAAGCGTGTCATTTTCTCATTATTTGTTGAAATGTTGTTCATTATCGCTGCACTCAGCTTGATCGACGCTGAAGCAAACGATAATGAATTGTTGATAAATTGGCTGCTTTTAGCAACAAGTATTTCAAATTGGATGAAATATTTAAACGATGCTATTAATTGATATAATATCCGAAATAAAACAGAGACTTTTTTTAATGTTTCTGTGGCTTTTCTCAAAACATTCATTTATGTCTTTTATAACTTCTGCAATGACATCATAAATTATCATTTAATTTCCTTCCATTTGCAAGTCCAATGCAAAAATTAGTTTATTTGTGCTTCAATTCAACTTTCTTCACATCTGGCTGCCGACACAAAATACGATGTCTCTTTCAATTCAATTTCAAGGTGCTATCGCAAATAGATCATGAATTTTTTCAAGTGAGCGCAATGACTGCACGCCAGCAGCAATGTGACTGTGTTTTTGCTTATATAAAACACAGGTGAAACAGCAACGGTAATGAACTCTAAACTATAACAATCAAACTCTCGACTTACTGCAGAAAGAAATCCATCTTCCCATTGTTGCGGCATGACAGCTTATCAAGCCATTAAGCCGACAACGAGACGTGATTGGCGATCTTCCCGCAACAATGCAGGCATTTTCTTTTCATATCTAGCATCTGATCGTTTAGATGCATATGTATGATATATGAATGAAAATGCTTTGTTTCTGTTGTCCATGTTTGCTTAAAGGCAAACGGTTGACTTAATGTGGTGGGATTTTAGCCAAGTTTTATGCGTGCAGAAATCCATTGGAAATAATGAAAATTTCCTGAAATTTGCCAACACACGTCCAGACGATTTTAAATCGATAAACGAAAACATTTGGGGAATGTAAATTAAACCGTTACTGTACTATCAAATAAGTGGTTTAAATGCGTTTTAGAGAAGTTTTGTATGAATGAATTACAAATAAAGCTAAAGGATAGTTTTTGTTCACTACACGGATTTTTAAAAAAAAAAATTCTCTAAGTAATTTGCACGCACTTTAAGATACATTTTCGTCTTCAATTTAGATTCTTATCTGAATAATTGGATGCAACAAAGATCTAGGACGCGAACGAATTTCAACAATTAATATAATATTGGTATTCATAACGACGCTATTAGTATTTATTACGAAGTGCTAAGTTCACCTAATTCAAAGAATATTTTCAGTTTATCTGGGGATCTCCGAAGACGTTATTGTTTGCTTTTATTCTTACTGTCTTCAGCATTTACTGCGTAACTTCAAAATTAAAAATTGAAGCAACAGGAAGCAAGCATGTGAGAAATGTCAATGTTGTTCAATGTCACAAGCACATCTCTTGCGAAATAAATTTCTACACTACTGCTGCAAACGGTAGTATTTTGAAAAGGATGCGAAAATCGAAGAAGCCGATTGATTTTGCATAAGTTTTGATATCTCTACCATTTTCTAAGAGAGTCGAATCAGCCTTATGCTTATGTCAGCAATCATTTATTTATTTTTTCAACCAAACAAAGCGTACAAAAAACACTTAAAATTAATATTTAACAATTTATATAAATATGTACAATACACAATAATGAAAGAATTTTGAAAATATAACCATCTTTGGTAGGGAATTGGATAGGGCATTCATAACGTGAGCACATTAGTCAGAGCAGTTTTAAACCTAGGTCGGGAAATGGTTGGGGAATAGTGTTTTGAGAAGCTATTCAATATTTTGCAACATCTATTGATTGGCTCATTGTTAGCGTAAACTGTGTGGTGTCGGTATTCATTCAGTAAACGTGTGTGCCTCATCTGCCTTACTGATTCGTTGATCTTATTGGACAGCGACCCAACATTGATCAAGCCCCTAATAACATCAAAAGTAAAGCAGGAGCATATGACTATCCTCCGCAAAGATAGACTAGATAGATTTAAGAGACTTAGTCTGTATCTGTATGAAGGTAGATTATCAAATTTGTACGGATTATACAGATCTCCCAACGCAAAAAGCAAGAACTGCTTCTGCACCGATTCGAGCTTATCGCTATGGACATCAAAGGTAGGGTGCCAGACAACACATGCATATTCGAGCAATGGCCGAACTAGAGCTATGTATAAAGACTTCGTGACCCATAGGTTTTTGAATTCCTTCGTATGTCTTTTGATGAATCCAAGCTGCTTATTAGCCTTGCTTAAGACTTTGTCATATTGTAAATTAAAACGCAGCTTTTTATCCAAAGTAACCCCGAGGTCGATGACATTGTCAACATTATTGATTGCAACATTATTGACGCGGTGATCAAAATGTATATTTCTGGTTTTGCGGGGAAAACTAATGACTTGACATTTACTGTCATTAATTTGGAGATTATTTTGATTGCACCACTGCTCAAGAGAAAGCAGTTTCGATTGAAGGAAAACTGAATGTAATTTCGATTGAATTGTGTGGTACATTTTCAGATCATCTGCATAGAAAAGGTGAGGGATGTCTGATAAAACTTCAGAAAGATCCGATACGAAAATATTGAACAAAAGAGGCCCCAAGTAACTACCTTGTGGTACACCTGATAAAACATCGATTTTTTTTAATAAGATACCCTGGAACTTAACGTACTGCGTCCTATTTCGAAAATAAGAGTCTAACCAGTTTAATAAGAGACCCGAGATACCAAATTTCTGTAGTTTGATTCAAAGAATATCATGATCAACACGATCAAAGGCCTTGCTGAAGTCTGTGTAGATGGTATCAATTTGATACCCTTTTTCCATGCCACAGAGAACATCTGAAACGAGAATCAGAGGTTAGTAGAAGTTGACCTGCCTTTTCTAAAACCATGTTGTTGTTCATTCAGAAGAGGTTCTGTTAGAGTAGTGAGCTTATCACAGACAATATTTTCAAATAGTTTAGACAATGCTGACAGTATTGCAATACCTCTGTAATTATCAACTGACCGCTTATCACCACATTTAAAAATCGGGGTCAGATGGGATGATTTCCAGAAGGAGAGGAAAATCCCACAAGAAAGTGATTAATTGAAAATTAAATACACGGGTAAGATAAGCGACTCCATGCATTCGAGTATGAAACTAGGAGGTAGCAAGTCAGGACCAAGACCCTTGTTGACATTAAGATCTTTGATGGCCTTTGCGATCTCCTCTCTATTAAATATATTTCACAGACGATATTTGGTGGAAATGTTTGAGAGAACTGAATGTTAGATATGGTTGTACATGAACAAAATACTCCGTGGAAATGGTCAGCGAAAAAGTCACAGACTTCGTGAGGGCTTGACGAACAAAAGTTCTTTTTGTGCATTGAAGTAGGGTAGCCCGAAGTTTTCCGTTTGGTGTTCACGAAATCAAAAAACTTTTTAGGATCATAAATTATATTTTCGCCCATGATATTAACATAGCGCTCATACGCATTACGGGATTTCGTCAGGAATTCTTGAGCTAATTCATTATATTTATCCTTGATATCATCTCTGACATCAGTGCTGGTTGTAATTACTTTGTAAAGTTTGTTTCTTTGATTCCGCGAATATCATAGACTGCTATCAAACCATGGCTCAGATATTTTGTCTTTTCTCTTAATACGAGTATTTGGGGTGAACTTTTCAACGGCATCAAAAGCCAACCCATAGAATAATGATACAGCACCATCCAATTCTAGCGTTGAAAAATTACTAGCCCAGTCAATTCTGAGAAGACAATCCGCAATGCTCTTATAATCAGCATTGCGAAAGTCATATACAATAGAGTTATTGTAAGATAGGTAAGTGAACATATCAGATGTAGATAACAACTCAACTGTGAACGTAGAGTGGTGAAGAGTGTTGCCAAAAAAATGTTCTGCATCAACAGTTGAGTTAGCCACTACATCGTTGTAGCTGTTAGTAAATATGAGATCTAACCAATTTCCATTTTTGGTTAGGTTCAAGCCCACAAGTAGTAAATCGCTGCATTTGACTGACGAATTAAGAAATAAAACTATTAACCTTTAAGAAATAGAAATATAAAACTAAGAGAAAGTAATCTTACTCTTATAGAAATAGTAGAAAATATTTTTAATATATGTGAAATGTAATATAATAAACGAATCTTATCCTCGGTAGGTATAGGTAGTATAAAATTCAAGCAACGATTGATGTTTGAATCTCCAAAAATAAAATGTCCTTCTGTTTAAGCAAACACGGCTTGTTGGCAGTATTTTAGCTCAAGCGGTATAATAAATAGATGACACTTGATAAATCTAAGCAAGTAGATACGTATGTGAAGTCTTAAAGATGTGATTGTAACCAGCCTTTTTCTTTGATATCTATCCGAAATTGAAAAAATATATACTTTAAAAAATTGATCTACAAAAGATAATGTCAAGAAAAATTGAGTCGTATTAAATTAATTGTAAAATATAGCTTAAGAAAATTTACATATTCTCTTCATATTGTGACAATAAGGGTCGCATAATAACTTGAACTATAAAGTAAAGTTGCATTGCAAAAATTTCCACGCATTATTGAACTTTCTACTACACTTATAACCTCAACTACAATACATATACATAGTCTAAGCTCCAATGTACAGCGTGTTTTTTTTAGAGGCATATAACTTTAAGTTGGCAACACTTTTTAATACTCCATATGGGGTGGCAGCTGTCATACGTTTTATGGTTAGTTTAGCTTGCAATTTTATCATGAATAGGTTGACGCCTGAGCAACGTCTGCAAATTGCGCAGATTTATAACTTATCGCACACTCTATCAACTTTATGGCCGACATAATCATCCATCAGCACAATTAACTCGGTTAACCATGGGTCGTTTTCGCACTACGTTTACTCTTACTGATAATATGCATCCATCCAGACGTCGTACAGTGCGTAATGAAGAAACGATAGCAGCCGTAGAACATAATATGGATGAAGACCCAAGTGAGTCCATTCGACATCATACTCAAAAATTTTACGGAAGATTTTACGGAAAGATCTTGGTTTGCGGGCTTACAAAATCCAACTCGTGCAGGAGTTAAAGCCGAACGACCACCGGGCATGGCGTAGATTCGGTGTAAGCGCCCAAGAATAAATTGCTGCAGATCCCGAACTTCATAAGAAAATTTCTGGTTGAATGGGTTAGTCAGGGTTGAGTACAAAATCTCGTATTACAAAATCCTGTAACATAGAATCCCGTAAGACAAAATCCCGTATTACAAAACACCGTAATACCGTAATACAAAATCCCGATTTAAAACGCCCGTAGTTTTGCATAATATAGACTCAGGCGCGGCGCCACGCCTGACTGATTATGCAAAACTACGGGATTTTTCATTCAGCCATTTTTTTACTGTAGCTAAAACGTCGATAAGAAAAATTAATGGAGGAGAATCAGTACCCACGATGAAGAAAAATTTGGCAAGGTACCAAAAAATTAAAAGAAATTATTAGAAAAAGGTCTGAAACTGAAAAAATCGGTTATTTGAAAAGAATCGCGTACAATATGTCTTTATGTTGAAATTTATTCCTAAATAAAAACTTAAATCACTATGTTTTTGTTATTTCATTATATGAATATGTTTCATACGGGATTTCATTCCACGAGATTTTGAGTTTCGGGATTTTGACTTTCGGGATTTTGAGTTTCGGGATTTTAAATTTCGGAATTTTTAGTACAGAATTTTGTATATCGGTATTTTGGAATACGGCAATTTTGAAACATACGGGATTTTGTTGATTCGGGTTTTGTGATTTGGGATTTTGATACGATCCCGCTACGTCAACAAACAAAATTGCCGCATTTGGAGTGATGAGTAACCACAAGCGGTTGTCCAAACACCGTTACATCCGGAGAAAGTCAATGTTTGGTGTGCATTATGAGCTGGTGGAATAATTGGTCCATATGACTTCAAAAATGGTGCTGGCAATAACATTGCAGGGCCATGACCAATAACTTTCTCATTTCAACAGGATGGCGCGACATGCCATAAATTGAAAGAAGCATTTGATGAGCGCATAATTTTTCGTTTTGGACCTGTGAACTGGCCTGCAAGATCTTGTGATTTAGCACCGCTGGACTATTTCTTGTAGAGATGCGTCAAATCACTCGTCTACGCCGGCAAGTTTGAGCCGCTTGACCATTTGGAAGACAACATTTGCTACGTTATTGGCGGGATACGGCCCCAATTACTGGTTAGAGTAGTCGAAAATTGGACCTCTCGTTTGGGCTTCTTCCGCGCCAGTCGTGGCGCTCACATGCCCGAAATTATTCAAATAAAAATATTCAAATAAAAATGGCAGACAATCATCTTTCCAATAAAACCTATTTCATGGCAATCAAAACAATTTATCCGTATATTTTATTTCATTTTAAAGCTCTATACCTCTAAAAAAAAAACACCCTGTAGATAGTCCCGGTTGCTATGAATATAAAGCTGTATTATTCATCGGAGTGGACTGCTTATTTTACATTGATGTTTTGTGAACAATTTAAGCCATTTCGCAAAATGATTATATTCTAGAAGTGTCGAATATAAGAAGTGCATAAAGTTTAATTATGTCCAGCCTCGTACGGCGTACCCTTTGCCTTAACAACATGATCTTCAAACTTCCTAAGGTATAAGGCAATACATTTATGAGTGACATATATCTAGTTTTAAATCGAAAAATTGGTCTTTAAATTAAAGTGTTTGTTTTAAAGGCCCAAAAATAGTGACAAGAAGAATTACCAACTTTGTCGACGTTTCTTGAAAAATTATGTTTGTTTTATTTTTGCACTCAAAGACCATTTTCTGAGATATAATTTTGAAAAATTTTTATGTTTGTTCCTGTGTTTATAAACAAATACACCATCAATCGACCCTTTCGTTTCAAGAAAAACTGAGAAGTTGCATAATTGTGTTCGTTCAAAGATCAAAAATTTAGAAAAAAAATTAAAAGTTTCTTAAATAATTTTAAAATATTTTTTTAAGACTTGAACGGTAAAATTGCTGCTAACTATATTTGAAAATCAATAAAAAGAATTGTGAAAAAATATTGAACAGGAACTGAGAAAAAGGTCGATGAGCGTAGATAGTTTTCTATGAGATTCGGTGGTCCAACTGCCCTCTTAAGTTGTGGGCCCCAGGATCAAACTCAGGCTGGAAAGACAAAAACTTTTTTTCTCATTATCAGAGTCTATAATACGTGATATTGACGACTTAATACATGTTTTCGCAATTTTAATTTTGTACAAGCTACTTTAATAAATCAAGCCCATAGTACTCAAACAATTTTTTATAATTTCAAAGTTCACGTGACCTTTGGGTACCGGCTGGTCATCGATTGTTGTGGGTGTTTTGGAGGGGCAGCTCACATACCTAGTTGTGATTTGCATACCTACAATGTGGCAGAACAATCGAAAAGACAAATCTGTAATCTATTTTTGAAATCTGATAATAACTTACAGCCAGGCTTTCAAATGTCCATAAATGTCGAAGAGCAACCTTGTTCTCAGTTATCAATTGATCCAAATTAGGGCATCAGTCACGTCCAAATATGTCGCCGAAAAAATCAGAAGATCGACTTTACTTCATATTTAACTTTTATTACTATATCCTAGACTAACATTAATACTTTAGAATCCGGTAATTTAAACACGGACTTTACACCTGACAGCCAACCGTGACTTTGCGTCGAAGTTTGGTTCGTCGAAGCATACATATTTATATTCATCATTTATTAATTCAGAGCCAAGGATAGATTCAAGTATTCAAATTAACGTTCTGTGACCCCGAGTCAGATGGAGAAACCTCATTTGAGTGCAAAAGTGCATAATACCAGAGTTTCACCAGTTTTACGCAATTCATGCAAGTACACTTCATCTCTATGAAAAGACTTGAAGATTTAATTTGCAACAACTTGTAAGGAAACGACGTTTTATGTGCTCAGTCAAAAGAGTAATCAATGAAATAAATTAATTTCATTGGCTTCAGTATCATGGAAAAGACCCCAAAGATCATTCGGATATTTCCGATTCATGTTTAAAACATCGACGCATGCTGACATGTCCATGCATACATATGTAGGTACGAAAGCACGCATCACACATTGTCTGCCTGGCGTTATAAAACAATAGGGAACAGAGCAACAAATGCATCTCAAAGCCTTCCGGGAATAGCATACTTATTCTGACATAGCTTCAAGCGTAAACGTTTCCAGCGCATTGCTATTTAATATTTCATTCACAAGAACTGATGCATCGAAATCGCATAGTTGCAGAGCTACAATGCAATATATTCGATCCCCTGCGTCTGCGGTGCGGCACTTCCTCTTTGTTTATTCGTACATTACCATCATGATTGAAGCATCACCAGCCGCCACTAGTAATTTTGCGCTGTTTTTCCATTTTACTGCGACTATGGGTACATAGTCTCAATAGATACGAGTACAACTCCAAGCTATCAAACGTACGTGTAATTTTCTGGAAACCGATTGATACAAACTTGATTTGCGATACATGCATGACAGGAAAAATCCACTTTCTTCATCCACGAGCCAACGCAACATCAGATGTGCAACAGATATATTTAATAGCAGGTGGCAATTTAGTTGCATTTGCAGTCAATCGAGTTTGGCCAGATGTCGTTTCAGATAAAAGCATGTACCAATATATTTAATATCTCAATTGCATACAATCGAACCGCGCCTAGCCCTCAATGGTCCAAACTGGCCGCTTCAGACAGGAATTGTATAAAAACCTAGAGTCGACTCTGAAGGGCATCGCAATCAACCGAAAAGGATGTTTTAAGTTGAATGTCATTTGGTGTGTAAATTTTGAACGGGTTTGGTCGGACTGCATTCGTGGGCTAACTGATTCGTATAAGTATGTATGTATCTATGGGTGATGATTCAAGTTCAATTCATTGGAGATTTGAAGTGATTGATGGATCATCTAATTGATTTAATAGTGAGTTGGATGCGTCAGTAATGAGATATTTAGATTTTTGGTATGGATGTACATATGTAGATGGTTTTATATAATTACCTCTAAAATTTAGCTTTTATTTAAGTACTGGTTTTAACGGGAAATATTATCGATATGATAATAATTCAGTGCGTGACTTTAACCCCGTCAAAGATGTAAAGCTATGATCGCTTAATTAAATTATATTCACCACTTGTAGTATGACTGGTGGTCATTATGGTGACATGATTACAAACATCGCAGTTTCCCTCAACATTGAAAGAAATTACTAAATATTACTAACGCAATTTTATAGTTTTAATGCATGCTTAGTAAGGTCGTATAATCGGCGTATGTTGAAACTAGTATATCGTCGCAAAAGTGAAGGTCAATAGCATGAAGCATTCGAAAAATTGGATCCGTTATAATTTTTTGTGGAATATGGAAATACATTTTGCAGCAGTGAGAAATGAGCATATCGCATCGCTCGTAAAACATGTCACAACTATTCGTCCATAAATTTGCTATAATTACAGTATTATCTTGAAAAAAAAAGTTAATGTCGTGGCAATGGAATCTTATGTTTTTGCTCTGCAATTGGATAATTGTTTGAAGTAGTTCTATTTTTTAAAATGACAAACATTAAGGGCTTATTTATGTGTGTCATTTTTTGATAATCATAGATTTTGCTAATTCGATCATGAATTTTATCTAACAATTGAAAAATGATGTTCCTACATCAGTTAAAATTTTGTATTGACTCCTTCTGAGAACAATACACTGAAAGAAAAACTCTTGGTTGGTTCAACTATTTTTAATAGTATTGCAACGATTCATTCAAAATAGTTAAACGAACTACGGAAAATAGTTATTTTTACTATGTTAATATAGTTAATTTAACGATATAAAAGTAGTTGGTTCTAGTTATGCAAAAAATATCTCATCGTTCATGAAATCAACTGTTTTAATTGTTTCATAACCACGAAAATTAGTTGATAAATAGAAAAATATTCATCAATTCACTCAAAACTTCAACGTTTCGAATTATCAACAGTTTTTATGGTACTTAAACTACTTCGCAATAGTTGATTTCAGCAAACGTAATTCAGTGAGCAACGTCTTTGAAATTATTCTACGTAAAGTAGAATGGTTTCAACATTTGGATGTTTTTGCTCCGAATGAAATTGTTTATCAACCACGCGTCATGGTGCATAAAAGTAATCAACGATTTTTTTATGGTTGTTTTAACTATAGCCCTAGTTGATGCAAAAACAACTAAGGCAAACTATTGATTTTTCATACTCCTCATACTCATACTCCTATTCTATCATAGAAGTTTCATATACTACATGGCAAAATTATGTTCGGTTTGCTGTTCGATATAATTCATATGCATGTTATGCAGTGAAGCCTTTATATTACGTTGTATGACGCTTTCTTCCACTGTGGTAAACGCAGTGGACTGCGGCAAAGTGCTGTGAAAAAATTTACTGTAAACACAAAACAGCATTGCGGCAGCGGCGCCACAGGGGGAGGCGTGAATGCCGCAGTTGAATTTGGTGAATCACAATGCAGCGACAATGTCGCTGTCAATGCAACCAAGGCATCAACCAAATTCATTTTGTTTTGTCTTTTGTATTGCTAAATCCTGTTGTACGAGGATTAGGTTGGCTACCACATACTATATACATAAACTATATATATATTACATACTATAGTCTTTTCCTATCTCGTACTATGTATGTTGTTGGAACACCATTGTTTGTGGTTGCTTACTTTTTTTGCACCACGGACGTTGTTTGTCAACGACGCGTCATGGTGCATAAAAGTAATCAACTATTTTTTTATGGTTGTTTTAACTATAGCCCGTAGTTGACGCAAAAACAACTAAGGAAAATTGTTGATTTTACCAAGATTTTTCTTTCAGTGTAGTAGCACAAGGACAAGTGCTAGAAGAAGGTGAAAGTGAGTGTAAGAAGGTAAAAATTATATCATTTCAAGAAACACATGTTCTCTCTGCCAGTTATTCGACATTTCACCTTCCACTTGTTTATAAAGAAGCTATTGTCAACATATTAAACAAAAAAATGTATTTTTTTTTTTGATAAATTAGGCTACACATATTTATAAAGAGACTGATTCCAACTAGAATCATGCATACTCAACGAATAATATTCATTATAAAGCTAAAAAAAAAAGGTACAGAAAACTTGTTGCTTAAAAATTTGTTTTGCATTATAAAAACCATTAAAATCATAAAAACATTATAAGAGTCCATAATTCTAGCAAAAAATGGAAAATTCAAAAACGAAGAAAACAAGAATGTCGAGAAGATCATAAATTCATTGTTGTACCTCTGACTTATACCGTTTTCTCTTCGAAAATTTTCGTTATCCCAATCAACATTTGTAAGGATTAATAGTTGACAAAAAGCTACAATCCTAGCAAATAATCAAAGATTGGTATTTTTGTCTAATTAAAACTTTTACAGCAAAGTGAGTTAGAGGCAATCAGAAGAAAAATAATTTATCTTTTGGTAATTTTATGCAATAATGGTTTAATTGATAACGATGTCTTAACTATGGTTAAATGCGCAACGTATGGTATAAGCGACGCAGCAGCGTCCGCTCTAGGGACGGGCAACCCGGGCGGCATTTATATTGGGCGGAATTTTTACTGTTAATGTGATAAAATATTAATAAGCTAAACACCCAATTAATCGATATTTATTCTTGCCGATTTGTTTCTTTGGTGAAAGTTGACATGCAATTTACATTTTGTATTTACAGTTTTTGCCTTCAAGCTAAAAAAAAATTGTTTGTAGTCCATAATTCTTAATTTCTTTGAAAGCAACCATAACAAAATAAATAAAAGGCCCAAATGTGTCTGAGTCAAAGGTTAAAGTGTTGTAAAACTATGGATTCAGCTGCTCAATGAATTATTAATGCTGAAACAAACCATTGGTGCGAAGTATTTCTGAGAACTTTAACAATCACTAATTGCTTAGCAAAATTTGTCTGGCTTTTCAAAATACAAGCGACAAGCTGTTTGAGCATAATAACGGCAACCTTTTAAAAATAGCTATTGCTATTTGAAATTGATCCCATTATGGAAGAACACGTTCATAGAGTGCTCAAAAAAGAGGATACTAGAGCCCACTATCTCAGATAAAATCTACAAAATAAAATAATAGATATGTTCCATCAAAGTGTCGAATCCCATATTCTTAAGGAAATTAATAAGAGCAAATACTGTTCCATAATTTTAGATTGCACTCCCGACGTTAGCAAGGTGGAGCAAACTACTTTTGCTATCACATTTGTTTCAATCAATAAGTCTGATTTCAATGAGGCTGAAATAAAAATTAATGAAAGGCTTTTGGGATTCCTTCCAGTCGAAAGATCCACAGGGAAACAAATATCAGAAATTATATTTTATGAATTGGGTTTAAACTTGCAGGATATTAAAGGGCAGGGATGTGACAACGGGTCCAATATGATGGACAATAAAGTGGAAGAGCGGTCTAGAATTAAAAATTGTAATCCGCGAGCATTTTATGTTCCATAGAAACCGCTTATTTTTTTGACATAGTCCAAAAAATATATTTTTTTTCTTTCAGCATCTACTTTTACAAGGGTAATACATTTAAAACATGCGCAAAAATTTCCTTTGAAAGTATTGAGTGACATTAGATAGGAGAGTTGGATAAAGGCCTTAAAGCTTTTAGGATGTATACGACGCTTTGCTAAGCATTTATGAAAATCGAGAAATTGATAGAATTGATTTATTAAATAGTTTAAACTTTTGTGTTCAATTGTTCTCTAGCATAAAACATTAAACGGCCTTAGTCCAATAAGTAAGCTGATGCAAGCAAAAAATTTAAATTTAGCATCTGCGTTTGGTCTTTTACAAAACTGAAAAATTCTTTGAGAGCCTTCGATCGGATAAATCCTTCCAAGAAATTATTGTTGATTGAAGAAAACTGGCAGACGAGATTGACGTTGAAGCTAATTTTGAATCAACAATACCACGACACCGCGTATGAAAAAAAAACAAATTTCTCATACAAAGCACAAAATGAAATGATCGCAGATACCAAAGATACATAGATAGAACTATTAATTATGTAATAATATTGTAATTGATGAAGCATGAACAACTTAGTCACCATAGTAACTATGTATTTTCAAATTTTTTGTACAATATATACGATTTAAAAACCATGTCTAATGACACGCCACTAAAACAAGGCACGGATTTGGAAAGTATTTTGACTAATGTTGAATCTGTAGACATAAAACGGGTAGAATTTACAAAGAAAATGCCTGCGCTATCTATGCCTTTGGGCAAATAAGAAAATTTTAGCAATATACGAAAGCTAATAACAAAATTAAATTTTGATCCAAACTTTAATGTTGCCTTAATAATATTGTTGATTTGTGGAGGAATAAATTTTTCTAAATTAAAATTAATTGAAAAAGCAAAATCGTCTTAATGATTTTGGCTATTTTGGCGATTGAACATGAAATTGCTGGTCAAATAAAATTAAAAGAGGTAGCAAAAATATTTCCATAAATAAGAGTGAGAAAGAAAAGTTTCTTGTGACTTCAGCGTTGTTGATGTTACTATTGTTTAGTTGATGGTTTGGTTGTGCCAGCACTAATAATTTTTTTCAAATGACAACAATTTGCAACTAACTTTTAAATGTTAAATGTTGTGTTCAACTTGAATTTTAAATATTTTACATATTTTTTTCTAAATATACGTTTTAATTATAATTTACAATCATTTGATTTTCTCTTTAAGGGGCGACAATTTTTTTTTCATCCGGGGTGACATAAATCCGGGCACTGGACGCAGGAATAATACAAATATACATTTTAATATTTCTGTTTTTGCTGGTGAAGCACTCCACTGGCAGACTCTTACACTCCTGCTAGCAATGAAAACTGTGGTGGCAATTTAATTTATTTATTGCGTTCACTTCCACGAACCGATATCGGAGGCTTTTGTAAGTTAGTTTACCTCGCGCCCAATGTGGGATAAAAGATATATAAATCATTAAACTCGTTTCTTCCTAAATAAATATTGGAATGATTTTGTACGATAAGAATAAAGCTTGCTAGTCAAATAATTTATTGTTATTTGAGTAATACAAACATGATTCAGCAGAATTGGACAGTTTAATATTTCAGATGGATTTGAATACATAAATCCGCCTGATTTGGTTTACCAATGGAAACATTATAATGGCTTCAGGTATGTGATAGTAAATCTGTTTACTATCGCCATCTTCACGCTAACAAGATATTGTCATGTTACATTATCTTCTTCAGGAGCTACTAAATGGGCTATGATTCGAAAAACTTGACATCCAGCAATATAAATAACTAAACATTTATTCCAAAGCTTGCATTTAATGTAACTTAAGTTGTAAATTACATAAGTTAACGGAAAAGTACCCAAAAGTAAATAAAATCAATTTATTCCGTTCAAACCTTGTGCAGAAAGCGGATACACAGATTTGAGATCCACATCTGCTCAGTAAAATAAAAGTTGCACAGATAACGACAAACTGTCAAAACTGTCAAAATAGGGCGGACCGAATTCAATTCTAAAAGAAAAGCAAGAAAACTATAAAAAAAAATAAAAAGAAGATAAAGGAGGCAAAAAAGAAGTGGATATGTAGACAAAACTTTGAGATCAATAATCTATCAGTATCAAATGAAACTCGTTAAATACACATTAAAAGTTATTGATATATCATCGTCCCATATTGACGGAGTATTCAATACAGAATCTTTTAAAAATCATTTTACATAAGCAGCACAACCGCAGTCTCTATCATTGTATTTTCAGTGTATTTGTAATAATATTTGCAAAAAATATTCCCCAAAACTTCGTAGTTACATAGATGACCTAATCTGTTTGAGCTTAAGAGATTAGGCCACTCTAGAATTTTCGAAAAAACTTTCTTCTATTTCATTTTTTAATGGTCAAATAGGGCCTCAAAAATGATGTTTCAAGAGATTATCACCGGTAGAAATCTCTAAGTAATTGGTTTTCAAATTTTAGTACAAGCCTGCCTGGCGACTAATGTCCTATTGGAGAGGATTGAAGGTGCTCAGCTCATTGCAACTGGATAAAGCTACAAATACTTTGGCTGAGCACAAACATTAACCATCTCTTCGAATTGAAGTCTATGAAGCTATGAAGCCAGTCTATGATGAACTGACCATTGAATATCTTCTAACTCGATGCATCGACGGTTACACACAAAATAGTAACGAAAGCCTCAGCTCGACTGTGTGGGCATTGGCCCCGAAATCCATTTCGAGTAGTAAAACAGTCTTCGATGTAGCCTCGGATATTGCGATTTACTTGCAAATGACGGGCTTTTTTGTCAATTTGGCACATAATAGAGGCAATGAACTTGGGAATTGGGCCGAACAGGGACGAAATGTGCCTGGAGATCGGCAAACAGCTCATAAAGCTTACATCGCTGTCTGAAAGGGTAAAAAAGGCACGGGTGGCTCCAAGATCAAGCAGAAAAGAAATCGTAGAGCAGGGTAGTAATCTAAAAGCCCAATTGTATGATACAGGCATCGCAGATTAAAGTTAATGCAAAATTATTCATGATTTTCTACAACTCAAAACTTCAAACGCGTTCTACTCAAAACTGCATTTTTGAGGTTGGCTACAAACATAACTCAGACATATTTCAACCGATTCACTTGAAATGTTGAATATATCTTGAAAAATACATTGTCTGTTTAAATGCGTAGGATTTTTTCTTTATATTGCATAGTTCATTTGCTGTTAACAATTTTATGACAATTTTTTAGGTAAATTTTTTACTTTTCACTTTAAAAGTACGCCATTTGGCCGAAATTCAATATATCAAAAAAAAAAAATAAAACTTACGTACTTCTATAGCTGTTATTATACATAAATTCTATAGCTGTTATTATACAAAATTTATTGGCTCACCAAAATTCAAATATCAAAGGTGCTGTGTGTCCGGCCGTGTAGCCTGAAAAAAAGCATCGGAAAAACGCTGCACAGCCGCCATTTTGAACTTAATCGCTTCAAAAAATAATTGTATATGTAATTATTGTATATATTATTGTATGATATGTATGATACATTTTTTGTAGTCTAGATTTATTTTGTAGTTTTTCTAAAAAAAAAAGATCCCCAAAAAGCATATTTTTTCGGCCTCTAGAGGGACCTAACCCCTTAAATTAATTAGAGGGAGGCCAATTCATACCTCTCACTGGAGTCAAATCAAAAGCATGCTTCAATGTTAAACTGTTTGCTATTTATTTGTTGAGATACTCTTTTCATTACATCATTTACACAATGCATATTGAAAAATGCCACTCTAAATACAAATTTTATGGTCAACACATATTATCCGCTTATTAATTTAGTTTCTCAACATCCTCATATCAATCTAAGACCAATCGTTCACGCATGGTAAACACCAGAAATACTTTTTTTCATCATACATCTCCGAATTATTGACTTGGTGAACTAAATTTCTCAATATAAACCATGATTTCCGACAACTCAACTATCACAGCTCCATAGTAAAAAAACGAAATTGTATCTGCAAAAAAATTTTCATGACCAAACAATAAATATCGATCAACTAGTAGAATTGTTACACTTAATTACAAGCTCCATGACTTTGGCGATCGAATCAACTCTGGGAACGATGTAATCGAAAGCATCTTCTTCATCTTTTGGTAGTCGAGCGTGTCTCACTACAAGTATAGCAAACTATAAGATGTATATGCTGATTACGGCGATGGTTCCCGCAATTTTGATTGTTAACATGACGAAGCTAATTTTAAGCAGGTCATGAATCATGTTTTGTAATACAATGGCAGTGTTACAAATTATGACCGAATGACCCCCTACACATCTGTATTAGAGCGTAGCAGATTAATATCGATAAAAGACAACTAAAATTGAGAGTGATTTGTGTACAGTTGAGTGTGCAGTGTGTTGATTTTTGGTAATTTTAAAGGTTTTTAAATTAGAGGTTTTTTAAGAATGTAAACGTTTCAATTCAATGGGGTAGCTAAATGTAAACATGTGAACCATCAAGTAAAATGTGTCTTCGTATTGTAATGTGTTGTGCCTACATTATTGCATCTCAACAAATTCACTAACTACTAGATAGAAGCTATTTCCGCCTAATATGGAAAATACTGAAAATTGGATATCTTTGAAGTTTGAGTAAAAAAAAATATTTTGCAGAAGAGCGAGTGTCGAAACGGTTCTAGTTATCAGCGGAAGAGATACTATTACAGTCATTAGAGCTAGAATATGAAAAAATCTTACTAAATTCGTATTTAGTGGTAAAACAGATTACAAGTTTTCGTACCACGTGATATTTGTAAGGTTCTGAATATTCGAGGAAGGACGCTGCTTCTGAAAAGCGAGTCTGGAAGTTGTAGTAGAATAAATGAATAAAATCTCCTTTACATATTTTGTAACGCAGAATCACACAAAAAAAATATTGGTTATTTTTCACAGACTCTCGTCAGACAAGCAATTACTGAAAACCAATTGAAATAGTTTTCGATGCAATTGACAGTTAAAAAGATAATTTTCCAAATCTTATGTATTATACTTTTCGTAATCTTTAAAATATTAATAAAAAAAAGTATGATCAGTAATAACAATAAAATTGTTTAGAAAATCATTACATCATGTGTGAATGCTTTTCAAAATCAAACAAAAATTAAAATCAACAAACATACGACAAACATTGACAAAAGTTTTCATTAGCAGCAGGAATAACATTTAACATTTCTTTCGTTGAAAGATGTTTTAACTCACGCACCCAAAATCAACGCAAAATCTCCAATAGCCGATGGTGTTTTCTGTGAGGAAATTCTAATCGTGAAAAAAGATTGGACTGTAATAGGCTAAAGCGAGAAATTCTAATATCGTATCTGATCGGTAGAGACAAATTCATCAGGTAGTAGCAATTCTGAAAACGCGGAAATCACATTCTTCCAAAATTCATCTTATATTAGGTTTGTTTCTATCTTACCGAGATATTTTTAGTACATCAATTCTTCACGACAAACAGTTGGATTGTGAGAAAAAGCTGACATTACAAGTATATTGCATCCCAGCATTTCTAGATTTTGTGTTTTCGAGGAAATCGATTCATGAATAGTGAATCTTAATTTTGAGTCGTTCAAGGTAAATTTAATACTTTTTCACCCGAAAACCTACCCATTGAACATTTCCATACATAGTTATAAAAACAAATTCCGAACTCAATCAAGAAAAAAAAACACATCAGGGATTATGCAAGATAATTCACCTAAGAAATATAATGCATACTTTAAATACCGTGCACATTTCACATACGAATGACTATAACATTCATAAATTGTATGTGCTTCACTCGACAAACACCCGCAATTTCTTCAAAGCTCGAGCTTAATGACTGCGTGAATTGCAGCGACTATGCAATTAATCAGGCATGCGTGAACTGTTAACAAGCATTCCATCGAGTGCAACTAAATAGACCGCAAATTAGCGGTGGCAGAGCAATCTTAACTCTTTAATGATCTTTTCCATTATTTTGCAAGTTAGCAGTAATATCGTCGTTGAATGTTGTTATGCTGGAGCATTAACGCGATTACTTTGTTTCCCAATAAAAAAATTCAAATTATTCTAGCTTTTTATGACGTGCATTGAAATATTGTATGTTAATGCATACAATGTTACGGTCGGCGAAAGACTCAATTTACAGCTGCGATGTGAGTAAAAGATGTTTTCTGTCGAGTGGCAATAAAGAAATTGTCTTGTTATGCAGATTTCTGCAATTAACGTTCGCTATCGGAACCTAAAATGGTTGTGTGATGTAAATTCAACAAAAACACATGCAGATAAAAGTAAATTCTTATTAAATATTCCATCTTTTTAAAAATGAGATCAAGTCTTAACACGACGGAATTAGAGAAGGCTAAAAGATCTTGGATTAAATATACTATATTTTTAAATATAAGATCAATTCTTAACATAATTGATTTAAAGAAGGCTAAAAGCTCTTGGAAATTTTGCTTAAGGTTGAGGCTGGTCATGTATAGTATATTTGGATTGAATACCGTAGATAGAAACTGATAAATAAATCAAGCAAACATTGTATTTTTAGCACTCTTTGGGTGCTATTTTTTTCATTCTTCGTGGAAAGCAGTGGGTTTGTTTCAAATTTCCCATAAAAACATAACTGAAAATCATATTAAAAGGGAGAGAAAATACAAATAAAAAGTTGAAAGAAATAAACGAAAGTAACGAGAAACGACTAGAGAAGAAAAATAATTGAAAAAGATACATGTACTTCATTTCCAAAAATTGTATTTTCGGAACAACTCTAAATTAAGAGGAAATGATTTGAAACTTTGCCGGACAAATGCAGAAATATGTCAAAAATTGAACTACTAAACAGATTCAGCTTATAATCTTGCAGATGCAGTATATAATAAAAAAAAACCAATGAATGAAATCTCATTTAAAGTGCAAAGAAAAAAATGTGTGAAAAATAATAAATAAAGAAAATAATAATAATAACTTTATTGAATACGTTTTGGTGTTGTGTGGTACTATATCTTAAGGTTAGTGTTTAGACATAGCTTTTTTCAGAAAGTTGTTCTTGCGAGGTGCTTAGTATAGAATATAGGAAAAACATACTAAAAACCTAATGTTGTGCTTAATCTAACTTAAATAAAATTTTAAAAACTATGATTCATGACTTAAGCCAGCTACGTATACAGTAACTGTCGTTACAAATTAACGATCAGAGATGCAACCAGAGGATTATTGGATGTTGCGCATTTGTTGAGACATTTTTGGGTCAAGTCTTTAGAGATATCCAGTACTTTCTTGAGCTTTGTTGAAGCGTGCAGCCGATTAGTTGAGTAATAAAAGGGTTTGTTAAGAATAATTTTTAAACATTTGTAATATTTGCATACTTTTGATATGTGATACTGCACAATTACTCCATTTTTATCTGACAATTGGGTCGTGAGTTGTCGTGAACGGAAGTTGTTTATGCTTCAAATATAGGTCAATTGGAAGAGGTGGAGGAAGGTTACCGTTCTTTCCCGATGTGAAATTTCAAAAGTTTTCCTTTGGTTGTATAGACAAAGCATAAGATTTCTATATGAGTTGATTTTCATTGTATAAGACTGTGGGTACACTTACATATATATACTTCAGATACATACATTCCACAACTCTCCCCAAACACTACACTAATTACAAACTAAAGACACTAGTAGGCTAAGCAAAAATGATTGTCATTCAAAATAAACCTAGACAGAGAGACTTTGTTTCCTTCATGAAAAAAAGATTAGATACTAATTGTCTTAGTATTAAAAACTGTTGAAAACAAACATTGATTAGAATTAATAATAAAACTGTTTAAATCAACATTTATTGGAGTTTAATTTAATAGAAAGATTAAATGAATAATTTATTGTAGATAAAAATATATGGAAGTTGCGGCTTCTAAAACACGAAAAATTTTTCATTAGAGTCGATGGTTTGAAGGTTTTCATTTTCAATATCTGCCGCAGCTGCAGAGTTACCAGCACGTTCATAAAAAACTACACAAGTCTATAACTTACTAACAGAAATATGTCCTGTAAGTTTCACTTTGATTTGATAATCCGGTCAAAAGCTATCGCAATTCAAAAATTTTCAAATTTTTCCAATCTCATTTTAGACAACAAGCGCACACATAGGGTTAAAAATTTCACAAAAATTATCATATTCACATTTGAAACCCGTTCAAAATTCATTTCAAAAACTTTATTATTGCAAAAGTTATTTGTTGACAGAAAAATAGGTATATTTAAAATATCACTAAAACAGCCGCCAGCGCCAAAGGTATAAAGATTATTAACTTTTTGTGAGATTTGGGACTATGCTGCATATACACTAATGTATCCTGAAAATTTTAGTACAATCAGATGGTGCATTCCTGAGATTTTTTTCACTGAAATTTAAATATATATATACAGTGGCTCGCAGCTTATTTGATACAGTGACTATTTAAAAATGCAAATCACTGTTACTTTGAAATAAAGAACCCTATCCAAAAAATTTAAACGTATTTGACTAGATGCATGTTCAACGAATACAATGCAAACAAAAAGTGTTCCAGCAATAGTCCTTGCCGTCCAGTAAAAGAGAAATACCACTGGCGCAGAAAAATTGCAGCTCACAGCTTATTTGATACAGATACTTCAATGCGAATAAACTTCTATTTGTCACGGCGTTAATCTGTATTGTTTTTGTTTATTGAATTTGTGATGGTGTTTAGACATTGGCTTAAGTAATTTTTAGCAAGATCTTGTAAGCTGAAGTGTCAAAATGAGCAAAAATTGTAAAATGGGTCATCGCACCACAATTGAACAGCGCGAATTGGTATAAAAGCACTTTAAAAAAGGGCAAAGTGTTCGAAAAATTGCTGAAAGTTTGAATTTGAGTGTCTCTACAGTGCAGCACATAATTGAGCGCTTCGTTCACGAAAGTCGAGTAGAAAATAAGAGGAGAAATGCGCCAAACAATATTTTCACCGTATCCGACGAACGATACATTGTAAGGAAAGTGAAAGCAAATACAAAGATGACCGCTCCGAAATTGGTTACTGAGGTTCATCGTGAATTAAGGAAGTCATATAGTGCTGAAACCGTCCGACGAGTGCTTCGCGACCATGATTTCAACGGGCGAGTAGCCCGTAGGAAGCCATTCATTTGCAAAAAAAATACAATAAGCCGATTTGCCTTTGCCAAAGAGAATGTGGGAAAGCCATCCGCGTTCTGGAATATGGTTATTTTTGCGGACGAGTCCAAATTTAACATTTTTGGCTCCAACGGAATATCATTTGTCGGGCGCAAGGCAAACACTGAGCTAAACAAGGAGAACCTCAAAGCTACTCTGAAGCATGGTGGTGGTAATGTGATAGTTTGGGCCTGCATGTCCGCAGTCGGAGTCAGAAATTGAAAGTTTATTGAGGAAACAAAGGACCAAACAAAGTACCTTGATGTACTCAAAAACAATTTGCTGCAAAGCACTGAAAAACTGGGTGTTAGCAACCAATTTCGGTTGTACCAAGACAATGATCCAAAGCACAAGTCGGGAATTGTGCAGTCCTGGCCAATTTGGGATTGCCCTCATTTGATGTCTCCGCCGGCACAGTCACCGGATATGAACGTCATTGAGAATCTGTGGACTTTGTTGGATAACAACATTAGAAGACACAAGATTTCTAATAAACAAGACCTGAAGAAAGCACTGCTAGAGGATTGGCAAAAAATTACTCCTGACATCGCAAAAAAACTCGTTGACTCAATGTCGAATAGGCTCCAGGCTCTGCTTAAGGCTAAGAGCTATCATACGAAGTATTGAAATCAACTGGAAACCTCATAATTCACAACAATTTTAATGTTTAATCAAACTGTATCAAATAAGCTGTGACATGAAATTTTTTATTACTTTTAGTTTTTTGTTTTTTAAGATGTAAAACAGCAACTTTGTAACAAATATAAACCTGTTAAATAAACAACAAACATTTTTCTTCAAAATGGTGTTCAAATTCTTTTGATATTGTTATTATGTTTTGAGTTATTGCAATTTAATTTTTTAAAGAAGCACTGTATCAAATAAGCTGTGAGCCACTATATATATATATATATATATATATATATATATATATATATATATATATATATATATATATATATATATATATATATATAAATATTTATATATATATATATATATATATATATATATATATATATATATATATATATATATATATATATATAAATATGAATTTTTGGCCAAAGTGACTTTAATACTAATGTTACTAAATACTAAACTGTACCGAACAAGGAAAAATGCATAATCACTAACAATCCAGTGAATACCTTTTTATTTCGGATTATCATTCTCGGATTATCCGGTCGTCATTTCTCGTGAACAGAAGTTTCGAGTGCTGAAAATAGAGATAATTTGGTGATGCGTTGCCGTTCTTGTGCAAATCGAAATTTTGAAAACTCAAATTTGACATGATGGACAACGGTTAAAATTTGTCAATGATTTGAATTGTTTGCCAAAAAGCAACACAATTTTCAGGAAGGTCTATGATTTACAAGATTTTTGTCAGGAGCCTGCCGTACCTACAGAGCTGCCTGCACTGTTTTGAAAATCCATGTGTGTTAAATTTTAGTCAACATCAATACTATCTGCAATTTTCGCGATGATTCAATGTTTCTGGCAGAAGTTATGACAAATCGCAATTTGAAAAAATATCTTTGCCTATTTTTAGGCACTCAGCACCCACACACGGCTCAAAATTTCCAATTCTTTATCATATGCAAGCTTAAAACATAATGAGTTTTCATTCCCAATACTCTTTTAACAAAAATTTTTTTTTCTTCGAAAATTAGTAAGAAGCTTCAAAATTTCGGTGCACAAATGGCTTTTATAAAGGAGGATTTGAGGGATAGTTTGAAAATCGTTGGGGAATAAAAGTTGCTAAAGCTACTTAAAATCCTGTAGTATTTATTTACCGGCTCATTAGCTGCATATATGGTGGAATGTGGATATTCCTTTAGTAAACTATTGAACCTGGTGTTCCTTACGGGGATATTTATCACAATTTTAATACTCAGGAATTCAACTCTACTAACGCCTCTAATGACGATATCATCATTCTTCTGGATGCAAATGAACTTAAGTTCAAATGACTCAGTCTAGACTAATAGGGAGGTAAGTTTTCGAAGTCGTTCGGGTTGTACAGTACTCTTAGGGCGAAAAGTAAAAATTGTTTTTGAATAGACTCAAGTCTGCTACTACGGATTTCAAAGGATGAGTTCCAGATAATACAAGCTTACTCAAGAAGAGGGCGTACAAGTGCAGTGTGTAATGATCTTGTGGGCCACAAATTTTTAAACTCCTTGGCCCGTCGTTTAATAAAGCCGAGCTGCTTATTCGCACGAGAAAGAGTTTCCCATCCAAGACAACACCGAGATCAACAACGCTATCAACGCGAGTTAAAAAGCTAAGCAATAACAAAGTCGACAATTATATTCATAAATTAAATGCCACAAAAACAACCGAAAAAAAAATTAATTGATTTTTAGCTTGAAATTTGGGGGCCCGGTAGCTCTGCTCGCCAAGGCGTCAGGCCGAAAAGCGGCGTGCTACGGAGCCTGCGGGTTCGAATCCCGCCAGTGTAAGCTGTAAGTGTGAATGCATGTGATTGACTATGAGGGTGGCAAATGGGCCCAAACTAGTGGCCTAATGCTAGCCGCGTTCCCGGCAGCCCTCTTCACTAACCTAACCTAGCTGGAAATTTTTACTAAAAAACACTAAATTTTCTTTTTCCAATCTATTTGATAGCCAAATTATTAGCTAAGCACTTTCATTTCAAAAGCTAGATATTTATTAATTCATTTTATACTGAAATACAATAATTACTATTTTTCCTTATATTACATACAATTTATCTTAAGTATATCAGACAATAAACAATTTAACTAATGAATAACAACTTGCAGTTCCATCATATTATTACCGTCATTTGACAATAACATCCACTGTTCGAATTTCAGTAGTAGAAATTGACCACTTCTGAAAACCGTGCGGTAATCTTGATTGTTTCGAATTGAGTATATTTTCCCTGAGTGCACTATGTGACATAGTGGGACGTGTGGCTTCCTGGACCAAGCAATAAGAGTATAATAAATCGGCAGATCTGGAAGTGATAGCCCTGTCAACCATAGCATCAAACTGATTTCATTGTTCTTCACGCATCGTTTTCGACATTTCATTGGCGGCCGAATCAATTCCGATAAACTTATCTTAGTTGACATGAGCAAAACCGGCAGATAGTCCTTGAATTCTCTACTACCTAGGTCTTTGACTTTATCGGTCACTAAATACATGGCGCGACATTTGTTGACGCCATAGTGACCGATTTTCGGATCCAAGAAAATATTTTTATGGGATCCTGGTGCCATGCTCTCGACTGGTATTTTATCATGGTCGACTTTTATGTGCCTAGCGAACTCCGATACAAATATCAATCTACTGCAGGAGGATATCGGACAAATTATCGGACTTCTGGGTATATTCAAATCGGCGGCCCGCCGAGTTTGTCTGCTTGTCTTGGCGAAAGAGTTCTTACTGGAGGCTGGCAGATTTTCGTACTGCGGTTGCATCGTAAATGCGTCAAAGATCAAAGGAAAGTGAGCACGAGATGCTATTATGTTGACTTGCTTAAGGAAGTTCTGCGTAGAAAACTTCTGTTTTGTCGTGCTATCAAAGCCCTTCTGGCTATCGATTGCAACAACAAATGAATCAGATTTGAGCTTTGCATCTTCCGTTGCTTTGTATCCACCCTCAGCATTCTTATTCAAGTCGTCTTCCGAAGGTAAATTCATTATGACGTTCTTTAAATCTTTAAGACGAAGGTTTGGATATTGTTTTTGCATATAACGAACCAAACAGTTTATGTCATCAATATTGCTGGTACCAGTGCCAGGCATTTCAAAGTAATCTCCAGCTTGAGCCAAGTGCGTGGATCTAGTCCGATTGGTTAGCATACTACTTGAAATGTCATTTTGTAATTTGAAGTCCGTTTCTGCGTGACAAAAGTAAAATAGATTGCCACCAGGCTTCAAAGCTTCCGATGCTTGTTCGTGCTCGGAACTCGTTTCAGGAATGTTAGGAAGTGGTTCTTTAGTAACTGCGAACGAAACTTCCGGTCTTTTTGTTGGGAAAGTGTGATCTGAAGATGGTAAAATTTTTATAGGTTGAACAAGTGTCTTAACTTGTACTAAGTTTTCTGGCGTTTCTTGTGCCAAAGAATGTACATTGCTATTTTCCGGCCAGCTTTCTTCCTGGCCCAAGAAGTTTTCAGAGTCAAAGTCCATCGGTGATGATTCTGACATCATAAACATTGACACTTCTTGCATGTATGGGTCTTCACTGGAAGATTGTGATTTCATCTTGGACGCTTTGACATCTTTTATGGCTGAAGACTGCATTGGAAGTTTCGGATATGATTCAGTCGAATTAGCAGTTGAGTGATCAGTCTCCTTTGATAACTGTTGCACTTGCAATTTTATTTCTTTGGCAACTCGGCTTTCGACTTCTTTTTCATACATTCCTTGATTTTGATTTTCAACAGGCACACATTTCAAGTAGTTTTCATTATCAAAAGAGTATTTACTACGTATGTCTTGATTACAATCATTTTCAAAAGGTGAATAAACTTCTTCGAGGATTTTCTGTCGTAAAAGCCATTTTGACCGCCGAATCATTTCTTCACGCCGCGAATTCCCACGAAACGCCACACACGAGTAAAACGAATTTTTGATTACTTTTTCGATCTCTGCACTGATTGAATCGGCCAGGAAGTTCTCTTTTCCTGCTCCGGTTGCATCATAAAAAAGAATCTGTGGTGGTATCGAACCCATATCTCCTTTAACCATGAACTTCGTTTTTGGTCTAGCTTTTTCTTCGCCGAATTGTGAGTAAATTTGCTCGAGAAGTTTTTGTCGCAGGCATATGGTTAGGTTACTCTGAAATTTCAAATTAGGGTTAGAAGTTGTTTTTGGTGGTTGATATATAATTTCGCATGAACTTTTCGTGGTCGGAATAAATATGTTAAGGTCTTTAGTCGGCGTATCATTGTCTATGATTTCATTACTGGTCTGCGTTCCAATTGAATTCGTTGGAGGCTTTCGAGAAGAATCGATCTCTAGTTTATTTTTCAGTCTAGTGGGCGTTTTCGTTAGAATGGCTTGAGACGTGAGGGATTTATTGTTGGCCACTTTATAAACAGTGACAATTGCTGGTGGTGAATAATTGGTCGCCTTCCGGAACTCCGAAAGATGTTGTATCAGTGTGCTAGAGTCAGATGATTCATCGCCTGAAGAATCAATATCAAATGGTTCGAATGACGGGAAGCTATCTTCGTGGGTGGGAAGTTTTTCAATGGAAGGGCGAGGAATCTGGAAGAAAACGGCAGTTGAAACAAACAATTTTATTTTAAAATAAAAGCTTCGTAGGTTGAATAATTCGATCTAAGTCAAATGTAGGTTGTTCTTTCCGTTTAACAATTTAGTATATTAAAAATGTCCTGTAAACACTCCAATAACAATGAACGGTTCGCAATAACTGCCAAAGTATCTTACTAGTTGTAAAAACCCCAATTTATGGATGAAATACACAGCCTACATATTGAAACCAAGACTTTTTATCAAGTTTAACAACACGAATATGATATGGATTTTATGCAAACTGAAACTTTTCTGATACTTTTCTTACCGTGAAATCATATCCATTATTTTCATTAGTGTCACCACCGGCAATTTTTGCTTTATCTACATCATTGAATCGTTCGAAATCCTCATCCAAATCATAGCGCTGAACAAATTCCTCGCCACTTCTATTTTCATCCTGATCCTTACATTGTTTGGACTCATCTTTTTTTTGGAAAGGATCGCGGAAGATAGTTTTTGGTACACCTTCCAGGAACAATTCAGTACGCCGAATAATTTTTCCACCACAGATACCACAGTGCGACCTATCGTTACTCTCTTCACTGCACGAACGACACAATACGTGCCCATATTCGCATATATAGCTGTCGTAATTTTTCAAATGAATTGAAAAAACTTTACATTTTGAGCAAAGCATTGCTTTTTTTCTTTAAGATAACGGAAAATTTGTAGATGAATTAAAACAAAATAGTCGATCGAAAGTAATTATTATCAAAACGAAATAATTTTATGTTTGTATATTGGAAATTTATAGGGCTTACGAGCTGACAGCTGTGAGCAATGTCTCGCTGTCGATAGAAGGCCAAGGAACCAGCGCTTGTCAGATTTCACTTATGTCCTAGGTGTTTGTCATCAGTTTTTGTATTGTAACTTTATCTTCTTAAGTATTGATTAGAAAAACCCATGCTAGGCAGCAGTTTCGGATTGAGTAAATTGCAATACGTAGGTAAGCGTGTCAGAATTTGTCTTAAAGGAAGGTAATGAAGAAAGGTGATGCTTGTGCCTAAAAAAGGCAAAGCATGTAAGTGATCTTGATAAAGCTTTTCGTAGCTTCTTTCAATGCATGTAATTACTTAACTTGTTTACTGGTGCTTATACCAAAATTTTCCTACCAAAATCTGAATCCTACCAGGATTGAAAACTTGGCAGCCTATGAGTCTAAAATAAATCTGCCAAAATTTTGACAAAGCAATTTCAATTTCATGTTTTCTTGTAAATAATTCGCTTATCAAATGCACAAATAGCAGTGTAAATAAAATAGCTAATCGTTGGAACAAAATTATCTATTTTCCCATCCGCGTCGCGTACTGTGTGCCAACCCTCTGTCTCATATTTCCCATCAGTTACCATAAAAATTCCGATGTCCGCTATTTAATATTTAGATTCTATTTATTTTTATATATTCCGCTAACAGTACGTTCGCGTTCGGGTACAATGCTATGCTCCAAATGTAAAATTTTTTCCATTCATCTTCCAAATTTCGATAGTTACATATGTGAATTCGGCCATGTATTCTGCCGGACTTGTTCACCTAAACCCTATAGTCGATGCACCATATGCACCGGGCAAATTGTTCGGCGAGCTGAACTCTTGATCGAAGGAGTTCCAAAAACGATTTTTCGTCAGACGCAGACAGAAGATTGCAATGACGCAAGCGATGCGGATGTCGACGCCAAGGTCAATATGGATTCTGAATCGGAAGAGGATTGGTCTAGGTTGTTTGATTTCCGAAATGTAGAGGTAGGAACCGATTGGGCCAACTATTCGGTTTACAGAATAGTGTTATTAATTTAGTTTGAATCGTTTGGAATCTCTCATTGGTTTTATTAAAGGCGTATACTGATAATAACCACAATTTCGATTCACCCGATCATTTCGGCCGTGAGGAAAACGCAGCACGAATATATAATAACGGAACTCGTGGCTCATCTGACATACCCAAAAGATTTCCATCGAATCATGACGTCAGAAAAGACTATGGAGGTGACACAATCAAAACAAGAAGGAGTACTTACCAGCTTCAAACACCAAGCAGCTGTAGTATTAAAATTGAGGTAAATCCTTTGCTATGAATGACTAAACTTAACTTTCATTCATTTGAAATACAAATATCCACAAAAAGGGGACTAAAAAAAGCAATTTTGTCGGCTTTAAAATCTGCAAACGCTTATAAGTGAAAACCCAATCAATTGCTTATTTGCCTAGGATAAAGCAATATTTATTTGGCTCTTGTTCTCTATAGCGTATCTTACCCAAATATTGAAGCTTCTACTGTACAAAGGGGAGTGGTCTTGCGAGTATTCATATATTGATCCGACACTTGGATGCTCAGCAAAAAACTCTCTGAACAATTCGAGGAAAGTTTTGCGGAAGATCGTTGGCCCCACATGTGAAGAAGAGCGATTCCCGAGACGCTGCAATCATGAGTTGTACGATCTGTCTAGAAGCAGACATAATTAGAAAGATAAAGCTTGGAAGACTCCAGACTCTCTTGGAACTATTTCTATGCGACAAACATATAGCTTAATATGTAAAGTGTAATTAGAATTGATAACAATTGAACTTTCCCTTATACCAATGTTTCACTGTGCCTTGAAAGTACTGGGACGATGTGTTTGCTGACGCGATGATGCACACGAACCGTCCATATTGATTCAGGGAACGGAAGGAGGCAAAAAGTTTTAATCTTGTTTGCTCTTTAGTTCAATATAAGAGAGCATTGTAGGAGAGTCAAGTCTCGAAAGCAATATGCTGCTTACAGTATTTGAAAAAACAAGGAACCTCTTCGGTAAATAATACATACCATTCCAACAAGCTTTCATGTCTTGGATTAGGCAGAGCATGTAGACTAATAAATAGCACGGAAAGAGCGATATTTCGCGATGGGTGAGAAGGGAATGTTGAGGGTTTACGGATCAGCTGGTGCCTGAAAAGAGGGTGCACGAAAAAAGTACGTTTTTCTATATGCAAAAGTAAGAAAAGCATATTCTCGACCCTGATACAAAATGTGAATGTATGCTTAAAAAGACCCAAAACCAAATAAGTTCACTTTATCATATGCGAAAGTAAAAGAAGCATATTCTCGGCCCCGACAATTGACCAATGAGAGGTTAGATCCCATCAAGAAATAATAAACGCAGCGAACATTCGCTGCCAACAGCCAACATTTTCGTTAGTGGATGACATAAACGTAACAGAGATGTTCTTTTTATTATCCAAACGGTATCTAAGCCCATTTTCTTTGTTTAACGTCCGCACCTACGGTCAAGTTTTATCGGACGGCCCACCATTAGGGCTGGGACTAACAATGTCAGTCACCATCGACTAAGCAAACAAGGCAAGCCTTGCTACTCATGTCTTCCAGTGTGTGCTGGGGAAGGGTCCCAGTCACTATACTGATTAATACGAGGTCCGCCCAAACCAGTGGCGTGGCGTGACAATTTTCCGAAGGGAAGCAATTGGCTGATGTCCATGTTCCATGGTTGATTACGCTTTCCGCAAATTCGTTACGTGTAATAGAACCCCTCTATAAAATCACCCAGGAATTACTAACAGGGACGTGAGAAAAAAACATTAAACAGAAAAATAAACTAAGAATCTTTAAGTAAAATAAAAAGCCCACTCTCACTTTTAACGATCTCTCGGTCTCAATTAGCACTATCATTTTCAGTTATATATTCCACGAGCTATTTTAATTGCTCATTATTATAGAAACAATTTGCAAAATAACCGACCATTAAAAGTCCAAAGTTTTGGAGTTAATTTTGGAAGCATTTTTTCAAAGCACATAAACTCATTGTCTTTATTGAAAAACTAGTTATAGATTCGGAAAATATCGACATTCGCGTATACTATTGAACGATTTAGATAAAATCAAATTTAAAATCAAATTTAATTTGAGAAAAAATGAATAAATATTGCGTTTTTATACATTTTTTTTGTACATGGCTGTTCAGATATTTTGGCAGATATTACAGAGGCTCCTCAAGGCTTTAAATTTTTGGACAGTATGCAAAACAAGGTAAAATGAACGGGACGCAGTTTGGTTATCAGAAACATCTGTGAGATTTATGAAAGTTTCTTTAACTGCACCGGAAGAAGTAATATAACCAAAGGTTGTTGAAAGTTGTGATCGATATGATATATCGGTTGTTTTTTCTAATATTATTGCTATGAATTTGCTTTTCTAAATTTCATTACAAATATCTTTCAATATTTTTTTTGAAAACCAACTAACGTGTTCGTTTTGAATATAATTAGATGTTCCGGAAGAAACACTTGCTTGGTCTAAGTGAGCTGGTAATTATCGGTTACGCACTGTCAAAAGATTTATTGTCTTTAGGTGATCTACCCCTATTGCAAGAATACACATTTTCATTATGACTATGGAATGCTTCTTCTTGACATCCTAAATGACACACAAAGTTTATTAGAATTTTCATTGTTTCTCAATTTCTCCTAACTGTGAGCAATATCACTGAATATTTATATTGACTACTCAGCAATTCTTCAAATCACCGGAATCAAACTTGGAAAGTAAAAGGACTGAATTGATGTAACCAGTGCTATTTCTACCATGCCTGTTCACAGCTTAAACATTATTTAAATTGCAAAATCCGATATTTCGCCATGTGTCTGAAACGCTTGAAAGTAGAACACATGACCAGCAAAACTATTTTTGTTTAATATTACAACCGATAATCCGTTCCGAGTTTTTCATTTATTAATTTTGCGATCAAACTGTCGAGTAGGTATATGTCTTTGTTGTAGAGACAATTTTCAAATTCGGTTTTGATCGGTCCTGGTTGATGATGTGCTTTTTTCAGCAAATTACCGAGATCCAATGAAATAAAATTTAAATAAGTTGACGAATTCTAAAATTTTGGCCCACAGAACAAGTGAATGCATTCATCTATTTCAACCTTTCAATATTTCAAATATCAATTAAAAGTATCATGCAATTTTACACAGTAATTTTACACATTCAATTCTACACAATTCTAGTCTACAACTTCACCTATTACTACCAAATCCTATAAGCTATAAGTGACTAAAAGCATTCGCCAATTGAAAACACCTTCATTAAAGCTTCTATACAAAATAGAACATGCAAAAAAATAATGTCATAATATAAATCATAAATAAAACAAATAAAATAACGACTCATTGAATCCATAGCCTCTGGCAATGCTTGTCACATATCGTAATTCAAATTCGCTCACAGCAAGTATTCTTCATTCACAAAAAATCTGTACAAGCAAAGTAAAATGATAGCAATAACAATTTACCCTGCTGCTAGTGAGGGGAACGCAGGAATATGTTCCTCCGCTCTGAGTCTCTCTCTTGAGAAGATCATTTCCCCTAGGAAGCAACATTTTCATTGCTTCCAAGCAGATCGTACGAACACATTTTTTTTAATGACGTCACAGTCTAGTCTATATGGGGTCAAGCAAATGGTCGTAGATGCAATTTTTACGTTGCTTCCAAGCCGTTGTTGTGCTTTCATTATTTTCATTCTGTGGCGTTACCAGATCAACTGTGTGAGATGTTCACAATTTAATTTGAAAATTTTTTTTTAATAAATGTTTATACGCGATTATTTATACGCGATTATTTATACGCGATTATTTATACGCGATTATTTATACGCGATTTCGAAAAAAAAACAATTTAAAATGCATGTCAGCCAAATGTAAGGGAAGCAATGCTTCCCTTGCTTCCATGAACGCCACGCCACTGGCCCAAACCTCTGTTATACTCCAAGGTATAACGCCCGGCCATATACGCGGCTCCACGTCGCCTCCGGAGATAAATCTCCGGTAGACTAACCAAGCGCCGGTTTGGATAGCTACTTCGCTGTAGTGTAGCATCCTCCCCGGATTAGGCTCTAAAAGCCACAACCCCCGCGTTGCTCCCGCAAGGGGGCCTTTCCCAGCGGTAGGGCTGGACCGAAGTCCAGGGGCTCCCTACCACCCGCGGTCTCGTGTGTTTTACAACCCCGGTAAACTGGTTGGTTATCCTCTCTGTGGTTACCTTCAAGCACAGAGAGGACCTTGACACTCCTTGTTCAGCGCAGTGGGGACACTCACTGGCCTTCTCTATAGACATCAGTCTTTCTTTAGAGATACTTAAGTCCATTTTCTATGGTCCGACTTTTCTTATTCTGACACTTCTTGTCTTTCCAGCGCAGTGGGGACACTCACTGGCCTTCTCTATAGACATCAGTCTTTCTTTAGAGATCTTATAGTCCATTTTTCTGATCCGACTATATTCCTTATTTTAACTATATCTACTTATTGCAACTTAAGTTAGACATATACTTATAATTACCCCAACTTATAACTAAGACATTTACAAGGTGATGGTTAAACTTTTTGCAACTTATTTCTACCCAAAACTTACAACTAGGGTGAACTTCAGGTGAGGGTACATATTTACATAAGCCTTCTTTATGCATTCTTGTAGGCATCGTTAATACTACGACTTAGCCGTACTTATGGGGAAGTGCAGGGATTCGCGCTCCCTGAAGCCAGTCCCGAGAGACTGACCCCCCATACACTGGCCGAGGACATGTGGGATGCCATCCCCTTTGGACCCGTTGCGATTCCCGAAGGAAAAGCAGGGGTCCTCCTCGCACGAATCTCCCAGTGAGGGTGTACCTGAAGAACATATATAGTTCAACTGGCGTTGTTTACCCCCACTGGGGTTATCCAAACGGTATCGTCAAATCATTAAAAAAAAAAAAAAAAAAAAGTGTTTTTGCAAAGTATATGTATATTGCCTAGTGTGAACGAAAGAACGTATCTTATCGTAGCATTGCCGCTGGCAGAGTATTTTTTGTCTGGTTTCAATTTTCGAAATCGGGTACTGCTATCTATTTTTCGCAATTTGTGGGGTAATGTCATAATTTATATCGCAAATCACGCGCTTTCCGTACTATTTGTTCATATACCGTGCAATATACGCTTAAATAATGGTTTCAGTACAACGTTGCATATTTGACACGCTAACATATTACTTCAGCTATGAAATCAATAATATTCATTTGATGCAAAGGGTGCCGAAAGCAGTTGATCAAAAATCTTAATAGCTTCATATTACAAAGCTGGTTGTATGTGTATATTAGTGTTTACTCATTTTTCAATCTTGATGCATTTTTTTCTATTCTAGTGATTTTACCTGAATCTTTTCCCTTGATTACTGTTAAATTGCAAGGGGCTTCAAATTTAGTTGGTAGCATTCCCATAAAATCAATTAATACTCATTTTTACCTGAATTTTACTTTTTTTATCTATAACCTTAATTACATGATACAAGTTAATATCTTCTATTTTAGGAACCCAGCATTACTGATCCTAAAGAATTCTACATGAAGACAATATATGGAAACAGATCTCCTGATTTCGATTCAATGAAAAGTCATTATGATCGATTCAATCAAGCCAGCTCAATTCATGAATACTATAAACGGCCAGAGCCCATCACAGGCACGAATTCTTCTTCGAAAGCTGATTTCAGAGGCGGTGATCTTGGTGTCTCTGATTCGAGTACCGTCATCCAACATTTGAATGAATTTCGAAGAGCAACAAACTACATGCCTCCATCAAACGTCAATGCATACAAAGTGAAAGACGACGAAATCATGTCAGAGCCTGCTATCATCACTACCTCCAAAACACAAATTGATTCTCAAAAACCTGCGGGTGAGGATCATTCAGCGCAAAAATCTCACGTCCCTTCTCAGTCCCGAAAACAAGTCCCAGGATTATCTCATACCAGCTCTTCAAGCTCGAAACCTCGCAAGGTTGATGTGGGAACTATGATGGACATTTGCATAGCTCCGTCGACGAACACTCCTGAGCCTACACGGAAAGAACCAGAGTCTGACTCAGTGAAACTTCAGAAGAAAGAACGTCAATCAAGTTCCACAGCTGCAGAGCCAACTATAAGCTGTGATACTACGCCCAAAAACGGAAGCTCTAGTCTGCATGCAGTCCTTCGCGAGAAGCTAAAACATGAAGTTTACTCACAGTTCGATTCAAAACCGAAGAAAACGCAAAACGCGTTTATGGTTCAAGGACAAATGAATAATGAAATCTCTCCATCACGTGCAATTCAAGTCACGGCAATTCCTAAAGTGAATAGACTTACAGATGCAATTAACACAGAAGTAGAAAAAGCTTTGAAAAACCTGGCGATGTTTCCCAAATTTAACTTCAACGGGAGCCAAAAACGTGACGAGATTGTGAAACAGTCGAAAGAGATGATACGTCGCCGAGTCATGGAAGAAGTTTACTCGCATTTCGAAAAAAGCCCGGAAAAGGCTGCCGAGGGAAAAGAAAATTTTTACAACCAAATCCAGTTGAAAGGGAATTTGCAGGATAAGAACAGTGATGCTGAAATATTAGTAGAAAATCCAGCCAGTTTCGTTAAAGATAACGGAGAAGACAATGTACAAGACAACGACACAACAACAATTCAAACTCTTCAAGGTTCGCTGCAAGAGAGAGACTATAGATCTGTTGGAATGTCCACTGAATCTTATCCGAAACTGAATCCTGAACTGAGTGTTTTGATTCCTAGTAAAGTGTACACCCAAAAGTCTCATTCCAACTACTACTCAGAAGAACATGGCAACGAGGTCAACAAATCCTATTTAAATAGCCAAAATGCAAGAACCTGTGCATATCCTGCCAGTGTTCGTGAGAATGATGTCGTAAATGAAATTTTCGAACAATTTCAGAAAAATGTCTGTTTGGATCCAAACTCGAATGGTCTAAGAGAAGAAAACACTCAACCTACATGTACCTCTCAGTTCGAGCAATTACTCAAAGTAGATACTTTGTCAGTAAATGGCCCGTATAACAATACTTCGGACCGCCAAAACCTGATTTTTGTTCCAACTATTGAAAGGAACTTAGCACATCTACGACAAGGTGAGACATCAGACTTTACAGCACAAGAGCTCTCAACTTCTGGATTGACTCCATTGCCGCAAGAACAAATGCATTCGAATGTTTACTACTTTCAACAGTCACCGCACTATACATTTCCTGTTGGCATGCCGGCTGTTACTACCATTGGAGACGATTACACTATCAATTTGAAAGCCATGGCTAAAAATCTTGTAGAAGATTATAGAGAGGAGCCAATTAGTGGAAATGATGGCAGTGCCCTTGATATCAACAAATTCGTTCAGTATATAAAGGAAAAATTCCCAAACATTACTTTAAAACAGTTGAAGCAAATCATTATCCATATTCCGGTTGATGAGCCAGAACAAGAAGAACTATGTGAACTGGGCTCGAGGATGCCCATGGCTGCTACGTTCAGGTCTGGGTATGAGAAAACGCATCAAGTGCAGGTAGAAACTATAGACAAGCTTGCAGATCGTACAACTGTCGGCTACGAGTCTTCAGATTATCCGACAGACTTTTCAATAACTACTAGTATAACTGCATGGAGAGCAAATTTCCGTCCACCTATTGACCTCTATTCAGAACCTTCGCCTCAGTTTAAACCAATCAGCCCTTTTGATACTGAAATATCCATTGTTGACCACATTCCGCGCGAAATCAAAGCAGCAGCGGAGTTGAACTTGCCTAGAAGCCCCATCGTTTGTCCGGTAACCAGCTGCAGTAAGTTGGTCTTTGTCTCCGAGTTTTCTAAGCATATAAAAATGGATCACGTCAAAATTCCCGTTGAAACACTTAATCCTGGAAGATGCAGAAACCTTTTCATCGATCCTCGTAGTGATGACTTTGGAGTAAATAAGTGTCACATTTTGTATCTCGTGACTAATAAAATTCGAGATCTTGGTAGTAAAGAGCTCAAAGATTATCTACCGTTATTGGTAATGGCAACTAAAGTCAGTCTAATACAATTGATTTCACCCAAGTACCACTCCCAGTGTAAAGAAACTCAGACTAGTCAACAGAACTATCTTATGATCTGGTTGACAGGACTCAGTCCTCACGATCTTCCGATTTACTTCAGTCTGACTGCATGGCACCGTTACAGCACCATACCAAAATGTCATTTAGTGCATTCCGGACGAATATATTCGATCCGAAACAAGCACGATGATCGGTCTGTTTACAATAGCGGTAGTGCAATGCTCTTGTCACAAAATCAGGTTCGACTTTTGACTAACAACGGACAAGACATGATCGAACTGCAAGTTATTGTTCACTAAATCACATGTAACATATGCCGAGAAAAAAAACTTCTGCACACCTGATTATTTGTAGCATAATTATTTGAAGTATGTGTTAAAGTCGATATCTGTCTAAATACTTTTAGTGTGTAGTGTTTCTGTATTTTTATAAAAGTATACAAATGGTACAAATAAAATATGATTTTTGATAACTGCTTGTTTTTTTTTTTAAATAATTTTTTGAAATGCAACTCCAGTGCTCAAAAAATAAGCATTTGAATAAAATGAAAAATATGCCTGGCTCTCAGGGATGACCAAAATTTTGTACACCATGCGCCAGTTTTTACGCAGAAAGCGCAGATGCGCCATAAATCTCAATCAATTTGTTTGCCTACTTACGTTCATGGTTGGGGTTAGACAATAATAATAAGGTCCGAATCATGTAATTAAATCAGTTAATTTACGCTAATTTAAATGATCTCTTGGATGAGAGGGTGATGGGAGTCGTGTTTCCCGCCATTTGTTCTAGTGAAGATAGACAGAGAGAAAGAAGTCGAATGCGATGATGTCGTCTACTATCCATTTTTTACTGATTTTCTAGTTAATTTAGGTTGCTGATTCACTGTCAAAATTCAGAAATTTGGTTTTCGATATGTCCGGATTAATGTTTAGTGTGATTGATAGTACACACGAATGCGAGTGCTGAGTTGAACAATATTTACGGTAAAAGAATCGAGGAAGAAATATTCTTACTGAGTGACGCATCGGAGCCGATAGAAACACTAATGTTCGAGGAACAGTAGAGGAGTTGTGCAGATTTTGAGAGTATTCTACCACTAGCTACTTAGGGACACATTAAGTAATAATAGACCCTAAGGAAATTTTCATCGAAAATTACAGCGATAGAAAGGTGTTTGGGGCTGCCATCCGAAAAATGTCCAGACCTTAGAAAATTTAAACATTGGTAGGGTTGACAGCGATTGGACCAAACGTGACCTGAACTATTGTGCGGACTTAGTGAATTTAGTTCTAAGGTGTTTACATCGACCTAACCTAAAATTTGAATTTATTCCTTGTTTGTACATACGTGGCAGCTGGCATTTAGTGTGATTTTAGTTCATACACTGTAAGTATCTCTTCATTTGTCTCTCAAACATGGTTATTTAAATGATTTTGAGTCAAACGAGAGAGTTGCGAGCTTAAATTCAACGTACATATATTATTAATAGTCGCGCGAAAATCAAGGCTTACAGCGATATAGTCCACGACCTATTTAAGGTCAATTCACTTGAAAAAATTGTAAACTGACCTATCGCTCGGGTCGGGTATTGAGTGTTTACAGCAAGTGGACTAAATAATTTAGATGGAATTTGGTGTATAGTCCGCGGCCTAAACGTCTGCTGTAAACGCTATCATTGTTTACTTATTTTCTTTAATTATTTTTAAATGCTTATATAAGCATTTATTGGTACGAAAATAACAAAAACGCCTCGTGCTGGGAACTTTTTGCTAGCACCGAAGCCAAAAATATGTCACATATACCTGACGTTGAAGTCAACCTACTCTGCGAATTTCGTATTGATCCGATGACTGCATTGGAAATTATAGGGATACAAAGGAATTTAGGGCTACCACCCGTAAAAGTTTTCGAATTTTCTAGATCGTAATGTTTGTTGTTTATTTTTACTACAAATTTGAAAATTTTATGATAAAATCGCTTACTAAAGAAATGCCGAAAAAAAACAAAACCAATCATAGCTGGCAACCCTTTCATTGTTTTTCCAACAAGATTTCTGTTGAGTATCACCTACAACAATTTCAATTTTCCATATGAATTTCGTTCTGGTTCCATGACTGCACTGAAAGCTATAGGGCAAAGAGCTTTGTTTTCCTGAGCGAATTTTCAGAGTTTATGACACTAAAATTACCATAGCTGGCAGCTCCAGCAGAATTTTTCAAACGAATTTCTACCAAACTTGGCTCAAAGCAAGATTCAGCTATCGTGTGAATTTCGTTAAAATTTGGTGACTGAATCATAGTTTATAGGGTCAAAAGCAGTTTTTTTCTTAGTGATTTTTCAAGATGGCACCACTGGCACAGAATTGCCCAAATTACAAAATTACTTTTAATGAATCTGGTCCCACTCAAAGGCAATATATTCTGTAAATTTCAACTGTATCTGATTCTTGGGTCGTGAGTTCTCGTGAGCAGATGTTTTTGATGCTAAAAATATAGGTGAATTCGGAAAGGGTTACCTTTCTTGCCCGTTGTAAAATTTCAAATATTTTAATTTGACTATGTAGACAAAGCATAAGTATTATATATGAGTTGCTTTTTTTCCAAAAAGCGAGTTTTTTAGGAGAGTCGATGATTTGAAAGTTTTCTTTTTCAGCGTCTGCCCTAGCTACAGGGCTGCCAACATGCTCATAAAAAGCGACAACAATTGACAAATTGATAATGTCTATACGTTCTAAAAGTTTCACAATGATTTGACAGCTCTGTCAAAAGTTATTGCAATTTCAAAAATTTCAAATATTCCCGACCTCTTTTAGGCACCTAGCGCACACATGGGGTTAAAAATATCCAAAACATTATCCAATTCACAAGATGGGGAAAGCATGAGTTAATGAAAAAAATGAATTTATCAATAAAGGCAATGGACATGTTTCAAGAAAATATTATTGTTTTTTTTAATTTTCTTGTTAACGATTTTATTATATTCGAAATAACAAAATTCTTACAAATAACGAAAGCAACTTCAAAAATACAATGGAACACAATTAGATATTCATTTTTAAGGTCATTTTAGTACGCTTTATGTATTTATTAGAACTTATTTCGTAGTACCTTTCGCATTTGAACTGCGTTAAGCCGATTTGACATTGATTCCTCCGATTTCTTACAGAAGAAACGCTTAATTTCGACCTCTTCTTCCATCAATACGTTTTTAATAAATTTCTATTAGCTATAGAATTTAATCTGTATTTTTTTTCTTTTTAAGTACCTCCAAAAATGTTTGATAGCATTTGAGAGGGCGTTTTTATTATATAGGAATAGCTATTAGAGGAAACAATTTCTTACATCGTAAGCTGGGAATTGTTGTCCTGATCAAAATAAAAATTATATTCAATACCCATTTTCGGGCTCTTTCTTTTAAATTATAAATTACTAAGATATTTAATTCCCTCGCTGGTCCTTGTACAGTTTCCATGATTGTTGCTGAATGCCGCGCATCTCTTAGGGAGATGTCGAGACATTCGGTTGTACAGTTGATTTGGGTACCTGGACATAGGGGTTTTCATGGCAACTGTAAGGCCGATGAGGTAGCAAGGCTTGGAACCTTGTTGCCAGAGGTCTCCTGCTCCCTCTCAATAGGTATACCGATGACATTGGTCAAACTGGCCATCAGGCAAAAATATCTCGAGGATGCTAGGAGGTCCTGGGCAAATGAATCATCCTGTGCAATAGCAAGGCAGTCCTGGGTACCCATGGATGCGCGACAAGAAACGTCCACCGTGTTTAACGCTTAGTCGTAAATTTTATTTTTTTGAGTTCTTCATTGACTCTTCTCCATACATACGATCTGTCATCTGTCAGTGAAAAAACCTTAAATGTTTTCTGCTTCAATGGCAAGTTTAAGAGCACTTAAAACGGGTTTTCTTAGTCTGTAGCACTTCCCAGGGTCCTTCTTTGGACATCAGAAATTTTTCGTGAATTTGGTTTAAATTTAATTTCATAGTCTGTGGTGCTATAATGACGTTTCATTATGTTAAATACAGCTGTGAAAGCCTGTTCAACTATTTCAGTGATTTCACGTAAATTTTTCCCGGTTCGAGAATGCCAAATTATGGGTTTTTTGAATTCAACTTAAGTTTGAGTTCCTCTTGAGGTGATATTGCTACCGTTATCTTTTAAACTTAGGTTACGCCAAAACAAGTGATGCCAAAGCACTTTCTTCAAATTATAAAAAACAAGTATACTTCAGTTTGTTCAGGTAATATAAATCGCAATCCATTTTATCTTAGTCGTAAATTTTAAACAAATTTTACATTGAAATTGTTTTCGCGGGATGATTAAAATTGAAAAAAAATTTATTTACATAGAAAATTTTTATTTGACAAAGTGGTTTCGAAAGCTTTGATAAGCTTTAGAGACGATATACGTTGTCTATGCTGATTTATAGACAAGAAGGGAACAATGATCACAAATCAATAACCTTTATGAAATTTTATATATTTATTTGTTCCAACTATGCACAATTTAAAAACAGCATTTAAGTTTACAAATTTCACTTAATTTCATATGAAATCCTCAAAATATTTAAAAAGTCATTCTTTTATTTTCATCTGTTACTTTTTAGCTCATCAAAATTACATGATTTTGTCTCAGTGTGAACGTAATAATACACACGACTATTTCCAAACTGTCGAAAAAAGACTGTTGAGTTAAAAAGCACCATTAATTGTATTGAGGGCACTCAGGTTTTGGAAATATGAAGGCGGATTCTGTTAGAGTACCTTCTTTGAAACAAAAAGTTCAGTTTAAGCTAAATACGACAATATAAATACCATTTAACGAATAAAGACAATCAGCTTTTGTTTTTCTAAAAAAGTTTTATTATCATTTTACCTAAAATCACGTCACATTAATACTTATACGCTTGCCATTCACGACATTTTCAATATTCAATACTTCACTAATTGCGGTCTATATGTAGATGGCTTTGTGTCATAGTTCGCGGGAATCGTGTATGAATCATAGTTTGCAGAATATTTTTGTAGGTATTCCTTCCTTCGATTGCGAATCATCTCGCGGAACCACACTGCTTCTTTGGTGGAAAAGTTTGGAACTTTTGGTTTTTGCGATTTTCTTTGCACGTCATTATACGAATTCGGTTGCCTGTTCCTGTTAGATTTTCGGATATCAAAAACTGGATCATGAAACTTATCATTGACGAATGTCTGCGAGTCACCATAATCAGTTTGTGATTCGATGGCCTGTGGATCTTGTGGTCGATGCGCAGTTTGAATGGAAACTATTGGATAGTTAGAAGGAATGAAATTGTTCACGAATTGTACTGCGAATCGTTCTTGACCGTCTTTTGGTTGCATCTTGTCTTGTTGTTTTCCGCCAAGTAGTGCAGCTACAGCTGGAGTCAAAACATCAGGATCATTCAAGGGATCGTAGGCTGGCTTTGAGTCGACATTTTCGCTGTGCAGAATTTGTTCCACTTGTTCAGGGGAAAGTGAAGGCTGCTCATACGATTCATCGATTTGCGGATTCTGAATGAAATGGTGCGATGGATCGGAAGGCTCGGGCTCTGGAGAAGGGTTTTCTTCGACGCGATGATATGCTTCTGTTGAGGATCTAAAATAACAATTTTTTTTTTAAATCCAAAGGGCGAATAATATAGCGATTTTTTTCATTTCAAAACTATAATTCAACAAAACGACTGCCACTAAATATTTTACATACCTGTATCCCCTACTATCTGCCCAATACTTCGTCACTGTAATTATACCATCTGGTCTTACATAGCCATAGGAGCCTTGGACTGTTCCATTCGCTAAACGCTCTTCATCTCTAAATTGAACGTTTCCAGTTATGGGATCTTGTATTTCAAATCCAAAAGCATACGTTCCGGGGCCTAAAATATAATTCCGATTATTTATTGATGATGAAGTCACCATTTCATGATAGCTTCGATTTTGCCTACCGTTCGGCTCTTGGATGTTGTAAGATGGATATTGTGCATACGTTAGCGGCGCACTGGGCAATCGGCGATAGCTACGCCTAGATGACTGTGATATGGCTGAGGCGAACAAACTTAGAACTATCAATATCTGTTTGAAAGAAAGTAATATGTGTTTGCTTTTTAGAAAATGGTTTTTCATACTTTGCATAGTAAAAAAGATTAGATCGAAAACCAAAAACACTCGTTATGCAATCAAAGACAATTAATATTTGCTTAAATGCTTTTTAATATAATGCTTTAATGTTTTTTAATGTTCCGCAAAACAAATACTAATAAATATTATTCAATAATAATCAACGTGATTTATAAGGAAACATTGAAACATGTATAAATACGACACGAAATTACGTTTGCCCATTTGGAGAAAACAATGAGAAAAAAGAAATTTTATAGCAGCGCAAACAAATTGCCTACTCTCTTCAAAATGGTAAAAACGTTTTTTTTTTAATATCGAGTACTATTTTGTATTCATTTTTTTTTACAATTGAAAGATTGTAAAAGTAGTACTTTAAATATTGTTTCAGGTTCTATACATAGTTTCACTGAATTTTCGATCCGAATAGATCTTCGTTTCTCGAAGCGAGGTAAGTCTCACATTACTAAGTAATGCATATTTCCGTAATATGTGCCCTCTCTTAGTGTAGTTATAAAAGTTTCTTGAGTATACGCTGGAATTTTCATGATAATAATGACTTATTTGAAAGCAAATTGATATTTTGAATTTTTATTGATATTTTGAATTTTTATTGACCTTTCTGTAGGTAGATGATGAGTGCATGCACCCACGTTGGGCGCTCATGAAAATATTGACTTAAATTCCAATAGACTGCTTTAGAATTTAAAAATATCACTAATGCCATTTTATAACAACTTAAGCCAAAAAAACAGTCAAGAAAAAAAATGTTTTCTCTTAAAAAGCGCTCATTGAAAAGAAAAAAGTTGACTTAAATATTGGCTTTCGAATATTTCTAAAAAAAAAATTAATGCCTGCAAATCAACAGATAATCACTTCACTTTTGAAGATTATATTTAACATATAGTTTTTTCAAAACAACATTTTGATGGCCGAATAATGAGTGGTCAAATTTATTATCCTGTGAGCTCATAGAATTCATAGCTTCTAGCGTTGATGCTTCTGGTAACGGAACGAAATTCGGTTCGATTCTAAGATTCTATTAGCATTTTCGGAAAAAGATCAGCAGGCTTTATTTTTTTTATTTTTTTATGGTTTCAATACGTTATTCGATTCTCATATCTTTAATTTGATGCATTTTCGACTAAATAGCAGCGTTAATAAGTCTACAATGGCAACATGACAGTAACTGTGCCCATGATGTTCTACTATATCACAGGCATGTCGTCGCATAAAAAGCAAAATACAACTCTAAGAAAGTATTGAAGCTAATAAAGCTAATAAAGCAAGCTAATAGATAGAAATATACTACAAAATGTGGTTAGAGTGTTTTCAGATATCGTATGTGAAGGATATATGGCCAGCATCGTAGATCGATCAGATATTTCACCCGGTTATTAATCAGTTCTTTGACAGCCACAAGAGCTATTTATGATTAAAATCGGTCAAATTCATAGAAAAAGGTGTCATAAAAATATTGATAGTAAGAAATATATGAAATAATTTAAAATATAAAATGGCTGGGCACATCAATTGAAAGAAGTATAAGATCTCGCCATTACTCTGTAGCTAAGTTTGACACAATCAAGACTGTACAAAACTGGGTGCTAAGTGAAATTTTGTTTAAAAACATCGGGCGAAAGAAATATGCACGAGTTCCAATTCAAGCAATGCACAAAATTGATTAACTTTGTACATTTTAAATCTCGTCAAAATTACAAAATTTTAATTTATCCCGCCAAGCATGGCATAAATTAAATACATATGTATATGTAAATACCAAACAAATCAAAACAAGCAATAAACTATTAATTATCACAAAACCAATAAGAAAGTCACCAACAAAGATAACATAAATAAACCAGTTGCCAAACAAATAAATAAACAAAAACAACATATTCTAATTTAAAAAAAAAAAACTTAAAGATTAAAGGATACAAATGGCTTGGATAAGCGAGAGTTTGAAAGATGATTTGAAAAATAAAGGTTGTTAATGCCGAAAACAATTAGGGTTGATAGTGCCATTGAAAATAATGCAGCATCTGTTTACCGGCGCATTAGCTGCATAAAATGGTGGAATGTGAATATTCCTATATCAAACGATTGGACCTTGTGGCTCTAAAATTGGCTCTAACAACTCCAATAACGCTAAAACAGGCTCAAATAAGTTGAATCTCATAGGGAAAAAAGTTATTGAAGCCGTAAGGGTTGTACGATTCCCTCAGAGCAAAAAGAAACAAATGTTTTTGTATGGAATCGAATCTGTTACTATGGATTTCAAAGGCTGGATTTCAGATAATGAGGGCGTACAAATGCAATGTATAAACGACCTTATAGTCCATAAGTTTTTAAATTTCTTGGCTTGTTGTTTATTAAAACCGAGCTGTTTGTTCGCTCGTGAAAGGATTTTTTTATAGTGCAAGATGAAACAAAGTTTCCCATTTAAGACAACTCTAAAGATAACAACGCTATCAACGTGATTTAATACTTTGTTGCCAAGAAAGAAGGTGTTTTGTGTAACAGTGCGTTTTCGGGTAAAACTTATAATTTGGCACTTATCAATATTAAACGAGATTTTGTTTATATTGCACCACTGAACAAGTGAGTCAAGCTTGGATCCGGGAAAAAGTGCATCAGATTTAGATTCAATAATGTGACACAGTGTGAGATCGTTTCCATAAAGTAAAAGTAAAGTTATCCCTCGACAACTTTCGTACGGGTCTAGGGGTTGAAGTTGGCAGAGAACTTCATCACAAATTTACAGTCAATAATAATACGAGTGTAGAGTGATTAATTAAGGTACATTTACAGAGCTTTGTACGCGGACCCTCGTCCGAACCTGGATCGATCCAGGGACCTCACACACAAGAAGCCAGTACTCCAGCCACTAGGCTACTCATGCTTCCTGCTTAAAGTAGGTGAGGTATATTTGACGGGAAATCAAACAGATCAGAAATCAATATGTAAAAAGAAGTGGGCTAAGATTTCTACATTGTGATTCACAAGAATTAAAAACTATATTTTTTTGACAAAAGTCATTGAAATTTTATAAATTTGATTTGATTGTGGAGGTAAAAGCTGATCCAGCTTAGTAAAAATTCAGCAAATTCAAATTTTCACAGCTTTGGGATCATGATAAAATGGCCAACTCTGTCAAAAGCTTTGACAAAGTCAATGTGGAATTCCTCAGTTTCGTAGCCTTTGTCCATTTTACGTTCGAACTAGAACTGTCAAGTTTGTGGTAATTGAGCGTCTGGTGCGCCCAAAAGCTTTCTGCAAAAAAAATCACAAATCTCTTTAGGACACGGAGAAATGATATTTTTATGGACGATTGACGATAGTTAGCCGATGGTTTTCGGTTTCATATTTATTAAGTCAAAGACTTTTTATTGGGCCATGGATTATATTTTGGCAGGTTTTCTTAATGCAATTAGCATGAGCTTCGTGGAATTTTGTGAAGAAATATCAACATCTGTCGAGAAAACAATTTTTGAATCAAAATGTTAGAATAAATTGATTAAACGAAACATATATGTTACCTATATAAATAAAAGACAATGTACGTGGCTTTTAGACTCAGAAAAAAACGATAAATTGCAGTGGAATTTTCACAGTATGTTTTATAGGTGCCTGAAGTGATTAAAAGTTTGATGAAATCGATTTCGTGATACAATTTTTTCAACTGTGTGAATTGAAGAATGGATTATTCACATCTCGCCATTGAAGCTTTAATTTCGAGGAAATGAAAAATCGTTGGAAGCAATGAATCTTGCCCTAACTTTATTAGCATTTGAAATTCGTCATTGACTGTTATATCACGTTCAACACCAGCTGACTTATTGAATAAGATATTAAAGGTATCAAGTTTATGAAGACACGCTAACAAACTAACATCACTGACCAACCTACTTGCATTATTTGCGAAATTTGTCTTGTGAAGCCCGTGTTGGAAAATAATTAAACAACATTATAATTAATGAATCAACTGACTGACCTAAACCACCATTTAATTTTCACAGCAAAAAAAGAAGAATGGATTCAACGCGTATTTTAAGATATCACAGAATAACGCTCAGGTCATTAACGTGCAAAATTTTGATGCAAATGTTTTTAACATCAGTATTCAACATTTGTTACCAGGTAAAATAGCTACCTCAAGATAGCGCAGTAAATTATCCATCTTAGTTTTTAGATTTAGCTGGATTGTCACTACACATTATTGAATTGAAGATTTCTGCTTGCATCATTTACGTGAAAAAGAGCGATTGACCTCGTCTTTGGCACAGTACCAGATAGGCAGTCAAAAAATTGTTAAATTCAACAATTTTCGCAGTCTGGAGCTATCAATGAAGCAACATTTTCCGCTAGCAAATTCAAAGAGGAAGCTGTCCTCCCCTACACTTGTGAAAGATTTCAACAAATATATCATTTCAATTCAAAATATTGCAATTTCCAATCAAATTAAGCTTCGCAAAAAAATGATAAACAAATCAATTGTAGCAAGGGTGCTGTTTTTTTATATGAATTCATGTTTTTCTCTCAGCCAGTTGTATGCAAAGTGGTGTAGGGAAAACCAGGGCGGATGCGATATATGCACCAAACAAAATTTCCAAAAACATAGTATATTTATGAGGATTGCAATGATCTTGAAAGTCAACAATTATTTAATTTTAATTTATTTTTCAATTTAAAATGCAATAGAAGTCTTTAAAGTAATGGTAAAATAACTTTGAAATTTTTCCGAGAATTTTATTCAACCATTAGTACACTACTTGCTTATCATGTATCTACTTGGTTCTACTAAAGAATTCTTACACTTTTACTCCACAAAGAGCTACTCATATTTTTTCTCTTCACATGCATGACTTTCATAATTTTGGCTGGTCAGTCTTACGTTATCGAAAGTTTCACCACCGTGATCCTCCCTAATTCAGTCGGGTCACATACTAAGTTTCATTGGCATATATCAATTTGAAAAAAAAACGAGTAGATGAATTCTAATACATTGGAGGTAAAAGTTTTTTGTTTCTTTTTAAAACATTCACATTTCAATAGCTGTCACGTCGATTTAGAAATCTTGACAAGATTACCTACTGTGAAGATCTAAGGTTCTGTTTGCTTATCAAGATTTCTATCTAGTGATTATTCCTTCAACTCTGATACGTTTTAATTTGATACAAAACTTGATAAGTATGCTCACATCGAACCATAATGCTGTGTATCTATTTGTTGTCTGTCAAAAGTGATTTGTTTTGAATCCAAAAAAGATGATCGTCAGGTAACATGCTCATGTTCACTTCAACGGATGCTTGCTCATCGAAATTTTCACGAAAAAATTGCTAAGGTTTGATATCTTTATCATATGGAAACGATTAGGAAACTTGCGACAGAGCTATGTACGAGCGTAAACGGGTGTTGTCGCATTTTCGGAGTTAATAATAACTTCAATTCAAAAATATAACTATATCAAATCCGCACAACTATTGAAATCTTTTGCATATGTATACGCCTAAAATATTGACGCGAACCATTGCCAGGATATGCCATATTAGTGCTTTCAAGAGATCAAACAGCTTATTTCGAGTGTATCCTGTAATATTTTGAAGACACTAATTTATTCTACGGGAAAAAAGTAGAATAAATAACCAAATTCTATACTTCCAGTTGTAAATCAAACCACAATTTCTCATCACCTAATATCCGAATTACAGTATATCAAATCTTATTCCACCACACAAACTCGCATAAACTACAGTCCTATTAAGTTTGTCAGAAAAGCAGTAAACATTTTAAAATTATCTAAGTCAATATTCAACAGAATTCCAAGCTTCAATAAATTGTGAAAATAATAGCTACCGAAACACAATTGCATAGATCGTCAGCACCATTTTCGTAAACGAAGCCTTTTTAAGTATTCTAATCACAATCGCTTTACATCGAAATCAATCAAACACTTATATAGTTCTTTTATAGATTAGAACATATGGTAGTTATTTAGTAATAAGCTGAGCACTTATTAGTATCACAGTAGCGCATGTGCTTATCGCTGGCAGACCGAATTTGCCACAAGGACACCCACACATTCAGAGCTTTCTGACCGATAATCACACTTCTGTACCGACACCTAGATCAATGCAACACACAAACTAACACATCATTTAACTTACAAGGTACTTGCTAAACATTTTATCAACTTCCGACAACTTTAACTTTTCCTATTGGTCAATACGAGTGCTGAATATTTGGTAACCGATGTCAAGGTAACAACGAAACTACAAGAAATGACCAGCGAAATCTGTACAACTCATCCTATATATGAGAAACGATTCTTCCTCGCCCATCTTGTAGTTCTGGATGGACAGCAGATTGACCGTTCGGATAGCTACACGAATGCCATCTTAGGTTCTTTGAAACCGATGCGGCACGTTCAACGCCTCACACGAAACAGTTTTGATGGAAATTTTAGCGTACATATGATTTGCTGCCCGCATATAAATAAGATGATGGTAGAGTTTGATTTTGATTTTTGAATTGTTCTAATGAAAAATTTAAATTGAAGAATTTCAAACAAACATTGAGGATTAAAATCTGGTTGAGTGAAATCGAAAACTAATTATGAATTTGGAAGAAAGATATATGAAAAATGAAAAAGATGTCAGATATCATCTCTTCATTTTGGTCCAAAAAGTGGAAAGTTACATTCCAATAAAGCGATGAGGATATGATTTGCAATAACTATATTGAGAGTTTTACAGATGCAGGTAATGGTTACCAGAATGGTACCCAACAAATTTATCCTTCTTGCCTTCCACACTATTCATTCATCAGCTGATTAATATGCGAGATAAATGGTTGCGATCATTTTTTGTTCCGAAAATAGTTAAATGATATAATAATATAACGGAACAGAACAAAACAAACAATTTTAAATTCAATCAAACAGCTTATTTGAGTCTATTTAACTCATCAAAAAGATAGGTGTAGACAGGTGTACACAAACTTAAGTGAATCAGTTTCGTTGACTATGCCTCTGGCAATTTTTGTTGTGAAATTAGAGGATCTCGCCCCTAAAATGGGGGATTTCTGAGCAGTTTTGATGGTTCTTAGGGGAACAATACTTCTAAAAGTCAGCAACAACAACAGCAAAAGTCAGCGAAATGGAGGTATTTAGGGCGTATGCAGAATATAACTGATTTCATCGATAATAATGGCATTGAAACATACGCCAACGTAAAAATTGTATTAGAAAATCCGGTAAGTAATCCATTGGCAGAAAGATTCTTTTAAATTCTTTGTCGATTAAAAATTTGGCTTCGGGTGCCAATGAGTGTAAACTGCCGTACGGAACTACCACCCCTGAATATTCGTATCAATCGATGTAGAGCAAGCCATCTATTATTTTGTGGGAAAAATTAAAAATTGACTTCGTAACTTAACCTTTTCGCGGGTATAATTCCACGGAGCTTATGTTTTTTTACTGGAATGCATGCATCAAAAATTTTAATTTGTGAGTTTCGTCATCTCGTACTCTTCTATCAAATTCTCTAAAAGCTTAATGGTGTCAAGCATCGCAAGCAATTCTCGGTAAGAAGTGCTGTGATTTTTTGTGTTTAATCGGGCTTCCAAGAAAAAAATCTGAATGAGACATGCTTTCTGGCCACGTCATCGTTTCTCTCACTATGTTCCCTCTCAAAATTTATCATACCAATTGCTAACAATAGAATTCTAGACCTTGCTTTATCCAATCTTTCTTAACGATCCCTTTCCTTAAGTGCTACTTTGTTTCCTTATGTGCCTCTTGACCCTCATCATCCTCTTCTTATCCTTGAAGTTTGCAATATTAACGCAATGAGAAGTACAAAATCCTCTCCTTAGTACGTTTTAACTTTTAAAAAGTAAAATAAATAGAATTCGCAAGTTTTTTTTCTTCCGTTTCCTTAACATTGATGATCCTTTGTGCAAATTCTATATTTTCTCTTCGAACCTTGCTCGAAAACAGCATCAATAACGTTATCCAAAGCATCACATCGCAGATAGAGCATTCTGATGTAAAGGTGAAATTTCTCAATAATCAATGGCTTTTCGAATTCCACTAAAGCTTTAATACAATCCTCAGGAGGCTTGATATCATAACGGTTGATAAAGAAGGCTAAATATTGTAGTTAGCGCTGATGCTACAACCATATCGTCGATGCACCAATTTCACCAAATCGAGACGTATCAACACTGTGTCCATAAAACGCTTGAACGTTTGTGCAGCACTACACAATTTGAAAGTCTTTACTTTGGATTTGTACAGACGAGGTCCCTTAAACTACGCCAGCCCCAAAAATAATGAACGTGCAAAATGGTGGATTTGAGTTGCAGTCTTTATCGAGTAAGCGCAATTTCTTTTTTCTATAGCTGAGAGAATGTCCGGTACTAAGGACCGTCAAATACATCATAAATAACAATGAATCTTAAAGATAAGAGGCCAGCACTTTTGCTTTTTTCACAATGGTATTTTGTTTTGTTTTTATCTTTTTAATTTTCAATTTATTGTTGCATTATTTTGATTGTTCAACTTTGTTCAAATCCGTGGCTTCTATGTTTTTAGCAGTTTATTTTAAACTTATTTATTGATTTGGCATTGCGTTCATTTGTATTTTTATGCCTTGTTTTAATATACATTGCTTGGTAAATAAATAATCAAATAAATCATTTAAGTGTGGTCAGGAATAGCTACACTATTCTAGTGGCTGTAGTAGCCACAAGGCCACTATTCAACTGATTTTTGAATGGTTGGCAAATAATATTCTTGAGCATGAAACTTCAACTTTTCAACTTTTCTTTTGCATCTTTGAGTTTTTCGTTTCACGGCCTCTGAATACGTTCTAGCATAAGTGCGAGTTTTTGCCTACTCTTGATTTGGAAACTGTCCATTCGGCTACCATCTCGACTATTTGTATCTATTTAATAACGTCATCGTTTCTCTCACTTTATTCCCTCTCACAATGTATGATACCAATTGCTAACAATAGAATTCTAGACCTTGTTTTATTTAATCATTCTTAATGATCCCTTTCCTTAAGTGCTACTTTGTTTCCTTATGTGCCTCTTGTTATCCTTCTTATCCTTGAAGTTTGCAATATTAACGCAATGACAAGTACAAAATCCCCTCCTTAGTACGTTTTAACTTTTAAAAAGTAAAATAAATAGAATTCGCAAGTTTTTTTTTCTTTCGTTTCCTTAACATTGATGATCCTTTGTGCAAATTCTATATTTTCTCCTCGAACCTCATTCAGCAATTCACACCAAATCATCGTCTTCAAAAACTGAATGGTTCTCTTTGGTTTCGCAATGTTGTTGCAGTTGCACTCGAAGCCAAAAATCTAAATGAATATGAAAATTTATGTAAATATATTATAATTTATATAAAAAATTGGCTCAGTTGCTGACCTCGGTTTTTATAAAGAACAACGCTCTAAAGCAAAATGTGCTGCCAGAAAGACGATGCATTCCTACATTTCTGGTTTGAAGCATCATTTAAAACCAAGCTACCAAAATCATTTTAGTTATTCGTCCGTTCTTTAAAAAACTCTCCTAGCTTTGCCAATGGTATGTATTTGTATGATACAACTGCTTTCATTTCACATGATGTATGTAGATTTTTTGCTTCTTACTATTCTTCTTTCTTCTCAAAACAATGCTCTCTTCCTTCTCAATATTTTTTTCTCCACATCTTCTCCTGAATTACATTCACTTCGAAAAAAAAACCTTTTCGAAATTGAACTTATGAGGACGGTATCGAAGCCAATACCAATAGTGGTTCAGACGGTGTTCCAAGTATCCTATCTAGATCTCTATCTATCTTGTTGAACATAAATGTACCTTCTGGCTCATTTTCTTCTCTCTGAAAAATCGCCAGCATCTTCTCAATACATAAAGGGGGTGATCGTACATGCATCTCAAACTACCGTCCCAATTCTCTCCTTCATTATTTTAACAAGATCTTCGACAAAGTATTGTTTGAGTCTACTCTTTTATCTAACCTACCCTAGCTCATGAGCAATATGGTTTTTTCAAGCTTTAACCAACCTTCTTTGCTTCACACATATGGTCGCATCCGGTCTCCAGCATCAAAAGCAGGTCTACGCACTATATTCTGATTTCTCCAAAGCCTTTGGCTCAGTCAACCACAACCTCTTTCTTCAAAAGCTGAGCAACAATGGCATAGCTGGTCCCTTCTTTCCTGATTTACTTCTTACACCTGTGGTTGTACCTGTAGTGTAACTGTTAATTTCTGCTCTTCAATTCCCTTTTATCCTGCATCAAGTGTTCCTCAAGGGTCTATCTATGGTCCTTTTCTATTGCTCATAAACAATTTCCTTTTTTAATTCGATCTTCTTATCTTCAATATACTGACGATTTCAAGATGTTACGAATGATCGAGTCACAAGATGACTGTCAGCTTTTATAGAACGTTCTTAGTAGCTTACCAACTTGGTGCGCTATCAATGATCTCATTTTGAACATAGGGAAATTTCACAAAATGTCTCTTATTTGTAAAACATCACATTTGGTTTGTTTCTGGCTCTGAATGTTGTAATATATTATCCAAACCTTAAAATCAATAAGCATATTACATACATTACTGCCAGCGTCTCTAAATTATGTATCTTGTTTTATAATTAGACCCCCAAAGCTTTCGGTAATATTTCCACCTGTATACATGTTTTTCTTTCCATTGGGTGAATTGTTCTTGAATATTACTGTCAAGTTTGGTGTCTTCATTATGTCTATTTATATAATGCGTTGGAGTCTGTTCAAGGCAGATTTACTCCTACCTTATTCTTTAAATTTAAGTCTCTCTACCGTCATTACAATGATCGTCGATGAGTACCTCCTCTTTTAACTATTTCACAGGATGGCTGAACCTGATATCAGTAGCCACGTTTCCGTCCGTGTAGCAGTGCATAGCAGGTGTTCTGCTTTTGTGTTTAGTGTACCATTTGCGCACGTTGATACTTATTTTTACTCTCCGCTTTTGCGTTTACTTAGGCAGCACAATGACCAACAGTTTGGTCCTCTCCCATCGATATCACATGATTTCAAACTTTTCCTTAAGAATAATGTTTTGAATGTTAACATCTCAATGTAGTTTTTTCTCTTTAATTTTCAATTGTAGTTCTTCATTTCGATTTTGTTATGTAATTAGTTTTTTATCTGTTGAATATGCTAAATAAATAAATAAACTGGTGCCATTCGGAAAGCATCTGTTTCGTGATCCGGGCTAAACTTGAGCTGAATTTATCTATTTCCTTTCGTATTTTCGTCATGCCATTATTATTTGGCTCGCTCGATACATTTAAAGCCTTTGTTGTGGCGATTGATGAACGCAAAATTTTCTTGATTTGATTAACCTCTGGTGCTATTTTAGACAGGTCGATTATTTCACTACCAATAGGTATTTGCGGAACGTTTTTGAGCAGTTGCTCCGCAAACAACGTTTTTAGAACTCTGCCGCTTACCTCGTCGTCGGCGAAGTTGCGTAGCTACTGCTAAAAAACAGGCTACTTTTCATTTCAAATGTTAAACTCTCCGCAAAAAACGACGCAGTCTGGCTTCAACGGATTCGACAGAGGTCTCCAAAATAACTGTTTGTGTGCATCATATTTTAGGGTTTCTGGAAGTTTTCTCAAAATATTCGTTATGATTGGCGGTAGCGATAATTGTAGTTGCATCACCACATGTCGAAATTTTGTCTTTTCAATGATTATATGTGTGCGTTCAAACGCCATTATCAGATATAGAAACCAAACACTCTGACTATCTTTTAAAAACAGACGAAAATAATGGATCACGACGTTGACTTTCACTGTCTTTGGCATCCCCGGTGATGAAGTCACGGCTACAACAGTCAAAAGTGCAAACGGCATCTCTCGGTGTCGATCGTTGTTATCGGTGTCTCTCGTCCTGGATGACGTTTGAACACAACACGAAAAAGTATATTTCACCATTTCCTTGTCTCTAAATAATGGGGTCCGATTTCTGCGGGCATTTCTAGAAAAATATTAAAAAGGGCAAAATAGAATAAAATTTATCTTTGCAAAGTGTGTTTACTTCACATTTGGATACGGACTTGTATCTAAAATAGAACCTTTAAACAAACAAATAAATGTCAAATGTTATTGCGTGATGAAAATCAATACCTGCTAGAGTAAATCACATGTTGCGAACATTTCAAAGGCATTCTCGCCGAAATGATTTAGTCTACATTTGGGCTAGGTCACAATAAAAAATTGAAATACTTTCTCCTCAACATCCTCAACAGTCCTAAAAGAGAGATGGCCACCTCTTATTTCAGTGTTTTTTTTTTTGCTAGGTGTAAATTTGTTTTGACCACAATAATTCGTATAGTTCATGTAATAATCTCTTTTAATTTGAATACTACCTACCCACATAGTTCACCTGCCCAACTAAACCGAAAATGGCACACCACTCGCGCTACATCACACAACAGATTCGATGACAACGATTTGCAAATAGTTCACATTGCAATAAACTCAAATTTGAGAAAAATGTGCGGGCGTTTGTTTGAAATGCTTTAGTGTTTCAGTTTAATTTCACCGCAGCAAGTTTGAAAAGTATCGGTACCTCACCTCAACCGGCGTACACGAGATTATATCTTTGGTATTGAATTACAAATGGTTGTACTTAATTTTTAACGATCATTTCGTTTGAATCTGGACACGGAATACGATGAAACTTTCTATGGTCATGTGGGATTTTCGAGACTTATGGTCATTTTACTGCATTCAAATGTTCTAATAGCATCGTTTATGTGCTAAAAATCAGCACAAGATGTTTTAGGGTCAGGTGACTTGTTGTCAAAATAGAATTTACCTAAGGGAAGATGATATTTTGATTTATGAATAATGCAGACTGAAATCAGTTAATTTTCAGAAGGAATATCGAGTTTCGACTTAGTTATTCGTTTATTTGAGCTTTTAGTTCTTGTGAAACGATAAAAAAATGATAATTTCCTGCTTAGGTCAGTAGTTTCATGCACCTGCTAAGGCGCGGACAAGTCTTTTTGATTGATTTTACGACTATTTAAATTAATCTGGATATCTTGACTTGCTGGTATATGTTCACCACCATCTAGTATACATTGGGTTGAATATTCTGCACGCCACGCAAAGCTCTAAATGAATTTAGTATTCAGCAAATTGCTGGACTTCACACTTAGTAGACTGTAAGCATGCTTGGATTTGATATCAATACGTAAAATATATGCAAATTAACACAAATTATGTAAATGAAATCGTGAAACTCAAAACATCGTCATGCCAACCACAGAAGGAGTATTCAGTCACATAGATAAAATTTGAATTTATAACGATAGGTAGTTAAATTTGAACGTTTAGTTAAAGACATCTTTATGCGTAAGAATAATTTATGTTTGACATTAGTAGGCACAACAGACAGTTATTGTCTGCGCTACAAGTAATAATGTCGATATTCATAGAGTCTTTAAGATAAAATCACCGAAATTAGTTTGGAAAGAAAGACAGTGTTGTTGAGACGATTATTGAACTTTGTTTTGATATGAAGTAGCTTAAGTTTTGCGGAATTTTTTCGGTGGGTTGATATAAAAATTAGGAACGTCTCAGGTCTTTTGAATGAAATATTTATAATTCATCAATACTTGATCTTAAATAAATTGAATGCGACATCACCACATTTTGATATGGTAATCTCATTAATAGTCGTTATGCAAATGATTTAAAGGACTACTTGCTAACAAGCTTTTGATTGACTAGAATTTGACACGGTATGGATTTACACTCCGAAGCTATTCTGCTACGCTTAACATGCTTAGTCTGCGCAGCATTTCAGACATCCTATGCACAAAAATCCGCTTATCAGAGCATCTTTCAGCCAGCCTAGAGAACACTGCATTAAGTCACCAAGGTCAACAAACTTTTGTCGGCGAAAATAATCTAAAGACCTGTAGTATCGTAAATGACCAATACAGGCGCATCATTCATATTTAGACGAGTAAGCCAACTGGAGGTGTAACGTAAACATATCGTTAACAGGGGTTTAATTGATTAATTCATTTTTACCATATCGGATTTTGGAAGAATTCTGGACTCTCATATTTCTGTGTGAATATTCTGACGGCAATGACTTCTCGAATACGAATTCTTAAGTCGTTTAAGAAAAACTTAAAAGCGATCATTAATCGTTGAAGGCATTTAGTGACTAGGTTTCAGTTGGATGGTGTCTTTTCGGGCTATGTTTTATTAAATGTCCGAAAAAGCTCAACTGCAGTAATGAAACTAATAAAATTTGACTTCTGAAAATCATAAAGCACAATCAGCTTATTCGGTAAAATGAGGTAGGATTACTGCAGAAGTAACAGTTTAATTGCTTTACTAAAATTTATTGCATGTAAAATACAAGATCTGCAATAAAGATTAGAGTCACTATAAGATTAACAAAGGAAAGCTCTGAATATTAGATGAAAGATGAAAGCTTCAATGTTCTTCTGAACAATGGAATAAAATATTTCATCTATCCTTTCAAATTCATTTTTGAAGATTGATAGTTGATGATATTTTTGGATTAATGGCACAAGTTTTATGTGTCGCAGATAAATTAACAAGTTTGATAAAAAATAATATTTTTTTTCTGCATGTTTGATTTTTTTCTGCATCAAGAAAAAGTACTTACAAATGAAAAAAGTATCATATACGGCTTATCCTCTGTAATCCAAGTATGTCTGTATGTGTCGCCTGTCCTTTGTTCAGATAATCTTTACAGGCAATTATTCCTCTTTGTCGTGTGAATGAGGATGAATTTCGTCTTACATTGCGTAATGTAATTACAGAGAGATCGAGTCCTGCCTCACTAATTCAGTTGACTGAAGGAGGATTATCAGTGGTCTACCGGTGAAGCAGCTTTAATCGATGTGTCAGTAAACATGTAGCATGTTATTGCAAAAATTGATCTTTATTCTTACACTTGACCTTCAATCCGACTGAAGCTGCAAAGTTATTTAGATCTGTCCAGCACAAATTTATAGTTATCCATTTTTCCTTCTATCCACTCGTCGTTTTTGTGCAAGACTTATGCTATTTAGTTTATTAGTTAGTTTCAACCAGTTTTTTTTCAGTAGCCCCGAGATCATCTTACAAAAAGTGGTTGGCCAGGTCTTGGCGCTTCTCTATATATGTTTTTTAGACATATTTTTCATTACCTTGAATTTTATTGCTTCATTCTATAATTTCATGCATGAAATATATGCTCTTTATCAATTCATAACACAGAAACTTTTTTTATACGAACGTCAGTTTTAGAAGCCTTTTAAATATTCTACTTGCACTTTTTTCAAAAGTAAAAAGTAACACAATGCTCCAAAATTAGCTAAGAAAATGACCAAACCAATTGAAGGATTGCGCGTAGATATAAGAGAATCAACAATTATTGGATTGCCACCGAAAATTGCGATACAAGCCATGGGCAGTCGACACGAGTGTACTCAAAATTTTAAGTTCAATTCCTCGAGGGGCTAATACCTAAGACTGGTGTAGAAATAACGGGAACCATTCAGCTCGAGTCTTTGGTATTGCACTAACAGTTTAGAGTGCACATGTGCCAAAACTAAAGTGTTCAGCTCTTCTGGGCTGTATCTGGGCCATATTCCATCATCCTGTCAATCACTTAGAGTAACTAGAACAATTTTGGAGCTATCTTGGAGCTTGATAGTAACAAAGGCTCTGGACCCGATATTCTTTCGACCTTTATTTAATACATCTTTTTCTTCTGGGCACTTTCCATCGTAGTGGAAATCCTCCAACGTAACACCAACATGTGATATAAAATCAATTCAAAACTATAAAGATATCGCCATTTTTTCCACTGTTCTTAAACTGTTTGAAAAAATCATATGTGACAAACTACCCCATGTTCTTTGCTACATGGAGAAAAGTGATCAAATTGACGCAGTTTACAATGACTTCAGTAAAGAATTTGACCGTACTAATCCCTTCATTTTGATTTCAAAGCTGCAGCAATTCGGAATTGCAGGATCTCTGTTAAGATTGCTCAGCTTTTGGAATTAAATTTCTTCCAATGAAATTTTAATATTATAAAGAAAACATGTCTTGACAGTTTTTACAAAATATATCATTGATTTTTATTTTTCAATATTTTTATATACATTTTTCTTAGCCTACTCTATAATTGAATTTTGATGTATTGTATAGTGTTGTGTGGATATGTGATTGTGGGTTGTGTTATGTGTACCCATAGATATGAGAGGAATGGATACGAAATGGGCCGAGAGAAATGAAGCAATTTTCGACCTCTGGTATAGTTGTGTGAGCGAGAGGTCGCAATGTGTTTGTATGACGAGGGCGGCGTGAAATATTGTAAAATTAAAGGGCAACTTTTTTGGTGCAAATACAAATTTATTACTATTGATGTAATGTAATTCACGTCAAAATCGAATCAATGAGTTTCGATTTGCATTAAAAGAGTGCGTAGTATTAGCATTAATCTAGCATTTATCATGCATAATTTATCATGCATTTATCTAGCATTTATCATGCATGAATGGCTGATAGTGTTGCTAAAACCATTAAGTCTGATCAAAGTCTATGATCAAATATTATAAGAAGTTGAGTTTTGTCATGCTTTCAAGTATGTTAAAATAAAATCTGCTTTAAGGTAGTGCAGTTTGAAAGCATATCAAGTATCGAGTATTTTCGTACTTGCGAGTATTTTATTCAAATATTCAATAAGTTTGTAGGGCAAAAGTAGCCTAAATCGGCCAATTTTGGGTTAGAGTGGCTTGGGACATAACGGGCCAAGACCTATTGCTGTGATGCAAACATTTCGGTTTTGTTGGGGAGTAAAGGGTTTTTTGGCCATAGTTTGGCAAAAACTGCCTTTACGGTTTGGCAAAAACTGCCTGCATAGTTTGGCAAAAACTGCATTTATAATCATGATATTTTAAGGACGAAAAATTTTTTTGATAGGGAACATTGGGCAAAAAAAATTTTTTTTGAGGAAATTGGACGTTTTAGCCCAATGGTCCCTATCAAAATTTTTTTTCGTCCTTAAAATATCATTATTATACTCTCCGACCACTTTCAATCATCGAGAGCGCCGTAAAGGCAGTTTTTGCAAAACTGTGGCCAAAAAACCCCTTACTCCCCTACAAAAGCGAAATGATTGTGTCACAGCAATAGGTCTTGGCCCGTTATGTCTCAAACCACTCTAACCCAAAATTGGCCGATTTCAGCTACTTTTGCTCTCAAAGCCTTTTGAATATTTGAATAAAATACTAACAATATTCAAATTTACAGGAAAGTCACGTTTGTGCCATATTTCCATTTCAAATTATATATATTGTGATCGGATGTGCTTTCTAGTCAAACTTGAATTACTTCTTGTCGTTCTTGCTAGAGAGGAAAATGTTTTTTGCATGAATATTCAGTTTTGTGCTGATGCAAATAATGCAAGAGCAATAATATTGTTTCTTGATTAGCCACCTATTTTCTATTAACATAAAAAAGTAAACTATAGTGTAAGAAATACCATTTAGAAAATTTAATTTGCAGACAAACACAGCCATCAAATCTAAAATTCCCTTAAATTCGTTAAAAAAGATATATATGAAATCAAACTGAAATAAAATTTTCGCGACCAAAACTCTTGCTAATTTAATTTTAATCAATCGGTTTGCCTACCAACGTAACATAAAACATCTACACGTGAAATATGTATAAACGACGCGTATAGATCATTTAGCATCATAATCTGCACGCAGCATTCGTAAATAGTAGCCCAAGTCAATTACAAAGTTTACCAGTGCTACTTTAAATCGTTCATTCAAACCGGTTTTCATCGTTCGAACAATTTTCTTCACCTAAATGACGTCAATTCATATAATTGATCAAACTTAATGCCCCTACACGCTATCAAGCTTTCCCCGCCTATGAACAAAAGCAATCAATAAAAATGGCGATCGGGCGGTTTGACACATGTTTTATTTTCGTGTTTTCATCAATTAAAAGCATAAATGTTTAGATTGATTAATAAACAGTGAGAAAGTAATAAGTGTTTTGCACCATTTACACATAGGATTTCGCCCTAGAATGTGTGATGTAAGTACAAATTCAATTTGAATGAATGTACCTCTTTTTACCGGATTTAGGATAGAAAGCTTTCGACTTGTGGAAAGAAATGCTTGTTAAATGTGTGCAAGCAACATTTTCGACCTCCCCTTACAAAATAACATCAAATTTCATTCAGAAAATTTGATTAATTTTGAATTTTGTGCCCCATGTGACACATATTTTATTTTCCCTGCTATTCCAACTAACCCGAAAATCGACCATGTTCACAACAATAGAAATGTATGGAAATGTTTGTTTACATAGAGAGTCAACAGCGCAGAAGGGTATAGTGTGCGGCATTGAGGGGAAAGCTTTTTTGCAGAGAGTAAGCTGCATATGTAGTAAAAATGCTTCATTCACGTACGGGTTCATGGATTATCATTGCGTGTCCATTCTTTATATGTCTATGTGTGTACCCCATGAATCAAGGAAATAAGATTACGACAATAGGTTTTCGCTGTTCGGCGCTGCATCTTATTTCGTCACGTAGCGGAGACCGGCGAATCAGGGAAAAATAGTCGAGTGTCTGAATTTTATTTAATTTTTCTTTTCATTGTATAAGATATGTAAAAGACAAAGTTAGAGAATATTTTTTTATTGTTTTACTTTAAATTCTTGACAAAATGAATAGTTACGGTATAATTTAGATGTAAGACAAACTTAATCACAGATAGGAACTTAAGTATTAATTTATAATTACAGGTGCATATTAATATAATCCGCAGAAGTATTGTCAAGAAATATTTATTAAAATTTTGTTTATATTACAATTAAAAAAGTCATAACTGATTAATAAAATATAAAAATAATTTAAGTTTAAAATTTTTTTTAATTTTCGTTTTTTGGACTTATCATATTCCTGTGTTTCGTTGTTTAATTTACGAATTCTGAAATACATTCGAGTCCTAAAAAATAGTTTTTTTGCTGCAACATCGCAATATAATTTAATGCTCTAATATATTTAATGCTCTAATTTAATGAATTACAGCATGAAAGAGGCAACATACACTTCAAGCAGTTTCAATTGCTCCATTTTAAATCAGCAATTTAAGTGCCCGTCTGCCTAGATTTGCAACATCCAATAAACTCATTAACAGAAACATTTGGACACAACCGAAAACAGTACTCTTCATTCACCTAAAAACCAGTTAATTCCGGATGATTTCTAGGCGTGTTTGCATCTTATTTCGTCATAAGTAGGTGTGGCCACGCTAATGTCGCAACCTTTAGTACTTGATCCATGTGTGTACCCACACTACTCCCCCTCAAGTGTCAGGATGACGCTGAGGTCGAGGAGGTGAAGCAGCGTGGAGTGTTAGCCCTGGCGACTGCCTGTACGGGCTTATGCCGAGGTGATCGATGGCCAGCTCTCGGGGCTGATGGCTACCGCTACTGATGGCAGATATGTCCTGTATGTTATCTAAACAATGTTGGGGCTGTTCCCCCTTCTTTTTTCTATTATCTTTTTTAAAAAAAAAAAATGCATTAAAACCGAATTTGCACCATAGCATTTGAAACAAAATTAATTGGAATTTTCTTTGATATCATTATCGTTATCGTGTATCCAAGTTTTATTACTTCTGTCAGTCCCTTTTAGAACAGCGTCTGCTCAGCAACATGGTCTATGCGAGTGTCTTGATGTTCTTGCTCCTCATCGCGGAATTTCGTTATGATAGCGAGTAGTTCCTTGTTATGACATTCGAATTGTTTGTGGAAAGAAGTATTTTGCATCACATTCATCATGTTGGAATTGCCTGGATTTAAATTAGACCACTGGTGTGACATTTGCATTTATTGTTTGACTTGTTGCTGGTGGTGCTACTGTTGTTGCTGTAACGTCGTCGAGAACGATGAATAGTTCTATGTTAGCAACTTTTTAGACAACTTTTTAGACGTACATTTACGTGGTGATTTAAGGTCAGGTTTTTTTTTCGATAGCAAGACTATCGATAGGAGATCGATAGTCTTGCTCCTGCTGCTGCTGTTGCATTGTCACTGGCTGTGTTTAATGCTGAAGTTGATGATGTTGTTGCTGTTGCTGTAATTGCTGTGGCTGTGGCTGTGGTTGGAGGATATGCGGGAGCAGTGCATCCCGGTATAACTCCAGATTGCTGGCAATATTGCATTATCATATTGCCGACCGTAGCCTTAAATGTATGTTGCTGTAGCGCCCGGATTCGCAGCTGCAGTTGCAGATGTTCCCTGCGTCACTGCAGTCTGATAAGCTTGATCGAGCTACTGTATAGCCCGCCTGGGCTGCAGGATTGGCCACGCTAGCTGTCGCAGCTCCATATTACGTTCCGTCGTATAGTACTGCATAAATTGTGGCAGCCATTTCATCGACGGTCTAACACAAATAATCGTATGAAAAATATAATGATTAGTTTAAAAAGTTATTAATAATTTAAAATAACTTGCGCGAACATCGCGGAATCACCAATTTGAAATTAAATACTTCCAATGAAAATTTAATTTTAATATTATAAAGAAAACATGTCTTGACAGCTTTTACCAAATACATATATCATTGATTTATATTTTTCAATGTTTTTATTCACATTTTTCTTAGCCTACTATATAAATGAATTTTGGTGTATTGTATAGTGTTGTGTGGATATGTGATTGTCGGTTGTGTTATGTGTTTCCACAAGCTTTTACCTTCACAACCGCTCCCAACATGTGAAATTCCAAGGACTTATCCCTAAAAAAAATCATGTCAACTCAGATATTTCAAAGTAGCCATCTTGGCCCTCCACTTTTTAACATTTTTATATCAGACTTCTCGGAGGTTTTATCTGATGTACCGTATCTATTCCATGCGGACGCCCTAAAAATTTATCATACAATAAAATCGCCATCAGATGCCAGCTTTTTTCAATAAAAACTAAATTCCCTGGAACATTGGTGCTGCGTGAACAGCCTACCGCGCAATATTGCAAAATGTCATGTGATTAACTTTTCTCGAGAAAGTACGATCGTACTTTTGAACAATACGGTACTTAGTCGGTTTTCAAAATTCACTGCCAGAGATTTGAATCTGTTCAAAAGCTATTCTTGCTATTCGTTCTTAGGGATCTTTACCATTGTTGTGGTTTTAGCAATTTAGCAAACTTAAAATTAAGATATTTTTAACCCTTTGGTGACGGCGGGCAATTTAGCAAACTTAAAATTAAGATATCTTTAACCCTTTGGTGACGGCCCCTATATTTCAACGCAGAGTACATTTTTGTTAAAATTAAGTCTTGGGAATGAAAACTTATTATGTATTATGCTTGCTCATGATTAAGAGTTGGAAATTTTAAAAGTTAATTGAAAATATAAAATCATAGACCGTCCAAAAAATATTTTAGTTTTTTGAAAAATAAAACAAAAATTATTGATAAGTTTTGATCCTTGTCCACTATATCAAATCAAAACTTTCGAAATTCCGTGTTACACAAGAACGGCAACCCATCACCCAGCCTACCTCTTTTATCAGCATTTGAAACTTCTGTTCACGAGAACTGACGACCGGATAATCCGATCAGTTTAAAATTTACAGAACATGCTAGTATTGAGTAGGACCAGGTCTGATAGATAGATTTTGAAATGCAGGCAACCCTCTGGCAGTGCTGGCATCTTGAAAATTCACTGCGAACAAACAATTGGTTTAAGCCTATAACTTTCGATGCGGCCAAAAAATTGTTACGAAATTCACACAGTACTTGAACCATACTTTAAGCCTTTTTTGGTAGAAATTCGGTTGAAAAATTAAAATAGTGCTGCGAACTTTGGTAGTTTTTGTCACCTGAGTCTAGTAAATTTTCTCACCAAAATAAAGCTTTTTTTCCTAAAACTTCCGATCCAGTCATGAAATCGAAACGAAATTCATGTAGTAAATGGTCCTTATTGTATGCCAAATGTAAGAATTTCGTAAAAAAATAAATAAAAGAACTCGCAGCTATGGCCATTTTCGTAATTTTTTCTGGCATTTCTTTATTAAGTGATGTTTTCATTAAATTTTCAAATGGGAATGATGGTGGTAAACTTATAGCTGCTACTTTGGAAAAGTGCTGCCAGCACTGAACATTCTCATCATCTATGTTATAGTTGGGTTTTGTTGATTTGGATACGGAATGGTTGGTAGGATACTACAAAAAAGTGTATTACGTCTTCCCACACTTTTTGGTCACTCAAGGACAATTTCTTCGAAAATCAGTTTTCCAGCGGCTCTGATGCGTTAGATATTTTTTGTTTTATTTTGATTTCATTTATATGTAATTTTGTACCTTGTTTGGTGAAATAAATAAATGATATTATGTGCGTATTTTTTGCATTTCAGATCAGATCAGAGCTCGCCAGTTCGCAAAAACGAAAACAATTCACACGAGATAGGTTGCTAGATTTTTACTAATGTTCGAAGAAGAACATTAGTATTAAAATCACTTTGGCCAAAAATTCATATTTCTATATATATATATATATATATATATATATATATATATATATATATATATATATATATATATATATATATATATATATATATATATGTATATATATATATATATATATATATATATATATATATATATATATATATCATCAAAAAATTTCAGTGAAAAAATCTCAGGAACGCGCCATCCGATTGAACTGAAATTTTCAGGACACATTGGTGTATATGCAGAATAGTGCCAGGTCTCACAAAAAGTTAGTAATCTTTAACCCTTTGGCACCGGCGGCCATTTTAATGATATTTTTAATATACCTATTATTCCGTTCACAAATAATTTTTGCAAAAATAAAGTTGACGAAATAAATTTCGAACGTGTTTTACATGTGAATCGGATAATGTTTTGGAATTTTTTAACCCCATGTGTGCGCTGGGTGCCTAAAAAGAGAACGGGAAAACTTGAAAATTTTTAAATTGCGATAACTTTTGACAGAATTATTCAATCATTACGCAACTTTCAGGACATATTGGTATTATTTAGTTGTAGATTTGTGTAGCTTTTAATGAGCTTGATGGCAACCCTGTAGCTAGGGCAGGCACTGAAAGTGAAAACCTCCAAATCATCGTCTCTCTTGAAAACATGCCGTTTCTTCAAAAAAAAGCCACTCATATGTAAATCTTGTGCTTTGTTTACATAGGCAAAAAAAATGTTATATGGTATAACGGGCACGCCTGGTAGCCCTTACCCAATTTACCTATATTTTTAGCATCAAAAACTTCTGTTCACGGAAACTCACGATCCGATAAGCAGAATTCATTGAAATTTGCAGAATGTATTGGTCTTAAATAGGACCAGGTCTGATAGAAGTGATTTTGAAATGCGGGCGATTCTGTGCCAGTGGTGCCATCTTGAAAAATCACCAAAAAAGATAACTGCTTTTAGCCCTATAAATTCTGATTGAATCGTTCGATTTTGACGAAATTCACACAGTAACTGGACCTTACTTCAAACCACGTCTGGTAGAAATTTTGTTGAAAAATTCGGTTGGAGCTGCCAGCTATGATAATTTTGGTGTCTTAAATTTGAAAAATAAAAATATGGAAGTGAAAACATTCAAACCATCGAATATCCTAAAAAATGTCCGTTTCTTACAATAAAACCAATCTGTATACAAATCTTATGCTTTATCTACACGTTCAAAGTAAAACTTTGGAAATTTCATGTCGGACAAGAACGGTAACCCTTTCCCAGTTAACCTATATTTTTAGCATCAAAAACTTCTGTTCACGGGAACTCCCGAATAAATAATCAGATACAATTAAAATTTACAGAATGCATTGGACTTATGTAGGACCAGGTCTGATAGAAGCGATTTTGAATTGTAGGCAACTCTGTGCCAGTGGTTCCGTCTTGAAAAATTACAAAGAAAACAAAACTGCTTTTTGCCCTATGAAATGTGAATAAGTTACCAGATTTTCATGAAATTGACACAGTAGCTGAACCTTACTCTAAACTCTGTTTGATAGAAATTTGGTTGAAAAATTCGATTGGTGCTGCCAGCTATGGTAATTTTTGTGTCTTTGCTTTTGACAATTCGCTCAGGAAAACAAAACTGTTTGCCCTATAACTTCCAGTGCAGTCAGGAAATCAATACAAATTTCATACAATTAATAGAACCTATTATAAACATTATTCAGGCCAAATTTGGCTGAAAAGCCACGATAGGGTTGCCAGCTATTGTTGGTTTTGTGTTTGGCTGCAATATCTTTATTAAGCGGTTTTATCGTAGAATTTTCAAATGGCAATGATATTGTAGTGACAATAAACAGCAAATATTAAGCTTTCGATTATTTGAAAAAACTCGCTGCAGGTAACACTAAATTTCTTTACACTCCTATAACTTCGAATGTAATGTAACAACGTGAAGCAGATGTGATATATTCTTGGCTTTGATACTGGCGAAAGGTTGCCAACACGAGTCGGTTGTGCTACTTTTGTATCAATAAATGCTTACAGTTAGTATTCATACCGGAAACATTTACAATGAAAATAAATAGCCGATGTTTCAATTCCCAAAGTTCTGCAAATTTTTCGGATCGCAGCCCCAAACACCAACTTTAGTTACAGTGCTGCAGGCACTGAGCGTCTTCTTCATTGATGTTATATGAGATGCTGCTTTCAACATTTTGTGAAATAAGCAACTGATAACGAATATAATTAACCCGTGTTTTGCTCTCATAAACGTTGAAATTCATGCCAGTGGTAATATCTGAAACCTTCCACCATATGAGTTATAATGCATTCTTGAGACCAAAGTAAAACGTGGCATTTGAAACAGTTTGGCCGTAATAAGCAGCTCATGTGGTGGAATATGCACTCAAAACCTGCACGATTCTTCTACTGTTCTTCGAACATTAGTGTTTCTAGCGGTTCAGGTGCGCTAGAGTTTTATTTTTAATTTGATGCACTCACTTAATTTTCTGATTTTGTAGTAATTATTTTACAAACTCATGTTATTAAAACATTTTCATGACGTGTTACGTTAATTCAGCAGGTTGTTGTATAATGTTGTGATCTTGGGACAGCAGAAAAAAATCTATAACTTTATGATATATTTGTACTTTTTTTCTTCTATGCACTTAGGTTTCAGGGGCGATTTGTACTACAAAGTACTGTATTGTTTACAAACACCAATTTTTTACTCTGGGATGAGTTTGATCTTTTCAAGATTGCTCTGAATTTCCTGACGCAAGCCAGTCTGGAATTCTGGAAGTAAAAATGAAAATGGTGCTGAATATAGAACTCCGCATTCAAATTATTTTCATGGGAATAGCTTCCGCTTAGAATCAGTTATAATCAGTAATACAATCAAAGACTTTTACTTTTGGCAAATGAGTATGATAATAGATGAGTAAATGGACTACAATTACAGAGATCCTGATAACCTTGACTTTTCCGCGGATAGGGTTGTTTTCTTACTCATTTTGACTGGACATGTCAAACGGCTTAAAATCTCTCTGTAGATGAAAACCTACTTAACTTATGTTTAAATTTTTCGGCAGCGGTCAAAAGTGAATATCCCTAGGATTTGAGGGGTATTAAGCTTTTGAAGATATTTTTGAGTGACAATTTTTTAATCCGATGATCTGATCCATTTTTCTGAAATCTTATGTCGGGCTGCTTTAGCTTAAGAGGTTCTACGCACTAAGGATAAAAGATGCTAAAAAAATATTATTTTATAAATAGCTTATATTTTAGTATATATACAGAAAATTGCATGTAGGCTTGACAAATATCCCCAAAATAACACTCAAATTTACACAAACTTTTCGGAGCGCTACAGAGTGCTTTTGAAACATTGAACGCGTTTTTTCAACACTTTCTTTGAGTCGGTGAGCGAGATTTATCGGAAACGGTACGGTATCGATCGATCAATTTCGAGTTGCCACAATAGTTTATATACATATTTTTGATTGTTCGAAAGTTTATTCCCACCAAGAAGTATTTTCCGTTTCATAGTCAATTTAGACCAACATTTTTATGGATTTTAGGTTTTTTGTTTGGGGAAGCAGCCATTTTGTTAAAAATTAATGTTTTGCTTATTCCTTCGATTATTCATATAAAAACATACTATACTTTAATGATTTTTTTTAATTGAAATAATCCAATCCGAAATAATTTTTAATAATAATTTGAAATAATCCAATCTGTTTAGAGGAGCTCTAAAATATGTTAATCAATCTAAATGTTGAAAATTCACTTTTTATCTGCCTCGTGACTGCTCAGAAACCCTTAAGAGACTTATGTAATTATCATTGCTTTCTTGTTCATTATTTTCCTGGAACTGTGGAGGAGTATTCCAGTTGATTTTAATAAAATTTACTTCAAATTTGATGTTACATGTGAAAAAACTTTTTAATTGAATTTTATTAAAAATTGTATTCTAAACACCTAACAGAGAAAATTGAATACAAAATTGAAGGAAATTGTATGAAACCTCTTCTGATTTTTCAATGGCCCCCCAAAGCTGCAAGCGTTTTAGATAAGGTGTCATGCTCAACTACATTATCGTGCAGTTGAAATAAGAAATCAGGTGAAATAGATATAAGGTGCTATTTTGTATAGCTCTGCCCGAGATGGGGCGGCGCAAAATATTTGCAATAGTTCACGCATGTTTCAACAGCTATCAATATTGGAAAAGTCTTTGCATATTTTAACGTAGGAAAATAAGCAATGAAATACCGATGTTGCTTCTTATGCACTTGGTTTTAACTAACGCACTATCAATCTACCTACCTACAGGCCCGGCGGACGCCTTGGGCGGTGTGGGTAGTACTACCCACCTGGGAAATCAAACGGTGGGTAATTACCCACCCTAAAATTTCGATCCTATATGCCACATTAATATAATGAAAAAATTGATAATTTATTTTTCTATTTGTGGTGAAGAAGAATAAATTAAATGTGAAACAAAGACAGAATCTACGAATCTCTTGAACAGCAAAACTACCACATTCCGTTCCATTTTTTTAAAGTATGATATATTTTCCAGATGGGTTGTTCGAATAAAATCATTAAAAACAGTATTAAGTAATTATTCGTCTTTAATCGAGTTCTTCTTCATACAAACTACAAGCCAGCATGTTGATTGTTCAATAACAGCCAAAGCTTCTGGATTTTTAAAAAATATGGAGTCATTTGAATTCATGTTTTTGCTTATTATGACGATTGAAATTTTCGAGCGAACAGAAATATTGAACACTGATCTTCAAAAAACAGAAAACTGTGTTGCCGATTCTTATCGAAAAGTAGAGGCCGTAGCTTATAGCTTAGCCGGCGATCGTGATACGAAATTTGAATTAATATGGGAAAAGAGTAGCACGATGGCGGTCGAACTTGGAATTGAAGAGCCAAAATTACCGAGAAAAAGTAAAATTCCTCGGAGATTCGATGTAAGCAATACAGAAAATTTTGTATTCGAAACCCCCAAACTCATCTACCGCAAAACTTATTTTGAAGTATTTGACCAAGTCAATGCTTCTTTCAAAACTCGGTTTGAAACAAACTCCGCTCATTTTTAAAATCGTTGGAAAATTTTGTTATCGGCAAACCCGTGGATACTCAACAGGTTATTGAATACTATCGTGGAGATTTTGAACAAAGTAGATTAGTTAATGATCGTGATATGATATTGCAAATTATGAATCGAAGTGAAGCAAAATCCGATAACTTAAAAGACATCGTTAGGTTTCTTCGCAAAAATCAATGGAGCGCAGGGCTAGTGCCTGAATATGTACGGTTTGTTCGTTTGCTAATGACGATTCCTGGTTCGTCATGCTCAAATGAAAGGAGCTTTTCAATCATGCGCAGAGTAAAAAATTACTTACGGTCCAGAATGCTCCAGGATCGTTTAAATCATCTCGTTATTCTGTATGTGTACTCCGACTTAGCTGATGAGCTTGATCTAGAGTCTTTGATGGATAGGTTAATAAGTCGAAATTCAAAACGTTAACAACGTTCGCTTTGCGCGGCGTACACCACAATAAATAATTCACCTTTTACGTGTTTTTTATGTACATTATGCTAATAAATGAATGAATGTGCAAATGTTAAATGATTTTTCAATATATCCCAACCACCCACTTATCTACAATAATCGACCGTTATTTACTACCCACCCCGGAAAAATGTGTTCCGCCGCCCCTGCCTACCTACCTACCTATATTACAAAGAGTGAATAGGCTAAGGTTGGATTAAAGAACTAATTATTTATCAAATCTAAGGACCCAAAAATTCTAAAACAAAACAAATATTCAGATTTTTACGTAATTTTTATTCATACATTGTTTTTATATTTTTTTTTTGTTATTTACAATTTGCTTTTTTATAAAACATTGCATTAAAGTAATAGCTATTCTCGTAGTACAAAAAATACAAAAAGAAAACTATAATACATTATATAAGAAATGCATGGGGTATAAAACAAATGTGATACTTCTCAATCACATACAAGTAAGTTTACATAACTACTAAAGAATTACCACTAAAAGTGCAAGATATGGTGCGAATCGTGCATAAAGCAGAAGAACGAGGAAGTGTGATCGATCTTTTACACTTACCAAATAACAAATACAATATAATCTCACCGTATGCAAATGCATTGCAGCAAGCGCGTGAAGCACCTTTCAGTAGAATAAATAAATATGAGAGAAGGTACTTGAGAAAAAGACACTGTTCAAGATCGTGTACAAGATCGTTGTGAAGATCGCGGTGCTCTGAAGGCGGTGATCGTCGTTTTCAGTGTACTTGCAGGCGTTTAAGAAAATTATTTTCTTCACCATCCTGTGGTGAATTTGTGAACTTCGGGTTCAAGTCACTGATGAGCGATGATCTCCACCTGCATAGATCTGATCTGGTGCTGATACTGTGCTTCTTTCGAAAGATAGACGCCCGCAAGTGAAATTAAGAGCGTCTGGAGATTACGCAGGCTTGCACTGAGCTATGATGCAATGAGAATTGTATAGAAAGTGGAAAAACGCCATAAGATCGATGGCATCTATAACCGAACTACCGTTATGGCGCGAAATCAAATCGAATTATGAAGTAATCGTCGCAAGATGAAACATGGAAATGTAATAATGGCGAATAAGCAGTCGCAATATGCTAAACAAAACACTATCTGAAGCGTTTGACGACACGGCAGATGAACGAACAGATGATTGAGTGGACACAAAGCAGAACAAACAATGCAATTACGTGCGTGTGCTGAGATGAGGACAGATAGGTCTCGGATGTCTTGTGCGGTGTGTTAGACAGTGCAGAAAATGCAGATGCTAGAAGTACAGATACAGGTCAGTGTTAGAGCACTTGTTTTGTTTGTAAGTTTAAATCAACCATATTATTGCTAGTTGGCTTCTTGTGGAGAATATCTTTTGTGGTTTTGGCGTTTGATCATCAAACAAATCTTAAAAACAGGTTATACGTTTAAGAAAATATTGTAAGTAACAGTTGCGACGATTAATGGTATGCGGCGAGAATCGGTGCATGAGCATAGTGGGCAACCGGAGCTGCAATAACCTTTTGTACGGCTGGTGCTGATTTGTGAACGATTGCGTTGAATCCATTGTGGTCGTCAGCGGTATAGTCGACGGTACGCACTGAACCATCAGGTTCGACCAAGGAGTACTGTCCCTTGACTACATCTCCATCACGTTCTTCGGCCTGTGATTTGATGTCGCCGGTATGTGGATCTTTGATGCCGTAGTTGAAAGCGTATTTTGGATAGGCCTGTTGAATAAATTGCAGAAATAAATTTATAGATTTTTGGTTGTAATATAGTTTAGAACTGGCTGAAGAGGTTGAACTATGTACTCACAACTGGCTCGGCTACGATGGCTTTGTGAATTGGAGCGTGAACGTAAGCTGGTGCAGCATGTAGAAGCGCTGGTGCGGCATAATGACCTAGTTCGATCGGTGAAGCGTTGGCGGTAACGGCAACAAGGAGAATAGCTACGATGCACTGAAAATAAGAGCAGGGATCAAGTTTTTGTTCAGTTCTACTCAGGACGTGTGAAGAGTATGTCAAAATAAAGAAGAGCATATCAAGAGTGCCTGACATTGAATGTTCTTAACTCATGCCGTGCCGAAGACTATGGGGTAAAAAGACTGACCTGCAGCAAATAATAATAAGTTTCGTTCGGAGTAAATATATTGGCATTTGATTTATTCAGATTAGATTCAGTCCTGGCTCATAAAAGTGTAACTAACAAACATAGCAAGTTCTGGTGAGGATTTTTTCAAAAAATGTTTTAAATTGTGCAATTATCCAGCTTTTAAGTATAAGACAAAACTAGACTCTAATAATATAATTTTTAGACCAATAAAATATTGAAATTTAATTATCGAATGAGTAGCATAAAATATCTTCAGTTTTTCTTATTTGTTTACAATTTTTTATTATTTTGTGCCAAATCTGAGGACCTTTGAAATAATTAGATTTTTGCTCATTACTATAGCAAGCAAATTGAAAACCAACCACATCATTACAATCTAGACACTAAAGGTAGTTATTGAAGCTTAATGATGATGAGACACGGATTTGGATAATACAATAAGATCTATGAAAAACGCCCTATCGAATTTATTTGGTCAGTCATATCTCTAGTTTTTTTAAAGAATCTTAACAACAAGTTTAATTTATCAAAAGAAGCACCAAAACATTTGGAAATATCTTTATAAGGAATCTCACATTTAATAGTATGCTTAATTAACATCATTGTCAAATAAATTTTGAGGAAACTATTTTTAATTGAACATGCAATCGAAAATTATAATTATCTAAATTTCAAATAAACTGCGAAATCAACAGTTATTTACGTCTTCTACTGAACTAATGTTAAAACATATCAGAAATAGTTTGTTTGAATAGCCTTGAAAACGTTCTGGAGGAAGTTTCCCGATAATTGTATCAATAACTTCACTATTCGAGTTTCTGGTGAATCAATTTAAAGAAGTAAGAAACAGAAAAATAGATTGATAGTTCTGGTTGACTTTAACTTCGAAGAAAATAAGTATGTAGTTTAATCGAGATAAAAAAAAAGTCGAATCAAATTGATAACTGACGCGTAACACTCTCATCTAACTTTCATGCCATTTTAATTTTTAGTGGACACAAATAAATACAAAACAACTAACCTTCATCTTCAAAAATGTTTTCTATAAATATCTATAACACAAACACCCGGCTCAACTTTAACTTTAATTTCTTCGAATTCACAGCACCTAATGCACTTAAAAACCGAACGTTAATCCTAGTTAGCTTCGACAGTTTACGCAAGAGCAACTACTGTATCTTTCTTCTAAACCGTTAACTAGAAAATCTTGAACTGATGGTGTTTAAATGGCCAAAAGCTCTTTTATACGATTTAGCCGACATCGAATACATATTCACCGAATTATTAAATCTCCCTGCAACGCTGCATGCACCACAACCACCGTCAAGCCGTTCGTGGCAGGAGAGTTTTCGAGGTTCGGTACTCGATAGCAATGGATCAGTACTCTATCTTATTGCATAGTAGTGCAACCTGCATTATACCGGCAAAAAAATTGGGGTTCGGACCCGAAAAAATCGGAACGAATTCGTATATGGGAGACTATTGGAAGGCATGTGGTAAATATTGGTGACTGTTTGTGGACATAGTGTCTCGCGACAAAGTAAAAACGTCTTAGAGTTGAATAGAGCCCCTCCAACTAGCGCATAAAATCTAAAGAAAATGCACTAAATCGTGCTGCTGACCTACTACGTGCATTTGAATGTCGTTCGCCCAGACGCGTGCATAGTGTTTAAGATAAAATCATCTCAAATGTGCATCGGCTGAAAATTTTGCAGTGCTTCAGTCTCGGGTAGTTCTAAGAAAACGTTAAAGTAAATTATTTATGCGACAAAAATCACGTTTAGATCGCGAAGCTGATGGGCTGAATTTCGCTTTGAGATCCTGGTGGTGCAGAAATGTTTGCATCAAAAGTACGTGCCCTTAAAATTAAATAAACTTCCAAAAAAAAATTGATACTTGAAGTGCTGTTCGTTATTGTTGAACGTGGTTTTTTACAAAATGCAAAGTGTGAAATATACAAGCTGCATATGAAATACGCTTTGAACAAACAGTAGCCAAGTTGCTCGATTTTCATGAATCTTTTGTTGGCGGTCATAATTTCGTACCGAAAAAAGTAGATGATATTTGGAAAATAATGAAAAGTTACAGGAACGTGGGTTTCATAAATATTTCGAACGATATTAAATCAGTAGCAGGATCTTTCATAAGAGAATATGCGGATGTTTGATGGGAGGCTATTTCGCATGCATCTTGAAATTTGCTTGCCCTATTTTGATAAACCCATGAATGCACTTCACCATCATCAGCACTATAACCGGGGTCCGGTCCACACCTTGAACAAGTTTTTCCACCGGTCTTGATTGCGAGCCGGTTTTACCCAATTAGACACTCCTATGCTCCAAGCACTTGATCATGGCCCTTCAGCACAAACAAGGTATCCCCGCTGTCGTCGAAGACTTTTCTGAGTGAGCTCTCCTTTGCTCCGAGCTGGTTGCCAAATTCATCGTTGTAGCGTCTCCGGAATCGCCCTTCTTCGCGTATAAAGCCAGTGATTCTCCGCAGGACTTTACTCTTGGACGCAGCAAAGAGTTTGGAGTGCTTTTTTTGGAGCACCCAAATATAGGATCCATACGGGAGTACTGGCTTACATACGTGATTACTGGCGTGAGCTGTACATACGTGAGTACTGGCTTGTACAATAGTCGCTTTTAGGTTCGGGTAAGATTTCGAAACTTGAAGAGCCTTGACAAACTATCGCAGACCATTTTGGGTTTGAACAGCAGCCCATGTTTCTCTTCCCCCATATCGTTATCGGCTGCAACTATTGACCCTAGATACTTGAAGAATTGCCCTACTTCAAATTCATTCTCCACTACTCTAATGATGGCACCATGTACTTTGTTTTGTCTTCATTTACGTACAACCGCAGTTGTTGTGCCAATCTGGGCGAATGATGCTTGTATAACTAGTTTGGATCTTTCAATGATGTCAATATCTTCTGCGTAAGCCAGCATCTGATTAAAGTTGGTGATCCGAGTGAACTTGGTTACTTGGGCTTGAACTTGGATTGTTTTCTCTAACTCAAGGTTAAAGAAAATGCAGAGCAGACCATTAAAAATGTTGAACGGCTAACAGTCCGGCTATTTTTACTTGACTTTTTATGTTGGTCATGGTAAACCTATAAAATTGCATCAGTTTTTTTAGTCTGCCGATTTTTCTCATGACTTTATACAGATCTACTTTGGCTATGCTGTCGTTAGCAGCCTTTGATTTTGTAAATAGATGTTATAAAAAAATATTGAATTCCAGATATTTTTCTGGCTTAGAGTGAAAATATGATCAATTGTTGATTACGCTACGTTGATATTGTTCGGCGGTGGCTTTAGCGTATGGAGCTAATTGTTCTTAAAACATAGAGGAGAGGAGATTTTAGGAGGTACTCAACAAGGTTATACCCATATAGTTGCTGCACATTAAGATCTTTCCCTTGAGATCTTACTCCTTGTTAAGTCCTTTCAATCAGTATTCTGGCATCTCTTCATGCTCCCATACGTATATTTTAGTTTCATGCATTGCTTGGTGCAGCGTGGGTACTCCATATTGAATTAGCTCATCTGGTATGTTGTCGGCTCCGGGGGCTTTGTTAAATTTCATCTGACTCATGGCACCTTGAATCTCTTTTATGTTTGGTAGGGGCAGCATAAGGTTTTCTTCCTAAATTGGTGGAGCATCCAGTTTTTTTTGGCGAGGTGACTGTTTATCAATTTACTGAAATGCCTTTAGGATATGTGATCGAATTGTCTTCTTTGTTCTTAGTGTGTCATGTTTTGGACTATTTGGTAACTTCTGCACCTGGTACGGATCTTCTTCCACGGTGTTTTCTTTGGCTTTTTTCCGTTTGTGAAGACTCTTCTCTGTTTTATTGAGATCTTTGTATTCCGCTTTGCGTTCCCGCGTTCTATGAAATAGCCATACAATGATTCCCTAGTTTGTATTCATCATCAAACCAGTCGCTCTGTCGATTTATTCATAGGAATAGGACTGATAATGTTTGTTAAGATTATCAAAATATTGGACAAAATAAATAAATAAATATATATATATATATATATATATATATATATATATATATATATATATATATATATATATATATATATATATATATATATATTTAAAGTTTAATATCGTCATAATTTAAGTAAAATCAGAATAAATTAAGAGCTAAAACATAGTGGGTTTCCAACACAAATTCAAGCGAAACAGTTCAATGATAATTGAAGATTATTCGAATTTTAGCTGGACAACTGTACTCTATCTAGTAAATGGTGCAACGCTGACTATGAGCAGACACTTGAATGACATCAGTGGAAAAATTGGAGTATGACCATAAATTGAAGCTTGTGAAAACGTTGATCCACCCACTGAAATATAGAATGGGCTACTTTGCTTTGTATTTGGAAATATTAAAAAAAAGCTTATTCAAGAAAACAGTTATTTTCCCAAAAATTTCAAATAAATTAATCATTGCAAACCCTCATTGCAAGAAATTAAATTAGTATATTCAATGATTTTAATTTTAATCTGAATTACCCGTTTAAACATGAGATCGGCAGCTATGCTAGCTAGTAGGGGCTCATATGTCGAAAGTTTGAATAAGAGTATACAGAATAAGAGTATACAGTAAGAATAAGTAAGAGATATAAGATGAGCTGCAGAACGGAGTCCAGATTAATGAACTCGAAGACACTAGGCGCCGATGGAGGCCCGGCGGAGGTGATATTTCCTACGAGATTTGTATAGTTCCTGTTTAGCAGCAGGATATTTCTGGTGTGATGAAAAATAGCGTAGCGTGCAATAGTAGACAAAAGAAATGGAGTCCTAGGCACCTCGTCGGCGTACCGCCTATTTTGTGTGTTAGACAGTGCGGGCAAGCCATTTGAATGGTTGCCCGCTTTCAAGCTCCGGCTGTTGAGGCTGCTGATGACACGGACAAAAGTGGTCAGAGAAAGCATATAAGCTCAAGTACAGTAAAGCGGCCAATAATTGAGCCTGATTTCTGGATCGTCTTTTCCGATGGAAAACTATACCTGAAGACATAACTGCGGTAGTCACTCCTAAGTCAGCTTTGTTTGCCCAAGTCCGACACAACCAAGTCATGAGAAGAATAGAACGGTGGCCGTAGGTGGTGTGGATGGAGATGGTGGTTGAGAACAATAGGCCAACATACGCGAAAAAAAGCCAATATGCCCAACCAAAAATAATGGCAGTCATAGCACGTCATAAGCTGTTGTGTAACTTTCGGCATACAACGTGAAAATAATGTATATTTTTTTGATTAAAAAAAACACACAAAAACATAATTTGCGCAATACTTTTTCAGCACTATCAATTGAAGGACCAATATTCAATCACCAGCTGTAGTGAAATTCAATTTATTCGGTTGTGTTATACATAATATTTAATGCAAAGCCATGGGGTTAAATAACCCCACTTTGTATGCCGAGGTTTAAAATGCAGATACGAAGCGTCACAGACAAGTCCCGCGTATCGCTTGCATGAAGTAAGATCGTGAAGATGATGCTCCATAATGGGGATAACTGATGCACGGTCTAGAAAATATAGACTACAAAGCGGGAGGAAGCTTGTCCACCCACTATCTACGTAGCTCTTGACTGGGCCGAAGCAATGCGAAACCTGAACCTTTGTGAGAAAAAATGAGCCATATTTTATTCAATTTATATTTTCTGGCGTAGTGGGTCTCAAACTAGAGTAAAGTGAATGTTGTTCAATTTGAATAAAATTAACTTTGATTAACCCGAAATGCTGACGCCGGCTGTACTTTGTCAGTTAGTAACTGTTTGACTTCTTTTTACTTTTAGCTTAAAATGTGGTTATTTTCAAGGGCCAATTAGATTGACTAATATAAAAAACAATCAGTAATTAAAAAGTAGAATAAATAAAAAATTCAACAAAGCCTAAACAAAACCTACAGTTTTACAGTTCAACCTCAAAAAAAGCAATAACTGTTTAGTAGGCCTAAGTATACTGCATCGCATGCATTTGGTTCTTTAAATCGCAGAGCGACTAATAAATCTAGTCATGCACGTAGTCATGCATCGGGTCTTTTAATGGGAGCATTTGGTCAACGATAAGATCAACTCAAACTGGCACGTTTTCTTAAAGTTCACACAGTAATTAAAAACCTAAAGACCGACAGAAGCGTTCTTTATTCAAAATCATCAAACGTATATGCCATACAATTGACATAATCTCCAGATCACGTATTTAGCGAAGGGCGTAGACTCTTGAGTATTTATTTCTGCAATTTTCCCGCTAACCAAGCAAACTACTCTAAATCAAAGAAATCCATGCCTTGTCTATAAAATCCCATGCCTCAAAATTACAGTGCCAAATGCCAACAACACCAGCATCACGATGCCAATATCGTAAATCAAGACAAGGACTATATTTTCCTCCGAATAATTTCACTTGTAACTGGAGCGACACGATGTATCGTTTAGTTCGGATTTCGTAATGCGAATATTGTAGTCGCAGTAGGTGGCAGTTTGTCTGGAAATACTGAAAAATCTCGACTGGACAGTGAAAAATGTCGTTCAAGTCGTTGCACTAAAAACTGTGGCGAGTGCATGACTTGTCGCCAAACGAATCGTTAAAATCTCTCGTTTTATGTCACCTTTCATTCTATTTTTCGAGCGTGGTACTCAAACAGTGCTGCATAGGTTTGAAGTTGTAATCTTTACTAGTTGCATATGGGAAATTTAAATGCGAGCTGCCAATATGATTTTTTTTTTTAATTAAATTTATAATTGATGATTATTTTAGTTCCTAGCCACTGTGTATAGTGTGTCATACTGATGACTTACAATAAAAATATTTCGTGGCACGGAGCATGTATCGATGGAAATATTAAAGAATACCCAAATCGAGCCGATATAGTGAAGCAGCTAAATTTAAGTCTAGTTTACTAGTCTTTTCATTCAAAATCAAATGATGAAATGCAAAGTATTCAAATGATTTTACAATATATGTGATATTTATTGGTCTTTTTTTACAATTTGTTTTCTGCCATTCTAAAAATAAAATTCTGCCGTTTAACGATAAAATTAATAAAAATAGTTTTTTCTACTTAGTTTTAAAACAATTATGCACCCAATTAAAGACCGCTAGCTACCAATCAACTTCACGAAATTTCCAGAGCTTGAATAAAATTGCAATATTTCAACGACAACCCTTCTTCTAACCCACTACAACATCTATTTTCACGACCATACAAATTTTACAGATTTATCTTATAATGCCTGAAAAACTCAACTCCGATCGACGACAATTCATTAGAGTCACGATAGTAGTAACTGCACTCTGGACTGGGACCTGGACCTCATTTCCAAGCTCGAGTCGTGATAGAAATTGAAATCGCATTGCACAATCTGTGAATGAGATCAAGTCACATTCGGTACTCCAGCCAATACATTACTACCACGATACACTGTTGTTTGCTCTCGACTAGCTTGTCATTACAAAATTCTTAGTTCACATGAGTCGCTAATGTCAACAGGTGCTGAAATGCATCTGAAGGTATTTCGATGAGAGAAAATATTATTCCTATTATTGTATCTACTGGTAGTGCGGGCTTCAAAGCTTGAATGATCGTTACAGGTAATATGATGGTACTTGATCTTCCTGATGACTACTTACTGGCGGCCTGGAAACATTTTTGGTCACAATCGTCTTTAGTTCAATGTCAATGATGGCGCTTTGTGCAATTAACGTAAGAGTCTATCTCTTATAGTGCGGGAATATGTTTGGATGGTAAACATATTGATATGTTTACTCTGCTAATAAGCTCACGTCTGTACGTTCGCCTATGGCAATTGATGGCATAGTTATTATGAATTTCAAGGTCATTATGCGAAGAAAGTAATGCATAAATTTAATCCTGCTAAGAGATTGACATTCATTATGGTTGTTCTCAGTTATTACTGATTTGCGAAGAAAATCTAGTATTAAACTCGTTTCACCGAAAATTCATGTTTCTTTATATATATATATATATATATATATATATATATATATATATATATATATATATATATATATATATATATATATATATATATATATATATATATATATATATATATATATATATACATAGTGGGCGACAAAAGTCTACATACGGCCCCTATTTTTGCTGCTTGACGAGTCCCATGTCACTAATCGAAAAAGTAATGATGTAGTCTTGTTTATAATCTATTTTTATTGACATGTAACAAAAAAATCTTCCCTCCAATATAATTCATAAAATAATCTAAAAAATAGCATTGAAAAAAGTCTACGTACAATCGTGACATCCACCAAAAACTTCTTTAAGGAATTTACATTTCATTTCAAAACTCAATATTAATATTTTATTGGCCCACCATGGGTATCTATATCTACCTGGAAACGTCTTGGCATTTATGCGACCAAATTTTCTAACTCGTTCGGCGTTAGTTGACTCCATTCCTCAATGAGCTTCTCTTTCAGCATTGTAGCACTTATAATGTCGTGTATTTTTATTTTTCGATCCAGAAGCTCCCAAACGTGCTTGATGACATTCAAGTCCGGACTTTGTGGGGGTGTATTCTGCTGTCTTGGAGCATAATATAGTAGCCAGTCCTTCACGATTTGAGCGGTGTGCTTGGGATCATTGTTTTGTTGGAATATCTAGCTCCCACCAAGGTCCAAATTATCGACCGATTCCCTTAAAGTGTGTTGCAAGATAGTTTTGTAGAGATGGCAATCCATTACATCATTAATGACACCAAATTTCCTACACCCGACGATGCGACAGCACCCCAAACCATGACATGCCACCGTTATGTTTGACCGTAGGAATTAGGTGTTTTGGGTCCATTCTCATGTTTTTAATTCTCTAAACTTTAGCTCTACCGTTACTTTCAAATATGTCATACTTCGATTCATCGGTGAATAAAACTTTTCTCAAAAATCAAGTCCTTTGTGTAGATGCTTTTTGGCAAATTCTAGGCGAAGTTTGCGATTTTTTTCGCTTATAAGGGGTTTTTTTGCGTGGTGTTCTGCTGTGATAGCCTTTATTATTTGATGTTCTTTGAACTATTCTGGGATGGACCATGGTTCCTCTTCGTTTTGCTTTGTCTTCCACCAATTTCGTGGCATGCGCCTTTGGGTTTCGGCTCACTTCTCTCAAAATCAAGGAGACATCTCTGCGAACCAGCTTCTTCGGTCGACCACTGCGTGGCTTGTTTTCAACAGAGAACCTGCTTCTGTAGTAGCTGAATATTTTTTGAACTGCCGATTTACTTAAATTCAACAATTTGGCTATTTCTCCGAAAGATTTTCTTTCGTTTCGATATTTTACCAACAAGATCCGTACTTCTGATGACATTTCCTTCCGAGAAGCCATCGTCACAGCTGCGACCTTATCGAAACTGCACTAAATGTAGCCTAACGCGAAGCGCAAATGCCAAAACTTGATAAACGGTAATTCCCGTTAAAAAACAGAGCCCCACAGAAGCATACCTAGCCGTATTTAGACTTTTGTCAATGCATTTTATTAGTTATGTATGAATAACTTGTAAAGTTTATATTGAAAAAAAGATTTTTTTGCTAAATATCAATTAAAATAGACTAAGAATATAAATGCATCATTTGTTTTTTTAATTAGTGCCATGGGGCCCGTCAAGTAGCGAAAATAAGGGTCGAATGTAGACTTTTGTCGGTCCCTGTATATATAAGCAAAATGATTAAGGGAGATAATCTCTAGATTGTCCGATCCAATTGAGCTGCAATTTTCGGAGGACATAGTTGTATATTGTTGGGTAGGTTCATGACTTGCTAGAATTAAGATATATTTAACCCTTTGGCGGCGGCGGGCATTTCAGGGAATTTTCAGGTACTCCTATATTTCCTAGCAGTGTAAATATTTGTTAAAAAAGTATTGGGAATGAAAACTTATTATGTTTATTAAATCATTAAATTATTAAATTTTGAGCCGTGTGTAGGTGCTGAGCGCCTAAAACTAGGCAAGAATTTTTTTTCAAATTTCGATTGAAACATTGCATCATCGTGAAATTGAAACATTGCATCATCATGAAATATGTGTAGCATATTTATGTTGATTAAAGCTAAACACACATGAATTTGCGAGACTATGCAGGTAACCCTGTAGCTACAGCAGGCTCCTGAAAAAAAATCCTTCAAATCATCGACCGTCCTGAAAATTTTTTGCTTTTTACAAAAACTTCAAATCATTGATAAATTTTAGCCTTTGTCCATCATGCCAAATTGAAAATTTCAAAATTCAGATTTGCACAAGAACGGTAGCCCATCAAATTACCTCTATTTTCAGCACTCGAAACTTCTGTTCACGAGAACTGACGACCGGATAGTCCGATCATAATGAAATGTACAGGACATGTTGGTATTAACTAGGACCAGGTCTGATAGAAGTGATTTTGAAGTGCGGGTAACTCTGTGGCAGCGGCACCATCTTGAAATATCACTGAGAAAAAACTGCTCTTTGGCCTATAGCTTCCGATTCAGTAATTACATTTTAACGAAATTCACACAATATTTGGACCTTAATTTAGACAACATTTGGTGAAAAAATTTTTGAAAAATTAGAATAAAGTTGCCAACTATAGCGATTTTGGTCTCCTAAATCTTGCAAATTTGTTCAGCAAAATACAGCTTTATTCTCTTTAACTTCCGGTCCAGTCATGAAATCAAAATGAAGTTCATGCAATAAGTTGACTTTAATATAAACCAAATGTTGTAGGAATTTCGTAAAAAAATTATGAAAGAGCTGCCAGCTATTACAATTTTTGTAATTTTTTTGAATTTCTTTACTAAATGATTATGTCATTAGATTTGCAAATGGGAATGATCCTGCAATGAAAATTAACAACAAATATTAACGTTTTGAAAAATTGAAAAGTGTTCAGGGTGGTTACCCTAAAATTATTTTCACCCGTATAACTTCCAGCACATTGATTCAATTGAAACTAATTTCACTGGGTGGGTTTAACGTGAAGCAGATTTGGTGTATGTATATTTTGCTTTGCTGCTAACACAGGGTGACCAGCATCAGACATTTTCGTAAATACTGCACCAACAGATGCTTCAAATTACATACTCAAATGTAAAGCATTTGCAATAAAAATAAGGCACCAATTTTCAAATGTTCCGAGTTTTGAAAATTTTTCGGATGGCAGCCTGTAACAACGTTCAATCGCTGAAACTTTCGATGAAATCCTGCGATGAGAACGAAATTCAAAGGATAAGTTGATTTAAGTATGAGCGTGTTATGGTAAACTTATTGCTGCTTCGTTGGAAAATTGTTGCCAGCACTGAAAATTTTCATCATCTATGTTATAGTTGGGTTTTGTTGCTTTGGATAAGGAATGGTTGATAGGATACTACAAAAAAGTGTATAACGCCTTCCCACATTTTTTTATCACTTAGAGACAATTTCTTCGAAAATCAGTTTTCTAGCGGTTCTAATTTTTTTTTTCAACATGCAAATGTAATTTGAAAGTGTTGTTTTGAAGATTTTTCGACAAATAAGATTTCGGAGCTTTTGAGGAAAATGGTCAAAAGACACCAGATTCAAGTTTTTCGAAAAAAAGATGATTGATGAATTTCTATCATACTGCTTATTAATCATTTATTGTGATACATATGTGCTTTGATCAAAATTTTCATTTCATGACCAAAATCAGAAATTAGCCGTTGGTTTTTGTCGTGTAATAATTCAAACATCTTTATCAGATGTCTTTGATCTTAGTTTTATTTATAATAATCTGATTAAAATATTGACGATAAACTCAAAAACTGTTTACTTTTTTCAGATCGATGATACCCATTTGTTGGCAATAAATTAACGAAGCCTGCTATGAGATTTTCGTTGATACTAAAATACATCTTCAAATAAGAAAAAATCATTAAAAAGAAATGAAGCAAAATTTCATATTGATCTGATGATCCAGTCGTGAGTTCGCGTGAACAAAAGTTTCCAGTACTCAAAATTTAGGTAATTTGGTGAAGGATTATCGTTCTTAAGGTACGTGAAATTTAGAAAATTTAACACTGGCGAGGTGAACGAAGCATTGAATTTATCAATGGTTCAATTTTTTTAAAAAAAAAACAAATTTCCCACGATTTAATGTGACTCTTCAACGTTCAATATTACCCACACATTCTCCAAAAATCACTCAAACCTATTTTCGGTGAACATAAATAAGTCCTGTGATGTTTTTGTCAGAAGTTACGGTCCAAATTGTTCTTTAGAAAGTACCTGAAAATTTACTGACATACCCAACACTTTTAAATCGGTAAAGGTTTCCTAAATTAAACTTAACTCAGACCTTTTCCTTGTATGCACCCGTGTCCTCCAAAAATTGCAATTCGGTCGAATTTCGGCCTCCAAAGATAATCTCAGAGAATCCTTGGCTAATGTACAAACTTATACTAAATAGTTTTTCGGAAATCAGTAATGAATAGAAATTCAGCATTTCCTCATCAATCTAACATTTGTTCGCACAAAACCAGTTGGGACACTTGCTCTAAAATAAGAGTTAGCAGTATTTCAAAGATATTATGCTACATCAAATATATATTTCTTATATTGCAAGTGCACTAACTATCAATAACCTCATAATTGATTTTTAGTAAACAAACCCAACTATTGTTAGTTACTCGACTAAAGTATAATCAAATATCGATCACGCAATGCAAATACATGTATGCATATATCACTTTTCACCGTACATTGCTCAGCAACCGAATGCGAAAACGATAGAGTGTCAATGGATGGGGCCAGATCTATAAAATTTTGGCCCAATTTTCTTAAAGAAATATTTAAACTGTAGCTGATATAGAAAAATATAGATTTGCTTCGATTCGCATGATCTCTCCTATTTAAAACTGTTCGCATATATCTCTATTGCGATTCCGCCTCAAAAATTATTTGATGACAGTAATTACGAGTCGATTAGCTGGTTGGTTGAGATGAGATTATTAGGGTAGCTGAATCATTGAGTGTGAATGCAAACCAGCTGCAACGAATATGTGGAAATCGAATGAAACTTCAAATATTTTTTCAGAGACATAAAAATTCAGGTAAAAGTGTTAACCTTATTCTAGAAAGTCAAAAAGAAATCTCAAATATTTTTTTCGTTTGAAGTGTCGCTGAGCCTAATCAATAAAATTAGATCGATATTTAGAACAAGGGTACCAGTTTCGGCACAGACATTCTAGAAAACTATTCGATGAAGCAAAAAATGAGAAAATGTAAGTGAAAATAATTGTAAACATGTAACAAAAACGTAAAAAAAGCCAGTAACTTTAGAGGTCCCGGCAGCTATATTCATATTCATAGAGATCAATTTCCAGTTTGAGACTAAAAACCACACCTAGGTTTATTGCTCTGTACGTAAAGAATCAAGCGTAAATCCTGAAATTTAATGATCGCAAGAAAGAAGGTGGAATGGAACAGTCTAGGATGGCTCTATTCAGTGCTGCCATTTATTTTTTTGGAATAATGCTAGATTCAATTTTATTTAATGCTTAGTTATGCTAAATCCTGTAAAATAATAATGCTAAATAATGCTTTCTTATTGGATTAAAATAAACATATATTTATATAGTTGCCGTGTTCCATTTTTACTAATTAGTATTTCCAAGTACTTGCGAGTAGATCGCAAATGGAACGCCATCTTCGTTCATACGAGCAGATTCTAACCTGTAAAATTGTATGCAGTTTTCAAATTTAAAACAGTTAAAAATAAAGGGAGAAAACAACGAGAATAAACTACCCAAATCGCTAGAAAATATAAAAGCAACTAACAGAAAATTCTCTTTTAAATTTTTTCCTTACTACGAAAACAATCAGCATAGTTATAAAAAAATCAAACCCACCTGTCAATAAATAGCAACTTCACGGCAAAAAATGGTGTAACTACTCATGAACTACCTATATTTTTCAAAATATCATTAGGAATTTCAGAATCAAAGCAGCAACAATTATTTATTTTTAATCGAAGAAAGTATATTAGTGTCGGTTGAGAAAATTTTTTCTCCATCGTTATCCGTGCGATTGCTTGCATTTGAAGTCATAGCAGATCAATTGATTCACATTATTCAGGGGAAAAATATATAACTAGAATGCATTTACTTTGGTAAACTTGAATTTAGGGCTCCTGGGAGTCTGAAGTGGATGGGACCATATCACTAATCACAGAAACCTGAATTTACCATATTTAATGCAATCCAAAATTGGCTTTATATGGGAATATTTTTTTTGCATTTTATTTCACATAATATTTCGCTTTTTTTGTAACATTAACAGCATTTGTCACTAGCACTGGGATTTCCTGGGAATAGTAGAAAAAGAATAGAAGATCGACTATGTATTCTTTGTTCTCTTGAAAGCACAAAGATGTAGTACTAGTTGTAATGTACTTTTGGTCTGCAACGAAATCATTGGCAGCAGGTGGGTTTGCAGCAGGGATTGATCGGTCGACAACGGTTTCGTTCGCTGGGGGTAGGCTTACAGCTGACATTTTCAAAATACTCTAGCCCAGGGGTGGGCAAACCTAATACTGGTATGATCGACATTAATTTTTTTAATTTTTGCGCGATCGACTTCGAAAAATGGGTTAAATTAAAAACAAATAACTCTTAAGTTGCGATTCGATGTTTTTTATTTGAGAAAACGTTGCGTCACATAGATAAATGGAGGCAAAAAAAATGCAAATATCCTCATTGCCACCAATCTCAATAATGGATATTTTTTATGATAATAAAATCCAAAAATAATTTTCATTTGCTATTGTCAAAATTTCTAACTCTAGATCCAATGAGTTCAATTGTAAAAAATGAGCTAGATTTAATGAAATATCCTCGTTGTCGAATTCTCTAAAAGGAAATTAAATAAATTCAAAAATCGGTTGAAGGTTATTGAAATTTGCAAATCGTCTCTCGAATTCTTGATTAAAATTTTCCAGTTCAGGACAAAACATTTCAATATTACATTCACCAGTAGGTTAGGTTAGGTTGTACCAGTTGGCACAAGGCCACACATAGACCTATTGGTCTATAGTGATACCAGATAAATGGGCCAGGAGATAAAAAATTCAGTCCAAGTGGCCATCGAAGGCCCCGGAATTTTTCGCGAACTGAAGGATGTCTTTCAGCTTTTGCATTTTACATTCACCAGTAAGTTTAATATGTTTTTCTAAATATGGAAAATATTTTAAAATTTCTATTTAGCTGTGAAGCAAAAGGTTTTAATTTTCTTAAAAAACATTTACCGAGCTCAACAAGTCAAAAATATTTCCCTTTTCCTTGTAATTGTAAATAAAGCGAGTGGTAACGCCCCATAAAATCAGTAAGAAATGCTAATTTCTTTACCCATACTAGATCTTCCAATTGTTCATGTTTTTTTTCAGGCAAAAGATTTAGAAATCTTTGCAAAAAGCTTCCTCAGCTAAGCCATCTAAAGCTTAGTACTATTTTCGAATTCATGTTAGATTTTCATGCAAATTTTCACGTGAAATATATTTAGCTTGAAAATAAGCAAGAGTTGTACTCACTTTTAAGCGTGAAAAATTGCTTGGAAGGAACTTTCGCTTTGGAAATGCAGATAGCTTTGGCACATGTCTCCAATCATTTCACGCCAATTTAGTATGTGCAGTTCATTCTTTAGGCTAGTACTAAGTAAATCGTGAAGCTAAATTTTGACATGTCTCCATTATCTGGTCATTCTTTCGAGCGAAAATTTTGAAAATGGAGAAAAGCGGAGACACGTATCATTTCTGACGGATAAGATGTCAAGAATTTCAATTTTCTAACGATTTCGTTACTGAAAAGACATTTAAACAATTCAATTTTCAAATTCAAACACCAAGTATCACTTTTTAGCTCGAAAGAATGAACTGTACAAACTAAATTGCCGTGAAAAGATTTTAATTTAATATTTTATTTTATCTAAAATTGAGATTAACCTTTGTTGCGCTGTGTACGACAATTTACTACCTCGGTAGCAGGGAGACGAATGCAGATGCAGGCAAGGTGTATAGCGGGAAGCAAAATTATAAAGTTGTACTTTAGAACAGAGAGATTCAAGGAAATGAAACAACGGTATACGTATACGAGATTTAGTAAAGCAGTTTTACTACAATGATATAAATCTATTAATTGCACATATCGAGAGCATAGCTATCTCGGATTTTCCCTTTGGCTTCTCCGCCACCAAGGCTCTGCGAGCTTTTGTGTGAACTGAAACTGCGTGGACTGTCCGATTGGATCTATTAAGCCAAGGCCCATTCCAAAATGTACTGAATAAATCGTCTACTAAATTTTTAGTTCACATTTTAAATTAACCTAGTAAATTATTAAAAATGTCTGTGATCGACTGTCGAACTGTTTGAGATCGACCGGTCGATCGCGATCGACCGTTTGCCCACCTCTGCTCTAGCCTAAAGCGCATATTTGTTGAAATGAGGCAGGATTACATCATGTTTTCAATTGTTAGGTCTGTTCACGTACTCTATGCATTGCGATGAGATCGTTTTTGTACGCTGTTTGACTGAACACTGAAATCTTTTATGCAAGAGCATGAGATTTCAGTTTAATCTGAGCTAGTGCTAGATCCCGAAAAAAGTCAAACGGTGTTTTGCGAATACATATTCTCAAAATGCGCCGCAAGGAAAATATTTTTCGCGCAATGTTATTATGAAAGTTGAATATTTTTGTGAAGATACTTTATTACTGTTTAAGATGACTTTATAATCACTATCATTATTTCAAAATCAGGCAAATGTTACTTCTGGCTGTCACTTTTATAGAAATGCCATGAGAGCGTCTTTGTACTTTTCATGAATTTTTCAGTCCATGAGCGCGACTGAAAGCACACTGTGATGATGATGGGCAAGATTGGAAATAGATGACTGCCAGATTATACCGAAATCTAAATTGAAATGCTAAAAATAATGCTAGATGCTAACTCCAAATTTCTGTTGCCGTTTTGGAAATAATAATGCCAGATCTAGCATTCAAAATGTTCAAATGGCAGCACTGGCTCTATGCGGTAGTTAAGAAGGTAGGAGAAAGATTGAGACTGATTTAAAGGCATTGATTGCTTATTCTTCGGTGGTTCATATAGAAATTGTGTTAAGAGGGCTATTGACTATAACTTATTGAGGTACATCGGGACCTTATACTTTAATAATTGTCTATGGACTTTCTGGATTATTTTGTTTAACCAATATTAGGTAGGTAGGTAGGATGAAAACTTTCGTAAGATGGAGTTTTTGATTCACGGAGCCGAAAACTTTCGAGGCGGCAGTAAATATTACATCAGCTAGGAGTTGGGAAACTAAAGCCAATGCAGCCTAATTTGGGTCTTTGTGAAGTGGACCTTAAAAAAGGATACTGCTCAGTAAAAAAAAATGTTTGTAAAAAAGTATAGACCAGTGAAGGCTTGAAAAGTTGAAGTTTGAATTAAGCAAAAAAGAAGTTGTACTTGTTCAATTTAATTTTTTGTTATTTAATGTTAAGGAAACTAATGGTTTTCTTCTCTTGAGCAAATGGATATATCTTTGAAATGTTTGTAGAGCATACATAAGTACAACACACTTAACTGCAAAACACATGTGTAAGTTCACATTTTATATTTAGCTCACATTTATTTTTTTTGCATATTGAAATCTGAAAGGTTGTGACAAAACAAACTAAAGCCTTGCTTTAACATCGCATGTCTATGCCACAGTGGCGTGGCGTGATAGTTTACCGTAGGGAAGCAATTAGTTAATTTCAATAACTAACTTTGGCTATGCTTTCTTCAAATTACAACCCCTCTTGTTAGCTACTTTCAACATTGCTAATATAAAAGCTTCCAGGAATTACGAATGTGGACGTGAGAGTACATACACTGTATTATTATCAGTATTTTAATTCCCATGCTGCCAATATATAATTATATTCTCTTTGAATAGATAGTAGCAAAAATTATATATTGGCAAACATATAAATCAGCGAAGCTACAACAGCAAACTATTTAAATAAAGCATATTCAAATATAGTTACGGCAACAATAACAGCAACAGTGATTATGCAAATTAAATATGTCTAAATTTCAATAATCTAGTACTTATAAAAAATAACAGTAAAATAACATTCCCATAACGAAAAGCATATATTTTTATATTTTTAAAATAACAGTTAGTAAATATAAAATAAATGAAGTGATAGTTAAAAAAAATTTATCATAAATCGAATTCGATGAGAAAATTCTTGCATACTTCTATTTAAAATTTAATGCAATTCGTCTTTCTTTTTTTGCAAATTCATTTATAACGTCTTGATAAAAACTTTGCTCGTTCAAACATGATTTTAAGAAAACCTTTTCAATGGGCATTATTGCCAATAGTAAAGGTAATTGAATTTGATCACGGTTCCCTTCTTGTCTATAAATCAGCATAGACAACGTATATCATTTCTACAGCATCGAAGCCGAGCATATTGAAACGGGAAACTTCGATCGTTTTGCGGAATCAGCCTCCGAAAGCAGAATCAAATTGGAAATGTTTTTGCGGGATGATTAAAATTGAACAACTTTTTATTAACATTAAAAATTTTAATCTACATTGAAAATTCTATTTTGACAAAGTCGTTTCGAAAGTATGCACTGCTTCTCATCAGACACCAGCACACAGTGCATACTTGACTGGCGTGACCACTTGCAGGTGGAAATCATTACATTTTTATTTATGCTAGTTGTGACAAATTTTAACATCTCCTTTTTAATGTTAATAAAAAGTTGTTCAATTTTAATCATCCCGCAAAAACATTTCCAATTTGATTCTGCTTTCGGAGGCTGATTCCGCAAAACGATCGAAGTTTCCCGTTTCAATATGCTCGGCTTCGATGCTGTAGAAATGATATACGTTGTCTATGCTGATTTATAGACAAGAAGGGAACCGTGATCAAATTCAATTACCTTTACTAAGTAAAATTATATCCATGGATATAAGTCGGAGATGTTAAAATTTGTCACAACTAGCATAAATAAAAATGTAATGATTTCCACCTGCAAGTGGTCACGCCAGTCAAGTATGCACTGTGTGCTGGTGTCTGATGAGAAGCAGTGCATACTTTCGAAACGACTTTGTCAAAATAGAATTTTCAATGTAGATTAAAATTTGTAATGTTAATAAAAAGTTGTTCAATTTTAATCATCCCGCAAAAACATTTCCAATTTTTGCCAAGTCACTTAGTCACTGTTCACATGCACTATTCCTGAGATACGTTTGAATCCTTTTTAGGCAAAAAAAAATGCGCTCTGCAGACGCTCTTGTTACACTCTCTTTTGCACTCGTTGCTTGTAATGTTCGAGCTAAACAAACTAACTTATAAAATTGTTTTAAACTATTTTCTGATTTATTGTTGGTAGAATGGTCAAAAATATCTTGAAAAGATTTTCCTGTAAATTTGCATTAGAGTAAAGCACAATGAATTCAGTTTTTTAATGAAATCGAGTCAGATTTCGCAAGTAAAATGCCGAGTACATATCTTCGTTATAGAGATAATTTCCGTCTTTGGTTTCGATCAAACTTTTTCAATAATGTCCTTTTTGTCCGCGAAAGATCGAGATCCAAAAGGCAATCGAAAAATGTCACTAATTATGCAATTTTGATCCATGCTATTTACGGAACAAATAAATTCATTCGCCTTTTCATTGCACTCTCACTCATTTGAGAATAAAACAAAAAAATAATGCGGTTCAGAAAGTAATTCTAAGCACTAAATTTTAAACAATTCAAATCAATTTAGTTTCAACAATACTATAAACTATTAGTGAAATAAATACTTTCACCAATTAAAAATACCTTCACCTAATTTATATATAAAATAAAGCAAAAATTTCACTACCGAATTACATTCAAGCACAGCAAAATGATGACAGCTCGTCGAATCAGCAGTCTCTGGCAGCCCTTGCCACATCTTGTAGTTCAAATTCATTCAAAAATTCACATAGTGTGTACGTACTACAGCAAACATTCTCAGTCAAAAAAACAAAAAAAAATACGCACCAGCAAATTACAATGACTGTATGGAGAACGTGGCAGTAAGTTCCACTGTAATCATACGAACGCGGCTTCCCTCTCAGTTTCTCTCTTGAGACGAAAATTTCCCCTTAGAAGCAATTTCTTCACTGCTTCCAAATAGCTAGTACAAGCACATTTTTTTCGAATGACGTAACAATGCAGTCTACATGGAGTGAAATTAACGCTCGTAGATGCAATCTTTTCGCTGCTTCGATGCGTGTTGTTCTCTCATTATTTTCATTAGGTGGTGCTACCACCTTAGCCGCGTGAGATGTTCAATATCCGTTTTTGGGAAAATTTATTTAGAAAATTCCTATACACGTTTTTGTTCGCTTATCAGTCAAATGTAGTGGAAGCAATGCTTCCTTTGCTTCCATGAACGCTACGCCACTGCTATGCCATCTCCTTATCTGGAGGTCGGCTACAGCAATTGTGAAAAAAATAGCAAGCAATACCATGGAAACTGGTCATAAGTTGGATGTGCCAGCCAACTGTCCAAATAATATCAGATAAACCCATAACACATAGTAAAATGTTGATAGATAATTACATGCATAGAGTCGTAAATGATGCGATGGTAGAGTAGTCGTACAAGATGATAATTGTCCTTTAGTAAAATATATATATGAAAAGTGCGATAACACGGTCGTTCCTGGTTTCAGTTTCCAGATCGGTAACAACCCAGCAAACCAAATACATCGTAATTAATTCATAAAAGAGTCCTATTTTACGAATGTTTTTGTCGTTAACGAGCTCGCAAATGAATCGAAAACGATTCATTGGTCCTACTAAAATGGCCATCCGAGAAGAATCATTTTTAACGATTCGTAAATGAGTTAGAAAAAATGTGGTTTTAGCGAGTATATATCGACCAGCAAACTAGGGGAAGAATCTATGTAAAATCTGCTACTGAGCCGCATAAGCCATAGGGCACATACACATGGCTTGCATTATTTATTGCATCGGTCATCCTAAGCAAAATTATTGCTGCGTATCGTTTTACGAACAGGCTCGGTTTCGTATGAGGGATATGTCTGTTGATTGTCGAGAAACTATCGTTTTTAGTGAACGCTCACTAAATTGTTTGCTGGGAAGATCAGTGGCACGTTACACTAGGCGAAGTAGGTAGTTGCCGAAGTCGGTTTCATGTTTTCTCAATCGTAGCATCTGTGAAATTGCCCGAGTCTACTTCTTTTAATTTTATTCTGTTAAGGTGCGTGAGTAGCCACTACAACAAAATCTTTAAGTACGTGCTTTGTCAAATTGCGCCGAATTCGTCATTTTTTCGCTCAAAGCGCAGATATTTTTTATTTTAGACTATTTTTATTCCAATAAGTCAATTGTGACTGATTTATTATGCAGTAAAATGACATTGAAAACGTTAACTATACAGCAAAAATCGAAATTGTGGACAAATTAAGCAGCAAATCTATGAAGAAACTTTCAACTGAGTATGAGTATGACGTATTAACAATCTCCAGATGTAAAACTATGGTGAAAAGCTCGTAAAATTGCTAGGAAAAATAAAAATGTACCAAAGAAAAAGATTCGTAGTAGCCATTATGAAGATTTGGATAAGACTATGTTGACATGGTTCCGGCAGCTTAGTGCTAAAAGCTCCGTTGTTTCGGAACCAATGATATTGAAAAAAGCATATCGAAAATGGCTATAAAAATTAAAATAGATTATCGAACACGATAAAGGTTGAATGCACCGAAAAAAAAACAAAAAATTATAATAAATATTTCAAGTTTCATAAAGAAAAATCAGCGGCTGATGAAATAGCCGCCTGTTAGTGAAGTAGAAATATACTACAAGGCATTATCAAAGACTACGACGCTGAATATATATTAGGCGTGGTTTTTTTGCTCCGATACAGAACAGAATATAACTATGCCGCAAAAACAACGATCTAGTATAAAACAGCAGTGCATTCGCTAAGACTGACATAGGTTGCTGTATTTGCTGTGGTAGCACACAACAGCTGAAAATAAAGGGAGAAAATAACGAATATACACTACCACAATCGATCGAAAATAGAAAAACAACTAACAGAAAATTACTTCTTTTAACTTTCTTAACATTATGAGGGCTTTTTGTAATTTCCTAGCTACCAAAACGTTCAACATAACCATGCAAAACCCAAAGCCACCTCACAGCAAAAAAGACAACTTCTCATGAGCTTTTCTTTTTTCTATCAGCACATTCTATAGTTCACCACGTGAACTACAAATGAGGAATGGAATTCCTGTACTAGTGAGTTCACTGGTACAGGAGTGTTGTTGTTTCCAATGCGTATACTCTATTCTCTGCTGGATACTGGAGCAATAAAACACGCCTATTTTATGCGTATGAATCTACCCTATTCTATAAGGCTCTACTCTGTGGCACTCTTACTTCTGGAAGAGACTTTGTGAAAAGTGAAAAAAATCAAGAAGATAGCGTAGCTCTATTATTTGTGGTAGATATGAATGGATCGAGAAAATATGTCATGTCATTGGTGATTCCAAACAACCACGATGCTAACGTGTAAAATAAATTAGTCTTTTGTATTAATTAAATCACGAAACATGGATGACAAGCAAAATATGGACTAAAATAGTCAAAGCATTTGACGAAGATGTAACGAGAAATCTTAGGAAAGTTATCCTTTTTATGGACAATGCTGCTTGTCATAAACTTTGCGAACAAGTTCAGTTTAAAATTGTAAAAATTGTTTCTTACCAGCCATTACGACAGCACTTATTGAAGCATTGGATCAGGGAATCAAAGCCAACTACCAGCTGCAAATATAACGGAAGCAAATTTCGGCTATTACAAGGAACTTGTATTCAGAATTTCAGAAAATCTTTAGATGTTTTACAAGAAATTAACATGATAAAGATATTTTGGTGGTCGGTTACGCCGAAAACTATCCAAAACTGCTCGCTTATTTTTGAGTATCATTTTTATAATAATAATTTTCTTTATACGGACTAGTCGATCATGTGGCTCTTGCCGAGCAGCCCTTGGGATGGAAATAGAAATATGGCTTTCAAGCAGAACTGGCAGATGAATCACTAGATCTCAAAACTGGAAAATATTTTAAGCTTTAAGCAATGAAAAGATTGCAGCAGATACAAGTCTAATGCTTTATAGAAAGCAGGGAAGAAGACAGAAGACTTCAAAAGAATTTGGCAATACAAACAAGACCACGACTTATACAACTCGGATATGCCCCAATCCATCACTTTCAAAGAATTGGTACAAATTAAGGATGGGGTAGGTGAGGTAAGAGAAAAGTATGCTGAAACTATGTAGCGCCAGAAGAATTTCTGTTCACGATTACTTAATTGATATTGTTATTAAAATTGAATATACAACAGAAATGAGAACTAGCTTATTCAGCTAAACTTAGTCAAATTAAATAAGAGATTTAAAAGAATATGTTTTTTACTCTGAACATTTGTTCATACCATAGTAAAAGCTTCAAAGAGTTGATTCAAAATAGGATATCAAAAAGCTTTTGTAACAGTTTTTCTCGATATGGCTCAAACAGAAATGCTATGAAACTCCCCAAAACTATATCCACCAATCAAACCAGCTGGGTAAAACTGGACTTGATGGCCCACACAGCTGTTACATGAATTTTGCCGATAGATGTGGGGCTAATACGTTTGTGTTTTTGTGGTTGTGCGTTTGCTTTTGGGGCTTCTTTTCTTTCTATTTTTTCTTTTTCTTAATTGTTTTATCTTCTTTTTTATTTTTTTGTATAATTTAGTCTGTTTTTCTTCATTTTTTCAGCCCTTCTACCACCTTTTCGCCCTCTGGTGGTAGGATTTCCCGGGTGTGGGGCATCAAGTCCAGTTTACCCACCAGCTGATTAATGTGGTTCGTCTTGGACTTTGATTGATTCGAAATATCAAAGTTATAAATGTACTGTAGTATAATTTAGAATAATGTCCACAGACTCATATGAACATTCGATTTTCTAAAGAAAAATTCCTCAGGTTTAATAATCTCACTCAATCACTCATTACGGCTTCTTGAACGAAACCCAGATAATGCAAACATCACTCCTATAAATCATTCTAAATATTACATCCATCTGACGGCTGAATTGTCCCCGTATTGTGCAAAATGCCTTATTCATCATACCGCTAACGATTCCAAACATTTTCAGTGACGCTATGTAAATTTTCCCGAATGCACAAGAAAATGCAATTAAAGTGGAAAAACATCGCACAAAACTACACAGTATTTCCGTAAACGTTTCGTATCCATCGAATGACGAAATCTCTCCGTTGCATCTGAAACCGACAGACAGTCTGTGAATGGTCATTCATTACCGCTGCATTGGTTGACCACAGTAATAGTAGCAGAGCTCTTGTGATCACAACCAAAATAGCCATGTCACTCTACAGACGAACAGTGCGAGATCAAGTTGCAAAAACTGCAAAATGCAAAATTGCCTGCAGGTTCTCCTCCACCGCAGAATGTATTCTGTACACTACCAGATTCAACAAAAACTTATCCCCTAGGCTGCTAATTAAAACATCATGTCGATCAATCGTTTCGTGTTTGGTACGTTGTTTCCATTAAAGTCTTAGAATTGGACTTTATTTAGTGCAAATTTGGCTGCTTCACGTACCAATTAAAATACCTCTTCTAATCAGACTGCATTGCGAGAACGATCGTTTTCGATCGATCGTTTGTGCTCCGCATTTCGTACGAATGCCTCGATAATGACGGGTGAAATATGGTTCGAGCGAAGAACTAAATCAACTGATATTCATTTAGGCTATGATGTGGTGAGTAGTAGTTGCGGAAGATTAATTTATATAACGTAATTGGGTTTATGTAGCTATTACAAATCAATTGCAGAAAAAAAAGCCCGAAAATTAGTTAAACGTAGATATAATCTACTAGATGGATATATGTACGTAGATTGATATGCTTACATATGTCTCATTATATATCCAAAAACCTAGAATTCTTCTACAATGAATTAAGAAGAACACAGCTAGATGCCAAGCGGCCATTCATAATTTTCGAAAATGACTCAAATCTCAATCAAGCTCAACATGATCACAAGAAAAGCGAACATCCATCGATAATACCTAAGTTCACTCAACTATGCATACTTGCGTTCCATTCACGGCATGTTAACTGAAAATCATTTGAATTCAGATGCTTGTAGAGCATGTTTGCATTTCAAAGGCATTTTCCCACGCAATCACGACGACAAAGATTGCAAGCTCAACACTACCAAACGGACCGAACCAGGTCATTTTCCGAAGAATTTCCAGATCATATTCGATGATATTCAGGCATTCTTGGACCAAATGCACGTGTAATAAATCTTGCTGTTAATTTTCTTCATTCGCTTACCTGTGACTCCATTGACAAAGCGTCACCGGTTAACCAATTTCTTGTGGAATAAAATCGCGGAAAGCGATAATTCAATTCATACTGCAAATATGTACTTTACCCTTGTCTAAGACTGATTTATCGTGATCGAGTTTTCCAGCTTGGCTGAGAGAGAGAGAACGTGACTCCTCGGATATATTTTTTGCAGGAATATTTTTTTCGCACGACATTATGAATTTAAATTCTGTCGGTGTTTTACTTGTTATATTGTGTTCCATAAGTATCTGGGAAATAGTGATTTTATTCTGACTTTGTGAATTCTCAATTAGATTCACAAAATCCTTTAACTTTATTCAAAATAAAGTCAGACATTTTTGATCTGTGCGGCATCTTGCTTAATTAATGCGGAGAAGACCTTTACTTTTCAAGATGAATATTTTTTCCTTTCCTAAAATAAAATATTCAATTGATAAATAATAGATACTTCTTAGCACAGTTCACACAATCTCTCCTATTTCGAAAAACACGCATATCTGGATCGCTTGAACACCTTCTTAATCGTCGTTTATTTTACAAAACGATCGAAAGCCTTAATACACTTTCGTTAAATTACAGTTATGTGCAAGCCAAATTACAATCAGGCAGCACGTTGGGAAATTATGCGATAGGCCTTAGGCCATGATGGTCGCTCTGTGATTACTGCCTTAATGCCTTACTACCTCACTACCTGAGTTGTGTCAACTGTTCAATGTTGGTTGTTTTTTTTTGTTTCTTTCTTTTCCATTTAAAGACACTGGATGTGAGGCAATTGTACTTTGCATGTACCGCGACGGATAATTAGTTGAAAATGCTACAATGACCTCAATGGATGCAAAGTTTGCTAGTCAGCTTACTGTTTGTTCGTATATTCATTCAGACTTATTTCAACAAGCGTTCACAAAGTTTCGCAACTATGTCTTGAGAATAATGGAACATGATATTCGGTGGATTAAAAATTTTTTTTCGATAATCTGTTTTATGTGCTTATTTATGATTGGTCTAGTAACTGTTTAGATACTTTGTCAGGCCTAACAGTATGGAAAGTAGAAATATGCGGAGGGGAATGATATAAAAATAGTAATAAGGTTGAAGTTTAGTTTCTGATTAAACATTTTTAGTGATTTTTATTTAATTCCTAATTTAAGAAGTCTGCAAGTATGAAATTCGAATGTGTTGAATCAAAATATCTAGCCTATATAAAATAATTTTTTCCAATACATCGAAAAGTTGGGCATTTGAAAAGAAAATGATTGTGAAAATATAAAAAGTTGGAAATTAAACATTTTTTTTTAAATAAATGGCAAACTTAAAGAAACAGTTTCCGTAAAATTTTTTACAGTTTTCATAAAATTGCCAAAAAAAAATTTTGAACTTATGTTCAATAGTTCAATGACAATGAATTCAGCTATCAAAACTCATTTAGTCTACGCAGCTGTGGTCAATGCAACATAATGTAGATCTTACTCTTTATCGCCCAGCGAGGACATTTTTTTTTGCAGATCTGATTCTGGTGCTAAACCACCTTCTGGTGCTAAACCAACTGATAATGATGAAAAATATCAAGCAAAATAATCGAGCACACATTGCACTCACTGGAATTACCCAGACCCTCAGAAACATGGCTATCGCAAACACAAAAAATTATTGTCGTCGAAAAAAAGATAATAATCTATTCGGAGAGGTTGATCTAACAAGTGGCGTAAGTTGCTGACAAAATGCCATCTGCGAAGATTTATTGAATATTGAAACATTTTGATAATCAGGCTAATTTCGAACATTATTATTTTAATCAGCCATGTTCAATCATCTTCCTCATACGAATTGTTTGATAGTACAAAATACACCCACCCCCAGTATAATCCACAATCGAAAATAAACGGAGGAAATCACCACCAAAATAATATCAAATCTGCCCAGATTTTGAGACCCACCTATCCTGCGATTATTGTTTTGATCAAATGACTGGATCGGAAGTTATGGGGAAACAGCAAACAAAAGTTTCAAAATTTGGGAAATTTGAACATTTATTGCTCCCGTATTTATCATTTGGAAATTTAATGGTCGAATTGAATTGCTAGAAAAAATTATTATTTATATTATGTGTATATTCTTAACCTAACTTAGAACTTAACAAACAATGAAAAAATTTATAAATTTAGCGACTACCCTATTTTAATTTGCTGGCTCTTGTCGTTATTTTATATACCATCAAAAAATTTCCGTGAAAAATCTCAGGAACGCACCATCCGATTGAACAAAAATTTTCAAGATACATTGGTGTATATGCAGAATAGTGTCAGGTCTCACAGAATGTTAATAATCTTTAACCCTTTGACGCCGGTGGCCATTTTAGTCATATTTTAGACATATGTACTTATTTTTCTGTCAACATATAAGTTTTGCAAAAATAAAGTTTATGGAATGAATTTTGAACGTAATCGTAATGTGAATATGATAATTTTTTTGAAATGTTTAACCCTATGTGTGTGCTAGGCGCCTGAAATGAGATAGGGAAAATTTGAAACTTTTGACCAGACATTCAAATCATTACGAAACTTGCAATGCATATTTTTGTTACTAAGTTGTAGACACGTGTGTACACGTTTATACAACCCTGCAGCTACGGCAGGCATTGAAAGTGAAAACCTTCAAACCATCGACTCTAATGAAAAATGTTCGTCTCTTACAGTGAAAACCAACTCCTGTAGAAATCTTATGCTCTGTTTATACAACCAAAGAAAAACTTTTGAAATTTCACATCGGATAAGAATGGTAACCTTCCTCCAATTTACCTATATTTTAAGCATCAAAAATTTCTGTTCACGAGAACTCACGATGCAATTTTGCCCTATAACTTCCAGTGCATATATAGAACTTATTATAGGCATTATTCAGAATGAATCTGGTAAAAAAACAGGGCTGCCGCTATTGCTGGTTTAGTATTTATTTGCAGTATCTTTATTAAGCGATTTTACCGTAAAGTTTTAATAATGATCTTTTAGTGACAATAAACAACAAATATTAAGTTTTCGAAAATTTGAAAACTTTTGCCACTGGTAACCCTAAATTTCTTTGTACCCCTATAACTTCCAATACATTCATTGGATCAAAACGAAATTCGCAGAGTAAGTTGATTTTAATGTGATGCAGGTTAGAGACATTTTTGGCTTTGATGCTAGCAAAGGGTTGCCAGCGCGAGGCGTTTTTTTTTTGCTATTTTCGTATTAATAAATGTTTTATTCTAAAGTTCTAAAAAATATTTGATTCCAAACATCTTTCGTTTTTTGACCCTAAACATCTTTATATCCCTGTAACTTTAGACGAAATCATCGGATAAAATCGAAATCGATGGAGTTATTTGATTTTTACGTGAGGCAATTATGGGAGACTTTTAGTTGCAGTGATCGTAAAGTGTTGGAAGCACGAAGCATTTTCTTTGTTTATCTTATGTTATGCTGCTTTCAATGTTTTGCAGTGTTTGGCTTTCCTATGTCTTGAAATTCCTGAAATCCTTTCCACCCTATGAGATTAAATGCATTGTTAAGATCAAAGTGAGTTTGCAATCGAAACAGGTTGGAGCACTTGTGGTAGAATATGCACTCAGAATCTGTACGATTCTTCTACTGTTCATCGAACATTAGTGTTTCTAGAGGCTCAGGTGCGCTAGAGTTTTTTTCAATAAATTTTTGTTTTTCCTGAATTTTTTTATATTACACACTAATAATACTACTCAGCTTGTACATTTCCTGGAGTTTACTGGGCAATAGCTCGCTTAAAGTCGACCATAGACTACAAATAAAAACTAACCTAAGCCTAATTATAATTAAGTTAGCCTAACTAGACCTAAATCTTAACCTGGGTCTTTTTCTACCCCCTTCTGTTCATCGGAAGGCCTACATAGCTGAATAGCGCATTCATAAGCTGTATACGGAAATGGTATAAAAAAAACTCGATGCTAGCAACCCTTTACTACCACCGCATGACGTCTATCAGGCCTATTTCATGTTGATACCAAGCGACGATAGAACTTTCGTTTTGATACGATGACTGCATTGGAAACTATAAAAGCAGATATATGTATTTGTTTGTGGCTAAGGGCTATCACTCCTGAAGGATAAAAAATTGCGGGAAAAATGAATTTAAATGGGCTGCTTTCTTAAACAATGTTGACGCTGTGCACTCATTTGCTTTCGAATGACTTGTTTTAGAATAAAATTTCATTGAAATTTTGATTCTTCAAGATGCCACCTCAGTCATCGTATATATAAAAATTCTATCAGACTTGGTTCTATCAAACACCAATTCATATTGATCTGGAGATCAGGTCATGAATTCTTGCGGATATAAATTTCGGGTGATCTAATAGCAGGTAATTCAGTTAAAGTTTATCTCAATCATGGGTCGAAGAATTTTCAAAATTTTAAAATGGTATGATGAAATCTGAAATGATGAAATGATTGATGAAATCCTTACAAGTTTATATTTTCTTAATTTGTAATGATCTGAAGACTTTGAAACTATCATAACTTGATATTTTTGGAAAAAAAGGTGCTTAGTATTAGATACTTAGTGCCTTCATCGAGCTGAAAATTAACAAATCGTTATCCTTAATATGCTGAAAACATCTCCAAGTGGCACTTTGCATAATTTTTCTTGTAACAATAATATTTCAATAATTTTCCTTCTAATAAGCATAATTTAAACTTATTAAACTTTTTTGTAATAACACTTTCAAAAGTTTTTTGTGTTTTTACTAGTACTTATATTTTTGTTGTCATACGACATATACATCGTAGCGATCGTCTTTTGTACGTCTTCAGGGCTACGTTTATTTGATTAAGTATCTTAGTTCTTACTTCAGATTTTTATACGTACCAAAACAAGTCGTATATGTACATACATTTTATATATTACTTATATTTCTACTTCTTTATAGAGTTTATATATTATTTTTTCATATATTATGATGCACAAGCGTGCGGACTCTTAAATCGACTTAATTGAATTCAAGAGATTACGGTCCAAACCTAAAAGAATTACCAATATAGTTAAGCGCGGTAACTTTGATTGCGTTGAGTCGTTCATCCACTGCAATAATCAAAAACTCTCCTGCCGTTAGGCATTTATATAAATGCAATAAATATGCACCTCAATTATTTTTCCGCTTCCAATGCTTGGATAAATTTGCTTGGATAAAAACACTGGATGTGCGACGGCATTCCTAATGTATTAGCGAAATCATTTTCTTCCTTTTTGTGTGTTCCTCTGTCCATACGTTTTAATTGTAGCCTAGCCACTGGGAAATTTCCGTCATGTTAGAAAGCTGCAAAAATAATGGTGATCACAATAGCATATCCAACTATCGTCCCATATTTTTTCAGCTGCTGCAAACTTTTCGAGAGCGTTCTGAATAACAGAATTAACTCCTTTATCCAGCACAAGAGTAAAATGGTTTTGTAAAGAGGAAGTTCACTCTCACAAAAAAAAACTTTTGTTCACCAATACTGTTGCATCGTGCTTAAATCAACAAGGACAAGAAGATGTCATATATGCTGAGTTTTCCAAAGCTCTTAAAGCCGGCGCCAAACGATGCTACCAACACCCTCCACGTTGGACACTTGATGGTTGGACGCATCATGTGGCCGATGCACCAGCTACCAGTGCCCAATGTCCAGCGTCCAACGTTGGCGCTGGCGCTGGAACATGTTCGGTCTGTTGTCGGTCTTTTTGTCTGCTTCGAAGTGTTTTTTGTCACTGGAAGGTATTATTGGAAGACATTTGGTGAACTGGTACACGATTCGTTCCAACAATTGAATCAGATTTTTGTTGTGTTTTGACAGGTATGCATTGTTACTGCTTACATATTTTAATTAAGTATCAATTCAAATTTTAATAGATAATTATTTTTAAACAATCATTTTAGATTAATATTACAATCGTCATACTGGCTTATCCATTTCCTGCTATCAATTAAATTGAAATTCACAAAAATAATATAATTTATATTGCAAAATCAATGTACACGAAAAATTGAGCCAACACTGGAATCAAATGTATTGGATCAAGAATTCGTCCCACCGTGTAGCAGAGCGCTTTCCATGTCAATCGTCCAATATGTGACCCAATCGTTGGAGGCAAGAGTTTCACCGCATCATTTGGCGCCGGCTTAACTCTATTGACCATACGCTATTGCTTCTCAAATTGTAAGGATATAGATTCGATTCGTTTTTTTATATTTTCCTCTTATGTGAATGACCATATATGTGCTATGATGTGATGTTCTCTCATACTATAATGGGAGTTTTGCAAGGATCGAATCTTGGTCCCTCGCTGTTTTTGCTTTTTGGAAATAACATTCCTTCGAAGTTAAACGCATTTTGCCTTTTATACGCGAATGGCTTCAAGATCTTCACAGTGATTCATTCTCATGAAGATTGCAAAATGAACTTTGAAAGTTCAAAATGAACTTTACACCTTGCACAGCTGATGCTCTGCCAACTCTCTCCCTCTGAACATCTCGAATTATCATAGATATCTTAAACTCTTTGTTATTTTTCATATACCTTTGATATTTTTTTTATTTTCTTTTACTTATCAATTTCCTCTTTTCTTGATGCGGTCGATAACTTCAAAGATATCAGTGTTATCTTTGAATCTAAACTTAATTTTGATCAGCACATCATACATATCATAGTCACTTTATAATGATTTTCTGATTTTATGCTTAGGACTTCAAAAACTTTTGTGAATACTTCAGGTTGTGTGTATCTATTCCTGTCGTTTTTTCGAAATGTTCTTGAATACCTCTTGTCAAATTTGGCGTCCTCATTTTAAATATCTTGTAACTAATTTGGAATCCATCCAACGGAGGTTTACACGTTGTTTGTTCTTCAAGTTCAACATTCCTTATGTTACGTATAGTGAATGTCTAGTATTTTTAAAAATTCGTTCTCTTGAATCACGCAGACTTTCGTTTATGATTGCTTCCTTTTCAAGCTACATCGCAAACTTATACTATCTGATCTCTGTTTGCTAGTTTTTGCCCGTGAATCAGATCGCTACAACATATTCACTAATGCGTTTAGAGTCCCGTTTGCGCGTACGAATGTATTTTTTACCACCAGTATTGTAAATATTCATGAGAATTTAAATATATTTTACCCCAATCAATGCTGCAATTTGAAACTATTCAAAAAACAAATACAGTAAAATCCTTCTCTGTAAACTATGAACTTAACGTCACTGCATTTTATTCATGTATAGTTGAATTAATTTTTAATCCATGTTTTCCTAAATTTATGTTTGAAAGTGTTGATTATTAAATTTTTCATTTATTTTTTATGACCTTTCTACTTTATGCAATAAATGAAATATGTCTGTTGTATCGCATTTGAATGAGTAAATAAGTAAATACGATTTTTTTCTCAGATTTAAAACATATGCCATTTATGAAAAAACTAGATATATGTATCAAAGTTTCAGCTAATTCATTGCTGACTCTTTGCAACTGACTCATTGCTTTCACTGGACGCATGAATGCCTTATTCGGACAAGGTAAACTAGAAACCTAATTAATCTGTTTACATGACCGTTGGTGCGTAGGGAGCAAGGTGTTTACATGACGACTTTCACCTCCAGCGTGATATTTGCAGAACATGGAATCCGGAATTAGGTTAATATATAAAGAAGAACATTGATTTAACTTATTTGGTTGTAACCGACCTTTTAGAAAGTATATTTAAAATTTTTTTTATGTTGATCACTTTATGTAATGTAATTTCACACCCTATTCAAGACTGAAACATCAAAACATTGTGGAATTTCATAAAATTGAATTTCTTTGTGAAAATGAAAGTAACCCATTTTTCGCAGTAAAATTTGCTGTACTGCTACGATTAATTTGAGATCTTTGTCATCCAATGAGTCTGTGAAAATATCGAAAGTACTTTATTGTCAACCGCTCTTTTGATATTTTTATCAATCTAAAGGGCTGGTTTCATTATAAACTTATATCTAAGGCTAAGTTGATACGCTGTAAAAATTTTCATAAACTAGTTAAAGCAAACAAAAGTTACAAATATTCAGAACTATATCTTAGCCATTAAGACTGGAAAAATATAATAATCCAAAAATATGTTACATTAAATACAGGGATTGTTATCTTTTTCAATTGGAAAACTTTGCGTTGTGACCCAGTGGACGAATTTTCGCCAAAAAATATTGCCAGATGCTTATTGTCTTTGCATGAAAATTGCTACGTTTCATATCTATAACAATTAAAGCTTGGCTGCGATTTAAATTTTACAGCACTTATTGTAACAGCTACAATTGAGACCCGCAATGAAATATCTGTTTGTCCCTACACTATTCAAAATACGTTTCAAATCAGAAGGATGGGTTGCTTCCCGTGAAATATATATTATTATAATACTGATCCTTTCAAACAATCACAAAATTTCCTTAGAACACTCTTCATTAACACCTCGTCTCTCACAAAATATACATAATGTGGCTAGTGAGCCCACAAACTAGGACCTCATTTGTTCCAAATTTTAAAGAATTTACTGAAATATAGTGATAGATATAGTAATACAATTGTTTTATTAAGAATTGGAAATTTACAAAGCCAATAATTTGCAAAATAATTTCATGGTCAAAATATCGGGCTACTGCTTCAATCTTTTGATTTTCCTATAAATGCGGATCTGACACAAAACTCGAGGTTCTTCAAAATGCACGAGAAATTATTTGCGATAACATGGCGTGCAGCTTATAAAAACAAACTAAGAAACAAACTGGAAATAAACTAAATCATTGACACCCGCCTGCCGGTAGATCAATGACTGGCATTTAAAGGCGCGTTGCACGGGAGCGACTTAACTGCAGTGCTGTCGTTTTGAGAATTTTTAGAGGAGTACATTTCCTAATCTAAAGGGAGTACTTTACATTGAAAGGGAGTACAATAGCTTTGATCATACTATATATTCTACCGAATATGTATTGGTAGTCAAACAGATCCTATGAGTTTAGACTAGCTGGTTCCACGTTAGTTGGATGAATAAAGGTCCAACCAGTCATGAGTCTGGTTACGCGGCGAAGTATATCCACCATGGCATGCAAAGAATATGTTGCACCTAAACACAAATTTTGGAACTGCCAGAAAAGTGGCATGGACATTTGGCAATTTTTCGCTCAATTATTGCTATGAGCTGTCCGAATCTAAAGTGGTGGTCAGATAAAATTTCTGACAACAACATTTTCCAGTGAAAGCCACCTGGTCGCAGATGCTTTTAGTGTTTTATGGATTTTAACGTTAAAGCTCTCTTGAAATTGGCTGTATTCGGTTTGCCGTTTAGAACTGTGGGGGAAAAATATAAATATTGCGAGCCAGGACTTCAATGTGCTGGGGCAGCTTTTTTGCGGGTGCAGGCTATAGCATGCAAATTTGGAAAATCTATTTTAAGGAAGGATTTGACGCCTTGCTTAGTATCCATTATAACCGAAGCTTCGTCTAAAGCGAATCTTACTAAATTTTTCAAAAAAATATTCAAATCGTGTAAATACTTTAGCAAATTGTAATACATTGACTTTGCATCACATTGTGAGTGTCGGCGATTCTACATGCGTCATACGAAATGCAGAGAACAGGTAGCAGTTAAAATTATGTTATGTTTAGTAATAATAGGTTTAGAATAATTTGCGACAAAATTCGAATGTGTTAGTCCATAGATGGCGTTCATCACGGAAAATTATTACTGAACTTACGTGACATTCCAAGCAAGAACATTTTGACTTTACAGCTATAATTGAAATATATCCACAGTCAAGCAATTTTAGTTGCACAGTTTTAACGTTCAGAGTTTTGTGCGATTTACTTTTTTTATTTCACAATAATACATACAATATTTCACAATGATACATTTATGCTTAACAGTTTTTGGCAATGCCTACAAAAGGATCTTTTTTCATATATACCTTTTGAAGTAGAAGGTATAACCTTTGCCTGAAGCCAATCAAACTGTGCTAGCAAAATTTTCCAAAACTTTTGATATCGCCTTTGATTTTCAATATAAATTTGTATGGTTTCGCAATTGGATCCTGAACTAGAGTCGTCATTATCCAACTCTTTGCTAACCCACGTATCATTTGTCACACTGCCTTTCATATATATCGCAGGTGTGAGCCCTTGAGTTCTATTCTTATCTAATTTAATCGAAAAACTGTCAAACTAAACTTTGATCTAAATCTACCTTAAATTTAAATGATAAACCAACCGTTTCATTGCTTTGTTTGCGTTTGATCCAAGAAAATATAATTACCTGCGTGTTTGGTGATGGAAAAAATGACTTGTGTCATAAAACTAAAATTCAAAGCATTTTATCTCAAGTCTCTGATAATAATCTTTTCACATTACCGTTAATATACTTAAAAACTCTAGCGCACCTGAACCGCTAGAAAACTAATTTTCGAAGAAATTTTCTTTGAGTGACAAAAAAGTGTGGAAAGACGTAAAACACTGTTTTGTAGAATCATATCAACCATTCCTTATCCAAAGCAACAAAACTCAACTATAACACAAATGATGAAAATGTTCAGTGCTGGCAACCCGAACGAAGTAGTCCGAACGAAGCGTCCGTTCGGCAGTCCGAACGAAGCAGCAATAAGTTTACCATAACAAACTCATACTCAAATCAACTTATCCTCTGAATTTCGTTCTCATCGCAGGATTTTATCGAAATTTTCAGCGGTTAAACGTTGTTTGAGGCTGCCATCCGAAAAATGTTCAAATTTCGAAATTGGTTTCTTATTTTTATTGCAAATTCTTTGCATATGAGAAAGTAATTTGAAGCATCTGTTGGTGCAATATTTACGGAAATGGCTAATGCTGGTTACCCTGTGTAAGCAGCAAAGCAAAACACATACCAAATCTGCTTCACGTTAAGTTAAACCCAACCAGTAAATTTCGTTTCAATTGAATCACTACGCTGGACGTTATACGGGTGAAAAGAATTTTAGGGTTACCACCCTCAAAACTTTTCAAGTTTTTAAAGCGTTAATATTTGTTGTTAATTTTCATTGCAGGATCATTTCCATTTGCAAATCTAATGACATAATCGCTCAGTAATGAAATTAAATAAAACTACAAAATGGTCATAGCTGGCAGCCCTTTCGTGGTTTTCGTACGAAATTTCTACGACATTTGGTTCATATTAAGGTTCATTTACTGCGTGAAGTTCGTTCTGATTTCTACACTGGACCGGAAGTTATAGAGAAAAGAGCTTTATTTTGCTGAGCAAATTTGCAAGATTTAGGAGACAAAAATCACTATAGCTGGCAACTCTATTCTAATTTTTCAGCCAAATTTTCACCAAATGTTACATAGAGTAAGATCCAAGTATTGTATGAATTTTGTCAAAATCTGATGGCTGAATCGGAAGTTATAGGCCAAAAACCGAATTTTTTTCTCAGTGATTTTTCAAGATGGTACCACTGGCACAGGGTTGCCCGCATTTCAAAATCATTTCTATCAGACCTGGTCCTAGCTAATATTAACATGTTTTGTAAATTTCACTATGATCGGATAACCCGGTCGTCAGTTCTCGTGAACAGAACTTTCGAGTGCTGAAAATAGAGGTAGTTTGGTGATGGGTTGCCGTTCTTGTGCGAATCGGAATTTGGAAAATTTTAATCTGACGTGATGGACAAAGATTAAGTTTTATCAATGATGTGAGTTTTTTGGTAAAAAGCAAAAATTTTTCAGGAAGGTCGATGATTTGAAGGATTTTTTTTTAAGAGCCTGCCATAGCTACAGGGTTACCCACACTGTCTTTAAAATCCATGTGTGCTAAGTTTTAGCCTACATCAATACGTTCTATCAATTTCACGATGATCGAATGTTCCTGTCAGAAGTTATGACAAATCAAAATTTGAGAAAAATTCCTTGCCCACTTTTAGGCACTCAGCACCCACACACGGCTCAAAATTTCCAATTCTTTGTCATGGGCAAACCTAAAACATAATAAGTTTTTATTTCCAATACTTTTTGATACAAAAATTTTACACTGCTTGGAAATATAGGAGTACCTGAAAATTCACTAAAATGCCCGCCGCCGCCAAAAGGTTAAAGATAACTGAATTCGAACAAGTCATGGACCTACCTACTATATACATCTACGACATCCGAAAATTTCAGCTCAATCGGATTGGCCACTCCAAAGATTACTTCTATTAACCGATTTGCTGATATATATATATATATATATATATATATATATATATATATATATATATATATATATATATATATATATATATATATATATATATATATATATATATATATATATATAAATAAAGAAATATGAATTTTCGGCGAAACGAGTTTAATACTATTGTTCTTCGAACATTAGTAAAAAGTGCGGAGACGAAATTGGAGATGTGAGCTATATAGACAAATTGCTGCCTGTGAAACAAAAAGTAGAAGTTAAACTGAAAATTCGACCATTTCAATGCAAGTTTGTGTCCAATATTCTTCTAAACTTACCATTGAGTTCATCATTCACTTCAAACAGGCAATTAAAATATTCTTCATAGAAATTTCCGAAATACTTCAGGAAAAACAGTTTACGCAATTAAACAAAGAAACAATCAATGGTATCGCCAAAATTAAAGAAAGATTCAAACCACTTCACTACGTCTACGCAAAAACCCTCTACCTCACCGTTAAACGACGGGCGGTAGCAGAGGACACCAACAAGCAATTGCTATCGCACCGCCAGACGATTTCCAGAGAATTTATAATGCAAATTAAGAGCATTTCACACAGGCGGACACTACGCAACAAAACTAAATTCTTCTAGTCTTCTTCTTAGAAATAGTCGAAATTATATTTCTACGACATGTACTAACCAACAATATTTGAAATTTGGTATTTGAAAACAGTATAAGTGTGAAAGGTGTTGCCAATGAAAAGGGAGTACTTTGCAATGGAAGGGAGTACAGTAGTACGGTAACTAAAAACGGAGTACAAATACTCCGATCGGAGTACAACGACAGCACTGCTTAACTGCGCAGTCCAATTCGGTTAAACTATACGAAACGACATGCTGCCGCATGGTGTGAATAAGATTGCGCAGGCCTCTGTTTTACTGGTCACAATTACGAGCTTCACAATACAAATCAGCTAACGAAAGTAAGCGTGCAGTATCTGATCTGATCCGATGATATATAGGGTGGCACAAACGTTTCTGCCCTTCAACCTGAACGAGTTTACCAGGGGAAAAACTATCTTTAAAAATTTTGAAAACTTCTGTAATTTTTCTTAAACCTACCTAGCTTTAGTTTATTCTTGTATAGAGATAAAGTAGAATTTTTAGTGATAATTTCATAATAATGACTTTTGCTTAAGAGTCGGCAAAAACAGGTACCGAAACTCGAAGAGGATTAATACGTATGTCTAATCGTGAGTACAATATGCAGACCCGCTTTTACTTCGTTTTTTTATTATTATTTATTATTATTTTCGTTATTTACCCAAGGACCTTAATTTTAACGACCATTTGTCAAATCCTGAAAAACTTTGGAAATCTTCGGATCGAACCGAAATTTCATAATAATAATAATTATCATTAGTCGAATTCAAAACCGTATAGAAACTCAACGCATGCATCAATTGGACTACAGCCACAGCGACATCTGCAAAACATTGAGGGTCGATAAGAGCACCGTCAAAAAACAATGAAACGCCAAAAAAGAAAACGTGAACGACATGAAATGAAGTAGTCGACCGTTGGTACTTTCCACAGAATCAAAAAGAAAGATTCGAGCATTGGCTGAAAATAAACCAGGAGCAGGAACGCGAACAATGACGAAACGATTTAGCAACTCCCTAGAGGCCACTAAAAATGTGTCGAGGCGAACCATTCAGCGATACATTCGATCCACTAACTGGGGGCGACAAACCAACAGATAACGCATCAAACCGTCACTTTGCAATCGGAGCATTCGAGACTGGCTGAACTTTTGTCAAAAGCTTAGAAACCTTCGAATTGCTGATTACAATGTCGGCTGGTCGAACCTGGTGTGCAAACATCCAACACCTAATTGACAGAACAGGATAGTGAGAACCAGCGATCTCGCAAATATTCCCGTGATACAGATCGTGAAATTTGGCTTAAAAGTCATAGTAGCTGGCGGAGTGAGCAGTCGCGGAAAAAGCAAACTCATTTTGTTACCTGTTAATGAAGAATATTACAGAAAAAGTATCCTTGCTGTTTTTGCATAATGCCAAAGGAATTATTATGCTAGATGAAGCCAAGGCGCACACAGCTTTGAAAACTTAAGATGCCATTTATGAGCACTTTTTTATGTGTGGATGGAATGGCGTGGTAAGTCCTCCGATTTAAACACAATTGAAAATGTATGGTCCAGATTAAAGAAGAGTGTCTTTAGATACTTAAAACTAAAAAATGTGCATGAGCTGTTTTGACGTATACAAGTTGAGTGGGACACGATTTCGGTAGAGGACTTCAGAAATTTATTTCAACATTTCAGAAAAAAACTAAGGAGGACTAAGGAGGACTTAGAAAACTAAGGAGGACATATTTCATACTAATAATATATTATGTTACCTAATATGTGTACTTTGTAATAAAATTGTAAAAATAAATCAATCTCTTTGCATTAAAATATTATACAAGAAATACTAGGGGCAGAAACTTTTGCGCCACTCTTTTGTATCTGGTTGCATACATTGAACACTTATAAAGGTACCAAAAAGTTAAAAAAAAAAGGCTAAATTTTGGTGAAACTTGGACATATTTCATATTAACATCAATGTATCATGAAATATTGGCATTTTCACAGATAGCCAAGCGGCTATTAAATCCCTCGCTGGTCCTTGTACAGTTTCCATGATTGTTGCTGAATGCCATGTATCTCTTAGGGAGATGTCGAGACATTCGGTTGTTCAATTGATTTGAGTACCTGGACATAGGGGTTTTCACGGCAACTGTGGGGCCGATGAGCTAGCAAGGCTTGGAACATTGTTACCGGAGGTCTCCTGCTCCCTCTTAATACGTATACCGATGACATCGGTCAAACTGGCCATCAGGCAAAAATATCTCGAGGGTGCTAGGAGGTCCTGGGCAGATGAATCATCCTGTGCAATAGCAAGGCAGTCCTGGGTATCCATGGATGCGCATCGCACCAGGCAGCTCTTAGGCTTAACTTGAAGCGCTCTACGCTGCACTGAGGGAGCTCTTACGGGCCACTGCCTCATAGGTCAGCATGCACAACGATTGGGAGTACAGTTTAACGATTTCTGTCGGAGCTGTGGCTCTGAGGATGAGGAGGAGTCCATCCTTTACCTCTTGTGTCAGTGCCCGGCGTTGGCAAGGAGAAGGTTGGTGGAAATTGGTGCTCTCTTTCTCTCAAACCTGACCAAGTAGTTCCTGGTTAATCAAAAGGGGATAACATGATTTGTCAAGGGAAGCAGATGGTTTCCCGAGTTCAGTGACTAGGAGAGAGTCACAAATTATTGTGGCATCACAACGGGCCTCTCTTGTGCTTATGTGTGTCGGTCGGCAGACCTCTTTGGACCTGCAGCCACTTTCACCTAACCTAACCTAACCTATCCTGAAAATTTCAGCTCAATTGCGATGAGCACAATCATAAGATATAGTCTTCGAAGATCAAGATAATCAATTTTATTTGATTATATATTTGTGGAACTGTCATGAAAATGGTTATGATTCCGGTTGAGCGCGTACGAAATTTCATCATGAGGTAATCGTGTTTGATTAAATTTTAGGTCTTTCAATTGAAAAAAGACAATTCCACCATCGCAGTTGGACTAATTACATAAATGAAAACTTATATAAGAGCAAAAAAAGCACAAGAATATGAAGCCATTCACAAATAGTCGGCGCTAAATTCGATAGTGTATATTCGATTAAGATATGATGTTTAGTGCTGTATGAATGGCTATTGCAGTAAAAGTGTTGAAGCAGTCTATTGCGCCTTAATATGACTCCCGAACTACAATAATCTTATGCTCTAAATAGAATGTGCCATCAGTGGCATGTCAACAAGGATTCCATGAAAATATAACCTAATACATTAACGATCAAATCGGTGTGCGAATTACACATCGAACTTCAATCGTATGTTTGGTGAAAATCGTACAAAGTAAATTTTTAATTCCAAACTCTATACAAAGAGCATGTACAACTCACAATATTATTCAACTGCTCGAATGGACACATCAGACACATCTAAAACGAAACTCCATTCTTCAGCATTATATCAACTGCAGCTCAGCGAAATTAGAAAAACTACAAACCGAAAACCACTAATTGCATGAGGAACAATCTGAAGTCTGCGGTAATTGTCATAATACCTGTGATTGAATATGGGCACTATAAAATCTGATTTCAAATGTTGCAAAGAAATAGTTCATTTTTAACTTCAAAGTAAAATACAAGGAAAATAGAAGCAATAGGAATAGATTTATTAAATCAGGATGTTCCGACTCAGCATTGTTCACTTCGTGGCACTTATTTATTTTACTGATTGCCAGGCACATAGGCCTGTTTTTCCTGTAGGTTTCTCATATACAAGGTTCAGTGGTCCTGTAAGTGGTCCTGAAAGAAAAATCATCTTTCATGATCCTAACGATTATGGTCATCCTCATGTTGATTACATTGCTAAGCCAGATTATCAGTTCTCGTATGGTGTGGATGATCCAAGAAGTCGAGTGCAACAGAATCGAAAAGAAGTGCGACACGGTGATACGGTTCATGGTGAATATAGGTGAGATTTGTAACAGGTGCTTTATTATTTTGCTGAATTCAGACTAGAGTAGAGATAATACTTAGTTTGACGAAAATATGATGTGAGCTATGTCAGAAAAAAGCGCCATGTGATTATTTTAAGTTTTGTTATTTTTCTTGTTAACTGCTTAGCAATGCATATAAAAATCAATGCAATTAAGAAGTCAACTGAGCTCATTCAACGATCATTTTGAAGAGCTTTTTACTGTAAGAACTGTCTCCCTGCCCAGCATAAACGTTCTTTCGAGATTTTCAATGATTTGTGTAAGTGATTTTGATTTCTACTGGAGATATATGGAGAGTGCATTTTTCAATGTTGATTTCAACATACTTTCACAAACGATTTTTTTTTCAAATTTTGTTGATTGATGCTATAGAGTATGTAATTTTTGAATCCGGTATCAACTCAAAAAATGAAACAAATGCAAATAGAGCGTTTATGCTTAGCAGGCCAACTGTGTAGCACATAAGAAAGTGTGTGCATGTAGAATAGAGGGTTAGGAATGGAAACAACTCCAGTAAACTCTTAACGGCCTCAATAATTCCATTTGAATTTAAAATTCAAAATTAGTAAAAATCATTGCTCACTTTAATTTGTGCATCCCATCAAATTTTCAATTTTTAGTTTTTTTAATTTTTTAATTTCTGAATTGCAGTGTTGTTGATCCCGATGGATCGCATCGACTTGTACAGTATACAGCAGACGACATAAATGGATTTCAAGCAAGAGTGCTCATAAACGGACAACTGGATTCGTATCATTACAACGATGTTCCACAAACTAAGCCTGTTCACGACGATACACCAGCAGCCATCGAAACACCACCTACGGATTCAACTCAGGTTTACCAAAAACCAAGAGGACATGAACAACAGCAAGTGCACGAGGAGCCTACTGAGCAGTCACCAGGCAGCATTGAGCACTCTGCAGAAAGTGCAGAGGAAGATGACAATGATCATATAAATCTGAGAGAAGAAGAAGGTTCGAGTGGTTACGAGTCTGAGGAAACTGACTATTAGTGAACAATAAATATGTGTTTTTTTTTAAAATATGAAATCATTTATCCTGCCTTCTTGCTTAATTTTTTTTTCAAGCGGTTTTTAGAAAAGTGATAGATCAGTTTTACGTTGCGAAGTATTCAGAAATTGTGCAGCAAGTGCTTCAACATTTTGCAGAAAAGATGTTTTGATCAAATGAAAAAGGGCCTTGTTGGTTGACTGAACACTAATATATGCTACTATTTTTGTCGTAGTGATATAAAGCTGAAACTTTCCACTAAAGATAAATGAATGATATAACTTCTTTGAAGCTGTATTTGCCTACTTTTTCACACGCTTGCTCTCCGATGGTTTTGTTTTCTTTGATGGCTTTAGGTTTTAGTCCGACCAATATTTTTTCAGTTTTCTCTTCAAATATACTATAGCTCTATGTATTTAATAATTAGCTCACCCACAAAGCGTTCACATCGCTACAAATATAATTATTTTTTGAACTAATTCATTATCCTAATGCTTTGAAAATGATAACTGCTACACTCTTACTTCTTACAAAGTCTATGTGAAAGAGTCAAAGTAATTTTGAATTCAAAATTATACTCTTGGGTTATTTTGTAGCAAAACATGTCCGCTATACAGCATCAACCAACGATTATCGAATCAAACTGGGATGACATTTGTAATCGCAATTTTGCAGTACTTGCAATGGAATGCTGGAGCTGCTAGCCTATGAAACATCATTTTTATGCTACAATATATCCAACACCGTTGAAAATAGTTCCTACATCCACCACTTCATTCAATATCACGTAACGTTGAGAAATCTCTTATAACGTTTTATAATATTCCGATTATTCATCATGATTTCCAAGGGCCGTTTCCTAGATAGACCCGTATCTTAGCTTTATTTTGCTCATGTGATAACAAATTTTCCGGGCTGACACCACGAACGAGCACATATGCAAGTAGATTTTGTTGAACTCACTTCAATTTCGCGATACAATACTCTATAAAATTGTAATTACCTGGTCATCTAGTGGTGACTCAAATACGGAAACAAAAATCTAAGATATTATTGACGAAGACCATCGACGACGAACTTAACATTTCCCTATATCGAAGAGAATTTTGCAATTACGTAAGACACTACCAGCGCAGTGCCTAAAACAGTTTGTATCTGAGCTCAGACTGTGTCGTCGATCTTTAGATAAAATTTAAATGAGCACCAATAAAGTTGAAAATTGAATTCGCTGGCCAAGTAGAAAAACAACTAGCCAACATTCATGCGTTTGCAGGAAGGTGATCGCTGTTGATCTACTTTTGCTCGATTTTCCCGATACCTACCAATATAAATAGCTTTCGCTGTTCGCCAAAGTGGAAAATATCTGAACAAAATCTAAGTAACGATAATTATAGTCCAATTATATTTTCGCTACTACGCAGTGTTGTATTACATTAACTGTTTGCAAACAAAGTTCTTTGACCGCTGAATTTTTGAATGCCAGTACAATATTTGTGATAATTCATATAATACGGATTAAGATTAAAGATTCAATAAGATTCAATATAAATAGCTTTCGCTGTTCGCCAAAGTGGAAAATATCTGAACAAAATCTAAGTAACGATAATTATAGTCCAATTATATTTTCGCTACTACGCACGTGATCATTGATTTTGATTTTGAATTATAGGTCTTAAGAGCCCCTTTCTCTGCCAGACTAGAAGGTATGGTACTTGCAGACGGTTATCGAATTTAAGTAAACGTAGACATTAAAGCTTATTCAATGACCAGCGCCTGTCTATCGGTAGTTTGTGCCTGCTAATAAATTAATCAGATAGATCAAAAGTTTATAAGTTGGAGTCAGTGGAGCGACTGTTTATTTATAGTTGTTATCGAGAGTAGATGACATAGATCAAGGCGCGTGATAGTGATTGCTGTTTTAGGGGGCTTGGTAGTTAAATGGTTCCGACGCGTCGTTCAATGTGGTTATTTTGTAGAATAAAGTCATAAATCAACACAATGTTCGACACAGATATCCAAGATTATGTGAAATATTAGAAAAAAGTTTGATTACCAAATAAAAAAAAAACATTTATTAGAGCTGATGACCTCTGCTTCATGAAGTTCATCAAGTAATAGAATTGTAGCTAAGCATACAAAGCTTTTAAGAAGATGTCTTAAATGATTTTCTTGGCGAACAATAGATATGACATCGATTTCTGACAAAAGGGTGCAACGGAAGGATAAGCATTAGGTACGGAATTCCAGATAAGAAGCTATCCAGAAAATATATAGCTGTAGAAAGTTAAAAGAGGACAGCTTACACAAAAATATGAAATGATCTAGCTTGTCAAAAGCCTTCGTGAAGTCAGTATAAATACAGTCTACCTACAGCCTTGGCTCGATTGATGGAATAACGGTGTTGGAGAGCTCTAGCAGGTTGGAAGTTGTGGATTTGACTTTCATGAAACCATTTTGGAAAGGAGATAATATTGGTTTGCTATGAAACACCACAAAATTACTGGTTATTGCTTTGAATATTTTAGCAGCACATGGAAGTTTTGCGATGGGACGACAGTTGCTTACAACATTTCTGTCACCTTTTTTATGAATAAATGTGACGATTGCATTTTTCCACAAACTAGAACAAATTCCGAGATGTAGAGAAATGCTAAGTAAGTCAACAAAAATAGGAGACAGGAAAAAAACGTCGAAATAGTATTTTCGTCAAAATACAAATCTTTCATTACCAAACGTGATGTTTGAAACATTGTCGAGTTGTCAGTATAGTTTGTAGTGTTAGTAGAAGGTTCCATCCCTGGTAGCTTCAGTAAGTCATTCGGCATACGATTCGTAACTACTTCTAGGTAATGGTAACTAATTACCAATGTAACCACTTCCAATATAATTTCTGCATTACATTTAACTCATTATGTCATAGAAGGTAATGTGTTGTGATTGTATTCTGTACTAGCTACGGAAACAGTTACATTGGAGTGCTTTCAGAAGTGATGATAGAAAATCAGTTCAGTAAGAGATATGCTGTAATACATTGCAGAAGTGGTGATATGGTACGTTGATATATGGTGAAAACTACGAAAATTGTAAATAATCATCTCGAAAACTGCGTGATGGAAATCAAAGCCTAATTCGGAGTGTAGCACACCAATGACGCTGATTCGTTTAGTTGGAAAATAAATAAGTACAAATTTTTTACAAAATATATAGACACAGATTTCATGGATGAAAAAAAAACAAGTAAAACAGCAAATATCACTATAAAGTTAATAAATTTTGTTTATCAAAACAAGGATATAAAATCAAAATATTCCAGCATTATTCAAAATACACTATTTTAAACCTATATTTCAATAGAAAAATCGAACACGCGTTTACATAACTTGCACAATATAACTCGCACTGTTGAAAAATACAATTTTTTCCGAACTGCGTGCATAAGAATTGCGCAGTATTTTAATAAAAATTGCGGCTATGCAGCCTCACTTGCTCGTAGAAATAAGCAACAAGTTACCTACTGCATTACTTTTTAAGAAAGGTAATGCAGTGGTTAAGTTGTTACTTGGTCGCTTACTCGACAAACTCGATTACATTGTTAGTAATGGAGCTTCGCAAATAATGTAGTACTTCTAGAATCAATTTTCAAGTAACGACTTGCCATTTTTCTTACAGTATATATATTGAATGTGGTATGGAAATAGTTGGCAAAAATATTGCTAATACCCTGTAGGAAAAATGGCAAGGCGTTACTTGAGAATTGATTCTGGAAGTACTACATTATTCATGAAGCTCCATTACTAACAATGTAATTGAGTTTGTCGAGTAAGCGATCAAGTAACAACTTACCCACTGCATTACCTTTCTTAAAAAGTAATGCAGTAGGTAACTTGTTGCTTATTTTTACGAGCAAGTGAGGCTGCGTAGCCGCAATTTTTGTAAAAATACTGCGCAATTCTTATGAACGCAGTTCCGAAAAAAATGTATTTTTCAACAGTGCGAGTTATATTGTGCAAGTGATATAAACGCGTGTTCGATTTTTCTATTGAAATATAGGTTTAAAATAGTGTATTTTGAATAATGCTGGAATATTTTGATTTTATATCCTTGTTTTGATAAATAAAATTTATTAACTTTATAGCGATATTTGCTGTTTTACTTGTTTTTTTTTCATCCATGAAATCTGTGTCTATATATTTTGTAAAAACTTTGTACTTATTTATTTTTCAACTAAACGATTCAGCGTCATTGGTGTGTTACACTCCGAATTAGACTTTGATTTCCATCACGCATACTCGTACATTTTCGAGATGATTATTTACAATTTTCGTAGTTTTCACCATATATCAACGTACCATATCACCACTTCTGTAATGTATTACAGCATATCCCTTACTGAACTGATTTTCTATCATCACTTCTGAAAGCACTCCAATGTAACTGTTTCTGCAACTAGTACAGAATACAATCACAACACATTACCTCCTGTGACATAATGAGTTAAATGTAATGCAGAAATTATATTGGAAGTGATTACCTTGGTAATTAGTTGACATTACCTAGAAGTAGTTACGAATCGTATGCTGAATGACTTACTGAAGCTACAGGGTAGTTAATGGTTCGTTTAAAAGTGGTGAGAAACTCGTGGTGATATCTCTCGGAATTAATAAAACTCTAAATCCTTCTTGGCTGCTGTTGTGAAGTAAACTTAAAATTGCTTAGGTGAATTCGGTAATAAATATTTAGTAGTAAATATTTCTCATTTCTATAAAAGGCAAAAAGTTAGAATCAGAACGAGACGAGCAATATCTTTTCCATGCTTTTAATTTTAAATTTTCCAAGTAGCACTTAGCCATCGTTTTCCATGGAAGTTTTTCGCAATCGTTTAAGAAAGACACTGGTACACAGTGAGAAAAGTATTCGAAGAAAATTAAATGATTTTACATAGGGTAAAGCCTTTTTAATATATCCTTCTGGCATCACAGGGGACCAATTGGACCTCGCAATGAAACCGTTTAGTTCACATAGGTCGACTTTCTTGAAGTTAAATTTACATGGTGTGCTATGTAAAGAAATACTTCGAGATGTAATCATTTGGAAGATGATAGCAATTGGCGTATTATATGTTGAATCGCAGTAATGAGATGATGCACAGTGCTAGACTGTGCTAGAAGTAAAAACTAAATCCAATAACTTTCCTTCACTGTTGACAACGTTGTTCAATTACATATATACTTGTAACATATTATGCATTGTCAAACATAATTTCTGAAAAAATACATATATAGTAATACACAGCTGTTACAATGTTTCACATTGAATTTAGCTTGCCAAGGCGATTGGGTTGGAGAAGAAAAAAACAGCCATTAGAAGGCTGCGGCTCCCTACCAGGGGCGGCTCGTCGATCTACGCAAAGGAAGCAGTGCTTCCCTTGCTAAACCACAAAATTGATTAAATAATCAATATGTAACAATCAAAAGTTTACAATCAATATTTAACAATAAATGTAATAACATTTATTTTCCTACAAAAGTCAAAACTCAATCGCTACTATGAATCAAATGGTTTTATTTTATAACAGTCCTACTAAAGAGCTTCCACGTTAAATTTACAGTGACACAACGAAAACTCAAACATTTTACTACAAACTACAAGCACTGCATACCATTCAATTCAAAACATACAGTTCATTGAGATATACTACACAGAACACTGAAGTGATCTTGTTTCAATGCTCAAACTCGTAGTTTTCGCATAGATCTACTTAGACGCTTTGCCTAAATGATGCCCACAAACATTTTACAATCAGTGTACTCAAATAGTATCGCGGTCGCTGGCTCAGTTCGCAGCGTCTTGGTGGATAGAGAAATTAAAAAAAACCCAAAAACCCTGTTAATGAATGAACTTAATACTCTGCAAAGTTATCCGCGTCTCCTATTATGTTACTGTTTGCCCTCATGATTCTGTAGATTCTCTTCTGCTCCTCTTCTTCCGAGCCGTTCCCCATAAGAATTGGTGCATTTTCTGCTTTGTTCACATGTACACATGTACGGTGCAAGCTATTCTAATGTTCATGTGGGGAATAGAATAGTAGGAGTTACATTTTTTCGTGTGCAATTTTCCCCAGATCGGTTTTTTGTGTCTGCTTTGGGTTTGCTTTCCCAAAAAACGTAGTTTTTCGGTTCTGGTGCTTTGGTGAAATGACCACTTGATTACTTTGGACGCTTATGTTGACGTTATTTCTATGTTAAATTTCAGCAGTGCTTTCTTTAGCATTTATAGTTTACATTAGGTGCGTTTTTTATGTCTTCTTTGCAAAAAACGCACCTGTTATAATTCTTTTGACTTGATTTTTTTGTATTGTCAGTATTAATACGGTCGGTTAAAGATGGATAAAAGGATAGTTTTTAAAGTAAGTTATAACATAAAGATCGTTAAAATGGGAGCGTATTGAATAGATTCTGTTTCGAAAAGTTAATATTTACCCGTTTAATATGGATTTTAATGTGGAATCTTGATGTGATTGTGCCATAGAGTATTTACTGCGGTAGTCTTTTTCATTGAGGATCTTATTGAGTCTTGGCAACCAAGACCACTAATTTCGCTCAGTCCACTGGTTGCAAAAGATAACTATATTAGGCATTTTTATTGCAAATTATATGAGGAATTTATTTTTATTGTGGCATTGGCTCTCTAATTTAATTTGCTAAAATATGCATTATATCATCTACTTTGAGCTATTAAAAAACTTTCACCATTTATTTAGCTTGTAATATGTTTTCAATTTAACTTCTTTTTTTTATAATTTAAAAAAAAATTAAGAATTTAATAATTTGATACATACATAATTGGAACTTATGTGAGATTTTTGATATTAGTGAGTAGGAATATCTGTGGAATAAGCTATGCTAATCACTAGCTTTTAATGCAAATATGGTCAGCATTGAAATACCTAATTGATTTTTACACGATATTTCAAAAAAATCGCATGTATACTTTACTACGCGCTTCATAAGTATGCTTATCTATATTATATGCTTATATATATTTTGCTTGTGCTTCCCTTGGTCTCAAAACTGTAGCTTTGATGAACGTTCATATTTACATATTAAAACATTTACATATTAAACCCAGAGCAAACTGCTACTATTTTATTTAGACCAATACTAATAAATGGATATCTTCATCACCATCATCAGTTAGTCTTAATTCAGCAGTAGTTCAATTAATATATTGTACGCGCCCCATGAGGCACTTTTTAGAATGATTGAGTGGAAAATGAAGCTCTTTCACGATGATATCGTTTAAGAGAATCATAGTAGTTTCGGAAGTGGACGAACTGTGATAGATTAAATACTCTCAGTTAAATAGAGATAAATTAAATACTCTCAGTGCTGGGAGTATAACATCATTATGCAACAAATTTTTGACGAAGAAATTTTCGTAGGTTTGTTTACACAATTCAATTATTGATCTGAGGGGAGATCTGGCACAAATATCAATATTTCCTACGGGATTGTCAGAGTTGGCGCTGAAATTTCCCTCAGCTTGGTGTTTTTGAAAGATCTAGTTGCCTTCGGTGTCGCAAAAGGCACAATAAATAGCTATGGCCTGCGATGTGGACGTGTGATTCAAAAATATCCTTATGAAATATGGCTTGTTTTAAATCTTTGTAAGCAGAATATGTCCAGAAAACTCTAGGAAGTTTAAAGTTTTGGACAAAACAGAGAACACTCATCAAATTTATCAGAAAATTGAAACCTCTCACTTACCACGCATATTATTCATTTGGGCTTCCAATGCCACTGTCATTAACTAGAACAAAATCTACTTCGGTCTTATTCTTGAAACTTTAAAATCTGAAATATCAAAACCTTGTTACATTTGACAAGCCCCGACAAATTGAGTTCACTTCTATCTCATATTCTAGGTGGCGATTAATTGAAAGTAATCCAAAGTAAATGTCTCAGATATGACATTCAAAGATAGTGGACTGCATAGTCGAGTAATAAATCGAATTCAAGTGATTTAAGTCGAACTCAACTTTTTGCACTTCATGAACGATATCGAGGCCCAAAATGCACTTTCGTGATCAACTTTTATGCAGCTGGACATTGATATATTAACGAAGGTGTAGATAAATGCATTTGAAACCGATAAATTCATTAAAAAATATCTGCACGTAGAGTCGAAATGAAAATCTGCGTGGTCATAAAACACATTTACGTGTATCGATAAAAATGTGCATGAACATTCTTCAATAATGGTTTGGTGTGAAATATAGAGGTTAAAAGAGGCAGCATGGAAAATTGTCGGCTCACGATTGAAAAGAATTGCATCTTGATTAATTAGCGCAAGAACGGTGAGATATTTGCCCTAAAATGCTAGCTGTGTGTATCTGAATTTTCGCATCCAATAAAGGCGTAGTGAATGACTGACATATTCGTTGCTGAAATGAGACATTGACGGTGACGAAGATTTGTAAGTCCGCCTCGTGTTTAATTTTGCAAGATTGATAGTTGGTTAAATTAGGCCTACAACATCGTCGACTGTGTTTTATATCAATCTATAGATATGCCTGTATCTTTGCCAGCATAACGTACATGATGCATAATTTACAGTGCGAAATCATGCTCATTTTCTTTGCGTTTATTGAAAGACCAAGGCTCTTACTGTCGAAAAGATACAAAAATTAGTGCATATTTGTAGTTAATTGCAGCATAGGTGGGTAATGATATTTATAACAACCAGATAATGTGAGATTCAATAATTTTATGGGTGTATGTCGATGCAAATTGATTCGATTGAAAGGTCTGAATGCGTGAGTCATTGGTGCATACTAATGGATTTTCGCACTTTACACATTAGAAAAATAGTTTTTGCAAATGAAACAGTTTATACGAGACATGGTTTCTGCATATAAAATGGACAGATAATGTACATATATAGATAGAAGTAATTCAACTAAATGCATTTATACCGATTACACTGATTTCAGCATCATGAATAGTCAGATCTCTGTACACCACAGAGATAGGCGGTGACCTTCTCATCCATAACTTAAAAATGGTATGCAGTGTCCAAATGTAAATTTCAGATTTGCTATCCAGGACGCAACAACTTGGAATCGCCTACTGCATTCGTCTCATTTAGCTGAAATGAGATATTTGAGCTTAATATTTACTCGCTATTATCTCAATTTTCAATATTTTACCACACAAACCAACAAGCCAAATTCAAATGAAAACCTGTTACGATTTCAAACTGTGACAATTTCAATTTACAGTCGACTTGATCCAATATACTTACGAGTGCATTCATTGCATACGGTAATGTTACATTACTTGCGAAATAGTCTTATGAGTTTGAATTAGAACTGAGTAATAAATTTTGTAAGGCAATGGACTTCAAAGACACTGCTGCTCTTGTACCCGAACTTGCGACTTTGCTGAAAATTTTAAATTGTTTAATATACGCACACAAACGTGTCCATTCGTTCATTGAGTGATTTATGTGCTTGCCAAAGAGGCTTAATTCGTACGTGTTTGCGCAAAATTTTCGCTGCCGAAAAGAGATTATGCCTCCGCAACGCAATCTCCATAGTGTTGTGATTAGATCGTTTGCAGATCAACCGGTTTAGTGCTGAAAATGATTTGACGTTTGTTCGTTTTCGATTACTTTGTAATTGTAAAAACTGTGGGCGATGTCAAATTCTAATAATTATTTATTAAATTGACCTTATTCTGTCGATATGTTTCACATTTGGGTGAGAACACTGTAAGTACGGTTCAGTTAGTTAGATATGAGTACTTCGCTTAAAAATTTAAGCGAATCGCATTAAAACCTTTGTTTTTTAATTTACAGAAAAATATATACATTTAACACTTTGGCGACGGCAGGCATGTTTGAATTTCTGTACAAACAAAATGTTTTTAGCTCGGTTATCCTAATGTTTCAGACAGTTTTAACACCATTTTGGCATCAAGTGACACCAAAAGTAGATATCGAATTGGGTTAACAAAAATATCGAATTGCGTTAACTTCTCACCGATTCATCATTACAAAATGTGCAGAGCACATTGGTAGGGACAACAAATACGCTAATGTGATTTTTCGTGAAGGTGTGGACATCCTTCTAGCTACAAGTACGTAAAAAGATATCCTTTAAATCATCGATCCTCTTGAAATTTCTTTGCTTTCTGCCAAAAAATACCAACGATTGATAAACGAAATGCTTTTCTTACACAGTCACATTATAATTTCCAAAATTTCTCATCACTTAAGGGAAGGTTCTCTCGATACGGTCGAAAATAAGGCAAAGCTTGAGAATTTTTTGAGGGATAATGAAAAAAACATACGAAGTTCTGGTTGTGATTATTTTATTTGTTGATCATTCTAAAATCGTTCAAAATTTTATTACGATGAAATTCAATGTAGTGGCTCCAAAATGGCGGCTCTCGTCTGCCTATGCACGCGGGACATCGTCCGGTAACTTCAAGTCTGCAGCCTCTCGTAGTAAACTGATATCAGTCATAGTTTAAAGTTATTAAAATTTATAGAAATCTCCATGTTTTATATCTAATGAGAATGAATTGGGACAAAAAATAAACCAAATTATGGGCATTTAAAAAAAGTGCAACTTTCAACTCGGTTCTTTTTCACTTTAACTTCGCTTAAGAATTATGAATTGAAATTTTTCATGCTCATTTCAGGTATAAGACATACAAAAAAGTATATTCTTTTGGACAGCTTTGGAATAAAGTGAATCGGATCAATAAATTGACACCTGTGCTTGAAGTTATGATGAAAAATATCGTTTCGAGAAAAACGCGTTTAAAGTAACTTTCTTGTTTGTTTAGCTATCACGACGAGTACCAATGGTTATAGGGTTTTGGGGTCGCTGACTACGAATCTGAAGTCAAATTAACAAAATGCAGGATGGCGGATCCAATTCGGCGGATCAAAAAAAATTTCCATCTGCCAATTTTGACCAAAATATCTATATAAAGATTTTCGTGGCCGTCGATCGTCAATTTGCTCCATTATACTCACATTAGGATCTAAGTCGGCTATTTCTATGTCGTATCGGAATCTTTCCTTGATTTCAAACCACTCCTGGTTGGCCTGCTTCAGCAGACGTTGCGCGAGGCGGGCGTTTCGCGCAGCGGGCGATATTCGTCGTTTAACAATGAGGTAAAAGATATGCAATTTTCTGACGCATCGGCTAATTTTCGCATGTGCTGCCATCTAAAGTGTATTCCAACACGAACAAGTATGCGATAGTACAGATCGTAGTTAGTTCCGGTACATAGAAAGCCGTCTGGGGCCACGCGGTGAATAAGCTATACCAGAGCGTTCCCCAACGCGCGTGAGGTAGGTGCGTTTGAGATGCTCTAATGCGATAAATATGTTCCAGATCGGAATATCCTTTCGCACACATATTTGACACGTATGTAGCTTTCATTTTTTGTAAAACAAAAAAAAATCGATTTGTATGCAAAAATCTGAAAGAACCTCTTCTTAAAAATGTTGTGTTCGTGAGACAGAACTCACGAAAAATAAACAGATTTAATTGAAAATCACCGAATGTAATGGTATTAAGTAGGACCAGAGAATTGAAAGAAGTTTAGTGAATATGCTTGCAATCCTTTGCCACTGATGACATCTTCAAAAAATTATCAACAAAATAAAAGTGGTTTGGCATATTATTTTTATGCAGTCATCGAATTGAAACGAAGTTCATAGAGTGAGTTTAGCTAAACGTGAGGCGAATTCAATAAATTTCTGGCATTTTTGGCATTTTTATCCTTTTTGTCCCAAAAGATACTACCAAAAAACTTCCATACGATAAGCACTTAACGATCGAAATAAGCAATAAAGCTTAATTTTTCCTAAATTTTAAAACTTTTCGAGCAGCAACCCTTAAAATTTTTCCACGCCCACAACAACCGGTCCAGCTATCTGATCAACACTCAATTCGTAGAGCAAGTTTGTTTCAACGTGAAGCAGATATAATAAGTGATGGGGTCAAAAACTGCAGATTGGAAAAAAAACAGTTTGCTTACAAAAAACGAACGAACCGTTTTTCAAAATAGCCACAAACAGTTTTTCTAAAGCAAGGAATTTCGCATCGAGAAACTGCTTTTCATCGACAAACTGTAGGGCAAGAAACTGTTTCTCAGCGGAAAACTGTTTAGCAGAAATAAACAGTTTTGCAAAGAAAAACAGTTTGATAATGGCAAAGCGTTCTTCATCGGAGAACAGTTTCGCTTCGGAGAAACTGTTTGGCAGCGGAGAACAGTTTTTTAGTGGCACATAAACGCGGAGATCTAGTCAACGACTTGAACTCTTGGCTAGTTTCAGACGGCGTTTTGGGTTTTTGCAATGGTGCATTACAGTTGAGATCAACTTTTTTCATAATTGGTTGTGTCGACAAAGAAGTGATTTTTAAACGTGCTGCTTCCACTGCTTTTCGTAGAAAATCAGTCTTCATTGATTTCTGTGTGGTCGAATTTTTCGTGCACTAATTTTTCAATTCAATTGGATGTCATTGCTAGCAGCTTTTGGTGTTTCACAGCCTAGCAAACCACAGTTTTTCTAAATAATAAATCAAACGTAATTGATCCCCAGTGTAGTTTTTGACTAGGGATAAAATTGATTTGCAAACTGTTGTCATTGACTTTGTTTTAATCACATTCATCTCCCATCTATTTCGTCTTTAGATGCATAAATTTTCTAAATTACAATTCAAAAAGGTCTTGAGACACATGTTTCTTCTTACTCCATAGATTTTCACACTTTGTTTATTTTCTACTTGGTCAAGACTCAATAAGGAGCTTTAAGAACCAGATGGAACATAATATTAATGATAAGCATATAGCTTCAGCAGGACTTAGAGACTTTCCTCTTAAATTTCGGAAATAGACAGCTAAAAGAAATGTTTTTCATCAAAAATGGCTTTATTGCAGAAGTGTTAAATTGAAATCAGCTTTTTCACCTCCTATTTTCAATATCATGGACGATGTGTATCTGCTCCAAAGCTTGAATTTCAAGCGGATAATATTTGATGTAGGAACATGGATCGTTTTGCGGGTGAAGTCTCCAAATTATCGCATAGAATTGTTTTAAAGATTTTTCTCATGAAGGTCGTCAATACACTTCCACTTGCGTTTGAGCCAATTTTCAAATAAAAAAAATATTTTCCACTTTGATTGAGGCACCTCCAAACCAAGCGTTAACTGCTCTTCCAAGCGGCGAAAAGCAATGGCCCTTGCTATTTCTTTGTGATACGCGGAAATGAAAAGAAGCCTATTCGATGCCAAATGTAGTGGGCAATGATCTGATCCGTCTTCGACTGTTGGTTTTCTTTATTTCTCCGAACCCGTTCAGAATTGGCCATCTTACGTTCTTTTAAACGCAAGGTGGGGACCAGACCGACGTTTGTAAGTAAGTACTTCGAGCGTGAATAGTTTTTGTTGCATTTGGCTTGTATTGAAAGACCCAAACAGTCACAACCGTTGCTTCGATTCGAATTGATTTAGTTTGGTTTGGGGTGGATGAAACTATTTTTGATGTCATTTGGGCAAACCCATCTAATAGTCTTTTAAAATTATTCGAAAAAGGTTTGATCTATTGAGCTATCTGTCATTTTCACACGACATTCGGACATATTTTAGAGGATCTGTTTTGAAAGGTAGTAAAGTAAAGTAATCCCATGACAACCTTTACAGGTTAGGGGTTGAAGCTAGTAGAGAGCATCTTTCGTAAATTTGCAATAAATGCACATGAATTTGCAGTGATTGGTTTCACGACTCACTTTACCCCAAACTTATTTTTTGAGCTGGGTGAACTCAAGGCTTGGAGCGAGGTCCTTCATCCGTACGTGAATTTGAACCATCTACTTCTTCAGGATGATCTGAACTCTCTTACTGATTGGTGTAGCTCTAACTGCCTACCGTTAAATGTTTCAAAGTGTTTTGCCACGTCTTATTCTCTGAAGTCTCAGACTTATGCCTTTCCTTACTTACTATGTGAATCCGTCCTTGTCTCTGTGGATTATTTTACTGATCTGGGAGTAACCTTTGATCGTAAACATAAATTTAATATCCATGTTCGTACCATTACTAATAATGCCTCGCGGATTGCTGGCCTTGCTTTACGTTCCTGTCACAATTCTTTTAGCATTTTTACACGTGTTAAGATATTTGTTACCCTTGTTCGTTCCAAACTTGAATACTGTACTCAAGTTTGGTCTCCTCATTTTGCATATCTTTCCGATGCCATTGAATCTGTTCAACGGAGTTTCACTCACACCCTACTCTTCAAATATAATCTTCCCTACATGCCTTATGATGAACGCTTATCGCTCCTTAATCTCCCTCTCCTAGCAAAGCGCAGAGTTTACCTGGATGAATGCTTTCTTTTCGAAATTTGTCGTGCATCCTTGATTAATGAATGACAGTGTGAGAGACAAATTAGGTCCTCCGTTGTCTTTGATGTACCATTTGCCCGTACTGATACTTACTTGCATTCTCCTGTTTTGCGCCTATTACGTACACATAATGGCCTCCAACTTGGTCCTCTTCCACACTCTATTGCCACCTTTAAAAGAAGTATTCGCAAAACAATATTTGCTGATGAATAATTTTATTTATCTTTTTTATCTTTTGTGGCTTTGATTTTGATGATATCTTAAATTTTCTCAATTTTTTAGTACTAAGCTATTCTATTTGTAATTGGGTTTTTTGCCTGTAAATGGATTCTTTGAATAAATGAATAAATTAATCCTACACATACTTGAAGTCAATGCTCTTCCCACTCGACTACATGAACATGTGTAGTCAATATAGACAAATCTTTTTGCTTAGTCAGTGATTTCGCTCGTTATACATGCATTGTGGAGCCCAACTTCTAGCCACAAGTGGCCAGCAATTTCACACCATGAAAGCTGGCTGATTAACTCGTAAAAGTAGTTGGAGCCTATTAACACAGAGTCCCTTGATAACTGCACATGAGAGAATTTACCGGGATTCGGAAAAATGTTCTCATTAAAAACTGCAAACGTTCCAGATTGTGATTAAGAGGGATGACTTATGTTGTTCATAAGCTGTTTAATTCGAAAAAAAAATGTCGTTTCAGATTATTCAGCTCATAAATCAGACACGATGATTTAAGCGCGACTTTGTTTCGTACACACAGAAATCTCCTTTTCTATCCTAGACTCTAGACTTTGATGGCGACTCAAGTATGGCGCGATCTTGAGCGCTAAATTACATATCTAGATTATTATAACCGGTTCAAAAAAGAATTAACGAAAGACATATTAGAATCGGCTTAAATGGATTCACACCAACAAATTGCATTTAAACATTACTTATCATTCGGATCACATATTCACACAAAAAAAAACCGTTATAAACAATTTAGATCGTAAATTGGTTCCATTTTTGTACATACTAGTAAAAAAGAAAATTTAACCCAGTAAATACATATTTGTCAGGTCTTCCAATTTACGATCAAGTCTTGTTAAATGCGGTAATAATGAACAGGCTCGAAAGTGTAACAGTCACTGTCTAGGTAACGTCTAGTTGCATGCATACTGACTGCATAGCAAAACTAATTTTGTTTTTGTTTTTGATCTCGTTATTCAATTATTTGCACTTGCTCTCTGTTTCGCTTCGACTTTCAATCTAATTTTCGCGCAAGCCAAGTAATAAACGGATGGCTGGTGGACGATGCAGTCACACAAAGTAAACATGGCTTGGTTGTTGTATAATGAAAATCCATTTCTGTGAATTACACTGGTTTGTATGAAAACTGCTCTTGAGTTGCTAAACCAGTCTGGGAAAGAATGGTATGAAGAAATGAAATATGACAGTAGTATTTAATGAATTAGTGACTATAAAGTATTATGGACCACTTAAATTAAAATGTATTTGATCAAATTGTGTATCCTGTTTTATTTACTTAGATAATATTCTATTTGAATAGAGTCATCAGTTGAATAGGAGGGATAATATGTAATACATCAACATATGCACCTGCCGTCTCTATTTCGACGGGAGAAAGTTTGATCTTAACCTCATCGTGGTGGTGGCGGGCAACAATCTCTCAAGAAAAGAAAGTTGGCAAACAACAATCTCTACAGAAAAAAATGGCTAATAAAATCAGGCTAATCCCTTCCAATTAGGGTAAGCAAGAGACCTAAAAGCTTTCCGAAGCAATCATTGCGAACTCAAGAGCAGGCCTCAGAAACTCATGGAGTTTTTAGATATACATCTTTGCGTTCACGCGTTTTGCATTTACACGTGTCAACTCAACTTTATGAAGCTATTGGCTTTATGATATTTTGTTTCGCTCATTGTTGTTTGTAGATGATTTGTAGATAAGTGAAATTTTCACTGATTTTACAATAAAATTAGAATTTAAATCATTTTGCCCAAGAATTCATATTTTCTCATTTTGATGTATAGTATATGAATAAACGTATCCATCCACTTCACCGCCGCCTTCTAAAAACTAAAGCTGAATTAGCTCGTTTCAATGCAAAATGCTTATACTCAGGTCAGACTACAATCGAATCTAGTTTCGCGAACCTCTAATGAGCGTTAAGCTTTGAAACTGCAGTTGTTTGACACACTTGGGTAAAAGAGATGCAGAGAACTCAACGAGGTTCGCGAAACGAGATCCGTTTGTAGTTTATCTACAGTATTAGGACGCATGACTAATGAGTTCGTTATTGACACCACAACGACGATCATATAAAACGAAAACATCGAAATGATTTGAGAAATTTTTCATGGATAGTTATATTGGAGACAGTGGCGGCTCGTGGGAATCAATGTAAGTGGGGCTAGTCTGCAAGGACCAGTACTTACTTATATTGGAAATTCGAAACAGTTTTATATTTAAAAATGGAGTTAAAATAAATAAATACTATGTACAAATAAGTCAATTCAGTAATAAATTCCTCCGAGAAAATTCTACTAAATATTCGCATCAGCTTATTGCTGCCTATTTTTCCTTGCGCCTATTTTTCTGTTGAATAAATCTATCACCTGCTCATTAAAATGTTCAGCTTCTTTACTAATAGATAATACTGCAAATAAATTGAAACGTTTTTTATATTTATTATAAGTTTTAAAAGTTTCAGTATTCTTTAGGTTGCTAAATCATCTTTCAGAATCTGCTGGATCTAATTGATCTAATTTAAATTAAATTATTTATTTGTTAAACAAAGAAGCTTTACAATTCAGTAGCAGATGACATATTTAGAATACTTCATTATTGTATATTAATTTTGACTGGATTAAACTGGATCCGGAATTATCATATCCCAAACTTATCAATCCTATAACATGAGGACCATATAGTTTTTTTCACTATTCATTCCTTATGATTAGATTTCCTTGATCTCAAACTATTTCTAATCGAATTGAATTAATAAACTAGATCCTAGGTTAGGTTAATGTAAGACATTATGAAGAATATTCGAAAATTTTATTAAAAAGTCACTAGAAAAAACTAAAATGATCATTATTCATATAACTTAACAATTCGACTACTTCTATTATCGTAACAACGTCCCAAGCATCCCATTTAATTAAATCAAAGCAATAAATTCGATACACCAGGCTTTCAAAAACAGATTGTTTTATTCGGGGACTAAAAATTCCAGCAAATAACCATCGATCTTGAGGTATTTCTTTGACTTTGGTAAATTTTAACTAAAAAATATTTATGCTTTGAATAGCACGAACATTGAAAATTGTCACTTCCCGCATTTGACATAAGAAAACTTTTTAAAAGTGTCTTCAAAGATCAATTATATTGTAAACAGTGTATATTGTATTGTCTCACTCATTTTTAATGCAATCAACATTTTGCATAAAATGCCATACGTACAGACCTGTCTGTATCATATTAAATCATGTTTGAGACGAGCACACAATTTTTCTATCATATTTATCATATCACGATAATATCAAAAAGCACTGTAAAAGCAAAACCATCGTTTACTCTTCAATTGCAAAACCCAATTAGCTTAATTTAACCCACTGGTACTACACACACTTTATTCAGTTAGCGAACGATGAACAAGCGATATACCAATAGAAGCTTAAGATTAGGGCTTAGTCCGTTGATTACACTTTTTGCCATTGCGTATGACATGCACACACTCTGCGCTCAGTGATTTGTTTCATTCGTTTCCTCTCTTTTCTGGGGCTAGTTCAACTTGCATGTGGAACAGAATATGGAAAGAGAATATGAAAAGAGCATCGCGCGCATATTGCATATGCGAAGTAAGTTCTCTTGTATTGAATTATATGTACATACGAATTTGTGAATGAAAATGAAATACAAATTTCGAAAGAGACGAGACATGAATGGATTTTAAAAACAGATGGTGAGCAAAGTATTTTGATCATTTGTTTCGCTAAAATGAAATTTTATAGTTAAGCCTTGTAATGTATTCGACGAACGAAATACAGCGAAAACGTCTGTGCGGAATCGAGCGAAATAAAGTTCCGCACCCCGACACCGGAGGCAGTATAAATTGCCATTGATGACATTTAACAAGTGCATTACATTTGAATTCGGTGCATATAAATTTAACTAACCGGCATCAAAAATGATTTTATCGGCAAAACAAAAACTACTGTTGCAAGGATGCGCTGTTCATCCATCCATTTCCACTCATTCTTCAATAAAATATCTGCAAATTCGAATGAAATTATGAGCTGTCACATTTTTCGCATCAATTTAAGGTACCTGGGTCATTAAATGGCCGCGAAATTTAACTTATACATAGTGCAGCGCCATCTCAGAGCGAGTCACTGCGTTGTCTTTGAAGACACTTATACGCCTGCGAACACATTACTGACGAGCAAAACCAAACGAAACGAAATTCCGCGCCAGGCTGATTTTGTATGGGATTTGACACTTCGTTCCGTTTCGCGTCGAATACATTTCAGGGCTTTAGTAATAATTGAAATAGAGATTGGTTTCTTTACATTTTGGAATGAAAAACGATGGTGGGGCTAAGCCCCACTAGCCCCATACGTAGAGCCGCCACTGATTGGAGACAGAAAGCAATCAAATACCGTTTCGGGACAAAGAATTATTACCATCCCCTTCAATGTAAATCTTATGGGCATGTTCACTCCATTTCACTACCTCACTGATTGTGTTTTAGTACGAGCACGACAGTTCATTTATTCTACGTCTAAAATTGTACAGAATTGCAACGCAGAATGAAGATAACTTCGTTTCGGAACGCCAACTCAGAGACTTAATTAAAAATGCATATGTGATGCATATTTTTTTTTTCATTTTTTCACCAAAGACAATAATAAATAATCATCGAATCATACATCCTTTTTTTGTTTGAATGAAAGTCCCCAAATCTACTAAGAAATTTCTAGGTAAGGTTAGGTTGAAGTAGCTACCGATCGATAGAGACCTGCCGATAGAAGCAAATAGACACAAAAGAGACCCATTGTAATGCCACAATAATTTTTCTCTTTCCTAGTCATTAATGTCAGGAAACCGTCTGTTTTCTTTAATAAACCGCACCTTTAAATAGACCAAGGATAGTTCAGTCCCATTTGAGAGAAAAAGTGCATCAATTAAAGCTACCCTTTTCCTCGCTCAAGCCGGGCGATGGCACATGAGATGGAGGATGGATTCCTCCCGTTCTCAGAGCCACAGCTCAGACAGAATTGGTTGAATCCTGAGCTCAATCGTTACGCATGCCATCCTATGAGCACAGCACAATGTAGAGCACTTTAAATTAAGCCTGATAGCTCCCTGGTGCGATGTACATCCTTGTTATCGCACAGGATAATTCATCTGCTAAGGACTTCTCAGCCTTCTCAAGACATTTTCGCCCAGTGACCAATTTGACCGATGTCATCGGTATTCCTATTGAGAAAGAGCATGAGACCTCCGGTAGCCAGGTACCAAGCTTAGTTAATTCATCGGCCTTACAGTTGCCCTGAAAACTCCTATGTCCTGGTATTCAAATCAATTGTACTGCCAAATGTTTCAAAATCTCTCTCAGAGATGCTCGGCATTCAGTGACAAGCATGGACACCGTACAAGGGCCAGCAAAAGACTTAACAGTCGCTTGACTATCTGCGAAAATATCAATATTGAAAATACCAAACCTCTAACCCAGCTACTTTTTTTATATAAATTTGCTACTAAATTTTTCGGAAGGGGAGCAACACTGCTACAAAACTCGAGCTATTTAGCACCTTCCCAATGTTGTCTGAGTATAAAGCTGACATAACAGGAATACAAGAGGTCAGATGGACAGGGAATTGTATTTTACAAAAGAAAAAACTCTAGCGCACCTGAACCGCTAGAAACACTAATGTTCGAAGAACAGTAGAAGAATCGTGCAGGTTTTGAGTGCATATTCCACTACATGTGCTGCTTATTACGGCCAAACTGTTTCAAATGCCACGTTTTACTTTCGTCTTAAGAATGCATTATAACTCATATGGTGGAAGGTTTCAGATATTACCACTGGCATGAATTTCAACGTTTATGAGAGCAAAACACGGGTTAATTATATTCGTTATCAGTTGCTTATTTCACATAATTTTGAAAGCAGCATCTCATATAACATCAATGAAGAAAATGCTCAGAGCCTGCAGCACTGTAACTGAAGTTGGTGTTTGGGGCTGCGATCCGAAAAATTTGCAGAACTTTGCGAATTGTAACATCGGTTATTTATTTTCATTGTAAATGTTTCCGGTATGTATACTAACTGTAAGCATTTATTTATACAAAAGTAGCACAACTGACTCGTGCTGGCAACCTTTCGCCAGTATCAAAGCCAAGAATATATCAAATCTGCTTCACGTTGTTTAATTACATTCGAAGTTATAGGAGTATAAAGAAATTTAGGGTTACCTGCAGCGAGTTTTTTCAAATGATCGAAAACTTAATATTTGCTGTTTATTGTCACTACAATATCATTACCATTTGAAAATTCTACGATAAAACCGCTTAATAAAGATATTGCAATTAAACACAAAACCAACAATAGCTGGCAACTCTATCGTGGCTTTTCAACCAAATTTAGCCTGAATAATGCTTATAATAGGTTCCATTAATTGTATGAAATTCGTATTGATTTCATGACTGCACTGGAAGTTATAGGGCAAAAAGTTTTATTTTCCTGAGAGAATTTTCAAAACCAAAGACACAAAAATTACCATAGCTGGCAGCACCAATCGAATTTTTCATTCGGATTTCTATCAAACAGAGTTTAGAGTAAGGTGCAGCTACTGTGTCAATTTCATGAAAATCTGGTTACTAATTCACATTTCATAGGGCAAAAAGCAGTTTTTTTTTTCTTTGTAATTTTTCAAGATGGCACCACTGGCACAGAGTTGCCCACAATTCAAAATCGCTTCTATCAGACCTGGTTCTACTTAAGTCCAATGCATTATGTAAATTTAAATGGTATCTGATTATTGGTTCGTGAATTCCCGTGAACAGAAGTTTTTGATGCTAAAAATATAGGATAACTGGGAAAGGGTTACCGTTCTTGTCCGACATTAAATATCCAAAGTTTTACTTTGAAGCATTAGATTAGTATACAGATTGGTTTTATTGTAAGAAACGGACATTTTTAGGATATTCGATGATTTGAATGTTTTCACTTCCAAATTTTTATTTTTTCAAATTTAAGACACCAAAATTATCATAGCTGGCAGCTCCAACCGAATTTTTCAACCAAATTTCTACCAAACGTGGTTTAAAATAAGATCCAGCTACTGTGTGAATTTCGTCAAAATCGAACGATTCAATCAGAATTTATAGGGCTAAAAGCAGTTATCTTTTTTAGTGATTTTTCAAGATGGCACCACTGGCACAGAATCGCCCGCATTTCAAAATCACTTCTATCAGACCTGGTCCTATATAGGACCAATACATTCTGCAAATTTCAATTAATTCTGCTCATTGGATCGTGAGTTTCCGTGAACAGAAGTTTTTGATGCTAAAAATATAGGTAAATTTGGCAAGGGTTACCAGGCGTGTCCGTTATACCATATCAAATTTTTTTTTTTTGGTCTATGTAAAAAAAACACGAAGTTTACATATGAGTTGCTTTTTTTTGAAGAAGCGGCATTTTTTCAAGAGAGACGATAATTTGGAGGTTTTCACTTTCAGTGCCTGCCCTAGCTTCAGGGTTGCCAGCACGCTCATCAAAAGCTACACAAATTTACAACTAAATAATACCAATATGTTCTGAAAATTTGGTAATGATTGAATAGCTCTGTCAAAACTTATCGCAATTTAAATCTTTTCAAATTTTCCCGTTCTCTTTTTAGGAACCCAGCGCACACATAGTGTTAAAAAATTCCAAAACATTATCCGATTTACATGTAAAACACGTTCGAAATTTATTTTGTTAACTTTATTTTTGCAAAACTTATTTGTGGACGGAATAATAGGTATATTAAAAATATCACTAAAATGGCCGCCGGCACCAAAGGGTTAAAGATTTTTAACTTTTTGTGAGACCTGGCACTATTCTGCATATACACCAATGTGTCCTAAAAATTTCAGTTCAATCGGATGGCGCGTTCCTGAGATTTTTTCACTGAAATTTTTTGATGATATATATATATATATATATATATATATATATATATATATATATATATATATATATATATATATATATATATATATATATATATATATATATATATATAGAAATATGAATTTTTGGCCAAAGTGATTTTAATACTAATGTTCTTCTTCGAACATTAGTAAAAATAATAATAAATCACTATTTGAATTAAATGTAAGTTTTCTTAAACTACACTTTAACAAATTAGCATATATAATTTTTATTCCAAACTTATATTTGGTTGTCAATTTGAGGAATTTATAAGGAATTTTTTTTTTTTAAGATTTTAGATCCTTGAATAAAGCATATTTGAAACTTGTCTTGGAAATCGATAAGGAATAGTAGTTGGAAAAATTATTAAATATTTTGCAGCATCTATTGATGGGCTCTCTGTCTCCATAAACAGTACGATGCTGGTGTTCATTGAGAAGACGTGTATACCTAGTACGTCTTACAGGGTTATTTAAAGTGATTTTATTCGAAAGATACTCAACGTTGATCAAGCCCCTAATTGCATCAAAAATGAAACATGAGCATAATACCGTTCTCCTCGAAGAAAGTGTCTGAAGGTTTAAAATGCTTAATATGTAATTATAAGATGGCAAACTTTCAAAATCGTGTGGATTATATATATCTCTCAAAGCAAAAATAACAAACTGCTTTTGGATGGATTCCAATCTATCGCTATAACAGTTGAAAATTGGATTCCAAACGATGCAACAATATTCCAATATTGGACGAACTAAGGATACGTAAAGAGATTTTGTAACCCATAAGTTCTTAAATTCTTTCGCACGCCTCTTAATGAATTCTGATTGCTTGCTGGCTCTCGCTAGAACTTTGTCGTACTGAAGATTGAAGCGCAGCTTTTTATCTAGAACGACTCCGAGATCTACAACACTATCCACTTTTTTCAGCAACTGATTACTAAGGCGGTAATCAAAATTTAAAGAGCATGACTTGCGGGAAAAGCTTATGGGATGGCATTTTTCTACGTTAAGAAAAAGTTTATTGCGGTTACACCATCGCTCCAACGATAAGAGTTTTGATTGAAGGAAGTTTGAATCGGATTCCGATTGAATAGTGTGGTATAATTTTAGATCGTCCGCATAAAAAAGGTGTGGAATATCGGATAACACTTCCGAGAGATCCGAAATAAAAATATTGAACAGAAGTGGACCTAAGTGGCTGCCTTGAGGTACCCCCGAAGAGACAGTAATTTTTTTTTGAGAGAAAACCTTGGAATTTTACTTGTTGTGTTCGATTCCGACGATCCAACCATCCGAGCAAGTTTCCGGAAATGCCTAGTTTTTGCAGTTTATATTTCAAAACATCATGGTCAACACGATATCAACAAAATATGATAAAGTAATGTAAACCCTAGTTACATCTGGACAGGCCATATCACCAACTGTTTTTGACTCTAAATCACTTTAATTTTTCTATACTAATACTATTACTGCTATGTTCACTTTAAACCCGTTAAGGTTCTTATTTTGGTATCATAAGAGAGAAAATGCAACACTTTGAATGATATGTTTATACGTGTAAGTCCCTTTCGTTCATATTATTTATGTTGCTAAATTTATTTATATTATCTATATTATTTATAATGCTATAGTTATATATAAAATTCATCTATATTATTTAAAATGTTTTCAAATACACACACTTTTAAATCTTAAATCGAATTGCTACTGACAGTTTAATAAATTGCCAGGAATCTCTCTGATTTTCCTCTATCATAAAGAACATTCCAACAGTAAATGCATTTTCTAATTACCTACTTCCGTAATCCAATCATTCCAGCAATTAACATAGATTTCATTTTAACGTCTTCTTTAAGTGCAGGCGTGCGTAATCATCACCTTTGAGTAGTAAAATCTCACTTGGTCTCCGGAACGGCTACATGATATAAACGCAGTGATAACTGGTTTTCATATGTGGATAGAAAACAGCATATAGGATTTTACGACAGTTAAATTAAAAGCGACAATTGGCAATCCATTTTCTACAAAGCTAAGTTTTCAGACTCATCGAGTGGATGTTTTCATAAACAATTTATAGTAATTTTTGTCGTCGTGGACATATTGGTGATTCCAGAAGAAACATGGACGATAGCCTCATACATTGGTTTGAATTCCGTGGAATGTGTATATGAAGTCGATTATGATGACTTGGTTCATTTCACGATCAGGCATTCTCCAGATAGATACTTCTTATTTGAGTTTGGGTTGCAAGCTGGAGTAAAGTTTTTGGCAATAAGTATATGGTACTTTGAGTTACTTTCAAGGCATGAAACTAGTGTTTTAATTTCATAAGAAATAAAGGAAAATTTACCTGATGCAAATCAAGAGTATAAAATAGCATAATGCTATGACTGTTACTTTTTACTGTTACTTAAGTTGCCGCTTAAAATTCAAATATATATTTTACTCATTTTAAGTAGTAGTAGATTACTGTTCATTTTTAATGCCTGCCTGAAATTGTGCTACTACCCGGAAGCGTGGAAAAGAGCTACTGTGTTACCAATATGAACAAAGAAGCCAGGTAAATCTACGGGGATGGTCAAATATTACCACCCAATAAGCTTATTTCCTACGTTAAGTAAAGTTTTCGAAAGAATTATATTGTTGCGAATCCAAACATTTTGCGAAACCATGAAAGTAATACCCGATTTTCAGTTCGGATTCAGGCAAAACTATTCTGCTGCTCACCAATTGCAAAGGGTTTCACAAAAAATCAATAAATCATTTAACAAAATAGAGTCAATGGGTCTTGTGACTCTGGGTATAACAAAAGCATTTGATACTGTTTGGCACCGTGGTCTTCTTTATAAACTCCATTTTTACTAATGTTCGAAGAAGAACATTAGTGTTAAAATCACTTTGGCCGAAAATTCATATTTCTATATATATATATATATATATATATATATATATATATATATATATATATATATATATATATATATATCATCAAAAAATTTCAGTGAAAAAATCTCAGGAACGCGCCATCCGATTGAACTGAAATTTTCAGGGTACATTGGTGTATATGCAGAATAGTGCCAGGTTTTAAAAAAAGTTAATAATCTTTAGCCCTTTGGCGCCGGTGGCCATTTTAGTAATATTTTATATATACCTATTTTTCTGTCAGCAAATAACAACGGACGGCACTTTCCAAATTCCGAGCTCCTATTGGCGGACAACACGACATCAACATTGCAAACGAGTTTATACCACTTGGTTTGTTTCAAGCCAATCGCATCCGGAACGCAAATGGAAAATTGCTGGACCTGATTTTTTCGACTGATGCTTCTTCTACTGTGGTGAAACCCTTCACATCATCTCCGCGCATCATTGTGGACTCAACATTATTTTCGAGCCAAAGTCTAGTAATTACTTATCATCGAGCACATCTGAACTTAAATTTAATTTTAGACGAGCTAATGTCGATCAAATATGTGACTTTCTTGCTAACTATGATTGGTCTTCCGTGCTGCAGGAACCTAATCCGGATAAAGCTACGTTTTATTTCCACATTCGGTTGTTTAGCTGTTTTTTACGGTGCGTGTCAACTACCTTCAATAAAAGCAAGGTTCGTTTTTCTTGGATATCTCCACAGCTTTGCCATTTGAAAAATTCCAAAAACAAACCCAGGAAAAAATTTCACCTGACTCGCTCAGAACCTGACTATCAGCGGTTTTTTACATTACGAGATCTGCATCATGAAGAAGTTACATTTGCATATCATAGACATACGCAACAGCAAAAATTTAATTTTCAAGCTCAACCTAAGAGATTTTGGAATTTTGTTAATTCTAAGACTTATAACGATGGGTATCCACTCACATTTAAATCTGACGACTCCTATTTTAATGATCCCCTTGATATTAGTTATTTATTTGCCTCTGTTTTCCGTAAAGCTTATCGTACGGACTTTCCAAACTCCAGACACTTTTCACCCTACTTGAAGAACTCAACAGTTTCTTCTTTGGAGATGAAGGATTTAAAAATTGACGAGGACACTATTATCACATTTGTTAATAAACTTGACAATAATATAACACCTAGCCCAGATGGCATATCTAATTTGGTCTTGAAATATTGTGTGTCATCACTACTACCTATGCTGTTTTATATTTTCAATGCATCCTTAAAAACAGCATCTTTCCTCATTTGTGGAAATACTCGACCGTCACTCCTATATTCAGGAAAGGGACTCGTAATGACGCTTGCAACTATAGACCTATTGCAAAACTTCCCTGCGTCGCGAAACTTTTTGAAGCCATAGTCACGAATGCTGTAGCCTTTCATTGCAAATCCATTATGGCTCCGTATCAGCACGGTTTCATGAAAGGTCGTTCAACCACAACCAACTTGCTTGAATTTTCTCACCAAATAACCAACTCAATTGAAGCGGGCCTCCAAACTGACTGCGCCTACACAGACTTGACGAAAGCCTTTGATAAGCTTGATCACTCTATACTTTAAGCTAAGCTTCATTCCTTAGAATTCCCTTACTTGTTTTCAAATTGGGTTGACTCTTACTTGACGAATCGAACCCAACGTGTATCCTTTCGCGGTGCATTGTCATCTGAAATTAAAACCACGTCTGGTGTTCCACAAGGTAGTCATCTAGGCCCTTAACTGTTCGCCTTATTTATTAATGACGTAGGTTCCATTCTGCAGTCATATTCTGTTCTTCTTTATGCCGATGACGCTAAAATGTTCAAAGTTGTGAGAAACCTTAACGATTGCAATGATTTGCAGCAGGATCTAAACAGATTTGCCAGCTGGTGTTCCGATAACAATCTCCTAATTAATCCTGACAAGTGTACGATTATATTTATTTATTTATTTATTTATTGTCTAAATCCACAGAACAAATCCAATTATTGATTAGACAAGAAGAAAAAATAAAAATAAATACAAGTATATAAAATATGTAAGAAAAAGAAAATAATATGAAAACCAAGAAACCAAGAAAATTAATAAATTCAGAATGAAGTAATAATACAAAAAAGAATAAAAAGCAAATCGATCGGAAAAGAAACAAACAAAATGAGTAAAATTAGGACATATTACGATTATAAGAGATAACGTTATTTTTTAAATTATTTTTAAACACAGATAACGTTTGTGGCAGAGGACCAAGGTTAAGGCTATTGTGTTGACGAGGCAAACGCAAGAGGGAGGAAAAGAAATAGGTGTCGGTCCGGGCAAATGCAACATTAAAGGCAAATAATGTTCTATTAAGACGGCCCGGTTCCCTAACTGAAAGTTGAATGCTGGGGTCAACCAATATACTGCCTTTAAAAAGTTTAAAAAGGAGGCACTCGTCGAGGAACACTCTGCGTGACTCAAGGGAAGGAATTTGAAGGATGGAGAGGCGCATACTGTAATCACAATATGGAATACTGTACTTATAGAACAACGAGCGGGTGAATCGGCGTTGCACGGATTCAACCGCATCAATCAAGTATCTATAATGTGGACACCAAATTTGGCTACAGTACACACGCAAAAATAATCCTGTAATCTCTGAATACTCACTTTTGAGTACAACTTTAAATAGATCAGCGAAAGTACTCGATTTAGGAGTATTGCTGAATCAATCCTTCACATTTGACGATCACATCGATTCAGTCGTTGTAAAAGCTAGCAATGTCTTAGGCTCTGTCAGAAGACGTTCGAGGGAATTCAACAACATTTTTCTAACTAAGACCCTCTTTTGCAGCTTAGTCAGACCTATTGTCGAATATGCAAATATTGTATGGGCGCCATATCAAAAAGTCTACATAAACCAAATTGAGTCCATTCAAAAGAGGTTCTTACGTTTCTGCCTCCGCGGTCTTCCGTGGTATGACCCTTTACATCTACCTCCTTATCAAGACCGCTTAAATCTTTTACGAATGGATACCTTGAACTCTCGACGTCAAAATTCCAAAATCTTATTTGCCGCGAAAATTTTGGAAGGCACCGTTGACTCAAACTACTTGCTAAGCCAACATAATTTTAACACGGCGGGCTAACTTTTTGTCGATCCCTCAACATCGGACCAATTATGGTTGCAATGAACCAGTCACTGCAATAAGTAGATGTTTCAACGAAGCTTACTATATGTTTGATTTACATTTATCTACAGCATCACTTAAACGAATTCTGTATGAGAATAATTAATTTTTAATGTATGTGTATAGTCTGGGTTAGACGAATTTAATAAATGAAAATGAAAATGAGTTTTGAACGTATTCCAAATCTGAATATGATATTTTCTTTGTAATTTTTAACCCTATGCGTGCGCTAGGCGCCTAAAATGAGATTGGGAAAATTTGAAAATTTTTGAATTGCGATAACTTTTGACAAGATTATCAGATTATTATGAAACTTACAGGCCATATTGTTGTTACTAAGTTATAACGTGCTGGCAACCCTGCAGCTACGACAAGCATTGAAAATGAAAACCTTCAAACCATCGACTCTCCTGAAATTTGTTTGTCTTTTACAGTGAAAACCAGCTCATGTAGAAATCTTATGCTTTGTCTATACAACCAAAGCAAAACTTTTAATATTTCACATCGGACGAGAACGTTAACCCTCCTTCAATTTACCTATATTTTAAGCATCAAAAAATTCTGTTCACGAGAACTCACAGCCCAATAATCAGATACAAATGAAAATCACAGAATGTATTGGTATTGAATAGGACCAGGTCTGATAGAAGCGATTTGGAAACGCGGGCCACTCTGTGCCATCTTGAAAAACTATAAAGAAAAAAAACTGCTTTTTGCCCTATGAATTCTCGTTCAGTAGCCACATTTCATGAAATTGACACAGTAGCTGAATCTTATTCTAAGCCGTGTTTGGTAGAAATTTGGTTGAAAACTTCGGTTGGTGCTGGCAGTTAGGGTAATTTTGGTGTTTTGGGTTTTGAAAATTCGTTCAGGAAAATTAAGCTTTTTATCATATAACGTCCAGTGCAGTCATGAAATCAAAACGAATTTCATATTATGTATGGAACTTATTATAGGCATTATTCAGAAGGAATCTGGTATACAAACCATTATAGGGTTGCCAGCTATTGTTGTTTTTGTATTTATTTGCAATATCTTTATTAAGCGATTTGATCGTAAAATTTCCAAATGGTAATGATTTTATAGTGACACTAAACGACAAATATTAAGTTTTCGAAAATTTGAAAACTGTTACGACTGGTAGCCCTGAATTTCTTTCCACCGCTATAGCTTGAAATGCAGTGATCGGATCAAAACGAAAATCGCACAGTAGGTTGATTTCAATGTGAGGCAGGTGTGATATATTTTTGGCATTGATGCTAGTGAAGGGTTGCCAGCGTGAGGCGTTTTTTGCTATTTTCGTATCAATAAATGCTTACATGAAGTATTCATATCGCGAACATTTACAATGAAGATAAGTTACCAATGCTAATATTTTCTAAGTTCTAGAAATTTTTTGGTTCCAAATATCTTTCGTTTTTTGACCCTAAACATATTTTTATCCCTGTAACTATCGACGAAATCATCGGATAAAATTGCAATCGATAGAGTTATTTGATTCATAAATGTGTTATATGATAACCATTCAATAATGACAATAAGTAACAAGGGTTTTACTTTCCTAAATTAAACATTTCGAACCTTTGAGTTTTGATGCAAACATCGGATCAAAGATCAGACATGACGTCCAATTGTCAGTTTTTATTCACTCAAAGACAATTTCTTGGAAAATTAGCTTTCTAGCGGTTTTGATACGCTGGAGTTTTTTGGTATATGTATTAAGATCTTTAATGACTGCTAGTGTGGCCACATCATCAGCATAATCTGTGCGCGAAGCAATTCTTGTTGGAGTTCGGTTAGTAAGGAGTCAATTAGCGTATTGCACAGGAGCGCTGGTTAGACACATCTATGTGGGCATACGTTTGTCTCCTTCAATCGCAAGTAGCATTCGGCTTTAGTTTCAGGTATCAACAACCTCTGGGTTAACATGGCATGCAGCCATTTAGCTAGGACATCGACTACCATAGGCTTTTGCAGCTACTTATAGGTCTATGTTGGGCAGTATGCCAACCATCATACCTATGACGATCGGCTCCGGATTAGTCGACCCCAAAAAATCTGCGAAGTATCTCGGAGTGACTCTTGACTCTAAACAGACTTATGGGGGGCTCATCAGAAAAGCATTCAATAGATCATTGGGGACTGTAATCCGCTGAGCAGACTCATGGCGAACAACCGCAGTAGTGCAAGTAAACGAAAACTGCTTATGGCAACGGCTCATTCAATGCTGCTGTATGGCTACCATCTTAAAAATTTAAAACTATCGAACTAGCATGGCAAGCGTCCAAGGCAGATTACTACAAACCGCAAGCAGTTACCGCAAGGTATCAGCAAACGCAGTGTTGGTCATACTAGGGGTGGTCTAAGTCAAGTTATCCGCAAACGAGCGTAGAGAGGTCTTTCTGAATAGCTGAGAAGTGGAAGAGAGGTAGCAGCTGCTCAAGCAGAGGCGCCAACGCTAGAACTTAAGGAGACATGCTAGCTATGTACGCGACGTGGCCGTAGTTCAAAAAAATATATACTTCGCAAAAAAGAAAGAAACGCACAAATTTTCAATTTAAAGCCCTTTTTAGGCATAAGTCCATGCGTCCACGCGTCCATACGTTTTTAGATTACACGAGTCAAGTCAACTCAAATCCAGTTTTTTGAAGACGGGGCTAAGGCGAAAGTGGTCGGATACGGTGATTAATATACCATTGATTTAATTGATTTACTTTCGCTCTTTGTCATTTGGAGATGATTAATAATGGTCATGCACGTAAGGATGCAAAACAATTATTACCCACATCATCATATAATAAAATAATTATCCATAAAACATATATTTAAATGATCATCAACAAATCATCCACACATGACACTGAGCGAAAGAAATCATTATAAAATCTACTGTAAATGAATCAGCATACTCCACCTCCTTCGCTTTAGACCCACCTATATAAGCAAAATCGAATTGACTCGTGTAAGCAAAACACGCTCGATCGCATGGACGCGTGGACTCATGTCTAAAAAGGGCTGAAAAGATTTATTTTAGCCAATAGTTTGTCGCGACTTAATTATCTATTCGGAACTGGGGGCGGGAGTCACCATCCAGGTTTAATTAACCAATCATTTCGCTGACGTGGCGTCTGACCGTCCGCGTGTTTATTACATTCCACATGTTTTCTCATGAGGCGTGTTTACTGGACTCAACATTATTTTTCACGACTTGCCCGACGGAGTCATGTCCAACAGTGTCTCTTTTTACAGTCTGGGATGCAACTGGATATGTAGCTTGCTAGGCTATGAACACAAAGGCAGGATGGACGACTTGGCTGGTCCACTCCATAAAACCTTGGCTTAGTTGTGACTACAGTGAAATGAATTTCTACCTGATCCTATTTCTATCAAGTCATGGCTACTCTAGAAAATGCCTTCATATAATGGGGAAAGTCAGGACGGAATACTGCAAATACTGCATTAAAGAAATTGACGATGCGTTGCAGACTTTCTTCAAGTACCTCCGCTTCAGAAGCGAACGGGAAACGTTCTTGTCTTCAATCGGCCCTGCGATGCCGGAGACGATTGTGGAGGCGATACTGCATTCAGAAGATGCTTGGGAAAAGATTGTATCGCGGCTATAAAGAGAAGAGAAAGTAGTCGTAGGGGCACCTGATAGGTGCTAGTGGCACAACCGATTCGAAGTAATGCAAAAACGGTTCCGGCTCGGACTCCTATGGTCAGCGGGTGATGTTTTTAGTAAGTAAGAATCTCACATAATCCTGCAATTTTCGTAAGAAACCTTATGAAAGTAAGTTCAAAGAAGTAATTTTTATCGGTGGCCATAGTAGGAATATTTGAAGAATATTCTGTAAAATTTTGAAAAGCTATGTCGAAATTGTACTGAGAAAACTGCTTTGCAGTTTTTGTATCATCTATATATAACTGGGATGAAATCTTATCGTAGTCCATAGTTTTTCCTAATTCGATTCATACTTTTCCACGATCCAAACAATATTACGCGCCGTTACACAACGATTTACATTCAAGCTTATCGTAAAGTACAGGAAGAAGAAATTTATTGCACTGTGCTTATCGCGTATCAAATCAAATCGATGTTATTATTGTGCACAAAGATTTAGTCTGTCCGTGAAAGAGTGTGACTATCGTAACGCGATAAACCCGTTCGTTTGAGCCATACTTGTTTTAGTGTAAACTAATTCAATTCCATAGCTTTCGATGGAAGAAAATTCGGAAGGACCTAAATCAAAACAAAGAAGAACTACTTCAGTGGCCTGTTCTGTTCCATATGACTTCTTCTGCTTTCATTTTGAAGACATCCGTTCTCGAACTCCAGTGAAATTGACGAAATCAACTCAAACTTCAAGTTCTCATGACCGAAAAAAGAGTAAAAAACAAACACCTCATTCCTCACAAAGCCACGAAAACAGCGGCGACCTGTCGGAAACTTACTCAGCTGAAAAGGAAGAGATTCGAAATATTCTCGGACATCATTGTACTAACGTACTAGAACGACTCAAACTTAACTGGATTCCACATTGCTTCGCAAACGAGGAATTCTGCCGAAACTGCCATCAGGATCATGCTATTCCAATTGGTTCCTTGCAACACGATAAAGTTGGCTTCCTCTCGAAACACAACCGTCACATGCACTATCTTCGAGAACTTCAGGATATGTGCGTGCGAACTGAATTTCCAAGTGAAATCGCGTTCAGGAATGTGTTGGAGATGATTTTGGTAAGAATAAGCATATGTTCATCTGTTCGTTTACCATTTTTAAATTTACTGTTGACATTAATCCACTTTGTGAGAAGTGCGTGTGTAAAACGTGCTGCTGATTCACTAGTAGTAGCACATTCCGGAAATTATTATCGGTACTAGTTACTGATAAGAATAAGTGGATGATTTCTTGTTTAAGTGATAAGTACAGCTATCAAAGGGCAAGTTCAAGTGAATTGGATCGGGAATGAGAGAGAACTGAAAATTAAATACAATTTATCAAACAATTTTCTTTGTAAATCTATGCACAAGTTTTAACCGATAGTCTTAGGGGAAGTACCAATACCATAAGGTTCCTGTCTGAGATAAGTCCACTGGAAAGCGATTAATGCTGCTTGTATACTCAATCTGGACAAAAATCATTTTATTTTGATTATGCAGTCTGCATTTACGCACAACGACTCGTCATGCGTTTTTAGAAGAGCGAGTGTAACTGTAGGGATCGGATACGTTGATTCGTATATCAACTTTTTGATATTTTCTTATTTTTAATAATTTTTTTTGTACCAGTAGTGCTGCGTGATTGTAATTTTTTAGATATTTCGTGACAGTTTTTTAATAATTTTACACGTTTGTTTTGCTGGATGATGACAAAATTCACAGGTTTCATGCAACTTTCATAATGCTCATAAAACTAATGACGAAGACGAGTGATAAAACGCAAAGCATTCCGAGTATTGAGTCGACCCACGTAAATCAAATTGAGAATTTTTCGTATTGATTTGACGATGAGTTGATAGGTCTGTTCCCGTACTACGATTAATTGCAATTAATTGCAATGAAGCGTACTAAAACAGAGTTTTTTTACTCCGTTTTAGTACGCTTCATTGCAATTAATTGCAATTAATCGTAGTACGGGAACAGACCTGATTTGTGAAAATTCTGACAGTGAATCTTATAAATTAAGGCTGCTTCTCAAACAAAACTGGAATATGACAGCTAATTTATTCCAAAAATTCCCCTACAAGCTACATTCTGCTGTCACTGATAAGTGTTTGTTATCGTTTATTTGGCGCGGACGGAAGATTTATTCTTGATCAAACCGATACTGCAAGTTCTCTATTTCGAAAAGTGTTTTACTATAGTATTGATGTAAATAAAAATGGAAATCAACAAAAGGAAAGCTAAACTTGTCGGAGCACGTGTTACCCGTTCTCGTTCCATGTATTCTGACACCAAGAAAAACCACAGTACAATGGTCGAAGATGCTATGATTCCCAAGCAAAATAAAAATGTTAACTCCGCACGACGTAGCTTTGAAAGTGCAGTCGATGAGAAACGCCCCAGATGCAGTCCCACAGAGAATGTTCTGTGTGAGAATGGTAATGAGCCCGAAGACCCAGAAGTCCGAGAAATCATTCGTCAAATGGAGGAGGTTCGAGATATTCTCGGACGGGACTATGTCAATGTTGTTGCTAGATTGAAAATGAACTGGATACCACCGTGTGTTGGTGATCAACATTATTGTCGATCGCATCATCATCGAAAATGCCCGCGCCCAAAGTTCATTGACGATCTGCAAAAATATGCTGTGGGTACTTTGTCGAAACATAACCGTGTTTTGCATTATCTGAGAACACTGCAGGACATGTGTGTGAAAATGGAATTTCCTGGTGAAGACGCTCTCAAGAATGTCTTGGATATGATTTTGGTAAATTTTAATTGAATTCAGTTGCCTATTACGTTTGATAATGTTTGAACTAAATTCTAAAAATATTCACCATGCTTTACCTACTCTAAAGTTAGCGCGAAACAATATTTAATAGATGCGTTTTAATTCCTTTCCTCTATTCTACCCTTGACTTAATCAGTGTGTACAGTCCGTTTAGAGTGCATGATATTGAGGGGTCTACGCCGTGCTGTGGCGCCTGCCTAAAAACACCTTGTGGCTGGAAGTCCCTCCAGCAAAGCCTAAACGGACTTGAAAAGACTTCCGCCCAATAACTAAGCCAAAAGATTTAATTTTTAGCAATTCATTGTGCTATTTCATTGACTTCCGATACTGCAATATAATTTAGAATGTTTTCAATTACATATTATCAAAAATGACTCTAATATCTATGGGATCCGTAAAGGCAAACTGAAGTATTTTTAAGACTTTTAAGTGCCCTAGGTATGCAAATATATTTATTTATTTTAACCAAAGATGGCGTACGCAATCAAAAGAAACACTTTTAATTGATGTTTCACAAAAAAAGAACAATAGCAAAAATTCAAATAATATAATAATTTTTGGAAGACAATTTGATTGGGGCGTTTATATCGTTAATAAACAAAAGGAAAATAAAGGGCCAAGAATGGATCCTTCCGGAACTCCTGAGGTAGAAAAAAAGGTGTAGAGGAGCAAGAGTTAACAGTAACAACACAAGAGCGATCACAAACATAGGAGGCGAACTAACAAAAAAGAGCACCGGAGAGATCAAACCCTGCTAACTTTGACACAAGAATATCATGGTTCACAGAATCGAAGGCTTTGGCAAAGTCGGTATAGAGGACACCTACTTGCTTTTGCTGGTCGATTGCGGAAGCAACGGTGTTTGTCAAAGACAATAGGTTTGTAACCGTTGACTTACCTTTGATGAATCCATGCTGTTCACTGGCCAGCAGGGGCTGGACAGGTACACTCTATTGTAAACGACTCTTTCGAGCTCACAAGAATCTCGAGGTGAGGACGCATAGGATCAAAAAGCCGTAGAATTATCAGAAGTAATAGAAGTTGCGACATACTCAAGGTAAACACGCATTGCGTCATTGGCTGCCCTTTTAGCAGTAGCTTGTAACCTTTTAAACTTCAAAAGGTCATCAAGTGAGCCAGTCCTTTTGTATTTGCTATGCGCTGCATCTTTGGCTCTAAGAGCAATCGTACGAACCACGAACGAAAAGTAGAGGCAGATTTGTCTTTAGACGAACGGTTTAGAGTTAATTCCATAAAAAGAGGAGGATGGTGAGGATCGGGGCGCACATACGGAGATAGAGAAGGACTCAAGCAAAGGAAGAAGAGTGAAAGTTAGTCAGAACGAGATCGAGAATCCTGTTGTTAGTATTAGGTAATTTGTTGAATTGGAAAAGTGAGCAAAGGTACATAAAGGAAGAAGTAGTGAGAGAAATTTTGCTTGAAGATAAAATACATGAGAAAGTATCATCCCAATCCAGCGACGGCATATTAAAGTCACCACATAACAGTAAGGAAGCAAAAGGGAAGCGGCCATTGAGGTAGGACGAGATTTCCGCAAAGAAACGTTCATATGCCAGAATGGGGTTACTACAAGGAATGTAGATTGAGGAAACAAGCAGCACTGAGGATGGTGAAGGAGAAATACGGACAATCACACATTCAACCGGAGCATAAGGAATGAAACCACTGCAGAGAGTTCCGTTCAGAGATTTATGTACACCAAATAAAACACCACCTCCTAATGAAAGATTACTCACAGATTGATTATGAAGGAGCAAAATTTCATTGCTAAATATATCCCCAGACAACTAGGTTTCTATTAGGCAGACAATATCATCAGGCGCGATTACAGAAGAGATATTAACATAATTAACCTTGGTCCTCAGACCACGAACTTTCTGGTAATATATTTTCAGAGGTGGGTTCATGTTCTGTTTTTGTTCGAAGGTCTGGAACGAAAATTTCTGGCGAGAGTCCTGACGAATTACTTAACAAAAACTCCAGTTGGTCAGAAGATCGGTAACACCAGTACTGATGGTAATGCAGGAAGAATATATTTGCTGGTCTTCCAGATTGTCCCGTGTAAGCTTTCGACACAGCAACAAGTGAGGATTATAGCCGAGTTTAGCTCGCATATACTCAGCAACTTGTTCGGCTGTTGTTCTGTAAGTGAACCGAGAAATAAAAACTATGAGTGGAGGCACAATCAATTCCAGTTAGGGTATACTACAAACAGTATCCATGGCAGCCGGAGGATTATCAGAAGTACCAGTTATCCCGTAGGTCAATTGTTCCGAGTTTGATGCAAATGACCGTTGAGGCGGGTCATTCGAGATCAATGATGAATCCTCGGGAGCTATATACGTTCTACTTGATAGATTTAAAAGATTTAGTCTGTATCTGTATGATAGTCAATTACCAAATTCGTATGGATTATACAGGTCTCTCAAGGCAAATTGCAAGAATTGCTTCTACACCAATTCAAGCCTATCGCTATGGAAGTCAAATGTAGAGTGCCAGACAATACAGGTGTATTCGAGCAATGGGCGAACGAAAGCTATGTACAAAGACTTCGTGGCCCACAGGTTTTTGAATTCCTTCGCACACCTTTTGATGAATCGCAGCCTTGCTTAAGACTGTCATATTGTAAATTAAAATGCAGCCTTTTATCCAAAGTAATCCTAATGTCTATGATAATATCAACATTATTTCGTGAAACATTATTGAGGCAGTAATGAAAATTTAAATTAGTGGCTTTGCGGGAAAAGCTTATGACTTGACATTTATTGACGTTATTATCAAGTTTATTTTATTTCCACCACTGCTGAAGAGATAACATTTTAGATTCAAAGAAAACTGACTCTGATATCGATTTAACTGTGAGGTACATTTTTAGATCATCTGCATAGAAAAGGTGAGGAATGTCTGATAAGACTTCAGAAAGATCTGATTTGAAATTATTAAGTCTGTTCGCGCACTACAGCAGCAACAGATTTTTGCAGCTGGTTTCTTTTTGTGGCAAAATTTGGCTTGCAGCAATCGTATAAAAACGACTCACTGCGAATCTATTTTGATATATTATAATAGATTCAGGTACGTGAACAGACCTATTGCATAAAAAAGGTCCCAAGTGACTACCTTGTGGTACACCTGATGATAATTCAATTTTGTTGGATACACTGCGTTTTATTTCGAAGATAAGAGTCCAACCAAGGAATCAAATTTCTGTAATTTAATTAGAATTGATGGGGGCCCGGTAGCTCTGCTCGCTAAGGCGTCAAGCCGAAAAGTGGCGTGCTACGGGGCCTGCGGGTTCGAATCCCGCCAGTGCCATGGCTGTAAGTGTGAATGCGTGTGATTGTCTATGAGGGTGGCAAATGGGCCCAAACTGGTGGCCTAATGCTGGCCGCGTTCTCGGCAGTGCCATGGCTCTAAGTGTGAATGCGTGTGATTGTCTATGCGGGTGTCAAATGGGCCCAAACTGGTGGCCTAATGCTGGCCGCGTTCCCGGCAGCCCTCTTCACTAACCTAACCTTCAACACGATCAAACGTTTTGCTGAAGGCTGTGTAAATGGTATCAATTTGATGCCCTTTTTTAAAGCCCCATAGAACAGACGAAAAGTACGAGGTTCGTTGACCTGCCCTTTATAAAACCATGTTCATTCAGGAGAGAAATAAATTAGAATTGGATATATCTGACATCAGTATTGGTTTCAACTACTTTATAAAGTTGGTTTCTTTGATTCCACAAATACCTTAAACCTCTATCCAGCCATGGTTCAGACGTTTTGTTTTTTCTCTTAATCTTTGGGACGAAATTTTCAACGGCGTCAAAAAGCAACTCATCGAATAAGGATACAGTATCATCCAAGTCTAGTGTTAAAAAATTACTGGCCCAGTCAATTCTGAATAATCCGTAATGCTCTTGTAATCAGCATTGGGCAAGTCATATTCAATAGATTTATGATAAGATAAGGAAATGAACATATCAGTTGTAGAGAGCAGCTCAACTGTGAAAGCATAGTTGTGAAGAGTGCTGCAATAAAAAAATTCCTGCATCTACAGTTGGATTAGTCATTACATCGTCGCAGCTATTAGTAAATATAAAATCTAACCAATGTCCATGATGGTTAGGTGTCGAGCTATTTGCTGAATATCATTGCCATAAAATATATTAACTAGATTCACTGGAGTCAAAAAGATTGAAAGAAATGGGATTATTATAATTTTCATAAGCTCATTATAATTTTAAATGTGGCCGATTGAAAACTCTCAGAATTATAATTTTATCATTCTCATTATGGGATGTTACTAGGGACGACATCACTTCGCATATATCATTATAAACGGCTTCGTCTGGACAAAGCGGGATGTAGAATATCTCAATACAAATAAAATCTCTGGACCAGGAAATACAAATAATCTTGTGATCGAATAGATTATATGAGCTGCTTGTAACTAGTTAGCTGGATAGCAGGCTATGAATAGCAATTAAAACACCACCGCCTCGAGTTTGACCAGTAAAAAGATAGTTTCGGTCGTTCCTGTGAATAATCCAGCTACCATCTAATATTTCTTCGTTTGGGTGCGAACTGTTTAACCAAGTTACTGTGAACGTCAGTAGATTAAATTAGCAAAATTTTGCGTCAAGAAAGAGTTTGTTTAGTTTGCTTCTCATAACACCACAGTTGTGGCTTTGAGGCTATTTAATGAAAACTTTTTGTTAGAAATTTTTTTAAATCATTCCTTGAATTTTAAAGAGTTCAATATACTTAGCTAAAAGATGTAAAGCAAAAGTGCTTAGTTCTTTTTCCACTTGGTTAGCTGTTATACCAAGTTGCTCATGATGTCGATATGATATATATTACCCATTTGATATCCATTGTAAGTTTAAGCCATTATTGGCAATGCCTATGCAGCTCTTATGGGACTAGCGATAAAACTGATACATGCTGTTGAAATTTAAACTCAGTTTAATTTTCACAGGTTACAATGATTTTTAATTAAAATTGTTTCAAAAGACAAAACTAATATACACAAGCCCTTAGATTTCACTGCCTAATCCATGCACACGTTTTACTTACATAAAATTTCGATTGTATCAATGGCCACCGTTATTAACCTGGTTAATCGGTTAACTGCTTCTCCACAACTTCTAACTGATTGCACTGTTGGAGTGCCAGTCAAAGGACTTAAAGCCGTGGCGAAAAGTAAACCGGTCTTATTATTGGATTTGTATAATTCATGTTTCGTCGCGATGGAAGGTAGCTCGACTGGCATGTTTACACAAGGGTAAAAGTAACCTTGGTGCTTGCTGGAAACTGTGGAGAAGTTTCTCGAAGGGTTGCACATGCAGCGGCTGCTGTCAGCTATGAAATCGGCTGACAGCCTTTTTGACAGGCAGCAGGGCTTCTCGAAAGGGCATTCAAAATCGATGCCATCTCTGAAGCTGTTAGTGAAGTGAGATTTAAGCAAAAGCAGAAAACTGCCAAAATTCAGCAGGAACTGCTTGAGAGCAACAGTTGGCTTGGTCACAGGGCACTGCCTTACTGTATCTCATGAGATTATAGGATTCACATCCAACAATTCAGGCAAAAAGAGTGGGATCGAAGAAGATTTCATCGAACATACTCTCTGCGGCTGTCCAGCCTTAAATAACCGCTTAAAGATTTTTTGTTTTTGTTTTCACAACTTTTAAGAGCTAGCAGAGGTGATTAGCGCCATTACGTTGAGTCAGCTGATTCAATTTAGCGTAGTGGTCACTAGGCAACTCTAACTAGCCAGTGGAGAGTTGCCAATGGACAATCCTCGTCTATAACCTAACCTAACAGGCTAAGGACCTCAGCACAAATAATTTAAATTAAATTAAAATTTGGCGTTCAAAATTCAAAGTTAAAATTTTGCTTAATATACAATCCTGTCATTTATAGCGGAATTTTTCGCTGATACAGCTATAGCTCCGCTAGGTTAATAGAATGGTTTTTAAATTAGAATAAATCTTAATATTTCAGATCATATCTAATCTGGCAGGTAGCTCAGCATGCCATTAGCTGTTTCCGAATCATTTTTCATTTTTAATCTTTTTCATTATAAAAAATTTTCAATAAAACATCTCTCTGTTTACAAAGTTTTCTAGCAAAGTAGAAAATATACTTTGAGATCATTTTTACTTCTTCATTTCAGAACTCAAAACAGCCCGAAGATAGTCCCTACACTACAAAATACATTCTCCAATATGCTATAACCGTAGCCGAAACAATTCTAATGAAGTTCCCACCGTGTTGGCCTGATATTCATCGAGCCTACCGGAAATTTCTGTCAAGCAATGTCGACATGCAGTCATATTACAAAAACAGTGCTGCTGGATCAACATCAAAACCTTTTTTCACTTTTCTTTTAGACAGTTTATTGGAAACGATGATGACTTGCGAGCCCATCAATGATCCGGCGAGTAGAGGGAGGCGGGATTCGGAGTCGTCAGAAAGTGAAAAAGAGTTCCACGCTTTCATCGAGAAAACGGCCGTCGAAGAGAACTTTTCGCTTTACAGCAGACAAGAGAAATTGGATCGAATATTTTTCGTCTTAAACATATTGACCAAAATGTTTGAATATGATTTGTCGATTTGGCTGCTCAGGTATTTGTCGAAGACTGAAAAAGTAATCAACTCAGAAAATGGACCACTCCTGGCTCTAGTATTTTTCGATGGTTCGTACAACTTGATGACGGCTCCGGTGAAAAAGTTTTTGGAAATATTTGTGCTCTCAGTTCATTTGCGATTTCCTTCGGACAAACTCGAAGTATTATCGGTGAGTATAGAACTATCTTCATCACAAATAGAAATGAGAACGTTAACAGATTTTATGACTTCACTATATAAATAAGATAATATAAAATCGTATTTAATCTTTTACAAAAAAATTTATTACAGCGGATTATGTCGTTACTTAGCGTCGCTGTTGGATCGTGCGAACACCAAACGAGTGACAAACTCATCTATCCTAATATCGGCTTTAAAATCAAAACGTTTACTAGAGAGCTTTTTAAGACAATACAAGGTAACATTTTCTTTCTACTATCATCTCCCGTAATAGCCCTTCTATACGACTTTCATTTCGACTTTCAGATAAGATCGGATGCTTGATCGTCAGCACTTTAAGCGTAATCAAACAGATTAAAGTATCTGATCTGCGCTACTTACTTATTGACCAGCTCCTCCGCAAACTGGACAAAGTGCCCGAGGAAATGAACGTAAAGAAAATCTTTGATCTCTTTGACAAGGAACGCTGGACTTGTACCGAAGGCCGTCGAGAAGAGCAAAAATACACTGATGAGCAAAAATACACATTAATGTCCCCGAAAAAATCACAACCACGACCTAAGGCCGATCCAATATTTCGACACGAGTATTTGGATATAGTGCTAGATTGTCTTCGAGCCTATTGCGATACTTTTCGGATTCGTGAGGTTATTTGTAGAGCCTTTGCGAAAAATCCCAAAGCCAGAACACCGATAAAATCGACACCAATAAAACCAAAGAAGTCATTGGATAAGCTGCGACTTGATTTAGTGGAGGAAGACATTGAAGAGTTGGAGAAGGCTTTTAATTATAAGCAAACATTTAGGAGCAGAAATCTAGAAGTTTTGCCGTATTCTGATATCGATGTAGATGGCGAGACATTATTACGTTATCGCGACGATATAAAGTATTTGGGAAAATTACTTATACACGTGAAGACGCTTTATAAAAGTGGAAATCGTGATTATTTCGAAGAATGGTTTCAGTTTTTGAATAATATACTTAGTACAACTGATATTTAAGTTTCGCCAATAAGAGTTAATATTTTTATAAAATGAATAAATGTTATGTTTTTCTACATATGAACTGTTTGCAATATCGGTGTATCAATTTTTTAACCAAAGTTTGATTTGTGAGAAAAGATAGCGACAACCCCGATTGCTAGATTCCTGTCTTTGGACTAATTCATTGACTCAGGAGATAAAACGGAATCATTGAAAATAAATCATATATCAGGTAGTTTCATACCAAATGTCGGATTTCCTGACAGTCTTAAAAGTGATCCCATGGTGAACAGAGTTGTTTGGTAAAATTCAAAATAAGTTTTGTGTTTGAAAATAGAGGTAAATACCTTTCTTTTAGTGCCTAATTTATTACCCGTGTGGTTTCCTGTATCTGTCCTTTTCGCTCTTATAGACATGTTTACAGTAAGAGATATTCGGGTCCTTTACCTGTTTATGTTTAAAAAAGGACAAAATGCAGCTGCAGCGACGAAAGAAATTAATCAGGTGTTAGGACCAGACACCTGCAACGAACGCACAGTGCAACGATGGTTTGCCAATTTCCGAGAAGGAAATTTTGGCTTGGACAACGAACCACGTGGTCAACAAGGTAGCAGTGTTAATGATGACGAACTGCGAGCAGAAGTTGAGAGGAATACATCGACAACTTTACAGTGCCTTGTTCAGACCTTCAATGTATCGAAATCAACCATTAGTCGCTGTCTGAAAAATATTGGAAAAGTGAAAAAACTCAATCAATGGGTCCCACACGAATTGTCTGAAAGGAACAAAATGCTGAGAGTTGAAGTAGCCTCTTCACTGCTGATGCGACATAAAAAAGGACCATTTTTGAAGAGGATTGTGACTTGCGATAAAAAATGAATTCTCAATGATAATAGGAAGTGTTCATGACAATGGTTGGATCGCGGAGAAGCACCAAGCAAAAGCGGGACTGCACCCTAAGAAGGTCATGGTTACTGTTTGGTGGACTTCAGAAGGCGTCGTTCACTATTCGCTCTTGAATCCTGGTGAAACGATAGCTGCAGAGACCTACTATGCACAATTGGACGAAACGCACGCAAAATTGCGTTTAAAAAAGCCTTCTCTGGTGAATAGGCATGGACCAATTCTGTTACACGATAACGCACGACCGCATGTATCCCGTTTGACCATGCAAAAACTACAGGAGTTGCAGTACGAAGTTTTAGCTCACCCTCCATATTCTCCAGACATGTCACCAACAGACTATCATCTTTTCCGGAGCCTGGGAAACTATTTACAAGAAAAGCGCTACTCCAACCAAAACGCTGTAATTGCGTCCTTTGAAGAGTTTTTGGGGCAAAAAAATATTAATTTTATCAAAAAAGGAATTTTTGATTTGCCAACACGTTGGCAATAAACTATAGACTCCAACGATGAATATTTTGAGGAATAAACCCATTTCATTTGAAAATAATAGAGTTCCCGACATTTTCCGACATTCTTGTATGATCGGTTCAAAAATTCTAAACTTCCCAGCCATAAACAATTAAATATACCAGATTTTGCGAATTACATAAGTATTAACTTGCTTTGTATATCTGAAAAAAAACTGCACAACTAGAAATAAAACGGTTTGTGAATTACGAGCAAATTTTTGAACTGAAAGATCAATGATCGATTCTAAGTATCGGGGATCTCAAACTATTCCCAAGACCAAGAATCTCGCTGTCCCGTTCGAATCTTCTAAGATTAATCCTAGCTCATTACCTAAGTATCTCGGTATTGATTTTGTCGAAATTTTGAAGATTAAGCCTTCTGGGAGGTTGAAAATCAAAGCTACCAACGCAGCAGACATGTTTTAGCCAAACAAAATGGCCATGATGACTAAAGTCACGTTCATTCGCTATCAGAACCTTATCCACTCTATATTGACTTATGCATCTCCTTTGGTGGGGCCGTAGGTGACCCGTGCGAAGTAATTTATTGGGTCGTAGATGACCCGCGGTTATAACTCAAAGCGACTGAGTTATTCAAGGAACATAAGCGAAAGAGGAAAAGGACAATCCGAAGTGGCTGAACGATTGTCGCGGACTGGCTTTTATTTGAACACAAGGACCCACAGGTCCTCAAACATTTACAAAATGATGAATTGTCATGTGGTTGATATCCTAAGACTCTTAAACCTAATTTTCTTTTTCGCTCGAACACCCTTCCTGGATTATATGTTCCAAAACTATCATTTGTTGTTCGAATAGTTGGCGAAAAGATTGAAAAGACGGCACTGGTAGATTGTCTACTTGTGTTCAACTGTTTTTGTTTTCTGTTGTTTGTAATTTCTTTGAGTATTTCCTTCAAGCTCTGGTCTTCCACCTTGGATATCTTATTGGTGCCGTCGAACATGCTAAACGTAGATCCACCCGTTCTTTATTGTTTAAACTTTATATCCCATATTCTAATATAATGATTCCTGTTTCAAATCCCATCTTTGGAATTCCGAAGAGTGTTTTTGATGAGTGTTTGTTGTTGTGTTTGTTTGTCCTCAGCTTTAAGCTGCTGCTTCGAATCGTTAATCTGTAGCGAATATGAATATGTAGCGAATATGGCCTTAGCACAACTCAGAGCCAGACCGAAGTCCAGAACCAAGAGTGCTATGGACCAAAAAGGTGGAATGGCTCCTGCCATTCAAGAGGCAAATAAAAAAAAAAGAATTGTCCTGAGAGCAGGTTACCCTAGAAATGGCCGTGAAGGCTCCTCGTCCGCATTAGCGGAGTACCCTTTAACCAACCCCGACGGATGCTGGTCTGCCACTTTGCTAGCTCGCTGCGGCTGGGGTGGGTCCATAGAAATAATGGAGTCGGTTGGCTCTCAGAAAAACGGGATGCTACCTACAATTTCATCCGTTTCGATTTCATCGTAGAGTAGCCGCAAGCTGGTATAATAAATATATTCAAGGAAAAAAAGGGGCTTAATTCCGTAAAGGAAAGCACACGTGGCTCTGCTATACGGGCTGACTAAGTAGACCCAGTGCTCGTGTCGACGCACGGAGCCAGAAAATTGAAAATTTAAAGCGGAAAGGGGGAAAACACTATCTCTCTTTTCGCAGGAACCCCGGTGAGGCAGACAGCCCCGGGCCCCCGATGGTGGCGGAGCCATGACCCCCGATGATATGGGATCCTCCACCCACTGACATTGGCCTGAATATAAAAACTCTAGCGCACCTGAACCGCTACAAACACTAATGTTCGAAGAACAGTAGAAGAATCGTGCAGGTTTTGAGTGCATATTCCACCACATGCGCTGCTTATTACGGCCAAATTGTTTCAAATGCCATGTTTTACTTTTGTCTCAAGAATGCATTATAACTCATATGGTAGAAGGTTTCAGATATTACCACTGGCATGAATTTCAACGTTTATGAGAGCAAAACACGGGTTAATTATATTCGTTATCAGTTGCTTATTTCACAAAATTTTGAAAGCAGCATCTCATATAATATCAATGAAGAAAATGCTCAGTGCCTGCAGCACTGTAACTGAAGTTGGAGTTTGGGGCTGCGATCCGAAAAATTTGCAGAACTTTGGGAATTGAAACATCGGTTATTTATTTTCATTGGAAATGTTTCCGGTATGAATACTAACTGTAAGCATTTATTGATAAAAAAGTAGCACAACCGATTCGTGCTGGCAACCTTTCGCCAGTATCAAAGCCAAGAATATATCACATCTGCTTCACGTTGTTATATTACATTTAAAGTTATAGGAGTATAAAGAAATTTAGGGTTACCTGCAGCGAGTTTTTTCAAATAATCGAAAGCTTAATATTTGCTGTTTATTGTCACTACAATATCATTACCAATTGAAAATTCTACGATAAAACCGCTTAATAAAGATATTGCAAGCAAACACAAAACCAACAATAGCTGGCAACCCTATCATGGCTTTTCACCCAAATTTGGCTTGAATAATGTTTATAATAGGTTCCAGTAATTGTATGAAATTCGTATTGATTTCATGACTGCACTGAAAGTTATAGGGCAAAAAGTTTTATTTTCCTGAGCGAATTTTCACAAAAAGACATAAAAATTACCATAGCTGGCAGCACCAATCGAATTTTTCAACCAAATTTCTATCAAACAGAGTTTAAAGTAAGGTTCAGCTACTGTGTCAATTTCATGAAAATCTGGTAACTTATTCACATTTCATAGGGCAAAAAGCAGTTTTTTTTCTTTGTAATTTTTCAAGATGGCAGCACTGGAACAGAGTTGCCTACAATTCAAAATCGCTTCTATCAGACCTGGCCCTACTTAAATCCAATGCATTCTGTAAATTTCAATTCTATCTGATTATTGATTCGTTAGTTCCCGTGAACAGAAGTTTTTGAAGCTAAAAATATAGGTTAACTGAGAAAGGGTTACCGTTCTTTTCCGACATGAAATTTCCAAAGTTTTACTTTGACTGTGTAGATTAAGCATAAGATTTGTATACAGATTGGTTTTATTGTAGAAACGGACATTTTTTAGGATATTCGATGGTTTGAATGTTTTCACTTCCAAATTTTTATTTTTTCAAATTTAAGACACCAAAATTATCATAGCTGGCAGCTCCAACCGAATTTTTCAACCAAATTTCTACCAAACGTGGTTTAAAGTAAGGTGCAGCTACTGTGTGAATTTCTTTAAAATCGAACGATTCAATCAGAATTTATAGGGCTAAAAGCAGTTATCTTTTTTAGTGGTTTTTCAAGATGGCACCACTGGCACAGAATCGCCAAGATTTCAAAATCACTTCTATCAGACCTGGTCCTATTTAAGGCCAATACATTCTGAAAATTTCAATAAATTCTGCTCATTGGATCGTGAGTTTCCGTGAACAGAAGTTTTTGATGCTAAAAACATAGGTAACTTGGGCAAGGGTTACCAGGCGTGCCCGTTATACCATATCAAATTTTTTTTTTGTTTATGTAAACAAAGCACAAGATTTACATATGAGTGGCGTTTTTTTTAAGAAACGACATTTTTTCAAGAGAAACGATGATTTGGAGGTTTTCACTTTCAGTGCCTGCCCTAGCTACAGGGTTGCCAGCACAATCATTAAAACGTACATTAATCTACAACTAAATAAAACAAACATGTCCTGAAAATTTCGTAATCATGGAATAGCTCTGTCAAAAGTTATCGCAATTTAAAAATTTTCAAATTTTCCCGTTCTCTTTTTAGGCACCCAGCGCACACATAGGGTTAAAAAATTCCAAAACATTATCCGATTCACATGTAAAACTTGTTCGAAATTTATGTCGTCAACTTTATTTTTGTAAAAATTATTTGTGTACGGAATAATAGGTATATTAAAAAAATCACTAAAATGGCCGCCGGCGCCAAAGGGTTAAAGATTATTAACTTTTTGTAAGACCTGGCACTATTCTGCATATACACCAATGTGTCCTGAAAATTTCAGCTCAATCGGATGGCGCGTTCCTGAGATTTTTTCACTGAAATTTTTTGATGATATATATATATATATATATATAGAAATATGAATTTTTGGCCAAAGTGATTTTAATACTAATGTTCTTCTTCGAACATTAGTAAAAACGCAAAAATGTACTACAAGATGGCCAAAGTCCCTCCCTTTTGCAAAAGCTGAAATACAAAGACGCTAAACCCTATTATCGATCAGCCAGACCACCGCGAACCTGCAAGAGGAAAATCTTCCCGGGCTTTCGCCCAATAAGAAGGCCGAAGGGGGTTCAGTTTAGCAAACCATTATTATTTCACTTATAAAAAATTAATTGATTACAAGTAAACTAGAATTACAGTTTTAAAGTCAACACATTACGTTTCAAGTTCTTTTCTTTTGTTTTTGCATATTAAGTTGCACAGGGTAGAGCCAATCAAAATAATATTGAAATTTAAAAATGCTGCAATTGAAACAATTTCCGATCTGTTATGTGAATTCGGTTTTGTATTCATGACGTTAAGGTATGACTTTATCAGATTTACCAACGGGTTCTATTATGTATTTATTTCAGTCTGTCAGTTTTGAATTGTCTGTAGGTGTGATTGTCCCTGGTTAATGTCTGCGTTAGGTAGTTCCTCTTTGTCAAGGAATGATCTGATTCTATTCTTACAGTTTTTTTTCATTCTAATTGAAAGGCTCAGTTTTTACCTTTAGAAATATTTCAAATATTGGGCACGTATCATTGTTTTGAGGCTAATTTGGAATATACCTAATTTCAAAAGTAGGAAACAAAATGCTCTCCAAATTTCTAATTTAAATATTCTTGTTCCCCTTTTTGTTTGGCTGTTTCGAAATTGAAATCTGGTCTTAACGTTAGAAACACAAAAGAATATACTTGAATAATTGTGGAAAAATAAACATTTGTTCTACCAAGTATTCTCTTTTTCCCCGCAATCAGTCTTAGTTTATACTAAATTTTGAAATTCAAAAATGTAACTCTTAAATTTATAACGTTTACATATATCTTCAATGTACATTCTGATTATTCATAAGTATCTTGTTTTCAAATTAATGATATTTTGTTCGATTCAACTCGGAATACTTATTTATAGGACTTGGAAACACATATTTTAAGGTTGTTCATTGGTCCTTGTTCATTGTCTATCTTTTTACCATTTACTTTAACTATCTGTGCTATTTAACTGTATTCTAGTAACTAATTCAAATTAATTAAATACAAAAAATGTGTATATCTTGATTTAAGTTGGGTATTCCACTATTATAATTAGGCAAATTTTAAAGAAAGTTGTATTTCAACTAAAAATACAGATTGTATTCCGTTTCCGAAAATAATACTTGCGTCGACCGATGTTATAGATGTCCAAAACTTTAATTTGAATTTGGATAAATACAATCTGAGGGGCCGAATCTAATTCGACATAAATTCCCAACATGGAAAGCATGAACTAGTCACAAATTGACCGACTATGTCAATTTTAAAGTCGAACAGACGTTATGAACAACGCAACAGCATGCCGTCACTACAAAGACTATTCAAGCGGAATGTTTGAATTGCTTAACTTTGAAGATGAATACCCAAAAATGTATTTAAAGATCGCTTCTAGGGTGAATCGATTGTTACTTGCAATATCTATTTTTTTCTTTTAGTTAATAAAGTAACTTAAATTAATACGCAAGCTTTGTCGCTCCAAATGATATCTTCTCCGAGATTCAAGTAACTTCCCAACATTGCAGAAAGAAACAAATGAAATTGGTTTACTCGTTGTATGTACCTACTTTGAGTTATGTAACTGTGCATGTACCTAATTTCAGCTATCAAGGCTTATATTATAAGTATTTTATTAAACTTGCTACTACTGTTCTACTCACATGAACTCGACGCGCTTTTCCGCTGATATCGAAGGCTGGGCTGATTCCATGTGAGAAATGATAAGTATTGATGAAACTCCCGGTCGGTTGGTTCGTATGAAGAGACTTGATGAACGTGAGCAGCTCAACTCACTGCATAGCCCCTGGAATCGAATCGTTGAATGTCACCGGATAATACGTAGATTGGCTGCGTAAGTCAAAACCCCAGTTTTGTGCTAGCAATGTCCAGATGACGATCCAGTTCGTTAGCAATGACCTATTGTTTGCGCGGAGTGGTCTGCCCCAAAACGGCCGCTCCGAAAATGTTTCCCACATCTGGTCACAGTTCCAAACAGACTCGTCTGGGTGTGAATCAATTTGCCAGAAGTCGGAAAAGCCTTACGAATCGTCGAAGGCGTTCGCATCGTATATAATTCACTGTATCATATCCGAATTGTTCCTCACTATTGCGAAAATACTGCAACTGCACTGGCCACTAAAAGCCAAACGGTCGCAAAATCTCCTCAGCGAACACAAAGTGCAGTATATCCGACTAAGCAGCTATGGTCAACGACTATGATGATTGTCAAATCAATTTTGAAATGAAACTTGAAGTCGCCCAATACCACGCATCGATTAGTTGCATTGCAATTCACAATTATAGCAACTGATTAAGCGTACCGTTCGGACAACGTAACCAGACGCTAACTGCGCAGGAACTTTTTCACTGAAAGTCACAAAGAATCCATAAATTGTGTACAACTGCACATACGTCGTAATTTCTTTTCTAAATGCAAAAACGTTGATCTGTCACTCGTTTTCGTTCACGAAATATCCGCCGTGTCCATTTCCCGCCTCTCTTTAACACCTCCTGAAAACGAAGGGAATACCATTCCACCGAACTGAGCACCACTCGTCCACACCGTCTTCAGCACGACTGACCCGGTCTATGGCTCCAATTGAAAAGAAAGAGCACATGTTTGATTTCTTGCTGCCAAGCCGTTAGACGGCCTGTTGCCAGTTTTCGCTGACGGCGCGTGCGTTCAATTTCCGATCACGCCGCGGCGGCAAATTTAATTTTGAATTGCCGTGAAATTTGCCGAATGCTACAAATCGTTCTGACCAATCAAATATAATATTTAATACACATATCCTTTGCGTGAGCTGACGATTATTTTTATTCGCCATTATTGCGTATTCTCACGAGACACGACGACTTCTAACTTGGTCCCCTACCACTGACTCTCCTACAATTTAAGCGTCAAAATAAAATTAAAGACTAATTCCTGATTAATGTTTTTTCTTTGCCGCCTATGCGCAAAATATGTTTAGTTTTTTTTCATTCTTATAATTTTTATTGAAATTACTTTACATTACTATTATTATTAGTCACTACAGGTTATTATTTTTACTATGTGTATTCCTTTGCTTTTTAGATTTATCTTTCAATTTTCGTAGTTGAGCTCCGGCCTGTACAAATAGTTATTAAATGTGTAAATCATTAAATAGCTAGCTGGTTTTGTTAGGCAACATTAATCTAGAGCTCAGGGCTTTACTTTCTTTCACAATTACCTTGAACATTTTTTTTTTTTATATAGTGCTTTATTTCCATATCATGACAGTAAATTACACAATTCAATTTAATACACTACTCCTCCTTTTAAGGTAAGGAACCTTGTGTTAGGAGTGAGGAGTTGAAGATAATTTTTCAAATTCTTCGTACCATTGCAATTTCCAAAAATAATAGCCAAAGTTATTTCTACATTTTAAATATAACTGTCCAAAGCAACTACGCTCTGTCATCTCTAAAATGTAATTTCATGTTCACCACACAATAATCTACACTGATTACTATTCATTCCGAAAGACCTAAGCCGAAAGAACAAAAGAATATTTAAAAATAGAAAGGGTCTTGGCTATTTTTCATAAGGGAAGCCAAGACATTGTCGAGTTATGTAGTGCCCTGTGGTCAGTCCAACAAAATATGCAATCAGAGCATAACCGTCCGGCATAATTAAAACGTTCTAGCTGCTTGCTTTTGAGGCATACGAGCTTATCCTGCTTTGTATATACATACATCCAATGAAGGACATTTAAATGCGCTTATTGCATTTTTCATTTAAGAGTGAATAATTTTTTTATGCAAACTTTTCAAGGGCGATTTCCCAACACAAATTTCCTCTCGAAGTGAAAGCTGGGAGAGATTGCACCACAACGCACCATACGTCAATTACATATTTTGATATCACTGAGTTTCGGGATGCGTTTGAGGACAGTTTTAATTCAATTGTATTTCTCTGATTATTTCAATCGATTTGAATTCATAAGAAGCATTCTTTGTAATAAATTATCAAAATCAATTGTGTTTTTCACTCTTTAGCTTACAAGTTGATAGCAAAACCAGCTGGATGTAACTCAGTAGCAGGAAACCGACCCTTGCCTTAATTAGAATGCCACCATATTTGTACTTTCCTCTACCTTTTTTCTTCCGCTTGCCATCACTTCTTGTCAGTTTCTCCTTCCAAGTCTGCGGAACCACTTGAATTATGCTAAATTTCTAGACAATGAAGTTCTTTTGTCTACGGTTCTGAGAAATCCAATTATGAGATAAAAGGGGACTTCCCTTTCGGGTTCATGATAGCATTTCATCTATATTGTTCATTTTAAAGCGTAGCGCACTCGTTCATATGAATAACACTGTTTGCTTTTCTTGTCATGTGGTTTTCGGGATAATGGAGGCATTTCAAAGCATTCGGGTTCAGTGAAAACTATTGACTTGTGAAACATGAGAAGCCATCAATCAGAAGCCTTCTTTTAAGTTTATACTAAGTGTCAGGATTTACTAGGGCTACGTAAATAGTGACTAAAGCCTCACATTGAGCTATTTAATTGATATACATATACGAGAGTAAATTGTGAAAAATTGAACCTAGTTAAATTTTATTTAGCTTAGAATATGTAGACTTAAAAAAATTCTACACAATTTACTTCAACAGTATTATAAACCTTTGACCCACAATTTTTTTTTATTTCTCAATTTTTCTTTCGAAATTTCAAAACTAGTCGAATCAACTCAAACTTATGACAGAATCAGATCCTTAAGGACAAGCACATGAAGACAACGACTGGTGGAAAACTTTATAAATTAGGAAGTCCTTACTTCCAAGTCCATTTATATTAAAGTGTTCGTCGGCAGTTTTTCTGGTCGTCCTTTTTGCCCACTTTGCAACGATGTTGAAAAGTTTAGCAATTAGCGAATAAAGTTATGTGTATTGTAGCTGATTTTTCGTTTCCCGATAAAGTTCTTCCGGCGAAAAGTAGTCAAGAAAACTTTACTGGAACTACTTCCACCAGCCAGTAGAATTACCAGTGGCTGTATGTAACTTTCATGAGGTATCGTACGATATTTCGCGTGGTCGGTGTTTTGCATGTAATAAGAAGGAGCTAGTAATAAGAATGACTTCCCGCTGAGTTTGAAAAGCACAGTCATTTGCGTTGAAGCCGCTAGCACTCGTTGCATTTGATATTTAATGTAGTCTTTAATCGGGAATCAGACGACGCGGCGGAAGTGAGGCAGTGTACGTGATACGATTCAGCTTGTAAGCTAGTGAATGAAACAATATCATTTTATACTCACACTTCTCTTAAATGAAACTGAGCACTTGATTTACTAGACTGTATGTAGCAGAGTGGAAGTAAATGTGTCGAAAGAAACTCTGTAAAATCGCGGAGTACGGGAATAGAAGTTCGAAGCTAAGTTTTTTGTCAGGTATCTCTTTTGCAGGAAAGCAGAACTAAACAATCGAATAAAGTGAACGATGCGGTTACATTAAACTTTTGAAAGAATGGCAAGCATTTGTCCCATAACTCAAAGCATACATCGCTGAACGTATTTTTTTGTAATGTAGTATATTTTTGGACAAGAATTGAAATCTCAAGAATGATCCAAAAACAAGTTTCTGCTCTAATAGTCATCATATTTGAAGAATTATAACATTGTTGAGTGAAAAACTTTAGTTGAACTTTAGCGCCCACTGTGGGTACGTTATACATTCCACATCGAAATTTTTTTAAGCAATTATTGAAGTTTCAACTTTGTCGCTGTGTTGCCGTATTCAAGTTTTAATAAATCAATAAAATAATAAAAAAAAAACAAATAAACATTTCTGCACACCCCGTAACACTAACATACGCAATTTCAGTTGAGATTCTTATGTAAAGTTTATTTTCATGTTACTGTTTTTCGAAGAAATTTAGCATAAGACTGACTTAGGGTGAAAATTCATGTTCTGCATGGAAAGGAATAAAAATAGGAATAGCTTTCCTCCAGAATTCATTCTCCCAACTAACTGAAATTTTCAGGAAACATTAGTATATATGATTATTTATTTATTTATTTATTTATTAAATTCTATTTTAACAGGCTATAGAAACAATTTACAAATAAATGAAAATATTAGAAACAAACATATTTGAGCTTCAACAAATTAAAGCTAATATACAATTTAACATAGAAGAAAGTGCAAAAATGGTAAAAAAAAAAATAAAAAATAAAGTCAAACATTATAAGAAGCATTAAGAATTATATCTTTAATTTGCGACTTAAATTGACAGAACGTTAGCGGAAAAGGACCGTTATGCTTCCTGGGGACACGCACTAGCGGTGAGTTAAAATAAACTTCAGAACGCGCGAAGGGAAGAGAGAACATTAATTGAGCTCTATCTGATCGAGTGACGTTACGTAGACACAGCATATAACCAAGATCAGAGAGCATAGGGCAATGGAGTAGCTTGAAAAGTAAGCACTCGTCGGGACTCTAATGAAGGAATTTGGAATAAGGAAAGACGATCACTATAACCACAGTAAAGGATGTTGAATTTGAATAACAGTTAGCGAGTAAACCTACGCTGAACGTGTTCTACTGCATCACTGAGATATTTATGACGGGGAGACCACACTTGACAACAATACTCTAGGATGCTACGAACAAGTGAACAAAAAACAGATGGAAAGACGTAGCGATGCAAGAAAACGAAGAAGAGCATCTAAGAATGAAACCGGACAGATGAGAGGCCTTGGCGGTTATATAGGCAATGTGCAGATCGAATTTGAGCTTTGGATCAAAGTGCACACCGAGATCCTTAAAATTATCCACAGCCGTAATGGAAGAGCTGTACAGAGTATAGGAATATATTAAGGGTGACATTTTATACGTATAGGACATCAGATGACATTTGGATATGTTAAAAGTAAGGGAATTTTTCGAGCACCAGTCGCACAGAGTACAGAGATCGTTTTGGAGTTCGAGGCAGTCGTTGGTAGATTCAATTACTTTGAAAATCTTGTTAAGTTTCTTTTTAATTTACAATCAAATATATACAAACTTTTGGCAATAGTAAGTGTTTTGAGCTTTTTTAAGTAAATAATTGGAAAAAATAAATGTTCCTATGAAATTTGATCTGATATTTAGCATAATTATGATAATAGTTTCAAAATTGTAAACCCCTTATGAAATCGTAAACCCTATGCGAAATTGTAAACACCACAAGTGCTTAAAATTACAATAAGAAAATTTGTAACATTTCGATTTGCAGTCAATTTCCACATCGTTATCAGATAATTACGAAATTTGCAGGACACATTGATAAGCTGGTGTGGTTTTTGATGAATATGTGGGCAGCCCTGTATCCAACCAGCAATGTTAACAGAAAACCTTCAAATCAAAGACTTTCCTGAACAAAAATTTATAAAAAAAAATTCAACTATAACTAAACTTTAAACTTTATCTATATTGTCAAATATAAAATTGCACAAGAAAAAAAACTTTTATAAACAAATAAACAAATTGTTTATATTTTTATGCTCGCGAGAACTTGATAATCAGATTCATTTGAAATTCACAGAAAGATGTGACCTTAAGTAGGACCAAATTTGATAGAAGTGAAATGAATATGCTTGCAATCCTAAGGCAGTGGTGCCACATGCAAAAAAAAAAAACTTGATGACAAATTAGATGACAATTGCCAACTACCATTAAATTTTCAAGTGGTAATGATCAAGTACTGAAAACAAACAGCAAAAATTTAGATTTCAGAAATTTTAAAACTTTTGAAGTATGGAAATTGTAGAATATTATTATCTGGCAACACACCTTCGTAAATTGAAATCTGACAGATGAGAGTCAGTGTGTTTTGTGACAGGCCGTCTGCCTCATGTTTTTGCGTTTCCGTCTTTGTACTATCCAGTTATTGAAATAGAACCATAAGAGTTAACACTGTACTGTCTAGTTATTTGAAATACAATCGTAAGCATTTAACAGTTGGCGACGAGGACATGGATGCAGCTCAGTTGAAATCTGTGTTGGATTTATTTCAACACCAAAATATAGAATTAATCTCTTCCTTGCTGAAGCAGAACCGCGAGTCGCTGGAGGCGTTAACTCCTGCATCAGTGCATAGTGGCGGTGTTCCCAGCTTCCGTAAATTCGACAAGGCTGTGGAAAGTTGGATCATATACAAGCAGCAGCTGGAACAACATTTTGTAGCAAACAACGTGTCAGCAGACGCTATCAAACGCGCATCACTGCTGTCATGGATTGGTGCGGAACCATTGGAATTGCTGCAAAAGTTGTGCGACGGAGACATTAGTGGCAAGGAATATACGACCCTCATTGAAAAACTTGATGCCCATTACACAGAGAAGCAGCATGTGCTGGCAGCAAAATATAAGTTCTACGCAACAAAAATGAATCCAAGTCAATCATATGGAGATTGGGTAGCAGAGTTACGAGGTGCAGCTAGGCATTGCTTGTTCATATGCTCAAAGGCAGATTGCAACGAATCGCATGCGGACACAAGCATCAGAGATATGCTCATTATGCATTCTCCCCACGACCAGGTACGTACTGCAGCTCTACAGAAAGCTAACCCTACTTTAGAAGAAGTGCTACAAATAGCAACAGTTTATGAGGCTACATTAAAGACGTGTCTGCAAATTAGAAATGACACGGCATCGGTAAACGCAATAAGCAGGGCACGACCACCAGCACAATATAGCAACAAAGAGCGGACAAGAAGCAAATCTCGAACAGTGGGCAAGTCATGTCCAGAGTGTGGAGTGGGGCACCAGCGCTCTCAGTGCTATCATTTCAAAAATAAGTCGAAATGTCGAGCATGTGCAAAACTCGGGCACATTGCAGCAGTCAACGCTGTCAACGCTGTACAAAGACCTAATAGTAACTGGAATAAAAACAATAAAGAAAAAGCGAATGTCAACAGCATAAATACGTCGAATTGCGAAACAGTAAGTTCGGTAGATTTCTGTATAAACGAAACAGAATTAAGGCAATCAGAGATGTTGTATAATACGATCCGATATAAGAAATCTTCGGACAATGCAAACGCTGACGCATTGTCACGGTTACCAGCTGGAGGGGACGAAACCTTCGATATGAAAGAGGAACAGCTGAGTAGTATTGAAACTTCCTATGAAATTACCGTCCAGGAATTTCCAATAAATTATAAAATAGTCGAAGAAGAAACGACAAAGGACGCGATACTAATGCAAGTACTCAAATATGTGCACAAAGGTTGGCCTAATCAACTAACAAAAGCAGATAAACATTTAGAACCATATTTCAATCGGAGACACGCCTTATCAATACAGAATGGAATGTATACCTGTATAGGTGGTAGCCCTAAAGTTATTTTTACCCCTTATCGGCTGACCGTGGCTGTGGTGGTATCAAAGGGTTGCCAGTGCCATGTATTGGTTGCAATGTGAATACAATGTTGCCGGTACTGAGAATTTTATTTTTGTACTAGGAGATGCTGCCATCAAATTTTCATATAATAAGCATCCTATCATGAAAATAATTAAAAAGTGTTTTACTTTCCTAAATCTTAACCCTTGAAGCCTTTCTACCCTGAAATTTGTGTTAAAGAAGTCGATTGAAAACTGCTGTCTGGGTTATTGTTCCTCACAAATATTCCAAGTCGTAATCAAAATCGGATAATATCAACATGCCGTTGAGAAAGAGGATACTGTTAGTAACAAATGTTTAGATCAATATATCTCAAAAATGGTTATGGTTACAAGGAAAAGTTGTAAAATCTTTTTGTTGGGAATTTTCTAAGCTACAAATTCGTCACAGATTTTTTTCCTGAAGACGTGACCGTTACTGAAATATTTAGGAAAGTTCACGTTTGGTGACCTTTGACACGGAGTCAAAGATCACCAAAAGTGAAGAACTCTGATACTGGCGTGTTGAACAAAATGTCAAAAGTCCCTATCGATCCACAACTTTAATTTTTATACGGATAAAAAGTAACGCAGCACTCGGATCGATAGGGACTTTTGACATTTTGTTCAACACGCCAGTATCAGAGTTCTCACCAAAATTCAGCTTTCCCCAAATTTTTCCGAAGTTGCGCCTTTTTTATGTCGAATTTCACTGGATTATTAGGTATCTATTGAAACTAAGTTACTCCATGATCTCGTATATCATTACCGTTGGATTTGAGCCACGGCCAACACACGCTAGCTACCCGTTTTCAATCTTTTGCACAAGCTTCGCCTGTAAAAAAAATCAGGGATGAATTAAGGGGAGATATACACCTAGGAGCCGGATAAAACGGTCATTTTTGTGGATTTTTTTAAGGAAAACTATTTGAAATATCGGATTGGGAGTTTAATTATCTAAAAGTATACACATTCAAAAGTATGCTTAATTTTTTTTTATTTAAAAATATAAAAAATATACAAGGATATTGTATGATCCTTGGAGCGCTGTAAAAAAACAGCGTTAACGGTACCCACTGGCATTTGTTCAAAAATTATCTGAAGAAAAAAATGGAAAAAAATTATTAAATTAGATACTATAATCTAGTTTGTGTCATAGCCGATTTTGAAAATATCGATTAATGACAAAATGGCGGACGTTTGAACATGAATAGTGATTTTTTGACCAAAAATTAGATATTATTTTGGCTATAAAACAAAAACTAAGTAACGAAAAAGAAAATCCTATGACAAGTACTAGATAATGTTATAGTAAATAATCACAAAAAGAATTAAGGAAATCAGTTAATTGGTTTCCGAGAAATTTTGGGTACCGATTTGAAAAACGTGTTTTTAAGAAAAACGCGTTTGAAAATTTAGGACTGAATAAATCATTAAATTTGTCAACTAACATGGAATCATCGATACCAGGCCCATAGTGTAAGTCTTTTACTGTTTACGGAATATTCATGGCTTCTACATTGTCTTGCCGACGCCGTATTCAACCTTCTTTCGTCTGTTCTTGCGCTTGCAGTTCGGCTTTCGCTATGCAAGTTTCGTCTTCTTGCGCTGCGTACAAGTGCGCTCCCGATCCGAACGATATTCTTAACACATTCATGACTTCCAGCGATGAGGTGAAACCATTGTTGAATGTACATGTTGCAAGATATACTGCAATGCTAACGATTTTGGCCCCGCTGTTCATCGTTTTTGAAGCTATTGTCCAAATAAGTTGGTTGCAGTTTTGGGTATATCGACCAACACAGCGTTCCAACAATTTTTCATTGCTGAGGTCTTCGTTTACTGGTTTGATGACATCTAACACCATTTTTGGCAATGTTCAATAATTGTGACGAACATTTTCCAGTTCTCCTTTAGCCTTTGCTCGTTGCAACTGGCACCACGATTCGGGGCCTTCGGGACAGAAATGTTGTTGAGGCTTGCTGTCTGTTGAGCCGTAATGGTAAAATGTTGCCCGTATCGCTTTTTTCATTTCATCCTTGGAGGCGCAGTTTCTGCAAATAGCTAAGCCATAGTAAATCTTCAATATATCTATAAACTTTGCCCTCAATTTGTTTTTGCTGCTGATTCCAGGACTTTTTTCTTTTATTCGCGAAGAAGGGTTCACAATCGCTTTTGAACGTGACCCACTCATTTTTTTTTTGTAATTTCAATCTCGTTACAATACGGTTTCGCATTCACTAATCCCGTGTTCGTCTTAGAGTCACCATCCTCGGCGTAATTAGTGTACATAACTCTATACTTTTCGGCAGATTGTGAAAACAATTCTTTCATGGCGTCTACTTCCATTTTACCTGCCGATCCATCATGATTGGCCTGGCAATTTCCATCGTGATTCGATTTCCATTCCTCACATTGCTCAGTATTTTCGAGTTTATTCCAATAGTAACATTTAGCACAATAAGAAGATTTTACAAGAATATCAAAAACTTTTCCTGTAAACTGTCCAATGAGAACCTCAACTCCCTACAATGAGGTAAAACCACGTTTTCGCCCCATACTATCTCCAAAAACGGTTAGTTTGGTTATCCCAGCACTCGAATTTTGCTTTTATTTCCCGTTGTACTTCTTTTACAGCTTGTTTTAACACCAATTGAACAATACTTGAAGCAGCCTAATGAATGTTATTAACTATCGTATCATACTTCGTAAAACACGTTTGATTATATCGGCTGTAACTAGCTTATTTATAGAAATATTAACTTGGTGTTTTCACCAGATATTTTTGAGACCTGTATCTTCACGAAAATGCAATAAAAAATAAATCGATTTTGCCGACCATTCTAGGTGGATATCTCTCCTTAAGTCATCGATTGTGAATGACCCCAGACTTGTGTCGGTGATAGTACTTTACTAACTTTACTTCTCATTCTCTTATATTTTTGGAAAAATGAAAAAAATCAAGTACCAAACTATCATAGCATACAATCCAATTTCTTGCAAAATCCCTTAAGTGTGTGCAATAAATACCAACAGCCAAGGACCTTGCAAAACGTAAATACTGTTCCTCTACAGCCAAATGCAATCGAAGGTCGAAGGATATCAATAAAATAGGAGCAACGGGTATTGTAAATTTGTGAGAGGTGGGTTTTCATGAATTGACTCCTGAAATATTAATGCCCATTGTGTGAGAAGAATGAAGTAAGTCTGAACACACAAATTTCTATCTTCATTTTACTTTTTGTTAAGCGTAAGTTCATAGTATTGATTGAGTCGTGAATCAATGTCAGATGCACGATTGTTGGTAGGAGGTAACATCACTTGTTGCTTATTTTCTTCCGTGAAGTTGAAATAAAACGATTGAAGAGAATAAAAAATACGATATACTATATCATGTCACATTTCTTAGTAGATTTTCACTTCGCTGAAATACGTTGAAATATTAATAGCGATCTGCCGAAACTCCGCTTCGTTTATAAAATAATTTGACGAATGGCCAAATAATATTTTTTCCTAGTTCAACCATTTCGAAACTGCTATAATTCATCATTCGAATTTCAGTTTGTTGTTTCCTACACTAAAAAAACTGACACGTCCTTTGACAGTGTCATTCGTTCTAGCCCCGAAGCACATTGAGGTACAATTTATTGAAACCATTACACGAGCGAATTTATCACACAACCCACATGTATCAATGTATCAGCATGAGATGAGAAGTATCGTTTTCAAGCACCGATCTCGTCTCAGCATCCAGGTTGACTATTATTTTGGCTTAACGGCTAAACTTTCGCTGAATAAACAGCGATACATTCGTAATTTACGACATGAACTTTGAGAGCGAAATCTGGGAAACAGCCCCATGCGGAGTGTAGACAATTAATTATCGCAGAGAAGACTATTATTTAGGATTATGTCGGTCAACTTGTTGGTGGTTGCCGACGGTAGAGATGTTTGTAGTAAGTCTTGTAATCAGGACTAGCTCGACATGACTCCATTGAATTTCATTGCGGCTTCTTCGAATAAGAGAATTTTATTTGGAAATTTTTGTTTCGTACTCACAGACTTTGTTCGGTATGCTACTACTCGAATTTGTCAAATGCATATAAAGAAGGTGTTGCACTGCAACACTGAGTTAGTAGCAAACTTTTTCATAGGACAGTGAAAAATAAGCAGCATCAATGTTGGAAAAAAAATAAGTTCAAATTAAACTTAGGACCTTGTAATTTTAAATTTAAATGTAGCATACACATTTTTCATATTTTTGTAATAAAGCTTGTAAGCTGTAATTGTAATACAGAAGTATAAACCAGTTTAAAAGCTCTCATTGCTAATGAAACTAAATTCAATATTTTAAAATCAAATGCTTTTTAACCACAAAATACACAAAAAAGCTGAAAAACTAATTAAGAACACAAACTTTTTACGCTATTATATCCCTTCCGTTTCTATCGCACCAAATTCTCAAATTTCTCCATTAATGAGATAATCGAAAATGTATGAAAACTATCACTTCATTTTACCACATAAAAGATATTTCGCTTAATTGCTATCAAGACGTTTAACGAAATGACATCGCTTCCGCAAAACGACAAGCCAATAAAATTTTATGGGCCATCTTAATGGAAGTAAAATTACACGTTCAATAGGATACGATAGCAGCTAGCCACTTTCCACTGCGAACAATCCGAACGGGTATTTTTCCAGGATCAAGTTACAAACACGACAACATAATCTAAACATGTCATCTGCTAATAACAAGCCATCTTAGTCCGTATGGTAGTGCACCTTAGGTTTCGTGTATGTAGAGAAGCGGTACTTTTGCAACGGTGGCAATATGTAAATTAGCCTGTAATGCAATTTTCGCGGCTCAGACGGAACTACAAAGCATGGAACCCTTTGCATGCTGAACGGCATTCTTTCGACTAGAGTAGATTTTATGGTGACTGGGAAATTGAAAACGACATCCAAGAAAGCTTCTTTGTTCCGCATTGACGCCCTCGCTACCACTTCAACTCGAAAGGATATGGGTCTTATAACTATAAGTATGGAAAGGAAGTATATATGGTAGATAGCGTGATAACGAAATACAGGTATTTGATATTCTCGCTTATCACTAGGGAGCCAATGTGGTTCACTGTTATATCTTATTTTTATCGAGTAGATTGATTGTGACCCGATGAAAGAAAATGAAGAATTATTACATCTTTCGATTGAAATTTAGCTAGAAATTTATTTGTGATTAATATTTTTTTCTAAATTATGCTCATATAGTATATAATAACTCTAGCTAGAAGTCACAAATTATTTGAAAGACAATACCTAGAATAATTCATGCTTTACTTGGAATATTAGCTCACTAGAAAAAGAGGCTCTCTTTTGTGAAATTCAGTGAAATTGATTATTTATAAATAATATAGAAACCATAGAAAAGAACACAGGAATGATTCCGATATACCAAGTGTATACACCATTAAACTCAAGCTAACAAAGAACATGATTCTCTTTTCACTATACCAGTGCTATCTAACAAAGGTTCAAAATATGGCTGGCTTAGAGTTCGACGAAAGCAAATTGGGAATTCATCGTACCTATGGGTGCATGTTGGGAGTTCCACGTACCTATAATCAATGAAAGAAGGGCTGATTCACTGGGGTGTGAGCAATTGGCACTTTATACTTTGATTTTTGAATTAAAGTAAACTATAGCAACTAGCAGAAACAAAAACCGAAGAATATATTGGAGTCGATACAATGTATTAAAGCCTGCAAAGTCATATATTATGTCTTCTTTTACATGTGTTATTACTAGAGCTCGAATAGTTATGCACGAAAAAAGGCTGAAATATGCATGCAAATATGCACGAAAAATCACTGAAAGATTCTCATAAACATGCAATGAAAATGAGCGAAACATGCAAAAATCTTCCAAAAATTGCTAAAACATGCAAAAAAGAAAAGTTTGAATACATATGACTGTCCGATTTTTTTTTATTTTTTGAGTTGTGCACAAAACTTTTAAAAATATACTCAAACGTGAAAAATTGCCGTTTATCAGTCAAAATTGATTTATAAATGAAAAAGATCGCACTACATATACAGGTATAACAAGGGCAAAAATAAGCATCGAAATTTCCGATGATGACAAAAGTGCTACGTATTCGTTTTGAATATTATTTTGCTACAAAATTTATTGAATTCGCATCAATAAATCGAAGCCCATATTTCGATTAGATACTCTTTCGAACTTCTGACGAATTTCTTTTTAGTCAATTGAGTCCAAAGTTGATCAAATATTTTTATGTCGAAGTATATTTCGATCCTAATATTTGGATTCCTTTGACGACACACATAAAGGTGGCTCTGATGTACATAATGCTTTTATATGCAGTGGTATAAAAATACTAAATGTCATCGTTTTACAATTGCTTGAAATTTTGTGTCCATATTTGGAAGAGAAATACCAAAAGGAGAAACCAGTACTACGAAATTAAATTTCGATGGAACAAAAATGATGAAAATATGCACGAACATGCATTTTAAACCAAAATATGCTCTAAAGGTTAAAATATGTGTAATATGCAAAATATGCATGCAACATGCACTTGCATAACTTTTCGAGCCCTAGTTATTACCGTCAACGCCATATAGATTCTGACAAAATTTAAAATTTCACCTCTGCCCAAATGTGGAATCACATTAGAAACCTTAGACCCTAAGAGTCGATGCTTTATGAGCCTCTTGAAACCGTAAAGTTGTATAGTATATTAGAATGATTTGTGCCAAAACTATATTCATAGGAATCGGGGCTATGTATATAGGAGTTGGGACTATGTTTATTACGCTGTTGGAAAGTATAAGGCTTAGAAACATGTTGCAGTGTTCCTGATTTGAAACACGTCGTATTTTGAACGACTGAAACCACCTCATTCCTTTTCAACAGTACTCATCAAACATGACTCTGCAAACGTAGGCAAATGTCAAAACCGGTCGGTTCATGAGCAAAAACGGAACTTTTTAACATCCGCAAAAATGTGTGAGCATTAGTGCCCATACAGCCAGTGCATGAGTGAACATATCTCATCACCACTTTACATCCGGACAGCTCATAGCAACAATTGAGCAAAAATTTGCTCAATGTGCATACCACTTTTCTGGCAGTTTGGAAAGTTTTGTTTGGTTGCAACATATGCTTTGCGTAGTTTGGCCCGGCGCATATGCATCGCCGCGTAAGCAGACTCATGACTGGGTAGACCTTTTAACTTTGCTGTGGGCCACCTGTATTTGTTTACTTGTTCAAATGTCTGATACAACATAATAACATCAAATTACAGATTAGGAAATAATAGTGAAAGAAATCTAGCTATAGGTAACAACGGTGAACAAAAGTAAATTTCAGGTCGCGCGAATGGAACATCAAAAACAAAAGCAGATCCATTAAATCGACTATATTCACCTTAGATCAGAGAAAACAAGATGGTAACGAAGTTTGAAAGTCTTGTCTAGGAACTTCTTTGTGAAAAACAAGGTGGTAACGAAGTTTGAAAGATTTGTCTAGGAAAACTCTTTGTGATTGAAAAGAAAGAATCTGTAATATCACGATAAAATGTGTTGAATTTGTAAGACAATGAGCGGATCAGCCTACGTAGGACGGATTCTAAGAAATGCGGAAGATAATGGTAATGAGGACACCTCACTCGACAACAGTATTCCAGAGCACTACTACACGGCTAGAAATTTCGGAGTAGATTTTAATATTTTTTGTATTGTATATATATAAATATAAATATATAAAATATATTAAATTTTAATAGTTTTCAAATATTAAAACAAGTTCCTTACTATTGAAAATATTATATTAAACATTAATATAGCTGTAATTAGATTTTTATAATACTCTGTGTATTGATTTGCACTCTATACGTGTTGAATATTAATTGCATTGGGGAAACTTTGAGGTTACGAATGTATTAAATCTTATTATTGATTTAATTTAATGCCAAATATAGTAACAATTTAAAAATAATATACGCTGGAATGACTTTTGAATGGATTCCAATAATCCATTCCAATGCGACTAGCCTTTGATAACCTTTAGAATTTCAAAGAAAATCAATTATATGTATCAGTAAAAAATAGTTGTATTTTCATTATTAAATTAAACACCAATCTATAAGGAACTAACAGATATGGTGTTTCAAGTATCATACAGTTTTAACTTTTTAAATAACAAATTCTTAGTCTCACCAAACCGTAGCAGGAAATCATTTAAAATCTAAAATTACCCACACATAAGGTTCCGAAAAATATCAAAGTTCATTCATACCAATTATACAGTACATCTACTTTTGAAGACAGCATTTTCTGGCGGTGATTGTTTAGGATCGTTTTTTTTTTATTTGTTCTGCTTCCTCAATGTCAGCAGTTTTTGAAAAACTCTTTGTTGTCTTCACCAAGCTCATATAAAGGTTCGTTGCTTCCTACTGAGTTATCTCGTCTAGCCACTTTGCACTTTCCGAGAATTCCATCTGAGCGGATGTCTCTTAACGTTCAGGTTTTTAATTTTAGTAACCAAATATCCTGAGTTGGTTTCCGGGTTACATAGTAAATCCTGTAAAATGTGCATAAATAATATTTGCTGCTGTGCATATTTCCAAAGTGCTTACGATTTCATCAAATTTACTGTTCGGAACTTTCAAAGATGGAAACAAAGTAATGATTACTTTTGCACAAGCAATTTTAATGTTTTCCAGGGTAATTGCCAATGATTCTGCCGAGAAAATCAATATTTAATCCAACAAGCGGTCTCCACGATGTATGTTTTGATGTTCCGTTGTGAAAATATTTTGCGCAAATCCAATGGCATTGGTTGTTTTCCAAGTAGGATTTAAGAGCCTAGTTAATTGAACGAATATCAAAATTTCCACCATGATAACAATTGTCAAATGTCTTGATTGCTTTGAATATCTTGACATTATCAGTATTTAAAAGACAGGAAGAGAGTATACAGAATGGTAGGTCATTGATAAACAACAGGAACAGCAGATAGAGAGGAATTGAACCTTGCGGAACTCTTGAGTTAGGAAAAAATGGAATAGAGATACAGGAATTGTTTCAAGTTTAGCTTTTCATCGATAATTACGCCCGGGTTTTTTTATAAAAGGCTGCTAATATTTATACCGTCACCAACTTTTGTCTGCATTGCTGCTAGTTTTCTTCGTTTGGTGATAAGAAACATTTGCGTCTTGTAGTCGGCAGTTTCAAACCGCGACTTGATTAATATAAAAAAGGTTTGCATACACTATTGCCTGTGAAATTAAGAAATGATAACATTCAATTTTTCAGCCAGTCTTCGTGATTCTGAAATCAACCTAAGAGTACCTTTTGCTGAGCACCCAAGTTCGGATCCATAAATGGGAATAAAATGTTTGTGTGTATCTTTTGAGTTCTGCTTTGAAATGTATATTCACCTTTTCCCCAATGAGCCCACTAGGCAAGTAGCCAAAATTGCAAACAGCAAAAAATATAAAAAAGCATTTTCTGCTGGGGACCTTCTATCCAAGTTTGACCTGAAAGTTATATTCATCAACCATAGAGCAGAATCACATCAACTGACATTCGAAATTTACTTTGGTTTAAACACTTTTTTTTCAGTTTTTTCACACATCTGAAGGAAAATATTCTATGCTAGAGTAATTTGCATCATCTGAGATTTTTTACAAACTCACTCCATAGCATCTTGGTGACAAATATTGTGTATTCGCCTTAAATACTGAACATTATCAGCTCATCCTTTTCTGTTCTTAAGAGAATTTTTACATATCCACTAGGGGCTAACGATCTCGAAACATCGAAAGCATCGAAGAGACTTCAAGAATCCTTCGAGCAAACAGTCTCGAAGAATTTCCGAAACAATGCTAAACCTTATGAAACCATTTAATCAAAAAATTATCTCAGGCAAATTCATACTGTAAAGTAAAATGTCTAGCAATTGACAAAAGTGGAAATGGTGCATTTAGGCTAATTTTATTTTTATTAAAGTATGATTGGAAGATTCAATTTGCACTAAAAAAATTTGGTTTTATTTTGAAACCCTTTAAACAATAACTTCTAAGCATTAACAATACCCGAAGCTAGCTCTCTTTATCGCTCCTAATATCTTGAACGTAAGATAAATAGCCAGACTTTCCAGATTTTGTCCTCGTGGGTCAATTGGGAGTAATAGATAGCGAGATATTTGTTGCTCTGGTTTCAAGAATGCAGTGCGGAGACCTTCTTATATTAAATAAAGCATTCCTGTACATGAGCAATGCGTTAACTCTGACCGACATATCATGCGTGCCATTCCCATTGTTTTCGTAATATGTAAGTAATTTCCACAGAATCCTAAACGTTATTGATGACGACACTATTAAAGTGAGATATATATAGATGTTTGCCGTGATAGCCTAAAATGAAATAATTGCGACCAGGTAATGAACACAGCAATTGAATGGTAAGCCAAACGGCTTGGTCGTGTATTTAGTCATTAACTCTTGAAAGCATGGTAAATTATGGGATATACTGATAATGGACCTACGGCAGAGTGCACTTAATTAATTTAGTCGATTCTTGAGCAAATCGGGGGATGATATTAATGGAGACCCATTTGGTGGTTGAGATACTGTTCGAGTTTGTGTAGCAGGAGGGAAAACATCTTTATTTTGAACGGACTTTATTACAATCTATTTAAGGCTAGAGAATATTTCAAAGCAGATTAGCTGTGCTACCTAGTGGTATAAGAAAGGTGTATCTATTTATAGCTATTTGCACAAGTATGCCGCTTTCACAAAACACATTCTTTTCAAACACGCGGTATGAAAAAAAATCACTTTACATTTCTTTGGCTGCAAAATGACTATTATCATGATCAGGATCATTTTTTTTCTTCAAGTGTTACAAGTTGCTATGTATCGAAGTCATCGTGACATATGACAATAAATTCAAAAGTGTTCATATTAAATTTGCTCAATTTTTTCTGCAAGTGCTTCAGCTTGCAACCATTAAGGTTATATTTGATTTGGAGATACAGTGGACACAAGCCACAAATTATGACTAAAATACTGAAAAAGATCCGGAAATAAAATTTAGAAAATGGCAAGGAATAACCGATGACAAAAATCAATAAAATTTCCTTCTGTACATTTTTTTCCATTATTGAAACGACCACGTCTTCGTAGCATTTCAGTTGCAGAGACAAAACATAAACGAATGGTGTTGTTTATGCATGTGCTTTGTGTGTGGTGGCTTCGAATAGAGAATTGAAAACAGGAAAAAAATGTACCCGAGAACAATGCTTGTCCGAGATTTACTGTCTGTAATTTATGTACACCCCCCGATTTAGATAAATAAATCTCTAAGGGAGTGTAATATATTTGGATTGCGACAACTGAAAATGTAAATTTTAGATTTAGTTTTGGGAAAATATAGTATATTTACTAGTGTATAAATACATAGTGTTTTGTGTTGTAATTAAATTAAAGAAGCGCAGATGTGAATTTTATTTATATATTTTTATTGTACTGTATATAGATTTAGATAATGACGCATGGATACGCCCAGCTATGATTTATTTAAATTTACATCGATATCTAACTATCTTCTTACTTCGATATCTAATTAGCGAACATTGTGTGATTCTCCAGACGTGGTCTTCAACAATAGAATTCATTTTCTCTTGGCTATGTATCAAGCTCCAGCACAAGAAATAACTATTGACATTTAAAGTTGTTGAACATTTATAAGACCTACACAGCAAAAACAACTTGTTCAATTATCTGCTCATCCGCCATCATACGAGTATAGAGCTGCTCGGGAATGGAAGCTGAGTGGTACCATTAAGGCGGGAATTCAAACTCTGCTTCCATATGCTCCAGAAACTTTGCTAAATACAATTTTTAGTAATTTCTCCAAGGGTTGTAGCTTAAACTACGCTTGCAGAAAAGTTGGGCTAGGCTAGGTTAGGTAAGTGAAGAGGGCTGCCAGGAACACGACCAGCATTAGGCCACCCGTTTGGGCCCATTTGCCACTCGCATAGACAATCACACGCATTCACACGTACAGCCATGGCACTGGCGGGATTCGAACCCGCAGGCCCCGTAGCACGTCGCTTTTCGGCCTGACGCCTTAACGAGCAGAGCTACCGGGCTCCCTCAGTAAAGTTGGGCTATATTGTCCATTAATTTGTGGTAATTTGTACGGGCAGATCTTTCTAAAATGTACCATCTGATATGAATGATAATTTAGATCCCTCTTGAACAGAAAAACAAGAAGAACAAGAAGCTGATGAAGAGGAAAGTATACATATAGAGATAGAGTCTGAAGAGGAAAAATCATTGACTTTAATAGTTTTTGCATTAAATGAAACAATAAATAAACCAATGATTTTCTAACAAAAAAAAATTAACCTTTTGCAAAGAGAAACAAACGTGGATTTGGCTTAGAGGAAGGGGGGCAAGACGGGGTCCTTAATGTTTGGAGCGTAATAAAATGCACATTTTTAAGTATTTTGAATATTTATTTATTCATAATTATTCTTACATAATCAAAATTTGGAAATAAGGAACCTAACAGACCTTACATTCATGGAAAAAGAACAAAATGACCAATTTTGACAAAAATGTCCACCGATCCATCTTTTCCCCTAGGTCGGGTAAGACAGGGTACCCTATGCGGCAAGATGGGGTATGGGAGACATATTCTATTTTTGGTTGCAAAATTCGCAAACAAATATTGCCTCGTCGTCCTCTTCATCTATCCCAGCACAGCTACAGTGTGTCTAATTCTCACAGAGAGAACATGCGGCCCATTCTTTAGTTATATTCAAGTATTTTCCATGGCAGTAAAAGCAAGGGATATATTTTCATCGTTGTCACATTCTGATGAAGAATTAGGATAATTGTTGGTTTCCTTCTTATTTTTTTCTTAGCCAATTCGATTTTCTTATTCTTTTTTTTTTTGTTCTTTTAGCTCTCTTTTCCTCATTGTTTTTTGAACTTCTGCTAGTTTCTTTTTTTTCCATTGCTTCTTCTGATTCATTTTTATACGAGGAAGAAGTTACGATAGCCGTTTTTCCTCGTTTCTTTGTCACGCGTGAGATTTTGCGAATTATCAGGATAAGGCATCACTTGCTGAGGACTAGCAACAGAAAATATTGATGGGACTCTTGTCCTTTGATCTATTTCGATATTCCTCATCCAAGTGAAGCATTCGAGCACTGCTCCAATCACAGAATTTTTAACTATCGAAACTGAGGTTATCTTTGCAGGTATTGTTGCAGCGGTGATCGTTTCTGGGGCAGCTGAAGCATCAGTTGATGCGAAAGGTCTACTTAGCACTCCGCACACGGGTCGTTAGCCATGCGATGTGTGAGAGATGTGTTTGACACTTGTAAAGCTTGCAAGAAAAGGATTGTCGTCATCCTCGTATTATGGCTGCTCACGACATGCCAAGAAAACGTCAGTATGCTTTCTATACAATTGAGGCATTTTCCCATCTCCCCCCCGAATTGTACGTTGCCGTCATCCATCGTACTTGCAAAAACGACTAGTCATTCGGCTTGGGGCCTGCAATGCACAACGCTTGAAACGCACTCAAAATGAAACGACTACGCTTCTCACTCTTCACGATTGGGTAACGCTCTGTTAGCGGTCACCCATTGATTTACCTAGGTTGTGACGACCAAGCGTAGAAATATCGCATCCACGACGATAGCTCAACGACCTGTGTGCGGGTTGTCTTAGAGTTGTTGTTCTGTTGTCCGACGTAGTAGTTTCAGGCAATGTCTTAGCGATAGATAATCTCTCTGTATGTCGAATATCTATCATCAATGATGGAGCAAAATCAATAACGGGAAAAAAACTGTTTGATCGTATAGCCAAATGCCACATTTTTTGAAGCCACTTACCGCCGTTGCCATTGTAGAAGCCTCAATATAGGCTTTACCAAAAATCCCTGCTACTTGTCGGACAGTTACTACAATTACTACAAAAACACCCCAATCTCCAGGAGCAGCATTCAGCAATAGCTCTTTTTTGGAAACACCATCATTGGAGGCACTAAAACATATTTTAGTATCTCCCTTCACAGAGGCTACGGATCCCACTTGTTTTGTGCCTTTTCGTGAAATTATTTTTGACTTTGTTTTAGGTATCACTGAAACTCCCGTTTCATCACAATTATAAATTCTGTCCGGCGAAATTTCGTGCTCATCGTAAACGTTGCCGAGGAAACTAACTTCTATCCAACAGTTTGTTTATTAAATCCGGCTGCACGTGCAGCTGAAGAGCTTTTTGGTTTTCATCTTGACAATTCTGGATGCCTGCTTTTCTTTTCCAGAGTTAAAGAGATGTTGCTTCCCATTTTTTACTGCCAGAGTGTATGCCAAAGCCCTACATCTTTTGCCATAAGTCCATACAGACGACTTTCCATATCCATCATATAGTTCCAAAGTTATTTTTCTTCATCATCATAAAATGTTCGCTTATTTGGGCCTAAAGGAACTTTCACAGAAAATGCAGGAGCAGCAAGATCTTCTAGGACTACATGAGCTTTTTTAACTTTTCTTTTGAGGGTCATTTGTGGCACAGAATATATGTTCGACGCTAATTTATACCCCATTTTTCCTGAGTTACAACATCTACCACATTTTTCATACTCTGTTCACTCCAATTCACCCTCTCCGTCTTTTTTTATAATTTTTCACCATCCTAAAACAAAAGAATAATGGAATAATTGATATCGGCTTCTCCCATATGTGTCTCCCTACCGCCATCGCTAAGCATTCGCTTCAAAGGGCAATCCCCTGAGCTTTGGCATTATCATAGAAAAAGATAAAATTAAAATTAAGTTTAAAGGCAGATAAATTGTCATAAAGAAATCATAATTTTCTTCGAGAGGCACGATGGGGTACCCCATACTCCATCCTGTCCTCCCATGCACATTTCAATAAAATAACATGCCTTAAATATTAAAGTAAAATATGAAAAAAATCATGCTCTTACCTGTTTGTGAAATCATTGATAAAGAAGAAAAACTTTTAGGCAGTTCTAGAAGACTAATGTTGGGGAACAAAACACAAAAAACTTGTCGAAAAGCGAGTTTTTGGTGCTACGGCGAAAACGCGTGGACTCACAAACCTGTTTCAGAGCTGGCTGATAAACAACACAATAGCGCATCGTTACGAGCCAGAGTTGTTATGATTGGTCGTTCGTTCGACCGATGAGACCCGCAACCCTGTCTTCACCGCTACCCCGTCATACCTCCCCTTCCCCTACTGGGTATATTACATAAAAAAACGTACCTTGTACTTTATAACTCAAAGATGGCGCAGAAGCTAGTGCACATTTCATGGAAAACATAAAGTTTACCAATTTATGAATGAAAATATCTCAAAAACGGTAATCGTTACAAGAAAAAGTTTGTAGGAAATCCATTTATTCTTATTTATAGGAATTTTTTTAAGCTATAAAATTTCATGCATAGTTTTTCTGATATAAGAAAGATATTTCTTTTTCTTTGAAAAACTCACCTTTGTTTACCCTTGATCCAGTTTAAAATGTTTAGAAGCACGCGGATCGATGAGGACTTATGACATTTTGTTCACAACGACAATCTTAAAGCTCACACCAAAATTCAGCTTTCCGTTAATTTTTCCGAAGTTGGCTCTAAATTCTGAACTTCACGTGGAGTTTATTTATTAATGAAGCAATTATAACTCTATACCTGCTGCTACTTCAATAACAGTAACATTATCAATACTTATTCTCTTAAATATTTCCAATTCGACAAAATTAAAGTTTTAAAGTATCTCCAGTATTTCCGCATCCATCAACCGCATGTATCTTTCACAGGAAAAGCATACATTATTTTTATTCCAATCATTACTGCGGTATACCCCATGATGTCCCATCTCTGATCCCCATAGAAAATAATATGTCTCCATACAAAAACCTACTGCATGCAGTCAAGCGAAATATAATTTGTAATTTATTTCAATCATATCAATACGCGCCCATGTTGACCCGAAGAGAATACAGAAAGTATGTTTCCTGCGTACAGCTCCCATATGAAATTCTGTATTTTTCATTATTTTCGTGTCCTATGATAAAATCATACAATACACGGATCAACGTTTGAGCTCGCCGTATTATGTGTTTATGGCCTCGACTTGTCCATTTCAACACGGACACTCATATAGACGACATTTTAATCTCATTTTCATCATAAGCTCTTTATTATTATATTGCGAACGCACTCGTAGGGACTCACGATAGGACAAAAATCTATAGATTCGTCCTTTTCATATTGGAGATAATTAAATAGATAGATATATTTTTTTAGTGGTCCTTAATCTGTAGGTTTAAGGTTGAGTTCTGAGAATAAATTCGTATTTAATTAGCTTAAGATGACTTTGAGCTTAGGGTAACTTTCAGGACCACTGATTTTTATTTCTTATAAATTCCCTATAATTGAGCGTTTATGAATCCAAATAGTTTATTTAATGAATAAATCGAGTAGACGTTGACTGATGGTTGCTTCTCACGAGCCAGGTCTTTTTGCTGCAAGAGTCAGAAAAGACAGATATCGATATTTTAAAGGCAATTTTCACTTCTCTCTGCTTTCTTTTCTCCCCTTCCTTTTCCGACAGAGAAGAGATTTCTCTTACGCAGAAAAATTTTTTCCAAGGCAGAAAAAAAACATGTTCCAGAAAAAAAATTAAAAACCGCCATAAACGGTATTATTAACTAAAAAAAAAATAGGAAAGAAAATAAGAAATAAAAGAATAAAATAGTACACTTCATAGTGAAGAATAATATAATTTAGCTTCAATTTTTTCAATCATCATCAGAGAATATTTCCTGCATTATCTTGATTTACAAGACTTTTCTTTTCGTCGTCATTGCAACCGCCGTGATACAGAAGATGTAAAGAAGTGTGGGCTTTTGCAATAAGAGTATGGTGAAGCAGGCACAAAAATATTCAAATATGCGAAATTTATGAACATACCTGTATATCTAGTTACTAGGCATACTAAAGTATTTAATCATCGAATACATTTCATTCAAAACATCAATTGATTTATAGTTTGGAGTATTTAAAAAGCCTTAGCTGGTAAGAAGTATTTTTAAATGGTGATTATACTTTGAAAGAGAGTTATCTCATTTCAGCGCCCACTGTGGATTTTAAATCAAACACGGTTTTTGAAGTTTTTCGCCGCTGTTGTTCTAAGTATTAACTCATTTTCTATTGTCATACGATTTCATTGTAGAATAATCACCAAAACAGCATTGTTGGCATTGTAACGTAGATTCCGATGAAATGTAACTCGTAAAATTTGATTCCTGGGCCATCTCAATTTTCTATTCCTTTTACAGACTATGTAATGATGTTTTCTCTGTTAAACAGGATTTAGTATTTGGGCGCAAATACATTGAAGACCTGACACTTGAATGAAAATATGCGAAAACTATTTTTCTTTACGAATGGATTTGATCGCAATTCGTATTTTATTACATCGAGAACCTTTTATCCTAATGAACATTTTTGAAAACTACTTCCTTGCAAAAAAAAAATGTTTTTTTCTTTTTTTTTATCGAGACAAAATCCTAAAAAAATTATCTAGACAAAATCCAAAAAAAATTATCTAGACAAAATCAAATCGTTTCTTTTTAATCGAAGCAAACAGTCAAGTGGATGATGATTAGTTATTTATGAATACTGGTAAAAAATCTACACAATAACTGGATGCTAATACGCTCAATAAGCTTAAAAAGTTGGCATGCCAGCTGGTTACATGAGTATTGAGCTCTATTTACCTCAACGGCAAATATGGATGGGGGCCCTTTCAAACGTTGAGCCACTAGACCTCAAAGTTCAAGACGAAGTGACAATACAGTCCTCAAGTCTACGACAGGTATGCAAACTAAGAAACCCAAAAGCCTACTTTAGTACGAGCGAGGACATCTAGCCCATAAAGGAAATGCGGAGCTCCAGCAATCAAATAAAGACTAAAGCAACCATCAAGAAAAGTTTTAAAGCCACAATATTATTAAAGAACAAATGAAAGAATGTCTCAACATCTCACACATAATAACGCAAATGTGATATACGAATGACTCAAAGAAGGATTGTAGAGTGAACATAGGTGCAAAATGTGCTTTCATCTCCTGAAAGAGGCCACTATGTCACGAACAGAACTATCTGCTATACTTAAGGCCACACATATAACAAAAATAGGGAGCACTAAACGCGCGAGCATGAGCATTATATATAATAAACTTAGCTACACTCTTAGGCGAGAGGCCCTAAATAAATAAGAAGCACAGAGCAGTCTTACGCTGATATGGTTCCCTGCCCATAAGGAGCACCAAGGAAGCTTATACTAATGCCAAATTAGTAGTTGAATTTCCCTGAATTAGCCCCGCTCCGTACTTGGGCTTTTCGAAGACTGATACGGGGAGCCAAATCAAAAAACAGACCAGGAAAAAAATAGAAAGCTATTGGCTTAATCTGGAGAGTTTGAAACAATAAAATCAGCTTTGATACAAAAATAACAAAGGAAACAGGGCTCTCCATGAAAGTGGCATAAGGGTTCTTTATGTTCTAAAAAGTACCTCCACGGGATAGGCAAGTAGCGCGATGATTGTTGTAGATACTGCAAAGCAACATCTGGGAGACTGTCCACCGCTAGTGAGATGAAGATAAGAGCTTCTTGGCTCTGTTTTTTTCCATCTAGGACATAAAAAAAAGTTCCATCTAGGACATAAAAAAAAGTTCCATCTAGGAAAATTCTATAGGACATAACATTGAGAAGGCACAATAGACCCAGGAGATCGAGATGCTAGGGACCATCTAAACCTGCTCCATGTAATTAACAATGTAAATGATTTAACTTGTTTACCTGATCTTTAATGAATCTATAAAAAAAAACTAAAAATCAGATTGAAGCAGTGCTGGCTCGTCAGGGGCCGCCTGGCCCACTCTGACGAGCCGCCCCTCAGTTAAAGTAAAGTAAATATTTTTTGTTGGTATCCGCGTATACCTTACAATAGTGTTTTTTGTGTCGAGCGGGCCCAGTGGCGGGGGGCCGGGCCCACCCTGACGAACCGCCACTGGACTGAAGCATTTGCAGAACGTGAAAGTTTTACAAAGACAGACATACAAAAAGCACATCAAAAGTCTAAAAAAGGAACTGAATCACAATACGAGGTGTGGCTATTAAACAACGAGACTGATGCTGTAAATAATTTTATTTTGATTTCATCTATATATATTTAATACCACCTTCAATATAAACCCCTCCTCTATCCCTACAACGCTCCATGCAAATCTTCGATTGGGATGCTGCACTTGGCTAGAAACTTCTTTAAAGAGCCCATGGAGAGCCAATGACTTGTCCTTCCAAAACTTAGGTCGTTTTTTCCATTATTCTTTCGCGCAGTTCAGCAAGAATGTAAAAACTGCAATGTTGATTGTTGATTGTTGATCGCAACATCAGAGAAGGTACACAATCACATGTAGTATATCAAAACAAACAACCATCATTGTTTTGAATTTTGATTTGCTCCCTTGAGCTTTTTTGGCTCTAGGTGGACTCTTGCAGTGCATGAATTGGCGCTTCATTTTAGGATCATAAGTAATCAAACCAAAATTAGTCACATGTTATTATTCTTTCCAATAAGTTTGGATGATTTTCAATGTTGAATTATTACAAGCATTTTTGCGAGCTTCTTGTTGTTCCAACGTAAGAATTTTAAGCACCATTTTGGCACACACTTTTTGCTTGTTAAATTTATTATATAGAATTTGCCATACACATTAGCTGCGTTTTATTTTCATCCAGAGTGTAGTAGGTATCCTGGATGCATAATAAAATGATCCAGAGTAGCACGCGAGTTTTTTTCTGTCAGACAGTTGTCATTACAAAATTTGAGCTGTCATATAACCAACGCTGTTTTCAAATGTATGACTATTTATCCTGGTTGCCAAGGTGACATGGAAATTTTTGAAAATTCCAACTATTCCAGTTGATATGACTTTTCGAAATACGTTCCACAGAGAGCACGAGTACGAACTCCACTGAATTCACAAGTGTTTGTACTCTGGATGTTGTTGTTGTTTCGTGTGCAAATCGATATCCTGCACTACGATGGATGTATAATAAAACGCGCCTATTCTTCATAAATTCCCATAGCTTCAGTAAATGCGTGAATACTTAACTGACAGTCAGATCGAATCACATTACCGATTTTTTTCGATATTGTCAGCCGTTTTTGATATGGAAGGGCGACCGTAAAAAATATGCAATAACATTCATTGCCATACACTTTTTACCATAAATTATAAGTTTCAGAAACGGTTTTTCCCAAGTTGTGTGTGAAATTTCACAACGATTTGTTGCTGTATTGTTACACTTAACATTTTTCCGGCAAATCAAAAAACTACTCTAATGCAAACGAAGACAATGCTATACGGATTTGTTTATAGAAACGAAAAGTACTGCACTCGAGAGAAAAGACTCCACACTACCGCTAGCGTTTGGTGCATGCGTAATTCTTTAGCAGCGTCAATTTTTTTTTATTCAATAGCCATAACTCGTAATTGTTTGAAGCATTATACTTTTCTGCTGATCTCCAAAAAATCATAATGCTTCCAAAAAAGAACGCTTCACAGATATTATATTCACCAAAGGATCACCTGTTTAGAATGAATATGTACCTATAGGAGAAATTTTTTGTAACAATTGCACTGCAGAACGTTGTAAGAAAGTTAAATTTAATGGATGTTTACGATGAAAACGAGACTGTCAGTTCAGTCTCGCATAATAGAGTTGAACAATTGTTTGGATCAGAACAAAAGTTCGTTTTTTCCCAGCTTTTTTGTGTGAATAATTAATTTTGACATTGAATATTCATGCTGCAAATGTGGAGAAATGCTTAAACTTTGGTGCAAAATTGACAACAAAATGTAATGAAACTGACGAAATAAAACGAAGAGTACAGCTCGCTTATAAAACTTTTTATTCCGTTTTAACACAGGAAAATAAAGCTTTAAGTCTATAAATAAATAATATTTGTTATGGATGCGTAATATAGAACTTTACACAAGCATCCGCAAATTTTGTTGAAAAATGGGTTCTTAGGCTACTAATTGGAGCGAAACAGGAAAAGGGCCAATGGCGAAAGAGGTACAACCACGAATTGTTCGAAATATTTGACGATCCCAAGGTCATCACCAGTGCTGCCATTTTAGCATTTTTAATGCTAGATCTGGCATTATTTTTTCCAAAACGGCATTAGAAGTTCGGAGTTAGCATCTAGAATTCTTTTTAGCATTATATTTAGATTTCGGAATTATCTGGCACTCATCTATTTCCAATCTTGCCCATCATCATCACAGTGTGCTTTCAGTCGCGTTCGTGGACTGAAACTTCCTGAAACATTTGGTGGGGAAAATTCATGAAAATTACAAAGACACTCTCATGGCATTTCTTTAGAAGTGACAGTTGCCTGATTTTGAAATAATGACAGTGATTATAAAGTCATCTTAAGCAGCAATAAAGTATCTCCACAAAAATATTCAACTTTCATAATAACATTACGCGAAAAATAATTTCCTTGCGGTGCATTTTGAAACCACACCGTTTGACACTTATCAAGATCTAGCACTAGCTCAGATTCAACTAAAATCTCATGCTCTTTCATAAAAGATTTCAGTGTTAGGCTAGAGTATTTTGAAAATGTCAACTGTAACCTTACATCCAGCGAACGAAACCCTCGTCGACCGATCAATACCTGCGGCAAACCCACCTGCTGCCAATGATTTCGCTGCAGACTGAATGTACATTACAACTAGTACTACACCTTTGTGATAGAGATAGAGAACAAAGGATGTATAGCAGATCTTCTATTCTTTGTCTATGATTTCCAGGAAATCCCAGTGCAAGTGACAAGTGCTATTAATGTTGCAGAAAAAGAATTAAGCGAAATAAAATGCAAAGTTAGATATTCCAATATTAAGGCAATTTCGGGTTGCATTAAATATGGTAAATTCAGGTTTCTCGTTCCATTAAATCGTGATGATGCTAAAAATTAGTGATGTGAACCCATCCACCTCAAACTCGTAGGAGCTCTAAATTCAAGTTTACCAAAGTATATGCATAGGTTAGGTTAGGTTAGTGAAGAGGGCTGCTGGGAACGCGACCAGCATTAGGCAACCAGTTTGGGCCCATTTGCCAACCTCATAGACAATCACACACATTCACACTTACACCCATGGCACTGACGGGATTCGAATCCTCAGGCCCCGTAGCACGCCGCTTTTTGGCCTGACGCCTTAGCGAGCAGAGCTACCGTGCCCCCAAAGAAGTATATGCATTCTAGTTATATATTTTATTTCCTGAATAATGTGAATGAATTGATTTGTTAGGGGTTCAATTGAAAGCAATCGCACGGATAACGATGGAAAACATTTTTTCTCAAGCGACAATAATACTTTTTCTTCAATTAAAAATAAATAATTGTCACTGTTTTGATTGTGAAATTCCAAATGATATTTTGAAAAATATAGGTAGTTCATGAGTAGTTACGCCATTTTTTGCCGTGAGGTGGCTATTTAGTTGGTTATGTTGAATGTTTTCGTAGTAAGGAAATTAGAAATAGCCCTCATAATGTGTAAAAATTAAAAGTGGTAATTTTCTGTTAGTTGCTTTTATATTTTCTGTTAGTTGCTTTTATATTTCCTAGTGATTGTGGTAGTTTATACTAGTTGTTTGCTCCCTTTAGTTTCAACTGTTTTAAATTTGAAAACTGCTTTCAATTTGACAGGTTAAAATATGCTCGTATGAATAAAGATGGCGTTCCATTTGTGATCTACTCCCAATTACTTGGAAGTACTAATTAGGAAAAATGGAACACGGCAATTATATAAATATATGTTTATTTTGAGCATTCTTTAGCATTATTATTTTATAGGATTTGGCATTATTTAGCATTAAATAAAATTGAATCTAGTATTATTCCAAAAAAATAAATGGCAGCACTGGTCATCACGGTCATCAAGCTGCGGAAGCTACGACGGGCTGGCCATCAAATGCCAGTGGGAAAATCCAAGAAGACTGCGTATCTCTGCTCAGATTTTAAAATAGAAGAACACGGCCGTTGGATCGAAACATTTGGAGGTGTTTCCTGCAAGATACCAACGCCCGAGAGGTCTGTAGTTCTAAGAAGACGACAATTATGTGCACAGCTGATTATTCATTACTTCGAACCTGGTCATATATTTATGGGTTCAGACAATTTGCACCACCAAATAAACCTATACTTAGAAAGAACGTGTGAAAGAATGATGATTATAGAAAGAACGTGTGAATTTGGTGAATTTATTTAAGTGTTTAGGATAGTAAAGAACTATATTAATATTGAAACTATGAAATTAAAAGCGAAATTTCAGCGATTTTTTTCTGAAATTGTGGCAATTAGAGCTGTGAAAGGAAATTTTACGTTAAAATGTAAATTAGCATATGACGAAGTCAATAAATTCAAGGAGTTTGATTTCATAAAAGTTGCCTACATGAGAAAAAGCTATTATAATTCCGACTGCACAAAACTTCTTGAAGAAACGAACAACCAAAAACTTTTAAAAAAAATTCTCGATTAGTAAGAAGAAAATTTGGAGGGATTTGTCAGAGCCTTCGCAAAAGGTAAATGAACAACAAAGTGAAAATAAAAAAACCAAGCAAAGTGCAAAAGTTCGTTAGCAACTTCCATTATTTTTCATGTTGAATAAAGTTTATCTCAAGTATGGGACAAAAAAATAATATACAATGATTTATTATAATAATAATGGACTAATATTAGAGAGCCGAAATCAAATTGACCAACAAACGAACTGCTTTATGTGTATGGACTTATATTGTACGCCTTTGAATTTGGTTTTTGTGTCAAACGGGTTGTCAAATTAATATTTTTATCTGTTTATTTTGATGGAACTTTTGATTACTCTTTCACTATTTAAGAAATAGTTACTGTTTCACTATGAAGATTGGGTTAATGGCTCATCCGTAGGAAATTTGTAGCATTGGGGACGACTTATGATCATATTAAAAAACTCAGCATTCTGTTTGCTTATTTACAACGATAATGCAGGAAAACTTGTTTTTTACCGTTTTATTAAATAATTGTTTTAATATAAGGCTTATATTTCTCCCTTTTGGAACAAAAAGTCCAAGTGAATAAAACTATCTGCCAGTATCCACATTACTCAACCGTATTTAAAAACAGTTCTTTTAATAGTGTACTATCCATTTTTAACGATTTCGAAAACATTATGGCACACCTTTTGTGTACATTCGAAACAAGCCTAAATTCTAGCTATTACTGTAAATGATAACCATCAGTTTGCAATGCAGACATATTTATATCAAATATCTAACGACATAACTTCTAATACTACAGCAAAGTAAGAAGCATCTCCTATTCTTGTTCAAATGAATAAATTCTACCTAGAATTATTTTCTTACGAGAAGTTATTGTTGATAAAATGTATCAATTTTGATAGCAGCATCAAGTGGAAAGCTTTGTTGATGATTTTCAAAAGCGAATCGTTTTTGGTTTTTTCTAAAACAAACCGTTTTTCGTTTGCTAAAACGAACTTGTTTGGTAGTGGAAAACAGTTTGCGAATGAAAAATTGTTTCTCAGCGGAAAGCTGTTTGATAGAGAAACACTGTTTGGCAGCGGCGATTTGTTTCGTATCCGCAGACTGGTTTTTAACGACAAACTGTTAGGATATGGAAAACTGTTTAGCTGCGGGAAATAGATATTCAGGGGCAAAGCATGAAATGAATAACCCTATATAATACGAGGTTGTCAGAATTATTAGGTGCGTATTTTTGCATCTCGATCAAGAGCTGGTTAGGGTAGGTAGCTTTGAAAACAACAAAAGTTGCTGTTGCTTTGAATGCTGCTTACCAGAACCAGCTCTCGATGGCATGCGGCCATGTATGTTGAATCTTTACGACCATATGTACTGATTGATGTATGATTATACGGTTGATCAAGTAGATAATATATTGGAAAATTGGGACAATACAAGTATCAATTCAGTTTGGAAGCGCTTAGTCCTAGCAATGAATGTTTACGATACGATGGTGGAAGATATAATACATAAAATATAAATAAGAAAAACATAATACGTAAAAATGCATTGCACTGAATTAATTGAAGATTATTCAAACTATGAACGATGTTTCTGAATTGAACAACATACATTTCAAATATTTATTCCACAGCATAAAATTTTTTCTTGTCGTTAATAAACTGTTTTTTTCAAACAGTTTTAAACAACAATTATTTTTAAAAAAAAAACAGTTCGGTTTCGTTTTTTGAAAACAACAGAAACGCCCATCACTAGTAGCAATACTGTACAATTGGTATAAAACCTGTTTAATAAAATTCGTATAAAACTTGATTTATTGCAAAAGCTTGTTAGCGTGCAATAAAGTTGATCTTCAATTTTTATACTGTTTCTATTGCTGAATTGATTTGCTGAATTTGCACGCTCTTTCTGCGTCGCTTTTAATAGAAAAACTTTCTGCAGGAGTAGGAAACAAATGTCTACTTCGCCAAGCGAGTAGTTTCAATAAAAAAATACTTTCACAGCAATTAAACACCTAGTCGACTCAAGTATTAATTGCAATTTCTCCAGATCAGTTAAACACCACACTACGACAACTTTCAAACCCTTTCAATTCGTTTTCGCTAGTTTAATGAGTTCCGTTCCCAGCATTCGCAAACAGGCGGACTAATAATTTCACATCTTCTACTTTTCATTTTCCAGCTCAAGGCTGACTGGACTAGACGTGACTACATTCAAAGTATACTATATACCATCCTCGAACGGGAGATGCCATGGAAATAATAAATGGTTCAGTTCAGTAGACGGCCTTTTTAAATTTAATTGTTGGTTTCACTTATTTTCCTGAAATATAGAAGTCTAAGCATTTAAGTTGCTACGCCGTATCTTGTTGCCCGCAACCATAGACAATTTCCATTCCTGATGGGAAAATTCTTTCGTTTCGACGAGTCCGTTTTTCATTTTCGAACTTTCAATAAGGATGTTGCGTTGTTGTTATTGTTGTTGCTAGGATAATGATGACAATAATGTTGACGCCAGCAAACCAGTAAATCACTGGAGAATGTAAATAAGAGAGACCAAAGTACCAAAATGTAATGGTCTGGAAAATTAGTTGTGACTCGATATTTTTGGTTCCTTGACATTTTAAGATAAGTTGCTTAATAATTGTTTTCGGTTTGCATTGATACACATCATTTGTTTGAATACATTTTAGATTTGGGCTAATATGATACTAAACAACTAAATTTGCATTAATTAATTAAAATTGAAACCTAAATCGAAACAGATACGTTGTCTTCCGATGAATTGCAGTAAAATTAAGTATTTATTTTTAATTATAACATCAAATGCAATTTTTCCATCATCTATGTTTTTTTTTGTTTTTACACAAAAGTATTACAAATTCCTACGAGATTATCCAACAAAGAATTCAAATTAAAAACCAATTTCTGGAAATGAAGTTGCAGAAAGTTTGAAGTGAATTCAGTACTTTTCAATCGCTTCGTAGCTAACGCTACGTGATTCAAAACACAGTGGTAGTGTCTGGCCTTTCCATACCCAATATACCTAACTTATTTCTTTGTGAAGAGCCACCGAAAAGAAAGTTTATCCGTTACAAACTCCATACATCCATAGATACACAAAAAAGCCAGCGAAGCTGCAAGTCACTGATTATAAGGCAATTTGCATACTTCATAGAAAAACTGAACAGTTGAATTTAGTGAGGAACGGAAAACTTTTCTCGATTGTTTGCTTAATTTGAACTAATCCGTATATTTTTTTGATGATTACTGTTTTTCCTTTATATACTATTTCCAGCTTCGTATATATGCCCAGTATCTTATAGTTAATTGAATGAGCTTATTATAACATGTTTTGTAAGTATGCAGCTTACAATATTTCGCCCAATTAGCATGTTTAAATACAATTCTGTGGAATAGCTCGCGCACAGCTCTGGTTCATGGTCTCGAATAGATAAATTCACTCGACGGATTACTAGCAGATCATTTAATGTTAATCCGAATGAAATTGGAAAAGCGATGCTTGTAATTCACCCGGAAAAAAATTCTCGTTGAAAAACTTTTAATGAGGAATATTTGTTAGGATGATCGTCGTGAATGATACTTAAGCTTCGTATACTTATTATCACTGAATTTGAGTGGTGATAGATATTTGAAATTATTTAACACATCTGTTTGTGTAATTGTGTAATGCTTGATACTTATAAGTTTGCGAACTATTCTTTTTATGTTCGGAAGAATTTATTTTTTCAATAGCATTACCAAAGAAGCTTTGAAGTGGTCAGCATGATAGCTTGGTGTCCTAAAATCACCAGCAAGCGTGCCTATTTTGAGGACTCTTTAAGTATCCACTTTGGAGCCGTTTTCAGTGGTGAAAAAACCATCATATGCTCTGTGTACCCACAAAGTGATAAACAACTCCGACCGCTAAAATAATAGAAAACACTCTAAAATAATAGAGCATTAAGGTAGTTTTAGGGGAAGTTGGTGAACAATAAACCAACTATTCTCAGTCAAACCTGAGCTTGAAAAGTACCGAGATATAGCTTTGAAATGCATCAGATTATCATGTACTTCAAGCAAACATGCGATAGTGTAGATACAATTATATTGTATCAAACTCGACTCCACAAATAAGGTTACAATGATGAGCCCTGAGTCTCAATCGAAACTGACGGTGAACTTTAATACGAACTTGATAACTGACTCGGGCTTAAAGTAAAGTCTCTGCTATTTAATGTCGGAAAATTACCAGCCGACACGACATTTTCACTTCTATTCATGTCAATACAATTGCTATTGAGTGCAACATTTAGCCCATATCCGAAACCAGAAAACGCACAGTGAAGTCGTGAAGCAGAGCTAATTGGCAGATAAAAAGTGAATGAAATATCAGGTCACGAGTAATTCCAGAGGATCCGAAGGAAAGCAAATAAGATATCTTCAATCCTTTGGCGGTCACGGGCATTTTAATGAATTTTCAAGTACCCATGCAGAGTACAGTTTTGTTAAAAGTAAGTACTGGAAATGAAAATGATAAAGAATTGGAAACTCCGAACGCTATGTGGGCGCTGAGTGCCTAAAAGTAGGCAAGGTTTTTTTTCACATTTCGATATGCCATAGCTTCTGACAGAAATATTGAAACATCGTGAAATTTGTAGAGCGTATTGATGTTGACTAAAACTATAGATGCATGAACTTTAAAAACTGTGCAGGTAGCCTTTTAGCTACGATAGGCAAGCGAAGAAAAATTCTTCAAATCATCGATCCTTCCGAAAAATTATTATGAAATCTTATGAAAAAAAATAATGATCTGATCAAAACACTAAAAGTGAAAATGCCAAAAAAAAAAACAATGCTATCCCTCAAAACAAAAAGAGAAGGAGCTCGAACCTCATCATCAGAGATGGCCACTACTTCAATTTAATTGTTGAAGAAGCCAACACATCAGGCTCTGAGGATACTTTCAGTTCGGAAGAAAGCTCCTCTGGCATGTCAGTTATTCTGAAGCCTCCACAGTATGTCCTAAACCAACTCAACCCAAAACTGTTGCAAAAGTGTTTTCCCACGCTGAAACAGCAAAGTACCTGGGGAGCGAGGAATTTCATTCACTAAACTCCAGAAAGCAGTCCAAGAAAAAACCACCTACAACGCTTCAGCTTTGCCACAAGCTTCAAAACTGAGCCTTACTTTATTATCAGACCTCTGCTCAAGAAGAATAATAAGTAAAAGCCCCAAAGGCAGCCCCAATCATTCTTCGCCAGTCCGAATAGTGGACAGTGCTGGTATGAGTATTGAAGCAACGCAATGGGGAGATTGTTTCAACTAAAAGGATATATTTGGCACTTAATTTATGCTGAAATCGCCAAGTAACCAAACTAAGATTGTCAAATCTGAAATCCTGCCTGAATTATAGGTGCAAACCATACTTAATAGTATCCAGAAGAGAAACAATTCAGCGTTATCATTTGAAGGATATACTGGCTCATCGCAGAGAAAATCAATCCAATCGAAGGTTTTTGCCTCAAAACTTAGAAAGCTTCACCTAACTTATCAAAGTTCCTCTACTGAGGGCAAAACAAAAATGTGCTAACTGTGGCAGCGAGCATCCCGTAAGTTAGAGGGTTTGTCCTGAAAACCCCAAAAATATCAAGAAAACCTTCGCTCAAATAGCTCAAGACAACTTAGCCATCCGTCAAACATCAACCACTTCTAAAAACATACCTCAAACTTCAACTAACCCTTAACCCTCAAATTCTCCAGAACAAATGAGACAATTCCTGAACACGTTACAGGTTCAACCTCATTCGATGATAAATGACGGCATAAATGGTACAAGTCATATTCTCTACTCAGTCTTTTCCAGTATCTTGTCCTCTGTCGCATTTCTTGCATCATGGTTTGAGCCGATTTTCTGAAACAAAACTTGCTATTTATACTTATAATGAGTCTTTGAACTCATTACTTTTTATTAAACTACCCTCAGTAATTATCCACCAACTAATATTAATTTTCTGTGAAAATCAGTAAAAATATAGCCATAAATCGGGCTCAATAGGCTACAAACATAGTTTGTACACGTAAGAAAGATCCGACTCGGAAAGCTTACTTAGGTTTTTTTTGGTCGATAGTGGTGTAAAGTCAAGGTTGCTGAAACTATGTATTAGAGTCGGACCGGAATACCTTTTATTGCATCATTAATCGGGAAACTGGGTCAGCATGTTCAATATATTAGTTAAGAGAAACTTCTCACAAATTATTCTAAAAAAATTTCACACATTTCACAAGTCATTACGTGAAGCTAATGAAGGCAACTGCTCTTAAAAAGTTTCAGTTTTACTATAGCAAATAAATACACGAATTTAAGTTTGAAGAGCACAATTTACATAATAATATAACTGACAAATAACACTGGTCAACAAAATTTAGTAACCAGAAAAATAATTACTAATTTTGAAACACCTACCTAACCTGAATACCAAATAATATTTATTCTTATTTGATCAGATCTAGTTTTTGTGTTGCAGCTGTTAATAATAATCGTTTTTGGTTTTGTTTTTCAGTAAAGTGACTGTTTTTCGTGTTTGTTGTGTAGAGTAATTCTTAAACTATGTCAAGAAAGTGTAAAAATGATCTTGACAAGTTCTGTTACATTTGAGGTGAAATAACTTTTATAAGTCAACAGAGAAATTTAGCAGCATTAGTAAAAAAAATTGTATGAAAATTATTTTGGCTTTCCTGTCATATCTGTTGTGTAACGTGCGTGGGACTTCTGACGGGAAGGGTAAAAAGATCTCGATTATGCCTTTCGGAATTCCTATGATTTGGGTGGAACCTACAGACCATTCATCAAACTGTTATTTTTGTCTTACTTATACAAAAAGTATAAGAATTAAAATTAAAAAACAAGTTAAGTATCCTGACGTGTTATCTGCCAAAAGACCGATTCCTCACAATGAAAATCTACCTATACCAGAGCCACCTCAGCGACCCGATCTATCAACTGAATCAGAGAAAGCAGATAATGCCAGTATCGATCCTGATTTTCAAGTAGCTTCCTAATCGATTTGTCTCAATGAAGAAAAAAAACCACATCTACTGTCTTAAGGAGATCACAATGATTTAGTTCGTGGTTTACGTTTGTCAAAACAACAGGTAGAACTATTGGGGTCTAGATTAAAAGGATGGAATTTATTGCAACCAAGCACAAAAATAACTCTCTTTCGCCATTGAGACGAAGAGCTGAAAAGTTTTTCCTCTCAGGATAACGATCTTATATTTTGTAACAATGTTTGTCGCGTTATAAATGTTTTGGGGATACAATACAAAATTGAAAAATGGCGTTTATTTATCAATTCTTCAAAAACAAGTTTAAAGGCTGTTCTGTTACATATTGGTAATAAACTTCTTTCCATACTGATAGGTCACGCTGTTAACATGAAAGAATCGTATGAAAACATGAAATTTATTTTAGAAAAGATCGAATATAACAAACATCAATGGAAGCTTTGTGGAGATTTGAAAGTTGTTGCCCTTCTTTTAGAATTGCAACTTGGGTATACAAAATTCTGTTGTTTATTTGTGAATGGGACAGTAGAGATAGAAAAAATCTTTATTTTAAGAAAAATTGGCCCAAAAGACAATCTCTTACTCCATGACTGAAAAATGTAAAACATGCTCCTTTAGTAAAACCTGATGATATAGTTTTACCACCTCTCCACATAAAACTTGGCCTGATGAAAAATGTTGCGAAAGCAATGGATCGAGATGGTGCTGAATTGTTATACCTGAAAGAATAATTTCCCAAAATCAGTGAGGGTAAAGAGGGCATATTTGTAGGTCCCCAAACCAGACAAGTAATACACGATAAATCATTTAAAGAAAAACTCAACGATCTAGAAAAACCAGCTTGGAAATCATTTATAAAAATCACCGAAAATTTTCTAGGAAATCACTGATCAAATGACTACGAAAATATAGTAGAGGAACTTTTAGTTAACTATAGGGCAGTAGGCTGCAATATGTCCCTAAAAATACATTTTTTACATTCATATTTGGACTTTTTCCCCACAAATTTGGGTGAAAGATTCTACCAAGATATTTGTACAATAGAAAAACGATACCAAGGAAAATGAAGTGCAAATATGCTGGCGGAATATTTTTGGGGACTACAACGCGACGTTATTGATGGAAAAAGTCATAAAGTAATACTTATATTTATATTGTAACATTGATTATGATCTAATTTTTGTTAAAAAATGTGTAGTTAAAAAATAATGAAAAATTCATATTACAATATAACTATTCGTGTCTAAAATATTTGACTACTAATTCTACTTTACTTGACCTCATTCTTAAGAAAATCAGCTACAATTTTTCTTGTTACACGCAAAAAATGATTTTATGTTTACCAGTGTAATTAAAGACTAATTGATTTTCAAAAAACATTCAAAACACACAAAAATCGTACATCAAACAAATTTACTTTGTTGCGGTAGCTAAATGAATAAGTCACATTGCAATTCCTGAGCTACAACTTACATGCCCACAGAGTCCGCTTTGTCTATCGATTTTTTGCTTCTCCTTTAATATGGTCTACGATGAAGCTTACTGCAATTCCACCCATTGCATTGTGGCTAGAATTATATTTGGCCTTATACTGACTTTGATATTTTCCCTTGTTGACGACGAATAAACGGATTCCGTTGCGAATTGTTTGAATGTTTCAGATGTTTGTTTAAGTGGTTTGGACCCATACAAGGTATTTGTTTCTTGCTCGTCCAAGTCATACAGGCATTCCGCTAAAGGGCCTACTCTCGTGCTATGTTGTGGATATGTGCGGGTATACATAGATGTATGGCTCATGCCGAGTGTTTGACTATGAATTTGGGATTAGCAAACAGAAGTTGAATCTGAAATCAAAAGTTAAGCATTTGAAGGGAACAACTTTAAATGAAATTTCTCTGGAATTTTCGCTGTGAATGCCTTCGAGATTCTAAGGTGAAATCGAAAGTATTCTTGGACTGGTTGGAAATAAATACATTTGCTAATAATATGTGTCCATGTTGATTTACGACCACCTGATAAAACTACCTGATCGGAGTAATATCACGTCGAGCAGCCCTTCAAGTGTAATTGACATCAGCAACTTATACCTCATCGGTCATTATTGGAAGTGCTACGTGAATGCCCCGTAAGGAAATCGATTTCGATAAGTTCTCACTGTACCGGTAACTACAGTGAGCACGTCAGTGTCACGTTTGTGCTTTTATGCCATAATATCGTATGTAACCACAGGATATTAATGTTCCTGCCTTTCGATCGACGCAATGAAGACAACACTACATACCTTGATTTTGTCGAACAGCTAAAAGTATAAGGTGAAATCATTTTCGTCACTAGGTAGCCGGTGCTGCCAAGCATTGAAAGGACCGAATTTTTTTGAAAACCTTGCATTGTAAATCCTTAACTAAGCTTTCCAGTGCATCTTATGATCTAAGTTTTTCATAATACAAATTCTGATGTAAATGTCTATATATTCCTTAACGCGTTTTGTGTATCCTCGCTTTTTCTTTGAATCGGCAGCACTTTTCTACAATATTCATGGTTTTACTTTTACTCCTTGATCCAAAAAGAATATTTGTTCACCTTTGGACACGTCTCGCAGCCAAAGGCATATTTATCGCAATAAAGTTGCTTTTGGCCATAAAAAGTTTTACAGCTCCGAAGAGATTACGATGAATTTCCGTCATGTCGAACTAACACCCCGTACCCCTCTGGCAGGAAAAGTTCCGTTTACTGGAAAATTCTATGTGGTAGGTTGCGAAGCACCTGCCTAGAATAAATGTTGACATCTTCGTTGGTTCTGTTGTCTCGTCCTTGTACTTACCTACATACTCACTACCACGTATCCGAGTGTTCTATCAGCGTTCGATACATGCGAGCCATAAGGTGGATTCGACGTTCGACGGAACTGGATTTTTGTATTCTACAGACTAGACGGCGACATTGCTTCTCAAATTAGAAAACCATAAATATAAATGTGACTTTGGGAAGTATTGTGTCATCAGTTGTTCGTTTTTTTCGATGGGATGCAATCAAGCGTTCAGGAAAATGTGAAGTTAATAAAGAGGCAAATGGTGAGATTGGCATTGCTTATCGGTAAAACAGGAAATTGAAAGGTGCGATGAATTTGATGATAGTTTGGTGTAGAAGTTTTTGAAAACAGTTGGTTTAAAGTGGAAAGTTAGGATGTTTGGAAGGGGTCTACTTCAAGAAAATGAAGACCCTGAATAACCAATTCTTTGTCAAAACACCTGACAGATTTACTGCCAGTTTTCGATTTTACTCCTGTTTTCGTGACTCCCAGATAAAACAGACTTCAGATTAAAAAAAGATACTTAATACTTTTAAAATAAGATGCCACGAGTAGAATTCGGCTCTGGAAGAGAGTTAATAAAGTATACGCTGGAAATAAAGCACTGCGATTCTCTGTACTAGATATAAGATACTCCATTAGAGAGCCAGAATATTCGTGCCTACATAGCTCTTAGCTTTTCCAAAGCTCAACATAATTTTGAGTTAATGAAAATGCAAATGAAATGATTCAGGCGATACTCACTGCAAAATCGAATCAATACTTTTTGAAATGGATAGCTTGGTGCAAAACTATATCTAATTGAAAAATCATGTAGCAAATAATTTGCTAATGGTAACAATTGCCGGTATTATGTTGTCTAATGCATGTGAACGAAAATTCAACGGGTACTACAAGTGCCCATTGGCTGTTATGAATTATTTAAGCATGAAATGGAATGGAATTGAAATTGAAGTAAAGTTTTTTTTGCTGACAGAAAATAACTTTAATAGAAGTTTTATAAATTAATGTTAAGAGTGGAGCGGTTGATGTTCCTAGTCAGGCATATACCTTCTGAATATTTGAATTCGAGGACACCGGCTTCTTATTATCCTACACAAGTTAACGCACAGATGATGATGAAATTTTCTTTGAGAAAATAAATTGGTATAAAAAAATGTTGCGCATAGGACCCGGCAGAAAGATTTTGATGATATAAATACTTGTAACTTACCTATTTTTTGCTTTTTACTAATGTTCGAAGAAGAACATTAGTATTAAAATCACTTTGGCCAAAAATTCATATTTCTATATATATATATATATATATATATATATATATATATATATATATATATATATATATATATATATATATATATATATATATATATATATATATCTATATATATATATATATATATATATATATATATATATATATATATCATCAAAAAATTTCAGTGAAAAAACCTCAGGAACGCGCCATTCGATTGAGCTGAAATTTTCAGGACACATTAGTGTATATGCAGAATAGTGCCAGGTCTCACAAAAAGTTAATAATCTTTAACCCTTTGGCGCCGGCAGCCATTTTAGTGATTTTTTTAATATACCTATTATTCCGTACACAAATAATTTTTGCAAAAATAAAGTTGACGACATAAATTTCGAACAAGTTTTACATGTGAATCGGATAATGTTTTGGAATTTTTTAACCCCATGTGTGCGCTGGGTGCCTAAAAAGAGAACGGGAAAATTTGAAAATTTTTAAATTGCGATAACTTTTGACAGAGCTATTCCATGATTACGAAATTTTCAGGACATGTTTGTTTTATTTAGTTGTAGATAAATATTTGCGTGCTGGCAACCCTGTAGCTAGGGCAGGCACTGAAAGTGAAAACCTCCAAATCATCGTCTCTCTTGAAAAAATGTCGTTTCTTAAAAAAAAAGCCACTCATATGTAAATTTTGTGCTTTGTTTACATAAACAAAAAAAAAATTGATATGGTATAACGGGCACGCCTGGTAACCCTTGCCCAAGTTACCTATATTTTTAGCATCAAAAACTTCTGTTCACGGAAACTCACGATCCGATGAATAGACTTTATTGAAATTTGCAGAATGTATTGGTCTTAAATAGGACCAGGTCTGATAGAAGTGATTTTGAAATGCGGGTGATTCTGTGCCAGTGGTGCCATCTTAAAAAATCACTAAAAAAGATAACTGCTTTTAGCCCTATAAATTCTGATTGAATCGTTCGATTTTGACGAAATTCACACAGTAGCTGGACCTTATTTTATGGTAGAAATTTAGTTGAAAAATTCGGTTGGAGCTGCCAGCTATGATAATTTTGGTGTCTTAAATTTGAAAAAATAAAAATTTGGAAGTGAAAATATTCAAACCATCGAATATCCTAAAATATTTCCGTTTCTACAATAAAACCAATCTGTATACAAATCTTATGCTTAATCTGCACAGTCAAAGTAAAACTTTGAAAATTTAATGTCGGACAAGAACGGTAACCCTTTTTCAGTTAACCTATATTTTTAGCTTCAAAAACTTCTGTTCACGGGAACTCACGAATCAATAATCAGATAGAATTGAAATTTACAGAATGCATTGGACTTAACTAGGGCTAAGTCTGATAGAAGCGATTTTGAATTGTAGTCAACTCTGTTTCAGTGGTGCCATCTTGAAAAATTACAAAGAAAAAAACCTCTAGCGCACCTGAACCGCTAGAAACACTAATGTTCGAAGAACAGTAGAAGAATCGTGCAGGTTTTGAGTGCATATTCCACCACATGCGCTGCTTATTACGGCCAAATTGTTTCAAATGCCATGTTTTACTTTTGTCTCAAGAATGCATTATAACTCATATGGTAGAAGGTTTCAGATATTACCACTGGCATGAATTTCAACGTTTATGAGAGCAAAACACGGGTTAATTATATTCGTTATCAATTGCTTATTTCACAAAATTTTGAAAGCAGCATCTCATATAATATCAATGAAGAAAATGCTCAGTGCTTGCAGCACTGTAACTGAAGTTGGAGTTTGGGGCTGCGATCCGAAAAATTTGCAGAACTTTGGGAATTGAAACATCGGTTATTTATTTTCATTGTAAATGTTTCCGGTATGAATACTAACTGTAAGCATTTATTGATACAAAAGTAGCACAACCGACTCGTGCTGGCAACCTTTCGCCAGTATCAAAGCCAAGAATATATCACATCTGCTTCACGTTGTTATATTACATTTGAAGTTATAGGAGTATAAAGAAATTTAGGGTTACCTGCAGCGAGTTTTTTCAAATAATCGAAAGCTTAATATTTGCTGTTTATTGTCACTACAATATCATTACCAATTGAAAATTCTACGATAAAACCGCTTAATAAAGATATTGCAAGCAAACACAAAACCAACAATAGCTGGCAATCCTATGATGGCTTTTCAACCAAATTTGGCTTGAATAATGTTTATAATAGGTTCCAGTAATTGTATGAAATTCGTATTGATTTCATGACTGCACTGGAAGTTATAGGGCAAAAAGTTTTATTTTCCTGAGCGAATTTTCACAAAAAGACACAAAAATTACCATAGCTGGCAGCACCAATCGAATTTTTCAACCAAATTTCCACCAAACAGAGATTAGAGTAAGGTTCAGCTACTGTGTCAATTTCATGAAAATCTGGTAACTTATTCACATTTCATAGGGCAAAAAGCAGTTTTTTTTCTTTGTAATTTTTCAAGATGGCACCACTGGAACAGAGTTGCCTACAATTCAAAATCGCTTCTATCAGACCTGGCCCTACTTAAGTTCAATGCATTCTGTAAATTTCAATTCTATCTGATTATTGATTCGTTAGTCACCGTGAACAGAAGTTTTTGAAGCTAAAAATATAGGTTAACTGAGAAAGGGTTACCGTTCTTGTCCGACATGAAATTTACAAAGTTTTACTTTGACTGTGTAGATTAAGCATAAGATTTGTATACAGATTGGTTTTATTGTAGAAACGGACATTTTTTTGGATATTCGATGGTTTGAATGTTTTCACTTCCAAATTTTTATTTTTTCAAACTTAAGACACCAAAACTATCATAGCTGGCAGCTCCAACCGAATTTTTCAACCAAATTTCTATCAAACGTGGCTTGAAGTAAGGTGCAGCTACTGTGTGAATTTCGTCAAAATCGAACGATTCATTCAGAATTTATAGGGCTAAAAGCAGTTACCTTTTTTAGTGATTTTTCAAGATGGCACCACTGGCACAGAATCGCCAGAATTTCAAAATCACTTCTATCAGACCTGGTCCTATTTAAGACCAATACATTCTGAAAATTTCAATAAATTCTGCTCATTGGATCGTGAGTTTCCGTGAACAGAAGTTTTTGATGCTAAAAATATAGGTAACTTGGGCAAGGGTTACCAGGCGTGCCCGTTATACCATATCAAATTTTTTTTTTGTTTATGTAAACAAAGCACAAAATTTACATATGAGTGGCTTTGTTTTTAAGAAACGACATTTTTTCAAGAGAAACGATGATTTGGAGGTTTTCACTTTCAGTGCCTGCCCTAGCTACAGGGATACCAGCACAATCATTAAAACGTACACTAATCTACAACTAAATAAAACAAACATGTCCTGAAAATTTCGTAATCATGGAATAGCTCTGTCAAAAGTTATCGCAATTTAAAAATTTTCAAATTTTCCCGTTCTCTTTTTAGGCACCCAGCGCACACATAGGGTTAAAAAATTCCAAAACATTATCCGATTCACATATAAAACTTGTTCGAAATTTATGTCGTCAACTTTATTTTTGCAAAAATTATTTGTGTACGGAATAATAGGTATATTAAAAAAATCACTAAAATGGCCGCCGGCGCCAAAGGGTTAAAGATTATTAACTTTTTGTGAGACCTGGCACTATTCTGCATATACATCAATGTGTCCTGAAAATTTCAGCTCAATCGGATGGCGCGTTCCTGAGATTTTTTCACTGAAATTTTTTGATGATATATATACATATATATATAGAAATATGAATTTTTGGCCAAAGTGATTTTAATACTAATGTTCTTCTTCGAACATTAGTAAAAAATGCTTTTTGCCCTATGAAATGTGAATAAGTCACCAGATTTTCATGAAATTGACACAGTAGCTGAACCTTACTCTAAACTCTGTTTGATAGAAATTTGGTTGAAAAATTCGATTGGTGCTGCCAGCTATGGTGATTTTTGTGTCTTTGGTTTTGAAAATTCGCTCAGGAAATTAAAACTTTTTGCCCTATAACTTCCAGTGCAGTCATGAAATCAATACGAATTTCATACAATTACTGGAACCTATTATAAACATTATTCAAGCCAAATTTGGTTGAAAAGCCATGATAGGGTTGCCAGCTATTGTTGGGTTTGTGTTTGTTTGCAATATCTTTATTAAGCGGTTTTATCGTAGAATTTTCAATTGGTTATGATATTGTAGTGACAATAAACAGCATATATTAAGCTTTCGATTATTTGAAAAAACTCGCTGCAGGTAACCCTAAATTTCTTTATACTCCTATAACTTCAAATGTTATATAACAACGTGAAGCAGATGTGATATATTCTTGGCTTTGATACTGGCGAAAGGTTGCCAGCACGAGTCGGTTGTGCTACTTTTGTATCAATAAATGCTTACAGTTAGTATTCATACCGGAAACATATACAATGAAAATAAATAACCGATGTTTCAATTCCCAAAGTTCTGCAAATTTTTCGGATCGCAGCCTCAAACACCAACTTCAATTACAGTGCTGCAGGCACTGAGCATTTTCTTCATTGATGTTATATGAAATGCTGCTTTCAAAATTATGTGGAATAAGCAACTGATAACGAATATAATTAACCCGTGTTTTGCTCTCATAAACGTTGAAATTCATGCCAGTGGTAATATCTGAAACCTTCCACCATATGAGTTATAATGCATTCTTGAGACAAAAGTAAAACGTGGCATTTGAAACAATTTGGCCGTAATAAGCAGCGCATGTGGTGGAATATGCACTCAAAACCTGCACGATTCTTCTACTGTTCTTCGAACATTAGTGTTTCTAGCGGTTCAGGCGCGCTAGAGTTTTTTGTATTTTACTCTCAAATCGTTTACCTTTAGAATAGAATGTGGAAAACTTTTTAAGTAACCGATATCATTCACCTGAAGAACATGTTTTGTTTCTGAATTTAGAAAAAACAATCTAAAATAGGTATAAAATAAGTACATTCTATGGAACTCACATGGAATACTGAAATATAAGTTTTGAAACAGTTCATATGTCCTTTTAAAAAAGTACTTAAAATTTGATAAATTTGTCCTTTTTTCTGCTTTTTCACTCAGAAACAGATAAACAGTATGGGTGAAAATTTAAATAAAAAACACTTATGAGTTTCATGTAGTTTTTGGCATGTTAAATGCTTAAATTAAGAGCTTTAGATAGATTGTTTTTACAACTATAAAATTGAATTGAGACTTATACATGAAATCAAACGAACTTAATGCGAAGAACATTAGTATTGAAATCGATTCGGCCAAAAATTCACATTTCCATTTATATATATATATATATATATATATATATATATATATATATATATATATATATATATATATGGAAATGTGAATATATATATATATATATATATATATATATATATATATATATATATATATATATATATATATATATATCATCCAAAAAATTCAGTGACTATTTCTCGGGAACGCGCCATTCGATTGAGCTGAAACTTTCAGGATACATTGGTGTATATGCAGAATAGGTCCCTAAATGTCAATTATCTTTAACCCTTTGGCGCCGGCGGCCATTTTAGTGATATTTTTAATACACCTATTATTCCGTACACAAATAATTTTTGCAAAAATTAAGGTGGCGGAATGAATTTTGAACGTGTTTTAAATGTGAATCGGATAGTGTTTTGGAATTTTTTAGCCCCATGTGTGCGCTAGGTGCCTAAAAAGAGAACTGGAAAATTTAAAAATTTTTAAATTGCGATAACTTTTGACAAAGCTATTCAATCATTATGAAACTTTCAGAACATATTTTTATTATTTAGTTGTAAATTTGTGTAGCTTTTGATGAGCATGCTGGCAATCCTGTAGCTAAGGCAGGCGCTGAAAGTGAAAACCTTCAAATCATCGACTCTCCGGAAAAAATGTCGTTTCTTAGAAAAAAGCCACTCGTATATAAATCTTATGCTTTGCCAACACAGCCATAGTAAAAAATTTGAAATTTTACAACGGGCACGCCTATTAACCCTTTCCCTATTAACCTATATTTTTATCATCAAAAACTTCTGTTCACGAAAACTCACGATCCGATAATCAGAATTGATCGAAATTTACAGAATATATTGGTATTTAACAGGACCAGATTTGATAGGAGTGATTTTGCAATGCGGGCAATTTTGTGCCAGTGGTGCCATTTTGAAAAATCACTAAGAAAAATAACTGCTTTTGGCCCTATAAATTCTGATTCAGTCATTTGCTTTTGACGAAATTCACATAGTAGCTGAACCTTACTTGAAACCACGTTTGGTAGAAATTTGGTTGAAAAATTCGGTTGGAGCTGCCAGCTATGGTAATTTTGTGTCTTAAATTTGAAAAATTCCAAAAGAAAATAAAGTTCTTTGCCCTATAGCTTCCAATACAGTCATTGAATCATAACGAAATTCAAATGGCAAATAAAACTTATTGTAAGCAATGTTCAGTAGAAATTGAATTTCAAAACAATGATAGGGCTGCCAGCTATGGTCGTTTTGTATTTTTTGGCATACCTTTAGTAAGCGATTTTATCATAGAATTTTCAAATCGTAATGCTCTTATAGTGAAAATAAACACCAAATATTAAAATCTAAAAAATTTAAAAACTTTTGCGAATGGTAACCCTGAATTTCTTTGCATCCCTATAACTTCCAATGCAGTCATTGGGGCAATACGAAATTCGCACAACAGGTTGACTTCAACGTAAGGCAGATGCGACATATTTTTTGCTACGGTGCTAGCAAAGAGCTGCCAGCACTAGGCCTTTTTGTTATTTTCGTTCCAATAAAAGCTTGCAAAAAGTATTTTCATCGCAAACATTTGCAATGAAAATAAGTAAACAATGTATAAATTTTCTAAGATCTGTACATTTTTCGGATGGCAGCCCCAAACACCTTTCTATCGCTGTAATTTTCAATGAAGTCATCGAAATTAAATTGGCTTAGGATCTATTATTACTAAGGGTATATTAGTTTAAGTAGGAAAAGCTAGTAGTGGTAGAATACACTCTCAAAATCTGCACAAATCATCTACTGTTCTTCGAAGATTAATGTTTCTAGCGGTTCTGATGCGCTAGGGTTTTTTGTATTTTAGTGACACTTGGCGTTACGGTTTAACGAAGGAAAAAAATAATGTGCTTTTATTGCAACTTTCAAACAAACGTTGTCTGTCTGGGATTTGCATGCGAGTTTTTTGTCAAAAGATAGAAATTTCAAATTAAAATTGCATCAACCTATTCAAATATTTGACCCAATAAGCTGAGATTGAAAGAAAGATAGAGAGAGAGAGAGAAACGATTTGATGCCTCCCATCTTTTTGTAAAAGCTATATCCTTTGTCTTTGCAATACTAGTTTTTATTTTCCACTTGAAAAACCACAGCTGCATAAAAAAATATTCCAAGTTGGACAGAGCTGTGGGTCCATGGTGACAGTATATGTATATGCAGATGTCATCACGAAAACTAAAAAGTTTGGAACATCGTTTTGACGGAAAGTCAGCTGCAAAGAAATTAAAACGAGTTGGACTTAGTCATGATGCCTGAGGAAGCCCTGCAGATCCATGGTAGCCCTGCAGGAGAAAGGACTGGTATTCAACTTCACTGCAAATTCCAGATCAATCAAAAATGATTCTGAAGAACTCTTTATGCCAGACATCGTCGAATGTTTCAATGTCTAAAGGCTGATACTGAGTTAACTTTGAAGCTACATGTTGACAAGTCTCCATTATCTGGTCATTCTTTCGAACGAAAATTTTGACAATGGAGAAAAACGGCAACACTGCTCATTTCTGACGGATAAAATGACAAGAATTTCATTTCCCGATCGATTTTGTCATTGAAAAGACATTTGCCCAACTCAATTTTCAAATTCAAGCACCAAATGCTACTTTTTAGCTCGAAAAAATGAGCCGCACATATTAAATTGGCATGAAATGATTGGAGACATGTGTTAATGTCATCTGGAATTTCAAAACGAAAGCAACTTTCAAGCAGTTTTTCACGCTAGTAAGTACAATTCTTGCTTATTTTCAAGCAAAATTTTCCCTGAAACAAATTTCACGTGAAATTTCGTATGGAAATTTCACGTGAAATCGAAGATAGGAGAGAAAAAAACATGTGCTCTTTTGCAACCTTCAAATAAGTGTTGTCTGTCTGGGCCTTGTATGCGAGTTTAGACCCAAGTAAGAAATTTCGTCAACCCATTCAATTACTTGGTCGAATTAGTTGAGATTGAGAGAGAGACGATGTAATGCGTTGTATCTTTTTGTAAAAAATATTACATTTGTCTTTGTTATAATAATTTTTATTTCCCACTTGAAAAAAATAACACAGCTGGATAAACACATTTTCCAAGTTGGACAGAGCTATTCTGGGGTCCATGGTGGCAGTATATATGCAGGTGTCATCAACAAAACAAGAAAGTTTGGAACATCGTTTTGACGGAATGTCAGCTATAAAAAAATAAAAACGAGTTGGACTTAGGCATGAAGCAAGTCCTGCCGGTATTTTGCAGTGTGAGGAAATACTTGCATCCCCCTCCACTTAATAAGGTAGGCAGACATTGTCCAATGTTTCAATGTCTAAGGTGATTAATCGTGCAGATCTTTTGGTGACAAATGAGCCCTCGATATCGTGATTAACTCGGAATAGCTGCTGGTTTGTTGAACAAACCTCCTACTTGTTAAGGTACTTTTACACTCAAAAATATGCCTGAGTCGTTTTTCCCAAACGATCATAATAAACTGATGGGTATGTACCTCTCAGATAAAGCGGGCTTCATACTTCTCTTTGGTAGAGGAATAACCGTTACTTGTTTTCAGGTAGCCGGAAAGTATGTCTTCTTCAAGCAAGCGTCATATATAAAACAAAGCAAAACCACTGCTTTCCCGCGGGAAACTTCTTGAACATTTTTTTGGCGATGCCATCAGGCTATGATGCTTTGCTAATTTTCAGCTTGCCAACATTGATTGTAATAGAATAAAGCACCTGACAACTAATGCATGGCGAAATTTTTTTTTAGAGTGGGTGCTATGTATTTCCCAACATCACGTATTATACCCCTGATAAGAAACAACTTTAATTATATGTCCCGAGATTATATTTATGGTATGTCAGACTGTATTATATAGAATTTGACACCATGCTGCATAGCAGAGAACCGAATAATGTGAGATAATTAAATTCTGCGATACGTTACATGGAAGAATGAGCTTTGTAGATTGTGATATTATGGTACTGGGTACTATATTTCATGACACAAAGTATTATGTGCGCTATGTTACATGGCACTACGCGCTATCTGTATTTGTTTAGTGAAGGAAAGTAGTGATTTCTCTTGACTCGCAATATACATTAGCATAGAGAGGTCTTTAAAGTAGTGACTTAATCGCTTATTGGACCACAGACTCTACAACAAAGTAACCCATATTAGCTGTGGGATTAATCTCAAACTAATGTTTCTTTGGCGTGCTCGCTTCGATTTCAGCTCAATTCGACTGGGCCGTGAGTTCGTCTAATTGTTTTTAGTTTAAGGTTAAGTTCGCTGAAGAAAAACTTGACCCTAAGTTTTTCCGGAACACGTGCCAGTTCGTTTTATTGATAATGTTATAAATGTTTCCCGCATGGTAATATTTTTTAAGGCAACTTAGACTTTGATGGGAAAAGACATAAACGAGAAGATTAAGGAGCCTGTAGCATAAATGGTTTGGTAATAGAGACTACTCTATCGCCAATAGCCTGACCCAGGGAAGAACTTGCAGAAGATAAAACGTAGGGTTGGTCAATTAAATTAATTTTTACGATTTTCGAAACATAGTTTAACCGATAATATTATTTTTCGCTACGCTGCTTACAATTTCGTTTTTATTCTGTTGAATCATGTTATTGGGCTACTGCAGCGAATTCAGATTCAATTATGGCTCAACAGGTGTAGTTAGAATTAGTTGCTCTTAGAGCAGGGTGCACTAGAAATAACTGGGAAGGCTCCCAGTCTGCCTTAGTGGAGCTCCCTTTTAGCCAGCTCTGATGGCCGCTGGTTTGCCGCTTCGCTGGCTCTGCGCGGCTGTGGTGAGTCTTTGAAAATCGAGATGTACTGAATATATACGGTGTCCCAAAATTTACGCAAGATTTTAATTAAATAGAAAACACCGTTTTTTTTTCAATTGTATGTCTTTTTTTATTAAAACATAATGTACATAGTATAGGATTACATAAGGAATAGCATATCGAGCAAATGTCCTTTACGGCTTTGCTGGCACATACGCACTCTTTTGTCGAAATTTTTCATGACCATTTTGCATAAATGTGGCTCAATTTGGCTGATGCAGCATTGAATCTCCTCCTTCAATGTACGGGCTGATGTGGGATTGTTGATATAGACCTTTGACTTCAAATAACCCCATAGGCAGAAGTCCTAGGGTTTTAAATCACATGATCTAGGGGGCCAATTCCGATCACCAAATCGAGAGAGCATACGACCCGAAAATGTTTCATGCAGTAATTGGATCGTTTCACGGGTTGTATGGCACGTTCCACCATTTCGCTGCAACCACTTGTCGTTCACATCAATATCATCCAATTTAGGTAGAAAGTACTCGGGTATCATGTCGCAATATCTAGCACTAGTAACAGTAACTGGTTGGCAGGCCTCATTTTCGAAAAAGTAGGGTCCAATGATGCCTCCAACGCAAAATACGCACCCAACAGTGAAACGTTGTGGATGCATTTGTTTTTCGACAAGCACATGTGGGCTCTCTGAACCCCCAAATGCGACAATTTTGACGATTAACGAAGCCATCAAGATGAAAATGAGCTTCATCGCTTAGGATTAATTTGTTCGAAAAATCAGCATTCACTTGTTGTTGTTGTTCATCCATTCAACGAACGCTCTTCGCTGTGCATGATCATAGATTGCAGCTCTTGTATCTTGTATATCTTTGGAAGCACGGTGACGTAGATCTTTAGTGAGTATACGCTGTAGAGAGCTTCGTGAAATTTGCAATTCTTGTCCACGACGCCTAATAGATGTTCCTGGACTAGCACCAACACTCTCACACACTGCTTCGATATTATCACTTGAATGGCTTGTTTTTGGACGGCCAGTGTATTTTGCGTCCCCAATTGACCAAGGCTCCCCGAAATTTTTAGTTACTCTCTTCACAGTTGACGAAGTTAAATCAATATTCCGACCATATATTGTACGAAATTTGCGCACTGTAGCAGCAAAGCTTTCATTATTTTTGAAATATTGTTTTTTCGTGTAGCGTTCCATGTCGACTAACCCTAAACTGTAAGCTTTCAAATTGTTTTGTATTTTTGGTTGCCAACACTTTACTGGACAAATGGCGGTAAATTCAAATCTTGTGTTAGTTATGGGACACCTTTTAATGGTATCTGCAATATAGCAAAAAACGAAAAAGGTCGCTGAGATGTGACAAAACATGTTAGCTAGCGAAAGAAGAAGCAGAAGATGGCTTATAAAATACTAAAAAAAAAAAAACACAGAGCCTCCCTTGCTATTTTTCAATTTTTTTGCTCAATGGACAGTTGGCTCTCTTTTGGGCATAATATAACAGCTCTGCTTCCGCTTTAATAGCCACAATATTCTTTCAATTCCTTTTTTTTTAAATATTGTGGCCACAGAATGAATCTTTTTGTCCTTTCATACGGATGAATTTTCTTCTGGGTCAAATCAGTTCCATATTTCCGCGTCTAACCCCAGCAGCGCAGAAACAGCAAAGCGGCAATATAGCACCCGTCGGTGTAAGATAAAAAGGCGCTCTGCTAATGCGGAATAGAGGCCTTCACGGCCATTTGTGGGTTTTTTCTTCAATTAATTTTTTTTAGTCCTTGTTAATTGTTTGCCATCCACACCACTTGGCAGGCTTTTGACTAAGCTTTGGTCTGGTTGAGATGCACCTGTCAAGCCTCGTAAACTCAAGATTCGCTACACTAGAGGTGCGTACATCACACTGATTGTTAATCAAACAATTATGCGGAAAGAAAAAGAAGCTATCTAGTTTTGAAAGCATAGCGGAAGTATCGACATCTATCTAATTCTTGATTAGCACCAAGTAAAAATCAAATACCTACTTGTGAGAGTAACTCTAGTTTGAGTACTCCATCGAACCTTCAAATCAAGCAACTAAATCCAACTATGTATATTCACACTGCACATTCTATCTTTAACAGCAAATAAAGTGAACTGAATCCTTCCATTCACTCTATTCTATCCGCATTGGTCTATTTCATCGAACCGAAGATTACATTATTTGCCAGATTGAATCCTATCGTGTCAATGGTCCATTAATATGATGACTAAATCCTTCCTTAATATCGGCACGTCTCAAGCGTGAAATCTACGCACCATTGAATGAAAATTTCAATGATGGACAGAAAAGACGAAACCAACGGACACTAAATCTTTGCTTTCTTTGAAAAGAAAGAATGACGCTTGGCTGGCTGACTGGCTGGTTAGCCGATATGAAAGGAATCGTCTACAACGGGATTTTTTTTTACCAAATGATCATTCTATCCGTCTAGCCGTATGATGTGAGAAACGGCCAAACGTCATTTCACTCAATGGATGAACGAAGATAAAAGTAATATAGAATAGTATTTCTTGTGAATAAGAAATGATTGTGAGAGTTTCGAGAGCATATAAAAAGAATGGTTTCCTACCATAGGAAAAACATGGAACAAAATACAGTTGGAAGCCACCAAGAAAAATGTCACTTTTAAAATTGTCCCACAATTATTTATTCATGATTGAATTGTCCCCAATTCAATTCTCTGCAGAATATGCAAACATACATTCCGAAAAATATCTTTTGCATTTTTCATTCAACTCTGGAATATTTTAACAGCAATATTAACAATTCATTCGCAGCACCTTTTCTGCATTTAATATTCACCCTTGGTCCGAACGATATCTTCCGCATGAGAATACATATTCACACTTTAACAACTTCTTCATCAACAACTATGTTATACAGAACGTGTTACGTATGAATATTAAAGTCCTTCCGCAATGGACGGACAATAAGTTCCAGACATTGCGTAAAGCAACCGAACGCACCCTATAACATACTCGGCAAGCTCATAAATCGTTCGTTCTATTGCTATTAACTTCCGCTAAAGGCTTTTCCGACCGTAACTGAGCAATTAGCGTACGATAGAAACATTCGTCTATTCTGCACGCCGCTTTGCCAACGAGCAGCGGTTTGCAGCGATTTCTATGCGTTACGTTTTATTGCCTGAACGCACGGAAATCCCATTCATATTATTTCTGCTTCATTTATAATGCCATCTTATCTCCAAGGATATACTAGTATATTACATCGAGAAAATTTCTTGATAAATCTAATCTTTCTCGCAGTCTTTTTTTTTCGTTTGCCATGTTTTGTCCAGCAGATTGTCCCTTTGGAATAGTTTGTCTTGCCGTGAAGGTGTTGTTTGTTGTGGACTTAGTGTAGACGTTTTTCCTTGGGGAAAGTTGCCTTTCTGTGATGGTGATTTACACAATGGTAAAATGTATGGCGGCAATTCAGGGGCAATAGTTACGGTAGTTGACAAAATGGCGGAGTTAACATCGTAGATTTGAAGGAATGCAAACGATAACTGAAGGACAAAAAGCGTCGAGACTAGAAAAAATGGCCAGAACCTTTAGAAAACCTAGAACATTTTGAATAAAAATGAAACCTGATTTTCTTGAGTAAATGTGAAATTTTTTTGGAGGTCTCATGATTCATACTATTTTTAGTGATTCATCAAAAAAACGTTCTAATGTCAAAACCAAACAGTCTATCCATCTTGATTTTTTGAATAAGTAAAATCGATAAATATCCAGCCTTGACGGAAAGAAAGTTAAGAAAAGGGATAAAGGATGGGTTGATTTTACGTAAGATAGCAGTGCAAGCTTCGCTTAAAAAGCTATAGCTTATAGCCAGTGCAGAAAACAGCACATAATAGGCTGTTCCACAAACGGATTAACCTAGGCAAGAAAGAATCGTGTTTTTTTTATCGGTACGACTGCCGTTGACCGAAAGGGTATGAGAGTTAGAGCGTTGAGACGTTCAGGTGTTGCGCGATAGGAAGTTTTCTACAACGGATCAAACTTGATATTTCATTGGAACAATGTCCATAGTCATAGTGATAAAGAAGAGAACGGCAACCCACAGCACGTCGATGATCAAGGGATTCAATGCGTGAAGTAATAATTTCATCGCCAATGAGCTTGAAAAATCTGCGTTGGACTTTGTTTAGTTCCGCTAAATACGGGAGTTACACTCAAGTCTTGGTCTTGCAGATACGCGCTTCATCTAATGAGATAAAGTATATCTTGCCTCTTTGAATGAAACACAGGCTTTTCAAGGCATTTTTCGCAATATGGAAAATGTGGCAAGCAAAACTAGGTATAATGAAGAAGTCATCAGTTTAGCGAAATATCTAATACCATCAGCAGAAAAAATGGTGGCTACCAAGAGAAGTGTAAGGTTTGAGTGATAGAAGACAGTATTCGGTTTTGGGCGCATTCCATACAACACGGTTCGGCGAGCTCCAAGTGATAATGCATTCTACACTCAGAAAAATTTCACCACTTAAAATTTAGTAGAATCAAATTTAAATCAAAAGTTGAAACGATTTTGAAAAAAAAAACGAATCTTATTTGAATTAAATAAGCCCCCACATTCAATAAAAATGATTCCACTTTATTATACAAATGTTATTTTCAAATCAAAATTTTCATCATTGAATGTAAAACATTTTGTGCTAAACAAGACCACTTTGATACAGCGTTATTGAAATGAAGGCAGATTATTTGAATTGAAAAGAAACGTATATCACGCCAAACCATATTTGAAAATATTTGATTCATATCTATTTTTTTTAGTTACACAACGATTTTTTTTTGAGTTTAGGTTTGTGTTTTATGAGATAAGCATGCGATCTCGCTTAACAGAAGTATTGTTTCCACGAGTGACGGGCACTGTGTCAATAAACTAGACAAAGTCAAGTCAACAAAAGTAGGAGAGTTGGTGAGAGAACAGTACCTTGTGGTACTCCAGCATTGGTCATGAATTTGATGACTTGAGTTCATCCCGAACCAATTGGGGATAAACGGTTTGCGAGGGAATTTTTGTGGATACACTTACAAAAATACACAACTCTCCACACACCCAAGCCACAACGTTCCATAAAAACCTAATATTTGACATTTTTTAATTCACTAGTAGATTAACTAAGAAAAAATGTTTTTTTTTAAATAAATTAAAAGTCAAGCGCACCTGAACCGCTAGAAAAACTAATGATCGATGAACAATAGAAGAATCGCGCAGATTTTGAGTGCATATTCTACCACACGAAACAAAGAAAATGCTCAGTGCTTGCAACACTTTACCAGCACTGCAACTAAAAGTCTCCCACAATTGCCTCACGTCAAAATCAAATAAATCTGTCGATCCCGATTTTTTCCGATGATTTCGTCAAAAGTTTCTGGGATAGAAAGATGTTTGGGATCAAAAAACGAAAGATATTTGGGACCGAAAAATTTCTAGAACTTAGAAAATTGAAGCATTGGTAACTTATTTTCATTGCAAATGTTTGCAATATGAATATCTAATGAGAACATTTATTGATACGAAAATAGCAAAAACACCTCGCGCTGGTAAAACTTCGCTAGCATCAAAGACAAAAATATACCACACCTGCCTCACATTAAAATCAACCTACCCTGCGAAATTCGTTTTTATCGGATCACTGCATTGGAAGTTATAGGGATAAAAAGAAATTTAGGGTTACCAGCCGTAAAAGTTTTCAAATTTTTGAAAACTTAATATTTGTTGATAATTGTCACGACACGATCATTGCCGTTTAAAAATTTTACGATAAAATTGCTTAGTAAAGACTTTGCATATAAATACAAAACCAACCATAGCTAGCAACCCTATCATGGTTATTTTACCAGATTCCTTCTGAATAATGCCTATAATAAGTTCCATTTATCTTATGAAATTCGTTTTGATTTCATGACTGTACTGAAAGTAATAGGGCAAAACGCTTTATTTTCTTGAGCGAATTTTCAAAACCCAAGACACCAAAATTACCATAGCTGGCAGCACCAACCGATTTTTCCAACCAAATTTCTACCAAACACTGTATAGAGTAAGGTTCAGCTACTGCGTCAGTTTCATGAAAATCTACACACTGAGTTCAAAATGCAGTTTTTTTTTCGTTATAAATTTTCAAGATGGCACCACTGGCACAGTGTTGCTCGCATTTCCAAATCGCTTCTACCAGACCTGTTCCAATGCATTCTGTGAATTCCAACTGTATGTAATAATTGGGTGGTGAGTTCTCGTGAACAGAAGTTTTGCTTAAAATATAAGTAAATTTGAGGAGGGTTACCGTTTTTGTCCGATGTGAAATTTCAAAAGTTTTGTTTTGATTGTAGAAACAAAGCACAAGATTTATATATGAGCTGATTTTCGCTGAATATTTTTTGGGCGAGTCGATGATTTGAACGTTTTCATTTTCAATGCCTGCTGTAGCTACATAAAAAACTACACGAGTCTACAAATTAGTAATATTAATATGTAATCGCAATTCAAAAATTTTCTAATTTTCCCAATCTCATTTTAGGCCCTTAGCGGCGCACACATATGGTTGAAAATTTCGCATTTAAAACACGCTCGAAGTTGCAAAAGTTATTTGTTGACTGAATAATAGGTATATTTAAAATATCACTAAAATGGCCACTGGCGCCAAAGGGTTAAAGATTACTAACTTTTTGTCAGACCTGGTACTGTTCTGCATACACATCAATGCATCCTGAAAATTTCAATTCAATCGGATGGCTCGTCCCTGAGATTTTTTCACAGAAATTTTTTGATTGAAATTTTAGACCTAAACTTAGCCTAGGTCTTAGCTATTCCCTCCAATACGTCGGAATTTTATACACTGAAAAAATATTCTTTCGATTTCTCTTTAAAATGGTTTTCTACGGCCGGCTTTACCTCACTGCCGTCCGAAAATCGTCGTCCTCATAACTCCTCTTTTAAATTTTAAAAAAAGTCACTAGAAGCCATGTCCAGACTGTAGGGTTTATGGTCGATCTTAATGAATCCCGTAGCTTTCAAGGCGAATGCATCCCTCGCAACCCGATCAGTGTGAAGGGGCGCGTTGTCTTGCAGAAACAGCAATCCGCGCGTCAACTTTCCACGTTTTTTCTGTACGACTGCCTCATGTGCTTGACCCAGCAAATTAGTGTAATACTGGCCGTTCATCGTAGTTCTTTTAAGTAAGTAATCAATCAATAATATTCCCTCGCTATGCCAGAAAATAGTAGCAATAATTTTCGACCACAACTTTTCCATTGAACTTCTTTGGTGGCTTTTCTCCCTCTTTTATCCACTGTATCGACTCTTGTTTGGACTCAGGGTCGTATTGACGAATCCAGGTCTCATCAACGGTTACAATGCCGTTACAAATTTTATCGATATCACTCTCAGACAACTGGAAAAATTTTTTACAACTCTCCAATCGTTGCTGCTCGTCGATCAGTGTGAGCATTTGCGCTACCCATCGCGCACAAAATTTTTCCATGTGCGAATCTTCATGTAAAACCTTTCCAACTCGGTCATTGTTATTCTGTAGTTCTTTTGCCATCTGCCACAATTTAATTCTTAGATCAGCCAGAGCTAATTTTTCGACTTTTTGGATATTTTCTTCGGTCAGGATCGTCACTGGACGGCCCGGCCCGGCTGCGGGTCGTCTTCACAGGTCTCTCTTTTTTTGTTGAAATTACCATCGTATATGAAGGTGCAGAATCCTGAAGAATCGATGACATCTTCTCAAAGATTTCTTCCTGTGTATATCCTTTTTTAACAAGGATTAAGAACAGCGTGGTGCTCCGAATTGCGAGAATATCCAGCACCATGTCAACGGGTGATGTTGCTTGTTCCAGGGAAAAAGTGATAATGGACAAAATAAAAAAATGTCGATTAAAGAAAGTATTAGAACAATTAGCTGGTTTTTTTTGACACATATTTTTCACAATTATGATTGTTCAAAACAAGCAATAGTGTCAAACATTTTGATTACCTGCGAACAGAACAATTACCTTACTCAATCATCAACCAAATAATAATATCATGATAATAATAAAGCATACTTCACCATTATCATATTAACACTTAATAATAACATCATTAAGCAACAATACGACTTATCAAAAATCACTTGGATTACGTCTGAGCTTATGCAAACTTAGGTACATAATTCATCATCAAACAAAAGTTTTAAGATTCACTTAAATTTTCATCTGGTGTTTCGTGTAATTCATGGACTTCCAGACACACTTCATTACAACCAAGCCACCTTTCATTAGCAGCAATTCAGATCTGAGTAAAGTAGAAAATGAGGAATTTTAATGACAAGTAAATATCAAAGGAGAGCTCTAAAGTGGTAGCTTAGTGGGATGATAAGTCATTTGCATTCACTTAGATTGAAGTTTTACCGGTTAAATGCTAGATTCATATCTATTACTTTGTAGTGGGTACGTGGGTCTTTTGTTGTATCATCGTAGCTCAGCTGAGTGGAAATTGAGTTATTCTAGATTATTTTGAATCGCCAGATGGATTGAAGATTACTACACATGCTGAAAAATGCGCCAACAATGCTTAACGACAAATCTTGATTGCATCAAGTAGCTATAATATCATTCTTTAGCTCACTGATTTCATTATTTCGTCAATTTCACGCCACATTTAAAAGTGTTTCATCCACCTAATTTCAATCAAACATTTTATCGAGCTACATCCTTTTATCTCCGGCACAACGTCTCCTTCCAGCATTCACACGAACGTGAATCCGCTAACCTTTCTAGCCCAGCTGATTTCAAGAACAGGAACTACCTGATATCCTCCGATATCTTGTACACATCACCTTCACAAGCGGAAATCCATATAACCCATGCCAATATGCAGAGCGTCATTATACTTGCCAGGATAAACTTGTACGTATTATACATACGAACCATACAGTACGAGTATTCAATTTCATGAATCGCAGTCAGCAAGTACAGAAAAGATGCCCTTCGCCATTCACATTTGCATGGATGACATCCGTAAGCACCTATCTCGTATCTTTGAGTCTTGCGTTAGAGCGTCTGAGCTTTCATTCGGTTGTAGATATCTGCATTTCGAATATTATGAAAAGATCCGCACGCGAATAGGAATAAAGACTTGCACGACTATGTGAATTGAAAGTGTGAAGAACGTTATCAGAATGGGTAAAATGGAAAACAGACCAAGTATGATTTTTATATCTCAATTTCTTCGTCATGTATTTGTTCGGTAAGTAAACCATCGTTATGGAAAGTAGAACATGAAATTTTCTTGAAAATTGGTAAACGAATAAGTTTGAAAGTGTTGTCGTTCGATGTGTTATGAAGCAATTTTTACCGAAATATTTTCAAAAGAAGAAGTTTATAAATAAAAACAACTACGCAAATTGAAAATTGTGCATGATTTTAGCCTGGTTATGATAACGATTTAGAAATGTTGAACACTAGGTGCTAAATAGCTAAGAGTACACAAAAGTCATAAGATCACTACGAAATTCACAGGACACATTGCTATGAAGAAATAAGCATATTTGGCTTTTACCGAATGTGTAGCGAACTCTAAAACTATGACAAGCAAGTCATAAGAAATCATTCAAACTAACAAGCCCTTTCTCGGAAACCACCTTTTCGTGTTGGAGGTCACTAGGTCGCAAGATGTGACTTTAGAGTGCCTAGAAAGTAGCATGAGAATGAATCCCAAAGATTGCATCTCTGCAGGTGTTAGTCAGACAAGTTTGGAAACCTATCCGTGCTGAGCTGGGTAAGTATAGCAGAAGCTCAGATTCAGCAGGCCCCAAAATCATAAATAACTGCAGTGGAGTTCCCTGGTTGCAGTTGATTATCATAGGTTACCATCGTGGCAAATTCCACGACTGGCGGGTTTCCTTTCTTACTGATTATAACTCCTAAGGTTACAGGTTCCGAAAGCGCAAGTACAGCCTCAGCTGGAAATGCGACCATAGTCCAGTCATTTTAGCAATCAACCACGGAATGAGAGATAATAAGCTGAATTTTTGTATATACCTTCATTTTGGGGTTCTCAAAGTTGCCTCAAAAGTCTCATAAAATCTCGTGTCTGCGTCGAAAGTTAATCAAGGTCAAAGGTGAGAAAAAACAGTTTTTTGCGATTATCTTGGTTTTTATTGCTCCAATGATGTTAACACATAGGATCGAAATTGCAGAACATAAAATTTGCAACAAATTTTATTTGAAGCATTTTTTCATGCGCTCAACCGTTTTTCCGATAGAGGACGGTAAGCACGCATCACTCAGCCATATGTACTGTAATACAAGGTCAACCGTGAAACCTTCAGTTTGTAATTATTTGTATTATTTATCAGTAAATACATTGTATTTAATAACATTTTATATATATGTAACTTATTTTAATATATATATTTTGCATATTTTTAATCTATCAATCTTTAATAATTTAAATAACAAAAGTATTACTTTTCTTTTTCTTCATCGTCATCTTCTGGACGTTCGGGAGTTTCTGTATCATTGTCATCATCTTCGTTGCCTTGAATTGGTGTTTCCAGACCTTCCTGAATTTTATGGTCAAAAACACTCTCTTCCTCACAGTCACTTTCCAATGAAACAACATTGAGGCATGCTTGCCTATTACACTGGCCACAAGCTAAAGTGCATTGCAGCCCCGATTTTCTACATCCTCCCCGTGCACAACATCCATTCTTACAATTACAAAATAGAGTATTCAGTAATTCATCGGAAGCTGGTGGTAATATTGTTGTCATTGGCTCCAGAAACTCATTTTGGAGCACCCAGCCCCATTCCTGGGTTCTAAATCATGCCCTAACCATTTTTGAGCTTGGTAATAGACACGGTTTATATGCTGATGGGCCGCTGCACTTGTCGGTGGAAGATTAGATAATTGGACAGGTTTAATAAGTTTTGTAGATTTAATGAACTGAGCATATCGATGATGATCGATATTATCCTCAGATTTTGGAGCATTGTATATTGCTAGTAAGTTTCGAATGCCATTATCGTATAATTGTTGGACAGGGCACTTTTCTTCTAAAAAAAACTTAAGCTAGTTCGTCGAAATTGGCAAGTTGTTCTAGTGCTTTTATGAAAGTTTTTTTTCCTTTTTTAAATAAAATATGGTTTTTCGAAATGGGATATTTGTCAAAACTTGGTGAAGAATATATTTGTGTTTTGACATTGCCTTTGCCAACTTTTTTAAAGAAAATGTCTTCTTGGTGTAATTGTCTTAAAATGTCTTCTTGGTGTAAATTAAAATAACTAGTTAATCTATGTCTTCTCCTATAATGATAGCAGTCCTTTCATGTTTGGATTCTTCGATAGCTGTTTCTATAATTAGAACATCAAGATCATCTCTCGCTTGTTTTGTTGTGATATTTACACTCTCAAACTTTTCAATGAGCATACTAATACGTTTCTTTTTATTACATCGATTTGACAAATATTTTTCTTGGCTAATAGGCACAATCATTGTTTAAAAATAGGTAAAATGCTATTAAATACAATGTATTTACTGATAAATAATACAAATAATTCAAAACTGAAGGTAGTATTCACAGGTATTCACGGTTGACCTTGCATTACAGTACATATGGCTGAGTGCTGCGCGCTTACCGCCCTCTATCGGAAAAACGGTTGAGCGCAGGAAAAAATGCTTCAAACAAAATTTGTTGCAAATTTTATATTCTACAATTTCGATCCTATGTGTTAACATCATTGGAGCAATAAAAACCAAGATAATCGCAAAAAACTGTTTTTTCTCACCTTTGACCTTGAATAACTTTCGACGCAGACACGAGATTTTATGAGACTTTTGAGGCAACATTGAGGACCCCAAAATGAAGGTATATACAAAAATTCAGCTTATTATCTCCCATTCCGAGGTTGACCCCTTTTTTATGCTTAAATGACTGGGCCACTACGGCAGTGCCTGGGGATAAGATTTCCTCTTCCGAATCCTCACAAAATAATAAGAGGAACGAGCTTAAAGAGGCAGCCCTGACTAGTGCAAGCGAAGTGCTCGCAGGAAGTATAGATAGAACGTGTTGCGTATGCCCTGAACTCTACTCACATGTAAAGGTGTAGGAAATGAAAGATGCTCCAAAAATGGGAAATCTGCCAGTGAAGGCGGACAGGGGAGTCAGTGCAGCAAAAACTGTAAGGGTATATCAGGGAACTGGATGCCAGGCAGTGGAACGAACATGAAAGCCTACCTGGAGAAGCGAGAGAAATATTGGCTGGTAATGCCAATTCTGTCATTTAGGAACATAAATGTGTCGAACGGATGACCTGGAGCAAAGTCACGCCAACTACCAACTAAACCACATACCGTAATTGTCGAGAGAGAGAGAGAGAGAGAGAGAGAGAGAGAGAGGTCTTACTAAGGCTGGTACTATATCATGATACAAAAAACACTAGAGATAGCGACACTAGAGTGACCATTTTATTCTCTCTCTGCGCATGACGTCACCGGGAGAGTTCGTCGCGCGGCATGTTCACAAGCATTGGTGTAAAATGTATGGGCGCTGGCGTAACTCATTTAAACAATCCGTGATTAAAACAGGTTTGCATACATTCTTGTACATAAAATCGTCACTTAAGGAATCATAATATGTACAATTGAATTATGTGCTTAGTAGTACATATAAAATGTATGTACAATTTATGCAAAATATGATTAAAGTATATTTCAACTAAATCTACGATGTAGATTTGGAACAAAACGTGGGTCAAAAAGTCAAAGTTCACTCTTCGGGATGTGGCTAAGCAACAATTTAATGATGCTTTTGATGGTTTCAACTTCAAAAAAATAGGTTTTATTCATTTTAGGTAATTTTATTTTCAATACAAAAACTCCATTTCTAGTTTAAGACTCCTCTTGAATATATATGAAATATATAAGCTGAGAAATATGACGTCCAATATGACGGGTTGAATAACCCAACCTAACATTGGAGTACTTTACGCGGCTCACATATTTCTATAAAAAGCAATTCATTTTTATATCTCTGGGGTTTTTTTGAAGAGCCTAAAATTTTAAGTTTGAAAACTGGGATACTTCTAGACCCTTATGGATTGTGAGATTTTCACCTCTTGAATCACTAACAATTGTATGGATTGAAAGTCCACGTGATTTTACAACATTTGTTAAATTAGCAGTCCCTTATTTTGTGATTCTACCTTGAAAGGCATAATATTTTGGTCGCTTGCAGTTTTCGAACAAGCCTTGCATCACATAATTTTCTGATGGAGTCAATTTCCATCTCATTGAATGAGAAAACAGATACTTTCAGAATGCAGCTGAGTTCAGACCTCCACATAATTTTGGGCTTTCTAGCACCATTTTGAAGAGCTTTTATTGAAGAATTTGGAAAAGCTGTTAGCACATAACCTTTCAGTTCATAGACTTCATTTACGCTAGCTGATTTGTTTCCACTTTACAATATAGTTGTCTTTTCTAATTTTATATGAAAGATGAGAATTGTATTTTTCTTCTTTGAATTTTTAGACAGCAATTTACACTCAGAATCATCATTGAAACTTACTTTTTACTTCAAATCTATCCTGAGAAATGTTTCAAATCCTGAACTTAATGTTCTTTCGGGAAATATTTCAAAAACAATCATGCAATATACAAGTTCCCACACATTTTCCTCCTTTTACACATCACAAAAATTTGCATCTTTTGGATACATATAAAATAGTTTTTTCTTCCGCCACAGTATTGCTCTTTTGATTTTCAGTACAGCAATAACACACAAATTACATTGCAATTTTTCATTTTTCACACATATAATTCCATAAATAAAATCTACTATGATCTAAATAAGCTCATTGATAGTTTATAATATTATGCTGCCAAACAATGCTGCAAACACCATAAACAATTTTTCATGCATTTATTTGTATTTCATCACAATTTAATGCTTTCATTCATGAACCGAACTCTCCTGGTGATGTCACGCACAAGCAGCAAGCTGAGAGATACATGCGCGTGTCGTAATCATCGTTCTTTGATTCATGGTTCTACATGTACAAACACATCATCCGCAAAAGCAGAGGGGAGACGTACGCAAATGTTGCGTTTTCGTCCCTTATCGTTAAGATAGATGTGTCTAACAACGATGGAAAACTGACTGATGGTTAGTGTGTTATTCGGTGGAGCAAGTTATCGAGGCAAATTGCGGGGTCGGGCCAGTGAGATTTGTTAACGTTCATCACCTACTCCAATCAAACATAATAAGAGTGGCTCAAATGGATCACTATTTTAGCTCCCGATATATTCAAATCCATCCATGTCAATCGTTCGATTTGTGGCCTTCGTAAGAGTGCAGGTTATATCATTTGCACGTTCGGTAAGCTGGATTTTGGCATCAATGTGAAATTTGATATCATAAGGTACATAAATCCCAGAAAGAGCCCTATTACTGGTGAACGTGTTTATGTGAGTTGAATATACAAGCTTCTCGGTGTTCAGAAAATTCCAATGAGTTTTGGAGATATTCCTTTTATGCGGTTAAATTCGACTGAATCAAAAAGATTTGAAGCAAATTCTCTTCTATAGAGTTTCTGTCACTAAGGTAGCGTGAGTATTGTTAACTGCCCCTGCAAGGAGACCCGCGAACATTAATCTTGAACATTTCTATGTCTGAAGATATAAGGTTTGTTCAGATCAACTTGCAACATGCCAATGCTTCGTCTCTTGCTTTGAGCAAGAAATTGGTAAAACTGCTACTGGATTTGTGGGTTTGAGGCAACAGGTTTTGCGAACTCAAGTCAGTCAAACAGGCAAAAACCTTTTATGATGAAAGGTAAACGAGGTCGGGGACTTGTGTTGTGGTTTCCGATATATTTGATGCCAGTTATTTGAAGCAGTTTTTACTCCTTAATTTCTCCTTACTCTTAGGGCATATTTTCTCTTAGGTCTGACTAATTCATCACTTACTTAACTAAGAGGTATAGTACAATTCATCAAAGGAAGAAAGTGGCTCCCAGATTACAGTCGCTAAGGGAGAGTAAGTCCATGTCACAACAGGTAGCTAACGAGCCTACGCGTATCGTTCGATTGGCAGCCACTTAACTTTACCTAACCTAAGCTACTCTCGACATCAATACAGGAGCTGAAAACCCTGGTTCAGTACTCTGTATGAAAGACACTGCGCTTTTTGATGGGTTCTGATACTAAAAGCCAGCACACAAATTGGGGGAGCAACACGGGAAACACTAGGGGAGACAGACTTTCTGAATTTCTAAGTTCTTCGGGGCTCATGACTCTAAGCACTGGGAATCTTTCCACCTTCGCCACCACTAACGGAGGTGCGTTTATTGATACCTATATAACTTTGTTCACCAGTAATAGTTATTGGATGAGATCTGACTCTGTGATCACCCATGGTAAAGAGACGGAACCCAAGAAAAACTGTTTGTGCTAAGTTGAAGTAACCTCTTGTGGAGCACGTTTAGAAGTAGGATAAAGTCACCAAAGTCAATAGGATCAGCCATATGAGCTAAACACAAAGAGACGAGCCCAATCAGCAAGAGCAGATGTTCCATCGTGGAACCGTGACAGGAAAGATACCAGAAAACACCTCAATCGAGGTTGTAAGAGCGACGCAAAAGATGACTGAATCACTTACGAGATTTCACAGAATGCTGATAAAAATCTACCACCCAAAAGAAATCATCCATATCGTTCTGTGAAGGACAGCAAATTTCAAGGAATACCTTGAGGCTATACATTGTCTTCAAAACAACCAATCTTGGACTTTCTAGAATACCCAGCAAAAACGTCAAACATGCCAAATTCAAACCATCGGGTCTGGAAATCCTTTACCTACTATGCTAAGGGTGCGAATTGACCACCTGGATTCTGACCTTAACCCGTACTTTAACCTTTCACCATCACCTTGGTGACAGGATTATTGCAGGTTTATTTTCCTAAGTGGTAATAGCTACGTATAATGCTGATTCAGCAGGTAATTATTTAATATTATAATGTAAATGATTTGGATTGTAATTTTTATGTTAAAATCTACTCCGCTCGAACCGCTAGGAACGCATTTGCTCATATAAAATCCGGAGCCCAAAATCAATTATCTTCGAGCATCGAGGACGGTAACTCCGATTCTAAACATATTTTCAGCCAATTCCCTTCATCTAGCAAAGATGAAACGAAGAAGTATCTTCAATATTGGAAGGAATCGCTTGCTCTCTCCATACAACGCAAACTGAAAATTTTCTTCTTCGTCGGCTTCGTTGCATACATTTTCTAGACGCCCAGAGACTTTTCGAGCGTCTAACGGATGCGAAAAAAATTTCTCACAAAAAATATTGTAAAAGCTGAAAATAGGTATAGTAGATAGGTCGAGACGAACGAATGAAAATGTGATGACAAAAAATAGCAGAAAAAAAACGAATTCTGAATTTCATAGAAAAATTTGAATAGAAATTGAAGATGAATATTTGATGTTCTCGTTCCTTTAATATTCACTTTAATTCAATTCACAAACGGTAAATGAAGTCAATTTTGGATATTATTTGATATTTAGCGATACTTTGAAATGATCGTTCTTATGTTATGTCGCATAATAAAACATGGGAAAATGGAAATAGTAAATGTATTGACGTACAAAATACGTGTTTCGGTCTGATCAAAACCTGAATCATTTCGAAAATATTTAATGACAAAACAATTTATGCAGACGAATTAATGTGAAAACATCTATAAAGCCGAGCAAAAAACATACGTCACGTATCACTCTCAATTGAATTATTTCATCGAATTTCACAACCGGCTGAATTACATATCTACATCGATTCAGAGAAAAAAACCTTCATCAAATACGATATGAGCAAACGAAAACAAAATAAACGTGGAACGCCCATCAAAACCACAAGCGGTCACTATCCTGATGTACCTATATCGAAAATGCCAATTAAAATCTGTTGACCGTCATGTTCTGTGCCAAACGAATAAGGACGAAATTAATCGGCAACCTGATCAATCTATTTCAATAAAATAAATTAAAATAGTGTTGGAATTTTGATTGAGTCACTCTGGTTGGTGTAGGCATCGTTGTGCTACAGGGACATGTTCGATGCATGAAAATATTTTCAGAAATATGTTTATTTTGATGTGTTTTCAAATACGGTTGCATGATTTAATTAAAATCAGGAATATCACGTTTGTGAGGCAATGGGTCCATGTGAAATTTGTGTATCCTTCATTTATGATTTCATCGGTATTATGTTGCTGAAAACTAAATATAATTGGATTTAGTGAATTGGAAATAGGTAGTGCAGTATGCATTGCTGAGAAATATTGAATTTCGGAATACTGGTGTATTAAACAAAAATTCATTTTTGGGGATGTTATTGAGATATGCAGCAGAAAATAAAATATGTAGTTGAAGTCATGTGTGGAAGCAGATGCTCACATTTATAGAATATACTATCCAGCTGAATTGTTTTGTTAGGTGAATTCGCTCTCAATCCATAAGCTCAAAAACAAGTCCTTAAGCACGCTTTCAATAGCAAAACTATCATCATAATGGAAAGCAAAATGTTTTAGCTCTTGTTAAATGTGTTTAGTTCTCATCATCACTTTATTTTATTACTAGCGTCAACCTATGCTCTAAATGCTACGATAATTTCAAAGAAATATTCTCTATGGTATTCTCTTTTGAAGCTGGTACTCATCTACAGAATACAAGCTTAAAACATTCGAAGTGATTGATATTTAAATCATACTTGCTTAGCTGAGCTTTTTTGATGAGCTGAGATGAAAGTATTGATGAATTACTTGTGAAGCTATAAGAAGATTGAAGTAATCCCACGACAACCCACGTACGGGTCTAGAGGTTCAAGCTAGTAGAAATCTTCATCACTACTTTCCAATCATTGTGAATACAAGTGGGGAGTGATTAGTTCCACGACTCACTTTACCCCTGATTTAAACCAGGTGCTTAATCAGAGCTAGACGAACTCAAAGTTTGGTGCGCGCGGATCATCGTTCGAACCTGGATTCGAAGCAGGAACCCCACGCACGAGAAGCCAGTGCTCTACTTACTAGGCTACTCAAGCTTTTAAAAGTAGATTGCAAACCAGAAATCATATTCTTCATATTTCGGATTCTTTTGAATTCTTTCAATAAAAATTCTCAAACATTCTCCTGTAAGCGATTGCTTTGGGTGTATTAATAAACCACAACTTAAAAAATGCATGAAAATTGATACACGTATTACTAGTAAAAAAGCAAGTGGCTGTCAAACAAAGCATTCAATATAAACTGGCTAATTAAGGTTCACTGTATTGACTGAAAGTCCACGATAACTAATGAATAAATACAGTTTTTATGATATTTTCATTCTTATAATAAATGCGATTAGTGGATTTTATTATTAATATGATTTCACTTTAGATGAGCTTTAGTATAGCTAGGTGCATTCATGTAAATATTTGATTTCATCCAACACTTTTAAAATTTTAATAGTCATTTGAGTATCGAATCGGAAATATAATTTCGTCGTCTTTTTAGTTTTAGCGATTTTCAAACAGATTTTGTTGATGGAATTGAGTGTTCAATGCCAAATACGATAGAAAATAACATAGGTGTATTTAAAAAAAATTGAACTTGCAAAGCCAGATTATAATTGTAAGTGCTTCATGTCACTGCGTTTTTCAATTGATAAATTGGGGTGACTGATATTTCAAGTTTATTTTTATGAATGCTTGAAGAAGCTTCGAAAATTTTTGAAGAGCTTAGCAAGAACACAAAATGTATTTGAGAATTTTTAGTGCAATGAAATACTAAGTTTGATGAAAAAATTGAAATGAAGCCTAAGGTAAGGTGTAAGGTATTGTAATTGAAAGAGTGATACGATTCAGACAAAGCTTAAAAAACTGAAAAAAAAATCATTTCATTCGATCTACAAATGCATTTTAATTTACCGTTGTGAAAACGAGCAGAAAATTTGGAAGTTTAATATTAAAAGGCAAATAAAATAGTTACCAATGTATCAAGAATAATCAATGAAGACCTGAAAGAAAAAAAGAATCTGGATGGTTTCAAACAAACGTGGCACCATAAGAAGGTAGCTTTCAAGGAAAAGCACTCTAGCAGGTCTGTATCAATACTTATAATAATTAAAAGCAAACAACGGAAATTGAGTGAAATATTAACAGCCAAAAAAATTTTGTAGCAAGTATTGAAGCTGATATTGAGAATATGGAGAGTTACAAAAACTAAATTACCCAATCAAACGCCGGTAAATTTTAATCGGACGCATTTTGTCGGTAAAATTTATCGAATTCAAAAATATTCCTTTGTTATTTTTTTATATATTTTCGTTTTCATTTTTTTCCAAAAAATAATTATAATTAATTGGTTAATCTAATAAAAAGTAATGATATATTTGCCTTTATGGTGATATTCGTGTTAGCGGAACTATAAAATGACTTGAAATAGAAAAGGCTTGCATCTGTTTGCAATGCTCTTGCAATGTATAATGAAAGAATAACATATGGACAGTAATATTGTTTTTGTGAAAATATCAGGCTCATTATTGATAGTAGAATTTTCAAGTGACATTAAGAGAACTTTTCGATATGTCTCGTGCAAATTTTCCGCAAAGGAAATAGAGCCGGAGCTGGATCATGACGCTGGAGGCAGGTAAACATATCTCAGGCGTTGATACATGAATTATTGTACTATCGTACAATTATAGATCTGCCATTAAATTTCTTATTTCGATGGAAATTTCTATTTTACATGTGGTTTTTGACTATAACTAGTAGATAACACGTGAAATACTGGCATAAATTTCAAATCCTGAGACAAATTTCTCTTTTCCAAAAGCCGTTATATTGAATTTAATTTTACAACCAATACAATGACAGTATTAAAACTATTGTGCACAAATTAAGAGGACTGATTATAGACTTTGATCTCGTACGCCAAATTTTTCAATTGTATTTAAATTTAATTTGTTGATGTATTTATGGAAGTAATCATTCTTGTTTTCTATTACAATGTGAGATGTAGTTTTTTACTTTTGAAAGCTACTTTAAGTTTCAGGGTAAGCATTCGAATGCAACAGCAAAATTTAGTCATCTTAAAACTATGGAAATAACTAAAGAAACATAATTTGTTTACTCAATGGTATGACTTTTATTTTGATATTAAGAAAATGCTCCATACTATCCAAAATTAACGAATTTTTAGTTAATTGAATCCTAATTCCTTGCAATATAAAAACGCCTACTTAAGTCGCAAAAGCACTAAACCCTCCAGATTTATATTCAAAAAGCTACTTACATACGGTGTAATTTTTTTCATTTCATAGCAACTAGTGATTGCAATGTGATGAGTATTTTCCGTTACTTACGGATAGTATGACACCCAAGAAAGCCTCTTAATGATATGCTTTGTAAGTTAAATCTGAGCAGCAAATCTTGCATACTAACATATAGACCCGTTTAAAATTCCTTTCTTAACATTTTTACTAATGTTCGAAGAACATTAGTATTAAAATCGATTCGGCCAAAAATTCATATTTCCATATATATATATATATATATATATATATATATATATATATATATATATATATATATATCATCAAAAAATTTCAGTGAGATAATCTCGGGAACGCGCCATCCGATTGAGCTGAAACTTTCAGGATACATTGGTGTATATGCAGAATAGGTCCACGACTCACTAAATGTCAATTATTGTTAACCCTTTGGCGCCAGCGGCCATTTTAGTGATATTTTTAATATACCTATTATTCCGTACACAAATAATTTTTGCAAAAATAAAGCTAGCGAAATAAATTTCGAATGTGTTTTACATATGAATCGGATAATGTTTTGGAATTTTTTAACCCCATGTGTGCGCTGGGTGCCTAAAAAGAGAACGGGAAAATTTGAAAATTTTTAAATTGACAGAGTTAATTTTTAAATTGACAAACTTTTGACAGAGCTATTCAATCATTACGAAATTTTCAGGACATATTGATACTATTTAGTTGTAGATTTTTGTTTTGTTTAATGAGCATGCTGGTAGCCCTGTAGCTAGGGCAGGCACTGAAAGTGAAAACCTCCAAATCATCGTTTCTCTTGAAAAAATGCCGTTTTTTCAAAATAAAGCAACTCATATGTAAATCTTGTGCTTTGTTTACATAGACAAAAAATAAAATTTGATATGGTATAACGGGCACGCCTGGTAACCCTTGTCCAATTTACCTATATTTTTAGCATCAAAAACTTCTGTTCACGGAAACTCACGACCCGATAAGCGGAATTAATTGAAATTTGCAGAATGTATTGGTCTTTAATAGGACCAGGTCTGATAGAAGTGATTTTGAAATGCGAGCGATTCTGTGCCAGTGGTGCCATCTTGAAAAATCACTAAAAAAGATAACTGCTTTTAGCCCTATATATTCTGATTGAATCGTTCGATTTTGACGAAATTCACACAGTAGCTGGACCTTACTTTAAACCTTGTTTGGTAGAAAAATTCGGTTGGAGCTGCCAGCTATGATAATTTTGGTGTCTTAAATTTGAAAAAATCTAAATTTGGAAGTGAAAACATTCAAACCAACGAATATCCTAAAAATGTCCGTTTCTTACAATAAAACCAATCTGTACACAAATCTTATGCTTTATCTACACGTTCAAAGTTAAACTTTGGAAAACTCATGTCGGACAAGAACGGTAACCCTTTCCCAGTTAACCTATATTTTTAGCATCAAAAACTTCTGTTCACGGGAACTCACGAACCAATAATCAGATACAACTGAAATTAACAGAATGCATTGGACTTAAGTAGGACCAGATCTGATAGAAGCGATTTTGAATTGTGAGCAACTCTGTGCCAGTGGTGCCATCTTGAAAAAATACAAAGACAAAAAAAACTGCTTTTTGCCCTATGAAATGTGTATAAGTCACCAGGTTTTTATGAAATTGACACAGTAGCTGAACCTTACTCTAATCTCTGTTTGGTAGAAATTCGGTTGAAAAATTTGATTGGTGCTGCCAGCTATGGTAATTTTTGTGTCTTTGGTTTTGAAAATTTGCTCAGGAAAATAAAACTTTTTGCCCTATAACTTCCAAATACTAAATCAATACGAATTTCACACAATTAATGAAATTTATTATAGACATTATTCAGGCCAAATTTGGTTGAAAAGCCAAGATGGGGTTGCGAGCTATTATTGGTTTTGTGTTTAATTGCAATATCTTTATTAAGCGGTTTTATCGTAGAATTTTCAAATGGTAATGATATTGTAGTGACAATAAACAGCAAATATTAAGTTTTCGATTATTTGAAAAAACTCGCTGTAGGTAACCCTAAATTTCTTTATACTCCTATAACTTCGAATGTAATTAAACAACGTGAAGCAGATGTGATATATTCTTGGTTTTGATACTGGCAGAAGGTTGCCAGCACGAGTCGGTTGTGCTACTTTTGTATCAATAAATGCTTACAGTTAGTATTCATACCGGAAACATTTACAATGAAAATAAATAACCGATGTTTCAATTCCCAAAGTTCTTCAAATTTTTCGGATCGCAGCCCCAAACACCAACTTCAGTTACAGTGCTGCAGGCACTGAGCATTTTCTTCATTGATGTTATATGAGATGCTGCTTTCAAAATTTTGTGAAATAAGCAACTGATAACGAATATATTTAACCCGTATTTTGCTCTCATAAACGTTGAAATTCATGCCGGTGGTAGTATCTGAAACCTTTCCACCATATGAGTTATAACGCATTCTTGAGACTAAAGTAAAACGTGGCGTTTGAAACAGTTTGGCCGTAATAAGCAGCTCATGTGGTGGAATATGCACTCAAAACCTGCACGATTCTTCTACTGTTCTGCGAACATTAGTGTTTCTAGCGGTTCAGGTGCGCTAGAGTTTTTTTTTATAAATCTATGGAAGTACTGATACTCATAATAAATTGTATGAAGCTTATTATATGTCATCTAAACACTTTCCAGCAGTAATCAACAGCAACATCAAAATTTCGCGCTTCATAGTGTGTCATGTTGGGTGAAATCTTGATAAGAAAAGATTCAACTTACGACTCCAGAGGGTAGCTCAGTGGCAATCAACGTTTTGAATAATTTTTCTACATTAAAAATTTATTATTAAAAACAGCTTTGTATAAAAGGGAACATCTTATATGACTTATTTTAGGATGCAAATTGAATTCATTATTGTAGTTGACCAGTTTTTGAAATAATGTTACATAAAAACAAAAAAGGTTTATAAATTTAAATTACTGCATAAGGATAATGATGATGATTTTATTTGAACGATGAGAAATTGATGAACGATTAAAATTATTCAATAATTTTTCAACGAAAATTAGAAAATTACAGAAGGATCTGACCGGTAACTTCGACTATAATTACTGAATTTACTCTATTGTCATGAAAAAGCTACTCATAGACAAATCACTGCCAGTAGAATCTGGGACACCGAGTTGGTTGGTACATGATATATACGAATAAAACTTTTGGTGTTGCTCGGACGAAAACCTGCCGAATGCGGTTCAAAGAAAACAAAATTCATTTTGCGATGACGAAGAAACAGTAATCTTTGTTGAATAGGCACTATAATTTCATGACTGTGACTTCTGTATAGAAAAATGATTTGAACAGATTGTTGTGTCTATTTGATCACGCTTTTTTGCGGAATCTATCGCTGCAGCCTACTGTTTCAGTTAACTATTCGCTTTATTTAACTTTCTCGATCTTAAGAATGTCTTTGACCCTTTGGTGCAGAAATATACATTGTAAAGTGCTGGATTTGAAACGACTGAAATCAGTCTAAATCCTTTACTGGCTCTGACTGCGTACAATCTTTTAAGAGTTTATCGTGATCACATAGCTGCACATCGATTAGATTCAAAACTCCAAACACTAGCTGCATAAAAAATCCATTAGTGGATAAAGTACAGTGTTAACCATGTTCGGATCGAGGCCCCACATTGACCTAATTCATCATCATCATCATCATTGGCGCTACAACCGGGGTCCGGTCCTGGCCCCCGTCAACAGTTTTTTCCATCGGTCCTGATCGCGAGCCGATGTCATCCAATTTGGCACCCCTAAACTCCGAGCGTCCTGGTCAACACCATCTCTCTAGAGCGGGCAAGGCCTCCCATACAGTCATCTGCCGTAAAATCGGCCGCAAAGGGTTTTCCGAGCCGGACATGGACCTAATTGCTTTGCATAAATTTTTAAAAATATTTAATATATTGATGTTATCAATTTGTGATCACGGTTCCCTTCTTGTCTACAAATTAACAAAGATAACGTATATCGGCTCTAATGCTTATCAAAGCAGAGAATAATTAATACGGGATACTCGAACGTGAATTGTAAAAGATAAAAACTGTAGTGACAAGAGTGTTTTTTCTTAAAAATTACATATTTCATTGAATTAGCCCATGTAAGTGTGAAATGAATGAACATTTAGATATTTGATTGCACTCAATGTTACATAAAAATATTAATGCTCACTGTGTAATATATTAATTTTTTTTGGCAATATTGTACCTAGCAAACTGCCTAAAACTTAGATCAAGGATAAAAATTATGCACATATTGCATCAACATAACTGTAAACGTTAAAAAAAAAATTAAAATTAAATTAAATAGATCTGGAAATCACCGTCATTTTGGGTTGCCATCTGGCTAATTACGATTGACTATATAAAGCGCCCAGTGTGGGCTTTGAATATATGAATTCACACACAACAATTGCCTTTTTCGCTTAATAGAAACAAAATGTCCCTCAGACAAATCAAAATTAGTCTAATGTAAACGAAATTCTGAGAAAATCAATAAAACATGATAGAAAATCTTTAAATAACTCACTGAGACGTCCTAAATTTTTTGAAACATTAGTCCCCACAGTGATTTGATAGCCTAAATGTTGATCGGGAAATAAGGGAATATAAAATGCAGTAAAAACATCGCAGGAAGTAGAACACCTTGCAGTATCTTATGTTTCTTCGCTTCAATTCCCGCTAGTACATGCTAGTACTTGTTGTAGCAACGGAATATGCTTTTCTTCCCTTCTTACTCAAGTTTCGTTAGTTGTCATAGAAATGCTCCATAAAATATGACCTAATTGAATAAATACGTGTATAAATTCAACGCACAGATGGAAGTTACATATGAAATAATTCAGATATAATATTTGGTGACTGAATATTAAAAATTTTGGAAGCTATTGTATTCAACTAAATGAAAATGAAAGCTAAAAAGTCTTACTCTGATGCAAAATAATATTTTTAAGCACCTAACTTGTGGAACAAGCTTTCGAACTACCGGTTTTTTATCAGACTATTCAGCCTGTCAATTTGAGGTTAAAACTTCTTCACCGTAAGCAAACTCATATCAAGTTATATTATTAATGTCTCGTCTATTTCAAAAACAAAATGGCTTGTATCCAACACAACTGCTAACATTATATTGCCATGATTTCTCTACTACTTCTATGCATGTGAGGGATTCAAGTCACGCTCTAATGGAGCTGCCACCACACTAACAAGGCTCATCACCAACTACTCAGTAACAATTTGTTGCTATCAGAGGCTACCAATAATGGGCCGAACGGATTGATTACGTACGCGAACATTTGTGGAAACAAACGATGTCGGGAAGCATGCTCTGGTATGCAGGGTCGAATGTTTTTTGTGGGCGAAATGGAAGTCAGTCAAATCGGTTCAATGGCTTGATTATCTAGTTGAGAAGCCTGCCAGGAAAATGACTATTAATCGGCTTTGGTATTGATAGTAGACTCAGTTGAACGGTAGGCTGGCAGGCAAACAGGTAATGATGTACCATAAAGAGCTGAGTTTGAGCAGCTCTTGATGAATAGAATGTGTTACACAATGCCAGATTATTCCAATTAGAAAAATAGTCAATTAGGCTTCCGGGTAGCACAAAGCTGAGGCTTCTAATTAAATGCCGGGAAATAGACTGAACGGCGATTAATTTGGAAGTCTGCATTACGCGGGTATTCGATACTCTGATAGTGTCCGAAAAGAATGGGAAAATTCAATTCCGTGTATGCCGTTACCTGCTTATCGTCATTCTTAATTCCTCCACTCATTCAAATGTTTGCAAAGGTTTATTCAACAAGCTCCCCTGTACTCAGTACTCGAGTTTCATAGCTGTTCTTTTACGGAAATAATTTTGCTCCAAGTTTAGAAAGTTATTTCAAACAGAACTATTTTCCTAGCTTCAAGGAAATAAAAAACTTGCATCAAATACGGGCGTACTCTAAGGCAAATATGAACTGATACGAAGAAAACTCGATCAAACTAACACTTGTGCAACATTCATGCACCAATATTAAAATCAGCGATGATTAAAATTGGTGAAAGTTTTCAGGATTTCCACGTTCTAGTTGCCTGGCGAGAAGATAATCTGTTCATTATTACAGGATTTGCTGAGTCTTCCACTGCATTTAATCCAAGTCAGAATTCTGAACTTTCTCATTCGCATGGCTCAGCGTTATAAGGCATCTTATTGAAAATTGCAAAAGATACTTTCTTTGGCTCATTTCTAGTCAATTCTGTAAGGTTTTCTGCGAATATTTGATTTTAATGAAATTCTAGTTGATGTCACCGTTTTTATTGAAGGATTACAGGGAAAATCCTTGCGTATATTATTGATTAAGCTGACTGAGCTGTTTTGTCGATGTGTATAGGAAAATTTTGTCAAAGATTTTCGGTTATTATCTAGCAATTAAGTGAATTGTGAAGCACAATTGATTGTTGAAAACAGCTTATAAAATGCATGAAAATTGATAAAAGCATTACTAGTAAATAGAACAAGTGGCTGTTAAAGAAAGCATTCAATAAAAACTGGCTAATTTAGGTTCACTGCATTAGGCGCCCAACGTGGGCTTTCAGTCTACGATAACTAATGAATAAATACAGTTTTTATGATATTTTCATTCTTATAATAAATTCGATTGATGGATAGATTATTATTAATATGATTTTACTTTAGATGAGCTTTAGTATGATTGAATATTCATCCTGAGAGGTACGTTCATGTAAATATCGGGTGACTGATATTTCAAGTTTATTTTTTTATGAATGCTTGAAGATTACAGGAAAAATCCTTGCATATATTATTGGTTAAACTGGCTGAGTTTTTTTGTCGATGTGTATAGGAAAATCTTGTCAAAGATTTTCGGTTATTATCTGGCAATTAAATGAATTGTGAAGCACAATTGATTGTTGGTGAAGTACAATTCATTGTCCGGTTGTCTGTTTAAGCTGTGTATGCACTTCGTGTTGCATATAAACACAGAAATCAGCTTTTTTTTAAAGAAATTGCAGCTAAAAAAAGTGATATCCAAGTGATATCAAACTTATTTTAAAATCTCGCTACAACCACTCTTCATGCTCAATACCTATGTTTGATTATCTAACATTTTATTTCACTTTCCAAGAGTTCACTGGTGCTTCCATATCGAGCCACAAGCCTTTACCATTCAACTTGCATTCAACCAGTTAATTATATCATTTCTAACTCGAACTGACTGCCCGTTTCCTTAAACTGATTGCTTCACAAATAACTCGACCACAATTCAAGTGAAACTCAAATTTGCTTATTAGGAACTCTTCTGTCTTCCTTAATCGTTCGCTGGCCACGATGACAATGAATAGAAGCTGCCCAGTTGGGTGAAGTTGGATAATTGGACTTTTGACTGGAATGAATCTCTTTGTAAATTTCGTCCTCCTCCTCGGGGCATCTATGGAACTATCCTTCTATACAGGTCGGGAGTAGTACTTGACATTACGAGAAGACATTTCACGGCATGCTGTTCCAGACGACAAATTCTGTGATTCAGATTGAACTAAGGAGACCTAACGGAGGAATTTAAATTTGCTCAAAAGTTTCTTATTAAGTCGGACGATTTATACAGTTCAAACATTTAAGTACTTTCGAATTCGGAAATACGTCCACGAATTCTACTCGACCTGCCAGCTAAGCAACTGGTCGAAAAATCGTTTTGCTTTATTGAAAATGTTTGCTCAGCATTATGAAACTTTGTGTCCATTTGTCTGAAGTTCATTGGCTGTAAAACTATAGAGAGCTGATTGGTATCTTCTAACAAGACCGGAATGCTAAGAATTCAGAGAAGTAGGTGAGTAATGTAAGGGCGATTTGTGGAAACTTTTACAACAGTTATGATATTCTAGGATTTTGATTGTTTCAATCAATGAATGTAAATAAAAGAACTAATTTACTGAAATTTTAGCATAATTTCTAATATTTCTTCCGTATTCTATGAATTTTGTCCTGATGTATGACGTAGGTACAAAACAGATACCCATTTTGTCCGAATTCACTTAGATTACGGTCTCATTCAGTTAGAAAGTGGTACTCGCGAGACATTTGTGCTCAAATCGAAATATGTCTTTCAACAGAAATAGTGGCTCTCGTTTCGAATTCAATCTCCTGTCCTACAGAGCCTAATTTTATTCAGCATTTTTATTTTCAGCATGACACCACAACAGGCTTTGTTCTAAAAGCCCGGTGAGTTACCTTGGTGCTTGTGAGGGGCCCGTTCTCACAAATTTTGTCGGACCTTATGCAATCGACGCTGGGCCAGAAAAGCCGGTCTTAGGACAAACCCCACAAAAACTGAACTTGTACTTTTCACAAAGAACCACAGGGCGCCGGTTATTGCCACGCCTAGTTTCAACAGAATAACGTTGGAACTTGTTGATAGTGTTAAATATTTGTACCTTGAGCAGATTAGAGCCATGGACTGCAAACACTAGAGAGCTCTGACTAGCTTCGACATGCATCTTTGCGTTTCACAGCAGGTTTTCAGTGTGTTTTCAGTGACCATCTTCATGGGCTCAGACGGCCCAAAAAATGCCCAATTCGTAGAAAAACTCTTACAAATAACACCAGCAAAATAGTCACCAAGTATTTCACTTTCTCTGAACGTAATAAAGCAACACTGTTAAAGATGAATATACTTAACAAAGCCACATTAGAGTGGAACTTATGAGCAATGATGAGGAAGTGCATGAAAAATTGAAAAAGAAATATAAAGCAACCCAATTTTACTAACAAAAAAAAAGAAAGAACCAACAAACCTTTGAATTGCTTTGTTTTAGCGAAAGCCTTCATCAGAGGCAGATTCATCCTAGCATCCTGCTATAAGCCAACTTTCGAAGGCATCCCGAGCTCGAAAATGAACTCCGGAAGACAAACTGCTAAATCTGAATTGAAAAAAGGTCACAGTTGTTACCGGAAGTTAGGCACTGAAATTTTAAAAAATTTCCTTTTCTTAGTCCTAAAAAGCTATAATTTAAAAAAATGCAAAGCGAAAAATAGCCCAAATTATTTTAGCCCGAAAGATTCAGCCCACCTACAAATACAGTCTCTTTTAAAAAATTCTTCTCAATACGTTGCAACTCAAAAAGATTCGAAGACGAGTCCAAAAGTTGTCCCAGCTATAATCTACCAAATTTACCGATGGAAAGAACTGGTACGATTACTTGAACAACGTAACGTTGAACTGAATATCGCTCAACGGGAATTACGGTAATGTATTCTGGGGGAATGCATGAATCAAACAATGCTGGTAATGCAAATGTAATGTGCTAGAAAGCTATTTTCCAGCAATTATACGATATACTCGTATACATAACTTGGAGCAAGGGGAATGCTGCAAGGGAGAAAGCTCATATGTTATAAGTCCATGACTGGCCAACGAACATCACTCGCAGAAATAATGGGAAAAGAACTTGCGAGCATACATCGGCTATGGGTAGTCTGCTATATAAAGCGGAAAGATGAAAATTTCGGAGCATTTCAAATCATCACAGGTAAGTAAACAAGAGTACCAATTCCCCCCAGTAGCAAAGAGCATGCGCTATTGGAATTTCCAACGAGCATCACAATCACTCAGCATGCAAAAACCACACATGCAGAGATACGATCGGCCGCCGGCCAAAGCTTTAATTCGTATTCACCGTAGATGACGGAAATGCGAGAATACGATATCGTACTTTCCAAAAAGCTCTTATACATAAAGCTATAAAGCTAAAAGCATACGTTTCCCCTTGTATAAATCTTCCCAGCCTAGGACATGCAATGTTAAACAGAAAACAACATGCAATGGCCCGGTAATGCTTCCATGCATTACGCGAAATGCTTACCGAATATGTCCGTAAGCATTATCTTTCCCGTTGGGAGGTTTAATTTTGGCATTCAAAAGATGTCAAAGATGTCAAATGATCACGGAAAGATGATTAAGCTCTTCACAGAGCTCCAGGTACAGTATTACAGGTACTGCAAATGGGTCGTATTGCATCAAACTTATAATTTATCACTGATTCAGGAAAATGATACAATCCAAATAAGTCAGATATATTTTGTAACAAACATCATATTGATTCGAAAAGCCAATACGTGGTAAATTCATTCACGCCTATTTGCATTTCTTGTGGTTGAATGCGTACAGTGTACGCATTCAACCGTATTCGAATGCTACTCTGCTCGTCCAACAAGAATCAGTGTCCAAAGTAGCAGTATCAACTTGTACCTGATACATAAAATTCTTGTCATAGCGTATCTCTTGGTATGGTACGTGTACAGAAAACAGATATCCAATTCGGATGAATGGATCCGTTTTAGGGCGCGGTTTTTAGTATGGGAAAAGGTCATAAAAAGTATCAGTTATTAAAAGTATCAGTCACCAAAAGTATCAATGACCAAATGTATCAGGGATCAAAAATATCGGTGACCGAAAATATCAGTGACCAAATGTATCAGTGATCAAAAGTATCGGTGACCAAAATTATTAGTGACAATAAATATCAGGTTAAAGTATATAGCGAAATTGGAATTATTTTTGCGGGATGATTAAAATTGAACAACTTTTTATTTACATTAAAAATTTTAATCTACATTGAAAATTCTATTTTGACAAAGTGGTTTCGAAAGTATGCACTGATTCTCATCAGACACCAGCACACAGTGCATACTTGACTGGCGTGACCACTTGCAGTTGGAAATCATTACATTTTCATTTATGCTAGTTGTGACAAATTTAATTAATATAATTAATTAATTTAATTAATATAATTAATTAAAATTAATTAATTTAATTAATATAATTAATTAAAATTTGTCACAACTAGCATAAATGAAAATGTAATGATTTCCAATTGCAAGTGGTCACGCCAGTCAAGTATGCACTGTGTGCTGTTGTCTGATGAGAATCAGTGCATACTTTCGAAACCACTTTGTCAAAATAGAATTTTCAATGTAGATTAAAATTTTTAATGTAAATAAAAAGTTGTTCAATTTTAATCATCCCGCAAAAATAATTCCAATTTGATTCTGCTTTCGGAGGCTGATTTCGCAAAACGGTCGAGTTTCCCGTTTCAATGTTCTCAGCTTTGATAAGCTTTAGAGATGATATACGTTGTCCATGCTGATTTATAGACAAGAAGGGAACCGTGATCAAATTCAATTACCTTTACAAAGTATATAGATTTTTTTTGTTCCTACCCACTTCTAACAGCTAATTTCTTCTTAAAGAAAACTTAAATTTTTAATCAGAGACCTTTATGGAATAAGATCAAATTTTTTTTTTTTTAAAAGGCAAGGCAAATCAAACCAATCAAAGTATTCTGCTTAAAAAGCACTGAGCTAGTAAAAAGACTTGTTCGAAGAAACCATTCGAGAAAATCACTCGCAAAATTCTGGCTGTGGAGACCTTCAACTTCGCAAATTTCACACTTAACGGTCTCAACAAAGACCAAAGTGCTTCGAATATGACGGTGAGCTCTTTGCAGGCTAAAATGATTGTCCCAAAAATTAAAGAACTTTCTCGCTCAGGTAACTCAAGCCAATCCCAACCACTTGCCCAAAAATTTAACTTCTTTTCTTCCTAACTTGAAATCTATAAGTCGCCAAAGCAATGTTTCTTGCCATCATGCAGGGTCAACTTGATTCAATGCTGACGGAAATGCTGACAAAAGAGTACAGGTATGTTCCCCGTTCAATCGTTTCCATTACATGCGAGTAATGAACCATGGTAACTCTTCACAGATCCTGACTTGGAATGATACAGCCCATAATGAGAGAGCTGATGCAATTCTTCTGAGATTGCAGGATCGACATCATGCTTATTCTAGAAACATTCTTGAAACCAGTTAGCAAGTTCAAATCACCAGCTACCGTTTACATACATATAAACGATATATTGGCAGGCAGGCAGGGGAGAAAATATAGCAATCTTCTCGAAAATATTTATAATGCATATCACAATCCCAAAGAGTATGAAAACAAACGTCAATAATGTGCTAACGAGTTTCCTTTTATATTTTCCCAAATGGATCTTCCAACTTATTAGCTTCTTCAACCAAGGAAAAACTTTCCAATTCAGATTTTACAACCATTGTTTTTCGAAGTATCACATCAAAGCTGAACATCCTCAAAGCTGAACATCCTTAAAGCTCTCCTCCTCCACCCAGTTTGTGTAGTTTGTGCACCGCCCATATTTAGGAAACACAATGATCTGACTCGCTATCGGTGACGTCCTTTGCACGTAAAAAAAATATTTTGACAACAAAAGTTATCAAATGTATGGAAATTCTTAGCACTAATTTCTGGAGAATTAAATTATTTTAATACATGCATTTTTCGTATACTTTGGCTTGAATTCGTCGTTTGAACTTGTATCTTATAATACTCTTCTTTTTTGATGATTGTCAAATTGTTATTCTTATTTTATAATCTATAATTGAATGTGAGTCTGTTACATTAGATCATTTGAAATAATATATAAATACAAATAAGGAAACGGTGAAAAGCCGAATTGTTTTCAAGCCATAATCTATTTATTCTCACTTTTTTTCTAAAAGAACCCAATTTGTTGCAGGATTTTCAAAAAAAAATATAAATTTACGAACCGATACCGAGAACGCATTTTTCCAAATCGGTTTTGTACCATCAGATCCTGGTATTCACCGTCTCTTTTGATTTATGAAGAAAACTGAAGATGAAGTATCTTTTTCTAAAAATCATCTCGAATCATATGAAACACATAGCTTTCACAATAAAATACAGTCATTTTGCACTGTACATGACAGCGACATAACTTATTCCCAAAAACCAGATCAACAGTTTCCGAAAGTCTTCTACATTTTAAAACATTTTTGATCTGGCACTACTGTACAGAAAATTTCCCCGATGAAATATTTCCCTCTTCGATTTCAATGTGAAATTTCAGTTCAGTGCTAAGATGGCTGCTGATGAATGACGTTTCGTTCGTAGTCGTCGGTTTGTGCTCATCGGATGCGCGTCGTTGTCTCTTGTTGTACGTTGTGGTCATTTTTGTGTGTTTTGTGCTTTACGTCGCGAATGCAATACATGATAAATCATAATAAGAAGTGTTAAGTGCATGAAAAGCTGTTGAATTTTCAACTCGAGCAATGTTAATGTGATGTAAATCTGAGTGTTTTCCAATAAAGTGTTCTGATTAAAGTGCAAAAAGATGTGATTTTGACAAGAGTGACAAATGTCATTTTGACACATTATCGTACGGCCAGTCTAGACGGCATAAGTTAGTAAAAAATACGAAATGGAGAAGCGAAGAAGATACAAATGAATGAAACGAGTAATTGAATATTGTGAGTAGTGCTGCGTGTCGAGTTTAAGTATGATTGCATATTGAAGTCCATTGAATGAGTGATATTGATCAGGTTCGATTGTTTTCTATAGTTTGATCGGAAATTTCATGCTAATTAAAAGTCTACAACCCTATTAGTAGTGCTGGAATTCTATACTTACAGCTGGTAATATTGACTTTTCAAGAAGAACAAAGTTTTACGAGGTTTTTGATTGATGTAAGTGCCGAGTCAACCATTCTCACAATAAATCGCACCAAATCCCGACACAGAAGTAATCTTGTAGATGCGATGATATTTGATTACAACGTGCTTTATAATTTAAATTCTAACTGACTGCTTACCAAACCTGCAGACGTTGCATTCTTAAATACAATTCACAGCTGTTTCCAGCATCCGTCCTGACCCATCAACACTCTCGACCGCAATTTGCTTGCCAAGAACTTAAAATGTCTCAGCGTGCGGGAACTTTGTTTTGATTTTTCAACGAGGCACTATTGCATTGCCTTTATTGTAGGTACTCAGTCAGAGCCGGCAGCCGGGAATGAGTTCCAAGCACTGCTTCTATTGCGAAACATCCGGCCCAACTCGTCTTCTGCTTGCCTGTGTTTTTGTTTCCATTCGGAGCGGAAATGGCTGAAATATTGCTGAAAACATGACGGCTTTTACAGCTTCAATTGAACGTAATGTGGCGCCAATCACACCCGGCCTACTGCTTTTGTCGTCGCTCAAATCCAAGGCCGCTTATTTTGCGCTAGTAGTACGCTGCAATCTATTTGGCTCTAATTTCGCAGCGTGGGTAACCGGTTTGCACTTTCGTTTTCATCCAAGTCCGATGAACGCTTAAGTATTCAAAACAAAGAGCTTACGTCAGTGGCTTAGCACTTGGCTCTGGAATTTGCCTTTCATCAGCGTCAGATGACACTGTTTTGCAATAGCTCGAATGGTTTCTCTAGCAGCCTTCATGTAGGCAAGCGAATCGGATGAAAATTTTACAAATAATTGAACCAACTGCCAAGTGATAAGATTTTATTGTGTCAGTTTTTAAATGCTCATTCATGAAGCAATGATTTTAGAAAATTCAAGTCGAAGACAAAAGTACGAAAACTACTCGACATTTTAATTACGATTCCATCAAGGAATGTGAAGTGAATGAACACGAAATAATGGTGAGCAGAGGTCAGTTTCAAATTAGGTTAAAATAATGTGATTTGAAATGTCTACATTATCTTGCTTCGATGCTGATTTCTAACAAAAATGTCCAATCAAAAGCCTCGAGTTTTTTTCACAAAAGTAAAGCGAATCTATTGTGATGCTTCTATAGCTGAAAAATTGTCCCTTCAAGCTTAGATTAGTAAAAAAACTTTTCAATGAGTATTCGTTTTGTATGGGACAAGTAAACGCTACTATGGTTTGAAATATTAGTATTTTAGAATTATTGGCTATTTTTTTATTAATGTGTTTTTAAATAAAAAATTCAAGGTACCTTTTTTACTAAAGTTAAAGTTCTTTTTTGAGTTTTATGTAACAGAAGCCTTCAATTCATTATTTTTCCACCGCGAAGAAGCAAAAGAAAGAGTTAAGATTTTGTACAGTAACAAAATACCCAGTAAAATGACTGTTTCCAGATAAATCTATTTAACGCAAAATAAAAAGACATCTATAGTCTAATTATGCAAGCTGCTTTTTGATATTGATTGGGCAGATGTTAATCCAACTAACTACCTTCAGATGTAAACTTAAAATATGATAGCTTTTCGTATGAATGTCGTAAACCATTTGTTTATAGAAGCTAAAAAAATTAAGAGATTCAAACCAAACCAGATTCAATTTGTGATGAAGCTACATTTAAAGTTTACTTCTTACACTTAAAAATAGCAAGCGATTTAACAGGAAAAAAGGAGGCGAATCGGATATTTTAAGAAAAACGAACATAGATTTTGAATGTGAGAAAGATAGAAAAAAACTCAAGAAACTAATAAAAGAAAAGGAGAACTGAAAAAGAAATGCAATAGAGGCTAACTGCAGCTAACGAGTAAAGAAATCTGCGGTCCCATTTACAGGACAACAAATGAATCTACTTGACCAGAGCCTTAACTATTCTGCCAAGGTTCCATCTTTTCCAATAGAGGACTTGTTGCTAGATGTCGAGGCAGGAGTAAAGCAACTCAGAAGGAATAGATTAGAGGCAACATGAGCAGAAAGGAAGGAACAAAGAACACTGAAACAGATGGCCACCAAACCAGAATATTATCTTAAAATAGACAAAATGAAGGGAAATGCATATAATTAAGTTTTTGTTCGCAAACTCAACAACGGAAGTTAATCAAAAGAGTGAAAAAGATATTGAAATAATATAAAAAGACGGCTGGAGAAACTAGTGAACTGACAAGAATTAAATGCCTTCCGATGATTTATAAAGAAGGAGATGGACTCAGAGAAGTAGTCTCTGCCACAAATGCACCCCCAAGAAAGATTGCTAAACGGATTGTAAAGAAATGCGAAGGCCCAAAAAAGATAAGTAAAATGACAATCATGAACCGAGACAAGAGTAGAGGAAGATACACAGCTGATAAGAACGAAATTTAAATGAACGGACTCTAAAAATAAGAAGAAGTAGAACAATGGATTCTACCGCCTGAAGTCAACAAGCTGGGGGAGTATTATTAGTGTGTAAGATAAAAACTGTTTAAGAAAAAAATGTTTATGTAAAAAAACCATAAGAGCCAGCAGGCCAAAATAGTATAGCCGCTAGACTTTAAGCTATCATTGCTAATTATACTTTAAGCTAGGTTAAGAATGTACAACTAAAATGAAATAAAAATCTTCCTCAATCAAAAAAATCAAAAATTCAATCAACCCGCCTGAAGTCTTTGGTTCCACTCCAAATCAGATGAAGGACAGCATACCGATCTTTGAGTTAACCTAGCTATGAATAAGGTATCTGAGTCATATCGAAGTCTAAGTGAACTAATCATTTCAAATTCGTAAAAAAAAATCGATTATGGAACTAGAGGCTTGTGGTGGGATACTTTGTTTATTGCTGTACAAACTGGATGTTGAAAAATCAGAGAGTAACCATCGTCATTGTAGAACCTCTTTTTTTGATCTCGTTCTTTGTTAATCGTTGAGACGGATGATGGTGAATCTCCCATTGAAGTAACAACTCGCAATCGACGCAAATTGCTGTTTCCAAGTATTTCAGCCATGCCTCTTGTTATAACAGTTGTTTCGCCTTGACCGGCTCGGTTCTAAAAACCGATTCTCGGTTCTAAACAAGCTGGTACTTTTGCACCATTTACGAAAACTATAGGCATGGATGTCACAAGCCGATCCACAAGCCAATCAACCTGTACCGTCTGGTATTGCTTCTCCATCTCCTGGAGATAGAACATTGTTTTTAAATAAATCGTTTCAACGATCATTATATGCGTATCCGGAACAATTATTACTTATCTGGTAGTTTGAATAATCCTCCTGTTTCCATAATTGATGTTTCTGTTATCCCTTGAACGGGAGTGATTGAGCCGCCTCGGTTTTTTATAGCCACAGCCAAACAAGCTGCTACGTACGTGCTCATTCGGAAATTCATCAGAAATCCCACCACAAATTATCGTTCCAAAATTTATTATCTAATGTTGCTTGTTTCCTCAATCTACATCACTACTGGTCTATGAACGTTTCTTTGCGGAACTCTTGTCCTATCTCAATCTCCGCGTCGCTTCCGCTTCTTTATTTTTATGTGATGACTTAAATATGCCGCTGGTGGATTGAGATGACAGTTTTTCGATTATTTTACCTTCAAGCAATATTTAACCCGCAACTCCTTCCTCGTTGTCCGTTTGCTCACTTTCCTAATTCGACAAAGTACCCAATGCCCGGATCCTCGGATAATGCTAGGAGAAGGATTTTCTATCTTGTTCTGACTAATCTTACTACCTCTTCACTTTGCTTGGGTACCTCTCTATCTCCGTATGTGAGTACTGATCCTCCTTTCTTTATGGAACTTAATTTAAACCACTCGTCTACAGTTAAATCCACTTCTATTCTTCGTTTTAATAATAAAAAGGCGAAATATTCCACTTTGTCCAATGAAATATATCGTACTACCTGCTATCATATCCTTCACAAGGCTAAATGTGGATGATATCTATAAATTTTATTCCTTCGTGTTCAACTTAATTTCCTGTTATACTCCTTCCTTTCGTTATAAAATAAGTCGATGTTGCGATTGCCCTGAAAGTCAAAAATTCAGCGCGTAGGAAATACAAAATGTCTGGCTTGCTTAAGGGCGGAGGTCCATGTAAACGCCTCAAAATTAGACATATTTTAAAAATGTTGTAAAATATAAAAAACAAATTTTTTTCCTGCTTCCGAAATGGCGGCACAGGATAATTTTTCGTCTGCCGTCTCCGACGCGAGGTACAAAAGTGCTCCATTTATAACACATTAAGCATTGATTCGAAACAAAAAATTCAATTGTTTTCTTTTAATAACATATTAACGGGAAGGATAAACCTATAACATAAAAAAGCATAAAATTCAATATAAAATAAGCCTTTGGAATAAAAGTCCGAATTTCGGGCTATTTTTCCGACATTTTTGGACCCCAAAAAGTAATTTATTAACGTAAAATATCTGAAAATCGATTTTTTGAAATTTTTACATGAACTTCCCCCCTTAATGACCTTTTCAAGAATGATAATGACCTTTTCAAATTATTAATGACACTGGGCACTAGCTTTGGTGCTGATGGCATTCCGAATAATTTCATCTTTCTTGTGTGTTTCTCTGTCAATCATTATTGGTCCTAGCATTTCAACCCGGAACCTTTCCATTTCTTTGGTAATCCGCAGATATATTTCCCACTCATAGAGCTAGGGATATTTCTTGCATATCTAACTATCATCCTATATCCCTTTTGCACTGTTTTAGTAACCTCCTCGAAAGAGTCGTCAACAGTAGAGTGCACTCTTTCATCCGGCCGTTGCTAGGGAACAAAAATAGTTAATTCAATGGTAACAAACTTATTATCGTTTATAAACACCGTTGCTTCCGCAATAGACCAGCGAAAGCACGTGCATGTTCTATATGCAAATTTTGCCGAAGCTTTCGATTCTGTGTGGCCTTTTTACTAGGTTTTTTTTTCTACTTTAGTGATTGTTACTGTTATCTCTTGCTACCTCCGCCAGAATCATTTCTTGGCCCTTTCTTGTTCCCTTTATTTATTTATTAAATCCTCTTTGATTCACTGTGCTTTTTGTATGCAGTTGATCTTGAAAGTTTCAGCTTGATTGAATCCGCTAGTGATTGTTTCATTTTACATAACGATTTGGATGTTTTACCTAATTGGTCCACCGCTAATTCCCTTAATCTGAATGCTGCAAAGTGTTAGCAAATGTCTTTCACCTACAAAACATCCCCTCTGGTTATACCTTACTCTATGTTTCTCTACCCTATCAATGCTGCTGATAGTTTCAATGATCTTGGCGTAAGCTTTGACTCTAAGTTGAAGTTTGACTAGCATATATTACACGTTTTTTCTTGCCTCCTTCTCAAACTTTTTGACGATTGTGTATTATTCACTTTTTTGTTAGAGAAACGAGCCGTCCTAATAAAGTCTTATTCTGCTTTAGTGTTCCATTTACCCGTACAGACGCCTATTTCTTTTCCCCCACTTGCACATTTGTTCCATCACCACAGTAGCCTTAAACCTGGTCTTCTTCCTTGAAAGCTATATGTCTTCGTTATTTGATAATTAATATAATAAAGTAATGATAATCAATATAAACCAAGGTGGTTAAATTTAAAACAAAAAATACTTATTTTTCAACATAGTCTCCTAAAAAGCTAATACATTTAGTCCATAATTTTTTCAAACCCACGATACCCTAAGAAAAATATTTTTGTCTTTACTCTCCTACAACGCCCAAACAGCAGCCATTACTTTGCAATCATCTTCACATTTCTTGCCCCGAAGGTGTTCCTTGAGCCGAGGAAAGAGGTAGAAGTCACTGGGAGCTAGATCTAGCGAATAGGATGGTTGTTCAAGCAGCTCGAATCTTGTTTTTTGAATTGCAGTCTTGTGAATCAGTGCTTTGTCTTGATGAAACAGCACTTCGGCTCGCAGTTTGCTGCTTTTTTTTCCTCAATAGCCTCCCGCAATCTTATTATTTGGTCTACGTAGTAAGAGCCTGATATAGTGGCTTCCTTTTGCATATATTCAACCATAATAGTTCCTTGAGTGTCCCAAGAACCTGATGCATAACCTTCCCTGCCGAACTCGACACCTTGAATTTCTTTGGCATCGGTGAAGAGGGTCGCTTCTAGGTCATCGATCATTGTTTGGTTTTTGAATCAAAATGGCTACGGAACGTGACAAAAACTTCTCCAGATCTGCCTGAAACTTTTCGAGAGTCACTCTCGAAACGTCGACTCGTTTCTTCTTTTGTCAGTCGGTTAAAATTCTCAGTCCTCAACGCACAGAGACCTTCTTCATATGTAATTCATTGGCAACAATTTTTTGAGCAATGCCATACTATATCCCTGTGACCTCAGTTACATGCCTGATGGTCACTCTTTGATCTGCCAACTCGACATCTTTTGACTTTTTTCACGTTGTTTTCAGTGAAGGACGTGGATGGACGTCCTCCGCATTGTTAATCTTCAATGAATGTTTTTCTCAGATTAGGTGCCTTGGCCCAGCGTGCAACGGTGGAATATGGAGGAACAGAGTCCTCTAATGTTTCCACTAAGTCGTTGTGTATGTCTTTGGTAGACATTTTTTTCAAACACAGGTACTTAATGACAGCTCTAATTTCGTTTTTCTCCATTTTGATGTTCTCTATTCGACGGCTCGTATTCAAATGAATGTACTTCCCTGGAATCGTGGCTTGTTTATATGTGTTCCTATGCTGATTTAGTGGATATATGAGGTAGTAAAAAAATTTTGTTTTAATGCAAATTGAACTTAAAACAGCCAATTATCACTAATTTTAGATCAACCCTCGTAAGTCCTAATTGAACCTAAAAAAACTAATTCAATAGAGTAATTGTAATAATTCCTTTTTACGGTCAATGTAGCTTTTTTGTATTGCTATTTTGTTAGTTTTTATGTTGTTGTTATTTTATATGTATATGTATTTTTGTCTCGTCTGTAGTTGAATTTGTTTTTTGTTGATTTGGGCAGTAAATAAATAAAATGAGTCCTACATCCATGTTGAAATACTTTCATGATAACTCTAAATAGGCTCTCTAATAATGTTTGTACGAAATATTACGGCCCTTTCATGGAATTCTTCCTACATTATTATTACATTATTCCTATGTTAAAATGTTATTTTGATTTTGTAAAAATTATATTAAAAGATATTCACAGGTATAACACCCTATTCCAACGTAAACAGTAGCGACCTGTACAGCAGTATTGATCCCCCACACTGTTGGACGCATGATAGTATGTCTGACCACTTTGCCGTGAAGCTTCATTTTCAGGTTTGATCTATTTTTATTTAGCTTCATGGAAAGACCCCAAAGCCAACCAGCTCTTTCAAAAAAAAAAAAACATCCGGAGAAAATTTCAGCGCAATATTGATGCTGCCGTACGAAATCTTACTGTTTGCATGACGCATACTTAACAAACCTTTAAATCAATAATTTAAATAATATAAAATATAAACCATAAAACTACCATTATTGGAGCAAAAGTGAAATGTTTAAGCTTTATACAACGGTATTTCACGCTGAGATTGCAAAAACTTGCAAAATACTGGTTATAAAAAAATCATTTTTAAAAACCTTTTGTTTTGTTTACATCGACATGACGTAAGGAATTATTTTTAACATGGTTGTAACTGATATGCTAGAAAACATATTCTACTCCAAATTAGAGCAATAAACATACATTTCACTGCTGATGCGAAACGTGTTTAAATATTTGACACTAGGCTGTCCTTTCCGAATTGCCGTCTCACACATCGACAATCTCATAAGACTGCACTAGGAAGAAAACATCGTCTGCACGTCCAGAATTCAGATCAAGAATAGGAAATGGTCCAGGCAAGCGTTTATTGACATGAAGCTTCCCTCGCTACGACCATTTGTGACCATATGGCGAGTAAAAGACCTGTTGTGCCCATGACTACGTAGAGTCATAATGTGCCCATGCCCGTGTTATCTTTGCTGTGCTGTGGCTCAGCTCGGCCAGAAGATCAGCATGTATTCTTGTCATTTGCCATCGTATCGACCAGCCTACGCAGAATCTTAACAACCCAGGAAAGCGTACACGCTAGACCTCGAAGTCGTGTGGCGAAGCAAACAGTGTGTAATCTGACAATTTACCTTTGAGCTGCTTCTTTCATCCAAGACAGATAAGGTTTATCGTAAAGGTAAGACGAAGGCATGCGTTCTGTTTACGTCTCACCACAAAGAAATAATTTCGACGAGATACGGAAAGAGAATACGAACTCTCTAGCTAAGAAACGTGGAACCATTTGTCAGCTTTCATTTTACGCCCCCTTTTAGATTTAATGGCTGTTCCCGGAATGGAGAACACCTATCTTGGAAAATGGACAACCAGTGTACGAACGTAATCTGTCGCCACAATTAATTTTTATTGGCACTTTGAAACTGAAATGCAATGCCCCTCATTGTTTGCCCATTGTCTTGCCATACGAGCTGTGATTGCATCAAAACAATGTCGACACCGACGACTATCGAGGTACTTGACGAAACTCGTAACTATGCCCGTATTACAAAAATGAAGGATACGATTTCAACGTGCACTTGCAACTATACGGTCTGCGATCCCGCGACGACATCAAATTTACAACCAACTTCTAATATTTCATTTCAACAACAATTAAAACAACTCGAACCATACCATCTCCGCCTCATCTTAACACCGTTCGCCTTAAACGATCATAGCTCTTAACCATCAACATTCAGTCCGAGGCTATAAAACGCCACGCCATGTACAGAATCTTTCATCATGAGAGCAATGAGATTATGCATTTTTCCCGTGAAAACGCCTACACGCGACACACCGGCTGGCTGCTAGCTAGCTGACCCAGTATATTAAAGCAAACATAGATACCAGACTAGATACCCAACTACCCTCAGAACAACATAATCATTCCGGCTGAACCAAGGCAGTATGCTGCCACTTGATACACGCGTAAATTAATTTGTGAGATTGTTATTTGCGCTCTGGACTTTTTTATTTAATGTTTATATTCGACTTGATAATGTTTTCAATGCAATTTGAAGCGCTTTATTGCTGAGTTTGTTGAAATGCTTTACAAACTTCCATCAACATGTAGATATATATACAATGGAATGAAGACCGGAATTCAGTACGAGATTTAACCATGCGGCAGATGCCTCGATTACGCAAATTGTGTCCGATTTAGATGTTTGTATTTATTGTGATTCATGGAGGCTGATGGGATTTGTTGTTGAGGAAATAATAGGATATATTGGTAATAAAAAGTCCTATGAGAGTTATTTGCAGTAAATTTAAGCTTAGAATGAATACATACGAGTAAATGAGCACATTTTGTATAATATGTACGAGTAAAAAGGCTGACCAAACTGACTATAACTTAATGGCAGAAAATATGTTTTCACATGAAAAAAAAAACACTTTCTGGGTCGATGACCCAAAAAAACACTTTTTGGCTCGATGTTTTAAAGCTTTATTATATTGGTGTTGAATAAATTTAAATTGGAAATTTATTTTATCATCATGTTTTATATTTTTTATTTGTTACTTATTGAAGAAAACATACTTATCTTTTGTCGTCCTATCTATATTTTAAGTTGACAATTGCCCTAGGCGTTAAAAAGCGAATCTTGGAAAAACATTTCAGGGATTTCTGGTAGCGAACAAAGAAGCCAATGGTTTTATTGGCCTTTCCGGGGATACTTTCTGTTTCATGATAGTTGGGAACGGCCTCAATAGCGAACATTATCCAGACTAGTTCTCTAGGTTGGAAGTTGGACCGTATGCCAACAGCCTATTCCCGTAAAGTGTACTCGTCCAGGAACCTAATACTTTGCATTAGATACATGGTTTGGTGACGCAAACAAAACATGGGCGACTCTATTAGGACCCGGATATGGTCAAATATTATACAGACCAATTTCTTCAAACTATCAGGTTTTATAAGCCAAAACCTATTGATACGCAGCTCGGAAATCAGGCAATTTACAATCTCTGGCTCTTGCGTGAAAATTAGCTCCTCGCCTATTTTTGTCGAACAAAAGAGTAAAAGAGCAATTGCTGCTTTCGAATGGTGAAAATAAGTTTGAAGTTCCTTCATCATTACCGAATAAGGTTGAATCCAGTCTTCTGTGGACGTTATAGCTACCTCATTTTCCTAGACTGTTTCCAAAGTCAGAAGACTTAGACAGCCGCCCAACGCTAACTGCAGCAACGGATAGCGATTCTGCATCAGATTCTTTCTCAGAAGCCATTACTGAACGAGCGACACTGCTTGATCTTTTTGCGTCGGGTTATGCTTAATGGTCTCACGTTCGTTTGAGCCGGACACCTTAGTCTAATCACTTCTTTACAAGTGCAAAGCCAATTTCTCGACCCCTTACTTAATAGTTCTCCTTTGGGCCTCTAACACAGATACGGGCTTTTCATTTAGAATGAAGATAGCTTCCAGTCGATTCTCAACTGGATCTTTAATATTAGCAATCCTCCAATTCTCCGTAGCCTGATAAACCTCAGAATTACTTGAGATAGAAATCCTATCTCCTCTTGAGACAGAAATTTTAATATCCTTGTTGGATCCCTCTGCAAACAGTGGCCCTGGTGATATTTCAGTTATGTTTGCCAAGCCTCTAGCATCTTTCTTTTCTGTTCCTCTGCCTATTTTTTTTATTTGAGTTTTTCCGTTGTTATTTTTCCTTACAGCTGGAAAACTGCCCATGTTTCTCAGATTTCGAATTTACAGGACTTTGGCAATATTGCCAACTACCATCATAAATCCCTACTGTCTTGTTTCCCTAAGAGGCTTGAGCGAATCGTTTGTCTAAGAATTTATATTGTTTTTTGTCCCTTGTTTAATAAAGAGCAGCATGGATTCATTAAGGCACGTTCTACGACAACTAATTTAGTCAAATTCGCCAACTTCGTCGGTTGTTTCTTGGACAACACTAATTTACTTACACTAATTTCAAGAAAGCATTTGACAGAGTAAACCATTCAGTGTTTTAGGAGAAGGTATCTAATTTTGGTGTTTCTAGTACTCTTATATCCTGGCTTTCTTCCAGCATCTATGGTCTCACCTGCCGTGTTGGTTTTCACGGCTACTCTCCCTTCTCTTTCTATTCTACTTCTGGCGTTTTCCAAGGTTCTGTCTTTGGTCGCTGCCTTTTTACTTTATTCTAGGTTTATGACCTTCCTTGTAAATTCAAGTCTGACTTTCTTTTAAACGGTGATCACCTAAAAATTTTTTGCGCTGTCGCTTCGCTAAACGACTGTAACTATTTGCAATCGGATCTTTTTATTTTAATTAACTGGTGTCCTGCAAACTGGTATTCTGTTTCGTAATGTCCTTTTGCAAGAAGCTAATCTTTTCACCTTTGAAAACTTCTTGTCTGGTAGTCATTTGGAGCATGTTGACAAACATAAAGACTTTGGCATCATTTGTTAAAATCTGATATGCATGTTTCTTTTATAAGCATCCTGGTATTGTCCTCCGGTGCTCACGCTTTTGTATCTGATATCGTATTCATCTTTTTATTTTCCTCGTTCGTAGCATCTCCTCGTTTCGTGTACTTTTCTAATGCTATTGATTTCGCTCAGCGTTAGTTGACTCATTGCCTTTTGTCTCAGTTTTATATCCCTTATCGTTCTTATAATGATTGCCCGTTTTTTTTGAATGTCCACACGTTGAGTACCCGCAGAGTATTCCTTGATAAATGGCTTCCTGGCAAGCTTTATCATGATTTATTTCCCCTAACAATTGAGCGTCTCCCCTGTCTCATCGCCAGGCAAAAACTCATTCGCTTTTTAATACTACCTTTGCTTGTACTCTCGTTTATTTTCATTTTTCTGTGCCTAGAACGCTAAGAAGCCATGATAAACACCAGTCTGGCTTGTCAACGTATTTTCATTTACTTGAAATACATTATTTTTGATATGTTAACGTAGCTTCTATATTGTGTATATTGCTTTATTTCTTCCGTTTTTCATAGTTTTTATTTTATGCTTATGCTTTTTTCATACTTGAATAAATAAATGACGAATTCGTTAGCCACCTTGTTCATAGGTCGAGCTTTCGTCATTAGTGAAGGTTTTTTGGAAAATTGTCTGCCCTAATTCTTTTACTCAGGTGACCTTCGTTGTTTTTGAGAAGAGTCCGCAGGGTTTCGAGGGAGAGAGTGCTCACCAATAAAATACATTTTTTTTTGTCGCGCAACGCCTTGGGAGGAACCTTACCTAGCTTCCATAGAACTTTGAAAATTGCCCTTCTAGTTCTGTAAGGCGTACGGGACTGTCAGATGAAGATTGAGTTCCTGAAGTGGAAGCGACGCTAGAAGTAACACTAGTTGACGATCGGATCGCCTCATTTATAGCCTGTACGTCACTCTGGCCTCAAATAAGCTTCTATGCTTTCTTCACGTCAAGCTTGGAGACCAAAGCCCCGCAATCAGTTGAAACAAGAATGTGGGATGAACCCAAAGTTGTACTGACTCATTCGCTTTACTTCCACTAGCTGTAAGAGATTTAGCAGCAAGGCTGCCCACAGTCTGCGGAGCTTGCTCATTCGCCATAACTCCTTGGTTTGGCTACTACCGACAGCTAAGCTACCCTGGTCCTTCTCGAAATTGAAAAGTATGATGAAATTGGTTATTGATTGAGTCCAATACTTCTATTGGTGTCAGGTTCAAGTAAAATTTCTATCTACTAGAAAATAATGAAAGTCACTCCTCCTCAAACACTTCATGATATGTTTTTTAAATGTCATTCCTAATAGGCTTCTAATCGCCGCATAACAAATCGTTCTTTCTTTAATCATCTTCAATAATCATACCGTGCGTGACATCGATGATTTTCCTAATGCGTCTATAATTATGATTAATATTCGTAAATTTAACTTAACTCTCATTCCGAAGTTATATCGATTCATCGTCGCCTTATTAGGAATCCTTCCCAAACCTCAAGAGTATACATTTTTTTTCGTTCCAATCAAATTGTGTGTGACTTTCATCGCCGAAACAGATGGACAACTGTAAATAATGACCATCATTTCCTACATTGCTTGCGTCCAATTGATATAATATAACCATGAGATTGGAGCGGGTGTGATACCAACCGAGACACCGTACAAATCAATACATTCGTATCGGCATGTATCTAATTCGTGATAGGTTTCTTGATAAGACTATGGAATCTATGCACATATATTATTAATATGTTTTCATCGAGCACGCACCAATTCTAATGAGATTTGACCTGTTTCGTTAAGATAGTTAAGGTAGCCCGACCAAAATGAAATGGGCATGTCCTTGGCCATTTCCTTGGCGGAACGAGCGAGTGAGCTGTCAAGAGCCAGATTACACACGGAAATGAGATAAATAAGGAATACTTTTACCGACGAAGCAGAATCACTTCCTCTGATGGTTCGACATGTAGAGTTCGAGAGCGTGGTGTTATATTTTTAGATTTCAGTGCCCACATGTGATTTGGGAGCTTAAGACATAGCATAAAGTCATTTCTTCAAGGATAATTCTTTGAGTGATCGATTTGAGGTATTCCACCGTTACATTTTTCATTGGCTCATTTACTTCAATCGAAAATCAATAATATGCTAGTTCACACCTCAGCTTGTCGTCCTCACACTAGCTGCCAGGTTGCGTGGAGTCAACTAGCAATTAGTTTTGTCCTTCGTGTCACATGACATACCTTGTAATACTGGTAAAATCGGCCGTACAGTTTTTTGTCTTCATCATCATTTATCAAATAGCGAAAATGACCGCCTCTTTTCCAATGTTTCGTCGTTTGACTCACTCCACAATCGAATTGAATTCATCGATTTCTTACCGAGCTTGAGCTGATATTGACGGTCAGTTAACGAACCACCATTTGCGACCATTTCCTCTGCGTTTCGGCCAATATGCTCAATGACGCCAGGACGAATGGAATTAGCGGTGTTAATTCACGAAGATATTTCACTGTCGACTTGAGCCGAGTGTGCCTAGCAGTATGCGACTTCAACAGCTCCATTGGAACTTTAGATTCACACGATTTCCCTCTGTTAAATGCATCGACTGCCTTGTAATTTGCATCCCCATTTAACGTTCCGTACCGGCTTAAAAAACTTTGATGCCACAATCATCGGCCCGCATTGCAAAAATTCAGAAAGAAAAACACTGCGAATGTGTGGTCGTTATCTGCTTCGAGCTGAGAGTCCCCAGTCTAATTCAATTAAGATTGCTGCCTCCAAATGAACATGCATATTTAGCTGCGGCTCTTAGATGCAAATTTGCCAATTCCTCGTGGTTATTCAACTACGAAAATATTTTCATTTTGATTCAAAGTTTGTCAACTTTAGAGGCCGGCAGTCGACAATTATTAGCCTTTGAGAGTCTTCGTCAATAGATGCCACACAGGTCGGCCGGGGCATTCTGATTTGCATTTGAATCGACATCGCTTTGACGCACCGTCTGAGTTGTTTTCCTGATTGCATGAACTCCTGATTCACTTGGACAATGTAAGTCACGAATAATTAGGTTGTAGATTTAACAAAAACGATGTAGATGTTTGTTAACTTATTGTACTTGTATGTCAAAAGCAACAGTAAACATACATCTACATCGTTCTTATTAATATTTAAAAAAAAATATATTTATATGTAAAAATCAATTTTTTTTATTTTCTTTTGCAGATTCGCTCACAGCAGGGAAAAATGGTAAGTATTTATTGTGTGACCTTTGAGCCAATGAACCTTTCGATATAATTCATTCCCTTTAGGTTAGTTTTTTACTTGATGCATTGGAGAGAGGTAAAGGGTTAGCCGATGCTACTTCTTCCTGAGAAACCCAAGATGTCGAGTAGAAACGTAAACAGAAACACCGTATTTTATTAGAAATAGTATGGCATGCAAATTTGCTATGATTCATATGAAAAAAAAACTGTTGCAACTTTGCCATTTAAACTTGATTCTCAAAGTTTTAGTATGTTTTTTTTTGTTTAATTTCAATAACCATAAGAAAGGCTAAGAGTTGAATTTCTCCAATAATACAAAAGATTGTGAACTTGAAAGAGATAGGCTTAAAAGATAGGCGGAAAATAATTCATAGTATGGATAGACAAAGTAAACACTATCAAAAATGGCTACCAACCCAGGCCAAGCCTCTGTAAGGACAAAGATGGAAGTATTATCAGCGACGCCGAAAGTATTAGCAAACGATGGGCGTCCTACTTCGAAGAGCTTCTGAATCCGCCATCAAACATTCTGGCAGCAGAAGCTGAGCTCCATGATGATACCATGGATCAACCCCCATCCACACAACCCCCGACAGTAGAAGAAGTTGATTTCGCCTTGCGTTCATTGAAACGGAACAAAGCGCCGGGCGCTGACGAGTCTGGTGGGGTGGGTTTATTAAGTGCGCTACTTAAACTACTGCTGCGAGTATGGGAGACTTAGGTGATCCCAGACGATTGGCGCAGAAGCATCATCTTCCCATACATAAAAAGGGAGATAAACTGGGGTGTGAGAGCTCCAGAGGCATCTCCTTAGTGTTTAGGTCCGGATCCAGAACAGACTGACTGAGTCTTTTAAAATTCTGGTTGGCCTGAAGCAGGGCGATGGAATAGCGTGCACCCTCTTCAGCTAGCACTTGAGTTCGCTATTCGGGCAATGAATCTGAGCACCAGCGGCACGCTACTTTTTAAGTCGACACAATTGGCAGCGTACGCAGATGACATTGACATCATGGCTCGAAAACTGACCGATGCAGAAGCACTTCTGCTTAGACTTGACACCGCAGCAAAGGAAATTGGACTACGAATCAACGAGGACAAAAGGAAAGTTATGATGCAATCTAGGGCAAGAACGCCAGCGCACACGACCATCAACGTAGGAGACCTTAACATCAAATTCGTGGACTACTTCGTTTACCTGGGTAGAAACCTATCGAATGACGCCAACGAAACTGATAAAATCAAGCGACGGATACAACTAGCAAATAAGACATTCTTCTCGGTCCTCCCCATTATGAAATCGAAATATATGCACAGAGAGACTAAGCTCCGCGATTATAAAGCTATCGTAAGACGTGTGCTGTGCTATGGCTGCGAAACGTGGACCCTGACCCAAGCCTCCGAAAATATGCTCGACACTTTCGTACGGAAAGTTCTACGGCGGATTTTTGGGGCTGTTCGCGACCGAGGTGGATGGCGCCTCCGGTACAACAATGAGTTGTACGAACTTTACGATGAGCTGGGAGTCACCAAAATCGTCAAACTTTAACGGATATAATGGGTAGGGCATGTACAACGCATGGATGACGATCGCATGCCAAAACGGGTCATGAATGGAAGACGAGCCGACGGAGCGAGACTAAGAGGAAGACCAAGAGCTCGTTGGGAGAGCTCAGTATACGCGGATGCCGAGCAAATATTGGGGTTCCAAGATTGGAGGACGCGACCACGTGACCGAGATAATTGGAGGAGATCGATCCAGGCAGCCAAAGCCCGACTCCGGGCTTTTGTGCCACGATGGTGCCCAAAGAAAATTCAGCAGTCGAAATTCATCGCTCACTACTCGATGAAAAAGTGACATTTCGATGCAAAGAGTCAGAAGACGTCTTCAGAAAGCCTGACTACATGGCACGATAGCCAGGAACAAATAAGTCCCTTAACGGCAGCTAGTTGGGAGAAAAAAATGGATTCGCAGGAGAACATTTGACCTGGAAAAATGAGTGGAAGTCCAGTTTTTGGAGCGACAAAACAAAAATAAATGACACTGGCCCTGATGAGAGGAGATTTGTAAGGGGGCCAAGAATTGAGGAATTTGACCCTCGTTATACTTCAACTGTTTTTAAGCATAGAGATGGCTTCATCAACGTTTAGCGATGTTGCTCGTGAAGTACGTCGATATCTTAGAAAAAACCATATTGCCATGGGCTAAAGATAATGTTCCTGTTATATGGAAGTTGCAAAGATTAAAAAAGTTAAGGACAAAACTAAAGATAAGAAAGAAGAACTCTCATATGACCAGGAAGTATGAATATTTCATAAGATCCATGATTTTAGAAAAATTTTGAACGCGTTTTTCTCAAAACGATTTTTTTCAAACTGGTCGCATCAATAATTCAACAAATATCAACAGATTTGCATACAGTGACTAAGGTTGCTCATAGCCGATTTTGAAAATTTTTATTTTTAAGATTTGTTAAAGCTGTTTGAATCCAAGATAGGCAAACAAATTTAAGCGGCCGCCACATTCTTTCAAATCAAAATAAAAAAATTCGGCTGCGTGCAACGATAACCACATACAATTTGAATGTTTTTGTGCAGATGACCAGTATTCAAGAAATCGAGGCAACCATGGAGGGGGAATTTTTTTCGGGCTCGACAAGAATGCTAATAACTTTGTAGGTTAGATTAGGTTGTACTGACTGGCACAAGGCCACATATAGACCTATTGGTCGATAGTGATACCAGATAAACGGACTACGAGAATGAAAGCTCAGTCCAAGCTGCCATCGAAGGCCCTGAATATTTCCACGAACTGAAGGATCAGTGGCGTGGCGTTCAGGAAGCAAGGGAAGCATTGCTTCCGTTACATTTGGCTGATATATATTTTAAATTCATTTATTTAAAAATTGCAAAAAAAAAATCGTGCATAAGAATTTTCTTAATAAATCTTCCCAAAAACGAATAATGGACATCTCACGCGTCTAAGGTGGTAGCACCACTGAATGAAAATAATGACGCATGGAAGCAACGAAAAAATTGCATCTACGAGCGTTAATTTCACTCCATGTAGACTGCATTGTGACGTCATTCAAAAAAATGTGCTTGTACTAGCTATTTGCAAGCAATAAAGAAATTGCTTCTAAGGGGAAATTCGCGTCTCAAGAGAGAAACTGAGAGAAAAGCCGCGTACGTATGATTGCAGTGGAACTTATTGCCACGTTCCCCATACGCATATCATCGCAATCATTGTAATTTGCTTCTGTGTATTTTTTTTTTTTTTAATGAGAATGTTTGCTGTAGGACGTTCACACTATGTGAATTTTTGAATGAATTTGAACTACGAGATGTGGCAAGGGCTGCCAGAGACTGCTGATTCGACGAGCCGTCATCATTTCGCTGTAGTGAAGTGCTTGAATGTAGTTCGGTGGTGAAATTTTGTGCTATATTTTATATTTAAATTTGATGAAGGTATTTTTAATTGGTGAAGGTATTTATTTCACTAATAGTTTACAGTATTTAGTAATAGTGAAATTAAATCGATTTTAATTGTGTGGAATTGAGTGCGTAGAATTACTTTCTTGAATCGCATTATTTTTCTGTTTTATACCTACTTAGAATGGTGACCGTACAGTTAAAAGGTGAATGTATTTATTTGTTCCGTAAATAGCATGGATCAACTTTGCACAATTAGTGACCCTTTCGATTTCCTTTTGGATCTCGATCTTTTGCGGACAAAAAAGACATTATCGAAGAGGCTCGACCGAAACCGAATTCGGAAACTATCTCTGTAATGAAGAGATGCACTCGATTTCATTAAAAACTGAACTCATTGTGATTTACTCTAATGCAGATTTACAGGGAAAATCTTTCCAAGATATTTTGAATATTTTAGCAGCAATAAATTAGTAAATAGTTTAAAACAATTTTATAAATTAGTTTGTTTAGTTCCAACAATACTAGTAACGAGTGCGAAAGAGAGTGTGTAGCGTCCGCAGAGCGCAGTTTTTCTTGCTTAAAAAGCGTTGAAACTTATCTCAGGAATAGTACAAGTGAGTAGTGACTGAGTGACTTGGAAATAATGTCCATTGAAAAGGTTTTCTTAAAATCATGTTTGAGCGAGGAAAGTTTTTATCAAGACGTCATAGATGAATTTGCAAGAAAAGAATGACGAATTGCATAAAATTTTTTATTGAAGTATGCATGAATTTTCTCATCAATTTCGATTCACGACAGCTTTTTTTTAAACTATGACTTCATTTATTTTATATTTACTAACTGTTAATATATGTTTTAAATATATGTAAAAATATATGTTTTTTTAATTGGGAATGTTGTTATTTTACTGTAATTTTTTATAAGTACTAGAATATTGATATTTTCTTTTTGCTTGAAGGACTATAAACATTTATTTTGCATAAACACTGTTTTTGTTATTGTTGCCATAGCTAGATTTGATATTGCTTTATTTACATAGCTTGCTGTTGCAGCTTTGGTAATTTATATGTTTGTCAATATATAATTTTTACAAATATTTATATAAAGAGAAAATAATTACATATTGGTAGCATAGGAATTCAAATACTGATAACAATACAGTATATCTGCTCTCACGTCCGCGGTCGTAATTCCTGAGTGCTTTTATATTAGCAATGTTAAAAGTAGCTAACGAGAGGGGTTCTATTAATACGTAACAAATTTGAAGAAAGCATAGCCAAAATCAATTATCGAATTGAACTAATTGCTTCCCTACGGTAAATTATGCCTACACGCCACTGTGAAGGATGTCCTTCAACTTTTGCTCCACCGCGTGCGAGAGATCGACCAGCCAGGACTCACCGAAGTAGCGAAGTCTGGTTTTCCTCAGTGCCGGGCAGTGACACAGGAGATGCTGGATTTTTTCTAAAACCCCTGGCTCTTGACACACCCTACAGGTGTCGCTGGTTAGGAGTCCCATTTTCTTAGATGTGCTGCTACAAGACAATGGACAGTAATGATGCCAGGTTCTATGGCTGAAAATTTTGTTAAAAAAATTTCAAGAAAGAAATGACTTGTTTTGGCAACTGTTAGAATTAAGTGATATTGCTTCGAAAAAACATCGGTTACTTCATTCGCAAGACGTAAACAAAAACAACTGAAATTCGATTTCTTGTGTATTTTTAAGCTCGCTGTAGCTTTACTAAAAAAAATATTTTTTTTTTATGGATGTGAAATACGCTTTGGAATAATGATATACTAAATTAATTGAAAAAAAAAACCAAATAAATAAGTAACATATGTATTCCTTCGTGATTCAGCTGTTTCATAAATCCTAGCCAACTAATGCCATTGACCTTTTATATAAAAGCTCTAAATTCCATCTCTATTTCCATTAAACTTGCAATTCTTCAACGTTTCTAAAATTGATCGTGACCCCAACGTCTTATAATGTATGCATGAATTTGCATCACAACTTCCTGTGAAATTTGTATAATGTTTGTACACATTCATATGCTATTGTATCGTTACTGCGTTGCACTCGCTACATCGAGCCAAGTCGGGCGATTGCAATTCGTGCCATTCATAATTCATCATAGTACGCTTCCAAAAGTAATCACGATACACTTTAGTCCTTTCCTATATAGCAGCATGAGACGGATGAATGAATGCGCCATATTCATATTTCAAGCGAAGCCTTTTGCAAGCAACCGAAAACCTTTTTCGCGAAAATATTCACATATCATATGTGTTGGCACGTGTGACGGGGTAGGGGGATGCGAATGTCAGCGCGAAAACGAAGCAGCAATGATATGACGACGATGATCATATTTTGCCATTTCAAAGGACCGTCATTCACAATTAATTGGATTTAGAGCCACGATAAATTTATGCCTATCAACGGCGGTTCCAGAGCAATTCGACCAGACCTTAAGTGACTATATACAAATACATACATATGTAAGTCTACGCGTTCGTACATTGGGTAGTTATGCGATTAAATTTCAAAAGCCTGGCATATATAAAGTGCCTGGCAGAGATGTAACCTGTTCTGCACAAATATTTTATTAGATTTTGCCATTTAATTTAAGAGCTCTAATGTACATATGTGAAATTTTAACGATGTCTCATGGGCTTTGAATCCTCGCCAATTTCAATACTTGGATTTCTTCATATATTCGTTTGGGTCGTGCGATAGGTCGATTAATCAAAATTGATTTCGCTGATGATTGCCAGCGAAGTGTTGGCACATTCGATTATTTTATTTTTCAACGGTCCCGATGATTGAATTTATTGTTTGTTTGAATTGTTGTAGAGTGTAGAGTCGAAAGTCTCCAAATTCGATTGCTTCATGATTTTGAATGTTAGATATTTCGATGACTAACTTGATTAGGACAATGAACTCAAAGCAATACCAGAAAATGTTGATGAATAAAAAAAAACAATCGATCAAGTCGAAACTTTGTAGACCTAACATAAGCTGACCAGTGAATAGAAATGACCTTAGCCTATCATCTCAGGCTAACCAGGATTTGCAAACTAGCCAATCAAATATTTTTATGACAGATGCTAGGAACCAGAACTGTCTCATCAGCCAGGTAATATTTTCTATTTAACCCGAATTTTAATTACTAGGCATGAGTTTCGGAAGCAGCTCTTTTGATTGAATTCACAGCACGTTCGGGTGGCGCTAAAAGATTATATCGGACCCGGATTATTTGTGTACTGCGTTTACCTGGTCGTTCTTTGAAAATAATGTATGAAATTTTAGGAGGAATCCCAAATGAATTTTTATTTGCTGTAGAAGGTCTTAGTAATAGCTGTCGTCATGAAGAAATTCTTAGTCTAAAATGCAATAATTACAGGAAGTAGAGGTATAGAATGTTTTTCATGTTCGTCTTTATAGATGACAGGGATTTGTATGAATGAAATAACGTCAATTAACTCTTGTTTAGTGAGTTTTTTGTTCTCTAATTTGAAAAAACCCTTTGATACAGACTTCAGTAATCCTTCGTTATCACGAACTCGGGTTACGCGAAAATTCTTTTATATACGCTACCATGAGCTATGCATTGCACCTCCCGACGTCATAATATCATAATCTATATAGCAAAAGATAGCGCACCATTAATGGTCGCAAGCGCTATGCACATGTACCCTGAGCTATAAAATATAGCTTAAAACCAAATTTCTGTATACGAGTATTGTGGGCTAATCTGCTATGCTGTATATTTTTTCAATATTTTCTAGTCTTATCAGGGCTTTAAGGGTTCATTCTACTTTCGAGAGAAGAAAAAATACAATTTTTAGAATAGTTGTTTCTCAAAAACTACAATGGTTATTAACTTCATTCTTTTTTATATTAAAGATATTGTCTTGGGCATTTCAAAACAATATATATTATCTATTAATTTATTTGTTTAGAGTTTTAAAAATTGTCGACAAAGGTAGGTATGTATTTCAATGGCGGGAGTATTTACCTGAAATGAAAAAAAGAACTGTTTTATTATTAAGCAGCCTTGTCACTATCGTCGGTACTAAAATTAACCTGTTAAAGAAAAAATTAACTAAGTTATATTAGTTTGAAAATTAAAATGTGGCAAATACAACTTCTTTTTGCAATTTTTTGGTATTAAAAATACTAAGTTTTTACGATAGAATTATAATTGTAGTACCAACGATAGCCACTAATATCTTTAATAATGTATTAAAATTTCAGATAAATTGGTTGGTTAGTTTTTTCTAAATCTATCCCGCCGATTAGAAAAACATGGTTTTGAGAAAATCGCGTTTAAAGTTTTATGAATAAAATGCCTATATTAAATGTATACTTACGCTTAATCAGCGATACCAGCTGCATACAGGATTCCTTCAGCTTCCTCAAACTCTTCATTTTCAGCTTAACTTTGCATTCTTCGAGCCATTCTGGCCCCTTTTGTCTCGTGAGAAGCAATGCGTTCGGCGTAATTAATTCGCACTGCATCCTTTTTGCGCGCTAGTTCCATAGCTTTTGGGCCAATGGTGATCTCCACGTCCCCCATAATTTTTAAAAGAGGCTGAAATCCTTCGTTAAAAGTGCATGCGGCACAGTAGGTGCAAATTTCGAGTACCTTTTTTCCACAAAATATATGTTTAGGAGTTAACTGCCATATACATTTATTGAAGCTTTCATTATTATTCTGTGTGTTTGCACCTAGGCATCTCTCAAGGAGATCATCGCGAGTTAAATCTTCATAAATAGGCTTCAAAATATCTTGAACATCTTTATTTAATGGAGGTGGATGCTGGTAATCTTGCCCAGTAGCTTGCGCCTGCTGCCATTTACACCACGACTCCGGAGCTGGTGGACAATATTCGTGTTGCGGTTGTTCATTTGTAGATATTTTATGAAAAAATGTTGCCCAAATTGCTTTTTTCATGTCCTCCACTGAATTGGGGTTTCGATGTATTGCCAGTCCATAATAAATTGACAGATCAGCTATCAATTTATTTGTGAGTTGTACAAGTTTAACAGTTTTGCGCTTTTTTGCAGCCTGCGATGTTTCGGTGTCTTCACTTGGCCTCATTATTTTCCGTAGCTGCGCGAGCTGTCTTTTTGCTTCTGTAGCTCTTTTATAGATTCGTTTTTTTACATGCAGCACACATTCTTTTTTTTAACAACCAAATCATCACCATATGGTTGAATATCTATTAAAGTCTTAAATGTCTTTGAATCGCCATCACCGATATAATTGGCATATTTTACTCCGTGTAGTTCGGCAGACCGTTGAAACATTTCAACCACACCGTTAACTTCCATTTTTCCAGCACTGCCGGTATGATTTGCGGTACACTCATCTTTATGGTTCTCGTACCATGTGTTATACTCAACAGTGTCTTCGTTATGTTTCCAGCCTTCGCACGCTTTACATGTACTACACTTCACAATTATGTCAACAATTTTATTACTATTACTTTCCAATCAACGTTACAACACCCAAAAGAGAAGTATAACCTCGTTTTGCCCATGATCCATCACCGGACACCGTCAAATAAGTTTCTTCATTTCCCGCCTGTGTATTCAGTTTTTTCGCTTCATTCACAGCTTTTTTAAAGACCGTTTCGGCAACGTTTTTTGCTGCAGTCCTTACATGCTCTATAATCGCATAGTATGTTTTGTTGGTAAAACCTTGACACAAATCCATTAAACCACAAAAATTTTGGATGCCCTGAATCCCAACGCCAAGCATTCTCATTGCAAAAACAAATCGACGATTTATTTCATAGGATCTACCTATTAGTGGGCATGAGTTTATACAAGTTTCCTTACACGAACACTTTACTAAAAGTTTAAATCCCAAACTTCTTTGTCCACGCTTTGTAAAATTCACTTCACTACCGCAATCTTTACACTTCAATAGTTCCGTTAACTTGACAAATATTAAGGCGAAATTTAAAATACAATAGTTTAACGACGGATCAACACTCACCTCAAAACCGGTGGTATCTTTTAGCTTTACCGCTGACGTACTCGCCTGACTTATCACTGGTGCTTTTTCCAAAGTAAACCGATTACCGCGGAATTTCCTTTTTTTCCCAGATTGACCTGGTTGTCTAAAGTTTGTTTTGCTGAATTTTCGATCCATTTCGCACGATCTAATTTCACCGATGTACGAAAACAAACTAAACAGCTCCAATCATTAAAATAACGTATACGCTAGTAGGTTAGGTAGGTATCCTAGAAGGTTAGCTAGGTACCCTAGTAGGTATATTCATCAGCCTTTGACTCAAAATTTCTCGTACAAATATACAACACACGCTAGAGCCAGCTTCACATGTAAGTGGTAAGGGCTAAAATAAACGCAGCGACTACCTGCTTTTTGACCTAAATATAATCTAAAATACCTGGAATTTCTCAACGAAAATTTAACACAGCACTCTTGAGAGTATACACTTTCAGAAAATGCAAAAAGAAACAAAACGATTTTTATTAAGCTGCAAAGTAGAATGAACCCTTAATACATACACGTACTCCTATGAATTTTTCGCCAAGCTTTATGGAGCCAGGCGCTACATTTAATCACAATCCCGAAATTAACAAAGTGTATAAAACCAAAAGTATATAAATTATGGTCTATGCTGATGGTGTGCTTTTTATCAGTGTGAATATTTCGTTTAGCTTTTTAGCTAGCTCGTCAATTCTCAAATATAGCCTTAAATGTGTCAATGGGATAGTGATGGTACGGTTCCTGTTTCGATGAGCAAAATGACAATGTTTGATTGTTTCAAAGTGGCAAATTCTGTTCTAAGTGCCAAATTTCAAAACAATGACATCCAGTGTCAATGTTGGCATTTAATTTCACTACTGAAAGGGCACTCTTCGGGGCATTTCGTTTCGAACGAGCATAGCTAAAATTTTCAGGAATTGTTTCCGTATCTGAGTTGTACGGTGTTTTTGATTTACATTGAAATATATTTAGATCTGTGTGAATTTCTCTATTTCTGTGGAAATTAAATATTTGGTAAAACCAAGTACAAAAATTGAATTTTTATTTTGTTTCTAGCTGGAAATTGGCATTTTAAACCCCATGTGGGCATTAAGTGCCTAAAAGTAGGCAAAGAAAATTTATAAAATTTCAAATAGCGATAACTTCCGAGAAAATCATCAGGTTGTTATGAAATTCGTAGGACACATTAATTGGGAACATGAAATACACGTGTGTGTTTTTACTAATGTTCGAAGAACAATAGTATTAAACTCGTTTCGCCGAAAATTCATATTTCTTTATATATATATATATATATATATATATATATATATATATATATATATATATATATATATATATATATATATATATATATATATATATATATATATATATATATATATATATATATATATATATATATATATATCAGCAAAATGATTTTCCTAGATAATCTCTGGAGTGGCCGATTCGATTGAGCTGAAACTTTCGGAGAACGTAGATGTATATAGTAGGTAGGTCCACGACTTTCTCAAATTCAGATATCCTAAACCTTTTGGCGGCGGCGAGCGTTTTAGTGAATTTTGAGGTACTCCTATATTTCCAAGCAGTGTAAATTTTCGTTGAAAAAAAGTATTGGGAATGAAAACTTATTATGTTTTTAGCTTGTTTATGATAAAGAATTGAAATTTTTGAGCCGTGTGTGGGTGCTAAGTGCCTAAAAGTAGGCAAGGATTTTTTTCCAAATTTTGATTTGTCATTACTTGTGATCAAAACATCGGATCATCGTGAAAATTGCAGAGCCTATTGACGTTGACTAGGACTTAGCATATATGGATTTTCAAGGTTGCACGGGTAACACTGTAGCTACGGCAGGCTCCTGAAAAAAAATCCTTCAAATCACTGACCCTCCTCAAAAATTTTTGATTTTTGGCAAAAATTTCAAATCATTGATAAATTTTGATCTTTGTCCATCATGTCAAAATGAAATTTTGAAAATTCCGATTTGCACAAGAACGGCAACCCATCACCAAATTACCTCTATTTTCAGCACTCGAAAGTTCTGTTCACGAGAACTGACGACCGGATTATCCGATCATGATGAAATTCACAGAACATGTTGGTATTAGCTAGGACCAGGTCTGATAGAAGTGATTTTGAAATGCGGGCAACCCTGTGCCAGTGGTACCATCTTGAAAAATCACTGAGAAAAAAACAGCTTTTTGGCCTATAACTTCCGATTCAGCCATCAAATTTTAACAAAACTCACACAGTACTTGAATCTTACTTTATGTAACATTTGGTAAAAATTTGGTTGAAAAATTAGAATAGGGCTGCCAGCTATGGTGATTTTTGTCTCATAAATCTTGCAAATTTGCTCAGCAAAATAAAGCTTTTTTCCCTATAGCTTCCGGTCCAGTGCAGAAATCAAAACGAAGTTCATGCAGTAAATGGACCTTAATGTGAAGTAAATGTCGTAGGAATTTCGTACAAAAATCATGAAAGGGCTGCCAGCTATCACCATTTTTGTAATTTTGTGGAATTTCTTGACTGAGCGATTATGTCATTAGATTTGCAAATGGGAATAATCCTGCAATGAAAATTAACAACAAATATTAACGTTTTAAAAATTTGAAAAGTTTTGAGGGTGGCAACTCCAAAATTCTTTTCACCCGTAGAGCTTCCAGCGCAGTGATTCAATCGAAACGAAATTTACTGGTTGGGTTTAACTTAACGTGAAGCAGATTTGGTATATATTTTGCTCTGCTGCTGACACAGGGTAACCAGTATTAGCCATTTTCATAAATATTGCACCAACAGATGCTTGAAATTACATACTCATATGCAAAGCATTTGCGATAAAAATAAGAAACCAATTTTTAAATTTTCCGAGTTTTGAACATTTTTCGGATGGCAGCCTCAAACAACGTTTAACCGCTGAAACTTTCGATGAAATCCTCCGATGAGAACGAAATTCAAAGAATAAGTTGATTTAAGTATGAGCTTGTTATGGTAAACTTATTGCTGCTTCGTTGGGAAAGTGTTGCCAGCACTGAACATTTTCATCATTTGTGTTATAGTTGAGTTTTGTTGCATGAGATAAGGAATGGTTGATATGATTCTACAAAAAAGTGTATTACGTCTTTCCAAATTTTTTGGTCACTCAAAGACAATTTCTTCGAAAATTAGTTTTCTAGCGGTTCAGGTGCGCTAGAGTTTTTTAATGAATGTGCGGGCAATTCTTAAGCACAAAAATCAAACAAAATTTCGAAATACTATGAGAAAAACCATTGGCTCGTCCGAACTTATTAAATTCAATGCACATCATAGAGAGGTTCTTTTCTCTATAGTTTTCCCAGAATTTCATTGAGCTCCATTTTGAGAGTGATTGACAGAAAATTAAGATAGATAACCAAAAGCTATTTCTTAAGGCGATGATGGACTTACATATGAGCTGCGCCTGTTCGTGATTTTCACTCTATTAGAGATTTGTTTGACAGCTAAGCTTTAAAGGTGTGTTTAACTGATTTTGTGCTTAAGATAACAATAACATTTTGGCTCTGGAGAATAAATTGAAGTGTAAAATCTGGTGGATTGAGTTCAATATCAAATTAAGAGCATAAAAGAAGCTTCATAAATGAACAGTGAGTAGCTCATGAGCTTTGAGCTACTCATGAGATCAGTTCTAATCGTTAAGTTCTAGACCTTGGATATTGAGAGTGAACAATTGAGTTGGGGTACTCTTTGATCCGGTGAGTAGCTTTGTTGCTTAGTTCAAGCAAATAGGAGAAAAGAGGCGTAATTTTCGTTATCTAGTAGAGGTTACTATTCCCATAATAGTGGTCATTGGCCTTATACTGAAGTGAGGTGGCATTTCGGAGGATACGACGTTCGCATTTCACCAACACCAGATAAGGGCAGCCAGTGGCGTGCACTCCATAGAAGCAAAGAAGCATTGCATACCCTCTACAAAATTAAAAAATTTATCATACAAACCAAATCCATAGCGTTCATAATATTTTTTCTTGAATTTAATTTTCGCGTTGTACTGTATACATTGATACTAACTCGGCATTTTGTATACATAATTGTTATATGTACACGCTGTGCTGCATCCACTCGTAACGTAAGGTAAGCACAGATCGCTTTGCTTCCAACTAACGCACACTGCCATACGAGACAATTTATGCCGTGGAGATACACGTATAGTGTATAAACCATTGTTTGGTTGCCATGCTTAGGCGATATCAAATTTGCATGTGTGTTTGTAACTTGGAAGCATGCTTCTTCGCATGTTGGCTTGGGATTCGAGCAGCGATATTAGCGATGAAGTCTCATGTCTCTCAGCCGAACTTTTCAGCACGATTTTAGCTGCATGTTCGCTGTGCTCCTGTGTTCAAGCAGAGGTGCGCGGACGGCGCTGCTGAAAGATTTGCACTTTTGTGAATGAATTATTTGACTGCTACAGTACGACGAAAAATTTTATGTGCTATAAAATTGAAAATTGTTCAAGTTATATATAAAAATTTTTGACGTGAAAGAACTACTTTTTTAAATCTAGAATAAATAGAATAAAAATAAAAATAGAATAGAATAAAAATAAAATTTGAATTTAAAATTAATAGATTTTGTGCAAATTAAACCAAAAAAAATAAAAGAAATACGTTAAAGATTAATTGTGTTAAAAGATAAACATCAACAGGCTCGTATCACACTTAAAGGGGAGTGTTCACACAAATTAATGATGTGGAAACATGTAGTCAAACATGTGCTCAAACAGTTAACAGTTCAATCTAATGCGCGGCTTTTGGTACAGTAGTGTATTTTAAAAATTTGTTTTTACTTTTTTATGCAAGAAAATAAACATGTACTTCTATGGCTGAGTATATTTTGACAGTTGCATACCTTAGGTGAAAAGGCTGTGCGCGCCACTGAGGGCAGCGTATGTGAAAATCGGCCTAATCAGAGGTTTGTAGTCTCAGCTTTCGAAGAAATAATAGAGTTCGGCTTGAAGACACAGCCTATGAGGTGGCACGCAATGGCTGCGTTGCGGAGGCTTGACTTAATATAGTGGCTGAGATTTCAGTGAGGGTTGAGTTTAATACCAATGTATTTTACGGTATTTCAAGGAGTGATTGACTGGTCATTCATAATAATTTAACTTTTCTGCTTATCTCTCTTTTTCTAAGGTCTTTCTGATCACCTCTGAAAAATATAAACTAACGCTTGCTGGCATTTATCTATCTGACATTTATTTATCTATATATATCCAATTAATTGATTTGTGCAACTCCACTGTTATAAAGTCCAGGCTATGCTGGAAGTTCAACATTGTTCAAGCTTAACATTATGTCAACATTTGTTGTATTATCTGTTTGTACAGTAGCATTTTCTTTGTCATATTCAGTTTGTTTGGTTTTGTCAGAGGTTTGAGTCTCTGCAGTACTCCAGTGATCTTTGTCTATTGTGTTTTATGTGATCAGTCCAAAAAAAATTATTGTCAAATATTAGTCCTAAGTATTTAGCTGCACGATGCCATTCAAATGTCTGGTCATTTACAATTAGCTGTGAGGGTTGTTGTCTTTGTCGCATTTTTATGAAGATTACTTGCGTCTTCTCGGCGTTTATTTGAATCTTCCATTTTAGGAAATGTTTCATTAACACATCAATATAAGATTGCAGATTTGAGGATATGGTATCTGCCTGCCTAGAGGTGTGGCTACTTTTATATTGGGCATTTTCCGGGTATCTTGGCTGTATTTGTTCGTCTTGACTGTATTTGTTCGTCTTGGCTGTATTTGTCCGTCTTGTGTTGTCTTAACTGTCGGCGACTGGGCAGAATACCAGCGCTCCATTAATTAAGTGCCACATTAAAAGCTTTAGTAGTGATTAGGCATAACACTAGCGCTTTAGAAAATAAGAAATAAATTTGGAACTTAAAATAATAATGGAATAATTGATATTGGCTTCTCCCATACGTGTCTCCCTGCCGCCATCGCTAAGCATTCGCTTCAAAGGGCAATACTCTGAGCTTTGGCATTATCAAAGAAAAAAAAATCTAATCGAGATGAAGGCGCTCAGCGATTTTTTCTACGGAGGAAAGGAGACTGATAGGTCTCCAGTTTTTAGAAAAATGCAGGTCTTTACCTGGTTTAGGTAATCCTGTTACAATTGCCAACTTCCAAACCTCTCGGAAGCTGTTTATGTAAAACATTGCGATTATTTTGTCTGTTAAAGTCATTAGTGTGTTATGAGCTAGGTGATTTAGATACCAGTTACAAATTGTGTCTGGTCCAGGAGATTTTCGCCTCTACCTCTTATTAAATGTTTGACCTCTTCGATGTTGTTGGTCTGATTGAATAGTTCCCTGTTGGCGTAGATGCTATGATTTGGTCTACAATTCAGATATCTCCTCTTCTTCACTATGATTATCCTCTCAACAGCGATTTTCTTGAATCTACAGCTCCAGCACATCTGCGAAAGTTTTGGATTTGCTTGGGTTGCCGTACTTTAGCCCATTTGGTTCACGTATTGTTTGGAAAATTTTATTTTTGAAAGAAATTATTTTTCCCTGCGCCAGTAGCTGTCATCAACAGACTCCATGCTGTGCAAGAAGTCACCGCACTTCTCTTTCGTAAGCACGTTTGTTTCCGTTCTGATGCTAGGATCACCCGTATCTTCTCCGCATTCTATTCCTCCTCCTTATGATATCTTTTATATTTCTTGGGAGTTTGTAAGGGTTCAGCCCCTTTTTCAGAGTTTGGATCGTGTTGAATGTTCAGGACCTGACTAAAAATTCGGCTAAAGTGCATAGTTTTATCCGGGGGATGCATGCTTAAATCTATACAGAGTCGAAGGCCATCTCTAGGTCAATCAATCAGACCCAATCAGACAATTCTCGACAATGTTGTGGTTTAAATGATTCTGAATGACTCCTTCGAGTGGTTTTCCTAGGTTTGAGTATAGAGATATCGGACGGGTATTGACTGCATCACATGATTCGGACCTATTTGGGATAGGGAATATTTTCGCACGATTCTCAATGTTTAGGTAAGAGTTAAATGAAACGCCGAAGTGTTCAAAGAAATAGGTATGATGTTTTTTTTAAGATAAAGTTAGTTTATTTGATCAAGAATACTTTAATTAAGGACTTAAGACTTTAAATTAAAGCGTCAAACCCCGGCTAAGAGAATTTATTTATTTCTGGATGTGTTGCAACCAACAGCAAAATTTTGAAATAGATCGCGGTTGTTTGACAAAAACTAAAATTCTTGAGTATACATTGTCGACACAAACTAAAAACATGGAAGAAAATGACACTGTTGTAGTTTCTAATTCAGCATCATCATCTTAACAACTGAACAACGATAAATTGATCTTTTTGGAGTGGTTAAAAAACAAGATGTTCAAATAATACAAAACGTAAAGAAATTAATATGCTACACTGAGAAAACACATGGCGCCAGACGCCGTAATTTATAGACTTCTGGCGCCATGTACATAGTCGATTTAGGGATTGTGATAAAATATAGCGCCACACGCTATAATACATGGCGAAAAGTACATAGGCCTACACGCCATGTACTGTAGTCCTCCACGTCATGTACATGGCGTGGCGGACTATATTACATGGCGTGGAGGACTATAGCACATGGCGTGGAGAACTATAGTGCATGGCGTGGAGGACTATACTGTATGGCGTGGAGGACTATACTGTATGGCGAGGAGGACTATACTGTATGGCGTGGAGGACTATAGTACATGGCGTCTGCTCCTATGTACTATGGCGTGTGGCGCTATATTTTATCACAAATTGACCGAAATCGACTATGTACATGGCGCCAGAAGTCTATAAATTATGGCGTCTGGCGCTATGTGTTTTTTCAGTGCATCTGAAAATGATTCAGTTTGCATCCAATATAAGGCCACGAACCTTCTCAGTTCGGAGCATCTGGAGGTAGAGCACTTGATGTTAGGGGAAGGAATTCTACCAAAGAAATTCCCGAGGGATTAATGACATCAAAGATCATATCCTCTCCTATATTCAAGAAGCTTGCTGATATTTATACATCTCCTCACACAGCATGGCTGCGAGTTATAATTGTAGTGCCATGAGCCATATTACATGGCTCATGGCACTATGTAATATGGCGTGTGGGGCCATAATTTCTGCGTCATGTAATTATGGCGCTGGGAGCTATACTGCATGGCTCAGGGTACTATGTACATAGCGTGTGGCACCATAAATGCTGCGCCATGTAACATGGGACCACGCGCTATGTAGATTCTGACATTATGGCGCTGGGAGCTATATTGCATGGTTCAGAGTACTATATACATGGCGTATGGGGCCATAAATAATGCGCTATGTTACATGGCTCTGGGCGCTATGTGGATTTTTTTCAGTGTAGGGGGGGTTGAAAACGTTGAATGCTTCAATGACTGATTGTTGAGGTTTCAAAGAGGATATATAGTTTCATCCAACGTGTTGGGCTGCAAAGGAAACAAAGTAAATGAAGACAATGTAGCTTACTGGTTTGCAAGTTTACTAAAATGAGAATTTCGTATCGTGAAAACGACATTTTGAACGTTGATGTTAGCGGAGTATTTTACAATCTACTTTTCGACAAGTCATTAAGCTAAGAAAAATTGAAGACGAATTGAGAAAAAAAATGAAAAGTACACTATTAACAGATTCATCAACAAAAAAAATCAGAATTAGTTACCTTTTAAATACAGTAGGCGGAAAAATGTCTGAGTTAATTTTGATTCGTTGAAGATGTGGTTGATTAAATTTCAAAGGAAAACGGCTACACGAATACTCTTAACGTGAGATAGCTGGTGCACAAAATGTCACTGAGCTTGAGCTCTGAATAAAAAAAAATATATCCTTTTCTGCGGACTGCACAAGCTGACTGCAACCTTTACACCAAAGATTCATAGCCCTATTCCAATGATATTACCAAGCATGACTTCTTCGCTTGGATCTTCTTTCTATCAAATCGAAACAATCCAATTTAAAGCTTAAAGTATAAAAAGCAATACGAGAAATAACTACATAATGAAATAATGTTTCTAACACTTTTTAAAAAAGATTCTAATTGTTTTAGAAAAGCAGGGAATGCATCAATTCGAGATACCGACGATTGGATAAAATCAAATACTAAACACTTCAAAGAAACAAGTTTGCTTTAACTCACCAGGAGTATCAACTGCCAAAATTTCCAAAGCGAATGGAAAGCTTACAATGTAAATTATGATATAAAAAGGAACTATTATATAGTTCTAAATCTTTTAAAATGTAGTATTTTTAATTTCAATGAGTTAATAAACAAAACTATCCTGCATAACGGAGCTACTTCGGTTCACCCGATATAATAAACTCAATTAAAAAATCTTTCGAAAACGTGTATGTACACATGCATAAAAGTAGTTTAAATCTCGAACTGCAAAACATGTTCCCATCCAACTTCTGCGCAACTGTACCATAGAACACACATCTTTTATGTAGATAAATAATTTTTTTCGAAACATGATCCATCAACGTACATACATAACAAGTACTACGAACCTACATACGTAATCAGACTTATTCAAATGCATCTCAAATCTCATAAAAATTTGAATAACTACAGGCGTTTTGTTTCGCACGATTCTCGGGAAAATGTGAAATACTACAAGAGCAGCTTTCCAGCTCATATCATTTACGTATTAAAATCATTTGTGTCGTTGCTTGAAGCAGGCTTCTGCTTGCTGCACATCGTCTATAATTTCGGCATACAGACACAGCGCGTAACGGCCAGGAAATATGCGAAATGAGTTTTTGGCACCTAATTTGCAATTTTCATGATACCTTCGGGCGATTATCTTATACCGTTGATTCGTTCGCCGAAATGTTGGCGAGGACGAGTCAGAATCATCCCCATCCGAATCTAACAACTAATTTATACTGTTCGTCGCTTTTTGCCGCATCGAATAGAATAGTGTTCCATTTGGAATTCATTTCGTGTCCAGGAAAGCAATAAAAATGATCCGATCTTAGCTTCAAAATGGCCTCACTTGCTGCTAATAACCAGCCGTTTCGGAAAATAGCGAATGTCAGAGGAAGGCGTGTGGGTCGATGAGAATAAAGGACGAGAACATGAAGGAGTGGGGAAAAAGTCGTTTCCGAAATCATCGGGGAGCTGTTATTTGCACAGCGACATATCCTTATTATTTCAACGGCGGAAGTAGACAGCCTAAAATTTATGGGATAATGTGTGTATAGTCCGCCAAGCAAGGGTAACACAATGAAAATTCTGAAATATTTTCGAAAGCTTCCGATGGCATGTCTATATGATGAGGGAAAGCCATTTCTGTTTGGGACCGCAGTGTTAATGAATTAAGTAGGACCAAATTAGTTTTTGAGTTGAGTTGAGTGGGTCAATCGTTCACAGGTATGCACCAAAAAAAAATCGTTTGACCAATAGCTGAGTACTTACTTCATAAGCGACAGAAGATGATAAGGGATGATTTTTTCGGTTAAAATGCTAAAAAAAAATTAATATTGTGATAGTCAAAATAGAGAAAATCAAAAATCACTCAAAGCTGTCATGACTTTACCAGCCACAAACCCCAAATCCATCCTGTATAGGTTTTTAAATTCCGCAAACCCCAAGCACAGCCCCATTGCACAGTCACGCCAAACGCCGCGCTAAACACATCGAAAGCCGAAAGTCAAATTGAGGGAAAATACACATGCTCTATTCTATCATTACGGCTTACATGTCTCCCAGGGTGAGGGTAGTATATGCTAACATAATCGTCCTTTTACTGTCCCCCGTCAAAGGGGAGGATGGCGTGCAATTGTCTCGCGCTTTTGATGCGTGCCCTCGGCAATTCCAGTCTCCAGCCAGCCTACTACGAGAGGCAATTATTCTACCCTTGACGAAATTCAAAGGTTCTGCCCCGAGCGGTTGTTTATCGGCTCGGTGGCTGGCATCCCTCACATCCACTTATACCGTCTGCTCTGTATGCACCCCCAACAGTGAGCCTAGCAACAATTAGATTGACGCTCCTTCGAAAAATGTTCGCCAAAAATCCTCAAATGAGTGAGTGTGTATGTGGTTGTCAAGCCATGCAATTACTCCACCACAGTCGCTCATTTTCGTTGGCTTAGTGCGCCCAAGATACGCTTAAGCTACATATCTTTAATCTTGTGTACACTAAGGTGTGCTGTCTGCGCGTTTTTGGGGGTAGTATTTTCCGGATCGTGCTTTACACAAAAACGATGTAATTTGCTTTAGTGAACACGGAACGGAACGGTGACGTTTTGTGGATGTTTTTTTTTCATCCTCTTCCTCCGATTCGCAGGATATGAATTTATTTATTATTGGCGTGGGTCGGTTATGATATTTAACACATTTGTTCCGTGTAATTATAGTAAATATTTATGCAATGAGTTGGAGCTTAATATTAGATTGGTGGAATGGTATCGGTATGAAATAATGTGTATGGTGGTGTTAGAACAGTTGGAAAATATGCTGAGCAAGCATGTTTTGAAATATATGTACATGCAATGAATTACGGCGATATTCATGCCAATAATATTCCAAGGATATTTTTGGAATTAAATGTCATCAGTTGAGCAGACAGTTTTGTAAAAAAACGTGGTGTCAGCACTCGCGTAGATTTTTTTATTTTCGGCTTGAAGGCAGACTATGATATGTTCTTTTAAGTTCTTTTCAAATACTTGGACTACATTTCATAATCGACGTGTACCGGCTTTTCTGACTGAAATTACTATTTTAGAGCATATGTCTCAAAACATGTGGCTGTGTGTTATCGAGATTCATTTAATTTTCGACTTCTTTGGAGTAGCTGATATTTTAAAATCCATTTTCTGTTATCATAGAAGATTTTATGCTGGCTCTTGCGCTTCCTGACTTATTTATATATTTTAGAAGAGGTTCTCAATTATTTGCTTGAAAAACAAAAACTGCACAGTGTGGAAAAGAATGAAAATTGAAGAAAAATTCTAGTCGATGGGCATTGAATAATTCTTTCAACCTTGAAGGCTACAAACCCCCTCTTATCTGCCGGCAGAGTCCCTTTGGTATGTCGAATTTGATAAGATTGGCTCAAACGCTTTGAATTATTTGCAGTGTGATGAATAATGCATTGAAAAGTCGAATTTTTTCTTGATAAATATTATCTTCTTATCGGAAACTCAAACTTTTCTTATCAAAAACTCAAATAATTTCAGCATTTTATACTAATATTTGATTTCACACATGACCTAAATCCACAATAAATAAACACGCGTGCCAGTCTAGTTGAATTTATTACAGCGCAAGTGATAACAAATGATCATCGGTCGTTAACGATTACAGCTTGAAATGTCTGTGTAATCACTATGTTACCCAAAGATGATAGTGAAGTGTAATGATTGTCGATGAAAAATTCAAATATAACCATTGAATAGATAATCTTAGCTCCAAACTTGGCGGCCATTGAGTAGACTTGAGATTTGAGAACGTTGGATTCTACCATCGAACTTTGATGATTTGTTCCCGATTAGAAATTTTATGAAATCTACCTATTGCTGTCATCAAAATTCTTTAAAAAAGAAACATTATTATTGAATCAGTCGACATACTGAAATCGAGCAGAGTTTATATATCTTTTGTCTGTAATTTAAAAATATACATATTTTGGTTTTGCCGAGGACTTTCATACCTACCGTAAATCTACAGCAGGCACAATAATTGAAACTGAAAATATGCATCGCCCATATCTATCAAGCACCAAAAACAACAAATGACCGAATCCGTAGATTGACTTGGCCATTCCGGAATATTAATTTTATTGTCACCAAACCATTTCTTGATCAACTTCGAAGTATGCTTTGGTTTATTGTCTTGCTGAAAGACCAACTTAAAAGGTATGTATTTTTTCAGCAAACGGCAGCATCACATTTTCTGAAATTTCTTCTATATCCAGCAGCAGTCCTGCTATCTTGTTTTAGATTGTATTGCCAAGAAAAATTCCCCAAACCATAATGTCTCCACCTCCCTGCTTCACAGTGAAGCGGACATCGAACTCTTTGCCATTTAGGGGGCGAACATTTCAAGCAGAGTCATAGCCAAATATATTTATTTTAGTTTCATCGCTAAACAGAATGTTGCGCCATTTGCCCCTCCTCCGGACCTGACCATTGGCTTCGATCTATAGTGAATTAAAGTTTCATTCCCAGGTGTCTATTACGAAGCAGTGGCACTTTTCTAGTCATACGTCCAGTTAGATCGGCGGTAGATATGAGCTGATGTCTGATAAGAATCATTGCATACTTTCGAAACCACTTAGTTAAAATTGTTCAATTTTAATCATCCATCAAAAACGGTTCCATCTATAAACTGTACGTGCACTCATCATTTTCCGAATTCCGCCGAAATCTATCGAGACGACTTGAACGGTTGTGCTTTTGGTTAACATGACATAACAATGGTCGAAGGTAATGACGACTTCACCAGGTTGACAATGCTTAACAAAGCTCTGCCTTCTTTTCGAAGTATCAGCACTAACCTTCGCTCTTCAGCCGTGCAGTGAATATTCATGCCCATCCAAACGAACGCATATTTACTTTTTACAGCAACGAAAGTATCGCCAACAATGCACACTTACTGCTCCTCAAATATACTAAAACTGATTCGCTTTTAATAATAACTAATACTTTTAAATTGTAAGTTACATCACGTTTATCTATTATTTTGTGCACAGTCATTTTCAAAGAGTGGTCAGAAAATGACGCGACGAACGCAAAACTGGAAATTTACCGTTATGTTATTAATCTCAAAAGAGTTGCCAAAATGTCTTCTTTTTGTTAAAAAATTCAAATAAATGGTAGGGCTGCCACTAATAAAAATAATTAGGCATTTTACGTATATACAAGGGGTTTATGTATTATTTTATCCAGATGTATATGTGGTGGTAATTAGAAAATAGAATAACCGCACCGTCCACTTCACATTACCCTTGGTCATTAAATTGCTTCCCCTCCCCAATCCTATTGCAACTTACTTTCCGAATATTTTCCGTGTTTCTCTTACCAATTCAGTAGCAGATTGGTAATGAAAGTGAGGTATGTATATCTTCATCGCCCACTTCTTCCTACCCTTTATATTGTTCTTTCCTTTTATTTCTGTCACTATGATTGAGGGTATAATAAAAACACTCAAATATTCCTAGCTCCAGCTAGGACGGACTTTGGATGGAGCGATTTTTAAAATTGGAAGCAGCTATTTGAGCATTTCTTGATTTATTATTTACAATAAAATTCCAATCAAAAATGTTTTTCCTTGGATTTGGAAAGAAGCCTTAATCCTTCTTTTACTGAAAGGAAGCTCTGCATTATCTGAAGAAACTGTTTGACTCCCTTCTCCCATCTTTTTCTAAAGCACTTGAGCGATACCGTCATAATATCATCATTAATGATTACGGCTATCTGATCATGGTTTTTTTAGCAGGCAGCGTTACATCGACAAATCCGCTTTACTTTACAAATTTCGATGCCAAAGCGCTAGAAACAAAATAGAAAATACGAGGGTGGATCAAATATAAACGAAAATTAATATTTTGATTTTTTTTTCTTGTATGATATAAAATATTTAATATATATTTAAATTAAAATTTTACACATTTTTACCGTCAAATTGGGAGGTTTTCAATACCGTCTTCGTAGAAAGGGGGAGCCTTAAGTTGATCAAGGAGCTGACAGTGTCCATCGAAGGAATTCTATCAAAATGACTTCTTGGAAATCGAGAAAAAAAACAGTTGCCAAAACTTTGCCTGCTGACAAAGGCGTTTAGGCTTTAATGAGTGATTATTCGCCATTTCTTTGCCATTCCATGCTGGCAATGCTTGCTCTCAGGAGTATAATGATGGGCATACGTTTCGTCTCAGGTCACAATGGAGTTTAAAAACCCTTCCCTTTCGGCAGTGAATCGTTTAAGAAACCGGCGGCAGATGTCGAAACAGTTTTTTGTTCATCCGTCAGAATTCGTGGGTCCAATGAGCGAAAACTTTGGTAAACATCTGGTATGATTTTTTGAACACTTCCATAGCTGACTTCCAGTTTAGAAGGAATTTCAGATATATTGAGACGCCGATCATTTTCAATAAGGCTGATGACTGCTCGGATGTTTTCATTCGTGATGCTTGTGCGAGGATGACGATCATGTGTCTCATTTTCGACCTGTCCTCGCACTTCAGAAGAAGTTCAAATTGCCAACAGCCGGGCGAACGCCATTATTTTCCAGGAATTCGATGATTATTTTTTGCGCAATGGGCGAGGGGACCCCTCTCTCACTCATCTTGGTGCACATGGCCAGAGTGGGTAAACGAGCGACTACCCCACCTTACCACCTTCCAACTAACTCCGCCTTATTCTTTGACTTTAGTGTGCAGCGGAGCCCTCGTACATGGAATTTACACGGACTTCTCGAAAACGTTTAATCATATGGATCAGAACCTGCTTCCTTGGTCTCTCATCGTTCATCATCAAATGGCTTGGATCCTATCTGTTTGATCATTGTTGCTATGCACGCTATAGATTCGGTTTCTCAACTTCTTTCGAATCCAGAACTGGTGTTCGCCAAGGCTCAGTGCTAGGTCCGTTGTTCTTCCTATATTGACGTTGCTAAGACATATAGATGTTCCTAAGTTGTAGACTCGTGTAGTTTTTTATGAACGTGCTGACAACCTTGCAGCTACGGCAGGCATTGAAAGTGAATAATCCTAAAAATTTTCGTCTTTTAAAAAAAAAACCAATTCATATAGAAATTTTATGCTATGTTTATACAACCAAAGCAAAACTTTTGAAATATCACATCGTACAATCAGTCCAATCTACAAATTCCTCCAATCTACCTATATTTTAAGCATTAGAAACTTCTGCTCACGGGAACTTACGACCCGATAATCAGATACATCTGAAATTCACAGAATGTATTGATTTTAAGTAGTACCAGGTCTGATGGTCCATGGTAATTTTGATGCCTTGGATTTTGAGAATTTGAATCAAAAAATAGATTATTTGGTAAATGAAAGCTATTGTAGGCAATATTCAGGAAGAATCCGCCTGAAAAACCATGATGGGGTTGCTAGCTATTGTTGGTGTTGTATTTTTCGCCATATCTTTATTTTAGCGATTTTACCGTTAGATATTCGAACGGTTATGATCTTATAATCACCCCGATTGTGAATGTCACGTCACGTCACGCCGACGTCGATTTACTGTCGACACATGAAAAAGCGATTGTGGATGTCGATCTACATCGACAGTTGTCACGTCGATCGACAGTTTTCGTCGATCAATGCAGAGTCCGTGACACAAGGAGGAAAGCGAAAAATGTGTGTCGGAGATTTGAAAAAAGAACGAACGCCGTTCTTTTAGAATCTTATGTTTTGAAAGGTAATGGTACGGGTACGGGCGGTAGTAATTAACGTTAGTAGTATTTAATTGATTTGCAATTATCAATCGTCACAAAAGACGTTAAAAGAAAAGAAACTCTCGCGAAACGTCGCAAAGCGTCGACAATGTAAGTATGGATTTTAGTTAAATGTATCGAGAAGGAAATTGTCAGTAAAATCAACCGTAGGTGGACCAAATATATTGCATTTATTCTCTGCTTTAGAAGACAGAGTGCTATCCATCTTAAGTTTGGGCGCAGCGTTTAATCCTCCTGGATGCAAATTTGGATTTAAGGACTCCATTTCGTCCAACCTGGAGTATCTGAAGGCCTTGGAAAATTCATCGTTCGGAAACTCGGTTTCAGCAATCGCCGAGACAGATTCTGAAGCGTCAACATAGAAAGTGTCGGAACTTACAAGCAATGGCGATAATGCAGGAATTCCTCGAAGACAACGTAAGGTTCGAATGAAAACAGGTTTGAGGGAATATAGGCGCATTCAACTCCTGGAAAGACATCTTGCCTTACAGTAGCAAATAAATGCTAAAACAAAAGAAACTGCACGGTATACCACAAAAACTTAATTATTTAAAAACAACAACTGAAGATCAGCAGTGAAAATTTAAGATAAAAGCGAGAAAAATACGAATTTAAAAAAAAAAACATTTATTGGAGAAGGAAAGTTTTGGTGGAAAAATTAAAACTGAAACGTGTTAGAAATAAAAAAAAAATGGTGCTCAAACTTAAGCTTGAGTCTACATAAGATCGATCTCTTTTCAACTATCATTTATATGTTAAAATAAGTGCCTGCTATTTTAGTGATGCATATTTTGTTACTTTCATTTTTTCAAAATTGATAAATCATACAATTACTTAAGACAGAAAGTCTGCTGCTATGTTCCTAGGACAAAACCTCACTGTTTATTTAAATTGGACAAAGAAATGATTGCACTGATTGTGCAGAGTCACATGAATATTTGTAACTTTTGATTAAAAATTGGACAAATGATTAATTTTTCTTTACTTTTACTTATCTTACATCCCAAGCATCCGTTTTACAACTATTAAAAAAAAGTTAAACAGTGTTGCAATTTTTTATTACTCATAATGTTTGCGAAATTCTTTCTCTTATAGAAACGACATCTAAATTATATTCCATATTAATGGCGTTATTAACCATTTATAATCACAGCTGCTTCCTCACTTTCCTCCTCCGAATTAAAAAAATTGTCTAACAAACTCATTTCGTTTACTAAATAAAAAAACTTCTTCCATTTCCTTAAGGATTTCACTACATCAATATCGTGTTTGACAGGAAAAATGCGGTCACAATTGTAAAATAACTCATTTACATGAGCATCAATTCACAATTTACTCCCCATACACTGACATCAGTGTGGCAATCCTACTGAGTCACGTCGATGCAGTTACACAATCGGGATTCTCGATCGGCGTGACGTGACGGTCGTCGACACGACGTTCGTCGACACGACATCCGCAATACGGGTGAATGACAGTAAACAGCCATAATGCAGATTTCGAAAATTTGGAAACTTTTGCGGGTGGTAACTCTATATTTCTTTGTACCCCTATAACTCCCAATGCAGTCATCGGATTGAAACGAAATTCGCAGGGTAGGTTGATTTCGGTGTGAGGCAGGTGTGATATATTTTAAGGCTTTATTCTAGCAAAGGATGGCCAGCGCGAGGCGTTTTTGCTATTTTCGTATCAATAAATGCTTACATTAAGTATACATATCGCGAACATTTACAATGAAAATAAGTTATCAATGTTTAAATTTTTTAAGTTCTGAATATTTTTCGGATGGTAGTCCCAAACATTTTTCTATCCCTGTAACTTTCGACGAAATTATTGGATAAAATCGAGATTGATAGGGTTATTTGATTTTGAGGTGAGGCAGCTGTGGAAGACTTTTAGTTTCAGTGCTGATTAAATGTTGCATGCACTGAGCATTTTCTTTATTTATGTTACAAGAGATGCTGCTTTCAAAGTATTGTACTGTTTGACTTTCTTAAATCTTAAAATTCATGCAAGTGGTAACCCTAAAAACCTTTCTACACTATGAGTTTAAATGCATTGTTAAGATCAAAGCGGTTTTGCCCTCGAAACTTGCGCAAATATGCACTCGAAATCTGCACGATTCTTCTATTGTTCATCGAACATTAGTATATCTATCTGGTGCACTAGAGTTTTTATTCTTCTATTAGCTGTATAAAAGACTTTAATATCACGTTTGATGGCAAACACTGATTTGACTTTCATATCGCCAACTTGGCCATCTGTGTCTCCTTATTTTCCCGATACGTTTTTAGATCATCAAAAGCCTTTTCTTTTATTCAATACTTGCATATAGCTCTTGAATGATCTGCTTGGACATTCGATGTTCCTTACCAAACTGGAGACATGAAAGCGTCGAGTAACGAAACCGGTTTGGATTGATCTCGTCGCTGCTCCGGCGTGGCCGCTTTTATTTAAAAGTACATGAGTTATTTCAGCAGGACATAGCCGAACCCTAACGACGGTCTGGAATTTTCTCCAGCTTAGTGCACTTCCTCAATCTATAAATAACTTCTAAAATAAATTGAAATGTAAAATTGACATCAACTTGTCATTGAATTAAACTCATATTTGTTGCAAATTTAATAAATGAAATAAAATGGGAGATTTTTTCATCGGATTCCTCGGCAAACATACTCTGCCTGATGTATTTGAGCAATTTAATTGTCATATTACACCTTCATTCCAAATTTCAGAGCAACTACAGCACCATCTCAAACATATAATCAATTTTTTATTTGTTCCATCTACACATTTTTTATCTTCATTGCTATTCTCAATCCCATACTCTTATCAGATTCTCAATGAAATCTCTTGTCATAACTTCACGTCAAAATCAATCAATTCCTCCTAACCCACTGGAAAATTGAACTGAAAATCGATTTTCCAAGAAAAAACACAATGTTTACCTTTGTGAACTTTATCCTCGCTAGAAGTTCCTGACAACTGGCTATATAATCGTCAGGTCCTTTAGAAGAACTCATCTCAGAGCTTACTGGGTACTATGGGTATTGTGTATACTGTTTAAAACCGTTGCCATTTATACTGCCGTACTTAGCAAAAATACCCTATCTGATATTTTTTCATATTTGAGCTAACACTGTATTTGAGAACTACGTATTCTATAACATTATTCTACAAAATATGAAAAACCTATCTTTTATGGAAGTATGTTAAAATCAATAATGAAAAATGCCCTATCTACAAGAAAATGGAGCCATTACTTAGCATAAACGCCCTATTTACTGTAGATTGGGTGTTAAACTAAATAGTGCTATCATTATTTCCTTACATTTCCTACAAAAAAAAAGCATCAAAAAAATGTATTTGTATCCATTTTTAAACTTTCATTCCACTTGAAGATATCTGCAGCATTTAGAAAAACACAAATCATTGAATACCTCCAAAGTTACTAAACTGTAGATAGGGCGTTTATGCTAAGGATGGCAATATATACAGCTCTACAATATACATTGTCACGGCACTATTCCCACTTGCATTTAAGGTCGATAGAAAAAAGATTTCCACTTTAGATATTTTAGGTTAACTATCTACCTCAATTTTGATTCATCTATCCGTTCAGGATGTGAAGCACTAAAATCTTGAGCCTGTTATACAATACCTATGCACATAAATACTATATACATATGTATAGTGAAGCGAAACAAATAAAATCGATACGGCAGACAATGGGAATCTTGTAATATCGCTCGAAACACACAACACAGATGTCCTCAAAAAAAGGAGGTGAATAGTACTTATCCTATATTTCAATTACGAAAAATATTCAATGGTGGATGATGTTGAGCTCTTCTGCATGCACAATATTCAATGAGTGACGGCCAGATTTTCATACATGTCATTCATAGCTGGACTGTCATTCAAGGACATACGGATTAAGCTCCGCAAAAACTATTGATCGACCTTTGTAAATTGAGATGGAAAATATTTCCATAAACGGTACTGCTACGATTTTAAAAAATTAGTAAAAATCAGGAAAATGAAAACCAAACAAAAACCTCAATGAATCAAATCGATAATGCACGGTATTCATAAGGAATCTTGTTTTCCTTTTATGACTGCGAATAATTTCCGGAATAAGTTGTTCGTACCGATGAATCGAGGATTTGTTCTGAATCTGTCAATTTGAATTTCAGCTATCAGGCAGTATTGGTAGTACACACCAGGCACTATCGGCAGTACCTACCTGGTTATAGCGAATAAAAAAGGTTGAATTTTCCATTGAATCCTTTATGTTTGTTCAGATAATCAGTTTTCATCGAAACTCGTTCGCGTTAAATAAATATTTACTGCTCTTTTCAGTCCTCTTTTGCTTTGTCACAGCCGATAACGAATCCTGAACAATCCTGAATCCTTTTTGAACAGCTCGACGAGCTATTTTGACGAGTCAACATCTATGTGTACGTCACCACACCCGCATTTTCATCCGACCAGCTTAGACAAGTTAATTAAGTAAATATTTGGTGAAAGATAATGGCTGCCTCCTTGATAATTTATCCGAATCGAGAGTTGAATGAAAGTAAACCTCGGTAGAGTACTCACAAGGGTAATGAATGAATAGTCAATGTTCGCGGATGAAAACAAATTGTAGTCGACCGCCAGAGACCAAGGAACAAATAGAGCCTCGAGGCTACCTAATTGAGTTACATGAGCTTGAATAATTTTGATGAAATGTTATTCAAAATGTTAAGCGGTTGATTTCTCGCAGACGCAGTTTTTTGGTCTAATTTAATTTCGTCGATTGTTTTTTGCATGGCTAACGAAGCGAGAGGTAATTTTTTTTTTTGTATTCATTTTGGAAAAAGGTTGGAAAATTGAAGGTTGTATTTATAGAATTGAATTTGAAATTGAGTAATGTCGAAACAATTGAGTTATACAGAAATATGATGAACGATCAGCACACTTTGATGTTGTGGAATGAGCTCTCCACGAAGAGAAATGAAATTGACAATAAAAGATGCGATAATAACCTGGCGAGCAAGCAAACTAGTTTTTTTTTAATACCTTTATTAAACTGCTACCTTCGTATAAGAAGCTTCAGTTAGTTTTAAAATCTTACATGCTAAAACAAGTGATGTGCACTCCTCACAGTTGAAGATGTGAACATTTTGGACCCAAGTTACTTTATTGACTTAAAGTCAGACAGCAAAGTGCAAAGCTATGATCTACATATCGTCGCTGTGAAATCAAACCGGCATATCTGCAAAAATTGAGTTTTTAAGTTTTTGGTATCAAAAAATTCCTTATTTTCCCCTCTATTTTTATGTCGCACCGGCATATCGTAAAGTTGAATAAAAACCCGTCTAATGGTGTTTTGCCGCTTTGCATTCACGTGGAAATAGCCCACATGCGAAAACTTTAAAGCGCTCTAGCGAAGAATGTGTATTTTGCAGATATGCCGGTTTGATTTCACAGCGACGATATGTGCTAGAATTACAATGTTCAATGTTAATGCAAAAGAGTTTGAAAAGCAAAGAAAGTGGCTACGCAAGTTGCTTTTTTTTATACGTTAGAGATGGAAGGTCCACCGGGTCAGTTCTTTTCAATCGCTGAAATTTACGATGAGATAGTATTTTTTTGCCAGCTTGTTGGGGTGATGAGCGAGGGCTACAGTATATTTTCCGCTACGGTTCTTAATTTTCTCTGAAATCGTCTCGATTCGCAGGCCTTTATGTAGATTGGCGTTGCGGGAGTACCACAGAGCTCTGGTGATAGATCGAAGTATTCTTGATTGGTTGGTGTTGATGTTTGATGGGCGAGCTGCACCTCATATCTGTAACACATATGTCGAGATTGGCTTTAGGACAGACTTGTAGACGAGCACTTTAGAGTCGAGAGAAAATGTTGACATGCTATTGAACATCCATTTGAGGTTAGTGTAAAGTACCAGTCCCACAACACTTTTTTGAGGTACACCAGCATGCACACGATGTTTAGCGGGAGAATAGCTTTTGTATCTCACCTGGAATGTGCGCTCAGTTAGGTAGGAGGAGAGTATTTTGTGGAAGCTTTTAGGAAGCATTGATTCAATTTTGAAGATCAAACCTTCATGCCAGACTTTATCAAAGGCTTGAACTACATCTAAAAAGACTGCTGAGCAGTAATTCTTGTCTTCAAATGCTATTTTAATGTCTGACGCGATTCGATGGATCTATTGAATGGTGCTGTGATGTCTTTGAAACCCAAATTTATGTTCTGGAATTTTTTCGCATCTTCTAGTATCGGTAGTAGCTTTTTCAACAGAACTTTCTCGAAAACTTTGGAGATACATGACAAAAGACTAATAGGTCTATATGACTTCACTTGAGAAGAGTCTTTACCAGGCTTAGGGATCATTATGATCTCGCCTGTTTTCCAAGCTTCAGGAAAATATCCGATTCGAAAGATAGCGTTGAATAGATTAGGAAGCCAAGAGAATACGATCGGTGGCAACTGCTTGAGCATAGCATTGGTGGTGAGATCAATTCCCGGGGATTTTTTTGAACACGTTTCCTGAATAATGATATCTTACACTTCCTTAGTCGAACTCTTGATTGGTTCTGAGTCCTGAGCATTGATATTAGGTAGGAAGTCACATGTTGTCGTGGTGAAAGGTGTGAAAACCTGTTGTAGGTGAACTGCGAAGGCGGTGGCTTTCTCTGCGTCACTTCTGGCCCATTAATCGTTGAGATTTCTTAGTGCGACTTCCCTGATGGTAGGTTTGTTAATTTTTTTGACTGCTTTTTTTGACTGCAGCTAATAGTCGACATACTTAGTGGGCCTGAGACTCTCTAAAAATGAGTGAAATTTCAACTCGCTGTCTTTCGCAAGTGGCAGACTGAGCTCACTAGAAGCTTTGCTGAGTCGTGCTTTAGTTTGAAGAGACCGGTGCAGCTACCAATTCCTTTCTGCCAATCTTTTTTCCTGTATTAAGATTTTTATTGGTGAGGAGTATGTTGTTTTACGAGTTGAGGGATGCAGTTCCATTTTAGGTGTTGCGGTGTCAAATGCCTCCAAGACATGCTCTTGAAAAAGAAAACAGCGGAATTGACATCTTCCGGTGATTTGAGAGATGCACTAAGAAATGTTGAGCTAGTGAGGTGTCATCTGAATGCACTCGAACTAGTTTTTGCGAATATCTACGCTTACAGCAAGCGAAGTAGGGTGACATGTCCAGAGTAATGATGACAGGAGAATGATCTGATGACAAATCAAAAACTACTTCTGATTTTGCGGAGTTTCGAGGTATTCCGTTCGAGATTGCAAAGTCTTTGAGTTTATGAACCCATAAAGGTTATTAATTTGTGATCATGGTTGTCAACGTATATCGAGTCAAACGCATATCAAAGTAAAAAATATTACATACGGGAAAGTGGATCGTTTTGCGAAATAAGCCTTTGAAAGCAGAATTAAATGGAATTGTTTTAGTGGGTTGATTAAAATTGAAAAAAAAACACTTAGTTCATAAATTTCAATTTTAATCATCCTACAAAAACAATTCCATTTGATTCTGTTTCGGAGGCTTATTCTATAAGTCAAATTTAAATATGTCAAAAGGACTGTAATTCATTCTATCAACTGCATTCATACCTCCTTTTTGAACAAAATGTAAACGCTTGTTAAAGTTTATCCTTTGCCTACTCTGTCAAATTGAAATTTTCAAAATTCCACCACGCACATGAACGATAGCCCTTCACTTAATTAACGAAAATTCTGCTCACGATCATTATCAAATCAATATAAAAATCACAGAATCAATTCGTTTTGAGTTGAACCAAATCTGTTAGAATTTACATGACTATGCGCCTAATCTTTTGGCAGTGTGGTCATTTTGAAAAATCATCCCAAGAACCGAATGTTTTAAAATGCATTAGATTTCAAAGAAATTCACACAGTTGGGTGACTTTACTGTAAGCCAGTTTTCATAGGATCTCAATATGGTGATTTTTATAATTTTTGGTCTTTTGAAAAAAAATGCTACCATTAAATTTCTAAATGGTAACAAATGACAATAAACAACAAATATTCGAATTTCAAATATTGCAAATGTTTTGCGAGTGGTAACCTTTAAAATTTCTTTTACCCCGATAGCTTCAAACACGATCAATGGACCGAAACAAAATTCGCATGGTGGGCTGACTGCTAGTGAGGAGGCCTACTGATTCCTTTAGGTACTTTTTGTGTGGTTGCTCCAGCCAGTGGAACTTGAAAAACTTCTCAGTTGGTGATGTTCTTTCGCCGTGTTGGATCGTCGTTAGATATGTTCTCAATCCAAAAGAGTAAAAACTTATGGTTAGAAAAAAGCTCATCGAGAACGTTGATATGCACATTATGACATGTTGCGTGCGATAGCCCTATATCCCATGTGTAGCAAATCCTTTGACCAAAACACATTGGCTCATTGGGAATGTGCAGATTGCAATATCTACCTGCGATCAAGTCCGGTCCAGTTGCTTCTCACATCTACCTAGTAGACTTCGAGGTCATCAGCAATCAATTTCACCCCATTTTAATCGAGCAGTGCGGGAAAATCTTAAGTGAGGTTTTGGGAACTAGGAGGCATGTACTCCAAAGCTACAATGAACTGAAAAAAAGTAATTTTACACTTTTATGATGCTGGCTTCTGACCCCTTTGAAAGTGGGAGTTCGAAAAAATGGTGTTTGACGTAGGAGTTCGAAATAGTGATGGTGTTTGACGATCTTTTTCACGACGCTCTTCACCAGTTATCCTATCTCTCCTGCCAAGGATTCAGTTGAAGATCCAAAGACGGTTTGAAGAAGCTTTCCTAGATAATTCAGAATTCACTTATTGAGGATAGAATTTGCATTTCTCATTTTCGGCTCAGGATCTGGGAATTTTACACTTTGAGCTAACCAAGCATCGAACCATCTTGGCCATAGTGGGTTTTATCATAATATGAGCGGTTTTAGTACAGTGGCGAAAAACTGGCGCATATGCTCTTGGAGGACGGGGCTGAAGGTTTATCAGTACAAATGAAATTAGTAGTTTAGGATTTTTCGTTTATGAACCAGGTAGGTAAGGTAGTGGCTTGTTAGTTGGCTTAGCGCGGGAGCTTCTGCTCACCACTTGACAAATGACTTTCTCATTCTTCTTCGGATTCCAAAGACAGGCTCCATAGCTAGCGTGTTGTTCACCCCCGCAATTTACACAATTGGAAGCATCTTGAAGTCTTGAAAACGATGAGGCATCTTGAAGTCTTGAAAACGATGAGGATTATGGTGTCTCCCACATTGAACTTGTGCTTGACGATCACTAGACCAAAGCCCAAATCATTGGCTGCTGTGGCATTGAGCCATTCTCTCGCGTAGTTTTTATAGAGTTTAGAATTACTGGCCCTGTTTTTAGGTATAAGGCTTCGTTGGGTTTAAAACGCCGTCATTTGAGGCCCTTTTTCACTTCTTCTAGCGAGCAGTTCTGAACTCTTCTCATTTAAAAACTTCACGGCGTTATCATAGTTCAATCTTGTAAATGTAGATTTTTAGGTTTTTGAATATTCTTTTTTTTTTGCTTGAAGGTGATTGTGTTTTTGTGTAAGTGGAAATACGTGCACTAGTTATGGATCTAGTAATTTCGTTGCTTGCTTCTAGTGATGAAAGAGAGGAGATTGAATAATCCGGTAGGTCCAAATTTTTTATCTCCAATTGAGTTTCAATTATGTTTGTCCATATCATGGCTGTAGATTCTGTATCTTAGATCTTGTAGTGGGGTATGGTTATCTGTCAAATTTTACTTTGTCTGTATTCGAGGATTCCTCTTCCGCTTTTGAAAATTTTGCCTTGATTTCGGCCAGCTTGTTTTTTTGGTGAATTTTTGGGGAATCTGATTGTTTCGCTCCTGATTCGACGAGTTTGTATTACCTTCGGCTGCTCCAAAATACGAGTCCATTTTTGGCAGTACTTCTAGACTGTTTTTATGATGCCTCCGGTTTTCAAGTTGTTTTTTCATAGTTTCGATCAGGATGGCTTTGATTACAAAAATGAATTGATCACGAATTGAATTGAAATTAAATTAATCATGAATTGATCGAAAGACATAATTTTTTTTGGAAACGAAATCCAGAACTTGCGTTACAGGTAGAGCAAAATGTTTTAGCTAGCGACAAATTATGGTTTTTTTGGAATCTGCTGTGAAAGAAACATGCATCTCAAAAATAAACGTTCAGAAACTATTTTCATATTCAAATTATATTAAAAAATGTTAAAAATGGCAGCTCGGTTTGAAAGTTTGCCATATTGAAAGGATATGTCTAAAAAAGACTCCATATGACCGTTCGATTGCATTAGCATAAAATAAACGAGTGCTAATTTTTTGACAAATATAAAATAAATTAAAAACGATTCATTCGTTTGATATTTTGTTGACGAATTGTTTGCGCACCAAATTATATGTGTTCATATGCGCTATAAATAAACGCGTTACCTTAGTTTTTGTGCCTGAAGCTCAAAATCAAATACTGCATTCAGTCGCAACACATTTCTGATGTCCATTCAAAAACTAAGGCGAATTTACTGACAAAATTTATTTTAAGGTACTACTGCCATCTCCTTTAATAGGTAACTACAATTTCATACAAATACGAGAAAATCCCATGGAAAACTCTCTATCAAAACTTTTTACACTACGTTCCTACCTGTCCGTTCTTCTATTCAAACTTGTAAATACTTCTCTCAGCAATCCTCATTCAGTTCTAATTAATTTTCGCTTTATTTCCTCACAGCGAAAACTTTTACTTCTGCTACAACTTTTTTTCACGACTCAGACACTTCTAGTATCCTAGTCTAACTAAAGCCTACTAGCATTGGATCTCCGTCACAGCCACCTACCTAGCCGCTATCTTCTCTCTACTGAAATAATAATTACTTTTGTTCAACTAACGTAAACATAAACAACGAACACAAACAGAAAAACTCTCGCCGCGTCCAGAAAAGAAAATAGGGAAAAGTGCTTATTTAGTTGAAAAATTGAATGGATGTACTTTGTCCTTAATTTCATTTCATCATCTTACGTTGCTTCGTGCACGGTATGACGCTTGGTGGCTGGAATGGTGGCCCAAATATTGTCACTGTTCCAGGTTTTTGTGACCGTCGTGGATGTACTAGTTGCTGCTGTGTGAGACAGCATGGACCTGCTAGCCCGGCAAGCTGTAAACATCTTAATGCACTTACGTATTACTTAGGGAGCGAAAATGTCCTCGGAGTGAAAATATTACTTACGACCGGTGTACTTACCACGCAAAGTTTATTTTAAGATAAATCAGATTTTATGATGATTGCCGTTTTATGATGTAAATGTCATTCTCTTTTATTTTAACTTGAATTTATCTGATACGGTGTGGATTTCATGTTTTCGTTATGTTTTTGTTTTTTGGTGAAGATAATTCGTTCAGGTGTTCAAGTCGTAAAAAAATGGGGATGTTTTCGTGTATTGTAAGACTATGATTTCAGACTTTGAATCAGATTTTTTTTTCAATTTTTCCCAATTCTTTGTTCCATTGCTACATACGTGTATGTATGTATATTGTGGGGAAAAACGACTTCTTTACATTTTTTCTAAATTATGGAAGCAATCGGAAACACTTTGAATTGGTTGCTGAGTATGCAAAATGAAGCAAAATAATAAACCCAATCAATAACAAAGTGTGATGCTCAACACTTCGCGCCTATTGTGCAAATTTACCATGAAGGCACGACTCCTCTTCAATAGAATTCATTTCCTATGAATCAGCAAACTTGCTGCATGAGATAGAATGATTTGCGAATTTCAATGTGAACGCGTATGAATCTGTTCGTCTTTGATCTCTTATTGGCAGCTTCATGGCCTACAGTCAGCTAAACTTTGGATGTTCCATGTGATTCTTTTTCTGGATTTATGCTTTTTATATATGCTTTTTATATATGCTTATTATATTTGCCAATCGTGACGTAACTGAGACTGTATCTTCCTCGTTCCTTTTCAATGGGGCTCGTTCTGATGATAGATGATTTGTAAAATATATGGAAGAGCTTTAGGGAACAGTGTGTATGAATAGCATTATGGTGGAGTTAGGTTAAGTATTGGACGAATTTTAAATGCTATGTACAGTTGAATTGAAAATGTAGAAAATGTAATGTAATGTAAGTCAAAAACAACAATTCTAAAAAATAATGGGTTTTTTTTTTAAATGTTTATGTTAATTGACTTTTCTAAATATATCCAAGAAAAACTGAATTCAAATCTTAGGGTTCGATTTAGTAGAAGCTAAATATCACAAACAACATGTATGAGTATGTTAACATTGAGGTCATAATTTACTTTAATTTAGTTTACCTCATCGTATTCAGCTATCTATGGCTAAATAAAAATCAGGTTTGAAATTGAAGAAAATACTAAATCGTTTGCTAATGCTAATGAGGTACACAAAAGAAGCCAGATTAAGCTGGCCCAGAATTTTTACATTGTAAGAAAAACCATTCGCGAATTTCAGCGTGAATCACAGCCCTGAGAAGAATAGATGAATTCTATGTTCGGTGTGCTATGAATTTGCGCAGTAGTACGAGGGTTGATCAATAAGTAATGATAATCGACTATTTCCAGTTCGGATAAAATTTAAAAAAAAAAAATTTTTACGACCACATATACTCACTAAGTCAGCATATAAAAAAAAAAACAAATAAATAGACCATGATTCCAGGGAGGTACATTCATTTGAATACGAACAGTCGAAGAGAGAACATGAAAATGGAGAAAAACGAAATTAGAGCTGTCATTAAGTACCTCTGTTTGAGAAAATTGTCTGCCAGAGACATACACGGCAACATGGTGTAAACATTAGCGGATTCTGCTCCTCCATATTCCACCGTTGCACCCTGAGCCAAAGAGTTTAAGCTGGGAAGAACATCCAATGAAGGCGAACACAGCAAAAGACGTCCAACCACGTCCCTCACTGAAGACAATGTGAAAAAAAATCAAAGATGTCATGTTGGTAGATCAAAGAGTGACCATCAGGCAAGTAGTTGAGGTCACAGGGATCTCTAATGGCAGTGTTCAAAGAATCGTTGCCCACGAATTACATATGAAGAAGGTCTTTGCGCGTTGGGGGCCAAGAATGTTAGCTGACGAGCAGAAGAAGAAACGAGTCGAGATTTGGAGGGTGAATCTTCAAAAGTTCCAGGCAGATCAGGAGAATTTTTTGTCTCATTTCGTGATCATGGACAAGACCTGGATCCACCAAACCAAACAGCAACCCGGGGATGTGGAAGCAACCCTCTTCATCAACAAGGAAGGAATTCAAAGTGTCGAGCTCGGCGAAAAAGGTCATGCGTGAGTTTTTTAGGACGCTGAAGGAACTATCATAGTGGAATATTTGAAAAAGGGAGCCACTAGATCAGGCTCTTACTACGCAGACCAAATAAGAAGATTGCGAGAAGCAATGAAGGAAAAAAGGACACGGCAAACTGCGAGCCGCAGTTCTGTTTGATCAAGATAACGCACCGGCTCTCAAGGCTGCAGTTTCGATGGCTGCAATTTAAAAAACGGGATTCGAACTTCTACATCTTTCCTTGGAACACTTTTTTTACATCATCCAATGACTTTTACATCTTTCGTCGGAGACGGACATCTAACCTTCGGAGCAAGAAATTTGAAGATGATAGCGAAATGATGGCCGCTGTTGAGGCATTTTGGGCGAGTCAAGATAAATAATTTTTTTCTAAGGATATCTTGAGTTTGGAAAAAAGATGGACTAAATGTATTAACTTGTTAGAAGGCTATGTTGAAAAATAAATATAACTTTTAAGTTTAATCACCTTGGTTTATATTCATTATCATAACTTATTGATCAACCCTCGTAATTCTCAAATAAAGTACTCTTTACGAATTTTCAAAGATAACGAACACTAGAAAAGAAAGGTTTTATTACAGTAAATTATTGAGATTAGTTGCTGGCTGAGTATACACCAAATATATTATATTTATATAATTATAATATATAAATTATAGTTATAACCATAGCACAAGATGTAGGAAATCTGTTAGAGACTATACAATTGAGGGTTCTTCAAGTATGCATCAAAATCTTGTGTAAGCCAAATTTCCCTTTCTATTTCTTCAACGAAATCAGCCACATATCTAAATTGAATTTGAGTCACTGCCGTACGGAACGAGGCTAGCACGGGTGTATTTCCAGGCTCATTTTATCTGTCACCTGGAGATATACATTCTTTAGCGTTCATTCCCGTACTATTTTTCAGGCACTGTTAGTGTAATATCTCGCGATATACAAGCCCCTCTACCACGAAAGGGTTTTCTCGAGTTAAACCCTAACCAAAGATGCGAACATAATCGTCTGTCAAAACCGACCGGTTTTAGAACAAAAAAACTCTAGCGCACCTGAACCGCTAGAAACACTAATGTTCGAAGAACAGTAGAAGAATCGTGCAGGTTTTGAGTGCATATTCCACCACATGAGCTGTTTATTACGGCCAAACTGTTTCAAACGCCACGTTCTACTTTGGTCTCAATAATGCATTATAACTCATATGGTGGAAGGTTTCAGATATTACCACTGGCATGAATTTCAACGTTAATGAGAGCAAAACACGGGTTAATTATATTCGTTATCAGTTGCTTATTTCACAAAATTTCGAAAGCAGCATCTCATATAACATCAATGAAGAAAATGCTTAGTGCCTGCAGCACTGTAACTGAAGTTGGTGTTTGGGGCTGCGATCCGAAAAATTTGCAGAACTTTGGGAATTAAAACATCGGTTATTTATTTTCATTGTAAATGTTTCCGGTATGAATACTAACTGTAAGCATTTATTGATACAAAAGTAGCACAACCGACTCGTGCTGGCAACCTTTCGCCAGTATCAAAGCCAAAAATATATCACATCTGCTTCACGTTCTTATATTACATTCGAAGTTATAGCAGTATAAAGAAATTTAGGATTACCTGCAGCGAGTTTTTTCAAATAATGGAAAGCTTAATATTTGCTGTTTATTGTCACTACCATATCATTACCAATTGAAAATTCTACGATAAAACCGCTTAATAAAGATATTGCAAACAAACACAAAACCAACAATAACTGGCACCCCTATCGTGGCTTTTCAACCAAATTTGGCCTGAATAATGTCTATAATAGGTTCCATTGATTGTATGAAATTCGTATCGATTTCATGACTGCACTGAAAGATATAGAGCAAAAAGTTTTATTTTCCTGAGCGAATTTTCAAATCCAAAGACACAAAAATTACCATAGCTGGCAGCACTAATCGAATTTTTCAACCAAATTTCTATCAAACAGAGTTAAGAGTAAGGTTCAGCTACTGTGTCAATTTCATGAAAATCTGGTTACTTATTCAAATTTCATAGGGCAAAAACAGTTTTTTTTCTTTGTAATTTTTCAAGATGGCACCACTGGCACAGAGTTGCCCACAATTCAAAATCGCTACTATCAGACCTGGTCCTACTTAATTCCAATGTATTCTGTAAATTTCAATGGTATCTGATTATTGATTCGTGAGTTCCCGTGAACAGAAGTTTTTGATGCTAAAAATATAGGTTGACTGGGAAAGGGTTACCGTTCTTGTCCGACATGAAATTTCCAAAGTTTTTCTTTGAACGTGTAGATAAAGCATAAGATTTGTATACAGATTGGTTTTATTGTAAGAAACGGACAGTTTTTGGAAATTCGATCGTTTAATGTTTTCACTTCCAAATTTTTATTTTTTCAAATTTAAGACACCAAAATTATCATAGGTGGCAGCCCCAACCGAATTTTTCGACCAAATTTCTACCAAACGTGGTTTGAGGTAAGGTCCAGCTACTGTGTGAATCTCGTCAAAATCGAACGATTCAATCAGAATTTATAGGGCTAAAAGCAGTTATCTTTTTTAGTGATTTTTCAAGATGGCACCACTGGCACAGAATCACCCGCATTCCAAAATCACTTCTATCAGACCTAGTCCTATATAGGACCAATACATTCTGCAAATTTCAATTAATTCTGCTCATTGGATCGTGAGTTTCCGTGAACAGAAGTTTTTGATGCTAAAAATATAGGTAAATTGGGCAAGGGTTACCAGGCGTGCCCGTTATACCATATAAAAATTTTTTTTTTGTTTATGTAAACAAAACACAAGATTTACATATGAGTGGCTTTTTTTTGAAGAAGCGGCAGTTTTTCAAGAGAGACGATGATTTGGAGGTTTTCACTTTCAGTGCCTGCCCTAGCTACAGGGTTGCCAGCACGCTCATCAAAAGCTACACAAATCTACAACTAAATAATACCAATATGTCCTGAAAATTTCGTAATGATTGAATAACTCGGTCAAAAGTTATCGCAATTTAAAAATTTTCAAGTTTTCCCGTTCTGTTTTTAGGCACCCAGCGCACACATGGGGTTAAAAAATTCCAAAACATTATCCGATTCACATGTAAAACACGTTCAAAATTTATTTCGTCAACTTTATTTTTGCAAAACTTATTTGTGTACGGAATAATAGGTATATTAAAAATATCACTAAAATGGCCGCCGGCGCCAAAGGGTTAAAGATTATTAACTTTTTGTGAGACCTGGCACTATTCTGCATATACACCAATGTGTCCTGAAAATTTCAGCTCAATCGGATGGCGCGTTCCTGAGATTTTTTCACTGAAATTTTTTGATGATATATATATATATATATATATATATATATATATATATATATATATATATATATATATATATATATATATATATATATATATATATATATATATATATATATATATATATATATATATATATATATATAGAAATATGAATTTTTGGCCAAAGTGATTTTAATACTAATGTTCTTCTTCGAACATTAGTAAAAAGGCAAAGTGGCATGCTTAATGAGCATGCCACTTTCCTGGCTGTTCGGAAAGTTATGTTTGGGTGCAACATATGCTTTGCGTGGTTTACCTCGGCGCATATGCGCACGTACGGACGCAGACTCATCACTGGTTGGACCTTTAGTTGCACAATTCGTTTTCGAAGTAGAAACCTCGCAAGCGATTGTAATGTAATCCCACGACAACCCTTGGCTAGTCTAAGGGCTGGTCATAATTGGATTGTTTCAACCTAGTCGAGTTAATAGTAGTAGGCTATTTCTTGCCTGCAGTGGTTACAAACACCATTGGGTTGTTAGTATTTTATTTTTTGAATAAAAAGAAAATCTATGTAGCAAGCAAATTTCAAACAATTAGGCAATCGAAATGGTCCAATGAGTATACTTTCCTGAAACGATGCTCGCGAGTTTTTAGTGAATCTTCGCTGTGTGGCAGGCCGTACAAATCTCTTTCAAGCTTCCAAAGTCCAAAAATGTTTTTATTATTCAATATTATAAAGAGGGGGAAAATCATTTCGAGATATTGGGAAAATAGTAAATAGGTTACTCTCCACAATTCATGACATTATTAGCCATTTTAAATCAAAAAATTCAGTGGAAAAATAAATCAATAAGTTGTAGACCTAGAATGCTTTTAAATTCTTATAAAAGATAGATTGTACTAATATAACTTCGTGATAAGTGCTCCTAAACCATAAAAAAATCAGAATATCTTAGTAAAATTGTGCATCCCGAAACGAGAAGATAAGTTAGGAGAAGATGTATTTTGAACGGAAGAGTTGCCCGTAAAAACTTTTTGCGAACAACTGTAATAGAAGAAAAAGAGGCTCATATTTTAAAATTTTTATAAAAATAAAGATTTCAATAAAGCCATAGAAACACATAGTAGTTAGGAGTTAGAAAAAATACAGCTTGGAGAATTTCATATGATGTTTGTAAAGGTTTCATAATAATTAAATCGCACTTAAAGCAACGGGAATTAAAATTCACTACCACCGACATTAAGAACTCTATAAATATCTTACCTACTGAAAAATGAATGAAACTAATTTGTTTACCTATTAAGGTCAGCACTTACGTAATAAAATTCGCATTGACATTTACCTCAAATGCCCTTTATCTGTTAAAAATTGAAACAATGGTCATTGGCATTTTCATCTTGAACAGATAACCTGAGCTTAACACCAAATTCAAAACCATGTTAAATGCATTTATGAAATGCCACATAAGTACCTTTAATCTTTACCAAAATCTTCTACCAACATTTCCAGAACTATTTGTGGATGCACTTTCAAATCTAATGTCACTTAGTTCTATGTAGCCTGTATAGTAAGTTCAAAATATCCTTTGGATTTAAGTATCACCTCCTGCGTGAATATTCTACCGCTGTCGGGCACGATACCTATCTTACCTCTGCGTAGTTATCGAGCCCTATCAAAAGCCTTTGTATGCCAACTCTACGTACTGTACCTACGCTTCGCTTTCATCCAATATTCACTTTCACATATTTCCCAATATGTAGATGATGGCTATGTACGCTCGACTACTTGATACGGGGCTTGCTGGTAATGATACTTACAAACCACTTGAGCGTTAATAAACATTTCTTGTGAGTTGTGTTATGGTTAGTACAATGGAGACAGGTCTTTGAAACGACGCTCTAAATCGCACTGCTACCTACTCGACTCACTAGCTCATCAGGCAGCTGCCAGCTATGGAATGGTACTCTGTTGCCTTACTGCTACTAATACCTATGGATTTCATTTTCAATGTACAGTACTACATGCAATGTTTTCCTCGCCCAACACCGCTCGCCGGGAGCTCACTTGGTTCCTTCGAGAAAACAGGAGTGGAGAAGCGAACAATTGCAATCCCATTCTAAGAGTTTATTCAATGCTCTCTCGGTTCCTTGAGTGGATATTGTGTTATTAAAATTGAAATCGGTAGGATGCCTATTATTTGCAGTGAAAGGCAACCGTAAATGGATTCCTTGGAATTGGTAAATGTTTCTGTTGGTCGATGCAATGAATGATTTTAAAGACACAGTCTTGCAGAATCCCTGGATGTTAATGTAATTATTTGTTTCTATTGAAATGGCATTGAAAGTGATATTAAAATCTTCAAAGGCATAGAGTGGGCCGAAAATGCTGTGAACCCAGGCTAACTGATTTGGGCTGTAAATACATATATTCGACGTGGGATGATTCTGTAGAATCTCAGTAAATTATTCGGATAAATATTGCTTATTCCTTTTGTTTCCATACGCTACCCTAAACTCAAAGAAACTACAAAGGTTTTATTTTCTCAAGCATAATTATAAAATTTTGAAGACAGTTTCATCTAGCTTGAGTAGTGGGTAGAGCACTGGCTTCTTGCGTGTGGGGTCTCTGGTTCGAATCCAGGTTTGGACGAGGGTCCGCGCACCAAGCTTTGGGTTCACCTAGCTCTGATTAGGTACCTGATTTAAATCAGGGATAAAGTGAGTCGTGGAACTAATCACTCCACACTCGAATCCATAATGATTAAAAAAATTGTAATGAAGCTCTCTACCAGCTTCAATCCCTAGACCCGTACAAGGGTTGTCGTGGGATAGCTTTACTTTCATCTACGACATATACCGATTACCATTTGACCATAGATTTCATAAATCCTCATTTCCATCATTATTGTTAATCTAAATCGATACGAATACATGTGGATTGGTCAGTTTTAAACCTTCTCAAAAACACAATTTCGATCCTTAATCTAGACTTATGACTGACCGGAAAAATTCAATTTGTCATGCACCCACGTCACTGTCACTTTGCGTGCAAAATGAAATTTCGAAACAAAACAGAAAATCTCAACATCGAACATAAACGGGTGTTAAGTGTCAAACAACAGAGCGAAGGATATATTTCTTCGAATCTGTTCTGTCCAATGAAATCGGTTCAACGATGTGTCGGTACAGTTGATCCTAGGCGGAAAAACTTCAAAAAGATTTTCCGCAACAATCCTAAGCCGGGCACATGCTATCACTCGCCTGCCGGACTGATGCCGAGCTGATAGTTATCCGTTCCAATCCGCTGGAATATTTACTAACATTCCATCAGTCACAGTAAATCCTTAGTACCCTATTACACTCGTCAATCTAAATTTTAGAAAGTGCGGGTAAAAATTAAGGGGCCGAGTATTTCCCAGCTCATTTTCAGATGGCAGATATAGTATCAAAAGGCTTGGGTTCATGAGCATTTTTGAATATCTTGTAACGATCTGGTTTATAGTTTACTTATTCGCGCTGCTCTGTACTGCCGAAATTCAAAAACTAGAAAAAATATCCGAAGACCTTACAAAACTGATTAAAATCAGATTGACAGAACTCTGACCAAACCGGCAAGAATTTTCCGTCCTGAATTGATGTGTGTGAAAGGGCCCTTACCTATGATATCGGATTTGAACATTCAAGATTAAAGTAGAACCGCTCGGGTGACATTGTTCTAACGCTGTGGCAAAGTGAAAATATCGTTTTGACAGCACCGACCCGCAGAACTAAACCAACTAGCTGATGTCCCGACGACCTGCCTGCAATCACCAGCTAGGAATAGGTTCGAAAAAAAAAATATTTTTTCGTGAGCTATTTTCCAAGTGTGTGACACATTGCCACGAGTGTCGGTGACATGTTGAAGAGTATATAGTGTAGAGCAATGCAGAAATAAAATATTGTCCACCAATTTTTTGCTATCGTGACTCGTGTATTCACGAAATGCAAGCTGCTGCTAGCTTGTTAATTTTTTGTGATGCAGTAGAAAAATAATTGTGAAATTTTTCATTTGTACGTCCTTTTGGGCTGCTACAATTGTGTCATTTATAAATTGTAGCCAGATTGAAAAATAATTGACTGAAGCCGTCTGTGAAAATTGCTTTTGGTAAGGCAGTGTATAGGATATTTTAAGCTAATGTTGCTATAAGACTAAACAAATAAATCCTGAATAAAAAACTAATTCCAAACCAAATTGAAAGAAATCTCTTCAAAATCATGATAATCTTAGATATGTGTATTTCACTCACATTAAATTGATCCTAGCTTCTTAGGAAGCTGCAGAAAGATCCTACATTTTTTCTGACCATATCTAAACACATCACTTGATCCTAACATTCATATCCATTACTTCTTACCCATTCTAAAATACTCTACCGGTTATTACTTTGTCCTTAATATATGACTTGAATTCCAGACCACTTTCAGCTATCTCTTCAAATTCCACCTCACTAATGAATATCTCCTAAATTCAAAAAAGAAACCCTTTCAATCAGCCAAAAGATCAGAAGCCAAAAATTCCTAAACCAGCTCTAGAGCCCTTCTCGAATCCTCGAACACCACATTTACCATTCACAAAGCACCGAAACACTTCATTTAAATAGGACACAGGTAGAGGATCGAAAGGACATTTCAAAAAATCCAACCGAATCAAAGGACCACTTTGAAAAATTTACCTATCCAGTAAAAGAAAGATTACAAAGCAGCTATATTATCTGGTTGCTGGTAGTCACGGTGTGGCGACGACGCTGGATGTACTTCTAGAACGTGATTATCCTTCTGGTACATTCATGTGAAATTTACAGAGTTCCAGTATGGAAATTCACTCCTATTGCAATTCCCATGTGCACTAGAGGTGGATTAAGTAATCAGCTGCACGGTATAGGATATTCAAAGCTTAAGGATACAGAAACACGAGTGGAGAGCGCTAAAAGTAAGCGAAAAGGGAAAATATGAATATGAACTACCTAGTGTAGTGTAATTATAAACACTTTGTTCATTGATTTCATAGAGTTTGTGGAGATATACAATTTACGAGTGTGCATGATAATGAGATTCAGTAATTATTTTTATAAATTGGATTGAAAGTACTGATTATGGCTTTTGGCAATAGTAAGAGTTATATTTCAATTAGAGCCTACAACTCTTAGTGCTCGTGGAATTTTCCGGGCTCCAGAAACTTAAATTGCAACTAAAGCTATCAAATATCTGTTTGAGTTCTGTGAATATTTTAGCTTCTAAAAAAATATCGAAGGCTTATAAAACTTGCAAAAGTGACCAATTATCTAAGTTTTGCGTTCTCAAATTACAGATTGGCGTTGTTCAAAACAAAAACAATAAAGAGTTTCCTTAAACGAACACTTCAATGAGTCATGGAAAGCTCGTGTAGTGTATTGTGTGGGGTTTGAAATAACTTAAATATGTGCCTCGTTTTGGTAACAGGCAAATAGAGATTATTTCTACTACAATTCTCTATTTAACATCATTTTGGCGTCATTCGCCATTATTGTGTTTTTGTATGAAACTCTACTAGCATATCTCTATCTAATCTATTCACCACGGAACTGGAAATATATTTCTGTAATGTCATGAGTAGAGTTTGACTTCTCTATCAGTTGACTTTATTGTCACGGCCTTTTTTGTAGTTAAGTAAGAATTCTTGTGAAAGAATTCTGTAGAAAGTGGAAGATTTGTAGTTTCATATTGAAAGATAGATAATAGATATAAATACTCCTATCGTTCCAAAATACGCGATACAAAAATACTTGCAAGTATTTTGGAACTTGCAAGTATTTTCGTATCGCGTATTTTCGTATCGAGTATTTTCGTACTTGCGAGTATTTTCGGACTTGCAAGTATTTCATTCAATTATTCAAAAAGTTTTTAAGGCAAAAATAGGTGAAATCGGACAAAATCGGCTAATTTTGGTTTAGAGTTGTTTGGGACATAACGGGCCAAGACCTTTTACTGTGATACAAAAATTTTGGTTTTGTAGTGCAGTAAGGGGTTTTTTGGCCATAGCTAGGTAAAAACTGCCGTTACAGCGCTTTCGATGATTGAAAGTGGTCGGGGAGTATATTAGTGATATTTTAAGGGCGAAAACATTTTAAAAGTAAAGCAATCCCACGACAACCCTTGTATGGGAGCAGGGGTTGAAGCTGGTAGAGAGCTTCATTACAATTTTTTTTAATCATTGTGGATACGAGTGTGGAGTGATTAGTTCCACGACTCACTTTACCCCTGATTTAAATCAGGTACCTATTCAGAGCTAGGTGAACTCAAAGCTTGGTGAGCGGACCCTCGTCCGAACCTGGATTCGAACCAGGGATCCCACTCGCAAGAAGCCAGTGCTCTACCCACTAGGCTACTCAAGCTTCGAAAACATTTTTAATAGGGGAAAATGAACAAAAACGACTATTCTTTCCAAACATTTATTTTTTTTGGTCTAGCATGAATTCGGGGTCCTTTCTGAGTTGTTTCGGGCGAAATATCCACACAAATCTGCACACAAAAAAAAATTCGCTCTGCTATATGTGTAGCAAAAATAATAATATCCGTAATAGCCATAATTAACTGTAGTGGGCACAAAATTGCCCCTACAAATATATTTTTGTTCTATTTATGTGTGATACATAACATATACAAGCAACAGGTATAACTATTGATTTAAAAGGTATTATGAGTATATGGAAATCCAGAGTTATACTCATTTTAAGTAAAATTTGGCTTTCAGGTAAAAAATATAACTCGGGTACACAAAATATGCACACAGCAATCATAATTATGCACGCTACATGTATAAGTTCTATATGGGTTTCTCTGTTTTCTGGTAGCGAAAGATATGAAATCCATACAGTTGGTATATTATATACGCGACAGGTATAAAATGACCAGTGAACAATGTAATATGCTTTTCGTAGATATATGGTTTATTTTCGTTTCTAATTATGGGGCATCTTTTGTTAATAGTTTGAGATTGAGCTTGCAAAAGGGTCGGTAGCTTAGCTCGCTAACGCGTCAGTCCGAAGCAGCGATCTATCGCCCGCGGGTTCGAATCCCGCCGTGCCCATGGCTGTATTTGTTCGTCTTATGTTGTCTTAACAGTCAGCGACTGGGCATAATACCATCGCTCCATTGATTAAGTGCCACATTAAAGCTTTAGTAGCGACTAAGAATAACATTAGCGCTTTAGAAAATGAGAAATAAATGTGGCACTTAGAAGAATAATGGAATAGTTGTTATCGGCTTCTCCCATATGTGTCTCCTTACCACCATGGCTAAGCACTCGCTTCAAAGGGCAATCCCCTGAGCTTTTTTCTGCTTACATACGATAAATATTTATATTATATCTGCCATGAATATATTATGTCTTTCAAAATACACCCATATACTCATGTGAGATATATTATATTTCCGTCGTTTTATATCTGTCAGCGATATATTTTTTTTTTGAGTGTGGGAAAAAGCGGCCTAGTTTCTAAGATACAGCAAAATGAAATCCGCCGGAAACACTGCAAGTACGAAATACTCGTGAATATGAAAGCACTTGCAAGTATGAAATACGAATGCATCTTAATATTGGGATACTATTACATCACTGTTTGATTGAAATGAATCAAATGGGCGAAATTTATTGGCTAAATACTTGATTACATGTATAGTTCACAGAAACACTCGTACCTAGTATTTTTGAATTTCGTACTAGGTACTGGCTGTTTCAAAAAATACAACTCATGATATAAGCCATTTCTGATGTGCTTCTCAAACTGGAAACCCACCCCACAGAAAATATAATAGATTAGACATTTCAGGTTAATTAAAATATGCTTATTGCATATTTGGTATCTACGACATCAAATATGCAATTAGCAAGGCTAGAGGTGAGTCTGCTATATTCATCAAAAAACATCTGCTCCATAATTCTTTGGAAGAATTCAGCGAAGGCTACTTCCCAGCAACGACTTGCGAAGTAGAATAAGTGAAGGCTAAAAAAAAACTTGTCTCATGGTTGACATGATTCCAACGGTCCTGGTGGTCTGAAACATAAATTTTTGGTGAATTCTGTAGAATTAGTCTGAGGCAGGCGATTTGAAAAAACCTTTTTTTTCCACAAAATCGCGTCCATGTAAAAAAAAATCTTTTTTTTTGCTTCATATTTTCAACTTTAGGAATTTTTTATAAATAGTAGAAATCTTTTTTTCAAAAATCCCTACGTCAGACCAATTCTAATAGTGTTAAGAGGGCGTGTGCAAAATTTCATGTAACTCTGTTCATTACAACTACCGATATCATGTCAATCGTACCGAAAAAAGTAGTTTCGAGAAAAACGCGTTTAAAACTTGGAGTCTCGTTTCGGGCAGTCTGACTCGTTTAATGGTATGTTATGCTTCGATTTTTTTAATCAGAGATCCCCGTCTCATCCAATAGCCTCGTTTATAACGTGATTTCAAACTAACTTAGGATTGGTGAAACCACGTTGTATACGCGCAGTGGATTGATTTGAGATAAGTCGATCCGATCACGAAATTTACTGGATCGGATCGACTTGGTCGTTAAAAGACGCGGATCAAGGGATTGAGGATTGAAAAATGTGAAGCCCACTGGAGTTCTATTCATATATGTGACGCTATGATGCTACATACTTAACTTTAGTAGAACTAGCTGCATTTTATTCGGTTAATCCGTTTTAATCCAGTCACACCAAAAACATACTTTGAAGTTTCATTTCAATCCGTTCCACGCCAAGCCAGTCCAAGTCGGTCCTGGTAATATACACGGCTAATGTGCCTTCTTCAATTTCAAAAGCGAGATTTTCGGGAGATTTTTCAGCCATACGAGCAGTTTGAACTTCTTTAGAAGCTTGAGAAGCTCGCAGCTCGGAGCGGTTAATTCGTTGTTGATCGGGTTTGTTGGTTTAGTTGGCGTGTCACAAAAATAACTGTAACACCAAAAATAATTCGAATTTCCGAAAATCATTTTAAAGCTTATTCTTAAAGGTCTAAACTTTGAAAATATGCAAACAAACAAAAATCGATTTGATCAAATTTCTAGACCAGAATACCCTTTTAAACCGAAATCCTCTACGGGGCGAATGTGGTGAAACCAAAATGAATGAAAATACCAAAGAATGGTTATATCGGCCTAGAGTTATTGGTAAGGTAGAATTTTTGAATAGTAAAATTTTGATAAATATCCCTGTGAGAAACAGCACGTCCAGTCGTTTCCTAAAAGAATATTGACATTCGATCACATATGCAGCTAATGAGCCAATAGCAGGATATTCAACAGGATATTCAACAGGATATTCAACATCAGGATATTCAACATCATAAGCAATTTATATTCCGCTACAATTTCCAAATCATCCTTCAAATCCTCTCTTTTGCATGCCATCCGTACCCCTTAACCTTAAGCTATAAACTATATATCAATGTTTTATTTATTTATTGTTATTTATTAATTTATTTTTTTATTTATTTTAATTTATTACTTATTTAATTTGTTTGTTACTTATTTCACTTGTTTGTTTTTAGTTTTTACTTTACTTTACTTTTCTATTTTTTTTATTTGATATTTTATATGTTTTGTTTTTTGATTTTGTACCTTGTTCGGTGAATAAATATATATAATTGTTCAGAAATTTTTTCATCGCAGATAGATTGACACATTGGTCGTTACATTTGCCGCATATTTACATTTCCAATATTCTTGGCTCGGAAACACGACGGCTGTATTTTATCTGAGCTGACAGGTTAGTTATGCTCCTAAGTTTCCAACTGTCAGTCTGACTATAGACAATATTTTTAGTTGCTCGAGTTGGAAGTGTATAAATCGTAACATTTATGCGGTGCGTATTATACTGTCATTTAATAACATCAAACATTAATTATTAAATTAGATACAATAGTAACCCTATTAGGCAAAACCATGATTAGGTAAAACTTTATTCTTCAGATTTTAAACTGTTAAATGATAAATAATTTTCGGAAATAATATAACAACAGTTCTTAGGAATATTGCCTTATCATACCTAACATTTGTGATTGTTGAAAAAATGCTAATTACGATGACCATCGATAAAAAGATATTGTGTCAAACATAATTCAAAAGTCGTTCGTCGTATCGCCTTTATTATCCAAACAATTGTCCTTTTGCTTAAACCCCTATTGAAAAAAAACATGCGTACGTGCAAACTCAGTTCCTCTGGAACTTTTTCCAAACTACTATAGGTCACATTACAACATAACTTTTAAGAACTTTCAAACTCCCAACAGATCACGTATACATGTCATTCCCAACAATTCACTTGTCCACTGGAATTTATTTTGTCCCAGAAAATACTTTTTGTTCAATTCCCATTACTTCCACATAAAATTAAATAATTCCCAGAAACAGATAGAGAAACAGTGCATGCTTTCGAAACCACTTTGTCAAATAAAAATTTTCAAGATAAATAAAAATTTTTCAATTTTAATCATCCCGCAAAAATAATTCCAATTTGATTCTGCTTTCGGAGGCTTATTCCGCAAAACGATCGAGTTTCCCGTATCAATTATTCTCTGCTTTGATAAGCTTTAGAGACGATATACGTTGTCTATGCGATTATAGACAAGAAGGGAACCGTGATCACAAATCAATAACCTTTATGAGTAAATTATTTCCATGGATATAAGTCGGAGATGTTAAAATTTGTCACAACCAGCGTAAATAACAATTAATGATTTCCAACTGCAAGTGGTCACACCAGTCAAGTATGCACTGTGTGCTGGTGTCTGATGAGAAACAGTGCATGCTTTCGAAACCACTTTGTCAAATAAAAATTTTCAAGATAAATAAAAATTTTTCAATTTTAATCATCCCGCAAAAATAATTCCAATTTGATTCTGCTTTCGGAGGCTTATTCCGCAAAACGATCGAGTTTCCCGTATCAATTATTTTCTGCTTTGATAAGCTTTAGAGACGATATACGTTGTCTATGCGATTATAGACAAGAAGGGAACCGTGATCACAAATCAATAACCTTTATGAGTAAATTATTTCCATGGATATAAGTCGGAGATGTTAAAATTTGTCACAACCAGCGTAAATAACAATTAATGATTTCCAACTGCAAGTGGTCACACCAGTCAAGTATGCACTGTGTGCTGGTGTCTGATGAGAAACAGTGCATGCTTTCGAAACCACTTTGTCAAATAAAAATTTTCAAGATAAATAAAAATTTTTCAATTTTAATCATCCCGCAAAAATAATTCCAATTTATATATCAATGTTTTATTTATTTATTGTTATTTATTAATTTATTTTTTTATTTATTTTAATTTATTACTTATTTAATTTGTTTGTTACTTATTTCACTTGTTTGTTTTTAGTTTTTACTTTACTTTACTTTTCTATTTTTTTTATTTGATATTTTATATGTTTTGTTTTTTGATTTTGTACCTTGTTCGGTGAATAAATATATATAATTGTTCAGAAATTTTTTCATCGCAGATAGATTGACACATTGGTCGTTACATTTGCCGCATATTTACATTTCCAATATTCTTGGCTCGGAAACACGACGGCTGTATTTTATCTGAGCTGACAGGTTAGTTATGCTCCTAAGTTTCCAACTGTCAGTCTGACTATAGACAATATTTTTAGTTGCTCGAGTTGGAAGTGTATAAATCGTAACATTTATGCGGTGCGTATTATACTGTCATTTAATAACATCAAACATTAATTATTAAATTAGATACAATAGTAACCCTATTAGGCAAAACCATGATTAGGTAAAACTTTATTCTTCAGATTTTAAACTGTTAAATGATAAATAATTTTCGGAAATAATATAACAACAGTTCTTAGGAATATTGCCTTATCATACCTAACATTTGTGATTGTTGAAAAAATGCTAATTACGATGACCATCGATAAAAAGATATTGTGTCAAACATAATTCAAAAGTCGTTCGTCGTATCGCCTTTATTATCCAAACAATTGTCCTTTTGCTTAAACCCCTATTGAAAAAAAACATGCGTACGTGCAAACTCAGTTCCTCTGGAACTTTTTCCAAACTACTATAGGTCACATTACAACATAACTTTTAAGAACTTTCAAACTCCCAACAGATCACGTATACATGTCATTCCCAACAATTCACTTGTCCACTGGAATTTATTTTGTCCCAGAAAATACTTTTTGTTCAATTCCCATTACTTCCACATAAAATTAAATAATTCCCAGAAACAGATAGAGTCTTAGAGTACAAGGAAAACTCTATCAAGCAATTTCAAGTACCATTCTGACACCATTAATCATACTCACACACCGAATCATAAACCACACATGACCCGTTAGCTCGCATCAAGTACATAGTGTTTCACAAACTTTCCTATAAAAGATCAAGTAAGTCATATAAAGAGCAGCATCAGCAATAGGAAGTAAAGTGGACCGAACAACTTCAAGTTTTTCCCTACTTCGTATGTCAAGTTTTCAGTTTTTCATATTTCACTGTCTCTAGGTTTTTCTCGTCCTGTCATCCCACTCATCAACATTTTGCTCGAAAATGAGGCAAGTATAACGATAAAGATGACAAAAGGACGACAGTCGTGGCATTGGCATGTGAGGTGTAGGATCGTTTGTAACTGCGAAAAAAGTATCAGACCCTTGAAAACTATGTCACCAAAAACGCTGACAATCCGTCAAGTCCACAAAGCCTGCTGGCCGCATACGTGAATTGAATGCGAAGCATAACATAAAGTGATGCATGGAAGTATTTTCGAAGAAATTCTTTTGAAGCCACAGCTGTTATTTATTTTGAGGTGAAATGTATCGAAAAATGTTTCACTGTCCAAACCACAAGAAATATGCACAGCTAGAGACGCGTTTCCACTTACTTCCCAATAAAGCTGCTCAATGTATGAACAACGAAAACAAAACGGTAATCAGCTTTGGGTCTGGAAAACCATTTTCAAGTTTACTTTTGTGGTAACTAAAAATAGAACAAAATCTCCTTTAAAATTTAGTACAACTTATTCCGCCTTCTTACCCTCATCAAATCACATCCACTACTCCTTGGAACCATTGAGAAAACAATTTCTGTTTCTACAGTTCCCCTAAGCTTCAGCACATTTTCTTGCCACACGCACCACATCGTCCTTTACGTTCATACATGCATTATTCGACAACGCGAAAGGAAGGCAGTAGTGAAAAAAAAACTTTTACGGGATTCCTCCTCCATCCAACCACGCTTGCCACAGGAACGAAATTGCACGCGGAACCGTTGTGTGAAAATGTAAAGAGAAAGTTTTTATGAGATTCTCGCCGTTTTTTTTTCTAATTCCGAGAGCGTCTCTTGAATTATATTATCTGCTAGTACGAAATAGAGTTATAGAACGACAACAAACGGGACTACTAAGGTTCCTTGGTTGCCTTATCGAAAACGTTGTATTTTCTGGAACGTAGACGTCATGTACATGATGCAAGTAGTCCATGTCTGGGTAGATATGTTTTTGATGTGCTTTTGGACTGAGATAAAATGAAATTCACTTTTGTAGGAAGGAGATGGAAATTGAAAGTCGTAAAACTTTTCTCATTGATTAGTTCTGATTTCGTCGATTCAGTAAATCTTTTTTCGTAGAAACATAAAAGCTGAAATTTTTCCCGAAAATGTTTACGAAATGTAATCAATTCGTGATTGCAGGGAAGTTTTCCAAGATAATTTTCCGCGATGAAAAGATTCTTTACAAAGATGCTAAATTGGTGATAAGACGTTTTCAAAATAAGTATGCAATATAATTTTGAAATGAAGTTTTGAGGTCATCAGGATCATATTTGCGCATGCATGAATATGATGTTGAAGATGTTGAAGAAAATGTAAAATAGAATGAAATGGTACTACTAGACAATTGAAATGTCAAATTTATGTTAAAACTGTTAAATAAACAAAACCCAATGCGCAATGAACCACGTTCAGAGACAACCCTATTTATGGCTTGAAAAACGATTTTTCTAAACATCTTTTATTAAGGCAGTATTCTGGTCGATTTTGAGGTGATTTTACGGACGCAATAAAAAAAAAACCAGAAACATGTTTGATATCTATTTTTTGATCAGTTTTATATTAACATTTTATAAGAATAAAAATTCAAAAAGAAAAAAGAAAACGAAAATGGATGTAGATACATGCCGGTGAAGTGAAGGCTTAAAAAAAACTTGTCTCATGGTTGACATGACTCCAACCTTCCTGGTGGTCTGAAACATACATTTTTAGTGAATTCTGTACAAAAAAAGAGTGTAGAATTAGTCTGACGTAGGCGATTTGAAAAAACTTTTTTTTTACAAAATGGCGTCCATGTAAAAAAAAAGAGTCGTTTTTTGCCTCATTTTTTCAACTTTGGGAATTTTTGATAAATAGTAGAAAAAAAAAGTTTCAAAAATCCCTTCGTCAGACCAAATCTAATAGTGTTAAGAGGGTTTGTGCAAAATTTCACGTAAATCGGTCCATTACAACTAGAGATATCATGTCAACCGTATCGAAAAAAGTAGTTTCGAGAAAAACGCGTTTGAAGCTTGGTCAGTCTGAGTCGTTTAATGATATCTTATACTTTGATTTTTTTAATCAGAGATTCCCGTCTCATGCAATGTTCCTTCTTCAACTTCAAAAGCGAGATTTTTGGGAGCTCTTTCAGCCATACGAGCAGTTCGAACTTCTTTAGAAGCTTGAGAAGCTCGTAGCTCGGAGCGGTTAGTTCGTTGTTGATTGCGTCTGTTGGTTTAGTTGGCGTTGCACAAAAATAACTGTAACTCCAAAAATAATACGAATTTTCGAAAATCCTTTTCAAAGCTTATTCTTAAAGGGCTAAACTTTGAAAATATGCAAACAAATTTCTAGACCAGAATACCCCCTTAATTGCTAGTACTTCTTCTAGAAGCATCAATCTTTTGATATCCAATTTTTTTATTATCGAAATAGGTTAATTGTAACCGTGATTAGTCCGAACAAAATTATCGGATAAAAAACTCACACACTGAACTGCAGTCTCTCTCTTCAGAGGTCTCGTGAATCATACTCCAGATAGTTTTGGGAAACAAACCGACGAGAAACTAGCCTGTCTTGTGTAGCTATCAATCACCCAGCTAATTATTGGAATGATCCAGCGTTTAACCAGTTCCACACTCGTGTAGCTAACTCCAAGCAGCTGATCTACCCTACACTTCTTCTGCAAAAGCATACCATACTAGCTACTCATGCTTTTTATGCCATTGCGGCAAGAACTCAAGAATTCTCCACTTTCAGCGCTAATGTTAAAGGAACCAATCCTGCTCTTTCTCCAATATTTAACCTCAGCAATGAAATAAAATTCTTGCTCAATATACTATGAGCATCAAAAGTGAGTACACACCTTCCAAATTTGTTTTTGAGCTTCAATAAAAAATAAAATGCCGATTGAAAAATATTTCTGATTGAGGAATATTAAACCTTTATTCGTTTCAAACACTATACTAAAAAATCAGTTCCATATATACACTAACAAAAAATTTACAGAACAACAAAAACAAAAACTCAATGAAATACGAGTCAAAAGTAAGTGCACACTTCATATAATAAAAATTCAAAGAATAATTTTAAGAAAAACTAGTATTTGGTTTGACCGCCCTTTGCCTTTAAAACAGCTTTCAGTCTTCTAGGCATGGATTCCACTAATTTTCTGGTAAATTCTGCTGGTTTATTATCCCATTCTTCCTTAAGAGCATTTTTCAAACTTCCCTTGCTTGTGATTAGACGTTGCCGAATTTCGATGGGGTAGATAGAATGGGGTAGAGGTCTGAGGATGGGGGAATGATCCAATACCTTAGGCGTTCTATAAAGCAACCACTCCCTTATTAAATAGGAAGTGTGCTTAGGATCGTTATCTTCACTCAAAAAAATTTTGGTTGAATTTTACCCTTATAATAGTAGGAAACTGGTTTCCTACTATTAAAGATGTAAATTTACAAAGTGCGTAAAAAGAATATTTTTTTATGACCAACCCGTGTAATTTTACCCTAAAAAATGATACAATTTTATGGCTTTGGCGCACAGGTGAATAGCAAACTATTAAATTTACACTCTTTTTGCTTCAATTTACAAAAAGCTGTGTATTATTCAGCTGATATGACGTAAAAGCAAAAAATGCACATCGAATGTGTAAAAAAAACTTGTGATTCGTTATTTTAAACGAAAAAATGAATATATTTCCTATTATCAAAGTATTAATTATAGACCCACTTTTTAGAGCGTTGTTGGAAGATGCACGACCTAGGCAATTCCAATTTCGCAACACTGTCAGCCATATTTCGTTGCAAAATATTGAGATAGCCTTGCCTATCTTTTGTACTATCTTCAAGGTTTCCAACTCTCGATGCTGCCATACACTCCCAAACCATAACAGATCCTCCGCCATGCTTGACTGTGCCGGAAACATTTTTTTCATAGAACTCAGTATTTTTAGTTTGCCCAAGTTTTTTATTTGTATGCCTGCCAAATATTTAAAATTTACTCTCATCAGAGAATAAAACGTTTTTCCAAAAATCATAAATACAGTTTTTATATTTTTTAGCATCATTTTTGCGTTTTTTCTTATTCGCTTTAGAAATAAACGGCTTCCTGCGTTGTGCTCTGCCATGTATCCCATGTTCATTCAATATTCTTCGAACGGTGGAGGCTGAAACGGATTGATTGTGTGTCGCGGAATAATTTTCAGCTATTTTTGCTGCACTTGAACGTGGATCACCATTAACTTCTTTCACTCAATTTCTTATTTCTTTTCTGTTTAATTTCCCTGGCCGTCCAGATCTTTTAAAATTGTCCAATATTTTGAATTTATTGTCTTTGTCAATAATTTTTTTAAATGCACAGTGTTTTTTTTTTACCATTTTTCCAGTTTCCCGTAAACTTTTACCTTCACGATGCAAATTCACTATAATTTTTCGTGTTTCTGGCTCAGTTTCTTTCCTCATTTTCACACCTTTCTTCTAGCATGTTTTAAATCAAACTAACTCTTTCAAAAATTACTTTACCAAGAATTTTTGCGATTGCTGTTTTCAAGAAATTAAATTGAAGTTGTATTCCGTTATAGTAAAAGATCCGTGACTTTGTTTAGAGCTAGAATCTAGCAACGTTTGAACAAGTGTGCACTTACTTTTGATTCATATATCATTGACTTTTTGTTTTTGTTCCTCTGTAATTTTTTTGTTATTTAATATATGGAATTGATTTTTTTGTATTAAGTTTTTAACAAATAAAAGTTTGATATAACTCAATCAGAAATATTTTTCAATCGGTATTTTGTTTTTTATTGAAGCTCAAAAACAAATTTGAAAGGTTTTGACGCTCACAGTATATAGATTCGACGGATCTCATGAGACAATTGAAACCCTTTTGACATCAATATCCATTAGTTGTTGATCCTCTCGAAAAATAAATTACGATGCCATTTGTCATAAGAACGATGTTCAAGCTCGTTTAGATGCACGTCGATTTCATCCTTAATCGGAAAAATGGACAAGAGCTTTTCTGTATCCTCAGTTTCGAAAACCCTTAAATTTGTATTTCTCTTGGTACACAAACCCAACTTTTCACAATAAAATCTCTTCCACACAGACCGGTTTAACAATGTGGATGGAGGAACCAGTGTACTGACGACAGACCCGCTTAACACTGACCACAATATCACGGGATATACGTTGACCATAATATTATAAACTGACGAAATGTCTGTGAAGTAGCATACGCCTATTGCCCAAACCGACCCCTTTAACAGTCCCACCTGAATGGTATAGTGCATTTCACACAAGATAATACCTGGCCCCACGACTAAGTCCCGCATTTTGTCATGCCAAGCACCCTCTTTGGTTAAATGACCTACCGATGCCAATGGTAATGTCTTCTACAGGGTTTCCCATTGCGATCGTACCAAATTTCTGCTGAAATTTCTCTGTCATGCGATGACATTTCTGTCAAATTTTTTGACGTTTGAATAGTTGAAGGTTTACCATTTTCAATCATGGATGGATGCTTCAACAACATTAAATGATAATGCAAATTTATAATCAAAATTCAAGTTCGATTTTTACCGCAAAATCATACTGAGCGACGAAGCACATTTTTGGCTTAACGGATTCGTCAATAAGCAAAATTTGCCAAATTTGGTCAAGTGGGCATCCCGAAGCTATTAACGAAATACCATTACATCTGCTTTGACTGTTTGGTCCGGTTTTCATGCTGGTGGTGTCATTTCTCCGTACTCTTTTTTAATAATCTGGGCAACCCAGTTACGGTCAATGGTGAGCGCTGCCATCTTAACCAGTTTTTTTTTTTGCACGTTTATTAAAAGAAAATATGGTTGGCCCAACAATGGACTTTTTGAGAACATTCAATACATTTAAAACTTTCTCAACAACTCAAAACTCGCATTTACATTAAACGTATTCTTGATATCTCCGCATAGCAAGTCATCTTATACAATCTTTATACGATTTATTATCATATTTGCATCTTAAAGGCTAGTTCCACCGACATTACTGATTTGTTAAAAGACTTAGCTCACAAATGCATTCACTTTTCGCAAACGTTGCATGTTTCAGTAGTTCAAGAACAACCTATTGAGAGTTTCTCTACACTTTTGGGCATATTCTAAAACCAAAAGAACTTTTACACAGACATTCTAGTACAAGTAAAGCTTTATGCGACGAAATGAAATTCAATGACTGGAAAGACCCTAGCCATTCACCAAATAGTCCTTCACAAACAAGCATGCAATGAAAGCTTGTAGTTTATGACTACGTTCCCGTGCTAATTTGCAAGTTGATTACGGAAGGCATTGAACGACAAATTAGCGAATAGAGTCGTTGTAATTGTCGTCAGGGCATTAAATCAGTCCTTTCCTGTAGACGGACGTAAGGACACAAAGCGTATAATTTGCAAATTTTCAGGATGTCTTGCAAATTATTCCTTTGACCTGATGGCAGGATTTGCAATGAAGCCCAATTAATAGTAAGAGCATGCAATTTCACCTATAATGTTGCATTCTGAAAAACAAGTTCCTAATGTCCTTGGAACAATGAGACTGGAAGTACCACCACCAGCTGCGATCTAGTCGCGGCTCCTTATCACATTGCTTACTTACAAGAATTACTGCAGGTGGACATTACTATGACTTTCAACGGAACTTTCAATTGTGTTTCGACAACGTCGCAAGTTTCCAATAGATTCCTATAATTCTTCGATTCTAACTCTTCCTCGTATTCAAATTTTCAACGTTCCCAAGAATAATTTCCAACTGATGGCTACTAAATCAATTGGAACAGTTTCTCCAGCATGGCCCCATTAGACGCAATCCTCACATCAACGTGATTTACGTCAATGACATGCGAGTTTGAACTATAATAGGGGGAGGATGCTTGTACAGCAAAACAGCTTGATAGCAAGCAGACAGCCTTGTCCGATGGACTTAGTTGAATTCAAACGCGTCCAATACGGAACAGCGGAAGACACAATCTATTTGGACCGATCTAATCAGTGACATGTAAACATGGGCGCCCGTCAATCAAATCCGTTTTGTGTCGAAACTTTTTTTCCACTGTTGTATCAAACAACTCATCGTTGATATGTAAGTATGTAGAATGTTCATTGTCTATTGAATAAAGTATGTATCGGTATGTCGGATTCTAACGTTCGTCTAGATTTTGTTGCTCAATCAACGTCCTCATCGCCACCAACACTGAGTCAACCAAATGATAATGGTGCGATAAAATGCGTGATGCAAGTTTTTAATCGTAGGTATTGTTTGGCGGCATGGCGGTAAAAGCGTGTAATTTTGTGATTAAATGGCAGTTGGTTTTTGTAAACAAACGCTTTATTATTGTCTTAACGTTTATAAATTGTGTTTTTTCAGATATCGCTGCGGCAAGACGATTTTCCAAAGATCCGATTGCACCAAATAATATTGTTTGGCTGTTTAATTAAATTCTCTATGTTTGTACGGTCATAAATGTGACTTTGTAGATTTGATTGAGAAATCGTTTTGAGTACATTCAACGGATAAAAATCATAGGAATAGCTATAATTTAAGAAAATTGCGTAAAGCTATAAATAATCACGTGTAAGGAATGTCTATGACGACGAGAAAACATTAAGTCTTCATAATCGACAATATGATTTTTTTTATTGGGGAGGATTGGGTAAACCTATGACTAGAAAATACAATCTTTCTTCTTTTTTTATAATTGCTTTCACCTACCTGGTACCTCCACGACAGTTTCCTTCTTTCAAATTCAGCATGGAAAAGTGTAATTCTATAAACCAACATTTTTTGCACAATATCAAATTTACCATCACGAATTTTGAACCAACGATCTTAAGACTAATTTCCGGCCTTTTTTTCTGAATTACAAGAAATTCTCCTGTACTTTTTCAAATTATTGCATAGATCAAAAATTGTTAGCCCCAAATAAATAAAATATTTAACCTTTTTTTCACAAATTGGCAGGTTGTTGAATTGAACTGTTGAGGGGAAAATATTTGACCTTAGTTTTTATGAAACTCTCGAGTTATTGTGACTGCAGTTAGATTAGATCAAGTTGCTGTCAATCGAAGAGTCCCATCGAATGATGCGTATAGGCGCAATGGAGGCCCGTTGTGATACTGCAGATTACTGTTTCTTATCCACTGTACTCTCGGAACCATTGGCTTGATTTGATGGCCTAAGAGATAAATGAGTCAAATTTGACAAGAAGGGTGCTCCAAGAGAAGCCAATCTCTTCCTTGCGAGAGTCGGACCCTGGCACACGAGGTGGAGAATGGACTCCTCTTCAGTCTCTGAGCCATAGCTTCGATAGAAAGCATTGAGCCCAACGTGCCGCTTTATGAACGCCCCTACAAAGCGGGCAGCACTATGAGTTAAACTGGCATCCATGAAAGCCCAGGAATGTCTTGACTCCAAGTGTATACCGCTGCCAATTTCACTGTTCAGTTTTGTGCCATCTATGTACAGATGAATAGGCCCATTTTCGAGAACGATTCTACCATTCCACGCATCTCTACCAGGAATCTGAGTTGAAGACTCCAGGTCTGGCAAAGTGTTCGGAGCTATGTGGTCAACAACCGTTGGCGCGGAGACTCCCTCAGATGAGTATTTGACCATGCCGAGATCGAATGCAGTCTTACAACAGCCAGATTAGCTTGCTGCAAGATTATTAAATTGGTTCGCACCCAGTGAAGCAGTACAAAAAGCTCCTTAGTAGAGGTTGTTCGGATGGCCCTTGCCGTTAAAAATGCGGGTAGCTACTTTTAGAGCAGTCTACCACCGAAACACTACCCCATACAGTAGTATCGACACAAGCAAACTGGTTTAAAGCTATGTCATAATACGACGCTGCAAAGCCCAACTCGCCCTCATGGCTTTGATGCAGCAGTAAAGTGCACCAAAAGCCTTCCGTACTCTCTCTGCTATATTGCCGTTCCATAGGAGCTTCGTGTTAAGGATCAGGTCAAAATATTTGACAATTGGACTAACGTCAGTGAAGACCCTGTTTAATATCGGTAAGTTAAATTGAGGAAATTTGCACTTTCTCGTAAATAGTACCAGCTCCATTTGACTAAACTTGACCAACTAAACTCCAACTCCAACTCCAACTGCAATTTGAAAGTAAATCAAAAGAGTGATTCAGTTTCTCCAAAATCGTACGTAGATATATACTTTCCTGACAATGCCATGTGTATGTCGTCCGCATGAACAACAATTTTGCAGCCGGCACTCCACAAAGAAGAAGAAGCAAGCCTTCCTTGAGGTGTGCCCGTTTTGTCCCTTCGTCGCAAGTGGGCATCCCCCTGCAAAGAGGATACCACATTTTTCTTGTGGAGCTATTTAATAAAAGCTGTCAGCCGCATATCAGCCGAGCACCCCCACAATCGCAACAGACCTGATTTGGTTAACGACTTCCTCAATGCTTACCAAGGCGGCAAGCGTTTACTCCTTAAGAGCAAAAGATTGTTCAATTTGCTCAATGAGAGCACATAGAACAGCACATAGAGCAGTTTTGACAAAATTGCTTTTAGTGTAGCCGTACTGAGACTGCGATATTAACGAAGGTTAAACTGACTATTTGATATGATAATTTTGATATGGTATTTGATATGGTAAAGCGGAGCAAATATATCGGATGATAGTACCTGGGTTAAACGTGCGATACCCTGCTCCAGGAATATACACAACTCTTGTTTTCCACGAGCTGATGGAACATGTGAGAAGCACAAGCACGCATTGCAGAACTTTTTCAACGTAACCTCTATATATTGCTGGACCACTAACAAGATACGGAGATTGAAACGGTTTGAGGAAGTTTGTGACCCACGTCAATTTTGAATTTACGATCTTTAGAGGCAGCAAAAACCTGCTGGCCTACTCCATTTGTTACGCCGTGTGTACTAAATAACTTTAAGGTGAAAAAAGGACTGAAAATTGTGTATATCCTTGAATTATTGCAGTTTCTTTAAGGGCTCTGAATACATCGTACATCCTTTGGTATTGAGCTTAAGACCTTATATATACGATTTGCCTTATTGATGGCCTCTGTGCTACTACAGAAGCCTCTACACAAATTTCTTTGTCTTCACCTTACGTGCGGCATATTTAAAGCCTTTCAGTTTCATTTTATACATTGATCCGTCATCAGATCTTTTAGCGTTCAGATCGTCTAGTGTTTAGACCTTTTAGCGTTGCTAAATACTTGTCTGCACTCACTCCATACGGTAGTGATCTCCACATTAGCTTAGGATATCCCCTGGCTTTGGAAGGGCTACACGCTGGCATGGCAGCAGAGTTGAGAGTGCTACCAAGAGTGTTAACCACTTTGCCCAGATCCTGACTTACCTGTCCCTAATTTTCCTAGCTCAATTTAGTTCTAACATCTATAGCTATACTTGTCTTGCAACTGTAAGCTCCCACTCTTTAACTTCAAACTGTTTGCCGATGTCTCCTCTTTTCTATGCCTATTTTTATCTGTCCTCGTAACCGTCCTTTAAACCATCGCATCAAATGTCAAGGATGTTGTGGCGAACCGCTGCAAATTTTGTTTTTGATGTCTTTGATGTTTTTGAAATCTTGGTTTTTTATGGAACACCTAAATCAAATATGGCATACAAAATATCTTACGTATTTCAAAATACAAAATGCGCCCACAGCACGCTCTGAATAAATGGAGCTGATTTACATTTGATTTAAACCTCTTAGCACTTAAGTGTCTGTATTGATTACCATTAACACTAAATGTTTTATGTATTGACTTACTCCTGAATGTATTTTCTATGTTCTAGATTCGAAATAAATGCGAGATTGCCATCTAACAAGATTTTCCTTTTATTTTCAGGTAAGCATTGGAATTCCATTGTTTCGAGATTTAGCTCACAGTTGAATTCATGAGTAAGCAAGTGATTTTATTTGCATGGAAAATGGTTTGACGTCAATTATATCTCACAACATTGTAAACCTCCTTTACGTCGGCAAAATGATGTAGGCTTACTTGTTGCGTGAAGAGTTGAAATTCGATTTCAAGATTTTTGAATTATTCCGTAGCCGGCCAAAAACGAAACCTCACCAGAAAGCTCATTGTAACACCATCATTCAAATCCAAATTGTCTCTCATCCACTTGACATTAACAAACCCATTTCAATTTGCCGCATAAACTATTTGCATGTACCTACGCACATTGATAAATTTCCAGCCATAAAATGCGAAGATATTTTAACAGCCAACATAATCCTAGGCTATAACTTCAAATAAGAATATCATAACGCAACAATGGCTGCTAACAAAATGAAAATCGGCTGTCGTAAACTTTTCACTAACTTTTCAAATTGAAGCAACGAACGAACGAACCACCATGTTAAAAATACAATTTCTCATTGAACGTACCAGTGAGGCATCAACAGGGGCGGTTGGTCGCGTTCCTTGCATCAACTAGTCAGCCAGGATGCGATAACAGAAGGCCTTATTTTCCAATTTACGTTCCTATTTATCTTTTTTGTGGTGAAAGGAACTGCGATCTTTCCATGCGAGGTTTACTTTCGTATTGTTGTGGGATGAAAGTTTGTTAGGAGAAATTTTGTGAGGTGAAATAGATGATATTTTTCATCTTTTGTTATCTTGAGTTAAATATAAGCAGTTTATCAATCACTCAGTGCTAAAAAGCTAATAATTTTAGTTTTTGAAAATTTTACACATCCTTAATAATTTATGTAGATTACATGCAAAATCTTATCAAAATGTAAAATGTATCTATAAAAATATATAAATTTTCACAGCTTTTCATGCCACACACTGTTCAAAACACTAAATTGCACAAAAGCCATTTCAAATTTTCGTTGTTCCCTTTTGTAATGTTTTCATTATTTCGGATCATTTATGCAGAGAAAACAGAAAATGTCGCATAAAACTTAGATTGGCAACTTTTATTTAAACGTGCCTACCCGTACTTGTCAAACTCTTAGCGAAATTATATTGACACGATACAGAACGGTTGCTCTAGGACTCACAGGATCAGTGATGTGTGCTTCACGATGAGTCATACGGAAGCGTACACTTTAAGTACATCGTACGTTGCTTACAAACTCAAATACATGCTTCTAAAATTTATCGTAGATTTCCTAGTTGACTCGATAATTGAGTGAGATTTCAACAAAAGGTCCTTAAACTGATGAATCAGTCGGAGCTTCTTCTTTTCAGCATCCATACGTATCTACGAAAGTTTTACGCACACGTATGTGTATAGAAAACGTAGTATGTAAGTAGGTATGTACAGAGTCTAAATAAACAAAACAACAAACGTTACGATGTCACCTGGGAGGGAGTTTTAATTGCGAATTTCAGCATGTCTAATGTTGGTGCAGCGATTACTGCTGGGTTGGCCGGAACAAGGATAATGTCGGTGCGTAATTATATTGCTAGTAAAGTAAATTTGAGGGCATGGAATGTTGATGGTGGTTACAAGCAAACGATCCTGTAATGAAATACTATTAGGCAAGGTAACAGCATTTTGATGTGTTTCTATGCGTGGACTCAGTAGATTTAATATGATGGAGTGATTTACGCAATTTCGCAATTGTTTTTCATTTTGTTTAAGCAAAGTAGCAGAGAACATGGAAACATGTTCGCTATTTTAATAGCTTAATGGTATCAAGGGAACAAATAGAATTTTGAATTTTATGGCTATTAATGAAAACGTAATTCGTTCTAATTCGACATTTGATGTGCTATTATTAAGCATATATATCTGTTGCTTTTTCGTTGCATGAGAAGTTGTATGTATATTTTAGAATAATTTTGATGTATTTCCTTAAAAGATATGAAATCAGAACGAAAAAGAGTACAACAATTTGCCTATAAATTCACCGCAGCTGTTTGTGAGTATATTCAGTAAGCTGATGCAAAGATTGGTACGTCGTCTATAGCACAGAAAATCACCCGCTGAATTTTTAGACTCTAATTAGAAAATCATGGAGCTGAAAAGCTACAATTACTACTGAGCGCCAATTTTTTCCCTTAACCTTTATTAAAGCTACAAATATGCAAATCCCAATTGGCGGATCAGCATCTCCACAAGTACCGCCAGTATTTGAAAACTCAAATGCGACATAGATCTTCTAGGAAGAAGTTAACCAAACAACAACAAAAAAGGTTAGGTTAGGTGATATTGCCGCCAATCAGAGTTTTTGCCGAAAGACACTCAAACTTTCTTAGCCACTCTACTTCAGACAGTATTTGTTTCCTTTGATGAACTGTACAACATCCTTATAACGAAAAAGGATAAATCAGTCAGACTGGAGAGAACGGACACCCGAGTGAGGTCATTCTTTTCCTTCGGAGAGCTGAATGTTGGCACATGACACAACGGACTCCTCTTCATCCGCTGAGCTGACAAACACCGTTAAAGCCTCCCAACTGTTGCGTCTGTGTGTGCCGCCATATAGTGTGCCCTATAGAGTGACCAATACACAACGAAAAGTCTTCGAGCAAACTTAACTACATCCTAATGCGACATTTGTCAAAGGTGGCCTTGGACTGTCTTGCGAGGGGCTTGTTAGGGCCCTCAAAATATTTTTGCATAATGACTAGTTTGACCGACAACGTCGGTGTGCCTATGGAGAAAAAACACGCAACCTTTCGGCAGCAAAATGCCTTCCTTCGCCGGCTCCTCAGTCATACAATTGTCCCGAGTACGCCCTATATCCAGGTACCCAAATGAATCGCACTGCCAAATACATCGACAATACTCTAAGAGATACACGGCACTCTGCAATAGTTCTGGACACTCTAAAAGACCAAGTAAAGGAATTTGTAGTTACTTGGCTATCTGTGTGAAGACCAATGTCTGTCATTGACTGACCTAAACCCAGTCGATTGATGAAATGAAATCGTTCTTACTGACTGCTATTATGGGCACGTGGTTGGCATAACCTGACGTGTGACGCCAATTTTGTGTCATTTCGTCTTAAAGAGATACACTGGATCAGTGAATAAACACTTTCTTTTGGGCACACATTTGTCACCTGCGTTCCCAAATAGCAGTTGGCTCCGGCTTCTGAAATTAACTATCTTGGCGTCAGCACAACATGTTACCATTTAACTTAGACATCGTCCACGCCATGAGTTTTAACAGATTTACATAGCTACTTAAAGAGGTTTGTTTAGTGCCCATCGCAAAAATAATTGTTCCCTTAACGTATGAAACCATGTTTCATTCGAATAAAGTGAACTATCTGCTGAAAATTTCGTTACTGTTGTTTGAAAAATTATTCTACCATCTTTGAGCCGAGTAAGCCCGCAAACACCTTTCTTACCAAAGCTTCCCCAGAAACCTGACGTGAAACGCGAAGCTAGCAGGTTAGTAGTATGATTTGCATTACTTGCTTTTTTTTACTTTAAACACTTTCCGGATCCACTATTGCCGAAACCCTTCTCATTGATTCGTTTATTGACTCGTGCGCATTTTTCCTAGTTCGCTGAGCAAAAGATTGCTTCTCCGGGCCGATTTGTTTCTTATTCTTTAAAATTAACCAAATCGCACTTATATTATTATTATATAAAATTCTTACGACCGAAATTCGCACATCCAGCACACGGCCAGTCTCAAGTAACGCACCATCCATGCTCTTCCTCAAAACCGGTCAATGCCAAAAGCCACAACCTTACGCCACGACCTGTACGCCGCTCACTCTGTCACTCAGACAACCAAAGAATGATGTGCCAACGCGCCTGATTTTCGTCGCTGGTACTCATGTTGGTCACTATTTAAGGGATGTTACTTAAAGAATTTTAAAGAGCTTTTGCAGACATTTAAGAATAAATGATTTTGCCTGATCGCTGTAAAGTTCCTTTGATCTTAATAGTCATCTCTTCCAGGCTTTGGTATGAAGACTACCTTCTTCGACCGTTGCGAAGATGGTGGAACATACTCTTTTTGGGGAAGTATTTCCTTTAAGCTTGCCTCGGGTGGTGCATTCCCTCTTTTTTATAATCGGTTAGATGTTTGTCAAGGGAAGCAGATGGTTTCCCGAGTTCAGTGAGTAGGAGAGAGTCACAAATTATTGTGGCATCACAACGGGCCTCTCTTGTTCCTATGTGTGTCGGTCGGCAGACCTCTGTGGATCGGCAGTAACTTTAACCTAACATAACCTATCCAATCCCAGTGGTGTGGGATGTATGCCCGTGACCTTTTCGCTGGTAATCGCACTTCTACCTGTTTTTCAGCATTTCCTACTGCCACGGACACCAGAATATTTGATCAGAGATTTGAAAGCGTTCTGCGTGTCATCTCTAGTAAACTAATTCTCAAGTAAAATCTATAGAGACTTTTTTGGACTTGATAAATTTACCAGTCCCCCAGAAGCTAAAATATCGAAAAGTTTGTCCTCTCAGCATTGCATTCGTTACAGTTTTAACTGACTGCTGGGACTTAGCATCGCAGCTCACCAACAAATCCAGTCTCGGTGGTTCAGCTTAGTGAACCAGGTCATGTAGCTCTTATGTCGGCGGTGGAAGTAAAGAGTTAAAAAAGGAGGTAAGCTGAGATTGAAATGTCACGTTTTTCACTACCAATATACCGATTCTATCCGGTGATGGCTGACAGATTCCGGCTAGAAAAATACCTTACGTTGAGGCATTAAGCAAATCAGCAACCAAAATACAGGTCTTCGGCTTCGTTAATCCGTCAGCATAAACATTTTTGCCTCTTTGACTGAGCTGAGAGGTACTGTGAACAACTATTAGGCATAATTTGTCCAGTATCAAGCTTTACTTAGCTTGCAACGAACTGACAATATCAGTGACATAAGCCAACATTTATCTGTTTTTTTTTTCAGATAGGCTCTCAGATTCCACTGCTTGGAATCCAATTTATGGAGAAATAGTTGCAGTTTTCATGGCATTGATTTCATTGTCCGCCTCTGCCGGCAGCTTTCCCGTTTCCACAGCATCAAAGCGACTGAGAGCCTCCACAGGTTTGCCGAGTGCAGAGTACACCTTCAACCTATACTTTCTGCAGGTGTTTCGTTTAGGCTAGCCGGTGTCGTCTCATTCTTTTGTGTATTTATGGAAACATCTTTTTTCCAAGTAGTTCGACTTCAAGCTGACGCTTTGCTTGTTTTTTCAAAGCCGGCAACCATAGAACATGCAATCAGCAAGTAAAACAACTCGCTGGCCATGGATTCTTCAACGATTATATTTCGATGTAATCTTTCACTGCAATCAGGGTCCTCCATTTTAGTGTTATACGATATTGGGGCCTGCAGAATCCGAGTCCTGCCGTACCGAGTACTGTAATTATTTACTGCGTTGTCAATGATTGATCCACGTTCTTCCCAGATTTCCGTACCCGGGAGCTTTCGGGTTTCTCGTGCTTCTAGAACGGTTAGGTTTAAACATTTTTATTGCCTTAGTACTGTCCTTGTCAGTGAGGCTGCGGGCGCTGTTCACATCTATAGTCTAGATTAGAAGTGGAAGTGGTGTATCCAAATTTTTGGCAGCTTTGGCGTTGTAACATATTTGATGTTCTTAACTTGTGGCAGTATACCTTATGATAAAGATTATACCTAATAATTGTAATAGCTTGGAAGGCTTGGTTAGAAGCAGTTGAACAAGAAATAGATTAAGATGCTGAGGCTCTCTTACTGATTTTTTTTCACCCAGTTTGCTTTACGATAACTATGATTAAATTGACACTTGAGGACAGCCGGTAAACATTTTTATCCTGGGCGGATCAAAAGTCATCTAAGTTTTTACAAGCATTATTTAAGCATTTTAAACTGTTTCATTTGATTAGGATAATTTTGAAAATCTGATACTCGTTGTCTTATTTCTATCATATGATTTTTGTTTTGCAAAAATAAACAAAAACATGTTATTTTTAAATTTCAACTCATTCCTGAGTCTGTTCGATGATAGGGGTAAGTACGACGAAACATGCAAATCAGGCTCTTTGAAAACAGACGGAGACATATAAGCATACGCAAATACAATATCTGAACGATAACACAATATTAGCATGCTACATAAACTTGATGTTCGCAGATCGATATAAAAGTCGCTAGCAGACTAAGGACCGAGTCCCAGTTGTCAGTGAATTGACATATAGAAAATCGTATAAAAGTTTTGAAACCCATTCCTAGCAAAGAGTTGGCCATGAGAAGAAAGGAAGCTGTAGCAGACATCTTCGTATTGACGTTAGAAAGTTGTATATCTGTCGATTTTCAGAATGGTTATTTTTATTTCCTTCAACCTTGAAAATACAAGCACGTTAATTCGTTACCATCTGTTTGTTGAAATGAATTTCATGTCTCTCAAAAATTCAGCGAACATCTCCCTTTTTCCATTTCGCATAAACATACATATATGAGAAAATTGGAATTTACAGAGTTTCAGTCGATTGAATGCGATTCCTGTGCCTTGGTTTTTTTCCAGGCTACGAGGAACATCAATCTCGGACTACAAACCAATGCGCTTCGAAGATACTCAGACTGAGTGCGTGGAGTGGATGGAAAATGAGTAAATTTACGAACTGAATCGTTTTGCGATGACAAGGGAACAGAAGTGGATTTCAAACGAAGAGACTAAACGTCAAGGAATAAAGTATTGAAATGGTGGAGGAATTGATTTTTATGAGCCTGAGGGAGGCGATAACTTTCATTTCGATCGAAAAAGTTTCGGTTTTGTTTTGTATTTTATTGCTGATTTCGAAATGTATTTTCAATGCTTGTTCATTAATGAAGTTGGAAAAATGTTGAATGGGCTTGATAAGTCAGAAAGCGTATTGTCCGATCCAATATTGATTCAAAAAGCATATGGTTGTGGTGGTAACGATGAAAAACCATTCATCGATTGATTGAGTATAGTTTTTGTTATGGGTGCTTTTGGTCAGATGATTTAAAGTGCTTTGTAGAAATACGTCGAGTTACAAAAATTTTTCGATGTACACACGTTTATTCCTAATTAGTGATGGGCAAAATGGCTCTTTGAAGTGAGCCAGCTCCGTAAAACTCACTCACTTTAAAGAGTCGCTCTTTAAGAGCCACTCAAAAGAGCCACTTCAAGCAACTTTTTTATGGTTGCAAAAGTATAAAGTAAATTGCTATTTTTTGTTGTTTTATTAATAATAATAAGCTTAAATCTAATATAACATAACATTACTTTAAAAATATAATATAGCATATAATATAAATTTAAAAATAAACCATAAAATCATCTGAAAATCTTTCCATATAAGTGGCCACTCTACTCAATCGTTGATTCACTATCTCCAGATTCTGGGATGTAAATCTTTCTTTTCCTTCCACCAATTGAGAGGGTCAGCAGTTCTGGGTATATTTACATGTTGTAAATACTTATCCATTTCGTTAATGCCTGCAGCTACATAGCTTTGCTGGGTTCTTACACTATTGACTTTGTCATCAAATTTTCGCCATAGCGAATTTTGGGTTCCTTGTGCTGTGGGTACCGAAACTAGATGTTTACAAGCAAGTTTGTACGTGGATTCATTTTGAAATGCTAGTCTTTTAAATGGTGGATCTAAAAGAACGCTCTCTAGGCAAAACATATTTTCTTTATATAATTTAAATCTATTTGAAAGTTCTCTTTGGATCACATTTAAAAAACTGCGTACATCAGCAGTTTTATTTTCGTTCAGACAGAGTTCTGAAATGTAGCTTATAATCGTTGATGTAATAATATATATTTTAGAAATCGTTACTTTTTTCTCACTGCTTATTTCTAGAGTAGCCTCATTGAAGATGCTCAATATATCAGGGGCTCTTTTCATAATATTCCATTCATCAGAAGAAGGAGTTGGTAGATTTTAGTTCAGGACACCTAAGGGGGCTAATAGTGGCTCTTTTACTTCTTGAATGCGCACAAGCATAGATTACGTAGAGTTCCACCTGGTAATAGCATCAAACTTTAATTTAAGCTCTACGTATTCCATTTGCCTCTGTTTTTGTTGTAATTTTGCCGTTATTTTGCTACCAAAATTTTTTCGGACGGTTTTCCGTCAGATTTCATTTTGCCGTATCTTCGAAACTAGTCCGCTTTTTCCCAGACTTGTATGGAAATTTTGCCCGAAACAACTCAAAAAGGTCCCCAAATTCATGCTAATCAAAAAAAAAATATTTTGGAAAAATGAACGTTTTTGCCCAATTTCCCCTATTAAAAATTTTTTTTTTGCCCTTGAAATATCACTATTGTACTCCTCGACCACTTCCAACCATCGAAAACGTCCTAAAGGCAGTTTTTGCCAGACTGTGGCCAAAAAACCCCTTACTCCCCTACAAAACCGAAATTTTTGTATCGCAGCAATAGGTCTTGGCCCGTTATGTCCCAAACCACCTTAACCCCAAATTGGCCGATTTTGTCCGATTTCAACTACTTTTGCCCTAAAAATTTTTGGAAGAACGAAAATATTCGATACGAACCTCTTCCATATACCTGTTCTAGTGTATACGCTTAAAAAATGAACGTTTTTGCCCATTTTCCTCTCTCAAAAATTTGTTTGTCCTTAAAATATCACTATTGTACTCCCCGACCACTTCCAATCATCGAAAGCATCGTAAAGGCAGTTTTTGCCATACTATGGCGAAAAAACCCCTTACTCCCCTACAAAACCGAAATTTTTCTATCGCAGCAATAGGTCTTGGCCCGTTTTGTCCCAAACCACCTTAACCTCAAATTGGCCGATTTTGCCCGATTTCAACTACTTTTGCCCTAAAAACTTTTTGAAGAACGAAAATATTCGATACGAACCTGTTCCATATACCTGTTCTAGTGTATACGCTTCATCTCTAAAATCTACCTATGAAATGCACCGCCTAATACTAAAATACTCGTGAACCAGAGCAAAATATACGCACGTAAACGCATACTGTGTGTTCACAAAATGTCGCCATCAATAACCGCACACGATCAGTATCCATGATTCGCACAGTTCTTCATTCAACGGAGTCGACTCTTTTATTCCTCACTCGCACAGTGTTCATTCAACGGAGCGACTCTTTTATTCCTCACTCGCACAGTGTTCATTCAACGGAGCGACTCTTTTATTCCTCACTCGCACAGTGTTCATTCAACGGAGCGACTCTTTTATTCCTCACTCGCACAGTGTTCATTCAACGGAGCGACTCTTTTCACTATGCAATACGATAGTCGTATACATATGTTCGTGTTCCGACGTTAGAATAGCATAGATTTCGCTTCAAGTACACACGGTAGTCTAATGAAGTATTGCCGTGTGTATATGCATAAGCTTTATTTGGTCGGGTGGTTGTTTGAGTGGCTCCGCAATATCGCTATTGCCACTAAAGTGAAGGTATGAAGTGTGCGGAGCTATTCTAAATGATGGCTCACATAGCTCTTTCAAAAGAGTCGAAGAGCTGAGTCGCTCAGAGTTGAAGAGTTGACTCACACAGCTCCTTCAAAAGAGTCGCTCTTTTTGATTGACTCGCTCATGAGCGACCCATCACTATTCCTAATAGACTAATGGTGCTGAGTTTTTGGTTCATACTCTCTTGAAAAATTAATTGGCAATACCAGCATGAGCCCAGCTAATTGCTTTTCTTTCAACATTAACCAAACTCAAAGAGAATGAAACGGATTAATTATAGAATAAATTTACCGGTTCGAAACATATGAAATATCATCGACCTCACATTAAGTATTCATCAACACAAAATTATTTCAAAAACATTACATAAATGAAAAAACAAAACTGTTTTCTTATTGTCAGACCTCAAATGAAAAACTTCCAGGCGATGTAGGAAAATTCAGTCCCGTATGCTGAAAAGCGAAGAACATCAAAGAAAAGATTCGAAAAGAAAAACTCAATTTGCATCTGAATGGTCATCCATCACTCCCGGCGAGTTTATATGGTGGCTGGTTGCAATTTGGTTGGGATATGAGCTATAATATCTTGACCTGACAACTGACGACACGACGGGTGGAAGCTCCAGTCAGTTGATATTTTTCTTTTGATTTACAAATGTAGTACATCTTGGAATAAATTTTCCACGCACAGCTTGAAATTCATTGAGAGTTGGTTGTTGATTAAAATGAAGTCAATAACTGAATGAAATGGTAGCGGGGTGGCTCCGAAATAACAAGGTAATTTCTAGAAGAGTGTTTCTGAATATATTTTGCGAGAATTGGCTTAGTTATTGAAATTTCCATGAACTCAATTTCGCTTGATGTTTGATGAAAAAAATGATTTTTCATGTAATTTTGGAATTTGCATTGTTGAATTTTATAGACATGCTACACGTGCTTTGTTGAATTTCGTAGGGATGCAATGATTCTAATCATATGTAATTTTCTCAAGATAATCCAAGTCAGAAGCATTCAGGTAGTTTTTGTATTTACTTTGGGGTAGTAGAGTGAAGGCTGCTGACCAGATGAATTCGTCCTCCAGTGCATTACTCTATCCAAGCGTTTTGAATTATTGTTTGATTGATTGTATGGAGCGAGTCCAGGTTGCCCCTAGTACTGTGGCCTCCTCAGTGTGATAACCCTATAGGGCAGGCTTTTTATACATCTTGCTGTATTCAGATATAGGAAAGGGTAGAGCTAAAAAACTCTGATCTTCGTCTCGCTAAGTGTTTTACGCTCTCTAGCACTTTTCCACAGTATCTGCAGCAGTCATGCCTTACTTATGCTACTTTTGCGGAAACTATTGCTTATTTTTGTTCCAATAGTATGTAAGCTGGGGTAATATTTTGAGTATTTCAAACCCTCAAAAATAACCAGTAGCATCCAACCTTTTTCTTAGCCCTGTTTGTAACAGCGTTTGCAAGGCCCCAGTACATAATGGCACTAATGGCCTAGGCATAAGCTTCATCGTTTGCTTGGTGCCTTTTATGTCCCGAGAGCTTGTCCTTATTTCATTTAGGGCGTCTACCGCCTGCAAGACTATAGTCGAACTTATTGATAGTGGCCTCTTTAGAGAGGAGGGGGGGTGAGTTTTTTTTTGTACCTGAACCCGATCCGATTCCACAGATCTTTAAGCTATCCGTTTTCTTAAAGGAATAGGTCATTCATTAATGCCGTCTTTTATAAAATTGTAACCTTGAACCTTTTCTCGCAGGCTACTTTAGTCTTTATTTGGTCGCAGAAGCTCAGCATTTCCATAACGGTTTTAATGTCCTCCAGGATATTCTGGTGGCCCCTTAATGTCTCCTGACATGGACCTGCTGGTCTATTGCAGGCTTATGGCCAGTTTTAGTGCTTCCTCTTGAATCTTGAGGAGAGGTGGTTCAAAATTTAGAAGAGCATCCGTACCAGTTAAGCGGTGGAGTTCACCGCCCCTGTAATCAGCAAAGCCACCTTTTGAAGCTTGCTTAGTCTGGTAGAAGCAGTTTTTTGTGTGACTCTCTTCGACCACTTTGCTGCACTATACATAATTATAGGTGCTTTAGTCGTAACTTGGAGATAGCCCCCAATTGCGTCCAAGCATTTATTTGTCATCACAAGTGCCCTAGTTACCTTTAGTGTTGTTATATGTACATAAATTACTATCCGAGGTGAATTTTAGATTCTTCATTTTTGCCCCTACCTTGATGCTACCTTTTCCATGTGAATGATACTATTTTAGTTGTCTGAGGATTTAAGGGTTCACCCTCTTCCTGGGATCAATGTGTTACTTCATTTCAGGGCTTTTGCTTTCTGGATCTCAATGTATCCGATTGTGACCCTCGAATTAATATCTCGAATGTCATTTGCCAGTGAGAATCATAGTAGGGACCAATACCCCTATAAGCCTCTCCTCTCATAGCGTCCATCTGTCTGAGGTGCATAGTGCAGAGGCTTCTTTTATGTCCTCGAAGGCGCATAGTACAATTTTCTCACTACCCAATTCTTATTCTAGTGTTTGAACCGGCTTATGTGTGGCTGATAAAATCAATTTACCCTTTTAGTAAGCAAATTTAAATTAGTCAGGGGAAATCTTTACCGAATGGTCACTCCTTATGCAAGAGTCGATAAGCTTTTCTTTAGTCTTCAATTCGAACGATATAAGCCTATTGGCTTCTATACTTTTGACAGGTCAGTTGGTTTGGTGCCACCCTTGAGGATGAATAGTCTGCAGTTTCACTGTAGCTTCTATAATTTTGACAGGTCAGTTGGTTTGGTGCCACCCTTGAGGATGAACAGTCTGCAGTTTCACTGTGGTTTTTTTGTGACAGAGCCAACGTGGATGTTCTACGAACGTCAGAATCCTATCCTTTGCCAGATTCACTGCGTTAGCCAAGTAGCTTACAAGAAGATTTAGAATATGAATCAAGGATTCCTCGACGATCCAACGGTTGGTTTCTTCCCACGGCTTTATATGTAGAAACCACTTCCTTATCAATTCAGTTATTTACAATAAAGAATCATATAGCCTTTTTGTAGGTGATTCTGGCGAAACTATACGATATGTGTCGCTGCCTTTTTCTAAATTGAGGATGTTTTTGATGTTTTGGTGCTTTTTTTGTTGTCCTATCCTCTGGGGTACCATTCGCTAATCTAAGCTTTTGCCGATTGAAGTCTGATATCATTAGCTAGAATGCCTTTTTCCTGGCCTCTTCTTTAGGCATGAAGCACCTCATTCGCTTTCTGGTTGCCGAAATCTGCGAAAGCATATCAAGTTGATTTTTTTCGCAATACTTTTTTCCAGAAATGAAACGGCTCAGAGAATATTCCGCCCTCAAACTTTAGTCAAATTGACAGAGTGTTGGCCATTAAAGATTAATTATCATTAAAGATTAATTTAAAAAATCTTCTTGTTAAATTTGAATTATGTGAGTATTGATAAAGCGGGTGGTGGATCAGGTAGAATAAACCGTGTGCCTAAGCAAAACTCGAATAGTGAATGTGAAAGAAAATCACATTTGAAAAACTTTAGCTGGCAGTTTTGTATTCTCACTGCTATATACGGGCACTTTGTAATGTCGCAGCAACATTCATTCATTTAAGCGACTTAAGCAACACATTTCACATGAAAATTTAAAACGAAATCACTATCGACTAGAAACAAAAGAGTTAACTTATCCATAGAAATATTTTTCCAAACCCTATGAGTCATATAGTATCTACGTCAAGCTAATAGAGGCTTTTTTGGGTACGAATAAAATTAAATTCTTTCACCTTAAACGAAGCACTACTACTTTGAATTAGTTGTCAAATTCCAAAGATTTTTGCCTGAACCAGTTTCCGTATCTTCTGGAGTTCCACAAGACAGCCACTTAGGCCACTTGCTTTTTAATATCTTGATTGAGATATTAACTTAAACATTTCAGCTTTCTACCACACGCACTATTTTCCCTGTATTAAGTTTAAACGCTGTAGTTGTGCATATGTTTTTATAGAAAATATATGCGCAAACAAGAAAAATTAAAAAGAGGTTGAGCAAATGGAAACTGAACTTGTAGTCACTATGATACTTATTTGTTTTATAAAGATTTTTTTTCAAATATTAGGGTTAGCAAAGATAACAATTTCAGTGCAAAAAATAAGTGATTATAAATTTAAGATACTTACATTAGAGCAAAAACTTTCGAACAAATTATATATTTTTGAGCCCCTTAAACTTATCTACAGTACCTTATTTGAATTGTGGTATAATATCCTTAAGTCTGTCTGTCTATTTTGTTTCATTCAATCATTCTGGTACTCTCCATATAACACTTTCATTACTTCTTGGAAATCGAAATGATGGTATCTTGTAATTTCGTAAGTTTCATATTAACGCTGCAATAAATTAAATTATGGGAATTAAAATTAAATTAAATTAAATTATGGAATAAACAACAAATAATTAACTAGTATTACATAACCAAAATCAAATTGAGCACCAACTAAGTTGCCATATGTAGGTGAACGAACATTCTGTGACTTTTCGATTTACTTTTGCACATTTTCTTTATAAAACATTGCCGGACTTTTGAAAACTAATGTTTTTATCAGATTCTTTGAGAGCTGACATATTTGTCAAAGTCTGAATTCAACCAATGCTCACCATATATATTTTCCACTAATAAACAAATCTCAGCACTAACAACTTAATTAATGAACTGTTTAATCAAATCTTCGAGACGTTTATGCTCAAACTACATAATCAAATCTTTTCATATAGCCTAATGATCATTATCTTCCTTTACTCCCCGCTCAAGCAATGATGGCGTATTAAAACAATTTTCGAAATGAGCCTGAAAATCTTCAGACTCACCTCAGTGAACACAATCCACCAACACAAGTAAGATCTCCCCTAAGGACAACTTACTTCACATATTTTGATTTCAGATTGCATATGAAATCCCGTCGCAAACGTATGTACATAACAACACGCGCGCTAGCGTAGGCTGTGTCTAAAAGAAAACAATTCAATCTAATCTAGGGAACAACTACAGATGTTTATCGAGCAATTCAATGGAAATCCTTCTCCACAAAAATCCAGATGACATAGAATAAAAAAATAGAAAATCTCTCAACAGCATAAGTGATAATATGTGCTCTTGGTCGTCTTTGGCATGTTCATGTGTTCCAAGTCCAGTGAGTGGAGTGTTTGGTCAGACAGTCCGGAAGACATGGTAGCATGTAAATCCCTGCTCCACCAACTACACAAACCTCGACTAGACCTGACCAGCTGCGACTCGACGCATCCAGAACGATTCAAATGCTACTTCTAGTCCTAAGAAAATGTTTATCTGCTGCATTAATCCATCTACAAGCGAACGAGAAAGTATGAAAGCGGGAGATGTAAAAGCCTGAATTAATTCCGTAGCTTACAAACGGCACACGCTCAATAGACATAGACGTTACTATGATAGTGCCATGGAGCGAGGCAGACAAGAATAGTACCAGCCTAGGCCGGCTGGTTGGCAAAGAACTGTTGCCGTAAGTCATCACGGTATAATCCGGGCTGGAAATGGAGTCAGGCATGGATTACAGCCATCCGAAGCACTGTTTGAAGCAAACGGAAAGAAAGGCTGACTAGCGCTGATTGAGGGTGTTGCATTCTTTATTATTTTCTAGCCTTTTGCCCGTCAGGTTGTCTTGAAATGGGTCGATTCACTACGATGATGAATTGTACGAGGAACGCTACTAACCATATGGTCACAAACGATGATGATGACAACGTACACTATGATGATGGCGACAGACAAGCTTGGAAGAATGTACATATTGTTGTGTCATACATAGCTCGTGTTTTAATGATATGAAATTAAAATAAGGACCTGTCGCTTCTCGGGATTGCTAGGATAAGCGGAATTGCTATTTGACGTGATGGTTTTGTATTATACTGTAAATTCATAAATATGCATGAGGATATGATTCGACGATTTTCGGAAACGATTTAATTCCCCAATTTAGAGTGTATTACAAGCAGTTATTGAAATGAACATTTCAATGAATATGAATTCGATTAATGTCAAAGTAGGATCTAATTATTTTGCTTACGCCAAGTGATGAAATGATTATGCCAAAAATATGAAATGAACGGGGAGGAAAATAGGCATCAGCAGCTTATATAAGTATACAACATATTTGTGTTTTTATGCCATCGTTTTTGTGTGTTAGACTAAAAAATGTAATCAGGTAGCAAACTATTCATAGATAAAGTTCATTCATTTGCAGGTTGATACTAAAACTAAATATCTTCTAACTGATTTCGCGAAGTAAACGTTCATCCTTTCCAAAAATCCTTGAATAATTGTGGCTTGTATCATGTTGCAACTGACTAAACTCTGTCGAGCAGTCGTCAGTGCAGCATATATTTCTTGAGAAATCTTCCTTCTCTTGCCCGGCGTGCCTTTTCCCAGCCGACTAGCTCAGCCTGGCGTGGGTTTGCGGGCGGAGGATTTCTACGTGCTATGGCACGCAGACTGTACAGCACTTACCATGGTACACACATTCCTAAAACCGACACAAACGTGAAAGGAAGGGAAGCGAAGAAGTTCCGTAAGAATCAATATTTATTCAATTATTCAGAATTCATGTTGGACGTTTTAACTTATAAAACGAAAAAAAAATAAAAACAAAATAAGATCCAAGAAATGAAACGTTAATTATAACAAAAGAATATAAAAAGATTATAATATATAAAATTCAAAATATGAGATAGTTAGAATATTTCATGAAAAAAAATGAATCACTAAAGCAGATAAATTCGTGGAAAAATAGAGAAATAAACAAAAAAATAATCATAAAGAAATGGGCAATTATTTGGGTGGAGAAGCCATACACGACCCCGGCCGGAGTGGAGTTTACATAAATCATACAGTTTGCTAGTATTATTATTATGATTATAGCAACATACAAGCACCAAAAATGAGAGCCTACCACTTATACCATAGAATATCACACCCAAATGTACAATTTGAGAAAGAAGAATAAGAAAGAAAAAACATAAATTCCAAAATTTAACAATTGGATTGATAGTATTACAGCACCAAGAAAAGTAATCCAACATTAGCTGAGTATACTGTTACTGCCGTTATTTTGTGTATAACACTGATGTGTTTATATGATAATATAAAGCCAAAAATTGCTGTACTTATCTGGAGTAGTCCATGGTTGAAATTGAGCATAGTCCAAATAGCTTCACCAGTTAACTGCCTGATTCCAATTTCACCGTTAGTTCTAGCAGTGCTTCATCTTCCACGAACTTACATGTACAGCTGCCTGATTCCACGTTCACCGTTAGTTCTAGCAGCGCTCCATACTCCACGAAACCATAGTATGATATAACATTCACCCATTCACTTTTTTCAATCTTACCACAGAAATGATTTTCTTCCACAAACTATACTTGTATTCTTTCCAATTCACAGTTTGACTTCCTTCCTTTTTATATTTGGGAAATGTTTTCACATTCCTGCTTCACTCAAGTTTATCCGTTCTTTTTAGTTTGTTCCTTCATAAAAGTTTTACTTTCACTGAGTATAAGATACATTGACTTAACTTTCACTTTTTATTGTCAATGAATTCACAACTGGTACTATGTTCTTAACGAATTTTCAATTTTAACTCCACTCTTAATAAAAAAACCAACGGTTTTATTCTTAATTTTTAACTGCCCAAATTCTCCAACTTTCTACTTTCACTTTCTACCCCAGAATGAATTTCTTCTTTTCCAGTTCATACTCAAGTCCCCCTTTTTCTTTGTTTGAAAAAATTTTCACTGTACCGCTAGAGCGGTTTATTTCCAATTTCACATTTTCACGTGATTCCAAACCATTAAGGCATCACCAAAATAACAGATTCAGAAATCAACCACCAGGTTCGCTGAGTTTTCGCGCAGTGTTTGGAGTTCCAGCTGTCAGCGCCATTGTTGTATCAGTTGCTGCATCGATCATTTGTGGTTGCGTGGTGGCGGGAAATAATGAAATACCCAATTGGATACTAGCCGAAGGTGGTCGGACGTTCTCCTTCTGCAACTCTTCAGGGAAATTCGCTTGAATGTAAGTCCAGTGCATTTGATTTACAAGTCCATTTACGTGACTTGCTTTCCATAGCCAATTTCCAAAGTGTTTACGACAGCAAGGACATACCAGAAAGAAAGTGATTTGCTGGGCGTCTCTGCACTTGTCCTGAACAGATTGCCCGAAATCATTTACGCTGGACGTGGATATTTAAGATCGTATGCCGGTAATTGTTTTGAATTTTCACTTTCGCTATCGTTCCGATCACACCGTTTCGAGTTTTGACGTTTAGCCAAGAGGGGCAAACTGAGATTTAGCGAGAATGTGAGGGCGATGCGCACAATTAATGTTTACACTTAGTTTAGCCCTTATGACTTGTCCAAGATCGTCTTTGGGGGGAAATTTGATGTTTAATAGTGGCAAAGGGTAATTGCTGCCAAGATTTTTTCAACCTTGCTGTGTAAGAAGTCACCACGAACCATGCGCTGCACATTTAGCGCCGTTGTGGGCGTTCAAAAGGAAAATTGTCAACAATCAATCGCATATATCCAGGAAAAAATTGGTTCCATGGTGTAGGCACCTGCAAAACAGAGAACAAACTATCTCTTAACTCTGTTTATCATATCGGCAAAAGTAATGTGATCCATTGCCGGCCATCAGGGAAGACAGTTGTAAGCAAGGATCGACCTTGTTATCGCCGTGTAGATCCAATGTGTTTGACCAGAAATGATATACCATATTCTATTCACCATGTTCTTGCTGGCGTAAATCGATTTGCTTGCTGTCTTCAGTCTTTCCTCCAAATTTACCTCCCATGTACTTGGCGAACGGCTTTAAATTTAATCTACCCTTGCACAACCTAAATAGTGCTATTGCAAGATTCTAGTATTTTTAAGTAAAGAGTATAAGATCGGTTTTATCGAAGTTGTTGCTGGGGCATTCGATTTTCATCCAATCAATAATCTGCCCCAGTGCATACCATATTTGATGAGGTAGTGATGAGTGTACGGGCCCTAACCGAGACTATGATAGCAATGTCAACAAGATAAGGCCAAGCCTAAGCCCTTTGGTCTCCAACGTTTTGAAAATTGTGTTTTTCATCGACAAAAGAGAAAATAGCACTTCACCTTAGGTCTTTGCACAGGTATACCGGCTATCTATCTGCAAAAGGCAGAGTAAGTGTTGGTCGCGTAAAGGCTCTCCAAAACGGCTGCTGTATGCACTCTATTGAAGGTTCCTTTGATGTCCAAAAAAGTACACTTTAGAGGGTACCATTTATAATGGAATGCTTTTATTTTTTCAAGAGCTACCCATTGGAAAGCCGGCTTAACTGATTTTCTTTTCCCATAGATCCTTATTCTTTCTTAATGTTGAGATCTATTCTGTTGAGACCCGGTTTTCTGTTTCTTAATGTTGAGATCTATATCTGTTGAGACCCGGTTTTCTGTTGTGTCAAGCCTTGTACGATCTGTTTCATCATTCGTCTTTGTCTTTGTTAGTTTTTCATTTTCTTGGATTTCTAATTTTGTGTAAAGAAAAACACTGACAAAAAACACTGACAAAGAAATTTCCACTTACGGTTTATTTTAACATTAGTTTTGAAAATTTGTGCAAGTGATTATTCGCATTCTAATACTTTCACTGCTTAATTCAGTACCCGAGCTCCACAGTACAGCTGAGAAGATTCGCGGCTTGCACTCCAGCGTACGGGTTTCGATCCTCGTGCGAAATATTTTGTTTTTGTAAGTCATAGCGAATATTATCAATACAAATCATAATAATACGGAAAAATATAAAATATAATATAAATTTAAACCAAAATAACAAATCAAAAATACAACAAAATTTTATTATATTGTTCCGGCTGACAAAGAAATTTCTGATTACGATTCATTGTAACATTAATTTTGAAAATCTGTATGAGTGTTTGTTTACACTCTAATACTTTCACTGCTCCAATAAATACCTGTGCAACACAGTATAGCTGAGAAGATTTGTGGCTTGCATTCTAGCGTTCGGAGATCGATCTTCGTGCTAAGCCTTCAGCTTTTTGTATATCATAACAAATATTATCACAACAAAGCATAATATATAGAAAAATATCAAATAAAAATCAAAATAACAAAATTTAATAATTGTTCCGGCTATTATATAATTGGAATTTACAATTTTTTGATAATTGAAGTTGTAAACAGGATGTTAATGCTTATTTGACTGCTTTTATTTAAACAATATTCAAGTCACGTGCAGTCTAGTGTGTAGTTTCCTGGACTAGCATACCAGCGCCCTGGGCTCGTTCCTCGACTTGTGCGGCTTTTTGTAGCTTACTTCGAGCGTTTTCTATTTGCTGTTTCGCCTTGAATCGACTCTTCTTGTGGTACGAAAATCAGCTAGTCAATATGAGTTACAAGTGTAGCCTTGATAACTGCATAGCCTTCGACAACACATTAAAATCTGTAACATGCAAGGCATTTTGCAACCGGAAACTGCACGGTGCTTGCATGGGTGCACCGAGAGATTGGTTTAATCCCTACTTGGAGTCCTATTTTATTTGCTCCGACTGCCAGCATACAGAAAAACTAATGCAGAGTATGTACAATAACTTAGCTAACTATATCGGCAACCTTAATGGTGAAAAGGATCATATGCTTTCGAAACTACACGCACAAACGAAACTCAACGATGAAATTCTAACTGAAATCACAAGGCACATCGAAAGTTTTACGGCTACCCTAGATGCTGTTTCTAATGCCAGCAAAAGAAATTCAGATAGATCAGCCGAGCTTAATGACATCTTAGCTCAATTTAATTCATCAATCAGTACTTTAAGCACAACCAAATCTAAATGCCAAGCAAATGATAGCAATATGTTTAAAATGCTAGAAAATAAAATAACGGCAGCATTAACTACCAAGATTGATCAGCTGTCAAATATCATCTCTACCAATTTACTCTCCAACCAAAATTTAATTGTTGATAAATTAGAGAGTATAGTTAAGTCCGATACAAAGCCATCGGCAGAGGTAGGGCCATCCAATCCATGTGCACATCTGATGGAAATATCACTTCATGAGGAACTACTGAGTGCACATAATAACAATAACAATTCTTCAAACTTGTTAATGCCGATGAAGTCTACCAAAGATGTTTCAACCTCTCCTATCAAGGAATTGTTCACTACTATCGAAGACCATGAAGCTATTATCCAACAAAAAACATTATCTGAACCTCCCAAGAACGATTCTCAAAAAACAATTTTTAAATTTGGCACTTATTGGTCGGAAGATGATTGGATGAGACGTATTTCAAAAATCAAAAATCATGACGATTTGCAACCCCCTTACAAAGTTTCGACTGATAAGAAAATCTCGTTTTTTGTAAAAGGAGTACCAGATTCCACCGATAAATCTTGGCTTAGCAGGACCTTAAAGGAAAAACTTTCCATCGGTGATGTCAGCGTCGAGATGTTACCTCAACGTAATAAATATGCAAGCAGGAGCTACAAAGTTTCAATTCCTGAAAAGTATGCTTGGCTTTTCACTCACGTGAATGGAAGCGGTAGGAGCTATAAATGGAATGGCATCATATTTCGTCGTTGGAGGACCATCATCGCTAGCAGCAGCATCAAAAGTAGAAATAAGAACTCAATTTTGACTAGTAATTGTACTTCATCTGTATCTACTAACCAGGTAGTTTCTTCAAATCTTCTTACTAGAGACTTCACTAGCGTGAATCGAAATTCTACCGTCAGGTGTTCCCATCCAGAGACTCATGCTATAGCATATCCAAATAAAACTTCCTCTTCATCTCTGACTTCTCATTCCCGTAAGGTATGTTCCGACTCAATCGTAACTCGTAATTTGAATTCATTCAGTAGATCATCAACTATTGGTACTTCTATTGCTGCGACTTCTGCTAATTCTAACTTCGTTAAGAATTCTTCACGTAAAACCTGTAACCGCATCTTGTATCGCTCCTAACAAGATATCCTCAATCAAAAGCCCCAGAATTTTTTACCACAATTGCGGTGGTATGAGGGGTAAAATAAATAAACTCTTTCTTGACACCAAATCTTGCCATTTCAACGTGCTTGCTTTCACTGAAACCTGGTTGAATGACTCCCACATGAATGAAGAAATCCTTGACAGTACCTGGACTATCTTTAGAAATGACCGAGACTATGTTTCCACTGGTCAAACAAGGGGTGGTGGTGTCTTACTCGCAGTTAAGAACACTCACTCAAGTGAACTTGTAAATTCCGCCTCGCACGAATTGTTCCAGCATATATTTATCCGCGTTTCAATTGAAAAAACCTCGGTTTATATTGGTTTATTTTACGTCCCACCGAGATCTGACGAATCAGTGTACAATTATTTATGCGAGCAAATATCTTATTTTATGGCTTCTCGTAGTCCTGAGGATAAAATTATAATCTTGGGTGATTTTAATCGCCCGAATTTGCGTTTTGTTTCTGATAAGTCTGATGATGGTTTAATACCAGTAAACCTACTTGAGTCTTCTGATTTTAACCTTGTGAGTACGTTGTACGGCCATGATTTGCAGCAGGTTGTTCCGACTCCCAATCAAAATGGTAATTGGTTAGACCTAATCTTTACGAATGTTTATGACGATGTAGTGGTTAGTCCAACAAATGACGCAGAGAATCTCTTTTCTAATAGTCTTCACCATTCCGCTCTTACAGTTGAACTTTCCACGACAGATTGGAATATGTTAAGTACATACAATAATACGATTGTATACGATTTCCATAATGCTGATTATGATAGCATTCACAATATCCTTGACAATGTCGATTGGACAAATGTGTTTATGTGCCATTCCCTTGATGATGATGTAGCCATGTTTTATAGCATTGTTTTTGACGCGGTCGACAAATTTGTACCTAAAATAAGGAAAAAAGATAAACTCTCTGAACCTTGGCTTGACAAGACTCTTAGACGTCTGAGAAATCATAGGAACAAACTTTACAAGCTAATGAAGAATCAAGTCGACATTAGCCGTCGTATTAAAGAAGAATACGATTTAATTGCTCATGAATTCCATACTAAGTCTCACGAAGCGTATGACAGATACATTAAAACTACAGGAGAGAATATAATCCACAACCCCAAAAAATTCTTTGATTTTGTTAATATGAAGCGGAAAACAAGCGGCTACCCCTCTTCAATGTCCACTGGAAATTCTTTGTTGTCTTCTTCTCCTCAGGAGATCTGCAACTTTTTTGCGGACCATTTTCAAGAAGTTTTTGGTCCAGTTAGCATCCCAACATTATATCGATTCCCGGGCGCGACTCAAACAATTTTTGCTGAGGATATGACCATATCGAGGAATGAGATATTTACTGCCATTATGGAGCTTGACAGTAACAAGGGCCCTGGACCTGATCTCCTCCCTCCTACTTTCCTGATCAAGTGTGTAAAACAACTGATCTCGCCCCTTCATACTATATTCAATAATTCTCTCTCCTCTGGGCTATTTCCTTCGTATTGGAAATCTTCTTATATTACACCAATTTATAAAAGTGGCGATAGACGTTCTGTTCAAAATTATAGAGGCATCGCCATTCTATCTGCTATTCCCAAGCTTTTTGAAAAAATCATCTACTGCAAACTTTCTCCTCTGGTCGACGCTCGACTGAACGAGCAGCAGCATGGATTTAGAAAAGGTCGTTCTACTACAACTAATCTTATGGTCCTTGTTTCTGATGTTTTATGCAAAATGGAGAAAGGTGATCAAATCGACGCAGTCTATACAGACTTCAGCAAAGCATTCGACCGAGTTGACCACTCCATTTTGATCCCCAAGCTGAAACAATTTGGAATTGCAGGACCTTTACTAAAGTGGCTTGGCTCCTACCTACACGACCGCTTGCAATTCGTGAAATTCCAGGGTCTAATTTCTAAGAAAGTTGACGTGAAATCTGGTGTACCTCAAGGTAGTCATCTTGGCCCTCTTCTTTTTAATATTTTTATATCTGATATATCGGAGGTTTTATCTGACATTCCCCATTTACTATATGCGGACGACCTCAAAATCTACCATGTCATCAGGACACCATCTGACGCTACCTTTTTTCAGTCTAAACTGAACTCTCTAGACCATTGGTGCTCCGCGAACAAGCTCCCTCTTAATATTGATAAATGCCGCGCAATCAGCTTCTCTCGCAAAACTGCACGCGTTCATTATACGTACCGCCTCAACGATAAGTCACTCAGCAGGGTTGACAACATATTAGATCTCGGTGTCACCCTGGATGAAAAGCTCCGCTTCAATCTTCATTACGATAGAGTGCTTTCCCGAGCAAGTAAACAACTTGGTTTCATTAAGCGACGGGCCAAAGAGTTTAAGAATCTCTGGGTTACTAAATCCTTGTATATTTCACTCGTGCGTCCTCTTCTTGAATATGCGTGCACTATCTGGAATCCAGCTTTTGAAATTCATAGCCAAAGATTTGAGTCTGTTCAGAAGCAATTTTTACTATTCGCTTTGAGGGACCTTTTCAACCCTTATGATTTCAGTAATCTACCATCATACGAATATCGCCTTAAATGTATGAAATTGTTACCCCTTGCGTCGAGAAGATTAATGTTATCTGCCTGCTTCAGCTTCGATGTCATCAGAGACGTGGTTAATGTCGTCTACTTGAAAGAAAAGTTTGTACTTAATCAGCCCTTGAGAGTCACTAGATCCCGACGATTGCTTATTGAATACCATCACAATACAACATATGCAGCAAACGAGCCAATAAATAGGTGCTGCAAGCTATTCAATAGCATGATCGAGAACTTTTCCCCTACGGTTTCTAAATCAACGTTTAAAAATAACATCATCAAGGCTCTCTCTTTATAGTCTCCCCACCCCCCACCATACTAACATATATGTATTGTATGTTCAATTTAAATTTGGTATTTATTTTGTTAATCATTCATTTGCCATTTATTTATTACTTTATTTGTTGTCTGTTTATATCTTATTTTATTTATACACTATTTAATTTGTTAGTCATTCTTTTGCCATCTGTCATTTATTTTTCACTTTATTTGTTGTCTGTTTATAACTTATTTTATTTATGCACTATTTATTAGTCTTGTATTTATATAGTTTGTTTTATTTTTATTTTGTTTCGTAATTTTATGCATGTACTATTTTATTTTATTCTTTTTATACATGTAAGCCTTGCTTGGTAAAATAAATAAATAAAAGTCTATCGAATACTTTGAGGAGGAAGCATGACAGAGTAATTGGCCTCGGGCATACAGCAAGCCAAATATTTCAAGCGACAATCTTATTAAATTCTTTTTATGACATTGCACCTCGCAAAGAGACCATTTAGTTCATCTGGATCAATTTACTTAAATTTACAAGGTTTTACAAGGTTTACATGGCAATCATGGTTTCTTTTGCTTGTTCTAGGTATAGATACGACCATAGCAGTCCTCCAGGCTGCAGGGACATGACTCAGCACTAGGCAACATTTGTAAATTGTTATAAGCTGATATATGCATTCTAGCCCTCTGGAGTGTGGCAAGCAGAAATCCATGCAGTCATGTAGATTTAATTGCTTCAAACGTGCTTTGCGCCCAGTCGAAACTTCGTGTTATCTTCACATCATGAAGGCTGGAGACTTGACCGTATGTCGATGTGAGGATGAAGTCACTCAGACAGCCTGGAACGTGAGTGTCTACAAAGATCTTACAGAAGCTCTTCATGGCTTTCAGTATATCTGTCTTACAATATTTATAGAGTCTTAGAACACCCCTGTATTCATCGCAGTATTCTCTGCCATCAGCTCCTTTGGGTAATTGGCTCCTTTGGGTAAATTCTTTTGTTATTCCTCTGTGATATTCCAAGACCCTGTTCCACCAGAGTTGCTTAAGGTGTGCTTGGGGTAGACTGTGGTGCAAGGAACATTCCAAACCTTTTTTTAGTTTACCAATCAGCCAATTAAGTAGCTTTTTTCAGGTTTGCTATCCAAGGAGAGAATATAAATTACCAGTTTTCCGTCTGAATTCCTCCTATTTTGTGTTCGTGTGGCTTTGAAACGGGCGCGAATCGCAGATTGAACTAAAATTCAAAATGCAACTTATGTATCTATGACCAGAGAAAGACAGTCCTTCAAGGACTCTTCAGTTCTACAATTTGTTTATTAGACTCATTGTGTAGAAAGATGTCCAATTCATTCACTCTCAGAGATCCACTGCATGTAGGACATTTCCTGAAAATGCTAGGACTAGATTATAAATGATAAGATAACCTAGTAGAGGCTCACCTCTTCCATTAGTATCCTTACTGCCCCTGATAGTGTAATGCGCATTGGCATCAACTTTTGTAAGTACCGAGTTTTGTCACATCTTCCGGCGAAGTGGTCCTGCCGTGTGCCATGTATGCTGATGCTAGGATCATGTGTTCCTTATTGTCTCCCTCACAAACCGCGAAGATTAGGTCTTCCTTGCTGGAATTAAAAGGAAGATAAATATTTTTGCTCACTAGTGTGGTCCTTATTTTGGCTACTCTAGTGGCAGTGATTCGAGACTCTTGAACTAGTGTAACGTAAATGTTACCTTTCAGCTTCGGCTGAAGTCAATCTACTGTGGCGCAAATTTTACTGTAAAATTTTCAGTGCTGGTCGTAACATCCTTCTTAATCTGCGACTATTGACTAATAATTGTTTCCTTTTTGATCAGCCCATCTCCTCTGTGCCAACAAAACTTCTTCCTAAGTAACTATTGAACTATGTGTGTCGGGCGGCAGACCTCTGTGGACCGGCAGCCACTTTAACCTTTAACCTAACTGTTGAACTATTTTGCTTTACTACGATTTTCCATCTTTCAAGCAATAATTGACACAAGAAGCTGATACGGACATTCTTCCTTGGCTAGAAATGATCCTTCTTGATTTAGGAATGGAGAATTGTTGAACCTTTTGTCGACCGTTGCCATTTTTCGATTTCTTGGTTGCGGGTTATTTCACCCTCTGCGGACTTTTGCTTATTTGCTGCTAGCATTTGCTAGCACGCTGATGACATCAACATTATGTCACGTTCGTTCAACGACGCCAAGGGAGTATTTGTAGCTCTAGACGAAACCGCCAAGGAAGTTGGTCTTCAAATTAACAAACAAAAAATAAAAGTTATGACTTAATCAAGAAAAAGGACGTCAATAAGACAAAACATACCGATAGGGGGCTATAACCTTGAAAACGTAGACAACTTCGCGTACCTAGCGACGAACCTCTCAAAAGATGGGAATGAAAATCAAACGACGGATTCAATTAGCAAATAAGACATTTTTTGGTGCTTCCCACTTTGAAATCTCGATGCGTACACAGGAATATGAAGCTTTGCATCTATAAAACAATTATTAGACTTGTGCTATGCTACGGAAGTGAAACCTGGACAAAGACCCAGGCGTCTGAAAAAGCCTTGAATACGTTTTATTGCGAAGGATCCTCAGTCCAATACGGGAAGAAGATGGATGGCGAATCCGATACAGCAACGAGCTGTATACCATATATGACGAGCCAAAAGTCTCTACCGTCATACGACTACAAAAATTACAATGGGCTGGCCACGTCGAACGAATGAGCGACAATCAAATCCCCAACCGGTCTCTCAAGGGGCGAGCGAGCGGAGCCAGGCCAGTCGGTAAGCGCTGGGAGGATTCGATAGCTGCCGACAGCAGGTCACTTCTGGGAGCACCGAACTGGAGGACGTGGTCACTGAACCGAGACGAATGGAGGCGAAGAATTAAGGATGCTAAGGCTCGATTCGGGCTGTACTATTCTGAGATCCTGAATCCTTAAGCACAATCTTATCCTTGCTAGTAAAATCTGCGCAGCTTTTTTCATTGTCGTCTTAGCTCAACTTAGCTGTTCGTTCATCTCTCCGGAATGGGATGGTTTGTCACCAACGTTTTTCTTCCTACTTTCCTTAGCTTGATTCTATTCTATTAGCTTGATTCCTTCCTTAGAAAATTTAAGAAGCTGCTTCTCCGCTTCAGTTGGAACCATGCTTTCCGTATGAAATTATACGTGTACTTTTGCAGCCATGAGCATTCCTTTCACGTGTCTTCAACAGCTGCCGACGGGACTGCCTGCCTCTGTAACAGTTTATGTTGCAAGTGGGGACCGTTAAAGCTTGGCACTTCGGTGGAAGAGTCCAGTATTGGTTTTACCACCTCTTCACCTGGAAGCGCTTGCAGTATTATCCAATTTGATAAGTGTACAACCTACATAACATTGAATTTATGGGATATCAAAGACCCAGGCCAGCTTGCTCACCCCTGATTACAGCCAGTACTGAGTATTCAATATCCTGCAGAATAAGTTTATTTCCAGCACCGTACGTTTGTTTCCGTTATTGTCTATTTAATAAACGTAAATCCTCAGCCAAATTGTTTCTAAGAGCCGTTTCACACGAGACACTTGGTGTCCGGCCCCTGAATCTTCAGCCACTGTCGAGGCATAGAACTATATGAGAACTTACACACAAAGCCACAGTGTACTTCAACAGTGGCTGAACACAGTGGCCAAACACCGAGTATCTCGCATGAAACGGGCCCTATAGTAATTCTTTTCGTAAATCAGTAAGAAGTGCACTTATAGTAAAGTTGACTCTAAAGTAGTTAGTGCTTTATAATGCAGAGCGCAAACTTTCTGAAAGAGTAGCCCAGTAAGTGAGAAAACTCTAAAATGCCATCAACTTAATAAGTTCGATGTGGAGTTAAAGGAGTTCAATAGGACCGGACGCCAGTCGTAGTTCCGATGATGATGCTCTACAGTTTAAAATAACTAAGTCATTAATTATTTAGTTCTACTGAAACCCTATGGCAGCAGCAGTTCATGTTGTCGGTAATTTTTTATATCTCTACTCTCATACCTTGCAAATCTAAGGAAAATAAATCCGATACATTTTGTATTCTGAGCTTTTAAGAAGCAAATTATGTAATATGACCATCGAAAATATGGATGTAAAATGTTTATTTTTTTTCAATTCAAGAAAATAATTACAAGATACTACGCAGTACTCTAGTTTATCTGTCCACCTTGTTAGTATTATCATTGCAATGCTACCACTTCCTATCCACGTCAATCGAAAGCTTACTTTCTTCAAAAAAAAAAACACAAATAATTACAAAGCAGGCCGTTTCAGCTACGTGCATTATCACCCTGAACAGAAACAATCTAAAATTCAGAAGCCTTCTTAGCCTTCAAAACTTCAAAATCAGCAACATCACTTCTTTTTACAACATTCTATCTTCGCCCTCCTCGAAATATTTGCATAGCTTGGCAAATATTTCTCATTGACATCTATCGTTTCTGAGTGCAGTACTACAGCTGGCTGTCGAGCAAGCAATCAACTCAATAAGCGCCCAGTGATGGTGATGGCGGCGACCAAATAAGAGAAAGATCGAAGTTTATTATCTATTTGCTGGTCAATTGGTGCTTTCATGCTACTAGCCACCACCAGCTAACACTTTTACTGTGCACACTTACAATGTACCTAACCAATAGTAAAGCATGGTTGCTTATATAGATACTACAATCCGAGACCTAGACCACGAACAGCAGCTTCTGTTTCGCCTACTCATCGAATGGAACATCAGCTCAGCAGCTTCTTAAGTGGCATAGCGAATGGATGGACCAGAAAAGAAGACAGTGGGGGTTGAAAAAAGAAACTGATATTTCTTTTCGATACTTGGAAAAAATCAATAAAGAGAATGTGTAGCCACTCGAGAGTAGAGTCAATGATTTGGTGAGATGGCATCTGAAATGGCACTTGACAGCCAACTCGAAATTACAGATATGCTCCTACTTCACGACATCTAGTGCACTCTCAGCTCCGAGAAACGTCTTTGATTAGACGGCGATTTTGACTGAAGTGCAGATTGTTTCATATTGGAAAATATCATTACTCAACAACCAATCCTAATAAATTTAACATACTCTAACACAAAAGCAGGAAGGTTTTTCATGAACAGGTAAATGGATGTTGCCTAACTGTAGTGGGGTAATCTGGTATTATTGAAAGCTTATCACATGATGATGATTCGAATTTGAACTAATAGAAATTGTTGCCAATTGAATTTTGGCAGAAGTGTACAAGGATATTTGAGATTATGAGAAAATCACAAATAAACCCATTGAAAATCTTTTGAATATAAATCGACGAATAAACAGTCGAACCAAACCGAAAACGTTCAACAAGTTTTGCCTTTATCCGTTTTAACCGAAACGTTTGCAAAACATCAATCTATCTCGTAAATCACTAGACAATTAACTGAAGGAAGCAATAACAACTTGACGTTTCCATCACGAATCCCATTAAATCATCCCAACGTTTCATCTGAAATATCGATAAAATCTACAAAACCAATAACCTTCCCTTCAAATTACCGAGCTTTTCAACGAAAACGATTTAAACCCGAAAATTCTCCTTTGAAAACTCAATAAGTGCTGCACTTCCACATCGCTTATGGCCGTTTTCAATATTGGAGCTATGAGTCTCGACCAGTGTTCCTGCTGCGGGCAGTTGGGACTCCCGCATAACAGGCTGTCAGTGAATTCCTTGGGCAAAACGAAGAAACAAACAGACGAATCGTCCGATGAACCCAACTAATCCCTTAAAAACATCTCTGAGCAATCCAAACTGACTTATTGTTATCGAAAAGAGGTTACGAAACCAAAGACGCTAGAGGTTATTGACGACAGACCGTACAAGGAGCACGAGAAGCACAATTTTTCGAGAACTCTTCAGACCCAATATCACTTCCATTTTGGCCACAATCGCTGGCTGTGTGGAATCCCGGGTTGATTTTCGAGTACTGCTTTTGGCTTACAAATAAATAGTCGACTCGAGTCAATAGAATTGGAAAAGCGAATATCTGAAATTTCAAGATGAATTATACGTCAGATTGGGCGGCGTGCCCGTGTGGTATTTATTTTTAGCTGTGTGACCTGTGGAATGCGTGCTGCTGACGAGAAAATGCTCTCAAAATGAAAAATGATAGCAGTAGTGAAAGCATTTGGTTCAGATTTTCCTCTCTTTCGATGATTGCAATGTTTCAGCTGTGCCGCGAATGTATCACTGTCTGCGTCATAATTAGTGTGTCATAGCGCGATACGACAACATTGGCTACAAAAACCTTGGAATGTGGCAGGATTTAGAGCGGTTGCCTGATGTTTCCATTTGGATGAAATAAACTTGCCTGCAATAGCGATTTATCGTCGTGGCTTACTGTTTTCGAATGATTGATTGATTTTATCTGAGAATAATTCTCGTCGCGAACATTGTGATATGTGGAAATATGCATTAATACACAGAGGTATAGAAAGAGAGTGATTATCGAAGACAGACAAAAATATTGTGATATGTAGAAAAACTGTATGCTTTGGTGTACCGAAATTCTAAATTGCTTTGAAAGTAGTTGAACATTTTATATTTATCTTAAACGAACACTACGCAAATCATTTCAGATTCTCACTGCTCAATGTTGTTGCTGTGAAAATTGTTTCCAACTTCAAAAATAAAGAAAAATGGAGGATTTGTGTAGATCTTAAATGCATGTTCTAGAAAACGTGTTCTTCATTACAAGCAACCTGAGTATCTCTTAATGCTCATTTAACAATATATAGGAAGCCATATGATAGAAATATGTCGAGAGTTACCACTCAAAATTTAGGAAATCAAAACATTTGGTACTTATTTTCATCATAGGATCATATGAAAATCCGACACTATTTTCTCCTTGTACAACAAGAATGGAAATGCTCAGTGCTACAACTCTGCAAAAACTGGAACCAAGAATCTGTGCCAATTGCGTCACGTCGCACACTGGGCTGAATCCCGATTCTAGCTGGACTAAAGTCAAAAAAATCAATGTCAAAATGTAAGGTTTTCCGGTATTATAGGGAATTTTTCTTAAGGCTTCAGTAAACTTAATTCCACAAAAAATTGTTACTATAGCAAACAAGTAAGAAGTTATTGTGAAAACGGTCGAATACAAGTACAGCCTGAGACGCTCTCGCGGTACATTAATGTGACCTTCCTTTGTATGAACTGCTCGGTGACATGAACGTTTATTTTCGTTTGAGATTCGTTTGATTTCTAACTTGTTTAGATACTTTTCAAGAAAAAGTTTCAAGCACTGAAAACGCTCAATTGAAAATAGTAAGCTCATCCCATTAGAGTACAAAAGAGTGTGATTTTGCACTCTTCACACTTTAACGTGCAACTTTTTTTCATTAGATTTAATTGATTACAAATTTTGAGAATTACTTTATTATGGTATAATTAAATTGAGATATAAAAAAAATTCTGGGGTCAGAATTATAAAATTTAAATTTGCAGCTATATCCTAAACGGACCCTCACCTTCTATTTATATATTTATAATACCTTAAAAGAAACATTTAATGCTAATTACTTTTTAATGCTAATTATTTTTAATGATGTTATAACAGCAAGATAGGTAGTTGAGGGAAAAAAATCATTAATATCATTAAATAGCATTAAAAAGTAATTAGCATTAAAAGTTTCTTTTAAATATATATTTTGTTATTTATAGGTAAAAATGTCAAGATTTGTTTTAAAATGTTATTGACAATGCTGGATACAAAAATAATAAATGCTCTGACCGAAACCTTGAGTCAATCATGCTATTTGTGTGGCTGTAACCCAACTTTACATGCATGGATAAAATTCCTAGAATGCATACTGCAGATAGCTTTCAAATTGGAATTCAGAAAGCCAACCATGCGAGGGGCGACCTTTCATGAGAAGGATGAAGTTGACACCAGGAAAAAAAATATCCAGAAGCCCTTATGGGACTCTATAGGGATAAAAGTGGACAAAGTGGTTCAAGGAAGTGGGACGTCCAACATCGGGAACTTGTCCCGCCAATTTTTCAAGCATGAAGCCGCTGATGAAGCCGCTGCAGCTAGAGGAGTTGATAAGGGACTAATATCTAGCTTTGGAACTATCCTTCAGGTATTTATAAAACAACTTCCTCAAATTGTTCACAATAGCAATCACTTTTTCTTATTCGTTCTTTCAAGCAGAAATACAATCAGTGAAAAAAGTTCAACATATTTGCTTATAAATTGCCAAGCTGTTTGTTGAGCTAAATTGCTGGTGCAGGATGCCTCCAGCGTACATAAAATCCTTTTGCATAAAATCCTTTTAGCCATCAAACATGCTCTTGTTCCAACAGGGCAGTTTTCAGAGGAGGTACAGAATAAAGACATTAGGCGATTCAGAGCCCAGTATACTAGAAAGTCCTCATATATAAAAACCTGTGAAGACTTAGTTCACATGCTTTTGGTGTCATCGGATAGTATTATTACAGGCCTTAGAAGTTTCAAGAAGGTCCTGTCGAAAGAGCTGAGTCCTGATGCAAGGGAGCTGATCACGGATTCAGTGGAAGAGGATATGAATGATAGCAAAGCGGAGAAGGATTCTCCGAGCGAATCGGAAAATTATTCTGATTTTGAATTTTTGTAACATATATGTAATAATAATACTTGATTTGACTAGAAAATAAAAAATTCTGTTTTAAAAACTAAAACACATACTTTTTATCTTGTATATTTTTTTAAATTATTTTTTTAAGCTATTCCACTATCTATATAGGAAGCCCTGGTTAAGCCCATAAAATAATTTTGTCCAGCTAGAATCGGGATTCAGCCCAGTGGGCCACAGGAATAGAAAGGTTTTTGGGGCTGCCATTCGTGAAATTTTTCAAACTCGGAAAGTTAAAACATTTTTCACTTATTTTCACTACAAGATGTTTATCATGTAGCGAAAATATATAGCACCATAGTCAAAAGTATACAAAATCTACTTCACGTTAATCTCAATCAGTTTCAAATTGAATGGAAACAGCTTTTAGTAAAATAGTGACAAAAACTGTCAAGCTCGTACCACTGCCACACGGTGGACATTGAAATTCTATCAGATTTGGTCCTTCTCAAAACCGATACATTTTCTGAATTTTAATTGTTTTTGATAATCGGGTTGTGAATTCTCGTTGATACAAATTTCGCGGGCTAAAAATAAAGGTTATTTGGTGAAAGGCTACCACTCCTGCTACGCGTAAGTTAAATGTTTTTCAATTGAAAAAAAAAATTGTCAATCGTTGGCATTCTTTTTCTAAACACCAAATCTTTTTAGAAGAGTCTAGGATTTAAAGGATTTCTGTTAATGTTCTCTCCGCAGCCAGGGCTGGTTGCATATTTATCAAAAATCACGCAAGCTTTTATGCTTATTAATGTTATTATAATGTTGAATCAAAAATGTTCAAATATGATTTGGCGCCATATACGTTTCTTTTTAATTCAAATAATCTCACTTCATTTCAATAACGCTGTATCAAAGTGAGTCAACGTTGTATCAAAGTGAGTCTTGCTTGTTTTAATGTTTTATTTTTCATTCAATGATGAAACATTTTGATTTGAAAATAAAATTTTATACTAAAGTGGAATTCAAATAAGATTCCCTTTTGATTTAAAAGTGTTTCAACTTTTGATTTAAAGTGATTCTAAAAAAATGTTAAGTGATGAAATTTTTCTGAGTGTAGTGACGTTAATCGTAGACGAATTATTGTTAGGACATAACCGGTTTTCACAAGTTTTTTTCGCTATTACTTCTAACGTGAAGAAATGCGCGTGAACGGGGGATGCTTGCTTTCTGGACAAGTACGAGCTTAGCGATAATAAATGGGAAGCGTTCCATCCTTTTCATTTTATGCTGCAAATCAGAGCAAACAGCTCTATTAACCAACAAGAGACATTGATTTGGTTCGAATGTTCTGCCAAGCGCAAGATTAAAACGATTTATTTTTCCGTTCTACCGTCCATGAGGATCTACCAGTGAACAGAGATAATTGTATGTGCGTAATTGTTGCCTTTATTAGAAAATGAATTGTTTTTGATTTGTTTTTCTTCCCCAGTCATTTTTAAAGTTAACTGTCATTCGGGCATGAACATGAATAAGAGCAGGGAAAAAATAATAATAATAATAATAATGGATTGCTAAAATTAGCAATATTGGCCTTATTATCTTCCTGAATTTTCGCTTGGCATGGCTAGCCTACTAATATTTTAGAATGGTACCTTTGGCCATCTTTTTATGAATCGGAGGCACAAGGTGGTGTAGGTCTTCACGATTTCTGGAGCCAAAAACCTTCTACCACCAAACAGAACCGCTTCTGGAATTGAGGCATTTGTTCTGAAACCATTAAGACATCTGCAGCATTTACAAAAAAAAAAACCAATTTTCTTCAAATAACTTAACAATTACCAAAATATAGATAGGGCGTTTGTGCTACGTATGGCAGTATAAATAAGACTTCACAGCTAGGGCACCCTAATCCAAGGGCGTTAAATCCTCTTTTTTTGTCTTTTTGATGGTTTCTCGTCACGTTTTTGGCGGGCTTCTTAGCTGGACTTCAGTTCTGTTGCGATGCCCTGCCAAATTCTAGTTATAAATAACGACAAATGGCACCCAATGTGGTCCCGAATCTTGTTTTGGATAAATAAATTTATAAGCATTAGCTTGTGGCTCCTTAAACGTGACACTGTAAATTGTTTTTCCATTTCCTGTCTTGAATCGTCTCTCTTGCAAAACTTATCACTATTGGCTCTCATTAGGACAAATCATTCCACGGCAACTCTAGGTGTCTTCACGGACATTTGAATTTTTTGGCCGTTTAGTGACTTTCATTTGATTTTAAAAAATTTGCTAATGCTCTCTTCGCATAAACTTCCTAGTTTCCTTCAAAAAAATAATCACTTTTAACTTTTGGTCTAAGATGAACTTGCAATAAAATGCCCAGAATCTAATAAAATTTCTTTACAAATAACCTCTTTCATTTGTAGTTTCAATGCAAATTACTAGCAGTTTAAGCATTTGAACACATTTATCCATTTTTCCCCTAGATTCATCTCATTTTTGGACCGATTTCGAACGCAAAGAATCCTTGTCTTTCATATTGAGAGACATTTGTCCGTAAAAATGAATCATAAAATTTAAACTTTTGTTTTTTTTTTTCGTAATTGAAAAATTATACCAAAGAAATAATGAAATAAAAAATATTACTAACCAAATACTTAAACTATAAAAACGTTTCCTAAAAAATGGGATAGAATAGGTGAAGACTAATTTATTATAAAAGATTTGCACAGGATTCGTGCACAAAGGGTGGCAAATCCTCCAATGTTCCCATGTTTCATTTTTCTATTTCGCCTATCGCCCCAAACATTAAAAACACATTCATTTCTATAACCATAGGATGAATCACTCCCATAAATATTTTATAGTCATCTTCGTCAAATGTGCGTTAATTTAAACCACAGCCATCAACCTTTCACAACCATCCCTATAAAATACAATTTTATAAGTTTGTAGCCTATCTCCCAATGACCCTGGAAATAGCTGCTTAATTCGAAAGTGTAAAGGCATACTTACTTACCGCATCTAATCCATTTATTATACATAAAACAGGACCACTTTAAATTCCTAGAATAAATCCCATCGAAAAAACATTCGTCGCGTAGGTGTCTGAATCGACTAGAAAAAGGTTTTCATAATCTGCTTCATGTTATAGGTCTACAGTATCCGACCGCAATAAGCCTTTAATTTCTCCCCTGGATCTCCAACAAATCACATTCTTTAATCGAAAATATGCTAATCAAGTTCGAGCTGTTTCTCCCAACTCTATTTGTTATTGGACTTTGTGGCGAGAAAGTTACGGTGTGGCGGTGTGTCTTTGTGGTATCTAAAGGCTCTCGCCTAGATAAGTTATAGATTCATTGACTTCTCTATAGTCACATCGACAAAAAACAGTATGTACTTGAAATTCACCTTCGACCGGCTTTGAATTTATTGCCTCTCAAAACCTTACGGGACAATTCGGTAAAACACCAGGTCTCGGCTACGTGGGTGGAATTATTTAAAATATTATTGAAACATGTTTCGTATTCTTACAGGGCGCAAATTCTCGAAACTAGAAATAGAAAGTAGAACAAAGTGAAAATTTTGCAGAGCACGAACGTTTCTATGAAAATGTACACGTCGTATAGGTATATAGAAAATGTTATTTTTCAAGAACTTTAATGAGCTGTGAACGTGGGTCCTGGAAATCGATTCGCTTGTTGACTTATTCCAATGTATGGAAATTGAATTATTGTAACTTTTGATGGTGTCGAATTGAAAAGAGTCGTAAAATTTATTTTAAAAATTACATTTTTTGTTGAATAAATTTACGCTTTAAAACTCAAAACATTTAATGAACATATCTCCGTGTTCGTTTCATCTCCGTTTAGGCTACAAAAAAATTGTTGCATGGTTAGACTCATCAAACAAATATTGTTTTCATATGCAAATGCGGACACATACTATTGAAAACGCTTTTCAAATCAAAAGCCGATACTTATTTGCACATGACACCTGGATTTAAATAAAATTTCCGGGCGTAAAACATGCTGCGTCCGCATGCAATAGTTGAATTGCTTCAGGGATTCCATTAGGTTCAATACACTTTGTACCGAAGCAAATGAGTTTGAGTACTTTTTGATATGTGGTGCATGAGCACGAATATGATTTTATCATTATTTGTAGAGTTCAAATGAAATGTTTGTTTATTTATTTGCTCATTGAAATACGCCGTGAGATTGAATTAAGTAAATAGCCAATGTTATGATATGGTAGAATATTTGTTTTAGGCTTGAACTTTTTTTCGAGTTTGCATTCAGGTAGAAATTGTTGGTTCCAATGCAGCGGAACGCTGTTGAAGTTTTTGTGCATTAGCATCGAAAGCAGTTTGAATATTTCTTTGAAAAATAATGTTTGGTGTTTTTCAGTGAACTATTCGGATTACATTTAGAAAAGAGCTTTGGTGAGCACATAGGGTAAGTGCACTAGAAGTCGGCCATGCGTCAGAAGTCGGCCACTTTGTCTATAGACTTTGAAAATAAGAAAACAAACGTCTTAAAAAAGGAACAAAATACTCTAAAGGATTGGTAGAAACATAGTCTTGAAGTGGCGTAAAATCTAGCGCTGTGTGTTAAGTCCGATGAACGCAATTATTCATTCAGTTTGTGGAATCGTCAACTGCACTCAAAAACTTCATGTGAATGTCATATTTTCTTAAGAAGTGATATAAAATTATCCTTAAATATTTACTGTTATTGTGTGTTATCGGTGTTGAAAATCAACTGGTGTGTAAGTTGTTCATGCTAGAATCTTAACTTTATTGAAATTAATTGATTTAATACTGTTAAATTGAAAAATATGAGGAGGCCGGATACTGAATCATATATTTTACGATATGTTCAGTTGCCGGCCACGGTGGCCGAGTATTGAAATTTCACTAGAAATGTTCTTTTGGTAATATTTCCAACGAAATGACGTCATATGTTGACTATAAGGGAGAATTATCAAAAAATACAGTATTGCTCAAAAATATTCAGTATTCGGCCCCATATAAATCATGAAAATTCACCTTGGCCGAAAACTGATGCAGAGCATTTTAGTAATCGGCCTCATCTAACGTTTTTCTATAGTTGTTCTTTATTTCCAAGGAAATGAATAATGAAACGGAGAAAGACGGGACTGGCCGTATATTACCAACTCTAGAATCTTACAGAAAAGATAGAATTATAATGGCACTTAATGATATCCGCAATAGTAAGCTAAGCATACGTAAAGCTGTAGCTAAATATTGCATCCCATGAGCAACATTACAAGATCATTTGCATGGAAGAATACCTGACAAGTGCGACAAAAAAGATCCAAGTCCCATATAATCTACTGAGGAGGAAGCAGCCATTACTGAATGGTGCATTAAGTTATCTAAATGTGGCTTTCATCTAAAGCATGATAATTAATTGATCACTGTTCAAAATTTTTGGAAAGATGATGCCAGGGTGAATCCGTTTAGAAATAATCGTCCTGGAGGAACCTGGTTAAAATCATTCTTTAGAAGAAATCCTTCTTTAAGTTTAAGAGAAGCAGAAACACTACATAAAGGCAGAGCAGCTGTTACTTCGCAGTATATTAAGAACTGGTTCAATAAACTCAAAGAATCTCTTCGATCAGCCAACCAAGAAAATTTGCTGCTCGATCCCAGGCGAATCATTATTGGCGACGAAACTAGCTTCTACCTTTGTCCCAAAACTCGCAAAGTTATTGCTCCTAGGGGCTACAAAAACATTTATCAAGTGGAAGCAGTTGAAGAAAAGGGATACAATCACAACATTGTTAACCTTTTCGGCTGATGGCAAAATACTACCACCCTGGGGAGTTTTTCCATACAAACGCTTTCCTTAAGATATTGTGGACAGCGTACTAAATGGTTGGATCCTTGGTAATACGGACTCTGGGTGGATGTGGAGCGAAACATTCTATGAATATATGGCAAACTGTGTCAGTAGCTGGCTGGTTGAACAACAAGTACCAAAGCCTGTTTTGCTGCTGGTTGATGGCCATAAATCCCATTTGTCTATGCAATTAAGTGAGTATTGTGATAAAGCAGGCATTTTGCTATATGCGCTGCCACCAAATGCAACAAATATTCTGCAGCCTGCCAATGGCAGCATATTCAAGCCTCTCAAGCAGGATTGGAAGAAGACAGTTCGCGGATAGAATCTCGGAAAAACACTTACCAGAAAGGAATTTTGTCCATTACTAGAGAGCGTATTGACAAAATTTATTAATCTTCCTGAAACTATAAAAAATGGTTTTAGAAAATGCGCAATTTTTCCATTTAATTCTGAAGCAGTGGACTATTCAAAATGTGTGCAAAATGTATTGGAGGATGCAAATGAAGAGGCAACTGACAACAAATATCCTTCAAATTTATCTAATGAAAGACTTGTGATTGCTTCATTTGTAATCAAAGAAGTGTCAGAACATCTTGCCATATAAGGAATCAATGTTGATATATTTTTGAAGGTTTTAGATGAGTCATCAAAATCTGTTTCGTCATTTCTTTGCCGAGTGTTATTCGATATTAACGACTACGCAAAGTTGCGAGTGTCAATTTTAATAATGCTGAAGTCCTGATTCATCTAACAATATGCTCAAACCTCTCGCCGAAAACATGACCTGCTTAAGCTCAACTCCAAGATAAAGTTGCAAAGATGATCAAAAACTGAACTTTAAATTGCGAGCCATGAGGCTGGTTTTTTCTAATTATGGTGCAGCCATAGAAAAAACGTATGTTGCAGAAGCTAATAAGGAAAATTTAACTGCAGAACCAGCGTTTGTTCATTTAAAGATTCCCAGCACTTCTTCTGGACTCACAGCACTATCAATTTAGTTAAACATTTTGTTGTTACTCCTTTTAGGTACTTCAAATTGGTTCGAACCTACATCCAGAAAATACTCTCTATCCACGAGCAGATCCTGTTCACCTATATTTAATAGATCGTACTCACCAGCCTCCCCACACCTATCGAAACATTTATTTTTTCCGGAACCTTTAAAGAAGGAATTAAAGATTTCAAAAACCACTAAAGCGTCTGAAGGTTGGAGAAATATATGTAAGATAAAAGAAGTGGGAAAAAATAGAAAAGATCAGACAATTAGAAAAAAGAAAAGAGGATCGTATCAAAAAAAAAAAGAAAATCGAAAGACGCACAGACACCTGAAAAAAAAAGAAAAAAACGAACGTGGGAAAACAGAAGAAAGCGATTAAAAGTCAGGAATGTGACAACGTTCTAATAAGCGACACAGAAGTGGCTGACCTAAAAAATATTGGGTGCGACATCTGCCCTAGATGGTATCATCTAAAATGTTGTTCTCTATATCCTCTAAGTTATGAGAAAGCATCTGATGAGACATTTTCTTGCAAGATATGTGAGACCCAACAGAAAAAGAAGTGAACGTTGTCTGTAACAACTTATGAAAAGTCGAAAAGTAGAATCATCCAAGTCAATATTAGAATTAAAAATACTTTGAAAGAAAGATGCTTGATTTATGTTAAATTTATTGTTTTTATTTACAATTTGCCATAATATATAATTTCATTGAAGAATAAATACAAAATGTTTCAAGTATAATATGTTTTATTTATGTTTCATGGATGTTTCTTTGTAAAGTAATGAAATATGCAACATGGCCGGACACTGATACAAAAGAGGCCGATAACTAAATTTCAGGGGTCGACTACTGATGCAAAAGCGTAGTTTTTATAGAATTAATTATTAAGAAAAAAGTTGATTCGTTACAAAGAATATTAAATATCAATTCCACGAGGAACAGCACAGCTTTACTTTTAGTTAAAAAATTTATTAAGTAACTGTTTTCTCTGCGTAGTTATATTGAGCGAAAGTGGTGAAAATTCTTAACTGGCCGACTACAAGTGCACTTACCCTACACGTAGAGTCAAAGCAAAATATTATTTAACTTGTTGAAATATGGCCGAGTTGCTCTGCTTTATGTAAACTTATACAGTGAACGGATTTGTTGCATACTTCTAACATTCTCGGACTTAGCGAAGACAATAACCATTTTATTTAAAATTAACCTTTCTATTGAAAATTTTGACCCAGATATTTTGCGATATCTGCCTGATGGCAGGGAAGAGTAGAGAGTAAAGAATTTACCATTAGCTGGCACCTGAAAAGTACAAACCAAATAAGTACACTTTATCATATTCAAAAGTGAGAGAAGTATACTTTCAAATGACAGGAAGAATGTGTGTATACCCAGCGTGCCAAATTCGGAATTCAGAATTGGTTACGACCAAAGATATAGAAGAAATGGATGGGCGGTATACAAGTACATGTGCGTATGTTTATGGCACCAGTTCTTCTTGCAGAATGCTATCCCCTCTCCCCTTTGATAAAACTCATGTTGTCAAATCAATGTTGTCAAATTAAGTCAAATCAATGTTGTCAAATACATGTTTGTGGGTAAAAATGAAAACATATTACGAGCCCCGCGCAATACGATGGGTTTTCAAGTTAGAGCTTTAATTCGACCGAAGCCAGTCCCAAGCCCGGTTTTTAAGGAAGCAGTTTTTAAGAAAACACTTGCAAATCGCTCTCTTATGATACTTAAACACAAAATTTAAGAAACTTCGATGATTTCTTGTTTTTCTCAAATATAACAAATTTTTACGAAAAGACGTTTTACACGTGAGCTTAGAGACGGTATTATACATTTAACAGCGCTAGTAATTGTGACTATAAGACATTTATTTAAAAGCTAGACATGAAATGTGCGGTGAAGTATTATCCACACAACAGATTTTTGCACCTGGCTTTTTTTTGTGGCAAAATTTGGCTTTTACAAATTACAAATTTTAAATAACCTACGACCTTTGCTATGTATGTATGTGTCAGAGAATGTCGCATACTAAATATAAACTGGTGCCGCACGGAAATCTACAGTTCCAATCCACTTCTATATCTTTGGTTACGACTAATCCAAAACCAATGCCTTCTAGAAGTACGGGCCGTCATGCTACGTAATCGTTGTAGCTTTGGCGTCATTTTTCGCTGGCATTTTGACATTTCCACCAGGCAATGCCTATATACACGGAGATTTCAAGTGCGGATTTTTAGCTAAACTATAAATAAAACGTTAGTTTTTTGTGCGTGGATGCGTTGCAATAATAATATTTAATATGAAATACAGTGAAAACATCACAAAACATCACATAACCTAACAACAACTGATAAACATTTCGTAGCGAATTTTTCCAATTATACCGCACGCACCGCATTGATTTGTGTTTAAGCTGTTCGCTAGTACTGTTCCGCGGCTCTCACTTTGTTTTCACTTCACTCACTTCAACATAACCTGTACAATTAACTTTTTCCCGCGGACGTCCCATAGGACTGAGTGTGTTTTTGGCGATACTTTGACAGCTTTGTGTGACGTCATTATTCTGCATTATGGCCCGTACTTCTAGAACCGAGCGAATAAGATAGAATTATAAAAAAAACTCTTGAAATGAATAAAACTTTTGACTGGGGTATTACTGTTCATTATTTTATGAGAAACATTTGAATATTTTTTAAGAAACTCTTCTGAAGCTTAGAATAAACAATTTTAAAATCAATCGGAGTTCGTTGCGAATATTTCACTGAGCTCGAACAAATTCCTAACAAAGTGCGAACGAATCTGTGATAGGGAAATTTTTAAGATAATTGAATTTGATCACGGTTCCCTTCTTGTCTATAAATCAGCATAGACAACGTATATCATTTCTAGAGCATCGAAGCCGAGCATATTGAAACGGGAAACTTCGATCGTTTTGCGGAATCAGCCTCCGAAAGCAGAATCAAATTGGAAATGTTTTTGCGGGATGATTAAAATTGAACAACTTTTTATCAACATTAAAAATTTTAATCTACATTGAAAAATTCTATTTTGACAAAGTGGTTTCGAAAGTATGCACTGCTTCTCATCAGACACCAGCACACAGTGCATACTTGACACAGTGCATACTTGACACGCCAGTCAAGTATGCACTGTGTGCTGGTGTCTGATGAGAAGCAGTGCATACTTTCGAAACCACTTTGTCAAAATAGAATCTTTCAATGTAGATTAAAATGTTTAATGTTAATAAAAAGTTGTTCAATTTTAATCATCCCGCAAAAACATTTCCAATTTAAATTTTTAAGAGTTTGTTTTGAAATACATTGGAATTTACAACAAACTCCGAACCTAATGCCGTTAATGTTTCGTTTAGTAAATTATGTATTAAAACAGTACTTTAGTTGTACAACTGTTTTTCATGCATAAGTTCAAGTGCCTACAAAGTTTTTTGAAATTGTGTTGTTTGAGGTGAAACAAATGAAATAACAAATAAAAAAAATTAGTATTGGAATTAAAAATTATAAGTATTTTATTGAATATATGTTATTAGAATTTATTCAAAAAGTATTGGAAGCATTCTCAAAGAACTATTTGAAACCTGCAAAAAAAATCTTCGAAAAATTCATAAAAAATTCGTAAAGAATTCACAAAAAATTCACAAGGAATTCTCAAAGAATTGAAAAAAATGAACCATTGTACATAGACCCATTCTTTCTAATGCCTGGTACTATACTCTTCGCGAAACGAATTCAACGGTCAAATACCATACAAAAGAGCTTAACTGACGAATTGAAAAGCTCTTTTTGCATGGGATTTGACCGTTGAATTCGTTTCGCGAAGAGTATAGTACTAGGCATAAGCAATAATTCGTTCTGTGAATTTCATGGTAATACGACTTTTAGGAGAAAAGTTATCAAAACTTGAAATTTTGCAAATTTTTTTGCCAACGTTTAGGTACTCAGCATCCACCTTGGGCAAAATATTTGCAGAGCGTTATCATAGCGAAACCTGAAATATTATCATTTTTCATTTTGCATCTTTGCTTCAATGTTATCCTTTCTATAGAAATATAACGGTACCTGAAAATTCACTAAAATGCCAGGCACTGTAAAAGGTTTGAGCATATCTGTACATTAGATTGACATAAGCCTTTTTATAGTTTACATGAATATTTTCTGAAAATTTCTATGTGATTGGTTCACGTATTTCTCAGAAAATCTCACTCATGAAATTCAAATCCAACATAATTTTCGAATTCACATGTCAGAAAAAAATCACAGCAAATGGAACGGTTGTAAACAAGCCCACAACGATGAAAATCACAGCTATCAAAGTCACAGGAAAAAGTCACAACGAAAGAAATATCAGTGGACAGAATCACAGTTTTCGCAGGCTTGGTGACTTTCGATCGCAGTGATTTCTGAAAAAATCACTGGTTCTGAAAAAATCACTCTGAAAAAATCACTCTGAAAAAATCACTGGTTGATTTTTCGGCCCAAGACAAACGTACGGCACTTGCTGTACATTTACGAACTACTAAGACAAGTTCATTATTTTCATTCGAAAACTGAGTTGAAAAATAATTTTCGGATTAAATTCAACATCATTACTCTCAAATGTCAATTCAAATCTTCTATTTTCCTGGTTATAAAAACCCATTCAAATCGCCTCTAGTTATAGGAATGTAAAACTTATCTTTCGATTCCAATCAATTAAAACCACTATCAATTCGAACTTTCCAATTCAAATTTATCTTTCTCCGACATCAAGAATTCACAGGAAATATGAAATAGTTCCAACGAACATTCCATGTAACTATCCTGACCATCAAAGAACTGCCTACCCATGAGAATGCCATGAATATTTCATACGAGCCCGTTTACAGTCTAAGGACGATGTCAGGTCGAAGGACGAATGCCAAGCCATATCCGGGTCTGACAAAAACGTATTTAGAATTAGAATCTACATATTAGAGCTAAACAGTGACATAGGATTACTTCATTTCAGACAAGCTTTCGTGCCCCCGTACGACGTTTATTCAAGACAGATGCAAATTTGTGGAATTCAATTTTGATGATTGCACCCATGGGCAATTAATCAAATTCAATTAAAATTTCGAAATCTAAAAGCTTCCGGTATGACAGTGTGTAGTATGTATGTGAGTGCATGGTGTTCATTTTGCCTGGAGTGAAACTGGCTGTATTACAGTTTGATGGTGAAAGAGGGGTGTAATTAGTGTTTATTGGTAGTAGTCGGTAGAAGAGGGAGTTTTCAACATGATCAAAGCGAAATAGAACTGTGATTACTATGATCAAACCGTATTGGGCTAAATTAGATTTATCTGCTTAGGTAATTAATGTTCAGCGTTCAAGTGATTTTCACTCACACACATATATATTAAATGAATATGAGCATATTAAGGTGAATTGCAGCCTAATACGAATTCAGGCTCTTGTAATGTGTCGAAAATAGTTGTCAGTAATTTGTGTTGATATCTTTTAGCACATGTTTTGAATTATTGATGATTCTCAAATACTTAACGCTTAAGTAGGTCTATGGCTAATTAAGCCAAATTTTTTTTTTGCAATCAGCTAAGGAATTCGTAGCTTAGTCGTAAAGACGCAGAAAATATTTTAGGACTTCAGCGTCGCATAAATTCGTCAATCGTGTTGTGTTAAGTCAAACAATCAATCAAAAATATTAATGAATTACCTTGTCGACGATTCAAGCATGCTAATTATTAAATACCGAATACCATTTGAATACCGAATACCATCTTTCTGATGCTATTCACGATAAAATCCATCACAGCAACTTATATCTGTTCTATACCTATTCAACGTATTATTTCTCTCTCTTCTCATTGCAGCTACAAACCATGTTACTTAACAATCCACACGTCGGAATCAATGCAATTAATTTACATATCAGAATAATCGCATATTGAATTGCGAAAAGCGCTAACGGAATGTTCAGTTTGGTTTCGGATCGCAATGGCAGTGTGACAAGAGGCAAAGCAAAGAACGCACCGACCACTGACATTGATAGCCATCAGTACATCACATTCGAACCACTCGAAGCAAACACGTCATCCAGTCGACAAGAAGTGCAAGGAGCGTGTGCGAAAAATACAAATGAGGCAAGCAGCTACATATCCAAATTCAGTCATAGAACAATTTGCCAATCACTCATCAATGCATCACTGACATTAATAACATTTGCGACAGGCGAATCATTATTCACGTCGGGAATACCGATTGCAGCTTGTACCTTTCCACCGACTCCAGTTAGAGCGATCGATGGAGGGATATCTAAGACACTGCCACTGATCGATCCCGTGGGAACCCCAGACTTATCAGTCACATCCTCAACTCCAGCGTCATCGGCATCACCACTGTCGGCCACGATCGCCCCTCAAGATGGCCCATGTCGACCACAAGCAAATCATTGGTGACTACTATAAAATCTGGAAACATATCAAGTGGCGGTCTCTCGTCCTCGTCGCCTACAGACATTTTTCTAAGCGCCAAAGCTCCATCTAAGATACTCAGACGCAGTGCGGAAGCAAGCAAAACTTGCCGTTCTAAAAGCAATCCGTACCTTTTTCATAGTGAGACTCTTTTTTGCGGTATTAATTTATTTCCTCAACGCAAACCCTTCCTTGTACATATTCTGTGAAGTAGAGTGTCGGCTTGTCGGTGTTTAAGGATTTCGTTCTAGGAGCCAACCGATTGGCAGCTTCGATAACTGAACTTTCTACGCGTGTAACATAGTAAATTTCTGTAGATATTATCAACTAAGGCAGCTTTATTCGTGATTGTAAGTTACTTAACTATAATAAGTTTCGGAAATAAGCAAAGTACGGACAAAAAAGCGCACAATACTATATCCGGCCAACGAATCGCGTTCGTCTGAAGTTTTTGGATAAGGCAAGGCACAACCCAACACCACTCGAAGTGTCGCGTCGCAACTCATTTTCAAAGCGAACTTAACTTGCACTATAATTTCGTGACTAATAAATGTGATACAATTCCCTGTGAATTTTCGTAAATCAGCGCAGCTAGTTTCAGCTAATGATTGCTAATGATAATTGTGTGCCATAGAATCAGTGTCTAATTAGTAACGGGCCAGTGAGAATTGCGAAGGCGAAATCATTATAATATACAGCTCGCTTGCAAAAGATAAATCGCAGCCGACTACCATGACCGTGACTGAGAAAACGGTCCTGTGGAAGGCCAACGGCAACCTTGTTTCAACTTCGACGGCGAATAACATGGAAAGGACACTACCACCGACGTCGGTGTCGACGATGACCACGACAAATCATATATCAGCACCGGTTTCAGCAACGGTACCCGCCATGACAGTTTCTTTGACAGATTCGCAAGAACAGCACAGTGCCGGCAACAAGTTCGGTCACGACGAGCATCAACCACATGTCGGCAGTAATGGTCACATAAGAACACCTTCGACATCATCATCAACAGTCCTCCTTCCTATAGTATCAGCTACGACCGTAGCCATGACGTCTTCGATGTCAAGCTCTGGCCATAATGGTAGCAGTAGCGGTTATTTCAATTTCAGCACTACAAACCTGCTGAACGGTGGCAATTATCCGAACGGCAGCAACGTCATGACACGTTGCTGTTTTCATCTTCTGAAATCGATTAATGTTCGACGATGTATTGGCGTACTTCTTGCATTCACCGTTATCATGATCCTGTACTATTCGCATTATTTCAATAGTGGTCCGTTTGTTGGGTAAGTTTGAACTTAATTAATTTTTTTTTTAAATTTATGAAGGGCTTTAGATGTGCAACTAGCGAGTCCTAAAGAGTCTTTTAAAAATAAGATATAGTAGGAATAAATTCGTAAAATATCTCTCGGAGCAAAATGACACCATAATATCCACTTTGGTGTTTTTTAACAATGTATGTGCATAGCAAGATTGGCGATAAGATCATATTATATTACAATCTTGCTACGCGCACAGTATACATCGTCAAGAAGGCATTAAACGGGATGTTATGATGTTCCTAAAGATATTTTACAAATTCATTCATGCCAAAACTTACTTTTAAAGGATATGACTTCCCTACTAAATCGTACCAATATCTGATACCGCCTCAATATTAAGCTTTCGACAGCAGTATTGCATATAAAATTAAGTTTCTTGTCCTGCAATATTTTCTCACAGTAAAAAAATGTAGTTTTTTTCTCCTCAAGTAATATTTAATTTTATATTACATATTAAATAATGTGCATATGACGAAGCAAATTGACACAGCCCAAAACGACTTAACTGGTCTCTGTTTAGAACGATCAAGTGCCTTTTTATCAAGATTTGGTAAAGATTATGCTTACTAGTAGAAGTACATGTCTTTCATACAATGAAGCAGAATTACACTTCAGCCAGACTTTTTTTTGTCCTACATACATATATTTCTGTCTGAGAGGAAGCGTATATCATGCCACATTAGAGGCTATAGCATGATACTTTTGGTGATGAATAATCTACTCTTACAAGTCTGGTGTTGTTAAAGCTCTCACTGCTAACAAAAAAAAAAACAATTTTGAGAGCAGTGCAAATGTCATCGAGGGAGCTTTTAAGTTTTTAAGAAATCGCAGTGATCAATATCATGGACCTGCTTTAATACTTTTAACTCCTACAGGGCTTGTTATAGTCATTCAGGGTACAGGGATTTCTACCAGAGGCCTTATATTTACAAAAACGATACACAACAAGCTAATTATTGCTTATAACGATTGCTTATTGAACTACAGTGTAATTATTGTGAGTTGATTACCATCAACTCTGACCTTGTCACTATATGTTCGAGTTGATGGTAAATAAATAAAAAAACATATTGTATTTCCTGTTATAAAATTATCAAAGGTGCAAGAACCGGTAATTCAGTTTAGGCCAGCTGGAGAAGATAATTCCAGACGTCTCGGTTCAGCGCCACCGTCATCCAGTTCTATATCCTTAGAATTTCTTTGGCGTCCTGACGTATTGCTCTAGCAAAGCCAAGGCCTGCCTTGGTATCCCAATCTAATAATCGTGCCGCATAGACTCTCCGAGCCGGCTAGCTAAGCTATTATTTTATCAGTGACCTCACGATCACGTTGTTCTGTGGAAGACGAAATCGCCCATTTTATGCGGGGGCCAAATATCCATCGGAGGATTTTCTTCTCGAACGTAGTTTTTCTTGCTAGAACCCCAGGTTTCTGACGAACACATAAAGACTGGTAGGACAATGCTCTTGTAGCGGAAGAACTTCGACTTCTTGGAGAGCTTTGTTAGTATGAAGAAAACTTTGTTAGCTGTCAACAGTCGTGTGTTCGTAGTTGTGGAAGTTGTTACCGGTTATGATTTTTGGCCCCAGATGTGAAGATTTTAGCCAATATTGATTAGAAAGATTAAAATCCAGCTGCCTTACTTTGGCTTTGTACAATCGTCATGGTCAGCCTTAACAGTCTGATTCGTTTAGTGAAGATATCGATTCCGCGTCTGGCTATGCTAGGTGGCTTTAATGTCGATAAAAAAATTGAATAACTTCAGGTCGTATTCTCAAATCTTTCCCATTTCTGTCTCAGAGATCAAATCTGATTTGCTTATAATATGCCTTGAATAAAGCCTCGTTGACATGGGCAGGTTACTTTTTGAGCAAATGTGGCTATCCAATTTAGTGGAATAGCAGATAAAAACTTATAGACGATACTCAGCAATGTGTTACTCTTATAATTGTCACACTCTATAGCGTCTCCTTTCTTGTGAACGAGGCAAATTAATCCAAAGTCAGGATCAGTTTCCATGTCCGATTTGTTTAGACCTAGTTGGTGAACCGAATGATGTAATTTTTCGCGACCATATTTAACTAATTCGACTAATCAGCTCCAGGCGATTTGCTATTTTTGAGCCATTGAATTGCTCGGACGGTTTCTTCAACGGGTGGTGGTTGCAACTCAAGCCCATCAATAAAAAAAAACATCTGGGCTCCAAGACCCAAAAGTGTTTAAAAATATTAAGATGCACTAAGATCGTAACCAACAAGTTTAGCCCTAAAAAAATTAATAAAGAATATAATTCAAAAATTCAGAATTACTTGCCGGACGTCAAAGTTCAATATTTTGTTGGTTAAGCATAAACCTCTCTAGGTGCATTTTTAACAAACAATTTGAAAAGCGTACGCAACGTGTGTTTCATATATTCTAGTCGCAAACGGCCATGGTTTCGTGAAACTTAGGACAAAATGCATTTAAGTCTGTCCGTAGTATCTCAAATAGGCATAAATTATTATATTATTTATTGATAGTTGTTCAAAGAGAACAAATGTTAAACAAGAAATTTGTTGGCAAACTTTTCACTCAATTTTTGAATTTGGCATGCTGCAACTGATATATATTCAACATAACTACTTATAGTATCGCATGCCTATTAACCTTTTGAAAGGCGTACTCGAGCTTCAATGCCAGGAAAACCGTTCTCTTGAGGATGACCTTAGGGAGGAAGAGAAAGTTTCTGAGTTTTTTGATTAGCTCCTTGTCTCTACGCCAACAAGAGATTCTCGATTCAAAGCAACTGACTTCGGATATATCAAACAAATAGTATGTACATTAGATAAATGGAAATCACTCGGGCTAGATATCGTTAGCGAGTTGTTGCAATATCTTCCTGACAACACGCTGAAGACCTTGTCATTTGTAGCCAACATAATCAGAGGTCTGGAAACAGCGATTATTACTGTGATGCCTAAACAAATAAAGATCTTGAAATTCGCCCAAAATTAGGGTGGGAAATACCACCATTTCTCCTATCCTCCCTAGGAAAATCGCTGAGCGTCTTCATCTGAACCAGCTAAACGAGAAAGTTGGGGAAAATCAACATTCCCAGAGATACCATCTGGCTTCAAGCTATTACATTCAACTAAACTCCAGCTCACAAGAGCTGTACAACATATTGTTACAGGGCTCACATAAAGAAAATCAACTGTCCTGGTCATGTTTGACATGGCCATGGCATTTGATAAAGTCTGGCATACGGGACTGATTTTCAAACTGCCAACACTTATAGTTCCACTACCCTTCGCATAACTCATTGAATCATTCTTACAGGGCAGGACTTTATGTGTTAGAAACATCTCTCCACAATGCGGGAAATAGAAACTGGAGCCCCGAAAGGCTCTCCACTCTCTACAATTTTCTATAGTTTGCACAGCAGCTAAAGCTACTTAGATCTTTTATTGGAATATTCCCGGAAATGGAAAATCCAAATAAATGCCGGGAAGACACAAGCCAAGCCCCGACATAGATAACAACCGCCATAGTTAACAGTCGAAAACCAGGCAATATACTGGCAATGGACAACCAAATACTTGGGACTTTCATTCGACAGCAGCTTATGATGGACCACGTACATGAAAAAAAGTAGCAAACTATTAACGGTACACTGAGTAGACTTCAACCAATGATCAAAGCAGACAAAAAGAACATGGCTAATAGAACGGTAGAAGTAAAGTAAAATAATCCCACGACAACCCTCGTACGGGTCTATGAGTTGAAGTTGGTAGAACACTTTATCACAAATATACAATCAATGTGAACCTATTCAGAGCTAGATGAACTTAAAGCTCAATGTGCGATACCTCGCCCTAACCAGAATTCGAACTAGGGAATCCAAAAGACGTTAATATTCGGAATTCTATGGTATGTTAGGAATACGGACATACATAGAGAACTGAGGATCGTTCCGATCACAATATACATATGCGACAAAACACTAAAACTATTTGACAGACTAGACGGACATCCTAAAAGTATCATGGAGGAACTGATATATATCACCAACCCATCAAGTGACCGATACCCTAGCCTGCGACAGCTAACAGTAAAGTGCGGAATCTCTGCACTAAGGGATGACTTTGTGTTTAGATCAGGAGTGAGACGGGCTGAAAAAGGAAAAGAACACCCAACTAGAGGAGGGGTCTCAAAGTGGCAAAAGATTAAGTAACTTTTTGAAAAATTTTCTTTAAAACTAAATTGATCATATTCTGAAGCACTTCGTTCAGCTCTAGACTTAAACTAGTGCTCTTCTTAATAAATCATGCTTTTTCAAGCATTGAGAATTTTTAATATGAAAACATTTGTTCAATCAACTTTGAACCAACTTATGCCAGTCATGTTTACCTTCTGATAAATGCTCTGTTACTCATGCAAGCTGAAATGGAGAAAACGATCCATCAAAGGATATCTAAAATAATCATTAGATATATAATGGCATCGAAATTTCAAAAAATTAACTGATTTTCGTTTTTCCGTGGGCTAAATATTGATCATGCACTTTTCAAATTTTCTTCGTTCCTCAATGACCTTATCTCTACCTAGATGCCTACCTTCAACCCTCGTAAATCTACAGATCCTCTTTGGTTAACCCAACGAGTTTTGAAAGCAATCCAACTGAAAAATGTTGCTCGGAAAAAGTTTCGAAGATCGAATTCTGCCTCTAATCTTGCCGTATTTCGGTCCCTGCGGTCTTCCGCTGAAATCGAAATGAAGCAGGCAATGCACGATTATTTCGCTAGTCCGGAGTCTTCTATTTCTTCTTCCAATACTAAACCTTTTTGGTTTTACATTCGATCCTTGAAGAAAACTTCTTCCATCCCTAACTAAGTAACTTTCAATGGCTCTACCTCCTCGTCTCCACAAGATGTATGTCAGCTTTTCACTAGCTTCTTTTCTTCCTCCTTCCTACAACCCCTGGTTTTTCCTTCCCTTCCTCCTTCTCTTTCTCTTATCCATACTAATCCGATCGAGCTGAGAATTTATTGCTCAGCCTAGATAGGAATTCCGGTGGTGGTTCTGATTGCATTCCCAATTTTTATGCATGGTCTATGTCTTCCTCATTGTGCGTCCCCCTCTCTATCCTTTTCAATGTTAGTCTATCATCCGGTATTTTTCCTTGTGCCTGGAAAGTTGCTAATATTTACCCAATTTTCAAAACTGGCGATGTTTCCTCCATCTCCAATTATCGTCGTATTTCTCTTCTCCCTTGTTTTAGTACAATCCTTGAAAAAATTGTCTTCTCTAGAATGTATCCGATGATTCATCCTATTCTTGCTCCAGAACAGCATGGGTTCGTGAGGGGTAAGTCTACTTTGACTAATCTTATCCTCTTCTCAACCACAGTTGCTGTTGCCTTAGATCGTCAGAAACAAGTGGACGCACTGTACACAGACTTTTCTAAAGCCTTTGATACTGTCGACCATAGAACATTAGTTAGTAAAGTTTCACAGTTTGGTTGTTTCGGGCCAATCCTTTCTTGGTTTTCGTCCTACGTCAGTAATCGTGAGTGCAAAGTTACTATTAACAACTTCTCCTCTTCTCCCTTTCATCCCTCTTTTGGGGTTCCACAAGGGTCTATCCTGGGTCTTTTACTTTTCTTAATTTTTATTAATGACCTTCCTTCCATTATTGATTCCCCTTGTCTACTGTATGCTGACGATCTGAAATTGTTCCGAGTCATCAGGTCAGCTGATGACTGTATTATTCTCCAGAATGATTTGTGTGCTCTTCTTAATTGGTGTAACTGCAATTCCTTGTCCTTAAATGTTAGCAAATGTAAACATATGACCTTTTCCCTCAAATCATCTCCTATTTCTTTTTCTTATTCAATTTCCACTAACTATCTGTCGTCCGTTAATCAATTTAGAGACTGGGTTGTGATTTTTGACCCTAAATTAAAATTTAATTTTTTATGTTTTTGAAGTCAACGCTAAAGCCTCCCGAGTGTCTGGATTGGTACTTCGCTTTGCCTCTAAATTCGTTGACATGTTAGTTCTTTGTGTCCTCGAATATGCTTTCCAAGTGTGGTCGTTTCCTATATCTTTCTGAAGCCATCGAATGTGTGCAGCGTAGGTTCACACGCTCTTTATTTTTTAAATATAATATCCCTTATTCCTCATATATTTTCCGTTTGTCCTTTCTTCAAATTCCATCCTTGGAGTCACGCCGGCTGTTGCTTGACGAGTGCTTCCTGTTCAAATCGCAGCGAGATATTATATCTGGATTCACCGACTCATTCCGACCTCGCAGCTCGTTACGGGGCAACAGGTCTCAAGAAGTCTTTACTGTTCCGTTCGCGCGTACAAATGTGTACTTCTCTTCTCCTTTCGTCAGAATCCCTAGACGTCATAATGAATTGGGGCTTGGAACTCTGCACAATCGATCTATACCTTTAAAAGATATTTAAAAGTATTTGTTCTAGACCTGAGCGTTGGGTCATTAGATTATTGAATTATATTTTTCTATATGTAAGCATTAATCTTTATGTTTTTCCCTTTTTTTATTGCATTGCCATAATTGGAATTTGTATTCTGTTGTGATCAATATTAAAATAAATAAATAAATAAATAAATACTGACAAAACAGAAAATAGTTGGCCAGTATTTACCTAAATTAATATTTTGCACTTCGTTTTGGACATAAACTTCGTATATTCATTGAAAATGTTATATAATTTCGCAAAAGTACTGAATCCATTTACTCAATTCCAACGTATCATACTTTTTAATCCACGCAACAATCGTTCATTAAACCTTATCTTGTGCGGGGGCAGCTAAATCATGTCATCATTAAGTCTCCATATCATGTATGAATACGATCCGGAGAAACGACATCCTCAGATTATAAGAAAATCCAATCCGAAACGAACTGAACGGTAAAACATGTCTGCATGTGCACAGGATTATGTGACATACCTGAACAAAGAACACGATAAAAAGCAAATTTAATATCTTGCTGTCATAGAAGAAAATCTAAAACTCGGATACAAGCACTGAACTTGGATCTGGCTGTCGCGTCGTTGTTTGCGCACTCGAAATCTCAAGCTACGAGTCGTCTGTGACGTTGTCGTTGGCTTACAGTTTCATACTTTAATCCCATCGGCTTCTCAATTTTCTTGACAATGTAAGAATAGAATTTTCATGGAATTCTCATTAGTAATTCACTAGGTGATGTGCACAGCACATACTCAAAGAATATTGTTGGGTTCTCTTCTGCACGGGTGTTTATTGAAACTAAATGATAACAGAGCATTCGCGCTTAACAAATGAACAGGTGAAAATGTTTCGCGTCCCTAGAAAGTTGATAGAAAAGCACAGGAATCCTGGCAAAACATAGAAAGCAGATTCCTTCGGGCTCGTTGGCATGTAATTGTCAGAAGACGACACAACCAGTATGCATTTGTTTGCTTGTTTTGTGTAGCTAAACTAATGCCGGAGCTAACGTAAAACTGAAGCAAAGCTAAGCACGCTTGATGTCTTAGCTCGCGCCATTGAGAGAGTCTCGGTGAAGAATTAAGAATGAAAGTATCTCGGGCACACGAAAATCGGATGTTTTTGTTTTTCTTTCAGCTCATGTATTATTTTCCTTTGATCATTCTTTGCTGTACTGTGTGCATGATAATAACAATTCACATTTTATTATCATACGTAAAATGAAAACTGAGCTTTGATCGTGCTTTGATCACACATGCCTGATTTGAATGAACGGTGCAGTGTGTTTCAGATTGTTCAGATAGTCCGCTGGGTGTCTATCTCAAAGAGGGGCATGCAAAGAGAAGAAGGCACACATTATTTTCTGGGTTGACATGTAATTATAGGGAGTATCATAAGAATCCATAAATCAGCTTGAGGGTTTGTTTAGGGAGCAAACCAAGATAACGGGCATGCATTGAAGTATGCTCTGACCATATCTTTTCGAAAGATCTGCACTTAATGGCGTTAAGAATCTGTGTACTTCTGGTTGACCAGAGGATTCCACTATGTGAAGTGTAATATGATGAAGAAGCAAGATTCTCGATAAGACTTGTAGAAAATGAATCATAGGATATGGGAAGATTTAGTTCCGTTTTGGCTATTTCAGATCTATGAATGTAATACATACGAATTGTTTTGTAGAAACAAAAACGTTTCATGTGTTTAAATTTTGGGTATAGGACGTTGTAATCATAGAAAATCTCATGAAAAATATAAATTAAGGATAAAAATAGTGGCACCTATGAATAGATATTAAATAATAATGTTAATAAAAATGTATGGTTATGCCTGATTTAACCCTTCTGAATGCTACTATTTAATATGCAGTTGAAAGGTTGCCCAACATAAATGAAAGCTGATGCAAGAAATAAGCCTATTCGAAATTGTTCTGTAGTAGTAGTTAAATATTGAAGATACGAATGAAGAAAGTCACCTCCGGAAAATATAAAGCCAACTGTAGCGGGTTGCACGTCGAGGTTCGATACAAATCGGACTCTAAGCAGCTGGCTAAGCTGCTAATGGCTCTAGTAGATATTCCCTTTCCTGGTAGTGAGAGAACATCTTCAGCATAAAAGGCACTATACCTGAGTTCATAGCCACATACAATGTCAACTTAAGACGTTCGTGGATTCCGTTCTGCTGCCAGGAAACCAGAGCTGTATTCTCCAAGCTTTTATGATTGTAAAATAAAGCAGAAAAAGCTTGCTTTTGTGCTCTATAATGCCGAACCTGAGCCGTTGGAACAACACGGGGGCTGCAATTACGAATCGTTTTTTGGGATTACTTAAGCATAGTGGAACCAAACCTACTGTACGGGGCAGTATTTTAATGGCTACCCAAACTTAAGGCTGCAAATCAGAAGATGATAAGCATCTGTTCTTAGGGGAATACCCTTAGAAACATATGCTGTAGATATATGAACCGACGGCTCCAAACTGAACATCAGAGTGAAATGCGGCGTATTTTCACCTGATCTCATCGGACTACTGCAGTGTTTTTCAGGCGAAATGGTTGGTGATTTTCGAAACAGCCAATTGGTTCTTAAGTCATCAGGTATTTGGAGAGAATATCTGTATTTTCTCAAACAGCCAAGCGGCTGTACAATCACTTCGCTTGTCGAAGTTTACACCTCCTCGAAGCTATTCCTCAATCGCCGTACTTAACAATATGTTGAAATATTGAATAGTGAAATTGTTTTGAATGCCAGGACATAGACTACAATCCGGCTTAAGAACTCATTCACTTCAACAACCTGAGAGGAAATTGCATAGATTTTACACCAGCTTCCTAACTCATCAAACGATCTGGAGAAAGCAGGTAAGAAGTCATCAGTTGTTAGTTCAGTACTAGAATACTACCCAATATTGGTGGCCCGAAGTAAAGCTGAAAACTGCTGATTTCAAGAGTCGTGAGCTCAATTTTACTGTACGCAGCACCAGTGTGGGTACCAGCGCTACAAATCGAACCGGCGTGAACTGTAAGCGGACTATCGACTAATTGCACTTCAAACCTGCTGCGCCTTTTGAACAACGTCTTATGAGGCGACGTGTGTAATAGCCAGTATGCTGCGTGTTGAAATTCTTACGGATGAAGCGCTTCGATCTTACAAACCGCAGCACGGACCACAAGCACGCGAGAGATTGAAAGACGAGTGTCACTGCGCCCATGGCAGAGTAGCTGGGACAAGGCACAAAACGAGCGTTGGACGCAAAAACACGCAAAAACACGCAAAAACCTAACCCGAATTATGAGTGGACATGGCGGATGTCGTTATTATCTGTACCGTTTTGGACCCGACCCGACAGTCTGTAAAAATGTACCTGACAATGCGAAACACGTCCGCGCTTTGAAGCATACTAACTAGTATTGGGTCGGCAGTCATATTGATATGTATTTGTATGAGTAACTCATTTTCAAATTTGAGGTGGTACAATGTCATACTTCAAATGAAGTGTCATGTTGCATTCCTTCAATTATCTATAAGTTTCCAGCGCCGCTGGCAGCCACACAGCCCCATACCATTACGCCGCCGCTACGGTAGGATAGAACATTTATGCCAAGTACTGGTTACGTTTTTTTTATAGATGGGGTATTTTTCATTATTGATTTTAGCATACTTCCACAAAAAATAAGATTTTCATATTTTGGAGAATGATTTAATAGAGTATGTAGTTTTTGAATTCGGCGTTAACTCAAAAATGAAAAAAAATGTAGTTAAAACGTTTATGCTAAGGAGAGCAGTACTGTTGCCTGTTTGAGAGTAGTACTGTTACTACTGTTACTAACAATTTCCCAAAAATGGTAGCTAATTACCACCAAATTTTTTGTTTAAGTATCGTGCAAATCAAACTCAAAACTAAACACGCATGCATGCAATTTCGCCTTGTACAGCAATCCCTGTGCCTCAAGTATCACAAGTCAATCGCTTCAAAATTAACCAAAGCACCCCAATGTGACAAAAAATGAGGTGGTACAAAACAAACTCAAACTAGTCTCGCGTACATACATTTTCCATTGACTATTACAATCGCTGCGCCTCAAATGTCTCAAGTCAATCGCATCAAAATTAACCAAAGCACCTCAATATGACAAAAAATGAGATGGTAAAAATGTTGTCCCGTGTACTACAATCGGTGCGCCTCAAGAGTCTCAAGTCAATCGCTTCAAAATCAACCGCAGCACCTCAATATGACAAAAACTGAGGTAAGATGGCAATAAGATTCCAATAAGATTCCAATAAGATTCCAATAAGATAATAAGGTAAGAAGATTCTAATAAGATCCCAATAAGATCCCAATAAGATTCTAATAAGATTCTAAAAGATTCTAAAAAGATTCCAATAAGATTCCAATAAGATGCAAGATTCCAATTAGATTCCAATAAGATTCTTATAAGATTCCAATAAGATTCCAATAAGATTCCAATAAGATTCTTATAAATTCCAATTAGATTCCAATTAGATTCCAATTAGATTCCAATTGGATTCCAATTGGATTCCAATTGGATTCCAATTGGATTCCAATTAGATTCCAATTAGATTCCAATTGGATTCCAATTGGATTCCAATTGGATTCCAATTGGATTCCAATTAGATTCAAATAAGATTCTTATAAGATTCCAATTAGATTCCAATTAGATTCAATTGGATTCCAATTTCCAAAAAAAAGATTCCAATTAGATTCCAATAAGAAAAAATTCCAATAAGATTCCAATGGGATTCCAATTAGATTCCAATTAGATTCCAATATGATTCCAATAGGATTGATTGAAAAAAATCTAATAAGATTCCAAGAATAAAATTCCAATAGGATTCCAATAAGATTCCAATAAGATTCTTATAAATTCCAATTAGATTCCAATTAGATTCCAATTAGATTCCAATTAGATTCCAATTGGATTCCAATTGGATTCCAATTAGATTCCAATTGGATTCCAATTGGATTCCAATTAGATTCCAATTAGATTCCAATTGGATTCCAATTAGATTCCAATTAGATTCCAATTGGATTCCAATTGGATTCCAAGTGGATTCCAATTGGATTCCAATAAGATTCCAATTAGATTCCAATTAGATTCCAATAAGATTCCAATAAGATTCTTATAAGATTCCAATTAGATTCCAATTAGATTCCAATTGGATTCCAATTGGATTCCAATTGGATTCCAATTGGATTCCAATTGGATTCCAATTAGATTCCAATTAGATTCCAATAAGATTCCAATTAGATTCCAATTAGATTCCAATTAGATTCCAATAAGATTCCAATAAGATTCTTATAAGATTCCAATTAGATTCCAATTAGATTCCAATTGGATTCCAATTGGATTCCAATTGGATTCCAATTGGATTCCAATTGGATTCCAATTAGATTCCAATTAGATTCCAATAAGATTCCAATTAGATTCCAATTAGATTCCAATTAGATTCCAATTAGATTCCAATAAGATTCCAATAAGATTCCAATTAGATTCCAATTAGATTCCAATTGGATTCCAATTTCCAAAAAAAAAGATTCCAATTAGAATCCAATAAGAAAAAAATCCAATAAGATTCCAATAAGATTCCAATGGGATTCCAATTAGATTCCAATTAGATTCCAATAAGATTCCAATTAGATTCCAATAGGATTGATTGAAAAAAATCTAATAAGATTCCAAGAATAAAATTCCAATAGGATTCCAATGAGATTCCAATAAGATTCTTATAAGATTCCAATAAGATTCCAATAAGATTCTTATAAGAATCCATTTAGATTCCAATAAGATTCCAATAAGATTCTAATAAGATTCCAATAAGATTACAATAAGATAAGGTTCCATGCGACTTTTATGTATTGAAATTCACCTATATCCTAAACTACTGGCCATCCCATTCTAAAACTTTTATTATAAAATAAGTATACTTTAAGCTTTGTTTTGTTATAAAAATAAACAAAATTGACCTGGTCCAAATTATTCAAATTACGAGTTAAAGTGTCTTTTTCCGGTTCCACACAGGAAAAAAAATTTATTTTTCAAATCTAATTTCAAAATTAAAAAGAACAGCTAATTTTCTATACCAATCATTATGCTTAATGTTTTTTAGATTTTATTTTGAATCTCAGAATCCGCTTTCAAAAAAACCTTTTATCAATTTTGTCAATTATTCAGAAGCCCAAAACTCGGCAACTAAACCTCATAGAAACAAAAACTTGTGCATCCACATTCATATCTTCTAGAAGTACCATTATGCACAATATGAATGAAATCCAGAGCCTTGATTTTTTTTCGTTGTCCGCTTCACGTGAAATGCCCCATGTACAGTTGTTTAACACATTCAATAAGCATTTATGCGTATATAAATAATTCTTAAATTTACGAGAGCTCTCATTCTCCCTAACAATATATTATTTCAGCTTTACACCTACCTCTTCTTTTCCAACTGAACATCAGTAGATTTACAAAGCCACCTATACATGGAGAATTGGCGCCAAAAGCTGTCAGTGAACAAGTTTTTTCGTACACTAAAATGCGAATAGACCAACACATATTTTGATATTTTATAAGGCGAAGGATCATATACTATTTAATTGATTTTATTTTATTCAATTTATCTAGCAATCAAAATTAAATAAAATCAAAAAATATACAATAAAGGTATTTTAAGGATAATAGGACGGTGAGAAAGCCTTGACGAGGCTATTATGGAAATCACGCGAGAGAAGCTATGGCTCACGCTTTCAGTACCTATTTATTGGCTCATTCGGTGCATAAGTTGGGATTTGTTGGTATTCAACAAGCAATCGTCAGAGCTTGGTGACTCTTAAGAGTTGATTGTGCACAAACTTGTCGTTTAACGAGTCGACATTAAGAATATTACTAATAACATCGGAACTAAACGTTAATTTTCTGAACGCAGTGGTAATTAATTAAGAAGTTTAAAGCGTGATCCATAAGGTGGCAAATAGCTGAAGTCATAAAGGTTGAAAAGCTTCTCAATGCACTCAGATCTTTGGCAATGAGCTTCAAAAGCAGGGTTCCAGATAGTGCACGCATATTCAAGAAGAATGCACACGAATGAAATTTATAAGGATTTTGTAGCCCAGAGCTTCTACAACTTTTTGGCTTGCCGTTTAATGAAGCCAAGTTGTTTTGTTTTGCTCGGGAAAGCACTCTATCGTAACGTAAATTATATTGGATCTTTTGACCCTTTCACCCCTGTTAGGATCGGTAGACATCCCAACTCCTATCCAAACGATTAAGAACTCAACCGACTCTAACTGCAGGGTAACCAAAATCATTTGTGGACCTGCAGGGTAACCAAAATCTCGCATCAACTAAATACCTCCTCGAATTAACGCGGACTGACTGCAAACGGCTGGTTGGCATCTTTACTGGCAATTGTTATGTAGCAGCATATGCTATAAAAATGGGATTCCTAACCGGCGACACCGGTAGGATGTGTCAAGAGCCGGGGGTCTCAGAAATAACCCAGCATCTCCTGTGTCACTGCCCAGCACTGGGGAAAACCAGACTGCGCTGCTTCGGTGATCTCTAGCTGGTTGACCTTTCGCACGTGGCGGAGCAAAAGTTGAAGAACATTCTTCAGTTCGTGAAAAAGTCCGGGGCTTTCGAATGCCGCTTGGACTGAACTTTCTCTCTCGTGGTCCATTTATCTGGTATCACTATGGACCAATAAGTCTATGTGTGACATTGTCTTAGCCAGTACGTCCTAACCTTTTAACCCAAGACGACACTGAGGCCTAAATGTAAACTTCATTGAGTGTAGTGCAGCTGAGGTCTTACATATAATGTACGAGTAACACTTTTGCGAGAGAAGCTAATCGCGTGACATTTAGCGTTATTAAGAGTGAGCTTATTCGTGAAGCACCAATGATCTGAGGGAGTTCAGCTTTGACTGAAAATAGGAGACGTCGGATAGTAATTGATGACATAGACTCTGAAATCGTCAGCATAAAGTAAATGAAGAACGTCAGTTAAAATCCCCAATAGGTTAGATATGAAAATACTAAAACAAAGAGGGCCAAGAAGACTACCTTGAGGTACGACAGAGTTGATATGAACTTTCTTAGCGATGATTTCTTGAAAGTTAACTTATTGTAAGCGGTCGTGGAGGTTCACTGAAAAAAATCCACATGGCGCCCAGGGCTATTTAACATAGCGCATTATTTATGGCCCCATACACTATGTACATAGTACTCTGAGCTATGCAATATGGCTCCCAGTGCCATAATGTCAGAATCTCCTATGTAACATGGCGCAGCATTTATGGTCCCACACGCTATGCAGATAGTACCCTGAGATATGCAGAATGGCTCCCAGCGCCATAATTACATGGCGCAGAAATTATGGCTCGACACGCTATATTGCATAGTGCCATGAGCCATGTAATATGGCTTATGGCACTACAATTATAACTCGCAGCCATACTTTGTGAGGGGATGTATAAATGTCAGCAAGTAAAATTTGAGTATTGCTTCTTGAGTATAGGAGAGGATATGGTCTTTGATGTGGTCTTTGAGAGGATATGGTCTTTTCGGGAATTTTGTCGATAGAATTCCAACACAAAACATCAACTGCTCTACCTCCAGATGCTCAGAACTGAGAAGGCTCGTGGCCTTTTGTTGGATTCGAACTGGATCATCTTCAGATGCACTGAAAAAACACACAGCTCTAGACGTCATAATTTATAGACTTCTGGCGCCATGTACATAGTCGATTTCGATCGATTTGTGATAAAATATAGCGCCACACGCCATAGTACATAGGAGCAGATGCTATGCTTATAGCTTTCCACGCCATGTACTATAGTGCTCTACGCCATATACTATAGTGTTCTACGCCATATACTATAGTCCTCCACGCCATGTACTATAGTCCTCCATGCCATCTGCATGGCATGGAACTGCTGCGACTTGAAGATCGAAATAAATTTACCAATGAAGTACCATAAGACCAATAGTGGTAGAACAACTTTTTCTGAAGCCATACAGTTGCTCGTTCAGTCAAACACTGACCAGAAAAAAACAATTTGTCATCAATAATTTTTTCGAAGAGTTTGCGAATTAAGATATTTTGGCGTTATGTAAGATGTATAACTTTTCAAATTAATTATATTTTCATTAAATATGTTTTGCATTACACTAGTAATAAAGTGGCAGATCTATTGAGTAGAAGTGTTTATTTCACTGCTTTTTCGAATTCAATTGAAAAAATTTTTATTTTATATTGGTTGTATATGTTTGTAACGTTTAATTAACCATGAAAACTTACAATTTAGCTGCCTGAGAACTTGAAATTTACCCAGCCTGTACAGGTGCTAGGGTTATCTGAGCAATAATTCACTTAAAAGTGATCTTATCTTACACATAAAATCTCACTTAGAGCTATTTACAATTAATTTATCTTCTGTTTCAAATCAAGGAAGTCAAAAGAAATTTTACTTCATGGATCGTATTATCACTCGTATTTTTTGGCTCCTTGACTTGGCTTATATAGAATTGGGGAGCCACTTATTGAAGCTTATAATAAATGCCCCCAACCTGAGCTCTGAACAGTTGCGCCCACTATTCATCTAAGAGTTTTTGATATTATCAACTTTCTGTGGAGAGAATAGGGATAGGATTAGGTATTTAGGTCGGAATGCAAACATACCGGGTATATTTGATTTAAAATGCTTTGGGATAGGATTAGGAATTTAGGTTGGAATGGGAGCACACCAGGTATATTTTATTTCAAATGTTTTCGGTTGAGTTCCGGCAAATATTTGCCTCAATTTTATTACATAAACCTTATGAAAATTTGGACAAGCTATTAATTTGCCAGCCACAGACTTTTTCAATACAGTAAAGAAAAATCAATACAAAAAAGAAAAAAAATGTTGTATCAAACATTAAAAAATATATAGTTTATTCAACAAAACGAAAACTGTTTTATTATTATTTGTTGGTTTTTCTTAACTTGTTGTGCCTGTCAGCTAGCATACATTTAGCTATCAACATAACATCTTACGTTTTTACTACTTCATTAGGTTAGACTGCGTTGCATAGTGTTCTTCATGACGTGTTATTTTCAAAACTTTTGGAGTTTCATTTTTTTTTCAGTAGCTAAGTGAGTAGCGTGTGCGTATTTTCATCCATTCAGCCATAATCTTGTAACGAGCTTTGAGTTAGCCAGCGCTGAATTGGTTCAAATCAGAAGAATCCTACACTCAAATACATTGGAGAATTGTGTGGGATTCACGGCATAGACTTTAACCCCTATAAATTGCAAGAACTTCATTAAAACTAATTTGCTTTATATTGATAAATTAACAGGGCTAGACGGCTCAAAATTGTAAAGGATCAAAGTAGCAAACATAGTCCATTGTATTTTCCTCGTTAGGTTAACCTAATTTTCTCACTGTAATTTTATATAAAAAACCCATTTTGAAATTAGCGTTGGTTTAAAAAGTGATGAGTCATTCGGGCGAAAACGGGGCCATTTTTCACGGTTTTAGTTATTCGTGTCACTATTTTTGGAGCCTAACTGGGGAAAATGTATGTATCATTTTCTTCGACTCTTTAAGTTAAATTCGTGATAAAGCTTGACCAACATATAATTCTTGCCGCAAGTTATACATTTCTGTGAAAGACTGATGAAGCATAAATGTAAAATAAGCAAATTTGAAATTTATTTATTTTAATTCGAAAAAAACGAAATTTAAGTCAGCATTTTACCATTTTGATTGGCATTACTTACTAACCTAGAGACCAAACTCAGCAAAAGGATAAATATCGTACACTGTATACATGTATCTGGAGTCCCCAATAGTGTGGAATGCCGTTGAAACAGCACTAAAAATATACACCGCAAACTGCGTGACACAGAACGGGAAAGGAAGAAGGACGAATCAAGGATGTCTAGAAGCAGCTAAGAGCTAAGGCCCCCCCCCCCCACGAAATAATTCTGTATAAATAGACCCGTGGGGGGTATGGAAGGAAAGGAAGTGGTTTTAGTCGGTAAAATCTGGTATGTTCCAGGGCAGAAACCATGATACCTTTTTATTTTTTGAAAATGTCCACATTCCAATATTAACAAAAAATGCTCATTAAAACATCGATCAGTCCTGATGGCTACAAACAGATACGATCGAAACTCCGTTCATAGAGCATCATAAATATATATTTTAAAATAAATGTATTGTATACTCACAGGGAACAAGTTTGACCTAATATTTTATAAATTTACATTTTACACAATTCCAGCCCCCCATTTTCTCTGCCGCATATCGTCCCATTTCTGTTCCCTCAGGCTTCCGTTCCGCTACGTTTCCGTTTTGCTGAGCATTCAGAGTAGATGTCATCAGATATGGAGGGATGGGATCATAAAACCTCCATAATTTTGAATAAATGAGCCATCCTTGTGGTTCGCCCAGCTCTGTAAAGATGAAAATTAGCCCTGAGTAAGTATAAATATGTGGTCTCATCGCTGGGCTTCGCAGATTCAAAAACGACGTGGCATTTGATTGCAAACCCTGACCTGGAAACACCTTATGAGGTACTCAAGAGGGCTCCCATATTACGACTTTCAGCCAGCAATTTTGCTAAGGGGAAATAATTCTTGGGGAATATCATCCTAGGTGACTGCCAACCTTCCAACTGTTATGGGAGATGAAACAGTTGGGATGCTTTTCAGTTGGTGAGGACATTTTAAAACCTCTTTAGCTGTAGTGACTCCCGAAGCGGATACACGTTATTTAAGCCTGCTTATTAGAAAACGATCTTTTTCAACCACCATCAACAACATGAGGCCAGATACCTAAGTTAGATAAGTGAGTTCACCTTTGACATTCAGCATGTCTCTGATTATCACAACGTTGCTTAAAAGAATAACTCATTTTTCTCAGTACTTTCGATTTTCCCCCAATAGTCTGGACCCAAAAGTCGTACAAAGAGTTTAAGGAAATCGTAAAGAATTCAAAATATATTTAAAGGAAACAACCAATTTTTGACACCGACGTAAAAATTTTTTGTGAAGTGTCTAGCTCAACCAGTCGACCTTATACCTCCCTCACGTTCAAGAAATAAGTGGTCCACTTGGAACACAATATATGCTACCTTGTTATTTCTGCTCCACGAAAATGTTTTTGGCATTTGATGAACAAAAATTAAGTCTATCTCGTCGAAAATACAAGATAACCGGAAACGTGAGCAAAGCTGTTTCGACTTTTCCTTTTGTTTGCGAATGTTTTAAGGTCATTCACATCGCCATAAGGCACTCACAGGAATACGCTTTCTGTCTGCTTAACATCAACCGTTACACTTGTTTGCCTGAAATAATTCCACTGGCCAGCAATACTGCTTATGGTCTACTGGGCATCTAGATTACTCGATTCAGAATTTCGCCGACACTGACAGACAATTGGGTCAGTAGAGATCCACGCTGAATTTGATTAACTCTTGTGATTCAAAAGCAAATGTAACACAGCGTACAATCCGCAGCCCAACGGTTTCTTAGAAAGACGGCATTGTGCACTAAACTTGTTTGTCGTGGCTCACAATGATGCGTCCTGGACCAAAACACTGCCCCCAGTTCTTCGTGAGTTAAGATCTCCAAGAGGGGGCTTAACTAGACATTGTTTCTTTGATGAAAATGCGCTGCTGATGGATGTAACAATTTCTTCTGAATCTGTAGATGTGAGTAAGAACAGAAAACAGCTCTTCATTTCTTGTGCGTATGCATGGCGCTTACTAAAAGAAAAGAGCAGTTCGTCTATTCAAACTTATTCGCAAGCCCAACCAAAGTAGTTTCGGTGGTCCTAAATATCACGCATTTTTTCAGAGGCTCGTGGGGGCTCTAATATCCATGGTGGCTGTGCACTAGGCAATGCAGTATCACAATGAGCGCTGGTAGCCCAAAGTGAGCTTTCTCGAGAGTATGTTTGGAAAGCAACTTCGGAACCTATCTGCCTACTTACTGTAAAAAAATGTTGGGATTTGAGTTGAACGGCGATGTAACCTCCTATCCCCTGTGAATTCGCGGCATCATTTCTAATGCTTTGAAATGTTAGTAAGCCGCTACAGCAGTGAGTAGAACAAAAAATATGATTTTAGGAAAAATATACAAAAAAGACAAGAGCTAGCAAAATACTATATCTGCTAAGTTTAAAATATCAGTACTCTTCTAAAACAATAAATGAAGTTGCAAATGCATGATCAATACAAATAGAAATTCGAAAAAATCGAATTGAATCCACAGGAATTTGCAGCTGATATTTGATTCTGTTTTGTTCTTTGACTTTCCGGTATTGATTTTTATGCATGTTATGAATTTTATTCACGCATATTTAACCTTGAATGCTAGGAAAATATTTTCAAAGAAGAATACATACATATATTTTGAAATTTTCTCTCAAAACCCTCAAGTAGTCTGTTTCGTCATGCACGGTGCTGTGTCAATAAAAATCCTGAAAAAACTCATATGGGATCAAATAAAATGTCATTCATCCAAAAAATGTTCATGATAAATTGCTGCTACCTACCATAAATTAGATCCGAACATAAAAAATTCTGAAATCTTTGGTATCGATGTCTTTAGCATCGTTCCCCAAATCTATCCAACCAGACGAGGATTTAAACAGGTGATAAAGAGGACATCCTAATCCAGAAAAAAATTACCAAAAAGCCAAAAACCATCCACACATACACCATATCGTTATCGAGCCATAAATTTACTTAAAATTCAGCTCATTTGACTACTGCAGAGCCAACAAGGATTTTATAATACATGGCTTGCATGTCCTACAGGCACTAAACATAGACGAAAATCTAAGAGCGATTACATGAAAATCACGTACCAAGTGAATATTGCGATTGTTCGGCAAAGCAAACAACGAAGCAAACAATCTCGACAAGAACTGAGGAGGTTATCCCATCAAGGACGAAGCATACAGTTTCGAAATGTGGTCTGATCGTACATATGAAGTGAAAGATATACGAGTACATTCTATTAACCGTTACTGGCAGCGAGCAGCGAGCAGCAAGGCCAGCAAGCAAGAACATTCTCGTCATTACTCTGATTACAATTCCGGCCATGTCTTCATTTCTTATGCATAAATTTCATTTTCTCTGCGCTTATTTTCCATCGAAACTATCTCAAGGAAAGCTCGCAAGCAAAGGATTTCCTCCAGAAGGAGATAAATTGAAAATGCGAGAATGAAACTACTGTGCAGGGTAATGGTCGCGGTGGGCGGAGATATTGTGCTGTTTTCAACCAAACAGAAAATCGTAAAGGGGAGCCAGCAGCAATCTCGGAATAGAGGGTTCGAAGACGATGCACTGTGCCAGATAGTTTGCTCATAAACTGAACTTAGCGACTTGTGCAAATACTTAGCAACGGTCTAGGTTGCAGCCCTGTTCTCACAAAAAAAAAAAAAACTTTATAGTTTTTCGGGTAAAGAATAAACGAACGAGATTCGTTCTTCTGTGCAGATCGGGAATTGGGTCAGCATGGCTAGATGAAAGTAGGGAAATGGAAAAAAAAAGTCGGGAAATGCACGGAAGAATTTATTTTCTTTTTTTTTCATCTTTTTTTTGGGTGTTTGTTCGTGCAACGAATGAATTTCAGTATTAAATTGTATCCACGTTACAAACGCGATAAGTCCACGAAACGCGCTCCTCTACTTTATAAAAGAAGTCTGCCATTTGCATGTCATGGACGGTCATGTAATGAGCGTGTGAAAATGTATCATGTTAGTTGCACTCTTGACTGACGCCAGATATAATTGAAATTTGAGTTAACAGTTCTGAAGGCTCAGGTTGAAGCGGTTTGAATTGAGTTATGTTATTTTGAGTTATTTTAAAGGGCTCAACCATTAAAGTTTATATTGCAGCTGGTAGTCCTACTGAGTTTTTCCTTATTCATATTTAACGGGGCTTTACTTTTGGTTCTAATCAGAACTATAGTTTAGCGTAGACTTGGGTTGATTGGATAAAAAATATGCGAGTTTTGTATCTGGCATCGCACTTCCTTCCTTTAAATACTTAATTTATTTTATTAATTAACCAAACAAGGTATGAACAATGCAAAAAAAATATTTGAAATAAATATGTGTAAACGAAAAATTAAATAAATTAAATAATTAACAAATAAATTAATAAAAACTGATAAATAACAAACAAATAAAACATTGTCCTATAGCTTAAGATAAGGAGTTGTGGATGGCTTGGAAAAGGGAGGATTTGAAGGAGAATTTGGAGATCGTTGGGGAACACAGAAAACTTATGCTGTTAAATATTCTGCACCATCTATTTACCGGCTCATTAGCTGCGTAAGTAGTGAATTTCCTTAAGTAAACGAGAGGACCTGGTGTTTCTTACAGGGTTATTTAAAATCATTTTACTAATTAGCAATTCAACTTTGATAACGACTCTAATGACGTCGAATGTGAAGCAGGCCGAAATCATCTTCCTTCTGGATGCAAGTGTCAATAAGATTTGTGACCCACAGGTTACGTAATTCCTTGGAAAGTCTTTTGATGAACCCTAGTTGTTTGTTTCCACGGGGAAAGTATTTTATAATAGTGCAAGGTGAAGCGGAGTTTCTCATCCAAGATAACACCAAGGTCAACAACGTTTTCAACTCGGGCTAACGAATTATTGTCAAGGAAGTACGTGTTATGTGAGATCATGCATTTTCGGAAAAAACTAATAACCTGGCACTTAGCAATGCTGACAGAGAGCTTATTTTCATTGCACAAATGATCAAGTGAATTAAGCTTAGATTGGAGAAAGAGTGCGTCGGATTTAGATTTAATGATGTGATAGACTTTGAGATCGCCGGCATAAAGTAAATGAGGTATATTTGCTAAGACGTCAGATAGGTCGGAAATAAATATATTATATTTTTCGCTAAAATTCCTTGAAATTTTACCAATTGTGTTCGATTGCGAAGGTAGGAAGTCACCCAGCTATGCAAAGATCCGGCAAGTCCAAATTTCTGAAGCTTTGAAATTAAGGTAGGGTGGTCAACTCTGTCAAAAGCTTTACTGAAGTCTGTATAGACTGCGTCAATTTGGTATCCTTTCTCTGTTTTACCCAGAACGTCTGAGATTAGGACTGTCAAATTCGTGGTAGTTGAGCGACCTTTTCTAAAACCATGCTGTTGCTCGTTCAGACGGAAGTCAACTAGTGGGGAAAGTTTATCGTAGACAATCTTTTCAAAAAGTTTCGGAATTGAAGATAAAATGGCAATGCCCCTATAATATCCGATACAGCGTTTATCACCATTTTTGAAGATGGGTGTGACATACGAAAGTTTCCAACAGGATGGGAAAACTCCAGACGAAAGAGATCTGTTGAAAAAAATTTGCAAGGGAGTTATAAGCTGATCTACACACTTGCGCAAGAAAGTTGGAGGAAGGACATCGGGCCCAGGGCCTTTGTTGCAGTCAAGTTCCAAAATAGCTTTATGTATTTCATCATATGAAATTTCTATGTGGCTGACCAAAGCTGTTGGAGCGGAACGAGAGTAAGAAAGGTGTGAGTTTGGTGGGTCTGATGCATTAAAAACAGTCTGGAAACTATCTGCAAATAAATCACAAATCTCACTAGAAGAGGAAGAAGTGATATTATTAAAGAACATCGACGATGGATAACCAGTAGTTTTTCGCTTCACATTTACAAAATCATAAAAAATTTTCGGGTCGCGGATTATATTTTCGCTGGTAGTCTTAATGTAGTTGGCATAAGCCTCGTGAGACTTTGTTAAAAACTGCTTAGCAATTTCATTATATTCTTCCTGAATAGCCGAACTAATGTCAATATTGTTTTTAATCCGCTTATAAAGTTTGTTCTTACGATTTCGCAAATGCCTAAGGTCCCTATCAAGCCATGACTCTGACAGTTTATTCTTTTTTTTTTTTTAAATTTGGTACATATCTTTCAACGGCGTCAAATATTTTGTTGTAAAAAGTGGGAATGGCTTCCTCAAGGTCTAACGTTGAAAGAATGTTCGTCCAATCTATAAAGTCAAGAAAATGGTGAATGCTTTCATAATTAGCATTACGAAAGTCATATACAATTGAGTGATTGCACGTTCTTAAGTAAATAGAATCAGGAGTGGCAAGTTCAACTGAGAGTGCTGTGTGGTGCGAACTATTACAAAAAAGATGTTCTATGTCATTGGTTGAACTTACCACTACTTCGTCATAAGCGTTAGTGAACACAATATCTAACCAATTACCGTTTTGGTTGGGAGCCGGGCAAACTTGCTGCAAATCATTGCCATAGAAGGTGATCATAAGGTTGATGCAGAGGCAGCTCAATTTCACTTAGGCCAATGACAAACACGGCGGTTCCAGCGAGGCGTTTCCCGAGAGGAAAACCGAGTCGGTTTAGTCGTGCTTTTATTTAGCATTGTGATGACACACACCGCGGTTTGGACGCCTCTCGGTTTTGTAGTGCAAAACTTAGCCGACTCGGTTTTCCTCTCGGGAAACGCCTCGCTGGAACCGCCGTGTTTGTCATTGGCCTTAATTAGAAAAACGTTAATTAAAATACAACCCCACAAAGAGCATTCACAACTTTTCCTTGCGGTACATCTTGTGTTTGGAGTATCGAATACATAATCATCAAAAATAGACACCAACTTTTTAAGTGCTAAAATTCGAAATTCCACGCGATGATATTCAAACCAAATAAATCCAGTCTACAATTTCAATTCACACATTCCAAGTGTCACCTTAAAATAACTTATCATATGATTTTCATTTTCTCTAAATCACTTCCGTGACCAAATTAGTGACAACAGTCAAAACAACAAACACAACAGCCATCGATATATTCAGTCAGTCAACCGTTCTACCAATTCATTCAAAAACATGTTAAAAACTCTATTTAACAGCATTATCAGACTGACGTTCAAGAACATTTGACTGCATAGGTAGAGACAAAAAAATAATGAGGACAAGGCTAAATGAAAAATTCGAGAAAAATTGCGCTTTTAAGTCTACTCCTGTATGCACTTCGGACAAAGTCTCTCTGGCCGCTCCTTTTGTGCATTGATGTTCAGTACATCTATTTGGTAACTGGCTGTTCTGCGGACAGATAGTTGGTTAGCTTTTCTAGTCCTTCCTGGATACGACCGTTTGCTGTTGAGTAGCTTTAGCTATCTCTATGGTCAGTGCACACAGGCTGACCAAGTCTAATTGTAAATTAAAGTCACGAGCTGGTCAATACTAGCTTTAGCAGTAGCGAGATCTTGGCCCTAGATACTGTTTGACGTAGCAATTATCTCGAAAGTGTTCTAATTGCAATCGACATTGCGAAAGAAATTCAACACCATAAACAGAGCGTTGAGTGTCAAGCATTGGTCAAATTGTTTGAAGTGTTTGGAGACGGTCAGATGGCGAGATGTTTGGCGTTTCAATTATTTTATTATTGTCGTTTGTTCATTGATTTCGATCAAATAAAATCAATCAGTTGGTTTTTGTGTCTACTAAGATAGTTAAAATTTAGATCTGGCGATTTGAGTGAGAATGTTATTTAAATCCACTATTAAAAAAGTTAACTGACTAGAACTCAATGAATGCATTGTAAAAAAAATTTAAATTTGACTCCATTTGTAGATAATCGGTCCTCCCATTGATAAGATAAAGATATAAATCTGATTTGTATGGAATGGTCAATTAGTGAGAGCGATGAATTTATACTAAATAGTATCATGCTGCTGCACAAGTTCATTCATCAACAAATTGGCCAACTCATTGATGTGAGCTACGAAAGTGATTCTCTGGGAACCAAATTTGTTTTTTGTGTAAGATAACTTTTTCATCTGGTTAATTAAGACCAATCAATAGTTGCTTGTGAACCAAAATGGTTTACAATTATTAGTACGTCGCTCTTCATTTGTTCAGACGACTATTCATTAATAAAATCAATTCACTTGAGTATTAGGTGCTCATAGATGAATAGAATTGAATTTTCACGCTGAAATTTAAAAGTTTCTTAGTTGTTTCGCGCTGAACTTCACGCTGAGCTCCAAAAGTTTTTTAGTTGTTTCGCAAAGATATTTGCTGTTTAGTTCAATGCTAAAAGGTAAACGGATAGCCAGATTGGGATCCGCTCTCGCATTATTTCAACCCCATTGTGCTTGCTCACCTATCGGAGCCCACAAACTGTAGAAATCAACACAACTTTAGGGTTGGTATGACTACACTTTCCTCGTTTTATACGCAGTATTTCCTCGTCATATGCTGAAATTGTGCAGAGACTCACTATGCAGCACCAATTTCGCGATCGATTCTGGTCTGACCCAGGCAATCGTGGACTCGAGGCTGCTCCTCAAACTTGTGAACTGATTGCGTTGTATTGAGCATCTTCGTAGTCGTTTCCGAGCGTGTAAGTTTTTCTGTTTTGCGTTTCCAATATCAACACCGTGCGGTAGCTACAAGCCATGCGCAAGACACTTCTACCAACTGAAGACCATGGTTCAACAGCCACCGTTTCACTCTTAGCTTGTTGTCTGAGTTGGTTACACTCAGTTGTTTTAGCAGTTATTACCACTGCCACGTCATCAGCGTAACGCACCAGAAAACATCCGTTGGCATTTCCAAGCGCAGCAGTCCAGACGTAAACTATGTCTGAGGTCAGGTTTATGGATCGACTCTTGCGCTAAATACTTTCGACATCGAGCGCCCTCGTCGATGCCGAACAGTAGCCATTGGCTCCTAAAATAGTCCTGCGTCATGACAAATAAGTAGACAGGATTGTGTAAACAATTTTAAACGGTTCAAAGAACGTATGACCACCGCGCTGAGTTGGCATTTTGCATATCAAGCGTCACCAGCAGAACTACCGGTTTAGCATTGTGACATATCTTCTCTATCGTAGCAGCTGTTCCAAAAACCTTAAAAATGTAACGATAATTGAGTGTACCTTTGGGATTCTGTGCTGCCTGATACTTATAGTTCACCAGCTGATCTTATCGCTGATTGTACCCACTGCTTGAGTAACCCTTAAGGAAACTTGCCTGCAAAGCTCAGTAAACAAAGCGGGCGGTATGTTAACATATTCCACTGGTTTCCGTTTTCCTTATCTAAGGACTGTTCCAGTAAAAGGACTGTCCCACATAAAATGAAACCTATTAAGTTTAACTCCTAAAGATATTCAGAAACTTTATTAGTAAACGTTAGTGTCACTTCGAGTGAACATTTGAATTTTTCAATTGAGACCCGACAGTAAATTTTTCATCGAGGCCTCATTAACGATTTCATATGATTTTTTCCATTTTTTTTTAAAGTCAGATACATTTTGAGCTTGTTTCGTACGAGCCCAGTATCGTTCTAAGTTCAGGACAATTTGGTGGGCTAGCCTCCTTGGGGACAAAAGTGACGTGGCTGTTTTCATACGACTCCAGCGTTTTCTTAGCATAATGACTCGATACTAGGTCTAACCAAAACAACAAGGACTCTTTATGTGTATTAATCAAAGGCTACAAACGCTTCAGCGAACATTCTTTGATGTAAACTTGGGCATTGATTGTGCCTTCCGCTATAAAAAAATATCGCTCCTTAGACCACATCGACGAATTGCCGGCCACACCATATGCTGTTTTTTAAATTTACTGGTTTTCTTCGACTGAAATACTTCTTTCACTGCTGCCTTTGCTTTAGCAGTGTAAAATTCATGGCCAAGAATCTGTCTGAAGTCCGCTTTGACATGGCTCGTCATCTAAAATGACACAATCGAATTTCGTTCCATATTGTTCGTATAATTTTCGAGCCCTCGTTCTTGCTAATTTCTCCTTTTCCTCAGATCGATCTGGAGCTTTTTGTAACTTATATGATCTCAAGTTGTAACGTTTCTTCATTCGATCGACCGTTGATTTTGCTGTACTAGCAGCTACTGCCATATTTCGAACGGACATTTTGGGTTTGGTCTCCAACTTTCTTAGATAATGCCTTGTCTATGCTTCCAGATTTTCTAACTGATCCTTTTATCCTTGTAACAGCTAGTCTCTTTCGATAATTCGCTATTACTCGTTTGACCGTTAAAAGTGACGTTTTAATGACCTTAGCAATCTTTGAAAACTTGATTTCCGAATGTTCCACGTATTTGAAAATACTTTTTCTTGTTTCGACTCCATGTTGCCAGCTAAAACGCTTCTGGATGAATGAATACTAATATAGTTTTCTGTCTTTTATATAGAAGGTAACCAAATGGCTTAAAAATCTGGAGCAGGTATACACACGGAAATATTCACTAAGATAAAAACTTCAAATTTTTGGTGGGACAGCTCTTATGAGTGCGAAACGAGCCACTTTCCACTGCAACAGAAAGACCGCCACCACCGAACATGAATTAAATAAATAAATTAGTACTTCCGACTCACTTATTCTAGTTTCTCATTTTGGCTAACGCGTTGTTGGACTCCTCATTCATGAATGAACGACCATACGCTTCGCTGATGGTGGCAATACGCCTCACAATTTATGCGTCCATATGAGTGTTAGATTGTATACAGCCGAATCCACCCCCTGGTCTGATAACCGTGGCCTTAACTGTTTCATGGTCCACGGCAGCTAGAACAGGTGAATCTTCCTCCATTATGCACGAATTTAGCGATGCCACAATATCTTCTGTTTGGGCTTGTTGCGTTCCAGGTAAGCGTTTTGTTTCAGAATGATCGGTGCTACTTCTGTCTGCTCTCAGCGTTATAAAAAGTGATGCAGTTGTGATCACCATCTGTGTAGTTCTTCATTACCATCCAATCACTTAGGAAGGGTGCCAGTCTTTTCGATGCCATGATGATATCAAAAATAGATCCATCAGCACCGGGCCTTCCGTGTATTGGCGCGGAGCCCTTGTTTAGCACCAATAAGCTCCATTTCGGTAAACTGGAGCTGGAGTACGCTAGTAGACTCCCTGCTAAGCGAACTGCAACAAGAAGACTGTTGACTGCAGCACTTTTTCGCTCGAGTCAAGGTACAGCTTTTATGGAACTCTGGTAAGACGAAAACCTTTTTTTTACCAAGAAAAGAAAACTAGAAAGATTAGTACTTCCAAAAATGGAGTGTGTAACTCCTCAACTTTCAGATAATGTCAAATATCTAGGGATAATCTTTGACAATAAATTTCTCTAGACGCACCATGTAGAGCTTACTCGAGCTTTCGCCACCACATGAAGTCTGATGACTTATGTAGTTATGTGGATCTACTTAACACTCACAAGCCGACGATCACGTACGCGTTGGTGGCGTGGTGCACTGTTCTAAAGCTCTTGGCTGCTCGCAAAAAATTAGCTACAATGAAAAGAACTGAAATGTGGCCCGAAAATAACCCTTTTCCCTATATAATTTATCCTAGATTTTGTTAAGAGAACCGGTCTTACGTCCATTGATAAAATCAGGTTCAATAGTCTGCAGTCTAAGCAAGAAAATTGGCTCGTATGAGTGGGGACTATTCGGCTTGAAAAATAAAGACTAGAAAAGTCTAAACTCTATTAAAAGTCTACTAGGCATTGGACAGATACGTTTAAACAGACCCTGTCTTCAGTGGAGTGATAACGCGCTAAAAAAAATGCTGTGGATACTAAACTTTACTACTAACATTAAATCGGGACTACTGCGACCGTTGGACTAAATCCTATCACTAGTTGTTGCGCCGTCGATCATGATGAATGGTTAATTTATGTCATAAGCGGCATAGAATACTTGAGCTAGAAAACATTTTTTTAGCGTCCACTTCTTATTATAGACTTACGGTGGAAAAACATACGGGGTAAAAGTTCATTGTTTTCATCGTTGTCGCAAAAAGGATTTTGGCCGTAAATTCATCATCGAAAACGGTGTCCATTTTAATTCTGCCTTACGACCGCCGAGACAGTTAATTTGAAAACTAATGTTTTGATGAATGCTACTGTGTCTTTAAAAGGTGCTTGTAACCTCGGCTAAAACGCACCGGTTTATAACGAACCCTCGTATGTAATTAACCAACTTAACAGGTCCCATCTAATTTTCACTATTTTCCTTAGAAATAGTACTGGTTATAATGAACTCAAAAGCTTGAGTAGCCTAGTGGGTAGAGCACTGGCTTCTTGCGTGTGGGGTCCCTGGTTCAAATCCAGGTTCGGACGAGGGTCCGCGCACCAAGCTTTGAGTTCACCTAGCTCTGATTAGGTACCTGATTTAAATCAGGGGTAAAGTGAGTCGTGGAACTAATCACTCCACACTCGTATCCACAATGATTAAAAAAATTGTAATGAAGCTCTCTACCAGCTTCAACCCCTAGACCCGTACAAGGGTTGTCGTGGGATTGCTTTACTTTTTTATAATGAACTCGGCTATAACGAACATTCGTATATAGTGAAAGAAATGTTCGCACAATTGGGTCATCATTATCGGATAGAACGAACTTCTGAGAAAACATCATTATCGGATATAACGAACTTCTAGTCAAACAATTAGGGTAATATCCACATATCAATAATTCAGCGCTAGTTCATATGCTTGCGTAATTTGGGATTTCCCATTATGCATAGTTGGACTTCAGATTTCAAATGGCTATCGGTAATTTTCGCATTTCTGAATTGATTTGGCAGCTCGCAGTTGATATCGCCGTTGTGTTAGTGTTATTTCTTCGTGATCGCCTGTTTTTTTTTACAGTGGAACCAAATACATACATAGTATGAGTGAAAAGCAAAAGGTATTTTCCCTAAAAGAAAAAAGTTAACATAATCCGCGAAATTCAAAGTGGAAAAAAACAAAGCGATAAGTGGCGTGAAAAAAATATAAGCAAGTTGAAAATTGCGACAATGTGGAAAAAGAAGGACGAGTTGCTTTTTGCCTTTGAAAGTGTGAATGGTGGGACAAAAAAAAAATGCGTAAATCGTTTCATGATGATGTGGATAAATTACTCCTAAAATGGTTCACACAACACAGATTGTGTAATGTAACAATTAGTGGGGCTGTTTTAAGGGCAAAAACGGAAGAATTTGGTCGAAAAATTATGGACGAATTTGTCTGCAGTGAAGGCTGGATTGATAAGTGGAAGACACGCCATAATGCTTGTAGCAGCAAAATTGTTGGTGAATCCGGATCCGTAGATACAAATGTTGTGAGCAATTGGATAAGCACTGTTTGGCCTACAATTAAAGAGAGGTTTGGCGATAATGACATTTTTAACGCTGACGAAGCCGGTATTTTCTACAAGTTGACTCCCGATAAAACTTTAAAATTTAAAGGCGAACAGTGCCACGGTGGCGAATTGGCGAAGGAAAAGGTTACTGTTTTAGTGTGTGCCAACATGTCCGGCACGAAAAATCGAAAACTAATCGTTATCTGGAAGTCACAAAGACCCCGGTGTTTCAAAAACATTAAAAGGTTACCTGTTGATTATTGTGCTAATAATCGAGCTTGGATGATATCCGCAATTTTCATCAATTATGTACGCAAATAGGACCAAGAGCTAACGAAGAAAAAACGAAAAATCGCACTAATAGTTGATAACTGTCCTGCGCATCCATAAATTGGGCAGCTGAATTCCTTAAAGCTGGTGTTTATGCCACCGAACACCAGTTCAAAATTACAGCCCATGGATCAGGGTGTCATCCGTTCGTTGAAAAGTCATTGTTCAAAGCATTGATTCTGGTACACGCTATTAGCGACCAACAGTAACGATCAATTTGATGAGGAGGATTTGTTACCACTTAATGAATGGTTATTAAGAAGCATTCAAGGCAGCAGTACATATGAATAACCTCAAGATTTCCATGTCCCATTGGATTACCTCACTGCGGATGACAGTCTTTTAACCTCGACATTTTTAACAGATGAAGAGTTAGTTGCTGATATTCAAGCCATGGAAAATAATGGAAGCTCTGATACTGAAACTGAGGACGAGTTGACTGAAGGTCCAGTTGCAACTACTACATTAATAGTGCATAAACCAACAGAGGTTCATCGATTTTTCCAGTCTCATGATGTACCATAAAATATTTTACATAATTTGGTAGAAATTAAAAAAACTCTAGCGCACCTGAACCGCTAGAAACACTAATGTTCGAAGAACAGTAGAAGAATCGTGCAGGTTTTGAGTGCATATTCCACCACATGAGCTGCTTATTACGGCCAAACTGTTTCAAATGCCACGTTTGACTTTGGTGTCAAGAATGCATTATAACTCATATGGTAGAAGGTTTCAGATATTACCACTGGCATGAATTTCAACGTTTATGAGAGCAAAACACGGGTTAATTATATTCGTTATCAGTTGCTTATTTCACAAAATTTTGAAAGCAGCATCTCATATAACATCAATGAAAAAAAGGCTCAGTACCTGCAGCACTGTAACTGAAGTTGGTGTTTGGGGCTGCGATCCGAAAAATTTGCAGAACTTTGGGAATTGAAACATCGGTTATTTATTTTCATTGTAAACGTTTTCGGTATGAATACTAACTGTAAGCATTTATTGATACAAAAGTAGCACAACCGACTCGTGCTGGCAACCTTTCGCCAGTATCAAAGCCAAGAATATATCACATCTGCTTCACGTTGTTATATTACATTCGAAGTTATAGGAGTATAAAGAAATTTAGGGTTACCTGCAGCGAGTTTTTTCAAATAATCAAAAGCTTAATATTTGCTGTTTATTGTCACTACAACACCATTACCAATTGAAAATTCTACGATAAAACCGCTTAATAAAGATATTGCAAACAAACACAAAACCAACAATAGTTGACAACCCTATCGTGGCTTTTCAACCAAATTTGGCCTGAATAATGTTTATAATAGGTTCCATTAATTGTATGAAATTCGTATTGATTTCATAACTGCACTGGAAGCTATAGGGCAAAAAGCTTTGATTTCCTGAGCGAATTTTCAAAACCAAAGACACAAAAATTACCATGGCTGGCAGCACCAATCTAATTTTTCAACCAAATTTCTATCAAACAGAGTTCAGAGTAAAGTTCAGCTACTGTGTCAATTTCATGAAAATCTGGTAACTTATTCACATTTCATAGGGCAAAAAGCAGTTTTTTTCTTTGTAATTTTTCAAGATGGCACCACTGGCACATTGTTGCCCACAATTCAAAATCGCTTCTATCAGACTTGGTCGTACCTAAGTTCAATGCATTCTGTAAATTTCAGCTGGATCTGATTATTGGTTCGTGAGTTCCCGTGAACATAAGTTTTTGATGCTAAAAATATAGGTTAACTGGGAAAGGGCTAACGTTCTTGTCCGACATGAAATTTCCAAAGTTTTACTTGGAACGTGTAGATAAAGCATAAGATTTATATACAGATTGGTTTTATTGTAAGAAACGGACATATTTTAGGATATTTGATGGTTTGAATGTTTTCACTTCCAAATTTTTATTTTTTCAAATTTAAGACACCAAAATTATCATAGCTGGCAGCTCCAACCGAATTTTTCAACCAAATTTCTACCAAACGTGGCTTGAAGTAAGGTCCAGCTACTGTATGAATTTCGTCAAAATCGAACGATTGAATCAGAATTTATAGGGCTAAAAGCAGTTATCTTTTTTAGTGATTTTTCAAGATGGCACCAATGGCACAGAATCGCCCGCATTTCAAAATCACTTCTATCAGACCTGGTCCTACATAAGGCCAATACAGTCTGCAAATTTCAATTAATTCTGCTTATCGGATCGTAGAAGTTTGTGATGCTAAAAATATAGGTAAATTGGGCAAGGGTTACCAGGCGTGCCCATTATACCATATGACCTTTTTTTTGTCTATGTAAACAAAGCACAGGATTTACATATGAGTGGCTTTTCTTTGAAGAGGCGGCATTTTTTCAAGAGAGACGATGATTTGGAGGTTTTCACTTTCAGTGCCTGCCCTAGCTACAGGGTTCCCAGCACGCTCATTAAAAGCTACACAAATCTACAACTAAATAATACCAATATGTCCTGAAAATTTTGTAATAATTGAATAGCTCTGTCAAAAGTTATCGCAATTTAAAAAAATTCAAGTTTTCCCGTTCTCTTTTAGGCACCCAGCGCACACATGGGGTTAAAAAATTCCAAAACATTATCCGATTCACATGTAAAATACGATCGAAATTTATTTCGTCAACTTTACTTTTGCAAAAATTATTTGTGTACGGAATAATAGGTATATTAAAAATATCACTAAAATGGCCGCCGGCGCCAAAGGGTTAAAGATTATTAACTTTTTGTGAGACCTGGCACTATTCTGCATATACACCAACAATGTGTCCTGAAAATTTCAGTTCAATCGAATGGCGCGTTCCTGAGATTTTTTCACTGAAATTTTTTGATTATATATATAAATATATATATATATCTATATATATATATATATATATATATATATATATATATATATATATATATATATATATATATATATATATATATATATATATATATATATATATATATATATATATATATATATAGAAATATGAATTTTTGGCCAAAGTGATTTTAATACTAATGTTCTTCTTCGAACATTAGTAAAAAAAAAATAGCAGACTATTTTAAGTAACGAATTTACGTATTCATGGACATTTGATATTATATTTCGAATTAATTGGAAATGGAGTTTGCGTTTTGGTATTATCTTGAAGTACATACATACATACATATATATTTTGTTCATTAATGAAAATATTATTATTTTGCTTTAAATAAACTTACGGAAAAATTTTTTCGTGGTTTTTAGTTATTTGGATATAACGAGCTTCGGTTATAACGAACCAATGCTCACGGTCCCTAGAGGTTCCTTATAACCGAGGTTAACTGTATATATAAAATAGTCTGCATATTATTTATTGAACATTATTTTACTATAAGCTATAATCGCAAATGCCTTTATGTTTCAAGAAATTAGAAAACACTTAAAATATACTTTTTACACTACCACTCCCGAAAAAAACTACATTAAATTTCATCCACCCAACAAAAGTCCTTCAACTATACACTACTGTATCCAACAATTTCCAACTAAGAAGCATCTAATTTCTCTCTTGTTTCAGACTTATACATCGGGACACACGACCATCGCCACTGATACACTGTCGCATGCTGAACGGGAAACATCAAATTTTACAATTGCAAACACCAGATCATCGGTCAGAAGCTAGACTTCGTATCGATCCAAAGGTCCTTGTGTTCGTCGAAACGACATACTCTCGCCTAGGACGTGACATTGCCGAACTATTAGTTTACAATCGGATAAAGTAAGTATGGCCCACCAGGAGTCAACCAACGTGTTATTGTCCATAGCAGTAGAATACAACCACTCCCTGGTCTTTCCAGGATTCTTTGTATGCTTATAGAGCTTTGCATACTATAGTTAAGTAGACCAGAAGTCTCTGGTACTAAGTGCCCAGCACTACACATGTGAGGGTGACATTTGGTCAAGCAAACTTGTGGTGATGGAAAAGATAATAGTATGTATCTACGTAGATACATGTAATGATGAAATAAATGCGTATGCAGTTTCACAGCTTTTCGCAGGGACTCCGAAATGTTTTTGTTACTGGGAAGATAATGGGATATGGGATTTTAGGATTTTAAATATTTGTTTCTCTTGCGAACTATACTTCTGAATAATATGTAAGATTATATTTTAACTGTTTCTTACCATAAAATATCAGACAAAAATTAGCCAAGTGTATTAATTTGCACTTTCGATTATATACATGGAAACATCAAACTTTAAACTGTCAGTATATTTCAAAGTTTCAAGAAATTGCAAAATCGTGATTTCTAATTTCAAAAAGTTTCCTTTCTTAGCCTTTGATACAAATAATCTTCCCACAAATTTTTTTTACAATCAAACCTTATGCGACAAATCGTATTCAACAAGACCTTCACAGTAAAAAAAAGTCCCTCGGAGCAAGTAAACTTAATCTTTCACTATGATAAAGTTTCACTCTCCATCCGCCTACAATTTATGAACGTATAGAATGACAAATGACTATTGGACGCATAAGTAGGTCGTGCACTCGAGTATGAAGCTAATTTTAGATAATTTATATCCCGAAACCTCAAAATTATAGCTTTCTAGTTTTATGGAGTGACAGCGGTTAGAATTGTCGCTTGTTATTTCGACCGTAACTGGAGACTAATGAGTGATTGCACTGTAGTATTTGTACTAATGCTTGCTGCTCACTGAATATGCACGTTCTTCTATATCCAAATATAGACGACAGTAAAGAGGTCTACAGAAAAAATAAGCTAAGGACATTTGTTCGAATAGGTATGCACGAAGTGTATGTTTATGTGCATATTTACTTTTTCTTTTGCAAATCGCTTTGGGCATATGTGAAATGTTTCAGTTTTAGTCAACAAAGTTTTAGATTTCAGTTGTCCAAAGGGATGTGACCTTATTTTCGAATTTTGTCTTTCGACATGTTGCAGAGTTCTATGCTGGGCTAAGTGACCTGCTAGGAAAAAGTTGAAATGCGACAGTTTCGAACTTTGTTTTTATTGAACAAGTTTTGAAAAGTGCTTTACGTGCCAGTTACGGACAAGTATTATATTAAAAATAAACGCAAAGGTAAAATTGACGGAAACCGTTCGGATATATTTTTAGTTCTTCCATTTTTGATTTTGTAAGCACTTAAGGTTGTTAACTATATTCAAAAAACAAGATTTTCCGTACTTTATCTTTTGGAATTTAGTATTTGTGTTTTTTATTTTTATTACCAACTTAGTTGAGCTCAAATTCCTACATTTAGGGACTAGATTATCATTTTCATTCACACCATAGCATCTCATACACAATTTCTTTATGTATTAGAATTTTGATAGCTGATCAAAGCTATTACTGTGTTAAAGCTTTTACTGTTTATTTAAATTACCATGAGCATGCGTTGAATTATCCTTGCTATTTACTTCTAAGTTTTTTCTAGTATTTTTGGGCACCTTAGCTCCTTAAACTTCTCAATATCCAAAGTATGTGTGCGTGCTAAGAGAGTCTGTGCTAAGAGAGAAGTGCTTAGTATACTTAAAATGGACTGAAAATATTTTTTTCCTTTGGAGCTTCCTGCTGGCTTAATCAACTTAGTCAATTTAAGCAAATTATCAAATTACTCATTATAAAAATTTATGCTAGATATAGATCACTAAGGCATCTCAATATAATATCAACTTGGACAGCACTTATGGCAAAATCGCATCTTTAGTGCAAACGAAAAAGCAAACTCTGCTTACTAGATACTCCAGAAACTTTAACCGACGAAAAATCTCAGTTTTAAGTACTCTCACGAAAAGTATAAGGACATATTTTTCAATATGCAGTTTTAGTGTTTATTTTAAAAAAAATTACTCGTATGGCTGTACCCAATATCATGTTTGTGATTCAGCCGGGTTTATAGATTATTTTAGAGATATTTTCAATATTGAAATATAGCACCGATTGTGGAATATTCTGTCTCACATTGTTTCGGTCCTGAAAATTTTCGCTGTCATAACTATACTAGTTTCTTCGTTCCTGGTTTCATTGCCGATGATTTATGAATATTTATTCAATATGCCAAGGCATGTTAACTGATATCCACGCGAACATATAAAATAACCATTAAAATTTATAATAATAACATAGCTAATATAGCACCAATAATAAAAAAAATGAGCTCCTAACCTTGTTGGGAGTCAACCGAAAAATAACAACAAAACAGGCTTCATTGATATAAGCCAATTGTTGTTTCACGATATTTTGATTTCCAAGCTACAGCAATTCGGAATTGCCGGATCTCTACTAAAATGGCTTAGCTCTTACCTTCACAACCGCTCAAAACATGTGAAATTCCAAGGGCTTATTTCTAAAAAAAATCATGTCAATTCAGGTGTACCTCAAGATAGCCATCTTGGCCCTTTACTTTTTAATATTTTTATATCAGACTTGTCAGATGTTTTATCTGATGTACCTCATCTACTCTATGCGGACGACCTGAAAATTTATTATACTATAAAGACGCCTTCAGATGCCAGCTTTTTTAATTAAAACTACATTCCCTCGAACATTGGTGCAGCGTGAATAACCTACCTCTCAACATCGCAAAATGTCATGCGATTAGCTTTTCTAGAAAAAGTACGCGCGAACACTATACGTACCTTTTAAACAATACGGCACTTAGTAGAGTGGACAATATTTTAGACCTCGGTGTGGTGCTGGATGAAAAACTCCGCTTTAATTTTCATTACGACAAAATAATCTCTCAACCAAGTAAACGACTTGGCTTCATTAAGCGACGCGCCAGGGAGTTTCAGAACCTTTAGGTTACAAAATCACTATACACCGCGCTCGTTCGCCCTCTTCTTGAGTATGCTTGCATTATCTGGAACCCAAGTTTCGAAATTCACAGCCAGAGATTTGAATCTATTCAGAAGCAATTCTTGCTATTCGCTCTTAGAGGTCTTTACTATCCAGGTGATTTTAGCAATTTACCGTCGTATGAATTTCGCCTTAGACTTCTAAACTTATTACTTCTGGCATCCAGAAGATTAATGTTATATGCCTGCTTCAGTTTCGATGTCATTAGAGACGCTGTTAAAGTCAACTGTATACAGGAAAGATTTGTGCTTAATCAACCCGTGAGTGTCACTAGATTCCGACGAATGCTAGTTGAATAAAAGCATAGCACTGCATATGCTGATAATGAGCCAATTAACAGATGCTGCAAAATATTCAACAATATGAGCCAACACTTTTCCCCCACGATATCCAAAGTGTCCTTTAAAAATAGAGTTACCAAGGCTCTCTTATCCTACCCTCTCTAGTCTACCGGCCTAGTATATTCTTATGACTTAGGACTATTTTTATAATTGTTTAATTAGATAATTATTTAATTTCGTTTTGCGTTTTGCGTGTTTAATATTGTGACCTACATGTAAATTAGCTTTATGTTAGCTACATGTAAATTAGCTTTATTTATCGAATGTTTATTTATTTATATCATATTTATTTGTATTTTATACCTATTTTGAACCTGTTTTTTTTTTTGTTTAAATTTGTCTAGTTTTCTTTTCTTTTTGATGTTTTATATTTATTTCATTTATATGTATTATTATTATACCTTGTTTGGTAAATAAATAAATAGATAAATAAATTTTCCATAAACTGCACATTGTTTGCAACATATCGAGAGTTTTTTGAAAATATTCAATTCCTGCAAAAACCATAATCATCTGAAATGTTTATCTAAAAAAGATAAATCCAATTAAATGACCCCGAAAATGAAATGATGATAAAATATATACAGACTTTTCATGGAATCAAAATTACCGATAAATGAACCGATTTAACTTTCGAAATCGGCTTCGTGTCCACAGAGTAAACCCTCTAATAGTATAATCGATATATCTGCCTGCGGAGTATAATGCAGCACTTAATCCTGCAACTATTTTGGCATACATTGGTACGGATTCTCAGAGTTGCTATGCTTTTCTATTCTAGCATCTACAGTCGTTTGATATCTTTGGTTGAAGCGAAGATTGGGCATCAAGGAGTCAGTGGAGCTTGAGAACCCCATCCCAATACTGCGGTGACCAAGGGATCTTGACTCGTAGTATCCTGGTTCTCAAACCGTGATAGCAACTTTTGAAGCAGTACTTGCAAGAGAGAAGCCAAACGAGAGAAAGCGAAGCAAGACGCCAAGGACTCAGGGTAGAAGTGCATGTAAATCAAAAAAGCTTAAACTCGCTGAACTCTTTTCGTTATGTCAGGAAAAGTAATTTTATCCATTGTCGGCCACCTGACGAGACAGCCGTAGTAAGAATCGGTCTTGCTATCGCCGTGTAAATCCAGAATGTCAAAGCAGAATGTTAAAGTCACATTTTACCCAGCATGTTTTTCTGACGTTAACTGAACTAAAAATCGGTTTTAATGACATTGGTGCCAAGACCTACAGTGTTCGCCCACTCATCAACCAGCCGCAAAGCAGGCTCGATGAGCTAGACAAGCGTATGCGGGAACCTACTGTGTCTATGATCGCACTGTCAATTGCATAGGTCACAAACATGAGTGTCCAGCAAAGTAAAGCAATTCCACTACAAATCTTAAAATCTTAGCAAAAAGTTTTAATCATAAATTGACAATCATTAAACACGAGCGTAGGATGATTTGCTCCAAGACTTCTCTCCAACCTATTTCAAATTGTAATATTCATTAGGCTCCACAAGCAAAGAAAAAACACCTTTTTGGCGTGTGCCGCTGTGAACCTTCTTTCTAATTTACACTCTCACCCATTCCTTTTATGTAAACTTTTGCTCAGACATGCTGAAGGCTGCCCATAATAGTTGTTGTATGCTCGTTATTGAAGGTGTCCTCTATGTCTGTAAAGATTCCTAAGACATACTCTTTACAACGGAGTATATTTTCTAGATAAAGAACTACTTTAGGGAGATCCGGGTCTTTAACTGTTTAGGGCTTTCCTTAATCAGGAAATCTAAAAGTCTTTGGAGGAGGAAAGAAGTCAGACTAATTCGCTTGTAGTCTTTTGAATACGAATCGTTCTTTTTACCTGCGATTTCACCTTTGTAAATTAGTATAAACTCGGATATGATAAGCATTCTAGTCCTCTGGGGCATGGCAGCCAAAATTTCATCCGAAGGTGTCAATGGCGCAGTCTTTTTTGTGCCTGGTCACAGCTTCACTTATTTCCTTTACCTCATGAGCTTTCTCGCATGTACTTGTGGAAGTTGAGTCATCCAAACAGCCTGGGAGGTGAGTATCTACGAGGATCTTCAACGCTCAGGTGCTGTTACTAGTCCATTCCGCACGTGACTTGCAAAGTACAGATAATGTTCTTAGCCAGCTGTTTTCTAGGTCTCACCGTTTCTGATGTGTTCTCCATTTTGTAGCACAGCTTTTTACAGAAGCTCCCCTGGCTTGTATATAAACAATCTGCAAATCGTATTTCCGATTTGTAGAGTACTTGCGCTTATCTCTTGCGATGACCCGAATCTCTGGAACGTTCAAAGGTATACCTTTGTGTGTGATATATTTATTGCTTTCTGCTATTATTGTATATATTTTTATCAGCTTCCTGTTTAAGTATCCCCCAGTTAGTACTTGGGGCTACGAAAAAGCCAAGTATTTCAGGTTGAACTAAAATTCAGAGTGAATTTGATGCATCAAAGATCACAGAATAACGGGCCTTCAAAGAACATTTGCTTCCCTACCAATTGTTTATTACACCCGTTGTGTACAGTGCTGCCTAGCATTTTTTCGCTCAGAGGTAATCCCTAAGCAGGAACATTACCTTAATTTAGTAGGACTAGACTATGGTTGATAAAAAAAACTGATTAGAAAATGATCTCTTTCATTTATGTCCTTACTGCCCAAAATATTGTAATTCGTACTTACGAGTAGCAATTTATTCTTCCTGAGAGACTCCGAGGCGAGTTCTGTCACCTTCTACAGCGGAGCAGTTGTGTCGTGTACCATACAGGCGTATGCGAAGAGTATTTACTCCTCTTTCTTCTCCTGACACGAATCGACGGTTTGATCATCCGTGTGTGCCGGAGTTAGAAAGAAGGTAAACGTTAATTTTTTTCCGCACCAGTATGACCGTAATGCATTTAGTAAGTGATTTTCACTATAGGATGTCCATTTTCGAGTCATATTCATAGATTTTTGATACAAATTTATAATATTCTCGAGTTTAATTCATAATTTTTCAAATCGAATTTGCAAATTTTCGATATCATTTTGTAAGTTTTCGAGTCAATTTCATAATTTTTTTGAGTCAAATTCATAATTTTTTCGAATTAATTTCGTCGTTTTTTTGAGGCGAATTCATAATTTTTGCACGTCAAGTAATTTATGAATTTTGATACGCAAAATATGAACTCACATATAGAATGTATGAATTTAACTCGAAAAAATTATGAATTTAAGTAGCGAAAATTATGAATTTGACTTCCAAAAATTATGAGTTTTAGTGAAAAAATTTATGAAATGGTATAGAAAATTTCCGAATTTGATTTGAATAGCTATGAATCAAAATATTATGGATTTGTATGAAAAATCTATGAATTTGACTCGAAAATGGTGTATATGAACATTTAAGGAGAGCTGCTCCTTCCTTAAAAATGATGAAAAATTTCAGCGCTGGTAACATTTTTCTAGTGTTTTTTTTTCACTACAACCATCACGTCAAGGCCAACCCCTTGTAAACTTCGTGTTGATCCGATAACTGATTCGGAAGTTACACATACAAAGATTTTTGTTTTACGATCCGAAAACTTCCAAAAAAAAAAGTCAGGAAATTTATTCAACAACATCTTCAACACAATTTATTATTTAATTCTGATTTTTGAAATATATTTATAATATTACATATGAGTCCAAATTAAGCGTCGCTGTAGAGAACGAACAGATGCTCCCCGTTAGAATAATTTAACTTAGATTCAGCCTGATATTCAATAGCCAGTTTTTCCGTTTCCATCCACTTTGACTCTTATTAGCAAAACGTAGTGTCAATATTTTTTTTATCTTCTATCTTTTATCTGCGGAAGGCCACATTGATAGACAAATGATAGATATGTAAGCAATTTTGTGGACACTTGCAACGAAATGTAGCATTCGTTAAAAAATGCGCCCAGCGTGGGGATTCACAATATTAGAAGAGAGTATGAAACAATAATGCGATCCCTCACAAATTTGAAAAAAATACTGTTCTTTTGGTGAATGAATGTTTCTATTGTTTTTGTTTCTGAAAGATCAAATACACTTTTCAGAGGGAAATTCAAAAAGCGTTAGAAGTAAAATACAAGAGGGACTCGGGTCTCGTAAACATTTGTTTGGTATGTCTTTACAACTAATTGTTTGTTGGTTTGCGATCCTAAAATTCAAATTAATTTCATGAATTTCGTAAAATATAACAGGTCATTTATTAACAAATTTAAAAAATTTCAAAATCATCAACCAACAAATTAAAATATTCTAAAAATTGGTATTTGCATTTTTCAGAAGTCTTAAGTATTTGCATTTTTCAGAAGTCTGTCGCGAAAACATAAACCTACTCTGCAATGCATTACATTAGCAATAGACTAAGGCTATAATTGTTCAGGAATATTAATTAAACAAGCCTATAGCTTGCAATTAATCTCATCAAAACTTCAGCCAATCTATATGCTGAGTCGTGCTACTGTTAAGAAAAAAAACCCATACAAAGTCACAAATTCTCGAGTTCAACAAAATAGTAATTCATTGTATAAACAATCAAAAAACGTACATATAAAATTAAATAATCTAACACCTTCGTCATGGAGCAACTGTTTACGATTCTTCATATTCCATTATACCCTGCCATTTCAACTTCATTATCACGCTCGATTTTAAATGGTATTATGGGATTCCAACATCATCATAAACTTCTGACAAGCAAACGACCAAATCCTGTTGTATATAGCAATTCATGGATAATCGTGTGCCACTTTTCTCTTCTACTTTTTTAAATTGCATGTTACGTACATATGACACACAAAGACTCATCTCGCGTATCTTGAATACAGACAATAACCAAAATTTACTAACAACATTTTATGAAAATTACCAGATGTAGTGTGTAGATTTGAATTTAGATTTGTTTTAGATTTATATAAGTATAGTTTTTACATGCAGGAGCTACAAGATACGAACCGAAGCTAAAACGTAAAAATTTAAATTCAGGATCAAAAATATTTTCCTAATTTTTTCATCAACTCACTGCATTGAATTAAACGCCACTTTTTTTCCATTTTAGTTGAAAACCAAAATCACTATACTTGCTACGGTATTTATTTAACATAAGATGTTATTCAGATGAGGCAAGCTGTTTGCGAAATGAAAGCAGCTTGCAACTAATTTATCATTGTTACGATGAGAATGAAAACAACGAAGATCAGACTAGCTATCTGTGCCAGCACCACATTTTAAACATTCTCAAACACATCTATTTGAAACTGCTTACTGCTGCACTTCATTCCAGCTCCGGAATGATGATGTGCTAGATGCAGTATATTATACGCTCATGCAATTATGAAGTACTGTTTTGAGAAGTTGAGCATCTGGAGTACAGTGTGAGTTGTTATAATGTTGACAAGTGAGTCAACGTAGTAGTGATTATAGTTGAATAGTTTGATTTTGATTCAACATTCTAGTGAAATCAAATCAAATCAAATCAATCAAAATCGTAGCAGAAAGTGGCCATCTGTTTTATGATAAACCCTACAAAATCTAATAGCTGCCATTCCATTCAATTCGCTGCTGTCACAGGAGCGAACACTTTTTCGTTTTACCAGGAAGCCAACAAGTTACTATAGGTACCTTTTCTCTAAATTTAATTAAATGGGATCCATTCAAAATCTTGAATTATGTAGATGCATCATTCTCAACGAGTCTTCTCGCGTTTTGGTGCCTGCACTTGCACACTCTTCGTCGAGTTCGAAGAGAACAACAAAAACGACATTTCAACAAGAAGATTAAAGCTTGTAATATACTTCACTGCTTGTACCAAATGCCGCCAAAGCAAACACGCCATCAAGCATAAAATATATTTCTATGCGGATTCGTATAGTGCATTCACTGCCAGTTTCATCAAAATCTTCATCATCAGTTGTGTCGTCACAAATCGGATCTTTACCAAGCATCCTCTTGGTGGTTTTGTTTTATGCCTGAACATATAACTTTGAAATGAAACAGCTTTCTACGCGAATTGGCGTACCGTGATCCTTTCCTCGCACTTTACTTACCAGTTCCACAGCTGGTTATGCTTGCTGGTGGCGATATCATCCTAGACGACCTGCAGCAGTATCATTTCCTACGAAGCGACAAAGTTGCAAACCATATCTTTCATCATGGTAAAGTGGGAAGGAACGTACAGTGTCATTTGAGTTCTGGTGCTACTATCTTTTCTCGCTGAGCGAATCGGTGTGGAGCGGAGGCAGGGAGCCATGTTTGAATTATTGGATTTGACTGTCGCTAAAAGCATACGAAAATTTTATTGAAACCGATTCAATTGTTTGTGCAGAGAAAACTTTATTATTTTTGAGGTTATACTATGATTCTTCGACCCGATTCTATCTCGTATTTTATTTGATTTGCACGACACTGGTAACGAGGATTTCGTGATTCTTGTTCAGGGTTGATTTTGGAATTATGTACAGGGAATTCTAGTTGGACGATTCAAATTTTAAATACTTAAATCTGCTCTAATATTTGTATATGACTTTTCGATAAACATCATTTTATAATTCGTTCCATAAACTTTAGTTTTGCAAAATTTATTAGTTGACAGAAAAAAAGGTATATTTAAAATATCACTAAAATGGCCGCCGGTGCCAGAGGGCTAAAGATTATTAACTTTTTGTGAGATCTGGCACTATTCTGCATATACATCAATGCACATTGAAAATTTCAGTTCAATCAAATGACGCGTTCCTGAGATTTGATTAGAAATATGAATTTTTGGCCAGAGCGATTTTAATACTAATAATCTTCTTCCAACATTAGTGAAAAGACGGATTCAGCGACTGATCTTCAAGAGTTCTTCAGTTTACACTCTAGAGCTAAACGAGTAATTTTATGCGTGTTTGCTTTTGAGCATCAAGAATTCAATCTGTTTTAATCAACTAAAATCTTCTTAACACTACATACGTTCTGATTCCTCAGTTCCTTATTTTATGCATCTTGATTACGCTATATGCCACTTTTTTGGGTTGTCCTTCACATATGCATCAATGACTTTGATAACTCATCTACCTTATCCTTATTTAATACAAATCCTTTGGAAGTCGAAGCTCCGGGACATCACTTGGATTCTAATGCTAGTTTCGAACCTGATGATATTCCCGATATCGTTGTGAAATCCTTCACATTTTCTCTCTAGATTCCTTTAGCTATCCTTTCTAATATGAGTCTTGCACTTCTAGTCCTTTTATCACGCGAAGCAGCCAATATCTTCCCAATTTTTAAATCTGGTGATATATGCACCATTATCAAGTATCGTCCTAAATTTCTCCTCTGTTGTTTTAATAAACTCCTTGAACGCTTTTTCTATAATAGAGTTGATTCTTTTCAATAGCCTTTTTTTATTCCTGAGAAGCATGATTTCATCAATAGCTTCTCTACAACCACCAACCTCATGGCCTTCGCATGTTTCATCTCCTAGGACTTCAATTCTCAACGTCAAGCTAATATAATTAATAAGGACTTCTTGAAGGCTTTTGACTCTATTAACAATGACTTGCTTATCAATAAACTTGAAGATTTTGGTATACGAAACCTATCCGGTAAGTATCCGACCAGCATTTATTTGAAAAATAACAAATATCTAAGGACTGAACAAACCTAATCTCCTTCAAAGTACTCTTCTTGAGAACACATACACTTATTTCAGCCATGTTTCAACTTCTCAATAAATCGAGAGAACTCTACTTTCGGGCTCGTTTTCAATTTCTTCGTTAAATTTTCTTTAATTTCTCCTACAAATTGAAATCTCCAAGTACAATTTTAACTTTAGAAAGAGCCAAAAGTTTCAGGGGGCCATATTAGGGCTGTAAGCGGGCTGGGCTTCTTGAGCCATTTGGTGTTTTGCCAAGAAACCTTGCACAAACCGCGAAGCATGGGCTGGTTCGTTGTCGTGGTGGATCAGCCAGTCGCCAGTCTCAAACAGCTGGGGCTGTTAACTTCTCACTGTTCCTCTCAGCCGCCGAAGCACATCCTGGTAGTACTCTTTGTTTACTGTATGTCCTGTAAGATCGTATTCATGGTGAACGACGCCTTGATAATCGAAAAAAATGTCAACATTGTCTTAACGTTGCTTCGACTTTGGCGTGCTTTTTTTGCTCGCGGAGATGCAGCTGTCTTTCTATGGCTCGATTGAGCTCTGGTTGCTATAATTTTTTCAAGAAACCTTGTATCAGTGTCACACGTTTCAAGACAGTCCTGGGCAATCTGAACACGAAAATCCTTATGTTATTGCGTCAGAATCCGAAGGATGTACTTTGCTGCCATTCGCTTCATCCCAATGTCTCCCGTTAAAATTTCAGCAACAATAGTTTTTGGTATTCTGAGGTCATTTTCTAACTCTCTTATAATCAATCGACGATCTTGATTAATAACTGATTTCACAAGCTTGATGTTGAATCACTTTTAACTGAATCCCGACGTTCTTTGGAAGATATGTACCATATTTTTATTTGAGTTTCACACATGGCCTCTTCATTGAATGCTCTTTGAATCATATGAACGATTTCCGCAGAAAAATGGCCAAGTTTATAGCAAAACTTCATATAAACTCGCTGGTTTTCTCTTTCTGTCATAGCAAAAAATGCACAGAACACAACCTAACTATTCACTGTCTCGGATCCGACTGAAGAGATTAAACAAAGCCAGACATGTTGGTAACATAAACAACCTCTTAGGTTGTGGACTTTATTTTGCGTTCGTCCTGTATGTAAACTGAGATATCCACCTGCATTAATTTATTTTTTAGCCTAGTACGTAGTACTCTGACACTCCCGTGCCTAATTTGGTCCACTGCTTTCAATATCTATCTGCTACCATTGAACCAGTTTAGCCTGGGTTCACTTTCATTCAAAATTCAGCATCACTTATTGCTTCTACTCTTCTCGTTTTTCCATTCTTCAAATATCCTCTTTGGAAGCACGTAGAATATTTTTCAATGAGTTTTTACTTCTTCCAAACTTTGTCGAGACATTTTTAGACCTCATCTTTCAGTCAACCAGTCATTCTAGTTTATTATTTGAGATATTCTTCATTTGTTTTGCACGTGCAGAAATATTTTTTCATTCACCTTTGCCGCCACTTACTAGAATGCACAATGCTCTTAAACTTGGTCCTTTTCTGTATTCGTTTTTTTTTGTCTGTCAATCTAATTTAATTAACGAACCAGTTATCGTTTGTTTGAATTTTTCGTCATTAATTAAAAGAAAATTCAATTCTTTCCAATTTATTCATTTTTCTTTTTTTGTGCTTCATCTTTCATTAGTTGACGCCCTAATTGGATTATAGTTAATAGTTAAATAAGTTAAGAAACAATTTTACTCATCTATTGAGAAAATTTTGACGTTCTCTCATCGTACAGTTTGTGCTTCTCGAGGAATAAACTAGATAATAACAGCCAGTGTAGAACTTATGGTCCTAGAAAAACTTCGGAGCTGACTCACGTCTTCTTAACAAAAACATAAGTGACTATATAATGATATAAAGTAAAGTGGCTTTAACAACATACACTTGAAAGTAAATATAAAGTAAGAGCCGATGAGTGCACAGTAACAGATGTGGTCTTTCCAGTGCTCAGTCCTTGACAGCTGGGCTTGCTTTTTGTATTCATACTTAAACTTAACTATTACACAGCATTTGATAACTAAAAATGCGCACTCAAGCGCAAGTAATCTTCCTGTGCACAATAATTTTTCTCCAATTTCAGTTACCCGAAAGCACAAAATTCTGAATATCCAAAAATAAACTTATCTTTCATTTTTTCCTACCTAAAAACTAATTAAGAAATATTGAGTGCTAATCCAAAAAATACAGTCAACTAAAAGATTACTTCGGAAAAAAGGGGCTTTTGAAAATAAATGCTTCCGAAATTAACTAAGAGCGACCAAGAGCTGCTAACTACAAAAATGAGAAAACAGCAATCAGAAGCATGCAGCTGGGGACACTTTTCGGGATAAATTAAAATCGATAAAAAAATAATTTGAAGCTCTTAAGATGAGACGCTGAAAGTCAACATTAACCTGTAAAAATCCAAAACTTCAGGAAATTCGATAAATTGTATGATGCGTGAGCGGAACGTAACTAAGCAAGGATTACATAGGTCAAGCCTATAAATTATTATGAGGCAAAGAGACAGCTCCGCTTTAACCGTTGTCATGTTTTTCCGGATACTTAAGTATGACCTAAGTTTATCGTATGAAAATTCAAAAATAAATGTTAAGCTTTGACTGTAAAACTCTCATAAGGCAACTGGCTTGCTCATAATAAACTAAACAAAAATATGTCCTGCAGCCTAGCAAATGTATAAAACAATTTCAATCACGCCATACAGTATCTATGCCTTTGTTTTCATTACCATTCATCCCGCCATAGACCCGCAGTATATAATTTTACCTCGTCATCCGAGTTGAATGCTTCCAATTAAGGTAATTACAAAAATAATATACTGCACATGAAATCATATCGTCCTTCATATAATCATCCAGTCAGATCTTGCATACTAAATGAACACGAGGTCTTCCTATTCAGCAAACCTCATACCGTCACTTATTATAGGTGCCATGCGACCAAACTCTCATTCGTCATCGTACTTGTTAGCCAACACGAAACTCGGGAAAATTTTGTGAAGTTCTTCTGAGTTAACGTGTATGGAAGGTGGATCCTCATTATTGCATGAATTACGAGCAGAGGACATGCCGTATATATCCATGCTGGCATAGATAAAATAAAAGTTTTCGTTTTTAAGGACAAACGTTCTGGATACTATCATATAAGATGTCTAGGCTTGAATACTAATATAAAACAAAGACTGATCCCCTTGTCCCGTTCTATCACTACTTCCACCACTCCACTTCTCACTTCTTCAAACCTACCCACGTTTAAACTTATCTGTCTGCCAAGAAATTGCACATGCTATACACCGTACACTGACAACATCTTTTATTGATACTTAAAAAATCGTTATTGGAGACAATACGACGGCATTGAAGTGATTCTCATACTTGCTAAGAAAACACAAAAGGATCTCTGACATTGACGTAAAAATACAGTACAGTACATTCATACAGTCTGGGAAGTTGTTATAAAAAAGAGAATCAGGAAGAAATTCAAAATTAGAAATTCAAATTAGACTCGTGTCGTTTAATGGTTTCACGGAAACGAAACGCTCGTGGATGGATTATTATCATATTTTCCTTTTAATATGCCACGATAATGAGAATAATGAGAATTTCTTTGTTAGAAGCTTTTGACTTTTATGTATAGAATTAAGTTTGATATATGGAACTTAGCATCAAATTGATGAAGAATAGAAGTCGAATACGAGAAATAGAAATGTAAACAAAGTTTTGTGACTCAAGGATTTTTTTTAAAAAATACATCCATCTCAATATACTGTGGGTACCAGGCCACTGAAATTTTCGCATATTTTCATCAAAAGATTCAAATAAATTTATCAAAAAAATTTGTTGCGAAACCCGAACGCAGTAGAACCGCATAAAGTCAGATTCGATTCTGTCCCGCGTGCCAAACCTGCTAGCTAGCTCAGTCCGGCGTGGGTTTTTGGGACGAACCCGACCTTCGTGCTTCCGCACGCAGACAATACAACATCTAACCAGCCCCTGATCTAGGGGGGGGGGGGACAAGCCGAAGCCGGAGCAGATTCAGAGGGCGGCGAATTCAAGCTTGGCAAACGACATTCCTCAGCATTATCGCAACTTTGCGATGACAGACGCGCAGTATAGTAAAATAATAAATAAATATAATAAAATAATAATTGCTTATTTTGGGCCAACTAAAAGATCCATAGTGTGTTAGTAAGGCTTATAGTAGGCTAGTATGAATAAAAATACAAAGCATTTTACATATACACATAAAAGACACAGATAAGCCCACTTCCCTGCGCCGAGGGCGATTAAGGAAACGAGCTGGTTTTCGTACAAGGGATCTCCATAGTGGTGAAGTGAACCTATCAGCTTTAGTATTTAGGATGCTATTGGGCCTGTCCTGTATTATATGGGTTTGCGATATAGTTTTATTGCGAATGACGGTTGCAAAGCCATCATTCTGGTACTCCATAAACATCCCTGACGCACTGCAGAAGCGGACCAATCCCATCATAATCCTGAAGATATTGTTATACTGGATGCGCAAGGTGTCCAGGGATGTTTTGGCAAATCTGACACACAGCTTCCCCATGTACAAGCTCTGGTAATATGCCTGGAAAAACGTTATTATAACTTGCTTAGTACAACGGGAAAATCTGCAAGTCAACATATTACCTCTGACTGCCAAAGCCCTGCACTTCCTTTCAGTATCAGCATCGTCTTTAAGGTCGTCGGCAATGGTATGCCCTATAGTACTTGAAGCACATAAATTATTCTTCTGAGGGTACGTACGCATAGATAGGACAACAATCGCGCTCGTAGGGTGGCTCAAGGGCAATATGCAAGTAGAACGCACTCACATTTGAGGACGGTTAGCGTCCTTGCGAAAGGGATGCAGATATATTTAGACAGATCATGCGTATTGTAACGGATGCTGTATTGTATCTATCAAAAAACTTTCTTTCTTTTCCTTGGGTCCGACGAAACCCCTAGCGACCTCATCACACAAAGTCCTCAGCCTGGCCAAGGTAACTTCTTGAATTTAATTTTTCTGCTCTCCAAACATAATTCAACTCTTTTCAATTAGAACACTTAAAAAAGGGACAAGTATCATATTTATCAAAGACAATACAGAATGAAATTATTGACACAATGGTAAAAACAATTAGAAATAGCATTCTAAACGACATCAAAAAAGCTTAATAATACACAATAATATTCGAGTGCACCCCAGATATCTCGCATACAGAACAAATGAGCCAGATCATTCGCTATGTAAAAAAAAACTGGTGATGTGTGTGTAATAAAAAAAAAGTTTCTTTGATTTCATAGAACTGGAAAGGCAGGAGAGTACATTTGTCAACAGATTATGGAAAAATTGACAGTTGATGGCCTATATATTAGACAATGTCGTGACCAATCTAATGATAATTGGTCCAATATGACTGGCACCTATAACAAAGTGCAAGCCAGGATTGCCGAAAAGATGAGCTGGCCGAGTTCGAACCGTGTTTGGCTCACTCTTTAAATCTTGTTGGTGTCCATTCTGCCTCATCATGTCCGGAAGCAATAAACCTATTTATCTACCTGGCATTGAGATTTAATTTTCGAAAACTGTGGCAATAATAAATGAGTAACGAAAAAAAATCATTTTTCAGCGCGTCAATAGAATAGCCCAGGTGGCAAAAACAGGCGAAAAGAATAAAATATAAACAAAATTTGCTTTTCTTAATAATGGGTTTGTCCTCGTTTCGCTTTTATTACTTCAAACATTCTTTTTTTTAAACTTTTGTATAGAGTTTGCAGGTACTTTATTGGAATTTTTTCCACTCCTCTTGTATAGCGGCTATTAGCTCTTCCTGTGGTCAAATTGTCTTCCGCGCTCGTAAACTTTTCAACTTAAGTATCTCCATACGTTTTTAATAATATTCAAGTCGGGTGACATCGCAAGCCAGTCTAAAACGTTTAAATTTACCGACTCGAACCAATTTTTCACTATACACGCGGTGTGAATTGGGGCATTATCCTGCTGAAGAATGACATCCTGCAAAACCTCGCGACATCTTATTGCTTCGTTTTTCATAAATTCTAATTAATTTGTAGCATTCTGACGACCGGACAAAACAACCAAATCCACGACCCCATTGAAGGAAATTCCTCCCCACACCATGACTGATCCAACCGCTGCGTTACGTCGAGACAATACCAATTCTTCCTTTCGTAAATCGTGAAAATAATATGAAAAGCCATCGGGTCCGTCTAAATTAAACTTTTTTTCGTCGCTAAATATGAATTTTTGCCATTTTCTGGTCCAAGTCATACGCTTCTTTGCAAATGCCAGGCGCGCTACCTTATGACGCTCCTGTAGCATTGGTTTGCGCTTCAGTTTTCTGCGTTTCATATTCGGAGATCCTTTAATAATTCGACGAACCGTTGAAACGCTTGCAGTAACTCCAACTTTTGCACGGATTTTGCTCATAGAGTCCTTCGAATTATATGCTTCCCTCAAAATTCTTCGCCGTTCCTGCTCTATTGTCACTTAATTAACGCGTCCAACATAATTTTTACCATAACTATCCTTGCCCTTTAAAAAGTTTCTCACTACTTTATTACTTCTGTTAATTCGCCTGGCAATTTCACTGTTATTTAAGTTTTCTCCCTTTAAAACCGAGATGGTAGTTTTTTCTTCGCCACTCAATGATTTTCCGCGTCCCATTTTGCACACCAACACATTGATATCTCTCAAAAAATGAATTTTAACATACATACAGTACTCAAATTTAAAAACTCAAATAAATACTAACCGGAGATTGATACACTCGACCCACAGTATAGACAAGTACTAAGTGGGCTATTCTATTGACGCGCTGAAGAATGCATTTTTTTCGTTACTCATTTTTTATTACCATAGTTTTCGAGAATTAAATCCCAATACATACCAGGTAGGTGTTCATTATGGTCTACAATGTGTTAACGATTTTTATGCCAATATTCTCGAAAAAACAATGGATTTTCCAAGTGATAAGGAGTGTATATTGCTTTATTGTAAGCTCCAATACTCGGTGGGATATTATGAAAAAAAATATTTAAACCAATTTAAAAGGAAGCAGTCAGACGAGATGGTCAGCGAAATATGTCGCTGTGAAAGCTCTTTTAAATAATTTGACGGATTTGGTGGAATCCTTGGAGGAACTTGTCATGCTCTGGAAGAAAAGTACGAGGCGGTTTATCTCTTAAATGCTTTAAAGAATTTTAAATTTATTCTGAACTTGACGATTCGGGCAATTATTCTCCGCGAAATCAATCGAATAAATATTGAAATTCAAAAGGAAAATATGGTTCTTGCGTGTTCCGTTTCTTTAATGAATGGCCTGATGAAAACTTTGCAAGAAATGAGAGACAATTCAATTGAGTATTGGAAAAAAGAAGCTAAAGAAGTTAAATTGGAATCGTTTTTGCGGGATGATTAAAATTGAAAAAATTTTAATTTATCTTGAAAATTTTATTTGACAAAGTGGTTTCGAAAGCATGCACTGATTCTCATCAGACACCAGCACACAGTGCATACTTGACTGGTGTGACCACTTGCAGTTGGAAATCATTAATTGTTATTTACGCTGGTTGTGACAAATTTTAACATCTCCGACTTATATCCATGGAAATAATTTACTCATAAAGGTTATTGATTTGTGATCACGGTTCCCTTCTTGTCTATAATCGCATAGACAACGTATATCGTCTCTAAAGCTTATCAAAGCAGAGAATAATTGATACGGGAAACTCGATCGTTTTGCGGAATAAGCCTCCGAAAGCAGAATCAAATTGGAATTGTTTTTGCGGGATGATTAATAACCTTTATGAGTAAATTATTTCCATGGATATAAATCGAGAAGTTGTTGGAAAAATTGATGTTGAATCTATTCTACCAAATAAACGAATTCCGAGGTGCAAAAAACAATTTGATGAGATGTGTCATGACAAAACACGAAAACTTCAACCTGTTCAACTCTTTGCTAAGGCAACAATGATGGTGTTTGATATCAGAAATTAAGAAGAGGATTGATAGTGCTAAAACTTTGAATTTGAATTTTGCGTTTCCTAATGGTACTGAAATTTTGGGTATTTCAACTGAAGAACTTCAGAAGCATGGAGCAGATCTTGGACGTCTTAAAGTTGAATTCTGCGAGGAGCTCTACGTTTTTAAAGAGATATAAAGGTATCAAAAATGCTAGCGCTTTCAATCTATTGCAACAGGTTTATATGCATGATTTGCAGGATGCCTTTCCTAAAAATTTTATTGCTCTGCGAGTTTACTCTACGCTTCCTACTACATCCGCAAGCTGCCAGTGAAGTTTTAGCAAAATTAAACTTATTACAAATTATCTACGATCGTCCATAAGCCAGGAACGTTTATCGAAATTTCGCAATATTAGCAATAGAAAATCGAACTGCTCATAAGATTAATTATCACAAGGCCATAGATTTGTTTGCGTAACAAAAAGCTTGAAGAGTAAAATTGTAATTTCAATGTGGAACATAATAATTACTTTTAATCTCACGTTTTATTTCATACCCTATCCTTTCCTATTCTAATTAAAATATATGTCCGACACGTTTATGTTTGGCTAACAGAGAAAGAGCAGCACTAGACCGGTCGTTGTGGCGTTCTTTGAGGGAGGCTTATGTCTATCAGTGGGCTGAAATGATGATGATGATGATAAAGATAAAAATATTGTTTGACGGGGGCGGCATTTTTCAATTTTTGCCCCACCTCAAAAAAATTCAAGATCCGGGGCTGCATCTAACACATAGTACAATCAACAGAGAAAGGAAGAAAATCCGTAGGAATCATTATAATGCTACCAATTTTTTCACAACTTATGGCATTAATTTAACTCATCGAAATTTAACAAAAAAAGTACATAAAGAGAAAATTATGACTAAAGAAATTTCAACAAAATTTAAACATTTAAAATGAACATACTATTTCATATACTAAAATTAAAAGATCGAAATAAAAAATAAAATTATGAACAATAAAATGATGAAAAATAAATCATACGAAATTGAACAGGATTCGTTCCTATTTTAACACACAAATTAAATTTGTAACGAAAGTTGAAAAACTTAAAAAAAAAAGATAAGTGCCTAAAAATTTGGGTGAGTCAATTTTCGACCCAAATTCTTCGAAAATTAGACAGGCTGCATACTTCTCTGGCTCATATTTGGATGGAAACATTCATGCAACACACTTATGCAATATCATCTCTAGACTGACAGGAATTGTTTTGTCGAAAATTTTCTGTTGGCATCTTCCATAATAAATCTAGTACATTCCCAATAATTTCCACTGAAATTCGCATTGATCGTTCGATTAAGAACTCTTGCCTATCACAAACATCCTACTTCAGCTGAAATTAATTCATCACTGCCCTCATTAATGCTTTTGAAATTTCCAAACCGTAGAGTTTACCAATTTTCAGGAAAACATGAATATTTCGATTACAATCCGAATCCATTTAACCTGAGAATGCAATTGCATGCAATGAAGCTTATTGTCCTTATGCAAGCAAGCATGCACATACCACTACTTCCGCCCATCGTCAAACAATTGCTCATTAAAATCTGTTGAGTGCACGTTGTAACCACTTTATCATCAGAACAACATCGAACATTTAATGTTACGTTAATGCCGCATTTAGTTTCTCGCATGTAATACACTTGCACGTATGTCGAGGACCTTCACATGGCGTAATGAACAAACATTAAATTTCTCGTTTCACCTCAATTGTAATTGTGAATGCAAAATATTATGCATAGCTTTGAACCCAAATTAAGTCAAAAATATCATTTGATGCTCAATAAGCCTACAGGGTCATAAGGTCGTGAAAAGCTTGGTAACTATTTTTTATTGACAGAGGGATAAGCATATGTTTGTGCCTCTCATGAAAAATGATTAATGATTTTTTATAGCAAGGCCGAAGGTAATTTTTCCTTTCTCTAAAGTAATCCCACAACAACCCTTTTTGAGTTCAGAAGCTGAAGCTCATATAGAGCTTCATTCACAAATTTACAGTTAACGTGAATACGAGTTTGGAGTGATTAGTTCCACGAATCACGTTATCCTTGATTTAACTCAGGTACCTATTCAGAGCTAGTTGAACTCAAAGCTCGGTGTAAGGTCTCTCGTCTGAACTTGGTTTCGAACCAGGGGCTGTAAAGGGACCAGGAACTGGAAAGTGCTCTACCCACTATACTAATTGATGAAATGTATAAATTAACCCATGAATAATTTAAATTACCTTCATGTTGCTAATGAAGCAGATCCTGTTGTTTTTTTCGTTGCATCCCAGTTCCCATAATAACTTTCGCTCTAATTATTGAAATGAGACAAAAGTGCTGGAGAATTGTGATATATTTTAAAACTCTTCGAGACATTGCTGTCTCAATGATATAACATATACAGCTATGTGAAAATTGTATGGACTAAATTGAGGCTCTTAGTCGTTGCCAGAAAAATTGTTTCTTGGGAATTGAAAGCAAATTGGAAACAATTACTGATGATCAGATGCATGAGCAAGCCAAGAAATTCTATCTAGAATGAAAGAATTGAAGTTGAAAATTGCACAATCTAACGTATCTCGAATATTATTTCATTTCTTTTGGTACTTTTGCAATAATTTAGTTAATCATGAAGACAAATAGATATTCTTGATATATCAGAAATATATATTCTTGAGGTACCTCATATATTTAGAACAGAGCGAGTAGAAAAAATGATTGTCCTCTACTTCTTAAAGCTAACGAAAACAAAAGTAACTTTTAAAAAGGCCATCATTAACGTCAAATTTTCGAGCTGTTTTGATAAGCTTCTTGAACAGATTGTCACTAATGGAGTTTATCTGCTCTAAAAAAAATCTTGTCGCTGAGTAAACATTTTTATTAGAATGTCAATCGGATAGTATTTTCAAATTGAATAGGTTCAGTGTTCGATTTCTGCCATCAAATTTATGTAATCTATGCATACGTGCTTCTCGAAGGTCTTCTATAGGGTCTTTCATTAAGCACTTCCTATTTTTAAATTTCGACAAAACAAAGTGTGTGTGAGATATTGTCGAATTGTTTTATTCGTTTGAAAAGCCTGTCGATGCTATTAGGTACGGAATATTACATCGTTCAAATATCCGCCCCGGCTTCTCTGTGTGGCACGCATCCGAAAATTCCAATTTACCATGACTCTGGCGCATAAATCAGACTGAATTTGGCCAATGGCATGGATTATGTTAACTTTGAGGGCCGCTGTGGTTTGTTGCTTATTCGTATGGACCAGCGACTTAAGAAAATCCCACAAGAAAAAATCTAACGGGGTCAAATCGCACAATCTCGGTGGTCAATTCACATCAGCTCCACGTGAGATGACCATGCCCTCAAATTGCTCGTACAGAATGTTCGATGTGGCATAAGCTGTGTAGCACGAAGAGCCGTCCTGTTGAAATCACATGTTGTTGGTGTCCATATCATCCAATTCAGGTCAAAAGAAGTTGGCAATCATCGACCTATAGCGCTCGCCGTTGACGGTGATAGACTGGCCAACGTCGTTCTCAAAGAAAAATTGACCAATGACGCCACCAGCCCAAAATTTACACCAAACAGTGATTTTTTCCCGATGCATTTGATGCTTTTGGATCTCATGTGGATTGGTATTGTCCCAAATTGACAGAAATGGGCCTCACCGCTGAAGATGATTGTTCGATGAAAGTTAGGGTCATTTTCCAACTGCTCCGGAGCTCATCCAGCGAACACACGTCGTTGTCTATGGTCATATATCTTCAGCTCCTGGGTCAGTTGAATTTTGTACGGGTGCAAGCCCAAGTCATGACGCAGAGTTCTTGTGAGCGACGCAAAATCGACTGGCTCGGATTCTCCTACACACTCTCACGGACAGCGGCGATGATTTCGGAAGACCTTGCGTTTCGTTGACGTACGAGTGTTGGTTGATTGTTTACTGAACCAGTGGACTCAAATTTATCTACCACACTGCGAACGGTTCTCTCAGTAAAACGATCATGGCGACCGTAAAATAGGCGAAGCGCACGGAACGTTGCCCGAACAGAACACACATTTTGATAAAACAATTTTATCATTTGCACGTGTTGTTGAAAGCTATTTCCATCCATGGTGATTTGGTAAAGCATACTGAATAAATAATAGCCAATTTGACAGATGTAGCTTCAGCAATATAGCCCCTATCAATTGTCAAAACTCTGAAGTCCTTATTGGAAGACCCGTTATTATACCAATCACAATCTGCTGCTTGGAATAATCTGAAATATTCGGCTGAATTAAAATATTCTTGCAGAAACCATCATTTGCTTAGCCGTAGCAAACATGGAAAGACTGCTCAAGCAGACAATTTCTTTTGCCCTAGAAATCAGCGGCAATTTCTACTGCCCTAGAAATTGCCCTTAACGCATTTTTGGAGCCCCCACATCGGACGGATGCTAGTTTGTAGCTTTTGTAGCTCCATGTAGCTAGCGGGTCTTGAAAAATAGGGCCGATTTGCTCCCCGAAAAGAGGGTCACTATATGCTATTCACTTGTCAAAAAGAAGATGCTTTTTTTCCATATAAAAAACAAATGACACTCTAAGCTGGTAAGCAAAACAGCCGAGAAGTGTTAAAATACGTTGGGCACTACATTAGAACTAAAAAATAACACAAACACGCGCAAATCGGGAGAATGCTCCCTTTCGGAGGCGAGCTGGTTACTAGCAAGAACCCTCCAGCCCTAGATTTTATATTACTATGTATAGATACTACGTATAAATACTACGTCACTCTATGACTCTGACTTACATAAAAAACCAAAAGTTCCTTCTTGATATTAAAAAGCCACTTTACTTCGTTTGTAATTTGAAGTATTCTGGTTATAATCTTAATTCTGTTTCCGGCCGATAGCAGTGCTTCCATTCTGGTTGATGTGCTAATGGTATTTCAACGTTCTTCTATTTGATTTTTCACTCTCACAGATCCACGTTTGAGCTATGACGGTTTAAAAAATCCAAGTAGATACTTATCCGTTATATACGCTACCAGAAACCGATGCTGATATACCAAATCTCCAAGCCGTATTTGCCAAATGATGTCGCCATTCACCGGAAGCCATCTACAACACGTATCACTTAACGTTGCTCAATCTCCAGGACATCACCCATTCGTACCCACGTGTCAATGGTAATTTTACACATTCAATTCAGTGACAGACTCAACCCATTCTCACAAAAATTTAGCCTTGAAATGGTGATCGTATTAGAACCATCAGCTCTACGGGTAAACCTCTGGCTTTCGAACTTGTTTTCTTCTTACCTCCCCGCGGCTAGCCGAGAAGAACGAACTGTCATGCTTGGATCCTACTGCGCGTTCTTGACAGTATCCGAAATTATACTTCTTTCGAAAGTCATAGCAGAGGTTTTCATCCTTTTCACTATAGTTCCTCTTCGATGTACACATTCTTGGCAATACTTCAAATTTCATTTCTGATGATAATCACGACTCAAATGCCTTTTTTCTCCCCAATTTCAACGTCTATCTGTCGTGGATTCCATGGTGATTTATGCTTTTTGGAACACGCATGCTTCGTTCACTTCATGAACTCTGATTCACCGATTTGACAAAAGTTCTTTGGCGTATGCATTAACTCATATTTTCATTTTGCTCGTCTAGCATTGCCAGGACGAATTCATTCTTCACTGTTTCATCTTGATGCTCTATATCTTTGTAACTTAGGATAAAAAAAAGCTTGAACCGCTTGATATCCCGAGCCAGATGCTGCGAGATCTGTCCTAGATAATTTGCACGTCTTCTAAGCTGGGACTGACGAACTTTTTTCGAGTGATCTTCACCGAAGCTCATATTTAAAGCGTTCATCAGCTTTGAATAGCTAGATTAGCTGTCTCATGGAATAGTTTGAAGATCTTCTGCCGCGGCACCATTAATGCAGCCGACTGCTCCAACGGTTATACTTTGTTGTAATTTCGAACTGTTTGTTGTAGATTATCCAGGAAATAGACCCGTCGCCATAATGTTGCTTCATTCAGTTGGAGCAGTTCCATTAATTTTAACGCGCTGCAAATCTGATTTCAGCTGGGCCATTTGAATTTTTATTGACATTCGACCTTTCATCTCACTCTTGCTATTTCACTTCTACAACCTAAGTATGTAGCCAATGTTTCATTTTCATGGCCTGTGAATCTAACTTTTGTAATTATTGCTTTACTTCCATCAGCTGCTGCTCGCTTTTTCTAGCTTGCAGTTCCAAATGTCCATCAATGTTACGGGTTTGTTGATCAAGTTGTAGTCTAGTTTCATGGCTTGTGGTTCCTATCGTCAACTGGCTATTCCGTATCATAATATATTTTCAGCGGATTCTTCTTGACACTGCTTTGTTCTTCCTGATCGTAATCATGGCTTGTTTCCGCGTCTGCGAGTTAAAATGTTTCCGGGTCGATATCTTTCGAGTTTAAAGCATCCTTTTGTCTGATATCTAAGATCGTTTGTTCTCAAGAGTCAAAAAATCACGTTTCTCTAACTGTATTTTCAATACCACTAACATTAACTAACTAAACTACTAGCTTGGGAATTGTTATTTTCTTTACTGAGTCAACACTATTTCACACGATAATCAGCGGTACTTACAATAGTCACTGCACTCAAAATATCTCTAACTTCTTATTTAGTGCGCACGTTTTTCAGGAATGTTCACGTCTCGCAAAAATTTACAGTTCAAAAATCCGATGATTTATGCAAATAGACTATACAGACTTTAGCGGAGCATTCGATAAAGTTGACTACTTTATTCTAATCTCAAAGCTGCAACATTTCAAGATTACACGATAACTATTAAGGTGACTTAATTTCTACCGCCACGACCACTAACAATATACAAAATTTGAAGGAAGTTTTCCCAAAAAAAGTTTCTTTCAACTCTGGGGTACCTCATGGTACGTGGCCCTCTTTTTTAATATTTTCATTTCTGAGCTTTTATCTGACGTTTTGCATTTATTTTATGACAACAACATTTTCCTCCTTTTTCCAGATACCATTGGTGCTCCGTGTACTAGCTCCCTAATATTGCTAAGTGGCATATAATTAGATTCTTCCACAAAAGTACCCTCGTCCATTATTCATACCGCCTCAGCAACACTGCACTCAATAAGGTTGACAAAATGTTATACCTCAGTGTCGCCTTGAATGAAAGAGCTTTCCGATTTGAGTTCATTTAGGAGCTATTTCTACTTTTCGCTCTGAGACATCCTTTCAAACTATATGATTTCAGCAATTTATCACCTTATGGATCACGCCTTAGACTTTATAAATTATCCCTTGTGTCTAAAGGATAAATACCTGTCTCCCTGTTTCAAACTCTAATGTTGTTACAGACGTTGTTAATTTCGACTACTTATATGACAAGTTTACTCAATTAGCCCTTCATTGTGATTAGACACTGACGATTTGCTTATTGCGCATCATATGCAGCGAATGAACAAATGAACAGGTGCTGCAAGATATTCAATAGCAAGAGCCAGTACGTCACCCCCTCTCCCACAATTACCAAAGCATGTTTCTAAAATAACCTCAAGACTTTCCCATCCTATTTATAGTTGTATTAATTATTGTATATTGTTTTGTTTTACTAAAGTTTTCATTAGCTTCCATTTGTAATTGTATAAAAATCCAACTTCTGACACCAATCGCTGCGCTTTTCATAAAGAACAGCTTGTAGGCTCGAGATTTTGGAACTTAATAGTAAGTTGTTTGAACTTCCTATTTAACGTCTATATATAACTCAATAAAAAATTATCGCTGCCCTTTGCTGCTTATTCTTTGGATCTCCTATTCAACTCGGATACTTTAGTAAGTCGTATGTCACGAATATTCTAGAAAATGCTCCTCCAGTTTCTTCACTCGATGAGATATTCTGACACTCGTCCATTTCCTCGCTCGTAAGGATGTGCCAGTCAATTTTTACTGGCCGAATAGTAAGCTGCAAATCCTGCTAGCTGATATAAATATGACTTCAGTACATGTATGCATGCAAGAATACTATCAGTTTTGTTACAATTTGAAAATTTAATCGGTTTTTTCAATGCAACGGCAAAATTTTAATTTTAGAATTAAAATAAAGTATTTTTGCTATAATATTTTTTCATATATTTAACCCTATGATAAGAAATAGTAAATAGCTTCACTAAGAGTTTTCTTAGATTTGAGAATATTTAAAGTTCTATTGGTCTTCGGCAAAATATCGATTCATAATTTAGCAAAAAAATTTAAAAAAATTCTTCGCATTTAATAAGAGCTCGCGGGGACCGGTAGCTCTGCTCGCTAAGGTGTCAGGCCGAAAAGCGGCGTGCTACGGGGCCTGCGGGTTCGAATCCCGCCAATGCCATGGCTGTAAGTGTGAATGCGTGTGATTGTCTGTGAGGGTGGCGAATGGGCCCAAACTAGTGGCCTAATGCTGGCCGCGTTCGCAGCAGTCCGCTTCACTAACCTAACCTAACCTAACCTAATAAGAGCTCGAAGATGTTCGAAAATCTAAAGCTTAAATTATTTTCTTTCAACATAAATTTCACACTCCATTTTCCAAAAAAACGACCTAGCAAACCAAAAAATCAAACCAAACGTGACCTATAACTACATTGTTTTTATCGTTTCGATAATTTGTTGCAAAAAAATAATGATTTTTTAGATGTTTATTCTGTAACACTCTTCCGAAAATCTGAATCGAAAAATTGTAAGCAACAAAAAACATGTGTGACAATCAATGAACCATTCATAATGATTTATTCTCATCTTTCACCTACATTTAAAGGCCTCCATCAATTTTCTCCGACTTGAAACAACCTACCACCCGCATAAGAGCCATCCAATAACTTAAAAATCCGATTTTCTTAAATTAATAACACATGCCAGCTAAACTCCCCATGAAATGTTATGACTTTTTCTGTCGGAAATCGACAATTTGTTGTATGTATTATTGACTCTGCTACAATGTGAAATTACGGCACGACGACATGACATCGAATGTAGCAAACACATAATATGTCTACTTGAACATGTGACGATGGATATTTATAGACCCTATAGAGTGTATTCGGTCTAGTTTTACACAAGCAATCAATTAGAGAGACTAATTCATCAATTTATCGCGATTAAATGATTTTGATTAATGAATGATTTCTACTGCCATGTGCTGATGTAATGATAAAAGATTGGATTCATGAAATCAAGTAGTGTATTTATTGTATTTACAATGCAAAGTACATGTTTGGACATGTTTACGTAGTTTATGGAATTAGGTCGAAATGCTTGTGCTACAAATGCTTTTTATTTTAATGAAGTGCTAGGTGAACTACATTAGTTTATTGTGCCAAGATTACCCTTTTTAGTTGGGTTGAAACCCAAATCAAAGTACGTTCCATTTAACAACAAATGATGAGTTTTTCGACAGTTTTGAAGCCCCAATCTATTAAGCTTCCTTGTTAGTAAATTATTAGTAAATATTATATTACCACGCCCTGAAAAATTTGGTTCGACTCACCGTACTGACTTACTCACGAGAAAAACTTGAACTTTCTTTTGTGCTGCTTTCTTCCTCATCTACGTGATCCCAAAAAGGATATTAAGTATAACTCATTCTCATTCATTACTCTCTAATCTCATTTTCTTCGAAACGATCTCTTGGACTTTTTCCTACTTTCACTTCATCACTTCTGCCACCGGTGATTATACCAGAATTTATTCATTTGCCTATTTGCATCCTACACTTGATTCTGGGCAAATCTTCGACTCTCGCTCTAATTGAAACTTTTCCTGTAAAATATTCATACGTTCTCCTTGGATACGGTGGGTTCCTTTAGCGGTAGGTAGGAATAGCGCAAACGAGAGCAATCTGCTGGAAGTGAAACATTTCATTCTATCAGCAAGAAATGAAATTTTAATTAACAGTCGGATGAATGATGTCTTAGCATCGAAATGAATACATTTTTCATGCTGTAATGGATGTCTCTCGGCCGGATTCTATCTTCGTCCCGGTGGCTGCTGATCATCTAAAATGAATTGCTCGAGTAATATTTGAATTCAATGAATATTCAAATCGAATCCATTTCGAACGACCTAACTCACGTAACTTGACGGAGAGCGAAATTCCAAGGAAAAGTCGACGATTGATTTGTCGAAATTCGGATTAGTGATAAATAAAACGAGCAGCATGGTTAGGATTAACATAACTCTTAAGCCACATTTTATACAGAAACTCTTATATCGAATTCCAGTTTAGTGTGAAATTAATCTCTGGTAGAAGCAACATTCAATCCTCACCACGAAGCAGCCACAGTGAATAAAAAATGTATTTGTTGCATTTAGCCTGCTACCCTCGTCATTGTTAGTCCCCCACAACATTCGCACTAGACAATTTGTTAGATGTGGCAGCTCCGTATGCGGGGACACCGTTCGCAGCACACGGATGATGGATTAGCATTCGAGTAATACAATTTCAGATGACTGTCGGATTAGAGGCAGTGGAATGCTCATTAATGTTTCATCTTTTCACCATTTGGTTTGTTGTTACGCTAAGCGGTGTGGGAGATGTGTTAACAGATGAGCTCGTAATGGCAACAATTACATAGATGGATATGACGTGAAGTTGCATCAACATTGCTGACAGATAATAGGATGATGGGTTAGATGGTTGGTTGATGTGGTGACATTGAACATTTCTGTCACATATTTATAGCACATTAATCAAAAATTAAGACACTAAGCAGGTCATGGGGCTTATTAATTAGTACCATTTTTAGTCCTTTTATTCGAGCTTCTAGACGGCTCATTTTTAGTTGCAAGTCTACGTTTTATACTTTTTTATATATTTTTTATTATTTAATTAGCATGAAAATATTGCATTGATGATACTCCAAAGGATAAACCTACAATTTGATCACCTTTACAATTCTTAGCTTTTATTCATTAAATGTCGTTTAGTTTTTTTATTGCCTGATTGAAATGATTACATCGAGCTCTTAATTCGCTAGCTATTTTGCATGTTTTCTTAATTTAGTAGTGATAAGAATTCTCAATCATTTCAATGACTTAATATAAATGGGTCAGTTTTTTTATGTGACCGATTAAAAAGACTTGGTCATTTAAGTCATTTGGGTCAATTCTATAACCATTCATATGCCAAGAAAATAAATGGCGCCTCAATCCATATGTACTCAGTTAATTAAAAAAAATTTTAGTATATTTTACCCAATTTTATGTATCACTTATCCTATAGTCTATAGGGTATATATGGACAGTGACCATTTATAGTATTTTTAGACATAGTTGCATAGTAGAACGCTATGAGATATTTTAATATAGTTTTATGGCTAAAGCTTCCATAAGCTATAGGACTTTCGTCTGAGAATCTTGGCAAACGTAGAGATGCACGATAGTATTTCTTATAATAACTTATTTGATAATATACAAAATTCTTTAGATTCCAATAACTAAAACATGTTAAACTTTCCCATGTTTCCTTGAACAAAGTGCCAGTAAGCATAAGATCAATTGCCAGTAAGCATAGCCACTGCCCTGCAGTGCAGTGCATCCTTTACACTAATTTCTAAAAACACTGCACACTGTATCAGTTGGCATTTGTTTGACAGTAGCTTACCGGGTAAGAGCATTTTAAATTTTGATGGTAATTTTGTTCGAAGCATTAAAGTGAAAATGGACCAGAAATGAATTGAGCAAGTGCAAGTGTTATATCATAAAAGAGAAAGAAAAGAGAAAAAAAAATATATGACTGCGTTCAATGTGGTTTACCATGCGTTAACTGCTTCGGCACTTCACTGCATCGCAATGCGTTTCATTAACATACATACATTTATTTACATACAACGTACATAAAGCGTCATACAAAGTAATATAAAGACTTCACAGCATAGCATGAATATGAATTATATCGAACAGCGAACCAAACACAATTTTGCTATGTGGCATATGAAACTTCTATGTCAGAATAGGAGACAACACTAAGAACGTGGATACAACATTAGATCAGAAACGTTACCATATATTTTGCAATGGATACCATACTGTATGGTTGAAATTATTTTAGTAATAAGAATAATGCTTATAAAGAAAAGTAAAGTTCATTGTTATTTATGAGGGAAGCGACCATACACTTTTCTGTAAACAGAACCTTTTAATATGTAGATGAAAGTCATTACACACAATAAGATATTCTTAATGTTGCTTTTACTATGTTGCTATGAAAAATACATTTAAGTATAGTGCGGCTGAACATTAAAATGCGAACTTTTGCGGCGAAATAATATATTTTTTCCCAAATTCAGTGTTACAAATTTATAGGAATATTAATTAACCAAGAAAATGTTTCTCAGTGTACATGTAATTATAAACGCAACCACGCATGCTCAAAAAAAGCTTCAGATAATTTACTACACCAACTATAGTTTTTTTAATGTAAAATAGTATGTGAACGTATGCATACATAAATTAGAAAAAATGAAAAAATAAAAACAATTTATACAGGTACAGACTTCTCGGACTCATTATTTTCTACAAATGAAAAAGGCTGCAATTCTTTTGCTATAATTTTTACCAGATGGGGATGTTTCGCTTCTTAGTGCCTCAACAAATTTCATGTGGATAGAGAGAATTCTCTAAAATTGGAGATATATATCTCCAGCTTCAGAGAAACAGTTCTAGACACCACCTCTTTTCTTTAAAGCGAGAATTGTGATAAGAAAAATTGATAAGAATGAAAAAAACTCTAGCGCACCTGAACCGCTAGAAACACTAATGTTCGAAGAACAGTAGAAGAATCGTGCAGGTTTTGAGTGCATATTCCACCACATGCGCTGCTTATTACGGCCAAATTGTTTCAAATGCCACGTTTTACTTTTGTCTCAAGAATGCATTATAACTCATATGGTAGAAGGTTTCAGATATTACCACTGGCATGAATTTCAACGTTTATGAGAGCAAAACACGGGTTAATTATATTCGTTATCAGTTGCTTATATCACAAAATTTTGAAAGCAGTATCTCATATAATATCAATGAAGAAAATGCTCAGTGCTTGCAGCACTGTAACTGAAGTTGGAGTTTGGGGCTGCGATCCGAAAAATTTGCAGAACTTTGGGAATTGAAACATCGGTTATTTATTTTCATTGTAAATGTTTCCGGTATGAATACTAACTGTAAGCATTTATTGATACAAAAGTAGCACAACCGACTCGTGCTGGCAACCTTTCGCCAGTATCAAAGCCAAGAATATATCACATCTGCTTCACGTTGTTATATAACATTTGAAGTTATAGGAGTATAAAGAAATTTAGGGTTACCTGCAGCAAGTTTTTTCAAATAATCGAAAGCTTAATATTTGCTGTTTATTGTCACTACAATATCATAACCAATTGAAAATTCTACGATAAAACCGCTTAATAAAGATATTGCAAACAAACACAAAACCAACAATAGCTGGCAACCCTATCATGGCTTTTCAAGCAAATTAGGCTTGAATAATGTTTATAATAGGTTCCAGTAATTGTATGAAATTCGTATTGATTTCATGGCTGCACTGGAAGTTATAGGGCAAAAAGTTTTATTTTCCTGAGCGAATTTTCAAAACCAAAGACACAAAAACTACCATAGCTGGCAGCACCAATCGAATTTTTCAACCAAATTTCTATCAAAAAGAGTTTAGAGTAAGGGTCAGCAACTGTGTCAATTTCATGAAAATCTGGTAACTTATTCACATTTCATAAGGCAAAAAGCATTTCTTTTTTCTTTGTAATTTTTCAAGATGGCACCACTGGAACAGAGTTGCCTACAATTCAAAATCGCTTCTATCAGACCTGACCCTACTTAAGTCCAATGCATTCTGTAAATTTCAATTCTATCTGATTCTTGATTCGTGAGTTCCCGTGAACAGAAGTTTTTGAAGCTAAAAATATAGGTTAACTGAGAAAGGGTTACCGTTCTTGTCCGACATGAAATTTCCAAAGTTTTACTTTGACTGTGTAGATTAAGCATAAGATTTGTATACAGATTGGTTTTATTGTAGAAACGGACATTTTTTAGGATATTCGATGGTTTGAATGTTATCACTTCCAAATTTTAATTGTTTCAAATTTAAGACACCAAAATTATCATAGCTGGCAGCTCCAACCGAATTTTTCAACTAAATTTCTACCAAACGTGGTTTGAAGTAAGGTGCAGCTACGGTGTGAATTTCGTCAAAATCGAACGATTCAATCAGAATTTATAGGGCTAAAAGCAGTTATCTTTTTTAGTGATTTTTCAAGATGGCACCACTGGCACAGAATCACCCGCATTTCAAAATCACTTCTATCAGACCTGGTCCTATTTAAGACCAATATATTCTGCAAGTTTCAATAAATTCTGTTCATCGGATCGTGAGTTTCCGTGAACAGAAGTTTTTGATGCTAAAAATATAGGTAACTTGGGCAAGGGTTACCAGGCGTGCCCGTTATAGCATATCAAATTTTTTTTTTTGTGTTTGTAAACAAAGCACAAAATTCACATATGAGTGGCTGTTTTTTTAAGAAACGACATTTTTTCAAGAGAGACGATGATTTGGAGGTTTTCACTTTCAGTGCCTGTCCTAGCTACAGGGTTGCCAGCACGCTCATTAAAACGTACACTAATCTACAACTAAATAAAACAAACATGTCCTGAAAATTTCATAATCATAGAATAGCTCTGTCAAAAGTTATCGCAATTTAAAAATTTTCAAATTTTCCCGTTCTCTTTTTAGGCACCCAGCGCACACATGGGGTTAAAAAATTCCAAAATATTATCCAATTCACATGTAAAACTTGTTTGAAATTTATGTCGTCAACTTTTTTTTTGCAAAAATTATTTGTGTACGGAATAATAGGTATATTAAAAAAATCACTAAAATGGCCGCCGGCGCCAAAGGGTTAAAGATTATTAACTTTTTGTGAGACCTGGCACTATTCTGTATATACACCAATGTGTCCTGAAAATTTCAGCTCAATCGGATGGCGCGTTCCTGAGATTTTTTCTCTGAAATTTTTTGATGATATATATATATATATAAATAGAAATTTGAATTTTTGGCCAAAGTGATTTTAATACTAATGTTCTTCTCCGAACATTAGTAAAAATAATAAGAATGAAAAACATAAAAATTAGTTTTTCTAGAAAATACTCAAAAATTTATAAACCGAAACGCCTCTCCAAAAGTTGCTCGCATACTATGGTATACCTTCCAAAAAGAAATACTATGTCAACTACTATGTAGCAGAATGGAGAATCAGAACGAACGACATCAAATGCAGTCACGTTGCTTTTACCTGGCTAAAACTAACTTGTACATGTACCAATACCTCAAGCTACGAGGTAAAGTATCTGAAAATGCACCTTCTGTTGGAATATGAGGCACGCGTTTTTAGGATTTATTAGGATTTTAAATAATAAGTCCGGCGGCCTCGACTATTAACTCAACAGTGTCATTTTCATTTATATATGAAGTTCAATACATTATTGAAATTTCTAATTGTGCTTCACGTAAGATGACGTTGTTGTCGTCTAGAAGCTATATTCAACATCTTCGCAGAAGTCGCACCTGGAGCTGAAGCTCAAACTTATTAAATTCAATTGGATGCTTCATAGCCAGGGGCGGATTTGACCATTTCGCCGCTCTAGGCCTCAGAAATATTTACCGCCCTTTTCGTGAATTATATTATATGTAACAATGCTCGATTTTTTTCATTCCCTAGAATATTTCGCTGTTTTTCGTTGCGCCCGAACTCACAAAAAAGGAATATCAGAGCAAAACCAGCACTGGTTCCGCTTTATTGCGTCCTTCCCATACAAATAATTATTAAAATACACACACGGTAAAGAACCTAAAAGTTAATAAAAAAAAAGAATCCAAAAGTACCAATTTTTAACAGTCGAAAACCGTATACACTTTTAACTCGCATATAATTCCAACGTCTTAGCTCATATTTTTATAAGTAAATTTACTATTTCGTTCAAAGTTTGCTTCCGCACTTGACTGGAGCTCAACTGTGAAGTCGATTACTTTAAATTAATGTACGATATGTTATTAATTAAGGATGAACCTGAGATATTTTGACCTATGATGTTCTAGATTTCATTTTTTTTTAAAGAAATTAATTTCAGCAATGAAGTAGAATTTGAAAAAACACGTCAAAAATAAGGAGAGATTCGCATGTAGTTGAATTACCCTGTACCATAATAGTAAAAAAAAATTTTTTAACTCAACGCTCACAAATATTTACCTATGATAAGCTTTTCGTAAATTGAAGAGGTATTATTTGGGTTCTTTTTAGGATCTTTTGAGGTCTTTTCAGGCTCTTTTTAGGAATTTTCAGATACTTTCTAGGTACTTTTTAGGTATTTTTGAGTGTCTTTGGTCTTTTATCGTGATCGCATTTTTTTTAGAGAATTCTGTTGGCTTGAGGTGTTAGGCCCATTCACCTCAGATATATGTACATATATGACAAAATCGAAAAGTGGCCGCCCCCAAAAAAATTGTAAGTTTGCCGCCCTAGGCCCGGGCCTAGTGGCAAATTCACCCCTGTTCATAACATATCAAAACTTTCTCCCACCTCTGAAGTGCTCGTTTACACATGTGAGTCAGTCTGGTTCTATGGCTTACAACTCTCGGGAACAGCTCGCTCATCAAAAATTAATTTCACGCAAAATAACCAATCAATCAACCAAAATAACCAATTTGCGGATCATGTCGATTACACATGAAACTGGGAACCATATTGGGAAATATATATAAACAAATTTAGGAGAATGCCTAATTAGTTTATTTGTAATTGTTGTGAAATAAAATATTTTTTAGCAAAAATTTTACCTATATTAAAGGGGACTACTTAAGCGGTGTGGAATATTTTTACTAATGTTCGAAGAACATTAGTATTAAAATCGATTCGGCCAAAAATTCATATTTCCATATATATATATATATATATATATATATATATATATATATATATATATATATATATATATATATATATATATATATATATATATATATATATATATATATATATATATATATATATATATATATATATATATATATATCATCAAAAAATTTCAGTGAGATAATCTCGGGAACGTGCCCTCCGATTGAGCTGAAACTTTCAGGATACGTTGGTGTATATGCAGAATAGGTCCACGTTTCACTAAATGTCAATTATTGTTAACCCTTTGGCGCCGGCGGCCATTTTAGTGATATTTTTAATATACCTATTATTTCGTACACAAATAATTTTCGCATAAATAAAGTAAACGAAATAAATTTCGAACGTGTTTTACATGTGAATCGGATAATGCTTTGGAATTTTTTAACACTATGTGTGCGCTGGGTGCCTAAAAAGAGAACGGGAAAATTTGAAAATTTTTAAATTTCGATAACTTTTGACAGAGCTATTCAATCATTACGAAATTTTTGGAACATATTGGTATTATTTAGTTGAAGATTTGTGTACGTTTTAATGAGCGTGCTGGCAACCCTGTAGCTAGGACAGGCACTGAAAGTGAAAACCTCCAAATCATCGTCTCTCTTGAAAAAATGCCGTTTCTTCAAAAAAAAGCCATTCATATGAAAATCTTGTGCTTTGTTTACATAACCAAAAAAAAAAAAAAGATATGGTATTACGGGCACGCCTGGTAACCCTTGCCCAATTTACCTATATTTTTAGCATCAAAAACTTCTGTTCACGGAAACTCACGATCCAATGAGCAGAATTAATTGAAATTTACAGAATGTATTGGTCTTTAATAGGACCAGGTCTGATAGAAGTGATTTTGATATGTGGGCGATTCTGTGCCAGTGGTGCTATCTTGAAAAATCACTAAAAAAGATAATTGCTTTTAGCCCTATAAATGCTGATTGAATCGTTCGATTTTGACAAAATTCACACAATAGCTGGATCTTACTTCAAACCATGTTTGGTAGAAATTTGGTTGAAAAATTCGGTTGGAGCTGCCAGCTATGATAATTTTGGTGTCTTAAATTTGAAAAAATGAAAATTTGGAAGTGATAACATTCAAACCATCGAATATCCTCAAAAATGTCCATTTCTTACAATAAAACCAATCTGTATACAAATTTTATGTTTAATCTACACTTTCAAAGCAAAACATTGGAAATTTCATGTCGGACAAGAACGGTAACCCTTTCCCAGTTAACCTATATATTTAGCATCAAAAACTGCTGTTCACAGGAACTCACGAACCATTAATCAGGTACAACTGAAATTTACAGAATGCATTGGACTTAAGTAGAACCAGGTCTAACAGAAGCGATTTTGAATTGTGGGCAACTCTGTGCCAGTGGTGCCATCTTGAAAAATTACATAGCAAAAAAACTGCTTTTTGCCCTATGAAATGTGAATAAGTAACCCGATTTTCATGAAATTGACACATTAGCTGAACCTTACTCTAAACTCTGTTTGATATAAATTTGGTTGAAAAGTTCGGTTGGTGCTGCCAGCTATGGTAATTTTTGTGTCTTTGGTTTTGAAAATTCACTCAGGAAAATAAAACTTTTTGCCCTATAACTTCCAGTGCAGTCATGAAATCAATACGAATTTCATACTAATAATGGAACCCATTATAGACATTATTCAGGCCAAATATTCTTGAAAAGCCACGATAGGGTTGCCAGCTATTGTTGGTTTTGTGTTTAATGGCAATATCTTCACTAAGCGGTTTTATCGTAGAATTTTCAAATGGTAATGATATTGTAGTGACAATAAACAGGAAATATCAAGTTTTCGATTATTTGAAAAAACTTGCTGCAGGTAACCCTAAAATTCTTTATACTCCTATAACTTCGAATGTAATATACCAGGGGGAGCAGATGTAATATATTATTGGCTTTGATACTGGCGAAAGGTTGCCAGCACGAGTCGGTTGTGCTACTTTTGTGTCAATAAATGCTTACAGTTAGTATTCATACCGGAAAAATTTACAATGAAAATAAATAACCAATGTTTCAATTCCCAAAGCTCTGCAATTTTTTCGGATCGCAGTCCCAAACACCAACTTCAGTTACAGCGCTGCAGGCACTGAGCATTTTCTTCATTGATGTTTTTTGAGATGCTGCTTTGAAAATTTTTGTGAAATAAGCAACTGAGTGTGAATATAATTAACAAGTGTTGCTCTCATAAACTTTGAAATTCATGCCACGGGTAATCCTGAAACCTTTCCGCCATATGAGTTATAAAACCAAAGTAAAACCTGGCGTTTGAATTAGTTTGGCTGTAATAAGCAGCTAGCGTGGTAGAATATGCACTCAAAATCTGCACGATTCTTCTACTGTTCTTCAAACATTAGTGTTTCTAGCGGTTCAGGTGCGCTAGAGTTTTTTTTTTTTTTAAATAGATTAATTTATTTTGTAAAACAAATAATATAAAGCTACCATATTACACTTTATCTTTTTGTAGAGAGAAATTTAACAAGAAAATATTTATTGTAGGTCAAGTTTATTGGAGACCATCACAGCACTTAACTAGTTCATCTAAAATCAATCAAACAAACAAACCATTAGCTTAATAGTTAGTTTAGTACCTGGTTGAAGCTTTATTCACGGAATTTCAATAACTTTCTAAAAAAATAAGCTCTGATAAAAACGAAATAAGTTTTTTTATGTTCTCAATAAGCTATATAAATTCCATTCAAATCCGTCGAATGATCACCGACTTTGAAAACATAGTTTTGAGAAAAACTAAAAAAAAACTTTTCACTCCATATGTTTAAAAATACTAATTATTTAATTACTAACACCAAGTCATTTTTTCCTGTACCAAATTTTAGTTTTTCTACCGATGTAGCTTTTTTGAGATTCCTGATTACCCCTATATCCACGATTAATTATAGTTTATTTGACTTTATTATTTAATTGCCTAGACTAGTTGCGGTCGATCGAATATCTGATGCATGCAAGCTTTAGCTTTAAAGCTCTTCCTCTCATAAATGGTCAGGAAAAACTCGACAAAAGAAGTAAGCATTTATAATGTTCTTGCGTGATCAACAATTTTGAAAATTTCCAATCGACAGGGTGAAACAACACCATCAAATTTATTTGCTTGGAATTTTTCATAATAAGTGGGGGTTTGGTTTTTATTCATGTGTCCACTGTAGCTACAAGCCTACTCATTATAGACACCGATATGCTTTTTAAGTTTTGTAATAATTTGATAATTCTTTCATAACTCGATATTTAAAAAAATTCTTTGTCAACTTTTTTTGGCATTGGCATTCGATTTCAATTTTTGAATCAATCAAAATATAAATATATTCTAATAAGTAACTTCATGTTTATAAACAGTATGTGGGTTCTCCTGACCTTGTAATTTGACCCGGTCTCAGCTGACCCGATTAAACGACCTGGCTGTGATCAACTCGTTTTGGACGCAGTAATTGACTCAGCCAATTCGAAAGAGCCGTTCATGATTAACCCATCACTAAAATTTAAAACCCAAATCATGTAAGCCATTTGGACAATCAACCGAAGTCATATTTTTAATATCAGCCCGTAAAATTCCTTTATAGATCAGTTTTTACGAAAAATATGGTATCCAATCAACATATCAGTTTTATATTTTTTTCACTAAAAAATATGATAAACACTTTGAAGTCAAGTGTTTTCTTGTTATTGTTAAGCTCAAGCTATTTAAATTTCATGAAAGAATGAATTCACTTCTCTCATATTTTCCTTTCCGTTTCAGATACAAAGTCGAAGTTGCCGGAAAAAGCCTGCCTGTACTTACAAATCTTGACAAAGGTCGATACGGAGTGATCATTTTCGAAAATCTCGACAAATATCTGAACATGGATAAATGGAATCGTGAACTCCTTGACAAATACTGTCGCGAATATTCGGTTGGTATTGTCGGTTTCGTTAGTCCAAGTGAAGAGACACTAGTAGCAGCTCAGCTTCGAGGCTTTCCTATATTCGTTCACACCAATCTACGGCTGCGTGATGCAAGCCTGAATCCAGGCTCGCCAGTACTACGACTGACAAGGGCAGGTGATACTGCCTGGGGACCATTGCCCGGCGATGACTGGGCAATTTTTCAACATAATCACTCAACGTATGAACCGCTCGAATGGGCACAACGCAATACTCAGGACTATCCGTCGGATACTGGACAGGTTCAGCCGCCGTTGGCAACCGTTTTGCAGGATCACGGACGATTCGATGGGATCCAGAGGATATTTTTCGGAAGTGGGCTGCGATTCTGGTTGCATCGACTGCTACTTCTCGACGCGCTTTCGTACCTTAGCCATGGGCAGCTTAGTCTTAGTTTGAATCGAATGATTCTTGTCGATGTCGATGATATATTTGTGGGTGAAAAGGGCACACGGTTGCGTCCTGACGACGTTCAAGCGTTAATTGCAACTCAAAGGAGAATCATCGATATGGTACCTGGATTTAGATTTAATCTTGGCTTCTCGGGCAAATATTTTCATCATGGCACCCGGGAAGAGAACCTGGGAGACGATATGCTGCTGCAAAGTGTCAAGGAATTCAATTGGTTTTCACACATGTGGAACCACCAGCAGCCGCATCTCTATGACAATTTAACAGTTCTTATGAACGAAATGAAACTGAATTACGCATTTGCCAAAGACAAAGGAATTCCTATCGACTCAGGCTACTCTGTCTCGCCACATCATTCGGGTGTCTATCCCGCACACGAATTACTGTACGCTGCCTGGAAAAAGGTTTGGAATATTAAAGTAACGTCGACCGAAGAATATCCACACCTGCGGCCAGCCCGACTGAGACGAGGATTCATCCATCGCAATATAATGGTCCTGCCTCGGCAAACGTGCGGGCTCTTCACACATACCATGTACATTGACCGGTATCCGGGAGGCCGGGATAAACTTGACGAGTCCATCCAAGGTGGCGAACTATTTCAAACTATCGTGAACAACCCCATCAACATTTTCATGACACACATGTCCAATTACGGTTCAGATCGCCTGGCCCTGTACACTTTCGAGTCTGTAATAAAGTTCCTTCGCTGCTGGACCAACTTGAAATTGAGCTCGGCTCCGCCGCTGCAGCTCGGCGAAACATACTTTCGGTTACATCCGGACGAAGTTGACCCGGTCTGGGGTAATCCGTGTGATGATCCGCGTCATATCAAAATTTGGTCGAAGAACAAGAGCTGCGAATCGTTGCCAAAGTTTCTAGTCATCGGACCGCAAAAAACCGGCACAACTGCCCTGTACACGTTCCTGAGCATGCATTCGAGCATCGCGAGCAATCTGCCCAGTCCCGATACTTTCGAAGAAATTCAATTTTTCAACGGAAACAATTACTACCGTGGCCTGGACTGGTACATGTCCTTCTTTCCGGTTCAGACAAATTCTTCGGGGAAATACATGTTCGAAAAGTCAGCAACGTATTTCGATGGAGAGCTGGTTCCGAAACGAGCACATGCTCTGTTGCCACATGCGAAAATTGTTACGATCCTAATTTCACCGGCCAAACGAGCATACTCATGGTATCAGCACACAAAAGCTCATGGGGATCCGATAGCGAATAACTATAGTTTTTATCAGGTACGTAAAATGTATGCATGTAGAATTGATATTTGATTATGCTGTTATGAAAGGGTTTGGATGCTAACCAGATTTTGACGGATTCTTTGTATGGAGCTATCCGAAGGCCAATAGAGCGTGTTAGACATTCTACGGTTTCACAAAATTTACTATGAAGAGGACGTATTGCACTCGGGTAATATAATGCCCAGTGCATTAACTAACCAGAATATAAGGTTTATTGGAAATTATGGTACAGTGGTTTGGGTAAATTGTATCAACGGTTTTTTGTGACGTACAGCTTGGGTTAAGTTACATATATCTATGCTGAAAAATGAGAATTCTCATTGTGGTGAGCCCGGATCAAATTCACAATGATTGTTATCAAATGGAAGGATGTAAAATAAAAGCCATTTGTTTTTATAGTTTTTTTTTTTTAGCAAGTATGAGCGCTTTCAAAAGCAACCAACTCCTCGGCATTTGACTCTGTAACAACAGAATATTTTTTAACCGATGTATTGTTGAGTGTCATCTAGGGACGTTTGAGGTTTATTTACTTTAGGTATATTCCTCTACTTCTCGACTAAATACATTTTGGGTACAAACTTGCTTTTGTGGTGCGAAAAAAATTGCCGAAAATCAAAGAAGTCAGGAAACAAATTTCAGGTAAAAACTGGCAAAACAAAAAGAAGCACCAAAAGTGGTGCCTCCTCGCATATCTCTGTTTAACGCGTTCTCATATAACCAACGTCAATTTAGTCAGCTGTGAGACTGCTTGACAGCCGGGATCACATTTCAAGAAATCCCCGGTAGAAAAAGTTAGGGTAATTTTCTGCAAGAAGGGAACTTTCCTCTAGCCGAAAAATTGCGTCATTTTTTTAATACGGGAAAGTTAGGAACGCATGTTCTTTAAGTTTGTGTGCCCATGGACGCACAATTTTACTCAAAGTTGTATTAGGAGACAGTCCTTCTGTGTCACAATTTAGCGATTGAGGTTTTTGTGTGTTTAGAATTGAAGATAGCCGTCAAACATATGCTCTAGTCCTATTTGGTGTTTTTAACACATTGACAGTCGCTTCTTCCGTGAAAATTTTGTACTTGTCGCTGGACCTTTTTACAAGCAATGAAGTAATTAATTTTGCAAACACATATATTTTTCAACAAATAACTGAAAATTGCGATTAAATTAAATTATTTGGGTTGGCTTTTTTGAAGTTGATATTTCACCTTCCAACATCAACGGAGCGCTACATAAAAAGAGCCTAAACAATGGTGAGCACTTATACTCAGTTTCAACAGGATTACAAAAGCAGTACCTGAAAGGATATCAGGGTATACTTGGACACTACTTTCATGCATTTCAACTACATTGTCTGAAGATTATTTTTTATTTATAAATTTTATCGCTCCAAATTTTTTTCAGAAAGATCAAAACCGCTCTGTAAGTGAATTTATTCCCGATGTTGGCGTTATCATTGGTGTCCATAAGCCTCTAAATGGAACTCTCTGTAGTGACCAGTGGCGTTTCCAGGGGGTGGGCCCGCGGGCCTTAGCGCGTTCGAGCCATAGAGCTTGCTCTTGAACGATCGCAATCTTTGCCCTTACCATCTCAGTTCATCAAAAAATCATCGACAGCGAACAGCAAGCACGCTGAATTTTGTAAAGTGTTTTAAAGTTGAAGCACTATATTGTATTGTATTGAAGTTCGAAACTCGGGTAACGTATAATAATGAGTGAGGCAAGAGGTGATGGGAGTGCACCTTCCATCACCTCTTTCTTCACCAAAGTTCAGAAAAAATGTGATACAGATGCGATCGCGAACCAGTCAGGCATACAAGAGGAACCTAAAAAACTTTCGTTTACTTAATTTTTTGCTTCCTCATGCAGATTTTCATGGCAGTATGTTCAAAATGATTCAAAACGTTCAGAGCCCATTTTGAAAAAATTTCTGTATATACTTGTGTGTATGTGTAGCTTACCAGCTCTGAAAACTCAAACCGTTCTCACACAAATAAACAGATCAATTCCGAATTCTTACTCTAAATTTTAGTTACATTTATACAGCCATTAAGATTTTACGTGCTTTCAAATTTCGTCAAAAATATCGGCTTGCACTCTAGCATTTACAATGTTTGTGATATATATTGGGCTAAATAATTATATACGAATAGGTTTGCGATTCAACCATATGTGTATTTTTATTCTCAGCCGATTACGAATGTTTCAAAACTCAATTTGGGAGAAAGAGAGCTCGTGTCGACAGAGTCTCAAGTGAACACAGTTTTGCCACAACCTGGTTCTGATGTGCGAAATAGGCAACTGCCCGATACACCGCAGACGTCACAGTCTGCTACCATGGATCAAGTACTAAAGGTTACGACAGGAGCGTGGCCACACCTACTTATGACGAAATAAGATGCAAACACGCCTAGAAATCATCCGGAATTAACTGGTTTTTAGGTGAATGAAGAGTACTGTTTACGGTTGTGTCCAAATGTTTCTGTTAATGAGTTTATTGGATGTTGCAAATCTAGGCAGACGGGCACTTAAATTGCTGATCTAAAATGGAGCAATTGAAACTGCTTGAAGTGTATGTTGCCTCTTTCATGTTGTAATTCATTAAATTAGAGCACAAATGGAGCAAGATCGACGTGAAAATTATAATAGATGACTTTTTACAAAGAAATTATTATAATTTTGCATAGTTGAATGAGCTCACAGCTCATTCAAGGATTAATGATTAAAGCTAAAGTATAATTAAGCGATATTTAAATGAATTTTAATTTAGTAATTGAACGATGTTTATTTAGAATTAGCAAATGATAGACAGCAATTAAATGATCATTTATGGCAAATGATCAATTAGGCTGTGTCTACTATTTTAAAGTCCGGTACATAAATTCAGTAGATTTCATTAGGTAAATTAGTTTAATGTAACATTAACATTTGTTGAGAATTTTAATTGATATATGCCATATGTGTTATACTTGAATTTTATGTTTAGAAGTAGGCGATGCAAATCTTATACAATGAAAAGAAAAATTCAATAAAATTCAGACACTCGACTATTTTTCCCTGATTCGCCGGTCTCCGGTACGTGACGAAATAAGATGCAGCGCCGAACAGCGATAACCTATTGTCGTAATCTTATTTCCTTGATTCATAGTCTGCTACGATAAATAAATATGGTATCGGGATTTACGTCAAGACTAATCGGCATCTGAAGGATGACGAAAAAGCGCAATTATTAAGGAAAACGTTGAAACCAGGTGGATCGCACAAATTCGAGCCGCAATGTATAGCGGGGAAGAAACGAACGTTTCAACTGAAGTGGCTAGAGAGGTTTCCGTGGCTATCTTATTCTGACGTTTTGAAGGGAGCATTATACAAATTTTGTCTGCTTCTTGGTCCTAACTCTGATCGTGATATCGGCGTCGGCAAAGGTTCCCATCAAGTGGGATCATTAGTACAATCGCCATTTATTAATTGGAAGAGAGCTATTGAAGCATTTGAAAATCATTCACGTCTCAATTTTCATAAAGCTGCGGCAATCGATGCCGCTAACTTTGTCACTGTATATGATGGGAAGCAAGACAAAGTTGCTTTTCAATTGAACCAACAAGTGAAAAGAAAATTTTTTGAGAATAGAAAAAATTGGTTGCCATTGTGGAAACTATTCTTCTCTGTGGACGACAAAAGATAGCACTTAGAGATCACGTTGATTACAGACGCTTATCACTCAACGAGCCAGAACACAACGATGGGAACTTTAAGGCCCTTTTACGTTACCGTGCTACAAGTGGCGATAAGATTCTACTAGACCATATCGAGAAATCTGGTAGCAACGCAATGTATACCAGTCCAATTATTCAAAATGAGATCGTTGGACTCATAGCAAAAACCATCCAGCAAGCAATAATAGCTCGAACATCGAAAGCGAGACGACTGACATTCAACGAATAGAGCAGTTTTCGCTTTGTGTCAGATACGTCGATTATGACAGCATGGCTCTGCGTGAAGATTTTCTGGAGTTTGTTCCAGTTTACGATTTGTCTGGAGTTGGGTTGGCAAAAACCATTAAAGAACGACTTACAGCCCTTGGCTTCGATTTGAACGCAATGAGAGGTTAAGGTTATGATGGGGCATCTGCTATGAGAGGAGAATTTCGTGGTGTTCAAGCTATAATTCAAAATAAATATCCGAAGGCAGTATATACGCACTGCTCAGCACACTGCCTAAACCTCGGCCTCAATGATGCTTATAAAGTGGTACCTGTCCGTCATTGCTTCCTCGTAATTTCCGAAGTCTGCACTTTCTCCAGAGACTCTGCACGACCTACTGCGATATTAAAAGAAAAATTAGAAAAGTCGTCTGTCGCTTCTTCCAGGCTTATGAGGTATTGCGAGACTCGGTGGGTAGAGCGGCATGACGCTGTTGCTCTCTTCGTGGATGCTTTGCCCTTTGTGATCGAATCCTTGGAAGACTTAGTGGAGATAAAAAAAAGACGATGCTGCAAAGGCACAGTGCCTTCATAATGGGCCAAAAAGTAACGGATATCAGGGCCAGTGCGGACCAGAAGTTCGCTAAACTTTACAAAAGAGCCTCAGACATTTGTGATCCTTTAGGAGTAACGCCGTCGATTCAACAATGCAGTGGTACATCCAGATACCGATCTAATCATCCCGCAGATACGCCTGAAGAATATTACAGACGAATCTTGTTCATACCGTACGTCGATGAACTCGGATCTTCTCTGAGCGAAAGGTTTTTATTCCACAAGAAAAAAAATATTGGACTCCAGTGTCTCGTACCAGCAAACGTGAATACTCGTAAGTTTACATTCGAAGATCTAAAGCCAGCAATAGAATTCTACAAAGATGACCTGAAGCATTCAAATGAAGCTATTCTTTTCGGGGCGAATGGGATATGTGGTCGATGAGATGGACGCATGATCTGCAAGAGATACCGAAGTGTGTAATTAGCGCACTGAAACAGTGCGATAATGAAGTCTTTCCGAACGTGCATATCCTGCTTACACTCTTAGCGACCCTTCCTGTCTCCACGGCATCTGTGGAGCGCAGTTTTTCAACGTTAAAGCCCGTGAAGACTTATCTTCGCAATTGAACAAAAGAGAAGTGTCTTACAGGTTTGGCTCTCATGACTATACATCGGAATATACCAGTTAGTCCTGAATCCATTATTGATATTTTTGCTAAGAAGTCACGTAGAATGGTTTTGTTGTAGAGCTTGTTGCGTGAAACTCGTTGACGTGCTATAAGTGTGATACTACAGCAATATATAGAAGAAAAAATAAATATACTAGCGAAAATTGCCTATGTTTTTTAAAAGAAAACAGCTTAGTCTAAATAATCTACAATCGATTCTCTTTTCTATCAACGGTTATTCGTATTCACAATATCATGTCCCAGATAAAAAATAAATAAATTATGAGAGCTGTGAAATTCACATCAGCTTTCCTTACATAATTTTTAGACAACTGCTCTCTCCCTCCCCCCTTGCGCCTGGCACAAGAGTTTGGCGGAAAAGTGGTACAGACTTGTGCACAATTGAAAATAGCAGAGGCTAAAACGTTAGCAATGTCAGGTACTTAAATTTACTGTGAAAATTGATCAGCATATCAAAATTAAATATAAGGTAAACTAATCGCAAAGCAAATCTGGTCAAGTCCAGGGGTTGAAGCTAGTGGAGAGCTTTTTTGTAATCAATGTGAATACGAGTATAGAGCGATTAGTTCCACGGCCCACTTTACTCCGTATTTAAATTAGGTACCTATTCGGACGCAGGTGAATTCACGCTCGATGTGCGGTCTCTCGTCCGAACTTGGATTCGAACCGGGAGCCCCACACGCTAGAAGCCAGTGTTTTACCCGTATACTACAAAATTAAATACAAACACGAAAAAAATGACTACTGAATATTTTGTACATTGATGTAGAAATGCACGTTCTAAAGTCAGTGATTCTTGAAACACAAAATCACGTCAAAGTAAAGAAGAAAAAAACAAATATTCTTAAATCATTCCTGACCTTTTTTTGGCTTTTCTATTTGCATATTAACTGTTTCCATGTTTCTATCTCAATATTATCTCTGTTTCCTATTTGGTTCTTGCATTGCCAAAGCTCCAACATTGCTACATACATACGACTTAAAATAACACACATCCCCACAAAGACGCGAAAATAGCATATAGACACGATATTTTTCATTACTTCCTGCTTACGTGACATGATTGCTAATGGTGGTACTCAATTTTTTATTCGTATCGTTGAATTCAACGTTTCGTTCCGGAGTCAAAGAAGTGCTCGTCAAGGAAAAATGACGATTTGATTAGATCAAGCATGCATTAAGGCTTTCGTTTTGACTCGTGCTCATCCACCAGACAATTCGCTCTCAATGATACCGATGATGATGATGATGACGACGATGTTTTTGATACCATACGCTCTACACGCTGATTTCTTCATTTCAAGATATGAATGTAAACGGAACGATTGAATATTCATGACTGCGATTTAAGAAGGTTGAAACTAAAAAGATGATATCGAGCAGAATAAATGATATTGGATTATAAGTTGGAAAAACTGATTGCGAAAAAGTCATTTTTCCGGTTAAATTGGCATCAGATTTTTCTCCTTTTATAAGTGTCATATATGTTCACTTATTTAAGCCAGTTTTATTTTCTTCAGAAGGGGCATAGAATATCCACTTTGTTTCATTGTACCTCATTTGCATAATATTAGATTTTATATTCACTGGATTGCACAAAAAGATAAGAACCAAAACATATTTTCTACAGCCATTTTCGAGTCAAATTTATAGGTTTTTGCGACATGTTCATAATATTCTTTTGAGTCTAGTTCATAATTTTTGCGAGTCAAATTCATAAATTTCGCATAAATTTTTCGAGTTAATGTAATTATTAATTTATTCTGAAAGTAAGTTAATATTTAGTGCACAAAATTTATAACTTATAACCTTGACGCGCAAAAATTATGAACTCGCCACCAAAAAAACTACAAATTTGATTCGTAAAAGTAATGAATTTGACTTAAAAATCTATGAATTTGGGTTTGTTATAGAGTCCCGTTTCAAATTATTGTTCAACGAAAACTTCTGGAATCGATCTGTTCCTATTTATTCGCCTATATTTCAAGCAAACAACATTGGACTAAATCGACTACACCGAATGAATAAAAATGCCACAACTACACAGTCGTAAATCTCCAGGGTACCGCAATTTTCATCCTTTCGGTTGGAACTTTATCGCAAATCATTTTTTTTGCACGTGTCGTGCCATTCAAACTACACATGTCCATAAACACCATACGTTCTCGTATGTTTCTGAAATTTCATAAAAAAACTTTCAATCAATAATTCATTATCGAAAGCTCATGCGACTACGTGTCTTAGAAATTCAATATCCCAAATGCACACAATATCCAACTTGAATGTTCTGTTCGCTGCTGTCTGTTCTGTACTTTCCCAACGACTCGTCAATTTGTATGTCCAGGATCGTGCCACAGACATTATTTCTTCCACAACATTCTGTTAAACCTTTCCCAACTCTTCTCGAATAACAAACACAGTTGTAAAGTTTCATATGGCAAGCGTTTGTGCCAGGCTAGCCCAGGCTAGGCCGAGCTGGTGGACGGCTGTCCGGAAAAGGATAACCAGCTCGAACAAGTTTTTCCTCGAGTTACGTCAACTTATAGGATATCTGATTCATTTTCCATAATTATCTGTGGCGGGAGCTGGCATGTGTAATTGTATAGTGTCTGTTTGTGACTTTGTGAATAACGTTCGAATTGAATCTGATTTGTATTGCATTGTGTGGCGATATGACCACGTTTAGCGGTTGAGAACCAACTGGAATATTGTTTCTTGCTTGATTAGCGTCATTAGATTTGATTGTTGTATAAATTAAAATGAATTATTGGCAGTTACAATAGGATTTATCCTTTATGATCCAGCGAACTGAAGCGGCTATGGGTGAACGAGGTTGCTTGGAAAATGGATTGTTGAAATTGGGCTGAATCAACATATGGCGCTTGCCCTTCATGTTGTTTAAGGTAGAGCGGTAAACGGTTTGAGTTATTCGGTGGAATATATGTGCTTTTCATTGCACTACTGCATTAACAATGCTTGTCAAAATACTTATTTCTCTTATATAGCACTATAAAAACACAAAATATATGTATATCAAAACAAAAACTCAGTGAGTTTTCTCCCGATCAAGTTGTTGAAACTTCTTTGAACTCGAATAACCCTAACCCTAAAAGTTTCTGGTCTTTTGTCCGCTCCTTAAAAGCTTCCTCCTCTCTTGCTGACTTCTTAGTGTTTAATGCATTTACTGCTTCCAATTCTCTTGACATTTGCAATCTCTTTGCTATGTTTTTTTCTTCTGTTTACACTATCTCATCGATTCCTGCTACTGACTGCTTTTCCTTTGATTTCCCTGCTAGTCTCTCCTCAGTCGTAACTAACCCCGTAGAGGTTGAATTGCTTTTGTCCTCACTTGACTCTAACTGTTCCCCGGGCCCGGATGGTATTCCCAATTTTTTCGTAAAAAATCTCGCGTCTTTGTGTCCCTTTAGCCATCTTATTCAATGTCAGTCTTTGTGCTGGTAAATTTCCGTTATCTTGAAAGCTCTCTAACATTCTTCCCATTTTCAAATTGGGTGATAGGAACCTTGTTTCTAACTATCGCCCCATCTCCATTCTTCCTTGCCTTTCCAAAATTTTGGAACGCCTCGTTTTCAATCGTATCTATGATACCCTCTGCTGTGTCTTTGCAGAGCAACAACATGGCTTTGTAAAAGGCCGGAGCACCTCTTCGAACCTTGTTGAGTTTACTCATGTAATCGTTTCTGCAATTGACAGTAACAATCAAGTTGATGTCATTTATACTGATTTTGCCAAAGCTTTTGACACTGTTAATCATATGCTGCTTCTTGTGAAACTGAAGCATTATGGCATTCGTAAACCTTTGCTTTCCTGGATCTCTTCCTTTTTAACTGATCGCACTTGTGTCGTCTCCCTCTTTGGCTTGTCGTCCTCACCGTTCTCCCCTTCTTCTGGTATTTGTCAAGGTTCCATCTTAGGATCTCTTTTGTTCAATCTATTTATTAATGACCTTTCCACTGTTTTTCAGTCTTCATGTCTTCTATATGCAGATGATTTAAAAATCTTCCGAGTCATCAAAAATACTGCTGACTCGCTGCTTCTTCAGGATGATTTGTATGCTCTCTCTCTCTCTCTCTCTCTCTCTCTCTCAGATAGGTGTAACTTGAACTGTTTGTCCCTTAATGTTTCCAAGTGTTTTTCTATGTCCTTTTTTCTTAAGCTTCACATTCATGTCTTTCCTTATGCTATTGATGGCACTACCCTCTCTTGTGTCGATCATTTCTCAGATGTTCGGGTCACATTTGATCGCAAACTGAAATTCGACGTTCATGTCCTTACTATCACTAGAAAAGCTTCTCGGATTGCTGGCTTCGTGATTCGTTTCTGCCACAATTCATTTAGTATTTCTCCTTGTGTCCACCTGTTTATTACCCTAGTCCGTTTTGTATTTGAATACTGCAGTCAAGTTTGGTGTCCTCGTTTCAAATACCTCTCTGACGCTTTTGAATCAGTTCAGGGCAGGTTTACACGTACTTTACTTTTTAAATATAGTCTGCCGTATTTACCCTATAGTGAACGTCTATCTCTTGTTAACATTCCTCTCCTTGAGCAGCGCAGAGTTTACTTGGATAAGAGTTTCCTTTTCAAAATCTGTCGCGGCTACCTATCTTCCTCATCAGCATTTTTGTTCATTGAGCGGAAATCCGTAAGGCCACTCAGGTCCTCCATTCTATTTGGAGTGTCGTATACTCGTACTGACACTTTCTTCTACTCTTCCGTTTTACGACTCTTACGCACTCACAATAGTCTTCAACTTGGTCCTCTTCCACAATCTATTGCCATTTTCAAAAATATGGTTCGAAGCAAAATTTGTGATTCTAATTAATTAATTTTATTTATTGTTTTTCTTGTTTATAATGGATTCTTTCTTTTCTTTTTTGCTCTACTTAATTTTACTTTATTATTTTATAATTTAAGAATTTCTTGTATTTTTTATATTTATATATTCTTATTTAGTTCTTGTCATTTTATTTTTTTGTTTTCATTGTATCCAATCTGAAATTGGGCAGTTTGCCTGTTGTATTGAATATGCACCAAGTAAATAAATAAAAAAATCCGATCTAGCTGAAGTTTTCAGAAGATATTGCAGTATATAAGTTTAAGGGTTTTTTTAGCTGAACACGGAAATGAAGAAGGTTAGCATTTAAAAAGAGAAGAAGAAGTAGGCTAGCATTTAACAGATGTAGAAAAAGAGCAGCATTTAAAAGGAGATGAAGAAGAATGACGTTTTAAAGCAGGAGCAGGCCGGACAAAATTTATAAGCATAAGAAAGCCAGCATTTAAAACCACAATATGGCCAGCATTTAAAAGCAGAAGAAGAAGAATAAGAAGGCTAACATTGCACGACATGCTGCCATCAGGGCTAAGTTCTTTCGGTATCAGATAACACGATTTGCAACAAGCTTGCAGGTAAAATTTCAAGTCGATTCTTCTTTTGGTATTCGTTTGGTAGACTACTGATTAAGTATGTCGAGTGGTTAAGTGAAAATGGAGAAATCGGAATAACGTGCTGTTATTAAATATTTCCATTTAAAAGGCCTAACACCACTTGAATTCAAAAAAGAAATGGATTCAACATTGGGAGACTCTTTTCCATTGTATTCAACTGTGAAACGGTGGGTTTCAGAATTTTAAAAAGCTCGTACGATCACTGATGACGCAATACGTTCATGACGCCCCGTTGAGGTAACAACTTCCGAAATGATCAAATAAATTCATAAAATCGTGAGAAAATAGAGGACCGCAAATTGCAAGTAAGCGACTATTGGGATATCAACTGAACGTGTGCGCAATATTTTGCATGAGCATTTGTGCATGAACAAGCTCTGTGCAAGATGAGTGCCGCATTTGCCAACGCTCGAACAAAAATTGAACCGGAAAACTGTTTAGACCGCGAATTTTGCACTCTACAAGTAAAATATTAGCAAGTTTTTGTGAAAATACAGTGGCTCAAAGCTTATTTGATACAGTGACTATTTAAAAATGCAAATCACTGTAACTTTGAAATTAAGAACCCTATCCAAAAAATTTAAACGTATTTGACTAGATGCATGTTCAGCGAATACAATGCAAACAAAAAAGATTCCAGCAATATTCTTCGGCGTCCGATAAAAGAGAAATACCACTGGCGCAGAAAAATTGCAGGTCACAGCTTATTTGATACAGACACTTCAATGCGAATAAACTTCTATTTGTCGCACCGTTAATCTGTCTTGTTTTTGTTTCTTGAATTTTTGATTGTGTTAGACATTGGCTTAGGTAATTTTTAGCAAGATCTTGTAAGCTGAAGTGCCAAAATGAGCCAAAATTGTAAAATGGGTCATGGCACCACAATTGAACAGCGCGAGTTGGTATTAAACCACTTTAAAAAAGGACAAAGTGGTCGAAAAATTGCTGAAAGTGTAAATTTGAGTGTCTCTACAGTGCAGCACATAATTGAGCTCTTCCTACACGAAAATCGGGTAGAAAATAAGAGGAGAAATGCGCCAAACAATATTATCACCGTATCCGACGAACGATACATTGTAAGGAAAGTGAAAGCAAACACAAAGATTTCCGCTCCAAAATTGGTTACTGAGGTTCATCGTGAATTAAGGAAGTCATGTAGTGCTGAATCCGTCCGACGAGTGCTTCGCGACCATGATTTCAGGGTCTGAGTAGCTCGTAGGAAGCCTTTCATTTCCAAAAAAAATACAATAAGCCGATTTGCCTTTGCCAAAGAGCATGTGGGAAAGCCATCCGCGTTCTGGAATACGGTTATTTTTGCGGACGAGTCAAAGTTTAACATTGGCTCCGACGGAATGTCATATGTCTGGCGCAAGGCAAACACTGAGCTAAACAAGGAGAACCTCAAAGCTACTGTGAAGCATGGTGGTGGTAATGTGATAGTTTGGGCCTGCATGTCCGCAGCCGGAGTCAGAAATTTAAAGTTTATTGAGGAAACAATGTACCAAACAAAGTACCTTGATGTACCCAAAAACAATTTGCTGCAAAGTGCTAAAAAACTGGGTGTTCGCGACCAATTTCGGTTGTACCAAGACAACGATCCAAACCACAAGTCAGGAATTGTGAAGTCCTGGCCAATTTGGGATTGCCCTCATTTGATGTCTCTGCCGGCACAGTCACCAGATATGAACGTCATTGAGAATCTGTGCACTTTGTTGGATAACAACATTAGAAAACACAAGACTTCTAATAAAAAATACCTGATGAAAGCAATGCTAGAGGTATAGCAAAAAATTACTCCTGACATCACAAAAAAACTCGTTGATTCAATGCCAAATAGGCTCCAGGCTCTGCTTAAGTCTAAGGGCTATCATACAAAGTATTGAAATCAACTGGAAACCTCATAATTCACAACAATTTTAATGTTTAATCAAACTGTATCAAATAAGCTGTGACATGAAATTTGTTATTACTTTTAGTTTTTTGTTCTTTAAGATGTAAAACAGCAACATTGTAACAAATATAAACTTGTTTAATAAACAACAAACAATTGCCTTCAAAATGGTGTTCAAATTTTTTTGATATTGTTATTATGTTTTGAGTTATTGCAACTTAATTTTTTAAAGAAGCACTGTATCAAATAAGCTGTGAGCCACTGTATATAACAGTGGATGAAACTTGGATTCACCATTACATGCCCGAGACGAAACAACAATTAAACCAATGAACTGGAAGAGGCAAACCAACCCCCAAAAAGGCAAAAATAACTTTTTCGGCGAACAATGTAATGGCGACATTTTTTTTTTTTTTGAATGCAAAAGAAATCATCTGCATTGATAACCTTCAGAAGATGAAAATCATCACTATTATGTATTGCTGTTGCAGTATTTGAAAGATCTGATAAAAACAAAACGACCGCATTTGGCGCGGGTAAAAATGTTGTTTCACCACGACAACGCACCCGCCCAGACTTCGGTCTTTGCGATGGCTAAAATAAACCAACTGAAGTTCGCATTGTTGCCCCATCTTGCATATTCTCCAGATTTAGCTCCCAGTGACTGTTTTCCAACCTCAAAAAATGGCTCGAAGGCAAAAAATGTACGACCAATGAGGAGGTCATCAATGCTGCTAAGGGGCTCGACGAATCAGTCTTTAAAAACGGTATTAGAACACCGATATGAAAAATGTATTAGCCTTGGTGGAGATGATGTAGAAAATAAACTCACACAAAATTGTTTTTCTTATGCGCGAAACTTTTAACTCCACCCTCGCCGAAGTAGAGGAAGAAGGCCAGCATTTAAAAGCAGAAGACGAAGAAGGTTTGTAGTCATAAAGTAGAAGAAGGCCAGTATTTAAAAGAAGAAGTTTAGTTTACGTTGAAATTTCAGTTAACGTACTGAGAAGGCAAGAATGAATATGGAGAAACATTAAGCGATAGCTGAACATTTTATTAATTCGTTTTTGTTTTTTCTGAGGCTTCGTTATAAATCAAGAATGAATTCCACAAAATGGATAATGGATAACAGACTAAGTGCACTGCGTTTATCAAAAGTCGCCATGTTGAAAAATCACTTTCGTTTACACATTTCATATGCACACTCACACAGTCATCGGGCGTAAACCCAACTGTTCGGGTTTAAGCTGAAATCCGAATTTGACCGTTTATACGACGTTCTGACTGGTATAATCCCAAATCGGGATTAAATTGGGATCGCGCATAAACTAAGTCTTAGACACTCATATTTTGACACTGTCAAAGTGGAAATTGAGTAAGAGCTAACTTACGCTTTTAATTGAACCTCAAAAAAGGCAAAAAAAAATCCAAATTTAGCAAAAATCGTACTTTTTTATGAGGCGTGCTAATACACGATTTTATTACTTTTTTTTCTTGATTCAACTAGAAGATACATTTTTCATAAACACACTCCAACCTATTTTTTGATTTCAATTCGCTTTAACTAATGCTAAAAATCCCGCCGATTGATGCCTTTTGCCGCAAAGGTCTCAGGAGATTGGTTACTACGGCGGCCATTTTGAAAAAAAATTAAATAAAATCAGATTCTTGTATTTTAATAAGTAATGAATGAACATGATCACTTTCAAAGCGATTCATTTATTCCTTCTATTTTAAATAAGCTTCTGAAAAACGGCTTAAATTCCGGCGTTTACATGTATCGCCGGCCTTAATTCGTTGTTGATCGCGTTCGTTGGTTTAGTTGGCGAGTCACAAAAATAACTGTAACTTCAAAAATAATCCGGATTTCCGAAAATTCTCTTAAAAGCTTATTCTTAAAGGTTTGAACTTTGAAAATATGCAAACCAAAAAAAAAATCAATTTGATCAAATTTCTAGACCAGAATACCCCCTTAAGAATAGAAAAGAACAAGTATCTAGTATTAGAACAAACCAAATTAATGAAATGCGATAATAAAGGGAAAAAATTGTAGAGTCAACATTCAAACTATTAATTTAAAGAGTGAGGTAACCGGGAAGGCAGACATCGTAATTGAAGATGAACTTTGAAAAAGTAGCGGCTCGAAGTTATTTAGTTGAATAATGTGACTAGAAGAAAATTGTTACAAATAAAAAAGAAAAAAAATATTCATGAAAACGTACTTCAATCATATAAAAACAACCAATATTTTTCGAATAATTACATTAAAGTGTGTGGTGTGGTAATTGATTTATTGTTTTTTTTTTTCAATTAATATATGCACATAATCTATAAATCGATGGCATAATATCTGGTCAATTGCTGCTTTGATTGTGTAAAATTCACACTGATAAAGATATAATGTAAATAAATCAATTGATAGATTTCATAGCTAATAGATTTCCATTGCTAGATTCTCATAGTAACCTTTAAGAATAATGGAAAATATAATAAAATAATTTCATACAAAATAACAGTTAATATCCAATCAATGGTTAAAAACAGTACAATTCAATAACATAAAGATTTTCTACAATGCTAGACACTATGGAAAAGCAACAGGCACTTTAATTTGCTCTCATATCTAAAAATAACCCACTCAATTGAAAAAACGTAGTTTTCTAACATAGTCCCCAAACAGCTGCAACAACTTTTCAGCTTCCTTGTCAATTCTGGTTTTACCTTATTCATTCCAGACAAATCCACACAAACCTACACCGCCTCCCCTTGTCAAAATAAATTCAGCAAGGGTAAAAAATGTCATAAACAAACCAACCGTCGACAGTGCTACCGCCTCCGTTTATTTCATATCCGAACCTGACTAGTATAATTTCCCAGCAAGCAAAATTTTGCATATCGTTTTGCACAAGCCTAACCTCGACCGATTGCTTCGTGCCCCTCATCGAAACCCGGTTGCAAGAAGATATTTCCCTAAGAAAATGGCGTGATAATTAAAAATTGCAGTGAAAGAATGAAAGAATTTGAATAAGCGGCCAGTTGTTGAGTAGGACGTCGGTGATGGTTGCTGCTGCTGGCATATAAAAGGAACACAAAAATATAAGTAGCTACTTGGTTTTTTATTCGCGCAGTTCGCTCTCGCAAAAGAAATTATGAAGTCGAGGGTTGAAAACTTGAAAACAAGCCTGAGGAAATGCTCTGGCGTCGTTCCAACGGGCATTTTTACGTATTTTTTTCGAAATTGTTTTGTTTTTGACGATTGTTATCGTTGGGCGGTGATGGCGGTAGACGGCAACTGCAAAGATACGATACTATGCTCCTTTAAATCGGGTGAGAAGTATCCACAGTTTGAATAAGAGTTCTATTTTTATTTTACGACTTGACTTTTTATTCGAAGCCCCCCGGGACATTACTCGCTGAAACCTTAGTCTTTTACAGTTGGCACTTAACAAAGGATTTGTTATAAGAATGTAATCCAGGAATCACTGGAATCGTAACTAGATTGAATGGTAAGATACAATTTACTGGCTCAGTTTTTACTAACTAAAGGAACATATTTTTTGGCTGTTGGGAACAATACAATAACATTTTAATAATATCATATCTTGATATTATTTCCCTTTTTATAAACAAGTCCAGTTACTGCTCTGTGAAATACCCACATTCGGATATCTTGTCTTTACTCTCCGCTTACGAATTCAAAGCCACTTTTTCAACCACAATTCCATTAAAACTTGTAAGTGAAAACCCTTGACTCCCTAACGTCCATCAAAAATTTCCGCCACACCAACTTTACCCACAACTGCATGTTTTATCGAATTACTTTGCAGCAAAAAGTCATGTAATTGGGCGGTTTAGTATCAATTGTTATATGTTCATCCGGTCAAAACACCAAAGAAAACAGTATAATTTCCAAACCTGCCGGAAAACTGTGGTAAAAATAAATCGCTTTTCCATACATTGTACATGTTTCAAATACTACAAAATTAAACACTCAATTAATATTGTTACAATACACGCTCGAACACATGTACCAACAGTAATTGTTATTCCTGACCACGAACGGTAACTTTTTTGGACATGTAACCTCCCCGAAACTGTGGGTAGGTAATGAAATCACGCAACAATCAATATTTTTCCGATATAACAAAGTTGCAAATTAGCATGTGAATTTTACAGGCAATTGAAAATTTAATGCGAGATAAATATGAGAAAGTCGTTAAAAATTGTTATTGTTGTTTTTATAAAGGTTCGGATATTCGATTGGAATATATTTGCATTGATATTAAAATATTATCGTTTCAATTTCATGATTTAATGATTATACTGGAAATTATTACTTTTTTGGAGTGATTTATTGATTGAGGTAATTAATTATTTAATAATGCTTGAACATGATGCAGACAAATGAATCAATGGGGAGATGGAGGTCCGGTTTCAAACACCTTTCGAGTCCGTTTGTTTAATCACAGTGTAGATTGTGTGGTAACAGTGAAACTTATTAGTAAAACAAGGCTTTAGATAGCTTTGAGATAGTATCCTGCAGACATTTATTTTTATGTAGGCGATTGAATTTTGATAGCTATTCTAACTTTTCATAAATTATAGTCAAAAAAGGCATACATGAAAAAATTATTCATTCCAAAACAAAGAATGGCGTACGAATGTAAAGCATTCAAAGAGCAAGTTTTCGATAGTACGAAGGAAGTCTAAAAACTTTCTGTCCTAACAGTAAAAGATAGTTATTTTTAAGTATGATAAGTATGATTTATTCTTTTCAATAAACTTCAATATACTTATTGTGATGTTTTTCTAACAGTTTTTTCCCTTCATTAAAAACCGATTTTGGGATTTTTGTAAAATAACTCATACACGGCTGCGACAGCTTCATCATTTGACGAAAAAGACGGTCTAACACGATTTTATTTCATGTTTTTTGGTTTAAAGAATCCAAAGAATGAAAAATGATTCTATAAAGTATTACTTTTTCGCTTCATTCGTTCTAAAGGAAAGTTGTTTTACTTTACCCCTATTAATAAAATGTATTGGCATGTGTTTATGTCCCGTTCGAGATAATTATCAGTGCAATATTTAAAAAAGCTTTTGAGATTCACTTGCATGAATTAAATAACGTCGAGCGATGTGATAATTTTTAAGATCTGACAATCGCCAGCAAACAACTACAATTGAACATCATGGAAAACAGAGCTAACATCACTAATAAAAATTAAGAAAAGTATAGGACCCAGATAATAGGAATAGAAGTAATGAGGTTGGAGAGGTTGGAGAAACCAAATATAAATAATGCCTATTAACATTGACTATTATGAGAAGGCTAAATTACTTGCCATTAACTTTCATAATGCGCACTGTATTACACAAAATCTTGGAGATGTAGAAACTTGTTCCCTAGTTGGTCGCAAAATAAATGAAATTTCAGATAAACCTTCCGACTTTACACCGACAGACTTTTGCACTCCTGCAGAAATAAAACAACAGATTAAAATTTTGAAAATAAAATCGTCTGCCGGAATTGACAACATCCCAAACATTCTCATAAAAAAACTTACCAAAAAAGGCTATAGTCTTATTCTGTTTCGTGTTTAATTCCTGCCTAAAGCTGAGCTACTTTCCCAGTGTGTGGAAAACTGCCACCATCATCCCAATACCTAAACTTGGTAGAGATCCAAATTCACCTCTGAGCTAAAGACCCATAAGTCTGCTGCCAACACTGAGCAAGCTATTTGAAAAAATCATCTTAATAAGGTTAACGCGAAAAATTGCGGAGTACAAAATCATTCCCGACTGGCAATTTGGATTTAGACCCGGACTTTTCACCACCCACCGGCTTAGAAGAGTAGTCAACCTTATTGAAAAAGGATTTTCTAACAGTCTATCGACGGGCATGATTGTCTTAGACATACAAAAAGCATTTGACTCCGTCTGGCATGATGAACTCATCTACAAGCTTATGAATTACTCGCTACCCATTTACTTGGTAAAAATAATCCAATCCTTCGTCCACTCAAAGACATTTGTCGTGAAAGCTCGTTCTACTTCCACTAAACACATCATTCCGGCAAGAGTTCCTCAAGGATCAGTTCTCAGTCCAATTCTTTATAATTTGTACACTTCTGACATGGAAAAATATCCCAATTGCGGCATTGCTATGTATGCAGACGACACTGCAATTTTAGCTTCCTCTAATGACCCTGCAATCATTGTTGATCGGCTGCAACGGCAGCTAGACCTAATAAAATGTTTTTGCCAAAAATGGAAAATCAAAATAAACCCGGAAAAACTGAAGCCACCTTTTTTACCAGAAAAAGAGCTCGGAGATTTCTTCCTAGCTCACAACTTAACATCCTAGGAGCCGTGGTAACATGGTCAAGAGCTACAAAATACTTAGGCGTACATTTAGATTAAAAAAAACTCACCTTTCAAACTCCAAACCAAAATAAATAAACCAAAATAGCAAAGAGTATAAAAATTAACTACCCGTTCATTAACAGGAATTCAAAATTATATCCCGTCAACAAGGTCCTGTTTTATAAGTCAATTATGCAACCCGCTATTCTATACGGAGCCCCAATCTGGTACAAATGCGCACCCTGCTACAAAAAAAGACTGCAAATAATCCAAAACAAGTGTCTAAAAATAATCTTGAATAAACTATTCTATTACTCAACGCGACGTTTGCATAGTTTGGCCAACATCAATTACATTTCTCACACAGCCGTACTCAGACACCGCAAGTTTCTATACAAATGTATGCAATCCAACAATCCACTCATTCTCTCTTTGTTTCCAAGCAGTTATGAGCAGTAAGCCCTAGTTTAAGTCTTAAGTTTAGTTTGATAAGTTTTTAGTAATTATTCAAAAGGTTTGTTTAGCTTTTTCCTGAAAATGTCTTACTTTAGTAAATAGATACGCAACATACCTAGGATACCTTAATACAAAGCATTATTTAGTTGCAATTGCTTTCCAGTCCAAACCCTAGATTAATTTTCCTCTTGGGTATGCATAAGATTTCGAACTTTAATAAAGCTTTATGATTATTATTATTATTAACATTGACTATTAACGAACGTCCCTGTATGTAGTCACAGAACCACACAGCCAGGGCACATTGCGCAAGTTGCAAGGCGTACCCTTAGCGAGACAGGATTTGAAGAAATCAACCACCCACTATACAGTCCAGACCTCGTCCTCACTGAATATTTCCTATTTTGCAATTTGAAAAAAAAACTCCGAGGACGAAAATTTTCGAGTGACAAAGATATAATAGCGGCAGTAGACAAGCATTTCAAATGCAACGACGACGATTATAATTTCACTGGGTTAAAATACCTTTGCGACAAATGTAAGAAGTGCTTTGAAGTAAAGGGAGACTATAGAAAAATACATTTTTCAAACATTTCTGTAAACTTTTTGAATGCCCTGGAAATATACAGCTGCCTAGGATGACACATGTACCGAATAGGTGTTGCACAAGATGACGTTTTTCCATCTTGCTTAAAAGAGGCTGAGTCTGCGGAGCATTTTTTCTGGGAATGCTCAGTGCATGTGCGTCTCTGATATCAATGCTTCGGCTGTGATATGGCACGTACGCAGAATATGTCTTCTTTTTACCTGTTATTAATCCTGGATTTCATTAATCAATAAAAGGAGTATATTTGGACTATGTGCTCAGAGGTGTCAGGCGCTTCTCTCCCAACCTTCACACACACCCTTGGATGAAAACATTTCAGCCGCCACTCGTTTGCAGTCCTCTTTGTTCTCAAATACGCCATGACCATTTTATCATTCTTGCAGAAGTTAGAATAAAGGTAAACGTGAATATTCTTCTTCACCAGGTCGGCCTTTCTTATTTTAGCTAGAGTATTAGGGGAGAAAAGACTAACATTACGTAACCACAGTCAAGCAATTCAGTCTTTTGCAGAGACCTAAAGTTCTTGAACTAGTGCCCTGTCAAACCGATTTTCGTGAAGATTTCAAAAAAGCATTTTCAAAGCATTTCGGCCGAAGCAAACATACTGTGGTTGCAGGATTTTCAGAGTACCCCGCGACATTAACCTGTGACTTTTGTATCTTTTGGGTGACACCTCTTCTGGTGATCCTGCATTGAAAAATACGGCCTGTCTCTGCAGTAGTCACAATATAAGTTTCAACGAATTTTCCATTCGCTTTACCATAATTGCTCACTAAGTTGTCCCAAATAAATCATAACCAAATAAATCATGCCAGATATCAAGAAATAGTCGAAGAACGTAAACAAATACTGTTGTAAGGTGCTTACAAATTACTTAGTTGTATAGTAATTGATTAATCACCGTGCTTGAATGTTCCTGATTCAGATAAGTTATTTCTAAATATTTTGTTAACTATGACCAATGCCGAACTATGTGTCAATTCCTGTTCCTTGAAAAAGTGAACAAACTACTATACAAAATGAAATCATTTTTCTGATTGATGTAGGAAAAGATTTGATTTGCCAAACAGGCAGATTATTTTTGAAAGACCATCTAAGTTATAATTCTAAAACAATTTCAATACATGATTCTTTTACTCACGAAAATTTTGTTTATCGCTAGGGACCTGTGTAAAACTAAAAAACTCTGGCGCACGTGAACCACTAGAAATACTAATGTTCGATGAACAGTAGAAGAATCGTGCAGATTTTAAGTGCATATTCTACCACACGTGCTTCAACCAGTTTCGAGTACAAAATCACTTTGATCTTCACAATGCATTTAAACTCATAGGGTGAAAAGGATTTCAGAAATTTTATGATTTAGGAAAGCCAAACACTGCAAAACTTTGAAAGCAGCATAGCATAAACAAAGAACATGCTTAGTGCTTGCAGCACTTTACCAGCACTGTAACTAAAAGTCTCCCACAATTGCCTCACGTTAAAATCAAATAACTCTTTCGATTTTATCCGATGATTTCGTCGAAAGTTACATGGATAGAAAGATGTTTAGGGTCAAAAAACGAAAGATGTTTGGAACCAAAAAAATTTTAGAACGTCGAAAATTTAAACATTGGTAACTTATTTTCATCGCAAATGTTCGCGATATGAAGACTTAATGAAAGGATTTATTGACACGAAAATAGCAAATAATGCCTCGCGCTGGCAGCCCTTTGCCAGCATCAAAGACCAAAAATATATCACACCTGCTTCACATTGAAATCAACCTACTCTGCAAATTTCGTTTTGATCCGATGACTGCATTGGAAGTTATAGGGGTACAAAGAAATTTAGGGTTACCAGTGGCAAAAGTTTGCAAATTTTCGAAATTTTAATATTTGTTGTTTACTGTCACTACAAGATCATTGTCGTCTAAAAATTTTACGATAAAATTGTTTTATAAAGATATTGCAAATAAATACAAAACCAACAATAGCTGACAACCCCATAATGGTTTTTTTTAACCAAATTCTTTCTGAATGTATCATATGAAATTCGTTTTGATTTCATGACTGCACTGGAAGTTATACGGCAAAAAGCTTTATTTTCCTGAGCGAATTTACAAAACCTAAGACATCAAAATTACCATAGCTGGCAGCACCAACCGAATTTTTCATGAAAATCTAGTAACTGAATCAGAATTCATAAGGCAAAAAGCAGTTTTTTCTTTATAATTTTTCAAGATGGCACCACTGGCACATAGTTGCTCACATTGCCAAATCGCTTCTATCAGACCTGGTCCTACTCAATTCCAATACATTATGTTAATTTCAACTATATCTAATAATTGGGTCGCGAGTTCTCGTGAACAGAAATTTTTGGTGCCTAAAATATAGGTAAATTGGAGGAGGGTTACCGATCTTGTCCGAAGTGAAATTTCAAAAGTTTTGCTTTGGTTGTATAGACAAAGCATCAGATTTCTACATGAGTTGGTTTTCACTTTAAAAAACGAAAAATTTTCAGGAGAGCCGTTGGTTTTCAGGTTTTCACTTTCAATGCCTGCCGTAGCTGCAAAATTGCCACCACAGTCATAAAACAAATACACGAGTCTATAACTTAGTAACAGCAATATGTCCTTCATTATGATTTGATAATCTGGTCAAAAGTTATCGCAATTCAAAATATTCAAATTTTCCCAATCTCATTTTAAACGCCTAGCGCATACATAGGGTTAAAAATTTAAAAAAAATTATCATATTCACATCTGAGACTTATTCAACATTTTTTCCATCAACTTAATTTTTGCGAAAGTTATTTGTTGACAGAAAAATAGGTACCTATATTTAAAATATCACTAAAATGAAATAAAATAGATATATATAAAATTGGAATTGTTTTTGCGGGATGATTAAAATTGAACAACTTTTTATTAACATTAAAAATTTTAATCTACATTGAAAATTCTATTTTGACAAAGTGGTTTCGAAAGTATGCACTACTTCTCATCAGACACCAGCACACAGTGCATACTTGACTGGCGTGACCACTATATATATATATATATATATATATATATATATATATATATATATATATATATATATATATATATATATATATATATATGTATGTATATATATGTATATATATATATATAAATATGTGTGTATATATATATATATATATATATATATATATATATATATATATATATATATATATATATCGTTACATGGCGAATCGTTACATGGGGCGAATCGTTACAGAGCGATATCTTAAAAATGACGCTACCATGTATCAAATGTCGCATAGCTAAATGTTCGTCACCTTCAGCCGCTCATTTGTTTCGGTGACATTCCAATTCTCAGTAGAAAACTGACGCTTGGCAGGGTAAGACGTGTTTTGTGACTTGTAAAATTCATATTTGGATGTCTACAATCTTTCAATTTTGAGTGCTAAATAATTTTGTGATCAATCAAAGTGTATGTTTTTTTTTGTCTTTATTGTGTTGCCTTTCGCGCAAAAAAAGAAAATTGGCAAATATTTTTACCGTGTCTTTGCTAAGCCATTCCATAGCAAACATGTCACAGTGGGGCGAATCGTTACATTTCGTATGGGGCGAATCGTGACGGTCATTTTGTATGCGTTTAAGCGTCTGACGCAATTTCGAAGACTGCGTTATTGCTTGTGTTTGTAGAAAAATCATCTGTGTTGTTCATCATGATATGTTTTTTTATCATTTTCGTGATTTTTTTTGATTTTTCATTACTTTATTGCAACTTTTCATTGTTTTCATATATTTTTGTTTTGTTTTGTGTGTACAGAGATTTTATTTTTGTGAAAATGGTTAGAAGATATGTTCGTAAGTCAGAAAAACCTGACACCGACACCATCAATCGTGCACTTGAAGCTGTTTCTCTTGGAATGTCTCTTCGTGCAGCTGCCAGAGAATTCAATGTGGGCGTCGTGACTTTGCAACGCCACAATTCTGTAAGAAAAAAATCGATGGAAGTGGACGATGCACCTCAACAAATCACGATTTTGTCAACCCAGTTGACTGCAACAGCAACAGTTACAACATCAATTGAACCAACACCTTCGACTTCAACAGTTGCTGATGCGGTAGCATCGACTTCATCGGTAGTTCAGCCAACACCGTCAACTTCATCAACGTATGAGCAACGAACATTTTCTGCAATTGAAATGAAAAGTCGAGGTGGCCAAACAGTAAGATCTTTAATGAAACACCATTTCGAATGAAAAGTTGATTCCTCATATTAAGAGAATATGAATCATTCTAAATGACACTTGTAAATCACGTACCATGACTAATTTGGCATACCATGACTTTTGTCTCTCTCGTTTTCTTGACTAATCTTGTTGTCGTCATGGCACGCGATTTACGAATGTCATTTCGACTGATTCATTTTCTCTGACTGTCGAAAATTTTATTTTGTCTGCTTTTTCCAAAGACAATGAGACAGACAGAGACCTTTTAAATGCATCACAAATTGACATCGGTGCTGACATTGAAATTCCTGTCAATCAATCTATCGGAAGCAGTGATGAGGAAAGTCGTCAATTGAATACTGCAACATCTACAGGCTCTTTACAAAATGTTCTACTGGATATTCTACCACATCCAAAGGCACCAGCTCGTACTGAAACCAAACGCGGCAGAAAGCGAGGAAAAACTTCCATTTTGACGTCAGACGCATCATTCAACGAGGTTGCATCCGAGCATTTTGCTCAAGAAGCCAAGAAAACACTGACTGAAAACAAAAAAGTAGCCGCAACCATGAAAAAAGAAGAAGCTGTAATGAAGAAGGTGCAGGCCGCAGCAAGAAAACTGGCTGGACAAATGAACAAAGATGACAAGAAAAAAAAAACAAAAAAGGTAGCTAAATCATCTGAGGCAGCACCGAAACGCATAAGCCAGCGTCGAAGCGCCATCGCTGCGATTGATTATGCTGATTAAAAATCAACTTTTTTCCTTTTTCATTTTTTCATATATTTTTCCACCATTTTCTTTTGGCATGTTGGTCAATTTAACCATCAAACATGTATTCGTTTTCTTAATAAAAATGAAGTAAATAATTGAAATATTAGCATCGACTTCATCGGTAGTTCAGCCAACACCGTCAACTTCATCAACGTATGAGCAACGAACATTTTCTGCAATTGAAATGAAAAGTCGAGGTGGCCAAACAGTAAGATCTTTAATGAAACACCATTTCGAATGAAAAGTTGATTCCTCATATTAAGAGAATATGAATCATTCTAAATGACACTCGTAAATCACGTACCATGACTAATTTGGCATACCATGACTTTTGTCTCTCTCGTTTTCTTGACTAATCTTGTTGTCGTCATGGCACGCGATTTACGAATGTCATTTCGACTGATTCATTTTCTCTGACTGTCGAAAATTTTATTTTGTCTGCTTTTTCCAAAGACAATGAGACAGACAGAGACCTTTTAAATGCATCACAAATTGACATCGGTGCTGACATTGAAATTCCTGTCAATCAATCTATCGGAAGCAGTGATGAGGAAAGTCGTCAATTGAATACTGCAACATCTACAGGCTCTTTACAAAATGTTCTACTGGATATTCTACCACATCCAAAGGCACCAGCTCGTACTGAAATCAAACGCGGCAGAAAGCGAGGAAAAACTTCCATTTTGACGTCAGACGCATCATTCAACGAGGTTGCATCCGAGCATTTTGCTCAAGAAGCCAAGAAAACACTGACTGAAAACAAAAAAGTAGCCGCAACCATGAAAAAAGAAGAAGCTGTAATGAAGAAGGTGCAGGCCGCAGCAAGAAAACTGGCTGGACAAATGAACAAAGATGACAAGAAAAAAAAAACAAAAAAGGTAGCTAAATCATCTGAGGCAGCACCGAAACGCATAAGCCAGCGTCGAAGCGCCATCGCTGCGATTGATTATGCTGATTAAAAATCAACTTTTTTCCTTTTTCATTTTTTCATATATTTTTCCACCATTTTCTTTTGGCATGTTGGTCAATTTAACCATCAAACATGTATTCGTTTTCTTAATAAAAATGAAGTAAATAATTGAAATATTATTTGTGTATACATATTTTGATTTCAGCGCCTCAAAATTTGAAAAAAGCGAGTGTATCGATTCGCCCCATACTGCGTAACGATTCGCCCCACACTTTTTAAAATGCCATTTTTTGGACACTTTGGGAATATCGACATAACTTATTTCGTATTTGTCCTACCCATGAGTGTTTATAATCAAAAGTTGCGCAAAATAACAGGCTTCAAAACGATATATAACATGGTCGACAATTTTTTCGCAGATAAAAAATATTGGGCTTACAAAAAAGCGTAACGATTCGCCCCACTCTCCCCTATATATATATATATATATATATATATATATATATATATATATATATATATATATATATATATATATATATATATATATATATATATATATATATATATAAATATAAACCAAAGTGTTGACCAAAGTGATTTTAATACCAATGTTTTTCTTCGAACATTAGTAAAAAAGATGTTTTTTCATTGCAAAGCATTGATTTACAGCCGTCAATGCAAAATTATGATAATTATGATTTTCGTGATTTGATTTCACCCCTTTGTATTTTTAAAAACGGCTCAAATTTAATTTTCCAGCAATTATTGCCAAAAGTCGGAAATATGCTGTTAGCATAAGCTTCTTTTTCAAAGCCTTCATAATGTTAAATGTGAGCGAAAACGCTAAAACAAAACAATTCTTGATTTAAATTTTTTTTTTTAAATTAATTATGACATTTAATTAAATAAAAGTCTTTTTGAAAAGATTATTTTGATTTATCTTAATTTTGATATATTTTAATTCAGTCTTGTTAATGTGTCTATGCATCTGTCACACTTCAATTCGAAATCCTACCATCGCTTTGAAAATTGTCTAATCGTAGGTCTAGAAACATACATTTTATATATCCTTCTGATATGAATGAATGAAAAAAAATGGAATGTCTTAATCAATTACCATGACAACATCATTAACCCATTTCATTTTACAAATTTATTAACCAATCTGTTCTTATCTTGTTCAGGTTATAACAGCCGGTGACTCAGCACCGAAAGCACTCAAGGATCTTCGTAATCGAAGTCTTAATCCGGGCAAATATGCTCAGCATTTAGAACGATGGCTAACCTTTTACCCGGCTCAGCAAGTTTACATAATCGACGGCGAACAATTGAAATCGAATCCAATCGATGTTATGAATGAGCTACAGCGTTTTCTGAAAATTCAACCGAATTTCGATTATTCCACGCATCTCCGTTTCGACAATAAAAAAGGCTTTTTCTGTCAGGTGATTGCCGAGAATCGGAATAAATGTCTCGGTAAATCGAAAGGTCGCCAATATCCGCCCATGGACGATAGGAGCGCCAAGCTACTTCAAAGGTAAATTATCATTATTTTCATTCGGTTTCGGGACTATTTTTCATGATTTCTTTTTTTTGCCTCATTGTTTTTTTTCTTTTTTTATGGTTGCTGTACAGTGGATGGTATATTATTCCATTCGAGCGTGAGAGCTATCACAAAGTTTTAGACCCTTTTCAGTTCAATTTGTTGTTATTATCCTTTTTCCTGTTCAGGATGTACTTATTTATTGAATATTATCGCACGTTTGATCATTAGTCAAGAGACAAGTATGGCTTTCATTAAAACCTGCAACGATCGAAATGAAATGTCAATTCATTATCACGTAGAATTTATAAAATTACTCAAGTGAATATCGAGCAATCGAAAATTTTTTTCACTCATTAATTACATATTGGAATAAGGACATAGCAAACGTCAATAAATTTCTTCAGAATTTTCAAAGTGATTTTATCCGTTAATGTAAAAAGCGGTTTCGGCTCCACTCTGTACTTGCTAATAGATTTCAAATTGAATTGAATAAAGCTTTTACGTTTGCTGTGCTACCTGTCACGCTAATTACCGTCATCAATACTATCTTTCTCTATAAATTAATTGGCTCCGCAAAGTGCATGCCAGCAACTTTGGTTGGATTAGCTGGAGCCACGGAGGAAAAAACCGGAAAAATGGTAAACGAAATAAATTCTAAATAGTTGATTATTATCTATTGTAGTTTAATTGTACAGTCCTCAACGAATCCTGATAGTTTAAAGAATTTCGGACATAAATCGAATACGAGTAGCTATAAACTACAAGGATTTTGCTTCTGTGAGAAACGTTGTAGGGAGTTGCTTTAATGAAATGGTGGAAGGGAGTTGATTTAATGAAACTGTTCTGCCGTGCGCTGCTCCAGGCTATTACTGTCATGTTGGTGTAATCATCATTATTATGTGCGCACAATTGGATTTATCGTGTTTCACAATCAAATATCAATTTCGTGTCGGCGATGAAAGTGAATAGGCCTTACACACGATTTCAATGTACCCAAGGTATTAGCCACGCGGATATCATTTTCATGCTGTTGTAATAACATAATCCTAAACTTTATGCAAAACAACAACAAACGCTGATGGGAATAGAAAATATTAAATTTCGATAATACCTGCAAGGTGTTGTTAAATAAGCTTAAGCAAATAATTTGGACCATATTCATTATTAGGCGCGTTTTTTTTTGCTCCCCTTGTCCATAACAGAACAATGCTAACCAGTGCAAGACGCATTGCAAACAACAACAAGTCATGTTATGGATAGGGGGAGTTGTATTTGTTGTTTCCAATGCGTCTGCACTGGTTAGCATTGTTCTGTTATGGATAGGGGGAGCAAAAAAACACGCCTAATATTAAAATGTGTCCCACTAGATGCCGTTTCGGATCTGAGTATGCACAAGCTTCGTCATTGTTAGGTTAGGTTAGGTTAAAGTGGCTGCCGGTCTACAGAGGTCTGCCGTCCGACACACATAGGCACATGAGAGGCCCTTTGTGAAGTCACATTAATTTTTGACTCTCTCCTACTCACTGAACTCGGGAAACCATCTGCTTCCCTTGACAAATCGCGTTATCCCTTTTAAATTGACCAGGGACAACTCGGTCAGGTTTGAGAGAAGGAGAGCACCAATTGCCGCCAACCTTCTCCTTGCCAACGCCGAACACTGATACAAGAGGTGGAGGACGGACTCCTCCTCATCCTCAGAGCCACAACTCCCAATCGTAAGAACTCCCACTGTGCAGCGTAGAGCGCTTCGAGTTAAGCCTAAAAGCTGCCTGGTGCGATCCGCATCCATGGATACCCAGGACTGCCTGGCTATTGCGCAGGATGATTCATCTGCCCAGGACCTATTAGCATCCTCGAGATATTTTTGCCTAATGGCCAGTTTGACCGATGACATCGGTATACCTATTGAGAGGGAGCAGGAGACCTCCGGTAACAAGGTTCCAAGTCTTGCTAGCTCATCGGCCTCACAGTTGCCCTGAAAACCCATATGTCCAGGTACCCAAATCCATTGAACCACCGAATGTCTCGACATCTCCCTAAGAGATGCACGGCATTCAGCAACAATCATGGAAACTGTACAAGGACCAGCAAGGGATTTAATAGCCGCTTAGCTATCTGTGAAAATGCCAATATTAACCCCGAATATTCGATTACACAGAAGCCAGTCGATTGCTTGTAAAATAGCCGCAATCTCCGCCTGAAAGAAACTACAATGGTCTGGTAGACGGAAGGACAGCTTGAGATTCAGCTCATCTGCGTATACACCACTTCCGACTCTATTGTTTAGCTTTGAGCCGTCAGTGTACACATGGATAAGCCCACTTTCGAGGGTGACACCATCACGCCATTCATCCCTACCAGGAATGCGAGTTGTGAGCTCCAAATTTAGTAGGCTCTGCGGAGCAATGTAGTCAACACCCGCTGGAGCGGGAACTCAACCAAAATCCCTCGACCGAAATCCTCGCATGGCCGAATTCGGTTCTATTCCATGCCGATTCCATACAATTTAGTCTCACAGCAGCAAGATTAGCTTGCTGTAAGACAAGTAGATTGGTTGGCAGCCAATGAAGTAACACGAAGAGTGCCTTAGTAGGGGTGGAGCGGAGCGCACCAGTTACAAGTAGTGCAGCCATTCTCTGCACTACAAGTAGTGCAGCCATTCAGCACCCTGCCACCAGAACGCCACCCCAAACAATAGAATTGGCTCAAACACAGCAGTGTCAAGCCAAGAAACAGTACGAGGTTGTAGTCCCCAATTTGCTCCTATGGTCCTTTTACAGCAGTAAAGTGCATTGAAAGCCTTCCGAGCTCTTTCTGCTACATTGTAGGTCGATAGTAGCTTCGAGTCAAGGATCAGCCCTAAGTACTTGACCCTCTGACTCAAGTTAATGGAAACCCCATTCAATTTGGGTGACTCAAAATTAGTCAGATTTAGTTAGGTTTATTATTACCTCTAATTTGTTGAAATTATCAGTCCAGATTAACCAGATGTTGATGTGAATCGGCTGATTTGTGCAGTACAATCTAAAATAGTGCTGTGGGAAAAAACTTGGGCAAAACAGAAAGATAAATTTAAGACGCAGGAAGCATGGAAAAACGATTGTGTGGAAATTTTTGAAGACTTTTATGAATTTGACGTCACTACGCAAAGTTGAGGAAAAAACACAAAACCTAATATGAACCGTGTGAGAACCGTTTATGTGTGGTAGTAATCGAAAACAAACCGAACCGAATGGAACCTCGTGCGTGTGAAACAAGCCTTACTGCATCTCATAAGAATAGAATATGAATGACATCCAGCGATTTTTGCAGGAGATTTATTTACATATTTATTTATTTATTAATCCCTTGCGCTACAGATACGATTCCAATTACAGCGTCAAGAAAGCAAAAATAAAAGAAAGAAACATAAATAAAAAAGGAAAAGAAATAACAAAAATAATTGAATAATTTGAAAACTAAAATTAGGACTATGACATGAATGACATGAACATCAAATCTTAGCTTTCAGTCAAACACTACACCCAGGTCTCTAAAATGCTGGACAACTGATAGGGAAATACCAGACAAAGAATAAGAGAACACATTTGGAGTATTTCATTTGGAGATGCAAGATGGAAGAGAACAGTATAGAGCAGGTCCTGAATATTGACCGCCTTGAAAATCTCGGCTCTTACAACTTTCAAGAGTTAACATATGTGGCAAGTACCGTTACATTGAGTTAGCTTACTTTAACGGAGTAGCAAGTGGAGCGAGACTAGCGGAGGGCGAGAAATGGGCCCAAATTGGTGGCCTAATACAAGTTGCGTAAACAACAGCCCTCTTCTATTACCTAACCTTGCCTAGTCTATATGCCAATAATCTTCTAATCATGGTGAATATGTAAAAGTTTACGACAGTTTAACAAGCGAATTCTCTTTCAGAACAACTTTCATCCCCAAACTAATAAAAAGGATTTTCCGGATATTAACCAAGGATTAATTTTACTGTTTTTAAGAACTTCTCTTTACAGTTCCATTTATTCACATCTTCTATAAAATCATTCAGCAACGTTCCTTTTTTCCAACTGTAGTATATGTTTGAAAAAAGGAACGAAAAGGAACTAAAATTAAAGTAGTCATTTATTCGGTTTAATTTCCGGCAAACTCGTCTCGTCCTCGTCATGACGGTGGACAAAAATTGACCCAGCGATTGCTTTAAGAGGATTTTCGTCCAACTATACAAATATTTTAACAACTTAACTTTGAATCCCCGCGATTCGAAAGCAGTCCGCCCGGAATGCCGGAAACGTAATACACACTGCAATTACAATTCGTTAACTGTTCGTTGAAGAAACAAGGGCGAATAACGAAATTACATCGTTGAACTACTCTCGACCCGGGTCGACAGACATAGGAAATCAACGAAAAAACAAAACAGCGTCCAGTTCGTATACTACTTCGTCGAGAAGTACTTAGACTATGTGTCGGGGGGCATAACGGTGAAACGAAGAATGAAGGCTATCATCATCCCCACAAAACATTGTTAAAAACATTTCGTTTCGTATGAAATTTAGCGCCTGGGGTGGTTCTAGGGAGCTTTCGCCAGTGCATAATTTGTTTCGTAGTCAAGAGCAAATGCTATTATTTTTGCATAATAAACATTTAGAAGGTTGGAAAAGTTTTTCAGCGATGTTGAACTGCTGGGCTAGCTGCGGCAAAAAAGTTGAAGCGCTTACATAGTTTTCGTGTGTCTACGTTTTCGGATCAAAGTAGAAATTCTGACGAGTTTGTGAATTTAAGTATCTTTCTGTAGAACATTTATCGCTCTGTTGGATATTCGAATGTATTTTACTATCCACATTTGTTTTATTGGATTTGACTGATGGGAATACTGACGTAAAATGAAATCGATGTTGGAAATCTTCATGGATGTGATGATAGTAATACTGATGAATATAATGATTGATAAAGTGATGGAATAACTAGTAGATGGTGGTAAGCTAATAAAATAGTAATACAAGCTGTGATTAAACTACTAATCGAGTGGTGAATGGAGATTGTAATGGAAATACTGGGTATACAAGTAAGTTTTAAAGGATATTTTTGGGAAATTTTCTGTTTATGTTTAAAAGTATTGTCTATCGCTAGCTACTACTTTCCCTATCTTTTTTTCTATAGATTCACAAAGGAGTCCAGCTGGAGCGAACGAGCACATAAGTACACTGGATCAGAAAAACCACAGAAGGCAAGATCGACTGGAAATTGCGATGTGTAATGATCGCATAAAATTCTAGAACTCAATCTGAATCGCTACATGCCTGAGAGAGAGAGAAAGAGAGAGAGAGAGAGAGAGAGAAGGTGGGCAAAGATGGGATAATGATACAGGGGCTTGGAAATATTACCACTAAGAGCTACCACAAATGCCCAGACTGTACTGGCAGCTGCTGGAAATGTGGTCAGCCCGACCACCGTGCAGCAAACTGACTGTTCTAGTGACCTCAAATACATGGTTTGCATCGAGAAATATGGCATGGATAGAGCGAAATTCATTATGGGCTCGAGTGCTTACAAGGTATTGAAGGACATAATTGACGCCAAGAAGAGGTAGTAGGTTAAAAATGAAGCTACACTACAGCATCGCAGAGCAGCTGACGAAAAAAAACCTCAGACCTCAAACCTGATGATCAGGAAGCCCTACAGAACGAAATACTCGTTCACGTGGCTTTCGAATGCCACCGAATACGCGGTGATCTGGACCACTGATCAGGAAGGCTGATCAAGAAGCCCTACAGAAGGAAAAACGCATTCACTTACCTTTCTAATGCCACAGAATACGCGGCGTTCTGGACCGCTGACACAGTACCGGTTTCGGTGACCACGACAACGGTCGCGATAGATAAAATTGCAGATATATTATTTTCGTGAGCTTTCACTTTTCACTCAATGTAGAAGATCGGAGATAAGTTTAGGTCCTTGGAGGATACTCTGCGTAATATTGATGTCAATGATACAGTAGGTGGTGATTTCAATGCGAAGACATTGAACTGGAGAATGTACAATGAAAGCACTCGAGGGCGGCGTATAGCGGAGATGGCATCGAGGCTAAGTTCGTTGGTGCTAAAAACGGACTCTACGCCAACTTATCGACAGCATGGCGTTAGCGAATCCATTCTAAATAAAGGGAGTTTTTTCATAGGTGCCGCATATTGAAACCCACAACTGTCAAATGAGCTGATGACAGTTATCAACGTCAGTGCTAGTTTAAATTGCCATGTATACATTCATACCGCAACAGCGTCTACAATTCGAGGAAATTTGTTTGTGAAATCAGTGTTCTGCTGAGCAAACTCGACGATCGCTTCGTGAGTTTTATCAGCACGTGCAATTCGCCATGTGGTTGCAATCTTTTGCAAAGTTCACGTTACTGGACGTTTGGCCAACGACAAGATCGAGAACAGTGCCTTCTGAAGAGAATATTGCGACCATGGAAGCCAGTTTTGCTGAATACCTAGATTTGCTGATTTTCAGATGTACGCAAAAAATGTGGATATGTCCGTCCATTTAGTGGAAAATTTTACACAAATATCTCGATCTGAAGGCTAAAAAGATCAAATTGTTGCAAAAGTTAAAGCCGTATGACCATCGGATGCGTCGCATGTTCGAAGAATGGGCCGAAAATCACCTGGAAGCTGACCTTCTGTTTTAGGGGAAAATTTCATTCAGCAACATGGTTTATTTCTGGTTCGAATACTACGTCTAGAAGTGAAATCGCTGCATCTGGAGCAAAGAAAATTCCTGCCAAGCTATGGAGACACCGTTGCATCCATAAAAGTTCACTGTATGATGCCTACTGCATTCTGGTGGCATCCTAGAGCCATACTTTTTCAAACATGAGCACGGCGAGAATGGCAACCGGTACAGAGTGATGCAATACCAGTTTTTACTCCCGAATTCACTTTGTATGGATGTGAGAGAGACGTGGTTTCAACAAGATGCGCTACGTGCCAAGCATCGACTCATTGAAGACGAAATACGGAAATCGCATTATTTCGTGAAAAGGATGCGTCAATTGGGTACCAAAATTGTGCAATTTGACTCCGTTGGATTAGTTCTTGTGAGGATACGTGAAGTCGTTGATCTACGCTGACAAACCAGCAACGATCGACGCTTCAAAAGTCAAAATAATGCGCGTCATTGACAATATACTGCCCCAGTTGCTTTAAATAGCGGTTGACTATTAGACCTCTAGAATTGGCTTCTTGAGAGATAGTCCCGACGGTTATTTGCACGAGATCGTCTTCAAAAAAAAAAAAGTGAAAGGTTAAATTTTGCAACACTAAAAAATAAGGCGATCCGATTGATATTTTTTGCTTTATTCCAGTTTGAAATCGGAACTTTCTAAAAAAAAAAACCTCTAAAAAACTCCTTTACAGGGATTATCCCCAGCTTGTGAACCTCTTCTTGGCAGCTGGTCAGCTTTTTTGTTGTCGATGATACCACTATGCCCTAGCATCTACATAAGCCGAATAGGAGAATGCTTACCACTAATGCACTCAACTGCGATGCATATGGCTAATATTTAAGACTAGAAAACGATAGTTGCCAAAATCGCCATAACTACACATTGAATATATAGTAACCCACCGGATGTTATGACCCCAAGTAATGCGGTAGCTAAATCGGCAGGCTAGAAGTCCTGCATGAGCATTACCGTTCCTATACTTCATATTAGTCCCTCCGGTCAGTTTCCTGCCCATTATAAGGCCCAAATATTACAGCATCAATAAATTTTAATATTATTCCGTTGAGGGTGGGTTTGATAATAGACGGCACCTTGTGTCCCTTGTAAATTGTACAAGTTCAGTTTTTGTCGAGTTTGTCCCAAGTTTCTGGTCCAGATTTGGATCTGGTCTTGGACGGATAGCATAAGGTCCGACAGTCCTTACAAGAACTACAATGTTACCGGTATACACCACTACCTCAATATCACTGACCCTTAAATTCAGGATCTAGAAAAGGGACAACACAATCATCCTTTTGTTGGATTTCCGTGCCATTTTTTTTCACCTTGAGCCCTAAAAAGGTGGCCTTGATATGATGGACTTTATTTACCCAAGTCGTCAGAGTTGGTTTAATCCAACAGCGATTTTGTTATAAGCCTTCTCGATGTATGTGAAGGCTGTAACGATTTTTGCCGTTTGTATTAGTAGCGACTCACCAGAAGCACGTGTTGATTAGCACAGAGCCCCGCGGTGTCAATCTAGCTCTTGATGTGCAAATCCACCTGACTTTCTAGTGTTTTTAATAGAAAAGATGTTCAGCTAATTGGTTTCAAATTCTTCAAATTATGGTGATTTGACCAATCAAATTTCGTAATAAGAACCACTCAAGCGTTTGTCCATAGCTCGAATACTACTCTGAAGTGGAGGAATGCGGCAAAAATACGCTGCGGTATGGGGGTGATGGTTCTATCTGCTCTTTAGATCGTCTCATTTATCCTTGTGGCTTTATCGGATGGCCGACGAATTGACTGCAGTTGGTCCTTCCGTGATTCTCTGTTTCCGAGATATGTGTTTCCATTAGTATGCCCAGACAATCCTTCAGATGCCTGAACCTATTTTGGGCCCCTTGCCACACACTAACACAAAAACAAATCATTCGATAAATTTAGATTTACATAAAAATTTATAGAAGTGAAATCATATATTATTCAATCTCGCTCATCACCGTAAATTAAATATTTTCTATTAAATTCGAAATGTACAACTTTTTATAAACAAAAAGGTTTCTCAGAAACGAAATTTATTTCTAATACTGAAAGAATGTAATGCATTTCTAATGTTTCTATTTACTCAGGACTACCAGGATATTACTCTCTCAACTCCAAGACATTCAGCTTTTGAGCTGATTCAAATGACAACATTTTACTCGCTGTGATACTAAACACTTTCCCATACTTGTAATCACGCTAAAAAGTAGTACACTCGTTCTTAGAAAATTAAACTGTTTCCATAAGGGTTCCAGCTACTTTCCAATTCCTTTTATTTCTCCTCCATTATAATCAATTACGAAATGAAAGTGCACTAGTAAACGTAGCGATAAGTAATTAAAATGAACATTAAGTAATTAGAATTCTTTAGTGCCTGCAGTGGCACTTGAATAAGTTTTACTTTTATTTTTCTACTATTTCATTCCGGGATTCATTTCAGTGATGGTTAAGACTGACTAACAAAAATGCAACAGGCGGCTTTTTTGTAATTGCGGCTAGCTATTCAAAGAACATCATCTGATTAAATGTTTAAAGAGTAGAAGTGCGAAAATTAATTTATTTGTGTAACTTATAAACTTGTTTAGTTTTAGGTTAGCTGTTTCAATTGCATTTATCTTTCTAATTTCATGAAATACTCCATCATTTATCAGCACTTTAATCATTTACAAAACAGAACATTTCTAATCATTTTTCTCAATTCATATTTTTCAGATATTACCTCAGTCACAACACGGCCTTAGTGAAATTACTAAAGAAATTGGGTTCACGTCCAATTCCGCAATGGCTTAAAGATGACTTGTCTACCACATCATGAGGTCAAGTCAAACGGAATCGCCATCGGAAACGAAAACGGATAAGCAAAGCGATAGCCATATCCAAACGGCAGCTAAAACAGTTCCATAGTTTTGCGCGCCACAATATGGAACTGAAACCGAAGCTAAAGCAAAAGCAGCAGAAGTATCATAATCATCACGACCATAAGAAGCAGCACAAGCATCACCATCATCATTAGCCAGTCCGTCGACAAGACAACCGGCGCGCCTCAGGACATAAAAGGACCCCTAACCGAATGAGCTACTTCCGTAGCAGTCCGGCGAACCGAATTCTGGTCACCGACCGAACTGGCTGAATGATCCTACTTATAAGCGTCCTGTTGTATAGTCAATGTAAATCTGATTACTCTTAAGTGTGTCATAATTGAAACTAAGTATTAGGCATTAAGCTAGGATTTAAGGTAGCATCGCTTAGTTTAGACGTCGTCGTTTTAGCTCTTAAGTCGTAGTCGAGAGATTTAGCTCAAAATTATTGCATATTCGTATAGAAACAGTAAACGACACAAGCAAAAAATTGTAGAAACATGTAATTATACTAAACTAAATCGACAAGAAAGTCACATAAAATGCAGCTATGCACATAAGATGTAAAGAAACATTTAGTCACTAAGTAAAAACTCGTAAACGCTTCAAAATAGAGCTACATAAATACCCTGCAAGGTATTTTGTACGATATTTTTGGTTCTTAGTTCATTTTTTTTTAGATTGTTTATTTCGAATAGGAAGTTAATGTTTTATAGACATGATTTTAATATTTTATCAATATTAAATATTTTCGCGTTCGATTAATTGTACTAAGCTATCTTTTTATGCCTTATCAAGTGCTTCAGGTGCAATGAAAAGTGTCATTACTTCCTCAGAGATATAATATTTAACTTGTTCTGTCCAGACTGATTTATTGCGCAAATATAATAGTAACGATTGATGTTAACGATGTTTGTTCAGGCCATTAACATGAGGTGATTTGTTTTTTAAATGTAAAGCTGTGTAGAGATTGGAAAAAAAACTGTCACCATAATCGATACACCATAATCCATGACGGTCAATATGAAGATAAAAATATGCACAAGATCAATGCAGTGCTTGCGAAGTTTTTAAATTTTTTTTGGAAATTCTTTTTTAAAACTGATAAACATTTCAAAGTTGCCATGAAAACTTATTAATGTAGGATGTTCATATCAAAGGTACAGATCAAACAGTTCAGTTTCATTTTAATTCGACACTTTCACAACTACATATATGGACAAGCATGTTTTTTCCTCCTAGAATCAAGCTCATTTCGACTTGCATACAGACTTTTTTCCTGCGATCGGTGTGTGGTATTCTGCATTTCGCACTATTTTCTCACAAATAATATTTTCATGTCAATGTTAGTATTTTCAAAAAACAAATCATTTCTGAGTCAAAATTTTAGATTGATCTTAAAATGTACACTACCATATTTTCGATTTATTCAAAATTAGTACATAATCATAGACTCCTCAAAATAAGTAAGTTATGAGTACAAAATAATTTGATCAAAGGTTCTAAATTAACTATAGTCTTACATGAAAATATCGTAGAACGAAGACTCTACTGCTTCATTTTAAATTACCAGTGTCAATATTTGTTTATTGTGCAATTTTCGAAATGTTTCCGTTACTTTTTAATTTTACAAATCCCTCCTGCCGCACAGTTTCTTTCATAAGTAGTTAAGTTGAACCAGGTCCAAGTTTCGATTACTCCAATTCTTTGCTTCGAGAAAAGTTACCGATTATATCATTTCCACATTTCGTTTTTTCCCGTTAGCAGAAGTATAAGAAAGAAAATCCTTGTGGTAAGACATACAGTGTCTTCCTATACTATTAGACCAGAGCTGAGAAATCTCTTTTTCACCATTTCAAAATGTATTGTAAATGACGAGTTAGTTGCAAGTTGCATAGTTGCAAGTAGCCACTTTTTTAGCACTTTCTTATATCGACATTAGTAAAATTTTACGACTCGGAATTACGTATTATGAACTATTCTGAAATCTTAAAATCATTCCGCTTTTAATGTGTTGAGAACTTCACTCGAATGATCTAAAACGACCCCAGATTTTCTATATATTTCCAACCAAGTGTCAAAATAATGATTTTGATTTTAAAAATGGGAAGAAATTGAATTTTTTCTTGCTGAAATGAGCTCCACAAAAATGTATGGTGATTCGTATGATAAAATGAGTTGGAAAGAAAGAGGAAATAAGCATTCAAACGCCGGAAGAAACATTCAAATTTATTAAGCTAAAACTAGTCCTAATAGTTAAGGAGACTTCTTTGTGAAGAATGCTTTACCACCAATTTTAAAATTAATGGTAACGTCACAAGTTTTAACACAGCGTTTTTTACCAAACGGCTGATGGCCAGTCGAACCAAAAAATAAATTCGAAACTGAAAAAATCTGCCAGCAGCTCGCAGTGAAAGTCGACCGCCCACGAGCTGTCGCTTTTGACGACTCACCTTCGGAATTTACAATCCGAGGTAGGCTGATACTCGTGTAAATAGCAGCTCGCTAAATATGATACAAAATACATATTAATACATAGAAGTTGGACCCATAATAGGCCCATAGAATCCGTTGCATCTTTGACGATGTACAAGGTCACTTTACCTTGAATACAAATTAAAGCCGATTATATTCGAGAGAGGATGTTTCATTGTTGGAACAATATAATCTAGATTTAAATTTTTTGGATATCTTTCATAATAAGATTGTCCACGCATTCCCAGTCCAATATTAAGGTTAAAATAATAATCTAGCATGATATTATTTTTTTCCCACCATCACTTGCAATACTCTTGTACTTTTAAGCCCAACTATAATGTTTTATAATCATGGCTGATGTGATCTAGGTTTGAATCCTGATCTTCCGCCGATCACCTCGCCATCTTCTTGGTTTTCTGCCTTAGAAGATGTTCAAGTAGATCAAAACCTTTTTTTTTTTTGAATGGCAGCCATCGCAACTTGTCAATTTATCTCTTCTTTCGCTCCTCAGTAAACACTATCGGTACACCAATAGCAGAGCTATTATTTAGTTGATTAATATGTCTTTTACTAATTTATGTAAGACAATCAATTCAATTGTCATTTATTCACATAAAATACCATATATTTTTTACTAAAAAACCTACTTTCATTTTTTTTCAAACGTATTTCTTTCTGTGCCCAGGGTGTCGGTGAAAATTTCTCATTTTTTCTTAAATAAAACAATTTTCAATTGAGAGAAAAAAGCGTGATTCTGTTAGCTACATTTGTGCCATTGTTGGTTACATTTTTCGCCATCTGTCCTTTGAGTTGTGGATGCCGTCCTAGAATTTTTTCCACCTTTTTTGGTGATTCAGTCATGAGAGTGCAAGAGCCATCGGAAAAAAATAGTTGTAATCAGAAGGAATCAAAGCTGTCGGAACTGGCTCTTTTGCTGCAAGTGATGGGTTGTTGTTGCGCTGCAAAACCACTTTTTCGTATCTTGTAGCACAGCCTATGTTGTTAGATATGTCTTGTTAAATGCATGGTTTAAATTGATCGTTTTTTTTTTTTTGCCAAAAGTAACGGTAATGAATGTTTCAACTGATTTCAGAAGCTCAAGGTAAACGATACCTTTCCGATGCTTCCAAACTGCAATTTATCCAGTTTGAGTCTCCAGTCATGATCCGATACAGAAAAGACTTCCTTTCATGCCAAGAAACCAGAACTTTGCTCACCGTTTTCGCTTTCGCGCTTGTCTATAGTTTAGTAGATGTGGAATCCATTTTCCTGCCTTCTGGATGTCTCCTATAGCTTCTAGATGAACAGAATTTGTTTGACGGATAACAAATACCCTCTGCCATTTGTTATTAAGTTTGCGTATCCTGTTTGTCAAACTGTGCTTGCAATTTGGCTTCTAGGGTATTTTTTCGACTGGATTGGGCGTTCTTTGTCTTTCCAAGTCAAAATCTCCACTTTTGAACCATTGAAAAGAACGCATTAAAGCGGCTTCCTCAGGGATACGACGGATCTTACTTGCGTGTTTTTTTACTAAACGGGAAAAGCAATGCGTATTGGGTTTAAAACTAGACATGTTTGCCACAAAAAAAGTATGATATTACCTAGAAATCGTTTGAAATCGGCGTTTGGCAAGACACCGTTATACCAGCAAAATGAAACTGTAAACCAACCATTGCTTTTAGCACCATTCAACGCAAAAAAATAAAAATTAACAACCGGCACATCCTTTTTATTCCCACAATGAGTCATTGGTTTTTGCTCTCTTGATTTCTAAAGTATGATTTCTAAAGTGTGTACTCTTGTGTAGTGAAACAGCTAAGAAACTTCCTAAAGCTTTTTGGATACTACTGTCCCATAATCTTATGAATGAGTTTTATTTCTCCAAATAATTTAGATGTACTTAGAACCAGGTCTAATGTTGTTCAAAAGGATTCTAGGCCGTTTAACATTATTTTTTCCTGCTTTTGTGTGGATAGTTTAACTGATTTAAGTCTATTCACAGTAACCATTATAAAAATCTAAATTTAGGCATTTTCTTGTCTGGTCTTTATTTCCAATGATATCTGCTTAATGAAATTCACAAACTTGGAACTAATCAAAAATACAAAAGTATATCCAATTTTATATTGATCAATAATTTCAATATTTTTTTGTAAATTATTTATTCTTGAAACGATTATGTTGAGCATCTAATTTTCAAGACTATTGTTAGTACGAATTATTTTTTTTAAATTTTACTTTCAATTCATGTTCACACAAACTTTGGAAAACACAACGGAAATAAATTCGATAGATCACACAACTTACTAAATAACCAAATTAGGTCAATGTTATATCAGATATTCACTTGTAGTTAATGAGAGAAGTTTATTTGAAGTAGTAATCATTTTTTTAAACTTAATCAAGTTTTCAAAGGCAAACAACAGTTAATTTCGATCGTTACTTTTAATGCACATGTAATACAATTTTACTTATCTGTTAAAAGAAATATTTTTATTTCATAAATATTAAAGTCCGAAACTGTTGTTTCATTCTTTTTAAAATATTAAAACCAAAAACCTATAATCTTAAGCACCCGTTATTACCAATCCAATCAGTTTTTTTCAATTTACTTTCGACTTGTCTTCTGACACTGAAACTTTTCAAAACAACTTAAGCTTAAATAAATATAGCTTTGCGCGCTATTTTTATAAGCATAAGATCAAAACATTTGTAAATATTTCTATCCTAATCCAATCAATCATAATGTAAATACAATTCATGAAATCAAACCTACCATTTATTCTCAACACAAAACCTAAGCAACAATTTTTCCCACTTTCTCTCTCTCACTCTCGTTGATGTTGAATTTTCGGTTTTCGTCCATCTATAAATTTTTTTAAAACTACCAACTCCGAATTTCACAAAAATAAATGAATACTTACGAATTGTCTGTTACATGTTTCGATGTCTCAAATCAAGTAAATACGTCAAGTATTCAATCCACCAATTGCAACAAACAAATATAATGACTGATTTCATTCAGAATTTAATACACGCTAAAGCAAACTTATGTATTTATGCATGCAAAATTGATAAATTTTCAAAACGAAAAACAATTATTTTTTCTATCTCTGTGATTGATACTTAATTTGCATAGCATGAAGAAAAAAACAAATCTGCCATAGTGTTCTAAATGAGAATTAGTAAGATTAGTCGAGATTTTTCGAATTAAATCCTAATAAAGATCGGGTAAATGAAAGAAAATTATTGAAAACCATACATTACGTCAAGAGAAGAACAATTAAAAACCGATGATGATTTGAATAATGAACTACAATATTAAATGAGGCTAACACTTTACAGACAATAAAGAACAAAAATATTATAAAAAAGAATGAAAAATAAACATATTTATTGTGTTTAATTTATGAAAGGAAAGCTTTGATGGTTTCAGATAGGAGGAACTTTTTCGCTGAGCCATGTCAAGGCGGCATATACTGTGGAGATATGGTTTCCCTCATACCAATGCGCCGAATTGTGTGGGAAGTACAAGTGAAACATCGAAAGAATTTGATATATTTGGATGCATATGGAACGTGCATATTGAGTGATGCAGAGTGTGGAAAGAAGAAGGTTTCCCGAAAAGTGATTGTTTTTCGGAAGATTGTGTGCTTGCTTTAATTTGTTTTAACTAAAAAAAAGTCTAAAGTTAAGCATAGCCGCAGCAATATTGTTTTAAGCTGCTGTAAAGAAATCAAGAACAATTTCAAAGTGCTTAGGACAGTGGTCGGGGAACTTTTTTAACCATTACCCCAAAATATTTTTGAGTAAGTCGATATTAACCCCCCCCCCCCCCCCATTCTGAAAAGAATAAAAAATAAATGTAAATTTTAAATAAACATTATTTATTGAATTAATTTACATTTGCATATTTATAAAAAAAAGTTACATGAAAATAGTAAGTATGTAATAGACAAACAAAATAAAAGTAAATTGAAACAAACAAAAATTGATTGAAAACTTTCCCCCTTTAGGTTTTGGAAAAATGATGTTGCTTCATGTTTGATATAATTACTTCAAAATTGGGACTTTTTGATGTAAGAGCAATTTAAATACAGTCTTCGGCGTTTAATCGATTTTAGTTTTTCGTTTTTATGTTCATTAGAGTGGAAAAGCCTTGTTCACAAAGGTAGGTTGTTGCAAATGGCAGCAACTTTTTTACCGCCTCCTCGTGTGCAATTTTGAAAACCTTTGCACATGATCTCCGTCATTTTCACAGCTGCTGGTTTAATCAAATCTTCACCAATAGTATATGGTTTCTTGTTTCGGGCAATCAACCAGGCTACTTCAAAGCTAGTCTTTGATGCTGAACGCTGATCAAAAGTACCTAACCAGTTGCTGTCCAATCTTTGTCTTTTAACATGCATTTCTAAATTTGCGAAGTATTCTCGCGGTTTAGATGACAGGTGTGGATGCAAATTATCCAAATGTTTCTTCAATTGACTTTTTTTTAAAGATTCTGAAGTCAGTATTTTCAAACATACAACACACTGTGGTTTCATCGTACCTTTGTCTTCTATTGTTGTAAAACCATAATTAAGGAATTCTTCTTGGTATGTTCTTTTCCTATTTGCTGCCATCTGAAGGTTGACAGAAACAGTGGTTGAAAAACACTTACATTAAATTACCTGTAAATTTTCAAATCGCGCTTATCTTGATAGTTGAAATTTATGATGAAATGATGTGTCTCGTCAGTAATTTGCACACAATCTAACGACGCGTCGGAAACCCGTGCATAACTGACCATTGAGTGCTAAGTTTAAACATTACAACGTACGCAGCGCCTCTGATGATTGATGCAAGAAACACCGTATCGCAAGCACGCACACACATACACAACGCGCGTCTCTTGCTTATCACGCACACACCAAACGAAAAACTTGACTACAACCCGAATTAGCGGCCCGGGCAGTATATCGCGCTGAATTGTTTATGAAATAGCAATAGAAATATTAGAAGAATTTCCCTATTACCCAAAAAAAATCATTTTTACCCCATTTGGGGTAATTTACCCCGGTTCCCCAACCGCTGGCTTAGGAGCATAAAAAGTTTCCTATCAAAATTCATATTTTATAGATATGAGATCAACTTTTGCAAACACAGTTGGTTCTTAAATCTAATAGGAAAATTAGAGCAAATTAAAACTCTCAATGATTGCATAAGCTGAATCAAATATGATCTTATCCATATTTGAAAAACATTTTCGTTTTCAAGCAGGTCCCGGAAATGCTATCTTTCTTTTGAACAAACTAACCTCCCTTAACTATGTACAGTCTGTCAAGAATGAGTTTACACATAGGGAAAAAATTCAATTTTTGATCTTTCTAATTATAAAATACTACTTTTTATTTATGTAAATGAATTTTTTTCTTAATTATAGTTATTTACATTATTTCCAACCGATATATACAAAAAAAGTACAACTTCAATGCAAAAAAAAAAACGAAAAGAACAACGAAAACAATTATTACAATTCTTGAAGTGTCAATAAACTCTTTACACAACCGTTTTTGTTTGCATTACTGCAACGATGCGGTAAATTTACCGTAATTTTTGGTCTGTATTGTAAAGTTCTATGAATTTGATCATTAGTGTGCGATTAATTTTTGCCTAGTACGCACAAATAAGTAAGATATTGTGTTTTAAAATGCCAGGCAAAAGATTATACTTTGAGTTGGTTCACATGATATACTATAATCACCAATTATTTAAAAGTGCGCAGGAACTGTCGGAAATATTTTGTGTAGCACGAATAACAGTCTATTACGTTATCAATCGTGCTGAAAATGAGGATAGATTTTAGCCAAAGTGTAGAGGTGGCCCAAAACCAAAAATATCTAAACGTATAGAGCACTTTATGATAAGGAAACTTAATATAAACCCCTGGATTTCGACCAGAACACTTGCTAGGGAACTCAAGGAAGAGTGTGATGTGGCTGTTTTCCATGAAACAGTTCGACAGGTCATCCTACGAAATAAGTTCCCATTAAGAGCTGCACGAAAGAAACCACTGCTTTCTGCACTAAACATCGAAAAGCGTTTTTCCTTCGCTATCATACACCTTTCTCAACCCGTTGACATTTGGGACGACGTCATATTCTGCGATGAGACGAAAATTATGTTGTACTGCAATGATGGACCGACTAGAGTGTGGCGCAAGCCTTTAACATCGTTGGAAAATCGAAATATAATTCCGACCAGGGGCGGCTCGTCGATGTACGCAAAGGAAGCAGTGCTTCCCTTGCTAAACCACAAAATTGATTAAATATTCAATAGGTAACAATCAAAAGATTTACAATCAATAATTAACAATCAATAGAATAACATTTATTTTCTTACAAAAGGCAAAATTCCACCGCTACTATGAATCTAATGGTTTTATCTTATAACAGTCCAACTACAGAGCTTCCACGTTTAATTTACAGCGACACAACGAAAACTCAAACGTTTTACTACAATCTACAAGCACTGCATACCATTCAATTCAAAATATACAGTTCATTGAGATATACTACATACAACACTGAAGTGATCTTGCTTCAATGCTTAAACTCACTTTTCGCATATATCTACTTAGACGCTTTGCCTAAATGATGCCCACAAAAATTTTACAATCAATGTACTCAAATAGTATCGTGGACGCTGGCTCAGTTCGCAGCGTCTTGGTGGATAGAAAAATTCAAAAAACTCTTGCCCCATCCACCCGCTGAACGACCCTAAAGCCTTTGTTAATGAATGAACCTAGTACGCTGCAAAAGTATCCGCGTCTCCTGTTTGCCCTCATGATTTATCTGTAGATTCTCTTCTGCTCCTCTTCTTACTAGCCGTTCCCCTTAGAAATTGATGCATTTTCTGCTTTGTTCACATGTACACATGTACGATGCAAGCCATTGTGATGTTCATGTGGGGAATAGAATAGTAGAAGTTACATTTTTCTTGTGCAGTTTTCCCCCAGATCGGTTTTTTGTGTCTGCTTTGGGTTTGCTTTCGCAAAAGACGTAGTTTTTCGGTTCTGGTGCTTTGGTGAAATGACCACTTGATTGCTTTGGACGCCTATGTTGACGCTGAAAATTCAGCCGCGTCGCTACTATGGTTGTTCCCCGTCACGATCTACGTTACGAGTTGTTCCCCTTCTGATTCGATGCCTTTTATGCTTTGTTTGCATGTACGGTGCAAGTGATTGTGATGTTGATATGGAAAATATGTAGGAGTTAAATTGTTTCGTGTACAATTTTCTCCAGATCGGTTTTTTTGGATCTGTTTTGGGTTTACTTTCGCAAAATGAGTTTCTCGGTTCAGGTGCTTTGGGTTAAATGACCACTTGATTGCTTTCGCCTATGTTATTTCTATGTTGAATTTCTGAAGTATTTTCTTTAGCATTTATAATTTATATTAGGCGCGTTTTTTTATGTCTTCTTCGCAAAAAAGGTGCGGTATAACAGGTGCGACTTTTGACTTGAATTATTTTGTATTGTCAGTATTGATACAGTCGGTTATATAAAAGGATAGTTTTTAAAGTAAATTATAACATAAAGCTCGTTAAAGTGAGATTGTATTGAATAGATTATGTTTCGATAAGTTAATATTTACGCGTTTAATATGGATTTTAATGTGCAAAACTAAAATTGATGTGATTGTGCCATAGAGTATTTACTGCGGCAGTCTTTTTCATTGAGGATCTTATTGAGTCTTAGCAACCAAGACCACTAATTTCGCTCAGTCAACTGTTTGCAAAATGTAACTATATTAGGCACTTTTATTGCAAATTATATGTGGAATTTAATTTTATTGTGGCATTGGCTATTTAATTTAATTTGCTAAAAGATGCATTATATTCTCTACTTTGAGCTAAAACCATTTATTTAGCCTGTAATATGCTTTCAATTTAACTTTTTTTATAATTCAAAGAAAAGTTAAAAAAATTAGTAATTTCTTTTGCTTTCAAATACTATACATAATTTGAGCCATTGTGAGATTTTTTATCTTAGTGAGTAGGAATATCACTGAAATAAGCTGTTGACAATCAATCATTAACTTTTAATGCAAATATGGTCAGCATTGAAATACCTAATTAATTTTTTACACGGTATTTCAAAAAAATCGCATGTATAGTTTACTATGCGCATCTTAAGTATGCTTATCTATATTATATGCTTATATATTTTGCTTGTTCTTCCCTTAGTCTCAAAACCACGAGCCGCCACTGATTCCGACTGTAAAATTTGGTAAGTTATCCGTTATGATTTGGGGGTGCTTCTCAAGCAGAGGAGTAGGAGACTTGGCATTCATCGAGTCAACCATGGACGCCCAACAATATTTGCATATCCTTAAAATATATTTGGCAAGCAGTGCGCAGAAATTCGGGTTTATGCATAACAATAAATCAAATTTTAAGTTTTACCAGGACAACGATCCCAAATATAAGGGGCACATGGTGCGAATGTGGCTCTTATACAACTGCGAAAAAGTGATGGATACGCCAGCCCAAAGTTCTGACTTAAATCCCATCGAGAATTTGTGGGCCTACTTAAAGAAACAAGTCGCTAAAAAAACCGAACTGCCTTACAAACTGCGATTCTCGAAGAATGGCAAAAATACCAACCACGTATGACCTGCAAAAGTTGATTCATTCAATGAAAAATCGGTTGCAATGCGTGGTGGATGCCAAAGGTGGTCATACCAAATATTAAATATACCAAATAATATAAAATATCCTGTGAAATATGTAAATATTAAATACAATAATAATTTGTGTACAGAGTTTCTTGACACTTCAAGAATTGTAATAATTGTTTTCGTTGTTCTTTTCGTTCTTTTTTTGCATTGAAATTGTACTTTTTTGTATATATCGGTTGGAAATGATGTAAATAACTATCATTAAGAAAAACAAATTAATTTACATAAATAAAAAGTAGTATTTTATAATTAGAAAAATCAAAAATTGATTTTTTTTCCTATGTGTAAACTCATTCTTGACAGACTGTATATGAGTAAACATGATGTCGACTTTACAGAATCAAAATTCATTTCTAAAATTTTGAAGATGGCAACAAAAAAAAATAAATCTTCAGAGAAACTTGGCTTTAATCAAAATGAATCTATTATCTCATTCTTCTGCTTACAATATTATCAATAATTATTCATAGCAAGAATTTCAAAATAATCATGATTACTAAAAATTTATTCATTTTTTACTTTGTTCCAATTTACAGCGGAAAATAGAGGCTATTTCTACGAGTGGCGAACCTTCAGTCGAAATCAGAACATTTATTTGTGCAACGTACAAATACGTGTGATTAGCAGTGTAATCATATTCTTCAGCCTGGTAGAAAGATGTGCTAGGTGAATAGAGTATCTGATAATTTCCTCTCTTTCGGGCTTAAGCATCTGTAGTCGTAAATAACTCAACTACACAATTTGTAGATGGAAATACTACACTATTACAGAAACGTCCTTTATTATCAAATAGCGTAATAGGAATGACGAAATACAACGAAATACAAAACACGCATCTAATTCATTGATGCCAACTACATTGATAAAACATAAGAAAATTACAAACACTAAAACTAATATGAACCACTATTTTCTGGTGGCGCTGCAGGCATGAACGCTACATCACTCCCTCTGCAGTGGCTTGCTAGCCACGATGTAAACTAGCCGGTGGATAAGTTCTGAGTATGTGTTTCGGCGGAGTTACTATCGGTGTCCATATAACCCGCTGGCATCGAGGTCGAAGGGACTTATTGTTGGATTTGTTGGTTGAAGATTGCCGTTGAGATGAACACGTTGTTTGTGTTGATGATCGTTGTCGTTGTTGCAAACTTCGACTATGTGGCTGCGAATGTTCGTACTCGGTATCATGATGTGTAGGCTGTGGTGCCGGAACTTGATAATCGTGTGACGTTTGATCCGAAGCTAAATATGCAGGTTTCAGCCTTTCTGTTGAAACATTTACACATTTGCCGTTTACCTCGATGCTGTACACAATAGCTGAAATACGCTTGATGATTCGATGTGGGCCAGTATAAGGTTGACTGAGGGATCTTTTTACAGAATCGACGCGTAAGAAAACGTGGGAACATTCCTTTAGGTCCTTGTGCACAAATGTGTTACGCTCGTTTCGGTGCTGAATCGGTGTTGGACGTAATTCACGCATGTATTCGCGAATTTTACTTCCAAACAAGTGAGGATCACTCTGCTGACTGTCGTTTACGAAGAACTCGCCAGGAAGCCTCAATGTCGTTCCGTACAATAACTCGGCACAGCTTGCTCCTAAATCTTCCTTGAAGGTATTCCGTAGTCCTAATAGCACCGTGGGTAATATGGAAACCCAATTGGAATTATTTTCATGGCACATGATTGCCGACTTCAAAGTTCGGTGCCATCTTTCGACAAGGCCATTGGATGCCGGATGATACGGAGAAGTTCTTATACGTTTGCATCCCAGGAGCTTAGTGAGAGAGCTGAAAAGAGCGGACTCAAATTGCGCTCCCTGATCCGTCGTTATAATGCTCGGCGAACCAAAACGCGATACCCAGTTGGTATAGAATGCTACCGCTACAGTCTCTGCTAACTGATCAGGCAGCGGAATTGCCTCCGGCCAACGCGAAAAACGGTCAACCATGGTCAGGCAATAACGAAATCCATGAGAAAGAATCAATGGTCCAATTAAGTCGAGATGGACGTGATCGAAACGTTTGTCAGGAACGGAAAATGATTGGAACTGGTTTCTGACATGTCTGCCTACTTTGGACTTTTGACATGGTATGCACGTGCGTGCCATACGAGTAATTTCTCTCCGCATCCCGGGCCAAACAAATTTTTTGCTAATATCCCGTAATGCAGCGCGCACACCAGGGTGTGAGCATCGATGGAAGGTGTCAAAAATTCGCTTTCTCAGCGTTGCAGGCACGAAAGGTCGTGGATGTCCCGTTGATACATCACAAACTAGTTCGCCTAGATTATCTAAGGTGATACTGCGCAACTGAAGAGAAGTTAAGTTGTTCGCAAGAATATGTTGCAGTTCCGTGTCCTTTTCTTGATGTTCTATAAATTCCTGATTATCAATCGAAGTAGGTAGCATAATTGAATCTATGCGGGAAAACGCATCTGCAATAGAATTGGCTTTTCCATGAACGAATGTGATGTTCGTTGAAAACTGTGAGATGTATGAAAGATGTCTTATCTGACGCGGCGATGCTTTTTCGGCTTTTTGCTCGAAAGCGAAAGTGAGCGGCTTATGGTCAGTCTTAATCACAAAATCTATCCCTTCCAGCATATGCCGAAAATATTTTATGCTGGAGTAAACTGCCAACAACTCGCGATCATAAACGCTGTATTTTTTCTCTGCCGGAGACAGTTTTCTGGAGAAAAACGCCAAAGGAACCCAATGGCCGTTTTGCTGTTGTTCGAGAACAGCGCCAATGGCGATATCAGATGCATCTGTATACAGTGCTAGAGGTTTGCCAGATTGATAATGAACCAGTTGAGTCGCCTCTGCTAGACTTTGTTTACAGCGATCGAAAGATTTTTGTGCTTCCGGGGTCCACTGGATAGGAGATTTATCTCCTTTTGAAGAATCTCGCAAGAACTCAGTGAGTGAGGCTTGAAGTGTCGCGGCTTTCGGGATGAAACGACGATAAAAATTCAATACTCCAAGAAATCGACGTAAGTCTTTTATAGTTATCGGCAATTTGTAATCCTGAATTGCTCTGACGCGGGCTGCCGTTGGCGAGACACCTTTACTATTTATAAGATGGCCCAGATATTCGACCTCAGGAACTCCGAAAAGGCATTTAGCTACGTTAAGTATAATGCCGTATTTACTAAGCCGTTCGAACAGTGTTTGCAGGTGACTAAGATGCTGTTCCGACGAGTCCGATGCAACGAGTATATCATCCAGATAGCAAAAACAGAAATTTAAACCTCGAAGGACCTCGTCCATGAACCGTTGAAACGACTGGGCAGCATTCCTGAGTCCAAAGGTCATTACCTTAAACTCGAATAACCCAAATGGAGTACACACGGCCGTTTTAGGAATGTCTTCCGGAGCAACGGGTATTTGATGATACGCTCGCAACAAATCTATTTTAGAAAATATTTGTTTTCCTGCCAGGTCCGCTGTTAAATCCTGGATATGACGTATCGGATACATATCTGGCTTAGTTACACTGTTTAGACGCCGATAGTCACCACAAGGGCGCCAAGAATTATCCTTTTTAGGCACCAAGTGCAACGGACTTGCCCAAGAACTATTCGAGGGACGACAATAGCCCTGGTCAAGCATAAGCTGAAATTCGGCTTTCGCTATTTGCAATTTTTCAGGTGAAAGTCTTCGCGGACGATCAGCGACCGGTGGACCACTGGTAGTGATAAAATGATGTACACCGTGCGAAACATGCGTATTACGAATACTGGGATTCGTTAGAAGCGGATATTTTTTAAGTAATTTGTGAAATTGCGATTGTCCAGCGACAGGGCAAATTGAACCGTATTTGCTTGAACCGATAGTTCCAGTTGAAAAAGTTTTATTAAAAGGGTCGACGATACGCTTTTGTTTGACGTCTACTATGAGCCCGTGAAATTTTAAAAAGTCTGCGCCCAAGATAGGACGCGACACGTCGGCCACGATAAACTTCCACGTAAATACGCGTTTTAAGCCTAAAGATACTTTAAGAACGCGTTCACCAAACGTATTAATTATAGTACTGTTTGCAGCAAATAGTTTATACGCGGATGGCCTATGTTTATTCAACTCACTCGGACAAGGAATGACGGAGACATCCGCTCCTGTGTCAACTAAAAAGTTCAAGCGTGTATTTTTGTCGAAAATGTGCAGACGATTTTGTTGAGAAATCGCGTCATTGATTGTCTGACTCAATGGCGCGATAATTCGTTTCCCTGGTTGTTTTTACGAAAAGCACATGGGGCACGACAATTTCGCGCGGATGCACCGAACTTTTTGTGAAAGTAGCAGATTCGCGATCGCACTTTGAATCTGGGTTGCGAATGATAATACTTTTGGAAACGAGTATCACGGATACCATGTGTCTGATTAAGTTCAAGTTTGTTCATACGCGCACGAATTTCACTTAATTCCGTATTGACATTGTCCGCCCGAGTCAACGGCGATTCACGTGAACGCGTGATCGGACCATCATGTACGCGACCAGACACGATTTCAGCTACGAAAGGTTCGCGCACTTCGAAAATCCTATCTGCCATTTCGGCCAGACGCGTCAAATCGACAATATCTGATGCACCGACAATAACCTGGATTCGCGCAGGCAAACGATGAAGCCATAGAGTTTTTAAAAAGCTGTCGGTCACACCTCCTTGGGCTTTCGACTGCATCGCCCGAAGAAGCTGTGACGGCTTCAGATCCCCCAGTTCCAATTCTGTGAGAAGCTCTCGTATTTCGGCTTCTTCTGACGCAGCGTAGGCGCTGATTATACGATTTTTGATCGCCTCATATTTATTATGAAGCGGTGGCACTTTAACGATGTCGGCAACCTGACGAAAAACGTCCTGCTCCAATTCCCCGACAACGCGATCGAACTTCGCTGTGTCATTCACAACTTTATAAGTGCGGAATTGTGCTTCCACACGCAAAAACCACTCTCTAGGGCACGCTTTCCAAAACGGAGGTATTTTGAAAACGGCGACGCTGCCGACATTTAAAGCAACAGAGTGTTCGGGTGCCGTCGAATCCGATACGCCATCGATGGCGTCGTCATACTGTTCCTCAGACGCCATTTGACAAAATCACAAAGTATTGACTTACTTGTAAATTTCTGCCTAATCGGTTTGCTTTGCGGCTATATCAGCTTTACCGCCAGTCTGGGGTCACCAACTGTAGTCGTAAATAACTCAACTACACAATTTGTAGATGGAAATACTACACTATTACAGAAACGTCCTTTATTATCAAATAGCGTAATAGGAATGACGAAATACAACGAAATACAAAACACGCATCTAATTCATTGATGCCAACTACATTGATAAAACATAAGAAAATTACAAACACTAAAACTAATATGAACCACTATTTTCTGGTGGCGCTGCAGGCATGAACGCTACACATCTGGTTAGTTTATTCGCTTAAATTACCCTTTAATATTCCTAATGGAATAGACACACTATACAAGAAACTTTGGTTTTTGACAAAAATCCGGCAAAACGACGTATTTTTCTTACTAATGTTCGGAAAATTCATATTTCCATATATATATATATATACTGTGAGAGTCAAAAGTGATGAACTAACATATTTTTCTAACTGTAAGGTATAGAAAACAGTTGAATGTCTCAAACCAAAGTGTTATTTGTTCCGAAGAAATTATAATCATTACTTACCAATGTATGCTGTACCAATCATTTGATATGCAAAAACATTGTAAGAGTGCTATTTTTATCAGTCAAAAGTAATGGCACACTTGATTTTATCATTTGAAAAATAACAATGAAGCTTAAAAACAGAGTTTTGTTTCGGCTTCATTTGCTTTTATCATGCATTGCAGATGTGTTGGCTCTAAAGCTAGCGGTTGTTTGTGATTAAACTTGTGATTGCTGTGAAGTGTTTGATTCGTGCTCAGTATATTTCAGAAAAATGAGGCACGAAACTCAGTTAGAGACAAGAAAAATAATTTTAAATTTATGGCAAGAGAGCAGGACCTACCGTGAAATTTGAAAAATATTCAAAAGACATTATTCGACAATCAGAAATATAATCGCAAAGCTCAAATCTTGTAGAAAATGAGAAAATTTTCTACGTTCTGGTCGAACCAAGAAATTGAATCCCGCACAAGTATAAGAAATGATCAAAGAAATAAAGGTTAATCCATGATCAAGTGCACTGAAAATTGCAGAAAACATCACTCTTGAGACAGAGAAGTCAGTCGTTTACATGGACGAACACCAAGGATGAAGCTATCATATCGAGCACGAACGAACGAGAGCGACTAAAATATTCAAATAAATACAAAAGCTGTGGAGTTGAGTTCTGGAAAACTGTGCTTTTCGCCAATGAAAGCAAATTCGAAATTTTCGGGCATAAAAAATCTACGAAAATATAGCGAACTATACGAAAATATAGCGAATTTGAAGAAAAAAACATCACATCTACAGTCAAGCATGGTGGATGGTCGGTAATGGTATGAAGGTGTATGGCGGAGACAGGAGTCGGAAATCTCGTGTTCATTGATAGTACAATGCACAAAGAGCAGTACCTCAAAATTTTGGAAGAAAATTTGGCTCACATTGTTCAAAAATTGGAGCTGCCTAGGACGTGGGTCTTTCAACAAGACAACGACCTTAAGCATACATCCCGCTTGGTCAAATAATGGCTCTTGTATCGGACACCGAATCAACTTGATCACCCTCCCCAGCCCTATAGAGCATTTGTGGGAAATTTTGGATCAGCGAGTTCGAAAAAGGCAAATTTCTTGCCAGAAAGATTTGAAAAATGCTTTGCTTGAAGAATGGGAACCTCTATGCCCAAATGTGTCAAAAAACCTTGTAAAATCTATGCCAAGACGCCTGCAAGCTGTGAGAAAAGCAAAGGGAGCCCAAACTAAATACTAGTTTTAAGTTGAACTGTAATTTTCAATTGATAGGAACAAGTGCTCCATTACTTTTGACTGATAAAAATAGCCCTCTTACAATGTTTTTGAATATAAAATGATTAAGTACTGTATAAACTGTTATGAAATGAGTATAATTTCTTTAAAACGAATAAAACTTTTATTTGAGACATTCAACTGTTTGCTATATGTACCTTAAAGTTAGAAAAATAAATGAAATTCGTTAGTGTGCCATCACTTTTGACTCTCACGGTATATATATATATATATATATATATATATATATATATATATATATATATATGTATATATATATATATATATATATATGTATATATATATATATATATATATATATATATATATATATATATATATATATATATATATATATGTATATATATATATATATATATATATATATATATATATATATATATATATATATATATATTATATATATATATATATATATATATCATCAAAAAAATTCAGTCACTATTTCTCGGGAACGAGCCATCCGATTAAGCTGAAACTTTCAGGAGACATTTGTGCATTTGCAGAAAAGGTCCAGGTCTCACCAAATGCTAATTATCTTTAACCCTTTGGCACCGGCGCGGCGGCCGTTTCAGTATTATTTTAGATACGGCTATTATTCTATCAAAATATTGGTTTCAAAAAAAACTAAGTTTGCGAAATTAATTCCGAACATGTTCTTGAAAAAGATTTGATAAGGTTTTGGAAATGTTTAACCCTTTGTGTGTTGCCTAAAATGAGATCGGGAAAATTTCAATTTTTTTGAATTGCAATAGCGTTTTACATAGCTATTGAATCATTACAAAACGTACAGAACAACAACTGTACCAGTGGTGCCACCTTCAAAAATCACTCAGAAAAATAGCTGCTTTTGGCCCTATAAATTCCGATGCAGTCACCAGATTCTATTCACACAGTAACTGAACCTTACTCTGAGCCAGGTTTGATAGAAACTTGGTTGAAAAATTCGGTTAGAGCTGCAAGCTATGATAATTTTGGTGTCTTAAATTTTGAAAATTTGTTCATGAAAATAAAGCTCTTTGCCCTATAGTTTTCAGTGCAGACTTGGAATCATAAAGAAATTCATATGGCAAATCAAACTTATTGTAAGTTGAAAAACAATGATAGGGTTGCCAGGTATGGTTGCTTTTGTATTTTTGGTTTTTTGCATATCTTTAGTAACCGATTTTATCATAAAATTTTCAAATCATATTGATCTTGTAGTGAAAATAAACAACAAATATTACGATCTAGAAAATTTGAAAACTACCCTAAACCCTAAATTTCTTTGTATCCTTATAACTTTCAATGCAGTCATCGGATCAATACGAAATTCGCAGAGTAGGTTGAGTCCAACGTGAGGTAAATGCTTGCAAAGGGTTGTCAGCACAAGACGTTTTTGTTATTTTCATACTAATAAATGCTTCTATAAAGTATTCACATCGCGAACATTTGCAATGAAAATAAGTAAACATTTTTGGATGGCAGCCCCAAACACCTTTATATCGCTGTAATTTTCGATGGAGTCATCAAAATTAAGTTTGCTTAGGGTATATTATTACCTAGAGTTTCCTTACGTAGCTAGTGGTAGAATACACACTCAAAATCTGCACAACCCTCTATTGTTCTTCAAGCATTAGTGTTTCTAGCGGTTCTGATGCGATAGGGGTCTTTTTTTAGTTGTCCGAGGTAGTTGGAGTTAATTTAATTACGCTAGTGTATGATAGCACAAGTTTCGGAATTGCTGTTTTAGGCTGATGCAGTTTTGACCTGGTCTACGTGGTCTATTGAAATGATTAGACCATGGAATATATTTCTACTCTATTTACCTGCTCTTCGGAAATGTCGATACATAACCAGTAAGGACTTCCCGGGAATAAATACATAAGTAACTAAAACTTTTATATCAAATTCACTTTGTAAATAAAAGCAAATAGAGTAAATGCTCCGCATCTTTGTAAACAGCCATACATATGTATCAGTGGAGCTCAAAATAATTTGAACTTCGAAATTCAATTTAAATTCATTCAACCTTCTGCGTCATCGAGTTAAGAAAACAACGGAGGATTTCGTTTTCGTTATCATGATGGCACTGTGTTTTTCTGGACCAATTTGCAAATATAACGTCCTACAAAAAGTCCCGCCCCCAATTGGAATTCACATGTATGTATAACAAGTATCGCACTGTGCTTTATAACTAATCCATGAACTGATATCGGTAATTTCCATGCCATTGATAGACTACGTCAAAAGTTTATGAATGAACAAAATGAAGTAAAGTGTCTTGTAATCAGTATTGCTCTCGCGAAGAATTTATGCTTTCTTGGTTTTCAGCAGTTCGCCTCCACCGGATTTGAATTATGAATGCCATAATTCTATTGGATTGGATTGGAAGCTGATCGCGTCAGTGAATGGGCCGAGTGGCGCCCAAGAATCGAATCACTCATGAGTTTCCATACCATCAGATCGATAACGAAGGTCACATTGATGCCCGTGTGTTTTCGTCCCTCGTTCTTTTTTAATTTTAATTTTATCAGTTCCGCAGCGTTGTTCCGTTATGAAGGAACATGTGCAATTTGAGGAATTTTAATTCTTCCGGAATTCGTCGATCTGTTTTAAAGCATTTCAAGTGTCTTGTTTTGGCCCCCCAATAAGAATTCTCGTCGTATCGACGAGAAGACGTCATCGTTAATCGATTAAATATTCGTTCCGTCTGATAATGATGTTCGAATAAATTTTATTGTAGTTTGGCGACAGAAAATCATTAGTTTTGACGATAGAAAATCTTTGCGTCATTGTGTTCTCGGTTGTCAATTAAAACGTCTGGAGCCGAAATTTATGTGGCGTAGAAATTAAGAGGCATTTTCTGTTATTTGTGTAGAGCTTCTACAAATAGTTAAACGTAAGGTGGCCTGGCGATATTTTCAAAGATTTAATATTTGGCCAATCATAATAAACCAATGTGACTGTTAAGCGCTTTTCAGACATGCGTCCATGCGTCCACGCGTCCATGCGTTTTTAGATTACACGAGTCAAGTCAACTCAAATCCAGTTTTTTGCAGGCGGGGCTAAGGCGATAAGTGGATGGATTTTACACGCTTATAATGATGTTTTTTTTTTGCTCCGTACAAATATATTGGTAACAGAAAATGGTATATACTAATCCATACGACTATATATACCTACATATATATGTTTGTGTCTAGATATTCATATGCATTCAATTTTTTTCGTAATAGTCATGCACGTAAGGATGCAAAATATATATTATCCACATCATTATATAAGAAAATAATCATCCACAAAACATATATTTAAATGATCACCAACGAATCATCCACACATGCCACTGAGCAAAAGAAATAATTTTAAAATCTATTGTACATGAATCAGCATACTCCACCTCCTTCGCTTTAGACCCGCCTATATAAACAAAATCAAATTGACTAGTGTAAGCAAAACACGCTAGCTTGTCTAGAATTTTTTTGAAAAAAACACCAAAAAAATCACGACGTGCACGATAACTGATCTTAGAAAAGTCAGGAAAACAAAAAAATACGGGGTTTTAATCAACATTAAAGCGGCCTTAGAATGAACTAAAAGAAAAAAATTGTTTTAAAAATAACAAAATTGCGGCCTTTTTTCAAAATTCGAGGTTTTTTCCCCAAAAAATCGGTTATAACTAAAAAAATTTAATGCCGATTTTTTTATTCGTAGTTCATTCTGAGCATTAACATGTGTAGATTAACGTGCTAAAATTTCATAGCGATGGGATAAATTATTTTTTAACCATGCACACCAACTTGAAAAAGTTTATTTGGAGAAAATTGTGTTTAAAGTTCAAATTGGCATATATAACAATTGGCATATATAACATATATATAGGTAATACTAGTATCCGAAAATGTCCTCCTCTACCTTTACAGCTGCTATGTGAGAGAATAACGTATTGTACTATATATATGTATATATTAAGCAGATGTTACTATGAGAAAGCCGAAGTGGCGGTATAGCGAAGTGAACGAAAATCTTAGAAAAAATGACCTTGGCGCGCTTCGCTATATATGCTCACATAATTTTTTTTTAGAATATTTTATTTTATATTATTAAAATCATGTTTTGAAAGCTTCATTCTAACATATTCTATCAAAAACAGCAAATCGATTTTTTGAAAATTTTAAGGTGCTATGTCCCCTTAAAATGTTATGCGAATCTGTTCGCCTATGATGCGTATGCTTCAATTTTCATTTATTATTTGTTATTACTATTTTTCATTTTTACTAATTGAATGTTGCTATTATTATTCTATTATTCTTATTTTTATTCTGTTTCTCTTTTTTAATCTTCTATACATATATTGTAATATTTTTATTGCTTGTCGTATTTGAATTACTGAATTTTTACGTGTATGTTTTTTTATAGTTTAATCTTTTTCCTTCGTTTTTTTTTATAGTTGGATTTGTATATGTTACATAAATTTTAATTAATAAATAAATATACTTTCGGAGTCAATAACTTGAATTTACCGCTTTCAGAAGAATTAGGAAGTTAAGTACTAGAGTTGATCCAAAAGTAGTGATAATCGGCTATTTCCAGTTCGCATAAAATACAAAGAAATATTTTTTTTACTACCTCATATACCCACTAGGTCAGCACAAAAAAAAACAGATTAATTGATGTTCTTTTCTTAACTCCGAAATGGTCAAGGAGTTAAATCTGGGAGAAAGGTCCACTGAAGATGAGCACTACGAAGGACGTCCATCCACGTCCCTCACTGAAGACAGCGTGAAAAAAGTCGAAAGGTAGGTATCCATATGTTGCATTTCTTCCGTATCGTATCCCTGTTGCGTATCATTCACTAAACGGATACGGTGTCCACACTACTCAATATTGCATGTATCATCAATACGATCCGTTGCAAAAAACTCGACACGTAGCGGCAACGCTTTTATTCACTAATCTATTGTATACAACGCGACGTGTCCACACATGAGTCCACTTCGTATGGTATCATTCCTTTGATGCGACGGCAAGAAACCGCCAAGTGACCGATCGAGTTCGTTGCGTTTCTTTGTATCAAATTTTGATACGCAACGAAGATACGTTTGTCGTATCCACTGATACGCAACGGTGATACGATACGCGAAAATGATACATATGGATACATACCTGAAGATGTCGTGTTGGCAGATCGACGAGTGACCATCAAGCATATAGCTCAGATGGCCGCAATTGAGGAGTTTTGGGAGACTAGAGACAAACCATTTTTTTCTAAGGGTATCTTGGGTTTGAAAAAAAAGATGGACTATACGTATTAACTTGTTAGGAGGACTATGTTGTATAAATATATTGTTTAAGTTTAATCACCTTGGTTTATATCGGTTATCATTACTTTAAGATCAACACTCGTATCTAAGTAGGTTTCGCGGCAGTCACCTTAAAATGCATAGATTGAGCAAACATAAGTATATTGTGATATCGCGTTGCTTAGCGCATAAAGATTATTGAGCCACCCCAGTCTTCGATAATATGGATGATCCTCTTCAAATCTTTTGATGCTACTATAGAGCTAGACTGACACAAAAACATGAGTGACGGAACCGCTTCCTTCCAGTAACGGCCACACGGAGAGAGATTTCGGCAGTGATTTTTACTGGAGTGGATAATAAAATTTACTATTCCGAAAATACCATATGAAAACATGAATGTTATTACAAATTTGATGAAATTTTACTATTTTCCTGCAAATAATAGTCAATTCCATTACATACTACAACTCACTCATGTTCATTGCGCTGTAGTAAAGACATTCATATATACATAATTCACAACAAAGTAGTAAAATGTGTAGTGCAATTGATTACAAAAGTAATGGGGTAAAAAATTACTACTATTGCAATAAAATTAATTGCAAATTTTGTATAATTTCATTACACTTTTCTCTCCGTGCAGGCATTTGTATCTCTTTGTATCTATAACTTTGGCAAAAATCGTTGAAAAGAGCACAGATCTGCAGTTATACTTGCCATATATAATATGGCCAATTAAAATAGCTAGCACTACAAAGTTCCCCACAATTATCTGCTGATCGCGCAAGTAGATTCTAAGTGTTTATGTCTGATGGTTAGTTTTTTTGTAATAATGTCAAAGCTAAGGGGATTACTTTTTGACAACAATGCTTAGTTATGGCAATATGAAGATACATGTAGGAGAAACCGATTCAACTATTCCATTTAGAGCTTAAGTGCCACACTTTTAATTTCTGGACCACTGATTTTAAACCCAGTCACTAACAAAGCTATGACGTGACAATTAATATAGCACTGGTATTATGCCCTATCGCCGACTCTAAGGCAACACGTGACAAGACGAACAAATACAGCAATGAACATATAGCGGAGTTCAAATTCACCGGTAGTAGACCAATGTCTCGGTTTGACGCCATAGCACTGACTTTTCTCAAGCAAAACAACTCTGGTAAAACTACACCATCTTTTTCAAGTTCTTCCACTTCATAGGTAATGCTCTATGTATGTCTCGGTACCCAAAACCGCTGCACTGTCGGATGTCGCAACATCTCGTAAAGAGACGTACATAGCTTGACGATTAGCTGAAAAATAATTATTTGTCAAAGTGAGAAAATCTTGCATTTCTACACTCTTCAGTAAATTTCTTTAAGAACACATATATGATGAATGATTACGTTTTTATTTCTCATTTACGTGCTGATGGCAAGAATCAAATAAGTCTTGCCATGTACAACTATCTATCTCACATTGAATCTTCTCTGCTTTCGAATGACCTTAAAAGCTTCTGGTCATTCTTTCGCCCTTTAAAATCCTCCTCTTCTATACCTGACTCCCTTACATTTAATAATATCACTGCTGCTCATCCTCAGAATGTTTGTGATTTCTTTGCACTGTTTTTCCCTTCTGTATACTCTGACTCAATGATTCCCTCTTTTTATAGCGTTTCTTTTGATTTTCCTCCTTGTCTCTCTTCACTCTCGACTAATCCTCTTGAAGTTGAATCCCTTATATGGTCTCTTGGTTCTAATTACTCACCTGGACCTGATGGCATTCCTAACTTTTTTGTGAAAAATCTTGCATCTTCTTTATATGTTCCCTTATCAATTTTATTTAATATAAGTCTTTGTTCTGGTAAATTTCTTTCTTCCTAGAAGCTGGCAAGCATTTTCCCTATTTTCAAATCTGGTGATCGTAACGTCGCCTCAAATTATCGCCCTATTCTATCCTTCCCTGTTTTTCCAAAATCATTGAACGTGTGGTGTTTAACAAAATTTATGACTCTCTTAAGTATGCGTTCGTACCTCAGCAACATGGTTTTGTTAAAGGTCCGCCCACATCTACGAATCTCATTGAATTGTCTCATGCAGTGGCCTCGGTGTTAGATCGGAACTCCCACGTTGATGTTGTATATACAGATTTCCCTAAGGCATTTGACTCTGTCAATCCTGAGCTTCTTTTACTCGAATTAAACCACTATGGTATATATATAATCAAAAAGCTCAGATGATCATCTACTTCTTCAGGATGATTTGAGCTCTTTTAGTGCGTGGTGTAACTCTAACTGTCTGTCGTTAAATTTTTCCAATTTTTATGGCATGTCTTATTCTCTGAAGTCCCAGGATTATGCATTTCCTTACTTAATATGTGAATCCGTCCTTGTCTCTGTGGAATATTTTACTAGTCTGATCGTAAACTTAAATTTGATATCCATGTACATAATAGTGCCTCGCGGATTGCTGGCCTTGTTATACGTACCTACAAAAAGTCTTTTAGCATTTTTACATGTATTAAGACATTTGTTACTCTAGTTCGTTCCAAACTTGAATACTGTTTTCAAGTCTGGTCTCCTCGTTTAACATATCTCTCCGATGCTGTTGAATCTGTTCAGTGGAGGTTCATTCGACACCCTACTCTTTAAATATAATCTTCCTGACATGCCTTATGATGAACGCTTATCGCTCCTTAATCTCCCTCTCCTAGCAAAGCGCCGAGTTTACCTCAACGAATGCTTTCTGTTCAAAATTTGCCGTGGCTATCTGATTTCATCTATAGCATCCATGATTAATGTACGGCAGTGTAAGAGGCATATTCGGTCCTCCGTTGTCTTTGATGTACCATTTGCACGTGCAGATACTTACTTTCATTCTCCTGTTGTACACTTATTACGTACCCATAATAAGCTCCAAATTGGTCTTCTACCTCACTATATAGCCACCTTTAAAAGTAGTATTTGTAACTCAACATTTTCTGATTAATTTATCTATATTTTTTATCATTCGTGGCTTTGAATTGCATATTTTTTAATTTTCTCAATTTTTAGTATCTGTTTTTATTTTTTATTTTCTGTTTCTATTTCTAAACTATCCTATCTGTTATTGGGCTTTTTGCCTGTAAATGGATTGTTTACTACTACTTTCAACTACTTTCAAACACTGTTTTTCAATTAGAACCCGGTTTTTTTCATCGAAGCAACCAAAAAAATTGCTTCCTGAAAATTTTGATATAAGGCAAATGTTGATAATTGCAAAAATGGTCTTTATTTTACTGCTTAGTTCGAAGTTAACACAAAAAAGTTCTGCTTGAAAACCTCTTTTTCGACCAAACCTTTTTTAAACAAAAGACTCTAGCGTCTTAAGATGTTCTTCACCTTAAATGTACGTTTTATTGTTACCAAACCATAATCAACATTCTTTACCGCAGTGTATACATTCGATGTCCAAATCACAAGATGTATCCTATGAGAGATGAAGAGATTCTGCATGCTATTTTTGTCCATTACAAAATTATCGCATATCTTTTAGCAGAGATCATTTGGATTATATGGCGCGTATTCTATCCCATTATCCTGCTAACTGTCGCATTCACACTCAACTGTTATTACTTGCTTTAAGAAAGCCCAAACTGACTTATATGCACTTCTATTTTATGTACATACATACACTCTTATTTAAGCGCCTAGTATGTACAACCTAGTATGTATATAAACTGGTATTTTCGGTTAAGCAGTTTCTCTTCTCTACATCGCCAGAAAACATTCTGCATTCCCTCCGAATTGACGCAATGGATACCAAACAAATATAAACGTTCTTTCATCAGTCTGCCCACTTTTCCATGAAAATATTTGCACCCGAAACCGTTCGACCATTTCAATCGCAAACCTCAAATTTATTCATCGCAAGAATAATCGAGCATCCGAAAGATTATCTGAAGCAACAAAAGGATCAATATATTTTGAATGTAACGAATACATCTATTTTCTTGCTAGCAAAATGCATTACACGTTTTCTTCATCAAATCGATACGTAGAATGTCATCTACGCGACAAATCACATTGTTTTAAATTTAGTCGGGTATTTAAATGATTTTAATGAATTTCAGTTATTTTCGATAGCAAAACAAACGTCTGCCAAAGTCGAGGCGCCATGCCATTCAGACAATATTGATGTCACCTACTTTGTGGGCTCGGAATTCTTGGAATCTGTAACAATAAATTTTGTATTTCACCGAGTCCTCATCTCTTGTTTGCTGACAATGAAAATGTGTTCGTTAATATGTAGATGTATGTAGGTTTGCCTGAGTTGTTTTTATAATTTGAACACATATCTGTTAATTTGTCATTTATCTATTAGTCAATCAACGCGGACTAATGTGCTGGCGTGCTTTTTTTTTATAGGAGATGGAATTGAGGATATTTTCGTTATCTGGCCTGCCTGACTGGGTAGGAGCGCTGATGATACTTTGATTGATTATAACCATTTGATGTGTTTTCTAAAAGAATACCCAACGGATGAATGTGAAGACTCATTTGATATTTTTAAATCAATAGTGGGAGATCCAAGGATAGATTGATTTATTTTTTGGAAGTAAGTTTTCCTTGATATCATCATAGCTTCTGTTGTCAATGGTATTTTGAGAGTTGTCGGATATTTTACTCTTCCGCCCTTCTATCTGTAAAAATCCTGAATCTAAAGTATTCAAATTTCGCGCTATGTCCCTCGAAATTTAGAACACAACTTTTATTGTTGCTCCAGATTAAAATCAAATTTTTTCTTCACCATTACCATCACCCCGAGTCACACTGTTTGTTTCAAGTCTAACATCTATACACTGAGCCATCGTTGCCAGTAGCCTCTGCTTTTAATGACGATCTTTGCTTCCTAATAATCTTAGCTGTGATGCACACATTACCAATTATTTATCAGATTGAGTGTCAAACAAAATTTAATTCTATCGCCGTTCATTTTTTTGGGGATGAGCGCATACAATTTATTTTCCGTCATTTAAAATTTATTTTCACATTAAAACTAGGCGCCATCAGCCATTTATGAGTATAATCTCGAAATTATCACAATATTTTGGAATGCAGAAGCAAAAATAAGTCTAATCACATTGATCCTGGTCTCTGGTGTCCAGCCACAACATACATATAATAATCCGAACGTATTACAAAATTACTAGGGTTTACTGGGCTCTTACTTAAACTTTATGACCAGTAGTTGGTAGTGTGGACGTGAGCCTCCTTAATCTTACACCATCTCTGGATTTAAATCTGAAGAAATTCTTCTGTTGATAGGCTTATACTTAGTCAGATTAATGACGATCGCGTTCCACAGTTGGGAATTTTAAAGAGCTCTATGCATTGAATGAACAAACGAAAGACTTCTCGTCGAAATATTGGTGTAGGCTAGCTCTAAAGCATCATTTAATGTTTCGAAATCAGCCGTCAATACTTGTACAACATATGATCGTTTATTTGCAGCTAAGGGTTTTGAATATTTATTTGATTCATATAAAATCGAAATCATGCCGTTAGTGGACCACCTAATGTTCATCTGCAACAAACGACCTCGTGCCATTATGCGCTTACTAAAACCATACCACCATATCCGGGAAGATCAGCACCATCTTCAGACTTATTCTGCTTTATTCCTTTCGCTCAGTTTCTTGGTTTCGGTTTGCACATTAATTAGTTTTTGAGCAGTCAAGTGGCGCCTTCAGTAATGTTTACATCCAAGGTGTCATCTTGTTTCAACTAATCCCTTTTTATGTGCTGCTACTGTATTCACATTTTATGGTGAGTGAAATTCTCGAGACCTTTTTGAGTTTTAAACAGCCAGTAAAAATATAATCGGAATGAGGAGACGAGTTCGGAAGGTACGTGGACATCGTGCTTCGATGGTTATTGGAATTCAGACATGTTTGGTGTCCAAATTTTGATATTCGACATGGCCAATGACCGTTATATGGTGGGTTTAAATTTAGAACGAGACATTTTAACAGGATGGAAATAGATTCGAATAAGCGTATAATAATTTCTGGAATGATCAAACAGGTGATTATTTTTAAATAGCTTTACATTTCAGATGCTTATCCGATTAAGGCGAATTTCGATAGCGAATAATTCGTTGACAGATATAAAGTGAACTGAAGTCAATGCAAACGATATTTTAAAGATTCAACATCAGACTTTATGAAACTTGGATTAGCAGTTCTTTTACTACTTCGAATATTGCACTGTACATAAAACCTAATGAATTTGACTGTACACAGAACTTAAATTTAAAGCACCAAATTAAGAAACTGGCATATTGGTAGTAGTGTCACGAAGAAGATATATGGCCTGGTGATTTAGCTACGGCACTTGGTGCATCGGGAATTTTTTGCTTAGTGCCTTGACATTTCTTGGCAGCCCATGCCCTCTGCACCGGAAATGATATCTGAACGACAACCAAATAGTCATTCTCACTCTATCATTTGAAATTTGATTTAAAGAAACGAAAGACATAGTCAATTTAAAAAAGTCTAGCACATCAGAACCGCTAGAAAACTGAGTTTCGAAGAAATTATCTTTGAATGACTTAAAAATGTGTGAAGACGTAATACATTTATCAACCATTTCTTACTCAAAGAAACAAATATCATTTTCTGACAGCATCTTCTATAACATAAATGATGAAAATGTTCAGGGCTGGCAACATTTGTCCAACACAACAGCAATTAGTCTACCATAACACGCTCGTGCTTAATCAACCTATCCTATGAATTTCGTTTCCATCCAAGGATATCGAAAGTTTCAGCGATTAAACTATGTCTGCGGTTACCATCCGAAAAATTTCCAAAGCTCGGAAAATTTAAACATCGGTTGCTTATTTTATTGTAAATACTTTGCTTATCAATACAAAATGGAAGCATCTGTTGGTGCAATATTTACGAAATTGTCTGGTGCTGCCAATCATGTGCTAGCACCACAGCTGCTTCACGTTGAGTTGAACCCACCCTGTGAATTTCGTTTCGATTGAATGACTGCGCTGGAAGTTATAGGACCACCCAAAAAACTTTTTAAATTTTCGAAACCTAAATATTTGTTGTTATTAGTCATTGCAGGATCATTCCCATTTGCAAATTCAATGACAAATTAATGATAAAGATATGTCAATAAATTCCGAAATTCATCATAGCTGGCAGCACTTTCATGATTTTTCAACGAAATTCCTACAGAATTGAAAATACAGCAAGATCTACTTATCACATGAGTTTCGTTTTGATTTCGTGAAAAAGGGAAAAAAACCTTCATTTTCCTGAACAAATTTATAATATTTAGGAGACAAAAATTGCCATAGCTGGCAGCCCTATACTAATTTTTCTACCAAACTTCTATGAAATCTGTCATAGAGTAAAATTCACCTAATGCGTGAATTTTGTTGAAAATTTTAATTTGACGTGGTGATTTTCAAAAGTTTGAATTTATTTTAAAAACTCAAACATTTTTCAGGAGGGTCGATGATTTGAAGGATTTTTTTTAGGAGCCTGCGTACCTACAGGGTTGCCTGCACCGTTTTGAAAATCCATGTGTGTTAGGTCTTAGTCCACATCAATACGCTCTGCAAATTTCACGATGATCCATTGGTTTTGTTAGAAGTTATGACAAATTGAAATTTGAAAAAAAAATCCTTGCCTACTTTTAGGCACTCGGCGCCCACACAATGCTCAAAATTTCCATTATTTTATCATGAGCAGGCATAAAACATAATTAGTTTTCATTTCCAATACTTACGTTTAGCAAAAATGTACTCTGCATAGAAATATAAGGGTACCTGAAACTTCACTAAAATGCCTGCCGCTGCCAAAGGGTTAAAAATATCTTAATTCTAACAAATCATTATACTTTTGGTTTTCAGGCAAAAAATGGCGCCAATAAAAACGTATGAGGTGTTGTGGTTTGGAATGTAGCAATCAATGCCAATCCCCTGTGACGACCAATGAAAAAAACGTACCACAGAAAGCGCGGAACTACTTTCAATCTAAACTATGGGGAAAATACAATTTAGTCAGCAAGTTAATTTCAGTGGTCAGAAAGAATATTTTAAATTTTTTTAGCAGAAGGAGTAATACAGAAGAATTAAAAAGTCAGGATCATAATGAATATACGTATTGAATGATTTGAGGCTGAAGAAGAGATTTAACAATTTGAAGAAATTGCTTAAAATAATTTTTTCAAAGTAAAAAAAAGTCGTAAATTTCGTGAACTGCTAAACAAATACATAATTGCAGCTTGAAATTAAGTAAGAATGAATAAAGTTATAAAGAAGACACCTACGAGCTCTACAGATCAGTGAAAAAACATAAAGTCGGTGTATAAAAAATTCTCTTGAAGAAATTTTTGTTTCTTCAGTCTGCTATCCTAAGTAATTCCAACAAAATAATAGATGTGTTGTTGTTTTCTTGGAAAAATTCAATTGCTGCGGGTGAATTCAATATCAATAACACCATTAAAAGTCACGTTTGGCATCACTAAGATAAAATTCGTTAGGAGGCAGCAAAGAAAAAGTATGATCTGAGGGATATTTCTAGAAGACAACCTACCATTATTACTCGAACGGTACCAAAATTCCGAGTTTTTCGCAATTAAGAGGAATTATACATGGGGCATTTCACGTGAAGCGGACAACGAAAAAAAATCGAGGTTCTGGATTTCGTTCATATTGTGCATAATGGCACTTCTAGAAGATATAAATGTGGATGCACAAGTTTTTGTTTCTATGAGGTTTAGTTGTCGAGTTATGGGCTTCTGAATAATTGACGAAATTGATAAAAGGCTTTTTTGGAAGCGGATTCTGAGATTCAAAACAAACTCTAAAAAACATTAAACATAATGATTGGTATAGAAAATTAGCTGTTCTTTTTAATGTTGAAATTAGATTTGAAAAATAAATTTTTTTTCCTGTGTGGAACCGGAAGTAGACACTTTAACTCGTGATTTGAATAATTTGGACCAGGTTAATTTTGTTTATTTTTATAACAAAATAAAGCTTAAAGTATACTTATTTTATCATAAAAGTTTTAGAATGGGATGGCCAATAGATTAGGAGGTAGGTGAATTTCAATACAAAAAAGTCGCATGGGGCGTGGTACCGGGAGCTTGATTATGATAGCTAGTGAGTGTGAAAGCAAAATATTTGTATTAAAACTATTATATATAACTTGTATCACTTACATATAGAATATAAAATATTAAAAAATGATAATGCTGATTTACTTAGTGAAAAAAAGGGTACTTGTGTTTAGACAAATGAATTTATTTCACAATTTTTACAATGTTACTCTCGTTTCTTAAACTAGTTCTTTTTTTTAATAACTAGAGGTGTTTCTACGATCAGTTTTTTCCAACAGATTCGACATAATTTATTTTCTGCTAATATTCTTGGAATTGTTCTTAGGTCTTTAGCCTTCCGATGAAACTTCAAATCGAATGGATTGAAACATCGATAGCCGAACGGAGACATAATACACATAATTAAGACTCTTTAACTTATCAACGAAAGTAATAGTCATTGCAAGCGTTGAACAGTAACTCGAAAAATAACGGAAAATTTGAATTGACTTGGCGTCAAATATATTAGATATGCGTCATATATTTTTATTAGGTTTTTATGGGAAAATAAAACCTTTTTCAAATAAGCGATGGCGCTACTAATCACATTTCAAATCAATTTTTGTTTTCGAGCCAACTAGCTGCCCTAAGCAAGCTCTCGGTACCACACCCCATGCGACTTTTATGTATTGAAATTCACCTACCTCCTAAACTACTGGCCATCCCATTCTAATACTTTTATGACAAAATAAGTATACTTTAAGCTTTATTTTGTTATAAAAATAAACAAAATTAACCTGGTCCAAATTATTCAAATCACGAGTTAAAGTGTCTACTTCCGGTTCCACATAGGAAAAAAAAATTATTTTTCAAATCTAATTTCAACATTAAAAATAACAGCTAATTTTCTATACCAAACAATATGTTTAATGTTTTTTAGAGTTTGTTTTGAATCTCAGAATCCGCTTCCAAAAAAGCCTTTTATCAATTTCGTCAATTATTCAGAAGCCCATAACTCGACAACTAAACCTCATAGAAACAAAAGCTTGTGCATCCACATTTATATCTTCTAGAAGTGCCATTATGCACAATATGAACGAAATCCAGAACCTAGATTTTTTTTCGTTGTCCGCTTCACGTGAAATGCCCCACATGTTATTTTAAGTTTTAAGGATTTTTTTACTCCTGCGTTCTTTTTTGGAAAAACTTAATTTACCAGGTCCTTTTTTTGACGTCAAGGATGCATATTGTAATAAAACGAACTTTATGCAAAATTCCGTCAGTAATAGTTTTATAGCCTTGCTTCTTACCTGCTAGGAGTTCTGATTTCAATTTCACAGTCAGCTGCATCCATAATCAATCTGCATAAATATCAGGACTAAATTTCTTCGGACACTAATTATAATCTCGATATCGGCCTGAAAAGTTTCAAAAATTGAAAACGTCATGAATTATCCATTGAGACGCCTCCTGCTGTTTGCACTCTTAGTGGAGAAGGATGTTCTTACGAACAGATTGCGGCCCGTTTTAAAATATCAGAGTGCACTGCTTGGGGGATTATTGAAAATAAGAAAGAAATGGGCAGTGCTGTCAACAGAAATTGTTCCGGAAGGTAGAGGAAGACGTCTGTAAGAGACGAAAAGTCAATAGTTGTCAAAAACAAACAAATTACATCATCAGGAAAATACCCAATCTTATATTTGTTTCAATTGTAAAAAGACGTCTGAAAGAAGCTGGTCTGTCAGGAAGAGTAGCAGCAGGGAAGCCTTTTTTTCGGCCTACAAATAAGCACAAAAAATGGACTTTGGATCAGTGGAAAAAAGTCCTTTGTGACGACGAGTTCAAATTTGAAATCTTCGGATCCAACTGGCGTGTGTTTGTTCGTCAACGCACCGAAGAGCGGATGTTGGATAGCTGTATCGTTCGTACAGTTAACAATGGAAGAGGAAACCACAATGGAAGAGCAGTACAAGGTTACATTCTTGATTCAGACCTGTGGAATGATGTATACAACTATTTGCTGCGCCTTAAAATGCGACAAGAAATACAGTTTTTAGGTTACGCTGATGATGCAGCAGCTGCTATTGAATCTATTTATATACATATGTATCCATTGAATCCCCGTCTAACTGAACTGAAATTAAATCAAATAATGTGAAGAGATGAAAGCTGAGTGGAAAACTATGGTCTCCAGCGGGCGATTAAGAAAACTTAGATTACCATGCTGACGAAAAAAAGAATACCAACTGCCAAAAAATCTATGGTATCTCGAAGTGATTGTTGACTCTCATGGGGAGAACATTCTAAAAGCATGCGATATGGTAATGGGGAGCACACTCTTGTCGAGTGTCCACGGTACTAGTGCGTACTTACGGTGGCAAACTACTTATGACGGTGGCTCATTCAATACAGGTGTATGGTGCAGAGATTTGGACCACCGCCTTAAAATTTGAAAAGTTTCGAGCTCTAATGGCTAACGTTCAGCACAAAAAAGGGCTACAAATCCTAAACCGCTACCATACGGTACCAAGAAACACCGTTTTCGTCATAGCAAGAGTAATCTCAGTCGAATTATTGACAAATGAGCGTAAAGAGGTTTTTTGAATAATTCAGAAGTGAGAAGACAAGTCGCAGCCGCTCAAGCACGCGCCCGAACGCTTGAGCTCTGAGAGGAACAATGGAATACGGGCACAACGGGAGCATGGACGAGTAGGTTGATCCACGCCATAAAACCTTTACGAAATACATTTTTACCAGAGCCAATCAATCAGGTCAAAGCTACTTTAGAAATACCTTCATCGAATAGTGAAAGTTAGGACGGAATACTGTATTAAGGAAATTGATGATGCATTGCAAACTTTCTTCAAGTGCCTCTACTTCAGAAGAGAAAGAAAAGCGCTCTTGTCCGTAATTGGCCCTGCGACGTCGGAGACTATTGTGGAGGCGATGTTTCATTCACAAGACGCTTAGGTACGCGTTTCACCAAATGTAGAGACAGTACTGCGACTGAAAAGAGAAGAGACTCGCAGACTCCTCTTTACAGAACGAGAGTTATCGTGGAGGCACCTTATAGGTGCTAGTGGCACAACCGAGTCGAAATAATGTGAAAGTTGTTCCGGTTCGGACTTCTGTTGTCAACGGTTGAAGTTTTTTTTTTGCAAATAAGAATCTAACATTATCTCGGATTGACCGCAAGAATCCTTATAATGGTTTCTCGATATCAGTTTAAAAAAATATGTGTTTAGTCATCTAGGGTTTGGTCTCAAAAAGGGACTACCCAGCTTCCAACGAACAGTCAACGATGTCCTTATCGGCCCAACTGTCAGGCGCTGGTCTTTGAGTTCAGAACGCAAACTTCAAAGTACATGTTGGCAAATGCGAGTTCCTAAAGAATGTGGTTGAATTTTTGGCGGTTCATTATTTTGGAGCAAGGTATGACAGCCAGTCCACAGATATTCTCAGTCATATTAGGTTTTCTATCACCTGACACGTTCAGCAAGTTCAATTTTGAAGCGGACAAGACGGATGCAAAAGAAGATTTTAGAAACTTATTGTGGAACTTTATCGGCAAGTAAACTAAGTTTCACCGAAACAAACTCGTTACTTAATGGAAATACGTAAAGTCAAGCACAACGCATTCGATACTTCACTATACTTAAAAAAAAAATTAACGACTTTTCAGGCAATGGATACGCTTTCGTTTCTTATTTATAGCCGTAAATAGTGCAAATAGCTTTCTTCATCTTTCGAATGAACAATGCGAAGATCCCATGTTAAATTCATCAAAATCATCCATCAAAAAATAAATTCGTCAAAAAATTGCACATTATTTATACTTGGATATGCATGCTATTCTTAATATAACCTTCATAAAACGATCACCGCCGAACACCTTTTTTTTGGAAGACCTTCAGGAGATCGTCTGCAGGAGCGTACCAGATCAATATTTTTACAAATTATTAGTGCCATTATAAACTTAGATGTTGGCACTAAATGCATATATACTTTTTGTTTTTGTAAAGTAAAATACCTTTTCACAAAAAATTAATAAAAAAACGTCTTTGTTCTAATTCTTTCAATTTCCTCATGCCGAGGCTCTGTTGTGTATTCTTCAGCTTCTTTGATTTTTCCTTAATGCGGAAAAAAGGTCAGTCATTAATTTGCAATTTTACGAGGTAAGTTGTTTTGAAATGCAGTGTCACCCGATCTTAACTTTAAATTATCTTTAAAAGATATTTAAACTAAAGCTTGGATGCTTAACCAAGGAATAAAATTCTCGATGAAAGATTTAAAATGTCAAACTGAGAAACATGATTCCATTAAATAGCTATCAACTCTAACTAAATGAGTAACATCTCGTTTATGTTTTTTTGCTGCACAGTTGTACCCACCAATTTGTGGGAAATTTCACTTCCTTAAGGGGTGAGTAGGGTTTTTAAATTTTGTTTTTGCCGATTTTTTTTTATTTCAAATGAATGACTAATATCTCAAGAATGTTGTGTCTAAACTTCAAGACGATCGGATTAAAATTGACGAAGTTATGACTATTTTTATACCTGTCGGATTTTGATACGCGTGAAATGGTCAAAAAGACCGTTGTGGATGCTGAAACTAAGGCTGGAAAGACGGTCAAAAGAATGAGTCTGTCTGGTAAAGGGAAGCTTACGGCTAAAATGATCGACAAGTTGACAGTATACTACGGTTTGGCTATTAGACGTCACTCTGATTCCGTGGAAAATATGAAAAATGCCATCTGGGCAACGTTCTTCCACTACAGTTCGACGGACGAGAATCCACAGCATGAAAAATGCCCGAGCGGCGCGGATACGTGGTGCGAATGGCAAAGAGCTGCAGCTGCTAATGCATTGGATTCGTTCAAACACACATATGGTGCTCTTCCCAATGATGTTTTGGATGCCATCAAGCCCATCTATGAAGATCTGAGCAAAGATACCCTCCTGGAGCGATGTGTCGGAGGCTTTACGCAGAACAACAATGAGAGTTTGAATCAACTTATTTGGAAAATCTCACCAAAGCACTTGGGTGGAACTTCTGTCATTGTTGAGATTGCAGCTTATGTGGCAGCCTGTGTTTTCAATGAAGGGACTTTTGCTTATCTAACCTTCATGCAAGACATGGGAATCAGTAGTGGACCAAACGCTCATGAGTGGGCGCGATCAACTGACTCCATGCGGATAGGCCGAGCAGAGCAGGAAGCTGAAAAGCAAACAAGAGAAGGCAGGATTCATCGTAGACAGGAGCAAAAAGATGCTCTAGACATTATGAATGATAGCAACATCCTATACGGACCTGGCATCGATGATTCAGTGTGAGGTAAGCCGATAAAACTCGCTTATGAACGTCTCATCATAAATTTTTTAGTGTTCAAAACTTTAAAGCGTTTTCCCCACAACTCACGTTTTCAAAGTCGGTGCCCATCATAACTCCAAAACTACTGCACCGATCCATTCGAAATTTTGAACACTATTTCTCTGCATAATTTACAAGGTAACGCTGGAGAGTTTTTTTTCGAATTTTTTTATATTTTTTATTTTACAATAACAAATTAACGGAATTTTCTTGCAAAAAAAACGTTTTTTCGTTCAAAGTGCTCCCAAAAAGTGAAAAATGAAAATTTCGAAAAACCCTCCCGGCGTTACCTGGAAAAAACGATTATCTAACGAAATTCTTTTGATTTTTTGATTTCAGATGATCCGGCACCGAGTTATGATGGGCACCGCAATTCACCTTTTTTCCGAGACGCTCCAGGAGAATTGCTGCCATTGCCGTATTTTCAAATATATTTCAATGAAAATTTCATAAAATAATCTTCAAACGTTATACTATAATGTACCATTGGTTTCAATAAATAGATTTGAACAGTTTCATCAAAAAAAAATCACAAAAATGTGCCTTTTTTACACGAATTAACCCTACTCACCCCTTAAGAGACACGCCATTTATGCACTATAGATATCCTAGATTAAAAACTAAACGCGTCGTTTTGGTAATTTTAAGCTCTTTGTAAGTTTTGTGAAGACGCTAATATTCGCTTTCATAATAACGTTAGTAAGATGGCATGTACGTAAACACTTCAAAACGATAAAACGGCGCAGCACGTCCTTCCTGCGTGCCAGCATTGAAAGGCAAATATTTACCATATCCGATTACGAATGTTTTCAATATTTTCAATGAAGGTTACGAAAACAATTTTAATTTTTCCTTGCCCTTGGCTGTTTATATTGAAAGATAGCGAGTCCAGAGCTTCCATCATTTCAGCATGCTCACAGTAATATTCCGATCTAAAACAGTCTTTGCTAAATCACATCAGGGTGTAGTTATACTATTCTAGTTCATTATTACGTTGTTCGACAAACGAAACGACAGATCACATGGATCTTCAATCAATAACGCGGACAACCCCCCGAGGATCATTACACATTCCTTAAACACAAAAATGTCTTTTCGACTGTACATACCACGAAAGAAAGCCCCGAACGAATTTCATTCTCAAGTCATTTCTCCCGAGCAGAATATCTACATAGTACGATTCGAAAATTTCTCGGTGTTTTCACATAATGTAGCATAGTAAGAAGATCAGTTCAGTACTTGACATGTGATCGTGTGCCGTATCGCATCAGAGCCAAGCCGAGTCTCGATTTTCGAATAAAATCCAAACCGTTGATGCTGGGTCTCAGAACAATCTGCCAGTCGGACGTAGACCGTGCTGGAACATAGTCAGAAAGATGCAAAAACAGTATCTTCAGAAGTTTACAGATAAATATCAGAGGTGATTAAAAGTGGTGGAGTAGATAACAGTTGGTTCAAGTGCTTGAATTTTTCAAATCTATTACTTTAGATAAAATATTGCAATTAAGTGTTTCATTTGTGTGGTTTCGCGAAGTGTTTTTTGAAAGTTCGTACAAACATCCGTCTTGTTCAGTGAGTCCTTAATCGCGAGCGCAGCTTATCTTCTCCGCAAGGGTGGGAAGTAACTTGAATTTTGTACATGATCTGTACCGGGATCAGCAAAAACCAGTCACGTTTTCCGGATATGCGAAGTGTATTCGGTCCTTGCTTAGTAAAGAAAGTTCGATTTTGAAAAGAAATTAGTTTTTACTGTTATCGAAACGAATAATAATAAGCGAAAATGGCTTCGCTAGTGTACGCTATGTTTAGTATAACAAACGTTGCTTCGATGCATTGTGCAGTTCGACCTGAAATCTCACCGTGCACCTGTGAGCCCTTCATGAGTAACACTGTAAATCTGTTTTGCGAACGGGTCGATTCCTTTCATAGGATCGTCGACGCCCTGTCGGGCAAGTTCACATCGAACATCAGTATCAGCCTGGAAATATCACATTCGCAACTGGACGACTTGGAAATGCGATCGTTTGGCGAAATGAATCTAAGCTTGACTAAATTGAAAATGATATCGAACAAGATGAGGTAAGTGACATGACTCCCGTCCTCCCCAGCCTAGACTAACCAAAGGTTCCAGAATAAAAATTGAATTATTAATTTTTGTCAATGCTGGCGACAAAATTTTTTGTGTCTATTCAATATATGCGTTTGAGAAAAAAGATTACTACTTGCCAAGCAATCGAGAAATGGTCAAAGGTTAATAAGAGCTCAATTTAGTGATAATGTTATGAAAAAATATCGCACTTCGAATTTCGAGCCGAATGCCAACGAAGTTCATGTATGTATTAGAAATGGAAGCGTTCGACAATGAACTATTTTGCAAAAGTGAATGTAGAAATAAGTTCGCAAGATTATCGTCGAAAGTTAATTTAACAATCGTCGTATTTAACATATAAATACGCCTGCACACGCCGATGCTAACCAATAAGAGCTTAAGGTGAGAAGCTGCCATTTTTTGTGTGTGGGATAAGGCGTCTAAAAAGCACATCCTGTTTTGATAATAGTGCAATAAAAATTAGCAATGTAAAATATTTATTTTTCTTTACACGAATAATACTTAGAATTGGAAGTTATTTTTTTTTTTGCAATAATGTGACTCAAAAACAACACACTATAATTTCATGTTAAAATTTGTGGGTAGTTTTTGTTGATATCTTTTTTGTTTTTCTGCAATTTCGACTGAAATTTGTGTTTTCCAGCAAATTTATAGTTGGGTTTTCCCCAGCATTTAGTAAATATAATTTCGGTTGTTGGCTCTCGGCAAATGACCATTAAATTGGTATTTAATTGTTTTGTAAATGAATATGTTGTGAACCTATCTTGAACTTAAATTTGAATTCTGCAGTTGCCTGAAGATGCTACAGTTAAAGAGTGAAAATCCCGATATCATTAGATCCAAAAGTGGATTTTCTAAAAATTAACTTCAATTACACCAATTGCATAGGAATGAGCTACGATTGGATATATTTTAGATATAGGATGATTTGGGTTTTTCCGAAGATTTTATCGGCTGCTTATTCAAGCTTACGAGTTTGGACTCTAATTTTTAGCTCTAATTTGTATGATTTATCACTATGTTTAAATTGTGAAATGAGTTGGATTTTGCTCTACGAATCGCTCTTGTCATAATTACAAGTTTTCGAAGAGGGGTATTTCATTTTTTCTACATGAACCAATAGTCTTGAGCCCTTGTCTTGCTGTGAAATTGTTCGCACACTTAAAAAGTAAGGGAAGCGTAAAAATAGCGCTATTTTGCTTTCAAAAGTTACGGTCCAAACTTTGAATAATTTCTTTGACTTCGATCAAATTTACAAACTGGTGTGATGTATCCGAAATTTTCAGGCTCGAATTCCTTCTTTTATGTTACGTATAATGTAAATTTTTTATACGGTATGTCCTCTTAATCCTAAATATTTTTACAGTTTTTGGTACTGTAAAATTGTTCCTTTATTGTCTGTTGCTTAGTTGGTTTCTAGCAGAGTTGCCATTTGTAGGGACTTCTCCCTACTGTAGGGAATTTAGCGTCTAAAATTAGCGTAGGGAATATTTCAGTCATTTTGGTCATATGTAGGGAAAATGTTTTATGTGCGATGCACCTTCAAATAACAACAGAACAAATCGCCGAAACTAAAACATTTTTACTATAACTAATTCATTGCCTATTTTTCAACTTATATTTTACAAAGCAACTTATAAAGCCCAGTGTAGTACAAAAAATAATTGGTAACGCTGATGCCCTACTCCGTTTCTACCATTACTTTAGATTTGCATTTTGTGAACAACTAGTAAATGGTTAATGTAAGAAGAAGAGCTTTCCTTTCATCCACGACTTTTGAAACTATTTCTGTTAAGTGATAAGTTGATCGTACACGATCAACGGGTCCGATCCCTTCCTATTCACCCCCACCTTCTATAAACTTGCATTGATTTGAGTAGTCTAAAAGGCCTAATAGCTACTTGACATTTTGCTTGTGCGTTGTACAAATTTGAATGCGGCTTTCAACTGCAGCTTGCAAATTAATGGTAAATTTTCTACTTTCTTTTTGACAATTTGTTACAAAGTTGCCAAAATAAAAAATTTTGGTAAATATGTCGTCTTCGAGCAAAGAAGACAATCTAATGTACAAGACCCCGGAAAAAAGCAGAAAATACAATGGAGGAAACAGGCGTTGAGATGAGTGGACGAAAAAATGTCACCATATAAGCATTGGGTTGCTCAAGTACCAAGCAATAAATATCAAGCGAAATGCAAACCTTGCAATAAAATATTGAAGGCAAGGAGAAGTGAATTGGAAAAGCATCATTTAGCTGAAACCCATAAAAAGGTAATGCGATCTATTGCAACATTTTCGGTTAGCTATGCAATTGAAAAAAGGGTGGAAACAATAACATCACTTTGATTTTGAACGTAGGGAAATTCATGGGGAAGAATCATTCTAAGTGTAGAGAAAAATTGCATCTGGTGTAGGGAAGTTTACAGCTAAACTTCTGGCAACACTGTTTCTAGTACTTTGATCGCTAATTTAACTCGTTCCAATGTTAGGGTATATAGCTCTTTTATATTTAAACGTTTTACTTACCTAGCTATGTCATTAACAATTTTCTTTATCATCAGAGAATAATAGATACTATATGCCACTTCATAGATCAAAATCAAACACTCGTTTTAAAAATTTGATTCACCCTAGAAATTGATAAAATTTTGTTTAAAGGAAATAAACGTTTCATGAACCATCTTATGTGCACACTAGAACCTGCACTCCTGTATAATTCTAACGGTAATATTAGAGATATTTCTTCACTACCGGGAAAGTGAGTTTTCCTCAAAGCACTAAGCATCTCACAACTTCTTTGAGCCTATCGGACTTTTGTATGCAACCCAAAGGGACAGGATTTAGACTTAGAATCTTTCGTAATTTAATAATAGTACATAGTTTGAAAAGTCGTTAATACTATGGGCAAGATCAAACTTTTTCCTGCATTCATTTCGAATCTCGTATTCTACCATTGGGGATTATTTTTTCCTATGAATCTAGGTGGGTTGCAGGATTTTGTTAAATGCAGCTGCTAGAGACCTCAGTTTTATGAGTTGCATCTTTATGTAGCAGCCCTCTTAAATAAATGCCACGGACATGATATCTGACAGTGAACACTCCGGTGATACTCTCAATCTCGTGAGAAGATGAGCAGAGTGCTCACTTATCAGTGCTATATCTAGAACCTTACTTCTGTTACAGGTTCTAAAAGTAGGTTTATGGCCAATGTTTGCAATGGCAAGATTGTTAGACACAGTGAACTCATATAATGATTTACCTCTTTCGTTAGCGGTCGAACTGACTGCCCCATAGCTCATTATGTGCGTTCGCATCTGTGTGTATAATTAGTGGCATCTACCGTAAATTTACGACTGCTGTCAACTTGTTTACATAGTCAATGCCTATTATCCGACCTTCCTCGTATGCCATGCAATATAAAGCGATCCAGAATAAATTTGAATTCGCATCAAATACAATAGCGACATTGTCCTTGTCACTGAAGTTTGAAAGGACAAGAACATTTTAGGATTTTTTTATAAGAATGCAGCCTCTGGGTGTACCTAAAGTTCCGCGTAACCCTAGTCTGTATCCGCTAATATGCAATCCGCAGACCCAGTTTTTAGTCCTTGGATTAACATTATTTTTTCTGCGTTCTTAGACAGATAGAAGCGAAGAGCAGCAGACGCCACTTTTGAGTGGTTGAAGGTTAATCGGAATAACCTTCATCTTTGTTTGTTCCAGTACTGTCCAGATCCTTTTCAGATCAAATGGATGCCTCCTTTTCTCCTGAATCGAGAGCCAGAAGATCAAGGCGCACACATAGCTCAAAGGTTGCGACCGCATTGCCTTCATTCTCTAATTTAGGCGCTCCTGAGCAAGGTTTAGGTTCGTCAAACGACCGTTTTCCTCATTCTTTGTTTTGCGAAGTAGCCCGCTTGCCTCCGCTTTACTTAAGCGCTAAATTCTTTGGTTGTTTGATTTCTTTGCTTTAGGTTCCTTCGGTAAACATTCAAGTGAATGAAATCCAACTCATAGCCGAAAGTGTATGGTGCCTGTTACCAGATAGGAATGATTTTGATCACCACCCAGTCGCATACATGCCACTTTTGCTTGATTGATAATTTGTCCAAATTAGCATATGACACATGGCACTTAAATGAGCATTTACGACAAATTATCATTTAGGCTGCGCTGTCTTTCTAGGCTCTTAGTCTATGGACCTGCATAGCTTCTCTCGGTGAAGAAGACTCAGCAGGGATCGATGCTCTGGATCTAAACTTACTCGGAATCTAGTGCTTTTGCATCACCTCTAATTTTAGACCTGATCATTCTTCGCTCAGCTTGCTTACCGCAATTTTGTGAAGATTTGCCGAGCGTTGCTCTTGATAAGCTAATAGTTTGACTCGGATATATCAGCGATGGATCAGGGCTTGCTGTGAGCAAATGATTAAAGCCAACTAAAAGTCCATTTTGCACCAGCTTTCAGTTGTTCAGTGAGATGACACCGTAACTTTTACTGCTAGAAGTAAATTTAATTAAATAGCCGAGATGTGGTGCCTTTAGTAGAAGTTGTACCAGAAGTATCCACAGCGAATGCCTGTGCCAGCTTAGTTGCCGTTTTTCGTGACTTCTGCTTGCTACGCATGGGTTCGCTTTTCTCATCAGAGCTCAGCTTCGTTGCCTTGGCACTGCGAGAGATCGAAACAAAGGAAGAGCTGGTTTTGCCAGAGTTCCGCGAAGCAGGATTGGAAGATAGTTATTGCGGATCGGTGGACATAAGAACGGCAAAATGCCCGGGGTGGGAATTTTTTTAGCCATTTTTCATGCAGTTTGCAATGAAACAAACCTTCCAACTACTTTTCTTGCATAATTAGGACATTCCGCCGAGTGGCAAGTCTCCCTTTTGGCATTCAAGGAGGGGTTTGAGTAAGGAATGACAGACTTCTGTCCGATGAGTTTAAGTTTTGATGTTTTAGTTTTTTGGGGAATACTGTTCTTCTTGGGCCAAACTCAGATCCGTTATCTTCGCTCGAATATGTAGTCACAAAAATGATTCCAGCCGGATTTTTTTTTTTTGAGTACTATATCCTGTTTTACGAGGATTAGGTTGGCTTATAACGATAACGCATCAGCCATCGGTTTCGACAACACCCGTTTATGGTGGGTTTGACCTTAAATAATCATTGACAACACAAACACATAAGTGACTCAAACAACGCAACGAACACGAAACCGCTGTTTAAGACACGTTGAAACACGTATTGTCAATTCCAGAGAAAGACTGTCCTTCGGAGAAAAGCAAATTTCTCAGCAATTCTCCGGCTACAACCTTCCACCACAAGAGCCAACACGCGAATGCAGCCGGATTTTACGCGGTATAGACTTTGTTGTACTTGTCCAAGAGCTAACAGGCGTCGTGTTCTGTAACCAAACTTGAAAGTTGCATCATAATTATGAAGTTATTCGATCAGATATAACTTCTTTGAGTGGGAGCTATGACCATATCATATAAGAAAACTTAGTTTTCCTCGAAAAACAAAAAATTTCAATACAGTCCACTTGTTTTGATGTCATCCAAACAATGTCGTTGATCAAATCGCATACCCTACTGCATGGCTTGTTCTTAATTAAATAGGAATGACGTACACAAACGGGGCAAAGAAGGGTTATTGCCCTCTCTTTTACATAGCTGCCTTGAAAAAAATTGCATTTTTGCACCTCCACAGTCCTTCAAGGAAAATTAATGAAGCTGTGTCCGGCATTCTGGTTGTTGCTTCCTCTATTCCAAAGTCCTGTGCAAGCACATGCCGGATAGTGGTCGTAATCATAATTGGCTCTACGGAAATGTCGCACATCCTGAATACTGCAGGCCCACCACTTCTAAATCAGAATGTTTCGTGAATGCCCGTACCCTATTATGTGTATCTTATGATAAGGTTTCTGTCGCTGCCACAATTGAAAAATATCTGTCCGTTATCGTTGCAGGAATCATGAGATCTATATTGCCCGGTGGTTTCAAGATGTTGTTTCTCCTTGCCAACTTTTCCGTTGAAGCCCCCAGCACAATGCAGAGAATCATAAAAACTTTCCAGAAGCTTATACAATTTATCTTTTCCTTATCTTCAGTGGGGGCCGTGAGCGGGTTTGAGCCAAACATTAAAAAAATGTTGTTCGAATGTGAATCGCACTCAGTCTTTGGTTGGCAGACTTGCAGCCAAATATTGGTGGCTTCATCTTTTTGTCCTCAATGATGGCTATCCCTAATTGGTGGCTTCCAGATGACTTTATGCTTTTAAAGATTGTGTACGATATCGTATCTACAATCTCAGCGCCAAACAGTTTCGTTTCCTGACCCGCGAGAATATTTAATTTATATTTCCTCGAATATGCGAACCCTGTATTAAGCCTTTCTGGAACAGCCTGAATGCAGGGTTCGCACATTCCAGTTTTTGAAGGATTGTATCCACCAAACGCGCTGCGTGCGTGTTGTTCACGCTCAGCCAGCAAGCTCGCGCACTGAGCGCAAACAAACAGAAGAGCTGTGCGCGAGCTGCATTTGAGATACGTCTCTACCGAAAATGTTCGCGGGTTCGGATGCAACGCTCTGTTCGCAAGCAGACACACTTGGTGTGGATGAGCAAACATTGCATTTCGATTGCTCGTCGAGCTGCTTCCTTGCTTTCCGCTCTCGTTGGAAAGCAGACGTGCAAAATGCCATTCAGTATGGAATGGACTAATGAATTAGCCATTAAACTAATCAATAAAGAGGAGGAATATCCTATTTTCTGGGATCACACTAATAAAGATGATAAATTCCGAACGAAAGAAAAGAAAATATTTTTGGGAAAATCGGAAAAATTATGCGAAGTGATGGGATAGAAATAGAGAGGATGCAGAAGCGAGGCTTTCATCGTTGATATAGACAATAATTTAGATAATATTATGTAGGATAGACAATATTATGTAAGATTTTGCACGAATAAGAATTTCGTCTTCATCAAAATCCATTTTGCACATTCACGAAAGTTTTTTTAATATGTACTGATATAAAAATTCTGATCGGAAAGCAAAAAAGCAGTGCGCGTACAGAACGCGCGCATGGAAGTAAATGTCTACACTAAAAGTGCTAGCACGCAAGCTACTTTTCTTTTTGCGTACTTGATGTGGACGTTGCGGATGAAGAGCGCGTACATTGTTCGCGTTCAGCTCGTGTACAAGCATCGATGACGTCAGATCTGAGCGCGAGCTGTGTGCGAGCTCTGGTGGATACGAGCTTTTATAGAGCAGTCTATGTTTCCTTTACGTGATTGCTTCAATAAATACGATCCAAACCTCCAAGGCGACTTTCGGGAAAGAAAAACTCAAAATAAAAATAAACGGTCAAGGGTTATTGGCCCATTGCCAACATCCAACCTGGAGGGTCAGTATGGTTTATCTTCCCATTTAAAGGCGCGTAAAAGTTGCTCTCGCCTTCTCCGTGCTTTCACAATGGTCTCCGACCCTCGGCTTTTCCATCGAATACGTTTTTAGGTACTCGATGTTCGTCCATTTGCCGCACGTGACCAGCCCATTGCAGCTTCCGTAGTTTGATGAAAGTGGCGACCTATGAATCGTCAAATATTTCTTACACCTCGTGATTGTACCTTATTCGTCATTGGCCAATTTCCCGCTTCGCTCCAATTATTCACCTAAGGACCCGTCTTTCGAAGAAGTTCATCTTGTTTGCGCATGCTCGTGTGAAGGTACATGTTGCGCAAAAGGCTTTAGTTCACTTTAAAATCAAACAATATTTTCAGGCAGATAATTTTTGCACCAAAACAAATTTCTTTCGAATGCATGGAAAATAGTAAATATGAGTAGATACAGTCTCTAACCATCTTAAGCTAAATCCCAACTTCAGCCAAAATTTTTTTTCATGAAAAATCATTTGAAACGTACATATTTAATTGGCGGTATGCATATTTTCAAGGAAATCTTGCGGAAGAATCAATTTTATTACCAGCCCACAATCGCTGATTCTATGAAGCTTGAAGATGACGATAATGTCATCTTCCCTGCGCACTTGCATTCGGCCGCTTCTTGTCCGCTCACAATGAGCTGTTATCAGAGAGTTCTATGAAACATTAAACTGTAATACACCATAGTTTCAGCCATTGTATAGTATGTGCGAGCAACTATCATACACAGAAATATACATGTATCTGCATACGTATCTGCTATAACGGACAAGATACGTAGTTTTGTTCAACAGACAAGCTTTACAAATGATAATGGACTGCCCGCTCGAACAATCTTAATTGTCTTTAATTGTGTTTGGCTGTATCTTGTGTATGCACGGTGGAAAATTTGCTTTTTAATTTTCACTAATTTACAAATTACGTACGTCCTAAGTGAATATGTGTATGAATGATCAGCGTTACAGTGACGACAAGTGTGAAAAGGTAGATGGTAGAGTTGCATTATAGCTCAATTTTAAATTTCTTTTTGCATCCAAAATGACTTTGGATTTGAAGACTTTAATAATTCATCATTTAAATAATTTTCTCTTTTGAAACCAAAACCGGTTCATAAATAAATCCTACAAGTCTCAGTTGTGACCAAATTAAGTATGTCCCAATCGAATCATTACAAATTCTCACGGTAGACTTAATGGCCTGATTTTTAAACACAATTCTCATCCGTTTCCCCATCTCCAATGTAGGATCTTAAATTCATTCTGGCATTAAATGTGTGATCTGCCATCAATGTGTGTTTTGTTTATGCTCTCTTATGAATTGTGAGAACATAAACATGAAATAATCGCGATCCAGCAAAACTGGCTACACTGTTTTTTGCGTACAAGCCCACGCTCACAAGTCAATGTCAATTTTATCAAAAATCAGGATGTGATGTGTTAAGCTACTATTTTACTACGAAGATCGAACACTCTCTGTTGCTGTCAAGCTCAAGCTTGGTCCAACACCGGTCATCAGATCGTTTTGTCACATGTTCACATCAGTTGAATTGCACATTTGCACGTATGAATGAAGTTTAATTGAAGTGCACTCACCCCCTTCTCCAAGCCAAGTGTAACGATGCTGCGAAATTCGCACATACACGCGTTCGATTAGTGATTGATGCTTAGACTATTTTCAGATTATTCAGTGGGAAAACTAGCAGTAACGTAATAATCGCCATGACGAAGAACTGTTTATATGGAAATAGTCTGACACAGAAGTATTATTGCGGCAAAAATCGTAAACATGAAAGCTGAGCTTGTCATGAAATCTTTGGTTTCCATATGCTCTACTGATTCAGTTTTTCGCTAAAAAAAATGTTTTCATTCAACTGTATAAACAACATTGACGTAAACTCCGTTCTGCTTTAATTGTCTGTCTCAAACAGCAGCGATAAGACCAATTTTCGGAGTCACAATTTTACTTAGCTAAATGGTCCCAAATATCGACTTTTAGAGATTTTAAATGTTCTTGCAAATGAAAACTTTTAAATCTAAATTCCCACTTCTTTGAAAGAATACATAGTTATGAAGGTCTCGTGAAAATCTTCAACTTGAAAATCGAAATGTTTTAATGTTTTTATATTTTCTACCATACGATTGATGATTGTGATTCCGATTTCTTCGCTTCTCCTCTCACATAAAGCAGCAGCATGATCAATGTTTTTATGGAAAAGACAAAAAAAATGCTTGTCTTCACTGATAAGAAATGACCAGACCTTATCGCTGAGAAATTGAAATTCTCGTAGACTTGAACGCCCATTCGAATCACTTAGTTCACATGTTGTTGCTGCTGGCCGTGATTTACCGCCGTCGATATTTAACGCATGTTGGCGCGTTTTTTCAACATTTGACACTCTTTGGCGCTGTAATTGAATTATTTTGATATTTATTTGTAAACAATGTCAAGACGAATTAATTATCCGTCACCGATTGTTGGACTTTTCTAAATTTAAAAACAAAATGCGGCGATAAGAAATTGTTGTGATTGTATGAAAGTGATTCCATAGCTCATCGAAACGAACAGAAATCGCAGAGCGTTTTCCTGATTGTATCGCTGTAAAATTGTAAGCATTGGAGTTTCAATTAGGGTTAAATAACAATGAAAAACGATAATACGCTACTCTCCGGTGACCAACTATCATGTAAACAAAACCGATTCAGATGTTCGCTATCGCACTATCTGCGGAGTATTCCATTCAGAACACAATTCCAACAATTTAATTAATGAATATGATGGCAGTGATCGAATTATGCCTCAATCAATATACTTTTCAATAGCGTTTAACACTCGCACTGCCACATGGACTGCGGACTGAGAACATCGACAGTACCTTCTTACCACTAAACTGGGCAAAATCAAAATGTCGATGTTTGAGTCAATGCTAAATGATCTTTCCTATCTTATTATTCTACTAAAACACTTGTTTTTTTAACACGACATTTACAATGAGACACCATAGAATAACCTCTACCAGCTTAGCTGACGTGTTAAAATCTTTCTACGTAAAACCAGCACCATTACCATACGGAGCACGGATTGAGCTCGAATACTCAGTCGCAAGAGATCGTGAAGTGAAGAATGTTTTTTACTCTAACAAGTAATTAAATAAAGATCAATTGCAATCAAGACGGGAGACAAAGGTCGAAGAAGGTCGTGAGACAAATTTATTAACTTGATCAAGTTCAAATCAAGTTATTGTGTTCGAATATTCCAGTATTGACTTAAATCGGAGTCAGAAAATCTGTTTCTAGACATTGTTTGGAGAAAAGTGGTGGAAATGTATCGTTTTATAAGGTTTTTAAATTCGTCTTGAAATAAATTAATTTGAAAAATATTGGGAATTGTAAACTAATTATTCTTTTATGTATTAGAAAATTGGTGGTATGCAGCATCTTGACTTAGATTACTTAGACTATTTTCTCCACTCTCTCCGCGATACTAACATTTCGGGGATTGCTTCAAAGGGTTGAATAGTCTCTAGCTGCTTTGCTTTGTATCTGATTCCCCGCATATGAAAGAATGATGAAAACCGGTACCTACTTTGGTTATGAGAAATGGGGTAAGGGTATCGACTAGAGATGTGGCGTATGTACTACACTCAGAAAAATATGTTTCCGCGAATCAAAGAAAATTTTTACTTGTTTGCGAGATGTGAAATCTTCCACAAATCACATAAACTTTTATTTGATGTCAGTAATTTGTGTAGGTTAGGTTAGGTTAGGTTAGTAAAGAGGGCTGCCGGGAAACGCGGCTTGCATTAGGCCACCAGTTTGGGCCCATTTGCCACCCTCCGCTGGCTTTTTAGAGCTGCCAAGTGACCGCTTCGCCAAACTGGATCAGCTGACTCAGCGTGACGGTACCAGCCACCTCTGCCAACCCTTGAAAGTGGTATGCACCAAAAATTTTGAGGCGTTTATTATTGAGGGCCGGACAATCGCAGAGAGTATGCTCGATGGTGTCCTCTTCCATCTCGCACCTCTTGCATAAACTGCTGGATGTCAGTCCCATTTTCTTCGCATGAGATGCGGTAAGGCAGTGCCCTGTGAGCAAGCCGACCGTGGTTCTCAAGCAATTCCTGCTGAGCTTGAGCAGTTTCCTGCTTTTGCTTGGATCAGGTGATGGCCATAATGTCCTGGCCACCCTGCAGTCCAGCCTGTTTTCCCATTCGGACTTTAGTTTGGCCCATATGGCGGCATCAAGTTTGTTTGTGGCGTCCGCGATTGACCGAGGTACAGTGATGCAGGGGCAGTTGCTAGCTCCTGAACCTTTCCTCGCCAATTCATCAGCTTTTTCGTTGCCTATGACCCCACTATGCCCTGGCACCCACATAATCCGGATAGGAATATGCCTTGCCTTTTCATTGAGAGCCACTCTGCAAGCGTTAACAGTTTTTGAAGAACATCTGTAAGACGCAAGAGCGAGAATGGCTGCTTTACTGTCGACGCAAATGGTCATTGGTCTGGTTGATATTCCGCTAATGGACTCAACTGCCATGCGTATAGCATGTAATTCAGACTGAAAGACGGTAGCATGGTCCGACAGTCTACACCACAGGTTAAGGCTCAAATCCGTAGAAAACACGCCCGAGCCAACTCCTGTGTCCGTCTTTGACCCGTCCGTGTAAATCCAGGCGCCCCTATCGGTGGTAGCTTCCTTTTTCTTCCAGTCTGTTCTTGTGGGTATCTTGACCTGGAAATTCCTGCCAAGATGTATTATTTTGCTCATGTGGTCCGTGTCTTCTGCAACGAGTCCAAATCTTTTGCGGCATTCTATAAGAATACCGCTGTGGCCCCACTGTTCTGAATCGTTCCACATGCCAGAACTTTTAGCGCGTATCACCGCTAAGCTTGCGCTTCTAAAGATGAATCGATCTAGGGGCATGAGTCCCAAAATCATTTCCAACCCAGCCGTTGGGGCGGTTCTTAAAGCGCCCGTAATACATATGCAAACTAATCTTTGCAGTGTTGTTAGCTCCTTGATGTTAGTTTTTCTCTCCGCTGCTTTCCACCACACGACCGCTCCATACACCAAAATCGGCCTGACTACACATGTGAATATGTAATAGGCCGCCCTAGGTTTAAGACCCCAGGTATTGGAGTAGGCGGACCGGCAAGCGAAAAGTGCTGCGCGGGCCTTACCAATTCTGTGCTTCACGTTAGCCCCCCAGTTCAGTTTCCTGTCTAGTATAAGGCCCAAATATTTAACACTATCAGCAAGCTCCAATGTTATTCCGTTGAGGTTAGGCGTGGCAATAGCCGGTACCCTGTGTTTCTTTGTGAAGAGCATAAGTTCGGTTTTTGTCGGGTTTGCCCTAAGACCGACTTTTCTGGCCCAGATTTGAATATGGTCCAGCGCCGATTGCATAAGGTCCGACAAAGTTTGTGGGAACGCACCCCTCACAAGTACCACAATGTCATCGGCATACGCCACTACCTCAAAGCCACTGGCCCTTAACTTCTCCAGTATTTCGTTGACTGTCAGGATCCAGAAAAGGGGAGATATAATCCCTCCTTGTGGTGTTCCGGTACCGACTGTTCTTTCCGCTTTGGCCTCCAAAAAGGTAGCCTCAATCCGCCTGCTCTTGAGCAAGTCAGATGCCCAGGTCGCCAGGGTTTTATCCACCCCATATCGAGCCAAGGCATCAATGATACTCGCGACAGTGACATTATTGAAGGCCCCCTCAATGTCTAAGAAGGCTGCCAACGTGAATTCCTTCTGCCGTAAGGATTTTTCTATTGTACGGACAACTTTGTGTAATGCCGTATCTACTGATCTGCCCGCTAGATACGCGTGTTGATCAACACAGATTCTCGCGACATCAATCGAGCTTTTGATGTGCAGATCAACAAGCCTCTCTAGTGTTTTGAGCAGAAACGATGTTAAGCTGATTGGTCTAAAGTCCTTCACGTAATGATGATTCAACCTACCAGGTTTCGGAATGAAGACCACTCTAGCTTTTGTCCATTGCTCGGGTACTACCCCGAGGCGGAGGCATGCGGTAAAAATACGCTGCAGAATGGGAATGATGGCCTTATCTGCTTTTTGAAGCATGATAGGTGATATCTCATCAATCCCTGTAGCTTTGTAAGGTCGGAATGTGCCAATAGCCCATTCAATCTTGACCTCGTCCACTACTTCCTTGATCAGCCGCTCAGACGCCCGGTGGGTTCCCCGAAGTACGTCACTACGCGGTGTCACGCAGGCTGATTCTGGAAAGTGAGTTTCCAGTAGCAAGTCCAGGCACTCTTTCGGGTCCTCCACCCAATCCCCGTTTTCCCTTCGCAAAAGCGTAGGTACGCCGGGGGTTACGCTTAGAACCTTCCTGATTCTGGCAGCCTCTGTACCTCCTTCAATGTTCTCACAGAATTCCCTCCATGAGTCGCGCTTGGCTTGTCTAATCTTCTTTTTGAAAAGCGACAGCTCTTGCTTGTAACGATCCCAGTCAGCCACGTTTCCGGAACGCCTTGCGGTGTTAAACGCCCTTCGTGTGCGACCTCTAGCCTCTGTGAGTTCGCCATTCCACCACAAGGTAGCGTTCTTCCTTACGGGCTTTTCCGGACACACGTCTTTGAAATCTGACACTAAGATTCCCGTTAATCGGTTCACCTGCTCGTTCAGCCGTCCTGGACTCGTCAGTTCCAGATCGTCTAGTGCTCTGAGGTGTCTATTTGTTTTCCTTGAGTAAACTTCCCATTGTGCTGTTCTCGGGTTCCGTACTTTTTTAGGTGAAATAACAGAACAACCGATATTCCAGCATAGCCACTGGTGGTCCGAGAGCGATGGCAGGTTATAAACCTGCCAGCTGTGGACACTTTTCATTATGCTTGGAGTTGCAGTAATTTGTGTAATTTGTGTAAGAAATTTTTACACAATAATAGTAATTTGTGTAAATATTGTGTAAAAATTTCTTACATTTAACGGAATACAATTTTTACTTTACCTTATTTCAAGCAAGTAATTTTTCTCAAATTTAGTAAATTATATCTACGAAGTCAGTAAATTATGTCTACAATGTTTTTTATTATTTATTTTTAAAATTATACAATTATTACTTCTGTCAATATTTCTTTGACACAAATGAGAGGTCGGTAGCTAAGCTCGCTAACGCGCCAGTCCGAAGCAGCGATCTACTGTTCGTGGGTTCAAATCCCGCCGGGTTCATGGTTGTATTTGTTGGTCTTTATTTATCTTAACAGCCGCCGACTGGGCATAATACCAGCGCCTCCACTGACTAAGTGTCACATTATAGGTTTAAGTGGTGACTGGACATAAATAACACTAGCGATTCACAAAATAAGAAAAAAATGTGGCACTTAAAAAAAAGAATAATGGAATAATTGATATCGGCTTCCCCAATTTTCTTATTTTTTTCACTTCCTTCAAAGTAAGCCGCGCTTTTAATATGAAGGGAGGGAGTAGTAGCATTTTAGTAGTAACCGCGCCCAACACTGCTTAACTTCGGTACGAGGACCGATTGATGCCAGATTTATGGAAACATTTCCTTGAAACTATACCAAATTTTACTCAGGCCAAGTTCAGTATTACTAAAAAAAACTGAATGCAGCTTCGAGGAAGTTAAAACATACCTTTCTAGGGTCAGAAATCAAAGTCGTTAAAAACTACGGCTACGAAACTAACAAAGCTTTTTCCAGTATAAAAAAAACTATTCTACTCAAGTATTTCTCAGGAGTCCAAGCTCTTAGTCTTCGAGACTATGGTCCTGCTCAGTGTGGCCAGATATTTGCGAGGAAATATAGCCCAATTTTAAATTTGCATAGCCCAAAATAGCCAAGCTTTCTTATTTGTAGCCCAAAAACCGCCACACCAGATTTATATCTAAGTAAAGCAATCCCACGACAACCCTCGTACGGGTCTAGGGGTTGAAGCTGTGGTAGAGAGCTTCATTACACTTATTTTAATCATTGTGGATACGAGTGTGGAGTGATTAGTTCCACGACTCACTTTACCCCTGATTTAAATCAGGTACCTAATCAGAGCTAGGTGAACTCAAAGCTTGGTGCGCGGACCCTCGTCCGAACCTGGATTCGAACCAGGGACCCCACACGCAAGAAGCCAGTGCTTTACCCACTAGGCTGCTCAAGCTTTATAACTAAATTAATTCATTTAAGCTGATTAAACTATAATATTTAAATCCGTAAATTTTGTACGAAGTAACATAAATGCTCTAATTGCAGCACAAAAGTCGTTTGAGAAAAATTTTCGATACCATATACAGATACAATTTTATTCACAACGTATTTCAAAAGGGAAAAATGTGAATAAATTACAGGAACTGTGTGGAAATTTTAGTAAAGTTCTTGTCTATAAGTGTAGAAGGCCACTTATTTTTTCGGCAATTTTTTTTACGGATTTTCCACTACAAAGATGATCAGCGCAACAAGCAGAGACGATTTTTCTAGAAGCCGCTATATTATAGTTTATATTACTCTGTAATCTTTCAATATTTTATTTTATTTACCTGTTCACTATCGGAATTAACAAAAGCTGCTATGGCTTCTTCGGTTTAAAATTAAAAAAGACATAATCATCCTTTAAAAAAGACATCTACTAAATCTTCCGGGAAAGATTCGTTTATGGTCGGAAATTGATCGTATCCTGCCTAATTTTAAATGTCTGCTGGAATATTTGAATTCTAATCACTTTGAATTTGAATTCTCATGTAGAATGGCACTTATTTTTTCAAGGACTTTCCTAGAATGTTCACACAGAAAATAAAAGCTTTCAAAAACAACTTGCAAATTTAATTTAAATTCAATTAATATAAGAAACAGTCTTAATGGCTACAAAGGCTGAATATTTTATCTAAAATGTAAATATTTTATACGACTTCATACATTCAAAACTATGAACACAAGTTTTGAAATAAATTATTTTTTCGATTAGACGATCAGCTGTTAATATTATGTTTAGACATTTAAATACTTTCAAAAGGAGATATACGCCAAATAATTTCACTTGTGGGTCTCCAAGCGACGTTTCGCGAAAAAATTGAAGTGTGCTTTGAACAGGTAGAATAGCCGGTTAAGAGATATTAATTCGAGAGCGCACATCTGTCGCAATACCAATGGCTGTTAAAGTAGGTTTTTAGCGTAGGTTTTTAGTCATTGTAAGGACAGGTTCAATTCAAACAATCATAGTTTTCAGGGTACCATTTTCTTCTTTGTTCAATCATAGTTTTCAGGGTACCATTTTCTTCTTTGTTCTTGAGATAATTTGACAAAGGCCTGCAGTATGTCTCGGGACACCATCTTGATACATGACGAATTATACGAGTTGCTTTCCTGCTGGTAAAGCTTTGTAAACGTGTTTGCTGCGGTATTGTTTTTTTTCAAAAACTTCGTTGATCCTGCAAAGTTGGCTGATTTCATTGAATGAAAATCTTATCTGAACCTTTACAGAAGCTTTCCATATTTTGCACTTTTTGTAATATAAGTTGATCTTTTATTGCCGGATATATCAAATTTCCGTCTGTTCCAAATTTTCATTAGTGCCCAAAAGTTGTTTGAAGTCTTCAATCGCCCAATTTTGTTGTTTTATTTTTTTTAGCCTGGAGTGATTTTTTCTTGATTTTTTACCGCAACAGTAATTTTGGCACGGTGACGTGAGAGCCTGCTGAACGTAATCTCCGTTTAAAAATTGTTGAAATTGACTGTAACGGCTGTCCGTCGTCTGCTTCGTTCTGATTGTAAAGCAATTGTCTTGTCCTCTCCTTTTGTGGTTTTACAGAGTGCGTCACTTTGCGATTTACGATATTCTTAAACTGTTTCGAGAATCGTCAGTATCAATGAAATTCTCCTTAAAGAAAGTCCATTAATCCTCCAGACCTAATTTTTTGCGTCAGTTTAGTTTTTGCATTTTTTTCAAACCATTCATTTCGGGCTTTGTATTCCACAACGTTTTCTGCAGCATCCTTGATTGTATTTTTGAGTTCTTCCCAGAGCCCATGGACACCTGCGTTGCTGGAAGCGCGCAACATTAGTGAGATCCTTTCCTCAAGCGGCGATCGTATATGCCTCCGCCGTATCATCGTTCAGCAGATTATCAACCGCGAAGATTTTGGGAGGGCTGAATTTCGATTGGTGCACTGAGGAAACTCTGCACCGGTATGTTGTTTTCACCAGGTGATGATCGGAGTCGCAGTTAGCTCTGCGGTCCGACCGAAGATCCATCGCACTTGACGCCTATCTCCTGCTGATAAGAACGTGGTCGATTTGGTTGACGACATGTGCGTCTGCTTATGAATGCGACGGTGTGGAAAGCAAGTTGAGCTTACAACTAGGTTTCTGCTGCAGGCGAAGTCGATTAGACGTTGGCCGTTATAGTTGCAGTCTTCGTGGAGGCTGTGTCCTCCAGTGGTCCCCCGATGCCAGCTTTCATTCTTGACTTTTGCATTGAAATCTCCCAGCAGTATTTTTACATCATTTGATGGAAGTGAGTCGAAGAGAGTTTCAAGGCAGGCATAAAACTCGTCTTTTACTGAGTCTTCTTGTTCCTCTTCGTTCTTTACAAAAATATGCTACAACAAAAAGTCATCTAAATCATTATATTTACGTCAGATAATTATACCCTCAAGAACGCTCAAAAATTAAAGACTTGGTTCTTCGGCAACCATCCCATTGGTTGAATTTCAATTAATGGCAGGTATAATGTCTCGAAAGATTTCTTTGAGTTAAACAGAGCAACTTTGTTTCAAAAAACACTTAGCATGTTTACAGTTGATACAATCGGTCGTGTGACCTTCTTATCATATAAAATGTATTTTGTCAGTGATTGAATTTGAGCATTGCCAATTTGAATTGAAATGTTTTCGGACATGTTCAGTTCCGTTGATAGAAATCAGTTTAAGTTGTATTTTTGGGCTGATTTATTTAACCACATTTGGTACCTTGTTACTGAATACTGCCAACGTCAGTAGTCACACCTAGGATATGATTTTCGGAAAATAATCGTCCAAGTCGATTCAAATGGAAGGCAGAAACATAATATTTCTCTTAATATATTATATATAGATGCAATTAATAAATATACCCTTGCGATACCGCTACTATCACTTACTCGCTCTCAGCTACTGATACTTAATCATCTTAGTTTGTAAGCTTTACGGCCGGCATAACGTCTACTCATTGATTAATATGCAGACCCGAATCATTGCGCCTGCACTTCTTCGTTCCAACACTCGTATACAAATAAACTGAACCTGAAGCAAAGTTCCCTGGTACGTGATGTAATTCAAGAAATAATCTGAGCAACTCGACTTGACATAACGGATCCGATTCGGTTTTAAAGTCTAAACACATTATCATCGTTATCGGGGCTCTGACAAGTTTGCTTTCAAAATCGAATTATCTATTTTTGTTGCTTTTTTCTCGTTGGAACCACAGTACGTGGCGTACAGGGAATAATCCTAATCAGCTCCAAGTGCTGTATTACAAATGAAAATGACCAATGTCAAAATCGAAATCAATTCCAAAACGAGAAAACTAATCAGCGATAAAAGCATGGAAATTCAACGCCAGTAATTAAATTCTGTGGGCATTGTCGAACGGAAAAAGTACATAACGAGCAAAAAATCTCTGGCGCCACTTCTGAACGGTTGAATATTAAAATCTGAACTTATCTCGTTCGTGTTGATAATCCCGATGTACATACACACGAAAGTATGTATTCAATTTGTGTTTGATAGCCTCTAGATCGACGCTGGGGCATTGATTGGTTCGACATTTCATACGGATACAGATTGCAGATAGAAAATAGAAAATAGTTTAGATCGTGATACGGATGCTGTTGCGATAGGATGGCTCCAAGACGATTGACGGAAACCAATACATCTTCCGATAGAATATTATAATTTTTTAAATTATCAACAAGCCACCTTAAAATAATGGGAAGGGGTTTGGATACGTTCAACAAAGAGGTTTACAAAACTGTTTTCTCTGGTTTTTAAGTTAATGGTCTAGTATTTATGCCTACACATATGTATGAAAAAAATATGTGAGATTCATACAATTTCCATATTGAATCGAAATTATTTACCACTTAATGTTTTATAAACTCTGGCGCCCTGAATACGAAGCACAAGCAATCGACGTTCAAAAAAGCCATATAATCATATTTTTACACACGACAATTTAAAAATAACTTCATCGCGCCTCAAATATACAATTCACAGCAATTTCAAAATACAAATCATTCGATCGACCCGTACACATTAATAAAATGTTTATAAATTTAAATAAGAGCGTCATTCAAGGGTCACATAATTGAGCACAATGGTGTGGAACCCTCATGATCTTGTCGTCATCACTGTCGAGCGAATCGATTCGCCTTGGTTTTGGATGGAGTGTGGCGTCGAGCATGCGCCACATAATTTATTGTTTCCTCCGCCGGCCGCTTGCAGGACGGCGCACGACTACTAGCCAGCAACCAGAAAAAGATTCATATCGTGGGGGAAGTAATAGGCCGTAAGATAGGCAAGTCGTCTTTAGTCATTAATGTTATCATAACATAAACACTGCAACTGCACTTGATTTTGTCCTCGTATTCTAGCGCCTGGCGCCAATTTTTTTCGCGAACCTTGATTCATCCAGCATCTATTGCATGTACTGCATTCTAAACGCGTGCTCGATGCGTTAGAAATGCATAGCTAGTGATGCCAGCATAACATGCAATCCACTATAGAAATTATTGAAACTACTGTGTTACTTACAAAAGAGATTAAGCGTCTAAAAAATATCTGCTATATTAAGCGCGAAATTAAAAGTCTGAAGGTGTAAAAGGAATTCAGCAAACATTCGCTTATAACCACTCGATTGGAAAAACCACACAGTTCCGGCAACACCTTCATAAATCTGCTACCGAACAAGCATACTCATTGCACTCTAGACTAAGATGTCTTAATTTCACTCCATTTGCTAATTGATTAATTGCATTACAAGCTGCTTTGGCACCCAGGCGTATCCTTCTGGCGCTTGGGCGACTAGTCGGCCAGCCGGCCGGCCGGCGTGGCGCTAATACTGTTGTATCTTTAAACACATGAAGATACCAATTAACATTTCTATCATCAGACAGCTGCAAATTCCTTGGCTACATCGTTCTTTTTACATGCATACATGATTGATGCTCTGCTACTCTGAATGGGTTTTTCCTTACTAACTGTCCCGATTTATGAAATGATTTACTGGTGAGCATTCCTTGCATTCCAGCAATCGTTAATCAACGGTGAAATCGCGATGATTTCTTATCAGGCTGGGCTATTATTAGATTGATCTCGTGAAAATTGTGCATAAATGATTGGTTTTTTTTTACGAGTGGTTGTTGTGTGTGCACTCAGCTTGAATTTGTGGTGTTTTTGTTGTGTTAAAAAACTCTTAAGTTCAGTGCCTGCCACTCAACTTATTTCAGACAAAAACAAACACTAATGAAATTGATCGCGCAGCCGAAAGATTGTGTGCGATACTAGTGCAAAATAAACAGACTTTACTGAATAACCTCAACGTATTGATTGAGAGAATGCAAGAATTTTTTTAAATCAATTTTCGGACTGTATTTTATTCAATTAACTCCCAAACTGGCTTCAATCTTATTTCCTGGCGAATTATAGGGCTTTCCGCCTCTTTTTATTATGACTGCTAGAATCTGTCAGTGAAGAAACATTGAAATCATTTCCCAACGGCTGCCTTCAGTATTAAAGCAGGATATCCAGAACCTAATTTTTTTTGGCAAATTTACATCTGTTGCGCTAAAGTGTGGACCAGGCAGTTTCACAATTGACGAACGTATCAACAAAAGTCTCGAATAACTATTTGACTCATTGCCCGCCAATATAGAAAAAATATTACATTGCTTGGTTGACCTAAAAGTTGGAAAATAAAAGGTCCTTAGAGGCACAGCTGGAAGGCGTAGTTTTCACTCCAAAATGCGGCAGCATCTAGGCTGCAATCACACATGCATTATCATTAAATCTGCAAGACATATTTGTAGCAAAATTGACTTAAAAAGTGGCTTAAAAAGGAGATATTAAAAAGTTCTTAGGTTAAGGTTAGGTTGGAGCAAGAGCATAGGCGGGCCGTGGCCTAAAATCTGGCAGGGGCCAGGGACTGAAAGGTTCAAGACATGTGATGATTTTGTTTTTGTTTGTACACGTACTGTTCATACAACTTATATAATTTACTAATACATTATATATTTGTTGATTTATTCTTTGTTATTTGCTAATGCATAATGTATTATTAAATAAACTTCTTGTATGTGAATACGTAAGAGCTACTACCACATGCATATAATGTGAATGGTAGGTATGAACTACACATGAATTATCAATGACCGCTAAGAAAGAAAGCTTGTATGAATTATACGGGAATAGAATGGAAATAATTAGAAATGTCAGAATATTTTTTCCTTTAGAAGCTAAATATATTGCAAATTATACTTGAAGAAGAGGATAGCTCAGTTTCAAAATATCTTTGAAAAAATTGGAATATATTAAGCTTAGAAGGAAGAAATTGATCTCTTGCTTCAAACATTTGTTACCTAGAAAACCTAGAAAAACCGAAAATAAGTTGGCAAGATTAAAAGTGCTGTAACTTACTCTTTTCGAGCCATTTGGTTTGCAGGAATATCTTTGTAGCCCTAACTGCGTGTCCGGGGCTAGATGAAACAGCAAAACCATAGAAACTAGTGCTTTTTGCTGTTTTCCATTTTCGCGATCCTCTGGTAAATGTGAGATTCAGACAGTTGTTTTCTGCGAATGATTTAATTTTTCCCCAAACTACATACAAGTCTTCTCGCTCACTTAGTAGTGTTCCATTCACAAGATTTATCCCATCCCGAAGAGTTGCATTTTTAGTTTGGAAATATGTGCTTAACATGTTCATTATAGAAAGAACATAGTGAAACATTAAAAGATTTACTACAAATTTAGGATTACTGATTGAATGAAAGATCTCCAATGAATAAACTGAGTCGTTGTATTTTCCCTCATTCATTTCTTCCTCTAAAGCATCTTTCATAGTCCCATAGCTATCGATCACATATTTGCAATTGTGAAATCTCATTGACTAATGAGTCGAACTTAAACTTCTCATTCCACGCCTTGTGTTTAGACCAACTGCCTCTTCAAGCTGCTTCAACAATTCGTGCTGTAATGGCTTCGAAAAGTGTAGGTAAAGGGATTCGATGGCATTGAAAAAGGATATACACGTTTCGATTGTGAAACATGTGTCCATCACAACCAGGATAATTTTATGAGCTAGACAGTGTACAAATGTGGCTGCAGGGTGTTTCATCTTAATTTAGATTTGTACACCACTTTTTTTTCCTGACATGACACTAGCACCATCATAAGACTGTCCAACAACAGACAATTCGAGAAGTCCGTAGCTGTCTAACAGGCTCAAAATTATATCTGCTAAATACGAGGCATTTCTAGCTCCTGAACAGTCTACAAAGCTTGAGAACCTTTCTTCGACTGCTAGGTTTTTAGCAAATCTGACAACCACGGAGAGTTGTTCCTTCTGTGGACCCTTGTTGCGTCTGCCATAATGGATATCAATCCGCAATCTTTTATTTCAGCTGTATTGTCCTCGCGAACGAATTCAGCAATTATGTTCATCAATTCATTTTGTGTTTTGTCACTACAGTAGTTCGCAACCTTGTTTTTAAAATATTTTCAAAAGTTGAATCATGCTTCGCGAATAATGCACAAAATTCCAAAAAAAATCACGGTTATCACTGGCACCACTTTCATCATGTCCTCTGAAAGCACGTCCTTGGCGACTGAAACACGTCGTAAGGTCGATAACCTTCTCCAAATAATTTCGGTTCATCTTGACAATATTCCAAGACTGCTCAAGCACCATATCATTTACTGTCTTCCAAGTACTATTAGAGCTTTCTCATTGTGCATGAATTTTACTATCCGGATAATTTATCCGGATCGCGAAGTTTGGTCGAGCTGAAATTTTGGTGTATTTTTGGCGATAATGGAAACTCTATGGAAAATTTCGCATTGTGATAACTTCACACCGAGTCATCAGATCATCACGAAATTTACAAGACTAATCAATGGACATAAAAAATAAGTTTCTGTCGTTTTTAAATAATGTCTGGGCAACCTTGTAGCTACCATAAGTACTTAAACACAAATCTTTCATACGGCTGTTAGAAATGCAAATGGTTGATGAATTTGATACTATATTCATACAGTCAGATCTAAACTTGTAAAATTTCCAATCGCACAAAAATCGCACCGAATTATTTATATTTTTAGCACCTGGAACTTGCATCCACGGTATCTCGCGATCGGATAAAATTCATAGGATATACTGGTTTTGAGTAGATACAGGTCTGACAAAAGTTTAAGCAACATGATAAGAACCATGTGGCGGCTGTGTCACTATGAAAAAACGATCGGTGAAATTGAAGTGCTATGCCTTTTAACTTCCGATGCAGTTATCAACTTATAATAAAATTCACGCACATTTAACCTGAGTGTAAACCAAGTAGGTCATAGATAACATAAAAGTGGCAGGGATGCCATTTTTATTCCTATTTTATACCTTGTTGCTTACTATTTTAATACTTAGACTATGTTTTGTGAAAAAACATAATTGCATAAAACGCCAGTTTATAAAAGTGTTCTTACCTAAATACCTGTATATTGCCTAGTAGGAATGAACAGATAATCTTAATAAAAAAAGGATGATTGGCAAGGTGCTTTTCGTTTTTTTTCTTAACGTTTAACTTGTCGAAATTAAATATTGCCGTCCATTTCTCGAAATAAGTCCCATAACATCGTAATTAATACCACAAATAACACAGTCTTTATGTTATAAGTAGTGTGTATGCTTTGGTATAGGCTTACAGTACTACACTACTCACCTCTTGCTGTAACCACAAAAACCTAAGAGGCGAAAACAGTGTCTGCTGATGGAAATATTTATTTTTCTGGGAGGGGCCAACCTAGGGTCTGGGGGGGTCCCGCCCCCCCCCTGCCCCCCCCCCCCCCCTACGGCGCGCCTATGAGCAAGAGACTGTCGATTGAAGGCCACTCTGCTGAAAGACACATATGCGCGCACTAAAGGTCCGTTGTGATACCATCGATATTAGTATTTTTCAGCTTCTGTACTGAAAAAGACAGCTGGTTCCTTTAGTTAACTGGACGATCACCATTTACCAATAACGGGTAGTTCGGTCAGACTTTAGAGGAACCCTCATTCTCTGATCTACAATTTCGACAGAAATCGTTGAACTCAACGCCCAACCGTTGCGTGTTCCATTCTAAAAGGCAGTGGCCCGTGAGAACGGCCCACACGGAGCACGATCAACGATATTGACACATTTCTCGACATTTGCCTGAGAGATGCACTGCATTCGGTACACTATACGAGGGTTGATCAATAAGTAATGATAATCGGTTATTTCCAGTTCGGATAAAATTCCAAAACTATTTTTTTTTACTACCACATACACTCACTAAGTCAGCTTAAAAAAACTTATGAATAGGCCATGATTCTAGGGAGGTACATTCATTTGAATACAAACAGTCGAACAAAATTAGAGCTGTCATTAAGTACCTCTGTTTGAGAAAATTGTCTACCAGAGACATACACGCCGACATGGTGGAAACATTAGGGGAATCTGCTCCTCTATATTCCACCGTTGCATGCCACCAAAGAGTTTAAGCTGGGAAGATCATCCATTGAAGGCGAACACCGCGAAGGACGTCCAACCACGTCCCTCACTGAAGACAATGTGGAAAAAATCAAAGATGTCATGTTGGTAGATCAAAGAATGATCATCAGGCAAGTAGATGGGTCACAGTGATCTCAAATAGCAGTGTTCAAAGAATCGTTGCCCACGAATTACGTATGAAGAAGGTCTCTGAGCGTTGGGGACCGAGAATGTTAACCGACTGGCAAAAGAAGAAACGAGTCGACGTTTCGAGAGTAAATCCCGAAAAGTTCCACGAAGATCAGGAGATTTATTTGTAACATTTCGGAATTATGTGTGAGATTTGAATCTAGCATTTTGATCCAGAAACCAAACAGCAATCGATGACGTGGAAGCAACCCTCTTCACCAACGTCCAAGGTATTCAAAGTGTCGAGCTCGGCGGGGAAGGTTATGCATGAGTTTTTTGGGACGCTGAAGGAACTATCATAGTGGAATATTTGGAAAAGCGAGCCACTATATCAAGCTCTTACTCCGCAGACCAAATAAGAAGATTGCGAGAGGCAATGAAGGAAAAAAACGCGGCAAACTGCAATCCGGAGCTCTGTTTCATCAAGATAACGCACCGGCTCACAAGGCTGCAGTTTCGATGGCTGTAATTTAAAAAACGGGATTCGAACTTTTTCATCTTTCCTCGGAAAACTTTTTTTTACATCATCCATTGATTTTTACATCTTTCCTTGGCTCAAGGAACACCTTCGGAGTAAGAAATTTGAAGATGATAGCGAAGTGATGGCCGCTCTTGAGGCATTTTGGGAGAGTCAAGATTAGGGCATTAATCCCGAGATTGAAATCGCGATCCCGAAATTCGGGATTAGAATTTTCGGGATCCCGAGATAATCCCGAGATTTCGGGATTTTATAAAAAAACTATATTAAGGGAATTTAAACAGATATACTGGCTTATTCGTACTCAATTAAAACTTTATTTCAATTATATATACATAAAACCGGAAGCTAAGTTCATTATAATGTTAAATTTATGCACATATGTACATGGGTACTGGCAAGTAAGACGTTAATCTATAATTGCATCTAAATTATCTTATGATCTAATTTCATCTTATCTTCTTGTCCCATAAAGCTCTTTATTTGGTCATGATAGTTAGTTATAAAATTAGTTAAAAACGATTTGAAATTTAATCAGCATAACGGATGTTACAATAATATAATAAAAATACATTATTCTTTTTAGTTGTTTACATATTAATTACAAAATAATATTGCTTTTCAATGAAACAAGTGATAAGTAATAATATCGATTGGTTCAAACTGCTGATTCGTTTTGAAAGTATGCTCTAATAAACATAATTCGTCAAGAGTTTCAAAATTTCAGCTAGACCTGATTTAGCTGCACATATATCCAGCTATTGAAAAAGATATTTCGGGTGCACTTTTTGGTGGAATATTAAGCATGTAATCATACGCCAGCTGTAATTCATTATTACAACTGGCTTCCGCTTCGGTTTTCATAAAACAATATGTCGTTTAGTATTAAGTTCTGCTTTCTAATTCCCAAAATGGGTTGAATTTTATCAATCCCGAAATCTCGGGAGTCCCGATAAAAAATTCGGGATCCCGAAAATGTCCAAAATGGCTCGGGATCCCGAGATCCCGAGATCCCGAAATCTCGGGATTGCATGCCCTAGTCAAGATAAATAATTTTTTTCTAAGGATATCCTGGGTTTGGAAAAAAGATGGACTAAATGTATTAGCTTGTTAGGAGACTATGTTGAAAAATAAATATATCTTTAAAGTTGAATTACCTTGGTTTATCTTCATTATCATTACTTATTGATCAACCCGCGTATACAAGGGCCAACGAGGAAATTACTAATATTCGCTTCAAATATATGATTACTCAAATGCCAGGGTATCATACGATTCATCCTTACAAGGAATGCGAGCTGTCAACTCTAAATCTAGTAGAATGTCCGCGGCCGAGCAGCACGAAAAGTACCTTAATAGTGGTTGTGAGGACACCTGTCGCCAAAAATGCTGCCAAGCATTGCACGAAAACTTGCTCACCACGAAAACATTGCACGAAAACTTGCTCATCAAAAGTCATATGTATATATATGTATATATATATATATGTATATATATATATATATATATATATATATATATATATATATAAATATATGTATATGTATATATATAGTAATATCGGCTCAACCACAGTTATATAAAGGCGTACCACAGTTCGAGGCTGCTAACTCCAACTCGCTGCTATGGGTCTTTTGCAACAATGAAGAAAGCCGAAAGTCTTACGCACTCGTTCTGGTATATTTTCTTCCCGGTTCAATCCCAAATATTTGACCCTTTGACTCAAGTAAGTGGGGACTCTGCCAAATTGTGGAAATTTTTAACTTTTTTATAAATAATACTAATTTCGTTTTTTTTTTTAGGTTCATATTCAAGCCACAATCCCAGCTCCAACTTGACAGTAGAAGGGTATTTTGACAAATTAGCTATTTTTTGAATGAAAGATTTTTCTTCGACAAAAAACCATTTTGTTTCTCAACAAAGTCTCCTTTTAGCTCGATACATTTGGTCCACCGTTTTTGCAATTTATTTATCATTCCAAATAAAAGGTTTCCTCAAGGCCATCAAAATAGGCTTTTGTTTCAGTGATGACCTCTTCATTCGACCCGGATCTCTTACCGCCCAGGCATTTCTTCATGTTTGGTACCAGAGGCTGAATTGGAGAATATGCTGGATGGGGTAACAGTTCGTAGCCCAATTTATGGAGTTTAGCCATGGTGACTGCACACGTGTGCACCCGTGCATTGTCTTGATGGAACATAATTTTTTTTAATGCAGTCGTTTTTGCTTCAAATCAATATTGAATCTGTCCAAAAACGTTGAATAATATTTTCCGGTAATCGTTTTATCCTTTTCAAGGTAATCAATGTGAATGACACCGCGTACATCCCAAAAAATTGTGGCCATTATCTTGTTGGCCGACTGACCCACCTTACTCTTTTTTGAGGCACGATCAGCCGAAGAAACCCACTGTTCGGAATGTTTCTTGGTCTCTGTTGTGGTGTAATGGATCCATTTTTTTTGTCTAGGGTAAAGTATCCATTTTTTGTCTAGTGCAAAGACTCGTTCTTATTGCAGCTAAAGATTGCCAAACACTCCTTTGAAGTGGTCACACGGTTTCGCTTATAGTCAAGTGTGATTAATCGCGGAATCCATCTCGCGGATAGCTTCTTGATGTCCGAATATTCGTGTAAAATGTGATAGTTGAGATGCTTACAGCCTCAGCCAACTCACGCACTTTCATTCTCCGATCGTCCAATATCATTTCCTGGACTTTATCGACGATCTCTGGCGTGATTACCTCTTTTGGGTGACCTAAACGTTCGGCGTCGCTTGTGCTGGTACGATCCTATCGTAACTCAGTAACCCGCTTCTTAACCATTAAAATGGATGGTGCAAAGTCTCCATAGTATTTATTAGTCTTTCCTTGACTTCAGTAACGGTTTTAATTCGCAAAAAGTAGTCCTTAATAAGAACACGGAAATAACTTTTTTCCATTTTGATTAAAATACACGAGGTTGTCTACTTTCAATTGCTGTCAAACACAAACAAAATTGCGTAGCTTGCTCAAAATTTGACAGTAGTCTAGTAATAGATGGCAGCTTAAGGGAGCAGTGTTATATTTAAAGTTGCTGCGCGGGAAGTTCAAAAAGTCACGGACATATCAAACTGGTATGTAAACTTTTTTTTTGCTTATATTTACTTCTAACTTTTGTGGATAAATGCATTCAAGTATATTGTGGCAAAATTTAAAGTCGACTGGAGCAAAATTAACGATGCTATGAGTATTTGAGCGTCCGTTGTTCCAGGCCGGGTTTCTATACCTGCTCGACAACTGTGCGTTTTGCTGAAACTTGTTATTTTTGAAGTTCAATTTCGGGCTTTCAATTTTCAGCATAGCTTAGTTTTTACCAAAAAAAAAAATACTTCACATACATTTTGTACCACGAGGGATCATTTGACCTCTTCTGAAACTTAAATATTTTCCATATTTGCACCCTGTCCTTACTCGTGTTTTCAATGATATTATTCTTAGAAGAGAGCTAAAATTGTTCCATTTTACAATACTTCTCCGGAATGCAGGTCAATTTCAATTCTTCCTTATTTATTTAAGATACTATTTACAGAAAACTAAATTTGTATCCACTAAACAATCAGCATTTAGACCTGACCATAGCTGGTTTTTGATCTTATTAGATTTTTCAAAGTGTTTTGACACTGTCAATTATACTTGGAAAATAATATCAACTTTGGAAAATAATAAAATTGGAAAATAATATCAACTTTTCATCAAATAATGGGAAATAATTCACTAAAGTTAATTTGCTCTTATTTGCCGGAGAGAGAATACAAGCAGTATTTGGTAACCAAAAAATATCTACATTTGCCCAAGTACTACAAGGTTCTGTTCTTGGTTCATTACTTTTTTGTTTGTACATCAATGGTTTATCAAGTACTATCTAGGACTTCCCTTCAATTTGTATGACGATGATGTTCAATTAAATTTTAGGTATAACTTATTGGTTGAAGATGGTGCTCATAAGTTGAATGTTGATCTGCACCACATCGTTCATTGGGCTAATGTCAATTCTTTAAGCCTTAATCCGAATAAGTTAAAATGTCTACTAATTTATAAAGTGACACCAAGTTCAGTCTATTTTTAATAGCATAGTTTCTGAAAAACAATTTTTTGTCCTTACCACTCAATGATGGAACACTTTACCGCTAAATCAAAGGCGGCAATTGCACAACAAACACTTTTCCTCTAAACTATTTAATTAATTGGCTAATATATATTGGCTAATATATATTGGCTAATATATATTGGCTAATATATTTTGGCTAATATATATAATATCAGATTTTTTTTCAAAATAATTCGATAATTATAAAAATTGGCAATTCGAAAACAACAATGAGTTTTCGCCCACCCACATGTATACGAGATACAATCAGATAGAGGTTCTTTTATTTCCTTGTTTAGTACATAAATATTAGTGCCTTTGAAGGCCAATTATGAAACAGTTATTTTGTTACACACCTCGTCGGCATGTTTCTGATGTCACAAAAGTTGAGTTTTTTTTAGTTGAGGTATAATACAAAAGTTTCTTATCTCTGTCAAAAACAATTTCATACTAACTACCAATTCAAACCAACAGTTTCACTCTTACGAAAATCTAGTGTGAATTAGATTAATCAGCTTCTATTGTGTCTGTAGAAATATCGTGGCCGAACTGTTCAACAACAACAGATTTTTTTTTGTTTGCTAAAATCAAGACGAATTCGACTCTACTGAACTAGTTTCGGCTCCCTGCTAATCAGGTCTAAAAATCAATTTAATATTTTTTAAAGACCGTCAATGACCCAAAACCAAGCAACTGGATTGTCTCTAACCAGACAAAACCCGAAACGCTATGAGTGAGTTCCATCTCAAATCGAAAATATTTTGAAAATATTCTACGCAAATACTTTACAACCCATTTTTTTTAAACTCCAATCAATTCATTCGTTAATAAGTCCAAAGTACGTAGTCATATCATATTGACCTATTTTCGAAATTTCTTCATTTCAGATCAGTACCGGAGACACCATTTCGTGGTTTAACGGAAATAGGTTACCTGAGTCTAGCCGAAAACGATTTAGAGGAAATTCCGAAACATGTTCTAAACCATTTGCCCAACATAAAAACGCTTGATTTGGGTAGGGGTCGAATCAAAGCGGTCAATGATGATGACTTCAAGGGCATACCAGAGGTTAACTATTTGATGCTGGCATCAAATCAAATATCGCGTGTAGACAGAGAAGCGTTTCCGCGAAATCTACACACATTGCATCTCGGACGAAATCAAATCGAATCGCTTAACGGAACTCTGGTTAACTTGGGTGCAATGAAGTCGCTCTTCATAAATATGAATAACATTTCAACACTGGAACATGAACTACCGCCCGTCTCGAAGAACTTGGCTTTGATTTTGGCACAAAACAATCGTATCGACATATTGCCGCAAAGCATGAAGAACTTGACCAACCTCGAATCGCTTTACTTCCAAAACAACCTACTCAAGTCCTTTGATGGTGTCTTCAAGCACGGCCGACATATCCAACGACTGTATGCGATGAATAATAAAATCGATTACCTGGCCGAGGACGAGTTCCTGGAAGCAGACCAAATCGAGGAGTTGGATTTGGCCTACAATCACCTCCTATCGCTGAACAAGTCACTGCTTCCGATTGCCAGACTTCGAATTGCGAACTTTTCATTCAACGACATGGAAGAGTTTTCGATGAACGAAATTCGCGGTTTGTCCGATCTACACTCCTTCGACATTTCTTTCAATAAAATAAAGAGATTGACCGGACGAATGGAAAACCTTATCGAACCGAATGTTTTTGTCATTGACTTGCGGCTGAACAACAATCAGCTGAAATCTCTTGACGGGGCCTTAATGGGCTTAAATAAAATGCGAACCTTAATTTTAACGAACAATCAGATTGAAAGAATCCTCCCCGACGATTTCATTGGACTGGAAAGCTTAGAGCTTCTGGATATATCGTTCAATCAGTTGCTGAGTTTGGAGGAAACATCTACGGTAAGATCTTTTGCTGCTTTGTATCTACTATGGTGCTGAGCACTCTTTTTTACAGACGTATCTTCCATCGCTGAAAATATTGAACGTTGCTTTTAATAACTTGACCAAACTAGAAAGAGATTTCCATGGTTTACCAGTACTTTGTCAAGCAAATGTGACCAACAATCACATCATATCGCTTTCGTCTGAGCTGGTGGCTAAAACCAGGTGCTCGAATCATGGTGTTGCAGGAAAACTTGAAATATGGCTGGAGAGTAAGCTTCTCGACGGATCTCATTTTTTCAAAAGATAGCTATAATCTTCTCTATTTTTCAGACAATCCTATAATGTGCAGTGAAAGTGTGAAGGACTTATGCCCGGTAATGGAAGCGCAGGAGGTACGTCTTCGCGGCAAATCACAATGCCTTGAAATGAACCCGAGCGAGGAGATATGTGCCGATCGGCCGATAATTCTGCAAGCACCACTACCTTTGATCCCACAAATTATCCAAGCTCAACTACAGCAAGGGGCTAATCCAACTTATGTCCAGGTTATTGTCCCTGCTCTTTTGGGTGGTGGCAAAACCGTTATAACCGCCGAAGTGCCTAAGCCAGCCTTGCCTCTCTCAACAACCACAACAACATCAACAACATCTACTACAACGACAACGACAACAACCCAGGCAGCGATTCCGATAACGGAGCAAGAAACCACCATTGTCTATGAAACAGTGGCCTCAGTACCAGACTTGGCGTTTTCTTATGAAACCCCCGAAGAACCTCCTGAGACAATCCCACATGTGACTATGGTTGAGGAAACTGCCGATCAACCCGAAATCAAAGAAGCAGTTGATTATACTCCTATGGAAGAAACAGGAGAATCTTCGAGTTCATCCGAAGCGGATGATAACTCGGTGCACGAAAAATACTCGCCCATTGTGCTTTCGGTACCCGACAACACACAGTTACGGTTAATGCCCGAAGAACCGCCTGAAACTCCTTAGAGCCTTAAGTATTTAAGCATTATTTGTATGATTACTTTTAATATTATTTTGTAGTTAGTTGACCTCTCTTCTAGTTAAACATCGTAAAATATATGAAATGAAAGAAGAAAAAAAAACAAGATTATTGGATTACGAGATGGAGTTTGTATTGCAAACTTGTTCAGCTCGAACAAGGACTTGCTTGCATACAAGGGACACGCCAGGAAAATGAAATTTTGTATCATTTCCAGCGTTCTGGCTTCTGTTTGCGACTGATGTTGTTTCGAAAAGAAAGATATTGAAGAAAACAAACAAAACAAACTGCACTGTTTAGCATTGTTCACGTTAGTTTGTAGAAACGATTCATTTTCGATGTGCCATGATAATGTTTGTAATGTAATTGCGCTCAGTAATAAGCAAAATAAATATCAAACGATCAACATACTAAACATAAACAAACATATAATCATTTTTTGATTTTTGTAATTTATTTGGATTTTCAATGACAATGTAATTTGTAGTTGCCGTTTATGTATGTATGTAGATGTCACTATATTTAGTCAATAAATTAGCTTAGATATAGTTGAGTGTTTACATTTTTTACCCATATCTAAACGATGCCAAAACATTAGTCTCAGGCTTTGCTTACAAACTCTATTACAGCAAGTTGTCATTATATACGAATAACTGCTTATTGCGTAAAGAAATACAGTTGCAGGTCAATGTCTTGAAAACTATATGCTGGTCCAAGCAAAGAAATAATAGGCGTGTTTTTTTGCTCCCCCTATCTATAACAGAACAATGCTATCCACTGCAGACGCATAGGAAACAACAACAACTAGCATTGTTCGGTTCTGGATAGGGGGAGCAAAAAAACGCGCCTAATGTTATTTATTATACGTTTTATGAAATGGCTTGGGAAATACGAAACCTTTTTAAGAAGTCATTTAGAATCCATTGCGAATTGATCCAGGTTCGATTAGAGTGGCAATAAAAGGTCAATTTAGAGGAAAAATACAATTGTCAGTTTTCACCTTTTTTAATGCCAGGAAATCAAGTCGACCCATTACGATGAGAAGGAATGAAAAAGATTTGTTAGTATCAAATAAATGCTTGAGGATATCCAGGACGAGAGGGAAACACAAGACCCAGTGGAACTGTCAGTGCAAGCTCTGCTCATTGAAGTGAAATAGATTGCGCGTTTATTCCGCGCCAGTGAAGCTGCCTCGGAGGAGCTTAAGCAGCCGCAAATCAAGACTGAAAAATCAGAAGTAAAGTGCTTGAAGCTCGTCCAAGAGGTACGGACGCGCTGCAACTCGGGCTACTACATGACGCAACGCTATCTTGAGCTCGAAGAGCACATTACTGCCATACTTCTCAAGATACACCGTCAGCGCGGCTCCACACCGAAGACCACCGCCAATTGTTAGTGGGGAAAAAGTCAATATTCTAATCGAGATCAGGGACCTTCTGAAGCCTCCAGAGGAGGCAACTAATATGCTCTCCAAAGAAAAGGATGCCGCTGTCAGTAACGTTATCGCTATTACGAACGGAATCAAAGCAGTGAGAATAGTGTGGTACATATGAGTGACCCCGGGATTTTTGGCAAGCAGGCTTGTGCATCTGCCGACAAGACGTGAGACTTGGAAGGCTCCACCAAGCTCTACTCCTCGCCTGTCACTTGTCACCGACACCTGCACGAAGTGTTGCCTACTTGTAAAACAATACCGGATCTCGTGGGCCACCCTGTATATATTTTTGATACCTTTGAACACCTACTAAATAATTCATCGAAACTTTCAGGTGGTCAAGGCCTACATGCCAACAGAGCCCTTATCATTAAATTTCAAGCAGCAACTTTTAGCGGAACTCAACCCAAAATTTTCTGAAATCAAGTTACTTCGTCCATATGCAGCAGCAACCTTTCTGGACCCATGGTATAAATTGTTAGTCTTTGAGAATCCATGCGCTGCTTTTTCCATAGTTAGCTCCTTTGGTGATTATTTCGCCGTTCGATTTGTAGTCTTCGTAGTTGGAAATAATTTGCAAGGGACTTCTCCTGCAAGGTGTTGCCACATGCACACGTGCGTCCTGTCCAGCAGTCCGGTTGAAGGCGGACAAGGTGGACAAGACGGACAGGTGCATTTGGTGCCCATGATGGTAAAGCTACTTCCCCCGTATCAGGCCCGGCGCTTCTGATCAAAACGAGGGTGAACAAGATGAGCGTGTACAGTGTTAAGACATCGATACACGATTGTAACTTTACGTTGGTTTTCAGGTAGCCGTATACCGGAAATGATGCTTGAATCCGGCCATGCTGTGGCCCTGACGTTGCGCCTGATAATTTTCAGCTATTTTTGCTGCGCTTGAACGTGGATTACCCTTAGCTTCTTTCACTATATTTCTTATTTCTTTTCTATTTAATTTCCCTGGCCGTCCAGATCTTTTAAAATTGTCCAATATTTTAAATTTATTGTATTTGTCAATAATTTTTTTAAATGCACTGTGTGGTCTTTTTACTATTATTTCAATTTCCCGTAAACTTTTACCTTCACAATGCAAATTCACTATAATTTTTCGTGTTTCTGGCTCTGTTTCTTTCCTCATTTTCACACCTTTCTTCTAGCACGTTTTAAATCAAACTAACTCCTTCAAAAATGACTTTACCAAGAATTTTTGCGATTGCTGTTTCCTAGAAATTAAATTGAAGTTGCATTCCGTTATAATTAAAGATTCGTGATTTTGTTTGCAGCTAGAATCTGGCAACGTTTGAACACGTGTGCAGTTACTTTTGATTCATATTTCATTGACTTTTTGTTTTTGTTCCTCTGTAAATTTTTTGTTATTTAATGCATGGAATTGATTTTTTTGTATATAGTTTTTAACAAATAAAGGTTTGATATTACTCAATCAGAAATATTTTTCAATTGGTAATTTTTTTTATTGAAGCTCAAAAACAAATTTGAAAGGTGTGCACTCGATTTTAACGCGCACAGAATGTTGTTAGTAAGCTATTTACAACCAAAAGACATTTCAGTTATCTGTCATTCCAATAAACAGGCAATACAGAAGAAATTATCAAGGATTATTTGTTTTCATGCGCCCATAACGAACCATAAGAAAAAGTTTTATTCATTTTTTTATCTTTACCTTGATAAAAGTGAACTTCTTTACAAAGTCGCTTTGATCAGCTGAACACTTATAGCCTATTTTTATGGACTTCATGAGTAAGTATTGTTTTACATAAGTACAGAACAGACTTACCTGTAAATTCATCCACATTCAATTCTCTGAGTCCCAGGCATAGTCCCAGGTTTCAAGTCTGTTCAGTTCATCAATCATAGGTTTGAGTTTGCCGGTAGTTGTTGGTATTTTTAGCTTGTTTTTTTTGCAACTTCGCAGTTTCGAAGATTTATGGTTACAATGCAAATATAACAATTCAACTTTAATTCTGTATCCTTTAATCCGACACTTTACTTTTTCTCTGTCAAAAAGTCACAGTTGTTTGGTCAAGATTGATTGAAGATTGCTCCTTTTCGTGTTTTACTTTCAGCTGTCATTGACGGTAGTTTTCAGCAATCGGCGATTTTCACGATATTCCAAACGAAAAGTCTTGTATCACGCACTTCACAACTAAGTTATCATTCTTAAACGTACAAACTATTATAACAAGTGCAAAGCAAACTATTAGAACAAGTATAGCACCATAAAAGTTATATATTAAACTTGCGAACACATACAGCACAAACTACTTCCGCTAACTGACAGAACCACACTCAACTTTATTTTTCTACCAACCCTTTAAGTTTTGTACAGTAAACGGTACAATAGAGGATCGTCAGTATAATTACCGCGTGGTATGAACTTACAATTGAAATATTTGAAATAAAGTTTAGAGTACTGGAGAGTACTAAGAAGAGGGAAAGGTTTAAACCAAGAAGGAAACAGTATTCTTAATTACATTGTATATCATCAAATTGCTCACCGGTCACTTCGAATGAGGACTTGTAGTAATATCAAAATCGCACGATCGTACTGCTGGATCTATCAAGAAAGAGTTGTACCAAAGCCCCGTGTTGTACACATTTAACTATAATTATTTTGTTGTCTTTCAATTGACGCTGTTCAGAAGAGTTTACTTGATAAATAATTTTTTTTAAGAAAACATCCTTTGTCTATTATGAAATGAGATCAAAGCAGAACACACGTTGCTCAGACGAAGACGATAGTTTGCCAGATCATCCTGTTTCCTGTATTTTTTATGAAAAACTAAATTCTGTAAAGTCGATTTGATTATTTTGAATCCATGTCACCGCAACATGCAGAGAAACACGATAACGTTAATAAAATTGTATAGATTGCTGATTCTCGAAACTTATGTGTAAATTTCCTTTGTAAGTTTGAATGGGTTTGAGTTTGGCGCTTTTAACGAAAAATGAACGTTTGTTTCTTTCCTTGTTTGAAATGCATACAATACTTTCAAATTGGGGAAATACTTTTATATTTTTATTTACAGACTAATAATTCCTTTGGAAGCTGCGTGGATATGTTTAAATTTTTTAATAGACATCGATATTTTGAGGGCAATGTGCCTTCTTCTTCAGTGTCTATCAGTCTAATCGTAGCATAGCTTAAACCTCTTATTTGGGATGTATATTTAATTACCTTTAAAAGTTAATCGCTTCCTAATTTCATTTTTTCAAGCATTATTTGTTAATGTTTCTACATTAATAAAATAATGATTCAAATCATCCTGAGCATTCTGATTTGCCATATGTTTGAGCTCCCGTATCCACCTTGTTTTCGTATTTACTGTACATTCTTGATCACCTCAACGTTATCTCATCGTATGCTATGCTCGTTCTCCATTTCGCTACTGCTGATCACACTATAGTGGTATTTCTTTTTCTCGCTAAGGTGACTTCCTTAGAAAAGTTCAGCCAATCTAAAATCAAGTTATATCGCTTTGCTTGACAGATATACATACAGTGGTGGACAAAAGTTTTCACACATAGCCGTTTGTTAACTAAAACAAGTATTAAAACAAAGCCAAGAGAAAATATTCATTTCATTATTTTGGGAAAACAATTATTTATTCTTAAGCTATTATATACATTAAAAATTAATTTAAGAAAATAATACCCTACTCTCGAAAATAATAAAATATTTTAAATTACACGTTTTTGTCCAGACAAAAGTTTTCACACACTAAGTTTGAAAAGATTTCCTATATCAAGTAAGTTGGAATGCTGGCAAGACACATGTTGATAATTTAACTGGAAAGTCCCGTTATATATTTGACTGGAGGTAAAATGCATTTGCGTGTATGGTTTATTCGTAAAGACATTAAAGTAGTGATCATGTCGCGCAGGCAGAAGGAAACTACGCAAGAAGAACGTAAAATAATTTTGAATTTAGTCAAACAAAATAAATCGTATGGAGAAATTGGAAATATAATGGGTTGAAGTCGGTTTACAGTTTGCAGTATTGTAAAACGTTACAAAAACGACGCAGAATTCGAAAGTACTCCACGAAAAGGACGCCCACGAAAACTTACAACTAGGGCAGAAGCGCAAATTGGTCAAATACAATTTATTTTGGTTTAGAAATCCTATTAATAAATTACAATTCTAACATACAGGTTGTAAGAATCATTAAGAAACTACCCAAAACAACATCATCAGACGTGGCAGCTGAAGTTAAAGTTAATTTTAAAAAATATGTTCACCCCAAAACCAAACGCAGACTCTTTCATCGCAATGGATATAATGCACGGGTAGCTAGATGAAAACCTCTAATTAGTAAAATAAATAAAAAAAAAGAGATTGCAATTCGCGAAAGACTTTATAAATAAACCTGAAGGTTTCTGGAATAATGTATTATTCTCTGACGAGAGTAAATATAATATATTTCAGTCTGACGGTAGAACCCTGGTATGGAGAAAACTCAATACAGAGTTAAATGCAAAGAACATTACTAGTACAGTCAAACATAGTGGTGGAGGAGTTATGGTTTGGGGCTGTATGGCTGCTTCAGGTGTTGGCGAGCTTATATTCATTGAGCAAACGATGGATCAAAAACTTTACTTAAATATTCTAAAGGGAAATTTGAAAAACAATGCCGAAACGTTGGACTTAGATGATCAATTTTATTTCCAGCATGACAACGATCCGAAACATACGGCTCATAATGTTAAAATGTGGGTTGCTTATAATGTTGCTCACACTTTACCGACTCCCCCACAGGTCACCGGACGTCAATCCAATTGAGCATCTGTGGGAAGAATTAGAACGACGCTTGTGGAAACATACAATTTCCAGCAAACGATGGATCAAAAACTTTACTTAAATATTCTAAAGGGAAATTTGAAAAACAATGCCGAAACGTTGGACTTAGATGATCAATTTTATTTCCAGCATGACAACGATCCGAAACATACGGCTCATAATGTTAAAATGTGGGTTGCTTATAATGTTGCTCACACTTTACCGACTCCCCCACAGGTCACCGGACGTCAATCCAATTGAGCATCTGTGGGAAGAATTAGAACGACGCTTGTGGAAACATACAATTTCCAGCAAGACACATTTAAAGCAAATGCTTCAATTAGAATGGCAAAAGTTGACGGCAGATTATACAAAAAAACTTGTGCTGTTGATGCCTAAGAAATTAAAAGAGGTCATTAAACAGAAAGTACTTCGACGAAATATTAAATATCAAAAAATTACTATAATTGACGTAATATCACAAACTGTGTGAAAACTTTTGTCCGGGCAAAAACGTGTAATTCAAACTATTTTGTTGTTTTCCAGAATAGGGTATTATTTTCTTAAATTAATTTTTAAGGTATATAATAGCTTAAGAATGAATAATTGTTTTCCAAAAATAATGAAATGAATATTTTCTGTTGGCTTTGTTTTAATACTTGTTTTAGTTAACAAACGGCTATGTGTGAAAACTCTTGTCCACCACTGTATATTCCAGACAAGCAACCCTGTAAATGCTACAACTTTTCATTTTTGCACTGAACCGGGTCTAAGTTAAAATCGATTTTTTTGGCTTTTTTCGGAACTGTCTGGGTATCATAGCGTCCAAGAACTTACCAAAACTTCTTGAAAATTGACGAAAAAACGATTGGAACTCTTATGGCTGATTCTTGTTCTTCTTGTGTGAACAACGTCATTAATTTATCGCGCTGTATTTTTTCCTTCTAGTTTCTAAGAAAATTCTAATTTGTTTGTGGTCAAATTCTTTTTCCTTTCCTGTATCTAATATGTGAGATCTCAGAGCAAAAACTTTCCTATGCTTCTTTAACAGCCGATGAATCATTAATTTGTCGGGGACCATTTTGTGGGGCTACCAAATGGTCAGACGTATGGTGTGGTGTTGCTCTGAGTGTGTTGCTTAGATTTCAAGAAAACTATCTTTCCTGGTGATCATCAAATCCTGGAACAGTATCGTTTTGTTACTTTCACCTTCCGTTGTAATTTGAATATGTTTATGTGCTTTTTTACCACTCCAAAGTTTCCTCAAAACATTCCTCTCATTTTAAATCTTTTTCCAGTGTGTATAATGTTCCGCTTATTAATGGTGGTAAAAAAAATTTCCTCCATTTTTGTTAATTTTAACGACCTAACATTAATCTTTAATAAGGTTCCACATTTGCCGACAGCCTATTTCGCCATTCATCTTGCTAGTGTTTTTGTGGCGGTGGCAATATCCCTTCTGTCATAACATTTTTTGTGTATTTTCATGGAGTATTTAATTCTTCGTAGCCCTGGGTTTGGAACCAGCAGTTCCCTTGAAGTCTAACAAGACCTTTTCTACTCGTTTGATAGTCTGCTAAAGGATTTCCACTCGTTTGATAGTCTGCGAAACTCATGGTAGTCTCCGCAGTTGAGTTTTTCCATTTATAGTCGGTAATATTCATAGTTGTACGTTATGACTGCATTATGGCTTTTAAAAGCAACCACCGGTTCTTTGCACCTAACATGAGTTCCTTCCCCTACCAATTAGGAGTTTAGTCACGTTGCGACTAATTTGTGCTTTCCCTTCTCCATCAAGGTGTTTTACCACTGCTCCGCAGACTACCATCAAATCTTCTGTTGGAAATGCCCGTTTCCCTGGTAACTTAGTTTAGGTGGTAATCTTGTAGGGCTCTGCTCTCCTGCGAATTCGACAATACACTTGCTAACCGCATAGTTGGAGATAGTCTCTACAGCATTCCCTTCCCCCAGTATCCTTCATGAATTGCTTGTTTTCTTATGAAACCCTACTTTTTTTATTTTCATAATCGAATGCTTTGTTGGATTTTTCTAAAATATCTCCTTTCCTATTAGAAGTGTAGCTCGCCAATTTTAAATGTCGGGAATAAACTTTAAGTACATATGATTTCCCCTACTTTATAGCATGAGTACAAATTCACTAAAGACATTCCTTTCGGCCAACTATTTGTTTCCCTACTTCTACCAAATGGGACCTAAACTTAACCACGCTCTTTATCGGAATTCTATTCTGAAAGAGATACTTTAAAACAAATTGTTTAAATTAAACAAATCGCAAAATACACATGATTTAATAGCTGTTAAGTTAATTCATATTTGAGTGGAATCGGAAGGTAAATGAAAGTTCTGGCCATACCTAGGTGTAGTTTGAAACAGGATTCACTACATGCTAATGGCTCGGCAAAAAATCAATTAATTTCACTTATAGTAAACTTAATATAATAGTAGGCATTGTATTTTAATAGGCTTTTTCACGCATGAGAAAGAAAAGTTTGCGCGGAGTTCGACACCTATAAATATATTCTTCCAATATATTTCCCTAGAAAGAATCAGGATCAATGATGATACTATTTTTTGTAAAAACAACATGTTTTTTTTTACTAAACTCATTCTTTATTTGATAGCTTAGTCACCCACTCAAAAATTATTTGCAACATTATTTCTCTTTTTAGTTTTAACTAATATTTACTTCACTTTCGTTTTCAGTATTTCAAATTGCGTTATATGTGTAACTTAACTATTAAAGAAATATTTTTTATGAACATTGTCGAAACAAAGGCCCATAAATATTTTAATGCATCGTTTTCTTTTGGCGAAAGGAAGTACAGATGTATTTACATACGCACATCATGTGTTATTGTTCTCTACAATATAAAAAAAAAACGAGAAAAAGCGAGAAATGAAATAACATGAAAACCAAAAAGAGAATAAAAATAAATTACGAGAAAATAAAAATTAAAAGCACAAGTCGTAATCAACTCGGGAATTATCCTTTCCTATGTCTAAGTGTTGGTTTTAATCTTCTTCTTCTTCTTGACTAATTGCAATAGAAAATTTTCTTTTTACGGCATTTACAGTCTCAATGAACCCGCTATGATATCACCCTTTTTTCAAATGTTTCGATTATAATATTAAGAGTAGTCATTGCAATCGTTGCGCTCATTTGTCCTATTTTCAATTACAACACTATTATCCCGCGGTCGCTTTACTATTTATTAAAGTATTTAGAGCTGCTTGGAAATTTATCGGGACTAAAGTCTGGATCATTTTTAAGTCTATCGTGGAGGTTTGAACGCAACGCTTCCCGATATGAGAGCTGAGCTGCCGGATCTGATGATATTGCCGCCGTGACTTCATCGGCCGTTGCCGTGCTACTCGAGGCTGATCCTACGCTTTGTATGGCTCGCCGGACACCGTCTGATAGTAGTGCGTTGACTTCTGTTGGCGGTTTGGCGATTGTCACCAATTTTCTCCGTTTCGCCGACATGCCAGAGATATATGCATCTGAGAATGCTGCTTGTGGTCCCTGTTTGAAAGAAGTAATACTTAAGTATTATGGTACTTCAAAATACTTATAGACGACTACCTGTTTTCTTTGACGTTCCATGTCTCTTGTGATAATAGGAAGCCAATGAGGTGGAAAATTGTTGTGCCATGGTTCACTGCCAGGCACTACTGTAGGCAGCGGTTCACTTGATTCTGCTAGGGGTGTGGGTAACGGAAGAGTAGTTGAGGCTGACGGTATGCTTGCTTGATTCTGTAACTGTTCTATCCTTTCGGAAACTTCTTGCGCCTCTACGGCGACTTCGTCTGTTTCCATCGGCTAGAAAGTTAGCGAGGTTAAAAGAACCAATTACGAAGTGTTATTGCCAAATCTTACCGTTGCAATATTATTACTGCTACTACTACTTTCGGGCGCAGGCCTCCTTATAACTAAGAATTCCTGTACATCGCTGGTATTTTGTCTAGTCATATCTAATTCTCGAATAATCATCGACATTAAATACCTATGCAAAGCACGTAGGGCTTCTTGTTCGATTGCTGAAAGTGGGCAAAGTATTAAGGATCAAAACTTGAAATGTATGTATTGAGGGGAGGACTAGCATACATATATATATATACAGTGGCTCACAGCTTATTTGATACAGTGCTTCTTTAAAAAATTAAGTTGCAATAACTCAAAACATAATAACAATATCAAAAAAATTTGAAAACCATTTTGAAGGCAATTGTTTGTTGTTTATTAAACAAGTTTATATTTGTTACAAAGTTGCTGTTTTACATCTTAAAAAACATAAAAACTAAAAGTAATAACAAATTTCATGTCACAGCTTATTTGATACAGTTTGATTAAACATTAAAATTGTTGTAAATTATGAGGTTTCCAGTTGATTTCAATACTTTGTATGATAGCCCTTAGACTTAAGCAGAGCCTGGAGCCTATTTGGCATTGAGTCAACGAGTTTTTTTGTGATGTCAGGAGTAATTTTTTGCCATTCCTCTAGCAGTGCTTTCTTCAGGTCTTGTTTATTAGAAATCTTGTGTTTTCTAATATTGTTATCCAACAAAGTCCACAGATTCTCAATGACGTTCATATCTGGTGACTGTGCCGGCGGAGACATCAAATGAGGGCAATCCCAAATTGGCCAGGACTGCACAATTCCCGAATTTTGGTTTGGATCGTTGTCTTGGTACAACCGAAATTGGTCGCCAACACCCAGTTTTTTAGCACTTTGCAGCAAATTGTTTTTGAGTACATCAAGGTACTTTGTTTGGTTCATTGTTTCCTCAATAAACTTTAAATTTCTGACTCCGGCTGCGGACATGCAGGCCCAAACTATCACATTACCGCCACCATGCTTCACAGTAGCTTTGAGGTTCTCCTTGTTTAGCTCAGTGTTTGCCTTGCGCCAGACATATGACATTCCGTCGGAGCCAAAAATGTTAAACTTTGACTCGTCCGCAATAATAACCGTATTCCAGAACCCGGATGGCTTTCCCACATGCTCTTTGGCAAAGGCAAATCGGCTTATTGTATTTTTTTTTTGGAAATGAATGGCTTCCTACGAGCTACTCGCCCGTTGAAATCATGGTCGCGAACCACTCGTCGGACGGTTTCAGCACTACATGACTTCCTTAACACACGATGAACCTCAGTAACCAATTTTGGAGTGGAAATCTTTGTGTTTGGTTTCACTTTCCTTACAATGTATCGTTCGTCGGATACGGTGAAAATATTGTTTGGCGCATTTCTCCTCTTATTTTTTACCCGATTTTCGTGTACGAAGCGCTCAATTATGTGCTGCACTAAAGAGACACTCAAATTTACACTTTCAGCAATTTTTCCAAAACTTTGTCCTTTTTTAAAGTGGTTTAATACCAATTCGCGCTGTTCAATTGTGGTGCGATTACCCATTTTACAACAACTACTCAATTTTGGCACTTCAGCTTACAAAATCTTGTTAAAAATTACCTAAGTCAATGTCTAAACACAATCAAAAATTCAAGAAACAAAAACAAGACAGTTTAACGGCGCGACAAATAGAAGTTTATTCGCATTGAAGTGTCTGTATCAAATAAGCTGTGAGCTGCAATTTTTCTGCGCCAGTGGTATTTCTCTTTTACCGAGGAATATTGCTGGAACATTTTTTGTTTGCATTGTATTCGTTGAACATGCATCTAGTCAAATACGTTTAAATTTTTTGGATAGGGTTCTTAATTTCAAAGTTACAGTGATTTGCATTTTTAAATAGTCACTGTATCAAATAAGCTGTGAGCCACTGTATATATAAAAAACGATAAAAGAGTAAAGAAAAAAAAGAAAAAAAGAGAAGCTAAAAAACGATAAGAAGTGATAAGTTGAAAGCTTGTCAATTCTGCCCTATTGTGGTTGAAATGCATAAAAATGTGGCAGCTAAAATAGAAATAATACTTACGATTGCTCGAATTAATTGTCATTTGTGCCACCTGATTCAAATACAATTCGGCATTCGACCTGCCAATGCACGTAACCAAAATCACAAACATTCGCCGCACGAAACTCATTAGTTCCCGTAAAAGCCTTGCCCCGAATTCGGTCGAGTCATCTTCCCGCACTAAATTAAACATGAATGGAAGCGTATTACGCAGAAAATTCTCAACGGATGCACGAGCATCGTAGTCGGGCAGATCGAACTGCGGAAGGAACACCAGAATCGAATTGAGCATTTGGATAACTTGATCGACAGCTTGGTTCATGTTGTCACTTGTGATTGGACAGCCGGCGAACAAATTGCTGACGATGAATTCATGCAGTTCATTGCGAATGCGATTCAGGATGACTGGATTCGGAACGATGTTGACAAGATCGCGAAGAGTCAGATTGCTGCCAAACAACTGGATGGGGATGTTGAAGTCTTCATTCGAAAGATTAAGGAAGTCGGCAGGCGGAGCATTATTTGGCGGAGTGCTAGGCGGATTTGCAGTTGTAGTACTACGTGGAGTCACACCGACTGCACCCTCGCCAGTTGCTTGACGTCGCCGCATTTGTCCTGGACGATTTCTTCTATAAATCGTTGGCGGCATTTGAGGATGATTATCGTTTTGTTGTTCCATGTCTCGAATATGATGACTGCTGCATGGTAGAAATCTGAAAAGCGATTAATGAATTTATTTTTGGTACGGCAGAGTATGTTGAATGCGATAGTTTATAATTTCAATAAAAATGCAATCGCGGCAAGATAACATAATTCGGAAAGAATGTTCAAAGCCTTTACCGAGAAAGTCGAATATTTGACCAGAAGTTAGTTTGACGTGCGAAGATTTACAAGTACAATTCGGTATACCTTACTATGCGGGATGTGGCGAAGTAGGTTATATACCTACTAATTTGCTTCTACATATGTTCAAGGCTGCCGAGCTCGCTCAACTTAACGCACATAATGAGAAAAAGTTGAGAAGAATCAGCCAACGAATAGATCGATATAGAGACCTTTATGCTGGAAATCAAGTATATACTTTCCTTTAGTTCATTTCCCAGGAACAAAAATACATATAGATTACGTTATACCAATGAAATTTATGCTATGAACTGGTTTGCTTTCTTCAGAAGTCTCAGTGTTGAAGATGATGATTTTCATAAGGTCTACGATTTTTTGTCTAATTTTGTTTCCTTGGCTAACATTTGACGTAATCTATGCTCTTAAAGCTAAAAGCGCAGCATATCGTAGATTCCCAAGCTCCAACTTAGAGGCTGGACTACTAAGTTGCATAAAATTACGCTTATGTGCTAAAAACTTGATGAAAGGTGTGATGAGAGCGTATCATAGTCATATTGAAGCCTCCATATCATCCTGCAATTAGAAGCTGTTCTGGTCTTACAACCGTTCCTTTAAAAAACTCCCTGTATCCTTTCTTTTATATCTAAATGATTTATCTGCCTTCTCACCGCAAGAAATATGTGAGCTATTTGCGAATTTCTTTTCTTCTACTAGTTAATAGCTTAGTTCACCTTTCTCTTATAGTATTTTCTCCTCTGATTTTAATAGTTTTTGCTTGTCTTTTCATTCAGTACATTTCCTTCTTCCTGGAAATTCGCTAATATGTTTCCCATTCTTAAATCAGAGATTTGTCTTGCGTCGCAAATTATCGTCCGATATTCATTCTATCTTGCTTCAGTAAGTTTCTTGAAAGGGTTGTTTACAATGAAGTATACCCGATAATTGATCCTTTTCTCCTTTTTGATCAGCGCGCCTTCGTTAAAGGTAAGTTAACGTATCCAACTTACTATGATTCACTGATTGTTTTCCACCACCGACCATCAGAGGCCAGTGGATGTATTATATACAAACTTTGCAAAAGCCGTGAACCATGAAATTCTTCTCTCAAAGCTCGATTGTTGCAATATATCGGATCACTTCCGCTGTTGGTTTTTCTCATAGCTTGTTGATCGTGCTTATTTCGTAATGTTTAACTCTTGTTCTTCTTCCTCCTTCTGGTTTTTCACAAGGCTCGATTATTGGTCATCTGCTTTTCCACTTGTTTGTAAAAGATATGTCTTTCCTCTTTTGTACGCTGACGATCTAAAAATATTTCTGACTTTCTGCCCTACGCAACTGGGGCTCTGTCAATTGTATTAATCTTAATGTTGCTATACTGCCCTACTAAGCGCAAAAGCTGTCTCAAAAAAAGATCGAAAAATTGATTTTTAAAACATTAGAAAGCTTAAAACAATACGCATCTAATAAACTAAGCCTTTTAATGGTATCTTATTTAAAACATATGGAAAACACATTAAGAAAATTTGCTAAATCTAAGTACCCGATGTATCCAAGATTCATAGCTGAGCAGAAGATCGCTCACCGAGAAAAGTGGAGTAAAGAGAATCCTCCACCAGCTCTAAACGAACCCAGTTCATCGTCGACTATCTGTTTTACCTTAAATCACTAAGGAAATTAGAGGTATATCAATATTACTACTTTTACCAAACTTCAATTATCTCGAAACTCGCTTTCATTGAGATACTGCTTTTGCGCTTAGTAGGGTAGAATATGCTTCCAGAAGTCTTATGCATGTAAATTTTCTCGTATCGTGTTTTCTTACTGGCTCATTTTTCAGTGCTGCTGATAATTTCGAGGAACTGCGAGTTGTCTTTGAAACTAAACTTAACTTTGATGTCGTCACATACTTTTGCCGTTATTTGCTCTTGTATACGCTTTTATATCTCCGAATATTGTTATCAAGTTTTGTATCTTCATTATCGTTACTTAATTAATGGTGCTGCGACTGTACATCACCGATTTACTTGCTCACTATTCCTTAAATTAACAACTCTCTGCTGTGTCCTCTTTAGAAATTCATACCGCACTGCCACGTAGAGTATTCTTATACGATTTTTTCAATTATAAAATTATTAATGACCTATTGTGCAGTTTTCCGTTCGTTTTAGCAGAATTTCATTTACAGCTGCAGACTTATAATTAGAAACACTTGAAACTTACTAAGAAAAAAACAAATTTGTAATTGAATATTTGGATATAGTTTTTTGCCTGATTCAATTGCAATGGAGGGCGGTAAAGGGTTAGTCGAAGCTACCTCTAAAACGACGGCAGGATAATTAAGTCCTGGAAAACTCAATACTTCGAGCGGGCATGTAAATAGAAATACCGTATTTTACTATAAACAGGATGGCGTGCAAATTCGTTATGATCAGTTTGAAAAAATCAGTTGTTTTCGTAGCAGTTCAAACGTGATTTTTAAAGTTTAAAAAAGTGTTTGTAAGTAATGATAGGCAATTATAATAGCAAATAATTAGACAAAAGATTGAAGATTTGTGATTATGAACTAATTGCTGCTGAACTCCTCCCTATCAATTGGTTTTCTTTTTTTCGAGGGCTTGAAATAAATGATGCTGTTTCTTCTTTTTACTCTCTCCTTAATTCTATTGTTTCTAGATTTACTCCTGTGTCTCGTTCTCGTCGTGGTGCTTGTCCTCCTTGGTTTTCTGTCGCAGTATCCAAATCTTTTTGCGAGAAAGATAAGGCCCGTAATGAATTTCTTCGCAGTTCATCTGTTGAGGCGTTTCAGCGTTATCGGTATCTGCGAGCAGTGGCTAAAAGGACTGTTGAAGAAGCGAAACGTGAATATTTCGCCCATATTGAAGCGAGTATTTCCTCAAATAACTCAAAACCTTTCTGGTCATATGTCCGTTCCCTAAAAACTAGCAACCGGTTTCCTGACGCTTTTTTTCTTGAGGAAACTTCGGCTTGTATCCCTCAAGAAATTTTTGATTTATTTGCTAAGTTCTTTGCTTCTTCATTTTTCTCTTCTAATTTTGCTTCTCTTCTAATTTTTTGCGCTCTGCTGAGGCTGTGTTTTCTCATTAGAATTTTGTTATGACCAATTTTTTGGAGGTGGAAATCCTATTATCCTCGTTGGATCACTTAGCAAGCAGCGGCCCAGATGGCATTCCTAATGTGTTTGTTAAGTCTCTTGCATCTTTTTTATGTGTACCTTTGTCTATATTATTCAATTTGAGCTTGTCTGTTACTGTTTTCCTTCTACCTGGAAAGCTGCCAATGTTTTTCCGATTTTAAAATCAGGAGACATTGGCAATGTGGCCAACTACCGTTCTATATCCCTCCTGTCCTGCTTTCCGAAGTTGCTTGAGCGGATTGCTCATGGCAGAATTCATTGTGCTTTTAGTCACTTATTTTCTGTAGAACAACATGATTTCATCAAGGGCCGTTCAACGACTACGAATTTAGTGGAATTCACTAACTTCGTCGCGTGCACTTTGGACAATGGTCTTCAAGCTCATGTGATTTACACTAACTTCGCGAAAGCATTTGACAGGGTAAACCACTCAGTGCTGTTGGATAAGATCTGTAATTTTGGTGTATCCAGTTCCCTTACATCCCGGCTTTTTTCCTATATTCATGATCGCGTCTGCCGTGTTGTGTTTAATTGTTGTTCTTCCTCCCCATTCTTTCCTACTTCTAGTGTTCCCCAAGGTTCCATCCATGGTCGCCTCCTTTTAACATTGTTTATCAATGACCTTCCTTCTAACTTTCTGTCTGACTCTGTTGGATGCTGATGACCTTAAAATTTTCCGTGTTGTCGGTTCACAAAATGATTGTTGTAAGTTACAATCGGATCTTTTTTTGTTTTAAGTGATTGGTGCTCTGCGAACTCCCTTGCTCTTAATGTTTCCAAGTGTTTCGTGATGTATTTTTCCAATAAGCCTAATCCCATTTCCTTTGAATATTTTTTGAGTGATAGTCTTTTGAATCATTTAGATCAACATAAAGACCTCGGCATCATCTTTGATCCGTAGTTAAAATTTGATCTGCATGTTTCTTTTGTTGTTGCTAAGTCTTCAAAAGTAGCTGGTTTCATTCTGCGCTGCTCTCGCTTTGCAACCAATATCAACACATGTCTTCGTCTTTTTATTTCTCTTGTTCGTTGCTTCCTTGAATATTGCTCCTCGCTTCGTATACCTGTCTAATGCTGTTGAATCCGTTTAACGTAAGTTTACTCGCTGCCTTTTGTACAAGTTTAATGTTGCTTATCGTCCTTATGATGGCCGTCTGCTTTTCTTAAATCTCCATTTGCTGAGTACCCGCAGAATATTCCTGGATGAATGTCTTCTTTATAAGCTTTATCATGGCTTACTCTCTTCCAACATTCTCGAGTGCTATTTTTTACGTGTGTCTGATCGCCCGGTTAGAACTTAATCGCTATTCTTTACTCCTTATGCGCGTACTCTTGTGTATTTTAACTCACCAATACCTAGGATACTTAGAAGCCATGATGAGCGTCAGTTTGGTTCTTTCAATCTTTTAAAAAACATGTTATTGATATGTTAACGTAGCCTCTTAGTTATTTTTACTGTGCATTTTCCCTCGACTTTTTCTTCTATTTTTATTTTTTATTCCTTTGTTTTGCTTTACATTAATGATTTCTGTTATTTTTTGTATCTCATTTTGTAATTGGATTTGCTGTTAAATGAGATTTGAATAAATAAAGTTAGGCTTCTTAAGTCGACAAATTACCCGCCGCCTAGAGTGTTCCATAAAAATGGTTTACAGACCACTTAAACACATGGAATTCCATAGAGCTGTTCAAGATATGCCAGCGGGCTCGCAAGTAAACGCATAGTATGGATAGACAAATCGTCCGCACATCGAATAGGAGCCCAAAAAGATTAACTATTAAAATTCAACACCGACTTTTCGGAGAAAGTAGCGATATTTCGGTGAGAACAGTAAGAAGACCTCTTGAAGAAGCCTGACTACATGGCAGGATATCCAGGAATAAATCCCTAGTCCCAAGACAGCTAAACGGAAGAAAAAAATGCCCTTCACACGAGAATATTTAATTTGGAAAAGTGAGTGGAAACAAAAATAAATCGCAGAAATGGAATGAGTTAAATCGCAGGATTCATTGACAATTTGGACTTTTCTTACTAAGCTCCTAGTGTTTCTAATTATATGTCCGCCGGTGTACCTTCAACATATTGTTTATTATTGATTTTTGCGTGATTTTATTAATTGAACTTGACCTTTTTTATATAAGTTATGTATATTATTCGTTATTCCTTGTCTAGTCTTAAACTGAATATGCATATGTTGATGTAGACAATAATAAATAATAAATAAAAATAAATTATTATATTTTAAACCGGGATTCGATCGATTAGTAAGTGATGAAGCGGTAAATATCTTATTCCACAGCTCTGATGGCTTGAAATGCAAAAAGGGGCCTTTCCAAATCGACATATTCGCCTTTGTCTTCACCTAGTTATAACACATATTGACATCTGACCAAGTCGAGCGTGTCTGAATTTAGTTATCTTCGTCTTGGCATTGGTCTCTTTCCTAAAGCGCTGAGCACAAATATGGCGATCGGGCGTCATGGGCGTCACGGGCACTGATGCACAGTCGTTTAGTCATTTGGCTATGCCACACACACAAACCTTCAACGCTAACTATGCAATGATAGCCTCTTTGTTGAAGTTTCATACAAGAATACTTTTTCTATCAGGCGCCCATTTTTCTCACATATTCGACTATGACGACTTCATCATCGCCATTATCGCCCGACCGATTTTGTAATTTTGTACAACTCTGTCGTTAGCTACCGCAGCCGAAAAAGTATGTCGTCGTTGCATCGCATTCTGTGGCCGACACAATATCATGTATTACAGATTCACGGCGTTCTGTGCCCAGCGCTTAACAATTGATAATCATATTCGCTTGATCACGATGTCTAGTTGGCAATTGACTTCTTCGAAGACGAACAAATGAACTCGGAAAGACCCAGAAGGATGCCAGGATTTAAGGTATGAGATAAACTAGAACCGGCATGAATTAATATTGAAGTACTTGGATATTTTATCGAAAATGCTGAGAACATGGGCGGTCATATTTTATCTTATGCCAGTTTAAAATAGGAAATCAGTACTTAATTAAAAAAAAAAGAGTAATCAGGACAATTTACAGGCGATTGGTACTAAGACGCATTTAACAGGAAAATCACTAATTTTTCAGCATACTACCATTTTTTTAAAATTATGTTAAAACTATAAGATATGATATTTTACATACCTATCAAAAGACGAAACAATATTAGCAGGAATGACGCGAGCATTCCACATTTGTGAGGGTGGAAAGTTTGATATATGCACCTGGGGCCGAGCTGTCGAGCGCGTTTGTGTCGATGTGGTTGGATGCGTTGCTGTTGTGACACGTGGCTGACTTTCGGGTACATTTGTTTCACCTGCATTTGCACCATTGTTTGGCGTAGAACCATTGGAACCATTAGCTTGCGAATTTTGCGATGGAGTTTGAGACGTCGATGCCGGCATTCCGTATTGCACAAGATTTGGTGCATTAATTTGAACATGAACGTCTGCATGTACCGGCGCTGAATTGACAACAGCTTGAATAAGCCGTGCAACTTGGATTTGAGGATTTGCTGATTTAAATAGAAAATAACCAGTTAGACAGTAGTCAGTGAACGGATGACATTTAAAACATTTAATGGTTAGTGTAAGACAAATCTCAACAATATCCTTTTGTTAGTAACCATGTTACCTGTTGGTTATTTTTTTTTTCAAAACAACGTTATGTTTAATATTAGGAGATATTCGACGAGCTTCCAGCTTGAGCTATAGCACCAGAAAAACGATTTCCTGGATTGAACTATCTACATCAGTATGGAGTCAAAATTTGAAGAAAACTTATCGCTTAATCAAAAAGTAAATGAGATTCATTAGGGACTTTTCACTAGAGGATCCCACACATTACAGTGAACATTACTTGATGTAAGGTTCCGAGGAGACAAATCTTTATCGCGAATCAGTTTAGAAAATTATTTTAAAATGGTATCTTGCAGTTTGAATTACAATGCAGCTTGATACTAAAATATAAAGTAGGCAAGAGCCTAACTACTGATTGATATAAAATTTAAAGAGCTCTTTAATAGGCTAAGATTTCAAAAAATATATTTGATAGAAGTTGACGAAAGCCTCATTGAATTGCAGGCTAATTAATAATTTCTGTATGATATTTCTATTTGATAACAAGCCGTGCTTTTGATGATTTTGGTTAAACTTTGTAGAATGTTAGATATCTCAAGTGAAAGCCAATTAATGTAATGACAAGACAATTGAAAATAACGAAAACACTGACACATACGATTTACTATACCCCTAGGCGAAAGATTCAGCACGATTTCTGCTGCCACATGATTTTCTATAAAAATCAGAAATAAAGAAATCACTTCAGTGAACGTAAGTCATATTTTCGACGGAATAATAAATTATTCATTATTCCATCTAGGGTAATAATCACAAATTCTCCTCTTTCACGCGAATTAATATGAGAATGTGAAAGAAATTTACTCAAGGAACAAGTTATCTAACCTGGAATTCTGCGTACATTATGTGCGGGAGTATTTGTGGCGGCCGTGGGGGGAGTGGTTCGAGCAGCCCCAGTAGAGGCTGTGATATTCGGGCTCGCCCTAGGACGCACTTGCGGGGGCTGGAGCATTTGCATCAAAAAGCGACGCATATCTCTTGAATTTATTGGTGGTGGTGGCTGTTGATGCCGTGGTGTCTGAGACTGACCTTGTCCGTTTGCTGGTAAAGTCTGCGGAGTTTGGGATTGTGCTGTGGCGGTCGGTTGTTGTGATGGTTGGGAGTTGATTTCAGCGGCCGAGGCGGTTGTCGTAGCTGTGACCAGCGGTGCCGTGTGCGATTGAACGGTTGGCATCGAAAACTGCGGTGGTGGCGGCGGCGGAGCATTGCTCGTCGCATTCGATGCATTGTTGTTTGACATTGCATCATTATTATTACCGTTTGGCTCGAAAAATGACGCCAGGTAATTATTCGAACTGACGTAACCGCTTTGCTCGACTAATATCGGACGGCAGCATAGATGACGGGGTGTACTTTGCGAAAGATCCAACATCAAATCGGAAATTGCATGCTGTGCATGCGACATGTAATGTAGTGCTTCGGATACACGATCGTAGATTCGTTGAGCATTTTCTCGGCCAGTTGTGTCCTAAAACGAACGACAGTTTCAAGTTACAAAAGCTCATTTTTATTTGAAATTTCCTTATAAAATAAAACTTACTAACAAACTGGTAATATATTGAATTTGTTACTTACATTCTCTGCAAATGTCGGGTCATTCAATAAAATGTCATAATATTGTTGGAAAAATGGTTCCAATCGCGTCTGGACCGTTCGCATTTGATGGATGACTTCAGCAAGAATTCGGGTACATGTAGTTTGCCTAAATCAATATGCCTTATCAATACTAAACCCTTTAAAGTCTTTAATTTGATCACGTACCCGCCCGAAGCGCTGGGAGAGTTATTTTGTGGTGCAGCTTGTGAAGTTGGTGCGGTTTCGGGATCATTTGGAACGGTGGCACTGGCCTCAGCAGTTGCATTAAGATTCGGCGCTGATGCATTAGCAGTTGGACTTCCATTACTTGATGCTATACTTTCATTGCTGGCACTGTTCGCTGGCATGGCTGCATCTTCAGAATTAGCTTGTGCTTCGCCTTGGCTTGAGGAGGAGCCACCTTGTGGATTCGGTCCAGATCCATTCACGCGAAACATCGGCGGCAGTTGAACAACTGTAAAATTCGGGCTTCCAGTTTGACGTAGAGCTGCTGAGACAGCACTGTTCAGTGCCTCCACCAAATTCTGTGCTTGATTCTGTGGAATGTCGACGCGAGCATCTGCCGAAATACCGAATTCGACAACAGTCGACTCCATTGTAAATCGTCCACGAGTCAGTATGTCCAAAGGTGGATTATCCAGTCCCTATTATCAAGCGTACATACAACATGATGAACTTTCTATGAAACGAAATATTACCCTCTCCGGATTCTCCAAATACAAAGCAATATTGTTAGCACAATCCAACATATGACGAGCGACCGTAATACGATTCATACAAAACGACGAAGACGGATTGACTATAGGCTGAGGAACCTATTGAAACAGAAACAATATTTAGTATATTATTATGAAACGTATTTATATTTACGGCTCCATTTGCATTAACAGGAACTGTCATAGCACCAATTACCATTCCATCCAAAGCTCTGAAGAGAGGCGAGGGTCGAACACTCGGGTCCGGAGTGTCATTGTCTCTTCTCGCTCTGCTGCTGCCTGAATTATTGCCGGAACGTAGATTGGGCGGAGCACGCTCCACCACATGTACAACTTTTCCATTGACGTCTGGCGGAAATAAAAAAAAAATGATAATATATTCGATCAATATATGCAAGAAGGCATTTGAAAGGTTTACTACCATATTCTTTCAACTGCTTTTCGTCAGCTAGCACTCTACCGCAATATATGATTCTTTGTAGGTCTGCCGATATATTGGTTTTCTCGGCCACGATATCTTTGAATTGTTTCACACTTATCTGTAATAAAGATAATGATTCAGTATTAATGAATATACAGCGTAAATGACTTGAATTCCATAGATATATTAGCGGGGCAGAGATATACGCTTACATTCATGTCAAACAATTTGTGATAATTTTAATGAAAAATTGCAGAAATTATTTAAGGTATGCGTACTCAAAATACGCAAATTAATGAGTTGAAACAATTCCCTGTAAACAAAAACAGCATGAAGTGTATTGGAGTCTTAAGGTAGAACTATAATGCAATTAAGTGAGCTTTAAGTAGCTTAAGTGACAGTACGGTTGCATAGAAATCAAGCGGCATACCCATAATGTACTTATCTGCCGTTTCGTTAAGTTTCGTTCAATTCGGGCCACTTAAGTGGCCTACGACTGGGACCGTACATCAATTAAGTAAATTTGACAAGAGGTTTGCGTAACGACTAAAACCAATAGAAGGCACGTAAAATATTTGAATATGTTTTCGTGGATCGTTTGGTATTTTTGCAGGAGGTAGAAGTAATGATCGTTCGTATGCGGTATTGTAGACGCAATAATAGGTATGTGAAATATTTGAATATTTTAGGTCTGTTCGCGTACTTTCAGTCACAGAATTTTACTGAATTTTCCTGAATCATGTGGTGGGGGACATTCATGAGAAGTACAAAAACGCTCACATTGCATATCCTGAAAATTGACAAACAAAAGTGTAAGTTGTCGGTTTTCAGGAGAACAATAATGATTATAAAGTCATCCTAAGCGGTGATAAATTATCGTCACAAAAATATTCGTCCTTCATAATATTATAACATTAGGCCAAAAACCGTTTGACAGTTTTCAGTATTTTTAAGTAGCTCAGACCCTACTGAAAAAGTGGAAATTTTCCATTTTCAGTAAAATGGAGTTCAAAAACGGCTTCATTGCAATTAATTGCAATTAATCGTGGTACGCGAACATACCTTTCATTGTTAAACGGTTCATTGACAGTTTACAGTATAGGAAGTAGTAATTAGATGTCTCGAATATGATTCTGCGCGACATTGTAAACAGAATAACCGGTATCTAAAATATTTTTTCGTCGATCACATAAATGCTATTTTTACAGGAGGTAGAAATAATGAGTTTGAAACATAATTTCAAAGAGAAAACGCGTTGAACAACATACGAAATAATAAATTATATGGTAGTTTATTTACTTGTATCTTTAAATTACTTACTTTTAAAAATACAAGTACATAAACTACTTAAAATGCCGTCTCACAGCTTTTTTCATTCAAAGAATAACCACACACCATGCTTCAGCTGTCCACTATTGAATATTAAACTTCAGCAGTAAAGACCTTGTTGATTAAATATATTCCGGTCGCATACCAATATTGCTCAAAAAACATTTCTTTCGTACACTTATTTGAATATAAGCACAAATTAAGAGCCTGCACCAAGCCCATCTTTTAGATCTAATAATCTACAGCAAAGTTCTGAGGTTCAGCTCAGCTACAATTTTCTACGATTTCTTGCAACAGAGCTAGCAGGCTATGAAGACAACTATATTTCAATTGCAGCAAAAATCTGTTCGAATATATTGCGAAAACGCTCACATCAGTTCATCTCATATGCCTCCAAATTCAAATTCATATTCGCCACTCTGACGGCAGCTTCATGAACCTTCACTTAATTCTATTATGGGCAAATTAACCGATCGACTTCAATTGAGTGAATTTTCGTTCAGTTTCAGCGCTCACTTAAGTTCACTTAATTGCATTATAGTTCTACCTTTAGACTTTAAAGCTATCATAATCTATGTGAACTAGTGAACTTTCAATGAAAGTAGATTATCACTTGGGACAAAATTCTTCTATAAACCTTGTATCTACGTGACAACTACTGGCAGGTTTATAATCTGAATGGCAAAGATGAATCACGCATGAGTTACACAGTACTGCTCAGCGATGAATTCACATATGAATCACGCATGAATTACACAGTACTGCTCAGCGATGAATTCACATATGAATCACGCATGAATTGAATGATTGTAAATAGAAAAAACCAATTTTTCCTTTAAATGTGAAATATATAACATTTTTTTATTAACAAAGAACCATATTTCAAGGGCAATCGATGGCAAGAGGCTAGATTACTTCCACAATATCGATGTCTATGAAAAAATTGAAATAGATTTAGAGCAAAGACGAAAAATTGGCGTTTTTCAACATTTAAACCTGAAAATAGAATCTAAAGACTCCATCTCAACAGCGACGAGGTATGAATGAATCTGAATCAGGCGGCACCATTTATCGGTCCCAATAACAATTCACAGCAAAGGAGAAACAAGGGCTTTGCTGCACAGTCGATTGAACAGGGGGTATGACCGGGATCGCGTCTTTGAGCAGTTTGAATGAAAATGGGAAGTTTCACTAACACATGCCATCAGAACTGGCAGACTATGAGTTTGTACATAAGAAGGCATGCATTTTTGAGGCATTTGGCATTTTTATTTCTGGTATCAAAATAAGCATAATCCTATTGAGACACCTTCAATATGAATTTTTCGCAAATTGACCTGTTTGCGCATAATGACTAAACAATCCCACGCATCGTATTTATTACAACCATACACATTACAGCTGTGCACACTACCGCCAATACCAATAGTAAGGGTGCGTAGCTTACACCCGCTTTAGGAAATCTTAAGACCTTAGTCAAGGACAATGAAGTTGATATATGTACATATAAACCAACAAATTATAATTATGCGCCCAAAAGCCGATAAAACTGAAGTTTAAACTATTTCCCGGTTGCATCACCCGAAAAAGTAGTTAAAATGGCTTATATTCGTGCTATTTTCATTGTATTACCATTATTTTCTTGTCACCAGTAGTAGCAGTTATTCTTATGCTAATTTGTGCTATTGTGGAGTATATCTGGCGCACGCCTATAGAGGGCATCTTTCTATAGAGATGAATTGAACTGGTACGATTTGCGGTCTCAATGGATTTTTCAAAACAAAAAACATATTCGAATGGAATCTTACAGAGACATTGCGTAACGAAGGCGAAAGAGGACCAATATTCAAAAAATTATGCTGCCTAGGCAAGCGTAAAAGTGGAGAGTAAAAATATACATAAGCGCGAGCAAATGATACGTTAAGGGTAAATGAAGACCTGGTAGAACGTACCGGGTCCCGAACAGAAAACTGCGCTCTGGGGATATATGTAATAGAACCAGTAATCATTTTATATAGGAGACATTCGTCCAAATGCACTCTGCGTGAAAGGAGGGTAGGGAATTCGAGGATGGAAAGACGCATACTATACTCACAGTAGGGAATAAAACTTGACGAATAGTGAGCGATTAAATCTACGTTGGACAGACTCAACAGCATCACTTAAGAAACGATAATGAGAACACCAAATTTGACAACAATATTCGAGGATACTACGCACGAAGGAGATGTACAGGTGTACACACGAGGAAATATCAGTAAAAGATCTGAACGCTCTTAGAATGAAGCCGCACAAGCATGAGGCCTTGGAAGTGACACGCATAATGTGGACATGAAATTTTTATTTAGTGTCAAACACAACATTAAGGTCCCTGAAATTATCAATTGGATTGAGGAAGGAGCCAAAACGTGATGTGGGATAATTTACATGTGAAGGACATCTGGAAACATTTAGCAACATTAAGGGAAATACAATTGACAGAGCACCAGTTATCCAGAGAAGACAGGTCATCCTGCAGCTGGAAGCAGTCATCCACTGACTCAATCACCCTGAAAATTTTCAGATCGTCAGCATACAGCAGACACGGGGAGTTGAAGAGAGAAGGAAGATCATTTATAAAGAGGAGGAAAAGGAGAGGACCAAGAATCGACCCTTGCGGGACACCACCAATAGGATAAAAGGGAGAAGAAGAACAAGAATGAAACGTTACAAAACAAGCACGATCACAAAGTTATGAGGAAAATCAGCAACGGAGCTGACCCGAAATATTGAAACCATCGAGCTTTGAAAGGAGGATTTCGTGGTTCACGGAGTCAAAAGCCTTGGCAAAGTCTGTATATAATACATCCACTTGCTTTTTCTGGTCGATAGCGGAGGCAACAGTATTGGTGAACGAAAGAAGGTTGGAAACTGTTGACCTACCTGTGACGAAACCATGTTGCTCAGAAGCGAGAAGAGGTTCAATTAGATGATAAACCCTATTGTAAACAACTCTTTCGAGAAGCTTACTGAATATAGAAGGGATATAGGACGTTAATTGGAGACGCAGGATGAATTTCCGGTTTTAAGGATGGGATAAATATTTGCTGACTTCCAGAAAGAAGGAGACGTACAGGATGCAGGTTACTAAGATTAGTCGATCTTAGGATGCAGGTTACTAAGGTTAGTCGATCTTAGGATGCTTCCTGTTTGTGAAGAGATTTATTTTCTTTTAAATAGCATTGCATGAATAGAAAAGGGTCAAGTAAGAGATTTCTTACTCTAGAATGCCCAGGTATGTAAGGGTAGTAAGACGATATTAAATATAAAAAAATATAAAAACTAAAAAATAAAGATTTTTAATCGATTTTGTTTTAATAAAAATAAAAATAAAGACTTTTAATCGGTTTTATGTTTTATGTAGGAGAGTGTAGTGATTATATAGCATTAACTGTTAAAAAACCATTTTTCGAAAGTGTTTTTTATTGAATAGAGAGCTGTTGAGACCGTGATGGAAAAAATGAAATAATACATGTAAAATAGGTGGTCCAACAAATCATCTTTTTATAGGAAAAAAAACTTTATGAAAAAACTTGGGGAAACCTAATCCAAAGCAAAGCTGGACATATTCGTACGCAACATTTTATGATTAATATTCGTGGCTAATTTGTGAAATGCGCAATTAAGTTTTAACATGAAATATAACTTCCGTTTTGGCCGACCCAAACTTTTATGCTACGAGCCGTCACTGCATCTGACTCTTTCTCAACTGTAGCCTTGTCGCACACTATTCCGTCACGACACGACACGACATAGAAAAATGTCGTACGACAGTCGGTAGACCACCGCACACTATACCGAACCGACCGACACGTCAGTTTGTGAAAATTGCTCAGATAATGCATTATGTTTAATGCAATGGAAAATGTATATTGTTAAAAGTTAAAAAGAAGTAAAACTGAAATTAATTGTAATTCTTCCCATCTATTTTTCTTCCCAACTATTTTCTTTCCCATCGTTCATACAATTCTTTCTACAGGGTGGCGTTAAACTTTCTGCTTTTAGATACGCAAAATCAACCCGAATAAATTAATGGGAAAAAGCTATCTTTCAAAATTTTGAGACCCGCTTCCATTTTTCTTAAACCTACATAGCTTTAATTAATGCCTTAATATAGGTAAAGTAGAAATTTCATTGATGATACCAAAATAATGACTGTTGTTGTTTAAGAGTCGGTAAATACAGGTACCAAAATTTAAAGAGGATTAATATAACGACCTTTTGTTATAACCTGAATAGCTTTAGAATTCATCAACGGATCGAACCGATAATAATGGTAAATTGTCAACTTTATGTAAATGTTTCAGAAAGTGAATTTTATACTTTGTTGAAAACGAAACAGGGCATAATTCATACTAATTGTATATTGTTGCTTCAAGTGTGTTTAATGTTGTACAGGCAATACTAGGGACAGAAACTTTTGCGCCATCCAGTAGTTTCTGGCCATAATTTTACCTTATTCATTACCAAATTCTAAATTTTTTGTTGTAAATCAAACTGCTGAACGGCCACTATTCTGAAGTGTTCAGAAAATGCATTATGATTGATACAATGGAAAGTGATTAATGTGAAACATTTAAAAAAATTAAAATTTTCTCAGAAAATTCTTCTCATATATTTTCCTTCTTTTGTGATTTATCATAATTTTTTGAAATTATTTCGTACAGCTCTTTCTATTTTCTGGCCAAAAAATTTTACTTCATCCATTTCCAATTCGCAATTTTTTTTTTTAATATCAAACTGCCGAACGACAACTGATGCTTATCATAAAATCTATGGAGCTATATGAAACCCCGCATACTTAACCGACACGACACGCTACAACGACGTACATCATATGTCGGATTGGATTGAATTCGAACATCCCAAACGACAAAATTTTTTTGATGTCCTGTCGTGTCGTGACGTTTTGGTCAAGTGTGCGGGCGTTCATACAATTACATACAATTTAGAGCGTCCGCACACGGGTCGACATTCAATCGACTCGACTGCGACTCGACTGCGACTCGAACTCGAACTCCTTGCGATTTCCAATGTAAATGAATGGAGACCCGCACACGGGTCGACTTGTGCTCGACTCGGACTCGGTGCGACTGCGACTCGACTGCGACTCGTCTCGCTCGAAGTGTTTGGAACGGGAAAAGTCGAGCAAGACGCGTGATATTTTTTTTCGAAATATATGAAAGTGGTTTTTTTTGTAATGTATGCATTATTAATTATTTTAATTTATGCATTATTATGATTGGTTCTTTGAAAAATATTAGTGTTTGTGATAACGTATCACGTATGTATTTTTTTATATGTTTGCATAATGTAATGTTACATATTATAATGTTATATACATGGAATTTTCCTATATATATTTTAATTATGTTGGCCACAAAATAGTTGCACCTATATGCTCATAAAGGTTATTGATTTGTGATCATGGTTCCTTTCTTGTCTATAAATCAGCATAGATAAAGCAGAGCATAATTGATACGGGAAACTCGATCGTTTTGCGGAATAAGCCGCCGAAAGCAGAATCAAAGTGGAATTGGTTTTGCGAGATGATTAAAATTGAAAATTTTATAGAAAATGTTATTTTTACAAAATGGTTTTGAAAGTATGCACTGATTCTCATCAGACTCCAGCTTACAGTGCTTACTTGACTGATGTGACCACTTGCAGTTAGAAATCAGTAATTTTTATTTACGTTAGATGTGACAAATTTTAACATCTCTGCAAAACGCAAAACAATCGAGTTTGTGTGAGGTGGTGTCTGATGAGAATCAGTGTATACTTTCGAAACCACTTTGTCAAGTTCAATAAAATTTTCAATTTTAATCATCCCGCAAAAACAATTCCACTTTAGCACCTATATATTTATTCAAGCAACAGCGAAGTGTTTATAATATAGTTTCCTAACAAAGAAACAAGCTTGCAATTTTTCAGGATGAATTTCCACTTACTGGAGAGAGAAGCTTTTAGTGAACACTAGTTGTTGCTGCCAATGGCTAATGATTCGATTGGTATTGACATTCTTAGATGATATAGCACTGCCATCTGCGAGGGTAGGAATTTTGCACTCAGGGTGCGGAAGAGAGGCGTATAGCTATTGAATTTAGTTGGACCCTGGGACATGCTTGTCAGAATATTAATGGAAGTGTTTCATATCGGATTCAATAAAGGTCGGATCATTATTACTTGTAGTAATCCTTAGTGGGTGAATATAAGTTACACGTGACAAAGCGACATATACTAATAACATACAAGTATATAATATTATTGAAGATCTTTCAAGTAAAATTACTTTCAATAACCGACCAAGACGCACCAGATTTGCAAATCTGTTCAATGAATTCATTCATCACACTACTTATCATATAATGAGCCCATTAATAGGTGCTGTGGAATATTCAATTCTATAAGCAGCCACTACTCTTCGGGGGTTACCAAATCAAACTTCAAAAATAACTGGTCCAAAGCCCATTCCACATCCGAACCCGCTTAACTTCCATCGTTATTAGCCTAAATTTAATTAAAATAATGTAGAGTAACTGCTGCATAATTTGTGATGTATTGAAATATTTTTTACGGACAATTTTTATTTTATATTTATAATGATTAATTGTATTTTAGATTTATATTATGGTTTCTTGTTGTGTATGTTGCCTTTTTTCGTAAAATAAATATATAAATAAATAATATATACTATTGTTTGTTTGTCAAAACTTCGCGTAGAAAACGACCCGTTTCGAGTTCGAGTCGCAGTCGAGTCGATTGCATGTCGACCCGTGTGCGGATGCAATTGTCTACTTCGAGTGTGACGCCTATGACGCTTCGAGTTCGAGTCGTAGTCGAGTCGATTGAATGTCGACCCGTGTGCGGAGGCACTTATTCTCACAGATTTTTGTCGTGTCGTGTTGTGACGTGTCGTGTCGGAATAGTGTGCGATATGCTATGCTCCATTACTTTGGCGAATTCGAAAATGATTTCAATACTGTCAATCGCGTCAAACTCCAAACCATATCGATTCCAACGCTTCTTTAGTAAAAATAAAATCACAGTGCGCGAGCAACTTTTAGTAGTATATATCCTTTCTACAAAGAGAACATCTGACTCGAGTTTAACACTCGTTTTTGTTTTAGATTTGGCTAGTCTTACTTACTCTACGATAGCTAAACTTAAGCCGGCGCCAAACGATGCGGTGAACGTTTGATTCAAAATTTTACCTCAGTCAAATGTTGGACGATTGACATGGCAATAATTATCTATTAAAATTAAAATTGATACTTAATTAAAATATATAAGCAATAAAAATGCATACCTGTCAAAACACAACAAAAATCTGATTTAATTGTTGGAACGAATCGTGTAGCAGTTCACCAAATGTCTTCCAATCACACCTTCCAGTGACAAAAAACCCTTTCAAGCGGACAAAAAGACCGACAACAGACCGAACATTTTCCAGCGCCAAGGTTGGACGCTGGTAGCTGGCGCTTCGGCCACATGATGCGTCCAACCATCAAGTGTTCAACGTTGGAGGGTGTTGGTAGCATCTTTTGGCGCCGGCTTTAGCTCAATAAGCCTTGTCTTTCCAATAATATATGCAGTTTTACTTTTTGTGTACGGTGATTGTCTTTAAAGTTACTTTTATGGACTTGTGGACAAACGTGAACCAATTTTTGGGAGCATGTATTATTCTTTCACTCAAGCGTATTTAGTGACCACAAAGCTCAGGAGTTTACTGTAGGTCGTAATAACGACTTGGCTTATAAAAGATGACAAACATAACATTAATGCAATTATATCGAAATAGTCTTGGGAGGTAGGTAAAATATATAGATGATTTTGTTCAGAAACATTGTTAAATTTTTAAGTGAAGAATGAATGTTGTTTGGATGCTTGATAAAATCTTCGCAATTCTCCAATACATGTTTTTTAATCGTTTCTAGGTTATTTATTTCATCATGCACGTGGAGTTTGATGATTAATGTAGCATATGGATCTTAGGAATGAATAAGAGCTATTTCTTCTACTTAATAAATATTGCTGTATGGATTCCTCTCACTGAGCGTCTGCGAGGGTGAGCGGGAACCCCGGTGAATGCATGCAACTGTTCTTCTGATGGGCAGATCAAAGTTCCATTCAGGATAATAATGACAATGCTTCATACCAGCTGGAAGCTTAAGTAGAATTTAATATCAAAAAATTTGTTGCGTATATTCTAAAATAAGGAAAATAAGGATTTTTTTAGGATAGTATTATTATTCACAACCGTTTAGTGTCTATAATTAACTCTTTTGGGGGATCATGTCAACCTTCTTTGATATTTTAAGCATTCATACTATGCAATGCATATTAATGTTTTCTATTATGTTTTGAATGCCTCATATATTATTTAATTATCTTTAGTTTAGGTTGTTGTTAGCAGCGTATAGAATATAAGAGAAAAGTTCTTAATTATTTTGATTGGCTTTCAGGTAATCTCTCACTGGTACAATGAAAGCAGAGATATATTTGAACAAGACGCAACATAATTAATTTAAATAAAATGCCCAAAAAAATAAGAATATCAAAAATCAATTGTTTTCAAAAACTGCCGTACGTTTGATTGATCGGCACCCCTACAGTCGAAGGCCATCAAACTAGAGCGCCACGACAACGTTGAGCATTGCTACAGTCGTGTGTTATCAATTGAGAACATATTGATCAAACAGTTTCGAAATTATTTGCGACAGTTCCATATCAGCCTCCACCCAACCAACGAAACATATATGAAAAACCTTTAGCCCACTTACCTCATCGTCGACTGAAAACTCATACGTCTGCGAGTCGAGTGTCTTTACTTTCAGACTTATGACCATTTTCGCACACTAGTTGTCTACTCAGTACTGAAAAAACGGTAAAGTAGATAAAACACTAATTAGAAAACTTGTTATTACGACTGGGTACAACAATAATTTCACAAAACTATTTCAACACGCGAAAATTTTCCGTCAGAAAAATCAATTGACAAGAAAATACAATTTGTTCGAGAAAGAATTACAGTCACATAACCTCAATGTCAGTACAGACTGTCAGTGGTTGATTTTTCACGTCCAATTTTCGCAATGTAAAAATTTCGAATTTTCTTCAAACCAACGCACTTGTGTAGACTGCCTCACTGGTCCGATTTTTCAATGCCTACACAGTATGGTTTAAGGCGTCCAATACGGTTTTCAGAAACAGATTTTTTCACCTTTTCCGGATGCAACTGTGACTCTTCTTTATGGCGTCGGAATTGTCATAAAAGAAAGAATGAAGACGAATGTGCCCCACACAAATGAAACGCAACGAGCAAAGGGTGGTGGTACACTGCTTTACTGGACTGATTCACCGATTAGGTTCTAATCGTAATGTGCGGATTAGTTTCGTGTTCGAAAGCAATAAACTTTGTGGCGTCGGCACAGAATAGCAATTGGATTCACTACTAGCACATTTTTAGCGATTTAACGTGGTCATGTAGCTTTCAATTCGAAATTTTCATTCACTTTCACTGTCTGTACGCTCTGCACACACACGTCAGAATCCCAATCTTGCAATTGCGGCGAAATTTTGTGGATTCCTTCTTCCAATTTGACACTGGTCGCTTTGGTCACTGAACCCAAACTGAGGCAGCGAAGCGAGATTTGGATGTCAATGGGTCAAGTCTTCGATGAAAAACTTTGAGTTCTTGTACGTTGGCCAAGATTAATTTCGTTTTAAATCATTATCCAAGAATATAACGACTCAGAGGATGAAACGTTTTTGAAAGCATGATTTTTTCAACTATACTGATCAGATTTAATAGTTCCTGGCTGTAAGGGTGGCAGGGAATTTTTGTGGAACTTGTTACTGCAGCCAGTTGTTTCAACTGCTATGACTTATCAAAGAGTCAAACCATATGCTCCAAAAAGTGCAGAGTAAGAACGCTAGTAATCCAATAAGAATTCATGCCCTGATATGGCTGTTGTTTCACGTGCAATATCAGAATCATACTCTACTCTAAATACAAAAAGCACTATTTTCAATGTGGTCAGGAAGCATCAAAGAGATATAGAGCATCTTACACATGAATACACATTTTGCAAAATTTTGATACCATATCCGTTAAAATTAAAAAGAAAATTCGGCAGCACACAAACCAACGTAACTGGTCTAGTCTTAATTTTCCTTCAATATATTCGAAATATTTTCCAAACCTTTTCCGGTTGGATTGATAAGTGTAAATAAGTATTTAGAGTACTTATAGGCCGTTCACACTCGACTCTAAATCAAGTAGATTTAGAAGCTGTCAAAGTTAATCAGGTAAGCGTTCACACTACCCGAAGTGATTTAGAATGAGGAGATTTAGAGAGCGAACTGTCATTCGAATTTGTGTGTATAATTTTTTTTGCATGAAAGTTGTTCAAAATGGTGCAGAAACATGCAAGAGCATTTTCTTTTCATTTTGTACAACTCACATATTCCTTTTTTGTCCAATTTTTGCTATTTTTGAACGAAATTCGAATGAGATTTCGTTGAAATCTACTCTCCCTCTCACGGATGGAATTAAGCACGCTCTGAGAACAATTCAGCCCGGAAAAATTCACAATAGTACCTGATTTGTACTTGATTAACTCTAAATCTACTTGATTAACTCGGTCAGGCGCCGAAAAAAATGTATGGGTAATCAGGTAGATTTAAGTTGATTTAGCTCTAAAGCGATCAGCTGATCGAAATCGCCTGATTTAGAGCCTAGTGTGAACGGGCTATTAGCATGTGTCTATTTCTATCCTGTACCCAAACCGATGGGCACCAGCATTAATACTGACACTCAATTCAGGAGCCTTTCGCTGAATGAAACCCTTGACAAACCGTTGTCGTTAATGCGGATGACGCATCATTCAACCGATATGCTTCATATTAGGAAAATCCGTCGGGTAAACTGGACTTGATGCCCCACACCCGGGAAATCCTACCACCAGAGGGCGAAAAGGTGGTAGAAAGGCTGAAAAAATGAAGAAAAACAGACAAAATTATGCAAAAAAAGAAAAAAGAAGATAAAACATTTAAGAAAAAGAAAAAAAAGAAAGAAAAGAAGCCCCAAAAGCAAACGCACAACCACAAAAACACATGTAGGTCGTATTACTACATAAAAACAACGTTAGGAGTTTAGCTAATGTATTTAAATATTAAATCACGTTCACAGTCTTTATACATAAATGTTCATATACAGATATCGGGCTTTGTCGCGTCTGACTCGTTCGCTGGTCGCGGCAGAAGAGAGAGATCCTTGTTGTCAGGACGGCTGTCGATGCGGTTTAGTTGCTATATTTGCCGCAACGTGTGCAAGTGTCGCTGCACATCCCTACAGTGCTCCCCTTCAGCAACCTTTGATTTTTACTTTACATCGTAAATGTCAAAATCGAAGTGTTGATATGTTTTTTAGTCTGCGAATTGAACTCGTTTTTTCTTTCCAGGATATGTTCGAAGTGGAACCCTAAATCTCTGTATACTTGTTCCCAACGCTGGCTCGGGTGAAGCTGCTTCCGATGTTTCTTCGTCTTCACGAACCGTATACGCTGGTTTTAATCTCTCCGTTGAGATTGTTACGAATCTGTCGTTAAGTCGAATTTTGTACACTCGATCGCTTATTCGTTGGACGACTTCATGAGGACCCGTATATGGCTGCTGCAGAGGCTTTTTCACAGCATCCTCGCGCAAGAATACATGTGTACAAGATTGCAGATCCTTGAACACAAACATGCTATCGTCCCGATGGTGTTGAACTGGTGTTGCTTTTAATTTCTGCATATCTTTTCGGAATTTTTCGATGAATATTTGCGGGTCCGCTGGCATATCCTCGTTGGTGAAAAATTCCCCAGGTAGTCGGATTGTTGTGCCGTATACTAGTTCCGCAGGCGAACAATTTGAATCGCTTTTGATGGCAGTTCTCAGTCCAAGTAAAACTGTCGGTAATACCTCTGTCCAGCGCTGTGTTTCGTGGCACATTAATGCGGTTTTTAATGATCTATGCCATCGTTCGACCATTCCGTTGGCAGCAGGGTGATACGGTGAGGATCTTGTTCGCTTGCACCCGGTCAGCTGTGCAAGTGCACGAAACAGAGCAGATTCAAATTGAGAACCCTGATCCGTGGTGATTGTACGTGGTGCTCCGAATCTAGATATCCACGCGGTGTAAAACGTAGTAGCGATTGTGTCAGCTGTCATGTCGGCAATAGGAATTGCCTCGGGCCACCTGGTGAAACGGTCAACCATTGTCAATAAATATCTTTGACCGTTGGATATAGGTAATGGTCCCACAATGTCGATATGGACATGTTCGAATCGACCGCTTTGTTCGTCGAATTGCTGTGGCATATTTCGAACATGTCTGTGTATTTTCGCACGCTGACAATTGGTACAAGCTCTTACCCAACTGTTGATGTCTTTGTCCATGTTAGGCCAAAAGTATTTTCTTCGTATAGCTTTGCTTGTTGCCTTACCTCCAGGATGCGACGGCTGATGTGAAATATCGAAAACTTTCTTCCTGAGACATTTCGGAATGTATGGTCTTATAATTTCCGTTGATGTGTCACAGTACAGTGCTATATTTTTGTCTCCGATCCCGATTTGCTTGATGCTTGTCGATTTGTGCAGTAGGCTCTTCAACTCGTCGTCATTGATTTGAGCACTGGCGATGTCTTCTGGCTCTAGCTTAGTTGGCATTGAAATGGTTTCTATACGAGATAGTGCATCTGCAACTACATTTTCTTTGCCGGACACGTGCTGTATTTCCGTCGTAAACTCCGATATATATTGTAGTTGCCGACTTTGCCTCGGTGATGCCTTTTCCAATTTCTGGCGAAATGCGAACGTGATCGGCTTGTGGTCCGTATGAATGGTAAATTTTCGTCCTTCAACCATGTGACGGAAATGTTTTACTGCCATGTACATTGCTAACAGCTCTCGATCGTAAGTGCTGTAACGGCTTTGCGCTGGACTGAGCTTCTTCGAAAAGAAAGCTAGAGGCTGCCAATGTCCGTTGACATGTTGTTCCAAGACGGCTCCAGCGGCAGTTTCCGATACGTCGGTGGAAATTGCGAGAGTTGCATTATCCATTGGGTGAGCTAGCAATGTATCACGTACTACCATGCTTTTGCTGTTTTCGAACGCTTGCAATGCTTCCTTCGTCCAGATAATTGGCCTCTTATCGTTTTTTTTACTGTCCTTAAGTATTTCGTTTAATGGTGCCAAAGTGCGAGCTGCGTTCTTGAGAAACCTGCGATAAAAATTCACGACGCCCAAGTATCGCCTTAACTCGCGGATTGTTTTTGGTTTTTCGTACTTCCTAATGACATCGACTCTGCTGCTTACTGGCTGTATTCCATCCACGGTGATTGTGTGAGCGAGGTATTCTATTTCCTGTTTTCCAAACATGCATTTCGCAGGGTTGATTCGCATATTGAAATCCCGTAGTCGCTTGAAAATGATGTTGAGGTGTTTTTCATGTTCCTCCTCGGATGCAGAAGCCACTAAAATATCATCCAAATATGCGTGCGCGAAATCCAGTCCTCGTAAGATGGTGTCCAACAGTCTTTGAAACGTTTGGGCTGCATTTCGTAGACCAAACGTCATCACGGGAAATTCATATAATCCAAATGGCGTAGTGACAGCGGTCTTTTGGATATCGTTTTCGGCTACAGGAACTTGATGATATGCCTTCTCCAAATCAATGGTAGAAAATATTTTTCTCCCAGCCAGGTGTTGCGTGACATCATGTATGTGCGGTATCGGATAGCTATCTGGTAACGTGACAGCATTAAGCCTTCGATAATCACCGCATGGTCTCCAGCCTGATGTTTTCTTCTCTTTTAGTAAAAGAGGACTGGCCCATGGACTGCTTGACGGTCGGCATATACCACGTTCCAGCATGAATTCAAATTCAGCTTTGGCTGCTTTGTACTTGTCAGGAGCAAGCCGGCGTGGTCGTTCTGATATTGGAGGCCCTGTTGTTATTATGTGATGCTCGATACTGTGCAGTTTTGCTGTTGGCTCAAAAGATGTATTCACCAGTTCTGGATATTCTTTTAGTATCGCATGAAACCGATTGCAAGGATTGATCGCAGATATTGCTTGCAGAGATGTGTCACCTTTGTAGTTTCGAGCGATGGAGTACAGTTTCGTTGAAGTGTCGATAAGTCGCTTGTTTTTCAAATCGACAAGAAGGCTAAACTGTTTAAGAAAGTCTGCACCGAGAATAGCTCGTGGCACTTTTGCGACATAAAATTTCCATTGAAATCGTCGTCTTAATCCTAGGTCTATTGTTCGTACTTGTTGACCGTACGTTTCAATCGCAGTACCATTAGCAGCGTATAATTTGGTATCTGATGTTTGATTTCTTTTTAGAGCGGCGATAGGAATTACGGATACGTCCGCTCCTGTGTCAATTAAATATAAATGCCCACAGGTGCGATCACGTATTACGAGTCGATTGTCTTGTGCTTCGCCGCCTCCGATCTCGTCTACAGACGGCGAGCGTTCTAGTTTTCCGACTTTGAAAACGTACAAGGCGCTTGGCATTTCCTTGCCTTTGCACCAAATTTGCGGTGAAAATAGCATATGCTGTTCCGTGATGAGCTTCGCTTTCTTGATCGAGATCTTCTTGTTGTGTCTCTTTGTGCAAGCCGAGTTTCCAAGCTATCGACTTTAGCTATCAACATTGCCACTGCTCGTGCTAATTCCGCGTTATCTGTCGTGCTCACGCTACAAACGTTTGTCACAGGCTCACGCTCTCGGATGATCTTGTCCGCAATTTCAGTTTGTTGAGTGATACTGGTGTTAGCAACCACTGTGAGCACTTCACGCACTCGAATCGGTAATTTTTTTACCCAAAATACCTTGAGTGATTCTTCGCTGATTTGCTCGCCAGCCAATGCCTTCATGTGCCGCCATAATTGCGATGGTTTCATGTCGCCCAATTCTGCTTCTTGCAATGCCTGTTGCAGTCGATTTTCGGGCGAGTCTGAAAAACGCGTTATTAGAAGCGTTTTTAAGGCGGTATATCGCTCCGTGAGTGGAGGATTCTCGAGAAAATCTTCGATCTCCTTCATTATTGAAAGATCGAGCACGGACACGACTGTATGGTATTTCATACCATCCGAAGTGATTCGGTTAGCAGCAAATTGCGATTCTGCATTTAGAAACCACATTTTTGGCTGATTTCTCCAGAATATCGGCAATTTGACATTCGTAATTGATTCAATCGCTGCGGTATGCTGTGGTCGGCGCGGTATTGTCGGCGTAGCGAAATGTTTCTGCGCGTCGTCTTCGGCGTCAAGAAATGGCGATGCAGCTGCGGGCGTTTTCTGTTCCGCCATTTTTATTCACTACCACACTGAATTGTCACTGATGTAAGTGTTTCTTTCACGCACCTTGTTTATTTATAAACTGTTTTAATGTTCACGGGGTCACCAAATGTAGGTCGTATTACTACATAAAAACAACGTTAGGAGTTTAGCTAATGTATTTAAATATTAAATCACGTTCACAGTCTTTATACATAAATGTTCATATACAGATATCGGGCTTTGTCGCGTCTGACTCGTTCGCTGGTCGCGGCAGAAGAGAGAGATCCTTGTTGTCAGGACGGCTGTCGATGCGGTTTAGTTGCTATATTTGCCGCAACGTGTGCAAGTGTCGCTGCACATCCCTACACACAAACATATTAGCCCGACATCTATCGGCAAATTCATGTAACAGCTGTGTGGGGCATCAACTCCAGTTTTACCAATCCGTCTTCAGGCTTTCAAATATCCATTATTTGGTCATTGCGAACGAAAAAGTCAACCGTTTCAATTTTAATTTATTTTTTATTGCAAGGGCTTCGGCACAATTCAAAACTAAACTCGACTTGATGCATCTCATAGCCGTTAGACAATTTTGCCGACAGATGTGTCCTTGTTGTAAGGTGAACACATTGGCGGAATTTTTAAGGCTCAGTTTTTGATTTGTTTCTTTCATATTTATTTTCTTTGCTCGATATAATAAGTGAAAAATAATACGGTCAAGCTTTAAAACAATATATTCAATATATCGGAGGACGAAGAGGGGCATGTACTCCTGGCATCCGCCTACATGGCTCACGAAAGAGCCGCTGCACCGGAGAAGGTCGTAAAACTAACCGCGGAGAAACTCAAAAGGACTAAACTGCTGCTCGGGGGGACGGATGCCAACGCGCATCATACAGTATGGGGCAGCAAGGACATTAACCATAGAGGTGAGCCTCTACGCAGGTTTATAATCAATTATAATTTAGTCGTAGCCAATTGAGGAAATATTCGTACCTATAGGGGACCCCGTAGTGAAAACGTTCTAGATATAACTCTGCAGAATGGCTCAAACGAGCAGTTAATAGAGAATTGGAGGGTCCTTGAAAGTCCATCATTTTATGCCCACTTCTACATCAGTTACTGCTTAAGATTCAACGTAGCTCGCAATTACCGACTGTATCGCGATCCCAGAAATACTAACTGGGAAAACTTCGAACGGAAAGTGACTAATGGCCTAGACCCTTCTCCCAGGATTGCCAGTGTAGCAGTCTTGGAAGCTGCGGCTAAGACACTCAAGGGTAAACTCGTAAAAGCATTTGCACGGTCCAGTCCCCAAGTCCGTCCGAAGCGTAAACCCAAGCCACCCTGGTGGAACAGGGACCTGAGTTGTCGCAGAGGGCAAGTTCGTGAACAATTCAAGTTAGCCAAAGCAGCTGCCTGCAGGAAATGTTGGGACAAATACAAGGACGTCCTTAAGCTCTATTAATCAGAAATTAGGAAAGCCAAATGGAGCTCCGGGAAAGAGCTGTGCGGTAGAATCGAAATCACATCGGAAACAGTGAGACTTAGAAATCTGCTGACTAAACACCCTGTCATACCTAGCCTGGTATGTAAGCCGGATGTGGAGTGGACAAACAACAGCTCGGAAACGCTAAGGGCCCTCGTAGATACTCACTTCCCAGGCTGTCTGGATGACTCCACTCCCTTCATCGGTGAGCAGGCGTCTGATCTGCATGACATCAAAGGCATTGGCAAAGTTGTCATCAAGCCAAGGCTGGTCTGGGCAATTGACACCTTCAAGCCATTCAAGTCCCCAGGTCCGGATGGAGTTCTACCGGCCATACTTCAAAAGTCAGGCATGCTCACGGTTCCCTGGTTCATACAAATTTACAAAGGCTGTCTAGCGCTAGGCCACGTGCCTACAGCCTGGAAGACCGCTAAGGTTATATTTATACTCCTGCCAAGTAAAGTCAACCATTCGTACCCGAAGGACTACAGGCCAATTACCCTGACTTCCTTCCTCCTTAAAGTTTTCGAAAGATTACTAGATATCAAACAAAGACTTGGATCTCAAGCTCTATCGATAGCCCAAAACGCGTACATGAAAGGGAAATCCGTTGAAATAACTCTCCACAGGGTAGTCCTCGAAATAGAAAAGGCACTGCACTACAAAGAATATGGTTTGGGAGCTTTTCTAGATATTGAAGGCGCCTTCAATAATGTCCACGCAACAGCCATTATGGAGAGCCTCCACGCAACCAACACCCATCCCGCTATTTGTAGCTGGATAAGCAATATGCTTAAGCAAAGGCTCGTATGAGCGGAATGGGCGGGGTCACAAATCACTAGGAAGGTCCATAGAGGCACACCGCAAAGAGGAGTTGTATCCCCTTTCTTGTGGAATCTGGCTATAAATAAAAATTTGGGAAGGTTGGAAAGCAAGGGACTCACGGACAACCAAAACCACAGCGTAAGAACTTAGTTCCTAACCAGCGTATCAACTCCATATATGTATACGGACCAAAAATCCAGTGATCCGATCTGAGATTGTATTGTTGATCAGCCTGGAAATTGGAAGAAATCGTATCGAACAGAAAGAGACGCAAGATAAGATTCGACAACTAAACACTCAGACTAGATTTTCCGTTGCTCAAATGCGGCTCACTCTCGCAAAAATACCAACTCACTATCAGTTGCTTTGACAGAAAATGCATTGCGTAAATGGAGGCGCAATTTCAAGGTCAAAGTCGTTTTTCGGGAAAATGGAAGGAGTTGGTACGCTGGTTAGGAACTAACTTCTTACGCTGTGATTATAAGTTAGATCAAAGAATTTATAATCGAGTTTCAGTCTAAATTGGTTTAATTTGTCGGGTTGGGTACAAAATCTCGTATTACAATATACCGTTTACAAAATCCCGATTACAAAATCCCGCATTTCAAAATCCTGTATTACAAAATCCCGTATCCCGCGGCGCCGCGCCTGATTCTATATTATGCAAAACTACTCGATTTTTCATTCAGCTCTTTTTTTATTGCAGCTAAAGCGACGATAGCTAAAATGAATTGAGGGGAATCAGAGAAGAAAAATTTGGCAAGGTACCAAAAAATTAAAAAAATTATTTGAAAAAGGTCTGAAACAATCTATTATTTGAGAAGAATCGCGTACAATGTCTTTATGTTGAAATTTATTCTTAAATAAAAACTTAAATCACTGTGTTTTTGTTGTTTCATTATATGAATAGGTTTCATTGCACGAGATTTTGACTTTCGGGATTTTGAGTTTCGGGATTTTTAAGTACAGGATTTTGTATTTCGGGGCTTTGGAATACGGGAATTTAGAAACATACGGGATTTTGTTAATTCGGGATTTTGTGATTCGAGATTTTGATACGATCCCTAATTTGTCTTTCGGTATGCGATGAAAATTCGATACTGTAAAAAACGTTTGAGGTACGGATGAGAATAGTTTTGTGCTGCTACTGAGCATTTTAAATTGAAAAGATTTATTATTTATTTGATTTTTCCAAATGCATTGAGATCTAATATATTGATTGTGCTATTTCTTTTTATTTTAAGGAAGGAAAATCGTAAGAGGGGGAACACTGGGAAGGCACAAAGAATGTTTAAAGAGTTGGCTGCTAAACTGGTCTTTTATACCAAATCCGATAAAGGAAACGCCGTGGTCGTAATGGACAAAGACGAATATGACCTATTGGTTATGGGAAAACTCAACAACGGGGATTACCATGAGCTTAGGAAAGATCCCTTACCAGACTCTATCAAACGAGTTGAAAGAGTCTTGAAAGAGTGCAAAGGGACGATTGGAGAGGTGAACAAGCTGCGGGTCTCAAACGCGGCATTGCCAAGAATTAGGTGCTTTCCAAAGATACACAAGGAAGAAAGTGAGCTTAGGGAAATTGTCACCGCTACAAACGCTCCAACAAGGAGAATCGTAAAGTGGATTGTAGACGACTGTAGGACCTTAGGCAAGATTAGCGATAGAACGGTTAAAAATCGACACGAGGTAATAGAGCGGCTTGAAAGAATGGCAACAATAGGGGAAGATGAGCTAGTTGTATTATATGATGTAAAAGCTCTGTTCCCAAGCGTGCCGGTAAAACAAGCACTCACGTTCTTTGAGAATTGGCTATTAGAGAAGAATAGCTCACCAGAGAGGAGGAGGAGGGCTAAAGACTTTTTGAAACTTGCTTCGGTTTGCATGAATGAAAATTACTTTACTTTCAGGGGGAAATGCTTTAAAGCTATGAAAGGTGTTGCAATGGGAAATCCTTTATCCCCACTTATGAGTGAGATATTTATGGACAGACTGGAGAAGAAAAAAGGTTCGCTTTCTCGGGTTTGGCTGAGATACCTGTATGTAGGCGACATAATAGCTATCGTTAAAAAAGATGCTTTGGGAGAAGCTGAATCTAGCAAATAAGGACATCCAATTTTCGATGGAAGTCGAAAACAATGAGAAACTACCCTTCTTGGATTTAATGGTCATAAGAAGGTCTTTTTAGATTTAATATCTACCGAAAGCCCACACACACCCAGAGAACAACACCATCTAAGTCTGATCATTGACATTCCCCAAAAATGGTGCCCTTTAATTCAATGATTCACCGGCTATTGACAGTGCCCATGGATCAAAAAAGTTTTAATTCAGAAGTTAAATATATTAAAAATAAGGACAAAAAAAAATAGATTTGACGAGAAGGTAATCAGAAATCGTGTCAAAAAGAAAAAGGATAGAATACAGCGTGATCTTTACACAGGAAAAACAAAAAAGTTTCAATTATTTGTTCGTCAATATAAAAAAAAAGTTCGGGAACATCTTGAACGCTTTGATATTGTTGTGATCTATCGTTAAACACCTTTTGTGGGTTCGATATTCTTCACATTCGTGAAATAAAACAGTTTCTTTTAAAAACACTAATTACACTTTTATTCACACAAATATTTATAACACTAGATTCCGTACACTTTACTTGATCGCACTATTATAAATTCTTTATCAATTTAACACTTTTTCAATTTAATTATCGCACTATAATTACTCGCACTTTATCGCTTTTAATTAATCGCGCCCGGATACACTAGAACCGCTGTATCGCTTTTCAAAGTAACAGCCTTTCGCTGTCTTCGCTATCTACTGAATGATTGCCAGCTCCTCTCGCGGCGGTATTTATAGTCTTGTCGGGTGTCTCGGCAAAGTGTATAGAATGATAAGTGGGTGAACTCCTTCCATCTTCCAGAAAAAAACACTTCGACCTTGAAATTGCGCCTCCATTTACGCAATGCATTAGCTGTCAAAGCAACCTGAGAGTTTGCTGGTATTTTTTGCGAGAGTGAGTCGTATGTGAGCAACGAAAAATCTAGCCTGAGTATGTAGTTGTCGAATCTTATCTTGCACCTCTTTCTGTTCCATGTGATTTCTTCCAATTTTCCAGGCTGATCAACAATACAATCTCAGGCTAGTTCACTGGAAGTTTTGGACCGTATACATATACGGAGTCCGCACGCTGGTTAGGAACTAACTCTTTACGCTGTGGTCTCGGGTTCTCGAAGCCTCCTGATCTGGCTTCTGGAAAGCTATTGTGAACGTTCGTTACCGTTGCCATGTGAGATCACGGTTTGGGGCTCTGGAATGTTCCCTTTTAACTTTCTAGAGGACTCTGTCTGCGATTTGTTTACAAATTGCATGTACGAGGCACATGTATCAGACATATATTTCTCGCGGATTCTCAAACTGGTTTCTAGAGAATTAATTTACGTTTTGTTTTTCGTTGTTTTGAATTACATGTATGAAATACATGTATGAGATGTATTTTGAGTATTTCCTCGCCGTTTCTAGCCGTTTTTGGCGCCGCCACAACGAAACACGGCTCGTTTGGCGTGCACGCAACAATATAAAAGCATTTCTAACCAGAAAAGTTAAAAAAATTATGTACTAAATTATGTCACGTGAAAGATAAAAAGGATAAAAATGAAAAATGTGGAGTTAATAGAATTACCTGCCCAGAATGCGACAAAATATACATTGGCCAAACAAAACGGTTAGTTGGTGTTAGACTAAAGGAACCTAAGCGGGAACCAGCTTCAGCGAGGAAAAGGAATACAACATTAGTACGATCAGCAGTAGCGAAGCACATCTTGGAGGAGGATCACAACATAGCATGGGACAACGAGGAGGTGATAAAGGAGGTACAGCAAGTACGAAAACTGGATGCGTACGAAAGCCTGAACATATGGAAAATCCCAATGAATAGAAGACTAAACACAGACCAAGGAAACTGTGCATCACCATTGTTCAGGTTAATTTGAAAGTGAGGAGGAAAAATTAATTAATAAAGATAGTTAAATGTATTTAAGAAAAGTTATTAGTAGACAATTAGTTGGTAATTAGTATAAGTCAATACTTTAAAAGTAAGCTCTGTAAATAACATACCTAAGTAAGATTAAGATTAGACCGATAGACACTGAAGAAAAGGGCAGATTACCCTCGACATATCGATATTTGTCACAAAAATAAATATATCTAGGTTCAAAAGGAAAAAATCGTTAATTTTTATTAAAATAATTTTTTTTAAAAGCTACGGCAACATTGGTTCCTTTTTTCTTTTCCGCATGTGAACTAATCATTGGTGTGTTACTTTCACCTCTATCTGCTTCCACATAATTGTCAATTAAGTTCTGGTCTCTTCACATCGATCCATCTAACTAATAAAAAATTACCAGCCTTTTATAGAACAAGCATAAATCGAAACTTCCGTAGGCATAATGTCATCGATTTCGATGACAAACAATCAAATCTTCTCTGCATTAGTTGTACCATAGTGAATTAGATATAGTATCTCCGCTACCACGAAACCTCCCGCGACAATCGCCAAACGCTAATTTATGGACCAATTATTAATTAATATGAAATGCAAGTTGCAATTTCATAGATTGCCCGTTATTATTACTCTGACATGGTCCAGTGGTGGCATTATTTCCGCTTGCCCCGTGGCCATCCAAAAGTTGTGACAAATTCAATTGCATTCGCTATGAAGCCAATAATTCAATTGGCACGGCGCGACACGCTGCTCGATTAAAAGTGCAAAATGATAAAACGTTCCTAATCTCGGAGGTTGCATATTTTAGCAGCTAACTAATCGTACACAGCGCAGATTAACTCCGTTTAGAAAATGGAAAATCGAAATGCAAATTGCTCCCGTGATATTTTCAATTAGTGTCGACGTTCGACTGGGCGCTTTAAAAGCATCAATTATATGACTACATGAGCATTATTTCGTGAAACGAGCAATTCATGTGTATGACACAGAATTTGTATATGAGTTTATGATTTGGAATAATTGATGAGCTGGGTGGATGGCAAGGTCACACGCTACTGGTAATTTGCCAAATGATATGTTGAACGAGACCAGTGGGGCCAGATATTTGGGTGAAAATATAGCCAATTTCAAATTTTTATAGCCCAAAACAGCGAAAATTTAATTTTTTATTTGTAGCCCAAAAACCGCCACATTAAATAACTGTTTTTATAACTAAATCAATTCATTTAAGCTGATTAAATTATAATATTTATATCCGTCAAATTCATCCAAGTAACATAAAAGTCGTTTGAAACAGTTCAAATTTCCGTTACTTTATACAGATAAAATTTTATTCAACTATAACGCTGATGGTTTATAAAGGTTTTTTATTTAGAATATAGATAAAGAAGCAATGTAATTGAGGGAGACCCTAGAGTGCTCGCCTCGCTGTCAGCTCTGAATCTGATTTACTTCTGGTCGCGTTACTCCTTTTATATCCTCTGCCCCATGCAGTGTGGTGAAGATGGGTGGTTTGGTGAGTTCGAGGTGGTGAGTTTGTGGTTTGAATCCACGGTGTTGATCATGGGGGGTTTGAATATGTGGTGGTAGATAGTCGTGGTGCTATACAACGCATTTGAAAAGGGAAAGCAGGAATAATGTGAATAAATTACAGGAACTGTGTGAACATTTAAAAGAATCAGCGAAAGAAATAATTGTAGAGGTGCACTTATATTCTCAAGAATTTTTTTAAAATTTCCACACAAAAAATAAAAGCCTACAGAAAAAACATGCAAATTTGGGTGGCACAAAAATTCGATTAGTATAAGAAACAGTCTTAGTGGCTAGAATCGCTGAATGATTTATTTAAAATGAGTCTAATATTAATATTTTATCCGATTTCATACATTCAAAACTATGAACGCAAGTTTTGAAATCAATTATTTTTCCGGTTAGACAATCAGCTGTTAAAATTATGTTTAGACGTTTAAATACTATCAAAAGAAAACATATGTTGAACAATTTTACTTGCGGGCCTCAAACCACGTTTCGCGAAAAAATTGAAGTATGCTTTGAAATAAAATGAATAAAATTGTTGACAATGAAATGGATACGATGTATCATGTTTATATATATTTTATAAACACAGTGAAACCTTGGAATCGGACCACCTCAGCGTCGCAAATTAAATGGTCCCATTTCACACGTTGTCCGATTTTAAAGGTTTAAAAAAGAATGTTCAAGAAATTTTTCCTAATCTTTACTTTCCTCGAAGGCTATTATTATCATTTATTATTATCGCTTCTTGGCTTTTTATTACAAGAAAATAAAATACAAAATATAGGCTTTTCACGTGAATGTTTTACAAATGTTTAATTTTTTACAGAAACGCATGTTCAGTTTAAAGATTTAAAATAATGAAACATAGTAGAAATGTGCCTATAGGCGCTCGTAATATGTACCTGGTCCAATAGAACTTCGCAATCATTTAATGTTTGCAAAACTTTAAATATGTTCCTTTAAAGATCCTTAGCTTTAATGTTCCGTATTTTGTTGATTATGGAATTAGTATTCTACGATTTGAATTCAATATCGGAATTAACAAAATCTGATATGGCTTTTTCAGTTGAAACCCCTTCAAAAAATACATCTTCCCAATCTTTCGAGAGATACTCGTTTGAGGTCGTAAATTGATCGACTCCTGCCAAATTTTGAATGTCTGCTAGAGTATTTGTGTTTTAATCACTTTGAATTTGAGTTCTCATCACTTTGAATTTGAACTCTCATCACGATTCCGCTTTTGACCCTCAGATTTCGAGGCAACCAACATTTCCAAAAGCACTTTTGTAATTGTAACTGGAGACACTTTATTCCCAACAGATCGAAACCAGCAGATAGCTTCAAATATAGAAGTTAGTTTAATGGGTCCGTCAGTATTTTCCAGAGCAAACAATATAAGGTGCATCATATATGCGCGGTAATTTAGTTTTATGTTTGGTATAATCCCGTCATCTAAGGGCTGTAAATGAGAAGTGCAAATAGGTGGAAAAATCGCAGCTTGATGTCTTCCACATTATCACTACTATCGCATCTAGCTTTATCAAAAAGGATGGTGATGTTTCGATTTTGTGTTTGCATTTCAATATCAAGTGTGTGCATCCATTCTTGAAAAATAGCACCCGTCATCCAAGATTTTGTGCTAGCTCGCCAAGTTATGCCCAAACTCCGCTTAATGTCAATTATTCCGAACGATCTTGGTCTTTTGGTTTTTATTATGACCCTGAAATCTGTCTTTTCGCCACTTACACAGCACTGCAGTTGTCGCACATTGCTTTGAAGGTTTTCTATCTGTACATGTTTGCTATTTAAAGCATAGTGATTTTTATGGTGTTGCTTAGAAAAAAAAAACAATTCTGTCTCATCAAGATTATAGATATTTGAAGCATCAAAGCTATCACATAGTATTCTTAGCTGTAACTGAAATTCCTGAACTGTGTCTAAATAAACATCAGAATATTGTAACCCCATTTTAAATCCCAAAGCTCTCTTTTTGTAACGATTTGACGGGCTTTTGTGGGAAGCAGCTGGCCGGGTATTGGCAAATTTTTGGAACGTGCCTTACAGAACCATTGGTACAAAAATTTATCTATTTGGCAGTATGGTTAATTTATTTTCAACCGCTTTCTGCTAGTGTCTTCAAAATTTTGCAATGTCTGTTTAAGTTGGCTTTTATTTTTTAAATACGTTACACCTGACTTTTGAAGATTTTAAAGCTATCAGGATTTTTTTTTTAGCTGAGCAATTGTTTTTTTGGATGCTTGTATTACTTCTAACTTTTTGCGAACATTTAGTTCATTGTATTTTGCGTATTAGATTTTTAGCCTGAGCAAACATTGATTTATTTACATCATAATTATCAAATAAATTGCATTCATAGTTGCTAAAAAAGGCCAAATATTCAATAATGCTAAAAATTAATATGTTATTATTATCAGAATACCAATGAAATTGAGGCCATCTGTAACGTACCAAATTCTACACATTAAATGAATTTTCAGCAGAATGTCATGCAGAAATTATTCGAACAATTTTCCTTGATCTTGAATTGTTGAAAAATTCTGGAAAATTCAGTCTTGTACACTTTTTCATGCTGGTCTTTGACCGTCCTGAACAATTTGTTGTCCAGCTAATCTGGTTCACGGTCTTTGATACTCCTGAACAATTTTTTGTCCGGCTAATCTGGTTCACGGTCCGATTCTAGTAGTGTACGTTAAACATCGATAGTACTATCGATACTATCGATAGTTCAGAACTATCGAAAACATCGATCATTTTTTTTGTAATCGATAGTTTTTGAAAATTGAAAAAAATACGTAAGGTAACATTGCGATATCATCCCATCCACTGTGAGCATTTTACGTTTGCTTCGTTTTTCGCATTTAATAATATTTCCTTTTCTTGTTTTTATAAAGCAGCACAAACTAAAGATAATAGACCACTCCTATATTTTGTTAGTTTTATCACTTGTTATTTGTTGTAAAATGAAATAACATGAAGAATGAAAAAATGTAAAATTTAACTGCACATGAAAATCATGAGCGTAGAAAATTGAGACTGAGAGAGAAAAAACTCCAAATAGTGATTTTGTTAAGTGTAATATATGCCGCAATCAATACAAAACAAGTAAAAACACGAAAAATTTATCAAATGATTTAAAACGGAAACATAAATCATAGTGAAAATTATTTTCTGTTGAATCTATGGCAAAAACTCATGGTCCTAGTAACATCTTTGAGAGCAGTTCAACGAAATCTAGAAAAATCGTCAAAAATTATTTTGCAAGAGCGAAATTCTACGAAGATGATTTTGCCCGAAAAAATATTTAGATGAACTATAAGTTCGTATTGTTGTTTTGCACATAGTGCCTTTGCGGGAAGGAGAATATGATGGCTTTTGTGATTTCGTGGCTGATTTAAAACACACTTACTACCAAAATACTTCGAAGACGTTAAAACGCGGGTTCCAAATGCCATAAATGCAGTTCAAAATATTTCTTTAACTACTGATATGTGGACAAATCCAAAAAAAAAAGAAAGAATACTGGCAATCACATCTCATTTTTTTCATAGAGGTAAATTAATTCCTACATTATTAACGGAATTTAACATAAAAGGATTTCAGATTCGAAAATATTCACTGAATTTAAGCCACAGAGTTCTTGAGTATGTTGTTTTTGGAAGATAGGGAGTATTTATCTTGTTATTTCTTGTTTAGGCGAGAAATACTACTCTAAGCAAATGGAAAATTTGATCAAAAATAAATGCGATCTTCACTGATAATGCTGCTTGCAGGTTAATGCAAGCAAAACTTCTTCAATTTAATTATATTCCATGCCTCGCGCATACTTTAAATTTGACTGTGCCTGATATTGACGGGCCGTGATTTTCATTTGATCATGAAAAAGTGCAAATATATTGATACTTATTTTCAACCGAGCTCAGTTGTTTCAGATATACTGACAATTCCACAAAGCCAGCTATACAAACCTGAATTGAAGTTGATTCAGCAGTTCCGTTCAGGTTGGAATAACGCATACGCCAAGATCAAATGTTTCTATGAAATCAGGCAAGAATTGACTTTGGCATTAGCCGAATGTGAGAAGGCTCCTGAAACGTTACTCGCCGAAGATTTTTATATGTGGTGCCGAATATTATTCTGCTATTGGAACCATTTGATGTGGCTACGACCACAATATCTGGTGCAAATTACATTACTCTTTCTTATATAGCTCCGTTATTACGAGGGCTAATTCTACAGTTATCGAAAGTGGGAATGAACATAAAAACAAACCCTGCTGGAAAGAATATTTATAACACTTTATGCAAGTCAGTGCGGGAACGATTAATATCGTTGGAGAGAAAGGGCTCTTATAATGTTGGCCACCATTCTGGATCCAAGGTTCAAAAAATAAGTGTATACGATGGAAACATAGCTGCGCAATTTCTTCAAATAGAATATACTTCTTTTCTGATGACACTAAAGCCGGAGTCAACTCAGAGTACTTATGAATTTACGGTAATTGCATCTACAAGCAATTCAACTGTTGAAACTGGGGAAATTTACCAACGAAGGAAAAGTTGAAAGGAAAAAAATCCAAGGAGTTATTATTTCTACCTGTAGATCTATTCAAAGGCAAAGCTTATAGCTGCCCAAATAATGATGCAAAAATATATAGATACATATATATCAGAACCTGGAGAAATCTCCCATTGGAAACGGCATATGTCTCATCGACTACTGGTTTGATTCAAATACTGAGACAATGAAAATGTTTTCTCTATAGCATCCGTGTATACTTGTGCCTTCTGTTCCGAGTGACGATTTTTTTCTCGAAAACTGGTGTAATTCACAGTGATCGCAAAAACCGCTTAAAGTCTCAAAGCGTCTCAACGAATTGCTTTTCCTAAATCAAAATGCTCAGCATTTCGGAAATGAATAAAACTCTATGTTTCTGTGTTTCTCTATAATAGTAATTGAATTCTCAGCTATTTTTTAAAAAATCTATGAATCCTGGGTGTATATGATAATTTCGCAAAAACACATATACACCATCGATAGTCTATCGATAGCCTATCGATAGTTTTAAAAAAAACATCGATATTATCGAAACATCCAATTATCGATGTTTAACGTACACTAGATTCTAGAGGTTGGCAGATTACAGAGTGAATTTTATTCAAGAAATTGTATGTGCGGTGATGTTATAGTTCAATTGTTCAGTTGGTTCGATCATACAGTATCCTGATTAGTAAGTTTTACTGTATAGCCCAAATATAGTTTTTCATAAAAATAGATAGCCCAAAAACCGCCAACCCGCGAAGTGAAAAAACGTCCCGCGAATTCAAATTTTATATAGCCCAATTGGCGGGAAATAGCCCAATCTGGCCACAGTGCACGAGACCATCAATATTGCTCTGCTCATATGCATATCTACTACTCTCTCATTAGTTGAATTAACAGTAGAGTAGAATGATTGTTTTAGTGAAGCAGGGTTGTGACACGATCCGTATAGTCCTTTGAACAAATGTTGATATTCTCTCTCTTTCAAGACGCCAATCATGTTCTCTACAAAAATATATACCTTAGCATTCTCCAGAAAAAAAACTCATTTATTTAACTTCACTTTTCTGAATCTATAATTACAAGATAAATCTACGCTCTTTTCTCCACTTCCGTCCACCCGCTTAAGGAAATTATCAAAATTCACTTACTATGCAAATGATGACGATAATGATTGTCCAGTGTCACACGCTAACAAAGTACGGGCTCATTCGTCGGAGTACTCGAAAAAAAAATTGGAAAAAATGCAAGAAAATATTAATTTTCTGGAGTAGCTACAACACTCTCTTATGAAACAACATCGTATCGTTCCTAATTTATTCTCAACCGTTTACTGACCGATGTCCTTCGTTCATTTTGTTGCGGATATGTCGCTCGGAATGAACTCCTTACTCAGTTTCTAGAAATACTGCTGTTACAGTTTGCGTGCTCTAAGTGACCGGAAATTGTCCAGTTTTCCACTTTTACACAGACACGGTTGTATGGCAAAGTTTCGCCTGGATTTAATCACGTTCGAGATTTGTCGCGCGACACTAAGTTAGCCGATAGAGTACTTAATAGTGTGAATTTTTTTTTATCAGATTGAAAGTCTGGAAATTGGAATTTTCAGTTAAAATTTTACGGGATAAGGGAAATGATGTATAACAATATTAATGTTATAGGATTGAGTAAATTGTTTTGAATTTACTATTTAAACGAATATGCCTTATTGATCTCTGCATCATAGATATCAGTACGAAAATTGTAAAGATTGTGAGAATAGTGTAAGAAAATCTTAAGGCAACAGAGCACCTCCAAATTTTTGAAAAATCGATTTTTGGTTTTTGATTGAATATGTTAGAATGAAGCTTTGAAAACATGATTTTAATAATATAAAATTGAAATTCTAAAAAAAAATGTTTTGAGTGTATATAGCGAAGCGCCCCAAGATCATTTTTTCTATGATTTTCGTTGACTTCGCTATATCGCTACATCGACTTAACCCAAAGTGTAGACAAAGATAAGTGAGTCATCTCCTTTAAAAGGAGCAAAAAAAACAGTTAGCCTTTGCAAAAAAAAATAGCTGTGAAAAAAGTGTAGAATCTCCAAAAAAGGTCCGAAAAAAGTTCAACTGACACTAAAATTAATGAAAAATTTTGCCACATATTATGGCCTAGCTATACGACTAAATCCTGATTCAGTTGAAAATATGCGCAAGTAAATTTGGGCAGCATATTACCACAAAATTTCAACTTGTGAGAACCCTCAACACTGCTATTGCCCTGTTGGAGAAACGACTTGGTGTAACTGGCGCAAGGCGGAGGCAGCTGGTGATAATGCATTAAAAAATTTCAAGCATCCTCCACCTTTAGATGATGAGATACAAGAAATTTTGAAGCCTATTTATGATGATTTATCATCAAAAGATTTATTAAAGCGCTGCTTGGGCAATTTTACGCAGAATAATAACGAAAGATATAATTCTTGTGTTTGGAACTTGGCCCCCAAACATACTTTTTGTGGGAAAAAATATGGCTGCAAATATTTCTGCATGTACATTTAATGAAGGATTTATGGCTATCTTGAAAATAATGCAAGTAATGGGAGTTAAGATTGGCGAACGTGCGCTGGAACATGAAGAACATAAAGATGCTGCAAGAATCAACCAGGCGGAAAAACACTCGACTGAGGCATCTAAAGAGGCCAGAACTGCTCGAAGGGAGCAAAAATCTTTGGAAGAGGAGAAGCATGAGCAAGAAGAAGGTACATTGTATGGTCCAGGCATCGCGGATTAATTTTCGGTAAGATTTAGTGCAAAAAATATTGAATTTTAACTTTAAGCGCGATTTTCTCGAAACAACGTTTTTCAAGTTGGCGTGCATGATTAAGAAAACCAATATTATCCAATCGTTCTGAAATTTTAACACGTTAATCTGCACATGTTAATGCTCAGAATGAACTACGGATGAAAAAATCGGCACTAAATTTTTTTAGTTATAACCGATTTCTGGGGAAAAAAAGTGGGAGAAATAATAGCTAGCGTCTGGCAACATGTTGAATAAAATACATCGTACCAATTTCGCACAATAAAGTTTCAAAATCGAGAAAAAAAATCCCTTAAAAATTACTTGTTTACCCAATATAATATATTCTAAAAAAAAACAATTATGAAAAAATGTTGAATTCGTTGATTTTGGATTTTATTCGAAAAATCTGGAGCTGAAATCAGATGTGCGGGGTGGAGATGGTGTAGTTGTGCCAAGTTCTCAACTGCCCAGGGGCGGCAAGAAAGTCAAAACCGTTTTACCATTTTCAACCATTTTATGTTTGAAATGTTTCGACTAAATATGGAGTTGGCTGAAATTTAAAACAATAGTTGAAACGATATATAATAGTTGAAAGAATATTTTCCATCCTGGTCAATTTGTTGTCATGCTTTGAACAGGTGATTTTGTGGCCTCGGTCAAATACATTAATAACTAAGGCCACTAGGTTGGTACAAAAAGATTACTTATTCAAATCTACATATTTCAAACGCAAAATGTCATTCTATGTTATATTATACATTGGAATCCACTTTTCTGAAAGACAATCCGCTCATTATGTTAAGACTGTAAACGTGTAATGCAATTATCATTGTCACATGATGTATGGATCCTAGAATATCTTCGATTGAATATCTTACAAATAGGCTCAATTATTCGAAGACGGGGCTATTGTGTGACTTGTCGGCATTATTCTCAATTGAATCTGAGGCCTTACTAGACCTATTGATTTTCTGGATGCAATGCATTGCGACATGTAAACAATTCGTGATTTATGGGCATGTAATAGATCTGCAGTGTCTTCCCAGTAGGTCGACAGAAAGTGATGGAAATTGTATCGATTTCATAATGAAGCTATCGTCTAAGATGGAATTTTGTGCTGAATGCTTCAATTTCTGATGCCAGCTGCATAATCGTATGAATGTCATGGATAATTATGTCTAATTGAAACTGACAGCACACTTTTGATTTCACAGTGAATTGATACAATTAATTTGATGTATGGAAAAGCGTTTAGAGTTCAATATGAATACTAGTAGTGGTTTTAGAAGGTATGTATGTGGTTCAAATTCTAGACAGCTATCAAAACATGTCTGTCGAAGAACTTACAGCTGTCGAAACATACTTTTCGAGGAAAATGGCTGGCTTAGTATCATAGGATATACAGTGGCTCACAGCTTATTTGATACAGTGACAATTTAAAAATGCAAATCACTGTAACTTTGAAATAAAGAACCCTATCCAAAAAATTTAAACGTATTTGAATACAATGCAAACAAAAAATGTTCCAGCAATATTCCTCGGCGTCCGGTAAAAGAGAAATACCACTGGCGCAGAAAAATTGCAGCTCACAGCTTATTTGATACAGACACTTCAATGCGAATAAACTTCTATTTGTCGATTTCAGCAAGATCCTGTAAGCTGAAGTGCCAAAATGAGGCGAAATTGTAAAATGGGTCATCGCACCACAATTGAACAGCGCGAATTGGTATTAAATCACATAAAAAAAGGACAAGGCGTTCGAAAAATTGCTGAAAGTGTGAATTTGAGTGTCTCTACAGTGAAACACACAATTGAGCGCTTCGTACACGAAAATCGGGTAGAAATTAAGAGGAAAAATGCGCCAAACAATATTTTCACCGTATCCGACAAACGATACATTGTAAGGAAAGTGAAAGCAAATACAAAGATTTCCGCTCCAAAATTGGTTCATCGTGAATTAAAGAAGTCATGTAGTGCTGAAACCGTCCGGCGAGTGCTTCGCGACCATGATTTCAACGGGCGAGTAGCTCGTAGGAAGCCATTCATTTCCAAAAAAAATACAATAAGCCGATTTGCCTTTGCCAAAGAGCATATGGGAAAGCCATCCGCCTTCTGGAATACGGTTATGTTTGCGGACGAGTCCAAGTTAAACATTTTTGGCTCCAACAGAATGTCATATGTCTGGCGCAGGCCCGTAGCCAGAAATTTGGTTTGGGGGGGGGAGGGCCCAAAACATAGTTATAAATTTTTTTTTAGGAGGAGGGGGTGGAAATGGTGTATGGGTGTCTTGCATTGATATTTGTTATCAAAGTTGGACTCATTAGTGAAAAACTGCTTTGTTGTTATCAATATTGTCACTGTAATTTTAATTATCAGTCACGCACATACATATCAATTGTCAAACAAAAGCGTCAATCCAGTAGACAAAATTTAAAATTTTAACTTTCGCAATTTCTTTGCTGCCATAATCTCGAGAACTTCATTCGGATCGATACTTAAGTTCCCATGAATTGACAGTACTGCGAGTGCACTGAGTCTTTCATTGCCCGTTGAGTTACGCAAGTAAGTCTTGATTCTTTTCAGTGTCGAAAATGACCTTTCCACACTTGCCGTTGTGACCGGAAGAGTTGCCAAAACTGTTAAAAGATATTTGATTGTTGGAAATCTGCTCGTGTCACAAAAATCCAATACTTGTAAAACCCCGGCATCTTTCTCGAGTCCCGATAATTTCTCACACCACAATTTATACTCAGCTTTTACAGCGGATTCTGAAACTCGATCATCAAAGTATGGCGAAAGATTATGCAAGTCATCTACTTTGTCAATTGCAGCAAATTCAGGGAGAAGTATCTGTAAGCTTGATAAGATTCCCGCGTTCTCATTAAGAAATTCGTCTGACAAATTCTGAATCAAGGAATAAAAACAGCAGACCGAAAGTTCAACAGAGTCTGTTTGATAATTGGAACGAGTTGTTTGCTTCAACGTGAGTCTCGGAACTTTCAGCTCCATATCGAATGTGTCGTTTGCAAGTTTTTCAGCTGCTATGAAAATTTTGCTGAACGATACTTCTGCAGTTTTTCGTTCTTCTTGAAGCATATACACGATTTCGTGAGCATGCTCTACTGCTGATGCCAAATCACGTGACTTTTCTTGCAGTTGAACTGACAAAGGAAGCGTGAAGCTGAAAAGTCTGTTACAAACCAAGAGACTGACGAGAAACTCGCTTTTCTGAACTACTGCAAGTAAGCAGGCCGCAGTTTTCGAAATAGTCCAAGATTTTTCTGAAATTTCTTCTAATCCCATGTGGATGATTTGGAACAGTTCTACGAAAGATAGTATGCTGCTGTCATGTCGTTCGATGAATCTTGTTTCGCAAAGACGAATAAGCCTCTTCTTTTTGCTCTCTGGAGCATGTTCTTGGATGAGATCTTGAAGAATTTTCGTCGCATACGCGTGGTTTCTAAATAAGTTCACGACATCGTTCACAATCCCAAGACAATTCCGAACAGGTGGGACTGACATTGCATTTGACAATGCGAGGTTCAAACGATGGCTATAACAATGAACGTACATCATCAATGGGTACAGATTCTTCATTCTCGGCTGGACGCCACTGACATGACCAGTGCTCCATCGTAACCTTAACCAATGCATTTTTCCATTTTAAGGCTCAACTCTTTACAACGTTTCTGGAAAGCTTCAGATATTTTTTCAGAAGTCTGATTGTAAACCGGTACAAATCCTACAAAATTTTCACGAATAATCAGTTTTCGCAAGTCTTCGTCGAAGTCGAGGTATCTGAGACATACTGACATTTGTTCAATTCCTGATATATCCATGGTTTCATCCCCGAGCAAGGTGAAACATGGTGCATTATCAACTTTCTGAATAATTTTCCTGATGACAATGTCGGAACATATTTGAATTATTTCATTCTGAATATCTGGACTCATGTATTGGGCATTTTTCGAATGATTGATAACGTGTTTTTCCAAACTTACATCCCCGGAATCGATTCGAAATCGCAAAAGAGCTCGGAGTTTTCCATCATTCAGTTGTGGTTTTATCAACGACAAAGGTCCACTATCGTGATCGCCTCTCAAGGGTAATTCTTGCTCAGCACAAAAAAGAATTTTTTTTATTATTGGTATGATAGCTGCTCTATTTTCTTTTTTCTCTTTGGCTTGCTGCATATCCATTAGAGATATAATATCTGATCGTTTTCCTGAAGATACCTCAAGGAAATTTTTGGCATACTCGGCACAAGTCTTGTGGTATTCTTTGTTTGCATGCTTTCCAAAATCTTCCCTCGCATTTTTCCAATTTCTATAGCAGCTGGCGACAAGTTGTCCTGGAATTTCGTGGTTTCCTTTGCCAACTCCTTCATGAAAAAACAGCCAGCATGGTTTGCAGTACACACGCCATCTTCTCGTTGAGAATAAGCGAGGAAAGGAAAGTCTTTCATCCAAGTTTCTTGAAAACTTCTGTTGCACCCATGTTTTTTAGTAGTTGGATAAAGAAACCCTTTCGAGATTATCGGTGAAGTTAAAACGAGCTTTTTTGTGTAATCATCCACCATATTGCCAATGTCGAGTTTTGGATCGACAACATTTGTCTCTGGAGAAGCATGAGTAGACGTGTCAGACTGATCGGGAATTTGGGAATGCAGATTGTCGTCTGCAATAAATAAGGAAAATTTTCTAGGCATAAAAATGAAAAAAGTTTTTGGAGGGTAACATAAAATCATTTAGAATAGAATCTTTGCAAAAAATATACATATGAATGTTTTTTCAAATTTGGGTTTAGTAATAAAATCAAAATGTCTTCAAATCTTTCGTTTTTTATCGGTAATTTTTTATAATTATTCAAAAAATATTGCAATTCAGAAACTAGTCGTGACTGGTTGAAGCGTTTCAACCAATGAAATTGAAACTCCTTTTTCTAAGACAGATATACAAAATATTTCAGAATATTCTGGGTTAAATAATACAATAAGGCACGACACAATACTTATAATTCAGTTATTTCTTGTGCTTTTTATGTGTTTTTTTGACTCTACGCGTATTTTGCAATATTTTGAAATTTGGATACAGACTAGTGACGTCATAAGCATGAACGCACGTTTTAGGGGTATTCAAAAAGTAATTTTATTCGAATTTGTTATTCTAGTGTCACGACTATTTTCTGAGTAAGCAAAATTTTTCACAATGTTTTTTTGCACCTAGATAACATTACTTAGCTATTTTCGTGGTCGTTTGTATTTTCGTATATTTTTGAAAAATATTTTAAAATATTCTTTAAGATTATTTTTAGAATATTTCTTATATCATTGACTTTATAGGATACTATTTGGACTTGAAGATATTCTAGGAATATTTTTAGGAATATTCCTGGGACATCCTAGGGATAATAAATGTCCATAAGGTTAATATACAAATCATTCATCAATCTATGCTTTATGTTACTTACCAGAAACTTTTGACGTAGAAGTTGCGTCGGATATTAGTTCATTTGAAACGTTCGTTGTAAATCATCGTCATCTGTAATATTTCGATTGAAATTATAATTTTGAATATGATAGCTGAGTTGAATGACATTTTTTAGTATTAAAAAATTGTTTTAGAATTCGTGATGATGTAGATATACATTAGTTATCATTTAATTGTTACTATAACGATTTACTTACTAGAAACTTGAGTAGTTGTAGGAGTTTAATCAGATATTGGTTCATCCAATACGTTACGCTGTGAATCATCGTCATCTGTAATATTTAAATGACAATTAAAATTGTTTATATTACCGTCTAGAAAACAGTGTCACCGATGTGATAATGAGGAAAAACTCAAACAAAAATGTTATAGTTTTTTTAGGTGTTATTTAAATCTATTTGAATTAATATGAAATTCGCGAAAATCTTTATATCAGAAAAATGTTTGTCAAGTAGAGAGAGAACGACTAGTTTTATCAAGCTGTACACATATTTATTTGTAACACTTAAAAAACTACGAAAAAAATAATCAGTGTTGATGTTTGAGGTTATGCAAACTCTTTCATAGCTCCGGCTATTAGTAAGGTCAAAATGCACACTACTTACCTTTCAATTCATTCTTTTTTGATTTCTTGCGAAATCCAACAATACTTGGTTGGCCTTGTGCACGTTTCATGTCAATTTCGATTCTCGTAAACAATAGTGTTGAAAAGGGGTTAATTTACGCCTGTAACAGTTGCTTATCGAAACTGCAACTGAGTGTGAGTTCGTGACGTGTGTATTGGGTGATAGTCGAAACGAGATATCTGATATAGCGCTTTCGAGTGGAAGATTTTTTTCTGATCCAGATCGATATATCTCGAATTGGATCATGAAAAATTGCGCGGAACATTTCAAACACCCGGGCCCGTCGGGCCCTACGGCTGGCTACGGCCCTGGTCTGGCGCCAGGCAAACACTGAGCTTAACAAGGAGAACCTCAAAGCTACTGTGAAGCATGGTGGTGGTAATGTGATAGTTTGGGCCTGCAAGTCCGCAGCCGGAGTCAGAAATTTAAAGTTTATTGAGGAAACAATGGACCAAACAAAGTACCTTGATGTACTCAAAAACAATTTGCTGCAAAGCACTGAAAAACTGGGTGTAAGCAACCAATTTCGGTTGTACCAAGACAATGATCCAAAGCACAAGTCGGGAATTGTGCAGTCCTGCCCAATTTGGGAGTGCTCTCATTTGATGTCTTCGCCGGCACAGTCAACAGATATGAACGTCATTGAGAATCTGTGGACTTTTTTGGATAACAACATTAGAAAACACAAGATTTCTAATAAACAAGACCTGAAGAAAGCACTGCTAGAGGAATGGCAAAAAATTACTCCTGACGTCACAAAAAAACTCGTTGACTCAATGCCGAATAGGCTCCAGGCTCTGCTTAAGGCTAAGGGCTATCATACGAAGTATTGAAATAAACTGGAAACCTCATAATGCACAACAATTTTAATGTTTAATCAAACTGTATCAAATAAGCTGTGACATGAAATTTGTTATAAGTTTTTTGTTTTTTAAGATGTAATACAGCAACTTTGTAACAAATATATACTTGTTTAATAAACCACAAACATTTTTCTTCAAAATGGCGTTCAAATTTTTTTGATATTGTTATTATGTTTTCAGTTATTGCAACTTAATTTTTTAAAGAAGCACTGTATCAAATAATCTGTGAGCCACTGTATGTACTGCTAGCAAAAAATGTACTGCTTGTTGGATTGGTTTGATCTCGATGATCAGCATGGTAGCTAAAATTGAATGAATATGAATGAATGAATGTGAACATTCACAATGAATGTGAACAAAACAAAGTTAATAAATAAAATAAACAAAAAATGAATGGTTTTACTAAAACAATTCCACAAAAATGCTGTGCATAACCAAATCAATATGGCTCACCAATATGTCAGTATTAATTATTATCTGATTATCCTATAAAACATTAAGCGTGTCCACTCTATAAAATTGATCCGTTACCTGGAAAATCAAGCGCTCTCATTTTCCGAGGAACTTGAAGTACTACCAATTAAAAGCACATTTAAACCGATATCATTGCATTATCCAATTGTCATACCTCTTCAACAGGCAGCCAATAATTCCATAATAAATGAATTATGTCAAGATAAAACTTTACTCAGAACTCTACACTGCCAGCCATTTCGACCGGCGACAAGCCACGCTCGCCACCTGCTTCGAATTCACTTATTACCCTCTATATCATTACTTCCATTATCATTACACAACAATCGAAAATAAATCCGAAAATTATCTGTTCTTTCCGGTAAGTAGCCAATAAATATTGATGTAGGCCAAATAGAGGTACTCAGACATTCCGTCGTTAAACTGCTGGCTGAATGGGAAACTCGACCGATGAATGGTCTGCACAACAATAGGACACAATATGAGTATGATGACGGAGCAATGTCGGGATGAAGATATGAAAGGTTTTTTGGTTTCCGCTTTTATTCCTGTTAGTCCTGTGTGCTTTTCGATTGAAACGGTGCTTTGGTTGTGGTAGCTGCTGTTATATTGACGGTCGGCCCGTTTACACGAAAAGTATTTTCTTGTTTGGAGATGACGATGGCGACAAAAAAGAAGTCAGGACTGGTATCAGGAAAGAATCCGACGATGGCCATTGTCCTTGGTCTCGGCGAACATATTGATGAAAAATGCCACGGAAATGGCTTTATTGGCGGCAAGGAACATTCATACGTTAAGTATGGTTTACAAGGGCAGTTGGCTTCACGGATAAGTGGTCGGCTGAATACGAAGGGGAACAAGTGCTGCGGATTTTCGATATGGAATTATACGATTGAGTGAAGGGAGGAAAAATGTGGGGGAAATATAGATATTATTTACTTCTGAACAAGAATGATGTTGTTGTATTAAAGTTTTTGGCGTGAATTTAAAGTTGAGTGTTTTTTTATAAGAGTGACTGTAAATGTTTTTTTGACTAGTATAGGATATTTTAAAGAGGAGCAACTTTAAGGCTAGTACTATTGCAGTGTAGAACGTGTAATACTGGCTGAAATTATTTTCAATTACATACAATAATATGTTTGTACTAATGAAATCGAAGTATTTGATCAGCATCAAAATTGGTTTTTAGTAAAATGTTTAATATCGACAAAATTCTAAAGACTAATATGATTGTAATTTTTCTTTGCTTTAGAAAGCAACAACTCTTGTAAATAATTAAGTTGAGTTACAGATAAATAAGTCAACAATAAAATTATAAACCAAAACAAATATATATAAATAAATATTTTAACGAAATAATTATTTGTGTAGTAAATAATTGACATCATTCAGGTTCATAGCTCGATCCCACAAGCTATTTATTTGTCCTGCAAAACGGTGACAGATATGACTAAACGGTCAAACGGTGACTACAATAATCTAGGCCCATCTTACAATTTGAGAGAGTAAATGCTGATACTACCATAAAATTTAACATTAGTTACGCTAGTTTGTTTTCAATAAACTAGGAGTAATAGCAATAAGCTTATGTAGTAAATTGATTTCAAATTTTGGTATTTCGTTGCAACTTAAGATAGGTTTTTTTCCTCAAAAATAACAAACAACACAGATACGTATTCCTAAAATAATACATATTCCTAAAATAATATTCCTAAAATAATAGTCCCTAAAATTAATAATTTTCATCCAAAAATATATTATTAAAAATTTTCAGATCTATACTGTCTGAGTCCAGAAGCTTGCTAATTGATCCTGTATAGTGAATAAGAATATGATTTGGACCGCGATTGGATCGTGCTAACATTTACTGCGAAGAAGTTTTTAAATCAAACCAAGGGAATCGATATTCATTGTCTTTGGAGTTTTCCACTTGAACATTTGATGTAGAAAGATTGAAAATGGCACATAATTTCAGGATACTAAATAAAGTATGTGACACTCTTTTCTTTCAATTTCCCATCGTTTATTTCATTTAATGTTTTCAGCTATTTGGTTTGGTGGCTTCACAACCACTTTATAATGACACAAAATTTCATAATAAAAACCTCTAGTGCATAGGATCAGTTAGGAAGTTTGATTTTGGATGCAAAACAGGGGTTATAAGCAAATTTTGTTTGTAATTTAATATGGTTAAATGCTTACTTGGCCGAATTTCGCACTCACGATCGGATCATCACGTCGGGTACTCTTCAGAACTAAAGTGGCCAAATCGTCACCATCACCAAAAGTGGGCCAGACGAGCTCTATTTTGAAGCCAACCTGTCCATTAGATTTCGGTTTTGTCCGATGATTGAATTGAAAGTTTCCAGGGTGGAAACATGTGACAATCTGGGGGTGGTATATCTTAGTGCAAAAATGGCTAGAATAACTAGCCCATCACAAAATTTTACGACAGTTTTTTCAAAGTAAGATTAACCTACTCTGTTTCTTTTTGATCCGATGTCTGCATTGAAAATTAAAGGGGTGGAAAAATTTCAGTACTTGTCAATTTCCAAATTTCAGGAGTTGTAACATTTGCTACTCATTTCCCTTATAAAATGTTTTTCATATAACAATTTGATGGTAGCATGTCTTCGTGCAAAATTGACTAAAATTCTCGCATATCCTTTGCTGGCGCTACAACGATGCGATTTGTGTCGGAATCTATGGAAACAGAAAGATTTTTTGGAGTTTCCACCAGAATAAATAAACAGAATTTGAGCATTTGTTCCTTATTTATAAAAAAGAATGCAGGGTCTCGATGTTTTGAAAGATTACTGTTTATGTCCCTGCTGTAGCTGCAGGGTCGGTCGCACATTCATGATAAATCATACAGAGCCACATCTAGTAAACATTAATATGTCCAGAAAAAACCGTGATCAGTTGATGTTTGTGTGCGAACTTACTGGAGTTTTAAATGTTTAAAATATACTTTGTCTACCTTTAGGCACTTCTCGGATACATGGGGTTACAAATTGCAAAACTTTTATGACATTTAAGTTTGAAACATGTTCGAATTTAATTTTGATGTGTTGATTTTTTCGAATGTCATTTCTTCATAGAGAAACAAGAGTACCTAATATATCACTAAAATACCTTTCAAAACAAAAGGTGACTAATTTTTGGTGAAATTTCCGCCTATTGCACATACACATGAACGCATTCTGAAATTTTTAAAACAAACAAAAATCAAATTTATGGGAAAACTTTTGAAAATTCTTTTTCTGACGTTTTGCTGAAGAAGCAAAACAGTGAGTTGAATATGCAGAAGTGCGCCTCTATAGAAACTTAAAAAAAGGAATTCACCATGTAATATAGTCCTCCACGCCATGGACTACTACTACAGTACTATAGCAGATGGCGTGGAGGGTTATAGTACATGACGTGGAGGACTACAGTATATGGCGTGGAGGACTTTAGTACATGGCGTGGAGGGCTATAAGCATAGCGTCTGCTCGTATGTACTTTTCGCCATGTACTATGGCGTGTGGCGCTATATTTCATCACAGTCCCGAAATTGACTATGTACACTGAAAAATTCCACATAGCGCCCAGAGCCATGTAACATAGCGCATTATTTATGGCCCCATACGCCATGTACATAGTACTCTGAGCCATGCAATATGGCTCCCAGCGCCATAATGTCAGAATCTACATAGCGCGTGGTCCCATGTTACATGGCGCAGCATTTATGGTGCCACACGCTATGTACATAGTACCGTGAGCCATGCAGTATAGCTCCCAGCGCCATAATTACATGGCGTAGAAATTATGGCCCCACACGCCATATTACATAGTGCCATGAGCCATCTAATATGGCTCATGGCACTACAATTATAACTCGCAGCCATGCTGTGTGAGGAGATGTATAAATATCAGCAAGCTTCTTGAATATAGAAGAGGATATGATCTTTGATGTCATTAATCCCTCGGGAATTTCTTTGATAGAATTCCATACCTAACATCAAGTGCTCTACCTCCAGATGCTCCGAACTGAGAAGATTCGTTGCCTTTTGTTGGATGCAAACTGGATCATCTTCAGATGCACTGAAAAAACACATAGCGCCAGACGCCATAATTAATAGACTTCTGGCGCCATGTACATAGTCGATTTCGGTCGATTTGTGATAAAATATAGCGCCACACGCCATAATACATAGGAGCAGACGCTATGCTTATAGCCCTCCACGACATGTACTATAGTCCTCCACGCCATACAGTATAGTCCTCCACGTCATACAGTATAGTCCTCCACGCCATGCACTATAGTTCACCACGCCATGTGCTATAGTTCTCCACGCCATGTAATATAGTCCGCCACGCCATGTAATATAGTCCGCCACGCCATGTACATGGCGTGGAGGACAATAGTACATGGTGTGTAGGCCTATGTACTTTTCGCCATGTATTATGGCGTGTGGCGCTATATTTTATCACAATCCCTTAATCGACTATGTACATGGCGCCAGAAGTCTATAAATTATGGCGTCTGGCGCCATATGTTTTCTCAGTGTTTATACATCGGAATCGGTATGACCGCTTCAGATGAAAATATATTGTGCAGAGTCGCCAGTTTTCTCACGAACAGCTCGGCAATTGCCGTAATTACCAATCAGCGATGTGTATCAATTGTCGAAATATCTTTGCAATATCTAACCTTCACCTGTTAAATTTCGAACGGCTGGCCATGGCCTTGTTCATAATATACCGGAATCAACAATAACTTCGAACACAGCTACAACGACTACTACTACCAGTGGCAAGAAACCGAAAAAGAAGAAACCGCCGAAAGACAAGAAGCTCCGCCCGAAACCAGGTGAAATCCGCGAAACGAAAGCTCTAGACAGGTCAACGCTCTTTTGCTGCCCTGAATGTCAAATGGCTTACCCGGATCGAAGTCTAATCGAGCAGCACGTTATTTCACATGCTGTTGAGCGAAGATTTGATTGCGATATATGTAATGCAGCATTGAAACGAAAGGATCACTTGACCCGACACCAACTGTCTCACATTTCAGATAGGCCACACATATGTAATACCTGCATGAAGTCCTTCAAGCGCAGTAGCAACTGGCTAATCAACTATGACGATATTCAGAGCTCATCTGGCTCGTACATCAACCTCAATAAGCTTAGGCAATTAGATCCCGATCCATGATAATCATTCGCAAATTGTATAACCTACTAGATCCTAAAAGCAAATCTGATGAAATATTTAGTCAAATGCAAGTGTATACCCATTCAAATCGACAAAGATACATATCTAAAAGGATTCACTCCGTCGAAACTGAATGAAAACGATTCGATTTGGTGCCATGGAACATGTGATGTGGAATATGCAAAAGCTCCAAATTCATCCGAAACTTCAAAACCTCAATTCATCCGAATTGGTATGACAACTGAAGCCATATTACATGGCTCATGGTACTATGTAATATAGCGTGTGGGGCCATAATTTCTGCGCCATGTAATTGTAGCGCTGGGAGCCATACTGCATAGCTCAGGGTACTATGTACATAGCGTATGGGACCATAAATAATTTGCTTTGTTACATAGCTCTGGGCTCCATGTGGATTTTTTTCAGTGTGGCTGACAAAAGCTGTTTGACCTGAATCAGAAAGAGAAAGGCTTCAGTTAGATGGGTCTGGTGCTTAGAAAATTTTCTGGAAACTCTCTGCGAATAAATCGCAGATATCTTAAGGAGAAGAAGAGATGATATTATTATGGGAAATTGACGATGGCTAACCGGTGATTTGCCACTTCATATTTACAAAATCAAAGAATATTTGCGGGTCGCGGATTATACTTTCACCTGTTTTCTTAATGTAATTGGCATAAGAGACTTTATCAAGAATTGCTTAGTTACTTCATTTATCATCGATATTTTCCTTTACTTGCTTGTAAAATTTGCTCCTACGATTTCGCTTATGCCTAAGATCCCTGTCAAGCCGTGGTTTTATGAACCACGGCTTTTTCTTAGCCTTAAGTACATATCTTTCAACGGCGCCAAATATTTTATTGTAAAAAATGAAAATGGCTTCCTCAAGACCTAATGTTGAAAGAGTATGCTCTCAACCTATAGAGTCAAGAACATGGTGAATTGTTTCATTGTCAATATTGTGAAAGTCATATATAATTGAATTATTGTACGTTTTTAAGTAAATAGAAACAGGAGTGGAAGGTTCAGCTGATAGTGCAGTATGGCGTAAACTGTTGGAAAAAAGATGCTCTGCGTCATTATTTGGACTTACCATCATTTTGTCATTAGCGTTTGTAGAAAGAAGATCCAATTAATTACCGTGAGTAGGATAGATTTGCTGCAAATCGTTGCCATAAAAAGTAGTCGCAAGGTTGAAGTCGTTGGATTCTGAAAGGTTTACAGGGAGAAGAAAAACGTCGTTTTCATCGGGAATCTCCTGGGAATATTATTTGTCTTTTTCATTTCTAAACTTTGTGATGGCAGATTTTAATTCACATAAATTTTTGGAAACCGTTTCGTCCGATCTGGGTGGGATATGGACTAAACTAATATAAACGATAATTTTATTAAAAAAAAACGCGAATAGCTATGTGTTGGAACAATCCATTGTGGAGGATGTGAATAATTTCTCTTGAAAGTGTGTTACTTAACCGCCAGTAAAACCGCACCTGCTTGCGATTGACCTTTGGAAAAATAGTCACGATCGCTTTTAGAAATTGTTCAACTACTATCTAGGATCTCTTCTTACTTATGGGAGGCCAAGTTTCAATGAAGGCGAGTAAATTAAAGTGGCAGGATTTGGCGTCAAGACATAATTTATTTAATTTGGCTCTCGTACCACCACAATTGTGATAAAAGAGTCTGAAGTTTATTTAGTTTAAGGCTGTGTTTTGAGAAAATTCCAGAGCTAAAACAGAAATTATCACATAGTCTTCAGCTAATTGTCTTCATACAGTTGATAAGTAATACTTCAAAAACCAATTCAATTAAACCCTCACTTATTTTTTACTTTTCTTTTAGTTTTTAACGATTATATGATTTAACAGGTTTTTCCTAACTTAATTATTATTGATACAAAATATTGTGTTCTAATCAGGGCACTAAATACATGTACTTTCCTCTTGAATATTGTAATTTTTTAAAATTTCGTTTCATTTTTTTTTAGTTTCCCTGTGAGAATGTTTCCATATTTTCACCTGAAGTGATTTAACTTCTCAATTATTCCCATAAAAATCACCCAAGTACAAACAGACTAATCATCTGAACCTACCTTGTGGGTTCACACTTTCCTCTGCCATCATGTTCACACCAATCGACGATAATCAATCGAACCCAATGAAAATTTACAAGCAATTATCGTGGAAACCGCACAAGACCTGTTTGGCTCCGAGAACCTCTGAAAACCACAAATCGGAGCTCACTTCATCAAACAATGAGCACATAATAAACCGAAATCAGATATACATAGATTAGCTAATTCCAAGTGCAAATATTTGACCTTTTCATTTCGGATTTGCTTAGTGCCGTGAAACGATTCCACTGTAGCACCGTCGTACACTGGCATCCGAAGCTGCAATTGTTACGTACGGAATAGAGGCTTTCCGCACAGGATGCTGTTGCTGCTTGTTCCCATTCCGAAGTCATTATTATCCTGACGCTCCCGTTCCTGGCCATCTGTTTCGAGTCGCTCACTCGCCTTGTGTAGCGTTAGAAGACAATGGAGCTCGTCGGGATGATGGGGTGCGCATTTATCCAGTAGCATTTGAATTCGTCTGTGCAAACAATTTTCCCCAAAACTGCTACATTCTATTTGCCTTGTTGGCTTGCCCTTTAAGAGCCCCCGTATCCGATCCGGACGGAGCAGGAATTATTCAAGGGATTGGCATCGAAGCCGATCGAAGCTGGCACAGAGAATTGGAGCTCAGACACCGTGCTAACTGCGCTCATCCCGAGCTCGCATATGAGTGCCAACTGAATGTGTCTAGGGAATAGATTTAAGGATTCGGGTACTCAAGTCAATTCAAATATTTGCCGAAGAACGGATTTCGGGGAATTTGATAAGTGGGAGTGATGAATGTGGCACAATTTAGAATTTGCCTCATACACCTTCGGTAGATACTTTGACTACTGCAAGTGACTCTAGAGCTTGTTATTAGCTCGGTTACGTTTCGGAGTGTTTTGACGAAAAACTTTGAAGCTGAAGTTTGAAGAGCAACATGTAATTAGTAATTGAATATACAAGAAAAGCTGATTTAAAATTAGAGTCAAAGTGTTGTAATTGTTTTGTTGGAGGCGTCATTGTTAATAATATTTGATTTGATTCAATGGCGATGACATGTAAATGTTGGATTTCTCTGCTATTGAATACTGTTAAAAAAAATACATTTTCAGATGGTGGAAATATATATTTCTAGATTGCAAATATACTTACTAAGAATGAGATTCAAAAGCGGATTCGATCATGTATGCGGACTCGGAATACTCTTTTTGAAGGAGATTCAATGGCGAATGTCACGAATCTCTCTGAAAAGTCAGATCTGAAGAATTTATAAATATGGAGGGAGCAAGAAATTTTTTTGGGAAGCGATGCCAGCAGCTGTTGTGGGAAATAAATAATTAAAACCCTAGCGCATCAGAACCGCTAGAAACACTTATGTTCGAAGAACAGTCGAGGATTTGTGCAGATTTTGAGTGCGCATTCTTAAGGACACCCTAAGTAATAACATACCCTAAGCCAATTTAATTTCGAAGACTTCATCGAAAGTTTCAGCGATAGAAAAATGTTTGAGGTAGCTCATGCAAAAAATGTCCAGACCTTAGAAAATTTATAGATTGGTAGGGTTTACAGCGGTTGGACCAAATGTGACCTGACCTATAGCGCGGACTAAGTGAATTTAGTCCTAAGGTGTTTACATAGACCTGACCTAAAATTTGGTCAGGTCGAATTTAGTCCTCATTTGTACGTGACAACTTTCATTTCGTTCAATTTTAGCTCATACACTGTAATTATCTTTCCATACGTCTCTCAAACGTGATTATTCAAATTATTTTGAGTCAACCGAGAGGGTTGCGAGCTTAAGGCGGTCGTCTAGTGTGTCAGAAAATCAAAATCGAATTTTTTTTTTTTCATAAATGACATCTAAAACATGTATAGAAGACGTGGGTAAAAGAATTTTTCGAAATTTGAAGCCGTTAAAAAGTTCCAGCCGTAAGACGTAGGAGGTATACAGTGTTACCGTAGGAGGTTTACGTAAACCGTAGGGGTATATGCCGACTTTCACATCGAATATTCTCGAGCCCAGCTCCTTACCTGGTTCCTTTGTGTAACTAAATCTGGACTTTCGCTCCGAAGCATCTTCATTCTGGTGCAAAAGCCGTCGAAATCTGCCACATTTCTTGCTGTGCTAATCTTCAACGAAGGATTCGAACCTATCCTAAAGGTGATGGAAGTCATGGGAGTAAATATTGGCCTAAATGCCCAAGCGTTCGTTCATCAACGTAATGATTCTCGCATCGACCGCTCGGAGAGATGCTTGAGCGATTTTGTCCACCAAGCCCGGATATCAAACAGAGAAAAGGGAACGGCCTTGGATGACTTCTTTGAAGAAGAGAAAGGTGTACTCTATGGTCCAGTTATAGCAGATTGATGGTCAGATCATTTTTTTGTTATGAATTATGTACAACAACTTTCAAACGCGTTTTTCTCAAAACACGATTTTGCTGCAATGATATCTCAAAAGCTATTTGATTGATTCTCTAAAAGTTGACGAAAAATAATTAAGATTGCTTCATTACTTTTCATTTTACAAGCTATACAAACCCAAAAAAAAAAAAAACACGAAAAATTGTTTTTTTTTTCTAAAGAGTAAAATAGATAATTTTATTTTTTAGAATTCTAACTTAATTTAACTTCCATGTAGAGTCTCAAGTCTCACAATCAAAACTGCGTTGGGTTTTTAATTTCAGATAAGCCGAACGGCCGGAATCATGGCAGCAGTGGAGCACCTCTTTTTATATATGTGTTCCTGTTGGGTGGTGTATCTCCAACTATTTTGTATATGACGACTTCAAACCATGCACAAAGTTTGGTTAAATGCTAATTAAAATAATATACAATTTATAAATTATTTTGTAGTTTGTTTTAGTTTATAGTTTGTAAAAAAAAAATTCCCCTAAAAAGCATTAAAAAACGGCCTTCACACTAGATGACCGCCTTAAATTCGACGTACATATATTATTAATAGTCGCGCAAAAATCAAGACTTAGGTCGGGTGTGTTGACAGTGCTATAGTTGACGACCTCTTTTAGGTCAGGTCGCTTGAAATCGTGTACTGACCTGTAAACGCTATCATTGTTTGGTTTTTAAATTTTCTAGATCGTGATATTTGTTGTTTATTTTCACTAAAAGATCACTATGGTTTGAAAATTTTATGATAGAATCGCTTACTAAAGATATGCAAAATAATACAAAAGCAACCATGGCTGGCAACCCTATAATTTTTTACAACTAGATTTCTGCTGAGTATTGTTCACAACAAGTTCAGTTTGCCAGATGAATTTCATTATGATTCCATGACCGCACTTGAAGCTATAGGGCAAAGAAATTTATTTTCGTGAGCGAATTTTCAAAATTTAAGACACTAAAATTACCACAGCTGGCAGCTCTAGCCGGATTTTTCAACCAAATTTCTATGAAACGTGGTTCAAAGTAGGATTCAGCTACTGTGTGAATCGAATGACTGAATCAGAATTTATAGGGCCGAAAGCAGTTATTTTTCTTAGTAATTTTTCAAGATGGCACCACTGGCACCGAATAGCCCACATTTCAAAACCGCTTCTATCAGACCTGGACCTACTTAAGGTCAATAAATTCGGTAATTTTCAACTGTATTTGAGTATTGGGTCGTGATTTCCCGTGAACAAAAGCTTTTGATGCTAAAAATATAGGTAAATTGGGGAAGGGTTACCAGTCGTGCCCGTTATAAAATTTCAAATGTCTTACTTTGGGTATGTAGACAAAGCATAAGATATATATATATATATATATATATATATATATATATATATATATATATATATATATATATATATACATATATATATATATATATATATATATATATATATATATATATATATATATATATATATATATATATATATATATATATGAGTTGCTTTTTTTTCAAAAAGCGACAATTTTTCAGTAGAGTCGATGATGTGAAGGTTTTCACTTTCAGCGCCTGCCCTAGCTACAGGGTTGCAAACACGCTCATCAAAAGCAACACAAATTTACAACTTAAAAATAGCAATATGTTCTGAAAATATCACAAAAATTTGATAGCTCTGTCACAAGTTATCGCAATATAAAAATTTTCCCGATGTCTTTTTAGGCACCTAGCGTACAAATGGGGCTCCAAAACGTTATCCGATTCACATTTAAAACACGTTCAAAACTCATTTTGCTAAGTATATTAAAAATATCACTAAAATGGCCACCAGCGTCAAAGAGTTAAAGATAATTAGCATTTGGTGAAATTTGGACATATTCTGCATATACATCAATGTATCCTGAAAGTTTCAGCTCAATCGAATGGCGCGTTCCCGAGAAATAGTCACTGAATTTTTTTGATGATATATATATATACACACATATATATATATATATATATATATATATATATATATATATATATATATATATGTATTTATGGAAATATGAGTTTCTGCCCAAATCAATATAGCAAACTAATAGGAGACCATAAGTTAAGCGCTAAACGATCAAAAATACTTACGTCAGTCAACAAGACAAAAAGTCAGTCTACTCTACCTTCGTCATTGAGAAATGAATTTTTATAACATGCTGAAAAATTTACGAGTACACTGACATCCGAAATCACATACCTTCAACCCAATTGAGCACCTTAGTGATGAGCTTGAAAGAAGAGTTTCATAGCATGTGGTCAGCGATAAGGAGATTTTCAAAAACGCTTTACGGAAAAACTGAATGTTAATTTCTTGTGGCTTCTTGTGGTTAACAATATTGAAAACATTTTTTTTTTCCGGGGTAGTCAAACTTTTATGACTTGGTGTATTTACTTTTTCGAAAATAATAATTCTCATGAATGACATATCGAATCTCCAGCTTTTCTTATGGTAAATCTAGAAGAGGGCATTCGAAAAGCTAAAAAATCAAAGTTAATTGCAGATGCATCAACGACACTCGATTATGCTCTGTCGCCAGTGTAAGTGAAACTAAGCTGATGTGATTATAACAGCACAAAGCAAAAATATCTTAAAAACTACACACTGTTTCACATCGACACAGTTTCTGATAACTTTTCTTTCAAATCAAAATCACTTTTCCCAGTACACTCACATTATTCTTCGCCCTTAACTTTTCCATTACACTTTATGCCTAAATATGCGTATAAATATCAATTTCTCAAACGAAATCCGAAATAAATGGTTACGACGAAACAAAATAACTAAGCAAATAAATATTCATAACCGACATTCATCGCCAATTCACACCTCTTCGAAATTATCTGAGTTATCCTGTTTGCCAACAAATATTCTCGGTAGGTATGTTGTCTTCATGACACTGTTTCCGAATTTTAATAGCAAATTTCCATTTCGTTCAGTTATATTTTTCCAGAGGCATAAATTTATGCGAAAGTAACATTTTTTTTCTCGGCAACGACGAAAGTTTTTTTTTTGGATCCAATAATAGAAAGTTGTGAAGTGTAGTTGAGATGTTAAGGGAGGTGTATGCTATATGACAAAAAAAAACATCTAATCTTGTTTTCCTGACATAAACTTTCGAAAATTTTATATGGAATACGCAGAAATGTTACGAAGCATTCTCCACAAAAACGTTCGAATACTTCTATGCGAGCAGGCACAAGTACAACAGTTTTAAGAAGCAGTACTATTTCAGTTTAACCTCCACCCTTAAGTGTCAACTCTACCGGAAAACGAAAAAAAATTGTTTGTGTCATTTAACTGTTGATGCCAAACGAATTTTCTTCGGTTCGATGAGACGGTGAGGGTTTTTTCTCGTAGCAGATGGAGCAGGAAAAAAACTTGGAAACAAGGAAAAAGTTTGTCCGTTTGCACTTCATTGATGTAATGAATCAATTAAGGGATAAGCAGGGTTTATAGCATTCGTCACTTTTGAGGATTTTCTGTTTTTTTGGTGGTTGGAGGATGGATATTGTCAGACTTTGTTATGATGAACAAAGTTTTAATTTTGCGAAATCAGTTAGGAGAAATAAGTAGGTAAATTGAAAATTGTCGTCATGATGGGTTTGTTTAGGACGTTATGAATGAGACAATTTTTCACGTCGGTCTGGTATGGACGTAAATTGGGTGTAGAGGATGAATGAATGAAGTGTTGGGTATTAAAATTGCTGAGTGTATATTTATAAGCTTTATCTTAGCATTAGGTGTAGCCCGTAGTTTACAATTTACAGATATAGTAGTTTTTGGCAGTTCTATGTGAATGTATTGTTGAATGTTAACAAGCCATTGTTGAAGTATTAAGCAGTAATGCACGAGAACGAAAGCATGACGGGGAGATAAAGAGTGAGACAGGGTAGTTGAGAACGAGCCGCGAAAAGAAGACGTTCTGTCTATTGATTTAATAAAGAATTGTTGTTTGAGTTGAAAAATGATTGTATTCGTTTTGCTAAAGAGATTACCAGAAGTCAGAAGCGGGACAGAGGGTACTAAAATTTCGTTTGTTTATTGTAGTCGATCGATCGTGAGATATGAGATTTGGTTAAATTTAGTTGGCACTGTAGAAATAAAATTTCGTGTTTCATTTGTGTGCAAAACGTGCTTGTGCTGGGCTATTGACAAAGGCTGCACAGAAATGAGACGGAAAGTGTCGAGCGTAAACCTGGGCATCAAGAAATGTGCTGAACGCGAATCAGAGTGTTGCAGATATCGGCGATCGACATCAGATATGTGTTAGAGTCTACCCAATTTTGATCCAAAAAAAAAATGATTAAATCGTCAGATGACTGGACACGATGGAGGAGTATGGCAACTTATATGGCTAGCACGAAACAGTTTTATTACATTTCGCGGGGGACGTAGTTGGTCAAAAGTGTCGAAAACATGGCGTGGTTCTTCATCTTGAGTGTGCACTAGCTGGCTGGAATTAAGATAACTTTTAATGGAATTTCCAGCAGCACAATCGAATGTAAAGGTTTGGCTTCCCGCTCAAAACTACCGACGGCTTCAAAGACAAAACTTGGTTGAGTATTTTTATAATAAGTTGATTTTGTGCAATCGCACAGAAATGACGAAGGCAGAGGCAATTGAATGGATAATGGACGAGCTGTATAACGATCGCTATCGGGATTATATAGGATCACTACGTAGCTACCAGAATGCATCGGAGTTGCTGCGAGATCTAAAACTAGGAATTGAGTACATAGACTGGAGGCCAATGGGTATTACAGTTGCACCAAATAGGCCCAAGCTTAATGCACCAAGTATGAGAGACGAGGTTAGATGTTTTCGATGCCGTGAGCTAAGACATGTCTCACCGGAGTGTCCATGATATAAGTCGGGATCGTGTTTAAAGTGTGGCCAAGCTAGTCATCGGGCGAAAGCCGGTAAAAGCGAGTAAATAATATCACCAGGTAGATAGTGTTTATTTTAATGTAAGTGCTATTAGTTTAGTTTATTTATTCACCAAACAAGGCATCATACACAATAGCAAAACATAAACAATTCATTATAACAACAACAAAATACATATTGTGTCCAACACATTAAAAAACAAAATACATCACAATTTTTATTTTAGTTACTTTTCTTTATTATATTTCATTTTAATTTAAGCTAGTTTGATGGGAAATTAAGTGGGATTAGGATGTTGATAAGGTCTTTGATAAATTTGTTTTGAAAGTGCATTTAGAGATCCCCGAAGCGTAGTTACTGCTTATAGAGATGAATATTCTACAACACCTATTTATGGGCTCGTTATATGCATAGGTAGTGTGATCATTGTACTCCTTGAGCAGAGTTGCTTACCTAGTGCGCCTTGGTTGGTCATTGAAAATAATTTTGTTGGAGAGCTTCAACATTGACTGCACCACTTATAATATCGAAGGTTAGGCAAGCGCTGAACAGTATTCTTGTAGAAGAGAGAGGCATTAAATTAAAAAGGTTCAGTCTGGTTTTGTAAGACGGAAGATGTTGGAAGTCATTTGGATTATAGAAATCTCTCAAAGCGAAAAGTCAAAACTGTTTCTGAACGGATTCCACTCTATCACTGTGTAGTATAAAACTGAGTTCCATATTGTGCAGACATTCTCCAATAGAAGACGCACCAGAGTGATATATAATGACTTAGTAACCCATTTATTCTTGAACTCTGTAGCATGTCTGTTAATGAATCCGAGCTGTTTATTTGCGCTGGCAAGGATTTTGTCATAGTGGAGGCTGAAGCGCATCTTGTTGTCCAATACTACCCCGAGATCTATAATATGATGAACCTTATTATAGTGTTGTTAAGACAGTAAGAATACTTTTTGATCGTATTCTTACGGGAAAAGCTTATTACATGGCACTTGTTAATGTTAAGATTTAGATTCTTCTCATTGCACCACTGTTCGAGAGATTGAAGCTTGGATTGTAGAAAAGTTGCGTCAGATTACGTGTTTACGCTGTGGTAGATTCTGCATAAAAGAGATGGGGTATACCAAGCAGTATCTCAGAAAGATAAAAAATGAAGATGTTAAAAAGCAGTGGATCTAGATGACTGCCTTGCGGTACTCCAGAAGATGCGAAAACTCTTTTAGATAAGTGGCCCTGGAATTTAAAAAGCTGAGTTCGATTGCGAAGATAAGACTGGAGCCAATTAAGAACGGACTCTGATATACCAAAGTTGCGCAGCTTGTGTACTAGAGTATGATGGTCAACCCGGTCGAAAGCCTTACTAAAGTCCGTATAGACTGCGTCAATTTGACTTCTTTTTTCCATTTCACAGAGCGCATCAGAAACTAGGATCATGAGATTGGTAGAAGTCGATCAATCCTTACGAAATCCATGTTATTGTTCATTTAGAAGAGGGAGGATTATGCGAGTAGGTTTTTCACAGACTAACTTCTCAAAAAGTTTGAGGATAACAGATAGAATAGCGATCCCTTAATAGCTATCGACTGATCATTTATCACCACTTTTGAAAATAAGCGTAAGGTATGAAGATTTCCAGAAAGATGGAAAAACACCTGGGGACAGGAATTTATTGAAAATCATGTGCAAAGGTGAGATCAATTGGTCCGCAAATTGTACGACGAATAAAGGAGAAACCAAGTCAGGGCCTGGTCCTTTGCCGATCTTTAGCTCATGAATAGCTTCAATAATAGCCTCTTGTGTAAGGACAAACCCGTCGATAAGAGGTCTTGTGGTGATTCAAGCAGACATAGTAGAAGTGGAGGTTTTTGGCGAGCAAAAAGTATTTTGAAAATGGTCAGCGAAAAAGTTACATATGGCTTGAGGGCAGGAAGAAACCATGTTACCACGGGACATCGAACAAGGATGGCCGGTTGTTTTACGTTTGAAGTTCATAAAAATCATAAAACTTCCTGGGATCACTAATGATTTTTCCCCCCATTGAATTAACATAGAACGCATAAACTTCGCGAGATTTGATAGAAAATTCTTTGGATAGCTGATCGTATAGCCTTTGTTGACCCTCATTGAGCAAGCTTTCATTTTTAATTGCTTTGTATAGTTTATTTCTACGGTTTCTAAGACGCCTTAAATTATTGTTGAGCCAAAGCTCTGAGAGTTTGCTTTTTTTCTTCAGCTTCGGTACGAATAAGTGAATGGCATTACAAATTATTTTGTAAAAGGAAGACACCGATTCATCTAAATCTAATAACGAAAGAGCAATAGTGCAGTCTACTGTATCCAAATAGTTTCTAATGCTTACGAAGTCAGCATTTTGAAAATTATATACAATTTCATTATTGTACGATTGGGTGAAAGAAATATTTGTAGTGGAAAGCTCAACTGTAAAAGCGGAGTGATGGAAAGTGTTTGAGAAAAGATTCTCGGCGTCAAAAGTTGGGCCACTTCGTCATAAAAGTTCGTAAATGGGGCATTTCACGTGAAGCGGACAACGAAAAAAAGTCTAGGTTCTGGATTTCGTTCATATTGTGCATAATGGTACTTCTAGAAGATATGAATGTGGATGCACAAGTTTTTGTTTCTATGAGGTTTAGTTGCCAAGTTATGGGCTTCTGAATAACTGACGAAATTGATGAAAGGTTTGTTTGGAAGCTGATTCTGAGATTCAAAACAAAATCTAAAAAACATTAAACATATTGAGTGGTATAGAAAATTAGCTGTTCTTCTTAATTTTGAAATTAGATTTGCAAAATATTTTTTTTTCTTATATTAAACCGGAAGTAGACACTTCAATTCGTAATTTGAATAATTTGGACCAGGTTAATTTCGTTTATTTTTATAACAAAACAAAGCTTAAAGTATACTTATTTTATCATAAAAGTTTCAGAGTGGCATGGCCAGTAGTTTAGGAGGTAGGTGCATTTCAATACATACAAGTGAAATGCCCCAAATATAAAATTTAACTAATTGCCATTTTGGTTAGGGATAGGAATTATTTGCTGTAAATCGTTGCCATAAAACGTACTTATAAAGTTGAAGTCAACGGAGTCAAAAAGTGTTGATTGGAAGGAGGCGGTCATCATTTTCGTCGAGAACGAAACTGATTTTCGGACGATTGAAGTTCCCCAGAACAATTATTTTGTCCTCGTCGTGTAAGAAAGCTGTTACTGAAGATATCAAGTCATTAAATTATGAATAAACGTGAGTTACAGCGTTTGAAAGCAGTATCATACGCCTTTGAAAAACGAGAGAAGCTGCTTTTTTATACAGGAATCTAGTACCACTTATGAAAGTGACAAGAACCTATACCCATTTTCGTAGATGATCAATAAAAATAAGAGTTCTGTTAATAGTATGTATCTATGTTTTCTTACTACTTTTTTTTAACCCTTAATACAGAGCTGAAATATTATGCTTTATTAGGCACTTCTGGATTTCTCTCGTCGACTATATTTACCTTAAATAGCAATATGATTCCGTCTTTGAAACAGTGAGTAAGCTACATTCATAAAATAGTCCTGAAACGATCACAACCATCATTCTATGTAGAAAGTTTTGCAATTCTAATGTACTTCCATCAACTTAAATATTGTTCCTAACAACAATAAAAAGTCACCTCTGAAAAATACTATCACTCTTTCAATATCTTTCTCCCAATCCTTTACTACGAGATGATAGATAAATCTATTCGTTTACTTCGAATCTTAATGAAAACTTTCATATTCAATTCCTAGATACGAATCATCCAAAACTATTTCCGACTTAACGAAAACATTTTCCGTAACTTTTCCTACGATTTCAGTTGCATTGAATTGAAACGTTGGTCCAGCAGCTGTTAACTTTCCATCGAACCGTTCGAGTATCGATGGAAAATAGAAAATTATTGAAAAAGTTTCAGTTTCCTTAAATAACATAATGTTAACATTGATTACACCATTCGAAAACAACTTCACAACGACGACTACTCTCTTTTTCTTCATGTTGTTTGCTCTGGTTGAATATACTCTTTCTGTGTACACGAGGATACTGTAAGCGGGAAGTTTTTGACTGTTTGCCCTTAAATGTCGTCTGGATAAAGTTAATCGTAGATGAGGTGGATGGGGATGATGGTGGTTTGAGTGTATGCGGATTGGCAATGCAGCATGGAAGTTTTGCAATATTGTTGATTTGATGTGGACATCGTTTCAATAATTTGTGAGAAGCTTTTCTAGAGTTTATGAATGTTGTTTTAGTTTGTCTTTGTGTACCTTGTCGTCTTTATACATTGGATAGTCAGATACAAAATGTATCTTTCGGAAACATCGATTCTCATGAAGGTATAGCAATTGGATTTGAGTAAGTTGATGTTTACAAAATACAGATAACTTGAATAAGTCAAATACGAAGTTGAATGTAAGCCATGGAAACTCCGGATTTTTAATGTAATAACTTGTTTTAACTGGTTAGTGTTTAAACATGGAAAATGGTTACTGTAATATAAGTTTCAACAGGAAAATAAATCACTTGGTTGCAGTTGATTTCAATTAAATAAAAATTTCACAACAATTTCAGTCATCATAGCTCATACTTAAGAATGCCAGTCATAATCTTTAATAATCAGATCCCGAACAGTAATTTTTTACCGTCGCGTAAAGCAGATAAATAATCTTGGAAATTATACTGCCATTCGAAACCAAACTATTTTATCTTTCTAGCCAGCTTCTCTGTTAATTACAAAATTCTTTTACTCATTATTTGATAATTTACTAAAGACGCTTTGCTTCATTAAAAGACTTCTACACTTAACCTGAGCATGAACCTTTCCACAGGTCTCGCTCGTTTGTACTGAGTCCTTAATGCTTGCCATGACGGCATCGTTCCGGAAAAAACTCTAGTCACGTAACAGACATCCACAACATTATATGAATTGTGTGAGTCACGTGAGGTCCGGTTACACGAATCTTAAATAACTCTTAAAATAATGTCTCTGTCCCTGTGTCCCGAGTTTCCTTGTTTCCTGCTTTACCAACAAATCTTCAATTCATGGTGAAAACTGCGACGAGAAAAGGAACTCGGCTGAGTTTCATTTTCGTAGCTATTGGGGACCACTAGCTCCCTACAGAGAAATTCGCCACCACGAGCTCGAAACATTCCGGTTTCGAATGATGCAGTTGGAATCGAGAATCGGAAATAGGATGTTACGATATGTTACTGAGTATATAAAAATCGGTTGGTAATGTGTTTTAGGCATTATACATCCGGTGGTGCAGAACGTCTGTGGAATATTAACCTGCAATACCAAAAGTAGTCAAGGTAACTGCGATACAAATTCTAAGTGCTATCAAGTAAGATTATTTCACACCTTGGTATTTTAATTCATAAATTTTTAATTCTTCATGAAATATTTCTAAGCAATTAATTGAATGCAATTTTTCGACTTTTAAGAAAACTATTGGAGGAAAAGGTAAATATCCTGTGAATAGCTTGACAAAATTTTGGAAAAATATAAAATTTTTATCGGGGAATAAAATTGAGGAAAACCAGAATCTTTTTGTCTTACAATCTACAGGTATTACAGAGCGAAAATTCGTTTTTGTACGTTATCTAATTTTTCCGGAAGCAAAACATTTTTGCCCGATATCATTTTGGGATTTGAAGTTTGTAAAGACTTAACACCATGACTACTTTCCCGGAGAAGCTCCATAGAAATAATGCCCGGCATAGTGAAAGTAGTACCAATAAATAAACAAAAGCTATGCTCCGAAAATAAAAAATACAGAAATTTGAAAATGATATATTCAGAAACATACCCAAAAAAATTGTTCTCGTCAAATTTATATGGAAAGTCTGCTCAAAATTACAATTTCAACCTGCGTCATGGAAGCACAAAACTGTTATTTCTATTACAAATTTTGACAAAAAACCTAATACATAAGCCAGTTACAACTCTATAAATTCATCCAGTCTGCTTTAGCAAACAAAGCGCAAAGAAACTGTTCCAAGGGATCGACAGAGTCCCTAGACTTTTGTCATAAGTTTCCAGGTTTTCAGCTTGATGTTAAAATTAATTTGTTGAATCTATCAGCTGTTTGGCATTTGCATGTCGATTAAGGAACCTCTCCTGTCAGAAGTACAGGGTGATTCATTATGAGGTTTGGTTTTCAATCTCAAATAAAAGGCATAAAGTTGAATTCTATAGTAAAATTTTTTTATTGTGAGTCGAAAGAACAATCTAAGACATTTTCGACTATGCCGTAAATGGTCCATCCTGAGGGTCCAATTTCGGACTTCCAGCATAGCGACCGGTGTCTCGCGAATGACACGGGTAATGTTGGCTTCCAAAGCGTCGATTGAAGCTGGCTTATCCCCGAAGACCAGAGACTTCTTGTAACCCCCAAAAAAATAGTCTAAAGGTGGTGATCTCACCAAAATGATTTCTCAATAAGTCCATTGTTTCTCTCTCTGTATGCGAAGGAGCGCCGTCTTGTTGAAACCAAAGTACACCGACACCAAGGACTTCAATTTCAGGTAGCAAAAAATCCGTTATCATGGTGCGGTGGTAGTGATGGGCGATTGCAAGATGTTTTAACAATCGTGATAATCGTAATCGATGCCACAAAACAATCGAGAGAACAATCGAAAGAACAATCGAGAGATCAATCGATATGCTCGATTGTTCGTTTCGATTGTTAGGTTCGATTGCTATACTCGATTGGTGCTCTCGATTGCAGTGTTCGATTGCTGTATTTGATTGTGGTGTTTGATTGCTGTATTCGATTGTTGAAGACCGGTTTATAGCAAAACAAGAATGTGTAGCTCTGGGGTAGCTAAAACTAAAGACAGGTGCGATATCAGAATACTGTAGCTAAGATCAACACAATGCAGCAGCTCGCAGCCGAAGGCGAACGTGCTTTATGGCTGACTCGATTGCCGTCAACCGATTGTCAATGACTTGTCTGACCGTATGGTCGATTGCGAGATGCTTTTTTTGATTCTCTCGATTGCTACTATGGCAAGATGTTTTTTTCGATTCTCTCGATTGCACAATTGCCATCGACTCAACAATCGAGTTGAACTTAAAACCATCGATGTATTTCGAGATGTTTTAACAATCGAGTTAAACATTTCGCAATCGCGCATCACTATGCGATAGCGGTCGCTATTGACGGTAACGTTCTGAGCGGACTCAGTTTGAAAGACATGTGGACTGATGATTCCACCGGCCCACAAACCACTCCAAACTGTGCATTTCTGTAGCTGTAGTGGTAGCTGTTGAAGCTCGTCAGGTTGTTCATCAGCCCAAATACGGCAATTCTGCTAGTTGACGTATCCATTGAGTCAAAAGTGCGCCTCATCACTCAACAAAATTTCGGTGCTGACAATTGTTGTTTGTGTTGCACAGGTGCTGAACAATTGGGATATGTTGTTGCGGTGTCAAAAAAAGCCTATTGAAAATCAAAACTCATAATGAATCACCCTGTATTTGTAAGTTTGGAGGTGATTGATATGAAAACCTTTGATTCTGGTCAATCTCGCCAAACTTTTAACCTACCAAATTAACAATCTCAACATATTTTAGACGGATTCTACTAAGCAACTTAGAGTCAACCTTCCGCAATCACATAAAAGACACTTGCATTGCAGTAAACTACCAAAAATAGTCTATACTCTGAACAAGCTTACATCCAACGAATCAAACTTTGGCTACAATTATTCCTTATAAACTGGCTATGATTCGATTTAATGTGGAATCAAGGTCCTGAATTCGACAAAACGTAAAGCAGAATAAATGGTTAAAGATGGTGCTAGATAAATCTTATTTTTCCCCTAGTGTAGATGGCAAAAAAAACCTGGGAGATTCCTGTATGAGCTATGAGCACGGGGTTTAAGAGTTTTGTCTCACTAAAAATAGGACCATCTACAATCCGAGTCGGGACCCACCTACGCACCGCTTCAATCCGGTCGTGCTGACTCACCTATCGGTAACCACGGACTTCAGAAACTACCACAGCTCATGGGTCGGTAAGTCAACCCTCCTCCCGCTTTATGGGCAGTACTTCCCCAACGTATGTTGCCAGTTCTTTTTGTCTCAGGCGTTACTAGGCCGGGCCTCAAACTAACGAAGCGACTGCACATAAAGAATGTTAAAAATACTAATTTTACTACTTCTCCACATATCACCTATACAAAGAAGTCGTTAGCTGTATTTTTTTCGCTTCCATCTATAGCAGAGTAGGACTAGGTAGACTGATTCGCGAAACTCCATTGGGAGTAGGGTTCATTTCATTTGCTTAATGGCTGCAGTTGCAAGAATTTTAGCCGTCAATGGCAGTTTTGAAAGCCCTTTATTTGCAAATTTATATTATTAGCACATGAAGATGACGTGTTAAGTAAATTCAACATGTATTTATTTAATATTATGATATAAAATATTTCAATTATAATTTTGAATTTTAAGGAACGGCCAAGCTTTGAACCGACTAACTATTTACCCAAAACAGAGTAGCTGCCTCTGTTGAATCACTAGAGCAGATATTGCTGTTTAAAATACTGATGTTCTATGCTCTGGATAAAGATGAAAAATACGGCTTTTGTATCTTCACTGTGATCTCCTGTTTTATCATAAATCTGCATATTCAACTCACATACTATTTATTTAAGGTGCTTTTAATCTAAGTGATATTTGTGTCAGGCTAATAGGCAAATTATTCAATAAAATTTTCGGATTTTTGTCTGAGTCACTAAATATCAAATTCAATTTACGTTTCGACCAAACATAATCACTTATATGCCAAAAATAATAAAAATCTTTTGGATTCTGACCTGCTTGAAAAAAATTGAAATGCTTAGTTATAGAACTGTATAGCAACTGGCTATCTATCTATGCCGATTCAGCATTGCTTAAAATTAATTCTGCCAGAAATTTTTTGGAGAAAATTACAGCCTCAAAAAAAGAACCAAATTTAAGCAGAACTGGTGAGCGACAGGAGGTCGAACAACATATCGACTTCGTAGTATTCAACTATTCTAAGTGCCATCGGAAAAGTCGAAATTTTAGGTCGAAGAGTCTTTCGCGAGTCCAGATATTATATGCGTAATCTTTCTCTTTTTTTTAACTCCATAATGAACTTTCGAATGGAAATAGAATATAAAAAAAAATACGTTCGAATGGAAATAGAATATAAAGGAATAATAGAATATAAAAAATAAAAATAAAAAACAGTAGTTAAAAGAGGTGATATTTGGATAATCTCAGGTTAAGGGTTGTCTTCGTCCACTCAGAATTTTGAAATCTGTTTGATTGAAAAGTGATTAATGTCAACGAGCTAATCGGTGACCAGTGCCAGCTCCTCATCATCATCGACGAAGAACTGTAACTACTACATCGGCTATGGGTTCGACTGCATGCATCTGAACGTGTAACGAAGTGAACTGAAAATTCCCACATTGGAGAATTCAGCCCCTACACAAGACGGAGACAAACGAATCTCTGCGGAAGATAAAGCTGCGGAGAAGCAACCATTTGTTACACCCGATTCTGGCACCGGAAAATCCCGCTGAGCGTTTTTGAAGGAGCTGTCATGATTTTTTGGAGAAAACCGTTGGGTCTCATGAGTATTGGGACACTACTAAAATCAAAAAGAGTAATGTCCCTTCAAATTAACCTTCACCCCTCAAAGGCAGCGTTGGTTGCTCTGCTCTTCTATTTGTACAGAAACGCAAAGGAAATAGTGCTAATTCAAGAGCTATGAGCCGTTAAGAGGGTCGAATAATACCAAAAATACCCTAGAATTAAGCTTAATTCACTAATTGATTCATTGAAGGTAAAACTCCCTGGAACTTATCTATGCTTTTGTTCTTTCTTTTCCAACCTTAAGATATAACTTTAACCTGTATACGTTTATCACAGTGCTTTAGAGCTCGGAGAATACGGGGTGTTCGTGGAAAGGGGGAACAGGCGGTAGATTTCCGCAAGGTTTCATGAGAACGGTTACAGATAAGAAATGATTTTTTTGTGGAATATGAGTCCCATTGATATGCAAAAATTGTGACAGGGGTTTCATGAAATTCCTCTTTTGACTTGAAGCATATCAAAATTTACAATCATAATTTACAATAATTAAAATTACTAAAACTAAAAAAAAATTACGAAATTCCTTTAAAAATTTCAAGGTAACTAGTAGGTAAGTTCCATCAAAGTTCAACCAATAGCTCTTACCGTTTTGAAGAAACCTTGCGTGCAAACTGCGAAAAGAATGTTTCGAGAAAAACAAGTTTTTAGTTTTACAAAAGCTCACAGCCGTTAATTACAGGGACTTTAGAAATATTTTGAGGCACTTGCAGTTTTTTTCCGGAACAAAAGGGACTCAAAACAAGTCATCATTTTTCTCTTACATATAGCGATAAAAATGTATAGTTCATTAAAATATCGCTGTGCATTTTATTTTTTGAATATAAAATGAGAAGAAAAACTGCATTAACTGAAGGCTGATCTAATATTTTGATTTAATTTTCATTTAACGTAATAACATTTACAGCTATTTTGCGCATTCTGCTGGCTTGAAAAATACTATTCGCGTTTTGTGCATTTCTGTAAAGTTATTTCAAATATTCACTAATTATTTCGAAATCTAATAATTTAATTTGAATTTATCGTATGGATTGATTTTTATCTCAGTCGCATCACATCCGAAATACAGTAAAAAACAAAATTTTTCTTAGTTTCAGCTAGTTCATTTTAGTTTATCTAAACATTAGGTCAAGTGGTTGTGAAACTGAGAGTACCAACCGCGCTATATGTAGGCACAAAAAACGCCCGTTGTGATGTGCCATATCACACTCGTCCTCAGCTACTGTACTCAGCTACAGAAATCCATCTGAAGTTCATTTAATAAAAGGCACTATTATGTACTTCTAAAATCAATAAATAATAGATCAGTCAGACCTGCGAGGAATGAAGCCCGAGTAAAGTGTTCCTACTCCATATGAGATGAATTGGAGATTCCTCTGCATTCTCTGAGGTACAGCTCCAACAGAAATCATTGCCCAGAACTTTTCAGCGTTCTCTAGGTGTTGTTTTTTGCCTGATGGATAGTTTGACCGAAAACATCGATGTGCCAATAGAGAAGAGACACGAAACCTCCGGCAGCAAGGTGCCAGGCCATGTCAGCTCGCCGGCCACATTTGGTACCCACACTGAAAGAAAAATCTTGGTAAAATCAACAATTTTCCTTAGTTGTTTTTGCGTCAACTACGGGCATTAGTTAAAACAACCATAAAAAAATAGTTGATCACTTTTATGCACCATGACGCGTGGTTGATAAACAACGTCCGTGGTGCAAAAAAAGTAAGTAACCACAAACAATGGTATTCCAACCATATACATAGTACGAAATATAGGCAGGGGAGGCATGAATGCCGCAGTTGAATATGGTGAATCACAATGCAGCAACAATGTCGCTGTCAATGCAACCAAGGCACCAACCAAATTCATTTTTTTTACTTTTGTATTGCTAAATCCTGTTGTACGAGGATTAGGTTGGCTTATCACAATACACATCAGCCATCGCTTGTCTATACCACCAGACCATTCAATTTAATTCAAACAGATTTAATTCAACCTAGTGGTGATGCCAACCTATGGTAGGTATCACCGCTAGCGGTGCGGCAAAATTAGAAATTTGGCAAATTCTGCCGCTGCCGCAAATTCGGCCGCAGCCATTGTGCGCGTTACCATACAAAACAGTGCATTCTAATTTTTTGACTGCGCTTTGCCGCAGCCCACTGCTTTGCCACAGCGGAAAATGCTGTATTGTGAACAAAATAGCGTCATACAACGTAATATAAAGGCTTCACAGCATAACATGAATATAAATTATATCGAACAGCAAACCGAACACAATTTTGCCATGTTGCATATGAAACTTCTATGATAGAATAGGAGCATGAGTATGAGGAGTATGAAAAATCAACAGTTTTCCTTAGTTGTTTTTGCATCAACTAGGGCTATAGTTAAAACAACTATAAGAAAATTGTTGATTACTTTTATGCACCATGACGCATGGTTGATAAACAAAAAAATTTCATTCGGAGCATGGAAAGCGTCCAAATGTTGAAACCATTCTACTTTGCGTAAAATAATTCCAAAGACGTTGCTCACTGAATTACGTTTGTTGAAATCAACTATTGCAAAGTAGTTTAAGTACCATAAAAACTGTTGATAATTCGAAACGTTGAAGTTTGAACTATTTTTCGTGGTTATGAAACAATTAAAACAGTTGATTTCATGAACCTTGCGATATTTTTTGTATAACCAGAGCCAACTACTTTTATATCGTTAAATTAACTATATTAACGTAGTAAAAATAACTATTTTCCGTAGTTCGTTTAACGATTTTGAATGAATCGTTGCAATACTATTAAAAATAGTTGAACCAACCAAGAGTTTTTCTTTCAGTGCAGATTAATTGAACACTCGAATATCTGCACATCTAATATCTGCATTCAGAAACAATTCTGGACAGTGTACAAGGACCAGCATGGGAATTTATAGCCGCCCATTACTACGGCTATCTATGAATATACCAATATTAAATCCAAATATTTGAAAACACAGAAGCCAATCGAACGTTAAGGCAATCAATGTTCTGACATAAAATATCAAAGGAAAATAAATGCAAATTAAATATATGAAAGTAGAAATATTCAAATGCAAACTGGAGCAAACTATGGTAAGAAAATTTCACAAAAAAAAAAACAAACTAATTCAAAATAGTTATTTGATGCAAGTGTTTACATAGATTTCAATACTTTATAAATTTTTTAATTCAAAAGAACGTTTTTATTCAATTGTACAGAAATATAGAAATACTCTTTTGAATGGGATTTGCATTTACATACTTTAGGATTTTTTTTTCAGACTTAACGATTTTTACAATTCAACTCGTTTTAATTAACGACAAAGAATTTAAATAAAATCCTGTGCACAATACATCAAATAGCCCGTTCTATTCACTGAAAGCTTTTGAAAATCATTCATAAAAACACTGGCCGAGATCGGGAATTGTAAATCGCTTAGAGTTAGACGAGCGTATCAAAAGCGTATTCATTTTTTACTACCACCGCCATCACCACCACCATTGCTAGTGATTCCTGAATTTTAAGCAATCGTCAAAATGAAATCAGTCTTGCTGGCATTTTTTCGCTTTTTACGCACAAGCATACTCGAATAAAGCATCGTCCGAATCGTTATGAATATCCATTCGGTTGTTTTTATTTTAACTAAACTAGAAATTTATTTACTAAAAGTCTAGAGTGCTTCTCGTCTCTTGAAAATAAAATAACAGAGGCGAACGGATGAAAGATGCGACCAAAATATTCGCGTTTTTCTGAATAGACTCACCGTCATCGCCATTGCCACTAGGTAGGACCTTTACCGCTGCTGCGGCTTTTTCATCAGGCAAAACGAACTAACACAAAAGTGCTAACGGAAAACTGTCTGTCGGTCCACTTTCAAAATTCATGTTTATATTTTCCACAATCCAGGCGTGTTTGATTTGAAAGCGAATGATTGAGAAAAAATGAAGCCTTCAACTAACTCGGAGCCTTTCTATCAGTCCGATTCGAATGAATAAGCTTGAAAATATTTAGTTCAGGCAATGACTTCTTTCTAAAGCCAGGAATAGTGTACAAAGGATGGTTTGGTCAGCACAGCATACTTCCAGCTATGCATTGAATGCATCACAGTTTGTAATTTTTCCGAGTGTCGTGACTGGCTGGGCTGAGTGGTAGCAAGAGTTTAGTCCTGTTGAGCATTTTCCGTTTAAGCTCTACGAAAACATCACAACAAGAAAACACAACGTGTTTTGAATTACGAGGGACTAACGTTTCGTTTAAGTCGTGTAATTAGCTCCTTGTAACAGCTTTAATCATCTAATTTGTAGCAGTGATTACAAATCACGGGACTTTAGATGTGAGTTCCTGTTTGCTGCAGTTTGTAGCTGAAAGGTTTTCATTGTATTTGAAGGGAGAGTAAATGGGTAGTAAAAGAATTTTTTTGAAATTTAATTAATTAATTTAACGACAAAATGTAGAAACATTTTATTGATAAATTTGTAAATCTCAAATTAATTTTTTTATAATATTATTTTTGAGTATAAATCAAAATTTGTTCACTTGATAATTATTTCAAAATATTAGTTATTTCTTAGTTTAGAGTTATGCTAGTTTACATTCTAAAGAAATATTTGAATCCCAAAAGCCAGACGATAAAATTTTACACGAAAGGGGCTAAATAATATTTAATTATATGATTCAGTTTCAAAATTCACGATGAATATTTGTGAAGTCCTTGGAGCTTTGGAGGGTTTGACCTCTTTCACTTGTCCAGAATTTGACGAATATTACCTTTTTAGTTGAATATATTTTTGCTACTTATTTGGTGGAGGACAATTATTCTAACTTACACTTTGAATAACATAATATAGTCCTGTGTGATTAACATAATATACTCATGGGTAATTTTTCTACAATTATTGAAGGAGCAATCAAGGTGAGGTCAAAAGTTGATTTGCTCTTGGATGTTAGAATTCCATTAACTGCCAACTTAAATCTACTTTACATTCTGAACTATGAAAGATATCTATTATGTGATGGACACTGAAGATTTGAACTTTTCAAGCTATTTTCAAGCTAAAAATAACGATATCTTTATGGTTCTCTTTTAAGCTAAAGAATTATTTTAATTTTTTTTTTAGAAATTTAAAACAGCGACTTTCACTAAAAATAATCTGCGTTTCGTGTTAATGTCGTGAAAATTTTGAGCGCATTCGCAAAGAACTTGGATTTTGTCATAATTTTATTTTGTCTGGCTTCAATATCGCAATATACCGATGAAAACAAAGAGCGGAAGCAATTTGTGATATTTGTTTTAGGCTCTATATTATTCAATAGATATAGTAGCTCCAAACTAAGTTTTTTTTATATTATTATCTATAGTTTCAGTACCTCGAACAAACTTATTTAACTTTTTGATACATTTTTACCAATATTGATACACTTTATGAAGAAATTTGATACGACGGAAAATTTGAGAGTGGGAACACTGTTCGTAAGGAGCTAAAAACACTATTTATTACTAACAAAAATACTTGTGGAAATACTCATATTATCCATTAAACAGTTTTTACTTACTTTCACTTACTTACTTATAATGCAATGCAAAAATGGGCGAAAATTAGACTTCAATATTTAACAGGATATCCTTTCTGTTTAACAGCGGTCTCCAGTCGACGTGACATCGACGAACAAGCTTACAGGTGATTCTTTGGAATTTTTTCACATTAATCATTTAAAGCATTCCGGATATTCTAATTTTTCAAAGATCTTTTAAAAGCAACAACAAATTTTCATGAGGATTGATATCTGGGCTTCCAGGAGTAGTTTCAATTAATTCGGGTAGTTATAGAGGGCACAAAACCAGGTATTAGCCCGGCGAGCGCACAGTTGGGTCTACGAGACCCAACTGTGAGCTCGCCGCACGGAGGACATAGATGTATATAACAGGTAGGTCCATGGTAAGTAGGTCCATTCGGAGGACATAGATGTATATAACAGGTAGGTCCATGACTTGCTAGAATTCAGATATCTTAAACTTTTTGGCGGCGGCGGGTTTTTTAGTGAATTTTCAGGTACTCCTGTATTTCCAAGCAGTGTGAATTTTTGTTTAAAAATAAAGGATAATGAATAAAAACTTATTACGTTTTTAGTTTGTCTATGATAAAGAATTGGAAATGTTGAGTCTGGTGTAGGCGCTGAGTACCTAAAAATAGGCAAGGATTTTTTTTCAATTTTGGATTTGTCATAACTTCTAAGAAAAACAATATATCCTCGTGAAATTTTCAGAAAATGTTAATGTAGACTAGAAATTAACATACATGGACTTTCAAGACGGTGCAGGCAATCCTGTAGCTACAGCAGGCTCCCGACAAAAAAATCCTTCAAATCATCGACCCTTCTGAAAAATTTTTGATTTTTGAAAATAAATTCAAATTATTAATAAATTTTGACCTTTGTCCACCAAGTCAATTTTCGAAATTCTGCATTAAACAAGAACGGCAACCCATGATCAAATTACCTCTATTTTTAGTACTCAAAACTTCTGTTCGGTTAACGATGTCGCAGAGACGTTTTCACTTTATTCAAAATAGCCTTTGTTTTGATGACCTCATTACACGTGATGAAAGACAATTTTTGGACAATCTCGAAAATTCCCGGTAGATTTTCGAAGCATTTGTTGAAAATTCTCGTAAAGTCTACTTGCCTATAAAACAGCAAAATCTTACAATAGACGAGATGCTCTTAGCATTTCGAGGCAGGTGTAAATTGAGGCAGTACATTCCATCTTAGCCAGCAAAATATGGACTGAAGTTATTTACGCTAGTAGAATCAAGGTCATTTTATATTTTGAACCTCGAAATTTACGCAGGAATGCAAGTTAAAGGTCCATATTCTGTAAGCAATAAGCCATTTGATGTGGTAGATCGCCTCGTGAGGCTCATTTCCAAAACAAACCGAAACATCACTTTTGATAATTGGTTTCCCAGCTTCGAATCTGTAAATCACTTGCTCCAGGAACGCAGATTGACATCTGTGGGTGCTATTCGAAGGAATAAATAACAGGTGCCACCAGAATTTTTAAAAACACGAGGAAAAAATATATTTTTTTCGACATTTCGCTATTAGAAAGACCTTACGATAGTATCTCATATTCCAAAGAAAAACAAAGTTGTTTTGCCTATGTCGAGCCACCATCACGATGACAGGATTGACGAGTCCACCGACGAAAAAAGACAGCCTAAAATAAACACATTTTATAATGTGACTAAAGGTGGCGTGATATGGCTGACGAGCTTTGCTCAACTTCTAGTGTAAGTCGTAGTTAAAAAAAAATGGCTACTGACTATTTTGTATGGTATGTTGAATATATCAGCAATAAATGAATATATAATACAAAAAAATAATAATAATATTAGCATAAAATGACGTGAATTTCTAAAAAAGCACTTGCATAATCGTAAAGATGTCGCCCAATTGCCAAGACAGACTCGAAAAAGAATTAGAGATTTCTTAGGAGAACCTGATGAAAAGTCACTTGCAAAGGTGTCTAATGTTAATTGTTAAGCCTTAAGCCCCAAAAAAATAAGAAAAACTAGTCAAAATTGTCAAAACTGCAACGAATATTTATGTAATGAGCATGCAATATTGTACTGTAGCGATTGTGCATATAGACAGACTGAAAGTGAAGACTTGTAAGCTCAAAAGCATTTTTTATTGTTAGTTATTATAAGGTCTACGCTTAGAGGTGTTACACTAAGCTAGATTTTTATGAGAATCAATAAAATTAAAAATTTAATAATAAATTTGTGTCTATTTATTCAAAAACCTTTAAATCATAAGCCATTTACCGAAATTATAGGTATAGCTTCTTAACATTTCTTTTTTTATTGCAATTACAATCATTTTTAATACGGGTCTTATATACCCAATCCGACACTTGGTGTTACTATTTTTCACTGTGCTCATGCCGGGTTAAGAGTGGTATGTTCGGGGTCGTTATTCAATTGAAAGATTAATTACCCTGGAAACTTAGGTTTTCTGCACTCCTCATGAAAATGCTCCTCAATATATTAATATATTTCCCAATATCCATTATTCCATCGAAGAAAAGCAAATCCCCGACTCCTGCGGTGGAAAAACACCTCCGACCAATTACAGGGCTGTCGTTCTTAAATGTAGGTAACATGTTTGTTCTGTGAAGGTATATATTTCTTCCCCGCCAAATCTGAAACTACCCGTCGTGATATTTTACGTCAGATTTGGATTCGTCGGAAAAAGTTCCTTTATATAACTTTTATACCCTTTTTCCTTTATACCCTTAGGCTGGTCGTTTTTTGTTTTCTGAACTTGATGCTTTTACTGCGGCTAACAAAACTTACGAATGGTTTTAGAATAACTATTTAACTCCGTAGACTTTGTTGCAGTGCAGTATTCAGGTCAAACTATGCATTCACCATTCGACAAAGTTTTGTCCATTTATAGCTAGATCCTGTTTGATCTGCCAGAGGATAAATGAACTATGTTATCTTGTTAACGAAGATCGAATTTTATTCCTCGTTCTATGTTTTTTTAAACAGTTTCAATCACCTCTATACTGACGAGTGTGTTCTTTTAAGAATACCTCCAATTTAACGTAACGAAAAGCATTATTGCCTCAATGGTATAACAAATCTTCTTTCTTCATTCGACAGCTCGGATGATTTCCGACTCATTTTGGAGCAACAATATTGCTATCGAATTTATTATCACGTTTGATTAAAATATTAAGTATTTTGCAGCACACTCGGTATTTGCGAAAAAAAGTAAAAAACAGTGAAAACAAACACATTTCCACTTTTGTTGACCATGTTTTTTCCACTTACATATGTAAATTTTTCTCAGAAATCTCTCCCAAAAATGTTAAGGTTTTTTCCTGCCTTTTTGAAGTAAATGGACTGAAACTCTTCTGTTGGATTTCTAGAAAAACTGAGCAGTGGCACAATTAAGAGTTGTCAACGTCAAAAAACAAGAATTGAAAGTTTCTTAAATAATTTTAATAAAACTTTTAAAATTTTCAAAAGAAAAAATGCAGTAGATTATGTTAAAAATCAAATAAAAAAAGAGAAATAAATATTCAGCTTGAGCTGAAAAAAAGGTACATAAACATTGGTAGTTTTGTATGGAATTTGAAGCGACCAGCCACCTCCTTAAGATGCTAAATTTGTTGTATATTTCCTGGCTGGGTAATATTTGGTTACCTTGTCATTTTATCTGCCATCTCGTCTGTCTGAATTTAAGTCTCTTAAAAATTGGTAGGATATTTATTAGAATTCAAAGACGGTTGCCTTAAAAGACGCTCTTATGGCAAAGTGGGTAAAGACTTTATCGCTAATGTCCTTTCAATTTGAAACTAAATACTCGTATAGTTATCAAAATGGAAAGAAATGTGTTTTGATTCTAATACCTTAATATAATACTGAAGTAATAATAACAACATGAATAAAAAAAATAATTAGGAAGTATCCACTGTAAAATTTAAAAAACAAAACCCGATCAAATTTTAGTAGCCCAAAACAGCAATCAACAATATCCGATGCTGATATGGCTCGAGCAAATTTCATTAGTGCTCAACTAATTCACTCAATCATTCGTTTCAAGTATACAATTGAATCCTAACAAAACTTTCATTGCCTGAATTATCAATTCAATTGAACGTTAAGGACGTATTCAATTTTGATTTTAACGAAGGGCATACAAAGATAGAAACACTACCAATCACTCTTCCGCATGCTCTCAGACCTCGTATTCGTATGAATACGAACGAGTGTATTTGCAGCGTCATCCTCCTCGAAAACAACTCTGAATCAATGTTTTTATCCGTCTGATAGAAAAAATCTACAAGCGTGCAGACACTCGGTTTTGTTAGTGCATATCCTCTATATGCGTTTTATGACCAATATCTAGACGAAGGATACATATAGTTTGGGGATATTTTGCTGGAAGCCCGATTTACACTCAGTAACGGGATATAGAGCCCTGTGTTGACTTTGAATGAAACGTCGAGCTGCCGTAATGGATATTATGGACATAAATCTATGTACCTACGAGTACACAAACGCGTAAGAATTTCACGGTGAAATCCTTACAAAACTTACGCTGGGACCAAAACCACGCACGAACCAGATCAAAAGGTTTGTATGGCTAACTACGATAGTAATCCATCCAAAAAGCAGGCGTAATGATTCTTTGAAATAATGAAAAGCTACAAGCTAAAATTTTTCAGCTATATTTTAGGCTATTAAAAAAATTCCAGGACGAAAGCGGCTACTCTATTTTACACTGTTTGATTAGCGATTTTTCTCTGCTTCATTCCCGAGTGTAGCTTTCCGAGTCGCAACTTGTTCTTCCCCTATTCAAAACACATTCAATTCTTGGCCAACTATCGGGATCTGTCCGTAGATGAAATATTTTGCTTTTACGGACTTTACAGGTTTTCGGTTGTTGGCGGCAATGGCTGTACGGATATCAAAAGGATATCAGAGTCGGAAAACTCATTCAGATTCAAACGACAGAAAAATATCGAATTAGACCAAACACGACACAATGAAAGCACACTATAGTCTATGTCGGTATGACGACAACGGGGGTGCTTTATGGTTAGTAAGCACCTAACCAAAAACGAATCACTCAGGCTTGACTAGAGTTTCGAGGTTTTTATTTCGTTCGATTTGTTTCGCATGGACAACATCCTCACGTGGATTGAAGTCGACTGGATAAACACGTGTGCAATAGTTTTCAAGGCAAATCATCTAACGGTAAATGTTTTGTGGATTTAAAATTTAGATTGTTGTTATGAAATAAAATTTAAATAGAGAAGAGATTTTGTTTGTACATATAGTATTAAGATCGTTAGCAAATGTTTTTAAAAGATGGAAGGAATCACGTTACTCGCATTTAATGCGCTCTTATCATAGAAGAGTTATTGCAGTTCACATTCTTTTATATATAAGCGGAGACTTTTGCAAAGACAAAGCAAACCAAAACTTCTCTACTAAAAATTTTTTTTGGACCATGACTAAAAATACTTGTTTCTGGAATTTATGCTTAGAAAATTGACCTAAAATCCCTGTATAGTGAAGAAAGATTTGCATAATGTGTATAAAACAGAAGCAATGAGCTAGACCCAACAACAGGAATGGATGCCTTTCTAAACCTTGAACCGCTACACCTCAAAATTCAGGAGGAAGCAGCGAAACAAGCCGTTAGCCTACAAAAGGCCTACAAGTATAAACTAGGGGACCTTAAAGACCATCTTAAAATGGTGTAGGACGTCAGGCTCATAATGAAAACGTCAAACCTCAGCAACCAAATAAAAACTGAAGCAGCATTAGAGAAGAGGTTCAAGATCACAATTCCATCAAGGGACAAATGGAAGGATGGACCACAGCCCTCGTACAAAGGAGCGCAAATGTGGTATGCGGATGGTGCAAAGATGGATTGTGCAAAATGTATTTTCCTCTCCCAAAAGAGGCCACGATCTATCAAGTAGAACTATTTGCCATACTAAGAGCCTCACAAACAATAAAAATAAGGAATACTAAAAGGGTCTGAATTAAGATCCTATCGGATATACAAGCGGCTCTCATGCCTATAAATCGCGATCAAATAAATTTGGCTATTCTCTTAGAGATGAGAGAGGCCCTAAATGAAATAGTGGCACAGATCAGTCTCGAATTTATATGGATCCTCGGCCATGAGGAGCACCGAGGAAACAATGAAGCTGATACCATAGCCAAAAAAGGGAGCAAAAAAGCCCTTCATAGGTTCTTCTCCGTACTGGGGTTCTACAAAGGCACATACGGAAAAAGAAATTAGAGCATGGAGCAAGAAAAAGATCGGAAGCTACTGGCTTAATATTGAGGGTCAAAAACTTGGCTTCTATAACAAAAGAGCAAAAGAAGCAGTGGCTCTCTGCAAAAGTGGCATAAGAGCCCTATGCGGAGCATTGACAGGACACCTTCCATGCAAAAAGTACCTCCACAGGATAGGTGAGGGGCAGGAAGACCGCTGCAGATACTGTGGTGAAACGACAGAGTGTGTAGAACATTTGCTCACAGTCTGTCCAGCACTAGCGAGAAGAAGGTTCGAGCTACTTGGCTCTGCTGTTCCTTCCATCAGGGACATCACAAATGTCCCGTCAAGCAACATATCCAGGTTCATTAGAAGCCTGGATATCGTATAGATCATAACGCAGAGGAGGAACAATAGACCCAGGAGGTCGCACTGCTAGGGTCCCTCTGGACCCACTCCAGACTATCATCATCATCATCATCATAATGTGCATTAAATATTAGTCAAGTTTAAGATTCGGGTCAAAGACAATACTAAACTGCTTAAACTTTAGACTGTATCAAGAAAGGTGAATGTCCAAGAGCAAAGAAAATGCCGACGATTTTATTTGAAGGATGTGAGTCATCTGATTAAATTTTGATTTATTCTATTTGAGAAAGTTGGAGAAGACCAGCTGATCATTTTCAAAGTGCTCATAATCTTTTTGGGAATCAATCACGTGAAATATCTAACCTAATCGAAAAAAGAAGTCAATTTATAAGAACGAAAGCTAATAGGAACCAAGAAGGAATCCGTGTGGAGCTCTAGATATAGGGATAGAAGAAGCTTTGAAGCAGGTGCTGGCAGAAAATGCAACAGTCGAAATTGCTTTACAAATTTACAAAATATTAATAAATTAGCTTTAAGCATCCTGAATAATCGACACAGTTGAATCATTGTGTTGCAATGAAAATTTCAATTGAATAATGAATTTTCATATGGTGGTTAATCTAACGTTGTAGTAAATACAGTAGCATTCCACCTGTAAGTCCCCTTTTAGACTGCTGGAAATTTTTATCGTGTCATCTGCAGGAACCTTTTTGTAAATTTTTTTTTTTTTGCTAAATTTGCTTGGGGTCGAAATAAACAACAGCAGATCTGTCTGGAGTACTGTGAGTAAACTGTCTCCGTATTATTTACCAACAAACATATTTTCACGTTTTCTAGTCTTTTGCTTTCACTTAGAAGTGGAATAATCTTTTTGTTCTTCTCCGCCAAGATATTACAGACATTTTAAAGACTGGGTGTTGAGATGAACAGTACAGTTAATGTGTTTTATGCAGCATACGGGAGATTGTTAGAGCATTTTTTTTTTGTTTGGTTGATTCGGAATAAGTAAAAAACCATATTCTAAAAAATTTATTCAAATGACTTATTTCATTTGAAACTGGAAAATAAACATCTTTATTCACAAATTATTGAAGAATATTTATTCAACCCACTCGCAAAACTTGCCTACGATGGAAAATTTTTTCACACATTTTGCAGCATTTCAGGTCCTATTTTCACCCCACCAACTGTGGTTATACTTTTGCTTCAACATCGTCCTTTTGGGAAGTCTTGCGGCATTGTATTGCTCTTTTTGTTCCCATCAATACTACAGTGCACACAGCAAGGTGGACAAGTAAAAGACAACCAAGGCACCCGAGAAATGTAACTGAGTAAACGGTGTGAATGACTTAACAAGCAGAGCGTAGCGCAAAATTGAATGAAATTGTGCCTGACAAAAATAAAGTGAATGGCAAAAATGGAGAAAATTATACTATATGCTTAAATGTAGTACATGGGAGAAAAAAATTAGATGGGCTGACTTGGAAAATGGTTTCACAATCAACAAAGACGTATTGAGGGGTGAAATAAAATGATATTGAGCGGTGAAAGTTATTTTGGGTTGCGGATGAGGTCACAAGTACACAAATGAAAGTAGATTTAATTATCACTGGGTATAGTTTTTGAGGTCGGATTGAGAATCGATGGTTTTATGCATAAGTAAAGCGCACAATTCACATACGCATTACTTATACTAGTTACAACAGCTGTCTGATAATATCATAAAGTCGATTTTGTTAGCTTTAGCTGAATAATTGTGTTGTAGTTTTTTCAATCCCAAAATCAACTATGCAGAGAGCGCCAGATATATACCTAAATATTATAGTATCCAGGGATATAATTTTGTCAGTGCACTTTTAGGTTCATGTATAGTGTGTCCCAATAAGAAGTTCAGATTTAAAAATTTAATAAATCAAAAACGGCTTAATATTATTCAAATTTATTTTTTTGTTTGAAAGTACAATCCTTGTGATTATTTATGAAAAATTATTTCATTGAAATGGGAGCCACGGCTGGCCTTGGCGTACTTCATTTGGGTCTCTTTTGAGAGTACATTTTCGATTGAGCACATTTGGCAATGGCTGCATCAATATTGGCTTTCAAATGGTCAATTGTTTGTGGATTAACCGCATAACACTTTTCCTTCACGGCGCCTCACAAATAAAAAATCCAAAGACGTCAAATCGCAGCTCCTTGGCGGCCAATTCATGTAACCATTTTGACTGATAATGTGGCCATCGAATTTTCGACGCATTTCGGCTATTGTAACGCCCGATTTGTGGCTTGGCGCACCATCTTGCTGGTACCAAAAGTCGTCCAAATCAATATATTCAAGATATGGCCATTAAAAAGATGTTAACATGTGGCGGTAGTTGATTCCGTTGACCGTAACGGTCAAGCCGGCCTCATTTTCGAAGAAATACGGCCCAACAATGCCGCCACGCCACAATCCGCACCAAACAATAACACGCAATGGATGCATTGGCTTCTCCAGGTATTCTTATGCATTTTCAGAATTCCAAATGCGAGAATTTTGCTTGTTTACGTACCCGCCGAGATGGAAATGCGCCTCGTCCGAATAGATGATTTTTCGAGCAAAAGCCTCATCAATTTCAAGTTGGTCGCAGGTCCACACAACGAATTGATTTCGAAGCGGCTGGTCACTGGGCTTCAATTGCTGGACCAATTGAACTTTATAGAGCCACAAACCAAGATCTTTACGGAGGATTCGTTGCATGGAAGAGCGGGTGATGTTCATTTCCGGTGCACGATGACGATTCGATGTTCTCGGTCGTTGGCGCACACTTTCGGCCACTGCGGCTATATTTACGGTTGAACGAACACTACATACACCATCAATGATACTTGGATCACCAAACCTTAGACAGTTTTCTCAGTAACAGGAGGGCATTGGTAATCCATAACGAAGCTTTTGAGCTGTAAGTTCGCAGTTGAATCAAGGTTCTACTTTTGATCCGATTCTTTTAAATGTTTTTATAGATGATATATCTGATATCTCAAGTAACTCTTGTTACCGACCTGGTATACGGAGCTAGCTTTGGTCAGTCTGGGACCGGGCAAGCAAATCACAAAGGGGTGAGGATGCCACTCTTTCACTCCAAAATTTAACTAAGAGCCATCAAAATACAAGTGATATACACTCTAAGAGAACCGGGTGTGGTCTAGCTCACTATTTACACATCATAAATCCACTTTGGGTACGAAACACACTAACTGTAGTTTAATCGGAAAAGCTTCGGCCGTTCCTTATTTGTTCATAATAAGAAGAAAAGAAAAGTGACGCCACATGGTTTTGAACCCGGTGTCCTGGTTCACGAGACCAATATCTTACTCCTAGCACAACGCTACCTCCGATTCTAGTGAAATCACTGAAAAAACTAATTCGTGATTCCAGTACCGCTCCCCTACTATATGATCGAATTGAATCTTCCGCCAGTATCTGATTGTAGATAGTATATCTTTTTGAATCAGTCTGCTTACGACTAAACGTAGGAATCGAATGACTAAAAAATATTGGCTCTGGCAACAGTTGCTTCAATGCGAGCAGCGGTCATCCACTTCACGTGCTTACTTTGTTTGCTTTCACATATGGTCTCAGACAGAAGAAGGCTGATGCCGAAAAATTACAAAGTGGTAGTTTTTCTCCGAAGGATGGTCTTTCTCTGGAATTGAGAATATGGGAATCAACTCGTCGTAAAGACGCATTTTTGAGAAAAGTAAAAATAATTCAAAATCAGTGCTTTAAAATTAAAACAAAATCGAATCCGATAGTCCATTGCCGATAGGATAAGGGTAACCTCGGTTCCTCGTTGGAGAGAACAAGTCAACCATTAAACAATTCAAGTAACTCGACTCAGGGAAAAATATCCTGGAATTCTTTTTCGATGGGTTACCAGGATGAAATTTATATTAGATAACTATACTTTATTTATTTTATCTGGAATCCGTCCCTTGGTGCTGTACTAAATTTGCAGGTCATCACTGGATTGCTACAGTGTTAAATTTAGAAGTTGGCCAGATACGGGTAGTTGGCTGGAGGGTACTGGTTGTACCATATAAGACGAAACATTTCTTGATAAGCTATTGTCAATTTCTTCCCAGCTTCTTTCAGTTTAATGCAACTGCAAAGTTTTCCGGCCGCGGTGTCATAACTTTTTGCGTGATTGCTTTATGCTATGGTAGTGTATACCACAGTGTAAGTTACCGCTTTAACGCAGCTTATCGTCTAAGCTGTAAGTATTTGACGAGTATGCAACCGAAGTCGGAAGCTACAACGGCTCTGCTTATTCCCCATCTGAGTGCTGGTTCCTCAACTGATTGAGCTTGTTACGAGCACATCACTTTTCCGAGCAGAACTATCTTATTTGGTTTGTCACCTCATGACACTCTTTCACAGGTGTCATTATCAATCTGTACGGAGATGATCTATTTTTCTGGGATGCCCAGCACTATCCTTACTTCGTAGCAGTTGCGTTCTATACAACTTTATTGGCTTTATTTTCATGTAATACTTCATCATCCCACAAAGCAAAAATAATTGTCTACAATATCCTTAAGTAAGTTTGAGAGACGAGCGAAATTTTAACGGGACATTCTCTGAAACGCCTTATCTTTTTTTGCAGCACCAATAGTCACTATTACCGGAGTAGTAACCAGCACAAAAAGTAAACACTTTAAGAAATATTTTTAAGTAATCTGTTTAAAACTTTTCTCTACATTACTCTGCAACAATCTGGCCCCTCGGAATAATTAACTGTTTTGCAACTTTACTGAAAAGCCAGAAAATCTGGTGAGTATCTTGGAGTGATGTTGGACTCGAAGCTGGTTTATGAAGAGCACATTCGAAAAGTATGCGATAGGGCACTACTGGCTTTTATCTTGCTTGGGAGACTCATAACAAACGTTCGTGGTCCTAGTGCAAGTAAACGTAAGCTCTTTATGACCGCGGCTTACTCAATGCTGCTGTATGGTGCGGAGATATGGGCTACTGTGTTAAGGTTTGAAAAGTATCGAGCTATGATGGTGAGCGTCCAGAATGAGAATGGTGAGCGTAGGGGAGCGCTGTGAATTGCAAGCAGCTACAGAACAGTTTCAGGAAACAAGGTGTTAGTGATTGCGGGAGTAATCTCAATTGATCTTCTGGCGAGCGAACGCAGAGGTGTTTCTGAACAGACCTGAAGTAGGAGACAAATTTTGGCTGCTCAAGCACAAGCGCGAATGATTGAGCTTTGGGAGAAGCGCTGGACTATGAGCTCGAAGGGAGCATAGACGATTAGGCTTATTTGCGCCTTGAAACCTTGGCTTAATCGCGAGCACGGTGAAATAAACTTCCACCTGTGCCAGTTCCTATCGGGCCACGGCTACTTCAGGAAATACCGTCACAGAATGGGAAAAGTAAGTAATGGGCTAAGGAAAGTGATGACGTTTTTCATACCAGAAGTGAGCGGCACATGCTTTTCTCTACAATTGGCCCTGTGACGCCGGAGTCAATCGTGGAGATGATGCTACAGCCAGATGACGACTGGTCAGCTGTGTCAGCATATGTGGAGCTGGTTTTGCGTTTGAAAAAAAAGGAGGAAAGCCTCATATACTCCTGGAAGCCTGAAAGAACGGAATCAAGCCAACGGGACACCTGATAGGTGGAAGTAGCACGGTCGAGTTGAAGTAATGCGAAAGCGATTTCGGCTCGAACTTCCGTGGTCGGCGGGTGATGTTTTTTAGTGAGTACGAATCTCACATAATTTTGTATCACTCGCAGGACTCTTATTGAAGGTTTCTGACACCCGTTCCCCAAAAAAAACTGAAAACAAAGTCTCGAAGCAAAGGAGCGCTATCTATAAAAGATCTTGTTTTTTGACTAAGACCTACCTTACACAATCAATACTATTGAAGCAATAATATTTGAGCATTATATACTAAAAAGTGGGTAGAAATCAATAATATCGAACAATTTAATGTCGGTTGCGATCTTACTTTGAATAAAATTGGGTTTCAAATATTTTTTCTCTCGATTCATTTCAAATCTGAATGTTAATAGCATGGGCTGTGGCACTCAAGAAAAAGAAGAAGACCGAAAAGAATGCGAGTGGATAGGTGCTTGGAAAATCATTCTACCCATGGACATTCTACCCTCATTGAAGAGCATGATTACTTCTGAAAATTATTGCAAATGCATGAACAAATATTGTTGTATTATTATATTGTAAAATAGTGGTTAGTTGCATTAGTTTCACCACTAATAATAAAGTAAGATACATTCATGAGAGAGGCTATTCCATCGGTAGACAGACTAATCGTGACTGTGCAATTTCCAGAAACAGGTAACAGATTATCGATGTATGCCCCCAGCTGCCCCTCAATATATTTTAACATTAACGAATATTCGGCCAGATTTTTTTTGTTTTTGGTTTCCCTCGTCCAAACTGTAGTTATTTGAAAGTATCATAGTGTCAAATCATTCATATTTCTATTTTCATCTCTTTTTTGAATTCTCTTCGGAAGTTGGTCTTGAGTGAACTAAATTTACTTTAATTTTTTTCATGGCCTCGGGAAATTTTCGATGATACAGTTTTATCAGTTTTACGATTCTTTAGTGTTTTTTTATATCCCTACCCGACTTTTTCTCCGATTTGATTTGTCATAAAACGGGCATGGACCGGTATAATTAAAGCCATTAAAGTACAAAATAAGTACAGTCTGCACTTTCAACTGATAATTCTGTTTGAATATTTTCAAACCTTAAAAAATAAATCGATTACAATATGAAGAAGATATGGTATATTGGCTAATATCAAAATTACGACAATAATGTTGACCGTGTAAGGGAGCTCTAAGCTATCAGTGGACTTATTTTGTGACACTCAAAACTGCCTCTAAATATAAATTTCGTTCGCATATCGTATATTCTGTAGCGACATTTTCGGTTTTCACGTTTTTCGTTTGTTTCGAATAATGGAGCTTATAATTGAGTTCTTTAGTTGCAAAATGAGACTGAAAGGTTTTTGAAAACTTTTCAGAAACAGCAAAAAACTATATTTTCTTTCCTGGTCAATATATCAAACCCATTTTTTTTTAATAAATTGAAAATAAAAAACTACACAATATTACAAATTTTCATAAACTATGGATTATGTTAAATATTAATTAATTCGCATTTACATTTCATCAGGTCGCGTTTTGGAACAAAATCGCTTTCAGGTGTGGTTTTGGAACGAAACTTCATGTTGGAGTCGGGTTTTGGAACAAAACAAAAACAATTATATTTTTTTAATTTTTTATTTTTGCCTGTAATTTTTGTTTTACAGAAAGTAGGTGCCTACCTTAGAACATAACTTAAAAAAAAACAATAATACAAAAATAAGTTTAAAAACATGGAAAAATGAGCAGCAAAAATATTGTGTTAAACATTTTTTTTTCGTCAATAATTACTTCCGCATCCCAAATATCGTTCTCTGTAAGATTATTATAATCTATACGACGGTAAAAACACTTGTTGGATTCATCAGTTTCATCCTCCGAATCTATATTTTCTAAAAAATAGAAGCAAAATGACACAACTTCAGTCAACCACACATTTAATGTGTCGGCGCACGATTTCTAAGAACAAACATGTGAAGTCGCAATCAGTATGGCCAACTTTGAAATATTTCTTATCATTATAGAAAAAGCTCGCTTAATTTAAAACAAGATTAATAATAAAAATAACCATTTAAAAATATGTGACGAACAGAAGTTTAGGATTTTCTTAAAGTTAGAACATTAGGTCGGTTTTTGGAAAAAATAACAAGAACCGTTTCCGACATTGCTAAGGTTTGAGTCGCTTTTTGGAACCAAACCGTTCAAAATATTAGACGCCATTTTGAAAGAAAAAATCTCTGTTCAGGTCGCGTTTTGGAAATAAGGCTGTTTTTCAAATCACTTTTTAAGGCATTTAGACTGGGTTTGGGATAAAATAAAGTGCACAAATCGATTCCTGAGAAGATTTCCTATAAGAAATGGTGTTTAACTCAGTTTCGTAAAAAATCGCTTGAGTCTCATTTTGCAACTAAAGAACTCAATTGTAAAAAAGTATATTCGAAAGTATTTCTGATTTCTGGCAAAATGATGCTCATCAGTTCAAATAAATTCTATTCAATACTATGAAGCAAAGCCTTAAAATCTAAAGAAGTAATCTACAAGATAGCTCCTTCGATGGTCCACGAGAAATCCACTCAACAATATAGCAGACTGTTTATAATTTAATGAGACTCTAGATTGAGAGTAAACTTTCTTTCGAAATCATTTTTCACAGTCAAGAAAAGTAACTTCTTCAGCGCTCCGTAAATGGTGCATTTCCCGATCATTTTTGCAGAGAATAAAAGTAAGTTGAACTTTTAAACAGTTGCTTTTCCATGGAATATGGCAATTTAACGGCATTCAGTATTTTGCCGGTACCTAGTGACTTTTTCGTTCTTTCCAAAGAAACAACCACGTTCGTTGCACTGTGTTGTTTGTCGACAGTTCTATTGCAGTTGAACGACTAGACTTTAAGAAATTGGCCTTGTAGTCGGAAGTCTGCTTCGGTCTGCAGATGGAAACAGCCAGAGATGAACTAAAAACATGAGTAATATGGAAAATACTTGTTGAAATGGTTCAAGTACGAACCGCTCATGCTTTGATGTCCGGTGATTAAATTTGATGTCTACGAATCCTTCACGAGCAAGTTCATCCTTGCAGTTTTCCTTATTTTTATAATTTTAGAGTAAAGTGCGGAAGAGGAAAGGCTGAATGCCGACAGTAGCACCGAGACAAGATAGCATAAACACCAAGCACATTATCGCTTCGGGTACAGAGTGTCATTGTTGACGCGTAATGTAGCAGAAATGAAGAATCATCTCCGTTATGTCACCAATCTCCTGGAAAATGTTTTGTTTCGTAACAGCAAGAACGGCAACAGCAACATCGAAACAGTTGAAAATTAAAATAAAACGTTGATGGGTAACGCTGGTCATGACTGTATACTCTCACGTCTGTCATACCAGAGGAAGGATATCGCAAACTCACCCAGTGCATTTGTAGCATCAACAAGTTTGTGCCAAGGGTTACCATCTTATATTAAACCGTAGAAGTTTGAAGAAAATTTTGCTCATAAATATTCGATTTTTCAGAAGAACATTCTGATTCTTCGAAATATATTATTGAATAAACGATTGCACACTGTTAAAAAGAGTTGAATTTCCAAATATATCTTTTCTTGAATTCAGAAAATAAAATAAAATTCTCTCAAATCCAAACATGCCCTATCCAACATAACTAATTTCTGTAAATCACACAGCAACACTTTCTTGACATATTCTCAACGACTGTGTGATTGATGATAGCTGAAGTGATGTGAACGAAGCATGCTAACAAATATTTTTATCCTTGACTCGGATACTCTGTTTCGATGTGGTAAAAGTTTTTGGGATGAATGCTACAAGTGTCTAGCGCTGTTCATGCCAATCAAACTTTCATCAGAGATACTAACATGGTAGTGTTTATCAATTTTATTGCCAGCAAGTTGAAGTAGCGCGAAGCCATTAATCACATCAACAACGTTAACGTTCCGCTTCAGGCAACCGATGCGACTGAGGGAAGCTCAGAGGTAGATCACTATCTTGAACAAATGCAACATTGACTTGAATGTGACATGTGAATATACTGAAAATCTCAGAATTGTTTTATGTGACGAGAATGATTCATAGTGTAAATCATGATGAATGGAAATCGTTAAAAATGATAAGAATTCCTGAGAAGGACTCAGTCATACTTTAACTTGATTATTTACCGTTTCTAGACTGGATACTTTAAATCACATTGTTCTTTGGTTGTATACTCTAGAAATCTAGGAAGGCCAATCTCTGTAATTATAAGGAACCAATTAATTAAAAACCATAACGGAAAAAAAACATTCAAGAGAAAGAGCATGAAAAGGTAGACTTACGCCAACAAGTGCAATTAATATCAAACCATCGTGAGCTGAAAGAGTCATTAAATACCACAAAAGCCAAGATTTTGCTGGGTTTTCCCGGAACACAAGTAGCCATCATAGATATGGACATACGTGTGTAATTGTATGTGAGTTTTTCAATAGCCGCCAATGAAAACTGAAAGCCACTGCAGGTTCAAGGACGTATGTGCAGAAATCACAATTTCCACCCTCTTTTCATGGAATTATTGCAATCTGACTCCTTGCCAATTTTCCAGTTCTTTGAGTGATTTTGTGTGTTGTTGATGAAGATATATATTTAATTCTCCATTAATGATCGTGCAATTGCAAAGAAAGTTCTATGTAATTAAATCTAGGGATAGGAATTGATGGGGTAAAAGAAAATATATAGGGGAAATATCGTTTTGTTTATTACGGCGGATTACTTGCAATCTTCAAATGATGATCATAGCAACGAAAATAACTCAGCAAATCATTCAGAATGTTCTAATTAAGAAATTAGCTGTATAAATACATGCTAATCTTGTGTGTGATGCTTTAACGATAAAAATTAGCAAAAATGATGACTATGATATTTGTACGAGTTTATAAATGAGGTTTTATTTTTTGTTAATTGAAAAAAATAATGAACTTGATAATTTGTAAGTAAATAATGAGTTTGAAAATTTTTAAATACGCCAAGTTTTAGTACGCCAAGCAGTAGTACGGATAGAATAATTATAAATCTTCCCAAGTTTTTTATCTAGAGCCCGGTGTGGGATGAAAAAATTGTTAATTAAATACTACTGAAGTGTAACTTTTTTGGCGGCACTGAAAGGAAAAAGTTAAAGTCGTGTTTTATCTCAATTTGAAGCTTCTATCTAATAGCAGGAGCGGAAAATATATCTGTGCATGAGGAAGAAGGAGAAAGGCAATGAGTTAAATTGTTCGCCCCGATTAGTCACAAAAAATATATATACTTCTTGCAAAATAGCAGGCATAGCAGGCATACCTCATTTACTCTATGCAGACGATCTCAAACTTTATCAGACTATTGAATCGAAATCGGATGCCCCCTTTCTCCAATCCAAGCTTGATTCACTTGATCAGTGGTGCAATATAAACAAGCTCTCTCTCAATATCAATAAGTGCCAAGTTATTAGTTTTTCCAGGAAATGCACGGTCACACACAATACGTACTTCCTCGGCAATAATTTGCTAACCCGAGTTGATAACATTGCTGACCTCGATGTTATCTTAGATGAAAAACTCCGCTTCACCTTACACTTTGATAGAATACTTTCTCGTGCAAACAAACAGCTAGGTTTCATCAAAAGACGTGCCAAAGAATTCCGTAGTCTGTGGGTCACAGGTTCCTTATACACTTCACTTGTACGTCCTATTCTCGAATACGCTTGCATTAGCTGGAATCCCGCTTTTGAAACCCACAGTGACAGACTCGAGTCAATACAAAGACAATTTTTACTTTTCGCCTTGAGAGAACTGTACAAACCTTATGATTTTAATAGCCTACCCCCTTATGAGTTTCGACTGGGTCACTTAAACCTATCGACACTAGCCTCCAGAAGAATGATGATATCGGCCTGCTTCACATTCGACGTCATTAGAGGCACTATTAATATAGAATTCCTGAATAGTAAAATTTCGATAAATATCCCTGTGAGGAACACCAGGTCCAATCGTTTCTTAAAAGAGTATTCACATTCGACGACATATGCAGCAAATGAGCCAATAAATAGATGCTGCAGAATATTCAACAGCATAAGTTATTTATTTCCCCTACACTTTCCAAATCATCCTTCAAATCCTCTCTTTTGCATGCCATCCATACCCCTAAACCTTAAGCCATAGTTTATATGTCAATGTTTCATTTATTGATTGTTATTTATTAATGTATTTGTTACTTTTTTCATTTGTTTGTTACTTATTTAACTTGTTTGTTTTTACTTTTTACTTGACTTTAATTTTCCATTTTATTTTTAATTTGTTATTTTATATCTAATTTTGTACCTTGTTTGGTGAATAAATAAAATAAAAATAAAATAAAATGTTTAGCATACTGTATATTCGGCCTCTTTCTTCAGTGTAAGACCAAAAAGCACTGAAGAAGATTCGATATTGCCCTGTCAACATATTAAAGTCCATGTAGCTTTTAAAGGAAAAATTGGTCTTTAAATGAAAATATATGATTTTGAAAGCTTGAAAAAATTTGATCAGATTAAATCGTTTGCTGCTTTGTCTGCCCTATAAAAATTATATTTTTCACAATTATTTAACGCACAAGAATGGCCACCATTCACTGAATTATCTTTATTTTTAGCACCCATATGTTTGTGAGATATCACGACGTAACAATCAGATTAAATCGAAATTCACAGTATGTATTATTCTTTTGATGGACCAGTTCTGATGAAAGTTAGTTGAAAATGTAGACAACCTTGTGGCAGTGGTGCTACCTTTAAAAATCACTCAGCAAAACAAAAGCTTTTTGTTTTATAATTCGACAACTTACATTGAATTTGAGTAGGGTAAGGTCTAATACATAAAGTTCATTAGAAAACGTGAGAAACCCAGTGAAGAAGAGTCATCTTGAAAAATCACTCAAAAAAAAAAAAACTCTAGCGCACCTGAACCGCTAGAAAACTAATTTTCGAAGAAATTGTCTTTGAGTGACAATGTGGAAAGACGTAATACACTTTTTTGTAGAATCATATCAATCATTCCTCGTTCAAAGCAACAGAAATAAACTATAACACAAATGATGAAAATGTTTAGTGCTGGCAACATTTTCCCAACGAAGCAGCAATAAGTTACCCTTCACAAGCTCATATTTAAATCAACTTATCCTTTGAATTTCGTTCTCATCGGAGGATTTCGTCGAAAGCTTTAGCGGTTAACGTTGTTTGAAGCTGCCATCCAAAAAATGTTCAAAACTCGGAAAATTTAAAAATAGGTTTCTTAGTTTTATTGCAAATGTTTTGCATATGTGTATGTAATTTGAAGCATCTGTTGATGCAATAGTTACGAAAATGGATAAAGCTCGTTACCCTGTGTCAGTAGCAAAGCAAAATATACACCAAATCTGCTTCACGTTAAACTAAACCCAACCAATAAATTTCGTTTCGATTGAATCACTGCGCTAGAAGTTATACGGGTGAAAAAAATTTTAGGGTTACCACCCTCAAAACTTTTCAAATTTTTAAAGCGTTAATATTCCTTGTTAATTTTCATTGCAGGATCGTTCCCATTTGCAAATCTAATGACATAATCGCGCAGAAAAGAAATTCCAAAAAATTACAAAAATTGTCATAGCTGGCAGCCCTTTCATGATTTTTGTACGAAATTGCTATTACATTTGGCTCACATTAAAATGTATTTAGTGCATAAACTTCATTTTGATATCATGACTGCACCGGAAGTTATAGGGAAAAAAGCTTTATTTTGCTGAGCAAATTTGCAAGATTTCGGAGACAAAAATCACCATAGCTGGCAACCCTATTCTAAATTTTCAGCCAAATTTTCACCAAATGTTAATTTAAGTAAGATATACATATTTTGTGAATTTGTGACACTGATGGCTGAATCGGAAGTTATAGGCCAAAAACCGGTTTTTTTTCTCAGTGATTTTTCAAGATGGCACCACTGCCACAGGATTGCCCGCATTTCAAAATTATTTCTATTAGACCTGGTCCTAGTTGATATCAACATGTTCTGTGAATTTCATTATGATCGGATAATCCGGTCGTCAGTTCTCGTGAACAGAACTTTCGAGTGCTGAAAATAGAGGTAATTTTGTGATGGGTTGCCGTTCTTGTGCAAATCGGAATTTTAAAAATTTCAAATTGACATGATTGACAAACGTTAAAATTTATCAATGATTTGAATTTTTTGTCAAAAATCAAAAATTTTTCAGCAGGTTCAATGATTTGAAGGATTTTTTTTCAAGAGCCTGCCGCAGCTACAGAGTTACCCGCACTACCTTGAAAATCAATGTGTATTAAACCTTAGTCAACATCAATACGCTCTGCAAATTTCACTATGATCCAATGTTTTCGTCAGAAGTAATGATAAATCAAAATTTGAAAAAAAATCCTTGCCTACTTTTAGGCACGCTGCACCCACACATGGCTCAAAATTTCCAATTCTTTACCATAAACAAGCTTAAAACATAATAAGTTTTCATTCCCAATACTTTTTTTGAACAAAAATTCACGCTGCTTTTAAATATAGGAGTACCTCAAAATTCACTAAAACGCTCGCCACCGCCAAAATGTTTAAGATATCTGAATTTTAGCAAATCGTGGATCTACCTACTAAATACATCTACGTTCTCCGAAAGTTTCAGCTCAATCGGATCGGCCACTCCAGAGATTATCTCCCTTAATCATTTTGATTATATATATATATATATATATATATATATATATATATATATATATATATATATATATATATATATATATATATATATATATATATATATATATATATATATATATATATATATATATATAAAGAAATATGAATTTTCGGCGAAACGAGTTTAATACTACTTTTCTTCGAAAATTAGTAAAAAACAAACAAAAAAAGCCTAGCGCATCAAAATGGCAAAAAAACCCATTTTTTATCGGTCACTTCAACAAAGTTACCCGTTTATACTGAGTCATTGAAAAAATTGCCATCACTTCACTATTAGATAATTAATCAGAGCTAGGTAAGCCCAAAGCTTGGCACACGTTCCCCCATCCGTATCTGAATTTGGGAAGCGAGTGCTCTAATGAGCTCATTTCAGAATCAGGGGATTTTTCAACACAAAAGCGGTTTATAACATTTTTCAATTTGAAAATAAAATATTTTAAAGGACTCTCGAAAAACTTCCGCAGACTATTTCATTCAGTTTTTTTTACATATTTTTCAATTTCATTCCGTGTCTGCTTTCTACCCACACTGGGCGCACTATAAAAATTGTCAATTTAATTTGTGGAAAAGTTGATAACGTATTATCAGCATTAATTTCATAAGCATTGGTGTTAAATGAAGTCAAAACAGTATCGTTTATCTACAAAAATAAATGAAACGAAACGAAAAATGGCAACTTCGCAGCCAATTAGTACTAATCAAAAACAGTATGCTCTTATTTTATTTAAAACAACATTCACAGCAAATAAAACCATGAATAAAAACGTTTAGTGTAGCAAGTAATGAGTTGTTTCCATACACGCGGTCATTTGCAGAGAATGGTATTGAGTTTTAGGGAAACATTAATAAAAATTGCGGTCCAATGAACTTATCTCAAACTGCATTTGCTAAGTAATTTCCCTTTTCCAGTTGAACTATTTAATTTTAAATGTATGCTTGCTCCTATTTTTAATGATATGTTTATTGGCAAACTACGGTTCTATTGGGTACCAGAACTAATATCTTTATCTAAAACCCATAGCTAACTTTGTCTCTACGTTTTCTATACGAGTGTTTTCATTGTGTAAAGAAAAATTGATGCTATAGATACAATTGCATAAATATACTTTCAGTCCCTACGCAATCCATAACTGCCCATAAAAAGCACACAATTCTACATTTGGTTCAAAACTATTAAACACTGTAGGATAAGATAAAAAATACTCAGTAATATTTTGATTTTTCGTTGTCATCATACGACATTATGAAAGATGGTGATTAAATATATTGAAGCACAATGTCAAACTTTTTGTGTGCATTTTTAATAAATGCTTTATTTTTATACTAATTTTGGGTCATTGAAAATGAAAATATAAATATTTGCTTTAAATTAGTTCTGATTTTAAAAAATTGCTTAGTATAAAAACACTTGACTTAAAGTAAAATGACAAAGAAAATAAAATACATCGTTTTTGAAAAACTTTAATTAGTTTTTTCTTCTAACCTTTTTCATGAAATTAAGAATTTAGCAGCATGAACAAAATATTTAATCTTTTAGGGGCATTTCTACTCAAGCTCCAGCAGTATTCCTCTAATATTGGCACATTCCATTGGCATTGGTGTCCGTTTTCTATTGTCAATATGTCTTGGTGGAATCTTTAACATGTTTGTGACTTACATCACCCCATTTGCGAGAAAAAAAATCAAGATGGGAGTAGAAAAAATGAATTTTTAGGGACTTATTCAAATCCAGCTGCTGATGCTTTTGTAGGAGATTATTCAAAAGATCAACATAATTTTCACCTCTTCTATTGCTAGCTTGCCAGGAACAGCTGCCCTAAAATACTTACTAGCCCTGTAAAATTGAATTAGTTTTGGTTCTTAAAAGACTTTCTAATTTGAGGTCCGTTAAAGATTCTTTCTTTTACTTAGACACAGAAATATATTTCGCAGGCTTTTGAGTGCTGGGCCATCGTTGTTGAGAGGCTTGACAAATGTCTTTATTAATCCCAATTGAATAAAGGTGGTAGAAAGTTTTTTTTAGTGATTGAACTAAAAGAAGGTGCTTGACATTTTTTTTCTCCAGGACCAAGATTCAGTGTTGTATTTCAAACTTATTTTTATTCAATGTAAAGATCTAGCCCAACTATCCCACTCGCAGAAAAAGCAGTACTTAGTGTAACCCGTTTGCAGCCTCAACAGACCACCGAATATCTGTGAAGAGTATGATATAGCCTCTAAAATTAATTTCATATTTTCATATGTTTCTTTAGCCTGCACTGCGTGACATAGCGGAATCGAAAATTGTGTGTTACCATTGTGGAGAAGAACAGCTTATAAACTCAGTTTTTTGGATTGTGGATTGTATTCAATCTTCAAAGCTTTTATTAAGTCATCTATTTTATGATAAGTAACAGGGAAGTTTTCAGATCTAAAATAGGGCATCAAGTCTTTCTGGAGATTTCTATATAAACAAATCTAATCATCCGGTTGTAACAAATCCTATTGTTAAACTCTTGATCCCCGCAATTCTGCTTTATCTTTTTGGCAAATTTAAGTCATGCATCTTATCACTGAGGTCAATTTGCAAAAGTCTCTGAGTTTTGTTACAAACAACATTTTCACCCAGTTGAGGAACAGGCAAATCGGTTCGGTGTCGTACTATTGGTCGTGTAACCGATGCTACGTCAGGGTTTACCAGGCTTCGCTTCTTTTTCTCGATATATGTACTATGCTGGACCAGTGGCGTGGCGTGACAATTTACCGAAGGGAAGCAATTGGTTGATGTCCATGGTTGATTACGCTTTCCGCAAATTCGTTACGTGTAATAGAACCCCTCTATAAAATCACCCAGGAATTACTAACAGGGACGTGAGAATAGACATTCTGTATTCTTATGAAAATAAAAGTTCACAGTCCTTCACACAATAAGAAACCATATCAATATTTATCAGTAAAATAATAACATTCCCAGAACTAGAAATATAATATTTTTTAAAGTGACCAAACTTCGAAGAATTGAAAAGGTTTAAAAATATGAAACCTTGAGTTTATTTTAACGATTATGCTATCAAATATTTCGACATAAGCACTTGTAAAGAATGATACAACATTCTCATTGTTGTCAATTATGCACCTTGCTGTTTTACGACGCTGTGCTGTTTCGCAAATCAACCATAATTCGTTCCCGATTTCCATGAAACTGTTTCTTAAAGATTGTATAAGATCTGAATATGATACAATATATTACTTTGTTAGGACTGAAATATATCGAATAGTATGTATTTTTTTTAGAAAAAAACATTAAACAGAAAAATAAACTAAGAATCTTTAAGTAAAATAAAAAGCCCACTCTCATTATTAACGATCTTCCCGTCTCAATTAGCACTATCATTTTCAGTTATATATTCCACGAGCTATTTTAATTGCTAATTATTATAGAAATTTTTTTAAAAATAACCTACCATTAAAAGTCCAACGTTTTGGAGCTAATTTTGGAAGCATTTTTTGACGAATAAATACAAAGCACATAAACTTATTGTCTTTATTGAAAAACTAGTAATAGATTCGGAAAATATCGACATTCGCGTATACTATTGAACGATTTAGATAAAATCAAATTTAGTCGATGTTCGAAGAAATGAATAAATATTGCGTTTTTATACATTTTTTTTGTACATGCCTGCAATCCAGATATTTGGACAGATATTACAGAGGCTTCTCAAGGCTTTAAATTTTCGGACAGTATGCAAAACAAGGTTAAATGAACGGGACGCAGTTTGGTTATCAGAAACATCTGTGAGATTTATGAAAGTTTCTTTAACTGCACCGGAAGAAGTAATACAACCAAAGGTTGTTGAAAGTTATGATCGATATGATATATCGATCGTTTTTCTAATATTATTGCTATGAATTTGCTTTTCTAAATTTCATTACAAATATCTTTCAATTTTTTTTTTTGAAAACCAAATAACGAGATCGTTTTGAATTTAATTTGATGTTCCGGAAGAAACACTTGCTTGGTCCAAGTGAGGTGGCAATTATCGGTTACGCACTGTCAAAAGATTTATTGTCTTTAGGTGATCTACCCCTTTTGCAAGAAAACACATTTTCATTATGACTATGTAATGCTTCTTCTTGACATCCTAAACGACACACAATGTTTATTAGAATCTTCATTGTTTCTCAATTTCTCCTAACTGTGAGCAATACCACTGAATATTTATATTGACTACTCAGCAATTCTTCAAATAACCGGAATCAAACTTGGAAAGTAAAAGGACTGAATTGATGTGATCAATGCTATTTCTACCATACCTGTTCACAGTTTAAACATTATTTAAATTACAAAATCCGATATTTCGCCAAATGTCTGAAACGCTTGAAAATAGCACACATGAACAGCAATACTATTTTTGTTTAATATTACAACCGATAGTCCGTTCCGAGTTTTTTATTTATTAATTTTGCGATCAAACTGTCGAGTAGGTATATGTCTTTGTTATAGAGACAATTTTCAAATTCGGTTTTGATCGGTCCTGGTTGATGATGTCCTTTTTTTCAACAAATTACCGAGATCCAATGAAATAAAATTTAAATAAGTTGACGAATTCTAAAATTTTGATCCACAGAACAAGTGAATACATTTACCTATTTCAACCTTTGAATATTTCAAATATCAATTAAAAGTATCATACAATTTTACATAGTAATTTTACACATTCAATTCTACACAATTCTAGTCTACAACTTCACCTATTACTACCAAATCCTATAAGCTATAAGTGACTAAAAGCCTTCGCCAATTGAAAAAACCTTCATAAAAGTTTCTATACAAAATAGAACACAAAAAAAAAAATGTCATAGTATAAATCATAAATAAAACACATAAAATAACGAATTATTGAATCCATAGCCTCTGGCAATGCTTGTCACATATCGTAATTCAAATTCGCTCACAGCAAGTATTCTTCATTCACAAAAAATCTGTACAAGCAAAGTAAAATGATAGCAATAACAATTTACCCTGCTGCTAGAGAGGGGAACGCAGGAATATGTTCCTCCGCTCTGAGTCTCTCTTTTGAGAAGATAATTTCCCCTAGGAAGCAACAATTTCATTGCTTCCAAACAGATCGTATGAACACATTTTTTTTTAATGACGTCACAGTCTAGTCTATATGGGGTCAAACCAATGCCTCCTAGAAGTACGGGCCGTAATGCAGAATGATGACGTCAGAGCAGTAGGCCAAAATGTCGCGAAAAACACACATAGTCTTATGGGACGTCCGCGGGAAAATGTTAATTGTACGGGTTGTGTTAAAGTGAGTAAAGTGAAAACAAAGTGAGATCCGGGGAACAGTGCTGGTGAACAGCTAAAACACAAGTTGATGCGGTGCGCGCGGTATAATTAGAAAAATTCGCCACGAAATGTTTATCAGATGTTCTTAGGTTATGTGGTGTTTTGTGTCGATTCACTTTCGATACAATTGATTGACACAAAATGCAAGTTATAACTAAATATTAACACTACAACGCGTCCACGCACAAAAAACTAACGTTTTAATCATATTTTAGCTTAAAAACCGCAAGTGAAATCTCCGTGTGTGTCGGCACTGCCTCGTGGAAATGTCAACATGGCCTACTGAAATGACGTCACAGCGAGAACGATTACGTAGCCTGACGGCCCGTACATCTAGGAGGCATTGGTCAAACAAACGGTCGTAGATGCAATTTTTACGCTGCTTCCAAGCCGTTGTTGTGCTTTCATTATTTTCATTCTGTGGCGTTACCAGATCAACTGTGTGAGATGTTCACAATTTGATTTGAACATTTTTTTTTTAAATGTTTATACGCGATTATTTCACGATTTCGAAAAAAAACAATTTAAAATTTATGTCAGCCAAATGTAAGGGAAGCAATGCTTCCCTTGCTTCCATGAACGCCACGCCACTGTGCTGGACTGGATGGTAGGTGTCAAACAAAGTTAAGTCATTCGCACTATTAATTCATTTATTTTTTGATCATTTATGATTAGTAGCCGCTAATATACTGAATATGACATAAATGAACAAAAAGAGCTAGCTGCCAACTTTAAGCTATCTATTTAGTTGTATTTATTATTAAAGGAAAAATCGGTTTTTTTATTAAAATATCTATTTAGATTCAGCGAATCAAATGTTATATGTAGTACATTATTATGTAAAAGGTAAGTTTGATGTAGACCCGTGATATCAGAAAAAAAATGAAATGAATTCTTCCGTATTCTTAATCATAGAATATGCATATTTAATATGGAAAAGCATGGAGTTTTAACTAACACCATTGTGTTTCATCTTCAAAAAAAACTGATTAAAAAGCGAATTTACAAATGCTATCAACCTGCCCATTATTTTTGCATCTATCCGTTTCAAGATTTTTTGTGTTCATATATACACATCCGAAAATTTCTTGAATGGAATTATCAATATAAAATGCATATCATCGAAAGTAATGAAATTAATAGTACAAAATTTATTGAACATCATTCTTTTTTGCAATCTTTTTGCTAAGGAAAATTGAAAATTAGTGGTAACAACTTAAATTATAAAAATAGGACTCAAACCCTTTTGACAAACACTACATTATATTTTATTTAAATGAATGTCGATTAGAAATACCACTACTCTCAATTGTACAATATTAGCAGTTCTTTTATCCGTTTTCACTGACACTTATTCCTTTTAAGTACACAATCTCTTAGTAGGCCACTGAGAATCAAGAATACCGTTAACTATTTTACATTTCAAAGCAAACCATTTCCATTACCCTGTTTGGCATTCTTTTACTGAACGAAAACATCTAGTCCTGTTGCTTGATAGCATCAATTCCCAGGATTGTGTCTTTTCGTGGTGCAGCCACAAGGATTGAAAAGGTGTTTTCGTTTCGCTCCGAATAGATAAATTCTCGTTTGAGATGTTGTTATAATTTCTTTTAGAATTTCATGGTCGGACAAATTGAAAGGAACAATAAAATGTGAATTGAAAGAAAGCAATTCGTGGAAGCGATGTTTGCGTTGGAATTCGGATAAACATTGGTTATTTATATAATTGGTATACGTTTTTCGCAGTAGGTGTCTCAGACTTACGATAGTTGAGTTTTTGAATCTCCATTCAAAACTACAGACAGAGAAATAAAGTCAGACGAAAAAAAATCATACTCAACAAAATTTTCATGATAAAGTTTTTCATTCATGTGGACAAAAGCTTTGACTGTTATATCGATTATTTGCCATTCAATTACGTGTATAAAACATTACTTATACTAGAAAGCTAATCTCATTGAATTTTAATAAAATATTGCTTCGAATCCTATCTCTGCCTGATAATAATTATGACAAGTCAACGATCGATATCCGCTCGTGCTATGACAGAAGATGAAACGGAAAAATACCGCATTACGTTCCGTCACGGGCTACTATAATGAATACTAAATTACTGCATTTCTAAACGCAATTACGGTACTCGGTACGTCCTGGCACCTGTAGCGGAACAAGCAACAAAGTTACGAAAACTGAGGAACTTTTACAAGAACTGATAGTGCGGAATTAAAAGCCGATTAACTGTAGTCAAACAAGCCAATTTGTAGAAAGTTTATGCATTAGCTTGTCAGGGTGGAGTTGCGACTGTATTTACAGGTCACGTGTTAAAGTTGAAATTTCATTCTCGCGGGATAAAAGTTTGCATACATTAAAATAGTTCTGATTTATACGCTCGTCATTAACTCCGTTGAGGGTACGATGTATGTAAAAATCAGTTAAATGATTTATTAGTCTGAGATCGTTAAAAAAAATTTATTGAGGCTGGAAGCATTTAACTTATAACGTATTAAAGTTATAGTAGATAGCATTTTATAAACAAAAAAATTAAATTAAACTACCAATACAGCTCACAAAAATTTTTGAAATATTTCTATTCGATATTATGCTAACGCTCGAGGATATTATTCAACACGCTTTCCAGTTAACATTTCCTGATAGAACACGATAATTTTGCTAACAGCCAAGTAACTCAATTCAACTTAGCCAAAAGTGATTATAGATAGTCGATATACAAATAAAATTACATGAATTAAAGTGTGTAACTGTTAAAAGAGCACATTGCTACCAATATCGGACTCTATATCCTACCGATTTACAGTAGGATTGATTTATTCACTGGCTTGTACCAGATCTGAATCGTTTCTAGAATTTTAGATACAATTGATAGCCGGTCAGATCAAATTAGATTTGATGATATTGAAAGCAAGCGTTTGCCTGAATTGAATTTGAAAAGCTCTGTGCATAGTAGACAAAATATGAATTGTACAAAGCTATGAACATTTGATTACTGATTGAATCGATTTAATAAATCTTGGCGTCTCTTGCGAATTGAAATTCTAGACTTTATGTAAAGCATGTACAAATATTTTTAAATGTTAACATTTTTCAAAGTTGAAATATAAGTTTCGATAGATATTAACTTTAAAAATATCAACGGTGCGTTTGAAATTAGGCGGAAAATATGAAATTTATAGTTTTACTGAGTGATGAGCTCATTTGTCTACATGGTCATATTTATATTAGGAGTGTGTTTTTTGCTCCCCCTATCGATAACAGAGCAATGCTATCCAGCACAGACGCATTGGAAACAACAACAACTCCTGTCTCAGTGAATTCACTGGGACATGAGTTGTTGTTGTTTTCAATGCGTGTGTTCTGTTCTGTTATGGAGAGAGGAACTAAAAAAAACACCCCAATTATTGTTAAAATACTTCGTTTGTTAGTAATTTGGAACGATAGTTACTCTGTATTGGGAATGTTTTGTACTATAATAGTTGGCTTCAAATTTCCCCCCTTAAGATTTGACTGAATATGCTTTTAGCATGTCGTAGTTTTCAGCACAGGCGATCGAAAGTGCAGCTGTCACCAATGGCATAGCATAATAACTAATATATATGATGGAAAGAACGGTATTGTGCGATATTTGCCTGATGGAAGAGAATGGCAGGGAGTGAAGGATTTAACATCAGCTGACCCCTAAGACATCTTCAGTCAATGTCTTCTAGAAGTACGGGCCGTCAAGCTATGTAATCGTTGTCGCTATGACGTAATAGTGTCAGATCATTTTAACATTTCCACCAGGCAGTGCCTACATACACGGAGACTTCACTTGCGGATTTTTAGCTAAAATATACCTAAAACGTTAGTTTTTTGTGGGTGGATGCATTGTAAAAGAAATGATTAGTCAAAACGATAATTTTGACTGACGTGTTCCCTCACACCGGGGTGTTGCACAGCCTGTAAACAATACTTCACATACACAATATCTACACAAAACTTCCACAAATATGCTTGAAATGCTCCGAAATTTTCATCTTTCCGCTTTATATAGCAGACTACCCATAACCGATGTATGCTCGCAAGTTCTTTTCCCCTTGTTTCTGCGAGTGATGTTCATTGGCCAGCCTTGAACTTATAATATATGAGCTTTCTCCCTTGCAGCATTCCCCATGCTCCAAGTCATGTATACGAGTATATCGTATAATTGCTGGAAAATTGCTTTTTAGCACATTACATTTGCATTACCAGCATTGTTTGATTCATACATTCTCCCAGAATACATTACCGCGATTCCCGTTGGGTAGACCCAACATGGGTTGATGTGGGATTACTTTACTTTTACATAGAAGGCGCACTGTACAAAAGACGAGTCAGTTTTGTGTATTAAACCTCTTCGTGTACCAAGATCGTGCAAACTTTCAATAAATTAGACTAGAGAAATAAAAAATTATTTAGTCCACCACAAAAACAAATTAACAATTTCAGCTCCGAAGAATAACAGTTTTTGTTGTTTTTTTTTGCAAAAGAGCTTTGTCTCAGTGCAAGGCAGAACGCATTAATAATGTTTAATATGGTCGAGAATCGTTCGCAATGGAACAAAAGTTGCTCGAAAAAAGCATTTGCAGAGTCGGTGTCCTAAGAATTTTATATAAGGAGCCAATATTTATGGACTATGATGGAAAACTACAAACTAGCTATTTGACATGACAAGTTGAATTCAAATGCAAATTCATATATACGCTCATGATTTGTTTGATCTGCCAGCCGATCCGGGCTCTTAATTCAAGAAACTTGAGGAAGGCGGTATCGATCCCGTAAAGCCATATAACATTAGGCATCCTTCTGTTGGGCAGCACCAAATAACTCTACTTTTAAGCATGCTATAACTAGGGAATCCAATCCCGGGATTAGAATCCCGGGATCCCGGGATCCCGAACAGTTTTTAGTCCCTAAAATCCCGGGATTGATGTTTTATAATCCCGGGACTATAAACCATCAATCCTAATTGAGATCCGGGATTTTAGTGGCTAAAAACTGTTCGGGATCCCGGGATTGGATTCACTAGCTATAACTAACGTATGGATATAGAGAAAAGACTGGAAGAAATTGCAGATCACTAGAATTGCAGTGTATTAGATCATAGCTTAAGGCTGGATTTGCTTTGCTGTGGATCACAAAAGCTTTGTTTCTAAATGCACGAGATACTGAAATACGATAATAGTCCAGGGAAATTTAGCTTGTAGTTTTGGAAAAAATAGGGGAAAGCTGAACAAAATTTCAAAAGTTCCTATCGATCCGAGTGCTGGGTTACACGGGGTTAAAGATCAACAAAAGTGACCTCTCCTAAATATCTCAGTAACGGTCGCGTCTTCAGAAAAATAATGTATGACGAATTTGTAGCTTGAAAAAATTTCCCACAAAAAAGATTATTTGATTTTTTCTTGTAACCATAATCGATTTTGAGATATATTGATCTAAACATTTGTAACTAACAGTATCAACTTTCTCAACGGCATGTTGATATTATCCGATTTTGATTACGACTTGGAATGTTTGTGAGCTTTTTTTTCTATGTTTAAAAGGCCCATCAAAAAAACATAGAAACAAACTTATCTACTACACTCCAGGACAGGTGAAAAACTGTGTTCCGAAAAGTAGCCAATTTGCTACAAAATGGTATCACTGAACTTCCATCCCCAATTTTCAGTAATGAGCTCGTACGTTGGCGGGGAAGTTTGTTTTAACTTTGATGGTTTTGTTTCTTAAGAACTGTTACATTGTCTCAATGTGAACTTTTTTCTGCGAAAGTGTGGGAGCTAGACATGGGTAACGCAGCAAATTTTGAGGCGCTGATACACTGATACCGGTGCCAGCAGTGATATCAGCGCACTGCGCTGATACCATTGCGCTATGATATCATCAATTGCGCGGCGCAGCGCTGCGTTACCCATGTCTAGTAAGGGCAATCAACGACTTACCGTAAATGATGTCCCAAGCCGAATCGAATGTCAGCTTTCTCAGTTTTCATTTTATCATATTCCATGAGAGGATCACCTTCCATCAGCTAGATGAAAAAAGGTATGAAAATTTACTCGTAGATAATGAAATATGAATTTTCACTGTAATTTCTTAAAAGAATGTTATGCATTTATATTTTTCGTTCTATAAAAGCTGCAATGTACGTGTTAAAAACATTCGTAAAACAGAAGGACTATTAAATATTTTCTTTCAAAGACTTCGTTTAGCTGAAAATTGGTAAAAATATGCATATAAAGAATAAATTTTGCAATGCAGAGAGTAAAAACTATTAGTTTGATTCCCCAAGTAATATTATAATTTAATATTAATTGAAATACGAAGTAAAAGTAAAAGGGAATTAACTCTTCCATTCATTCAAAAATACACAAAAGTTCTCAAACGTAATTAAAACAATGAAAATTATATTAATTACTCTACTAAAACTTTAGAGCTTGAAAAAAATATGCATGCAAATTTAAAAACCACGGAGAAAACCTCCATTCGTCACCGCTTACATACTTCCGCCTTTATTTCGATTTGTATTCGTAAAAATGAGGACAAGGTACCAAAGCAATTCAGTTCAAATGCCAGCGGCCATTTTTTACCTTGAAACAGTAACAAATTGGCTAATGTTGCGTCTAACCACGAAGAACAAAAGTTTCTCAATGTTAACACCAGTTTGAAGTATTACCGCAACTGTTTTCCAGAACGGTAAAAAAAACATTGTCTGTAAAAACTGGATCTCACCATGTCCGTACGTACCTACTAATACAAAGGACAAAATCAACCATGGGCTCCAAACAAAGGCAAAACAATGAAACAATGTGACGAATAAGAGAAGAACAACGCTAACAGGACATTGATGCAACCAACTGTTCTCCCTTCGTTGCGTACTTCTGTGCCATTCGTTGTTATTCATTTCTGCGAGCGAGAGGAAAAAATCGACTCGCTAGAGAAAAACAAAAACAAAAGGACAGCGAGGAGTGGGCGACCAAACCGCAGGCTAAACAAACTTCGTCCTGTGAAATTGGCATTTTTCATCAGCGCTACTGTTGTCCTAGTCGAATCGCTTTTGTTTCGCATCTTGTTTTCGTATTCATTTCATTGTTTTTCTGTAGGTTTGTTTTCGTCTCTTTTTTGCTTGTTTTCTTCTTAATTTTAATTTTTAAACAAAATGACAATGATACCGAACAATTGGCCATTTCATGAATTTGATACGAGTGTTTTGTGCTTTTGGTGACATTTGAAGTAGGGGTGATAATTTGTGGTTTCGATGCCTAGATTGTGCTATCAATTCATATTTCCATAAGAATTATGAATGCTTTGAGCCTAATGATATGATTAAGTACTGGTTTATTATTTTTGATATATTTTCAAATTCTAACTTTGTTATTTGGCTGGACTTTTGTTGTTTTTCATTGTTCAATTGACTTTAGTGATTGTTTGGAGAAAACCAAATTTTCCGAGAAACTGCGGATTCACAGGCACTCCTTTTAACTCTTTCAAGGATCAACTGGTGTAAGTTGAAATCGCAGGATATTGTTTTTTTTGCTAATTTCTTTGCTAATATGCTTTGCGACTATTCAATATTTTTATGTCGATTATTAAAATTTCCGATACGACTCAATTTTAAAAGCTTTGACAAGCTCTTTTTCGAATAAGATATCAGAAGGATTTAAACTGTATTTTGATATTACTACAAAAACTTATATGAGTGAATTTAATTTTAATAAATTAATATTTACGAATTTAATTTCTTATTTTTATTTTATACCGATCATACGTGTACATAATAACATGTTTTTTTTATGTACTCGTATATATGGTTGATATATTGTTTATCCATTGAGCTAATGAATTGGAGGTAGTCAGCAGCGTGAAAAATTCAGTATTTTAAATAATGTTTTTTAGTTAGTTTAATTGTTAATCTAGTGCTTGACCAAAGCTTTTTTCTTTTCTTTTTTTTTGAAAGTAAACAGAATGGCAGTTTCTGATAATTTACTCAAGGAATTTCAGGGCAAAAGCACTAGTTTATTGCTTATAAAATATATAATTTTTGATAAAAAAGAAATAATTTCGATCTAGCACAAGCTTTTTGTTTTCAATAAGCTGTATAAACAATAATCAACTCTCTTGAGTTATTCTCGAAGTACAGTGGTCACTGACTTTGAAAACGTAGTATCGAGAAAAACTCATTTGAAGTTTTACTCTCGATTTATGTTTACACTCAGAAAAATATGATACCGAGAAGCAAAGAAAATATTTACTTGTTTACAAGATGTGAAATCTTCCACAAATCAAATAAACTTTTATTTGATGTCAGTAATTTGTATAAATATTGTGTAAAAATGTCTTACATTCAACGGATTACAATTTTTACTTTTACTTATTGAAAGCAAGTAATTTTCCTCAATTTACTAATTATGTTTCCGAATTTAATAAATTATGTCTACAATACAAACTTCAACATCAGGCACGCTTCAATATTCGACGAAAAAATGGATAGTTTTTATGACTTCTATCAACATTTCTTGTACATAAATGGGAAGTCGGTAACGCGCCAGTCCAAAGCAGTGATCTACTCCACGCGGGTTCAAATTCCGCCGGATTCATGGTTTTATTTATTCATTTTCAGTTGTCTTAACAGCCGGCGACTGGGCATAATACTAGCGCTCCATTGCCTAACTGTCACATTATAGCTTTGAGTGGCAACTAGCCATAAATAACACCAGCGCTTCAGAAAATAAAAAAAAAAATTGACACTTAAAAAAAGAATGATTGCTATTGACTTCTCCCATATGTGTCTTCCCACCACCATAGCTAAGCATTCGCTTCAAAAAATAATCCCCTGAGCTTTTGCATTGTCAAAAACAGAAAATACTTAGTGCAAAAGTTCAATATTTAGCTGAGGAGAATCTATATTGCTTTGGCACGTAAACATATTTTTTTTACATGTTTTAATTTTTTTTCACTCCTTTCGAAGTAAGCCGCGCTTTTGATATGAAGGGAGGGAGACTTTTCATCTAAGTAGTAACCGATGCCAGATTTATGGCAACATTTCATTGAAACTATAACAAATTTTACTCTGAATGAATATATTGAATATATATTACATGAATAAATTCCTTTATTTTGACTGAGTAAATATATCTTTGGCGCAGAATCATTACCAATTTTCTTTGATAATGTGTTCATTTTTCCTCAAAAAATAGAAGTATTTTTCTGAGTGTATAAATATTCATTATTTAATTACTCATATCGAGTCATTCATTCTTGGACCATATGATAGTTATTCTGCCGATGTGGAAGCTTCTAGGATATCGATTCGCTGTTGTCTACGTCACATTCTGTTTTCTCGAGTGTATTCATTAGTGTGTTTGTCTGCCAAATTTTGCACGACCAAAATCAGTTTTATTTTTCAAAGAGCCATTCAGTAATTCAAAAACTTTTCATTGGATTTACTTGAAATTTTCAAATAATCTTTTCAATTTAAATAAAAATCGATTTTTTGAGAAGCCCGACTACACTTAACCACTTAAAGGCAGGCTAACAATTATTTGCGCGATTGATTTCATTACATTGGAGATGTTGTCTTAAAAATGTGATGAAAATATTATTAATGTCAGGCGCTAAAATTTATCTCGCACGGCAATATTAATGCTTTACATATTCAAACAAAAATTATGTCATTTTATTAACAATCAACGTTGAGTAAAAAAAAATGCTGTTATGTTAAAAAAATTTTATAATGGGTACTTGTGAAGATCGCTCAGTTTTTATAGCACAAACGGCTTGTCTACCCTTAACTTGTTTTGATTTTACGCCGTTAATATATAAAAACTACGATATATATGCACTTTACAAAATTTATTATTCGTACCTCCATTAATACAATGACGCATACTCTGTCTAAAAGTTTAATGAAAAGAAAATTCTGCTTAATATGCTGTTCGCGCTACACTCTAAATCAGGCGATTTCGATCAGCTGATCGCTTTAGAGCTAAATCAACTTAATATGCCGTTCACACTACACCAGCCCCTGGACACGGACGGTATAACTTTCCACCATTAGCCCCTTCAATCCTCTCGCGCACAAAGCATGTCAAAGCTATGGCGTAAAGGCAGCTTTGACATGAGCTCTCATTGTCAAATTGGAGGGGAACTTCTTGGATTTGACCCGATTTGACAATGAGCAGACAAAAAATTACTACCATCCCCTTCAATGTAAATCTTATGGGCATGTCCACTCCATTTCTACTACCTCACTGCACTACACTCTAAATCAGGCAATTTTGATCAGCTGATCGCTTTAGAACTAAATCAACTTAAATCTACCTGATTACCCATACATTTTTCTCGGCATCTGACAGTCGAAAGCTACCTGATTTAGAGTTATAGCCCGTTCACACTAGACTCTAAATCAGGCGATTTCGATCAGCTGATCGCTTTAGAGCTAAATCAACTTAAATCTACCTGATTACCCATACATTTTTTTCGGTTTCCGACCGAGTTAATCAAGTAGATTTAGAGTTAATCAAGTACAAATCAGGTACTATTGTGAATTTTTCCCGGCTGAATTGTTTTCAGAGCGCGCTGAATGCCATCCGTGGGAAGCACGGTAGATTTGAAGGAAATGTCATTCGAATTTCGGTCTAAAATAAAGAAAACTGAACAAAAACGGAAAATTTGAGTTGTACAAAATGAATAGATAATGCTCTTGTATGTTTCTGCACCATTTTCAACAACTTTCACGCAAAAAAAAAATTCGAATGATTTTTCTCTCTCTAAATCTCCTCATTCTAAATCACGTCGGGTAGTGTGAACGCTTACCTGATTAACTTTGACAGCTTCTAAATCTACTTGATTTAGAGTGTAGTGTGAACGGCTTATTAATCAAGTAAATCAGGTACTATTGTGAATTTTTCCTGGCTGAATTGTTCTCAGAGCCTGCTGAATTCCATCCGTGAGAGGCATAGTAGATTTGAATGAAATGTCATTCGAATTTCGTTCTAAAATAGCAAAAATTGAACAAAACAGGAAAATGTGAGTTGTACAAAGTGAAAAGAAAATGTTCTTGCATGTTCTTGCACCATTTTCAACAACTTTCACGCAAAAAAATTGTACACATAAATTCGAATGAGATTTCTCTCTCTAAATCTCATAATTCTAAACCACTGCGAACGTTTCACCTGATTAACTTGACAGCTTCTAAATCTACCTGATTTAGAGTGTAGTGTGAACACCATAGAACACAGATATGAAAGAAAATGGATACGAAATGGCTATCCCTGTACCCATACGTGAGTGTGCCTTTTTTAATACATGCACAACATTGCTCTCTTACAAAAATTCCGCTCAGTGCGCCCCTTTCTACCGCATTCACAACAGATCGGTGACAACCAGATCGGTGTACAAGCGTGCAACGGGCAACACGGAAAGAAACGTCAATGGCAGTTTAATTTGTGTCGGGGACCGAAAGCATTGAATTTCAGTCAAAATTTATCAAAGAAAATTTGGAAGTTTTTCGGCGTGCTCGGTGGAAACGTACTTCTACGTTTGTGCGCAATAAATTATTAACGGTAAATATATTATTAACGATAAATAATAAATTATTATAAATTATAAACGATAAATAAATTAACGGTCAAAAATTATAAAACAGCGCGATCATGAAGTGCCGCGTTCCAGGCTGCAAAAGTAGCTACTGAAGTGCTTCGCAGGGAAAATCGTATTTAGCGTAAGTAAAATTAACCTTTGGCATCAATTTTGTTTTGTTTTTGTGCGAAATCATAATTAATTTCATTCACAAAAAGCATTTTAATCTCCACTCGCCGGTTCGGGGAAACAAATGCCAAACGACGTTCAAAATGGCAATCTCTCGTGGGTTTTACCGTATGAACTGTGTAAGGCACACACCAGTACCTCATTTTCACACCAGTAAGCAAAAATTGGCATAATTCTCTCGGTCGATTTCTAATCCATTCTCTCTTATATCTGTGACTGCTAAGCTTATCAAGGCATTTTTCCACCTTATAGACATTGTCTGGAAAATAAATAGCCTTAACTTATAAGTTTTGATATAGATCGATAATCCACGAACTTTGTGTCTCTTTCACTATATGAAAAATGGATAGAAAGAAAGCATGGCGTTTTAGTTGATATTATCGCTTCTTAACTGTAGACAAATAAAATAGAAATTTTCTGTAAACATACTTACTAAAAGCAGACCAAGACGTGGAGTCCGAAATCTATGGCTGTGCTCCGAAACATTGCTTCAAAGCACCATCAAGCCGACGAAAGCTCAAATCAGAACATGACTTCGTCAACTGTTATACAGGAGAGCAATGACAAGGCGTAGATAACTGAATTCGGACAGGCTCGACTTGAATTGACGCCACAGTCTGTTATAACCAGTGAGGTAGTATAAATGGAGTGGACATACCCATAAGATTTACATTGAAGGGGATGGTAGTAATTTTTTGTCTGCTCATTGTCAAATCGGGTCAAATCCAAGTAGTTCCCCTCCAATTTGACAATGAGAGCGAAATAGCGTAAAGGCAGATTTAACATGCTTTGTGCGCGAGAGGATTGAAGGGGCTAATGGTGGAAAGTTATACCGTCCGTGTCCAGGGGCTGGTTATAACAAGCTGGTGGCGAAGACGCCAATTCGGAAAGGCCCCATGGGCAGTGCTGCCATTTATTTTTTTGGAATAATGCTAGATTCACTTTTATTTAATGCTAAATAATGCTAGATCTTGTAAAATTATAATGCTAAATAATGCTTTCTTATTTAATTGAAATAAACATGGTTCAATTTGAAAACAATATGTATATTTATATGAGGGTTGATCAATAAGTAATGATAATCGGTTATTTGTAGTTCGCATAAAATTCTACAACATTTACTCACAAAGTCAGCATGAAGAAAACATAAATAGGTCACGATTCCAGGAATTCAAAGTGCTGAAAGCACTAGCTCTACAGTTCATAGAGGAGCTACATTCATTTGAATACGAACAGACGAAGAGAGAACATCAAAATGGGGACAAACGAAATTTGTTCGAAAATTTGTTCGAAAAAATTGTCTACCAGAGGCATACACGGCGACACGGCTCCTCCATATTCCACCATTGCAGTCTAGGCTAAGGAGTTTAAGCTGGGAAGAACATGCACTGAAGATGAACACCGCGAAGGACGTCCATCCACATCCCTCACTGAAGACAACGTAAAAAAAGCCGAAGATGTCGTGTTGGCAGATCAAAAAATGACCCTCAGGCATGTAGTTGAGGTCACAGGGATCTCATATGGTAGTGTTTGAAAAATCTTTCCCAACAAAATACATATGAAAAAGGTTTCTGCCCGAGAATGTTAACGGGCGAGCATAAGTAGAAACGAATCGACTATTCAAGGATGAATCTCAAAAAGTTCCAGGCAGATCAGGAGAATTTTTTGTCACATTTCATGACCATGGACGAGACCTGGATCCACCATTTTGATCCAGAAACCAAAATGCAATCGATGACCTGAAAGCGACCCTCTTCATCGATGCCGAAGAAATTCAAAGTGTCAAGTTCGGCAGGAAAGGTTATGGCATCAGTTTTTTGGGACGATTATTGAAGAAATTTACATTTATTATTGAAGAAATTATTGTGATGGAATATTTGGAAAAAAGTAGCCACTATAGCAGGCTCTTACTAAGCTGACTAAATAAGAAGACTGCGAGAGCCAATGAAGGAGCAAACACACGGCAAACTGCGAGCTGAAGCTCTGTTTCTTCAAAATAACGCACCGGCTCACAAGGCTGCAGTTGCGATGGATACAATTAAACAAATATCCTGTAAACACATAACAGCGGCATTGTCGCAGCGGCGCCGCAGGGGGAGGCGTGAATGCCGCAGTTGAATTTGGTGAACCACAATGCAGCGACAATGTTGCTGTCAATGCAACCAAGGCACCAACCAAATTCTTTTTTTTTCTTTTGTATTGCTAAATCCTGTTGTACGAGGATTAGGTTGGCTTATCACAATACATATCAGCCATCGCTTGTCTATTCCACCTAATTCAAGTAGACTTAATTGAACCTAGTGGTGATGCCAACCTACGGTTGGTGTCCCCGCTAGCGATGCGGCAAAATTAGAAATTTGGCAAATTCTGCCGCTGCGGAAAATACCGCCGCAGGCATTGTGGACATTACCATACAAAACAGTGCATTCTAAGTTTTTGACTGCGGTTCGCCGTAGCCCACTGCGGCAAATCGCTGTATTGTGATTAACCTAATAGGATTCGAACTGCTGTACACCCACCCTATACGCCAAATCTAGCTCTCAGTGGCTTTTACCTCTTTTTCGGCTCAAACAACACCCTTGGAGTAAGAAATTTGAAAATCATATGGAAGTGATGGCCGCTGTTGAGGCATTTTGGGAGAGTCCAGATAAATAATTTTTTTCAAAGGGTATCCTGGGTTTGGAAAAAAGATGGACTAAATGTATTAACTTATTAGAAGACTATGTTGAAAAATAAATATATATTTTAAGTTTAATCACCTTGGTTTATATTCATTATCATTGCTTATTGATCAATCCTCGTATGTGTAACAAAAACAAATTAGAAGTTTGAAATTTAAATCTCAAAATGATTTGATATCTATTACAGACATATCAGTTATATCAAAATCTTCTTCTCTTGTGTAAAGCTTATTTCTATCAATATTTTTCAAAACAGCAACAATTATTTATTTTTAAGTGGAGAAAAAGTATAAGTGTCGGATAACGAAGATTTTTCTCCAGCGTTATCCGTGCGAATGCTTGCATTTGAAGCCCTAACAAAACAATTAATTCACATTGTTCAGGAAAAAATATCTAACTAGAATGCACATACTTTGAAATTTGAACTGAAATTGAAATTGAAATTGAAATGGGCGAGATTGTAAATAGATGAGTGCCAGATTATTCCGAAATCTAAATTTAAATGCTAAAAATAATGCTAGATGCTAACTCCGAATTTCGAATGCCGTTTTGGAAAAAATAATGCTAGATCTAGCATTCAAAATGCTAAAATGGCAGCACTGCCCATGGGTACGTAGGTTGAGGTGGCTGCCGATCTACAGAAACGGCCCCATGTTTTCCACTAATTTTTGAGTGAGGAAAAGGGGTATTTCCTCCTACTGATCAGATACATTCCTAACCTTTTGCTACTTAAGACGGCACTTTAGATATGATGACAGGTTCTCAATGGGGTTGATATCTGGTGATTGGGAGGTTGTATCGAATGTTTTAGGGCAATTTTACAGGAGCCATCTGCAAGTTTTATAGGTATTGAGCTTTGGATCGTTGTCCTGATACAAGCTGTAGATCTGGCTGTTCCCCAATTTTTCTGCACTTGCTCGTAAATTGTGCCTAAGTACTACTTTTCTGCATCGATAATCCCATCAAAAAAATACAGATTCCTGAGACATGACGACGAGAAACACTCCCACTTCATCAAAATCCCTCCACCCTGTTTAACAGTCGGCTATGTATTTCTCTCTGATAAGCTTTCATTGCGTTGTCTCCATATTTTGACTTTGCCATCATAACACAAAACGTTAAATTTTAGCTTGTTCGTAAAAATAACTCGATCTCAACACGCCTTGTTCTTCGAAACATAATTTTTGGCGAATTTCAAACGAATTTAGAATTACGATTGAGCATTTCTTATTTAAGTTATTTAAACAAATTCCGACTTGATAACACATATTCGTTTAACATGTATTTGGATGATTAGTTTAGCTTCGATAAATCTACTCTCTCACATTTGATCGCCGATTGTTTTTCGAAACACTACTTTATTACAATCAGTAACTACGATCTTGCTCTTTTCCATACTTAAATCTGAGCGACTACATTATAAACTATAATTCTTCAAGTTTGTGTTATCTATACTGACTTAAGTAAGGCATTTGATAAAATCAATCTTAATAAGTTTCTTAAAAAATTCCTTCGCATAGATATTTATTTTCCATAAATATACCTGTCAATTGGATTGCATTCAGCAACGATCTATGATTGTGAATCTTGATTGATACTGTTTTCGTCCATTTGTTGCCGCTTTTGGCCTTCCGCAGGGGTCACATTTGGGTCCACTACTTTTCTTAATTTTTTTGAATGACCTAAAAACGGTTTTTAATGACGTGCAGTTTCTCTTGTTCGCAGATGTTTGCAAAACATTTAAAGTCATTACTTTTTTAACGATATATCGATTCTTTGGTCAAATTTAAATCTGAACATAAAAAAATGCCAATTTATGATTTTTACGTACGCCTTAAATAATGAAATATTAGAAAATGTTGAGTTTGTAGACGACATGGGCAACTTAGGCAATTTTAGACTCCTCTTTTTGGCTCAATACTAAGCCTGTTCCGAGCATATGGTGTTTTGAAGGGCAGCTGTAGTACCAGACATATTTTTTCTTCTGTAGAACACCGTTCTCTGCCCTTTTGATTGCTTGTATTGCTATTATATCAGTCTTAAACAGAGCATCCACCAACTGCTATGAAAATGCTCAAATTGCTGACTAGTTTTTGTTTGCGTGGTCTTCATTATTTTATAAATCGGGTTCCGAGGTTTGTTGTTAGATTCGTGAGTGTGAATTGTTTAACTCACCTTTATTTTGCACTTGGACACCATTGGATATCCAATAGCGCACTTAATATACATATACTGTTCATAGTTCATAGTTAAAATATTTACTAAAATTGTAGTTTAATTGTAATCTTTGATTATTCCAATTTTCTGGTTAACAGTCAAACATTAATTTACTGTTATTTTTTCCTTCAATATTTTGATTAAAGTACATTTTTATGAAGACATCTGATGTCTTCACTTCTGTATTCTCAAGCATCCACACCATCACCACTGTGGCGCGTACTTTGTGTTACGTGCCGAAAATTCCGCCCGAAATATCAGCGCAAACAAATAAATTTTTAATTTGAAGAAAATCAAATCCTCAAGACAACTCACGAAACTTTTCCTCATTGTGGTCGACGGAAAAGTGAAAAGTCGAATGAAATTCGACTTTATCCGCTCTTTTATTCGAAGTGCAAATAGGATGGAACGGCACCCCAAGCACTTTATTATCGTCAGTTTCATGTACTTCTGTGGATAATTGAGCATTTTGCTACAAAAAGTTTTTTCACCTTTTGCCCGACTGACTGGAACACGCTAGCGATATGTTTTATTAACGACAAGCACAAGAGAAATTCACAAAAAAAAGCAAATGTTCATCGCATCAAGGTTGTTTTTTTTTTGGAGTAAGAGCAAGTTGAGATTTGGTTTATATGAGGGTAGAAAATGGCGGAAAATCAGACAATCGATTTCGTATTCGCGCAGAAAAACCATATAATGTTTTCGTAATGAGTGCGAATATTTGGAAGGAATGTCTGACATGAAATTGGATTAGATCAATTTTGCCACTAGTAAAATAAAATGATAATGCATTGTGGACTGGAATGTCGAATCGGTTATTGAGAATCGAGACGTGACGGTCGTGTAGGGAATAATAATTGATCGTAGAATAATTTTTCTCCAGATAACTTGTTTATTCAGAATAAGCTCAAAAGCTCGACGTATGTAATAATATTATGAAAATATGCAAAGCTTTGAAAAAATATTCAAATCCTTTGCACTTCTGTAAAAAAATAAAAATTATTTTAAAACTTATATGTTCTCATTGATTTGGTGTAAACTCTACCAATGCGTGCTCTTGATAATGAGAATTTATAAATACGACTATGTTGGCAAATCTAATCACTTCAAATAGCAATCATAGTTTCAGTGAGAAACCTTTATTTACAAGTTTATTACTCATAACCAACTATTACGGCTATCTTTCACGGGTCTGCATGCATTGAAAATGTGAAACGATTTGCTTTAAATCTTCCAGTCCGCTACTTGCCATAGATCTGAGTTCTTCCTCACATGTTCCTAGATATCATATCCTATTTATTAATGAACCACATAAATCTCGGCACTAGCATATCCACATTAATGTCACCTTATGCCAAAGCATTTGCCAGATGACTTTTAATTACCTTAACGAGAAGATAACACTCCAATTTAATTAAGGCTGGAATTATGACGGCATTAACAGCCCAACAGGAAAAGCTCTGTATTACCTTTAATAATAAAATGTTTGCCAGCCAGCTTGTAAGGTGTTTAGACAGTGGCAATGACTATCATCATCGTCATCTTGAACCGTTGCCAACAAGCAGAAGTGTGAATTCGGAATTCGAACTAGATAGGCCTTAGAAAGTTTCGGTGGAGAGAGGTGGAGGTGGATACATGTCGGGTGAAATTGAAGGCTACTTAATCTTAAATGCATGGTTTTCAATTCTTGAATGTATTTTGTTTGGGAATTTTTACCGATTTAAAAGAAGAACATTTTTTTTAGAAACACTGATAAATTTAAACTCCGAAGATAAATAAATTCAGTGATAGAAAGTCCGATCCTGTAATTTTGGATATTGGATTGATGGATTGAAAATCTATTCTTTGCAAAGTTTTAAACAGTGCGGAAATTTATGCAGAGGCTTCGAGTAACATTGAGCCAGCGAAAGTAAACCTGGAAACGAAATATGGACTACGCATTTGAATTCTAGGATGTCAGATCACTTAAAAAGCCACGCACTCACAAAGCATTATTATATCAGCCCAAAATACAAATTGAATATGCTAGTAATCAAGGGAACGAAATGAATTAGAAGTGATTTACAACACATGAGATCGTACACAATATTCAAAAGTGCGAAGAGAGACATTTATTGTGAATAGGGAGTTCAGACTGTACGTGATGGTCTTCAAAGCGGTAAACGAAAGATTGCGTGCGATACGCAATGGAGCCAAATTATTTAATGTATGGCTCATAGACGTTTACGCCCTGACAGAGGAAAAAAAGGGAGAAAAAGAAAAACCGACTTTATACCAACCTTGAAAAATTATTCGACTCGTTCTCAAATGATTTCAAGCAATACTCGATGACTTCAATGCTTCGGTCAGAAATGAAGAAATACGTCGGTAGCGACTGGAAGACACAGTCTCTACGGTGAAACTAAAGACAATGGTCAATGCCTTATATACTTTGCATGTAGTAAAGACGTATCTGTAAGTTCGACATGATTCCCATATCGACATGCTCACAAAATAACATGAGCAGCACCAATTGAGAATACTTTCAATCAAACTGACCATGCCCTCAATCAGCGGAGATGGTTTTTTAGCATGTTTGACGTCCCTAGATTTCGATGAATGAATTTTGACCTAAAGCACTGATTAGTAAAATCCACATATTTGAAAGAATATGGATACGAAATGGCTATCCGTGTGCCCATACGTGAGTGTGCCTTTTTTAATACACGCACAACATTGCTCTCTCACAAAAATTCCGCTCAGTGCGCCCCTTTCTACCGCGCTCACAACTGAAAAGCCTTAATGCTGTGTGTAAAATTATCTTAATGCTCGGTGTAAAAGCGTTCAACGGGCAGCACATGAAGAAACGTCAATGTCAGTCAGTTTGATTTGTGTCGAGGACTGAGAGCATTGATTTTCTGTCAAAATTTTTCAAATAAAATTTGGAAATTTTTCGGCGATTTCGGTGGAAACGTACATCTACGTTTGTGCGCAATAATTTGTGTCAGTTTCGCAAGTAAATTAGCGGTAAATTTTTTTTAAAAATAGTGCGATAATGAAGTGCCACGTTCCAAGCTGCAATAGTAGCTACCGAAGTGCTTCGTAGGGGATGTCGTATTTCGGGTGGATAAAATAAACCATTGGCAACAATTTTGTATAGTTTTTGTGTCAAATCATAGTGAATTTCATTCACAAAAAGCAGTTTAATCTCCACCCGCCAGTTGCTGGGAAATAAATGTCAAACTACGTTCCAAATAGCGACCTCTCGTGCTTTTTATGAACTGTGTTATGAACATAAGAACTGTGTAGAACACACACCAGTACCTCATTCTCACACCAGTAAGCAAAAAGTCGAAAATTAGCACATCTCTCTCGGTTGATTCCTAATCCATTCTCTCTTATATCTGTGGTAAAATCAAAATATCGGTGTCGTGACTAAAAAGCGCATGTAATGAAGTTTGATATCGAAAAGTTCCAAACGGTGTCAGCTGCAGAAAGCTTCGCAAAACCTACAAAATAACGGAGATGAAGAGAACAATCGAAACTATTTCGGAACAAGTGGCTGGGTAAGAAATTTAGCGTTCAAAAAATGACTGGTTTGAAAAAGCTGGAATGCAACAAAAATCAGACGTACAAGACGAAGATATACCAATATGAAAACTTTAATTTTATAATAATATTTAAAAAAAATACGGGCAAACCTTTCCTACAGTCATATCTGAAGCGGTCTTTGCTTAGATGGCGAATGAAATTATTTCAACTCACTGATACCCCTTTTGCCGTGGTTCAACTGTCGATGAACTCATACTGCAATTTCATAGTTTCACCATCATCACTCGCTTGTCTCCATCCTGCCGTCCCCACATATCCAATGATGCTTCTTGGTTTCAGCATGATCTGGCGTCCACTTTCAAGGCAAAATATGCAGCTCGTGCTAGGTATCGAGTTTTAGGTTTTTATATTGACTAGCTGAGTTTTCGCCAAAACTGCCGTCAAACAAGTTACACGTGATTACTTTTTTTACCTTCTAACCAACACAAGAGCTTTTGGCTTTACGTCTACTCCCGGAAAAATTATCACCATTTTAAAACCCAATGTTCTTTAATGATGTCATTGATCACAAGGAGATTTATGATCTCTCTGCAGAATGTTTTTTCCGATTAAAATCCGACCAAATATTCTGAGTTTCATCATTCACCTTCATCATCCCTCTTTTATATTCAACGCCCAAGAAATTGAGTCCGTATTTGAGTGTCTTAATGTTAATTTTGGCTGCAATCCTAACAAGATGTCAAATTTTTTCCATCAATCCGGTCGTTCAAGCATAATATCCAGCTTTCATCCTATTTCTTTCCTTTTTTCCTTTAGTAAAGTACTCGAGAAAATTGTTTACAATAAGGATGTAGCTTACCTTTCATCCCTTTCTTGCTCCAAAGCAGCATGGGTGTATAAAAAGCAGTTCTTTCACCTCTAGCTTCTTACCCTTCACTAACTTAGTCACTTTCGACTTAGACCAACATAATTCAGTTGATGTGGTATGTACAGATTTAGCAAAGGCTTTCGGCTTTGTTGACTACAAGCATATTCTTGTAAAACTCGAAGGTTATGGGGTATCTGACCTTCTCTTGTCCTGATTTTCATCCTTCTCGTGATAGCTATGTTGTATCTGTCAATTCTTGGACCTCTTCCCCAGACTGCCCTCTTTCTGGAGTTTCTCAAGGTTAGAAACTAGGTCCTTTTTTTCTGGTATTCATCAATGATCTTCTTTTCTTTGTCTATTTTCCCTGTCTTCGATTTGCGGATGATCCTAAGATGTTTAGAGTATTTGAATCACTTGATGATTATTACCAATTGCAATATGATCTCTATGCTCTGAGTGGGTCTGGCTCCGAAATGCACTTAAATGCTATCAAATATCTTATACTTGTCTGTCTTTCTATTCATTATCCGCATGGTACCTTGCAACTCTCGATAATATTGCTTTTTCACTTAAAGCTTAAATTTGAAAATCACTTTGCCAAGGCTTCTAGTTTGTCTAATTGCGTCATCAGGTCTTCCATTAGTATTGCTAGCATCAGTACTTCACTTCATTTGTTCTTTACACTTGCCCGTAGCATCCTGAAATATTGTGGTAACGTTACTTTAACCATTCAAATGACGCTGCTGAGTGCGTTCGGTATTTACATGCTCATTATTATTCAGATTTCATATACCTTGTATTGCAAATTCCATATATACCTTGGAGTTTTCATGCGCTGGAGTTTTTTTCTAACTCTTTCTGTTTTTGTAGTTGGGCCCAAGCCTGTTATAATGTAGATAAATAAATAAGTAGAAATTAGCACAAGATCGCATTATTTGCAGCAAATATGTAAATCAAATGCACTTAAAAAATATAATCCTATAATTTGCCTCCTCCAAAAAGATGGCGCCTTTAAAGCACTTGAATCTAATTTACTTCCATATTTTCTCAAAATACTGTGCAACTTCATTTTTCGCATCCAAAGGAATCGTACCCCCAAATGCAAAATATGCATAACGAAATCGAAAAATAGCAGCGAGTGTAAGGACGGTATGCTTTCATGCTTATTCTTAGCGGATACAATGCATCCCGAAACAGAATGAGAACAAGTTCAGCCACTTGAAGAGGTTGAAGTTAGTGTTTGACTTCGACGCGGTTGAAGAAATTGGACATTGTTAGGGCGATACGTGTTCAAGAGTTGCGGACTAGCTTTGAAGAGATACTTTACAGTAAATTTACAAGATGGAAGTCTATGGTGAATACGGTTGTGTTTGTAGATGTGCGAACATAATATTAGTTCTTTTTTGAGATACATACTTATGTGCACAAATTTCTTTACAATACATTTGCATGAAAAAGCAATGTTAAGACTTGAATGTAACTCTACTTTTAAAATACAAAACCTGTATCGTCACCTGTAAATACTATATACTAGTCGACCTATTCAGACAATCTTACATCCAATACGCTTCAGGATACGTCTTAGAATATTAAGTGGTAACTGGAGCTTAACAGTAAATGATGGACACCGAGGCAGACTAACAAGGTGACCGTCCTAAGCCGAATCATTCGGTCCGCATGCAAAATGAAGACGATGAAGCTCGTTTATTTCGAAGCTGCCAAGTGCCAACTATCGTTCGAAAGATTATACCCTCAATATTCTGCCAGGAAATCTTACTGGACTCCGAACTTGACTGCAATGTGCTGGCCTGCACAGGATTTAGTAATTGACATATCTAATTACTTAATGCACTTAAGAATGTTATTGAACTTAGACGTTCCGATGTACTGTGCATGTGCTCAAAAATCGAACTTATTATTATTTTCGAAGAAACGTCTGCTGTTAAATGTTTTTCTTTATGGAAACTGCATGGTGCACTCGCCTGTCATATCAGCTTGGCACATGCGGTACGTTTGCGTATGGCTTTGTGTCGAAAGGATTTTCGGGAAATCGATTCGGAACTTTCATAATTGAAATTAATTTTCTCTCTGAATGTGACCGGAGGAAATCGAGTATATTAATGTCTGAGTGGATTTTTTTTTATGTTCAAAATGAAGCACATTGTCAACATCGGAATTCAGGGAAAATTGCCTTTGCAGTCAATTTTACTGGTGATGATGTCAAACGAAGGTTTTCGATGAATTACGAAGAAAGAGTGTTGAAAATTAATTAATTAGTTTTGCAGCAGTAACGCGAGAGCATATTTTTGTATGTAATAAACAAGAATGTAACTAATTCCTTGCGAAAAGGTGTCTTTTAAAGTAAATTAAATTATTTAAAGCCATCAATTTAGAAGAAAACTATTTCTTAATAGTTTAGCAACATCAAATTCTCATGTTTTGATTTGTATAAACTACCTATCTCTTGATGAAAATATATAGAGTGGGTAAAAAAAGTTAACGCGCAAACTCTCAGTAAGAATAAAAAACTTATTTTTAATGCTGCTTTAATCATAAATGATGGTGGTTTTGCATTTAATCAAAAGTTTTGAATGTTTACAATATCGAAAAAAACTAAAAACGAAACAAATTTCACAACAATAACGTTACATTTTTCACTGAAGTACCAAAATAGCGCAAAAAAAAATTCAGGTATAACGCAGTTTTATCTGAAATTATTTGTAAATATCATGAATATATGATATTTTTGAAAAATGTTTTGAAAAAGTAATTTTATTAAAGGTGTTGTTAAAAATGAGTGTGAATAGGAAATCGGTGAGTGCAGAAATCCGTGAATGTATTTTGAGACGTTGGAAAACATGAATGGCGTATACTGCGATTGGAATACTAATGGGAAAATCAAGCAATGCAGTGAGAAATGTCATAACGAAATATAAATCAACCAAATCGTTTGAAACAAAGCATCGGTCAAAGAGGCCTAAAATCTTATCTGAGCGTGAAAAAGAGTGGATTAACAAAAAAAAATGAAGAAAAACCCTAAATTAAGTGCCCCAGTTTTACGAATTAAGGTGAAAGAACGAGTTGAAAAGAAAGTCGCTACTCAAACTATTCGAAATTTAATAAAAAAATCGGGTTTTAAGGGCAGAATGCGCCGAAGTAAATTTTATATCAGCAAAAAAAAAAATTAAATTGTTAAAAATCGTGTTGCTTCAGAGTGCGTAAAAAAGCAAAAATCACTCTGGAAGTCCATAATTATTGTTGATCAAGTAAAAATTAATGTTTTTGTATATGATGGGCGGCGATATCTTCGGGGAAAGCCTAATACAGAGTTTATGAGGAATCATACTGTGTAAAACATAGCGGAAGGAACATTATGCTTTGAAACTGTATTGGGGCATCTGGTCCTGGGAATATAGATTTTGTGAAGGGTTCAATCAGTGCTGTCGTTTTACTGGAATTGCAGCATATCTGCTGCAATTTGATGCAGTTTACTGCAACATTGCATTTGCGTTTCATCTATTGCATTTTACAAAATTTACTACTTGTTTAATCTAGCTAGCATATTTAGTAAGTTAGTTTCGCTCCGTTTAGTTATATATGCAACCGCTAGCCATTTTGAACTAAGAATGAATATGAATTTCCCCAATTCTTAATCCTGGGGATATAACTGTATATTGTAATTTATTTTCTTTAATATGGAAAAACTGATATTGACAATAGTAAGTATTTTTCACCAAACGACTAAACTCGAATCTGATATCTTTAAAAAACAAATTATACATCTTTTGTTGAAAATGGTTTGTGATTGCTATTTCAAATAGCAATAGTTGTATTTTAAATGCGTGTAAGAAGACTTATATGTGTACACATATGTATATACCTATAAATGAATCAATCTACTGCAATTTAGAGCAATCTGCTGCAGCTTTGGAGGTTTATTTACTGCACAAAGAAACACTAAAACGACAGCACTGGGTTCAATGGATCAAACGTGTTGCCTGGGTAATCTTAAAAAAAAATTTAAGAAAATGCTGAAAATAAGAAATAATATTATACTATGTTGGCCTGTATCCAGACAACGATCCGAAGCACAATTCGGATCAATGTCGGCTTTGGCCTATTTGTAGCTGTCCAAATGCTATTAAAACCCCCCATCAGTCAACGAACTTAAACCCAATCGAGCATTTATGGCATCATCTCCAAACCAGAGTAGCATTGCGAAAGGTAAAGTATAACAAAGGGCTCTAAGATGTCATTGCTGATGAATGGACCAAAATGTCATCCACGTTTTGCAAAAATTTTGTGAATACGATAACGAAACTACTCCGAGAATTGATAAAAATGCGTGAAAGAGTTACGGAGTATTAGCGCTATGTGAGTTATTTTTTTAAAACTGATCAATTTAAAACAATTGAAATAACTTCAGATAAAACTGCGATGTGCTTTAATTTTTTTTGCGCTATTTTGGTATTTCAGTGAAAAATGTTAGGTAAATGTTGTGAAATTTGCCTCTTTACCGGTGTTTTTACTAATTTTCGAAGAAAACTAGTATTAAACTCGTTTCGCCGAAAATTCATATTTCTTTATATATATATATATATATATATATATATATATATATATATATATATATATATATATATATATATACATATATATATATATATATATATATATATATATATATATATATATATATATATATATACATATATATATATATATATATATATATATATATATATATATATATATATATATATATATATATATATATATATATATATATATATACAGTGGGTCACAGCTTAATTTATGCAGTTCATACTCTATGTTATGAGGCTCTGTAACTACGAAACTGGAAAGAATATAAACTTAAAACTTACGCTATTTGAAATAAAAACTTGTAAATTTTAGACGTAAACTTTATTTCATGGCAATGTTTATTATTTATAATAGTAGGGGAGCCCAAGCGGGGATTTCTCGCGTTACTCGAGCGCGTCAGAAAATCATATGGGGAGAAGCCCTGCACCCTGCAATGTACCCTACCATATATGAGCCCTTAATATAGTGGGGTGCGTTGAGGGAAGCCCGTCAGATTAGTAAAAAAAAATTGATCCTCAGAAAAACTCGAGCGCGTCAGATTAAGACAAGGTAAGTTAAGTACATCCAGAAAAGAGTATATTTCAATAATCTGACAATTTGAGCGTGGCTTAAGGAAATGGGCGAGTCACAAAGTTGTAAAAAAAAAACCTCACCTCGAAATACTCGAGCGCGATTAATTTTTTTTTTATTTTGAAGGAAATCCTATCAGGATTACGAAAAACATATAATCTGACGGTTTTCATGGGGCGATGTAGCTAAAATCATCAATAAATGAAAAAAATTGCAGGATAAAAACTGATCTCATCTTGTTTAACAGTGGGCAAAAAGCAGGCAACGAGCTCATTTCTGAATATTTCAGATGGAAGCTGAGGGATTCCATTTCATGGAAAGGGGGGGATAACTTTTCGGAGCACACTTTTCCATCTACCCTGGAGTGTGGTAGATAAGTTTGTTTGCATGTTTTTTTTCTGCGCTTCTTAAACATAGGAAAATAAACTCACAAACATTCCAAGTCGTATCAACATTCCGTTGAGAAAGAAGATGCTGTTAGTAGCAAATGTTTAGATCAATATATCTCCAAAACGGTTATAGTTACAAGAAAAAGTTTGCAGATATTTTTTGTTGGAAATTTGTTAAGCTACAAATTCGTCATACATTGTTTTCTGAAGACGTGACCGTTACTGTGATATTTAGGAAAGGTCACTTTTGGTGACCTTTGACCCCGTATAAAAAGTAACGCAGCACTCGGATCGATGGGTACTTTTGACATTTTGTTCAATACGCCAGTGCCAAGGTTCACACCAAAATTCAACTTTCCCCTAATTTTGCCGAAGTTTCGCCTTTTTTTATGTCGGATTTCACTGGACCAGACGCGTTGGTTTGTTTGTTGTGTTTTTTAAATAATTTTGTGAATTAATAATGAGTGATGTAAGTGTGAAATGTGTATTTTGTGAAAAAGAAACTAGTGAAAAAACTAAAAAGTTTACACATGAAACATTAAAATATGTATGAATATCTTGCAATATCGTAAAGTGAAACGTGTTCGAGAAAATCTAGCAACGCTTATGCTACGGTCGTAATTTCGGATGTAACATCTTTAAACAATATATATATAAATAAATAAATATATATATATATATATATATATATACATATACATATATATATATATATATATATATATATACATATATATATATATATACATATATATATATATATATATATATATATATATATATATATATATATATATATATATATTTCATCCAGTTATTTCAACCAGTAATAAAAAGAAGAAACGAATTTTTTTTTCAAATTGTCAGATTAACAATATCCCTCCATATAATTGTCAGATTATCATTTAGGACAACTAAGACATCAAGTTGAACCCTCTGTATACAACTCTGACGCGCTCGAGTATTTCAAGGTAACATTTTTTTTTACATTTTCAGAAATCAGTCATGTCTTTTGGTCACGTCCAAATCGTCAGTCATTTAAATAGGACACTTTTTTGAGTTCACTTAACATTCCCTCTGAATATCTGACACGCTCGAATAACTTTTTTTGTTTGTGTTTTTTTACCTCTTTTTACGGTTAATCGTCAGATAAATATCTATCGGCTATCAGAAAGACAAAGCGCGTATACACTATAAATGTCTGACGCGCTCGAGTATTTCCATGTAAATGTTTTTTTTTACGTTTTTGAACATTTTTACACGCTCTCCCCCCCACTAAAATGGAAAACTTGACATAAACTTTTTTTCATTTTAGAACCTAATCTTCACAATCCAATAGGTCCCCATGACGCTTTAGTAACTGCAAATTTAGCATCCCGGGCTCCCCTACTATAAGCTACAAATCAAAATACTTCCAAAAACATCAAAAATCCATCACACTGCTAATTTTATGCAATTACTGATAATATAAAATAAAATGAAAATACATAGAAATTATGTGGATTTTAATATTTTGTGTGATACCCCTTCTGGCTTACAACAGCTTTAAGCCGATTTGACATTGAATTAACTAATTTACGTGTAACATCTGGTGATATTTTCCTCCATTCGAATTCCACAGCTCGTTTCAGATCATTCTTGTTAGAGATTGTATGTTTCCTGATATTTTGCTCCAATATTGCCCATAAATTTTCAATAACATTCATGTCTGGTGATTGTGGTGGTGGCGTCATTAAATGAGGACAGTTGTATATCAGCCATGACTGAACAACGCCTGATTTATGTTTTGGGTCGTTGTCTTGATAGAATCGAAAATTGAACCGAATACCCAAATCTTCAGCGCTTTGCAACAAATTATCTTTAAGAATCTGAAGATACATGTGTTTGTCCATTGTTGTTTCTATAAAAGTCAGTTTTCCTGGACCAGAAGCCGACATACAGCCCCATACCATAACACTTCCTCCACCATGCTTAACAGTTGGCTTTAGGTTTTCTTTATTATACTCTGTATTTGGCTTTCTCCATACGTAAGACATGCCATCTGAGCCAAATATATTAAATTTAGATTCATCGGCAAAGATAACTGAGTTCCAGAAACCTTGGCTCTTACCAAGATGCTCTTTAGCAAAGTTCAATCGACTGAGCTTATTTTTAGGACTAATAAATGGACTTTTCCGGAAAAGTCGACCATGAAAATCGTGATTCCGCAGTACTCGGCGAACAGTTTCCACACTACATTTTTTGCCAAGGCTTTTGGTCACTTCGGTGGTCAATTTTACCGAGGAGAGCCCAGGATTAGCAAAAATTTTCCGCACAATGTATCGCTCGTCAGCTTCGTTGAAAATTTTATTTGGTGCTTTTCTTCCTTTATCATGCACCCGGTTCTCGTGCAAAAAACGCGCAATAATTTTTTGAACAGTACATGCGTTTATATTTACCATAGAAACAATTTTTCGCTGAGATTCGCCGTTTTTAAAATGGTTTATGTTCTGTTTCCCTTTGTTCTGTATTCGTACGGGGACCCATTTTCTATTCTATTTGTGAAAATCTTTTCAATAACTAAATCACACTTCAAACGAGAACAAAGTAATTAAAAATCAATTATCAAAGTGGACACAAGAAAAACGCTTTCAGAACTGAATGGAAGAGCTCTTACCCACTGCATAAAATAAGCTGTGACATGTAATATCGATACTTTTTTGCTTTTCTTCGAATTTTAAAAGCCTCAGACGCATTTATTGATTGTTCGGTGTTTGTTTCATATTTGATGCAGCTGTGATAACCATTCTACTTTGATTTTTCATTATACAACCTTTTCGTTAAAAGAATATACCGTATGAAAAGGAGAAGTATCTACTGCATAAAATAAGCTGTGAACCACTGCATATATATGTATATATATATATATATATATATATATATATATATATATATATATATATATATATATATATGTATATATATATATATATATATATATATATATATATATATATATATATATATATATATATATATATATATATATATATATATATATATATATATATATATATATATGTCAGCAAAATGATAAAGGGAGATAATCTCTGGAGTGGCGCATCCGATTGAGCTGAAATTTTCGGAGAACGTAGATGTATATAGTAGCTAGGCCCTCCAGATATCTTAGGCTATCCAGATATCTTAAATTTTTTGGCGGCGGCCAGCGTTTTAGTGAATTTTAAGGTACTCCCATATTTCCAAGCAGCGTTAGTTTTCGTTAAAAAAAAGGATTAGGAATTAAAACTTATTGTGTTTTAAGCTTGTTTATGATAAAGAATTGGAAATTTTGAGCCGTGTGTGGGTGCAGCGTGCCTAAAGGTAGGCAAGGATTTTTTTTTTGAAATTTTGATTTGTCATTACTTCTGACAAAAACATTGGATCATCGTGAAATTTGCAGAGCGTATTGATGTTGACTAAAATTTAGCACACATTTTCAAGATAGTGCTGGTAGCCCTGTAGCTACGGCAGGCTCCTTAAAAAAATCCTTCAAATCATTGACCCTTCTGAAAAATTTTTCATTTTTGACCAAAAATTGAAATCATTGATAAATTTTGACCTTTGTCCATCATGTCAAATTGAAATTTTTAAAATTCCGATTTGCACAAGAACGGCAACCCAACACCAAATTACCTCTATTTTCAGCACTCGAAAGTTCTGTTCACGAGAACTGACGACCGGATTATTCGATCATAATGAAATTTACAGGACATGCTGGTATTAGCTAGGACCAGGTCTGATAGAAGTGATTTTGAAATACGGGCAACTCTGTGGCAGTGGTACCGGTTTTTGGCCTATAACTTCCGATTCAGCCATCAGATTCTAACAAAATTCACACAGTACTTGGATCTTACTTTAGATAGCATTTGATGAAAATTTGGCTGAAAAATTAGAATAGAATTGCCAGCTATGGTGATTTTTGTCTCCTAAATCTTGCAAATTTGCTCAGGAAAATTAAGGTTTTTTCCCTATAACTTCTGGTCCAGTCATGAAATCAAAACGAAGTTCATGCAGTAAATGGAAACCAAATGTCGTAGGAATTTCGTACAAAAATCATGAAAGGGCTGCCAGCTATGCCCATTTTTGTAATTTTGTGGAACTTCTTTACTGAGCGATTATGTCATTAGATTTGCAAATGGGAATGATCCTGCAGTGAAAATTAACAACAAATATTAACGCTTTAAAAATTTGAAAAGTTTTGAGAGTGGTAACTCTAAAATTCTTTTCACTCGTATAACTTCCAGTGCAGTGATTCAATCGAAACGAAATTTACTGGTTGGGCTTAACTTAACGTGAAGCAGATTTGGTATATATTTCGCTTTGCTGCTGCCACAGGGTAACCAGCATTAGCCATTTTCGTAAATATTGCACCAACATATGCTTCAAACTACGTACTCATATGCAAAGCATTTGCAATAAAAATAAGAAACCAATTTTTAAATTTTCCGAGTTTTGAACATTTTTCGGATGGCAGCCTCAAACAACGTTTAACGGCTGAAACTTTCGATGAAATCCTCCGATGAGAACGAAATTCAAAGGATAAGTTCATTTAAAAATGAGCTTGTTATGGGAAACTTATTGCTGCTTCGTTGGGAAAGTGTTGCCAGCACTGAACACTTTCATCATTTCTGTTATAGTTGAGTTTTGTTGCTTTTGATAAGGAATGGTTGATATGATTCTACAAAAAAGTGTATAACGTCTTATCACTTTTTTTTGTCACTCAAAGACAATTTCTTCAAAAATTAGTTTTCTAGCGGTTCTGATGCGCTAGACTTTTTTTTATATTGCTCTTAAACATGCAAAACTTTTAATTAAATGCAAAAACATCATCATTTATTATAAAAGTCGCGTGAAAAATAAATTTTTTTATTCTTACTAAGAGTTTGTGGGTTAACTTTTTTAACCCACTGTAGCTAGGGTTAATTGAGTCGAGTGGCTGTCAATTGGAGAGTCTTGACGAAAGGCGTACAAAGGCACAACAGAGCTTCGTTGTTATTACAACGGATGTACAATAGCCATTGTACTTTTAAAACAATTTGGTTCTTTAAGTGAACTTTACTAAACCTTTTGATTTGAGGAAGACCAATCATATCTGAGAGGAAAGGCAAACTGAGTAATGAGATGCAGGACAGATTCGTCTTCATTGTCTAACCCACAGCTTCGATAAAAATCGTTGAATCCTAAGCTTAACCACTGCGTGTGCCACCTTTTGAGGCAGTAATCGGTTTAACAGTGTACCTCGGATCAAATTTGGCTTCCAGTTTTGTGTTGCCATTGCACAGGATGGTTCTTAGGCCCAGGACTTCTAAGCGTGTTCAAGGTATTTAAGCCTAATTTCTAGTGTGGCCGAATATTGTATAGGAAGGAGACAAGAGATATCTGGCAGCAGGGATCCAAGCCTTATCAGCTTGATGGTTATGCTTAAATCTGAGCCAGTCTCGAAACTGTGTTCATAAACCATAAGAGAATTGACATATTATTTTCACGGATATATACCCTCTTAACCAGCAATGAACCCTTTGCCGAAAGACTACTCTACTGACAAAGCCTTCTGCTTCGTGCTGTTTTTTTTACGAAAGCCGCAGGCATAGTTTTCCAACCCCATGTTTGATGATGTCCTTAGAGGTTCCATAAAGCAGCATCACATCTTCATTTAAAATAAAAAATTTCCCATTGATTTCAAATAAGCTTATATATTTTGGTCAGGTTCCAAGTTTCCGCCGGAAGATAAGGATTGAAAAGCCAGACGATCTCCAGAGTGCGGAAGCAGGGAATTTATGCCCTGCATCTGGACTGGTTTTCAGTATTGGTTTCAAAGCATCAGTATTGGTTGTGTGCCTGGACAACGTTCTCTCAGTTAGGTGATCACCTGCTTGTCGTATTTGGCCAAGCGAGTTAACTCTATTATCCAGCCAACTTTTGTCTTTTTTAGCAGTCTGCAAGACTGCAAGAAACGACTGCTCTCCAACAAATAACGTTTAACATTCGAAGTAATTCTTGTTCCTCTTCGCTAACATGCCAAATTATTTTTAGCTTCGTCAATACTTGAAAGTCCGATGAGAATTTCCGTATAAAAGTTGAATGCCTGAAAATTTAGTGGCACTGGATTTAGGTTCACATAAAATAGCTCCACTTCCTGGGCTTTGACAGCACCCGACGGCAAAGACGACATGGTCTCCCTTGATATTAAAATGTAGGATGGAATTTTGGCCAGGTCTCCGACTAATGAGCTTAGGTTTAATATGCTTGTTTCAAAACTAAACAGTCTTCATTTAAAACTTTGATGATACCATGAATTCAATAAGCAAGGCGGCCATGCGAGAGTTGGCACCGATTGGTGCTAATCCAGAGTCCGACTCAACTAACTTAGTACATTACCAACCTTCGAGGATTCAACTGTGTTAATTGGTTTATAAGTACGATAAATAGTTGATCTGCAGCAAAATAAGCATCAATTCATTTAACACTACAAAATATTGAATTATTAATAATTTTCATAGAAAGTGAACCACTCTACAATTGTTAAATTCAACAAACATAATTCAGTAATTATTTATTGTTGGGGCACCACAGACTATAGTCATTTACTATTTGTGCTTGCTTACTTTTTTTCACCACGGACGTTTTTTATCAACAACACGTCATAGTACATAAAAGTAATCAACAATTTTCTTATGGTTGTTTTAACTATAGCCCGTAGTTGACGCAAAAGCAACTAAAGAAAATTGTTGATTTTACCAAGATTTTTCTCTCAGTGTAAGCCAAGTGAAGCGCAACATATCAAGCTTGCGAATAAAAAAGTCTGAAAACAGAGGCATATGTGAAAAATCTAGATAATTTGGCGTTATCCAGGGTGCACGACGAAGGGCGATCTTCTTTACGTCTTATGAAAGTACATAGCTTACAAGATAAGTCAAACAAGAAAAAGGGCCATTTCGCCAGCGATTATTAAGGCAGTTTATTGTTCTCACAACAAACTTCAGCAAACACACATACACTCTAAAAAAACATAGCTCTTAGCTACACCATCTAACTTTAATCGAATTTCCGTTTTACATTTAAACCTTTCTCAAAACTTTTCAAACTTTAGCATCGCGATGCATCTCTTTATAACCCATTGAAATTCAAATTCTTAGACATGACACTGATTGCACTGTTTTCCTTGTCTGTTCAGAAATTCTGTGTGGATTATAGTGAGACGAACTCTAATGAATTTCCGTTTAGCTTAGTGTATCTAAGTTAAGTGTGTATCGTGACAACCGTAGCAGTAGCTTAAACACCATGCCTCATTGCTTCAATCAGTTTAGGACAAATCAGTGTCAGGACGAGAGCAGCATCTCGCTCGTTTTGGGCGATTTAAATCCATCTCGTATCGAGACATGTTGAAGTATTTCAGATTTCAATAAAACCAAATCGTCCAGACATAATCCTACTTCAAGTATCCTTGCAACCTATGGTGTATAATGTAGATGGATGTGCATTAGTTTTCGGATGCATTTTCATCAGGATACAGTGTTGTCTATTCGTTCGATGCGCACAAATAGAGAGTAGCTAAAGGAAATTGAATTATTTTCGGAATAAGATCTAAAATCAAATTATAACAATATAAAATTTGGATATAAAATATACTTTTTAATCATACTACCTGTTGTGCGATCACTACGCTTCCTTAAAATAGTATAATATAAAACTACCATCCGAAAATATGCATCGGAAATGTTATTCTTTTGCTTTCATTCAATTTCTCAATTTTAAATAGCTTATTTTCACAAATGATTTTCGAGTTCTAGCAGCACTTGCACCTTGACCGTAGTTAGTTTGGCAGAGATTAACTGGTAACCACTTTTTGACTTTATTTGGTCCATCGTTGTCGTTTCGGACTTTACTTGCAGAAGCTGTAGCCAAGGAATCGTTTGAATATCTTGGACCATGATTAAAGATATTACATGTGGCTACGGCTAAGCTCTGTTGTGTCGGTTCGTTTAACCTTTCCAAAGAACTATTCACCTGGAGTGTCCCAGACCAAACACTAGGTATTGTAGCATCTTTGTGTTGAGTATGGAAATGTGCCATGCAAGTGTGTACGTACGCAATTGTTGGCACTTAGGATGCTATCGTTTAGGCAATTATTGAGATTAAAATGGACATGGTAGCATAGCAATGCTGAAGACGTTTATGGATAATTCTGTCGGAAAGTTGACAAATGCATTCGATTTAAAGTAAATAAAGAGCTATGAATTGAAATAAAAAGTACTGAGATGAAAAGGTATTTAACAAGTAAACAGGATTTTTTTCACTCATTGCATGCTTCAAATACAAACAAAAACTGCTTTAAGTATAGCGAAAAACAATTTCAGTACTACAGCGCACATATAACCTCTCCTTTGCTACGCAGCCACTGTTCATGAAATCTCATCGTGGTATCGCATTTCTCAACAAATCCATTACCGCCATGTCAAAAACACTTTTGCATTATTTTTCTAAAAAAACAGCTGAAAAAAGCACCAACTTCCATTTCAAGTTCACTTGAGTGAATATAATGCGCACAAAGTGGCCGATCCTTCACTGCTTGGCCTTATTTTTTGTGGATGACTTGTATTGCATGCGAGTCGAGTCTGACGTGAATCATCCACATTCTATTTTTTTTTTTAGCAAGTAGTGAAGAAGTCAAGGTAGGAATAAATCAAGATCTTTTCAATAAAATCACAGTCATATTTTTTTGAGTAGATAATTTGAAGGTAATTAGGAAGAGCTATCAGATAAACAGGGGAATATATGTAGTCGGTATCGGAATAAAATAATATATGCCTTAAGAGTTGTAAATTTAGCACTTTTAAGAATTGTTTTTGATATAGTAATCTGAGAAGCTATAAATATTTTTAAATCCATCTATTTGCAGAATCCTGTGGTTTTTTTACATTGAAACTTGGGCTCTGAAATGGGGTATAAAAATGAACTTCTACCCAGTAGATCACTTTTATAACTTATAAAAAAAACTAAAGTGTTTTTATTTTTGACTGATTATAAGGCATAAAATTCAAGGAGAGAAACGACAACTGTTATCCTACGAAGACTAAGGCGAAGGAAGTAGAACAGCTCTTCTCCCGCATCTATCGAGAAACTCTGAAGAAAGCAAAAAAAGGAAAATGGAGACAAGAATGCGATTCATATATCAGATTATTTTGGGCTTTCGAAACCCTTTCGAAAAGAAACGCAGATAATGACTCCAGAGAAGCTGAAGTTGAAATCTGAGCCTGCAATGTGTACAGCCAGCACCATTGACTTATCAAGCTTTCTCAAAACGTGCAAAAAAAAGAATGCAACGGTTGGTCGAAAGATGAAGTGCTCGACAAAAATTAGACGTTGAGCAGAGACATCAGCAATAGACTTGAAATGACCCAAGGCACGTAAGAAAGAAGTGGTCAGTAATTTAGCTACTGACAAATCTTCCTGACATGCTAATAAATCTCCTGCGAATGTGGAAAACGCTACCAATCACAAAGAGAAAAATTTTCAGTTGACCGCAATAAGGGCACATGAGCTTAACATTAAAACAATAAGGGATTTCCTAATTAATGAATTCAAGTTTTTGAAGTCAACAAAGTGCTAAGGAAGAGAGTAGCTCTCATCCCTTCCTATAATGTAGGTAAACACCATATGTATGAGAATATAAAAATATAAAAAAAATTCGACATACTTTAACTGCAGGCAGTGATTAATTTTCAAGATAAAAATGAAAGAAATACGAGAGAGAGGAAAGTGATGAAACACGTTCATGCTGCTTCCATTCTGAATTAAATCTTGGCTTTGAAAAGATTTACACCAAAATAAAAAGAGAGAGCCACTCTTAATATTTTTAAAGTTTGCAAATTTAAGTATTCTCCAAGCAAATTTAATTATTCAGCTTGAAAATAAACACTGCAGAAAAAGGTTAACTGAAAAAATGGATGCTGTCTACTATTTTGATTGTGAATGCTTTGGGCACGTTGCTTTTAACAGTGCTTCTTCATTTCATTCCGTTAAATTTGAGGCCATACGTCAATCGATAAAATGTTTTACGATAGACACTTAAACTATTCACTGGCTGCGTTTGAAGGGTGTTTAATAAGAAAAGCTACCTGGAATAGGTGAAAATTGGGAACGATAAAAGCAAGAATGATTGGGCCAAAGGGAGGATTAGGCAAAAAATTCAAATGAGTGTCTGAACATGCTACTGGGAACTCAGTTTCCGAATTACAGAACGACTGATTGTGCACAATCGACTGGTCGCTCAAGCAGGCGATTGATGAAGTAACAGATGCGGTCAGAATTGAATGAACAAAAGGATTACAAGGCCACAAAGATAAATGAGATTTTGCCTACCATGCTCAATCACCATCATTCCCATACTGCAGCGTATGCTTGCAGCATGGTTACATGTCGGGGAGCTTAGGCACATTTAAGAAAATCATTGATGCCTTGGCTCGGCATAATAAAGGCAAAATTTTGCTGACTTGAGCGAATTGAGGCCAAAAAAAACAAGCAAATTGAGGTAAAAAAACAGACACCTTTTTGGGGGCCAAAGTGAGATAAAAAGTTAGCAAAGGAACACCAAAAGGGACCTCTATATCGCTCCTATTCTCAAAATACTGAAAAATTTAAGGGCCAGTTGATTCAGTCTGGTGGCGTACGCCGACCACATTGCATACCTGCGTCTATCGACATTCATTGTGAGCCCGATTTTGGTGCAAGGAGCGATAGTCTTATCGAAGACAGCAGAGAACAAGGTCCATCTCAAGGAACTAATGAGACTACAAGGATTATTTTGCACCGTAAAGGCTGGGTTGGATATGATTCTGAGGTTTTTGGCTTTGGATCGGCTCATCATTATAAACGGTTTTTTAGCGGCAACATGCCTTGGAGGTGCATGCATTTAGTGTGATTCAAATCACTGAGGCCACATCTGTGTGGCGATCATTTTCGTGTTCTGGCAGCACCGGTGAAAAAGTACAGCCAATGGGCCTTTTCATACTTGTATTCTTGATGCACTCCTCAAAGAATACAAGATCAAGAATACATCAAGAATACAAGTGTGAAAAGGCCCAATTGAATGAAACCCGACAGCTAACTCTCTTGCTGCCCAGCCGTAGTCGCGACCGGTCAACTGACCGCAATCTAATTAAGCTATTATGGAATCCTATCATTTATATTGTAATATCAATTTTGAAATTAAATAAATCCTTTCTGTTTCTTTTAACGTTTCCTAGTTTGTTTGCGCTACGAAGACCAAATCTGCATTCTTATTGAATTGTGGCTTAATGCTTGCAACATGGCCCACATAAACATATTAATATACCTTGGCAGTAACTTCCACATATTTTGACATGGATCTTTAGGTATCATAAGAACAAACATGACAAAATATTATTTTTTAAGTTTAAACTAAAATAGTATAATTTAATCATTTATCATCTGACTACATCCTAATTACAAGAACAATTTATTTTACAACAAAAATACCTCTTTACGATAAGCATAATATATTTTCTTTTCCCCTCACCAAAAGTCATTGTCGATGCGGAAGCTCTTTCCTTTTCTCAAAGACTCACTTTGAAGGAAAAATCATTTGCAACGTATAGCAAGAACAACCTTCAAATCCTCGTAAAATTCACAAGATTTTAAAGGCAGTCTTAAGCACACATGTCTTAAAACCTTCGTCGTACTGTCATGCAAATTTCCCGGTTGAGAATCTGCCTCACCGATCCTTGCACTGTTTTTTGCCTCAACCACTGCATTATAGTCAGTGATATCATCAGCAGAGCAGCATGCATACATGTTGTATACGATTTTATACTACTAGTAGTTCTTGCATTATTACACAGAATACGGAGACTAGTGTATCATTCTTTATCCAGGATAGTAGCAGTAACGCTTGTTGTAACTGCGAATGCTCCTCATCGCCAGGCTCGTTAGTTCCCTTCAGTTACCCGACAGTGCTGTAGTAGGATGAGTACAGACGGTGTCAGACCTGCATGCTACCGCTACATATTTGCGCACAAACCGGACGTTCTAAAGAAACCAACAAAAGTTTATGATCTTTGCTCACAGATTTCACATTTGCATGCAAATTTTAATGATGTCGTAATGATAGTAAATTTCTTTGTTGTGTATATTTCCTACTTGTATTCATACATGAGAAGGTGTAGTGTCTAGTGTGTTCTTTCGTGGTTAATTCTCGTGTCACTAGGGATGAGGTGTTGTTGAGGCGTAGAATCGATGAGATATGAACTGCGAAATACAAACTATGAACATTTTCAAATAAAATAATAAAAATTTATCTATTTTTATTAATAAGTTCAGCTAGCAGAAAATAGAAAAAAAGTATTTTTAAAAATATTTTCTGTAGCAGCCCTATTAAAACAGCTTCTACTACATGAGTAAGAGAAAATCATACTATTTAAGCACTGATTTCATACATTGTTCACGTACATCGGGATGAAAATAGCAGCCACTTGTGAAACGATTCATTCGTGCACCGAATTAGATACTTTTACGGTATGTTGCCGTTGCTTAACTTCGTGATTCCATTCTATAAATTATTTTTCGCTGAGCACTGTTTCTGCCTTACTGTCAGTATGATGAATATTGCATTCGTACAGAAGAAAGTTAAACCACGGACTCAAACGGATTTGAACGAAAGAACTGGATTACGGCTATATGCTAATGGAAATTATTGCATTGCATTGTTCATTGCAGTCCCATCCACAAAAGAAATTTCAAGTAAAGCAGCATTTGCTTATGGTGGAAAATTACAATCGAATGTTGATTTTAATTATGGGTCATTGATCTGAATAGAAGTTGATTTTGATAACTTTATTTAATAATTTTTTGTAAGACAAGTGAATATGAAGTGTTAAAGTAAGTTAAAAGTGAATATCTATTGAATAGAATCACAGATACAGAACAATATATTATACCCAATGTTAAAACATCAAATAATTATTTACATCAGCAATTGCCAAACAATACACTTAAACCACCTCCATTAAAAGAAAACTCTCTGCGCGAAATTTGCTACACGCCCACGGCTAAGGACTCATTAGCACCTCATCGACATCACATCTGGAAATCAGGCTCCAGTGACAATATCCGTAGGCAAGTTCTTTTCTCCATCGTACTGCGACGACAGAACAACTTTCATCGAAAATTGCATACTTTGTCACGCTTACAATGTGAAAATGTGGTAATTTGCAATTTTCCGAGTACTTTCTTGCTCTTGTCTTGCCACGTCGCCCAACCTAAGAGCATGTGAGCAACGTCTAATAAGACGCCTATTTGCAGGAATGTGCGTTGCTCTCCTCTTAAAAAACAAAAAACAAAGGGTAATCACTTTACCTGCTTTTACACAAGCTTAAGGTGGTGTGACAATTGCGGGAATGCCATGTTAGATGATGTCACCTTCTTATCTTCAGTTCGATGCCCGTATTTTTGAGGAAGCTACGAGAAAATCGCTTAACCACCCCAGCAGCAAAGAGGACATGCAGTGTTTATGGCGAAAACCAATAAGGGTATTACGCTTTTACAATCATTTTATTATTCATGTCTATTTTATGCGAGGATCGAGTTCGATTCGTATCCCGTTACGTCCCAGTGTTGAGGCCGATGTCACATTGAGTGACTTTCTCGCTATTGGTATCATTTTCTTGTCAGCAGGGTTGCATCGTTGACGCGAAAAGGATAACATCGTCGTGTAATACCGTTACGGCAAATGATACTTTACGCAAATTACTTGACAGCCTCCCGCTTTCTTATTGAGACCTTTGAATGGCAATTTGAAAATGTAATTCGCCCGAACCACAAGAAACCAGCTCACCTCGTCGATTTTCAATAATGAACTTGTTGCTGGAATTGCTTATGATGAGAAAATAAACGTTTCGGAGAAAATTGAATGTGCATGTGGCGAAATCGAAAGTGCTTTGATGAAAATTTAGTGTATTGTTGACGTATGCGTGTGTTTTCCATTCAAGGAGTTATCAATTGGAAAATTGTTGGTTTCAGTAGACAAACTGGCGATGTTTTGACTGTGTACTTTGTTTGATCAGAAAACTAAAATCAAAAACAGACAAAAATGAATCTGACAATTTCCCAAAATGTATTGCGATCAAAGATATGAAAGAATATGGAAAGAATATGGATACAAAATGGCTATCCGTGTACCCATACGTGAGTGTGCCTTTTTTAATACACGCACAACATTGCTCTTTCACAAAAATTCCTCTCAGTGCACTCCTTTCTACCGCACTCACAACCGAAAAGTCTTAATGCTGTGTCTTAATGTTGGGAACACTAGATCGGTGTAAAAGCGTGCAACGGGCAACATGGAAAGAAACGTCAAAGTCAGTTTGATTTGTATCGGGGACTGAAAACATTGACTTTCAGTCAAAATTTATCAAATAAAATTTGAATATTTTTTGGCGTGTTCGGAGGAAACGTGCATCTACGTTTGTGCGCAATAATTTGTGTCGGTTTCGCGAACAAATAAGCGGTCAACATTTTTAAAACAGTGCGATAATGAAGTGCCGCCTTCCAGGCTGCAAAAGTAGCTACCGAAGTGCTTCGCAGGGGATATCGAATTTCAAGTAAGTAATATTAACCTTTGGCATTAATTTCGTTTTGTTTTTGTGTGAAATCATAATTGATTTCATTCATAAAAAGCATTTTAATCTCTACTCGCCTGTTCGGGGAAAGAAATGTCAAACGACGTTCAAAATGGCGATCTTTCGTGGTTTTTTCACATTGGCTTTGCCGTATGAACTGTGTAGGGCACACACCCGTACCTCATTCTCACACCAGTAAACAGAAAGTCGAAAATTGGCACATTTCTCTTGTTCGATTTCGAATCCATTCTCTCTTCTATCTGTGATTGCAATTGTTTTGAAATTGCTTTTTATCAACTTCACATTGATTTTCATTATATGACTAGAAAACCTTCTATGTATGTATATGTATAGTTAAGAAATATCTAAGCGTATAAACACTGCATGAGCAGGCACCATTTGTATCTTTCTAGCACCGAGTCAAACTCAACAAAACTACTCCTGCTTTAGTAAAACAGGTTTTTGACATGCATAGCTAAATAGAAGTGTGAATATTACTTCCTGACAGCATTGCAGTTAGATTCAGGAATAAACCCTTACTTACGTTACTAACTGCCAACATTTACTTGCCTCCCACTCGTTCTAAGGAAGTCAATGGCAGTAGCTAGAGGTGACATTCCTGAACGTGAGTGGAGGTAATGAAATCCCACTTAGCTATACAACTATATTTAAATTTGTAATGACGTAATAAACGCGGCATAGGAGCCACAAAATATACATCATCCAGGTGTTTGGTAATAGTTTTGCGTGACACTAAGAAATATCCATTCACGTAAATTATCCCATTAGTCCACTTTTATCTAGGATGTCGAATACTTTGTTTGCACAATTTATTACAGTAATTCAAACAGCGATGAGAGTTGCTTGAAAAGTTGAGATGTGGTGATGGATTTGTTAATTGTTTGACTGCTTGATAAACAGTGGAATTGAATTGGTAAGCAAACTGTAAATTTTGTAATTGTCGGAGGCTGTCGCACAAGTGATTTGCTTTTATTTGTTAATAATAATTCCAATTATATCTTGATAATTTAGCTACTCAAAACTAGTTTGAATGATGAAATGGGTGGAGGCGGAGAGCCTATGTAGCTTCAGATCATTGTGTATCTTCACTAGTCTCGACAGAATCGAGTAGTAATAAATGGAATACTTTGGCTTAAGGCTAAATATAGTCAGTCGGCCGGAATATTCCAAATTAGGAGAGTTGTGTTTATAGAGAAAGGTTTGTGGCGGCAATGTATCGTTACATTGTCCACAACTAAACGACCGCGCCAGCATAAGTGCGAGCGTGGCATTCCTCCCGTCGCGATAGCTTTGCACGTAATCTGATACGCATAGCTATCGTCTCGGTCGGAATGTCATGATCCATCGCATGTTTACAATGTGCGACTCGAGCTCATATTCGAGCTCTGTACATGTACACAAGTGCCGACGAGGCATTTGTGTTTATGTTTCTGGCTCGAGCTCTGTACAGACGCACAAGTGCTGACGAGGCATTTGTGTACGTCTGGACAGAAAATCGAGCTCCGTCCGGACACACAATTGCTGACGAAGCATTTATGTGTGTCTGGATGAAGAGAAGCTTACGCCTGCGTGGTCAGCACTTATGACCTTCATAAGTGGCCCGCAGGCGGCGATAACACACAGTCAACAGTCAACATTCGATAGTCAACATTCGATATTCGACATTCGACATTGAAAAAAACGTTTTCTTTGAACAACGAACATTCCGGATCCATTGTATTAAACTTCGTATTTATCTTTAAATAAAATAGTTGTTATTAAATCTACGACGTTTTGTTTAATTGCCACACAAGGACCATAGGTTTGAGCAAACTTACGTTGGACTGATTCGACCATATAGATTTGAACAAAAGAAGATAGGGCTTTAAACAGGCGGGTTTTAAAACAAAGCCGAATATTTTAGAAGACCAATTGACGATATCAAATATTTGTAAATCAAAACTGATTCTGCTATCAAAAATTAGTTAAAGATCCCTGACTTGCATAAAAGTTTAAGGTTATCGGCGTAGAAAAGACGTTTACTTAATGGAAGCGGCGGCACGTCATCCACATAAAAAGAAAAGAAGAATACTCAGAATAGATCCTTGTGGAATTCAAGTTTTGAGTGTAAATGTAGGAAACAGGCAATGTAACAAGATCGATCATCAAGAGACGACTCAAGCCATAGTATAGTATGTAATTTGTTGTTTGTCTTGTTCCAAATTATTGATCGCGTTTAAAAAGTCAGTATATATAGCGTATAGTGTGATTTGGCTTCGTAGCTTGTGAAGTACATATACTCAACATGTGGACGTAGTGACCGTTGCGGAATCACAGTTGGAATCACAAAAATTAAGTAACCATATTCATTCCTAATGATATCAAGAATATATCCTTTGGAGGAAGCTGGAAAAAGTGATGTCAGACTAATATTGCCAGCAAACAAGAGCTCTATAGATTTAGAAATAGGGTGTAGAAGAATCACTTCCCAGGAGGCAGGAAGGATGTATTCAGAAAATCTTTTGCAGAATATGATTGATAGAGGTGAGCTTACAAACTCATTGGTCCTTTATAAAAAAATTGTTAGAAGACCATTCTAGCCAGTACTGGATGATGGTTTTAAAGTTTTCACAATTGTTTCAATAGCCAATAGAATCAACATAGCAATTGGAAGTAATCGATTGTCTTGAACTTCCACAGGTATAAAGTTTGCAGAAGATAAAGCATAAACAAATGCAAAGAATGGAGGTCTCAGCATTTTTGAGGAATAATAGAAATCTGGTCACCGACTTATATACTATGAGGTGAGATCTCGGCAGTGCGAAGTTGCTTACAATGGCACTCAAATGGTTTAAGGCTACCTGTCTGGGGAGAGGATTTTATTCATGACGAATGGGAGCAGCAGGCATTTAGAATTTGCCTTTTTGTAGTACACTGAAAGAAAAATCTTGGTAAAATCAACAATTATCCTTAGTTGTTTTTGCGTCAACTACGGGCTATAGTTAAAACAACCATAAAAAAATAGTTGATTACCCTTATGCACCATGATGCGTGGTTGATTAACAACGTCCGTGGTGCAAAATAAGTAAGCAACCACAAACAATGGTATTCCAACAATATACATAGTACGAAATAACTATAGCCCAATTTCGTGTGTTCTGGCAGGATTAGCTCTAGAAACGTACATCCCGGGCATTTGTCCGGGGCGGTAAACGTACAGGGTTTAATAAAATCCTACTGTTTTGCCAAAAGACTAAAAAAAAATATTTGCAGCCCATAGTTCTTAATGCTTTTCAAAACAGCCATATAAAAGCGGCACAGATAATTAAGTAAGAAAAGCTAGGTCAGAGTATATAAACTGTATGCGCTCACTGCTTCGGCGCTGCACTGCATCGCAATGTGTGTCCTTTACATGCATACATTAATTGCACAAAAGGCGTCATGCAGCGTAATATAAAGGCTTCACAGCATAACATGAATATGAATTATATCGAACAGCAAACCGAACACAATTTTGCCATGTAGCATATGAAACTTCTATGATAGAATAGGAGTATGAGTATGAGGAGTATGAAAAATCAACAGTTCTCCTTAGTTGTTTTTGCATCAACTAGGGCTATAGTTAAAACAACCATAAGAAAATTGTTGATTACTTTTGTGCACCATGACGCGTGGTTGATAAACAAAAAAAAATTTCATTCGGAGCATGAAAAACGTCCAAATGTTGAAACCATTCTACTTTGCGTAGAATAATTCCAAAGACGTTGCTCAATGAATTACGTTTGTTGAAATCAACTATTGCAAAGTAGTTTAAGTACCATAAAAACTGTTGATAATTCGAAACGTTGAAGTTTTGAGTGAATTGATGAATATTTTTCTATTGATCAACTAATTTTCGTGGTTATGAAACAATTAAAACAGTTGATTTCATGAACGTTGCGATATTTTTTGTACAACCAGAACCAACTACTTTTATATCGTTAAATTAACTATATTAACATAGTAAAAATAACTATTTTCCTTAGTTCGTTTAACGATTTTGAATGAATCGTTGCAATACTATTAAAAATAGTTGAACCAACCAAGAGTTTTTCTCTCAGTGTATATCTCAGGTTATGGCAGGCAACTAGATCGGATGGTCGATCAGATTGCTTAATTTTTTCTCGGTATATGTTTGTGAGGTGAATGTTTGAATTGACAGAGCTATTAAACCAACGAGGTTTGTTTTTTTCCTTGAGAATATGCAATTAAAATACACAGTCTGTTCATTAAGTTCCGGGACTGCTGTGAAATAAAGCGCTTAAGGTGTATGAATAAGTTTATTGACGATTTAATTTTCTACATACATCCCTCGTCTCTTCAAATATTTGCGGGAACAGTTGTAGAGTGCCTGATAGGCTTTTAGAAATTCGTCTGCCGAAATGATATTAAGGACCGCGGTCAAATTTTGCTAAATTGTCTCTACATCCTAAAAAAAACTCACCCTTGATGACGGCTTTAAGTTTTGGAAATAGTCACAAGACTGCCGGAACCAAGTCTGTCGGATAAGGAGGATGTTCGAGAACTGTGACCCCTCGCTTTGCTAAAAACTGACGTACAAGAAGGCATGAATGCGCTGGTTCATAATCGTGGAGAAAATACCCGTTACCTGATTTGTAAATTTCACTTCGGACACCACGAATTCTTGCAAGGAGGCGTTTCAGAACTTCAAGATAGAATGTTCCTGTTACAGTCTGACCTGCGGGAACAAATTCTTGGTGAATGATTCCTTTGACATCGAAGAATGTGGCAACTTTTGATTTCGATGCGCGCACTTTTATCGGACGACCCTCTTCAGGAGCCCGCCACTTTGACGATTGTCTTTTAGTAGTTGGGTCATACTGAAAGCATAATCTTTTATCGCCTGTAATGATGTTCGGTAAGAAGTTTGCAACCACATCGACCGCTTCAACAAAATTATCTGTTCTCTGGCTTCTCTCTCTGAAATACTGACGACACTTCAAAAGGACTCAACGCAATCTGATCGTAAACAAGGCAAAACTCGTCGCAACCACTGTGAAAAAAATATCAGAAATGAATGGAAGTGTAGTCTACGTAGTTCCGTAATTTTCCGACGGATAGCGCCACTAACACAACGAGGCCGAAACAAGTCCTGGAACTTTTTTGAACAGACTGTATAGATATACAAAAATAGCTTCCAAAATGCTGTCCAAATTGTTGATTGAATTTTCGCAGGATAACGTTGACAGGATATTGGCCCAATCGAAAGAGCTTATAAGAGAGCTCAAGCTGACATAGTCACCGCGAGAAAGTTGTATTTCGGAGTACATTGTAAGGAATCTGGGTTTCAGAGGGGACTATAGATCACAATTTCCATAGGTAGATACTGCGAGTTAACTCCTAAGGACGGTAAAAGAGTTTTGTAAATTGCAAACTGGTCGATAGAAATATAAGAGAAGTCAAGATCCAAGATTTGATACAAGTGATTGCGAACAGAACTGAACTGAAGAAGTGCATAGTTGTTCATAAAAGTGATAAGACCAATGCATAGTTGGAAGGCAGATGTCTTCACAAAGAATAAATTTGGAGTTTGGCGAAGAAGAGTTGATTGTATCACTGGAGGGCTCGTAGTATTCGACGTATACATCGATACTGCTGGCAAAAGGAGTCCTACTCGTTTTTTTTATACAAACTGTTTGATTAACAAGATATGATAGTCGCAGAAAGCGTGTATTTCACAGCAATGAGTTTTGCACCATACGAAACATTCATAAAAAATATTTGTAGCAAATATTCGGAGGTCAGGTCTCGGGCACGCAAACTAATGCGTCGAGCTTACAGTCAAGGTAACAACAACAAATGCATTGCTTCGGACATTGGGCCTTTCCACACTTGTATTCTTGATGCACTCCTGAAACCGATTATACAACAATCACCATTTCCACACTTGGTGTGCATCAGGAACGGAAGCGTTCATATACCGATTATGCATATGAATGTGTGTGTGTTGTTGTTTTCTCATTTCGACTTGAGTGTTTCATGAAAAATTCCTGACCCGTGAACTATGTTTATAGTTTTGTTAGTGAGTTACAGTTCAGTTCAATCAGTTTCAAACGTCATGCAAATTTCTCTCCAAGTGCATCACGTTTTGTAGAGAATTCCCCTTGATTCTTCTACCTCTTGCCCAGACAACCGGTTTGAGGAGTGCATCAAGAATACAAGTGTGGAAAGGCCCATTAGGTTCACGCACATGTTCGTCCGTCTGTATAGCTCATAAAGATAAAGCAGCTCTTCAACGGTTCGCTTCGCTTCTAAAGCCCTTTTTAGACATGAGTCCATGCGTCCACGCGTCCATGCGGGCTAACGGGTTTTGCTTACACGAGTCAATTCGATTTTGTTTATATAGGCGGCTCTAAAGCGAAGGAGGTGGAGTATGCTGATTCATGTACAATAGATTTTATAATGATTTCTTTCGCTCAGTGGCATGAGTAGATGATTCGTTGGTGATCATTTAAATATATGTTTTGTGGATGATTATTTTACTATATGATGTGGATAATATTTTTTTTTGCATCCTTACGTGCATGTCTATTACGAAAAAATTTGAATGCATATGAATATCTAGACACAAACATATATATGTAGGTATATATAGTCATATGGATAAATATATACAATTTTCTGTTACCAATATATTTGTACGGAGCCAAAAAGAAAACATCATTATAATCGTGTAAAATCCATCCACTTATCGCCTTAGCTCCGCCTTCAAGAAACTGAATTTGAGTTGACTTGACGTGAATTCCAAAAGCGCATGGACGTATGGACTCATGTCTAAAAATGGCCTAAGAGGTAGACTACAGTTTAAGGCTATTAATGTGGCTTTTGCTGGTCTTTTATATGTTAAAAACAATGAAAATCATAACGCAAAAAAAGTGTCTATTATGGTTGTTACGTGCGGCTTTTTGCGCGCCATGGCGGAGAATCTATAAATACAAAATACAACTATACAAAGTCCATACATTTTTAAAAATCCACGATATCAACAATCCATGTTTTTGGTATGCATAATTACAAAATTCCAAAAATGAAATATATTTGCAAAAAATCCACTAGAATTTTGTAGTTCAGGATTCATCCAGTTACTTTATATCAAGTTAATATTTAAAGGTAACGAAAACAAAAGTATCAGTTAAGTTTATGATCAGAATGAAATGGACGTTACAATTGTCAGTTCTAGCAAAGTAACTATAACTTTCATTAAATAAATAAGAAGTTAGCATTTCGTTGCTGACATCGCCGATTAAAGGTAATGATTGGGAGCTAGAGAAATTTCAAAGCTACATGATTAAAATGGCTAAAACAACTATCAGCAGAATTGAAGCTGGTGAAAATGCACCGACAATAAAACGAAATCATATTCGTTATAAAAACGTTAACGTGCTCCGAAATATTTCACGCTTAAGGCTGGTACTGAGCTAATCGTGAAGCTAAATTTCGACATGTCTCCATTATCTGGTCATTCTTTCGAGCGAAAATTTTGGTTATGGAGAAAAGCAGAGACACTGTTAATTCCGGACGGGTAAAATGTCAAGAATTTCAATTTTCAATCGATTTTCTTATTGGAAAGACATTTGCACAATTCAATTTTCAAATTGAAACACCAAATGTCACTTTTTAGCTCGAAAAAAATGAACTGCACAAACTAAATTGGTGTGAAATGATTGGAGACATGTGTCAATGCCATCTATATTTTCAAAGCGAACTTTTCATGCGAAGAACAGAGTACAACTCTTGCTTATTTTCAAGCTAAATTTTCGCCGATACAAATTTTACGTGAAATTTTGTATGAAAATTTCACGTGAAATCGAACTCAGCACTATACTTTACGCTAAAATGTACCTCAATTTTTAGTTTTCTTTATATCCCAAACCACCAAAACCATTTATTTGGACCCACGGTTAGAAGGTCGGTATTAAAGCTTCGAAGATTAGCCGAGGCTGAAAATCTGCATGATTTTTTAAGCAGGTAAGTAAGTTGAAGTGGCTGTCGATCGACAGAGGTCTGCCGACAGACGCGCATAGGCACACAAGAGGTCTGTTGTGATGTCACGGTAATCAACTCTTCCCTAGTCACAAAAATCCTGAAATGATCTGTTTCCTTTGGTAAACCGCTATCTCCTTTAAAATGACCCGGGGCAGTTCGGTCAAATTGGAACGAAAAGGTGCGCCAAGTAGTGCAATCCTCCTCTTCACCAAAACCGGGCACTTGCACATAATATGAAGCTCCGGCAAACGTTTTTGAACCCTGCGCCTAACTATTGCGCATACCGTTCTATAAGTTAAAATGAAATCAGCTTAACATTTTTCGTCCAAAAAGGCATTTGGAGATAAAACATATGCTGAATCTGACTATTGGCTGGTCAATTTTTATTATGAAAGGCTGGAATAATTTGTTTTTGGAGATTTAAGCTGTAATAAATAACCGAACGAATAATATAAACAATAATGTTTAGATTTAACATAAAATGATTGGAGTCGCGCGGTAAAAAGGCTTCAAACTTAGATATAGTTTCACTAAATGCTTCAAAAGAGAATATAAGACTACGTTATGCATATCACTCGAACAATGAATCAACTAAAATATTACAAGTAAGGGAAGTCTGTATTTTGCATGACAACTAAATCCATTGCTCCTTCTGGAACTTATCCATGGTAGAGACAATATTCCCTGGATGTGATTGAAAAATTCGTGCTTGCAAAGTTCAACTTGGTAATGGGACAACCATTCGCCGGCCAATTCAGCATATCTATCCAATGGAATAAAAGTCAAGAATAAATCACAGCAAACACGCCCCCAGAATAAGGAAAATATTTTAAAACATTTAATTTCATTATCGTGTGTTGGAACATTACAGTTACTTCTCTTTGAAGTGAATTTGTACCCTAAAGTTAAGCCTTTTATATTTTAAAATCAAGCAGGGAAAAAACTTGAGGCTGTATTAACATTATTGCTTTTCATTCAAAATGATCGCCTCAGCTTTTGCAGCAAATATTACGCCTACACAACCGGAAAACGGAATTGACCAATTGGAAGTTTGCTGGCGAGAGCGATTTTAAAATCGCTGCTAAAATTTCCTAAAATTTTTCAAAAGTTTAGAATCAGATCAGAAGCACGTTCTTATGCTTAATTATCTGGGATGTAGCTTTACGATACCAAGTTTGATCAAAGTTCAGAAAAAAGTTGGTTAAATATGAAAAAATGAAAGTCATGTTCCCTAAACAAATGTTCCTCTATTTCTTTGTCGAAGAAAAAACACACTCCTCCGATCGAAAATTCAGTCAAACATTATCTCTTCCTCCTAAAAATAAAAAAAAATATACAGGAAACCGAAATTGCATATCGCCATGGGCAATATTGTAGTCCTTCTAAACTCCAAGAACGACAATCATCATCCTCTTATCATGTCCTTGTCGTCGTTACCGTTCTCCGGACTATCGATATCGATTTCGATTCATCTGCTTCGAATGCAATATGCAAAAATCTTTTTTCAAGTGCACGCTCCAACGGATGCCATTCCGATCGATTCAATACAGAATCGCCAGCATGCTTGATTGGACAGCAGTCAGCCATCGAACATTTTCATAGTGGATACCAAATATTCAAGTTCTGAATTGAATCGAGGCAAGGACCTGAGATTTGAATCCAAAGCACAAGTACTGCACAATGCTATTGGTACCGTTGTATGTTAGAGTACTCCTGGTCAATCAGGTATTTTGTACCTGAATCTGAATTTTAATGCCATCACATATTTGAAAAGTGATATGTAAAATTGATTTCAGTAGTTTGAATTGAAAAAAACTCTGTTACCTAATATTTTGAAAAATTCTTGAAAAGTAGGAAGATTTGGATTGGCGTGACAGGAGATTTGGATACTGATGTGAAGAGGATTGTACTTAATTGTGGACTCATGGTACGTTGAAGCTACTGTTAAATTTATTTGACTAAACTTCATAAGAATGCAATTAGACTCAATTTATGATGAAAATCTAAGGTACTTGAAATACATATGTACATATGTATGTATGATTCTAGTTTCCTTTCGTTCCAGTATCCGAATAATTTCACTGTTATCACCATGTCTCCAACAAACATCAACTTATACATGTTCTACCCCATTATCGCAAGCAATTTTCTCACCTACTTCAGTAAGACTGCTGCCCCTTTGACATAAATCAAAACGTTGGCATGAAATCGAATTGAACTGGAGAGTGGTACTCAGGGCCAGTATGAAGAATGAATGTTCCTACAATCGAGAGGCCACCAAAGAAGCCTAAGACCGCAGGTTATTGTACTTGCTGTACTTGTAATTCGATTACGTTCCTCAACTGCTACACCAATACTGACGCCCACAGTAAAAAGCGTCAGTAAGTCGGCGTCGATTACGCCCGTTACAGACTACGGCCATTAAGAGATACCAACTTTTAATGGGAAATCAATGAGGTGGCAAAGAAAATTTATAACTTTTTCTAATAAATGATAACGGGAAAGTGAATTTTCCTAAGTTGATTATTTGTGGCAGGCATAAAAGATTTGTGTGCATTTTGAGGTGCAGCGTTAAATGGAAATGATTTATAGACTTGATTTAATTGCGAACGGGAATGGAAACTCTATGAAGTAGGTAATTTTGATATGATTTAGAGATGCATATATTTATGCATATGTATGTATGTCCTGTAAAATAGAACGATTGTCGAGAAAACTATTGCAAATAGTTTTTGACGCTTTTTTTAAGTAATTCGACACAAGAGTAAATCAATCATTCGTGAAAGCAAAAAATATTGGTAAGTTTAAGTAAATTTCATATGTTTTGGGAAAGTCCATTGAACCATAAGGGACGTTATAAAGCTGTCTTTTATAATAATTGTTGTCAGCTTTTATTACCAGAAATGGCAATTCGATATCTACTCGCATTTCACTTTGTCAATGGAGGGCAGCAAGCATGGTCGTACATGAAGATTTCCTATGTCATGGTTCAACATCGTCTAGTGGATTTAATAAGTACCTTGACCGTCCTCAACTGTCAAGACTGCAATGGCATTTACAAGCACATCTCGAATTTTCAGGTTTCAAAATTGCTTTGAAATTAAAGTTGCCGGAAGGAAGCTAGCCAGCTAAGCAAAGATCCGGAAAGTCTGAATATCTGAAGCTGTAGAATTAAGGTAGGGCGGTCAACTCTGTCAAAAGCTTTACTAAATTCTGTAAAGACTGCGTCAATTACGTATCCTTTCTCCATTTTCAGAGACTAAGACTGTCAAATTCGTGATAGTTGAACAACCTTTTCGAAAACCATGCTGTTGCTCGTTCAGACGGCAGTCAACAAGTTTATCGTAGACAGTCTTGTCTAAAAGTTTCAGAAATGAAGATAAGATGGCAATACCCCTATAGTTTCCGATACAGCGTCTATAACCATTTTTGAAGATGGGTGTGACATACGAAAGTTTCCAACAGGATGGAAAAACTCCAGACGAAAGTGATTTGTTGAAAAAAATATTAAATTTAAAATGCTCTACACACTTGCGCAAAGTTGGAGGAAGAAGATCGGACCCAGGACCTTTGTTGCAGTCGAGATCCAAAATAACTTTGCGTATTTCGTCACGTGTAATTGCTAAGTTGCCAACAAAAGCCGTAGGAGCAGAATGAGAGAAAGAAAGGTGTGAGTTTGATGGGTCTGGAGCTTTAAAAATATTCTGGAAACTATTTGCGAATAAATTACAAATCTCATTAGGAGAGGAAGAAGTGATAACATTAAAGAATATTGACAATTGATAACCAATAGTTTTTCGCTTTACAAAATCATAAAAATTTTTTGAATCACGAATTATATTTTCGCCGGTTGTCTTAATGTAATTGTCATAAGCCTCTTGAGACTTTGCTAAAAAACTGCTTAGCAACTTCATTCTATTCTTCCTGAATAGCCAAACTAACATCAATATTGTTTTTAATCCGCTTATAAAGTTTGTTCCTACGCTGTAAAGGTAGATTCGTAAAAAGCAGAAGGAAAAAGACATTGATAACATTTCAGCAGTGATTGCGATAAGTCGTTTTGCTGCTAACGCAAGATGTCTAAAATGCCTTCAATTTGACGTGAACCTGAATCTTGAATTTTTTGCTAGTCATGATGCAGGACTATGTTATAGGCTAGTGGCTGCTGTTTGAAGCCGATGAATTAATCTAAAGGTTACTTATCACTTCAAAAGTAGCACAACGTTCAAACCTTGTAGCTAACCTCTCGAAGCTCGTTTATGATGGATTGGTATGGTGTGCCTGGAAATGCCAGCAAATATGCTTCTGGCAAGCTAAGCTGATGACGTGCCAGCGGTATCTACATCCAGAGCTGCCAAGCTTGCACAATGCAGACTTATTCATTTCATGAGAAGGGTGGAACGGTAGATGACCAACAATTGCCTATAGCTATCGCTGTTGAAGACAGAGATCGTGAGACGGAACTCTAGACCAGCAAGACAATAAGGCTGATGCTGCATGACTTATAAAGATTACCTACTGAAACCACATCCATAAGCGATGCGAAAATACTGTGAGAGCAATCGGCTTACTGAGCAGATTGATGGCCAATATTTATTTATTTATATATTTATTTCACCAAACAAGGTATACAATTACTTACCCAGCAAAGCGAGACGGAGATGGAAATCTATTTTCCAGTACAAGGTGAAAATTTGGGCGAGCGCACACCAAACGAAGAAGTTCCAGACGTGCATTGCCAGTGTCTTGCATTGGGATGCTCTGCTTATAGGGAGTAATTCTGTAAGATATACTAGTGTGAGAATGGTACTTTGCACGCTATAAGCCGGTTGGACCAGGAGCTCTAGCAAACGCGCGTACGTGAACCATAATCCTGGTGAAGATAACCCGTGGCTAATATACTTGGTTAATATACTTTTGAAGATTTTTTTGGCTATGTATCATCATGAAAACCACAAAGCGAATTCAATAGGTGATGGCTTCGAAATTCAAGTTACTTGAACCAAAACACATAGAATAAAATAGGGGTTCTATCCTTCTGAAAAATTTCTTGAATGAGAGAAAAAAATTATTTGGATTATCATTCAAACATAATGCAACAATTGTACGATTCAGTGGTTCATTTTATTTAATCATATTGTGCCCATAAAAGATGTGTTTTTTGCTCCTATACAGAACAGAATAGAACTGTGCCGCAAGAACAACGATCTAGCCCAAAACAGCAGTGCATTCGCTGAGATTGACATAGGCTGCTGTATTCTATGTGGTAGCACAAAACAGCTGATAATAAAGGGAGACCCAATAGGGTTGATCTGCTCTGGGTACCGGGGCACTGTGGTGCTGAGGGAAATGAAATTGCTGACGTCATTGCGAAGCAAGGTTCGGGACTTCCACTTCGGGGTCCTGAGCCCGCCTTGGGTGTACCGACCGCATCTGTACGTGCTATTCTTCGAAAGTGGGTAGATGATGCTCACAAAGGCCAGGCATACGAAGGTCTTCCTTTCAGAACCCAACCATGTGACTGCAAGATTCTTGCTCAATAAGAGCAGGAAAGTTTGCAGGGCCATGATAGGCATTCTGACTGGACTGACTAGCTACCTAGGAGGACATATGTACCGAATAGGTGTTGTACAAGATGACCTCTGTTCATCCTGCCTAGAAGAGGCTGACTCTGCGGATCATTTGCTCTGTGAATGCCCAGCGTTTGTGCGTCTCAGATATCAATGCTTTGGCTGGGATGTTGCACGCATGCAGAGGATAGCCTCTTTTCCCCTATCAGTGATCCTAGACTTTATCAAGAAGTCTGGGAAACTATGGTAGGCAGGGGAAAATGAGTACAATGGGTCCTTTGGTTTGAGTGCTTAGAGGTGCCAATGCGCCTCTCCCCCAACATACACATACATACACACACACACACACACACACACAATAAAGGGAGAAAATAACGAGTATAAACTACCATAATCGATAGAAAATAGAAAAAGAACTAATAGAAAATTACCTCTTTAAACTTCCAACACATTATGAGGGCTTTTTCTAATTTCCGAACTATCAAAACATTCAACACAACCTTGAAAAACCAAAGCCACCACACAGCAAAAAAAGACAACTTCTCATGATCTTTTCTTTTTTCTAACAGCACATTCTATAGTTCAGCACGTGAACTACATTTGAGGAATAGAATTTCTGTACTAGTACAGGAGTGTACTGCTACAGGAGTGTTGTTCTGTACTGGTACAGGAGTGTTGTTGTTTCCAATCCGTATACTCTGTTTTCTGCTGGATAGAGGAGTAAAAAAACGCGCTTATTGTTTACAAGCTTTCTGCCGCCAAAAATATTTATTTGTATTTTTATTTAATACTTTTATAGTTCTTAATGCTAATTTCGCTTGTATTAGCATAGTGAAAACCGATTTCAACTCAACTGATTCTAGCATACATAATCGTAATGCCTGCATATATTATGTCCATACTTTATGCAAGACCATCAAAACGTAAAATTACCCTTAGCCACGCAAAGACCTTGGAAATTCCGAAAAGTAAATTATCTAATCGGAAGGAAGTGAAAAAGCAAAGGAACATATGCCAGAACGGAGACGGAACGTTTAGAAGCAACAAAATGTCTGGATGAACGACCCAGACCATGACGAACAAAAAGAATTACCTACGTGCCGAATGCGGTTGATCAAAGCACGATAGCAGTTAGCCCTTGGCCGAGTTGAATTAAGTAGTTTTTTTTGTGGGCTAGAAAAATGTTTCAGGGAAAAATTCTTCCACTCCTTGCAACTTTCGTTTCCTTTCGCTGATAGTATGGTATATACGTAAATACATATGTAAGTAAGCGGAAAAGTTTGCTGAATATGGTCTTGACTATAATATGGTAATGTTTACCATTTTTTTCAGAACAAAGGTTTATTTAGACAAAGTTAAAATAGAGTCAGTCCATGAAATAGTTGTAAAAGCTCAGTCACTATTTTGAAAAAAATTATGGATTGGTTGTATTATAAATTACATTGTATAACATTAATTGCATGAGATTAGGTTTGAAAGAAATGCTATGAAACCTGTATAATTCAAATAAAAGCATTATATTATTGATAGAAATATATTTACTTATTTATTTATTTGATGTCTAAAACAACAGAACAAATCCAATAAGAAATAGACAATGATAAATGTAAACATATATATAAAACAAACAGAATATCATGAGACAATTAATAAATAAAAATAAAAATTCATATTTCATATATGCAATGAGAAAGATAAAAACGTAGTAAACAGAAAATGTAATGACTTTATCTTTTAAATTGGTTTTGAAAAGTGACAAGGTCGGTGGCAGAGAACCTAGTCTGAGTGCATTATGCCGCCTAAGTAAACGTAACAGCGGTGAAAACTAGTACGTATCAGTCCTTGCAAAAGGAACATTAAACGTTAACGTGGATCTATTTGACCGATCCGAAACGTGAACGGAAACCTGGTTGCAGAGGTCAGGTGGGACAAGTCAACGGTGCAGTTTGAACAGAAGGCATTCATCGAGAAAAATTCTGTGAGACTTCAGGGATGGTATTTGCAGCATGGTAAGTCTCGCACTATACCCACAGTAAGCAAAATTGAATTTGTAAAGAAGTGAGCGGGTGAATCTGCGTTGTAAAGATTCAACAGATTCAATATCAAAGGAGAACAAAAAATATTGCATATAAAATTATAATTCCGAAAAAAATCGAAGTGTCGAGTGACTGGCAGCAAACGCTCAGAAAATATTCAATTGCAGCAAATATCCTATGATGTGACAGTCAGATATTTATATAATTGGGTAAAATTCTTTTTAACATTTTTTCTCTTTCTTTTTTCTCTTTCTCTCTCTCTTTCAAATAATTGCGAAAACTTTCAATGGCGAAAACTTTCAAATCAAAATCAAATTGGATCGAAAGCAGGGAAATTATGTGCTCATTTTGTTTTGATTGGGTCTATATTTTTTTAGAAATACGGCACATAATTCAGTATAAGATTGATAATCCTCATCGGATTCGCTTTAGCAGCGTTCAGTCTCATTTTGAACAATTTGGAGAATTTCTTGATATCCAAGAGTTACCTCGTTGAATATCGCAACGCTTCTAATTCAGACGGGATAACTATTTCTGATCCATTAACTATTTGCAATATTTAAGTCGAAAGCAACTATTGTCTCATAGCCAGATTACCATCTGATGCTAAGCTGTTCGCATAGTAAATAAATCGTATCTCCTTTCGAAGATGGTTTTATGAAAGGTAAATTCTCAACAACCGGCCAACTGGCATTTTTCAACACCGTTATTGCATTGATTGAGTCAGGACTTTGTGTGGACTGTTCTTATATGGTTTTCACGAAGGCTTTTGACCACATTGTTGTATTAACTGTCTATTCTTAACTTTTCTCAAGTACTTCAACAGGCATACATTTAGTCTTTACAAAAGTTTTGGTTAACGTGGGTTTGCTTGAAAATAGAAGAGAAAAATACAAATCCTCCCTTCTAGCTAAGCTTCTCTCAGAGAGCGTTTTCTCCGAACATATTTTGAATCTATTTCACCTCAGTATCGAGGGTAATAGAATAAGGAATTTCAACATTTTATCTGCTTCCTCTTATTCTTCTTCTAAAAACGTATATAACCTATGGACTGTCTTTGTTGGCTTGACGAAACTTAAAAAGTTTAAATTAAAAATGAAAAATTATTTTAACTAAGTCGTTTCAAAAGTATGCATCATTTTCCATCAGATATCAGTCATAGTGAATACCTGATTGATGTGATCACTTGCAGATCATTAGTTGTTTTTTTGATATAGACTAATTGAGAATTTTGATTAAGACGCTAGGGAAAAATCAAATTTTCCCCTTAGTCAAAGTTCAACAATAATTCTTACTGCATATATTTTTTTATGATTGAATGTCGAAAAATTTCAAAAGGTTCCCTGTGAACGATACAAGATTATATGAGATTTTTACTCATTAGAAAAGTATAAGCCACAACTCACGGGAATCCGAGCTGGAACCGCTTTCATATTGGGCCCTATTCTGAGAGTCACCTCACATGACGAATGAGGTGACGCTCATGATTTCGTATTCTGAGAGTCACGTGAGGTGTTGTTATTTCACCTCAAGTGACGTTTTCGATCTGTTGGCTATTCTGAGAGTCACGTGAAGTGACGAGCGTCACGTAAATTAAGATTTTCAGTCACTTGATAATATCAAGTGACTGTGGTCAGAAATGATATAAATTGATATTTTGAATAAAAAGAAGAAGGATTTTCACGAAGTTTGCATCGTTAACCATAAAAAAAAGTAAACAAATCTTATTTTGAAGATAATGCGGTTAAACTCAACTACACGTGTTCGCCATAGCCGTTTTCTAATAAATTTTTGGCTCGTATGTTTGTTATTTTGTAGCTTTGTGTCAATTTTTGGGGAGTTTTATGTTTGATTGGTTGTTTTTGTTTCTGTGGCTTTGAAAATACAGATGGCATTGATACATGTCTACAATCATTTCACGCCAATTTAGTATGTGCAGCTCATTTTTTCGAGCTAAAAAGAGACATTTGGTGTTTGAATTTGAAAATTGAATTGTGCAAATGTGTTTCCAATAAGAAAATCGATCGGAAATTGACCTGTATAGTACCAGTTTTAAAAAATAAAGGGTTGCACTGAGATACTCGTGAAGTTAAATTTTTACAAGTCTCCATTATCTCGTCATTCTTTCGAGCGAAAATTTTAACAATGGAGAAAAACAGATGCACAGCTTATTCCTGATGGATAAAATGTGAAGGATATCAATTTTTGATCTATTTTCTAATTGGAAAGACAAGCGACAATTTGAATGCCTTATTGGACTGATGAAAAGTCATCCACAAAGCCTGAAACAGCACAGCGAACACATAAAAACTACTTCTAATATTCACCAATACTTCTTACTAATCACTATATTTATAATCTTGTATAGCAAGTTTAAGTATGCCTGGTGCACTTGTAAACACCGTCCTCTTTTTTATTTCCCAAATCATTTGCTTATCCCTGGAAATTTCCTGTTTGCGTTCGATTTTCCTTACTTTCTATTTGGCTTTTATTTTTTTAGTAATTCCACTCCCTCCAAAGTAAGCCGAACTTGTGATATAAAGGTATGCAAAGTTTGTGCGCGCCAACGATGTGCAAGCCGTCCCCCATCTAAGTACTGACCAAGCCCAACACACCTTAACTTCGGTGATCGCACAAGAAACGGTCGATGCCAGTGTGCTATGGACGTGGTGAATATCGAGCGATGATAAATTTCAATGACATGATAAATTTCAAACGCTCAAGCGTTGCCATTCAAACACAAATTCATAGTCACCTCACCTAGAGTCATGTCACGTGATTCTCAGAATACCGATTCGTAAGTGACGTGACTTTCCAAGTGACGTGAGATCTCACGTGAGATGACTCTCAGAATAGGGCCCATTATTTCAGGCCGTTCATGTTATTAGCACCTATCAAGTGTTTCACTAGCTTTCTTTCGTTCTGACCAATAAAAGCTCCACACATGCTGACACAGCTGACCAAATGTCATCTGTCCTCAATGATTGCATCTGGCTTGATAGGTAAAAATTCATTTTCTTTGTTTACTAAATTTTCACAGAGTTGTTTTCTGATTTTCTCCATTTTTTTGCAGGTATTTCCTGAAGTCACTTTGGCCCGATAAAAACTGGTTGAGGGAGAGACTTATTTCATCGAGGTCGTGGTTTGACGAGATTTTAAGGTGCGAATAAGCCTAATCATCCATGCTCCGTGAGACATTGTAATTCAATGCACCTCTCAAACACAAATGCTCTATTACTTCAGTTTTTACTTCTGAACTATTAAAGAACATCCCTCTGCGTTCCTTCGCCAATAGGTCAATTGGAATTACTTTCGATATGACAAACATGGTGTTTCAAGATATTGTTCTTTAGCTACAAGCTGCCGTGGACATTTGCCATGAGTGTCCCAAGCTAGATAACATCATTTCGATGGCTGTTTGTACTTGGTTGACTTTCTGATCTCATGTGCTTCGGATTCAACCATCATGGGTATAACTGTTGGAATGCTCCTGGTTGGTATCATAATGGTATCCAGCATGCCATATTCGGTTCTGTGATCGCCAGCTAGAGACTATGGCTTTCGATCCAGTCTTCAACCCTTCTCGTTACTTAACTGAATTTGAGTTTGGGGAGGTGAGGATTTCTAGATGTGATTACAGCTACTATGTCATCGAAATACCCTATCAAGAGCACATCTTCTGAACTCTCGAGTTGCAACAAACTATCATAAGCTGCTGCAGTTCCCTGATTCGTCTTGTATATATGAAGACGATCTTTCAAGTTGTCTTGCATTCTAGATAAAAAGTGGTTAGGTTAGCATACTTAGGTTAGGTTAGGTTAGTGAAGAGTGCTGCCGGAAACGTGGCCAGCATTAGGCCACCAGTTTGGGCCCATTTGCCACCCTCATGGACAATCACACGCATTCACACTTACAACCATGACACTGGCGGGATTCGAACCCGCAGGCCCCGTAGCACACCGCTTTTCGGCCTGACGCCTTAGCGAGCTGAGCTACCGGGCCCCCGTCCAGCATACTTAAAACTGTTAAATAAAAACACGATTGGTCTGTCCTGATGACATGAGACCTTGACGTACTCTACTGCTCTAAAACTACTGATAAAAGCCATAGAAACGACTATGATAAAAATGACAATAATTCAACTGATAAAAATAAAGCTGATGAAAACATTACACTCTTTGAGACACAGCCAAATTTAGTGTTTTAGCCTAAGTATGCTAATTTAGGAACTGAAAATAATATTGATTTTATAATTCAAATTGATTCCAACCAAATACGTAAATGAAATTTATTCATTGGGATTTCAGAACGAAGATTTTATAGTCAAAATTTCAAAAACTTAAAGTGCCTTTACACAAGCAATTAAAATGGACCAATTTGGAGCAATTTCGGACAATTTTGACGTCACAAAAACATGCGGCAACATCAGCAATAGACGGTTAGTGTTGGAGCAATATTCAGCAATTCGGCAACGACTCCATGCACGGACAATTCAGTGCCAGTAATTATTCAGCCACGAATCAACATGAAATTTTAGCCGGTGTTGTGCTTTTGTAATTATTCAAAGTAAAACGAGAAAAACAAAGAGAACCAGTAAATTTGGATGCGACCATATCTCGCCTCGCCAAGCGTGATTTCAAATCAGATTTGAGTGATCAATTAAGTTTGGACGGTCTTTTGTTTAAACATTTTTACAGAGTGGCACTTAGTGACTTTGAATTAATTGCGAATAAAGTGGGCCCAATCATTGCAAAAAAAACAACATACGAATATGAGAGATCCGATTTTTGTGCCAATAAAACTCCCGATAACTCTCAGGTTTTTAGCTACAAGTGATTCGTTTAAAAGTTTAATGTACCAGTTTTGATGTCCGATTCCTGCATTTGATGCTTTGTACCAAAAGTATGCGAATCAATTATTGATGCTCAACATGAATACATAAAGGTAAAAGATTGTGTACATTAGCTAAATTAATTCACTAAATCAATTGGATCTCATTACACAACCAACAATAGGATCTCATAACACAGTGAATGTTAAAGAATCAATTAGGTTAGGTTAGGTTGTACTGGCTGGCACATGGCCACATATAGACCTACCGGTCCGTAGTGATACCAGGTAAATGGACCTCGAGAAAGGAATTCCGTCCAAGTGGCCATCAAAGGCCCCGGACTTTTTCGCGAACTGAAGAATGTCCTTCAGCTTTTGCTCTGCCACGTGTGAGAGATCCACCAGCCAGGGCTCACCGAAGTATCGCAGTCTGGTTTTCCCCAGTGCCGGGCAGTGACACAGGAGATGCTGGATAGTTTCTGACACCCTCGGCCCTTGACACCTTCTACAGGTGTCGCTCGTTAGGAGTCCCATTTTCTTAGCATGTGCTGCTATAAGACAGTGACCAGTAATGACACCAACGAGTCGTTTGCAGTCAATCCGCACTAACTCGAGGAGATACTTGGTCGATGTGAGATTGTATGACCCCCACATGATTTTGGTTACTCTGCAGGTCTGAGTTGCATCCCATCTGCGCGTCGCTCCCTGCATCATGTTGGAGTCGATTGAGTATTTAATCGCCTGGATAGGAGTAAGGATGTTAACCGCTTCCAAAAGGGGAAGACTAGCCCCATACTTGGCTAACGCATCCGCCTTTTCATTCCCATCAATACCCTTATGACCGGGAACCCAGAAGATTCTAACTCTTCTGCTGTTACCCAGTCTGTTCAGAGCCTGAATACAATCGAATACACACTTCGATTTGTATGTGTGAAACAGCAGTGCTTTTACCGCCGCTTGACTGTCCGTAAAGATGTTTAGTACTTTGCTAGTAGTATCTTTGGCGTATATGAGGTCTGCGGCTTTACGTATCGCAAACACCTCCGCCTGGAAAATACTACTGTGAATATACTGCAGCAGAATATACTGCAGCACCCACTCCTGCAGCTGTCTTCGAGCCGTCAGTGTAGATGCTAAGAGCTGCAGGACACAAAGAATCAATTGATTAAACAAAATTTCATTCAATTTTTTATTTTAAAAATTAGTGTATATGTCTTTAGTAGTTCTAACTGAAATTATTGTATTTTCATTTGCTTCAGTTTTATTTTCTTTTCTGAACTATAGAATCATAACCCTGCGGCGAAAGTAGATGTCGAGATAAGTTTGATGCTAACATGAACTCTGAGAAACTACTCGATTCAGGTAGAGGAGATGAACAGGATGTCATATTAAAATTCGGCACAAGGATTATTTGATATTTTGATTTGAAGAGGATGGCTTGTCATTGCATTCCATATCAGCTTCATACAAAATTTTCTATACATTGTATTTGACTTGACTTTTTATCAAATCACTAAAACCCAATAGTTTTTGGTTGATATGCTCCCCAAATGCCAAATTTTCACTATTTCATCTACAAAAAATTATTCATATTATTTGCATGATTTTCACGAAGAAATAAACCAACTCAGCAATTATATACACCACCGGCAACATTCGATTTAGAAGACATTGTTGCTGGCTCAAACATTACCGGATCTTGGAGACAAAATAATGCAAATTATGAAGTTTTTTCGTCTTTGAAAAAAAAAACACCAAGAATTTCAGTGACACAGTTTAAATTGAAGCGGAGTGAGTTCGTGGAATATTTAATGTCAGAACATGGAAGAGTATCTTTGCAAGATCACTATTTGTAATTTTTCCTCCTTTTTTCTTAAAAAAAAATAAACCCACTACTATATCTTCAAAAAATATTATTTTATTGAAATTGCCTACCTTTTTAGATTCCAACTCAGTGTCTTGATCTGGGTCCGCCTCACTTGCTGCAATCAGAAATTACATGCTTTTAAAAGCAAACCATCCACTGCTTTTGGAAACACCACTTCCACTCATTTATTTTTTCAGCTCCTTCTTGCTCTCATTTTTCAAATAGGTTCTTAAATTTTTAAATTTTTTTGTGCTTCATCGGGACTTAATGAAAACTCAGCCCCGATCGCAACTCAACCGCGTTATTTTAAAATACGGTTTTTGTAGTCAGAAAACAAACGTACCGGCTCAATAGATCTTATTGTTTTTTCGTTGAACAAAGGAAAGAACACAATTGTCGAACTCAAACAAATTCAAAACAATTTTTCAACAAAAATTTAAACATATGAGTATATCTCGAATTTCGAGGTCCTTGCCAAACAAAAGTGGTCCCTTAATGCTTCATATGAATAGAAGAAATGCAATACATCGTCGTTTCGAATACTAAATCTGTAGTATGAAGTTATTAAACAACTAGATATTATGAAAATTCGGGGAAAAAACAGCTTTAAAATTTATTTACAAAAAAGAAACTGTTACGTTAATACTTCTTGAAGAACGCGAATCATACCATAAGTAAGAATGCTATATCTGTTTATTTTTAAAGTATTTTATATTGTAATGGCTTGAACTCACAGTTTGCTGACGTTCTCACGAGCAAGTAAACACTTAAAGACTCCAAAACTATCATGGAATCTTTCTCAGTCAATATTTCCTACAATACACACATAATTTCATATGTTTCTCTGCACGTAGCTAAATATATTCGTATGTGAATGCATCTGACAAATACTGAAATAGTTGTTTCCGACTCTATCAACCACTTTTCCAGGTTTTATTATTGGATTTGATCTAAAAATCGAAAGATTATATCTGCAGAGTTATCAAAAGCAAGGCAACTGAAAATTGGTCAGATCTCATCACATATGAAATGATGGCTTCACTCGAGACCAGACAAAAGGATGTCAAGATAATACGATAAAACGGTGAACGTAGCTTATATGATGTTGATTTTTACAAATGCCAGGGTTGTGCTCAAAACATGAAAGCTAGTATCGAAGAAATTAAAATTAAGTATGAATTCTGAAAATTTTTAGAATTAAAGTACAGTCTACACAGTCTGAAGGAAAGTACAGTCTACCGACTGATTTGACAGAGCCAACTGATTTTTATTGATTATCTATAAGGCATTATTTATTGATTGTCATCTTAATCTATCCACAATGAACTACGAGATATTTTGTAGTATGTGTGTTTGTAATAATTACATTTTTTGCGCCTCTATTGATATAAAGGCCAAATTAAAGTTGTTTGCAAAAAACGATCAGCAGTAGAACCATTGTAGTCGCTAAGATTGCTGCAACTGAAGTAATTGTAACTACTAAAAAACTGTCAACCAGTTGCCCTAATTACTAAGAACACATTTTCTAATACAAACAACATTTGAAAGATGGGACATTAGCTATTTTTAAAGTTTTGGCTATCTGTTAATCTGTTAAATTCTACTACTTTGCGTTGATTTTTATTTTGCTATGAAGGTGCAAAAAATAATAGGTGCTAATACTTAGAGACTGCTGACTTTAGATACTTTGAGGTAAATTGACGGTACCTCTAAATGCCATTTTAGTATTTTATAAGCATTTAGTATTATTTAGTAAAATGGGTCAAATATTCCAAGGAGCACATGAAGATTGCTATCAATCTGGCTCTACATATAACTCAACGATTTTTTTATTCGGCTTGGATAACCTTTTCTTACTCTGAATAAGCGAAAATACTTTATTACAAGACTTGATTGTATATAAAGTCGTAGACATTAAGCTATATTTCATATGTGTATCGTTCCTAGACAAGCTCAGAATCTCTACTCCAGGCAACAAAAGTAAAACGGGAATCATATTAGTGGCCAATCGTCACAAAATTGACTTTTGATTGCTTCTCCCTATCGTAGTCTTTATGTTTGTCGGAAGCTCAACTTCATATTTTCCGTTGCATAGTATTTGTTATCTTATTCGATTTGCGGTATTGCAAGTTGACCGTCGAAGATGTCATTTACTTAGATTGATTCAATTCGAAGATCTTTTAGGAATCATCCGGCAATTAGGTTTTGAAGAAAACGGCACTTAATGTACATAGTGTTTTCCAAAAACAATAACCATGGCTGAAATGAAATAATAAAAATTCAGAGAAAAATCATCCCTTACTATTGTGTAATCAATCGTACGAAAAAAAAATATGAATTACGTTCATTCAGCCAACAACATTTAATCATCAGCATTCCTATCTTACTAAAATTTTCCGCCTTATTCCATTCGCAACTTAATTGGATAAATTATTTAGTTTCACAGGAAAAAAAATATAATAAATTCTATATCATTCTGGTTTACTTTTGAGAGTTTTTTTTTCATGTCTGTGGAAAGTTGAATCGACCGAGACGCATCCGCGACAACATTTTCAACTTCAACTACTTAGTGAAAGCTATTTGAAACTCATTAAAACTTCTTTACAGCCCATTAAAAAAGTAATTTCAACTTGGACTTGAAGAAATTATCAACATATCAATTTTTACTATGCACTTCAACAAGTATCTTTTTGGTCATTTTGTTTCGTTCGCTCGTTTTCGTTTGCACAGGACGATTCAAGCAGACCGGAAAATAATTTTGATAGTAGGAGTGTCAGAAATTGGATGGTAGGAAGAGAATGTTTATTTTTTATTGGCAGTAGGCTTGAAAATAATTTGCCTCGGGTTAAATATGAATTCGCAATTTTAAACTAAAGCTGAAATTTGATTATGTGCTAATTTGATGCTAGCTATTTGTTAATAACGGTGAATCAGTTTGCTCTGGACATTAATTTGTATTCGGTTCTGCCCATTTTTGGAACTGTTGAAACTGTTGTAGCAACTTGTGTGGTTATTTGTGGATTTATATAAGACTCGATAGCATGTAGTACACTGCTAAAGATGGTAAGATAGTATTGTTTTTTCTGCTTCAATAGAAAAATTCAAGACATTGGCAAGAAATCTTTATTGTAAAAGAATTTGCCGACAAAAGAACCGAGTCGGTATAGTCGTGCATTACTTTAGCATTGGGATGCCTCACACCGCGGTTCGGCCACCTCTCGGTTTTGTAAGGCCTGTTTCACATGCAGGAGGTTCCATTCGGTTCGGTTCATTTTCGGTTCGTTTTCGGTCGCTGCCGACAAGTGTAGGTGCTATTCGGTGCCCAATAGAAACCATATAGCAACGAATACTCCCTGAGCACGAATAGGTTTCATCAGGTTTCTATAAGGTGCAAACTCGTGTCCAAGGAACAGAAAGCAATCAAGACGTTCACACACGCACGGTTTAGTTTCGGTTTTAACCTGATTGGATCATTTGTATTTCTTTAAAATTAATAAGCTATCAGTTTGGATCTCTTTATTTGAAATATTTAGACGTTTTACCTGGTTAGTTTAGTCAGTTTTAGTTAGTTTTATTAATATCTCTAATTTCTTGAAATTGTCAGTCACAGTTTTTCTGATAAAATGAGCGATTTACCAGATCTTGATGTGATTCGGCTGATTTGTGCAGTGCAATCTAAAGTAGTGCTGTGGGACAAAACTTGTGCAAAATATAAGGATAAATTTAAGATGCAGGAAGCATGGAAAAACAACTGTGTGGAAATTTTTGAAGACCTCTATGAATTTGACGTCACCACGCCAAGTTGAGGAAGAAAACACAAAACCTAATATGAACCGTGTGAGAACCGTGTATGTGTGAAGCGGTTTCGTTCGGTTCGGTTTGTTTTCGGTTACACCCGAAAACGAACCGAGCATACATTATGCACATTAACTCAGAAATCATGCTTCTATCCACCAGAATGAGCAATCTGGAATATTAGAAGATCTTTGAAAAGTGTTTGCTCCTATTTCTTGAATATTGTTCTCAAGAAAATCTGGTTTTCCAGCAGGACAGTGCAAGCATTCATGTTTCACGAGTTAGGCGGGATTCAATGTTCAAAAGGCTAAGCAAGTTGGTACGAAAGAATGGCAATGCAATTTTTTTAATGTTTTTTTGGATAATAATGAAAATATGGTTTTTGGCAAAATCATGAAATTTCATACGCAGACCTTAAGTACCGTCCTGAGTAGACAATTGATCCATTATGTAAGAACATTCTTGAGTGTCACAGGTTGTCAATCGAAAGGAGTCCTGTCAAAAGACACTGTGAAGGCTCATTGCTATACAACGGATATTGGTCTCTTTCTGCCACTTTACTGAGGAAACAATATAACTGCTTCAATAAATTGCACTAACAATCAAAACAAGATAGTTCAGATAAACTTGAAAGGAAGGGTACCTCTGCTAAGGTCATATTTTTTCTCACCTAAGCCCCAAGGATTTCCAAATTATGCTTCAAATCCTCTCTTTTTCAAGAAATTCAAACCCCCTAATCTTAGGCTACATGTCCCTGTATTGTTTATTTGTTATTTAGTAATATATTTATTTGTTACTTATTAAAATTTTTTATTTTTTACTTTTCAATTTTGTTTGGTATTATATACGTGATTTATACTTTGTTTGGTGAATGAATAAATTAAATTAAATTGAACACTAGCGCATGATATAGAAGAAAGGTTCCTTATTATCTTTTTAACTTTAGCTCTCACATTAATCTACTGTAACCTAACGCCCAACCGTTACTCGTACCGTCCTGGGAAGCAGTGGCTATGATAACGGCAATGTCACAGCAACAAGTATTGCGGCTTAAACCTTATGCCCGATTTATACGTTGGGACGAGCGTCTCGGGTACAAGAGTAAACAAGACTCAACAAGACATTGGACGAGACTCAACAAGACATAGGGTGTATTGTTTACTTAGGATATTGCACCGTACAACACGGACCATACACCATGCACCTTTCATAGGGTGAATTGTTTACTTAGGATATTGCACTTTGCATCTTTCGACAGTTGTGAGCTGTTTTGTTCAGTTCAGTGAACGATGACTGAGGTACGGGCTGTGGCTATTGCAACTGCCTGGTGTGCGTTGAGTTATTTCAATCTGGGACACGCAAACACATGTTTGAAGTCCCGGCGAAAAATTCGAAAATTTAAATGAGCACATGCTACCCTCTCGAATCCCTTTGACTTGATGCATAAAACCGACTTCGCTTCCAGCGGCTTCGAACTAGGACGAGACGGTCATAAACAGTCAGGCACAGCAATAAAAGGATCATTATCCCTTCGTAAAACAAACAAGAGCCGACGAGCAAACCATTTACACACTCGTGCTTGCCATGAAAAACACAGCCGAGACTAGACAAGGAGACCGTTTACACACTCACCTTGTCTTCATTTGGCATTGCTCGGCGAGAATGTAAATTCGGCTTTACAGTTGTCTGGTACGATGCGCATTCATGGAGACCCAAGACTGTCTTGCAATAGCACAGGATGACTTGTCGGTCGAAAACGAATTTCCTAGCACCCTGAAGGTATTTTTGCCTGATGGCGAGTTTGAACGATGCCGCCGATTTTCATACAAAGAAAGGACGTAAGACATCCAGTAGTAATGTTCTAGGCCTTGCCAGTTCATCGGCCATACATTTACGCTGTATATCCATAGCCCCAGGTAGCTGAATTTATTGCACTGCCAAATGTCTCGACATATGCCGCAATAGCACGCTCGTCAAATATTGGCGAGCTGACAGTGTAAATGGTCACCTAGTATATTTTTCCCTGTTTTTTTCACGTGTCAAAACATGGAGGGAAGTAATTTTCAAGTTGTCTGACGAAACGTTCGAGGAGAGTGTAATTTCGGTTTAATATATGTAAGGCACTCAGCAACCGCTCTTGATACTGTACACGAATCAGCAAAATTACTTATAGTAGCTTTGTTTTCTGTGGAAATATCAATTTTAGCTTCGAATATTCAATAAAGCAGGACTCAGTCGATTGCGCGGAAATTACTCACCACCTCTGCTACAGTGGTGTTTTAGATTGTGCTCTAGCTTTCTTAAACGATTATTTACCGTTTTGTTCAACAGCATAATGGATTTGCGTAGCCTGCAAATTCAGTTGCTTAGTAGATCAGTAGATTCAGTAGAGCAAAATCAACTCCTTCATTACTTTTGACAGGAGAAAGAGCAGAGCAGTTGTTGCTGATTTGGAATGGTGAAGATCAATTTAAATTATCCTCTCTATTATCATTCAGAGTTGAACTGATGTTCTCCTTACAAGCTATAGCTTCACTAATTTAGAAGGTCTAGGCAGCCATGTAGCTCTGAGCAAGTCCAAAAACTAACCTTATCAACGGAAAAGGATTTTGGATCTAATGTTTCCTCTGATGCTACCTCTGGACCTTTTGATTGGAAACTCCTTTGTGCCTTGAGTTAACGATCTCGGTACTATGGTAATGGCCTTAGGATCTTTCAATTTTAATTTTAGCAACCCGCCAATCCACCGTGGAAAAATCATGTTTGAAGAGCCTGATGATCTTTAGAATTTCTTCTCCTAGAATGGCAGACGGACATCTAGCCCTGCGGTTAAGTTGACTTGGGATTTTGTCTTTCGGTATCACTTTCGATTATGTGTCAAGGCAAAACTTCTATTGCTCGGGGATGACCTGTTTGTAGAAGTCGGCGGAATGTTAGCTAACATACTACCAGCCAAAACCTTTTACACCAGCTCGCATTATTCACCGTTGATGGTGGACATGAGCAAGCTTTCAGTAGCTTACAGAAGACCCTGATCATAGTCAGCTATATTTTTCACCCAGTTTTGGCCGAGATTGTTCTGTTTCTTTTACTGCCATTGGCACTCATTGACACCTAGATAAGGCACTCTTTATCGATTTCATTTAAAGTAACTTCATTCGCCGTTAGTTAAGACTTTTGAAAATTTGACTGGTCTAATTTTTTTTGCTCAGCCGACTTTTGTTGTTTCTGTGTAGAATTCACAGGGTTTCAAGGAAGCACGCGGTGCCCATTGGAAGGACGATTGCCCATTGGAGGGACTTTTTATCCTTTTCTAACAGGGTATTGGGAGTATACTTTTCTAGTATTGTTAGAAATTTGAAAATCAAGTTCTGGTTGTTCAATAGATTCGTTCATTAGTTGAGGCTCATTTATCGTAACTTGTACGTAACTCGTGCCACAAACAGATTTCTGAGCATTTTTCGGGCCTGGTTTGGAGGCCAGAACCTCAAGATCACTCGAAACAAGGATCAAGAGTGAAGTCAAAGTTGAGCTGGAAGCTTGTGGAACTGAATCATTCGTCATATCTCCTTTAACCCAGCAGAGCATTATCTATGCAGGCAGCGAAGCCATGCGAGGGTTGGTTCAAATGCCTATAAGGATTTGGGTTCAGGGCTAGATCGATGATCATCAGCAATCCGCTTTAATGGAATCCATAATACCACCTTAAGTGGGTTCCCTATTTGTCTTCCACCACCCAAAACAGGCGTTTTTAAGGAACACAGAACTTGGAAATGGCTTCATCAATTTTTTTAAAATTTGGACAACTGATTTTTGAAGCTATTGTGTATGTCCTGATGGAAGCCTTTTAGCAAAATATTGATTTGGGATTTATTAATAGGAACTAACATTTTGTAGTTAACTTTAACACAATAAAACATTTTTACTTTTAAGGCAAGTTTCTACCTTGTGCGGTAAAAAATCGATTTTTTTGTTTTTGCATTGTCAGATAGATACAAACGGATAGATTTTGATAGATAGATACGCCAGACACATGAATATCCCTTAAAATAGAGAGCGGAATAGAGCGGAATAGCGAAATCATTAAAAGATATTAACAACCTTTCATTTTACATAACAATTTGTAGCCAAAAATATGGAAAAAATCGTTTTTCTTTTTAAAAATGGCATTCTTTTTTAATCTTTTTTCACATTTCCGGTAGGAGCCATAGACAAAAGTATATTAAATAAGATTATCTTTCATTTTTATGTTTCAGATCATCTGAATCGACGCCAGGACTTCCACCAGCAGCTAAATTCCGTTTGGTGCGGCTGGAGAAAACATTAACAGAAGATAAACTTAAAACTTCGGGGTTGTCGAAATTGAAATTATTTGCAACAGACGAAAAGTAAATAAATAAATTAGCAACATCTAGAGGATCAGAAACAATGGAATCATTAACAGTTATGCTGGAGATATTATCTTTTTTGTTTTTACTTAGAATTTCATTTACGATTTCTCATTCTTTTTTTACATTCCCTAAATTTGAGGCAAGTTTGCTGTTGAAATAATTTGCTTTACAAGCAGCGACATCAAGATTGATTTCGCGACAAAGTCTTTTATTATATATTAGAACCCTTGTATTATGTGGGTGTTTTTTAACTTTAGAGCTTAGCAGGTTTTTTTCCTTGATTTTCGTAAGAAGCACAAAATTAATCCACGGCTTTAGTGGTTTAAATTTATTAGAGCGACTGCTACGGCTGCAATTTGAAATGTGACGCTCTAAGATGCAAAGAAAGCGGTCAAAGGCTGTAGAGGGACTATCAGCCAAATATACTTCCTCCCATATCTCATGATCTAAGGCTGTTTTCAGAGATTGGAAGTCAATGTTTTGGCGTGGAATGTAATTCTGTCCAACTCGTCCATTTCTGTTACAATTTAGCTGAATTAAAATTAAACTATGGTCCGTAATATGCAGATTGTGAACCGCGGACTTGTAAAGGATAGTATTGTTTTTGTGCAGCCTCAGATAAATATGGTCTAGACAAGATTTTGAAGCATTCAATTCACGAGTGGGTTCAGTAATTAAAGATTCGAAACCGTATGACGCCAGGTTTGAGATTAAGTAGTCAGATTCTGAACTATTCGATAAAATATTGACATTAAAATCTCCTAGGAGTATTACATTTTTATTAGTTATTGATTCTAAAAAATTTGAAAACTCATCGGTAAAAACAACACAGCTAAATTTATGAAGTCTGTAGACACAGATGAACACATAAGTGGAACCAGCAATTACACAGTTTAGTCATAGAAGATCGCATGAGGTTAATCTGATATTATGAATATCACACTTTAGGTCATTCTTAAAAAATACAGCTACGCCTCCAGCAGAGTACGAATCATTACACGTAGCAGAAAAATTATAGCCAGGGATATGAAAATCAGATATTTCGTAGTTGTATATCCAAATTTCCGATAAAAAGATTAAATCAGGAATATGATCCAAACTAGCCATATGTGACACAAAAAGATCAAAATTTTTTCGCAAGCTTCTAATGTTTTGATGAACGGCTGAGAAGTTTGCGTTGATATCACCGTATGGATGCTCAACACAAAGGCAGTTGAAAGAGTTAGAGTCAGAAAATGAAGAAGAACTGGCAGTATCAAATAATGACATAGTAAATGAATATTTAAATGTTTAAAATATCTTGTCGACTCCTTACTATAATTGGGGAATCTCCTTCTTTTTGTCTCACTAGAATGGTTGAATCCTTAACCCACACATATTTGCATTTGTTTTTTTGTTTTAATAGTTTTGCCTCTCTTAGCTATAGCTTAGCTCTTAGCTATTATAGCTAGTCAATGAATCGTTTATGTAAACGGGATTGTTTTTATGACTATCACCAAATATATCAGCGTTCAGTTTTATTTTCTCAGACCGCATCTTGTTCATTACCTTCTTTTTTGAAGAATATGATGAAAATTTAACACAAACCCCTTTCAGCGAATCGGTATGGTTTGTTTTTTTAACGAAGCAGCTTTGTATCTCATCCGCGCTCACCTCAATACCAACTCCAACGGTTAAAAGTTTAGAGATGTTATCGTTGACCGTTGAGCCGCGATCAATAGGGATACCAACAATATCAATTGAGTTTTTTAACATTTGCTGTTCAAAATAATTAATTTTAGTTTCTAAATTACAGACTGTTTTTTCCAAAATATTGTTTTTCTCCTCTAAACGGCTAATTTTAGCAAGAGCATCCGAATTTATTTGCTGTAGTTTCAAAATTTCTTTGAATAACATTTCCATCGTCACTTCAGCTTGAACATAGGTATTCGATTTCGACGGCATACTGCTAACAGATGTATTCGATGTCGACGGCACACTGCTGACAGGTGGAACTGGTCTGGAAGCGATGTTGGTCGAGCAAACAACGGATGCCGAGCAGCTAGCGGACTCACTGCATTATCATGAAGCATTGAATCTCTACGACGGTTCACACAGCAACTACACTTATATTTCTGTTTGCACTTTTCTAAATACTCGATCTCTTTGGGACCGATTTTTGCACACTTTGCATGCAGATAGTTTAAACAGATAGAACACTGCACTTTGTTGTCTAGTCTTTCGACTTTATTTTTACACAAATCGCACTTCATTTTAGTAGTAAATTCTGAACGTCTGACCCCACCAACGTATATATTCACATTTAAAATAAACCTATACCTACAATTGAAAAAAAATTAAGTGTCTATCTTAAATACATAACCCAAAAATATTCCTGAAGAAAGCGCATTTTTCCGGCCGCACAAGATAGAAACTTGCCTCAATTCGTCAGGGCATAAATAATCTATGGGGCATTTCACGTGAAGCGGACAACGAAAAAAAAATCAAGGCTCTGGATTTCATTCATATTGTGCATAATAGTACTTTTAGAAGATATGAATGTGGATGCACAAGTTTTTGTTTCTATGAGGTTTAGTTAACGAGTTATGGACTTCTGAATAATTGACGAAATTGATAAAAGGTTTTTTTTGGAAGCGGATTCTCAGATTCAAAACAAAATCTAAAAAACATTAAACATAATGATTGGTACAGAAAATTAGCTGTTCTTTTTAATTTTGAAATTAGATTTGAAAAACAAATTTTTTTTCCTATGTGGAACCAGAAGTAGACATTTAAACTCGTAAATTGAATAATTTGGACCAGGTTAATTGTGTTTATTTTTATAACAAAACAAAGCTTAAAGTACATTTGTTTTATCATAAAAGTTTTAGAATGGGATGGCCAGTAGTTTAGGAGGTAGGTGAATTTCAATACATAAAAGTCGCATGGAGCGTGGTACCGGGGGTGAACCGTGAACCGGAATCCATTATATATTTTACTATTTACTGCGATATGCACTCTAGAATATCGTTAAGTTCCCAGTTTTAGACATATACCTCCCAGTGCCATATTTACTCTCATATCATTAAAATATCAGACAGAAAACATTAAAGATTCAACTAACAAAAAGCAATCCAATTAGAAAGTATCTTCTCCACAACTAACTTTTACATGCATCACAAAGCTCATTGATGTTTTCAACACTAAACTATTCCAACCATTTGTTTAGACTGCGTGACGTTCAGCACATATCACACGTCGGGTTACGATGCGGCTGGCGTCATCTTGTTATCCAATGACTTTTACATGATAAAATATTTGATATGAAACAGTCAATAAAAAGTATAAAAGCGATAAAAACCAACACCTCCTGACATTCGCAACGCGACTCGCTTAGTGTGACAAATACATTTGTCTGGGGTAAACGTCAAACGACACGCACGTATAATCCATATGTTCTCTATCCTTTTTGGATATGTGCCATAAAATGACATGAAAATTCTATTATGCAAATGCGAGAGAGCTTTATTTCGTTTCGACAATCTGTTGAATGTCATCGCCAGGACAGCAATTCAGTTATGGATATGGTTTTTTTTTTACCGGGTGAAGTAGTGTGAAGTTTGTCAACTGGACGATGATAAAGAGACTCGCTTTTTAACAAATCAATTAAATTAAGGAGTTGTGTTGAGATGAGATCGATAAAGAGCTCGTTCGTGCATGTGAATATTGAAATTTACGAGCATACGGTTTGATAAAATTTACAAAACTATGAAATTGTACGAATCAAGCAAAAATAGTCACTTATTAGCTTTGACGACTTGAAGCCCAATCTAAAAGCAAATAAGCGTAAACTATTATGTACTTTATTCTGACCTTTTCAGCAGCAATAAGTTAATTTTTATCTAAAACAAAAAGTATCACTTTCCCACGCTCTTTATCCTTTCAGCGCATTATCATATGAGCGGATCTGTTAAGCGAAAAAACCGTTTCTTTTCAGACAGAGAAAAACACCAACGAATCATTCGAACCCGGCAAATGGGATTCCGAAATAAAATCGAAAGCAAATCCCTGCTTAAGTTCCATGTGCCAGACATCGTGAGGGATAATGTGAGTGCTTCTGTATCTCGGGCACGCTCACACTGTTCCGTTCTTATCACTTTCGACAGTGTCTCCACCACTGATGTTGGTACAAGCTTCGTCAATGTCTCGTATTCAATTTTGAATACAAGACTTTGCACTCCTGGTTCTTCGGTGTGAAGTCAATAAAAAGGATTTACTGATTGGAAGGATAGCATCTTATCACATTTGCTAGTTTTACTAATGTATCTTCATTTGACATATAAATAGTGTGGGTTTGAAAGGGCTAAAAAAAGTCAATTGAATTGAAAACAAATTATGAGAGTCCACATGAAGCATGATTTTTGATGAGGAGTTAAATACGTTGTGTATTTGCATTAACTAAATTTCTATTGCGAAATATATTATTTACTAGCAATCGGCGAATATTTTGTGCTCACAATAATTTAAATTTCAGTTAAGAATAGTGTTCTGTGTATAAAATTATGTCGATTAAAAATGATCGGCCCGTTAAAACAACTACCTTTATTTTTAAATACACACAGTCTCAAAATCGAAAATATAAATAAGCTCATTAGCAAAATGAAACGTTGTTTTATTTTAAGGAAATGTTCAACCCTCTAAAATCAGCTTCAAGAAAAAACAATCCTAACTGAAACCCTCCCATTAAATTCCAATGTCCTTTGTCTTTCAAACGACAAATTTCTCGTGCTGATGGAATAAGTGTGAAATAATGTTAGAAGTAGAAAATATAAAAGCAGTTCAACTTATCTTCTCAATTTTTTTCCGAAACGTTGTTAGCACATTATACTCAAAGGATCCACTAGGCAGGAATGTATCATAAGCACATAGAAGTATAAAACATTTAATCGTTCGCTACGATAAACAGCCGTTGAATTTTTTGTTTTAGTCCACTTGCCTGCAGCTAAATGAGCTGAGAAATATATACACTTTACAGATTTACAACAGAAATGCAATACATGGAAAGTAAATCAACGGCAGAGATATTTCTTTCAAGAGAGTCATTCGCGTGAATGGAGCAATTCATTCAGCGGCTGTTCAGTGACCATCGTATCGGTTGGCCTGTGGCAATGGCACGAGCAACGAAAGCAATGTTTCTCGTTATCCTGATTCCAATTAACTTCCGACGGATTTTATTTCCAATAACGTAATTGGCTTCTTGAAATTGGAGGCAATCGACAACGAAATAAAACAGGCACTTCTCAAATGAAACTACGGGGCACTTGGAGCGAGGTCAATTCTAGCTGCTACCATTACAACACCCCATTCAATAGAAATATATTGCAAACATGGGGACTGTTAAGTTCTCACGTTCGCAGAGTGGGTAGTTGCTTAGTGTCGGATGATTTGATGAACGTGGAAGCTGTTTATTGAGGTGCTCGATAAGCAGAAGTGAAAGAAAATAGTTAGCTTCACGAATTCAATGCATCTTATTGTAGATTTATTGGGATACAAGGCAACCAAACTAGTAAAAAACTACATTATGGCAAAGAATGTTTTATATTGAAAGCTTCAGACCCACAGATGACATATTGAAAACAAGAGCAGATGGCAAGATTTCTTTTGTTAATTATAGCGCCCATTGTGGGTGTTCAATCAAATATTTTGTGACTACGCCCTTAATACGCATGTTGTATTATAAACAAGGAGGCTGGATCAGCTCAACAAGCTAACGCATAAAAAACAAATTGAATGAATACTCTGGTGAGTGTGAATTGAATGGACTGGCCTAATTAATTCAAGAAAAGGAAATTGCAGTTCAAGCTATCCTGGGAGGCTTAGAACATTTCATTTCATCGACTCGTCAGTAACAAACGAAATAGCAAAATTAAAAGTTTCATATGAAATATGAGACTCATTCTTGAAAATAGGTAAGCAAACATAATGTGGAATAAAATTTTAGAATATAAATACAAATACAGTAGATTTCGAATGTTCAAGTCTTATAATTCTTAAGGTAGCATCGGTATTGTAATTACAGGGCTTTGCAAAGTCTTTGAATAGATCCTAAGGTACAAAAAAATTCTTTGATGGTTATTTTCGAATCAGTTCGATGGAAAACAAGTTTTCGAGTGCAAAAGTGAAATTGAATATTGAACTGTGCAACATATATAGAATTATCCATTTCATCCTTGGAAAAGTAAACTTAAAATAAAAAAGGAAAAAAATGGACGGAAAGTGATGTAATTTTTTATTCCATAGTGAAAATTAATTCTTGGTATTATATGTGAAATACAATATTGTTCAAATGTGCTACACGGGATTTCTTATAGGAATCAATCATTTTGAGGTAATTTTCAATGACCCTCCGACACATTTCGGGCAATATCTCCACCATGACTTCATGGCTTTCAGTTTTTCCAGAGTTTGGGGATTGTTCGCATAGATACGATTTTTCGTTTACCCCCACAAATAAAAATTCAGAGATACTAAATCGCATGATCTTGGAGGCCAATTCACATCAGTCATTCGCAAAATTACACGTCCTGAAAATTTCTCTTGCAGAAGTGTTACGTGACTTGTCGCCCCGTCCTGCTGAAATCACATACCGTCAAGATCATAATCTTCGATTTCCATTCAAAAATAATCGGATATTATGCGGTTTTAGCGATCAGAATTGACGGTGATGGCTCGTCCATGATCGTTCTCAAAAAAATACGGCCCAATCACGCAAGCAGACCATAATGCGCACTACAGAATGCCTTTTTCCTGATGTAATGGCCTCTCTACGATCACTTGTGGATTTTCTGAGCCCTATATTCTACAGTTCTGCTTGTAACGTATCCAGAAAGCGAAAAATGGGCCTCGAAACTGAAGAATTTTTGTTCCAACGCTGTTGTTCGACTGTTAAACGATCCATATTCTGAAATGGCAAACTTTCAACTGAACCCATTACTTGTATCAAATAAGCTAATTATTAAGAACATAGCCCTTATCTAAAAGCAGATCATCATACCAACCATCACCAATGGAAGCCCTATCTTTTACCAAACACACAGGACTAACAAAAGACAGTTAAAATTTGCCAAAACCTTGCCGTGAGGAAACTAACAAGGCCACCTTGGTACATCAGAAGCACACTGACATACTCTTACGAATAGGAACAAAAGACAAGTACTACAAGTACCTCATACTGCTCCACATGCAGATAATCTACAGACATTCCAACAGTACCCTTGACATCTTAAAATTCCTAGAACAGAGAGAAAATGATATCTACTTAAACCTGCGAGCGTTAAGATCCTAAAGTAGCGATCAAGAGATTTAAATAGCTAGAGAGAAAAAGGAGAGTACACGAACGCTCACTGCGAGGAAAGGAGTCAAAGTTCAATTAGCACTAGTTTCAAAAATATAACAGTTCCGAGGACGCGGAGGTTTTCTTGAGTAGTTTGGCTAATATCGTGATAGATATACTCTCTGGGTATGTGAACTCAGAAGTTTGGAAATAGAGAAAGACTGAATAGAAAAAAGTGGTAGTTTATTGTGTTGACCTGAAAAAGAGATTCTACCAGTTCATCTGGTTGGTGCCAAATTCAATCGGGGGTCCATTTCTTTAGATTTTCTGTGACATTTTGAGGAAAACACGAAACAATTACGTCAGCATCAGTTTTTTTCGACTGGTTTGATTGCAATGGCTTTTGTGCGTGCTTTCTAAAAGTCGTATAGCCATTTAGAAAGAGTGCTTTCTGCTTCTACGGTTGACTGTAGCTGATTGTAAATAATGCTTTCCAGGATTTTACCTATCGAGTCCAGCAGACATATGGGCCGATATGATGACCGTTCACCAGGAGGTTTATTACTCTTAGTACAAATCCTTAAGAACATGTATTTGCCGCTTCGTGATTGGTTTGTAGACTTTAAAATCGTCGATTTTACTGTACAGTTATTTTGATTTTTGGTGGGGGTTTTTGTTGATTAAGTTGATTGAATAATTGGTCTTTCGATTTAAAAATATATAATATTAAATTTCATAAATTACTGAATACGATAAACAACCTTCTCCAAAAATGAATTGGATATATTTCCGAAAGATTCATAGACGACTTGTGTCATAATGACAACGTGTGAGTTTTGTGACAACTAGACAAACAGCAAAACTTAATACTCCTATCAATAGTTTGTTAAATATAGAGGGGGTTTATATTTCTGGTTTTATTTTAAAATCAATAACGAAGAGGATGTTAGGTGTTTGTTGTTTGTAAAAATACAGAAAAATTGAAGTAGGGTTAAATTTTTGCCAGATAATTTTAGTCATACATTGACAACTACGCCGATGGCCAACCGACCATTTGTTCTCTCTTATTGGCTCTTCCGCCATCAATAATATTATCTTCGTACACCACCAGCACATAAAAAGCCAGCCGCAGCAGCAAACTAGGCAGTGGTGGAATCATTTACAAAATCATACAGCACAGCTTCTCAGCTGACAAAATCATCCAAAACTTCCTCGAAAACAGACGCTTCTTCGTTCAGGTAGACAACTCAATGTCTTCGCACAAAATGATCTCTTTTGGTATCCCTCAAGGCTCAGTTCGAGGCCATATGCTCTTTAACGTCTTGACTGCAAATAAGCCGTATGAAGGAAACAACCAAGCTCAAATCCTTCTGTACGTTGATGATTAATTATGCCACAATCCGCGTGCAAGGACAAATAGCGTTTCTTAATAATTACTATGATCAGTGGGGATCAGATTTAATGCGACAAAATCTGAAGTACACAAAAAATCATTAGGCCCATAATCAGCTACGGCTTTTCGATTTGAATTACCATATCTGCAAGTAATATTGAAAAACGGGTAAAATTTGAACGGCAAACCTTGCATTCTTTCGCGAAAAAGTATTTCAAGTCTGAAAAACACTATTTCTCTAACGCGGCGTTATATGATGGGATAAACATTTGGTTGGTATGGGAGAAGATAGTGAGAAATCTTCGGTGCGAAATTCATGGCGAAATGTCGCTCTTACCCGAAGTTTCTAAATCTACTTTGGAAGCACCCAGCCTCATCTGTCCGTCTCTCTACGAAGCGTACTTAAGGGGGGAAATACATGTAAAATGGAAAAGAAATTGCTAATTTCAGATTGACTTAAAATATATATATTGTTTATTCAGAAAATTTTTAATATTAAATCCTCAAAGAACATATCTTATAGTAAATGAAAATATTTTTTTAATAACTTTTTAACACAAAATGGAGGCGATGCGAGCAAATGAAAAAAACACTTCAAAAATAGCCTCGTACAACTTAACGCCTTTTCCGAGAAACTTGCAACGTTCAGGGGAAAAAAAAATATGCTAATGAGATCTATAATTCATAGGTGAACCAATAAAATTTAGAAAAAAAAATCAAATTTTTACATTAATATTAGATTAAAAACAAAAATTGATTTTTTTTCAAAAAAATCACCTTTTAAACATTGGTAAACTAATTATTTTTCCGAAATTACAAGAAAATGTAGGTTCAACGATGAGATAATACTTTTTTGTACATGTGATATAAATTTGAGCCGAATAGGTTCAATATTTTTTGAGATATCTTGTACGGAAATTGAAAAAGTACTACTTTGAGAAAAACGCGTTTAAAGTTCTAAAGCTCCACCGACCTGGGGAACGCCGCGCTGTCTATAACTGACTATAACTCGAGAACTAATACGAATATCGCTTCAAAACTTCTTTTGGTATATTTTAAGAGTATTTCGAACACTTTGATGCAATAAAAAAAAATCATTTTTGTTTTAGCAGTTACATGTATCTTCCCCCTTAAATTTAACGGCTACTTGTAACCCGCATGAAAAAGTAATTTCTATTTCTGTATTTTCAGACAGCAGTCGACGAAGCTCACCGAAAAAGCAGTATTAGAACTTAAGGGGGTATTCTGGCCTAGAAATTTGATCAAATCGATTTTTTTGTTTGCATATTTTCAAAGTTTAGACCTTTAAGAATAACCTTTCGGAAATTCGAACTGTTTTTGGAGTTACAGTTATTTTTGTGATACGCTCCGAGCTACGAGCTTCTCAAGCTTCTAAAGAAGTTCGAACTGCTCGTATGGCTGAAAGAGCTCCCAAAAATCTCGCTTTTGAAGTTTAAGAAGGAACATTGCATGAAACGGGAATCTCTGATTAAAAAAATCAAAGTATAAAATATCATTAAACGACTCAGACTGCTCGAAACGAGACTCCAAGCTTCAAACGCGTTTTTCTCGAAACTACTTTTTTCGATACGGTTAACATGATATCTCTAGTTGTAATGGACCGATTTACGTTAAATTTTGCACAAACCCTCCGAACACTATTAAATTTGGATTTTTGAATTTTCTTTTCTACTATTTATTGAAAATTCTCAAATTGAAAAAAATTAGGCAAAAAATCACTTTTTTGTTTTACAGGGACGCCATTTTGTGAAAAAAAAAGTTTTTTCAAATCACCTACGTCAGACCATTTCTACATTCTTTTTTTACAGAATTCACCAAAAATGTATGTTTCAGACCACCAGGAAGGTTGGAATTGAGTAAACCATGAGATAAGTTTTTTTTTGAGCGTTCACTTCGCCGGCCTGTATCTACATCAATTTTTATTTTTTTATTTTTTTGAATTCATTTTTGTACTTTTAAAATGCTAATAAAAAATTGATCGAAAAATAGATACCAAAAATGTTTCTGGTTTTATTTTTCTTGCCAGAATACTGCCTTAATGGAAAGTCATCAATTGCTGAGCGAAAGCGACAACGTATGCAGTTCCGCGCAGCAACAGCATGATTTCAGACAGAAGTTTAAATTAATAAAGCAATATGTTAAATTATAAGAATACATTTAGAAAATGCTAAGATGAGCAAAAACTAAAGTCTAGGCACCATCTTGAAACAATTTAAAGTAAAAAAACTCTAGCGCACCTGAACCGCTAGAAACACTAATGTTCGAAGAACAGTAGAAGAATCGTGCAGGTTTTGAGTGCATATTCCACCACATGCGCTGCTTATTACGGCCAAATTGTTTCAAATGCCATGTTTTACTTTTGTCTCAAGAATGCATTATAGCTCATATGGGAGAAGGTTTCAGATATTACCACTGGCATGAATTTCAACGTTTATGAGAGCAAAACACAGGTTAATTATATTCGTTATCAGTTGCTTATTTCACAAAATTTTGAAAGCAGCATCTCATATAATATCAATGAAGAAAATGCTCAGTGCCTGCAGCACTGTAACTGAAATTGGAGTTTGGGGCTGCGATCCGAAAAAATTGCAGAACTTTGGGAATTGAAACATCGGTTATTTATTTTCATTGTAAATGTTTCCGGTATGAATACTAACTGTAAGCATTTATTGATACAAAAGTAGCGCAACCGACTCGTGCTGGCAACCTTTCGCCAGTATCAAAGCCAAGAATATGTCACATCTGCTTCACGTTGTTATATTACATTTGAAGTTATAGGAGTATAAAGAAATTTAGGGTTACCTGCAGCGAGTTTTTTCAAATAATCGAAAGCTTAATATTTGCTGTTTATGGTCACTACAATATCATTACCAATTGAAAATTCTACGATAAAACCGCTTAATAAAGATATTGCAAGCAAACACAAAACCAACAATAGCTGGCAACCATATCATAGCTTTTCAACCAAATTTGGCTTGAATAATGTTTATAATAGGTTTCAGTAATTGTATGAAATTCGTATTGATTTCATGACTGCACTGGAAGTTATAGGGCAAAAAGTTTTATTTTCCTGAGCGAATTTTCACAAAAAGACGCAAAAATTACCATAGCTGGCAGCACCAATCGAATTTTTCAACCAAATTTCTATCAAACAGAGTTTAGAGTAAGGTTCAGCTACTGTGTGAATTTCATGAAAATCTGGTAACTTATTCACATTTCATAGGGCAAAAAGCAGTTTTTTTTTCTTTGTATTTTTCAAGATGGCACCACTGGAACAGAGTTGCCTACAATTCAAAATCGCTTCTATCAGACCTGGCCCTACTTAAGTCCAATGCATTCTGTAAATTTCAATTCTATCTGATTATTGATTCGTTAGTTCCCGTGAACAGAAGTTTTTGAAGCTAAAAATATAGGTTAACTGAGAAAGGGTTACCGTTCTTGTCCGACATGAAATTTCCAAAGTTTTACTTTGACTGTGTAGATTAAGCATAAGATTTGTATACAGATTGGTTTTATTGTAGAAACGGACATTTTTTAGGATATTCGCTGGTTTGAATGTTTTCACTTCCAAATTTTTATTTTTTCAAATTTAAGACACCAAAATTATCATAGCTGGCAGCTCCAACCGAATTTTTCAACCAAATTTCTATCAAATGTGTTTTGAAGTAAGGTGCAGCTACGGTGTGAATTTCGTCAAAATCGAACGATTCAATCAGAATTTATAGGGCTAAAAGCAGTTATCTTTTTTAGTGATTTTTCAAGATGGCACCACTGGCACAGAATCGCTAGGATTTCAAAATTACTTCTATCAGACCTGGTCCTATTTAGGACCAATACATTCTGAAAATTTCAATAAATTCTGTTCATCGGATCGTGAGTTTCCGTGAACAGAAGTTTTTGATGCTAAAAACATAGGTAACTTGGGCAAGGGTTACCAGGCGTGTCCGTTATACCATATACAATTTTTTTTTTGTTTATGTAAACAAAGCACAAAATTTACATATGAGTGGCTTTTTTTTTAAGAAACGACATTTTTTCAAGAGAAATGATGATTTGGAGGTTTTCACTTTCAGTGCCTGCCCTAGCTACAGGGTTGCCAGCACAATCATTAAAACCTACACAAATCTACAACTAAATAAAACAAACATGTCCTGAAAATTTCGTAATCATGGAATAGCTCTGTCAAAAGTTATCGCAATTTAAAAATTTTCAAATTTTCCCGTTCTCTTTTTAGGCACCCAGCGCACACATAGGGTTAAAAAAATTCCAAAAAATTATCCGATTCACATGTAAAACTTGTTCGAAATTTATGTCGTCAACTTTATTTTTGCAAAAATTATTTGTGTATGGAATAATTGGTTATATTAAAAAAATCACTAAAATGGCCGCCGGCGCCAAAGGGTTAAAGATTATTAACTTTTTCTGAGACCTGGCACTATTCTGCATATACACCAATGTGTCCTGAAAATTTCAGCTCAATCAGATGGCGCGTTCCTGAGATTTTTTCACTGAAATTTTTTGATGATATATATATATATATATATATATATATATATATATATATATATATATATATATATATATATATATATATATATATATAGAAATATGAATTTTTGGCCAAAGTGATTTTAATACTAATGTTATTCTTCGAACATTAGTAATAATATAAATTGTTATGTCTGACATAAAAATAAGGGAATTACAAAAGTGAAAGGCAGTTGAATGAAATTATTCTATTTTATTTGAAGCAGGCAGAGTAATTATGAACTTGTAGGAAACAAAACCTTATACATGTTTCACATTTATTTTATTTCATGTATAAAGACCCGAGAATTATTTGCTGTTTGCATCAATTATGTTGCTTCAATTCGATTATATTACATTTCTCGTTACTTTCAGAGCAAAAGTCTATTTGTCTTGACACCGATTATCATTCTTTAAAAAGTTACTTCTCAAAACGATATTCCAGTCTACATTGAGTATTTTTTCTTCGCCATCACTATGGCTATTTACTTAACTTAACTTTAGCTTAAGAACCTAAAAGCTCCAATCAACAGTTGTTTGGATATCGATAAAAAAAATTTTAGTAGATCTTTGTCTTGATATTCTGAAAATATCGAAATGCAGATGAAAGGTTTGCAATTAAGAAATTCAAAAAGTTATATATGAGTTTCAGACGTAACATTTTTTTCAGTTAGAATATAGTTCCGATGGTCATCTGATGAAATAACAGCCAAATATTTAATTTAAAAATTTGCAACTAGTTCATGTCACCAAAAATCATTCCAGTACTAAAACTACCACCCATAAGTAGATATACAGTTTTAATCAAACCATTCGCAAGCCTGCAAACAAATAAAATGTCATCTGTTGTGAAGTTGTTAATAAGTAGCATTCACGAAGCAATTCAATTAAAAAGTTTCATTGTATGCAAAGCATTACTTCGAGCAACTTTACAAAAAGGTAATTGAAACCAAAATAATAAGTGCTGTCTGAGCTGAGTGATGAAATCGTTAGCTGGTTGCCGATTTATGTTTGTGGCATCAAATGCCATGGCTATCATGCCGGATTATGCAGGACCTTGTGAATACTTCTGCTACAGCTAGTATTATTGAAAGTATCAACTAAAAGGTTTGACTTTGCCAACGCTTCTGCTACGTGAATATGTTCAGATTAGATTTGTTACTATGGTAGCATAAGCAAAGCTTTAATCAAAGGATTGAGACTTTTGCCATGAATGGTGCGAGTTCAAGAAAATGCATTATTCTAGGCACGATGTGAATAAAATGTTCAAACATTGTTTCAATATAATCAGAATAAACCCACAAAATTGCAATTCTTGAGCCCTGCACAATAAAAATAATTTAATACCAGAAAATTTTATAAATCGGTCTTCAAAACCTTTGAAAATAATTATTGTTTCGTTGATTCAGCATCTTTCTCCATTTATATCAAAGTCAGGTCATTGTTTTTTGATATCACACACAAATCCACGATAAATCTTGAGAATAAAGTTAAAAAAACCAGTTTCTGACTAATTTATTTCGCAGCTCCTGCCTCGTGCATTTATATCCCTGGCGATATTACAGTGCATCGTCGGTCGCAAACAAAACAAATTGGCTATGAGCGATGCTCTCACAGTCCCGCAAGTTCTTTATTCTCTGTGCTAAGCATCCCCATTCCATCTCATTCAATCCAGGCTGTTGTTAGTACCTTCCATCTTCAACTCAACTTATAATATAGCTGCCGGCTCAATTTCAAGCTCATTGTTGGAGGGATAGATGAAAGGACGCCGTCTTTCGTGCAGTCATTTAGATTGAACTCCATGAAAAATGAATTTCTATCAAGGACAGTATCCGACGTCCTTTGTTACTCACGTCTCGGATGGTAGCACGGTTTGTTTACTTATTGCTTCTAAACACAATTATAAATGCAATTTATCCCGATAGATGCCAGGAATTGTGAAGTGAACATTTGTTAATTTAAACTGTGCTTGATTGTGTTGAGTTTACTTGATATAAACACTGTTGCTCTAATTGCGTTTATACTTTAAAACTTTCATAAAATATAATAACCGCTATTATTGGTAAGATTTAATTTTACTGATTCAATAGTACCTACTATCATAATGAAAGCAAACATTAGAATTTCGGATTTCAGTTTTATTTCAGCCCAATTGAGTGCGTCCTCTCTTCTCAACGGCATGTGTAAGAAAATAAATAGTCTGATTTATCGCCAAGTCGCATACACATAGATACCATCTATTGCATAGTCAAATAATTAATCCCAAACAATTTCTTAACAAATAGGATCAATTCGTCTATGTTGATTTAATTTCGAAACAATAACCTGTGGAAAGCCAAAGGCAACAATTGCGATTGTGTCATCGATATACCAAAAAAAATATATGAAGTCAACAGCATTGATTCCCTTCAACGTGCTATAAAACAACACCATACATACATAGACAGTATTTCTAGCGAATCAAGGAGCTCTATCCTAACTCAATGGAGATGTACGTTCAGCTGTTTGCGGGAAAATGCTGCAGCAGTCGAGACACCGTAACCGACAGTGAAACCAATGCTGGGGGCCATAAAAGCGTTTACTCGTGATATACGAGGACAAGACGAATAACTGATGGCCACGAAACGTGAACGAAACACAACACCCGTAACACTTAACCTTCTTCAGTGATAGCAGTTAATTTATTGTAGGGGATATTTCGCAGAATAACTGACGAAATGAATTAGTCGTGTGGGCTTGAGAAGTTTAAGGCGTTGAAAAATGCCTTGTCATGATTCGTTGTAGTGGGGCTTTTATTGAATCGGCGAGTGCTATGCATCAAATTACTTGGCTAATAAAAAACAAAACTAAATAAAAATAGTGAATTGACTACATAGTAGCCTAAAAACGTATTCGAGTGCGTTGCGACCGAACTCCACAAGGTTTTAACGTTGTCACAATCTTCATATAGTGCAGCTTATAATTCCATTTATTCCACCGCAATATTTTCCAGAGTAAAAAAAGTACAATAAACCCCCAAGCAAACCCTACTTTTTCGTACGTTGCATTTATTTGATTTTCTGCTCGAGATATCATTTGTTCTTACTTCAAGATTCATGTGCCAGGATCTTTTCTTGCTCGTTTCACAGATTCACTTAGCTAATTGCCAGGCAAATGAGAATTGTGAGTCCAACGCAGGCTTAATTATAAGTGGCCAGAGTGCTGGCATTCATGTAAGATTTCATAGCGTAAATGTGAAAATTCAGCTTCGAGTTTCAGCTACGAAGATTTTGGAAAAATTATTTACGTTCGAGGTGAAAGTTAAAATGCATAAATTTTAATTTAAAATTCAAGTAGTTTGCTTACTTATATTATGATGTGTTATGCGGAATAAAATTGGCTTGAAAAAGCGTTGGAGAATTTTTTTTGACTCATTTGTGCGGAAAATACACAATTAATGTAAATGAAAAAGTTTTAATGTAAGAATGGATGCTTATCATGCCTACAACATTAACTGACATTTTTCCAAAAATTGTTCCATAAAGTTGAATGGCTGTCATAATTGCAGGCTATCTTAAAAACAAAAAGATAAACTCATCTCAGAGCTGGCAACTAAATACTGGAAATTTACTGGAAAATACTTAGTTTTTAGCCTTATAATGCTTAGAGACAAGTATAGTGAATAAAACATGTTACGCTTTGATTATTCAGACTATGATACATAATACTCACTGCTGATTTTTTTACGGCATTATTCAATCCAATTTTTCTCTATTGAAAAAGGTCCGAGAAAAATTTTCACCAATATACATCTGAAGTATTGGTGCGGAACTCCAAGTTGGGAAGCATCCTGAACCACATAGCTCTAAATGCACGATAAGAATATCACCAGCAACGCAGCACCAAAAAGCGTGCGTTACCAGCAAAGGCCCAATCAAGTTTGGCGGCGCCAGGCTAAGTCGCAAGTTATAAACTAAGTATTTGGGTCTTATTCTGGACAGCAAACTAACATGGAAGTTGAGTTTAAAGAAGAGAGTCAAGCGGGCAAGCCACGCGATTTACGCCAGCAAGAGAGTGCTAGGTAAAACGTGGCGTCTAAGCACTGCTTTAACGCACTGAATCTACAAGGCGATAGCTAGGCCGATCCTTGTTTACGGACGCTAGATACATATCACGTTATGTCTGCACATGACACAATTATGGGTAATATCAGTAGTTATCTTCCACATTCCCATAATTCTGGAAACCAGACGCTTGGTCAGCAAAATAGAGCATAGTGAAGGCTGGATACATGATGCCTCTCGACTCAGTCTCATAACGATCGCGTGGAATTCAGATGTAAATCAAATAAAATGTAATCCAAAGTAAATTGTATTTTGTCTATTTTTTGAAAATACATTTTAACCGCAAAACCACGTCTCTCGCTTGGTCTGGTGGCCAGCAATTTATAAATCCACCTTTGCTTCCATGGCGAACAGAGTTCAGCGATTGGCAGCTCTCTGCACAACAGGTGTCTTAACTTCCACTCCTTCGCCTGCTCTGATCGTCCTGCTTCATCTCCCTCCATTTTACCTCTTTGTTAGAGGTGCTGCCGCATAAACTGCTATCAGGCTTAGGCAATCGGGGCACTACAAGTCACGATCCTTCGGCAGATAGCACTGAGTACTTCGACCGATGATATCGAGCGACTGTGGAAAATGGGCAAAAATGAAATCAACAAAGGGACGCAGCAGCTCTTAGCATCTACACTGATGGCTTGATGACTTGACGGCTCTAAAACAGCTGCAGGAGTGGGTGCTGCATTGTATTGTGCAGACGCAGCTGTGGAAGCAGCTTTCAGGCTTCCTAATCACGGTAGTATTGGAGATTTTTGTAATACGTAAAGCCGCAGATCTAGGGATACTACAAGTGAGGAAATTAAGATCTTTAAGGACTCTGATGTCTTACACATACTTATCGAAGTGTGTACTCAACAGCATTCAGGCCCTGAATAGACTAGGCAACAACAGAAGAGTCAGCATTTTCTGATTTCCGGGTTTTAAGGGCGTTGATGGATATGAAAAAGCGGACTTATTAGCCAAGCAAGGGGCTAGTCTTCTCCTGTTCTTATCATATCCAATTCCTATCCAAACAATCAAGCACTCGATCGACTCCAACACGATGCCACGTGCGATGTGCAGATGGCGTGCAACTCAGTCCTGCAAGGTAACCAAAATCATGTGGGGATTGCACAATCTCGCAGCGACTAAATACCTGCTCACATTAACGCAGAGTAACTACAAACGGTTGGTCGACATCATTACTGGCCACTGTCTGTCACGGCAGCACATGCTATGAAAATGGGACTCCAAACCAGCGACATCTGTAGAAAGTGTCATGAGCCGGCTGTCTCAGAAGCAATCCAGCATTTCTCAGATCACTGCCTGGCACTGAAGAAAACCAGACAGCACTGCTTTGGTGAGCCTTGGCTGGTGGATCTCTTGCACATATTGGAGCAGAGACTAAAGGATATCCTTCAGTCCACGAAACAGTCCGGTGCCTTCGATGGCTGTTTGGACAGAACTTTCTTTCTCCTGGTTCACTTATCTGGTATCATTATGGACCAAATAAGTCTAAGCGTGGCCTTGTGCTAGCCAGTTCAACCTATCCTAACCTAAATTTGATCCAAGAAAGTTTTAGACATCGGATTGTGGAAAATCACCACAACAAATGTAGGAAGCGCAAGCGTAAGTTTCTGGTGCGCTTAGAACAGACCAGCTGGTAGATGTTGTCTCTTAATATCAAGCTGCCATAACAGCTTTGCCAGATATACGGCAGCAAGAGACTGAAAATTTGGAGAAGTGCAACTATAACATCTAGTAAAGCAAAGTTCCAAGTGCTAATCGTAGATTTCCTAGTCAGCAAAAAATTAAACCTATGATCGTCAGCTTTTTGAGAGGCTGTGCTACCTTTGCCTGCTTGGCAAATCCTATAGCATCAGGCTCATTAACGTTCATGCCCAGGCAGAAAAGTCAATGGCTGATAAGAGGTTGATTAAGTTCTGGATACTTGCCCCAGTCAAAATTAGACTGGGTGATTTTAACAGAAAAATAGGGAAAGAGCCTAGACAAAGTCAATATGCTGATTCGACTAACTTGTAATTATAATGAATTGTGGAGCATTCAGTTAATCACTTTTGAAGAAAAGGTCAGTGGGAGAACTTAGTTTGTGTATTTACTTTAGTATTTACAGACGGAACCACTCTCAACCAAATAGATCATTTGTTAGTAGGTCGGCCCCACTTTAGTAATGTATGAAATGATTGTCGTACCATAAGTACAGTGTTGCGAGCTCAAGTACCAACCTTTGGACGACCATCTAACAGTAGACAGGTAATAATAAGCATACAGAAAGATTCTTATACTTGAAGCACTTACCAGTCAGCCATAGATGCAACAATCACTGGTAACCTGAGTCGCCTTGGATTTACTTATTTACAACCACCAAACAAGGTTCATAAGGTAAAACAAAAACTAAACAAAATGCCAATCAAATTAATTTAAATTAAATGAATCAAATTAATAAGAATACAAACAATTAAAGTATAATTTTTGTGATAAAAATACAAACAAAAACCTAAATTTAAAGTTTAAAAAGAATATATGTAAATATACAAAACATATATATATATATATATATATATATATATATATATATATATATATATATATATATATATATATATATATATATATATATACATATATATATATATATATATATATATATATATATACATATATATATATATACAGGTATATATATATATATATATATATATATATATATATATATATATATATATATATATATATATTACAGTGGTGGGGAAAGGGGGATGCCTGTGATGAGAGCTTTGATAAAGTAGATCTTAAAAGTTGCTTTGGATATCGTAGTGGTGAAGCTCTGGCTCATGCTATTGAATAACTTCAATTTTGACTAAAACAGGAAGCGTCAGATGGTGACCTAATATCATGGTAAGCTTTGAGATCGATCAGAAAAAACATTCGATAAATCTGATACAAAATAATTGGAAAAAGAGGGCCAAGATGACTTTCTTGAAATTTCTTAGAAATCAAGCCTTGGAAATTCACGAGCTGAAAGCGATCGTGAAGGTAAGAGCCAAGCTTTCTTAGCATAGGTTCAACAATTCCGAACTGCTGCAGCATGGGGATCAAAATGGATTGATCAACTCGACCAAATACTTTGCTTAAGTCTGTATTTGAAGCAGTCATTGGAAAACATTTTAGGCCTCAGTCACCAAAAATGTCAAAACAACTAGTTTTATGATGACTTCTGCGTTTTGTGTTCTGGATCGTGAACTCAATTAGATGCTAAAGTTTTAATTACAAGTGAGCAGGATGACGTACACTGAAAGAAAAATCTTGGTCAAATCAACAATTTTCCTTAGTTGTTTTTGCGTCAACTACGGGCTATAGTTAAAACAACCATAAAAAAATAGTTGATTACTTTTATGCACCATGACGCGTGGTTGATAAACAACGTCCGTGGTGCCAAAAAAGTAAGCAACCACAAACAATGGTATTCCAACAATATACATAGTACGAATTTGCCGCTGCGGCAGAATTTGCCAAATTTCTAATTTTGCCGCACCGCTAGCGATGATACCTACCATAGGTTGGCATCACTACTAGGTTGAATTAACTCTGTTTGAATTAGGTTGAATGGTCTAATAGACAAGCGATGGCTGATGTGTATTGCGACAAGCCAACCTAATCCTCGTACAACAGGATTTAGCAATACAAAAGACAAAAAAAATGAATTTGGTTGGTGCATTGTTATTCACCAAATTCAACTGCGGCATTCATGCCTCCCCCTGTGGCGCAGCTGCCGCAATGCCGCTGTTTTGTGTTTACAGCAATTTTTGACACCACTTTGTCACAGCCCACTGCGTTTGCCACAGTGGAAGACAAAGCGTCATACAGCGTAATATAAAGGCTTCACAGCATATCATGAATATGAATTATATCGAACAGCAAACCGAACACAATTTCGCCATGTAGTATATGAAACTTCTATGATAGAATAGGAGTATGAGGAGTATGGAAAATCAACAGTTTTCCTTAGTTGTTTTTGCATCAACTAGGGCTATAGTTAAAACAACCAGAAGAAAATTGTTGATTACTTTTATGCACCATGACGCGTGGTTGATAAACAAAAAAAAATTTCATTCGGAGCATGAAAAACGTCCAAATGTTGAAACCATTCTACTTTGCGTAGAATAATTCCAAAGACGTTGCTCACTGAATTACGTTTGTTGAAATCAACTATTGCGAAGTAGTTCATAACTATCGAAAACTTCGATGTTTTTTTTTGTAATCGTTAGTTTTTGAAAACTGAAAAAAAATGCTTAAGGTAACATTTCGATACCATCCCATCCATTGCATCGTTTGCATCGTTTTCCTCATTCAATAATATTTCCTTCTCTTGTTATTATAAAACAGCACAAACCAAAGATAGCAGACCACTCTTATATATTCTTAGTTTTGTCAATTGTTATTTGTTGTAAAATGAAATAACATGAAGAAGGAAAAAGTGTAAAATTTAACAGTACATGAAAATCATTAGCGTAGAAAATTGAGACTGAGAGAGAAAAAATTCCAAATACTAATTTTGCTAAGTGTAATATATGCAGCAATTAAAACAAGTAAAACACAAAGTATGTATCCGATCATTTAAAACGGAAATATAAATCATAGTAGAAATTATTTTCTGTTGAACATATAGCAGGAAGCTGTGATCCTAGTAACATATTTGAGAGCAATTCAACGAAATCTAGAAAAACCTTCAAAAATCATGTTTCTGCCCGAAAAAATAGTTAAATGAACTATACGTTCGCATAGTTATTTTGGACAAAGCGCCATTGCGAAAAGGAGAGCATGAAGGTTTTCGTGATTTCGTGGCTGCTTTGGACGAAAAATATGCAGTTCCTGACACCACAACATTGAAAACATCCTTCCTACCAAAATACTTCGAAGACGTTAAAACGCGAGTTCAAAATGCCATAAATGCAGTTCAACATATTTCTTTAACTACTGATATATGGACAAATCCAAGCAAATAAAGAATACTGGCAATCACATCTCATTTTTTTCACAAGTGTAAATTAAATTCAATATTATTAACGGAATTTAACATAATAGGAAGACACATATCTGAAACAATGACAGAAATAAGTTGTATATTTATTTTATATCTGTTTTTTAAATACTATTGTTGGTGTTATTAGGTTAGGTTAGGTTAACGTGGCTGCCGATCTTCAGAGGCCTGACGACCAGCACACATAGGCACAGGAGAGGCACGTTGTGATACCACAATATTTTAGTGACCCTCTTCTACTCACTAAAGTCCGGAAACCATTTGCTTCCTTTGAGAAACCGGACTATCGCCTTTAAATTGACCGGGGACAGTTCCGTCAGGTTTGAGAGAAAGGGTGCACCAAGTGCCGCCAGTCTTCTCCTTGCCAAAGCCGGACACTGGCACATGAGGTGAAGGACGGTTTCCTCCTCATCCTCAGAGCCACAGCTCCGACAGAAGTCATTAAACTCTACGCCCAAACGTTGTGCATGCCGTCCTATAAGGCAGTGGCCCATTAGAACGCCCACAGTGCAACGAAGGGCGCTTCGAGTTAAGCCTAAAAGCTGCCTGGTGCGATGCGCATCCATGGATACCCAGGACTGCCTTGTTATCACACAGGAAGATTCATCTGCCCAGGACTTCTTAGCGTCCTCAAGATATTTTTGCCTTATGGCCAGTTTGACCGATGTCATCGGTATACCTATTGAAAAGGAGCAAGAGACCTCGGGTAGCAAAGTTCCAAGCCTTGCTAGCTCATCGGCCTCACAGTTGCCCTGAAAACCCCTATGTCCAGGTACCCAAATCAATTGAACAACCGAATGTCTCGACATCTCCCTAAGAGATGCACGGCATTCAGCAACAATATTGGACATTGTACAAGGACCAGCAAGGGACTTAATAGCCGCTTGGCTATCTGTGAAAATACCAATATTGACCCCGAATATTCGATTACACAGAAGCCAGTCGACTGCCTGATAAATAGCCACTACCTCCGCCTGAAAGACACTCCAGTGGTCTGGTAGACGGAGGGACAGCTTGAGATTCAGCTCATCTGAGTATACACCACTCCCAACTCTATTGTTTAGCTTTGAGCCGTCAGTGTACACATGGATAAGCCCATTATCAAGGGTGATACCATCACACCATTCCTCCCTGCATGGAATGCGAGTTGTAAACTCCAAATCCAGTATGCATTGTGGGGCGATGTAGTCAACAACCGCTGGTGCGGGTACTCCCTCGGCCAAGATCCTCGCATGACCGAACTCTGTCCTATTCCATGCTGAGATACAATTTAGTCTCACAGCTGCAAGATTAGCTTGCTGTGAGATCAGTAGGTTGGTTGGCAGCCAATGTAGCAGCACAAAGAGTGCCTTAGTAGGGGTGGAGCGGAGCGCTCCAGTTACCTGTAGTGCAGCCATTCTCCGCACTTTTTCAAGCTGCCGTTTGCAGGTAGCCTTAAGAGCAGCCTGCCACCAGAACGCCACCCCAAACAAAAGAATTGGTTCCACCACAGCAGTGTAAAGCCAAGCAACAGTACGAGGCTGCAATCCCCAACTCGCCCCTATGGCCCTTTTGCAGCAGTAAAGTGCGTTGAAAGCCTTCCGAGCTCTTTCTGCCACATTGTACGTCCATAGTAACTTCGAGTCAAGGATCAGCCCTAAGTATTTGACCTTCTGGCTCAAGTTAATGGAGACCCCATTCAATTTGGGTAACTCAAAATCAGGAACTTTGTACCTCCTTGTAAACAGTAATGGTGTAATTGAAAAGATAAATTTTTATATTCGAAAATATTCACAGTAATTCGACCACAGAGTCCATTGAGTGGGTTGTTTTTGGGAGACACGAAGTACTTATCTGGTTATTTCTTATTTAGGCGAAAAATACTACACTAAGCAAATGAAACATTTGATCAAAAATAAATGCGATCGTCTCTAATAATGCTGCTTGCATGTTAATGACTGCTCAACTTCTTCAATTTAATCATGTTCCATGCTTCACACACACTTTAAATTTGACTGTGTCTGATATTTATGATACCTGATTTTCATTTTATAATGAAAAAATGCAAAGATATTGACACTTATTTTCAGTCGAGCTCAGTTGTTTCAGATATACTGACAATATCACAACGACAGCCCAACAAACCTGAATTTAAATTGACTCTGCAGTTCTCTTTACGTTGAAATAACGCATACGACAAGATCAAATGGATTTATGGTATCAGACAAGAATTGATTTTGGCATTAGCCGAATGTGAGAAGGCACCTGAAACATTATTTGCTGAAGATTGAAATGTGGTGCCGAATATTATTCTGCTATTAGAACCATTTGATGTGGCTACGACAATAATATCTGGCACAAATTTTATTAATCTTTCTTATATAACTCCGCTATTACGAGGGGACTCTACAATTATTGAAAATGGGAATTAACAAAAAAAGGACTGCTGGAAAGAATATTTATAATGCTTTATGCAAGTCAGTGCGGGAACGATTAATACCGTTTGAGAAAAGGTGCTAGCCACCATTCTGGATCCAAGGTTCAAAAACTAAGTGAAGACGATGGAAACAAAGCTGCGCAATTTCTTCAAATAGAATACACTTCTTTTTGGATGACACAAAAGTCGGAGTCAACTCAGAGTTCCTAAGGATTTTACGGCAATTGCATCTACAAGCAACTCAACTGCTGAAACTGGGGAAATTTACTAACGAAGGAAAAGCTGAAAGCAAAAAAATCAAAAGGGTTATTATTTCTACCTGAAGATCTGTCCAACGGCAAAGCTTATAGCTGGTTAGAACTATAAGTACCATAAAAACGGTTGATAATTCGAAACGTTGAAGTTTTGAGTGAATTGATGAATATTTTTCTATTGATCAACTATTTTTCGTAGTTATGAAACAATTAAAACAGTTGATTTCATGAACGTTGCGATATTTTTTGTATAACCAGAACCAACTACTTTTATATCGTTAAATTAACTATATTAACATAGTAAAAATAACTATTTTCCGTAGTTCGTTTAACGATTTTGAATGAATCGTTGCAATACTATTAAAAATAGTTGAACCAACCAAGAGTTTTTCTTTCAGTGTAGTAGAAAGTTCGCAGCTCAGCTTACAGAGATGACAATATGAATTCCTTTCAGAGATGGCAATCTGATTTCCATTATGTTCAATACATTGGTAAATTGCTATACAACGAAGAAGGCGATCAAATGTTCCGTTAAATGATAATTTACAAAAACAGTCACCAATGCCATTCAAGGACTCAAAATCAACAAACCGCCCAGAGCCGATGGAATAAATTAATATGAGGGTGAAACGAAACGCTGGTGCTGAAGACATAAACTGGGAAAGTGTTTTTGACGATTAGTAACTTGACTGATCTGCTCCATACGCATTTTTGAGGTGTTTTCCGCTATCCTCATAGCGCAGATAACTCAATATTCTCAAAAACTTATCGGGCCAATATCAGCAAGGTTTTACTCGAGATAAAGCAGCAATTGGTCAGATTTTTTCTCTACGGTGGTTGATGGTAAAGCTTGTGTGTGCTTTGATGAATGATCCTTATTCTACTGCCGGTTGTAATGTAAAATGCGAAAAGCGAGCAAAACAGTCTGTTCTGCCTCCTGTCAAAAATCACTATTCTATATTATGACAATATTTTTACAATAGTTCTGGTCTCTGTAATTTCAGGTGCCTCTATTTTGCAAATGTGTGAAAAATGTAAATATTTTAGGCTTTTTTTCTTTTGGATTTATGTTACATAGCCAAAATCTGTTCTTTTCAAAGCTCAATATGAAACCCACGTGAGTTAGTATGGCTCTTTTGTTGACCTTTATTTTTTATGCAAAACCACATACAGTTCGCTGGCGTCCTTTTTTAATTCCACTCAGCATATTATTTTCCATACTTGCTTAGATATAGCAGGAAATAAGTTTTCGTCATAACCTCCTAAGAATATCTAGAATCGCTGGTCATGCAACATGTTTAACTTATCCATCCAAATACTATAATCAGAAACCAGTTGCATATGCTGCCGAATTTTTTCACTTTTCTAATAAAGATGCGTCACGTCTTCCAATTTTGCGGCATGTTTCGCGTTTAGTCCATTTCAATATCATATGTCAGAAATACATAATCCTTAGACGAGCCATTCTATCCATTTTATTATCGTAATCCATAAAATACAACCCATAAATTGGAAAAGCATGTGTTGCGTGTATTCTTAATGCACAAAAGTATTCCCACTAGAATCGTCCCAACGTTTCCGAAGAAAGTTCTACGTGACGGTTTCGATGAAGGAAAGTATGCAGCCAAAGTATCAAATGGGTGTAAATTAATTTAATTGATATTCAAAGAAGGGGGTTTCACGATCGATTTGTCGTAAAAAAATTTATGACTTTGGGGCTTTGTCCGGGTGGTTACGTTTACGATTTTCGGAATAAGTGACATATTTTGAACATATTGAACTGTATAATTCTTGAAACTTTGTTCATTGTTTTTTTTTTACATATAATAAGCCAAATTTTATAGATTAGGTAAAGAAAATTATCATCTTTGCTTAATTAATTCAATTTATTTCAAATCGTTTTATTGAATCTTTTCCAAACTCAATATTTTTGATGCACTTTTGCAATATTTCAAATTCTGTATAGATCAAAAGATACCCACCCACATTGGGCGCACACTCTAAATTGCTCTTCATTTATTTATTTTGTGTATCTTTAGCTCGGCGGTTAACACAGATTGTCGCTTACTATTACAAGTAGTTATTCATAAACGCTTTGAGTTAAAATGAATCTTCCAAAACTTCGCTAGCTTCTTTAATGTAGATGTTTTCGATTTCTATGGTCACCAATGCGGAATTTCAAGCATATGATATTCGTCAAATCATCAGTTACTCCACAAATCCTTTTCAAGATATGTTTGACGCTAAGAACAACATTATCTCCTCTATGACATGAAGATTTTCACTTGGAAATAGAGCAATTTCCCAGTAAACCAGTCACGTACATTATCCAGCTACGGCTAATGTTAAATAAGATGTGTACGTACTTTCATATTCTGTTGCTTCAAGTGACTTTCTACGCCAGGAAATATCAAAAAGGGGCTGAGAGAGAAAAATCGTGTCCTTAGACCCATGGACTAATATAAAATGCTGTAGACACGAGCTTGTATATATGAATAGTACTCGAGCCCCACTTAGCATTTAAGCTCATTACAGTGAAGACACCGATGACGTGCGAGCTTTAAAGAAACAACAGCTCAACCAAGGGTTGTTTGCATGTACACAAAATATAAAGGACTTTTAATAGGACTATTAAGAGTGAAAGCCAACAAAGATCCTCTCTAATGGTTTATTTATGTCTGGATAATGATGCAACTGCGACCTGCTGTCCCCCGGGCATATAAAGTCTCATTTCTCGCTTTTTGTTTTGTCGCTTGGTGGGCGTGCATATAGACAGGTTTTCGTAAAACCGCACTCAAAACGTGATAACAGTTTGAAAACGATGGTTACTTGGAAAATTAAATACGTTTTGCGTGCCGAAGTGCTTGATAGAATTTAGTTTTGATGCAAATGCTGCGAAATACTCCCGTGGGGTTAGCCACGTGGTAGAATCATGGGTATTCAATTATTAAGCTGAATTTTATCAAAACAATATTCAAAGCTATCAGAAGATGCTTTATATTCTTTTCCAAAAATTATCACATACAAATGTGATTCTAATCAAATTTAAATCGAATAGACAATTCAAATCACGTACCCCGTTGCAGAAAGCATGGATTTTGGTAAAATATGTCCGCTCATAAGCCGCGTATGTGATTCGAATACAAAAGACTACTTTATGAGTATTAGGACAAAGCTCGTGCTATGATTTATGCAGCTTACTCGTAAATTTCAACTTTTTTATATTTCTATGTAAATAATAAAATTTACTTTGTGTGCACAATTTTTTTTTATTCATTATTTTTGTAGCATTTAGTTCTAAATGCAAATGAAATTCTCGGTTAGTTAAAAAAATATTTGTTGATTGAAAAAAGTGCATTTCATTTGAATATTTGATTTTTATTTCACTCAAGTCAATCGTAAATCTATTACTTACTGAAACAATAGTTTCGAATCCAAGAGCACAATACATTAAATTTCGCATCAATGCAAACATATGTTTTTGTTAATTTACTATGCGTATTGGAATTAAACAGCAAATAGTTAGCTTTTATTTATTAATTTGTTAACAGCCATAAATATTTAAAATAATTTATACACCGAGTTTAAGATACAATTGAAAAGCAATAATGTTTCTTGACTGGTTCAATATTTAACTACCGTGCAACTGCTCCTAGGCGAATACTCCTTTAAAACGAACTATATGAGTCTTATAGTAAACTCCACAACGTTCACTAAGAGTTCATCAAAATCTCGGAGATGTAGGATGTGTGTTAGATGGTAGTATATGTTCGTTCTTGAGAGCAACCAAAAGATATAGTTTAGTATAGTTGGTAAGTAGAGATTGTTATGTTTCGGATTTCAGGGCAAGGCAAAATACTTTTGAAATTTCCCCGGGGTGCACTAAACGTGCAACGTATTATGTTCAGCTTCAATCTGAAATGATACTGAGCCCTGCTGTGTAGCAATAAAATATTGCGTTCTAGTATGCTTTGTTCAAGTGGAAGGAAAGAACACATGAGGTTTTTGCGTGAGAAATTAGTATAAGGATAAAATATTGGAGCCGAAGACAACCTCCCAAATGAATGGAAAAGAAATCAAACATTATTTTCTGCATTGCGAGAATTCTTCACCTACCGTTATTCGCGGAAATTGATGCAGATCCGTTTAGGTGTGACTTCAAAGATATATTATACTTCATACTTCATAACTTATTTTTATTATGATAATTTACTGAAAATGATGGGGATCATAGTTGGAAAAGTTTTTATAAATAATTTATTAATACGAACAGTGGAAGAAGCAATTCAATTAGGGCCGATTTTACTCTAAACGGGACATAAAAATGTTGTCCTCTTTGATACTTTTTATAAAGCTAATAACAGTAAATTATTTCTATATAATGGTTCTCCTTTCTTCTAAAGGTATTCAATAGCATTTGTCAAAAAATATATTTATTTAAATGCAATTAAATATTATGTCCCTCGCGAACTTGTGAAATGAAATTTTTGTGATTAATGAATTCTCGTTACACTTTCCATCTTGATTACGTGAAATTCACTCCTACGGTTGTGTCCTTAAATTTAAGACAATACTAAAAATTATTTAAGTCTGGATTATGTTGAAATACGCATTCACAGTCAACAATATTCAAATAAACTTTCAAATATTTTGAAAGATGTCCATCGCATTTGTTCCACGACAAATGGAAGAACTTCTAAAGGTCGTATGACTGTTAGAGGTTCAATGTGCTGAAATTTTGTCAACTCTATTAAAAGTTATTGAATTCTAATCGTGGTTCCCTTCTTGTCTATAAATTAGCATAGACAACGTATATCGGCTCTAACGCTTATCAAAGCAGAGAATATTTGATAGGGAAAACTGTTGATATCAAAAATATATCTTGCGTCACTGAATGTTAAAGCTGTGGGTATTTCGAATAAAGTGAGAAGTCCTGTGAAGATCCTCATATATTTTCGTCACTTTTTAACTGCTGAAACTCTTCCTTCGGAGAAATGGAAGGAAAGAAAATCGAGAAAGGAGAAAATAATATATTCTGAATTTATCTTCTTTGGTAGCGATCGCAAACTCATCTTGACTTGCATAATCGAACATCCATTCTTTTGTCAGTAAGATGCAGAATTGAAATATTAGTTAGTTGTAGTCATAAGATAAATAGGAAGCTCTTTGGCTGATTTTGGAAGAGATTTAAAGCGTAAATTTATGTAGGTATAATAAATTTAGAGCAATTTTATATTATATTTATATATTATATATGTGTATAGCATATTGAATTTTCAGAACACGCTGACGTATGGAAGGAAAAAGTCTTAGTTTTGCCAAAATCTAATTATCTTTAACCATTTGGATTTAGCAGGAATTTAAGTGATATATTAAGTGATATTTTAGATACCCTTGTAAAATGATATTCAAGTGATATTTTAGGTAATTTTTTTTGCCAAAAGTCATTTCAAGATAGAATGACTTTCAGGAAAAAACTAAACTCACAAAATGGAATCTGGACGAAGTTCAAACTAGGATATAATAGGGCTTTGGTATTTTTTTAACCCACATATGTTCGAGCTAATTGTTTAAAAGTAGGCGGAGAGTAGTTGTGAAATTTTGAATTGCGATAACTTTCGATAACCACATATAATCATTAAAAAACTAACCGCACACATAGATACTTATAATAAATAGACCATGAGAATTTTTAATGAATGTGTTAGCTACAGAATGAATGAATGTGTTAGCTAAAAAAAGTTCTTTAAATTTTCAGGTCTCCTGAAAACTTTTTGGCTTTGAAAATAGCAGACAAGATAAGAAATCTGATGATCTGTACACATCTCACAATTAATGGCAAATCTTTAAATTTTATAAGGTATGAAATATTTTTTCAGATGGAAGTCTAAAAAATCTTTGTCACTCAATAATTTCTGATACAGTCATCGAATAAAAACACGCAGCTTTGTGTATATCGTAATCGTTCTAAGTATTGGGGATCCCGAATTCTTTGAAACAAGACCATGAAACTCGCTGTCTCATTTTTCTAGCTCATCGCTTAAGTGCCTCGCAATCAACTTGCACGAAATTCTGAAGTTTAGCAGTTATGTACCACGAAAAACCAACGTAGTCAAATCCGCATTTCAAAGATGATTTCTAAAAAGATAGACATGACAACCAAAGCTATGTCTATTAGCTATATACCCTTGTCCGGCCAATCTTGGCCTATGCATCCCAATCTTACATTACGTGTTAGCCAATTTCTATGGAGGATCTGTAAGTTTTCGAAAAAAAGAATCCTGTTCTTCTACCTTGGAAAAAAAAATAGGCTGTATGAGGAATTGGAATTGAAGCCACTCAAACACATATATAGCTTAATTTTTGCCATGATATGTGAAACACAATATAGTTCAACTGTTTTCCACGGGATTTCTTACAGGACGCAATCCTTTTGAGTTAATTCCGGCAAATTTCGGGCAACATCTACGGGCAACATGACTTCAGAAATATTGGCTTTCAGTTCATCCAGAGTTTGAGGATTGTTTACATAAACACGATCTTCTGCGTACCCCCACAAACAGAAATCCAGAGACGTTAAATCGTAGGATCTTGGAAGCCAGTTCACATCAGGTAATCGCGAAATTACATGTCCTGGAAATTTCTCTTGCAGAAGAGCTCGATTTGCCTGTATTGCGTGACTTGTTGCCCTATCTTGCTGAACCTGCACATCGTCTAGTAGATCATAATCTTCGATTTCCATCCAAAAATAATCGGTTAACATGCAACCATAGCGCTCAGAATTGACGGTGATGGATCGTCCATGATCGTTCTCAAAAAAATACGGTCCAATCACGCCACCAGACCATAATGCGCACAACACACTGACTTTTTCTGGATGTAATAGCCTTTCTTCTATCACTTGTGGATTTTGTGAGCCTCAGATTCTACAATTCTGCTTATTAACGTATCCACAAAGCGATAAATAGGCCTCATAGCTGAAGAAATTTTTTTCCCAAAATCAGTATCAACAAAGAAATCAGCATTGACGCACTATGCGACTGTTAAACGATCCATTTTCTGCAAACATTTAACTAAATATAAGACAGCGTGGTAGACGTGTATCTTTCAGAGGTATTGGTATGAAGGGTTTTACTTTTTGGAATGGATAACCCTATACTATGAACAATTTTTGGGCCGAATAAATATTATAAAATTAAATCGATTAGAGTTAGCATGTCTTAATAATATAGTCACTGGATTTTAAGTTTTTTCCGTTGATTGAACTTTAAACTAGGTTACGTTTAAACAGTTGAAACAAAATAAAAATCTTTTTCAATCAATTGGATGAAAATAGCATCCTAAGGATCACATCTCATAATGTTAATTTAAAGCGCTTGTGGTAGTAATTACAGTAGAGTGTTGCCTGCAGTGACCATTTATATCATATTAAATATATGCACCTTAAACTGAAAATATTAGGACGACTGTGATACTCATGGCAGTGGTAGCGCTGGAAAAAAAAATTTTCATTTCCCCACAATTGAATGTTTGCATCGAACAGCTGTGCTGGATAATCTAATTGTCATTTTTATCATATAAAATCACATTATTAGTTTTTTATGTACACGGACCTAGTAGTAAAGGTTTTAATGGCTTCAGAGGTGTCTTATAAGCATTGTCATCTGTTAAGCATTGTCATCTGTTTAGCATTGTCATCTGTTTAGCATTGTCATCTTTGCAACTATTTGATTGGATATTCTTGATATAATTTGAAACAATATCCTTTGTGTTTTAAATTTATATTTGAACTGCCCAATAACAACCACTCAAGCTATGACTCATAATAACAAAAAACGAAATTTGCTTTATGACCGTCTCTTTAATAATTTCCAGTCTAAACGACAAACTCCAGCTCATTTTTCGCATTTCATGGAAATTTTCTCAGCCCGTCACCAGTGCTACATGTTTCCCAGTAGAGACTTTATTTTCAATTCCTTACGTGCCAGGATAATGCAAGTGTTGCTTCCGTCGTGTCGGAATGCTACCCAAGTGACCGTCATCAAAATAACAAGCCAACGAAAACTGAGCCAGCGTTAAAAAATGAAGCTGAATAAATTCCCGGCAAATCCTCACCTGCGAAAAATCCGTGGCGACACGCTACTTTGTAATGTCATCAACGCGGGATTATGGTCGGAGATCCTGAGAAAGCAAGTGTTGGAGCGAGGTCCGTAATGGGAACGAATGTTAATTTCAGTTGCGCTCTCTCTTCTGCCTTCTGCGACTGACGACATAACGGTCCACTCTGTCATAAATCGCAATTAACAGCATACTTCTACTAGGTGTTAAATACGAAATGAGTTTTGTTTCCACAGTTATCTTTCAGTGGTCTAATTCGATTTTAACGAACTTCTTCGAAAATGATGTATTTTGGTTTTGTGTGCCAGTTAAGGTCTTTTTAACGTGCTGTGCTCCTGTGTGAATTTTCATTCAGTTAAGAAATATGATGCAAAGTCAGCCAGTACAGTTAACGAAGAAACAGGATATTACATATAGCAGAATATATGTAGATAGCTCAAGAGAAAATTGATTGTGTCAGTATTCGAGACATTATTTAAACTTTTTGATTGACCTCGTTACCTCCTTAAATATAATAAATACTATGAGATGCATTCACCCTTTAAGTTTAGCTATTGCTCTAGGCCTTATTGTCTTTTTTTTGCATCTGAATTCCACAGCATGCTTATTTTGTATATAAGTTGAAATGAATTCAAAAATAATCTAAAAAGAAAATTCACCATCTCCTTTAAAAATAAATGTATCATCAACTACAATTTTCTCACATGATCCCATTAAACCATCGCAATTCCTAACCAATCGCTAGAGCACATCTGCTCGATCCTCGACTTATAAATAATGAATCGATTGTAGTCACACCAAAATAAAAATGTGTGCCAAAGAACAACTCCAAAACAGTTCACAATGGATATATCTGCCCTCATAATAACATTATCAGCCTACTAAAAGCAATTCCCAGCCCACACGAAAATATCCAATTATTAGCCATAAAAACCGATGGGTAAAACTGTTGAATTCCCCAAAGGATGACGACAACGTTCGAACAAAGCTTGGAGACGAGATCCTTTTTGACCTTATCTGCCTCCTTCGATTCACCTGATTTACACCCTTTTAAGAGATTGACTTGCCGCAGCCTGGAAATCGTTGAGCGAAGTGAGAAAAGGTCAGATTAGTTATGCGAGAGCCGAGCTGAGACGTCCTGTTACACCCAAAGGGATCAAAATTTGTGTTCGAGCAGAAAAACGAGACAGTACTCGTTCGAAATTAATATCAGGGAGCATTAAAGCCTGTTCCATAAGTGTGTAAGAAGTCATGAAGTGCTCAATTTCGCACAAAACTGAGTTTAATAGACTTGCAGCTGGTAGCGGAGAAGGTCAGTTTGGCAACATAAAACATGGATTCATACCGTTACATGAAAGAAGCAATGAACCGAGCTAGTGAATGAGAAGACATATCTGATTTCGGGATGGGAGAAATGAAATCCTCACATCGCATCAACTAAATTCAGGACATTCTAACCAAACGTACTGTGCAAACTCAAAATACATTCCTCGAACTGAGATGAATTCTGAGCTTATACATGCATACAGAAGGAAAAAACGGCCGACATACGAGTACAGGACATTTTCACTCTCACTGCTCGGCTTCAAGTGAAGACCATTCATGGTATTCTCGGGCGAGCCAAAAATTCTATTAAATCTTAATGCTGGCAACGAAATCGCTCGGAATGGAATTTTAATCAACTTTTGCATTTAAATTGTGGAATTAATGTGGGGACTTAATTGTGACCGAAAACTTGGGCTCAAGACATTGTCGGTGGCGTTGTTGCCTGTCAGGAACAAAAACTCCTCGTGGTATTTTTGCATTGCTGTGGCCATGACCAGCCCCCAAATAATTTCTCGATGACTTAGTGGCTTCACTTGATTATTCGTAGCCTACGAATGTCTAAACAAAGTGCCTGTACAGAAATTCTTTCAACACTCTGTCGGATAATTTGGTCGTTTTACAGTTCAGACGCAATAAATTCACAGAGATTGAAGGCTTAAGGAGTGTTAAAGGCATTTTACAGCGGCGAGTTGAAGTCGATAAAAAGGAGATTTCGTAATAAGTCAATTCGAAATTGGTGACTTTAAGACGGCTTTAAAAAAAAAGACAATTCATGACCATTTGAGCTTTGGCTGAGGCTATAAGTTTCCACGGTGAAATTTCGACTTTCAGCAAAAGATTTGATATTGTTTGTACTCATTTATATCTCGATTAAATATTAGGTAGCATTTTCATTGATTTAAGCCAGTGTGAAAACTAGAATTTGTTTAGAAGACATAATAGTCACTACAATATGTTAAGAATTTGACTGAGGGTAAAATCATTTCAAAATAGTTGTGGTGGAAATTTCAGCTTATGTTTGACTTCTTCTAGCATTTTCAGTGTATCTCGGAGGGATACACTTTTTCAAAATTTAAAATAAGGTGGCATCCAAAAGGCAAAAGTGTATTCTGATTTCAGAGAGCAGAGGGGGAGAGAGTTTTGTTTATAAAACACTTTTCAACTGGTACCTTGTGCAATTTTTTAATGTGAATTAGAAAAAAACTCTAGCGCACCAAAAACGCTAGAAACACTAATGTTCGAAGAACAGTAGAAGAATCGTGCAGGTTTTGTGTGTTTCAAATGCCACGTTTTACTTTGGTCTCAAGAATGCATTATAACTCATATGGTAGAAGGTTTCAGATATTACCACAGGCATGAATTTTAACGTTTATGAGAGCAAAACACGGGTCAATTATATTCGTTATCAGTTGCTTATTTCACAAAATTTTGAAAGCAGCATTTCATATAACATCAATGAAGAAAATGCTCAGTGCCTGCAGCACTGTAACTGAAGTTGGTGTTTGGAGCTGCGATCCGAAAAATTTGCAGAACTTTGGGAATTGAATTATTTATTTTCATTGTAAAGGTTTCCGGTATGAATACTAACTGTAAGCATTTATTGATACAAAAGTAGACTCGTGCCGACTCGTGCTGGCAACCTTTCGCCAGTATCAAAGCCAGGAATATATCACATCTGCTTCACGTTGTTATATTACTTTCGAAGTTATAGGAGTATAAAGAAATTAAGGGTTACCTACAGCGAGTTTTTTCAAATAATCGAAAGCTCAATATATGCTGTTTATTGTCACTACAATATCATTACCAATTGAAAATTCTACGATAAAATCGCTTAATAAAGAAATTGCAATTAAACACAAAACCAACAATAGCTGGCAACCCTATCGTGGCTTTTCAACCAAATTTGGCCTGAATAATGTCTATAATAGGTTCCATTAATTCGTTTTGATTTCATGACTGCACTGGAAGTTATAGGGCAAAAAGTTTTATTTTCCTGAGCGAATTTGCAAAAACAAAGATACAAAAATTACCATAGCTGGCAGCACCAATCCAATTTTTCAACCGAATTTCTATCAAACAGAGTTTAGAGCAAGGTTCAGCTACTGTGTCAATTTCATGAAAATTTGGTAACTTATTCACATTTCATAGGGCAAAAAGCAGCTTTTTTCTTTGAAATTTTTCAAGATGGCACCACTGGCACAGAATTGCCTACACTTCAAAATCGCTTCTATCAGATCTGGTCCTATTTAAGTCCAATGCATTCTGTAAGTTTCAATTGTATCTGATTATTGATTCGTGAGTTCCCGTGAACAGAACTTTTTGATGCTAAAAATATAGTTTAACTGGGAAAGGGTTACCGTTCTTTTCCGACATGAAATTTCCAAAGTTTTACTTTGAACGTGTAAATAAAGCATAAGATTTGTATACAGATTGGTTTTATTGTAAGAAACGGACATTTTTTAGGATATGCGATGGTTTGAATGTTCTCAATTCCAAATTTTTATTTTTTCAAATTTAAGACACCAAAATTATCATAGCTGGCAGCTCCAACCGAATTTTTCAATCGAATTTCTACCAAACGTGGTCTAAAGTAAGGTCTAGCTACTGTATAAATTTCGTCAAAATCGAACGATCGAATCAGAATTTATAGGGCTAAAAGCAGTTATCTTTTTTAGTGATTTTTCAAGATGGCACCACTGGCACAGAATCGCCTGCATTTCAAAATCACTTCTATCAGACCTGGTCCTATTAAAGGCCAATACATTTTGCAAATTATAGTTAATTCTGCTTATCGGATCGTGAGTTTCCGTGAACACAAGTTTTTGATGCTAAAAATATAGGTGAATTGGGCAAGGGTTACCAGGCGTGCCCGTTATACCATATCAAATTTTATTTTTTGTCTATGTAAACAAAGCATAAGATTTACATATGAGTGGCTTTTTTTGAAGAAGCGGCATTTTTTCAAGAGAGACGATGATTTGGAGGTTTTCACTTTCAGTGCCTGCCCTAGCTACAGGGTTGCCAGCACGCTCATTAAAACCTACACAAGTCTACAACTAAATAATACCAATATGTCCTGAAAATTTCGTAATGATTAAATAGCTTTGTCAAAAGTTATCGCAATTTAAATATTTTCAAGTTTTCCCGTTCTCTTTTTAGGCACCCAGTGCACACATGGGGTTAAAAAATTCCAAAAAATTATCCGATTCACATGAAAAACACGTTCAAAATTTATTTCGTCAAATTTATTTTTGCAAAAAATATTTGTGTACGGAATAATAGGTATATTAAAAATATCGTTAAAATGGCCGCCGTCGCCAAAGGGTTAAAGATTTTTGGCACTATTCTGCATATACACTAATGTGTCCTGAAAATTTCAGCTCAATCGGATGGCGCGTTCCTGAGATTTTTTCACTGAATTTTTTTGATGATATATGTATATATATATATATATATATATATATATATATATATATATATATATATATATATATATATATATATATATATATAGATATATATATATATATATATATATATATATATATATATATATATATATATATATAGATATATATATATATATATATATATAGAAATATGAATTTTTGGCCAAAGTGATTTTAATACTAATGTTCTTCTTCGAACATTAGTAAAAACAGTTTGAGAACATCAAATCATGTTTCCTATTGAAGAAAACAGCAGGGAGATGGTTTTAATGCTTTGCCTGCCCATGAAAAATATATTTTGAGTCAGACAAAGGTTGAGAGCTTCGAGAATTGAGATAAAATTTTGAAAACTATCAAGTTTTGTGTTGAAAGTAGATATTGTTGGTTGTTATAAAAAACACCGATATGGCAGCAATCTTCCATCTCTTTTTCAACTTAGCTTCTTGCGGTTTTCTATTCTTCCCGATAATAACCAACCTAATTTTTTTGCAAAATCACCATCGATTCGAATGAAACCCATTCAATAAAAATGGATTGACTTTAAGGGGGGGGGGGTATGGTCAGAGCAGCACATTTTATACCCATATTCAAGATTTTTTTTTAGAAAACTGTTAATAGTTACTTGATTGGCATAATACCTACAGTAAAGAACAACCTTTGAAGAGTATCCAAAAAAAATTTTATTGAAAAATATCGAAAATTAAGCTCGTGACATGAATTTGACATTTTCGTTCAGGACAAAGAGTTGATTTGCGGTGAGACACATAACTAATGACTGGATCATTGTAAACAAAAAAACCGAAAATAATTCGTTAGTTTAGAAGTTTCTTGAGGTAACGCTGTCGAGTTTTTTCAAATATCTAGATTATTTAATTTTTGGTATAAGTTTGAAGTCAAAAAAACGAAAAAAACGGAAATTTTTTTTCGAAATTTCTGTTTTTAGTTGTAAAAAATTCCATAAATAAAAAAAAAGCAAAAAATAAAAAATATCTCGACAGCGTTACCTAGTAAATTGCCTACAGAAATAGTGTGCAAAATTTCAGAAAGATCGGTCGAGTAGTTTTCGAGTTACATGTCTCACCGACTTGAAATATAAAATTCCTCATAAACCGCGTTTTAAAATTTTAACTGTGCAATAAAAGTGCGTGAAAAATTACGGAACACGTGTATCGTAACTGCTCGATGAAATGAATGTATACTACTACAAGTCACATATATTGTGTTTTTACACAAATATAGCACATACAGGTGTGGATAGAGTGGGAAGACTCTACTATTACGTATTTGAGAGCTGCGCGCGGCTAGTAAAGCAGGAAAGAAACGCGATTTGCGCGAAAATATGAATTTGAGTTATTTGTATTGTTAAGCCGATAACTTCGTTAATTTTGCTCGGATCGACCTGAAATTTTGTATGGACACTCCTGAGTCACTATACACTAGTCACTTAACAAAAAAAAAATATCGATTTTCTGACCATACCCCCCCCCCCCCCCCCCCTTAAAGTAAAAGCGATCTGCCAAAGTCTAAAGTCAATCAATGTTTTAATTAATACGATCAAGAAAATTACGAAAATGATTAAAAGCCTGTACGAAGTGCAAAACATCACGTTAAGTGCATCGTTCTGGCTGCCGCGAAAGGACGTATTTGTAACAGTAGTTGCACATTTAATTTGATCTCCATAGCATTTGTACCGAAATAATTTCCTTCCATCCAACTTGGATAGTTTCGTGAATGATTACCGTTTAGGGCACTTTTCTTGTTCGTTCTCATTGAGACATCTAAAGTGCAATTGCTTCTCCAGGCGTGCAAACAACTTAAATTGCATCGCTTACTCGTACTTTGCTACGAGAAACTAATCTGAAAAGTTTCGTTTCGTGTTTTGTCGTGTAATTTCTCGCAAGATTACTACATTAAGGCTGATGGAGTAAACTTCTTCAACTGGATAATAGAGCGGATAGTCTGAAGATAAGGAAACTAAGGTGCATAATGCCAGTGGCCTTGCTAATAAGTTTGAACATATTAATGATGTGTCGTGATGATATTAGGTAATAGTTGCAAATTTTACATGTCTATGCATCGCTACGCTGCATTGCTTGGTCTACACAGCCTGGAAATATGCATAGCGAAGTAAAAATATATTTTTAAATCGCATTTAACTAGTCACATTCATCAACAATCAAATGCCCATTGATTTTTTTAAATTAGACAAGTTTTATTCTAGATTGTTTAAGGTTCATCAAACTGTCAAGCTTAAGAAAATCCACTTTCATGTGTAGCAAAGAAAATGCACAACCCTCAATAACTAGTAAATATCAAATCAAACCTTGAAAGAATCCAATTAAATTTTACAATACTGTCGCGTCTATTGAAATCAATCAATTACAATTATGGAAAACCAGAGTGGCACCGATTCGAAAGTGATTTCGATGATTATAAAACGCATGTCATTATTCAATTTTCCATCCATCTCATTGAAATTCAAGATGACAATCACTTTTGTTTTTATCCACATTCTCTCGACAAATACAAAAAGAGGCTCAAGCCGAACTGAAAATTTCCATAAAAAGTGAGTCTCCGAGAGCGGCACTGCATTTATTGTAAAACAAAAAATAAAAGAAAACAGCGGAAAATTGCTACCATCTGCGCTACATAATCGTGAATGATTGATAACCATCACCTTCTTTTACCTTCCTGTCGTACGCTTCCCCTCCGAACCAAATGGAAATCTGAAAATCATCATAATAATTGGTTGTCAAAATGATTGACATGAACTTTTTTCTTCCATTTTTTGTGCGTTTTCCGCTCCAGTGCCGGTGCCGAGGGATAGAATCTTCATCGGAAAACAAGCTGATGACTGGTGTTCTATGGTTTTTTTTTGCGAGTGATGACTTCAGTTTGGTCAATTGGATGTTTTCAAGGCTGTCGAAAGTTTGAGTGTGCCATTGAGCTTTTGATTTTTTTATAAATTGATGATAATAGGTGAACCGATTCAATTGCAAATTGAATCGCTTTGAGCAATGGCTTTTGTATAAGTTGATGGTTTTAAATTGTCCTAAAATGTTAAGTGCAATTTATAATGTGTCTTGACTTCGGGGTCAATCAGTAAAATGCTCAATGAGTAGTTCCACAAATAACATATGGAAAGGTCCGAGTTTGGCATTTTAGGGAAAAAGACATGACAAGGCACTAGGACACATTTCAGGATAAACTGTTTGAGTTACATCAAGCAAGAAGAGTATTCAAATTTTTCTAAAAAAACAGATATTAGAATTTACAATAGCTTGAAATACTTTTAAATTATTAGCATAACGTAGACAGAATGACGATAAAACTTTAGGCAGATTATTGATGAAGAAGCTGAATAAAAGAGGTCCAAAAATAGATCCTTGAGACTTACCGGTGTAAGGAAAAGAAGCTAAAGAAGACAAGATTGAGATCTAGACAAAATAGATACGATCCATTGATTAGAAAGGAAACCAGGAGAGAAGTGATACTTCGATACCATAAAGGTTCGATTCATGCAGAAGTAACCCATGATTAACAGAGATAAAGGCTTTGGAAGAATCTGTATTGATGACATGAGTCAGGTAATTTCAATCTAAAGTTAAAGTGACTGCTTGCGTAAATGTAAAAAGCTTGGTAGAGGCTCACCAACTTTAAATAAAGTCATGTTGCTGAGGAATGAAGGTAAAGCTAAGAGTATCATATATTTTGTTGAAAACAAATCATTTAATAATAAATAATTCGAAAACGCAGAAAAGCACGGATAAAGTTCGATTGTTTGAAATAAGATTGCGTTCACAAGATTTGTGAGCAGGAAAAATACTTGTTAGCTTCCAGGAAGAAAGGAATTTAGCTACGCAAGGACTAATATTCAATAAAACGGATGAGGAACACACAAGGATTAATGGTGATTTTTTTTTATAAAAATATAAGGAATATCATCAGGGTCCGGAGGTCAAGAGAGGTTGTAAACAATTTAACTTTGATAAATAAGTGCTGATAGATAACGAGGAAAATTGAAAGAAAATTTATTAGGAAAAGAAGCAAATAAATCAAAGTATACTGAAGAATACAAAGTATACATTGTTAAAGGTAAAAAATCTTTTGAATTTGAAAAGAAGTAATCAAATTGAATGAGGTTCAGGTAGAGTGAAGAGTTTTCAGCGTAAATTTTCACGTAAAATTGAATGAACGAAAAATAGTTGTGCATAGTTTATCTTACTTCTTACTTATAAGCGAGAGAAATCAGAATAATTCTGATTTGGATGAGAGTTTAAACATTTTGTATAGAATCACATTTTAATAATAAAATGCGAGTTTAAATTTATTGGTAAGCCAAGGAGAGTCATTACGATTACGCGAACATTTCGAGTGTGTGAAGTGATCAAGTGAGGAAGCATAAGATAAAGTTTCTTAACAGGAGTGTCGAAGTAAAGCTCACGGAAGACAAAACACAATTAATTGAATGAAGATCAAGGTATAATTACTCAACGTTATCCCTCTCAAAACTAAAATTGGACATTTTTACAGCATTTAGCGTGGTAAGCAAATTTAGGGAATATATTTACGAAGAGAGGTGTTTGGGTAAGGCGTTCAAGCCAGAAATAGTAAAGACAAGAAAGGGGAAAGTTTTTAAAGGATGATATGAAGAATCTTGTTATTACCTCGGAGGCAGAGTTAAAATGAAAAAAGGAGCGCGAAGAAAGTAAAGATGAGATCATCTAATAGAAAAGTTTACATATAAAAAAAATTACTTATGATTGGAAGACTAAAGCAAGTCAGCATTTTGGTAAGTGGGTAGCTCGGGAAAAAATTGTTCATACTTTTAAAATTATAAATTCAAGACATATATTTTGACGCTACGAACAGTGAGAGCTTACAAGACCGGAAAATCTAGATAACAAAATACTAGCACTGAATTTACTAGTTAGAACATTGAACACACAACCCACATCAGATTTGCTAGTGGTTAAGCAGTTACGGTCGTAGCAATAAACTTTGTAGGAAGAAAACATTTCAAAGCCAAAGATGTCATCTGTAGACCAAGTTTCAGAGAGACAAATCAAGCTGTCCAGTTCAAGTATACAGGTAATTTTAAAGGTTTCCAGTTTTGATGATATACATCAGGCCTACAAACTAGATGTGAGATCTTCGGTGGTTCGTAGAATGCTAGTTTCTGCGGTTTTTACTAAGGTTCCGGGAAGCTAAGATTTCAGATAAGCAGTAACATCTAGACTGGATATTAATTTTAATTTAAAAGGTGTCACATATCTCCTAGGCTGAATTTCCTTTGTTAGCTTGATGTAGTCGAAGATTTCTGGTGTACAGCCAAGTTTTTAAGTATATAATATTACATAACAGTAGTTGAAGTTTCATATGCAAAATGAGCAGCAAGAACATGTTCAAGAGGTGAAATTTTTTACAGAACAAGATTTTCATCACTAACATTTGCATCAGCGTTGATAGATGATGCTGAAAAAGTTGATCGGTAGCAGGAACAAGTACAGTACCAGTTTGTTATCTGGTTTTCATTCTCGTTTCAATTGATTTTGACGGAGAGTTCAAAATCAGCTCAATTTCAATTGTCAAAGCAATCGGAGACTTCACTCGGTTTGAAGGAGAAAAAAGGAGGAGGTTTTACTGGAAGCAAAAATATATCAACCAGACCTATAAATTTCGTTTGGAATCGATAGTTGCTTTTGAGTTTCAAGTGAAAAAAAGATTTGAAGTGATGCCGTCAGCGAAATTATCGATATGGCATTTGAAGTTTACTTTCGTTACAAGATCATTAACGTCAAAAAATACAATGATGACATCTTTCAGTAAAAAATATCATAAATAGTGTGTGCATTTTGTTTTAATAAGATGACTGAATTAGAAGTTTTGAAACCTAACGCTTTTATTCTGTTAAAAGTTATTTGAAGAAGGCACCACAACGTCATATTCGTCATTATACTCATCATATTTCTGTCAGATCTGGTTCTACACAAAACCAGTACATTCTGCGAATTTCATTTTGACCTACAAGTCCAATCATCATTTTTTGCGAACGTAAATTTCTGGTGTTCAAAAAATTGATAATTTGTTGACGGTTTACTACTCTTGTCCGATGAAAAATATTGAAAATATTGCTTTATTAAGATGAGTAAAGTATTAAGTTTATCAACCGTTTGCCTTTTCTCTACAAAAATGAAAATTTATCCAGAGAATCGATTGTTTGAAAGGCTTCTCTTCAATTTTTTTTTGTTCCTTCAAGACTGGCAAGAAATTCATTAACCAATTCCACACGCCTATTCCTTGTTCTTTTATACGTCTTGTTTATTTCGTGATGGCTCAGTCAGAATTTATGACATGTCGAAATTTCACACAACTTATTTACTTAATTTTAGTCACATAAAGGTACACATTTTTTAAGGATTATCGTAGCTAAACTTAAAATGTCATCCAGTTTCATTTCGCATGCTTGTCTTCTCGAAATTTATCTTTCCATAGAAACATAGGAATAGCTTAAAGACTTTTGAATTTAATTTTTTTGACGATTTCTTCAAATGGCTTAATTCAGCGATGCTCATTTCCTTTACTTGTCGAATCTTGTCACCATCTAACTCATCATATAGCTTTTCTGTTCTCTTTAAATCTAACTTTGTCAATTTTTACAATTTTTCAAGACTTCAAGGGAGTCAACTTTGTTTTGCCGAGTGGAGTGCTGACCGAATGCTACTGGTCTTCGGTTGTGAATGAATTTGATATAAACGTTGCTACCACAAAATTTCATTCTATCTTATTCGGTTGATTTGCTCTTGTTGCCTTTGAGTAACTCTGTACCTTTGTAACGCTTTCCATACATCAAACCAAATTTAATCAATCTCAAGAGTTTGAAAATTAAGGCGTGGAAAGTGTATGACTCGTCGTGTCTAGAAGATGACTATTAAGTTTATGAGGAATGACGAAATAGATTCGTATCTGAAAACTTAGCTGCCTACTTCAACTATATAAAAGAGCTAAAGCAGTTTTTCATAAGCCATGCTAAGCGTTTACGGAATTTAATAAATTCAAACAGGTACCATGACTGATACCCTTGCTCTTTTATCTGTGACGGCATGTTCCTTAATGACTCACAAGCAATTTGTAGCTTGTTTGCAGATTACTTCGTATTACTGCGTACGGAATAAACCTCTCTGCGACTTCAACATAAAAAGTAAAGTAAAGCAATCCCACGACAACCCTTGTACGGGTCTAGGGGTTGAAGCTGGTAGAGAGCTTCATTACAATTTGTTTAATCATTGTGGATACGAGTGTGGAGTGATTAGTTCCACGACTCACTTTACCCCGGATTTAAATCAGGTGCCTATTCAGAGCTAGGTGAACTCAAAGCTTGGTGAGCGGACCCTCGTCCGAACCTGGATTCGAACCAGGGACCCCACACGCAAGAAGCCAGTGCTCTACCCACTAGGCTACTCAAGCTTCGACTTCAACATAACTAATTTCAATTACTTAATGGACTCCCCCAAAAAGACCTATACATCGGCATTGCGATTATTCTTAAGAATATATCTTACCTTAAGAATCATTTTCATCCTAGTCCTGATGGATTACCGACTATAGTCCTTAAGCTTTACGCCAATTCTCTCTCACCACTGTTGGCTCACTTTTCTAATCTATCCATTTCTTCTCGTATTTTTCCGAACTTGTGGAAATATTCATCTATAGCTCCAATTCACAAAAAAGCGGTAGAGATGTCGTGTACAATTATAGACCAATCGTCAAGCTATCATGCGTCCCCAAGCTCTTTGAAGCTTTAGCTGCCGAGGTGTTATCTTTCCACTCTAGGGCATTAATCTCACCGTGCCATCATGGCTTTAATAAAGGTACATCTACTACTACTAATCTTTGAGAACTTGCAAATCTAGTCATCTCTGCGATCGAAAAAGGTAAACAAGTTGACTGGATTTACACCGACCTCAAGAAGGCTTTGAATAAGCTGGATCATAATGTTCTTATATGTAAATTGTATCTTCTTGATTTCCCTAAACAGTTTATTTAGGTATTAAATCTTATCTTCTAGATCGCAAACAGAACGTTCAGTTTCGTGGCACTCTATCCATTGACATAATCTCCAGATCGGGTGTGCCAAAAGGTAGCCACCTTGGTCCAATTCATTTTGCTATTTATATGAAAGATCTTATTAGGTCTGTTCGCGTAGCTGAGTCTATTATATATATTAAAATAGATTCGCAGCAAGTCGTTTTTGTACTTTTGCTGCAAGCAAAATCTTGCTGAGGTCATCGCTTCTCCTCTTGCAACAAATTGTAGAAAATTACAGCCGAACTGAGCTTAGGCATTTTGCTGCAGCTTGTCAAATCGACTACGATGGGCTTGGCGCGAAGTTTTGAAATGCATATATATATATATATATATATATATATATATATATATATATATATATATATATATATATATATATATATATATATATATATATATATTCAAATAAGCGCGCGAAGGTTAATATTTGCTGTGCAATATTAGAATAAAAACGGAATATAATTCTCCTATAACTTTTTTACTGGTAACGAAAAATATCCAGTGGTGGATATTCTGTACATAGTATGCACTTAGCAGTCGAAAAGCACCAATTCCTATTGTTTCAATATCAATTGATGAGCTTGGGGGGAGGTTTGGTTTTAGTGAGTACAAAGCTGAATGGTGCTTTGAACTTCATATTTATTGTAACTAAAAAGGAAATGTATTGTAAGGAGAATATGTGGCTGTTTTATTTTATAACCTATATTAAATTGATGTTATTAATCTGATTACTTGTTTTTTTTTCCAGCAATATATTCCGTTGTAAAGGAAGATAATTATACATATCTGTGCATAATTATACATATCTGTGCATAGATATGTGCTTTGTACACAATTTTATATAATTATCTTACTATACAACAACATCTATTAATGGAACTGCAAAAAAAGGATTGCTATGTTTATCGAAAATGGGCTAAACTCGACTTCATGCCCAATTAGACAGTTTTACCGATAGGTGTTCAGTCGATATGTTTGTGTTTTTGTGGTTATGTCTTTGTTTATGGTGTTGTTTTTTGCTTGTATCATCATCGTGTTGCCTTCTCGATTAGTTTCGGTATGTTTTTGAGTTTTCTTCGCCAAGTTTTTGCCCCTGCTACCACCAGAGGACGACAAAAAATATACGAGAAGACAGCACACAGAAGATAAACAAACAAAAAAACAAAAAACACCTCCAAAATAAACAGAGAAACACAAATATACCAGCTAGACATCAACCGGTAAAATTGCCTAACCGCTATGGGGAGCACGTAGTCGAGCTTTACCAATTTGGGCTCTGTTCATGTTATCAGAGTTTCCGTCAATTCATTTTTATTTATTTTTCACACTAGGAAAAGTAGTTAAAGATAAGACTGATTTTAGTATTAGTAATAGATTTTATTCTGATTTCAGTCACATACACATTATATATTGACCGAATAGCTCAAAAACACTTGATTGCCTGCAAATAAAGTTTTGAGACATTGATGAGCCTCCCGCATTAGTCTACAGTGTACCTGAAACTCGCAGTCCGTACAAATGGGAACAATTATTCGATAATAATTCTCTTCTCATGATGTGCAACACTGTTTAGAGCCTTTACAGGAAATTCGCAAGTATTTAAGGCAGAACAACATCATCACTTGATGATTCGCCATCACCAGCAAATATAAAATTAAACAAAACGCGTGTTCCCGTCAGAATTCTATTTCATCTACAAACTGTCCACTAGAGTATTTTTTAAAATTTAACCGCCGACAATTGATACTTCTGGAGTCTTCTAGCAGCAATTTACAGCAGTGCGTTTTTGTACTTTTCCCAATTGTTCCCCCACCACAAAAATAATCCGGCTGCAAAATTCTGTTACTGCTGCAGTTTGCTGAAGTACACGAACAGACCTATTACCTTTGCTCCAGGATCCTCCATTTTATTTTACGCTGATGACGCAAAGATTTTCAATATAATATCATCGTTTGACGATTATACGATCCTGCAACGCAATGTGTCGAATTTTTCTACTTGGTGCGCTCTTAACCGTCTTTCACTAAATGTTGTCGGTTTTGTCAGCTAATCTGGCTAATTGAGTATTCTCTAATTTCATAAATGTATTGTCTGTAGTAATTTTGCTGTGAAACGCTGTAGTAATTTCGCTGTGATAAATAAATAAATAATTGTATAAACAAATAAAATAAGTTTGAATTAACATAAACCTTATATGCATCAATAATTTCAGCTGAACTTCACTGAATCTTTTTGATGGAATTATGAACTTTCGGGTAAAGTGATGCTATTACTAATGCTAGTTTTCTACAAAAATCAGCAAAAACAAACTATAAACATTTTTGTTGGTGGTAAGTCAAACAATTCACAAAGTTTGAAATTTCGATAAAAGTTTCAACCTTTAACATTCAATTAAATCTCAGACTAATACTTTAAGTTTATTTCCAATTAACATAATAATTATTATAAAAGACTCCAATTCCGAGTAAAAGTTTCCTATTATGTATTCTAATTTTCAATTATGTACTGTAATTTTAACATCCAAATATTAAATTCATGAATTTTTCCAGCAAAGCTAAACAAAATCACCTGACGTCATCCCACTGTATAAATATCTTTTTTGTTGCATCCAAAGAACTCACATGCTAATTTGACGGTAACTTTGTTGCGAAAATATTCATAGGACCTATTAAAAACACATTTGCAACGCATTGCAAATGAAGGTTCTGTGTTATTCAAACAAAACATACGTACCGGCATAGACAATACGACTCATAACTGAAATATATGTATCTCTTGCAGTCATTCATGGCATGAACGATATATCACAAGAATAAATGTTGAATTCGAGAGAAAATTTATGCAAATAAAAACCATGAAAATTCACCCTTCAAAACGAGCTGTTTGAATAAAATGAGGATGTCACTTAAAATTCATTGAGTTGAAATGATGACAGTATGACAACGAATCGTTCTAATTTTGAATGCCAGCAACTGTGTTGGTAACTGTTTAAATCATGACTAGCTGGCTGGCTGGTTAGTAGTTCATGAAGTGAAATGAATCTTTCAGCTCAGGCTGAGATCTGGAAGCTGAATATTTTAGAGAATTAAGCCGAAGAATAAGTGAGTTTTATGTAAATCCACGGGTTTTGGTCTTCTAGGAGTGACTTTAAAATCAGGCGCATAGATTTAGTGCATAAGTTCGTTCGTAGGCTTTACCAGTTTCAAAATTAGAAACATAAAACATTACACATATCATAATAATATTTACCACCTAAAGCTTCAATTTAGCAGCAATAATTTTGTGACCGCATCCAAAACTAATAAAATATAATAACTTTTGAATTGATTGGGGTTTATTGTTAAACGATTGCTCCTACATCTAAAGTTCCGAAAAACATCCTTGATTCTTTTGTCTTGAAAAATTATTTAGTTGATAGGTTCGAGCGTAGTTTGGTAAAAGAATCAACATTTATTAAACAAAGTTAAGCAAAGAAACATTCCCTCTCAATTAAGCAAAGTATTTTCATTATATCAATCCAATCGTATAAGTAATTCCATCGTACAAGTAAGATATATTTAAAAGAAAATAATAACCACTTTTCATCCAAAGCAATTTGAAAATTTCCTGTAAGTAATTTCCTCTAAAACCTGCCATGAGCTATTATAAGCACTTATATCCCAAAAAAATATTTCTCCGTCACTAATTTAAAGGAGTTCATTGCATTTCACTAAGAACTGAGCAATGTAAAAGCCTAGCCACTGATCCATCGGTTACAGAGAAAGCCTCGAGCTAAACAGCTGCCCATTACCAATTGACGGTATCTTAGATAGAATGATGAAACTTTTACGTCAGTAATTAATTCACACCACAGTTGGAAATAACCTTTCTTCGGGGGATAGGATCCTTTATTATGAATGTAATTCGTTTCGGAACTTTTGGCAGAAATCGACTAGTGTTGCCAGTAATTTAGGGGTGTCTTTTTTTTATTAAATGTGTCATAAAAAGGAATACTCTTTTGTGTGTGGTAATGAGTAATTCAGTGAACCTAAGGGCTCATAGTTCGTTCAACAACTTGTAGTTAGTAAAGGTAGTAAATAATTTTAGCCAGTTTTAGATGCTATTCAGGAGATTCATTTCGAATTAAAGCTATGTTACTGATATATCGTTGTTATAATCTTTTAGCTTTCAATCTTTTCAATAAGCTCACACATCTATACTTTTCTATGCTGTTCCTCTCTATACAAAACACGATTACGTTATGTTTTTCACTTTCAGCTCCACAATGTTTAGATTACGGCAACACTTGTATGATTTGACTGTTTTTGTATCATCCCCATTCTATTCAAATTAGATTTCCTTGTAATGCCAGCATAAAAATGTTCTTATACGACGAAATTCAATTGATACAGCAGTTAATTGATTGCTTGAAGTTAGAAAAACGAATCAAAAAATTATCCTGTATCAGTTTTCCTGTAGCATGTGGCAGAAAATCTAAATTTACGCTTGTAAATACACATGCTTTGCCGGCACAAATTCGTCTTTTGAGTGCTAGCTGGGCCAAATAAAATATCCAACAGACATATATAAATTTGAAACTACCTTTAAAACTCCTTTTTCGGTCACATTTTCGTAACGCTTTGGTGAAGATAAAATCTATTGATTGTTATTTACGGACATTTTACGTTGACGACGAACAAACGGTGAAAATATTTTATTACGACTTGAGAGTGCAACATTTTGTCGTCTGTCTTCGGACTGCGATATGTCTTTTCTGAAGTACCTACCATACACTTGTAAGGGTTTTAGAGTATTGCGGAATTTTCGACAACGTTTAAGATCGACCGGATATGGAACAAAGTGCGAATTTACGACTGTTTTTGTATCGTAATAAAATTTTATTACAAGTTCAATGGTCCGTACTGAAATTCGTCAGAAACGGTAAGGGTTGTGGCTGATATTCACATATTTTTGCGGTTGATATTATTTACGTTCGTTCGAAACATTTATCGACAAGGACTCAACGATGATTTACTGCTGCCTGGCAATGAGTTTCAGCTGTTACGTTTAGATGCATGCATGCATATTCGAGCTAAGGTTCGAATTGAAAAATTTCAAAGTGATTAAACTAATTTATATTCGTTATTTTCAATTAATTTGGCGTTTATTTTTCATTTAGATTTCATAATGAAGAAATTGGCTTTCAGAAATTATTTATCTGGATGAAAAATCAACTGCCTACAGACAACCGCGCAAATTTTGACAATTTGAGTTTGTTTTGGGTTTAATTAAACAAATGTGGAATGTGTGTCACTTTACTTTCTTGTGGTCGTTGTTCGTCAGATGTTTTTTGGCATAATCAATTTTCAATTCCGTATTCCAACTAAATATATAGAGAAATACTGAAATATGTGCAATATTTTTACTTAACATTAGTTTACATTCATTTATAGTACACTTATACAAGTTTGCCGTACACTACAATTCACTTTAGTTTAGTACTGTTAAATAGAGCATAAAAGTTACTAATAAAGCGGCCCTCAACCTGTGAACATCGGCTAATATAAAGAATGAAATGAGTTAAGACAAATATTGGCGTTTATTATCCATAAAAAAACTATCAGTAACATAATTCTTAAAGTTCGAGATTTTTTTTCGTGTATTTTGCCACTTCAATAGTTCTAAACCAGGAACCAATTAAATATCTCGAAACTTCTCACAAGTTAGTACAAATAAAACGGCTCTGTAAACTACTGGCTATAATAAATATGCACCTAGTTCGCATTATGTCTGTGCGAATGGACTAAGATCTTGTATTTGTGAAACAAACCAACAACTAGCATAAAAGCATATTCAATATTTCGATGGTGAAGATTACATTTGCTCTGCAACACCTTAAGTTTTAAGTTAAGTTAAGTTTTAAGTTAAGCAACACTTAAGTTTTAAGTTAAGCAACACCTTAAAGTTTTAGCCACCATTAGACATAACATTGTTTTTTAACACCACTTCCTGTTATCTAGTCCTGGATCGTAAAAAATTAATTTGAACACAGTGTCAACTTCTTTACCGGAGAGTACGAAATTGTACAGTTGAAGCTCGATTCCTGATCTCTACGTGTTAAAAGTTAAAACAAAATGCAAGCTTCAGAGCCACCGAATTTGAAAATAAAATTGAATTTGATAACATCTACATTACAATTGCATCCTCCAGCCACTCACTCAATTTTAACATTTGCATGTAGAAAACTTATTTTCGATCAAGACCTTACGATGTCTTCTAAGCTTACAGTTTAAATTTGTTAAAGTAAGTGCATTCTCGTGTTAACTCTCAAATAAAGAGAACGAAAAGTAAAAATGGTGTCTATTTGAAAATTTCAGAAGTGCATTTTGGGTCAACATAATGGGCCCTATTCTGAGAGTCATCTCACTTGAGATCTCACGTCACTTGGAAAGTCACGTCACTTACGAATCGGTATTCTGAGAGTCACGTGACATGACTCTAGGTGAGGTGACTATGAATTTGTGTTTGAATGGCAACGCTTCAGCGTTTGAAATTTATCATATCATTGAAATTTATCATCGCTCGAAATTCACCACGTCCATAGCACACTGGCATCGACCGTTTCTTGTCCGATCACCGAAGTTAAGCTGTGTTGGGCTTGGTCAGTACTTAGATGGGGGACGGCTTGCACATCGTTGGCGCGCACAAACTTTTCATACCTTTCTATCATAAGTTCGGCTTACTTTGGAGGGAGTGGAATTATTAAAAAAATAAAAGTCAAATAGAAAGTAAGGAAAATCGAACGCAAACAGGAAATTTTCAGGGATAAGCAAATGATTTGGGAAATTAAAAAGAGGACGGTGTTTACAAGTGTACCAGGTATACTTAAACTTGCTATACAAGATTATAAATATAGTGATTAGTAAGAAGTATTGGTGAATATTAGAAGTGGTTTTTATGTGTTTGCAGGCTTTGTGGATGACTTTTCATCAGTCCAATAAGGCATTCGAATTGTCGCTTTCTTTCCAATTAGAAAATAGATCAAAAATTGATATCCTTCACATTTTATCCATCAAGAACAAGCTGTGCATCTGTTTTTCTCCATTGTTAAAATTTTCGCTCGAAAGAATGACGAGATAATGGAGACTTGTAAAAATTTAACTTCACGAGTATCTCAGTGCAACCCTTTTTTTAAAAACTGGTACTTTACAGGTCAATTTCCGATCGATTTTCTTATTGGAAACACATTTGCACAATTCAATTTTCAAATTCAAACACCAAATGTCTCTTTTTAGCTCGAAAAAATGAGCTGCACATACTAAATTGGCGTGAAATGATTGTAGACATGTATCAATGCCATCTGCATTTTCAAAGCCACAGAAACAAAAACAACCAATCAAACATAAAACTCCCCAAAAATTGATACAAAGCTACAAAATAACAAACATACGAGCCAAAAATTTATTAGAAAACGGCTAACGGCTATGGCGAACACGTAGTTGAGTTTAACCGCATTATCTTCAAAATAAGATTTGTTTACTTTTTTTTATGGTTCACGATGCAAATTTCGTGAAAATCCTTCTTCTTTTTATTCAAAATAACAATTTATATCATTTCTGACCACAGTCACTTGATATTATCAAGTGACTGAAAATCTTAATTTACGTGACGCTCGTCACTTCACGTGACTCTCAGAATAGCCAACAGATCGAAAACGTCACTTGAGGTGAAATAACAACACCTCACGTGACTCTCAGAATACGAAATCATGAGCGTCACCTCATTTGTCATGTGAGGTGACTCTCAGAATAGGGCCCGAAATCATGAGCGTCACCTCATTCGTCATGTGAGGCGACTCTCAGAATAGGGTCCAATAATTTATTCAAGTTCAATAAATCGTTTTCGTTTTCTTTCACTATGAGTCATTTATAATCGAAAACAGCATTTTTACTAATGTTCGAAGAACATTAGTATTAAAATCGATTCGGCCAAAAATTCATATTTCTATATATATATATATATATATATATATATATATATATATATATATATATATATATATATATATATATATATATATATATATATCATCAAAAAATTTCAGTGAGATAATCTCGGGAACACGCCATCCGATTGAGCTGAAACTTTCAGGATACATTGGTGTATATGCAGAATAGGTCCAGGTCTCTTTAAATGTCAGTTATTGTTAACCTTTTGGCGCCGGCGGCCATTTTAGTGATTTTTTTAATATACCTATTATTTCGTGCACAAATGATTTTCGCAAAAATAAAGTTGACGAAATAAATTTCTAACGTATTCTACATATGAATCGGATAATGCTTTGGAATTTTTTAACCCTATGTGTGCGCTGGGTGCCTAAAAAGAGGACGGGAAAATTTGAAAATTTTTAAATTTCGATAACTTTTGACAGAGCTATTCAATCATTACGAAATTTTCAGGACATATTGATATTATTTAGTTGTCGATCTGTGTAGCTTTTACTGAGCGTGCTGGCAACCCTGTAGCTAGGGCAGGCACTGAAAGTGAAAACCTCCAAATCATCGTCTCTCTTGAAAAAATGCCGTTTCTTCAAAAAAAAGCCATTCCTATGTAAATTTTGTGCTTTGTTTACATAACCAAAAAAAAAAAAAAGATATGGTATAACGGGCACGCCTGGTAACCCTAGCCCAATTTACCTATATTTTTAGCATCAAAAACTTCTGTTCACGGAAACTCACGATCCGATGAGCAGAATTATTTGAAATTCACAGAATGTATTGGCCTTAAATAGGACCAGGTCTGATAGAAGTGATTTTGAAATGCGGGCGATTCTGTGCCAGTGGTGCCATCTTGAAAAACCACTAAAAAAGATAACTGTTTTTAGCCCTATAAATTCTGATTGAATCGTTCGATTTTGACGAAACTCACACAATTGCTGGACCTTACTTTAAGCCACGTTTGGTAGAAATTTGGTTGAAAAATTCGGTTGGAGTTGCCAGCTATGATAATTTTGGTGTCTTCATTTTGAAAAAAAAAATTTGGAAGTGAAAACATTCAAACCATCGAATACTCAAAAAAATGTCCGTTTCTTACAATAAAACCAATCTGTATATAAATCTTATGTTTAATCTACACGTTCAAAATAAAACTTTGGAAATTTCATGTCGGACAAGAACGGTAACCCTCTCCCAGTTAACCTATATTTTTAGCATCAAAAACTTCTGTTCACGGAAACTCACGAACCAATAATCAGATACAGCTAAAATTTACAGAATGCATTGGACTTAAGTAAGACCAGATTTGATAGAAGCGATTTTGAATTGTGGGCAAGTCTGTGCCAGTGGTGCCATCTTGAAAAATTACAAAGAAAAAAAAATGCTTTTTGCCCTATGAAATGTGAATAAGTTACCAGATTTTCATGAAATTGACACAGTAGCTAAACCTAACTCTAATCTCTGTTTGGTGGAAATTTGGTTGAAAAATTTGATTGGTGCTGCCAGCTTTGGTAATTTTTGTGTCTTTGATTTTGAAAATTCGCTCAGGAAAATAAAACTTTTTGCACTATAACTTCCAGTGCAGTCATGAAATCAATACGAATTTCATACAATTAATGAAACCTGTCATAAACATTATTCAGGCCAAATTTGGTTGAAAAGCCTCGATAGGGTTGCCAGCTATTGTTGATTTTGTGTTTAATTGCAATATCTTTATTAAGCGGTTTTATCGTAGAATTTTCACAGCAAATATTAAGCTTTCGATCATTTGAAAAAACTCGCTGCAGGTAACCCTAAATTTCTTTATACTCCTAAAACTTCGAATGTAATATAACAACGTGAAGCAGATGTAATATATTATTGGCTTTGATACTGGCGAAAGGTTGCCAGCACGAGTCGGTTGTGCTACTTTTGTATCAATAAATGCTTACAGTTAGTATTCATACCGGAAACATACAATGAAAATAAATAACCAATGTTTCAATTCCCAAAGTTCTGCAAATTTTTCGGATCGCAACCCCAAACACCAACTTCAGTTACAGTGCTGCAGGCACTGAGCATTTTCTTCATTGATGTTATATGAGATGCTGCTTTCAAAATTATGTGAAATAAGCAACTGATAACGAATATAATTAACCCGTGTTTTGCTCTCATAAACGTTGAAATTCATGCCAGTGGTAATATCTGAAACCTTCCACCATATGAGTTATAATGCATTCTTAAGACGAAAGTAAAACGTGGCATTTGAAACAGTTTGGCCGTAATAAGCAGCACATGTGGTGGAATATGCACTCAAAACCTGCACGATTCTTCTACTGTTCTTCGAACATTAGTTTTTCTAGCGGTTCAGGTGCGCTAGAGTTTTTCACATTCAATTACGGTATGAGACTAATTTAAGTGCAATCTTGTTATGCTTCGAATAGCTTGAGGTAATCCTCTCTTCAAATAATAGCCAGTTAAATTCGATTTTTTGGCTGATTGAACTCTGAGACGCTCTGAGACAACTAGTGATCACTTATTTTTTAAAAATCAAATCATCCATCCAGTTGAATCGAACTAATTAGATCTGGTTTAGCAATATTCCTCTGAAGAACTAACAGCATTCGCTCTTCAAGAAGTATGTGAGCTATTTGTTCAACGCTTGTTACTATGATTTTCCCAACAATAATTTCCCAATACTTTTTGCCCCATCAGCAGGAGAAGAGGCTGCAAGATGGTTTCTTAGTTGAACCGAGAAATGCAGAAGTTCTGAAAAGAAATAAGACAATTTTACCATCAAGCTTGGCAGAGCAACACAGAGAGTGATTGGTATTCCTATGGAATATCAAAAAAACATTTAAAAATTAGATGAGTAAATCGAAGACGGAATCTTTTAAATCGTTTTTGGAGAGCCTGGTAGGGACAACTCCGACTTAGAGGTTAAACTATGTCCTGGAAAAGTTTACCAAGTCCAAAACGGAGTTTTTTGCTTTTTTGACCAGACCATATTTCTGTTTCACAAGCCTTAGTATTCACTACTTTAAGAGCTGATTGCTAGGTAATCGATGAAAAGGGGAAAGCGTACAAAAACAAAATGGGAACAGAAACTTCTTCAAAAATTGCCTAGTGATGCAGGGCGCGACTGAATTCTGTCGCTAGGTTTAAAAGATGAAATGAAATTGCCGAGTTTTTTTTGTCTAGCAAGGCTCAATTCTTCCAATAGAGGTACTGAAGCCGCCTTAGATATGAGATAGCCTTCTTCTGATTAATGGTTGTTCGAAAGATAGCTTTCTTCTGATTAAGCCAGGCAAAAGAGAATCTTTCTCTCAGAACCGTAGCATGGGGTTGAAGGATTCTTGCTCAACCAGAGAAGAAAAAATTGTAGATTCATGACAAGTATACTGACTGTACACATCCGTATGGCATGATGTTTGTTTATTTTGAATAAAAGAGACGGTCTATGTTGAACAGTGCTTTTAAAATTTCAATCAATTCAATTTATTCCGCATATTATTACAATTATCGTCTTTACAACTTTGAAACACATATTGAACTTAGCACTGACTATTGCTTTGATGCAGTTAGCTTATAACCACAAGGAAAAGCGAACAAAAACCAAACGCTATCGATGTGTTTATGATAAGTAACCTTCCTGTCGAGGGTAATTCCTAAATACGTGATCTTGTCATCCCATTCTATACTTTGACCCAGAGTGTTGAGGTTCCAAGAGGGCATGTTCCATATTTTTCGCTTTTTAGTAAAAAAATATCGCTCTTGTCTTGGTAGTGTTAATTTTGATTTTATACCTGAAAAAGTATTGGTAGAGCTTTTCTTCTAGCTGTGGAATTGCTTTGACAAATTCATAGTGCATGAACAGATGTTACCAAAGCGTCGGCTGAATGTTGCGTGCAGGTAGGGAACAGACTCTTCTCTCCTATATTGAATTCTGGAGTCTATTAATAGATCGAAGTAACTCTGGTAGGCTAGTGGCATGATTGCAATAGGTCATTCTGTCTTGAGTGCTTAGAGGTGGAAGGAGCCTACCTAGCCCCCAATACTCATTAGTTGAGCATACACTTTTTATACACTCATTAATTGAGCACTATGAACACTACGGGAGCATGCACGACTAGGCTGATCAGCGGCATAAAGCCTTGGGATAGTCGTGACCACGGTGAAATAAATTTCAACCTTAGCCAGTTTCTAGCAGGACATGGCTACTGTAGAAAATACCTACATGTGTAGAAGAGGGAAAGTCAGAACGGAATACTGCAAATACTGCATTCAAAAAATTGATGATGCATTGCGCACTCTCTCTAAGTGCCTCCGCTTCAGAAGAGAAAGGGAAGCGCTCTTATCCGCAATTTTCCCTACGACATCAGAGACGATTGTAGAGGAGATACTGCATTTAGAAGACGCTTTGTGACGTATTTCCGTATATTTCGAGACGGTATTGCTGCTAAAAAAAATAAAGAGATTTGGCTTACAGACTCTTCCTGACAGATCGAAAGGAGTTGTGGGTGTACCTGGTAGCTGCCACTGGCATAGTTGAGTCGAAGTAAATAAGTAAGTAAGATCCTCACATAATCTTGCGTCTTTGGCAAGATACCTGTGAAGGCTTTTTGAGATCCGTTAAAAAAAAAAGTTGAGTTTGCTGAGCATCCACTCGCAGACAAGACTGAATATCTTGATGAAATCTATTTTTGAGAATGAACGTAATTTCATAGCATATTCCAGCTGAAACTGAGAAGTAGAGAAGTACCAAAGTTTTTCATTGGGTGACCATATTCATTATTTTAAAAAAGGTAAAAGAAAATTATAATGTTAATCAGAAAGAAAACTTTTGAGGTATTGTTACAGACATTATTTTTTTCATGTTTAATATCATTTCTAATTATGTTTTGCGCGGATATGTTCGTATATCATAGGATTTATTGATGAAGGAATTGATTGTTGATTGATTAACTATAGGCAAAGATTCATCAATATCAATCGTGTTATAGCTATACCGTTCAAAACGTTAGAGTCTCACATCCGAGTTTCGTTGACTCAAACTTACAGACATAACGAATGAAATCCTTAATCTTCTCAATATAGTTAACAAATGACAAACTATCTGGCTTTAACAACATTAGCTGGACATCCATTGGATGGAACAACTATTTTTATTTTTGTTGTCACAAACGGAGAAGAATAAACTGTAATGCAGTAAAGTAGTTCATTAAGAAGAAGAGGAAGAAGAAGGCGAGGAAGAAAAAAACTCAAGCGCACCTGAACCGCTAGAACCACTAATGTTCGAAGAACAGTAGAAGAATCGTGCTGGTTTTGAGCGCATATTCCACCACATGAGCTGCTTATTACGGCCAAACTGTTTCAAATGCCACGTTTTACTTTGGTCTCAAGAATGCATTATAACTCATATGGAAGAAGGTTTCAGATATTACCACTGGCATGGGTTTCAAAGTTTATGAAAGAAAAACACTTGTTAATTATATTCGTTATCAGTTGCTTATTTCACCAAACTTTGAAAGCAGCATCTCAAATAACATCAATGAAGAAAATGCTCAGTGCCTGCAGCACTGTAACTGAAGTTGGTGTTTGGGGCTGAGATCCGAAAAATTTGCAGAACTTAGGGAATTGAAACATCGGTTATTTATTTTCATTGTTAATGTTTCCGGTATGAATACTAACTGTAAGCATTTATTGATACAAAAGTAGCACAACCGACTCGTGCTGGCAACCTTTCGCCAGTATCAAAGCCAAGAATATATCACATCTGCTTCACGTTGTTATATTACATTCGAAGTTATAGGAGTATAAAGAAATTTAGGGTTACCTGCAGCGAGTTTTTTCAAATAATCGAAAGCTTAATATTTGCTGTTTATTGTCACTACAATATCATTACCAATTGAAAATTCTACGATAAAACCGCTTAATAAAGATATTGCAATTAAACACAAAACCAACAATAGCTGGCAACCCTATCGTGGCTTTTCAACCAAATTTGGCCTGAATAATGCTTATAATAGGTTCCATTAGTTGTATGAAATTCGTTTTGATTCCATGACTGCACTGGAAGCTATAGGGAAAAAAGTTTTATTTTCCTGAGCGAATTTTCAAAACCAAAGACACAAAAATTATCATAGCTGGCAGCACCAATCGAATTTTTCAACCAAATTTCTATCAAACAGAGTTTAGAGTAAGGTGCAGCTACTGTTTCAATTTCATGAAAATCTGGTAACTAATTCACATTTCATAGGGCAAAAAGCAGTTTTCTTTTTCCTTGTAATTTTTCAAGATGGCACCACTGGCACAGAGTTACCCACAATTCAAAATCGCTTCAATCAGACCTGGCTCTACTTAAGTCCAATGTATTCTGTGAATTTCAATGGTATCTGATTATTGGTTCGTAAATTCCCGTGAACAGAAGTTTTTGATGCTAAAAATATAGGTTAACTGGGAAAGGGTTACCGTTCTTGTCCGACATGAGTTTTCCAAAGTTTAACTTTGAACGTGTAGGTAAAGCATAAGATTTGTATACAGATTGGTTTTATTGTAAGAAACGGACATTTTTAGGATATTCGATGATTTGAATGTTTTCACTTCCAAATTTTTTTTTTTCATATTTAAGATACAAAAATTATCCTCGGCAGCTCCAACCGAATTTTTCGACCAAATTTCTACCAAACGTGGTTTGAAGTAAGATCCAGCTACTGTGTGAATTTCGTCAAAATCGAACGATTCAATCAGAATTTATAGGGCTAAAAGCAGTTATCTTTTTTAGTGATTTTTCAAGATGGCACCACTGGCACAGAATCGCCTGCATTTCAAAATCACTTCTATCAGACCTGGTCCTATTTAAGACCAATACAGTCTGCAAATTTCAATTAATTCTGCTCATTGGATCGTGAGTTTCCGTGAACAGAAGTTTTTGATGCTAAAAATATAGGTAAATTGGGCAAGGGTTACCAGGCGTGCCCGTTATACCATATCAAATTTTGTTTTTGGTGTATTTAAAAAAAGCACGAAATTTACATATGAGTAGCTTTTTTTTGAAGAAACGGCATTTTTTCAAGAGAGACGATAATTTGGAGGTTTTCATTTTCAGTGCTTGCCCTTGCTTCAGGGTTGCCAGCACGCTCATCAAAAGCTGCACAAGTTTACAACTAAATAATGTTAATATGTCCTGAAAATTTCGTAATGATTGAAAAGCTCAGTCAAAAGTTATCACAATTTAAAAATTTTCAATTTTTCCTGTTCTCTTTTTAGGCACCCAGCGCACACATAGGGTTAAAAAATTCCAAAACATTATCTGATTCACATGTAAAACACGTTCAAAATTTATTTTGTTAACTTTATTTTTGCAAAACTTAATTGTGTACGGAATAATAGGTATATTAAAAATATCACTAAAATGGCCGCCGGCGCCAAAGGGTTAAAGATTTTTAAAATTTTCTGAGACCTGGCACTATTCTGCATATACATCAATGTGTCCTAAAAATTTCAGCTCAATCGGATGGCGCGTTCCTGAGATTTTTTCACTGAAATTTTTTGATGATATATATATATATATATATATATATATATATATATATATATATATATATATAGAAATATGAAGTTTTGGCCAAAGTGATTTTAATACTAATGTTCTTCTTCGAACATTAGTAAAAAGGGAGGAAAAAGAAAGAGGGAAGAAGAATAAGAGAAAGAAGTAAGAAAGGAAAAAGGAAGAGAGGAAGAAGAGAGAGGGTAAGAAGGAGAGGAAGAAGATGGAGTTTAAGAAAAAGGAGAAGAGGAAGAATAAGGGGAAGAAAAATCAGAAAAATAAAAATAACAGGAAGATGAACGATGAGAAGAAGAATTAAAGGAAGAGGAAGGAGAGGATGAGTATGAGAAGAAGAAGAAGAAAAAAAAAAGGAAGAGAAAGATGAAGAGGGAGAAGAAGAGAAAGAAGAAGAGGGAGAAGAAAGAAAGGAGGAAGAATGAGAAGGAGAGAAAGAAGAAGAAGAAGCGGAAAAATAAAGAGAAGGAGAAGAAGTAATATTTCACCATCCAACACCGTCAATAAAACAATGCACCTGGGACCGTAGCGAAAGAAAATTTCATAAAAACTACACACCAGTCTTTGTATAGCTTTTTAACCATCACGATTCCCGCAAAGTCAAATGCGTTAACGCAAGCAAAACGCTAGAAAGATTGATTTTCCAAAAAAGTAGACGAAATGTGCTAAGTTTTTTAAATTGTATCTGGTTGAAATATTTCTGAATATGTATTTACATGAGATATTTAGCATCTGAAAATTTAACATTAGCATATCTCAGAACTATATTAGCTAAACTGTCTATCACCACCACAAAAAGTATGCAAGACCTGGTCTTTTTTTCAAGCCAACATTTCATGTGACTTTTGTTTCTTTTTCATCGCCACACCGAAGGTTAGACAGTTGACAGTAGACAAAAATTTCACGGTAATATCTCCCAGTAGTAAAATGACATGTTTGTCCGTTATTGGTAATTGATTGCTAGTACTGCAGCCAAAAATTTATGACACCTGTTATAAACGAAACCCGTGAATTTGGTTTCGATCTGATAATTGCATCGAAAATTCTGACAGCACACCCACAAAACTTTCAAAATTATGCATATTCTAATATATATTACGTATCTTTATTTTATATAGAATTTTTATCGTATGCAAATTTGATGGTAGTATCTGAACGAATAAAAATGCTAAGAAATAACAATGCTTGTAACCCTTTGCCAACATCGCAATCAAAACTATACCTAATCTGTCCCACGCCAAGGTCAACGTTTCTTGAGAATTTCGTATCGGGTTCAAGAGTTCTCGCAAATATAAATTTTGGATGCTGTAAAAGAGTTTATTAGGTGAAGGGTTGCCGTTCTTGTGGGACGCTAAATTTTGAAAATTTTGAAAAATAATTAACATGGTGAAAAAAGTATCAAATTTATATCAGCATGGTTTGCATTTTTCCTAAAAAGAAGACATTTTTCAGGAGGCTCGATGGTTTGAAAGATACAAAGCTGCTCGCCCTTCAATCAAAAACTACACAAGTATAGTTCGTTTTTTTTGCCAAAATTTGCCGATTCTTTGGGCCTGCAAATATCGTGATGATCGCACTTAAGGCAGTATTCTGGTCTAGAGGCTCGATTTTGAGGTGATTTTACGGACGCAATAAAAAAAAAACAATAAACATTTTTGGTATATATTTTTTTATGTTTTTCATAAACATTTTGAAAGTACAAAAATGTATTCAAAAAATTAAAAAAATGAAAATTGATGTAGATACAGGCCGGCGAAGTGAAGGCTAAAAAAAACTTGTTCATGGTTGATATGATTCCAACCTTCCTGGTGGTCTGAAAAATAAATTTTTGGTGAATTCTGTAAAAAGAAGAATGTAAAATTTGTCTGACGTAAGCATTTTGAAAATGGCGTCCATGTAAAAAAAAAGTCGTTTTTTGACTAATTTTTTCAATTTGGGGAATTTTTTATAAATAGTAGAAAAAAAGGTTTAAAAAATCCCTAAGCCAGACAAAAACTAATAGTGTTAAGAGGGTTTGTGAAAAATTTCACGTAAATCGATCCATTACAACTAGAGACATCATGTCAAAAAAGTAGTTTCGAGAAAAACGCGTTTGAGAAAAGCAGTTTGAGGCGTTTAATGGTATGTTATACTTTGATTTTTAGATATTTTTAATCGGAGATCCCCGGCTCATGTAATGTTTCTTCTCTAACTACAAAAGCGAGATTTTCGAGAGCTCTTCCAGCCATACGGGCAGTTTGGACTTCTTTAGAACCTTGAGAAGCTCGTAGCTCGGAGCGGTTAATTCGTTGTTGATCGCGTTTGTTGCTTTAGTTGGCGTGTCACAAAAATAGCTGTAACTCCAAAAATAATTCGAATTTCCGAAAATCCTTTTAAAGGCTTACTTTTTGAAAATATGCAAACAACTTACTTTGAAAATATGCAAACAAAAAAAAAATCGATTTGATCAAATTTCTACCTCCTTAAAGCCTAAACAAGGTTAAAAATGTGTAAACAAAAAAGTTCTATCAATTTATATATACAATTTATATATTATATATTTACAAAAATCTTGTTTGCACAAAAATAAAAAAGTACCTAAAAATGCAAAAAGTAAAAGATATTTAAATTAAAAAAACAAACTATATATGAAAGTATGTGAAGCATATAGTTTTATATTCTTAAAAGTGTTTGTAAATATATATTACACTGAAAGAAAAGTCTTGGTAAAATCAACAATTTTCCTTAGTTGTTTTTGCGTCAACTACGGGCTATAGTTAAAACAACCATAAAAAAATAGTTGATTACTTTTATGCACCATGACGCGTGGTTGATAAACAACGTCCGTGGTGCAAAAAAAGTAAGCAACCACAAACAATGGTATTCCAACCATATACATAGTACGAAATATAGGCAGGGGAGGCGTGAATGCCGCAGTTGAATTTGGTGTATCACAATGCAGCGACAATGTCGCTGTCAATGCAATCAAGGCACCAACCAAATTCATTTTTTTTTTCTTTTGTATTGCTAAATCCTGTTGTACGAGGATTAGGTTGGCCAGACCATTCAACCTAATTCAATCATATTTACTTCAACCTAGTGGTGATGCCAACCTCTGGTAGGTATCACCGCTAGCGGTGCGGTAAAATTAAAAATTTGGCAAATTCTGCCGCTGCCACAAATTCACCATACAAAACAGTGCATTCTAATTTTTTGACTGCGCTTTGCCGCAGCCCACTGTTGTGCCACAGCGGAAAACGCTGTATTCTGAACAAAATAGCGTCATGCAACGTAATATAAAGGCTTCACAGCATAACATGAATATGAATTATATCGAACAGCAAACCGAACACAATTTTGCCATGTATCATATGAAACTTCTATGATAGAATAGGAGTATGAGTATGAGGAGTATGAAAAATCAACAGTTTTCCTTAGTTTTGCCATCAACTAGGGCTATAGTTAAAACAACCATAAGAAAATGGTTGATTACTTTTATGCACCATAACGCGTGGTTGATAAACAATTTCATTCGGAGCATGAAAAACGTCCAAATGTTGAAACTATTCTACTTTGCGTAGAATAATTCCAAAGACTTTGCTCACTGAATTACGTTTGTTGAAATCAACTATTGCAAAGTAGTTTAAGTACCATAAAAACTGTTGATAATTCGAAACGTTGAAGTTTTGAGTGAATTGATGAATATTTTCTATTTATCAACTAATTTTCGTGGTTATGAAACAATTAAAACAGTTGATTTCATGAACGTTGCGATATTTTTTGTATAACCAGAGCCAACTACTTTTATATCGTTAAATTAACTATATTAACATAGTAAAAATAACTATTTTCCTTAGTTCATTTAACGATTTTGAATGAATCGTTGCAATACTATTAAAAATAGTTGAATCAACCAAGAGTTTTTCTTTCAGTGTATAAAGATAGTTACCAAATAGTTATTTTTAATACAAATTCATCATTGCATTTTTTATTTCAATTAGATTCTTTTGGTTGTCGTATTATTTAGTTTGAGTAAAGAAAACATTTTCAACCTAAAATATTTGTGAAAAATACGTTTGCCAATTTTTTTAATTATTCCAGAAACTTTTGTGGTTCATTTGTGGGAAGGAAATGAGATGATTTAGGCTTTTGATTCTCCCTCTTGTGGCGTACTTTCAAATTTGTGTACCAAGTGTGTGACAGTGTCACGCCTTGGGCTACAAACGACCATAGATCATGCGGGTAAGAGTTTGTTTGAATATTTTCTTAGACGGTAGTGACTACTCACAGCTATCTCGCAACATTACAGCAACACCTAATTGTAATTAAATCTACCGAATGAAGCATTTTCCCCATATCAACTTGCGCACTTGAAATCTCGAACTTACCAGTGAAATCTTACTTTCGCTTAGAATAAAACAATCTGTTTGTAATAAATGGATGACATTTATTTTCGTAGCAACTTTATGATACAGTACAATCATAAATTATTTTGTTCGTACAACAGATGCATTGAAGTTTTTTTTTTGATCAAGTGATTAGTTGATAACATTTCGTTTGCAATTATTCATAATAACTTTAATACAAATTATTTAACTTTTTTCTCTTATGCGAATAATAATTGTAATTTAAAATAACTATATTAGACCGAAAAACTAAGCACTTTCCGAAACAGTGGATCGAATCGAACTGTTAATCTGAAGTACATATTTATATAGAGACAAAAAATTTATCGCGTATTGGTAAACGCAGAAAATCATGATGGGAGGTGTTTGTTCCCTCCAGCAATTCTATTTTGGATAGATATACAACGTTAACAATTCTGAAAAATATAATATTTTAACATACATAATTATTACAATTCGATTACGGTCTGAGTGTTCAATCTGCTTTAGAACCGACTGGATATGTTGAAATATTTTCGCTGTCGAGGATTTCCCATAGGAAGAACAATTTTACATTGAACGATAAATATGGAAGTTAAAATTCTATTCACCATAAGTATTTGATTATGTTTTTTTCATAGTTTGCTTACTATATTAATGTGTGTGGGTGTTTATTTACAAAAGCTCACAATATTTTCCTGACATTGGTCGGGCACTTTTTGTATTGATTAAATGTTCACTTATCTATATTTTCCGTCTGACTATTCGCAACAAATTTGACATACCATCTAATGTATCTTCGTTTCGAATTTTTTTTAAGAATATAGAATGATTACTACTAATAAAAATTTTCGCGGAGACTTATTAGCCCTTCTGACTTTTTCAGTTAAGTAATTTTCATTCAAATGAATAAAGATTATGATATGTACACGTTTGAATAGACAGTCTGGAATAAGTATGATAACTCCAGAGTCTAGTTTGAAATGCTTTAGAAATGAAAAATAAAAAATAGCATAAAGGATAATATTCAACACGGTTCATATAACAATATTTATTTACTTACTTCTACCTCAAAGGGCATATTTTAAATAAAGCGACTTATAGGTCGCTTAATTCAAAGTTAAACGAAAATTGGTGTCAATTTAATCCTTGCGTTCCATCCATGATCAAATCTAAACCTTGAATTGTCTTAAACTATATATACTTTGTAACAAAAGATAAATTAATAAATTAAAGTAAACTGATTAATATCGATTGAAAAAAGCGAATCACGACTTTGTACTGATCGTTTCCACACTTTACCGTAAAACCATTAAATTTTATTACATTTCAACCGATTAACTGCATTTGCTCCCATTCACATAAACAGATTTGGTATCGCGATTTTCCGATGCCGCTCTTATTTTTCGTGCATGATTTCACACTCATTACATTAATGTTTTCAGTTAAATTCACCCGCAAACTGCGTTCATTGCCCCATTGATAAAATTTTATTAAACACACATATGTGCCACTGCTATCAGGTGATTTCTGATTAAATTTCTACACAACCCCGTACCATCCATGGATACAATTCAAACCCGTCCGTCCTATTGCATTGACACGGTGGCCGGTGTCGGTGTCGTAGCGTTTGCCAGGTTGATTGAAAGAGTAGCCGCCATGACGCCAAGCGATGCCGTGGTTGACTGAATCGGGGAAGGTGCCTCCTATGAGTTAATTTACAGCAATATTGTCAAGTGAATTCAAAAATCAAATGATTAATAATCATTTAGGGGATACTTACGATCTTCATGGCATGGACAATACAAGCTCGAGGTGGGTCACCTTCCAAGGCCGGTGAACTGTCCCTCGACGAAACAGACCCGTTCAATTTGACGTCGTCGGATCGAACAGAAGGCGACGCGGATGAGTTTCGTCCATCTAATGATACTTCATCTGAATGAGTCTTTATCGGTGACGGTCCAATTAAGAAATTATCAGCAGCAACGGACGAACAGTTCGGTCCCCGAGATGAATCAAAGAAAATCAGAACCAGAAACAAAACAGGATAAGTTTAATGAAAATTAATTAAGTTTTCACCGAAAATTAGTGGCGATGTCATCAATCATCTTCAAATTAAATGAAAGGGGAAAAGTTACTAAATTGAATCAGAAGAGTTTTCTAATGAATATTCAAGATGAGTACGAAAATGCTGAATATCATGACCACCCTTACCCCATAATGATCTTAGTCTTGAACACGAAAAGTTGAAAAAAGTTTTCGGGGTATAAAGTTGAGTGTTGAATGAGAGAACGGGGACAAGTCGATGTTACGTTAAGAAAGAGTGCTAAGCGTTCACGGATATGAAATTAAAAACGAGCAAAACTGAAACTTGCTATAGAAAAAAAGGATACTTGATTTTCCTATCAACGAATTAATCGTTCTTAATTATTTGGATGTCCTTTTTGTTAATTGAAACCTCAAGACTGATTTTTGCTTGGCGAAAAATACCCTCAAAACAATTGACATTTAATTGTTGCTTTTACAGTTACCAATAATAAATTTTGCCAAATTGAGAGAATTATTCACAGTATGTGCAATGAATTATTTATGATATTTTGTCTGTGAGTCGCGCATAATAATTTTTTGCCCGTGAGTCACATATAATCTGATCTAAATTCTATGTGGCACGCAAAAATCAATCCGGAATCGTCAACATTTTTAAATGCAAAAGTTCTACCCAGCCAAATAGTAAATGTTAAGTTTCAAATAATTTATAAAATTAGGGTATGTTTTAGTGATTAAACCACATTGATTAGCACGTATGTAAACTGAAAAGAACTTGTAAACGTGCTTGAAATGCAATTCGTGCAAAATGATGATGATGAGCTGAAGATTTTCTTCAAATTTATATTTAGACACTTTGGCAGAATATATGTTGTGCCAAAAGACTCAAATGCTGTCATATATTTAGTAATTAAGTAATTTATTCAGAAAAATTCATTTAACAGGCAAGATGCTTTATTAAAAAAATATTTTAATAAGAAAACCGATTTTTCCTTTCGGAGCTAGATATATTTAATTTTGTGACAAATATCAATATTTCGAGGGTAATCTGCCCACTGAAGAAGAGGGCAGATTACCCTCGAAATATCGATATTTGTCGCGAAATTAAATATATCTAGCTTGGAAAAGAAAAATCGGTTTTCTTATTAAAATATTTTTTTACAAGCTGCAAAAAAATTGGTAAACATTAATGCTTGGTTACAAAATGGATAAAAATATTATAAAAAAAAATATAAATAGAAAATATAAGTTAGGACAATATGGTAGGTTGTACTTCAAAATAAGGTAGCGGGTGAACCTTCTCTGGACTGATTCAACCACCTCAGATAAATAACAGGAACGAAGACCCCACACTACGTAGCTATACTCAAGGTTAGAGCGAACAAGGGAAAGAAAAAGGCGCACACAAGTGGAAATGTGAAAAGAATTCTGGGAAACAATTATAACAAAACCAGCGATCGCAGAGATTAAATAGTAAAGGTCCAAGGATAGATCCCTGAGGTACACCGGAGGGAAGAAGAAAAGGAGAGAACGAGAAACCACGGTGAGAGACATAGCTAGTACGATCAAATACAAATGATCATATCCACGAGATAAGGGGCTCAAATATGCCATAATGCTCTAATTTAGGAAGAAGGAGCTCATGATTAATTGATTAAAAGGCCTAGGAGAAGTTAGTTTAAATGACATTCACTGGATGGCGACTATCTAAAACAGAAGCAAGAAAATGAGAAAACTCCACAAGATTAATGGTAGTACTCCGACCTTTCACCGACTTGCTGTTGAGAAGTGAAAACGTGGCAAAGAGATTCTTAGGCGCGATTATAAAAGAGACGCTCACAAACTTTAGAAAAACATGGAATGATTGAGATAGTTAGTGACTAGATTTAGATCACCAGACTTGTCAATAGGAATATTAGTTGATACTTTCTCAGAAATTGCGAAAATGCCATGCTCAGGCTAATATTAAAAATGATGAACAAGGAAACACAAAAAGAAGTAGTAAGTTCTTTCACGAAAAATTAGGAATTCCATCAGGGGTCAAAGCAAAGCTGGAGTCAAACGTTGATATAAGGTCGGTTTGCGTACTACGATTAATTGCAATTAATTGCAATGGAGCCGTTTTTGTACTCCGTTTTACTGAAAACTGAAAATTTTTCCTCTTTCAGTAAATTTCAGTACGGTCTGAGCTACTGAAAATATTGAAAACTGTCAAACGGTTTTTGGCGTAATGTAATTATGAAGGACCAATGTTTTTGTGGTGATGATTTATCACCGCTTAGGATGACTTTATAATCACTATTGTTCTCCCAAAAACCGACAACTGACACTTTTGTTTGCCAATTTTCAGGAAATCCAATGAGAGCGTTTTCGTACTTTTCATCAGTTTCCCCTACCACATGATTCAGGAAAATTCAGTAAAACTCAGTGACTGAAAGTACGAAATCCCACAATATCTTGTCCCATATTTACATTTCAAATTATCAAAAATCATTACATTTCAAAAAATCTTATCCCACAATATCATAAAAACAGCATAATCACCTGCAGACCCGGACTGCAAATATATTAGGTGAACATCGTTTTTAACATGTAAAGCACATATGACTATTACGGTGAGCCACGGAGCATCTTTAGGTTTATTAGCCAGATATACAGGGGTGTAGACAATGATTAGTTGATGGAACTTTTGGTAGAAGTAGTGAGAAGTGCGCTCGGTATCAAATTCACCAAAAAAAAACTAAGCCAATTAATAGAGTTAATTGCAACAATAAATCTCTTAAAATCAGTCATAGAAATTGTAAATATTCATCCTGCTCCGCCTGCGCAGAATACAGCCCTTGAGGCGTATACAAACAGACAGTGGAGGATGATACCTACCAGATTTAACATTATGACAAGAGGCAGGAGAGAATGTAAAAGATGATGAATCAAGGTCGGAAAGGACCATTTTGCCATTACTGTTAGGAAAAATCTTGTTGTAAATTACTGTTAGGAAAAACGAAGAAAGAAAGGAAAAGAAGGAAAAAGATATATTTTTACAAGATTTCACATAATAAGAAGTGAGGTTCCACTGAACTGGTTAGTAATCACCACAGATGACAATTGAAGTGGAAGGGTAGTTTACATTAAGGTAAGACGGTAGTTCGACAGAAAGGGCAGTTGCACGGAACATACAGGGAAGCGACAAATCTGGATAACGAAAAGTCTAATCATTTCAATTAGAAGTCGAGACAAAATCGCTCATAGCCTCAAAAAGCCGCCTTTCAATTTAGATCTTAAGAAGTACTACAAAAAGTATAGAAATATTTCAGGTGTGCGAAAGATACTTATTACAACAAACTAAAGCATAAAAAAGTATAGGATATTGTAAATTATGCAACCAACTCAAAAACTAGTAGGAAAATGTTTGCGAATAGTATTCAATTTAGGGAGGGTCGTTTGATTTCAAACAACGATGAACAAGAAATTGCAGAAGAATTCAATATACACTTTGTGGAAATCGGCAAATACCTAGCGAGTAAAATTCAAAATGATGGCAGTCCGATTCAAAGTAGCGTTTTATGGACAGTTGTCACAGTGTGTGGTTCCCTTTTCATGCAACTTATGTCTGAGTCAGAAGTTCTACAGCTTATTCTTAACACTAAAGCAGAGGTAGCTCCAGCTTCAGATGGAATCAGTCCAGACTGTTTAAGAAAAAATGCTTTCTTAATAGCACGTCCATTGTCCGATATTATATATCTTTATTTTATTCAGGTTTATTTCCCGAGTCAATTAAAAAAAGCGTTAGTGATACCTTTGCATAAGGGCGGTGACAAGTCTGTATTGAACAACTACCGGCCTATATCTCTGCTTTCGAGTATTTCCAAAATCTTTGAATAGATAATTAAGAAAAGACTTGTGGTGTACTAATAAAAAAATTATATTATTTCAGAATACCAATATAGCTTTAGAAAATCTCTTAGTGCAGAAGATACAATTTTTAATGTAACGAAAGAAATTGTAGGAAAACTGGATCACCTATTAAAATGTTTGGGTGTGTTTTTAGATTTTCGGGAAGCTTTCGGTACGGTTGACCATGATTCGCTATTCAGTAAAATGCATGAAATGGGAACAAAATGTATAGTTCTACAGTTTGTTAAAAGTTATTTAAACAATAGAGTTCAATCTGTAATTTTAGATGACCACATGAGCTCTGCATTGATTGTTAGTTTAGGTGTGCCCCAGAGAACAGTGTTAGGCCCAATACTGTTTCTAATATATATTAATGATTTATTGAATTTGCAAATAACTAACTGTTCGTTACAAGCTTACGCAGATAATACAGTTGCAGGTTTTTGGGGAACAAGCTGGGAGACGGTTTCTGCTGAGGCAAATAAAAACTTAAGAAACATTTCAAAGTGGATAAACGCAAACCTTATGAGTGTGAATATTGACAAATGTGTTGCGTTACTTTTTGCACACAATTTATCTGGTGCTCCTCAGGAGCCACTAAAAGTAATACTTCATGAAAGCTCGTGTGCTTGCATAACAAACTGCCCATGTCCTCCTTTAGCAATAAAAGGCAGTGTGGAATATCTGGGGTGAAAATATATAGCCATTTCCGTTACAACGAGCACATCTCTTATCTCTCTAGTCGTTTGAGGAGAATTTCGTTCAAACTGAGACATTAGAAAATTATTTTCACAAAAGACAGACTTAGGACAATTTTCCTGGCACTAGTTCAGTCCGTGATAGAGTATGGTTTCGTTAGTTGGGGCGGAACTGCCCGTAGCAACTTAATTCTTACTGTGCATTTTCATAAAAAAATTATGAAAATTTGTCTGAAGAAACCAATTTGTTATCCAACAGCAAACCTTTGTGATGATTTCAATGTATTTCCTATTTCAAACCTATACCAATTTGAGGTTCTAAAGTTTCTCTTTTTGTACTCTGCTAATTTTGCACTCGAAACAGAGGCAAAACATGGTACACGAAAAATGGTCCGCGGAGTACTCTGGAGCCAAAATTTAGGACAACTTTAGCCGCTAATCATGCATTCTATTATACTCCAAGATTATTTGATAGCTTACCAATTCACATACAATTTTAGAATTTTTAAAAATGCAGTAAAGGAATATCTTTTGTTGAACGATGAAACATAAATAGGTAAATAGTGAAGTACATTTTTTCTCATTGAATACTTGTACTAAATTATTAAACCATTCCACCTCACAACTTGAGCTTTGCTCTTTGTGGAATGGCCAACGAAATATTAAGCACACATCAAATAATGTAAAATAAAATAATGTTGTAAAACTAAGTAAAATGGAATTAAAATTATAATGTTTATATACGATTAGCTAGAAATGTAAGTGATTGTTTATAGGAATTTAAGTTGGCAATTAGTACTTTCGAGATATTCAATGATTTGTGTGTTGATTTGTACTGGACTTACTTATATGGAGAGTGCATTTTTCAATATTGATTTAAACGTACTTTTACAAAAGATAGGTTTATCATATTTTGCACAATGATGAAATGGAGTATGTAGTTTTCGAAAAGAAATAAAAAAAAATGTGGATAGAACGTATATTTCAAGTAGTAGCGACATGTTCGATGGAAGAAGAAGGAGAAAAATGGAAGCAGAACTTGTTTTGAATTGAATATAAAACGGCTACAAGGACACCACCACCGTCGAATTGACAAGAAACTATTTTATTTTGGTCGCTACGGCAAACATTATAGCAAGGAATAATTTCTGCATTTCGGATGCTTTCAGTTAGCCAGGTTTCAGTAAGGCATATATGCTTTTTGATAAAAGAAGCAAATCTAATTTCATCAATTTTGGATCTCAAGTTACGAACATTTTGATAATATAAATCCGAACCACTAAATATAACTTTTTAGCTCGAAAGAATGAACTACAAATACTGAATTGGCGTGAAATGATTGGCGACATATGTCAGTACTATCTGCATTTTCAAATCGAAAGCAGCTTTCAAGCAGTTTTTCACGCTAAAAATTGAGTAAAACTCTTTCTTAGTTTCAAGCTAAATTTTCGCCGAAACGAATTTGAAGTTAAATTTTGTATAAAAATTTCACGTGAATTCGAAGACAATACTAAGCTTAACGGTTAATTAATTACTCGACATGCAAAGCATTAGGCTCAGAGCTGCAAAATAAACAAGTACAAGCACAGACATCTCGGCAAACCATTCATTGGTGATTCAGGCCAGAAGGTGTTGAAACCCTTTTAGTGAAACAAAGATTATCATTTAGAGCAAAATTCTTCGATATATCCCTTGTCTAGACTAAGTATGAACTAACATGTATATAATCTGAATGGCAGCGATCTGCAATGAACTCAGGCATCAATCACGCATGAATTACACACGAATTGTATCAATAGACAATAAATGAACTTCGTAATCAGTAATAAAGACCAAATTTGCTTTTAGAAGCTAAATATATTTCAATGTCTTTTTAAATGTTGACGGCTTGAGAATAATCAGTTTTTCGATAGTTTCGGTTAGTCAGATAGACGCTGAACACCATTTAAAAAAATATGCAATTGAAACTTATAGAGTGCGAATTTCTACAGAAACAGCAGACATTTTTGAGCTATTTTATTTGATTTGCAGTGATATGTTCATACTCGATGTCTAATTGTAAACAAAATTGTTCACCCAAAAAGAAGTCATTCCAAAACTATCTAACGAACATAGCTCGGCAAATACTAGAAGTCAGAGAAGTGACTGGAAGACTGGTGGACGAATAGAATCTCAAATAAAAGCTACGGTGAAACATGAGTGAACAATTCATATGAACAGAGTAAGTCGGTTTTGGCAGCTACTGCCAAAAAGATACTTGATTTTGACAGTAGAGAAAGCCGAATGTGTATTTGAGTATTTGATTTTAATTCCAATAGCCAAGTATTTCAACGTTCGTAAAAATTAAATTATTGAGCTCGAACCCAAAAAACGCAACAGTATTTATAAACTAATCAGGAATGAAAAACGCAATTAACAATAAAATCTTATTGTATAAATTAAGAGACAAGTACTGAATTGGCACTTAGAAAAACTGTATGATGCAAAGTAAGCGTTTCGAACACTGTGATCAATGTGAAGCGCGAGAAAAAAAGCAATAAAAATAACAAATTACTGAAAAACAATGCAAAGATAAATGACAGTGCCCAATCGAACTACCGAGTATTTTATTATTATGAGGTTTGATTTTCAATAAACTTTTTTTGACAGATCACGCGTGACTCCTGTCAAACTGTAATGTAATTTTTATTCAGTATTGTTTGACAAATCATCATGGAAAGACTTACACCGCAACAACGTATCCAAATTGTTCAGCTGTATTTTTTTTAGTCAAATTTTGTTCAGTGATGAGGCGTATTTTTGCCTCAATGGATACGTCAATAAGAAGAATTGCCGTATTTGGGCCGATGAACAACCTAAAGAGCTTCAACAAATAGCACTACATCCACAGAAATGCACAGTTTGGAGTGTTTTATGGGCCGGTGGAATCATGGGTCCATATTTTTTTCAAAATGAGTCCGGTCAGAACGTAATCGTCAATGGCGACCGCTATCGCACCATAATAACGGATTTTTCGCTACCTGAAATTGAAGCCCGTAGTATCGGTGAACTTTGGTTTCAACAAGACGGCGAGAGAAACAATGGACTTATTGAGAAATCACTTTGGTGAGAACCTGATTTCACATTTTCGACCAGTAAATTGGCCGCCTAGATCATGTGATATCACACCTTTAGATTATTTTCTTTGGGGTTACACGAAGTCTCTGGTCTTCAAGGATAAGCCGGCTTCAATCGACGCTTTGGAAGCCAACATTACTCGTGTCATTCTCGACATACCGATCACTATGCTGGAACGCGTCGTCCAAAGTTTGACCCTCAGGATGGACCATTTACGGTGTAGTCGCGATCAACATTTAAATAAGATAATCTTTAAAAAGTAAATTTCATAGATTGTTCTTTCGACTCACAATAAAATTTATCCCATAGAATTCAACTTTATGCCTTTTATTTAAGATTAAAAACCAAACCTAATAATTAATCACACTGTATATTGCAGCCGTGATGGTTTGTGGTGGTGATTTGGGCTAATCATGAAATCTTCAAGCTGATGTTACAATAGCAACGCCAGTATATATTGATTATATTTAAAATTTAGTATTAAAAGTTGCATACTCAAAACGAATATATGATCAATAAGAAGTTGCAAAATTATTGATTTAATCTCTTTAACTCTTGCTTTCAACACCCGTATTTGTTTTTGTGGCTAAGTACTGTGACTAAGATATCAAAGGCCTTTTTCTTTAGATCAGCGATTTTCAAAACAAATCTGAGGCTGAATTTGAATGAGAAAACACTGATGATGGTTGATGTAATCGTGCCTCGTTTCTAAAATTTAGCTCTGAAACAATACATACCTCTTTTACAATGGATCCATTTGGGCTACCGATTCCACATTTTAATTCCGCTACCGGTGTTTCAACTTCACCATTATTTACACCATTAGTTACACCGTTCGCTACTGCTCCGTTGACATTTCCATTTTCAACACCATTTTCAACAGAAGCCGACTCCTGTGTCTCACTTGGATTCACCTCAGGACCCAACTCATAGATATTGACCATGTGAGCGGCCTGTGCATGTACCATAAGATCCCACGGATTTGAAAAGGCATCCTTACAAACAGCGCACAACAATTTTGTAGTCGGTAGTGGTGTTTCTGAAAAAAAAAACGTTTCGTTAGTTTCAAAGTATCTAAATTTGATTTCTCGATAGTTGAAAAATAAACGATATGATGAAATAAAGTGTTACAGATGATATAGATGATACTAATCTAATGCACACGAAAAATGATAAGTAATGCTCAGAAAAATTTCGTGTTCATATTTTGAAAATCATTTAAACTCAAAGTACAAACAAAATGAAAACTAAAATGCATCTAAAAAGCAATCATACATTCAAATCAACGAAGCAAATTCAACTTAAAAACTATTCCACAAAACCCTTCACATTCAACTAAAAACCGTACTGAATTATAAAGTTCGAGGAAAAAACTATTTACTTGTATTCGAAAGTGTATCCTGGCATTTGCATGTAAACCGTAATTTGCAATAACTTCTCTTGTGGTCCAGTAATTCACCGAGATCCGAGAAGCATTCTCTGCAGTTGCCGCAAATTAATGTATCTGGATTACCTAGACGAAAACATAAGAGAATGGATACAGTTTTAATCGATGGCAAAAGATAGGCCGTTAGTGTAGCAAGTTGAAGTTGTTTTGCAGCTCAAACAACATTTACGAGTAGCTACGTACCAAGCGTAACAAGACGATAGGCAATGCCCAGCAAAATTGTTTATTCATTTGCCCGGCCATTGCACATAAATTTCAAAGTTGTTTGAATTGCCGAACGTGAGCCGTGCCTCACACTGCAAATTTAACAATTCGGACCAGTTCAAAGTAAACTGGATGATGGAACGGTTTGCAGTCAGGACACGAACCATTTTCTAATTGCATGTTCGCTTCGTTGAAGAGGAAGCTGACATTTAATGTTTTTTATTTGAATTTGTGATATCTATATCTTGGCTAAATGTCGAAAAACTAGTACAATGCTGTCAAAATACTTCCACCGTTCACAGTTTCTTCAGCCTAATCGAATAATGCTTGATGCTAATACTCAACTGTAAACTTTGAAGGGTCCTAGAAGTGGTTGTTGACTGAGATGATGTTGGTGCTGTTGTTGCTGGTGGTGGTGGTGGTGATGCTGTTGCTGAAGATGGTGAAGATGTTGATGCTGTCCGTTGGAACACACCGAGGACATTTGTTCGCAATTTGTTAAAGTTGTGTGGCTATTAGGCGCTGCTCCTGCTTGCTGGACCAGAAGACCAGGACCGTGTCCGGCTCCATTCAGCAGCCCATTAGACAGACTGTGTACGGTTGTGCCACCGTTACCGTTACAGGATGCCACGACACCATTAACATTGGACGCGTTCGCCAGAAGACTTTGCTGGTGGAAGACTATTTGCTGTTGCGGCAACATGTTGACCTGAACTGCCTGTGCTGCTGCTGCCGAAGCTGCCATTGCCGCCATAGCTGCGGCAGCTGCTTGATGTTTCTGCTGTTGTTGCTGCTGTTGCTGTTGAAGGGAATTCCCGACAACACGATTCTGCGGTGCCATTAATCTTTGGCGTTTCATTGGCCGTGGCCCTGCGGTCGGAAATAATGCTGATGCACAGTAGCTATACGGGTCCATGGAATTGAGGTTATATTAAGATGTGAATGAGAAGATATAAAAAAATGAGTAAGTTAATTAAAATGAATAAGCAATCAGCATGAATCTTAAATAAGTAATGCAATGAACCAAGATGCCCTATTTTGTAAACTCGATTTCTGTTCCTACCCCTAAGCTATTTGATACAGTTAGTGAGCAAGAGTCTATTGTCATCCACCCCTAAGAACAACTTTTGATTAAAACCATCTCTTTTCTTTCAATCGATATACTCAGCAGTATGATGATTTCAAATCCTACTTCACTATGGTGATGCAGCTGTTCAATTTTCTTCAAGTAACGTACAAAATAATGCATAGATTCTGTTTCCATCTAGCTCGGGGCCAAGCATTCACTCTATGTGCTTATAGAACATTAACAACTACTATTCAGATGCTTTAACGCAACCAAACAGAACAAGCAGCCATAACTATGCAAATGCTTTTTCATGTCCGGCGAAACTCAAGGCTGCATAACATTCTTATGCGAAACAAAACAGACAATGACAACCGAATTGCATTCGAATCAATCTTCACATGTCCTTGTTGCCTGTATACTTTCATTTCAAGGTACTTTGTTCGAACCTTGTCTCCTGTCGAGCCACAGAATTCCCTAAACAAACCGATCTCCGAGTTCTGGCCAAGAATCGATTGTTGGATAAATTTCCTGTGAGCGAATATGTAAATTTTCACAAACACACATTCGCTCGGGCACGGAAACTTGTACGTACGAGTGCTCGTGCAGACAGTCGACAAAATGTTCGTCGAGCGCTTTTACCCTCAGGATTTTTTCACGGTACGGTGTATTTTGTTCCGTTACCATTGCCGCCACTTTCATACCGGAACAATAGCACGAAAGGTGCTTGATACTTTAAGGAAACATTTCTCGAGTGGAAATAGTCTCAAAGTTTAAATTTCCCTAAGGATATTGCGTGTTTTAAGGTTTTAAACGGTTTAGTTTTTTTTCGCATTAAAGGGCTGAAAATGTGTGAAAAATGATGGGAAAGACTTGTATCCGGTTTAAAAGAAAACTTCGTAATTGAACTTTTTGGTGGCTTGGTTATTGATGTTTCAATGAATTTCATTTTCAAAACGTTTCAATACATGATTTTTCAATTAACGATGAGTGTTTTCAGCCGATTTAAATATGGTTTTTTATTCATTTTTTGACACTAGATTTTATGTCAATGTATGTATTCGAATTTTGAGTCACATTTGAATGCAGTTTGTTTTAGCAGCCAGACACTTCTTTGATAAGTCGATAATATGTCGTCAGACGATAATTGAAGAGCGTAAATGTATAAGTTAGCTAGACAAATGAAGAGTGAAAACAAATAGTTCAAATCGAATATCAAAAACGTTAGTTTTAATTTTTTTTTTTATGTGTACTTCCTCCATTTTTTAAAAATAACTTCTCATATCATATGAGACAATAAAATATTCGTTGATTTAAGATAATTTAGAGAAATTGCGTCCCAAGCGTTTTTGATGACATCAATCAGTTGTTTTTTGTTTTCAAATTTTTTGACATCTTTATAGATTGGAATTGGAAATGTTTTTGCGGGATGATTAAAATTGAAAAAAATATTTATTGACATTGAAAATTTTTGTTTACGTTGAAAATTTTTTATTTTGACAAAGTGGTTTCGAAAGTATGCACTGATTCTCAACAGACACCAGCTCACAGTGCGTACTTGACTGATGTGACCACTTTCAGTTGGAAATCATGAACTTTTATTTACGCTAGTTGTGACAAATTTTAGCATCTCCGACTTATATCCATTGATATAATTTTTGCTTGTAAAGGTTGGTTATTCATTGTGATCATGGGTTGTGATCATGGGTTCCAATTCTGCTTTCGGAGGCTGATTCCGCAAAACGATCGAGTTTTCCGTATCAATATTCTATGCTTTGATAAGCTTTAGAGACGATATACGTTTTCTATGCTGATTTATAGACAAGAAGGGACCCATGATCACAATCAATAACCAATCTTTATAGACTTTTTGGGTTAACCAACTCACAACGTTTTCCATGATTTTTGAGTCTGACGAATATGCAGACCACGCAATTAGATCAACATATTGGCCTCTAATACAAGTTTTAATGATACGTTGTGCATGTATAGGAGTATTGTTCTGTTGATACATGCATAGCAGAGGACAAAAAATTACTAATCATTGCCTGAAAGCTGTCTTTCGTAATTTTTGATACAATCTGGCTGTCATGTTTGTGTTTTAAACACTTAAGCCACTATGATACCACCTTCCATGCTTTGATGTCGTGTTGAGAATTTTCTTCTTTGGCAGATCATCTAATTAATAGTCGCAGCCATCAGGATCTTCCATATTAATTTTTTTTTATCAGGAAATACGACGTCATCATCATCATCGTGGCACTACAGACCAAATCTTGAATGCTACGCCTGCAGTCGTCTCGGTATACGAAGTTGTCTACGTTTTCAAGTTTATAGTCCGCTATCGTTATGTTTGTCTTACTGGCGTCCTGTTCCTTGATTGGGTTATAATTTTTGTTTTTTGCTCATTAATTTGAAGACCAAATTCTTTTCCGATTTCATCTATTGTTACAAATACTTTCTTGGCGGCATTGAACGAACGTGACATAATATTGATGTCATCAGCGTAAGCCACTAGCTGTGTTGATTTAAATAAAAGAGTTCCTTTAATATCAACGGAGATTTTCCTGATGACATACTCAAGCGCTAAGTTAAAGAGTACAGGAGTTAATCTACCCCCTTGTTTTAGCCCTGTATTTGTGGAAAACGAGTTGGCTATGTCATTCTGAATCAGCACTTGTGATGTGAAATTGTTCATGGTCATTTTCACTAATCGTATCAACTTTGCTGGGATTTCAAACTGCATCATAATTTTATACAATGAAGTTCGGTTGATGCTGACATATGCTTGTTTAAAGTCGACGAATATTTGATGAACATCAATCTTGAGTTCCCAATATTTTTCCGAAATTTATTTGACCGTAAATACTTGATCAGTTGTCTATCTTTCACGTTTGAAATCGCCTTCATATTCACCAAGAATTTTCTGAGTGCGAAGGGCAAATCTTAAACTCTAAAATCTTGGTCAAAAGCTTATACAACACGCAAAGTAGTGATATACTCGTGTAGTTTTCGCTCAATAATTTATCTCCTTGCTTGTGAATGGGACATATGATACTTTTTCGTCTTTCACCCGGCATCGTTTCTTGTTGCCAGATGCTTCTCACCAATCTATAGATTGCCTTTAAATGGAAATCCCGCCTGTCTTCAGGAGCTCCGCGGGGATCCCATCGACGTCCGGTGCTTTGTTGGATATCAAGCGGTCCATGGCCCGTCGGACTTCATCTAGTATAGAAGGGTGAGACGAGGCACTGTCAAGGTATGTGCCAATTAGTGATGGCGATTCGTAGGGTAAATTAATTGTTGGAAGTAAGACGACCATCTCTCCTTCACCTGTTCTGAGCCGCCTATGGTGCTTTCATTGGCAACCCTGCCCTACACAGGCTATTGCGTGGTTTGAAGCCTTACTTTAAGTGCCTCACTACTTTATACGACGTGATGTTACTTTATTTACAATGTCATGTGCTCATGCGCAGATTGCGAGCATTTTAATTTTCGCTTCGCATTTAATGATAGTTTTTACCTCATATTGCGTAATTTAAAATATGCGGCACGTTTCACTGTCGATACATTAGCATTAAGTCCAAAATCATTCTTAATTTCTACCAGTGGCTGTGCAGAATTAGAGGCTTCCTGTGGTTAAAGTATTTTTGCAATTCAATATTTCCATAGCTATCAACATACTTTAGCTAATCATGAACAACTGACTTTGTACTTCAGCTAATTTTTGGGGGGGCCAGTTTTCGAATACTGCGACCATCTTCTTCAAAAGCATCGATTTTTCCTTGGCGTTAAGATTTACTGCCTTTTCTCTACTTAGTTTGCCTTACATTGGGTGAAATAGATATTAACTACACAAAAAAAAACTTCAAATCAACTCTACAGTGAAATATACAGTGAACCAACAATGTCTTCGTACAGCAGCTATTTGAAACGTAAGTGCTAAAAAAGAATGAATTGTTGCAAAAAATTTGAAAACGTATTGATGCAGATTTATTCATTAAACATTTTTTTTTTAAATTTGAGAACAAAAACTAATCCATTTGAATTATTCATAACAAAGTTATTAGCTAAAAATAAAACAAAGTCAACAATTTGCCTCCAATAAAGTCTTCGTACACTTACGAAACAGTTTATGAAAAATCTTAAAAATATAGATACATTTTTTGTTAATATTTAGTTGGGTAGCCTTTTTTTTAATCACGGCTTTAAGGTGGTGTGGCATCGATTCTACAAGTGTTTTGCATAGTTTAGCACTATTTTCGTCCATTTCTGCTGAAGAGCCTGTTTTAACTTAGGTTTCGAGCTAATATGATGAGCATTTCCAGCATGTTCCACTTGTGCTCAATGGGATTGAGATCAGGACTTTGCCGTGGTGTTTTAAGCAAATGTGGAGTTTTGTACGCCAAGAAAATCCTAGAATTATGAGCCATGTGCTTAGGACCATTATCTTGTTGAAAGTAAAAATCCTTTTACACACCCAAATTTTCGGCACTTGGCTTCAGATTTCTCTTGAAAATTTCAATACATCCCCATACCATTACTCCGCCGCCATCGTGTTTGATTTTTCATAAACTGTTTTGTAAGTGTACGAAGACTTTATTGGAGGCAAATTGTTGACTTTGTTTTGTTTTTAGTTAATAACTTTGTAATGAATAATTCAAATGGATTAGTTTTTGTTCCCAAATTAAATAAAAATGTTTAATGAATAAATCTGCATCAATACTTTTTCAAATTTCTAGCAACAATACGTTGTGCATGTATAGGAGTATTGTTCTGTTGATACATGCATAGCAGAGGACAAAAAATTACTAATCATTGCCTGAAAGCTGTCTTTCGTAATTTTTGATACAATCTGGCTGTCATGTTTGTGTTTTAAACACTTAAGCCACTATGACACCACCTTCCATGCTTTGATGTCGTGTTGAGAATTTTCTTCTTTGGCAGATCATCTAATGAATAGCCGCAGCCATCAGGATCTTCCATATTAATTTTTTTTATCAGGAAATACGACGTCATCATCATCATCATCGTGGCACTACAGCCCAAATCTTGAATGCTACGCCTCCAGTCGTCTCGGTATACGAAGTTGTCTACGTTTTCAAGTTTATAGTCCGCTATCGTTATGTTTGTCTTACTGGCGTCCTGTTCCTTGATTGGGTTATAATTTTTGTTTTTTGCTCATTAATTTGAAGACCAAATTCTTTTCCGATTTCATCCTGTGTTACAAATACTTTCTTGGCGGCATTGAACGAACGTGACATAATATTGGTGTAATCAGTGTAAGCTACTAGCTATGTTGATTTAAATAAAAGAGTTCCTCTAGTATCAATGGGAATTTACCTGATGACATACTCAAGTGCTAGGTTAAAGAGTACAGGAGCTAATCTATCCCCTAGTTTTAGCCCTGTATGCGTAGAAAACGACTTGGCCATGTCATTGTTCATGGTCATTTTCACTAATCGTATCAACTTTGCTGGGATTTCAAACTGCATCATGATGCTATATAATGCAGTTCGGTTGATGCTGGCGTGCGCTTGTTTAAAGTCGACGAATATTTGATGAACATCAATGTTGAATTCCCAGTATTTATCCGAAATTCCTTTGACCGTAAATATTTGGTCAGTTATCGATCTTCCACGTCTCAGGCCGCCTTCATATTCACCAAGAGTTTTCTCAGCGTGAAGGGCAAATCCTAAACTCTAAAATCTTGGTCAAAAGCTTATACAACGTGTAAAGTAGTGATATACCGCTGTAGTTTCCACACAATAATTTATCTCCTTCCTAGTGAATGGGCCAGATGCTTGTCACCAATCTATGGATTGCCCTTAAAATGAAAAAACTCTAGCGCACCTGAACCGCTAGAAAAACTAATGTTCGAAGAACAGTAGAAGAATCGTGCAGGTTTTGAGTGCATATTCCACCACATGCGCTGCTTATTACGGCCAAATTGTTTCAAATGCCACGTTTTACTTTTGTCTCAAGAATGCATTATAACTCATATGGTAGAAGGTTTCAGATATTACCACTGGCATGAATTTCAACGTTTATGAGAACAAAACACGGGTTAATTATATTCGTTATCAGTTGCTTATTTCACAAAATTATTAAAGCAGCATCTCATATAACATCAATGAAGAAAATGCTCAGTGCCTGCAGCACTGTAACTGAAGTTGGAGTTTGGGGCTGCGATCCGAAAAATTTGCAGAACTTTGGGAATTGAAACATCGGTTATTTATTTTCATTGTAAATGTTTCCGGTATGAATACTAACTGTAAGCATTTATTGATACAAAAGTAGCACAACCGACTCGTGCTGGCAACCTTTTGCCAGTATCAAAGCCAAGAATATATCACATCTGCTTCACGTTGTTATATAACATTTGAAATTATAGGAGTATAAAGAAATTTAGGGTTACCTGCAGAGAGTTTTTTCAAATAATCGAAAGCTTAATATTTGCTGTTTATTGTCACAACAATATCATTACCAATTGAAAATTCTACGATAAAACCGCTTAATAAAGATATTGCAAACAAACACAAAACCAACAATAGCTGGCAACCCTATCATGGCTTTTCAACCAAATTTGGCCTGAATAATGTTTATAATAGGTTCCAGTAATTGTATGAAATTCGTCTTGATTTCATGACTGCACTGGAAGTTATAGGGCAAAAAGTTGTATTTTCCTGAGCGAATTTTCAAAACCAAAGACACAAAAATTACCATAGCTGGCAGCACCAATCGAATTTTTCAACCAAATTTCTATCAAACAGAGTTTAGAGTAAGGTTCAGCTAATGTGTCAATTTCATGAAAATCCGGTAACTTATTCACATTTCATAGGGCAAAAAGCATTTTTTTTCTTTGTAATTTTTCAAGATGGCACCACTGGCACAGAGTTGCCTACAATTCAAAATCGCTTCTATCAGACCTGGCCCTACTTAAGTCCAATGTATTCTGTAAATTTCAATTCTATCTGATTATTGATTCGTGAGTTCCCGTGAACATAAGTTTTTGAAGCTAAAAATATAGGTTAACTGAGAAAGGGTTACCGTTCTTGTCCGACATGAAATTTCCAAAGTTTTACTTTGACTGTGTAGATTAAGCATAAGATTTGTATACAGATTGGTTTTATTGTAGAAACGGACATTTTTTAGGATATTCGATGGTTTGAATGTTTTCACTTCCAAATTTCTATTTTTTTCAAATTTAAGACACCAAAATTATCATAGCTGGCAGCTCCAACCGAATTTTTCAACCAAATTTATTTTTCAATTTCTACCAAACGTGGTTTGAAGTAAGATGCACCTACGGTGTAAATTTCGTCAAAATCGAACGATTCAATAAGAATTTATAGGGCTAAAAGCAGTTATCTTTTTTAGTAATTTTTCAAGGTGGCACCACTGGCACAGAATCGCCCGTATTTCAAAATCACTTCTATCAGACCTGGTCCTATATAGGACCAATACATTCTGCAAATTTCAATAAATTCTGTTCATCGGATCGTGAGTTTCGGTGAACAGAAGTTTTTGATGCTAAAAATATAGGTAACTTGGGCAAGGGTTACCAGGCGTGCCCGTTATACCATATCAAATTTTATTTTTTGCCTATGTAAACAAAGCACAAAATTTACATATGAATGGTTTTTTTTTAAGAAACGACATTTTTTCAAGAGAGACGATGATTTGGAGGTTTTCACTTTCAGTGCCTGCCCTAGCTACAGGGTTGCCAGCACGCTCATTAAAACGTATATTAATCTACAACTGAATAAAACAAACATGTCCTGAAAATTGCGTAATCATGGAATAGCTTTGTCAAAAGTTATCGCAATTTAAAAATTTTCAAATTTTCCCGTTCTCATTTTAGGCACCCAGCGCACACATGGGGTTAAAAAATTCCAAAACGATATCTGATTCACATGTAAAACAGGTTCGGAATTTATTTCATCAACTTTAATTTTGCAAAAATTATTTGTGTACGTAATAATAGGTATATTAAAAAAAAACACTAAAATGGCCGCCGGCGCCAAAGGGTTAAAGATTTTTAACTTTTTGTGAAACCTGGCACTATTCTGCATATACACTAATGTGTCCTGAAAATTTCAGCTCAATCGGATGGCGCGTTCCTGAGATTTTTTCACTGAAATTTTTTGATGATATATATATATATATATATATATATATATATATATATATATATATATATATATATATATATATATATATATATATATATATATATATAGAAATATGAATTTTTGGCCCAAGTGATTTTAATACTAATGTTCTTCTTCGAACATTAGTAAAAACCGCTTGTTTTCAGAAGTTCCGCGGGGATCCCATCGATGCCTGGTGCTTTGTTGGATATTAAGCGGTCCATGGCTCGTTGGACTTCATCTAGTGTAGGAGGGTGAGATGAGGCACTGTTAAAGTATGTGCCAATTAGTGATAGCGATTCGTAGGGTAAATTAATTGTTGGAAGCAATTCCTTCACCTGTTCTGAGCTGCGTATGATTCTTTAATTGGCAGCCCTACCCTACACAGGCTATTGCGTGGTTTGAAGCCTTGTTTTAAGTGCCTCACTACTTTGTACGACGTGATGTTACTTTATTTACAATGTCATTTGCTCATGCGCAAATTGCGAACATTTTAATTTCACTTCGCATTTAATGGTAGTTCTTACTTCATTTTGCGTAATTTAAAATATGCGGCATGTTTTACTGTCGATACATTAGCATTAAGTCCAGACTCGTTCTTAATTTCTGCCAGAGGCTGTGCAGAATTGGAGGCTGCTTGCTAGCTTATCCTGTGGTGATAGTATTTATGGAATTCAAGCTTCCCACAGCTATCAACATCTTTTAGCTAATCATGAACAACTGACTTTGTACTTCAGCTAATTTTTGGGGGCCATTTTTCAAATACTGCAACCATAGTAGCCTAGATCGCTAACGCGTCAGTCCGAAGCAACGTTTTACTGCCCGCGGGTTCGAATCTCGCCGTGCCCATGGCTGTATTTGTTCGTCTTGTGTTGTCTTAACAGTCGGCGACTGGACATAATACCAGCGCTCCATTAATTAAGTGCCACATTAAAGCTTTAAAGACTAGGCATAACACTAGCGCTTTAGAAAAATAAGAAATAAATGTGGCACTTAAAAGAATAATGAAATAATTGATATCGGCTTCTCCCATATGTGTCTCCCTACCGACATCGCTAAGCATTCGCTTCAAAGAGCAATCCCCTGAGCTTTGAAATTATCAAAGAAAAAAAAATTCTTCAAAAGTATCGACTTTTGCCTTTGCGTTAAGATTTACTGCTTTTTCTCTACTTATTTTGTCTTAGATTGGGAGAAATAGATATGAACTACACACAAAAAATACAGTGAAATATACATATTTTGACTTCGTTCTTGATGAACTCGGAATGACCACAAGGCTGACGAAAGATAACGGTGCAACACCAGCGCTCACCTATTTTTCATGAGTGTAGACTTTAAGTTTTATGCTCCAAATGCACGAACTGTGTTCGTGTTAGATATTACTAGTGTTTTAGGAGCTGCAACGATTGTGTTTTGAATTTTAAATATACGAAATCACTTTTCATTTAGAAATAAATTTAGGAACAAATTTAATAATTTCGACATCACAAACACTAGGAAGGAAAATTACGAGAGAATTTTCAATCGTTGACCATTTTTTGTTTGTTTTTTTGTTTTTTCTTGAACTATAATCTACAGTGATTTTATTAAGATGATGCAATTCTATACAGATATTCTAAAAATGACACAGAAAATGCAATCTAAGGACTAGGTGAATGTTCTTTCCCTTGTCATTATTCGTAATAAACACCAACACCTTTTATCGAGTCAAGTGCTCAATATTTTTCAACGCTAAGCTTCAAAAAATCAATATACCTCAAAATGGAGAAAAAGAGACCTTGAATATTCCATTCCTTATCATTTTTCTAAGACATTATTTTTAATCCTTTTGTATTTTCATTTCGATAGGTAATTTTTATTTATTCAAATTTTCGCATGGTTTATGTGTCCTCCTGATTAACAAATAAGAACATAGCTCATGGCTATGTTCAAAGTATATCACAGAAAACTTTGCGGTTCATCACTGAGTTTTCCTCACCTTACTTAACTCAAATACAAGAGCATATAGAAAAATATAAACTATTTGTTTATTCAAAACTATTTGTTTATTTAATTTGATATATAACTTAATTCGAAAGTGCCGAATCAAAATATTACGAAAATCAACAAAACTTACCTATCGTAGTAGTAATCCCTGCAAAGAAAAACAGAAACCATTATTGTGTTAGCAGTAAACTGGAAAATATCACAAACAGCGATTTACCGGAAAACCGTCAAAAGCACGACTCAAGTCAAACAAACTCGAAGCATTTTGTATCCGTCAATCAACCCTTTTTCCCGTTCTTTCGCCGAACAGTAGTAAAGTCGAGAACAATGCGCTTCTGTCAGGACGAAGAAAGCCAAAGAGCAGTCAAAGACCAAGCAAAAACAAACATTAAGGCAAAGAGGAAGTTGAGAGATGCTACGGCAGCCATAGCGTGGATGGTGGTTCTCATGGTGGAAAAAAAGACAAACAACAAATACACAAACAAATTGATTTAATCCTAGCGCAAATATTTACTCCGAAGAAAATGATGAGGTGCAAGTGCTGGAGAGCTCGGTTTCAACAGGATGCGGTTGGTCTACTGCCCGAGATCTGGCCAGCCACTGATAGACTGGTCTACCTGTGTTCGCCAACCGCTACCCTTCGACGGTCTTTATCGACAAATAAAGTGGCAAGGCAGAATACCGGGAGCAATGGAGCTGGCAATCGGATTCGATGACCGCACTACAAGTGAGTGGTCGAGGACAGTGTTTATCGAAGGATATTTTATTTACACTATGATTGAGTAATTTTCGGATTGTTCAATTTAATATTAATCTTGAATCCATAATAGCCCGCACGTTTCAATGGTTTTCAGGTAAACGGGGAACGCAAACAATTCGTCGCTGTTGCCGATGTTGAATCAAATAACGATGTGTGCTGACAAATAGGTGACATTCAGGAATGCAGTAATTAGATTGTTGCAATCGGATTTGCTCAAGACCAAGATATTCACTTGAATTATTTTGTGTGTACAATGTTTACGTACAGTAATTGTTTGTCTTTCATCTAATTACTTATGAAATTTTGCAAATCTTACGAAATTTGTGTGGATTGCGATGCAAGTATTTGATGTTTGCTTGGAAAATTACATATCCGTTTAACATGAGAAATGTTTGCCAACTCTCTAGCAGATGCTTAAAATTCGATGAATTGCGACTTCAACTATCATATATTATCGAATACGATATGAATTTCCATTATTTGATGTGAGTAAACAAATTTTTATACTGACCCAAAATGAGTTCAATTGGACAGAGTGTGCTAATTCTGGTTGTTGGTTTTTCCATTCAACAAGCAAATGATTCAGTGTAGGTTTATTTTTTCAACGAACCAAAAGACATATAGGATCGAGGTCAAATGTGAAATTGAAAGCCACGAAAAACTGAGAATTTCCACCACATGATGTCTATGTAAGCAAACTATGATGACCATTAGCTTCTCATTCACATTTAATTAGTAACGTTCTCTTCACGAACCTGAGTGCATGAAAATATATTGCGAGACTATCTCTGCCATATTTGCATGTTGAAATCACAAGTATATATTTCCCACAGGAGACGAGGAGTCGACTAATATTCAACCACTTATGAATGATTTCCAGTTTCAATGACAGCCACAATAAAACGGATACTTCACTCATGCTTTACTCTGGAAACGAGAACGAGTCCTGGGCACAAGTGAAACGGAGCCGTGCCTCGGACGATTTCCGGATGACAACGTCCGAAAGAGAAAACTTACCAGTCATTTCCTGTTTTTGTAACGTTCTGTCGCTTTCGTCCGATTTGATGTGGTTTCGGTTCTGCCACCATGTTAACATCTGAAAGAGAAAAACGAGGAAAAACAAATTAGAAATGTTTGTTGCAAATGGAGCGGCTGGCTTGGTCCAGTCAGTCATACCGCAAAAGTAAAGTGTGAGTGAATATTGGCTTTACGCCCGAGGTTTTCTTTCGACTCCGTAATTTTCGCTTTTGCAATAATTTCTGGGTTTTTTTTCAGAATCAAAATTGAGAATCTTCCGCTTTGATGTTAACTAGAAACGGAAAAGCCGAGAATATGGATGGCATCGCAGATGCAACAGTCTGGTCGGTTGAATGATAAAGGATGCGAAAGTATATGTATGAGGGGCGAATGAACGAGATGGACGAACGATAACGAACAACTTTTCAATTCTTGGCTTGGTTGCATGGCCAAATGATTTCCATACAAACAATGCCTGTCAAGAATATTGAATGGAAGTCTAGTGTTAGCATGAGCAAAGGATGTAGTCCGATGCATAGGGGGATATATCTAGTTGAGAGGTATTGCGACAGATGAATGACAGTTAAGGTTTTACTTATTGTTTGGAGTTTTCAGTGAAGAGTGACGATAAAGTTGGTTGTGAACGAATGATATGCAAAGTATCGATTTTTTGTGCGCTAGATAAACTGAAGCATAATGTTTTACTAATTTCGAAGAATTTTTATTGATAAAATAATATTGTTAGAAAAAGGAGAAAAAATTATAGGAAGAAAAATTATAGAAGCATATGAGATTCGAAAACTCAGCTTGGCTGAATCTTTGCTTCGTGGATCTGCGTTTTGAAACACAGAAAATAAAAAAACTCTGGCGCACCTGAACCACTAGAAATACTAATTTTCGATGAACAATAGAAGAATCGTGCAGATTTTGAATGTATATTCTACCACACCTGCTCCAACCTGTTTCGAGTGCGAAATCACTTGGATCTTAACAATGCATTTAAACTCATTGGGTAGAAAGGATCTCAGGAATACCAATTGCATGAATGTCAAGATTTAAGAAAACCAAACACTGCAAAACTTTGGAAGCAGTATAACTTAACATAAAAAAAAGGAAATGCTTAGTGCTTGCAACACTTTACCAGCACTGCAACTAAAAGTCTCCCACAACTGCGTCACGTCAAGTTTAAATATCTCTATCGATTTCGATTTTATCCGGTGATTTCGTAGAAAGTTACAGGGATAGAAAGATGTTTAGGGTCAAAAAACGAAAGATGTTTTGAACCAAAAATATTTTAAAGCTTAGAAAATTTAAACATTGGTAACTTATTTCCATTGTAAATGTTCACGATATGAATACTTAATAAAAGCATTTATTGATACAAAAATAGCATAAAAGCGAAAAATGTATCACACCTGCCTCACATTGAAATCAACCTACCATACGAATTTCGTTTAATCCGATGACTGCATTTCTGATCATTGTTCCCTTCTTGTCTATAAATCAGCATAGACAACGTATATCGTCTCTAAAGCGAATCAGTGCATACTTTCGAAACCACATTGTCAAAATAAAAAATTTTCAATGTAAATAAAAAAATTTTTTTTCAATTTTAATCACCCCGCAAAAACAATTCCAATTTGATTCGGCTTCGGAGGCTTATTCCGCAAAACGATCGACTTTCCCGTATCAATATTCTCTGCTTTGATAAGCTTAAGAGACGATATACGTTGCCTATGCTGATTTATAGACAAGAAGGGAACAATGATCACAAATCAATAAACTTTATAATATTTGTTGTTTATTGTCACTACAAGATCATCACCGTTTAAAAATTTTATGATAAAATTGCATAGTAAAGATATTGCGAATAAATACAAAGCTTGAGTAGCCTACTAGGTAGAGCACTGGCTTCTTGCGCGTGGAGTCCCTGGTTCGAATCCGGGTTCGGACGAGGGTCCGCGCACCAAGCTTTGAGTTCACCTACCTCTGATTAGGTACCTGATTTAAATCAGGGGTAAAGTCAGTCGTGGAACTAATCACTCTACACTCGTATTCACAATGACTAAAAAAAATTGTAATGAAGCTCTCTACCAGCTTCACCCCCTAGACCCGTACGAGGGTTATCGTGGGATTACTTAACAAAGCTGGCAACCCCATAGTGGTTGTTCAACCATTTTCCTTCTGAATAATAACTATAATAAGTTCCAATTATCATATGAAATTCGTTTTGATTTCATGACTGCACTGGAAGCTATAGGGCAATAAGCTTTATTTTCCTGAGCGAATTTTCAAAACCCAAGACACCAATATTATCATATCTGGCAGCACCAACCGATCTTTTCAACTTAAGTTTCACCAAACACGGATTAGAGTAAGGTTCAGTTATTGTGTTAATTTTATGAAAATCTGGTAGGGCATAAAGCAGTTTTTTTCGTTCAATTTTTTAACATGGCACCACTGACACAGAGTTGCCCGCATTCCCAAATCGCTTCTACCAGACCTGGTCCTACTCAAAGCCAATACATTCTGTGAATTTCATTTGTATCTGATAATTGCGTTTTGAGTTCTCGTGAACAGAAGTTTTTGATGTTTAAAATATAGGTAAATTGAAGGAGGGTTACCGTTCTTGTCCGACGTGAAATTTTAAAAGTTTTGCTATGGTTGTATAAACAAAGCATAATATTTCTATAAGAGCTGGTTTCCACTGTAAAAGACGAACATTTTTCAAGAGAGTTGATGGTTTGAAAGTTTTCACTTTCAATGCCTGCCGTAGCTGCAGGATTGCAAGCTTGTTCATAGAAAAATTCACGAGTCTACAACTTAGTAACATCAATATGTGCTTTATGTTTTATAATGATTTGATATTCTAGTCAAAAGTTATCGCAATTCAAAAAATTTCAAATTTTCCCAATCTTATTTTAGGCGCCTAGCGCACTCGTAGGGTTAAAAATTTCAAAAAAATCATCATATTGACATTCAAAAGACGTTCAAAGCTCATTCCATAAAATTTATTTTTCTGAAAGTTATTTGTTGACAGAAAAATAGATTTATTGAAAACATCAGTAAAATGACCGCCGGCGCCAAAGGGTTAAAGATAATTAGCTTTTTGTGAAACCTGGAACTATTCTGCATATACATCAATGAATTCTGGAAATTTCAGTTCAATCGGATGGCGCGTTCCTGAGAATTTTCACTGAAAAATTTGTTGATGATATATATATATATATATATATATATATATATATATATATATATATATATATATATATATATATATATATATATATATATATATATATATATATATATATATATACAGTAGAACGCCGATTATCCGAACGCCGATTAACCGAATCGCCAATTATCCGAATCGGTCCTAAGCGTGTAAAACCAAGTAATTTTTCTTTTGTTTTGTTGTAACAAGTTGGAACTCGCTGGAGTCCGGCGCCTGCGTGACCTTGCCGCACGGAAACGAGCTCCAACGTCGAGGCAACTTACTCTGATCAAGATGTTCAAGTGACAAGATATCGTAGAACTGTGTTTGTTAAACTTAATAAAGTTTATTCTATGTGTGACAGTTCGCCTTTCTTTATTACCAGTCTATGTCCGATTATCCGAATTTTCGATTATCCGAATCGACCCCGGTCCCAATTAATTCGGATAATCGGCGTTCTACTGTATATATATATATATATATATATATATATATATATATATATATATATATATATGTATATATATATAGAAATAAGAATTTTTGGCCAAAGTGTACCGAAATTACATTCTCTCGAACATTTCGTCGAGAAACTTGGGAAATTACTTCCCGGAACATTTGACTATCACTCGAATCGGTTTTTTAAACCGCTAGACCCTTCTTTTTATCTCAGTATGCCATATAGCTCATCTTTTCTGCTTTGAAAAGATTTGAGGAGTGAAGTTTAAGTACGCTGATACGCATGTGATGTAGATAGGTAGCATTTTCTCTGTTCAGAAATTCATTCACAAATATTCGAACAGTGTACCCATATGTACTCTTGCATCTTGTCCGGTATGATGCATCATATCAGATGCAGCACCAGACTTTTTTTCAAATCCCTCGATACGTAAAACCGATATCATTTCGAGCAGCCTCGAAGTAGGACGAGACCCTCAGAAAACCCCCATAAAACAGGCGAGAGCCAACGAAGAAGCCATTTACACTCTCGTGCTTACCATGATTTGGCATCAGAAAAACAGGCGAAAATAGACGAGGTGACCATTTACACTCTCGGCTCGCCAATATTTACCGAGAGTGTAATTGCGGCACAATTCCGGCTTTACGTTTTTGAGAAAATGAAACGACTTTGTAGTAGTGACACAAGAAAATTTGTTTGTTTCATTATTGATAGTTTGGCCTATAGAGAATGACGAGAAAGTACCTTCGAACTGAATTGGAATTCAGGGCGTTATTGCAGTATGGCTAGGAAGTGAAGATAATTTGGAATTATTCGCTGAAGATATTGATGCAGAAGATTTGTTTGATTGAGAATACACCGCGAGAAGCCGAACAAAACGTAAATATATCGACTGATAGTTCCCTTTGTGGGGGCGCAAAGGAGACCCCACTAGATAGGAAGAACATATTGCGGCAAAAGCAGAATCTAGCAACTAAAGAATCGGATTTGACATTCACACCCACTGATTTACCGCCTGAATGAAGAAATGTTCCAAAAACACTTTAAAACTACGATCGACTGTATAAAATTCGTCCTAGTTGCTGAGTTTTTGTATAAAGTGAAAAGCACCTCCAAATCAAAAAGCTACTTAAAACAGTACCTCTCAAGCAAGTCTCAGAAATGGGGCTTCAAACTTTTTGTATTAGCTGCCATTTGTACATAAATTTGAAATATATACAGGGCAAAAAATGCACAAAGGACCACCATTGACTGTAGAAAATGATATAGCTGCCAAAAAAAGACGGGGCCCAACTTCACATGTTCCTCCAAAAGATATTCGTTTGGACACACTTGGTCATTGGCCGATTACAGAAGAGTTTCACAGATGTAAAATGCCGCATTGTGACAGATTATTCACTATAAAGTGCTCGAAATGCTCCTTATTTTAATGACTAAATAAAAATAAAAGTTTTTTACTAAAATTTCATTACGAATAGTGCATAAGAAAACTTTTTTTTAATGAATATATATTATTTATCACATTCTATGATAATAATAAGTTAAGACTTGATTCTTGAATTAATAAAAGTTCTGTTTTGATCAAAAATACATTAAGTAAGCACGAATGTGGTACTAGCTGGAAATAATAATGATAATAATAATTGTAACAAATAATTTGACAGCCTAACGTTCAAGATTTTCTACTTTTTTTCCTCTTTTCAGAATAAGAAGTTGGACCGTTAAGAGTTATAAATCCTTCACAGTAAGTTTACAGAAAATATATTTAACGACAAACTTATTGTTTTAATCAATTTTATGTTTCCATATATGGTGCTCCGGAGACTCCAACGCTAAAGCAGGCATGGTGGAGAAAAAAATTATACTACGATTCTCATTAAAGCGTGTATCCGCCAGGCGAGAATACATCAAGTGCGGGGGAGTTCCTGAGGAGGATTTGTTGTGGAAGTGTCAACACATCCTTCAGACACTGTCTCAAGGTACCAGTGTGTTGAAAATCATCTCTAAGCACGCTGACACGCTGGATTTGGAGAAAGCTATTGAAATAGCAGACTGTGAATATGGAATATGAGCGGGTGTCAGAGGAACAGACGTCCCAACCTCTGACCTCAGGAAATGGGTGACGGTCATCCCCAACTATGAAAAAGTGAACGTCGAAAAAAAATCAGAAGCCCCGACTGAACCAAAAAAAATTCCAAAAAGGGGGTACTCTAGAACAAACAAAAGGGACATATAAGGGAATGGTAGACGCAGACATCGGGGGAAAAAAGAATACTGTCATTGTTAAACTAGCTCTCAAAAAGCCTTATGTTGACGTCATGTGAGCAATCTGTCAAATTTTCTCTGCGGAATTAGTAAGGCGTATCAGAAAGGCCGCAGTAGAAGCGATCCTTTTGGAAATCGCACGGTGTAATGATTGCGCGAAACGCAAGACTAGATCCAAGCCGTCATGGTAGTCATGGAGATGTGCAGCTAATGACACGACTTTTGAGTCATAATCTAGCTTGTGAGCTTCGACTGCGTCACAAAAAGGGCACATTGCAATCATACGCAGAGCCGCAGTTCTTCTCCCCAAACAGAGAAGAGCAGCGATGAGATAGAAAGAGACACTTATATTCAAAATGCTCAAGTATGGTCAGTCCGGATTTAGATAATTAGGTAGTACGCTGCTACCAGTACCGCGCATATTATGCATCGAAGAAAATGTCATCCAGCACCTAAGGATCAAGAGAATGGTGCCAAAAAAAGCATGAGAGTACTAAAAGTGAACTTGCAGGGTAACACAGTAGCAGGCGCCTTCTTTTCACAAATAGATTGAAGCGTAGATTGTATTGATCAGTAGGTTCTATAGAGGAGGGACTCCTCCAGTTGGTTGTCAGATGCCACGAGGCACGCGGCGATTTGGATCGCAGCCGGGCAGAGGGCCCCCATTAGTGGCTGCGACTATGACAACGATTATGTTTGTGGCCAAATTAATGCGGGAATTTGGAAACAAGCATATCTTACTTGAAGACTGTCCATAATATCGGCAGCCATGTTATTGAAAAGGGGGACTACAATGTAAAAGTAGTTGAAGTAATCAAGCTGTGATATACAATTCCCCTTCCACTAAAAAGTTAGATAGTAAAAAAATAGGGTTTGTAATTTATTTCAGTATGAAGTTAACTATCAAAACTGACAAGTGTGAGGGAGTGGACTTAATAGAAGTTAAAAATGAAGGTAATACTTTGGGACAGTAGTTTCCTAGTTATTGTGTAATGAGGTTCTTCGCATATAACAATAATAAAGCTTAACAAAAACATAACGAATGTCACAATAGAAACTAAAACATGCATGAGAAAAAAGAGTAACATAATAAACAAAAATTACCATTAATAGTTTTAAATTCACCCACGTTAAAAAAGCAGAAACAAATAAAAAAAACATTCAACTACCTCATGTATTCCAAGAATTATTAATTTTTTAAGGGAGGATAGTGTTCTGGAACTGATAGTATCAATATTATGGTTGCATTGTTAGCTGTTAATGAATTAAACAGCATTAAAATAACACCAACGCTTTTAAGGACACGAAATATGTAAATGCAATTTTATAAAGAATATAAAGTTCAAACAAAATTTAAGTTAAACCATCAAAAAGCTCAGGCCTTTGCTTGAATCACAAAAGACTTTTGATGTTCTTATCTAATGGAGCGCTGGCCTTATGCCAGTTACAGGATATAAGACAAAACGAGACGAACAAATACAGCTTTGAGCTTGCGGGTGAACTTTAACACACAGGCAGTATATCAATTCTTCGGACTGGCAACTTAGCGAGCAAAACTGACAACTTTCTTTTAAAAGGGTGAAACGAAAGAGGGAAAGCTTTCATGGAAATTAGTCTGGATCCTTTCAGTTAGAAACCTAAACCTAATTTTATAGCACCAAACTAGTGGTAGCATTGGAACTGCACAAAACCCAAAGAGAGAGTTACAGTCACTTTAACCACGTAGGAATGAATACGTAGCTTAAATTGCAATCCATTAGCCCAACGAAACATTTAAGTTACAAGAAAAGAGCAAAAATGTGGTGAATACGGATATTAATTTACGCTTTACACTATTTTACTATAGAGGTGTGGTGAGACAGATTTGCTTTTCCATGTTGATGCTTTTCGAAACTAAAACAAAGAGCTTCATTTTATTATTAATTTTTGGAGGTTAGCTGCGAATAAGTCATCAACTGACTGGCCTCTAACTGAATATTTTACTCTCTAGACAATGCATCATCAGAGTATGATATGTTTTCCCCTTAGTTTCATTTTTACATCAGAGTATATGTTTTCAAAAGTCTTGTTGAAATTTGAAGTGAATCTAACATGAATTTGAATATCCATCAGCTCAGCAGAAATGATTAAATCTGAACTCTTTTTCTTCGAAAACTTGTTTCATTCATCTTCAAACAAATCATGGGAAAATGAAAATTGAGGCGGTATAAGATAGAAAACATTTGAAAAGCACAAACTTGAAAAACAAAAGAATTTCCCTTTATATAAATAGGCCACATTTGAAAAACATTTCAAATTACCACTTCATCATTAGCCATTTATGACTACGAACAAGACTTCTTCGTCTTTATCTCGCTTAACAATAGAACTCAATTCAAAAGTCTCCCCAAGGCCCTATTCACCAACAAAACTTTATATTTTCAACAACTTTTTTTTTCAAAATACGGTTCGTGTTGCGTTTTGTCACACCTTTCAGTTAATTTGTCAAAAACAGCTTTCGCTTACGTGCCGAACTTTAGCCAACCACATTCTTAGCCCCTCACTCCCCAAGAATTCATTTATCAACAGGACATCCAACATTAATTTTCACTTTTCAAAAACTTTTCTCTGAAAACCAAGCTCAGCCCACAAAATAAAGAAATCCTCGTTGTCTAGGAGTTGTCGAGATGTTCATCAACAAAACATTATCTGGTGAACCGCTAGCATCACACTGCTACCCTGTCGCTTTCATGTAAACGGCAAACAAACAGAGACGGGGATGTCGCTCTTTACAATTTCCTGCTACGCGTAAGCAAGTCACTCGTGTACAACGAAGCATAGTCGGGTGGCCACAATACCTCATTCCGGGACGTGTCTGCGGAGAGCTCATCCAGAAACGGATATAAAGAAGAAGTTAGTTGACTGAACCAAAGAATTTATCCCTTTCAATGAATACCACCGGGACGACTGACGGGACCCGGTGGGATGAGGCATTGATGAAGCTGACGTGTTGGGATACCGAGACAGGCTACGTGCCAACTCCTAACAGTCATTCAACAGTTGGTAAAATCTCTCACGAATATTTTCCGACTGTAAATCACCTTGCCGAGATGGGGCAAAGTGTTGGTAAGTTTTCATTTAATTTCTTTGCTAAGTTTATGATGCGACGAACAGCGTCAGACTGGAGGCCGCCCTGCCACAAGAACTGATTGGGAACAGAATTTGGAAAAGGTAGGCATTTGTTCTGCTTTGAATACGAAATAGGCTACAGGTGGGCATGTTCTAGCAAAAGGTTAAAAGAGGCGAACGGTAGTCGAATGATCGGACATTAAAATTTAATCCCAACATTTGTCAGTTTAATCAGATAAAGCAGAAGACCGTTTAAATTTTGCGACAAGACATTTGATAGATTAGGGTACGAATTAACGCTGTTATCGGCAACGAAAACAATTTAATTCTCTTTCAGGTAAAATTGAAGAGCTTTTGGGCAGATTGTGAGTAAGATTTGGTTTAAAGCTAGTACATTGTAGTGTGGTTCGGAAAATCATATTACCATAAAATATTGCAAGTGTTTAGTCGAACAAATATAATTATAGCATTTAAAGAAATGTATAGCTAAAAGTTTTAATTCTGTTAAATAACATGTTAAAAGCAGCGATTTTGAAATATTGGAGCTTGAGGTATTTATGTTATTATTAATTTCATTTTGCGCAAAAATTTTTAATTTCAAAGACTTGGAGTGGAATTGAAAATTGTTTTGTTCCAATTTTTTTTTTTAATTGATACACATTTAAAAACCGCACGAAAATGTTTGAATAAGGTGAATATGATAAATCATGTACAGATTTTTTTTGAATTGAACTCAAGATGGTTCATAATGTGCGTATAACGGCTTGTGGCTTTGCGTATAACGGCCAATATTTATGTGCAACTTGTTGATAACTAGAAATGTTCATGCGCACTTATGACTAGTCAATACATTTTTCGCCAAGCTGAGCTATAAATGTTTTTTTTTGTAATTTGTAATTGCAAGAGGGGAAAAACTCATTGAAAGTATTCCCTTGCATCGAAAGCTGTATTTGTTGAAATGTTTTCATGTTGAAATTGAATTTTGATTCAAATATTTTTTTTATATAATTTTGAACACAATTCAATATTATTATTATTAAATTCTTTACCTCAATAATAACAAAGATTTAAGAAAGTTAAAAAGACTCAAACCGTAAAAATATAAAAATAGTATCAAAATTGCAGCTGAAACATTCATTTAAATCAGAATCACCAGCACGTTAAGTTTAATAACAAGACAGACACCAGCAATTGTATCTATGGTGTCGAGTTTAATCAGCCACATCAAAGCTTCTTCAACAAATCACCGCCAGACACAATTAACTACCAAACTTGCTCCCAACAAATTTGTAAATGAGCTGAAAAATCAAAAATTCACACCATGAAACTATAAATCGCTGACTTGAATACAAAACTTCCGACTAGCCTCCACTGCCATCATTTATTACTTCATTCGAGTTTGGAGCCAACGATGAATCGAGACAGCACCGACGAAACAGCGCTTTAAGAATTGCATTAAAATAAATTACGAAAATCCACTCACCCAAGACTTGGCTAAGTACAGTTCTTCCGTCTTCTCCGTGGCATGCATTGCGGGCGTCAAAGGGATTCGTGAATTGTATAAAAGCATATCCCTTGTGCATAGAAATTCCTGTAAGTACATGAAATAAAAGAAAACATAGATTACAGGCACACTATCAGTAACATTTCGCTGTGAAATGTAAAATATCAAGGCTGAAGGTAGTCAAGACAAAATAAACTTGAATATTTTAAAGGTATGTATGTACAGGAAGTTGCAGTTAATAACATAATTTTTGTGCTTTTGTGATTATGTATTATTTATTATAAATATTTTGTGATTAGGTATTATAAATATTTTTATGCCGCATTAATTTATATATTATACTAGATATTAAACTAATGAAATGTATTAAAGTAAACCCATATATTTATTATAATGCACTATTAACTGAGAAATTTAAATTTGAACCACGATTTCAAAAGTTTGAAGTTTTTTTTTCAACAAAAATCATGTTTCAATCTTAAATCTTCATTTAATTTTTTACTATGAAACGTGCTGTCTTGTAAACTATTTGAAGACAAAATAACGTTTTCGATATGTTGTAAGTGCAAATGTGCCTTAGAATTTATTTGTTTCGTTCAATTTTGCTAATAGCTGGGGATTTACATTTAATCAAACACCAAATAAAACTAATACATATTTGCGCCCAGTGTGGGCAACAAAGTATTGGATTACTAATTATGCTTAGTTTAAATGTCGAGCAAAAAGGTATTTCTAGAGAAAAAAACATAACAGAAATAAAACAAACTAATAACAAACTGCAGTATAAAGTATACTTTGTTTGTTTTTAAGTAGATTTATGAGCTTAAGCATATATTCTAGCCTGACGTGCGTGATATGAAAGATTTTTGGTCGTGTACTGTGTTCTCCATTTGTTATGTTATAGGCATGATTTTTGTCTATCAATTTTAATATTAATTAGGCATGATTTTTATTTACCAATTTTTTGGCTTTAAAAAAAATTTAAGTCGGTAAAGACTAACAAAAAACACTAAATAGGTAGCAAAAATAAATAGAATGGTCGGAATCCTAAATAAGTTGCTTCTTGAACATAAAGCATCAAGAAGTGTTTTATAAGCCAGTCGATTCAAATTGATCCTTCATTCTAAACATATCGTAAAAAAATGTTCTAAAATATTCGAAAAGTGAATTGAACGTATGAAATGTCGAAAATACATCGTAATATTCTCCATTAAAAAAAGTTGCTTGGCTCATTTGCCATTCACAGTATGAAAGTCACATTTCGTAAGCGCTGTCCTTCAAAAGCAGGTGACACTCGCTAAGCGCTGTCTTTGCTAATTCGCTAATTTATTCCATGAAACTCCATTGTAATTTTAAAAGCAACTCCATTATAATTTTGAAACTCTATGAAACTCCATTATAATTGTATCCCGTTCTTATTATAAAACGTAATGAATCTGAATTCGAGAGCTTCTATATTTTGTTAAAAGTAGGATACTTGGGTGGCAATATATTTTCACCAGCCGATTTTCCCTTAGATGGCTCCTAGATTGGAGAAAGACTTGCCAAATAAATGGCCGACCATTGGAAAGTTACGGACAAGCTGCACGGACTAATGACTCGGTGCCCTTTCAAGGTAATCTTGCACCATCACCATTCTAGCCTGGGAACTTTGTATCTGGTGAGTAGGAGAGGGTATATCATACCGTTTCATTACATTACTCCAAAGCGCATGTTCTTGTATGTATATATGTACATACTTCAAAAAATAATAGCTAGTATTTTTGGAACAGGTATTTGGAACAGGTATATTTCCGTACTCTTACTAGGAATACCTAGTATGTGAAAATACTCGAACGACCCAACTCTATTCGGTACCTTAATTATTCATAATTTACTCACTTCTTGGCCCTGTTAGCCGGATTAATTCTTCCTAATATTCTTCCAACACCATATTACTCTACATACGCACTCATGTACATACATCATACATATGAGGGAAACGTATGAAATGTTCGCGTCGTTTTGAAACAGCAAAAGGAACATCGTGTAAAGCAGGGAGCCCAACAAACTGCAATTTGCATAGTACGTGACCCGAGCCGGCGAGAAAACACAAATGAAATAATATGTTGCACCCACTGATATGTTGTCCATCACTAAAACATATGTATTTACGCTCAACATAAGTCGCGAAATGAACTCAAGATTTTTGTGATAATCAGCCATAATTATAACGAAAAAATCGTTGGTTGACTTAACAACATTAAAAGTACTGTATTCCTCAAATAAAATAATATAAAAAATAAAAAATATTATAAATTAAGTTACTTGAAAATTTTGTGCCGGGTTTAAATTCTTGCCTAATATGAGAGACTGGATTACACGCTCACCCAAACTATGGGTGTACCTTCATTGCGTACCTTAATTTGCAATAATTCAAAAAAATTTCGGTTTTGAAAGTACTCCATTCGTCGAATATTCCTCCGAGAATGTGGATCTAATATTAAAAGTTTCAATTATTTCAAATTCAAATAAAATACAGGGCGTAAACTTGATGCCAAATGAGTTAATTATTTCTTATTATTTGGTGGAGCTTACCGCTTAAAATCAAAAACGATTTTCAAAAGCTAAAATTTAATATAAATAACTTGCATAGTCTGCTTTTACTCAATATCTCCAGTCATCGCAAAAAAAAAACCTACCTGCTAGTCGTCCATATCGCTGAAACATCCGTTCCACGTCCGTTTTCGAGCATTGAAACGTATTCAGATTACCGACAAATATACGCGAATTCACAGCTTGCGGATCCTGTGAATTGGTTAGATTCGATAGCTTTGACATCTTCATCTTGACTGCCGCTAGCGGTGAACGAAAATGAATGTCCTGGTCGTGGCAAGATGATAGCTATGGAGCACTAAGGCTCCCTCTATTCTCCTCGAATTCAACTCTAGTAGGATGAGTGGCAGACTCGACCAGACTTGTCGAAAGCGGCGGTCGGGATGAGAACTGTGATTTTAGCTTGAATGTCCCAATGCAAGCACGTCACGGCTGTAATCTGAAAATGGAAGTCAAGAGAAGAGGAATTATTATTCAATATGAAATAGTGGATTTGTGTTTTAAGTCGGATTATGGGCTACAGGACAATGGCAGGATTTAAGAATTTGTTCTCGATATAAGCGAAATTCCATCGGATTTCCGATGAATTGAAGGCTCAATGATGGAAATAGCAGAGCGCCTGGTAGGATTTTGCATTTTTTTTTTTATTATTTTTTCAAGGGGATATTCGGATTTGATTATTTTTTCGAGAAATGGAAGTTAAATGAATGTTGATTTTTAATTTTCATTCAATATGATATTTGCATACTTAAGTGATACGCATTTTCAAAAACTGCTTCGAGCAACTCATTTTCTTGTTTCCCAAATAAGTAACTCGTGGCATTTACTATTGAAATAAGTTAGTTGCAGAGACATTATCAAGTAATGTTCACATATTGGAATAAGCAGTAGTAAGACACTGCAAATATTTGTCTTGACGGCTTATTAAAACTAATAAGTTCACATTAAAGCTTGACACAATTTATTTTGTTACTTTTACATTATATTAAGTATTTTTACAAGGCTTTGCACAGTTTAACACTCTTGACATCTTAACAATAAGATCGCGGTCGGTTCTCATAAATATTTAAAATGTTACTGTAGGATGAAAGCAGTTTGTTTTTGTTCGATTATATTTCATTTTTTGAGTGGCTGATATCGTTCTATTAGATATTATTTATATCAGTGAGTTTATGTGCAAAAAACCTGTTCAAAAATGAATTTCTGGAAGATTTTAAATGTTAATCATCATCCTGAAAATTTCCAAAATACATGCGAATCGTTTATGTGAACTTCGTTTCTATGATAGATGATTAAAGATGGGACCAGCAGTTTTGAAAATGGTTACTTCAACTCAGAAGATCTAAAACTTTTGGCACTATTTTCAAATATTGCTGATAATATTTTGTGCACCTAAGTGAAATGCAAGGCTAGGATCCCAACTAAAGAGTAACTCGCTGAACGTTGTAAAAAAAATTTAAAAAATTTTAAATGGCGAAATCGGCATTTCATTTAAATTTTTATCAAAAAAAGCTGTAAAATGTCGGAATGAGAATACAAAGCAAAAATTAGAAGTCATCCAAACAGCAAGATTTTTATCATGCGCCGATGAGAAGGCTATAGAAATATTTCAAACAATCTCTTTCAGCGATTATGACCGCCAATAAATCTTAAAAAAAAAATCTAAAGCATTACAGCTATATTTTATGTCTAGAACTAATATTGTATCCGAGCGTTACATATTTTTCTCATAAAGTCATAAAATGTAGAGCCATTTGATCAATTTTTTTCTAATATTGCGAGTCTATGATAAGAAATAGGAACGTTATGAGTATCACAGAGCAGTCGTATTGATTCCAGTTGCTTAAAACTTATGAACTGGAAATAGCAAAAAAAAGTTAAGCTGCGTTACCGATTAAGCCAGTTTACAAATACAGCAAATGCAAAATGAACTAAACTCAACCTCTGCCATCACTGTAATAAGAAAACAATCAGGTGTTTATACCGCGACCAATGCCTTTATTGACCGCCGGAGAAGTATGATGCTTCACCACACTTCCTTCGTTCCGAGTGGTGCACCCGCAACGATCGCTCAACTGTCGACTTCGAGTGTTGCACCCGAGTCTTAGCGTTAACCTTCCTTCGAATGTTACACCCGAAAGATGATGTTGCCGTGAATCAAATAGTGCTAGCGATTCGCCAGACTATTTACGCCTCGAGTCGTACACCCGAAACTACCTTCAGACAATAAACTTCGAGTGATGCACCCGAGTCTAATTACCTGATTCTACTTGGGACTATTATTAATATCAAACACTCCAACAACTACTAAATGCACTTTAATGTCGGTTGATAAAAACAAACACTGATCAAGACCAAGACTAGTTATTTTATTTTCGATTGATTTCTTATATACTAAACATTTTATGACCTAACTGTTATTTATAAATGTAAAAATTGAAATATTAATTTAGGTTCCCGGTCACGCCGTTGTCGTTTCGAGCGCGGTATTAATGAATGCGCGCGAAAAATTTGAAGTTCATTTGAACAATCAAGTATGACAAATTTTTTAAATTCTCTTACAAATGCTTTAGATACTCCTAGCTATTTCTTTAGAACACAATATTAAAAATGAAGAACGCAATATTAAGACTAAACTCAAGATAGGACTGCTTTTTCAACTAGTAGATTCGTTGATAAGTGCAAGAAATACGATTCTGTGGTTTTCTATGTCTGTATCAGGTTTTTCAACAATGTTGTATTTTAATACAAACGCATTTTTCAACTTCTTTTATAATCTGTTAATGTCAAAACGTCAATCATAATTAACGCTTTTATCGTGATGAAGTTACTGAAAGAACAACGTTTGGAAATTGCTAAAAATTGCAGCCAAAACTCTGAATAGGTGATCGCAACTTTAAGAGCGCTAACTCCAATAATCCTCTCTTCAGACACGCTGTGCATGCTATAGATGATAAGTTTGAAACAATTCATTCACTATTGAATGTTTCTGTGTCAGTGAGTTAAAACTGCGGTCGGAGTTTAGATTAAAATGAGCCAAATCACTTGCTACTGCGCCATTCACAAGAATTGGAAATCTGTCAATCTATATTGCGGTGCATTTCGGATACAGATTTTGGCCCGAACTCTTGCAAGATTCAACTAACTTTTGAAATGAGTCCTCTTGATCATTCGAAGTGCCAACACTTCCCCGATTGAGCTCTGCAGAAGTTAGAAGAAAATCCTGAATTACATCGAAACATCGACTTCAGCGATGAAGCTCATTTTTGGCATTAATCCAAAAATGAGCTTCATCGCTGAAGTCGCTTTGACAATAAGCAAAGTTCGCATTATATGGTCCGGACGAATGGCCGCACCGCTCCTGCGATTTAACGCTGTTGGATTGCTTATTACAGAGTTACGTTAAATTGTTGGCTAATGCCGACACGCCAGCACCGTAAGCGGGGCTCAAGAACAATGGATGCCAGCGTTTCAGCCGGTATGTGTATAAATTGGCTCCAAAGAATTCATCGCAGCAAAATGCCAAAGTTTGATAAATTTGATGCATTGGATACACAGTCGAATTAAAATCTCTGCAATTCTTTATCGCAAAAGACCGATGGTTTTTCCCCGAACTGCCTATTTTGTATTCGACCGAACTCACAACTGGATTATCAGATCTAATTTTCACATGATGTATTAGCATAATGTTATAGGCATTCACATGATGTATTAACTTTGAATAGAAAAAATGAACGAATAAACTGGCAGCCTTGTGACAGTGATGTCGTTTTGAAAAAACGTTTAGCCAAGTAAATGATTATAATAAGGTAAAATGATATGCCCTATGACTTTCAATACAATCATCAGAATAATCGAAAAAAAACTCTAGCGAGCCGCTAGAAATACTAATGTTCGAAGAACAGTAGAAGAATCGTGCAGGTTTTGAGTGCATATTCCACCACATGAGCTGCTTATTACGGCCAAATTGTTTCAAACGCCACGTTTTACTTTGGTCTCAAGAATGCATTATAACTCATATGCTGGAAGGTTTCGGATATTACCACTGACATGAATTTCAACGTTTATGAGAGCAAAACACTTGTTAATTATATTCGTCATCAGTTGCTTATTTCACAAAATTTTGAGAGCAGCATCTCATATAACATCAATGAAGAAAATGCTCAGTGCCTGCAGCACTGTAACTGAAGTTGATGTTTGGGGATGCGATCCGAAAAATTTGCAGAACTTTGGGAATGGAAACATCGGTTATTTATTTTCATTGTAAATGTTTCCGGTATGTATACTAACTGTAAGCATTTATTGATACAAAAGTAGCACAAACGACTCGTGCTGGGACCTTTCGCCAGTATCAAAGCCAAGAATATATCACATCTGCTTCACGTTGTTATATTACATTCGAAGTTATAGGAGAATAAAGAAATTTAGGGTTATCTACAGCAAGTTTTTTCAAATAATCGAAAGCTTAATATTTGCTGTTTATTGTCGCTACAATATCATTACCAATTGAAAGTTCTACGATAAAACCGCTTATAAAGATATTGCAAACAAACACAAAACCAACAATAGCTGGCAACCCTATTGTGGCTTTTCAACCAAATTTGGCCTGAAGTATGCTTAAAATAGGTTCCATTAGTTGTATGAAAAACGTATTGATTGCATGACTGCACTGGAAGTTATAGGGCAAAAAGTTTCATTTTCCTGATCGAATTTTCAAAATCAAAGACAGAAAAATTACCATAGCTGGCAGCACCAATCGAATTTTTCAACCAAATTTCTTTCAAACAGAGTCTAAAGTAAGGTTCAGCTACTGTGTCAATTTCATGAAAATCTGGTAACTTATTCATATTTCATAGGGCAAAAAGCAGATTTTTTTCTTTGTAATTTTTCAAGATGGCACCACTGGCACAGAATCGCCCGCATTTCAAAATCACTTCTATCAGATCTGGTCCTATTTAAGACCAATACATTGTGCAAATTTCAATTAATTCTGCTTATTGGATCGTGAGTTTCCGTGAACAGAAGTTTTTGATGCCAAAAATAAAGGTTAATTGGGTAAGGGTTACCAGGCGTGCCCGTTATACCATATCAAATTTTATTTTTTTGTCTATGTAAACAAAGCACAACTTTTACATGTGAGTGGCTTTTTTTTGAAGAAGTGGCAGTTTTTCAAGAGAGACGATGATTTGGAGGTTTTCACATTCAGTGCCTGTCCTAGCTACAGAGTTGCCAGCACGCTTATTTAAAGCTACACAAATCTGCAACTAAGTAATATAAATATATCCTGAAAATTTCGTAATGATTGAATAGCTCTGTCAAAAGTTATCGCAATTTAAAAATTTTCAATTTTTCCCGTTCTCTTTTTAGGCACCCAGCGCACACATGGGGTTAAAAAATTCCAAAACATCGAAATTTATTTCGTCAACTTTATTTTTGCAAAAATTATTTGTGTACGGAATAATAGGTATATTAAAAATATCACTAAAATGGCCGCCGGCACCAAAGGATTAAAGATTATTAACTTTTTGTGAGACTTGGCACTATTCTGCATACGCATCAATGTGTCCTGAAAATTTCAGTTCAATCGGATGGCGCGTTCCTGTGATTTTTTCACTGAAATTTTTTGATGATATATATATAAATATAATATATATAGAGTTATATATATATATATATATATATATATATATATATATATATATATATATATATATATATATATATATATATATATATATAAATATATATATATATATATATATATATAATATAGAAGCATGAATTTTTGGCCAAAGTGATTTTAATACTAATGTTCTTCGAACATTAGTAAAAACAAAATTCAAACAATCGATGGAACTGACTAAGTCAATCATTTTTGCTGAAAAATTAGAAGAAGGCTAGCAGCCATGGTTATTTTTTTTAATAAGAAAAGCTACGATTCAATTTCGAAATGATAATGATCTTATTGTCAAAGTATATATAATAAATTTCAATTCCGAAAATTTTATGAATAAATTTTAAAGGTCGTCACCTTGTGAACCTTGTTGCATCTATAACTTCAAAAATAGCAATAAGGTCGAAACCAAATTCACAGATTTGACCACATTACCATTTGGTAGAAGAAAAGCCTAACAGTTTGTTAAGATTGTGTATCGATCCTAGTTCTCATAACGAAAAAGTTGAGCATTTCTTAACTTACTTTCAATGAGTTCTTTGAGACAATTTTTTCGATGCTTCACTTTAAGCAAGAGTTCTAACAAGTTGAACTATGTTTTCTATCTAAGGAGCTACCTGCTTAAATTTAAACCAATTTTTTCCTTTTGAAGCTATATTTTTTTTTTAATTACTGGATATATATCGATATTTCAAGGGTAGTCTGCCCTCTTCTTCAGTGTCTATCGATCTTATCTTAAAATAACTTAGGTAACTTATTTCAGGTGCTTACTTGCAAAGTATTAACTAATACTAATTACCAGCTAATTATATATTAATTACATACTTAAGTACATTTAACTATCTATATTAATTACATTATTCTCCTCCCTATAAAATATATGTTCAAATTAACCTGAACAACGGTGATATACAATTTCCTTGGTCTGTGTTTAGTCGCCTATCCATCGGGGTTTTCCATATGTTGCTGCTGTTGTTAGTTCACTGTTCGCAATTCATTATTACAATCCCTCCTTTTTTGGCATAGATACCCGCCCAATTTCGAAATTTGAACAAAAATCATTTCGGTGGATTGCCTTTTACTATTAATTATGTTGATGATGTTGCAGTAAAAGGTGAAACAGAAACAGAATGTGATAAAAATCTCAATAAATTTGTTTATAAAGCCCGCGATATCAATGTGAAGTTCATTGGATAATGTCAAATTCATTAGATTCAATACTGCGTACCTGAGGTAAAATATTTAGACCATATTTGCTGGTGTCCCTACCGATCCTGATTAACAGAATAAAATCTATACTTAAACTAAAAAACCAACAGACAGGAAAGAGTTTTAAATATTTATGGGCATGTTGAACTACCTGCGGGCTTTGATAGCCATATTCTTGAGTGTTAGCGGACCATTTCGTGATTTACTTAAAAAATAGTAATGTTTTTCAGAGGATATAGATATATTTGAAGAGTTTAAAATGTATTTTCATGAGTAACAGACCATTGACTTTTATTGAGTTTATTAAAAAAAATATAATCAAACTTTATATATACCCGGTAAATTATTGCATATAAGTAATTTATTGTCAAGAAGTTTTACGAATGGTAATTCATTGGGAATTTAAAAAAAAAAACATTAAAAGCAAGCATAGTATTACTATGAGCGTTCTGAAGCAAACCATTTTGGAAAAAGAAACAAAATAAGATGAAATTTCAGAGCATTGAAAAAAGTTTTAAGTTTTTTGGCATTTTAAAAAGAAGCTACACGCACAAAATAATCTGAATCAATGAAAAATTAATGAATTTCATGTTTTGCATCACAAGGCAATCACAAAAAGAATTAATAGAGCAAAAATTATTTTATGTAGACCACACATGGCAAACGATATAGATACACTGGTATCCGTGATATGCGTGAAAAAATAGGCCCAGGAATAAAAATCACTCTTTAATGGTACATCCACCCCCGACAATTCCATTTCAGAAACTCAAAGTTGATTGTCTTGATTTTGGGGAAAAGTTTAAGATTATCGTTTCTGACTACTATAAATAATGGTTGGAGTTGCATTCAATTAAAAAAACTCTAGCGCACCTGAACCGCTAGAAAAACTAATGTTCGAAGAACAGTAGAAGAGTCGTGCAGGTTTTGAGTGCACATTCCACCACATGTGCTGCTTATTACGGCCAAACTGTTTCAAATGCCACGTTTTAGTTTCGTCTTAAGAATGCATTATAACTCATATGGTGGAAGGTTTCAGATATTACCACTGGCATGAATTTCAACGTTTATGAGAGCAAAACACGGGTTAATTATATTCGTTATCAGTTGCTTATTTCACATAATTTTGAATGCAGCATCTCATATAACATCAGTGAAGAAAATGCTCAGTGCCTGCAGCACTGTAACTGAAGTTGGTGTTTGGGGCTGCGATCCGAAAAATTTGCAGAACTTTGCGAATTGTAACATCGGTTATTTATTTTCATTGTAAATGTTTCCGGTATGTATAATAACTGTAAGCATTTATTGATACAAAAGTAGCACAACCGACTCGTGCTGGCAACCTTTCGCCAGTATCAAAGCCAAGAATATATCAAATCTGCTTCACGTTGTTTAATTACATTCGAAGTTATAGGAGTATAAAGAAATTTAGGGTTACCTGCAGCGAGTTTTTTCAAATGATCGAAAGCTTAATATTTGCTGTGAAAATTCTACGATAAAACCGCTTAATAAAGATATTGCAATTAAACACAAAACCAACAATAGCTGGCAACTCTATCGTGGCTTTTCAACCAAATTTGGCCTGAATAATGTTTATGGCAGGTTTCATAAATTGTATGAAATTCGTATTGATTTCATGACTGCACTGGAAGTTATAGTGCAAAAAGTTTTATTTTCCTGAGCGAATTTTCAAAACCAAAGACACAAAAATTACCATAGCTGGCAGCACCAATCAAATTTTTCAACCAAATTTCACCAAACAGAGATTAGAGTTAGGTTTAGCTACTGTGTCAATTTCATGAAAATCTGGTTACTAATTCACATTTCATAGGGCAAAAAGCAGTTTTTTTTCTTTGTAATTTTTCAAGATGGCACCACTGGCACAGACTTGCCCACAATTCAAAATCGCTTCTATCAAATCTGGTCTTACTTAAGTCCAATGCATTCTGTAAATTTCAGCTGTATCTGATTATTGGTTTGTGAGTTTCCGTGAACAGAAGTGTTTGATGCTAAAAATATAGGTTAACTGGGAGAGGGTTACCGTTCTTGTCCGACATGAAATTTCCAAAGTTTTATTTTGGACGTGTAGATAAAACATAAGATTTATATACAGATTGGTTTTATTGTAAGAAACGGACATTTTTTTGAATATTCGATGGTTTGAATGTTTTCACTTCCAAATTTTTTTTTTTCAAATTTAAGACACCAAAATTATCATAGCTGGCAACTCCAACCGAATTTTTCGACCAAATTTCTATCAAACGTGGTTTAAAGTGAGGTCCAGCAATTGTGTGAGTTTCGTCAAAATCGAATGATTCAATCAGAATTTATAGGGCTAAAAACAGTTATCTTTTTTAGTGGTTTTTCAAGATGGCACCACTGGCACAGAATCGCCCGTATTTCAAAATCACTTCTATCAGACCTGGTCCTATTGAAGACCAATACGCTCTGTAAATTTCAATTAATTCTGCTCATCGGATCGTGAGTTTCCGTGAACAGAAGTTTTTGATGCTAAAAATATAGGTAAATTGGGCAAGGGTTACCAGGCGTGCCCGTTATACCATATCTTTTTTTTTTTTGGTTATGTAAACAAAGCACAAGATTTACATATGAATGGCTTATTTTTGAAGAAACGGCATTTTTTCAAGAGAGACGATGATTTGGAGGTTTTCACTTTCAGTGCCTGCCCCAGCTACAGGGTTGCCAGCACGCTCATTAAAAGCTACGCAAATCTACAACTAAATAATATCAATATGTCCTAAAAATTTCGTAATGATTGAATAGCTCTGTCAAAAGTTATCGAAATTTAAAAATTTTCAAATTTTCCCGTTCTTTCTTTACGCACCCAGCGCACACATAGGGTTAAAAAATTCCAAAGCATTATCCGATTCATATGTAAAACACGTTCGAAATTTATTTCGTTAACTTTATTTTTGCGGAAATCATTTGTGCACGAAATAATAGGTATATTAAAAATATCACTTAAATGGCCGCCGGCGCCAAAAGGTTAACAATAACTGACATTTAAAGAGACGTGGACCTATTCTGCATATACACCAATGTATCCTGAAAGTTTCAGCTCAATCGGATGGCGCGTTCCCGAGATTATCTCACTGAAATTTTTTGATGATATATATATATATATATATATATATATATAGAAATATGAATTTTTGGCCGAATCGATTTTAATACTAATGTTCTTCGAACATTAGTAAAAATAGGCAATCACGATTCAAAACATGGGAATTCGTTCCTACCCCATTATAATGCTCAAAATAATAGTTTTTGTTGTTGTATGTCATTATATGTGAATTTATTTAGAATTTTTGCATTATGTGAGAGGATAAGAGTGAAATAATAAAGTAAATTAAATATTATTTCAGCGATTTTCAGGTTGAAAACCAGTAGCGCCCAACGTGGGCGTAAATGTATAGAAAATAAATTTCTGCGCACCTACCTATGTTGAAATCCTGCCAAATAAAGATGTGCTGCATGATTGAGTCAAATTATTGTACAAAAATGCATAAACGCTTATTCTAATATTGGATGATAAATCTAGCGCATCCGCATTTAATGAAACTGCACGAACGAATTTGCATACAATTAGTTTTTTTTCCCCGAAAATTCAAATTGCCTGCACAACTCATTCATCATCATTCTTACTATGAAAACAAATCTATATATCCAATGAGTTACTTTCGATGTGGCTTTTACTTGTAAAATATTCATTCATTGAATCAGGTTCAATGTTATCCTTTACATTTTCCATGAAATATGCTCAAGTCATTGAGCATCCGGACACCGTAAATGAATCTTCCTAATAAATTAATAGCTTGACCGAACGTCGTTGACAATAAATTGATTGCAATATCAATATCTTCAAATTAAAACCACTGCCGGATCTCATATTTTCATCATGCCAATATGCACAAGTTTACGCAATTTCGGTTAACAAGCGGTAGAAATATTGTTGTGACCACAATAACAGCCATTACAATAATTTACTGTGCTTTAACGAAAAACCGAGTAATTAACGAGGCTATAAAATTAATTTCGTTCTGGTCATATAAAAGTACTACGAGTATGCAGGATGAATTGCAAAACGTTGTCGTGTGGATAGACGAGCTAAACTGACCAACATGGTCGATGGAAACTACTTGACGGCAGGCAAGTAACGGAATGAAAGTTTTTCGTTTATGCGAAATTAAATTGTTTTATGGCCATTAAGTGATTTATTTAACTGAAATGTCAACAAATTGAAGTTTTGAGTGCTGGTTGAGCTAGCGCACTGAGCGTTTTTTGTTTTGGCAATTTACTGGAACTGCATATACATGCCTCATGGTTTCGACTATTTACTTGGTTTTTCTTGAAAGAAAAATTAATTATGTTATTTTTAATGGAAAACCCATAAAGTGATTATATCCATATTTCATGGAGATAAGAATGGGTATTGTGTAATTCCTGTAAATTTGATAAAATAGAATGAAGTTGAATACTAGTTGTTTGATGACTTTCATTCCTAACCGCTAAGTAATGAAAAATAAGTGAATAACATTTTCATAAACATTTTTCATCAGCAATCAGAAGAGTTTACTGAATATTTCTGACGCATGTACAGTACAACGAGCATTTTTTTTTCTAATATTTTTACGATACTCGATTGCTTATGTTGAGAGTTTAATTCACATGGGGATATCAGTGCCTAGTTTCATGTAAGCCGTGAAACTAAAAGTTGGTTTGCCGCTAAAGGGGTTCAACTTATGCAGCTCACCTGTCTTGAATCCAATAGAAATCTATGGGGCATATTATCTCAACGGATTTACGCCAATAACCACAAATTCACCTCAATTGCAGAGCTTGTTCGCGCAATACAAGTGGAATGGTGCAGAATAGAGCCTGGGAGAGAAAATAAAGTATTGTTGAATGGTGGCACTATTACCTGTTGGTTTTATGTAATTTGGCGTTTATTTTTTATGTTTATGTTTAATAAAAATGAATTGAAAGATAAGTTTTTTTGACCTTATAAATGTGAAATAAGAACAAATTTTGTACATTCAGTTAACGAGAATATCGTTAGTGAATAACTGCGTATTTTTACACTTTGCTATTTGCACCATATCATGGAATATTTTAGAGAAACCGTAGTGTGCAAATTCATGTAAGTGTTTCATATTTTTTAAATACTAAGTGACCTTATATAGATGAAGCGGACTAGCCCAGCCTGTGCAATAGCTGAGAGTATCTGGGGTTTAGTTCGTTTAAAATCTACCTTAGACACCAAACACAATTGAACCCGTGCTTAGTAATTATAATTAACTTGGCCGAATTCAACCTAAATCTTAACCTTAATCTTAAAACTAGCCCCTCTTGTTTGTAGGAAGGTCTACAAAATTAAAAAGTGCATCCATGAGCTACAGTTGATACGTTATCTTTGTCGGACGCATATAAAGGACTCATCAGAGGCATCATTAAGCACTAGTGACCGAATCAGTCCGTTCTTATGGCCGTTAGTCCGTCAGTTGAATTGAAAACCCGACCCCTAAGTGGTTCGTCTGAGCCAGGAGAAGGTTCTTCGGCTACTTCTTAGTTATCGGGCTATAGAGCCTGCCAGTGCAGGAGTGGAGGATTCATCTTTCTCTTTCATCTGCAGAAGCGCATGATTCTAATACCAAGAATTAAATTAATACCAAGAATTGAATCTTAAATAGTACTCATCCATATTTCTATACTAAATGAAGAGCTATTCCTACGAATTCATTCAAACCGTATGTTAGCAATCGCAATAATTTATCCACATCTGTTTTGCATTTTTCCCTCATCAAAAAGCAACGATAATCAACTTCTAACTCTGGAATTTAAATCGTCCTAATATTTATTGTTGTACATAGAAATGCAAATCCCGTTCTCATCTAGTCCAGCAGTAGCTCACTCACAAAAATGTTGCAAAAACTTAATACTCATCCAAATTCCATTAGTTTCTCCTCGTACCGCCACACAATGCCCGAATAACATCAAACAACGCGAATGAATAATACAAACGGTTTCGTTAAAGTGTTCATTTAATTCGCACAAAATACGTTTACTTTTATTTCCCAACCGAACATAAATAAAAGCCAGCACAAGCTCGCGTAGCATTGCCACGAGTGAAAATACATACGAGTAATGTGCAATTGATGTCGGCGAAGTGTTTTCGAAAAAGACGCACTCGCATCCCACATTTCGGTACGAACGAGTAAATTTCCAAAATGCGTGAAACATAAAACTGAAAAAGTAGAAATTGTAGACCGCCGGAATATTTTTATGGGATTTCCCAAGTTGGAGTATGTAGAGCCGGTAGACTTTGGAGGCAGAGAAGATCGGGGCGAAAAGGATCAGTAATTCTATGGCAATTTGATATCATACCGAAAGGAAGTGAGAGTCCATGTCGGGTGGCTCCTTAGTTCGACGAATAGAAAATCAACTCCCTCTACCCCATCGGAAGTTTCCGCGAAAACTTGTACATTGCCGTGCTTTCCTCCTACGTACGTACACCAAGCGCTCCGGCACCCACTAACATGCATAAAACATCCCTGGGTCGGATATGCATGCTCCTGTCACCGTCAAAGGGCGACAGTTCGATGGTTTGCTAAGACCTTGATGGCGTAGGTGGAGTGTGAAGACGAAGGATGTAAAGATGTAAAAGAGCCGTAAAAATGCGATCATGTGATAAGAGCAGGTGGTTGCTTGTTTATAGGCGTTGAAAAGCGGAGGGTAGCCGTCTTGTTTTTATGGACAGCGAGTAAATGATTAGATGATTGAAATAAGACTGACGGAAAGGACGCATAAATGATGTCGTTTCGGACAGAGGTAATGGCATGTAATGGGGTGTGGAGGCGCAAGGTCGAAAGTGTTCATGGCTGGGTCGTACCTAGGTTCGATGGTCTTGCGAGTGTTTAATGAGCCTTAATGAAATCTTAATGACCTCGACCAAGAGCACTGAATGTTTCGACACGCCACTTAACGTACAGGACGCTAGTGAAATTAGCATTGCGGTCGACTCGTAATATTTGGCTTGTGGCTTCGTGCTTCCGTTGCAGGCAAGATGCTATTTTCGTTTAAATAGCTGGCAATAAGTCATCTTACGGTGTACTGAGAAATATATTGAGCAATGTTGAAAGCATTTCTACTTCCGCGGAAGATATGTATATATATTTTATGCTGCACTATTAAGTATTTTGGAAGCATCAACAGATTGATTGGTGTGGAGATGTGTTTGCCGTTGAAGCGTTTCTAGGGTTTCTATTGTGTAGATGATGACGCATTAAAGTGGAATGGTATCAGAGGTCAACATATTATTTGCAACTAGGAAAGACGAAACTGTGAAGCGATTTACAAGTATGAGTAAGGCAATGGAACGAAACGAAAGATCAATAGGGTAGTAAATATCAAAAACATTTAATTAATTGATGAAATATGCAGCTATTTTTTGATGTTCTTTGAATTAGTAAGTTTACGATGAGCTTTTGGAAATTGAGCAGCTTCTTACTCGTTCCCTCCAATTAACCTCTTAATGATTCGCTTTCTGCCGGTATCATCTATCATTCTTTCGTTTCTGAAATGATCTTACAGTTTTTGTGGAAGTTTCATTCACACAATGCAGCATTGGTATATTAAACGTCTTTTGTATGGCTCACTAGTATGCTCCAGCAAAGTATCGTTGCTCAACACAGTTTTTTATAGTGTAAATTTTGAAACGTAAGCATCTCCAACCACTCATTGTACCCAGAGTATTTTCAAAGGAAAAAAAACCTAGCGCATTAGAACCGCTAGAAACACTAATGTTCGAAGAACATTGGTGCAGAATTTGAGTGTGTATTCTACTACTAGCTACTCAAGGACACCCTAAGTAATAATAGACCCTAAGCCAAATTATTTTCGATGACTTCATCGAAAGTTACAGCGGTAGAAAGGTGTTTGGGGCTGCCAGCCAATAAATGCCCAGACCTTAGGAAATTTAAACATTGGTAGGGTTTACAGCGGTTGGACCAAATGTGACCTGGACTATAGCACAGACTAAGTGAATTTAGTCCAGAGGTGTTTAAATCGACCTGACCTAAAATTTGTTCAGGTCGAATTCAGTCCTTGTTTGTACATACGTGACAGATGTCATTTAGTTTAATTTTAGTTCATACACTGTAATTATCTTTTCATATGTCTCTCGAACGTGATTATGGAAATGATTTTGAGTCAAATGAGAGGTTTGCGAGCTTAAATTTGACGTACATTTATTATTAATAGTCGCGCAAAAATCAACGCTTAGGTCGGGTGTCTTTACAGCGATATAGTCCATGATCAATTTTAGGTCACGTCGCTTGAAATCGTGTACTGACCTATCGCTTGGGTCGGGTACTGAGTGTTTACACCACAATACGCATAAATAAATAATTAAGGTGAAATTTGGTGTATAGTCCGCCGACTAAACGTGTGCTGTAAACGCTACCATTGTTTAGTTATTTTCATTGCAAATGTTTATGTAAGGATTCATTGGTACGAAAATAACAAAAACGCCTTGCGCTGTCAACCCTTTGCTAGCACCGAAGCCAAAAATATGTCACATTTACCCCATGTTGAAGTTTTCAAATTTTCTAGATCATGATATTTGTTGTTTATTTTCACAACAAGATCACTATGGTTTGACAACTTTATAATAAAATCGCTTACTAAAGATATGCAAAAAAAAAAACAATACAAAAGCAACCATAGCTGACAAACCTATGATTTTTTTTCAACTAGATTTCTGCTGAGTATTGTCCACAAAAAGTTCAATTTGCCATGTGCATTTCGTTATGATTCCATGATTGCACTTGAAGCTGTAGGGCAAATAAATTTATTTTCCTGAGCGAATTTTCAAAATTTAAAACACTAAGATTACCATAACCAAATTTCTACGAAACGTGGTTCGGAGTAGGATTTAGCTACTGTGGGAATTTCGTCATTCAGCTATTGTTGGGATTTCGTCGAATTTCGAACATTAGTAAAAATATACAAAAAGATTTGATTCCTTCTAGGACCGTAACATTTTCACTTCCATGTGTCATAATGACCAAAGTGGATTTTCCATCAGACTAATTGCCCCGATTAGACTTAAAAAACCACATTCTAGTCTGTTTCCAGAATAAGTGCATTCTAAGCGTTGAGCTACATTTTCCTTAGCAATCTAAGGAAATGAATTTACTTGAATGCGGCGTTCATAGCTCTTGTTCATAAAAATTGTGACCAATTTCAGACTTGACACGAATGCGTTTGATTGTTTTTTTTTTTAGATGTACAATATTTCAACTTAAATCTTACGTACGGCTTTTTATTGTACGTAAAGTAATCTAACGGTAACCCTTGTGGGTTATAGAAGCAGTAGCTCGTAGAAAACTTCATTTATAAATTTACGGTCAGTGTAAAGAAGTGTGTGTGTGGAGTGATTAGTTAGTTACACGACTAACTTTACCGCTGGTCAAATCAGGTGAACTCAAAGCTCGGTGCGCGGTTCATTGTTTGAGCCTATATTTGAGCCACAGTCCCCATATACAAGAAGCCAGTGCTTTACCCACTAGACTACTCAAGTTCCCTTATTGTACTAAGATATAGTACAAAATTCAGAGGGCCTTTCGCATAGGCGCGCCGTAGGGGGGGCCAGGGGGGGCCGGGACCCCCCCAGACCCTAGGTTGGCCCCTCCCAGAAAAATAAATATTTCCAACAGCAGACACTTAAGTTTGCACCTCTTAAGTTTTTGTGGTTACAGCAAGAGCTGTGTAGTGCAGCAGTGTAAGCCTATACCAACTAACATTACTTATAACATAAAGACTGTGTTACTTGTGGTATTAATTACGATGTTATGGGACTTATTTCGAGAAATGGACGGCAATATTTAATTTCGACAAGTTAAACGTTAAGAAAAAGACGAAAAACACCTCGCCAATCATCCTTTTTTTATTCAGATTATCTGTTCATTCCTGCTAGGCAATATACAGGTATTTAGGTAAGAACACTTTTATAAACTAGCGTTTTATGCAATTATGTTTTTTCACATAGCATAGTCTAAGTATTAAAATGGCAGGCGATAAGGTAATTAACGTAGAATACAATTTTCGAAGTCATTTGGAGAATAAAAATGGCATCCCTGCCACTTTTATGCTATCTGTGACCTATTTGGTTTACACTCAGGTTAAATGTGTGTTAATTTTATTGTAATTTGATAACTGCATCGGAAGTTAAAAGGCATAGCACTTCAATTTCACCAAACGTTTTTTCATAGTGACACAGCAACCACATGGTTCTTATCATATTCATTAAACTTTTGTCAGACCTGTATCTACGGTCTGACAAACTATATCCTATGAATTTTATCTGGTCGCGAGATACCGTAAACGCAAGTTCCAGGTGCTAAAAATATAAATAATTCGGTGCATTTTTGTGCGATTGGGAGTTTTACAAGTTTAGATTTGACTGTATAAATATAGTATCAAATTCATCAATCATTTGCATTTTATTCTAACAGCCGTATGAAAGATTTGTGTTTACGTACTTATGGTAGCTGCAAGGTTGCCTAAACATTATTTAAAAACGACAGAAACTTATTTTTTATGCCCATTGATGAGTCGTGTCAATTTTGTGATGATCTGATGACTCGGTGTGAGTTTATCACAATGTGAAATTTCCCATAGAGTTTCCATTGTCGCCAAAAATACACCAAAATTTCAGCTCGACCAAACTTCGCGATCCGGATAGTGAAGTTCATGCACATTGAGAAAACTCTAATACTACTTCGAAGACAGTAAATGATATGGTGCTTGAACAGTCTTGGAATATTGTGGAGAAGGTTATCGATCTTACGACGTGTCTCAGTCGCCAAAGACGTGCTTTCAGAGGACATGATGAAAGTGGTGCCAGTGATAACCGTGATTTTTTTTTTGGAATTTTGTGCATTATTAATAAATAATTTTAAAAACAAGATTGCGAACTACTGTAGTGGCAAAATACAACATGAATTGATGAAAATAATTGCTGAAATCGTTCGCGAGGATAATACAGCTAAAATAAAAGATTGCGGATTGATATCGATTATGGCAGTCGCAACAAGGAACCACAGAAGGAACAACTATCCGTAGTTGTCAGATTTGGTAAGGAGCTAGCAGTCGAAGAAAGGTTCTCAAGCTTTGTAGACTGTTCAGGAGCTAGAAATATCTCGTATTTAGCAGATATAATTTTGAACCCTCCCCGAATTGCCTTTTGTTGGACAGTCTTATGATGGTGCTAGTGTCATGTCAGGACAAAAAAGTGGTGTACAAATCAAAAATAAGATGAAACACCCTGCAGCCACATTTGTACACTGTCTAGCTCATAAAATTATCCTGGTTGTGATGGACACATTTTTCACGATCGACACGTACATCCTTTTCAATGCCACCGAATCATTTTACCTACACTTTTCGAAGCCATCACAACACGAATTGTTGAAGCAACTTGAAGAGGCAGTTGGTCTAAACACAAGGCGTGGAATGAGAAGTTTAAGCTCAACTCGTTAGTCAATGAGATTTCGCAATTGCAAATATGTGATCGATAGCTATGGGACTTTGCAAGAGGCTTTAGAAAAAGAAACACAACGACTCAGTTTATTCATTGGGGATCTTTCATTTAATCAGTAATCCTAAATTTGTAGAAAATCTTTTCATCTTTTACTATGTTCTTTTTATAACAAACATGTTAAGCACATATTTCCGAACTAAAAATGCAACTCTTCGGGATAGGATAAATATTGTGAATGGAACACTACTAATTGAGCGAGAAGACTTGTATTTAGTTTGGGGAAAAATAAAATCATTTGCAGAAAAGAACTGTCTGAATCTCACATTTACCAGAGGATCGCGAAAACGGAAAACAGCAAAAAGCACTAGTTTCAAAGGTTGTGCTGTTTCATTTAGCCTCGGACACGCAGTTAGGGCTACAAAGATATTCCTGCAAACCAAATGGCTCAAAAAGAGTAAGTTACAGCACTTTTCATCTTGCCAAATTGTTTTCGGTTTTTCTAGGTAACAAGTGTTTGAAGCAAGAGATCAATTTCTGCCTTCTAAGCTTAATATATTCCAATTTTTTCAAAAATATTTTGAAAATAAGCTATCCTCTTCTTCAAGTATAAGTTGCAATATATTTAGCTTGTAAACGAAAAAATATTCTTAGATTTCTAATTATTTCCATTCTATTCCCGTATAATTCATACAAGCTTTCTTTCTTAGCGGTCATTAATAATTAATGTGTAGTTCATACCTACCATTCACATTATATGGATGTGGTAGTAGCTCATACGTATTCACAGACAAGAAGTTTATTTGATAATACATTTTGCATTAGCAAATAACAAAGAATAAAACAACAAATATATAATGTATTAGTAAATTATATAAGTTGTATGAACAGTACTTGTACAAATAAAAAAAAATCATCGCATGTCTTGAACCTTTCAGTCCCTGGCCCCTGCCAGATTTTAGGCCACGGCCCGCCTATGGCCTTTCGGCAAATAGCATTATCGGATCGAAATAAAATGTTAATGCGAGATTGATGTATATAAAGTGCAGATTTTTTTTAAGTCACAAGAAAACACCTTTAACCCTTTGGAAGCAGCGGACTTGTTAGTGGATTTTTAGATAGCCTTGTATTTCCATCGAAATAAAACTATTAGGAGAAAAGAAACACGCAAAGCTAAAATTGGGAAATTTTTTAAGTTAAACTACGATAACGAGACAATTTGGTAATTTTTAGGAAGCTTCCGAAAGAGTCCTGAGGTCATTGAAAAATATGCAGGTTGCATTGGTACGCATAAGAAATAAGCCTGCGTCATTTTTGGTTAATGTGCAAGAATCCGTGAAGCTACGGCAGGCACGTTTGTCTGAACTTCACCAAACTTCACCAAATTTGCATTTGCAAGAACTCACGATCGCAGCATCAGATCAAAATGCAGTTAATGAATTGGTATTTAATTGGATCAAGAATGATGTTGCTGTGTAGACATCTTGAAACATCCTCAACCAAAAAAAAATCTTCTGCCAGTATAACTTTCACTGTAGTCGCCAAATCGATATTTACATGGTAGCGATAAAGTTTTGATTGCAATGTTACAAAAAATCTCGAGACATTTTGCCTTTTGCCATTTTTTCCCGTTTAGATTTTAAATTTTTAACACTCTACGGTGAAAAATTATCGGCTTAAAATCATGATTAAATTTACTAAATGTTGAAACTTGTTCAGTCAACCACCCTCAAAATCAATCAGTCCCTTTATCCATCATATCAAAATGAAAATGATGCAGCAGATTACTTTCAAAATGAAGCGGGTCCAATAGATTTATCGTTGTGATGACCGGACACTAAGGCGACTTTTGTCCTGAAAGCTATTAGCATTAAATATTTATATTTATTACCATCCCTTCCTGATGATTTGGTCTCGAGTATGAAACAATTATTTCCTAAGCACTTCTATGTACACATGTTTTATAAATATGTACATATGTTTCCACAGCGTTTCTTCGAAAATCAGCTTTTAACTTTTAAACAACTCTGTAGATTTTAATTGTTTTTCTTTTGTTTGAAAGGCATTACAATTACTTTTCAAATAAGACCTCATTTATTTTTATTTGAGAATAATTCTTGTTAGAATTAATTCGAATATTTCAATATTTTTCGTCTAGTATCAAGATTCCTAAAAAAACCAACCCATTTATCTTTGAATTCTATTTTTTGCAGAATGCAAATTAACAATTTGCTTTATGTTCACTTTTGTTCGCAAAAAAAACTTCATCACTTCAGTAATTGTAACATACCTCGAAAACTATTCATTAGATTTGCTTGAAATTTTTAGATAATATTTTCGAAAAGAAAAGGCGGTTTTCAAACAAATTTTTGATTTTAAAAAAATCCTTACTACTCCTAACCCCTAAAAACCTAAAGGGTAGGAGGTCAAGTTGAGGAATAATATCCTTTGATTCACTGATGTTTACGCTGAAATGAAGTTCTCTGCAATTTATGTTTCCGAAATTATTTCTGTTGCAGTTGTGGTTACAATTGCTGATTCTGTTGAAATTTGGTTTACTGCTGACTCTGTTGACAATGAGCCATAACAAACTGGTTTTCGATTTTACTGTGAGCAAGAGAGTGCTTTTGACCATGAAATTCAGGAAGGTCTGGAAACACCAATTCAAGGCAACAAAGATTATGATAATGATACAGAAATTCCCGAACGTCCAGAAGATGCCGATGCCGACTCTATCGCAAAAACGGTTGAGCGCATGAACAAATGCTTCAAATAAAATTTGTCGCAAATTTTATGTTCTACAATTTCGATTAGAGATGTTAACATCATTGGAGCAATAGATATCAAGATAATCGCAAAAAACTGTTTTTTCTCACCTTTGACCTTGAATAACTTTCGACGCAGACACGAGATTTTATGAGACTTTTGAGGCAACTTTGAGAACCACAAAATGAAGGTATATACAAAAATTCAGCTTATTATCTCTCATTCCGAGGTTGATTGCTAAAATGACTGGGCTAAAAGGTATTTTCGTAGCACGAATAATTTCTTAAAACTCGACGATTATTGTCTGTAAAAACAATTTTGACTTTAAAAAACTCATTTAGAATTTACCTGATTGAGTTAAAAAGCAACGTTAACAGCCTACATGAGCAACCATAATCTACCAATAATATTTTTGAGTAGCTTTCGTCACATTCAAAATCAGTTTTTCCAGTTCAGCTTTTTGCTTCTTGAAAATAATTATTTAAAAAAAAACTGGTGAATATTCATTTAAAAAAAAACTGGTGAATACTAGTGCATAGATTAGTCAAGTATTAGCTGTGTTTAATAACTCTGAAAAAGCAACAGAGCATCTCAAGGTAAATTAAAATAGAACTGCTGTCAAAAAAGTCGAGAATCTTATAGTAATTGAGAGGTCACTTATAAAACTGATCGCTTGTTGAATATTCCACTAATAAAAACTCTACTTCAGTCACAATTTTTTTCAGTTGACAAATAGCTGGTCGCTTGCCTGAACTTGCTTTATCAAAATAAGGTAGAGCAGAAATCGTGCTCTAAATTGCTCCAGTTCAACTTAATGCAGGCTCATGAAACAGAAATCAGAGCAACTTTGGGCAAGTTAGAGCACCTGAATTGCTGATGAAACACATTTTGCTGAAATATCTCAGCCTAGCTCAACCAAGAGAAGCTCATTAAAAACAGCTAATTTGGGTTACTAGTGTCACTTTCTGTAGATCTGTTGCTAAAAAAAATCGTTTTTTGAAAAGAGATTCTCATAATCGGATAAAAAAGTTTGAGAGTTTCTAACACCCTTCAAAACAAATTGTGTTTTTACGCAGCTGATGAGTTAATCATCTCGTCATCATCATCGGCACTACAACTGCGGTCTGGTCTTGGCCTCCGTCAGGTGATTTAATATCGATTGTATAAAATCCTGCATAAAATCTCTTGAATTTACTTTGCTTATTGACTATCAACTATTCAGTACGTAAAATTTTGATGTGTTGACACATTAGTTGAACATGTTGGCAGCACTCATTACTGCAAAATATTAAATTCCACCAGCAAAGTAGCACCGATCTCATTTCTTGCAACTATTTTCGAACCAAATTATAAATGAAAGCTAGCTAAACTTATTTCAGTCAAGTGTGAAATTGTATTTATATCTGCATCATATCCAAGGTGTGGAAAGATGAAAACAAATGCATCTTTCATGCAAAATATGAGACCTGTATTTCATCGAATTTATTATGAATAAACCTGGCAACGGTATGAGCAAAGAATAGATTTAATGCTTATTCGCTACTAATTAAGTGTATTTGGCAATTGTTCACGGTAAACGATGTAACTCGTAAATTTCAAATTGCTTGTTTGATCCGAAGGTGTATCTAATTGAGCGTGTTTTTATTGATTTGCGTTGAAAGATCAGTTGTTAATTCAAAAAAGTATTTGTACATTGTCTAGGCGAAACATTTGTAGAAAATAAAAGACCTTAGCATATTTTTGGTTTTTATTCTTTCAAAAAGCCGAGTGTAATATGATTAGAACTGGGTCGTACTAGGATTTTCATATACTAGGTATAGCTAGTACGAGTACAAAAAAATACCTGTTCCAAATACCTGTTCCAAAAATACTAGCAAGTATTTTTTGAAGTATGTAAATACTCGTATATTCATTCAATACATACAATTTGCAGTGATGTAATGAAACGGTATGATATGCCCTTCCCCACCCTTTAGACACAAAGTTCCCAAGCTAGAATGGTGATCTTCAAAAGATACCGAGTCATTAGACCGTGCAGCTGGTCCGTAACATTCAAATAGCCGGCCATTTATTTGGCAAGTATTTCTCGAATCTAGGGGCAATCTAAAGGAAAACAGTCAAATTCAATCAATTTAATTTCATTTTCATTTTATTATATGCACAAATAACCTCCTGTATTCGTTCAAATGACCAAAGTCAAAAAATTTACTAAGATAGGACCAACTAATCCTGTTGCCATCTATATGACTTTTCATCAATCAGTCTCTGATACCAAACTTTTCTTGACTAATCTAAAACAGTTGGTTTTTCACTTCGCCTCCCTGAAGCATGAGGTTTGTCGAAAATTTTTAAGAAATGATAAAAAAAAAATGTTTCGCCTATTAAACATGCATACACTAGGGGGCCAACTGGCAAGCCAAAAAGGATACCAACCTTTCCCTCCTGAGCACTTTTAGTGCTACTCTCAGTTTTTCCGGACGGTTTTTCCCAGACTTGTATGGAAATTTCACCCGAAACAACTCAGAAAGGTCCCCAATTCATTCTTGACCAAAAAAAAATAATTTTGGAAAAAAATAGACGTTTTCGCCCAATTTCCTCTATCAAAAACACCCTTAAAATGTAACTATTGTACTCCCCGACCACTTTCAATCATCGAAAGTGCCGTAAAGGCAGTTTTTGCCAAACTATGGCTAAAAACCCCTTACCCTCCAACAAAACCAATTTTTTTGTTTCGCAGCAATAGGTGTTGGCCTGTTTTGTCCTTAATTATAAATTGACCGATTTTTTCCGATTTGAGCTGCTGCCCTAAAAACTATATAATACTTAATAAAATGCTTGCAAGTACGATAATACTCGCAAATACGAAAATACTCGATACGAAAATACTCGATACGAAAATACTTGCATATACGAAAATACTTGCAAGTACGAAAATACTCGAGACGAAAGTACTTGCAAGTACGAAAATACTCGATACGAAAATACTTGCAAGTACGAAATACTCGTAAGTGTGAAAGTATGAAATACGAGTATGAAATCACTTGCAAGTATGAAATACGAGTACATATTAATATTAGGATACTATTACGTCGCTGTTTGATTGAAATGAATCAAGGAGGAAATTTATTAGGTAAATTCTTGATTCCATGCATAGTTCACAAAAATACTCGTAACTAGTATTTTTGAATTTCGTACTAGGTACTGGCTATTCCAAAATAATACCTGTTCCATATACCTGTTCCAGTATATGCGCTTCATCTCTAAATATGATGCATGTTACCCGGTTAAATTTAGTCTGTCAATTGATGATTACATTTAGACCGTGAATCGAAGCTTTTGATCCATTTTAGGTGGTGAGGTAAGTTCCATTGCAGATGATAAGCCTGTTTTCCCGATTTGAAAACTTTCTAAAATTCGCGTCCAAAACGCTAGCCATATTTTTTTTTGACATGTTAGCTCATTGAAAACTTTCACTAAAATTGGCTGTAGTCTTTCGAGGGAAAAATGTATGTCTCTGGAATTTCTAACATGCAAAGTAGCATTATTTTAAAACTATTAGCATTATTTGAAAAAAATTTTACATAAAAATAGTAGCATTATTTTAAAGCTAGTCAGCTTTTCTTCGCATGAAAGTTTTGATTTTGATTCTGTACTACTACCTTAAATTTATTTGCACACTAGTACTAGAATAGCTACGTAAACAAAATATATTTAAGTAAATGTGCTTGCTCAGTATAAATCAATATTGTATTGATATGCATTCTTTGAGTTTATCATGGCTCCTATTTCCACACTGAAAGAAAAATCTTGGTAAAATCAACAATTTTCCTTAGTTGTTTTTGCGTCAACTACGGGCTATAGTTAAAACAACCATAAAAAAATAGTTGATTACTTTTATGCACCATGACGCGTGGTTGATAAACAACGTCCGTGGTGCAAAAAAAGTAAGCAACCACAAACAATGGTATTCCAACCATATACATAGTACGAAATATAGGCAGGGGAGGCGTGAATGCCGCAGTTGAATTTGGTGTATCACAATGCAGCGACAATGTCGCTGTCAATGCAATCAAGGCACCAACCAAATTCATTTTTTTTTCTTTTGTATTGCTAAATCCTGTTGTACGAGGATTAGGTTGGCCAGACCATTCAACCTAATTCAATCAGATTTACTTCAACCTAGTGGTGATGCCAACCTATGGTAGGTATCACCGCTAGCGGTGCGGCAAAATTAGAAATTTGGCAAATTCTGCCGCTGCCGCAAATTCTGCCGCTGCCGCAAATTCGGCCGCAGCCATTGTGCGCGTTACCATACAAAACAGTGCATTCTAATTTTTTGACTGCGCTTTGCCGCAGCCCACTGTTTTGCCACAGCGGAAAACGCTGTATTCTGAACAAAATAGTGTCATGCAACGTAATATAAAGGCTTCACAGCATAACATGAATATGAATTATATCGAACAGCAAACCGAACACAATTTTGCCATGTATCATATGAAACTTCTATGATAGAATAGGAGTATGAGTATGAGGAGTATGAAAAATCAACAGTTTTCCTTAGTTTTGCCATCAACTAGGGCTATAGTTAAAACAACCATAAGAAAATGGTTGATTACTTTTATGCACCATAACGCGTGGTTGATAAACAATTTCATTCGGAGCATGAAAAACGTCCAAATGTTGAAACTATTCTACTTTGCGTAGAATAATTACAAAGACTTTGCTCACTGAGTTACGTTTGTTGAAATCAACTATTGCAAAGTAGTTTAAGTACCATAAAAACTGTTGATAATTCGAAACGTTGAAGTTTTGAGTGAATTGATGAATATTTTCTATTTATAAACTAATTTTCGTGGTTATGAAACAATTAAAACAGTTGATTTCATGAACGTTGCGATATTTTTTGTATAACCAGAGCCAACTACTTTTATATCGTTAAATTAACTATATTAACATAGTAAAAATAACTATTTTCCTTAGTTCATTTAACGATTTTGAATGAATCGTTGCAATACTATTAAAAATAGTTGAATCAACCAAGAGTTTTTCTTTCAGTGCAAGAAAAGCTCCAGATGTTTTTCGAAGTGAAAAATAGCTTATGTTTATATGAAACATATGAATAAAATTGAAACTTTCAATCTAATCACTATTGGTTTTCAAAAGATTTATAAAGCAGCACTTCAGATGATACTTTCATTGATTTGGAGCTGCTTGTGTACACCAACTCGATATACTTTCCAGACATAAACAAATTTCCAAACATAAACAATTCCGATATTTTGCACTTTACTACAAATTGATTTTAGTGAAAATATAAGCACGCAATATTGCCAGAATTCGAGAGGTGAATGAAAATTAATGTTTAATTAGAGATTGAATCAAAACAAACAGAAAAATTTTCCAGCACAGTATAAATTTTCCTGCAGCAACAGCTAGTCTAAGATGAAATTTAGAGAGAAAAAAAATTGAAACATTTTTTATTATTTGTTTGATAAAATTTACAAAAAGCTATCCACAAAGTTCTAATGAGTGTTCCAGAATCATTCCATCCGAAATCTTTGTCTAACATTTGTAATTCAGCAAAACTGTGCAGCTCACCACCGGCAGACAATAAACTAATTAACTCTCACTGAAACCTCTTCGTTTGCAATTTTCAAACTTCATTGTAATCGTTCAATAACGCAAAGTGCTTTCACTCTATTTGCTCGATTTGAATAGACTTCTCGAACGATTAGCTCGAGAACTGTTCGGATGAAGAGATTTGCAAGTGATAGAAGTTTGCAAAGTCGTACTGTCTTTAGTTTCACAACTCGTCTCGACTGTTGATTAGAATCACAGAGAATTTTAATGTGGTCCAGCTGTTGGTCAACAATAACGACGACGACCAAGGCTAGCTCATCTAAACTCTTTCGACAGGCATTTTCAAGTAGGCTTCTAATTTCTTTATTTCAAAACATAAACCCTCGGGTATAAAAATGATGAAAACGCTATGGCTATGGATTGAATATGGAAAATTGTTTCCGAAGGAAATTCTTTACGACATAATGCTAAGAAAACGATGCTAATGAAGACGATGGCGAACGAGTGTGTTTGATTAGATTGAGATGTTTCGCCGGCGCAAAAGTTGTAAGGGGCAAATAAAGCATGTCAAGATTTCAATCATTTGCATCATAATTGTGTGCTGGATGCTTCAAGATTGAGTGGATAAATTTTCAAATCTACACGTTTTTCGTTTCGTTGAGACTACGATGAGTTTGAATTGAAGTTAATTGAGGAGTTTCGTTGCTTCAGGCAAATATCAGTGATGCCAGAAAGAAACACTTTGTCTACGTCATAATTTGTTTAAAGGTATTTATTTTGTTGAAAATTTGTCTTTTGACTGATAAAATTAACAATTTTGCATATTCTGTGGAAAATTCTTGAAGCACCTAATTATTACTCACGGAGCTCATTTTTTTAACAGTTAAGAAATGCGTTTATTCAATCCCGACGAGGTAATCTACCTATTTTCTACCACAAAACTCTGAAATAACTGGTCCAGACATCATACCTTTCTCAAGACGAATTATGTTCCATTAATAATGAATGCGTGCGTCCGCAGGAGCTCTATTTTTTCCAAAGCAAGCACTCGCTTGCTTCTCTATGCTGCGTTGTTATTTGTTTCAAGCTTCAAATCGATGGGACGTGGCCTCCAATGTGATTCCACAACATCAAAGTCAGAAAGCAGCGAGGTCGGGCTCGTGTTAACGTGGGATGTCTTGAAACTGAGCTTTAAAAAAGATTTTGCATAAAATGTAAACTTTTCGGAATTGCGCTGAATCGTTTGGAATTCAATGTTGCACTTAGTAAAAGTTTCGTGAATGCATGAATGCTCCAAATGCAGGCTTATTCAATCAATTGTATTCTTTACTTTGCTGAAACCTTAAGAACGAAGAAAAAAATAAAGCGTAATGAATGGATGGACTCGATATAGTATGTTAACAAGAGATACATTGACTAGATGAAAACATTCTAATTTGAGTGCAAACATTTGTATTTTTCCTAGGAAATGTCATTTCAATGTTTTTCTACTGGCAGTTTTAGGTATATTGGCTCCAACAGCTGTCTATTGGTCCCGCAGCTGATTATATTTGATATTGTTTGAGTGAAAACTACGAAAGTAAGTTTTGGCTCGAGAGTTTCGAGGATATACCATTAATTTGCATAAGAAAGCAAGGATATATATATAAGTCCTAGTTCAGTCGACTAGTTCTTTAAATGAAACTTATCAACATTTTTCACAAGTGACTACTTACTTATTTTCTCTTTTGCAGTTACTTTAATCTATTTAGAAAGATTTTAAGTAGTTATGGGTTAGTATTCAGGCTACAACTATTTCAGATTAGCATCCATTAGGTATCATATACAAATCAATGACACAAAAGAGTCATCAACCCATTAGGGACCTTAACCAGATCCCCTTGAAGTGAAAAGTGATTTTGCGAAAATCTTTTTATGTTATCTCAAAAAGAAAATAATAAGTTTTAAAAATGTTTGCTCACTATAGTTTTGCAGTAAATAGCTGTTACAAAAACGCAACTTTCGTGCCTTGTGTGACGTCAATATAGAGAAAAAAATCTTTGAGTAAAACACTCGATATATAATTAGTAGAACTTCGTTATCACCGGTGCGATTGGTGATGTTTCCAAAGCAAGGCTATTCGGCAAGCATCAATGACTGAACAATCTCAATTCGGAATTCTAGTTAGCTCAGAGCTTTGCTTTTGCTGTTTTTTAGACAATAATCTTTGTAGTTTTCAAGCGTTGACAATTATATTTAATAACAAGTTTGAACGACCAGGAAATTCGATGTCCCTATACCCAAGCACCAGAAGCAAAAAACTACGTCTTTTGCAAAAGCAAACCCAAAGCAGACACAAAAAACCGATCTGGAGAAAATTGCACACGAAAAAATGTAACTCCTACTATTTTATTCTCCACAAGAACATCAAATAGCTTGCACCGTACATATGTGCATGTGAACAAAGCAGAAAATGCATCAAGGGGAGCGCCTGGTAAGAAGAGGAGTAGAAAAGAATCTACAAATAAATCATGAAAAGAAACAGAAACATAACAGAGACGCTGATAGTTTTGCAGCGTGTTAAGTTCATTCATTCACAAAGATTCCAAAATCCCCAATATCTCTTTCATTTTCAATGCACACTTATAAAAGCTCATTCCAGGGATACGTCCCAACGACACGCGGTGTTCCCAAGTGGTCCCCCATCTAAGTACTAACCGGCCCAACACTGCTTAACTTCGGTGATCGGACGAGAACCGTTTATTCCAGTGTGGTATTGCGTATTATATATATATATATATATACATATATATATATATATATATATATATATATATATATATATATATATATATATATATATATATGTAGGTATATATATATATATATATATATATATATATATATATATATATATATATATATATGTATATATATATATATATATATATATATATATATATATATATATACATTGCTTATATCATATAATTTGTACAAAGTGTTTTTTAAGGTGTTTAAGGTGTTTTAAGGGTTGATTGAAATATGAAAAAGAATAAAAGATGTCTCAAAATTCGTATTAGTAAAACTCTTCAGAAATTCTCAAAGTTGATGTTGCGAAAACGCAAAAGTAATCCTTAATGGATTTATTTATGGCTGGTGACAGTCAGAGTTCCATCGACCATTCACACGTTTCTTTGCTGCCTGCACTTGCTGCTGCCTGCCTGCACCATTCAAGTAAAGCTTAGCTAACAACAGATTTTTGAAAACAGCGGTAATACTATTCTACTCCGCAACAAGTTAAATCCAATTTATTTTTAATATCTAAATAATACATTACTACATAAGTGATTCACTAGTCCGTGTAGGATGTAATTTGATCCTGCAGATATGAAATAGCGTGTTTGCAGTCTTATACCTACATATATGCTATGTCACGCTCACATTTTGGTAACAAATGAAACCCATTTCCAACCAAATTACTTCCTCTAGATTCAAAATTTAAAAAATGCTGAAAAATGACCAAGAAAGAACTGGCGCAGGAATGACGTTTACCCGAAAGTAAAGTTGCAGGCTAAAATGCAATCTGTCATTGTCATATACTATGGCAAGCCCAATCTCATGAATAATTAAAAATATAGCTAAAAATCTTTTTTTGCCCTTTGTGGGCCTAAGTATAATACATTACTAGCGGAACTTACGACTCCAGAATGCGGCGTTTCTGAAGTACGAAAAGGAGTATGAACAATCAATTCGCACGCTGAATAGTCTCTTAGTTTATCAGTGAGTTAAAAAACTGAGCAGCACAAGTTTCTGTTCACGCATGAAGTACTTTTTAAGCATAAAGTACTAAGATATTGGTGCATATGAGTTGCAAGTTTTTTTTAATTCCCAAAACAAAATTTTCCCTTTGGAGAGACCTGATATTTTAGTGAATTTATAGGTATGCTTATATATATTTCAATGCAAACAAAATAATTGGACAAATAATTGCGCCCCATGTGGGCGCCAAATGCCTAAAATTAGGTAACGAAAATGTGTGAAATTTCGAATCGCGATAGCTTCCTCCAGAACTATCAATTTATTACGAAGTTCACAGAACACATTGATAAGCACAAGCAGTATGTTTTAATAATTTTTTATGAGTGTATGGACAGATACGTAAGCAGAAAACCTGAAAACTACCGATCCTCCGGAAGTTTTTATAGCTTTTATAACTTTTAACATAGTTTTAAATGTTTTAAAGGATTGAAGCAAAAGACTGGAGAGAGTTGTATGTTCTAGTTAACCTTGGTTAACGATACTTCAAAAGTTTCTGGCCACCGAGTTTCATGCTTTTGATTACGGAATTTGTTATCTTCACAACTAGGATCATATGAAAATTTACGACAGACATGGAAGAAAAAGTATTAATCGTAATAGATATGACAGGAAGACAATGTATCAAGCTTGAGAAAGAAAAGATTATCATAATAACCTAAACGGAGAATACAGTGCTTGTAAAGTAACGAACGAGTGAATTTTCTTTGGACGGATTCAATGGATTTTTTATCAGATTCATATTGAGAAGACCACACAACAGAGGTATACTCTAGAGTTGACTGGACAAGGAATAAATTTAAAAGTAAGGTTGGTTGGAGATGATCTTAAGATAAAGCTTGTCAGCTTGGAGGCTCGATTGACCAAATCCGAGACATGAACACCATATCTGAGCTTGGTGTCAAACATAGCCCCAAGGTCTTTGACGCAGACAAGAGTTATCGAGCACATGGGCTATCGAGCAAAAAAAACAGTGTTTGGCATTTCTTTGTATTTAGAAGAAGCTTGTTTTCCTTATACCTAATTTCGAGGGTTGTAGGGTTGGATTGAAGAAGGTTACAGTAATCAATGGATCTTATGGTCACAAACGGTCTCGGATCATCGGCAGAAAATAGACATTTACAAGGAAGAAGTGCCGGCAAATCACTCACATAAAACAGGAAGAAAAAGGGATCCAGAATGGAGCCTTCTGGAACACTGGTTCTGGGCTCGAAAGAAATCATATCGAACATAGCAAGATCGATCGCAAAGGTATAATTCTATTGATTTTAAAGAAAAGCCAAGTCTTTGTTGTTTTAAAAGGAATATATTGTGATCAACATGATCAAAAGCTTTAGAGAAGTCCGTATATAAAGCGTGAACTTCAAGCTGAGCCTCCAATGATTTATCAACAAAATTTGTGAAATGTACAAGGTTTATTGATGTTGAGAGACTTGGAAGGTATGAGAATGCTGGCAACCAAGTAAGAGCGGTGACATCTTGAAAAATAGGAAATAGACTAATTGGGCGATAACTGTCGGATAGTTGAGGGCTTTTAAAATCAGTATTAGTATTGGGATTTTCAAGTGATTTGAGAAATAGGTCAGCTAGAGCCATACAATAAAGGTTAAGTTTGGAAAGAAAACAATTTTCGGACTGAAATTTTTCACATAAATATTCTAAAATTTGATCGTAACCTGGATACCTAGTATTTTTGAGCTTAGGAACGGCATTTTCAACTTTTTGTGGCGTGCATAGGATCAATCTTCTTAAGTTTTTTTTAAAGAATCATGAGAATCAAAGATGATCTAACTATCTATAACTTTCCTTAAGTTTTGAAGCTCGTGCAATCAAGTCCAGATCAAATCTAGGTTTGGACGAGAGACCACGCACCGAGTTTCGAGTTCACTTAACTTTGCACAGGTACCTAAGTTTAAATCAGAAGTAAATTGAGTCACGGAACTAAGACGGGTTGTTGTGGAATCACTTTGCTTTACATAGTTAATTTTACCCAGTTAATTTTCATATATGTCTGAGTTTATATGAGTTATCTATCAGCGTGACCAAAATTAAAAACTACTGTAAGATGTGTAGACAGAAGTTTATTAAGACTGTTCGGCTAGATGATACTTTAGCTATTAATATTAATTTTAATGCCTTTTTTACTACATTTCGGCACAAAAACACTGTTTCAACGTTAACTATAAAAGAAAAACACTATACTGTCCTACTAAGCATAAACGTTCTATCTGCATTTTTCTCATTTTTAAGTTAACACCGGATTCGAAAACTACATACTCTATTATATCATTCTCCAAAATTTGAAAAACCTATCTTTTGTGGAAGTATGTTAAAATCAATATTGACAAATGCGCTTTCCATACATCTCCTGTACGAATCAAAACACAAACCATTGAATATCTCGAAAGGACTAAAATGTAGATAGTACGGCAGTATAGCTCTACTAGAACTTTGGAAAATCGTAGAGATTTCTCGCCATTAATTTGTGATTAAATTATCTGTATTAATCTGATAACCATTTATATTTTAGCAGTTTTCAATATTTATTTCCAGATCTATTTTACAAATGTCACCAGAAAGAAACTACAGGAAGCGAACAACCTGTCCTTATACAAATGATACCCCTTCACAATCGACTCTGCGATGAGTAAAAGAAAGACAATTAATTCCGGAATTCCCCATTTTATTAAATAAACCCCAATAAACAGTAAACAAGAAAATATAATGGCGATTTCATCGTTCAAAAAAACATAGTTGTCACGGCCCACTCAAGTCGTTTTATATCAAACCCATCCGAAAATACAGAGTACAATAAAAACTAAATCTATTTGTTTAACGATCCCCTTATAATAATCTCTTCGGATTGCTATGAATATGGAAAACTCATTGCATTATCCTGAAACAATCAACTTAAAAGTCATTGTCTGGTGAATTGCACGGGAAAACAGTCGAAAAATAAGCGGAAAATAATAAAAACCAGAATATCATTCGCACTCTGTGAACCTCACCGACACAACAACTTCTGCCTGGCTACCTTCACCTCCGTCCGTCCGCTCCAGTCATTGTTGAGATGCACTCGGTGAGTTTGACTAAAGCATTTCAATCACGCTAAAATGGGGTACATAGTATTGTCAGTGAGATCCTTTGCATGCAACGGCCCGTCGCGGCCGTCCTGACTGACAAGCATGGGCACGTGTCATTGTTTGTGTACTTGGAAAAAGTACACTCATTTGCATTGGGGGCGTTCAAGCGTTTCGCCCATTTTCCACCGTTTACTTCACAACCATCCCCAACGGCCACAATATCAGCGTTGAAGTGAAAATTGCGATATCCGGATGAAGTATTGCAACGTCAGAGATAAGCAAACACAATGAATACGTCCGGAGGCTAGTCGTAATGCATTCATTGTTTGGTGGGCGAATTGTAGAAATGCGATTTTAAGGATCCTTGTGTGAATGAAGGAGGAAAGAAAACATCTTGGTGGCATATGCTGGATTATAATTGATAAGAACCTTTATGAATGTTGAACGGAGATGAGGTTTTAAATATTCATGCGTGGCTTTGGATTTGTTTTTAGCATAATTATTGTTGAATGCAAATCTCAATTGCAATGATAAGATTTGACGCAGCTTGTTCATATAACCCTATAAATATTTGGTGTAAATACATATTTTCCATTGGATTTATGAACGTGGTAGGTATTTGATGTTGTTTTAGATGTGTTTTGATGGATTATTATTGACAAGAGTTTGAGAAAATATTTTTTACCTCTAGATACAGAAAACAATTCAGATAATAATAATAGATCGGCAAAATATCTTTTAAACTTATTTTAGTAGCCCGCATTTAATTTTTAAAACATATTACAATTACATATTATAAAAAGTGACTGTTTTATTTTTCTAAAAATTAACCCTAACTTATAGTAAAAGCATCGTCAAAAATTGCTTTTGCTAGTGCTAATTAGAGAGAGATACTACACCAAGTTCACTGGGAACTAAAGACAGCCAAATTTTTTTGAAATCGGTTTAATTTGATCCATTTTGTCAACTATAGATAAAGTTTAAATTGCAATAAAGTTCTTTCAGTACCTACTCGAATTATTATATCAATGAAAAATATATATTGCATTCAAGTGTTCTTCGATGCCAATCTCTACTATCCAAATAAAACGCTGTCCTACTTTTCTATGCTCATAAGTTTGCTTCACTCAATTTATCCTTCTCCAAAATCAATACTGTCATTTCTTGGTCAAAGCTCGTACATTATTTTGTAGCAAACATTTGTTTTTGTTTTGCTTTCGCTAACCGGGTCGCATCATATCATTCTGACGGCATGCGACAGATATCATCTTCTCGTTTAATGGTTGCGGAATAATTAATTCTTAATTTCAAACAGACTTTATGTAGAAGATAATGTTGTTTCCTGGGCAACGGTAGGTCAAGGTCAGATAAATTGAAATGTAGGTACAGCTCCTTAGGAACTGAACTTTCGAGCATCATCAAAATGTTATAGTTTTTGAAATGCTAGAGAAGTTACTTGTAGAAGAAAGTCGGGAGAGACCGACACAAATAGGGGTTTCAAACACGAACATTTATTAGCTTAAAAAGTAGAATATGTGCATTTAATCGATTTGTTTGTCATTATAAACGTAATCTAAACGTTTAGCGTCATCGAAATAAGTCTGATCTTTGACCACAAAAAGAGTCATTACACTGCAGGCGGTCAAATGCGAAGCCACAAAAAAACCTTGTAATCTCTGTCTGCTGATTCGATTCGATAATAAGCGACCGATAAACGACTTCATGTAATAGAATCAGTTAATTACACTCAACGCTATGCAAAGTATCAAATTTCCACATGCACAATACACTCTCGTTTAATAGTTTCATAAATCATCCCAGGCCGGCAGTAAATCGGCATTTTTCCGAGCATAAAAGCTGTTGAGTAAATTAATCAACTTCCGCGCCAAGTGTTCCTGCCGTGCAATAGTCGTAAGTGCGTTTTTTCATACGCGGACTTCACTTTTAAGACATCTTGACTACAAAGTAATTTGAGTACATTACGACTATGACGTGGTGCCGTCGATTAAATATGCAACAAGGTAAATTGCATTGCACGGCGAGAGTGGATAACTTGGCTTACCTCCACACTAGCACAAGAAGCGTTACAAGCTCATATGTGCACTTGCATGGTTTCAGGCTGACGTGAAATAAGATACAAAGGCGAATCCAACGTGGAACTGAGTTGGAACTGATGCTTGGCAGCTACTTTCGCTCCGCGCTCCGTTTTTAATTGTCCTCATGTCGACGACATCCATTGTTTCTATACAATGTGCCTACCGACATATGTATGTATGAAGGTACTGAATGTACTAGCTTAATTACGACATTCTACGGCTTTTCCTCTTAACACATATGTATGTATGTTTTTTCGCGTTTTTCCCTCAATTAACGCGTTCGTATGTGTTCGCATTTACGAGGGGGTGTGTGTTTTAATTTCGTTTTTCTTCGCAAGTTGGGTCCACTTAGGATTGGTTTGTTGAATCCAATTAAGTAGTTTCAACGCAAGATACGAAAAGGGGACACACCGTTCCAATTAAAGTCACTTTGCATCACACTTTTGTAGCTTCGCTAATTTGAATTTTGTACGTCAATTAGGCAATGAAAATTGTCACACTATTTGAGGACATTTACATTTGCACACTCCGAACAACCTATAATCTTCATTTTTTAATGGACGGTAGAACGATGAATGTGAACCAATTCTTGAAATGAGTCATTTATTAAACCCTTGCTCATTCAAAAAAGTATAATCATGAATCATTAATAACTGCTTCCTATTTTAAATGACTCTATAAACTCTGTAAACGCATTGTGTCGAATAGATTAAATACAGATAAATAACCAACGTATAGCAAGTTGCTATGGGAATCAAATAAACAATTTAAATAATTTCCGCAAAGTTCCCTTTAAATTCTCCCTTATCGAAATCATTTTACTGCATAACTCAACACTTTTGTATACATATTTATTGCGAAAATCGAGCTAATAATCTGAGAAATTTTTATTGAACTTTGCAAGATAAAACACTATAGCCTAAAAATAAAACACTATTGTCTACTTTGTGATATCTACTAATAATTTATTAAGTTGAATTTTAAAATCGGATCGCACTTACATTGCCATTTCGGAGTCCGGTAGCTCTGCTCGCTAAGGCGTCAGGCCAAAAAGCGGCGTGCTACGGGGCCTGCGAGTTCGAATCCCGCAGCCAGTGCCAATGCTGTAAGTGTGAATGCATGTGATTGTCCATGAGGGTGGCAAATGGGCCCAAACTGGTGGCCTAATGCTGGCCGCGTTAGCGACAGCCCTCTCCACTAACCTTACCTAACCTACATTGCCATTTTGTAGGAGTTGTGTTAGGGTATTTAGAATCTGATTGCCTCTTCTAACGTCAAGTTAGATTAAATTAGCTGAATGAGTTTGCTTAAGCAAGAAATCATGAAATTTCAGATGAGCAATAGACTTCCTTTGCGAGCACCAGTAAACCCTTAATTGTCTAGTCTGCCACATAACGTAGTTTTATCAAGTAAGGGTTGACAGATACGTGATGTCTCTTTCCGCAAACAATGGATGGGGGAGAAGTAATCAATACTGAAAGCCAGTGTTCTATACGTAATTTTGTGAGAATCCATACGAAACTTTGTGGCAACCGATCCAATAATTTTGCGAGTTCTCGGCTAATTCCTATATATTTAAAGTAGTTTGACAATTTAAAAGATTTTTTTTTTGCTTTGATATATAAGCTTGACTGAAAAATTTCCCTTTTTTATTATTTTGGAGTTACTGGTATTAATGCTAAGAGCTCATACGCTGTTCGTTTTATTCCACTCCCATTCTTCCATTGATCGAACGAACTGCAGCAAATGCTTCTTTGGCACTTTAGTATAAGGAACGTAACTTGAAAGCAGCCTCAACCGCCTAATTTTTTTTTACAAGTAGATCTACAAATCAACTTACAAGATATGGCGAAGCATCAAAAGAGAGAAAGAGAGATACATTTAAAAATGCGTACCTGTGATACTTTTATTTTTACCAGGAAGAAAAGAATTACCTATGGCTGGCCATTAAGCCTAACAGTTAAAATTAAAATTGGCCTTACAATCAACATAAGGATCAAATGTACAAGAACATGAATGACGCCAGAGGTTTAAGCCAACAAACCTTTACTCACATAAAATCCCAGCAGTACCTTTTTTGATTTTTTTTTAAAGTGTTTATTAGACTATCATAAATTGGTATGAATTTGTGAGTTTGGCTTGCATCGTGTAATGAAAAAGCGAAAGCTTTCTTGTAAATTTTGTTTTGGTAACGATTTCTCCCAGAGCAGTCAGAGTAACATCCGCGTTGATTTCAACTTCACTTTAGCTATCCATAACAGCTTCAGGAAACAATATCCTTCTTGAGGATGGTGTGACTTCCAGCGTTAAACGATTCATATGATAGAATCATTTACTGCTTGGCATTATGTTTTAAGTACTATTTATGATAAATTTAATGACCTCATTGGTGTGGTGCTATCTTTTTCAAGTTTTTTTTTTTCTTGCTGAAGCTTTTGACTGCAATTATAATGTTCTGGTTTTCTCATAAAACACTTTGAATCCAAATAAAAAAATCCAATTTTTGGAATGTTACATAATATCTACCCAAAAGTTTCACCAAACTTTTGCATAAAAGGCTTTTCTCTTTAATTGCTTCCGACGTTTTCGTTTTGTTTACAGACACCTGGCTTTTTTATGATTTATAACGATGAGCTAGTTCTACTTCACTTTGTTTTCAGATTTGATCGTAACAGAAATTAAATTTAGCAACGGCAATGCAGAGAATTCAGGCGCAAACAATTTTGCCGAGTGTGGGATAATCACAAAAATGATCATCAAGAAAAAAAATCATCAAGATCTCTCAGTTCGGAAGCAGGAAACTAGTCCTAGAGTTTCAACATGGAGTTAATCTTCACAAATGGGCTAAGCAGACAGTACTGCATAAAGATTTACAGTTATTTGCTTATAAAATTCAATCGACAAGCAAAGTGAAGGCAACCGACTTGACGATTCACAGTAAATTGTACACATATTACTTAACTTTAGGGGTATTTAACATAAAGCATCTTATATTTAGTGGCTATTTTATTTTGGCCTGCTGACTCTTTTCGGATTTTGATTATATTTTTTATCATTCATTTATTTTTCGGTTTACACTTATAAAATATTACCCAGGTAGTACAACACCTGCAGTTGGCTTAGCTTTATAATACTTAAATACTAACTTAATTTACTTAACTAAATCTAGCGTAAAACCTTGTTGTCAGTTCTACAATCCGGTCCATAAGTGGCACAAGTTCTGTCTCCTGGTATAGGACAGAGTTTCTCGACCACTTTTTAGTTACCGGGTTGGAAAACCTGCCAGTAGAGAAACGCAGAAATCTCCGTTCGAACATCTCCACTTCTGCCATGGCAGATTTGGAATAGGTAATCCAGAAAGGGGATGCGTATGTCAGGATTGGCTATATGAGTGTTTTATAGCATATGGATTTAGCCTTTGTCGTCATGCCCATATTTTTGGTGAAAAGATGTCTGATGCGCTGAAAACCATACCTGGCTACTTTAATTCTATGTCGAAAATAAGGGTTTAATTTCAAGAATTCATGCATGTCTACTCCAACGTAGCGCAATGTAAAACTATCAGTAATTCTAGAAGTTCCGAACACAACAGCGACTAATTTGGCCTTTTTGCGGATGGTTTGAGATCCCCGATACTTGGAAGGGTTCCTGAATACAGTCAGCTGTGTTTTGCATCCATTTAGCTTGATGCCCCGTTCATCAAAATATAATTTAAGGTTGACCAAGTAATCTTCAAGGCTAATCGCAATTTTGAGCGGGTCTTGGCTCGGCGCGAATAAGAGCGTGTCATCTGCATATTGTAGGACTTTAACTTGAGGATAGCCGGCTGGAAAAGGAAGGTCGGCAGTCAAAATGGTGTATAAAACAGGTCCCGTGACAGAACCTTGTGGCACTCCTGATGTTACAGGCCCCCAGAGAGAATTTGTTGAATTTGAAAAAAATTGTCTGTTGCTAAAGAAGCTTGCGGCGAGTCGTATTAATAATTCTGATCTCAAAGCGTTCCATCCAGCTCTTGATCGCCCAACATTTTTCCAAAAAGTAATAATCCTTTGGTATATTTATACATTCTAAGCAGTTTCATTACTTTTCGCTTTTATTTTTGGAAATCAACGAAGTTTCCGCAAACTATTTGTGCTGAATCCATTACGGAAGGAACAGAACTTTTACGATTATTCAATATTTCTCAGTACGTGATCGACTTTCTTTTTCAATTCGGCTACAATCGTGTTTGTTATAAAATCCACCAAACCACTAACAGAAAACAACAAATGAAATTCTACAGCAAATCACTATAACGTCTTGAATTTTTACGTAAAAGTTAACGAAATCAGAATTCTAATGAGTATTGAATCCTAAAGACAGTAGTGCATGATACAAAGACTGAGTCTCATAAATAAACATTTCCGTGTCATCGGTTCCGTCTCCAATTAAAACTTCGTTCAACGTAGTTTCTGATCGAGTATCGATTTAATTCGAACCGGGAAAATGCATAAAACAATTTAAGACGTAAATGTCTTCGTTTCGGGTATGAAATTTTCGTGGGTAGTATTGCAGGAATTGGTTTGGCTTGGATTTTCTTTCGTGGTCTGATTGTTTTTTTATTGATTTTTTTCTTGTTGTTTTTATGTTGCTCTCATCATTTTTTAAAATAAATTATACTTATTGGTTTATTGCCTCGTTTTATGAAATCGATTTTTAGTAGGCATAAAAACAAAAATCAATGCATAGGTTCTTGTTTCGACTTAACTGTGGTCATATTTTTGATGAAGTTTTTTTTCGTATCAAACGTTTTTAGCATATCATTTTATAAAAACTTTACTTCGTCAGAAAATAACTAACCAACTTGAAATAATCTCTTTTAGACTTGCTAATTACTTAATCGTTTAACTTAGTGTCATACAAACATGCTCGTTTCCTTATCGTCATTTTATTTATTGGTAATAAACTATGATTGATAATACTACAGGCCCCTTGAAAATTTCACCACATCACTTCGTACCGCAACGACCAGAGCGAATGATATTCATTCATGAATAAATTGTTGCATAGCGTCGGAATACTTAATTCAATAAGAGCGAAACGAGCTCGGTTGGCAGTAGCAGCGGCCAAGGATTCAAGGACGAAGACAGCGTCGGCAAAGACGGTGGGCGGTACTGAAGTGTGTTGGAATTTCGATTCTGGAATGTAAAATCATGACGCTCGGTGTAATTAAATCCATTGTGATAGCTGAGTACTGGGGAGGTTCCATGCTCGAAACCGAAAGATGATTCTTCTTGGAACTCATTTGATTTGTCTGGCCTCTCTTCGATGCGGTTGCGGTTGATATAAATTCAAAGCATTTCATGCTACCACACCAGACTTTTTTTCCGTGTATGCCTGGAGGCGAAATTAGTTTACGGTGGCAGGAGATGAGATGAAAGTAATCTTGGTTTTTATTAATGGGTGGTTAAGCGGTGGAAAGTAATTTGTTTTTGTGGTTAGTCACGTGTTTTACGTGCATGATGTGCTCGTTAAAGTTCATGCTTTTCTGTAGGCCAGATACTCATCTGTTATCAAAGTTTATTTCCATAGCATTTATTCGTGGTAAAGTTTAAAAATAAGACAAGTTTTTATGTTTTTGTTCATTTGCCGTGCAAACTCATACAGTTAGTTTTCAAGAGATAAAACACTGTTTTGAATTATCTGGTCTTGAGTTCTCGTTTAGATAAATTTCGAGTGCTCGAAAAATACATAGCTTGGTGAAGGGTTGGCTTTCGTGTGGGACCCGGAATTTTGAAAATGTCAGACTGACAGAGTTGACAAAGCAACTAATTTATAAATCGTCACAAACACTAACCTCAGATTACCACCAGAATAATCCGGAAATCCTGCCATGACAACTGCCTTGAAAAGTTCAGTGATGAGCCCCTTGAACATAGTTCAACTGCGCCGAAAATATATTGAACCATAAAAAGAAACTCTAAGAATACAATAGAGAGCTCAGGTTAGGAGTGCCTTCAGTGAGAGGCTCAGCCGTATTCCAGAGACTGCAATTGTATAACAAGTTCTGATCAAAGGCAATTTAGGGCATATTTTAGGAGTGATTACATCTTTTTATCTATAAGGTTTTAATGTTGCCAACTTTCCCTTCTTTCATACAATTCATATTATTGCAGCATCTTATTGATTTCTCTCTTGTATTGCAGACAGCTATACAACAATTGATGCAAAAATTGAGCTTGATTCGGTTTTATCAATTTCAATCAATGTAGAATAGTCGTTGAAATTTTTCAAGCCGATATATCATAGTGAAGTACCAACATTTCAGTGACAAGTAAAAAATCTGAGCTCTGATATATGTGGTGTATAAATAATAATAGGTGACACGAGTCAAAAAGCATGCATTATAAAATATGCGCGGAGTAATATCATTCATGTAAAAATTAAGTAAACCGTGAACAATTTTAATAAAGATAAATATCTAAAGTCAATCATTTTTAAGTGTCTGTAATTATTTTTAGTAATTCAATTAAAGCTCAAGAGAGTTTGAAGCACTTTTTGTTATGGACTTTTTATATCACAAAGAGTGCATAGTTTGTAATCATAATGAGGCCAATGAAAAAAAAACCAACACCACGAACGCATAAATCATTCACAACAGAATAAACAAATTATCTCGTATGGAAAAATTGAGGCTATCAATTCCGTTAAATCAACAGGACCAGATGGGATCATCCTCAAGTTGCCTACTAAACGGTCAAATCAACTTTATCAACCACACTTAAGTTGGTATAAATAATAGAGAAGGAATTCGATAGTAAAGAAATCGCAGTATGGGCCTTCTTTGACTTACAAAGAGCATTTCACAACGCAAGACACGACTCTTTACACTCGCTAAAAAAGTTTCTCAAAAGGTAGTGAAGTATAAGAGAAAATTACTATGATACCGAGGAAAGCTAAGGGTAGACACTAGTAATGAATGCATGCAGGGAAGGGTATTATCCATCGGTTATGGTCTTTACTGGTTGATTACCTTTTCAACAGTCAGAGCTTAAACCGTTTTTGTACACTAACATGCTATCACGTTCATACCAAAAGGCTCACACTCAGATACTTTGAGATCCAGAATACGGAGGTCCTGAAATGAAAAAACACGACGATGCGAGATCTACCCACAACCCCTCAAAAACTAACATCAAGGAAAATCAAGAAAAATCGAGATAAGAAACCTGAAAATTAACGGAATATAGGAGTGTATACAAGAGGATGTAAAATATTTAAGAATACATCTGGATAGAAAACTCACTTAGGACATTCATCTTAACAAAACAAAACAATGAATTCCAGGTATGGTGGAGCTTCTAGTCATTGAACCGCTACACTTAAAAATTCAAGAAGCTGAAGCAAAACAAGCTTCAATCTTACAAAAGGCCTGCAGGTTTACACTAGGCGAGCTAAAGGGTCAACTTAGTATCCTGGAAGACATCATTCCCATCATGAAAATGCTGTACTTCAGAGATCTAATAAAGACTAAAGCCACCTTTGAGAAAAAGTTAAGAAAAGGTTCAAGGAACCATCAAGGAACAAATGGGAGAATGGTTCGCCCACGTGGGGCGCACATGTGATATACAGATAGCTCAAAGGTGGGTCATCGAGTGGCTGCATGGATCATGAAAAATGCACTCCCCAAAGGAGTCACTATCTATCAAGCAGATTTATCCGCTATACCTATGACTATGGTGTCATTCCAAAGAAAATCGACCAATTTTCAGATAATTTATAACTCACCTCCTTGAAATTTAATATTTGTGGAAAATATGGTATATTTGCGGAAATATGGCCTCTTGAAGTTTTTGAGAAACGTCGGATCGTGTTGCATTCAAAAAAATTTATAAAATCTTCCACTTTACGTAGAGCCTAGAAAAGGTATCCTAGAAAAATTAGTGCGGGAAACATTCAGGCCAAAAAGGATCATTACAGTGTCTCTTATCCTTGAATATTTCAAAATGCACACCTTCGATCTTCTAAATTTTTTTACATATTGTATACAGTTATATGAACTACGAATTCGCGAAATTTCAGAGTGGAGCTCGTAAAAATACCGTCGTAAGAAATTTTTAAAGGAATGAAAAAAAAATGTTTAAAGGAATGGAAAGAAAATTTATAGAAAATGGTACCGAAACAAGGTAAAACTTGCAAAATATGGTACGAAAGAATTTTCTGTTTCAAAAATATATTTAAAAACTGTTTTGCAATGTTATTTAAAGCCTGCAGAAGATTCTAATCTATTTTCTAACGTAGAACGATATGTATAAGTCCATTGCTTATAACTAACACTTAGAATAACGGCTGATGCAGAGCAATCCTGGCAGTTACCAAAATACCAATCTGTTTGGGGAGGAGAGCATTTATAAAAAGCAGAGATAAAAAGTCCTCATAATTACCCAAGCTTATATCGGAAGCCTTGGTTAGAAAATATATTTTTGGTCCTTTAATCACTAATTTAACGTTTTGATGTATAATACATACGCAGACAGAATGTGTCCCCGATGCTTCCGCTCAATTGAAGTATTTAGGTAGTCTGCTGTTTGCATTACTGCAGTAGAATGATTTTATGAGATCAGTGACATATGGATCCATACTTCTTTGGCTTTTCGGGGAAGTATAACCTCAACTATTTTTTTTTAATCATATATGGGGTTGCGTCAGAAAACTCAGACACTACTTTGGCACGTGATCAATTCGTCGGCAAAAGTGATAAAAGTAAACACTTTGTTTCCTTTTCTTTAGCTTTTGAATATTCTTCTTTGATATTACTTACTATAGATAATTCATTATTTGTTTTTGTTTCTTCTGTGGGTAGTTCCTGCTTTATTTTAAATATATTTTTGTACAGTACGCTAGTAAAGTTGCTTAACTTTCTTCTTAGAGTGTCAATTTTCCAAAATTATTTGTCTATATGAACCTACGACTTTCCATAACTTCAACTACTTCCGATCTATACCCTGAAAGCAACTTCTTGGAATCAATGTTAACTACAGGCATTGTAATTAACCCTAATTTTAGGGTGTGAGCTGGAGTCTGATGAGAATCAGTGCAATCTTTCGAAACCACTTAGTCAAAAAAAATTTCAATTTTAAACATCCCACAAAAACAATTTCACCCCAAATTTTAAGTTGTAAAAATATGCAAAATAGACAAACAAAGGAAGTAATTAAAAATATATGTATAGTATAATATGTGCGAGAAACCCTAGATGTAGGGAAAACCCAAAATAATCCTAATTGTTCATGCCGCCAGTAAATGAAAAGGAATCTGCTTTCTTTATTTTTGTTTTATGATTTTTTAGAAATGAATTTCCTCAATTATTGCAACAATTTATATTTTAGTGTAAGGTATGTTAGTTACAGAAAAAACCGAAGTACTATTCCTTTAAAAAAACAAAAATCATAAAAATAATTACCCATAACTGAGGAATACAAGACCTTGATTTTGCGAGAAAAAAAACGTAGAGCCACCATCAAGTTATTTCATATCATACATATCGTCGCTGTAAAATCAAACCGGCATATCTGCAAAATGCATATTTTTCACCAGAGCGCTTTAAAGTTTTCGTGTGTGGGCTGTTTCCTCGTAAATGCATACCGGCACAGCACCATTAGACGGATTTTTATTCAACTATACGATATGCCGGTGCGACATAAAAATAGACGGGAAAGAAAGGAATTTTTTGATACCAAAAACTCAAAAACTCAATTTTTGCAGATATGCCGGTTTGATTTAACAGCGACGATATATTGTAAGTTTCACCTTGTGTCGGTACCATTTTCTATAAATTTTCTTTGGCGGTTACCCTTAAAAATTTCTCACACATGTACTTTCACGAGCTCCACTTTCAAATTTTGTACATTTGTAGCTTACATAGCTATTTACAATATATAAAAAAATTCAGAAAATCGAAGGTGTGCATTTTTAAATATTCAAGAAAAAAGGGCACTGTAATGATCCTTTTTTATCCTTTTTGGCCAGGATGTTTTTGGCCAGGATACCTACACCTTACCCTTTCTAACAAGCCATATTTGAAGGTTATAAGTAAAGTATGCAACACGAGCCGACGTTTCGCAAAAACTTCAAGAGGCCATATTACCGCAAATATTAGATATTTTTCAAAAAAATTTATTTGTGCTCATAACTCAACTACTTATATTCACAGTGAAAATTTCATTGAAATCTGACGATAGCGATTGAAGACCGTTGGTCGATTTTCCGTGGAATAACCCCATGTGTAAAATAAAGATCAGGAACACTAAAAAATTCGCCATAAAAAGAGTAAAAGGCGTGAAAAGGTCACTATAGCAGATAGCCAAGTGGTTCTCAAGGCTACCAATTGCGATCTAATAGACTCAGCTATGCTCTTACAGGCGAGAGAAGTTCTAAATGAAATAATTAAAAATTGCATAGAATAACTATAAAGCTAAATACAAACTAAAAATAATAGTAATAAAAAAAACAATAAGCTAAAAATAAGCTGAAAACTAATAAAAAATAAGCTAAAATTACACAAAAACAGATTAAATTAAATAGCTTTGAGTTTGTATGGGTATCCGACTGCGACGAACACCAATTGATGAGGGTGCAGATACCAAGGCCAAATATAGGGTTAAACTGCCATACATCGGTCCCACTTCGTGCTGGTACGATACGGTAATTAAATCCATATTTAATAATAATTTATCGAATGCTGATACGGTCAGGGATAAAAGAAAAGGGCTAAGTAAACGATTGAAATCTACTGGGTAATGCTGGAGGATCTGAAACATTCAAAAGATTATCTCAGCCTCGATGCAAAAAGAGCGAAAGAAACACTCGTTTTAAGTACAAATGGCAAGAGCCCTACGTAGATTATTTGGCAGGCCATATTCATTGCAAAAAGCACCTATATAGGATAAGCAGGGAACAAAAGGACTCCTGTAGATACTGCAGGCAAGCAACCGAGAGTGTTAGAGCATTTTCACACACATTTTTCAGCACTAGCAAAGCGAAGCCTCTTGGCTCTGCTTTTCTCTCCATGTGAGACATAAAAAAGGCCCGTCAGAGGACATATCTGAGCTCTTAAGAAATTTAGGTATTCTATAGCACATAGAAGTGAGGTGGTTAAAGAGGCACAAGATGTTCCAGTGAAAAAGCCCATGTGAATCCAATCCATGCAATTGATCAATCAACAAAGCAACAAATTCTTCGATTTCGAAAATTTTTAAGCTCTTGTGGCTGGTAGCTTAAAATCTTTCCACACTTATAGCTCCCGATGCAATCGTTGGATCAAAATTAAATTCACAGGCTGTGTTGTCCCAACGTGGACGAGATTTTGTTTTTTTTTTTCGTTGGAATTTCGTAGTTTTTGTGCTAACATAAGGTTCCATTAAATTTTCAGTTAAGATCTAACAAAGAAAATAAATAGCACAATTCTACATTTTCCAGTTTTTGCAAATTTCGTGAATACGAACTGCAAATTCCTTACTGTCCTTATGACTTCCGATACAGTAAATGAATAAAAATATAAATATCCTGCCTAATTGTACATGAATTAAAAATCTACTGCATATTTTCTCTTTTTTTTCCAAAATCATTTTTGTGTGTTTGCTTGCTTCTCAGGTCCTTCCAAACAAAATACTCTTGTCTGTGGATGCCATTTTTATTTAGCATATAAATAAATCAACTTCGTAAAGCCAAAAAAAAACTAAATGGAAGCACACAACTTTGATTTTTGTTTTGTATATCATTGCAAACCTGAAACCTCGAACCATAAACATCACATTACTTTCAATTCAATTTATTAATAAGCTTAGGAAATGTCCCAAAGTCCTTTTATAGAAGCTTGCTTTCATTTCGATTTCTTGTGTCTTTTATTACAATATGACAAACCATTACGCACATTAAATATTCTAACATTGCTTTCCCGTTACAAATCGCAGTAAATGGAAACTTTCAGCGTATATCATATACATATCAGATTTCATTTTCAAAAAAACAAGCACTTCCATTAAAAGTAGACAAAAAAAATCACTGAAGTTTCACTTCTGCATTGATAAAAGGTGCCTGTCTCTTTACTTGGCTCTGTCAATATCTTTCACATCTTTGATGCTTTCAAAGAACGAACGAAAGAGTCACATTCACCTGTAAGAAAATACAAAGCTCGGTAGCGATAAGAACTCATCACGTTGCCCGAAACCAACTTGCTCCCATTTGACTGGAACTCGGTTTTGCTCTGTATTCAATTTGTTTCTACGACTTATGTCAATAGATCGTCCAGTTCTATTGAAATGTCTGATAAATGCGATGAAAGAAGGACATGATGTATGCATATAAGCAAGAAGGTCACAGCAAAGCTGTCCACAGCACATTCATATATGGTAGAGGTGCTCCTCTGCGAAGTTTCGTTTCCTTTTCATCTGACAAACGAACGCTCGTCAGGTTTTATTCACATCAAGTAACAACCCCCCGATAGCCTGACGGAGATATTCATTGTAGGTGCTAGTTACATTGAGTGCATATATCCTGAGCGTATCGGTGTCGGTTTTTCTTTCCGTCGATGTCGACTTCATCTCGACTTGAATTCGAAAAGCCAGGAGACAGCGAACAGCAGAAATCATAAATAATATGGGACGGAAAAACACGAAATAAAAGTTTTAGGTTAAGACAATATTTACCATATGTGTTGTATTTATGGCGTTCTTAATAGGGGATGTGGTATTCTTTATATGGAAGCTCTGCACATCGCTCGCAAGGAAGACTATTTCGCTTTATTGCCTCCGCTTGAATTAACCTTGTGAACTACAGCGTTCCTAGCCGTATTCATATTCCGGGCGAAGATTGTGCAGTGTGGTCGCTGGGTATGTGATATCATAAATGGATATTATGTAAATTTTCAACGATTTCAAAATGTAATGCCACGAAATAGATACATATCGGTAGGACGAGCTGTGAAATTCACAATGTTTCGTTAGCACGTGCTTGGCAAAAGAACAGTTTGGAGCGGAAAATCTACATATTAATGGTGGAACTGGGTGAATTTAAAACCGATCTGTTTTAAAGTTCTCTCGATTGTTTTAAAGCGGTACTTAAGGATATTTACATGTTGCTGTTTGAAATCAATTCAATAGAAATTTCTGGTGAAATACCTGTTCATACAAGCTCCTTTCCAAGCTTAAATGCAATCGCGGCATTACTTTGATGGAATGAAAATTTTGTGAAAACTCACCTCTCCACAAACGGTCGAAAGAAATTCCTGAAATAGAAGAATTGTTCAGTGTTGAATGTTTTATGTCCTTTTAATCTTGTAAAATTTATAATAAAATGATGTAATAATAATGATTTGATCAAATATGCACAAGACCCAATAGCCCATTTCAAGCCACTATAGCCCAAATTTTGATTTTTGGGATTAAATCTCGAGGGCTGCAACTTCATTTTCTATTCAATCAGTACTCTGTGAAATGATTGAAAATTTAATTTAGATTTAAATTTAATTCCAAATTTTGCTTGTCATCGAATAGTTCATTTTTGCAGCTTTAAAATAATATTTTTTTTTTCGTTTTACAAAAACAAATTGAATGAATTACCCTACAATATTTTTTTAATTTGTTTTCATCGGCATTATGACAATTCCGTGCACTCAAACAATATTTCGCATGAATCATTAGTCACTTAAAGTTATTCGTGTAGCAATTTATTTATATTTGTCCCACCTTTATCGTGTTTGAAACGTAAATCGTTTTTCGCCATCAAGTTTTTCATAAATAACGCGAAATTGTTGAAATTAGTAGAAAAGACGTTTTTTTCACAGAAAGACATAAACGTATTTAAGATTTGACGGGTCGATTTCGACAGCTAATAGAATGGTGATGATGACTACGAAAATTGGATGAAATCGTTCCACGTTTTGCATTTTTCGAATTACATTTGGTTATTTTAAGCGTTGAAGGTGAAATGGAATAGGTATATTATTTTTGAGTGAATGATAGGTGTGGCAGAAATGATGAAACGTTTTTTTTTTCATCAGTGGTTTGAAAAATGCTTGAATCTAGTGAAAATGAATTTAAGAATGCTTGGCTTCATGACCCATAAAATTGAAATTAAAGTGAATATGTGAAAGTTGAAAGTCGGAAATTGAAAATCGACTGGTCGATAAAATTATTCTTGATATATTTTTTTCTAATGATGTGCGTGGTGTCATCAAGAACCATGCACATAAAATTTGAATACAAAATAATATTTTTTGCAATAGCAATTCGGCAATTCTCAGTATTTACTTCAATGTGGTATCGATTTGAGACACAGAAATTAAATTTATTTCTGATCAAACAAAACTTTGGCATCATTCCAAAATAACCTATTTACCTGCCACACAAGCTCGTAAAGCGACATGTTATTGTGACATTTATGATTTGAACTTCATTTTGTCATTAGTCCGAAAATTCATTAGACGTTATCCAATGAAAATTGCCAAAGTTGTTTTTCTGAGTAGAGATTTGATTTTTGTGGAACGATTTCCATTATTTATACGATACGCAATAGCATTTAATTCCTCACAGCTTAAGATAAATATTTTGAAATCCTTGTTTCAGGTTTCAAAAATTATCAGGTTAATGTAAACCGTACATAAAAATAATAAAAATATTCATCGTGAGACCACTTCAAGTTCTGTTCAACGTATGCATAAAACTAAGCACATTTCCAACAAAATTTTAACAAATGAAAATTGTGCAGATTTACAAAACGAAGGAAGCTCTTACAAATTCCCTCGTGAAAATATTTGAACGATGTCCAAAAAGTCGCAGTATAATTTTGAAGGTAGAATCAAATAATCCCAGATTTGGAATATGGTTTCCGTAAAAGAAAAGGAATCGACGGCGCATAGTTAAAAGCTGGCAGAGCACACAATAAAAAGATTCAAATCCAACACTGAAAAAAAAAACCAAATGGCGCCCAAAGCTAGGTAACATAGCGCATTATTTATGGCCCCATACGCTAGTTACATAGTACTCTGAGATATGCAATATGGCTCCAGCGCAATCTACATAGCGCGTTGTCCTATGTAACATGGGGCAGCATTTATGGTCCCACACGCTATGTACATAGTACCCTGAGCTATGCAGTATGGCTCCCAGAGCCATAATTACATGGCGCAGAAATTATGGCCCCACACATTAAATTACATAGTAACATGAGCCATGTAATATGGTTCCAGTTGTCATACCGATTCGGATGAATAGAGGTAAGTTTTTGTTTTGAAGTCGAGCTTCTATTTTACTGTAATAAAATAATTCTTTTCAATTTGCAATCTACCCCAAGGACATCCGGGAGGTTAGTTAAAGAATTAGCTTAAGCAAGAATCTAGCTAACAATTTATTTCTTTCATAATGTAAGATAACTGCAATTATAACTCGCAGCCATACTGTGTGAGGGGACGTATAAATGTCAGCAAGTTATGTAATATAGTCCTCCACAATGGGTAATGATAGTTTATGTCTTAAGGGAAATAAAATGCACCGGTTCCAGCGCAAAAGTTTATGTGGGTTTGGTCAAAAAACGTTTCTTTGGGCCTTAGGGGAAAAAGGAAATAAAAGATTTTGCGGGAAGCGATTCATTAAAAAAACACATAGCGCCAGACGCCATAGTTTATAGACTTCTGGCGGCATGTACATAGTCGATTTCGGGACTGTGATAAAATATAGCCCCACACGCCATAGTACATGGCGAAAAATACATAGGAGCAGACGCTATGCTATGCGCTCCACGCGATGTAAAATAGGCCTCCATGCCAAGTAAAATAGTCCTCCATGCATTCTTATATTTGTTGGCAAAAGGTTAAAAAGACGAGGAGCAACAATGCTGTAAAAGCGACTAAAGTGCAATTTATTGCAAATGGGAACTACGACAAAATTTCTAGTGTTTACCAGTAGATTAGCTGAAACATAAACTCTTGGTGTTTGATAACCTGAGTTCTCGAAGAAAATACTTAAAACCAAAATAAAATACAAATGTCTTAATGGAAGTGTCCCTTGTGCTTGAAATAAATTAAAACTTTGTGTTCTGCGGTTAACTTTGAAAATAATTCGAGCGGCATGTTTCTGTTTTACAATCAATGGTTTCAGTTTATTAAAATGTGTATCTCCCCAGCAGCTTAATTCCATATTGTTGTTTAGACAAATCTGAAAAGGGACACTTTAGGCTTAAGTGATACAATTATCTGACCAAATTGTTAAAATATGCTTTCAGATATAAGGTGTGATATCTCCAATTTAATTTGGTGTCAATTAACACTCCCAGATACTTAAAACTATCAACTCTTGCAATATCAAAGCAGTATAGAGAGCAGCTCGTATTTTGGTCAAAACAGTAAAAAACCCTGGCCTTCAGCTCTCATTGGTGAAAAAAGGATATTTTAAGCAGGTTGGGGTGTGGAAAAACAAATTCATATCATATATTTTGTCTTGCCACTCAGCCATAGTTAATGGACACTGAACCAATATCTTAAAATTTCAAGGTCGTGGCTCATTTTGACATATATTTCAAAGTAATTGAGACTAAAATAGGACAGGACAGTGTCATCAGCAAAAGCTGTAATTTTCCCACTTAAGTTTTCACAAAACAGTGAATTTATAAAAATCAGAAATAAGACTGGAGACAGGACCGAGCCTTAAGGAACTCCAATATTCGGAGGCGCTGCAGAACTCATTTATTTTAACATTCTGCTTGCGATCGCAAAGAAAGGAATGAAACCAATCCAAAATATTATCTCTTATTCCTGCACTATAGAGTTTTTGCAGTAGGATGGAATGATCGATCAGATCGAAAGTTTTAGTGATATCAGTAAATATTGCTGCGAGAATTTCGGACTCATTTATTGTATTGTACATTTCGTGATAAAATTTGAGCAAGGCACCTTCTGTGAATTTTTCTAACATAGAATAAAACTGACAAAAAACTTAATTTTATTTAAAAGCGTCACTATCTTGCGTTTGACACCTTTTTCAATAATTTTTTGAAAAAAACAGATAGCAGAGTGATGGGTCTATAGTTGCCTAAACTAGTTTTATCACCTTTTTTTTGTAAAAGTACGACAACCGCCAGTTTTAGTGCGTCTGGAAAAATCCCCTTCTGGATACTAAAATTGTATAAGAAGCACAGAATATAAGAAATTTGAAAAACAATTTGTTTTAAAATTTTGCTGGAGATTCCACCATAAGAAGATGAAGCTGACGACTTTAGGGACATAATAATTTTGTAGATTTCCGAATATGAAAAATCCTCAAAAAATAGGCTATTCGACGAGAAGAATTCCCGGCTGGACATACATAATAAGATGGACTTAATATACATAATAAGATGACATAATATGGACTTAAAGCTTCAGAGTTGTCGAAATTGAAATTCTTTGCAACAGATGAAAAATAATCGTTAAATAAATTTGCAGCATCTAGAGGATCAGAAAAAATAGAACCATTAACAATTATGCTGAAGATATTGTCTTTTTTGTTTTTGCTTAGAATTTCATTTAGGATTTCCCATTCTTTTTTACATTCCTAAAATTTGAGGCAAGTCTGCGGTTGAAATAATTTACCTTACAAACAGTGCTAAAAGTTTAGGTTAAAATAGGATTAGACCGGTAGCAGCAGATTGATACACGACAAAGTATTTTATAATATGTTTGTAGCCTTGTATTATGTGGGTGTTTTTTAACTTTAGAGCTTAGTAGGATCTTTTTTTGATTTTCTTAAGAAGCATAAAATTCATCCACGGCTTTTGTGGTTTAAATTCATTAGAACGACTGCTACGGCTGCAATTTGAAATATGACGCTCTAGGAGGCAAAGAAAGCGCTCAAACGCAATATACGGATTATCAGCCAAATATCATATACTTCCTCCCATATTTCATGACCTAAAGTTATTTTCAGAGATTGGAAGTCAATATTTCGACAGAAAATCAAACTCATAGATTACAACAAGAATCGCAGATTTACAAATTTACATAATTTATTCTATACGTTTTACGGTATATAACGTTTATTGTATCGTTTTTTTTAAATAAAAAGTGAGCAATTGTCTGTCTTATAAAATAAAAACATCAAAATCCTTCATACTTTTTTTTTGGTTTGGTGTAAAGACTGAGTCTTCTGATCTGCAATTAAATGTATTTCAGGGTGATGTAGTCGGAACAATTTTTTTCTTGCTTTCAAAACGAAATATTTTGATTCAAACAACAATTTTTTTCCTTTAGAAGCGTGATATGCTCGAATTTCTATTTTATTAACCGTTTGTTAACCTTAACTTCTATTTCATGTTTGTACCTAACACTTGTACAAATTTTTCATTAGTTTGATTTTCTTAAATTATACCCATAACGAGAAAACTAAATAGTCTAGCTGACTACCTAAAAAAATTTAAATCTGTTGTTAATTTTATATAAAATACAAATTGCTGACGAGTCTAACTAAATTTTAATCAATAGCAACCACTTCTCCGACTAATGTTTGCGTATTTCCAGCAGAACAACAATTCATACACTTAATGCCGGAGATTCGTTATAGTAGTTGCTATTTATGTCCGAAAAGTATAACAAAAAGGTGAAATTACTGGTCGTTTATATGAAGTATGCTATTTTTGTTGAACATATGACAACATATAGCATTTGTTAATTCTAGCACTAAGCAGAAACGTATAGTTTCCGGTTCGAGTATCTAATCTACAGACGCCAGGTATACACAGACGAAACAACACTAACAATCTCCCGCTATTTTGTTTACGAAATGCGTTTGGCATATGCCTGCTAGCTTTCATCGGTCTTTGATCACTTATTGGCATATTACAAACCGACTGAAAAATTAGCAAACTGTGCTAACCAGCATTCGAACACACTGAACAAACATCAAATTTGGTATGTGCTGTGAACGAAAAATCACCTGCTAAAAGCAATAATATAAATACAATTGAATCTTTTGCAATTTCAAAATAGATTCGCACTTCTCAAGACAACTGTGTCATATCATTCTGGCACGGAACGAGGCCTATCTCACTTGTAAACATCATAGCTTCTGGTTTAAGTTATCTTTCACATCCACTTAGCACCCAGCGTTCCGATGCATCATCATTTATGTATCTGCATTATAGAATTTACACAGTCAACAGTCGAGAAAGCTCCTACTCAAAACCCCCGTGAAATCTCCCAAAGAATTTCGCAACAGACTAGCCTTGGCATTTTTTCGAATGTGTAATTTATGAAAGACATGCCACTTCCAATGCTTCTTTAGAAAATTCATTTCGCATTTTAATCCCTTCCACATTTCATTTATCGAAAATTACACGGTGCCGATTGAAAATATGCGTATTTATAGCCTGGCCAAGTAGAAATTAAGTGTTGAAATACTTTGCTATTTCTGTGCTCTTAAAATATGCATAAAATATCAAACGGTAATTGGAAATGGTGGTATTTGGATGGAGCTGCCAATTTCAGTTTGAATTATGGAATTTAAGTAATAATAATTTAAATTTTAAAAATTTCACATACACATTTATTCTAAACAACTGCTACATTAACAACCGACCAAGAAATAATACAGTAACATTGTTGAGCGAACGCATCTTAAAAAGTTCTAAAACAAACCGTCCACCAATCGAAATTATTTATTTTCCAAGATGCTCGGATGATTCACATGCAACAACAAGACGGCAAGAGAAAATCAAATTCAAAGGTGAAAATCATCAGAAAAGCATTTGAAGCATTCAGTGATTTGACGACGAGAAAATCGAGCATGTGACTAATGTGAAAAGTTTAAATTTAACGATGCGGTGGGCATGCCTTTAAGTGTCTGGCTATTTTTATTTCAAAACATAAAAGTAAATGAAACAAAATTTGTTAAAAATAAAACAAGATATTTAGTAATGGTAGTTTTTAGACCAAATCAAAAGTTCAATGTCAGAGCTGACAAGAAAAGATTGCTCGATTGAAAAAGTGCAAAGTTGGATAGATCATTTATCAAGCGCCGAGATGAAATAAATTGTTATATACTAATTTTGGTTTCATGTTTACTAAGCAAGATGTGAATCGGCATTAAATACAAGAGAAAAGTTCAAATAAATTTGTGTATCTTTGAAACTATCAAGCATTCTTTTTTTATACAGTAGCATTTTTCATGCTTACACACACGCACAAGGAATGTTTCAGATATTCAAAACAATATAAAACTTGCATATTATCATCACGCACATTTTCCACCGATCCTAATAAATACGAAAGGAATCCATCAATTAGCAAAGACACGCATGATTTATTTGCCTTACTCCCACTCGAAATCAATACGATTTTTCAAGAAATTGTATAAAATCTGATTATTTTTCTTTCTTTGAGTTGTTACATATGTTTGACCAGTGATCAAACAAAAGTATTTTTTAAGTATTTCATGTGTGATTTAGTGGGTAAACTTACATTTTTTTCATAATAAATGAAATGCTTATGCTAAATGTTTGGCGAAGCAATTTTAAAATCGTGATCTAGATGCAACTTTACATTGAACTAAGAAAATATTATAGGAGTAAGTGACAATGTTTTTGAGCAAATAAGCCCGAAAATTTCGAATTTTGAGAAATACAGATATGTAGATCAATTCCACATTACTGCAGATTATTGGTAGCGGCAAGTTTTGAATTTTTTAAAAATTCGTTTAGTACCCTTTATTATTATTCGTCAAAATCTGTTGGTAACACTAAAAATGACACTTTTTTTAGGCATAGGAAACACTCTAAATTGATTTTTCCTAGACGAGCACTGAACGTGAAAGGAAATAGACCGAAACGTTGGACTGAAAAATAATTTTTTTACCATTGGGCCACTAAGTATTGGAAATAAAAATATAGACTACTACAAGTTTGTATTAGGCTTACTTTGATAAGAGACTTATAAGGAAGTTGATTTGATGGAAATACTTGAAAAACATGTGATGAACTTCAGCATTTTGTTGCGCCCGCTTAAGGTGGTATTACATTCCCTGTCCTAAGTATTTTCCAACCATTTCAAAATGTTTCCCTCTTAAATATTTGCCCTAATGATTATTTGAATCAATTCGACAATAATTTTGTCCAGCTTAAAAATTTTCATTTCCAGGCCACGGATGTTTTACTACTCAGTTCATTTGGAACATTTGCTGCTCCCAAAATTATCACTAAAACGGTTCTGTGGCCTGATCCTGACATGTAATTACAGTATCTGGGGCATTTAAGGTGAAGCGGTCAACGAAATAAAGTCGAAGCTTTGGATTTCGTTCATATTGTGCAAAATGGTACTTTTAGAGGATATGAACGTGGATAACAATTTTTTTTTTTGAAGAATTATCGAAATTGATTAAAGTTTTTTTTCGGAAGCCGATTTTGAGATTCGATCAAAATTTTTATGAACATTAAACAGACTCATTGGTTTAGAATTTAAATAATAATTTTAAATAAGTTTAAAAAAATATCCCTTGTGCGAGATCGGAAGTAATCATTTCAACTCGTGATTTGAATGGTTTGGACTGGGTTATTTTTCTTTATTTGTATAACAAAACAAAGCTAAAACTATACTTATTTTATCATAAAAGTTTTAGAATGGGGATGGCCAGTAGTCTAGGAGGTAGGTGAATTTCAATACACAAAAGTCGTATGAGGCGTGGTACCTGAAGCATAATTAGGACAGCTAGTGAGTGTGGAAACAAAACATTAAAACATTAAAAATTTACTTAATGAAAATAAACTACTTCTTTATGGAAAAATGAATTTATTTCACATTTATTACAATTTTACCCCGGGTACTTAACCTAGTTCTTTTTATAAGGACTTCAGTGACTGGAATAAAACAGTTAAATTTGTTATTAATAGCAATAGTAAGTAGCTGTTAGGGTTAGAGACGATTTTGCCTAATCATATAAATATAAAGGTGTGGTAATGACTTTACTGGGAAGAAACTGTAAACTTGCACGTGCATCAACACTTATCAACGAAAGTTATAGTCACTGCGAGCGCTTAACAATAATTAAAAAAAAATAACGGAAAATTCGTAATCACTTTGTGTCATACCTGCATCTCTTTCTTTGCTTTTGTAGCTTTGGTCTCTTTCTATAATAAAGGTTTTTATGAGAAGGGAATACCTTTTCCAACTTAGAGATGGCATAAATAACCACATTTGTTATATCAATTTTTGTTTTCGAGCTAACTAACTGTCCTAAGAAAGTCCTCGGTACCACAACTCATGCGACTAGTATGTATTGGAATTTACCTACCTCCTAAGCTACTGGCGATTTTTAAACTTTTCTGATGAAATAAGTATAGTTTTAGCTTTGTTATAAAATTAAAAATAAAATAACTTGGTCCAATTCAATAAAATTACGAGTTGAAATGACTACTTTCGGTTTCGCACATGGGAACCTTTTTTTTTAAATCTTATTTTAAAATATAAAAGAACGGTTAATTTTCCATGCTAATGAGCATGTTTAATCTTTTTAATTTTTTTTTTTTTTAATCTGAAAATCTGCTTATAAACAACCCTTTCATCAATTTCGTCAATTCTTCAGAAGCCCGTAACTCGCATCGATCTACTGGCAAAGTCACAATTAGGATAGGCATCCTAAGATGACGTGATAAGACAGTGACCAAGAATGATCAAACATCAATAGAAATAAAAAGGTTTGTACAGAGGCAGAATAGCAGACAACCCACGATCTTGGTCGCAAATTTCATCTTTTGGACTCATTTAAGAAATTCAGCGTGAAGACTCCTACAGCCTAGTAACCATTGAACTTTGCATATTTATTCACGGGAAGATAAATTTAGGTATTTTCATGCGCAATCAAGCAGCTACTAATTTATAAGTCTTCTGTTTTTAGTTTTTCACTTCGGGCAAGCTAATTTTCGAGGATGAAAACAGAGAAAATATCAAGGATCAATTTAAAGCCCAAGTTAAATTGAAAGCAAAAAAGCTTTCTTGAATGTCACTGTCGTAATTTCTATAAAATATCCACATGATAGAATGTCGTACATGTTTCTAGCAGGAATCTCTTGCCTCATAGCTGCTATCATTATAATCTACAAAATCATTCTCTTATTTGTTGTTTTGCCTATGGAAATTAATTTGATACATCCTCATATACATGTTTTATATTTCTGGCCTTTTCTCAAAGACTAACTGCAAAAATATTTGAAGAAATAAATAGCATGTGAAACAAGTCTTGGAAAGGTTGCATTATAGTCTGTCGGTACACGTGTAACTCGGTTAAAAACATACAAATTTATTTTGCTTTGGCAAAGCGAAGTTCCACCAAAAAAGCAAATGCCTCGTCAAGTGACATTTGTCTTTTCACTTTAGCAAGAAGAGGTGTCCCTTTTTTTCTTCGTTTTTTATATGGAGGATCAAAATATTATTGCGGTCACTATTTTTACTGGATTTCAATTGGTAATACTAAATTCACTGCAGAAAACAAACCTTTTGCAAACCTTTTACAATTGAAATGAAACAACTTTCACTTGAAATTAAACTTTTTTCAAGTTTAATAAAACTTCGATAGCAAAACAATTTTAGGAAAATTTATTTATGTAAATTTATGAAATAAAATTGAAATATATGAATTAAAATAGAGGTAATGTAAGTAATAAAGAAGTACTATTGCCGAATATTTCCCTGAAAAAATTTGTTACAAATTACAAATTAATGTAACTGTTGGCCTTTTGCCGTTCTCGGGATACGTAAATCCATACCTAAGACAAAGAACAAACGTCAGTTAAAAAGCACTCTTTCCTGAATAACATTGGAAATGAATTATTTGCACTACTTACTAAATGTAATCTTGTTTTTGAAAATGCTTTTTCGATCAAAATTAGTATCGTCAAATGCAACCATTCCCTGAAATTCTCGCGTTTTATAGACTTCAGCTTTATCCAAAATAGGAATTGAACTCTCCATGTCAGTCATGGACCCGATTTTCTCCAATATATCTTAATCTTAATATCCTAAATCTTTGAGTAAACAACACCACCGTTGTTAGACATAGCTCCAATTGCGTTACATTACGTCCCTTACAGCAGAAACAAGGAGGTGGGCTCGTGCACCAACTTTGGAACGACCTTGTGATCTGCGGTGGTGCAGAATAAAGCCCCACTTCTTGAGATGGCCACTGCGAAAACTCTTTGTCGCAATTTACTAACAACAGCTACACTACCTTTATTGCAACTTATGCTGGCAATTCATTCAGTCGACCTGATCCGAAGCAAACTTTAACTTAATTTTCAGCTGCCGAAGAGTATTTCAAATGATGCTTCTCGATGCAGTCATGCATTTTCTTCATGTAACTTTTTCCGTAAGTTTTTAAAAGAAATTGCAGGCTATCTTTTGACACAACCACTCAATGTTTTCAAAACCTCCGGTGCTAATGTTCGAAAAAGAACATTAGTATTCAAATCTCATTGGCTCAAAATTCTTATTTCTGTATATATATATACATATATATATATATATATATATATATATATATATATATATATATATATATATATATATATATATATATATATATATATATATATATATATATATATATATATATATATATATATATATATATATATATATATATATATATATATATATATATATATATATATATATATTTCATCAAAAATGTCAGTGAAAAATATTTAGGAACGCGTCATCCGATTGAACTGAAAATTTCAGTATACATTGTTGTATATGCAAAATAGGGCTAGGTCTCACCAAATGCTAATAATCTTTAGCCCTTTGGCACCGGCGACCATATTAGTGATATTATAAATATACTTATTATTAAGTCAACAAATAACTGTTGCAAACTTAAAGCTAATGAAATGAATTTTGAACGTGTTTTAGATGCGAATATGAATTAACCCTATGTGTGCGCTAGTTGCCTAAAATGATGTTGGAAAAATTTGAAAATTCAAAATCAAATCCTTACGAAACTTAAGGGACATATTGATACTACTAAGTTGTAAACTTTTAACGTTTTTTTACTAACTTGCTGGCAACCCTTCACCTACGGCAGGTATTGAAATTGAAAACCTTCAAATTTTATGCTTTGTTTATACAACCAAAGCAAACCTTTTAAAATTTCATATCGGACAAGAACGATAAACCTCCTCCAAGTTACCTATATTTTAAGCATCCGAAACTTCTGTTCACAAGAACTCACGACTTATTAATCAGACATATCTGAAACTCACAGAGTGTATTGGTATTAAAAAGGACCAGGTCTGGCAGAAGAGATTTCGAAATATGGGCAACTCTGTGCCAGTGGCACCATATTGAAAAATTACAAAGAAAAAAACTGCTTTCCGCCCTATGAATTCTGATTCAGCGTCTAGATTTTCATCAAATTCACACAGTAGCTGAAACTTACTTTAAGCCAAGTGTGGTTGAAATTTGATTGAAAAGTTCGGTTGGAGCTACCAGCTATGATAATTTTGGTGTCTTGGATTTAGAAAATTTTCTCAGTTAAAAAATGTTTTTGCCTCATAAGTTTCAGTACAGTCATGAAATCAAAACGAAGTTCATATGGTAAATGAAATTTCCTATAGGCATTACTCAGAAAGAATCTGGTTGAAAACCTAAAATAGGGTTGCCAGCTATTGTTGGTTTTTAATTTTTTCCATATCTTAATTAAGGCATCTTATCGTAAAATTTTCAAACGGTAATGATCTTGTAGTGAATTAACATTTCGAAAATTAGCATTTCGAAAATTTGAAATTTTTTGCGGGTGGTAGCCCTAAATTTCTTGATATCCCTATAACTTTAAATGCAGTCATCGAATCGGAACGAAATTCGCAGAGTAGGTTGACTTTAATGTGAGGTAAGAGTGATATATTTTTGACTTTAATGCTAGCAAAGGGTTGCCAGCACGAGGCGTTTTTACTATTTTCGCATCAATAAATGCTTACATTTAGTATTCATATTGCGAACATTTACAATGAAAATAAGTTACCAATGTTTATATTTTCTAAGTTCTTTAACTTTCGACGAAGTAGCCCGATAGATTGATAGGGTAATTTGATTTTGACGTGAAGCAGTTGTGTGAAACTTTTAGTTGCAGTGCATTGAGCATTGTCTTTATTTATGTTACAGTAGATGCTACTTTTAAAGTTTTGTAGTGTTTGACTTTCTTAAATCTTGAAATTCATGCAAGTGGTAGCCCTGAAAACCTTTCTCCCCTATAAGTTTAAATGCATTGGTAAGATCAAAGCGGTTTTGCCCTTGAAACAGATTCAAGCACATGTGGTAGAATATGCACTCAAAATCTGCACGATTCTTCTATTGTTCATCAAACATTAGTACTTTTAGCGGTTCTAGTGAACTAGAGTTTTTTTTAATTGATTTTGTCCACGCTCGCGTTGAACTAAAACGAAGAATTTCTATATAACGCTATAGAATTTTTTTTTCGGATTTTACAGTCATCCGTGCCCTATTGATGCTTGCAGTGCCTCTGCTTTCCCCGCTATTTTCTATATTTTCACTGTTCACTGTTCTAGACGAATCTGACTCCAGGTCAAGATTCTAATAATCGGAGCTTCCTGAACTAAAATCTTCTGTACCACTCATTATAATTTTAATTACAGATTCACAGATTCACAAAAATATAACAAAAGTGTTAGCCGTTTACTAAATTTAGTACGAGTGTTCACGACTTAATGAACGTACCGCTACTATTTACGTTTACAGCATGCTTAACGAGATGTGAAAAATGCAGTTAAAATTTCTCTAATAAAACACTATACCGGCATGAACTAAAAATAAAGCAATATTTACCACAAAACTAAATGTTCTAAAAATTATTTTTTATTCCAGTTTCAATCAATTCGGAAAGGGTCTCATTTCCTTTGATATCATTTCAGTGGCAAAATGATTCATTTTAATCGAAAAAGGTTTCATTTAATCTTGAAAATTTTATAGACTGTTTTCACTCCAATTAGAATTTTTGCTGCACTGACCACTGTCTGTAAAATAATCTGCTAAATAATATAACATTTTACACTTTTTGTGGTAGCGAATATCAAATAGTACAGGCAATGCATTTGTTTAATCAACAGCTTACGTCTTACGTTCTTTGCAATTTTTCACTATTTATTACATATGCCGAAATTGAAAACTTTTTCGAGCTTAATCGTATTTCGAAATTTAGTTTCAGTTAATTTTACAAAACTGAAGCTGAAATTATTCAGCAATAAAACTGCCGCGTTTGCTAAGAGTATGGTTTTGAAATATTTAATTTAAATGCTTTGTTTTGTGCAAAATGAAACTTCACTAACTGTAAAAAAAAAGAGTTAGAGATTCGTTAAGGAAGTTGGAAGAGCCTTAAATTATTCACTGTCTTGATTTAAAAAAAAACACTCCAAAATTTAGGCATTTAGGCAATATGTTCCTCTTAGTATCCGTACGATTTGCTTCTTCTTCATTTTATTCTGCTTTTCGTTTCCAATACAAATCGATATCAACTGAAAATTTTAGGTCTAGCTGTGGTAATTGTGGATAATCCAGCAGCATTAGCAACTAGTTTTTGAAGAACCCCATATAAAAGTTTTATTGTCACTGTGTGGTTAAAGTCACTGTGTGGTGCGCATTATGGTCTAGTGGCGTGATTGGGCCGTATTTTTTTGAAAACGATCAAGGACGAGCCATCATCGTTATTTCTGTCGCAAGCTAACCGATTATTTTTGGATGAAAATTGAAATTTAGGATCTTGACAATATGTGGTTTCACCAGGATGGGGCAACAAATCACGTAACACCGGCGAATCGAGCTCTTTTGCAAGAGAAATTTGCAGGACGTGTAATTTCGCGATTGGCTGATGTGAATTGGCCTCCAAGATTTTGCGAATCAACGCCTCTGAATTTCTTTTATGAGGGTACGCGGAAGACCGTGTTTATGCAAACAATCTCCAAACTCAGGACAAACTGAAAGCCAATATTCGTGAATTCATGGCCGAGATATTGCCCGAAATGTGCCGGAAAGTCATTGAAAATTCCTTTAAAAAGATTGAGTCCTATAAGCAATCCCGTGGAGGACATCTGAACAATTTTGTGTTTTACATATAATGACAAGAATCAATCTTGACAATGAAATAAAAATTAAATCACTTTCCGAATATGTTGTGTGTATTTTTGTAAGTTTACTTTTTCAAGCGTGAAATGGATAGCCCTGTACAATTTTAAGGTACTAAACTTTTTGCAGTGGTGCCCATTTGTTGATTGGATTTCGCGAAACCAAAGAGTAAATTAAAATTTGACAAGAGAGTACAAAAGTGAACTTGAATACTTGAATATTTTCGGCCATGATTCAAATTATCGGTTTCAAATCTTTAGAAGCTTTTCGGTGATTTGGACAAGTTAAATGCAATGATTGAAATAAGATGTGTATTAGAGGTGAAAGACTGACTCTTTGCCAATTTTTTATGCTGTCTGGTCATAAAATTGACCGTTTTTGCGATCAATTGTAATATTTAGTGCTAATATCAATATAGTTTCAACAGGCGGGCGCATTACGGTAGATACAAAAAGCAACATCAATTTTCTAGCGCGCAGTTTTCCTGATTGCCGGGCTTCAGAAGTACTGACTTCTTCTGCTGGCCGCCTCACTGATTAAAATAATTCATAGTTAATTTTAACCTCCCTCTTATTCAGATATTGTACAAGAGCAACCGAGATCACATGAGTTTTAACCAGGCTAAATTTTTCTTTTATTTGAAATTGCTGGTTCGATAACTGGTTTAGTCAGTCCTGTATAATGAAATCACTTCAATCGTTCTTCGCAAAAGCTTTCATTTTGAAAGAGCTCAGAAGCATTTTGTGTGAAATTAATTAAGTTAAAAACTATATTTAAAATAACCTTTGCCCACATTGTCATGGAATATAACTACGACTCCGTACATTTATAAATTTTGAGCTACCTTTTCACTTTTGTTAATATAAACTGCTCATATTTGAATTGAATATACAGAATAGAAAAATCTTTTTTCCACACTTACCTATTATACTGGTTCGCGGATAAATTGCCTCGAACGAACAATATACACAAATAAACACTGTAAATGCGAATTTGCAGCAGATTGATTACCTTTTCACACAACACTTAATTAAAACACACTTATAATTCTTCTTGTGAATCAGACTTCTCTGGCAGAATTTTTGTCACTTAGTAACTTAACACGTTTGAAAAGAATTATTAGATTCACTAGTGACTCAATAAAATAATTTCTCCTACTTTCCAATCTTTCAGATATAGGGAATAATTCAAATTTTTCCGAACACTTGAAATTTTTGAAACGCAAATTTTTTCACTTTTACTTTTCACAACTTCGGAATATTGCTGAAAGCAATTATAAAATCAGAAACTTATGTGATCCAATGTTTTTACTGTCAATAACTTTCTGGTGATTATTGCAATTACTATCGTTAATTATTATAAAAAAGTTTCCAAAATTAGACTTTCAATTCAACTGAAGTTTCTCGAAATTTAATCCTTACGATACCACTTAAATAGTAGCAGCACAAAATTTAAAATCGAAACGTTTACCATTTATTTCAACCTCAAGAAGAATAATCAACCGTTAACTGTGCGAATTTCCCGAACGACAAATATCCTGCACATCCAAACACTCCGACTAGTCCGTGTGAACTGATTAAGTCCCCCTGCGGCATGGTTTTTCTACCACCAATTTTCATTCGACGTCTTCGTGTCTTCGTCAGCGTCGTCGTGCGGCTTTTCTTATTTCACTTTTCCATTTTCCACTTTCTGCTTCCGCCTTGGATAGATTCTCTATATTGCTTGTAGCCGCAAACCGACAACGGCGACGGCTACGATTCGCATTCGCAACGAATGTGTGGGCGAATTTGATATCATACCACGAATCAATTCTTGTCCGAAATATGCCGACGACATGCATCAGAATTTTCCAATAGGTATTTGTTATAAAGGACGAAGGGCGGCAAATCATTCCTCGACCGACAGCTCCAATCCCGAAGAAAATAAAAGCGGTGGCCAGAGCAACTCCATACCATGGAACCGATGGTATTCTAGATTGGAAAGCCGAAGTTATTCGGAACAACACACTGTTGCTCGAGTAAAATGGAAAGCGGCATTCGCGTGGGCATATAAACAAATAGCAGCTGACTTGCGGCCGGGGAAAATGCGACGGCGCAATGGAAATTGAATTTTCTCGTATGACATCAATTCGCGTTGTGTCATGAGAGTGATAGTTTGCAATGCGAAAGAATGATACAGAAATATAATTTTTCAGCAAGCTAAACTATACTGAAAGAACATTTCAATAAATATCTTAATTGTCATTTTCACTCATAGATTGGAAGAATCACAATTTTGTTAACAACAGAAGAAAGTCCTTTACTCTCACATTCACTTCTAATCAGCTCATTATTCGGATCATTCATACTAATGCCACGCATAAAATAGCTCATAAAAATGCCGAAATAATTACCAAATCAAATAAAAATAAGGTTGTAAGCATCTTAAAAATAAAAAGTTGATATTCAATGCAAAACACTTAAAGGAATTTATAGCGCCCAACGTGGGCTATTCTCATATAATGGTCTATTCTAATTGCTATTCTCATCGTACAATGCTGAAATAGAAGAAATCATAATCATGAAAACAAAACATATAGTTTTCAAAAGCTGGTAGTAAATTTTGATTTCAACTAGGAGAGAGCAAAGAGAGGGAATATTAATGTATATCAAAATTTCAGCCAGATTTGGCCATCTCTAATATATCTTACTTTTCAATTGTCTGAGGAAAATGTTTTTAGATTTGGCATGTTCTTTTTCATTTCTGGTAATTTGGTGGGATGAGCCTAATATATTTGCTGAAATACTAGAAATGATCTATTGACAAATATATTAATATTTAAAGCACATTTAAGAAATAATAACATCAAGTAATTTTTTGCATAATTTTTAGGGATGTTGTATTATATGTTTATTCATATAAATATTATTAAATAGAATTTTTTTACTCTGATGACGCAAAAATATCATGCACAAGAAAAAAGATGATAAAACTCTATTAAATATTCACAAAAGAAAAAAATTAACAGGAAATAATCTGTTTCAATCTATTCGTACTGTTTTTTACATTAAGTCATAATGGTGTGAGATTAAGTCAAAATGGTTGGTTGTTTTACTACCACGAGATAATAATTTTTTATGTGATTGTAAATGTGATGATGCATTTAATGTGACGAAATTTTGTTGTGAAAATGATTTGAAATGTTCAACTATGATCAATTTGTTTTTCTTTCGTGTTTCTTCTTTTTTTTAATTCAAAACGTTTTTTACGAAAATTACGCCTAACGAATTTATCCTTGTTTATTTTCTTTGATTAAAATTTTCTCAAATTAAAATGGATCGAATGAATTTTGGTCTTAAACGCTGGCTATGACATTATACTAATGAAAGAATACATGTAAGTATCTCAAAGTCCGAACAAAAATTAAGTATTATAGCAAAATAAAACCTTTACGGCATGGCAGCTTAAATTCAAAGATAATCATCTTTGAATGTGCTTTTATTATGTAGACAATTTATTCAGGGTTCTCCTTTCAGATTCATCTGAGTCTTTTATTCAGTAGCAGAAGATACAGCTTTCACCAACGAACGGAACAAAATACAGCCTCAGATATCACTTAATATTACGAAATACGTGTCATGTGATGTCAAGACGAATCTATAAAAATTTTACCTTGAAAAATTCCAATTTGCTACATAATATTTGCAGTAGTCAAATAATTCTTCATATGGTTTGACCATGACCATTTGACTTTTTCTTTCTTGTAAAATGTTTTATCTTCGAGATATACTTTACCGTGGAAAACTTTTTTTTTGAGTTTGGGAACAAAATGCCAGATTTATAGAAAATGGTAGATTATAACCCAATACGTAGTTCAGATGACTTAGTTTGGTAGTCACGCATACGTAATCTGTGAATTTCAAATCATGCGCGTTCGTCAAATATTGGCTTCAATTTTTTCGGCTAATTTCGGCACCTTTTGTTTCTTTGGGTTGTTTTCTTCTGGGCCCATCATGTGATGCCAAGGCTAATTTGCAATTTTTTTAAAAATAAACTTTCTTCTAGACTCAAGTGTGTAGTGTTTAATCCTTTATCTCTCTACTATCACATACTGAAGCAAAAACTCTTTCATATTACGTTCGTACAGCTTCAACTAGCGCTCTAAATTACCGATTCGTTGTGGTTGATTGTGAGAGAATGATGTACCTAAGTCACAGAGAGTAGGCAGTTAATTTCAATTTCTGACCATTTGAAATTCTGATGGGGCTCTCGATATTTTCTATTGTTGTGATCTCAGTCAGCCACCCGAACGTCTAGCAGCACCAATACTATTACATCCACATTTGAATTCATAGAATCAATCATCAATTATTAATTTGATTTTGTAAATATAATCAAGATTAATGCCACTCATACGGTCAAAACTTTCAGACTAATTAACGCCATATCATAAAATGTTAGGATATAACTTATGAAAGTTTGGAATATTTAAATTATTTTATTCGTACTGCCATAAATAAGTTAGTTCGGGGACTTGTCATCCCATATATTACTGTCGCTTTGCATCTTATCTATTTACCAACCTTATGAACGTGCGATAATTTTTTTCATATTGGTCAACAATCTTTTGTTTTCCGCTTACGTACCGAAAACCATACACCCTGGGCGAGTATGAATGGTCTGTCCAAAACCTAAAAATACAGTTACCAACGTATTATAGTCGGTTTCATTATTGTCCTTAAAAGACTTCGATAATAAAATTGTCAAATTTTATAAAACCAAATGTAATATCTGGGGCCTTTCCGAATTGACGTCTTCGCCTTCGACTTCAACTTATTATAACAGAATGTGACGTCAGATCAAGCCGAGCCCACTCCAGGATAGGTGGAAAAGTGTGCTCCGAAACCATTGACCCCGTATAAAAAGTAACCCAGCACTCGGATCGATGGGGACTTTTGACATTTTGCTCAGCACGCCAGTACCAAGGTTCACACCAAAATCCAGCTTTCCTCTAAATTTTTCCGAAGCACCATGTTAAATATAGCGGGGCTAATGGTGCTTTGAGGCAATGTTACGTAGCAAAGCCACAGATATCGGACACCTCATCTTGGTCTGCTTCAAACTGTTAGAATAATTCAGCCACTCTACTGACGTCACAATCTGTCATAAGAAGCCGAAGATGAAGACAAAGACGTAAATTCGAAGACGCCCCGGGCAAGTTGTAAATGGAATCAAATAGCCATTTTGTGGATGAAAATTAAGTTTATGACGTTTGTATATTTGAAAAGCCTTACCTTGAGCTAATTTGCGCACATTTAATAATATTAAATTTGCGTTCGCATCGTTCTTCTGTATTTTAATGTAAAAGGGTAGAAGCAGAAGATTTTGTGAACCCTTGGGTTTTTTTTGTACAAGTCACGATGCATCGCTCACTGCAACCTTGGTCAAGAGTAAAGTCATTTGTGAGTATTTTCCAGAATTTTACCGGTCTTTCGAAATGCGTTCTTGTCACGAAACAAGTCACATTGGACACGTGTTTTCTTAAAAGGAATCAAAAAGTTGACAAAGAAACCCACACTGAGCGCTTGTTTACTTCTTCAAAAGGAGGAAATGTAATCCGTATTTAGAAATATGTCATCAAGTGCATGCTCATTTAGTGGCTGATTTATTTCAAAGTCATTGGCTATCAATAATTGTAATTGAAATTTCTCTGAGAAGAATAACGATTATCGATATAAAAATAGCTTATAAAAGACAATTGTAAAATACAATTCTTTGAAGTATGCATTTTGATTTGATTCTTTTAGCTATAATAAAGCTTGAGTAGCCTAGCAGATAGAGCAATGGCTTCTTGTGTGTGGAGTTCCTGGGTCGAATCTACGTTCAGACGAGAGACTGCGTACCGAGCTTTGAGTTTACGTAGCTCTGATAAGGTGCCTGATTAAAATCAGGGGCAAAGTGAGTCGTAGCACTAATCGTTGCACACTCGTATTCACATTGATTGGAAATATCTGAATGAAGCTCTCTACCAGCTTTAACCCCTAGACCTGACAAAAGGTTGCCGCGGGATTACTTTACTTTTTACTTAATACCATTTTGACAATTCAATTTTCATTCATTCAATTAAATTTTTTCACAATTTTCACAATTTCACAGTTCATTTTCATTGTTCTGGTCAAAGCACACTCGGAAATAATTCAACTTATTGTTAACCACCTATTTCATCATTATACAGCTCAAGAATTCACGAATCTTTTTCATATATGTACGAGCATTCTATACTTTGGTCAAGTTTGCGGTCTAATTTAGACGAATCAATTGAATTAACTGTAAGTTTTTTATGAAATAATCAAGTTCAAATTTAAAAACAAATATGTACAGCTATTTCCAATGGGTTGGTGTTTTAATATGCAAGTTGCTTGGAGAAAAAAAAATGGAGAAAATTATATGAGGCAGCTAATGAATGTAAATGGCCATCATATTTGGGGATTTGTCATGCTACTTTAGCTTTGATTCGTCGTCGTCGTCGTCGTCGTCGTAGCACTAGGTACTCGATGCTCGCCCATTTGGTGCACGTGATCAGCCCATTGCAGCTTCCGCAGTTTGATTATTGTAGCAAACTCTGGCTCATCAAAAACCTCGTACAACTTGTGGTTGTACCTTATCCGCCATTGGCCGCACTCTTGTTTAGCTCCAATTATACGCCTGAGGAACCGTCTTTCGGAAGGCGTTCAGCATATTTGTGGATACTTGGGTAGGGGTCCAACTTTCACATCCGTAGCACAACACATGACTGATTACTGATTTGTTGACTTGGAGCTTCGTCTTCCTGTGTCTTCAGTAGGGCCAGAACGGAGTAGAGCATTTTATTAGCGAGCTGTATTCTCCGTTTAATTTCATCAGTTTCACTGCCTTTCGTTGTCAATTTCGAGCCTAAGTATATAAATTCGTCCACGTTCTCTAAATTATATTCGTCCAAAATTATATTTTGTCTAATGGAGGTCTTCTTTCTTGTATGCGTCATGATTTTTGTTTTCGTCTGATTGATCTTCAGGCCTACTTCTTTGGCTTCCTGGTCAAGTTTCAACAAGAGTTCTTTGGCGGATGTGAAGGAACGTGACAAGATGTTAGTGTTATCCGCGTAGGGCGCCTATTTGGTTTGACTTATACAGAAGCGTACTCCCTGTGTCGACAGGAATCTTCCTTATCACATACTCAAGTGCTAGGTTGAACAGCAGAGGGGCCAACCCATCGCCTTGCTTTAGTCCGACATTTGTGTCATGGGCATCAGTCAGACTGTTGTTGATTCTGACTTGTCGACGTCATCGTCATTTTGGTCAGTCGGACTAGTTTTGCCGGGATGCTGAAGTATAGCATTATTTTGTAAAGTACTTTTCTGTCAATACTGTCATATGCTTGTTTAAAATCCACGAAAATGGGTGGACGTCGATGTTAAATTCCCAGCATATTTCGAGCACTTGTTTGACTGTGAAGAGCTGATCCTTAGTTGATCGACCAGACCTAAAGCCTCCTTGGTACTCCCCAAAGACATTTTCAGCGTATACATTTATTTTATTTGTTGATATTTTCGTCAGTATCTTATAGGGCGTACAAAGTAGCGATATGCCTCTGTAGTTTTCGCAATGAAGTTTGTCTCCTTTTTTGTGGATAGGGCATATGATGGATTTGAACCACTCTTGTGGTATTTTTTCTTGACCTCAGATGTGCTGAATCAATTTGTGGATGGCTTTTATAGGGCAGCTTCCAGCGTACTTCATTAGCTCAAGCGGAATCTCGTCAATGCCCTGCGCTTTATTGTTTTTCTGGCTTTTTATGGCAGAATTTACTTGATCGGGACTTCATCAGAGACGTCTATCGGCTCTGATATTATTGAGCCCTGTGCAGGATTAAGGAGTTCTTTGAAATAGCAGGTCCACCTCTCCTTAATCTGGCTATCTTCGGCGATGATATTGCCGGTTTCGTCTTTACAGAGTGTCGTCTTAGGCTGGTATCCGCGTCTTAAACATTTCACTACCTTGTAAGCTTGCCTAGTTTTATTGCTCGCCAGATTTTCGTCAATGCTTTTTAATTGCTCGTCATAATATTTTCGTTTCATACATCCAACGATCTTATTTGCTGCTCGTCGGAGGTTTTCATATTTTTCTCTCTTCGTCTTGGTCTTCCTTTCAAGAAACTGTTAATATGCCTGACTATTCTTGTTCAACGCAGCTTTGATTCACATTAATAATAAATAATTAAAGTAATGAATTCAAATAACAAATTCAAACCAGGCATTTCTAAAAATACCATATTTAGTATCATTTGCACCAAACAGTTGGTTTCTATAAAACTTCCTGAAATGTTCAATCACAAATACCTGAATTATACATTTTCAGGCATTTGTCATTTGACATATACAGTGGCTCACAGCTTATTTCAACCAGCACGTAAAACAAACTTTAACTTCCTATAAATAATAATAAATAATAAGTTATCAATATTATTTAAATGCAGACTATTAGACCAGTGTTCACAACTATCATTTATTCAGTTTATTATTATTTTTATTTTGTTTCAATAGGTCATAACAATTAATGACGCAAAAAGTAACTAAAAACAATGTCACAGCTTATTTCAACCAAGTAACAGAATCAATGTTTAAATTAAGTTGCAAGGCACAAAAAAATATTTTAGTATTTAGTATGACCACCCTTCTAGTCAACAACCATTTTTAGCCTCTTAGGCATTGAATCGACGAGCTTTTGTGTCACTTGTGGGGTAATATTGGCCCATTCCTCAACCAATGCAGTTTTGAGATCGCTTTTGTTGGATATCTTCAGTTTTCAGATGTTTGTATCCAAAATGGCCCACAAACTTTCGATGACGTGAATATCGGGCGACTGTGCCGGTGGTTACATAACATGCGGACAATTCCAAACCAGCCATGTCTGTACAATACCCGACTTATGCTTCGGGTCATTGTCTTGATAAAATTTGAAACCATCACGAATGCCCAGTTTCTCCGAACTTTCAATCAAATTGGACTTCAAAATTTCGAGATAATGAGACTTAAGCATTGTAGTCTCAATAAATTGCAAGTTTCTAACTCCGGCTGTGGACATGCAGGCCCAAACCATAACGCTGCCACCTCCGTGTTTGACCGTAGCTTTCAAATTTTTGTTTTGTAATTCTGTATTTGGCTTACACCAAACACATGAGGCTCCATCAGAGCGAAAAATATTAAATTTCGACTCATCAGCGAATATAACGGTATTCCAAAATCCAGAATCCTTATGCAAATGTTCCTTGGCAAATTTTAAACGGCACTTCTGATTTTAGGCACTTATAAATGGTTTCTTATGCGCTATTCTACCATTGAATTCATGCTCTCCCAGCACACGACGAATAGTTTCCGGGTGACAAAACTTGCCCAACTCAGCTTCCACTTCAGTTACAATTTTCGGAGCCGATAGCCTTGGGTTTTCCCGGATTTTCGGAACAATAAAGCGCTCGTCCGTTTCATTGAAAATTTTGTTGGGGGCATTTCTCCTTTTATCGAGCGTTCAATTTTCGTGGAAAAATCGGTATATGATGCTCTGCACTGAAGAATCACTTTGTCCAACCATCTCACCAATTTTCCTGCGCTAATGGCCACTTTTAAAATTACTGAGAACAAGTTCTCGCTGATCAATTGTCATACGTGGTCCCATTTAGAAAAACTAATTTTTCTGCACGATCTTTTCAAAGAATTCAGCAAAACTGAACTTGAACACATCATAAATATAATGACTAAAGCAAAGACAAAGAAATAATTGCTGCATTGCAAGACAACGGATCATTGCACACCTACAAAGTATTTGGTTGAAATAAGCTGTGGCATTGTTTTTGGTTGCGTTTTTCGTTTTTCGTTGTTTTAGAATACTAAACAAATAAAAATAAATAAAAGAAGTCATATTTGATTAGTTTAAACATTAGACTAATAACCTGTCTTTAAATAATGTTGATATCTTCTTTAGTTTAGTTTTTATAGGAAGTTAAAGTTTTTTTTACGTGCTGGTTGAAATAAGCTGTGAGCCACTGTAAGAAAAATATATAATAAAACAATTCTAAGTATATTAAAGCTTTTTGAAACATTTAAATTTGTATTTTCGCTACGTGATTTTGCTAGATTCAACCGTTTTAAAAGTAGTGATCAAAATAAAATCTGGATATTCATAGCAAAACTTGCAACTTGGCATTAGCTAACGCTGTAAATACGAAATATATTTGATTAATATGGTGGAACATAATCTTCAGTTTCAAGTAAAAAATGTTGTCGAATTCATCTTGTCAATTTTACACCAGTCATAATAATCATTCAAATACATGAATAACTTGCTCTATGATTATTTTTTAAATAAATTGTAGTGTACAATATTTTGTCATTCACAGACACTAAACACAAAAAACTTCTTGACAAGAAAGAGACATTGCGATACCCGAAGCGGCATAATTGCATGAAAGCCATACAGCTCACATCAACTGTCATGCAACTTCGTCACAATCTGATCTCAAATTCTTCAAGTTTAGGTAACCCTGGCTGGAATCGTTGAACATGTGTTCTCTGCCGGTTTCTTTCATCTGGAATTTATTCATCAAACAAAGGGGAAAAATTGTTGAAGCCGGCGCAGAATATCTTTTATCATAAATATTTATAAATACACGCCAGATATAGGAGTAGGTTGCAGAAATTAGTAAGACCAACTTTAAGCGAAATTGCGTATCATTTGCAAAAGTATGGTTGAAGCCCATATTAATAGCATCATCGAAAATGCGACATAAATGTCGGAAAAGCAAATTTACAGTTATTTCCATTTAATATCAATCAACTAAAAATGTTTCACAGCTCTTAATGTGCATTTATATATTTTTGAAGTACAATCTTTTACTTTAATTCAGAGCGTTTGCATAGCAATAATGTTAAAATATATGAAGTGTATTCAAAACATTTTCAAATATGCGAACTAATGCTATTGAATTGTAAAAATAAAGATATATTTTGGCCCAGAACATTCTTTTGCTTCACTTTTTACGACTCAGTCACCAAAGCAAACAAAAACTTAAATTCCCTATTCAATGCCTCCTGATGTGCATAAATATAATGCACACAATCTTAAAAAAATACAATTTTTGCAATGTTCAAAATTTTTCATCGCTTGTAAATCACCAACCCACCAGCGGGTGAATGCATTTAATTGATGCAGCCGCAAAGAATGATTTGTGGATTTCGTTGGCAAGGTCTTCTACTTTGGGAATCGGTTAGGTCGTTGCATCCAATTTATTTCAGATATTACGGACTTAAAGCTGACACCACTTTCCACACCGTATTCAAAGATTTTCCACACTTGTATACACAGATAGACTCTTTCAATCTAGGCAGAGTGCTGTTCAGCAACCTTAATGCAAATAATGCATACGAAATTCTTTAAATTATGGCCAATGGAAAAATTTTTAAGGAAGATTATTCATCATGCCCAGTAATAACATGAAAATGGAATATTTTCGTTCATAAGCACTCGTTTCTGTGTTAGTGTGGAGAAATATTTTTGTTTGCAGGGCTATGACTAATTCATCGATACCTGACGATACTAGTATGATTTGGTTGAGCTCGTTGAATGTTAAAATTGTTTGAATTTTGCTTAAATTTTTGTTCCGTTTCACAATGTCTTCCTAGTTCTAAGAAAATTTCATCTAATTACACCAATGAAGAGGTAGCTATTGTGATTTCAATTTAAAAGGTTTAGTTTAGAACATTTACTCAACGTCAGGTTTTTGGAGCGCATCTTAACACGCCACATTTAAAATTGATTTGACTGACATATGACCACTAAAAAGATCTCATCTGTATTTGCTCATTGAACCATTTTTCACGATTCGATTTGAAAACAAAAACAGTACGCGGCCCATAAATGCATGCACTCTAAAAAATTTAAAAGAGAAAGAACTTTGCTACACTATACAAGCGCCTGCATTGAATTCAAAAAGAATTTTCAAGTAAATTCAATTCCAATAATCAATGTAATTGAATTCATGGAGAGAAGAATTTTATCTTACCAACAAAGAACCCGCAATACTGTTTGCTCAAGTAACTTCAATTCAATAACTACTATTCATTTTGAAATCAAAATAAAAAAAAATGTTAAAAAATTGTAATGTATGTCACCTTTGCTTCTGATGTTATTTTGAATTCCATCCTACCATAATTCGAATTTTTGTCGTCAGTTTTAAAGTTACTCAATTTTTTCCCACTTTCTTTTACTTAAATTTCTTATTTTATATTAGATTTCATTTTCTTCGCTAACGTTTTGATTGGTTTATATCTGTAGTGCAATGGATAGTAAATAAATAAATATATAAATATCGGTGTACCGGTTAAAAATTGCGTATTTGCAGACAGCTTCATATCTATTACTTTGACATGAAATTCGATAATGACAGTTGTCACGTCAGAAATTTCATACCTTTGTGTAATTATTTCAGGCTGGTTTATAAGTTTTAGTGAAAACACACAGAGCTAGCCTGGCAACTAAAATGTCAACTTTTGAGCCATCGAAACATTTGCGGGAAATTTAAATTTTCTGGTTTAACTTGAAGAAAAATGCATCCTAAGCGCGTGAATCGCTCGTCTAAGCATATCCAAACTTTAAAATAGAGGTGAGAACGTGTCAGAATTGGTTTAAGCGGTTCCGTGATGGTGATTTTGACATCGTTGACAAGGAGCACTTCGGCCAGCCAAAAAAGTTTGAAGATCAAGAATTGGAGACATTACTCAGCGAAGATTTGTCACAAACGCAAGCTAACTTGCGAAAGTATTTGGAGTCACTCAGCAAACCATTTTCAATCGATTGAAAGCAATGGGAATGATCAGAAAGGTAGGCAATTGGGTGCCGTATGAATTGAAGCCAAGAGACGTCGAACGCCGTTTTTCACGTGCGAACAACTGCTTCAACGGCAAAGAAGAAAGGGCTTTTTTGCACCGAATTGTAACTGGTGATGAAAAATGGATCCATAACGATAATCTAAAACGTCAGCCAACGTATGGTCATGCCTCATCATCGACGGCCAGGCCGAATATTCATAGTGAGAAGGTCATGCTGTGTATTTGGTGGGACTAGCTTGGTGTGGTATACTATGAGCTACTGCAACCGAACGAAACAATTATAGCCGAGGTCTACCGATGACAATTGATGCGTTTGAGCCAAGCATTGCGAGAAAAATGACCGCAATACGCTGAAAGACACGAAAAAGTTATATTGCAACATGACAATGCTCGGCCACATGTTGCACAAGTGGTCAAAACATACCTAGAAACGTTGAAATGGGAAGTCTTACCCCACTCGCCGTATAGTTCAGACATTGTTCCTTCCGATTATCATTTGTTCCAATCGATGGCTCATGGACTGGCTGACCACAACTTCCGTAATCACGGCCAAGCCGAAAATTGGATCGATTTATCGATTGGCGCCAAACAGACCGAATTTTTTCAAGATGGTATCCGTAAATTGCCAAAAAGATGAAGAAAAATAGTGGCTAGCGATGGCCAATACTTTGAAAATTGAATTGTAACCAATTTTTCACAATAAAGCATTAAATTTTGGAAAAAATACGCAATTTTTAACCGGTACACCTAACATATAGAATCAGTGAGTGATTTTAAAAGTATTCTAAGTGTGAGGAAAACATATTTGTTTTTTAATTTTTTTTTCCCATGCTAATAAAAGTGAACTTAGCTTTGCTTGAATATGAAAGTATTGCGGAAAAGAAATTCTATAACAAACTATGAGAAATTTTTATTATTTTTTCAATTTCAATTTCATTAACTTCAGCTTCTTTAAAACGAATTTAATCTGTATTCAAATGACAAAAAAAAATTATTGCCATTATAACAATCTCTTCGAAAGGAAAAGTTTATTGTTTATTGTTTATAAACAGACTCATGCCAAAAGGTGTTTGCCTTTACAACCAAAAAAACTGTTATTCTATCCATAAATCTCAAAGGAAAATATTGCCTCCAACGTGGGCTAATTTCTCACAAAATAATAAAAATGTTAAATTAGTTGAAAAGTGAATTTTGAATGCTACCGCCGCATACACAAACATTAAGATGATGTGCTCAGTTCTGTTGATGGAAAAAGATGATCATTTGGAGAATCTGTTAGCGGATGACAGACAAAATCTTCCATAGCTAGCCATCGAGGGAACCACATGTGGGATCAAAAGGGTTCAAAATTTGCAAGTCGCCGGGAATTAGTGAAGTTCATCATATGAAAAACTACGTCAAGGGGTTTATCAGCTGGTTGCAAAGGTATGAAGCAGCAAAATCATACCTAATAGCTGGTATTTAAAACTGACTTTTCCCATGTACAAGAAACGACTCACTACCGAGTTCAGCAATCACAGTGGTATCAATTAGTTTAATATCATCTTCAAGCCATTCTCCACTACTCTACTAAGTCTTAAAGTAGGCTTTTCGTAAACACTTACTTATTTATTCAACAGATAGAAAAAACAATCATAAAATATAAAAATAAAATAAAATGATTCAAAATTAAGATGAAACAGAACGATTTAGAAAGAGAAAAAGAAATGATGGAAAGAAGTGGTGTAAGATGCTGAGATGGCCGTTTAAATGAGCCATTTTTAGGTTGTTTACATGAGCCATTTTCAGCCGCCAGCGGCTGCAATAGTCAACATCAGTCATCATTTACAGCGACTTGAACATACTGGTATGTGTACCCATGGATCATGATGTGTACCATTCGTGCAAAGTGATCGAAGTTATTTAAGATCGTATAAGCATACGCTTCTTTGCAAATTACTCTTGTAAAACGAGGAAATTTCGGTAAGCGGCTCAGTCGCAGTCGCTGTGAAACCGCTTGGGTAAGACATTTTACCGAAAATCAGACGTTTTCTTTGTTATTCTCATTACTTATAGAACAGTCAATATGTTGGCAGCACTTGGACAACCAAAATACTAGGCCAAGATCACGTCCATAAGAGCAAAAACATAAGACTTAAAAAAAGACAAGCACATATGAAAGGAGTTTCGAAGAAGTTCATCTATCTTGGTATTACAACTGACTCAACTTCGACGAAGAAACCCACACTCTGCTATTGACAGCCAAAAAAAATCCTTCAGTCTATTAAATCTATACGGCTGATGTTTCTCGAAAGCTTCAAGCTCTTTCTGTGCCAGACTATGGCCTTATTAGTCTTCAGTGTCAGTGATAGATTTCTTCCCTAAATTCTGAATTCTTAGCAAGAACAAAAAGCAAACTTGATCTAAATATTATCAATTAATGCCCGTGTTTCATTATTACTATTTAGTACTTAGAAGTACTTCTGGCTATTTCCAACTACTCGCGCTCTCGCTCCCGAGTAGTTCATGAGTAGTTACGCCTTTTTTGCCGTGAGGTGTCTATTTACTTGTCAATAGGTGGCTTTGGTTTTTTCATGGCTATGTTGAATTTTTTGGTAGTTAGGAAATTAGAAATAGCCCTCATATGTGTAGAAAGTTAAAAGAGGCAATTTTGTATTAGTTGCTTTTATATTTTCTATCAATTGTGTTTTTTTGAAAACTGAATATAATTTGACAGGTTAGAATTTTTGATCTGTTCCCAAGTACTTGGAAGTACTAGTGGAATAATTGGAAGTAGTAAAAACGGAACAAGACAAATGTCAAGGTTCCTTTGATTTACTAATAAGCATTGAAATACTTCATATTTTAATCATCGGAAAAATGGCATTAGCTTTCGTCCTGAATTTTCAAATAAAATTTCTGGGCATTAGATCCAATATAGTAAGTTTATGAATACTGAGCTGTGTTTTTAGAAAAGGCATTTAAATCGTTCAAAATGTGTCTCGAAAAAACGCATAGGCTATATAGGCAATGACCTTCAAACAAAATCACCTATATTTGGCCACAGATTTTCTGAACACATCATAATATATTTTCAATGACTGCTTTTCAAATATTGTACACAATAAAATAAGCCGTTCCGATATTTCCCAAAAATGTATCAACACACCCCTGAGAATGCTTACTCATCAAATAGACTGGCATCGAGCCAAAGAATTTCAGGTGAGATCTACCTTCGCGAACATCTTCGTATCCAACTTTCACATATCTCCTTCGCGATTTCGATGTGCGATGCAAAGACTCTTGCACAAACCAAGACGTCTGCTGATATCTCTATCGCAACTTTACTCAAGAATGAGATCACTGGTACTAAATATAATGCCCGTGCTGCAAATTACTTGTCCACTACCTTCGCCACCACACCATATCTATAGTGTATCAGCCAGGTTGCTCTCGTCATAATGCTAATGTGGACGCGCCACATAATACAAGAATAGATTCGAATACATCAGTGAAGTGTTATTATTTGTCTTCAAACGTAACGCCAGAAAGAATCTGTTCTGATTCCATCGTAAAATGAAACTTCACTAATTCACACAGATTTCACGAAAAAAAATATATCTTATTTTTGTAAGACGAGAGTGATTTACTGATCATAAATGATATCGTAAGGCCACCTGTACATACAGACTGGCTCATTTCATTCTGTCTGACACATTCGAATGGATAATCGATGGTCCCGATTTGTTTATGCACTGCTTAAGATCCATACATCTTGCATTGTACCTGTTCGATACTAAATATTTTTTTACACGAAGAAATATTTGGTATTTTAGTGGTAAGTCGTGTTGAAAGAAAATAGATTGATTTTGAAAAATGCTTTGTGATGGTTCAATTCGAATACAAATTCAGATCCTATGGCCTGCTTATATACTTTTCTTTCCTTGAAATTTGTTCGGAGTTAGTTTGTTGAGCTGAACTTTGAAAGAGATGTTAACGCGTGAGGGATTTAGAACGAAATCCAAACATAAGTAAAAATCAATTCTGTCTTTAAAGTAAATATAGAAAGTACAAGCTAGTGCTTTTGAAAATTTATGTAGTCCAGTAGAATAAACAAAATAAGTTGTATATAATTCAGTTTAAGTCGATGACCTAATGGTTACTTTACTTTAAAAAAGATATTTATTCTGTTGCTTTTGACAAATTGATTGATGCTCCACGGAGAATAGAGATATTTGTAAGATTTTTTTCAAATAATAATAACGCCTAAAAAGCTACAAAAGGAAGCTACAAAATTAAAAAATTATTTCTGTGTTCGATTGGCCGCCATTCTCTCACAAATTTAATCAAATAAGTCAATAGTGATATGAATTTTTATTGAACACTTCTAAATTCATAATGAGCAAAATAGTTTCATAAAACGAGAGGAAACAAGCACGAAAAAAGCTACGCAAGTAATTAAAATTTGCCATTATTTTCGTTACTAAGACTATGTGAAAGTCACCATTAGACGGCTAAATCTTTTGATGAAAAGCTAATTTTTGATGTGCTACCAGATTCATGCACAAATACATTAATCATAGCATATCATACTATATTTCATAACAAGCCTAGTTTAAAGTTTTACAGATACCACCGTCACGACCTCTACCAGTTAAAACAAATGAGGGTGCGACATTTCACCCAAAGTCCAATCGAGCCTACAAAATTTCTTGGCAGCACTTCGGCTATCCGTTTAATTTTTTATTGTCGGTGTCGATGTCTCGAGCTGATTGCTTTGTAATTAATCAAATTTCGCCCGAACAATTTTCAATAGCAATTGCCCCGGATCACGGGTGAGTGTTTACAGATTTTGATCATAGGCAATTACTCCCCAAGCATTTATCAAATTCAACATTCTACGCAGTGTAGTGTTCTCTATGCGAAACACTCTACTACACGTTCGCCACGTTGTTGTGTTGAAATTGCTGTCAGGATAATTAAGGGTGAAAAATTATTGATAGTATCATCGATTGCTTCTAACACTCAGCCGTTACACGATTCGACCTTCTGGCTTATTTATGCATATAGTCATGAATGTTCTAAAAATAATTGAATTTATGTTGAATATTAAGTGACTCTTGAAATATTTCAATTTTTTTATTTTTCAAAAGCACATATATTATAGAATCATTATTGAAGGAGTGTAATTGAAAGAGTGCTTGTTTGATTTGTTGAAATTATCAGTACATATTGATACTATGCATTAAAAATGATATAAACTATCAGATATAAAATGTAAAAGAAACAGACATCTTCATAACATTTTAATTAAACATTTAATGGATTACTTCGGAGGGAGTAAAATAAATAAATGAAAAATCATTATTTGTTGAAGTGATTCAGCTATTTCAATCTGTTAATTAGTTCGTTCAGTTTAGTTAAGTTCAATTACAAAGTGATATTGCATATAGGTATGCCGTATGAGCATTCCATAACCAGAGTGTTACAGATTTTATTCAAAAACCGTGGTAAAGCTCAAGGGATCTTTTTCTATAAATCAGATATCGACCCGCGGCATCACAATATGCAATTTTGAAAAAGCGATATGAATTCAAAAATTATCAAAATGATTTGTTTCATTAGTTGAAAATGTAAAAATCCTATGTTCAAAGGCAACACGGTTTTTTTTCTTTTGACTAGTCAGATATAACCATTTCGCTGATCGTTTCTTTACGCAATGCCTCTTATCAACGAATTATACGAAATGAACCCCAGCAAAATACAAGACTCTAATTTGCACATAAATTTCCATTAATATCTGTCTTTTGGTGTTTTCCCGACTTCTCGTAATCGCCATACCCTATATTCATTTTCAGAATTAGTGGTATAACAAAACACATTGATATCTCAATGTTTTTTGTTATCCCTCAATTTTGCGACAAACTTACTGCTAATATCAACTCTGTTGCTGATTTCGTAGGGGCAAATCGACTGCCACCAATCTATTGATTCTAGTTTATGATGTTTTCTGTGAAATAGACAAGAAAAGCAAACTTATGTGGTCTTTATGGAGTTTGGGAATAACAACAAGCAAACTCAGGTACGAAAATTTCCTAATTGGTATATGTGGGTCCCATTCTAATGGGTCCTTGTATTATTTATGGGATCGAGCTCAACCCAAAAAGTTCAAAGACCACTTGCAATGTTTGGACTACTAAAAGGCACTCAACTAGGCCCCCTACTTTGTAACTTCTTCATTAACATATGCCTGATATATTGCTTAGTATAGACCATCTCTTCTATGTAAAGCCAAAGCATCAAATCTGAATTTTTTAAACTATGACTGGTAAAAGTTTACACCTTGACAACAAAAATGAGGAGGAAACAAAGGACACATTCTATAGCCACGCGCAAAGATTATTCGACTCATTGCCTTCAAATAACGGCAAAGTCAGTAGTGAAAAAATGCATTGAAGAACGGCGCACAGTGGGCTGAATCTCGATTCTAGCTGGACAAAATTATTTATGGGCTTAACAAGGGCTTAAAGGTTGGAATAGCTTAAAAAAATAATTATAAAAAATATATTTGAGATAAAAAGTAGGTGTTTCAGTTATTAAAACAGAATTTTTTATTTTCCAGTAAAATCAAGTATTTTTATTACATATATATTACAAAAATTCTAAATCAGAATCATTTTCCGATTCGCTCGGAGAATCCATCTCCGCTTCGCTATCATTCGTATCCTCTTCCACTGAATTCGCGATCAGCTCCCTTGCATCAGGACTCAGCTCTTTCAACGGGACCTTCTCGAAAGTTCTAAGGCTTTTAATAACAGGATCCGATGAAACCAAAAGCATGTGAACTAAGTCTTCACAGGTTTTAATGCATGAGGATTTTCTAGTATGCTGGGCTCTGAATCGCCTCATGCCTTTATTCCTTGCCTCCTGTACCTCCTCTGAAAGCTGCCCTATTGGAACAAGAGCATGTTTGATGGCTAAAAAGCCATGTAAAAGGATTTTGTGTACGCTGGGAGGCATCCTGCACCAGCCATATAGCTCCACAAACAGCTTGGCAGTATTAAAAGCAAACGTGGTGAACTTTTCTTCCCTGAACGTATTTCCGCTTGAAATTACCTGCAACAATAAGAAAGAACGAATAAGAAAAAAGGACTGCCATGGTGAACAATTTGAGGAAGTTGTTTTATAAATACCTGAAGAATAGCTCCAAATCTACATATTAATCGTTTATCAACTCTTGTAGCTGCAGCGGCTTCATCTGCATGCTCAAAAAATCGGCGAGACAAGTTCCCGGTGTTGGACGTCCCACCACTTTGTCCACTTTTATTCATATAGAATCCCATAAAGCGTTCTGGATACTTTTTTCCTGGTGTCAACCTCATCCTTCTCATGAGCAGTAGCCCCTCGCATGGTATAAATAGAAGATGGATTTAGGATTGAAACTGAAAATTTCAATTTTATACTTCTGACCCCAGAATTTTTGTTATATCTCAATTTATGGTTAATTATGGCTCTCATTTTTTGAATATGTTATTAATTATACCATATTAAATAAATCCTCAAAATTTGAAGTCAATGAAATTTAATAAAAGAAAGTTGCGCGTTAAAATGTGAAGAATTTTTCAGTTTGCACGAAGCAAAATGATACTCTCCTATATTCTAACGGTACAAACTTACCTTTTTCAATTGGGTGTTTTCAGTGCTTGAAACTTTTTCTTGAAAAGTATTAAAACAAGTTAGATTAACACTCAAACGAAAATAAACACTCATGTCACCGAGCAGACAATACAAAGGAAGATCACATTAATGTACCGCGAGAGCGTCTCACGCTCTACTTGCATTCGATCGTTTTCACAGTAAGTTATTACACACTATTGTTCGGTATAATTACAAATTTTTTGTGGAATTAGGTTTACTGAAGCCTTAAGAAAAATATCCTATACCTGAAAACCTTACATTTTGACATTAATTTTTTGACTTTTGTCCAGCTAGAATCGGGATTCAGCCCACTGTGCTGCGGGGGCACAGTCTTCACGATGACAAGGACCAACGCTTGATATAATTTTTTTGAATTACAGGAATACTCATAAGTTCAACATGCTTCCCATATCGACGTATCCAGAAAAGAAAATGGGCATCACCAGAAGGCAACCAAATTGATGCCACCCTGTTTCTTTTTTTTAAACAAAAATCAAAAGGAGGACAGCATTCAAATCCATTTCAGAACAAAACGTTTGGTGTTTTCTTCCATTCCATGCTGTACATTTTCTTAGATTTAGTACTACAATATTTTTTATTACTTTACACCTTTATCTTTTCTCACAGACTAAGTGTCTGTCGGTACAACTACACGTGTTTTTCTCTCTCTGCCCTACAGGTATGAAGCACGGTGGAAAACTAGTTTGACGAAAAATGCCAGAATGCAGTATAAAAGAAAAATCAGGCGTATTAATAGTTCGTCCACCAAAACACTCGGACGAAAAGTGAAGAATATGAAAACCTCCGACAAGTAGCGAATAAGATCATTTGATGCAAGAAACGAAAATATGATGGTAAACACTTGAAAAGTATTGGCGAAAGCTAAGCAAGTAATAAAACTAGACAAGCTTAAAAGGTAGTGAAATGTTTAAGATAAGGATAAAATTGGCAATGTAATCGCCGAAGATGGCAAGATTTTGAAAATTTGGGTTGGGTATTTTACAGAATTCCTTAACCTTGCACATGGCTTAATATTAACTGAGCCGACTGAAATTAGATGCCGCTGCCCTGATGCTGGAAGAAGTCGAGTTTGCCATAAGAAAACAACCGAATAATAGAGCGAAATTGAAAAAATTTCGACTGAATTAACCAAACGCGGTGGAAGCTGCACCACGAAAGCCAACAACAAAATCATCCAGTTCATCTGAGATCAAAAGCGAATACCGCAGGAGTGGCGCATATTCATTGTACGCCCTATCGACAAAAAGGCGCCAAACTACGGTACAAAAACTATAGGGGCATATTACTACTTTGTACGTCCTATAAAGTCTTCACGAAAATATTCGAAAAGAAAATTAAATGCCATTGGGAAGTACCAGAAAGAACCAATATGCGCAAATCGAGGACATAAAAAGGTATTTTATGGAAAAGCCGAAGATCGAAGGCTGGTGTAAAAATCCACGAAGCGCTGGTCTGCAGGCCACGACTTCCTAATGGACTTTTCACATTGTGTTTCTAATCTTATGATAAATATATTTCCATTGAAAACTTTGACTTGGATTTTTCATCGCAACAGCTTTTCTAAATGGTTATCTACTTGTGATAATTCTGCTTAAAAACAATGTTTACATTTTGCAAGGTCTGCTGATCTTGGCGTGAAATCGTTTAGCAGTTTTCGTTTTTGTTGTCGTCGTTGTGGTGCTTATCTGGTTTTAATGCTTTTTTTAAGTTTGTGATGAGAGTTTCGTAGATTTTACGGGATAAGATATGGGTCTTGCGCTAACCTTACTTGGGAAGTACTTGCTTAATTATATTGGCTAACCTTTCTTTCATAAAATATTGTTGTCAGCAGGTACCATGTGGTGCTTAAGATCAGACTTCAGCCATCAGAAATAGATACGATCTGCCTTTATTTTCACATGCTACATGCTACTTCTCCTATTTGACTGATGAGTTTGCAACTCGTCAATAGCTCTATCTATTACATTGGCAGTGATTGTACTTAAGTCACTTGGTTACCTTGAACTGTGATACCGCCATTTTCGTGCATTTTTTTGGGAGTGGGTATCAAAAACCTTCAAAAGGTATCCTACCAACGATACAAGATGATGTCAGATTCGTACTCACTAAAAACATCACCCGCTGATCATGGATATCCGAGCTGGAACCGCTTTCGCATTAATTCAGCTCGGCCTTGTTACTAGCATCTACCAGGGATCCCACCGGTTCACTTTCGTTCTGTCAGGCTTTCAGAAGCCTATGAGGTATCCTTTCTCTTTTTTCAAACGCAATACCAACTCTCTATATGCTGACACAGGTGACCAGGTGTCATCTGACTGTAGTATCATTTCCACGATTGACTTCGGCGTCATAGGTCCAATTGCAGAGAAAAGCATGTGTCGCTCCTTTCTGAAGCAGGCGTAATGGAAAAAGGTATGCTAATCGTCATCACTTTCTTTAGCACAATACTTTCTTTAGCACTAAACTCCGTTCTGACTTTCCTCATTCTGTGAAGGTTTTAAGCCGTGAATTAGCCTAATCGTCTTTGCTCCCCTTTGAGTATAGAGCACAGTGCTCCTTCAAAAGCTCAAGCGTTTGCATTCGTTCTTGAGCAGCCAATATTTATCTTCGCGCTTCTGCTCTGTTCAAAAACACCTCCTTGCGTTCGCTCGCCAATAGATCAATTGGGATTACTCCCGTTATCACTAACATGGCATTTTCTGGCCTGATCTGTTGCTGCTTGCAATCGCAGCGCTCTCCTACTCTGGACGCTCACCATCCTAACTCGATACTTTTCAAACCTTAACATAGTGGCCCTTATCTCCGCACCATACAGCATCATTGGGAGACTAACCGCAAAAAGGAGTTTACATTTACCCACACTAGGACCGCAAACGTTTGCCATGGGCCTTCTAAGCGAGATAACAGCCAGTAGCGCCTTATCGAATACTTTTCGGATGTGCTTTCCATAATCCAGCTTGGAATCAAGTACTTCGAGGCCAACCGTCAGGGGTAAATTGGTTGGTTTCCTCCTCTTCATCAACATCACAATCTCAGTTTCTGCGATCGCTAGCTGGAGACCATGGCTTTCAATCCAGCCTTCAACCATTCTTATTACTGGATTGAGTTTGATTGGGAAAAGTGAGCATCATCAGTATAACCCACCAAGAGCATGTCTTCCAGCATTTCGAGACGCAAGAAACCATCATAAGCAGATGTTCTGTTGGTAGTGTTTGAATCATTAGCAGAAATTATATTCATATCCTCTTTTATTTTCGCCAGCTATCTTTCTGCCATTTGGTTCACCACTTACCCCATTTCTTTCATAGAATTGTATTTGTGTCTTGAATTTTTCTATTATTATTTTTTGAGTATATATCTTTCCATAGAACTTTACTGCCGCATATATTAATTTAGAGACGTTAATAGAGGACGACCAAACTGAAGCTTGTTGTGTCTCTTGAGATCACGCACTAATGGTGAGGTAATGTTGACCTCAGTCCACGCACAGTGTAGAGAAAACATTGACGAAGACTTATCTGAACGAGTAACAAACCTTATGTAGAGCGGGTAGAACACCAACCCCTTTGCTTGTGGGGTCCCTATTTCAAACTTATGTATAGACAGAAGCTTTCAATGAAGCCAGATCTGATTGGGCATCTGAATCAAATCCGGGGCAAACATATCAAGGACTTGGAAAAACTTCACAACTGAAAGAAAAGTTTTTTTAGAGAACAGGAAAATATTATTCGGAATATTTTATGCATTTAGATAAAGTATTTTATGCATTTAGATGACATTTAGATAGAGTAAAGGAATTTTCAATACATCAGTCACTCAGAATACAAATATAATCTTGTAGCCGAAGACAATAGCAGAAAAATTCAAAAGCCTTGAGCACCTTGAAGTCGAATGCAAAGAAGACAGAGACAGCAATTGAAGGAATGAATGTCATTTATAATTGATCTTCGTCAGCGATGATTATAGACAAGGTGGTATTTTTTATTTCCTTAATTTATTTTACTAGACTTTTATTGAAATAAGACAATCCTTAATACCCGAACTTCATACCAAACTATATTCAAAAAAATGCATGTAACGCCTACTACAGATATTCCAGGAAACAGTTGAATCGAGCTATCCTCATGTAGTAGTAAAACTGTGGGCAGATTAAAATTGATAGGATTCTCCACAACGGAGCATTTATGTGCTAAAAGTAATGTGGCGCAAATAAATAATTTTTTTCTTGTCAAGTGTGTTTTTCACAAAAGTAAAATTTAAGTATTTGATGTAAGATACAAGGAAAAATACTTGCAAAAACTATGAAGCTTACAGAAAAAAAAATTATGACAGCATCGCTTTAACTACATTTCAAACCTTTCCCGCCATTTAAATGCCATCGTTCATTAAAAAACTAGCAAAATAATGAAAATTTACATAGCGCCATTTTTACATTTTAGATTTACTTATAAGTTTTTTCTCGAAACTGTTTATTGATTTGGTGAATTTAAATAAATTTTTTGCTGTCTATTTTACCTAGTAAAATGTATAAGCATTTAAAGTGGCATTTTAAGTTAATTGCATAAAATAATAAATAATTGGTAGAATCATTAGAATGGACTTTATAATTTGATTATTGAGTTAATTTAATTTTTTTAAATTTTTATGAAAATTTTTCATCATGAAATATTCTTAGACCTAGTTTCATCTTCATGGTGTACGATTGAAACAAATAATCGTGAAAAATTGTAAGATTTTCCAAGATCAATTTGAACTCTACCAAACTTTCAAATCTTGATTTAATGCCTTAATCGTGAAATTAATTACGCACGCCATATTTCAGTGTTTGAAATTCGGGTAACAAGCTTCTGGACAACATTGTAACGAATTATATACATTTGCGTACACAGATCCCGAAGAGGCATAAATCAATTCGAAAAAGACGAGAGTTTCAGTTATGATGACTCTCTGTGTCGAATACAGGACAATGCCGTCGAGACGGAGCTGGCTCCATGAACGGAAGTGATAAGTGATGGAAATTTTGGTGGGGAGGGCTTTACATGTTTAAATACAAACTTTCTGAAATCCTCTTTCGCAGGTAACCAAGCCCAGTAAGATGAGAAGTTTCAGAAATTGAAAGTATTTATGACTCTATAATTGGTTGAAAATGGATTCCATTTAGTAATCAGCAATTGCTGAATATCTCATAACTAATTTTGATAGATCTTCAGCAATTACTCTCGCTTCCCAACTTTTTTAAAAAAAACGAAATTCAAATTCTAGTTTCATGTTGGCATCACTGATTCATAATCAATATCGTGCTCAGCAATTATGCTGCAAATGTCGTTTCGTTGTAACTACCATGGTATTGCACATGGAAAGCCAGGGCAGGATCCACTACGAGTAGACGTGATTCGGAGCTGCTCATCTCTCTCCGCCTGAACGCTAGCCAGACACAGACTTACTTCGAATAACAATTTGCATGTGATAAACTATTTAGGATGAAAATAGCAAACTATTGCAGTTGAGAGATGCAACAGTGAGGCATTTGAGTGTTTGTCAATTATCCACTAAACGCGCTACTGTCCGGTTTCAATTAGAATTCTCATAGACACTCAGCTTTATTATAAATTATTTCAGTGATTGAATGCTGGCCGACAATTGTCGTTTATAGTTATTCAGATAATAAAACAGTGATTTTGGTACAACGGAATGCACACGAGCTTTCAATTGAAGAAAGAAAACAATTGTGCAGGATGGTTTTTGCTATTAAAAAACATTCAAAAGAAGAAGGAAGTAATTAAATTAAAATAACCAATATCATCTCGAAAATGGACTCATGAGCTAAACCTCTTAGCACATAAGAATCTCTCGAAAGACTAATTTAATAACTAAAAATAAACTCTAGCGCACCTGAACCGCTAGAAATACAAATTTTCGATGAACAAAAGAAGACTCGTGCAGATTTTGAGTGCATATTCTACCACACGTGCTCCAACATGTTTCGAGTACAAAACCCCTTTGATGTTAACAATGCAATTAAACTCATAGGGTGGAAAGGATTGCAGGACCACCACTTGCATGAATTTCAAGATGTAAGAGAGCCAAACACTGCAAAATTTAAAAAGCAGCATAACAAAACATAAACAAAGAAAATGCTCAGAGCTTGCAACACTTTTTTTCTATATGAGCTGGTTTTCACTGTAAAAGACTAAAAATTTTCATTAGAGTTGATGGTTTGAAGGTTTTTATTTTCAGTCCCTGTCGTAGTTGCAGGGTTGCCAGCACGTTCATAAAAAACTTCACGAGTCTACAACTTTGTAATATCGATACGTCCTTTAAGTTTCATAATGATTCGATTCAAAAAATTTCAAATTTTTCCAGTCTCATTTTAGGCGCCTAGCGCGCACATAGGCTTAATAATTTAAAAAAAAATTATCGTACTTACATTTGAAACACGTTCAAAATTCATTTCATAAACTTTATTTTTGCAAAAGTTGTTCGTTGGCAGAATAAGAGGTATATTTAAAATATCACTGAAATGGCCGCCGGCGTCAAAAGGTTAAAGATTATTCACTTTTTGTGAGATTTGGTTCTATTCTGCATATACGCCAATGTATCTAAAAGTTTCAGTGCAATGGGATGGCATGTTCCTGAGATTTTTTCACTGAAATTTTTTGATGATATATATATATATATATATATATATATATATATATATATATATATATATATATATATATATATATATATAAATATATGTATATATATAGAAATATGAATTTTTGGCCACAGTGTAACAAGTAGAAGAAGAAATGTGTAATTTTACGCCAGATTTTATATGGCTGATATGTTTAAGAAATAGGATTTTTACAGGTCATCGTCCACAGAATTTTCAAATTAAGAAGTTTCAGAGTATTTTCATTATAGGTTGTTAGCCAAATCGTAATTTAATGATAGCGTTTTTCAATACAAAAAGTGCGAAATGTCCACTACGTTTAATTATGTTACTTCTGCAACCAAAAATCTCAGTTTTTTCGCGTCAAGACTAATCTAATTTGTGAATTAACTGCATCAAAAGCTATGAGAGTAGAAAGATATCTGATAAAATATCATTTGAACAAATAATACAAAATCACCATTGATGGTAAGTCTGTCTTAATTTGGCAATCAAGAGTCTATCAAGCTTGATCCACATTGAGATCAAGTCACCCCGCGAAATTTGAGTCAATGGCTGAATCGTAAGTTAGAAGGAAGGAAACCCTTATTTGAATGACGTTTGCTTCAAGATACCACCAGAGCTATAGTATTACTTGGTACCAATTTATTTCGAGAATTTCATCTTAGTTTGATGATCGAGGTATGTGTTCGCACCGGCATAAATTCCGTTTGCTCGAAAATAAGTGGTTTGGGGGAAGGTTACCGTTCTTTTAAAGATGACGAGTTTTTAAAAGTTCAGACTAGCAGGGTAGATAAAATATTCCAAAAAGTAGACAATTTTCAGGAAACTCAGTGAAAATTTATATTAACGTGCCTTCGTCAACTTCAGGATTGGCCGCCTACTCTTTCAATTGTTTAGGAAATTTTCTTGAAAACAGCATATGCCCTTTGAATTTCGTAACGATTTAATAATTCTGTCATGGGCTATCACAGCTCCAAATTTCCAAAATATTCTTTCAAAACAGTATACATATATGTATAAAAGCTTACTCAAAATGATTTTTAGACAATAGTTTTGTAATATTTGCAGTCTTTTCATATGCAATAGTGCACTATTACTCCCTACAACGCATCTGCACAGTGTGATTGAATCAAACAAAGAAATAACCCATTGCATAATCCCAAGATTGAATACGAGCATTAATTAAGCTATTCTCTAGTTAGTATTTCTCGACTTTCCATCCAAATCGCTCCTCTATTTTTGTTTGTGTCTTAACTTCACGATAGCTACACGACCACTTGGCTAACTACACTAGCCCCACGTCTACAGAATATTCACAAAAACTCGTTAACAGAAAACAAGGTAATGCGGACAAACAGTATAAAACAACAAGCAAAAAGGATAATCGGCAACTGGAGTTTACCTGAGACCAAAAGTGGACATAATGGTGTTTGCATTCATTACACGAGTTCCAGACATGGGAGACGCATGAAATGGGGATGCAGAAGAAAGTGAACAGACGAGATAAGCATAGAAAAGACTGCTGGACGGTTCATGTTATAATTCAGGTGAGATTTGATACAAATATTTTCGTTTTCAATGCAGTTATTTGGAAAACCGTAAATGATGAAGAAGTTAAAATATACGTAAGAAGCTACAATTGAGAATCCGTATCAACATAAGCCCATTTTAAAACGATTATTTTATTCAGAACCTGTTAGAAAAGTTGTTTTTATCGGCATTTTATATTGTGAAAATTGTGTCAGGTGAGACTTGAAAAATATGATTCAGAAATGTGGTGAGTTCATGTGTATTTACGAGTTCATGTGTATTTAGACGGTAAACTTTGCTTAAAATAAAAGCATATGTGAGTACCGTATTAAACTTTAAAATGCACAAACTCCACGAGTTAAGCGTAAGTTTCAAAGTACCCTTAGGCGCCCTAACAATGTGGGTTTAATAAGAAAAACTGCAACGAATATACTAATAATAATATAATGTACGAATTAGTTTACGAAGAAGGACAGTGGTTTGTATTCGAATCATTTCGAATGTGTATCTTTATTTTCATAGTAGCTCGATTTAGGGACTAAGGTCGACATCTTTACATCTATATCTGATTTTTTATATCAATCACATACTAGCCGCAGAATTTGTTTCATACATTCTCAGCAAATTCAAGGCAAAGCTAGTAAAAACTTTGGTTCAACTTTTACATTAGTGTAAAAACTTAACTTACACCTTAAATACGTAACTTCAAAAAAATACTAACTATATAAATAAAAACACAAAACATTAGTAAGTGCAAACAAAGTTGCAATGAGAAAAAAACGAAAAACATGAGCTAAAATTTCAACAAAAGATAGGATTATCAAAGCTTGTTGCAGTGAGGTAGTAGAAATGAAGTGGACATGCCCATACGATTTACATTGAAGGGGATGGTAGTAATTTTTTGTCTGCTCATTGTCAAATCGGGTCAAATCTAAGTAGTTCCCCTCCAATTTGACAATTAGAGCGAAATGACGGAAAGGCAGCTTTAACATGCTTTGTGCGCGGGAGGCTTGAAGTGGTTAATGGTGGAAAGTTATACCGCCCGTATCCAGGGGCTAGCTTGTTGCCCTTCATATGAATTTTCGGAGTCCGAATTTCCGCCAAATGTTTAACAGGGAGAATTTGGTAATTTTTTCGGTAAAAAAATTATATGGTTTATCGAAAATCATTTCGATGATGTTATTTTGGCATGGTTGTACTCCAAGTTGGTTGGCTTTATTATTACCTTTTTTATTTTCTATTACCTTCAAGATCAACATTTTGTTACTATAGCTCAACTCAAATTTACCATTTACTAACGGAGAGATGAGATTTTGAAAAGGAATATTTTTGGTAATAGTCTCAACAAGGTTGAATAGTTCATCGTTCGAAAACAATTTTGCCCTAAGATAGTTAATTTCAAGGAACGGGAAATTTGTTATTTTTTTTTTCTGACATTAAATATTGCCCATATTTTTTGGGGTAAACTTTAATTTTCCACCTAATTACAAATGTTCAATTACAAATGTTCAAGGGGACACTAGATTTTTTTAAATCATTTCAGGGCTGGAATCATGAAATAAATACAAATAGAAATACTACTATAGAAATGTTAAGTAAATAATACTATGGAAATGTTAAATAAATGAATATTATAAGAAATTGGACTTAAACTGCAGACCTATGGAACGCCAGCGAATATCTGCTGATTTGAAGACCTGCGGCTAAGAGCCTTTATTTTGATTTAATGATTTTTACTATATGATCAGCGATTTTAAATTACTCGTATTGCGCAATAAATTTTCATGCCATATATATTGAATGTTTTTCACAGATTTACCATGCTACCAGAGTCCTTGTACAGAAGAGAACTTTTGGTGGCGTTGCTTACAGGGAAAACTTGGTGGTCTATAGGTCTCTCTGTTAGACTATTAAATTTGTAAAAAATTGGTACATATTCTCAGTGCTGTGGTAAACAGCTTTAGAGCACTAACTATCTAGCAATGGCAAGCTGCCCATATTTGCCTTCGAGTGGCTGGGACACATTATAGCACTTTAAGAAGTATTTAGTTGATATGTTGCTTAGATGTTGCGTTCGGTTTCGCTTTATATTGAGAAACGACTTTATATTTTTCAAGCAATTAATTTTTGTTTTAATTATTACTGTGAGTAGTGGAGCCTTTTATTTGTCGATGTATTTGCGTCTACTCTTAGCACTTACATATTGGCAAGAGACTGGAGACTGGAAGTGACCACAACAATATCACCTTCTGATTATCGGAGGAAAGCCAGGCTCCTTAGAACTTTAGACGGTAGATACTTGGGTGGAATATGTCGAAGTTGGACCGGGAGAAGCTATTGGAGTCACTTGACAACAGTTTCGCTGACGAGTTCAGCGCGGGATAAGCAGTGGCCTCGGGGAAATAAGTTAGATTGTAAATTTCACCAAGGGCGAAATTCGGCGAGCGTGCGATGCATTGATGCCACTTCAAAAGTCACTACCGGGCAAACAGAAGGCTTATTGGTGGACTGGGGAGATAGCGGAACTAAAGCGAAGAGCTCTTAGCGTGTGGGCGTAGGGCACAGTGGTCTATTGGATGATCAGAAGTGTTGCTACTTGCCACAACGCACAAAAATTCAAAAAAGAACTAATAATAGCTATAAAGTGGAGGGAAAACCAAATGTTGCAAACTCTATGCGAAAGAGACATATCCATGGAGGCGGATGTCCTGAGGAATAATGTAGATTCGCTGTTCCGAGCGCACGACGTGAGAACAGAAAACGATCATAAAGTCCGCCAAAACAATATCCTTTGGTTCACTGAAGAAAAACCACGCAGCGCAAGCGTAAGAACGAAGAAACGAAAAGCCCCAGGCCCGGAAAATATCTCTGTAGAAGTTTAACAGAACAACACCCATCAACATGATTACGTATGTATAATAAATGTTTACTGGATATTTCCGTCACCTTGCAAATTGTCGCAACTTGCTCTTCTTGTAGAGGAAAAAGAAGACACTAACACACGATCAGCGTACAAACCTCCCTGCATGGTTGATACTACGGGGAAACTTCTAGAAGCGTTGCTGAAACCACGGTTGAAAGCGGCTGTACGAAGAGCTGGTGACCTTTCGAATAACCAACACGGATTCCGTAGCAGTCACTCAACAATAAGCGCCGTCTGCGAAGTTATTGTCATTAGGCTAGACCCATTGCGTTTTTGGCAACGGTGGACGTCCGTCAAGCTTTTCACTCGGTGAAACGGATTTACGGAAACGACATTTTCAGGTGGAGAAATATTTGCAGGCAATGGTACAAGACTACTTGAAGGATTGCCATTTGATTTATGAAACGAATCGGGTAACTGTATGTGAAACCAGAACGGAAGTAAACCGGTCGAACACCTGATAAGTGCTAGTCGAGCCGAAGTAATGTAGTAAACCGAGCCGACGTAATGCGAAAGCGGTTCCGGCATAATCCTGTATCGTTTGCAGAACACGTATTGAAGATTTTTCGACACTCGCTCCCAAAAATTACCACTCGCATCTCGAAGAACTTCTTAGACTTATTAAGTCTTTCTTTCCGGGTCTAACTAGAATTGATTCCTTATCAAATTTTGAAAGGAGTGCTATATTGAATGAATACCATTTTTAATTTGCTTTTGCATTTTTTCATTGAGGTTGGACATTTGTTGAGTAGATTTTACATTATTTCGCTGAACCAATCACTCATGATGAAGATTCAACGCTTCAAAAAATTCTGGAGGGCATATCTATTACCAATCCTTGGCATATCTATTACCAAAACACATTTTTACTAGATTCAAATGCAATAAAGCTATAATTGGAGCTATTCTTTCACCATCAATCGATGATAAGGTAAAAATTTCGTACACACTGTCATCATAACATCGAATAATATCAAACTTTCATCACATAGTTTCGTTGTAATACATATGGTGGATTTTTGTCAAAATCAATTTTGCAAATTTTCCTCGCAAATCGAATGTGAATTCTGCTAAGAGTGAATAGAATTCGGTTTCTACCCTTGGAAAACATCTGTAACCAGCGAATTGAAAGAGACCATTTACTCCTCTGAAAATATTTCATTTTCACCCCTAATTCAATGAACTGTAACTAAGTGAGGTTCACCTAATATGCAAGTTTTCTAGTTCCCCATATCATAGTTGTCTAAGAGATATGGTTTGGAAAATAATGGTAGGAATAAACAGATGTTTTCAGTTTCAGTGTATCTTAAATTTTAAAATCATACAGAAGAAAAATTAGAAGACCTCAAATAGTTTACTGGACGAGTATTTTAATAAACGAGTATTTTATCAAACTAATTTATTATGGATGTTGGGAAATTATTGTAGATTTTAAACATATAAGTATGAATTGGAACTGTCTTAATATAGAATTGTGTTTGCGATTCGTCTACAAATCAAAGCAGCTGGCACTCATCTCTAATTCAAAAATACAGTATAAATTGGAATGTGACCTATTTTGTTAATCCTTCAACTCATTTATATTTTTCAACATAAATAACTTTCACATTTTCAACTCTCATTTCATTACAAAAAAAAATTTCAATTATTTTTTGTAATGTCAATTATTTCAGCAAAATTCGCAACGGCCAAAGAAAGAAATACTTACGTTGCCAAAATATTTAATCATTTTACAAACAATTGTTTGTACATGAATTGCAAGCGCAGTCAATTTTCATTTATTTCAAATTACTGCTTCGAAAATGAAAATCTGATCGATTGCAAAGTTGAAACTAAAAGTCAAACAGCTTCAACGCAATGACAGAAAATGTGCATACTTTCATGTACATGGATATCTCGGCATCGATTAAATAATACTGGTCAATGTTTTAAGAGAAATCAAATTTATGAATCGTTAATTTACTTGATAGTTGTGGAAGTTTGAAGTTTGCAATGGTTTTTTTTATAGCATAAAATAAATACGAAAGCCAGTTATTGGCATTATTTGTATGGAAAAAATAAATGATTTGAATACAACTTAAGTGCGTAAAGTGTTGACGGTGTTAGACTTATTGTAGACAGTAACAGCTGTTCAAATAGCCAAATGTATAATTTTTCAAAAAATGTGACAATCTTTACAAAGGCTTTGGCGAAAAATCAAGTAAACCTGCTCTTGGTACATGTATGTTGATACATGTATGTACAAATAATGTTGGGCAGTTTTTACGAGGAGTTATGTCGGCTTTTATTTTGAATTTGATGACGGATTCATATAGTACAATATGTTTGTGCTAATAAATTCCACTTTTAACAGCCATCAAATTATTAATTTGAATTGATTCTGTAAATTTAAAAAAAAAAAATTTGGCCCATAAAAGCCACTATTTTGCTTTATATTGAATATGGTTAAAATGTGTACACTTAGAATCGAATCACCATACAGCATATGATAACATTCCTCAATCCACAAGAGGCCAAATTTTTGTGGTCCGCATCGGAAGCTGTGAAAACAAAAAGACCAAGAGAGTTACCGCTCTCAAAAATCTCAATACTTTAAAAATTCAAGCAGCAATTCAATTGTTTCCAAATTCAAAGGTGGCATCCTCTGGTGCAACGACGATAGAATGACCGGTACAGGCAGCTTTTCGACACCAACACTATATTAAGACTGCGTTCAAACCATTTCGTTTTGATCCCAACACTGTTTCGGAAGTTATGGGCATATACAAATATTGAGGACAACCGCTTAAAAAACTTCAAAATTTAACGAAAATGCACCCTTATTGCTTATTTCTACTGCAAAGTACTCATTTACCGTATAAATTTAATGATAGCATCTCTAGTTGCAAAAATGATTAAAATGCCTCAAGCCGGTAGCTCATTGTCAGTATCACAACCGAAAACTCATCAAACTTGCTTCATGTCCAGCTAAACTGACTTTGCTAAATTTGCTTCAATCTGGATGGCTGCATCGAAAATTATTGAAGTGGAAAATTTTCGGGTTGCCGCCCAAAAAAAATCAAAATTTACACTTGGCTTACTAGCGTTCATTGTAAAATAGTTACAGTTTCTCTAAGTTTAAATTGAGCTGGAATGAACATAAGTACACTATGTTGGCAATTTACATTTCATTCGAGCGTTAATACTCAAACATTTTCAACCCCTGGAACTACCACTGTAGTCATCACATTGAAATGAAAATTACAGAGCGATGAAAGTATAGCAAAGTAATCCGATGACATTCTTTTGTCAGGTTTAGGGGTTGAAGTTGGTAGAGAGCGTCATTCACAAATTTACAAATAGTTTGGCGTGATTAGTTCTTTAACTCGATTTACCTATGATGTAAATCAGATACCTAATCAGAGCTAGGTGAACTCAAACTCAAAACACAATTTCGATAAAATTTTGGTTGCGGTAAAGATAAAGGCTGACAAGTACGGAGCATTTTTATCATTTTTGAGAACACAGTTACTTCCGAAAAATATTCACATGATAAGCACTTCAACACCAAATCAACCGCACAAGTCCATGTCTCCCAAATTTTTTTTTTGCCTTCAAGTTTCAATCCAATCATCGGATCAAAACGAAATTCGCAGTGTGTGTTGGTCTAAATATAAAGCAAATCCCGAGTGTCGGTCGAGTGACAAACGCGCACGCTTTGTTTATTTTGCGACCGAAAAGTATAAATATTTTGTATGCTAATATTTCTTCAGTACGAGTCAAATATTATCCGTTTTCAATCAGATAAGAGTTAAACTTCCATAAATTTAGTATATTTTTAAAATGTATAAAGGTTTTGAATATAAATTTTACAGTTTTTTTATAACCTCACTTTTATTTCAAATTTTTGGGTTGGAGTTAGTTGAACAATAGTTGCTCAACTAACCCTACGATTTAGAACGAAACTAATGTATGTTTTTTATTTGATTTTAAGATGCGGACTTATAAAAGAAAAACTTCAAGAGGTTTTTACTCTACTCAATATTTAAATGATGCTGCAAAAGCGGTCAACGATGAAGGAAAAAGTGTAAATGCCAGTAGAAAGAATTCGGTATCAAACGGATGACTTTGACAAGATTTTTGAAGAAATTAGGGTCTGAAGATGTAAATTCATTAATGGGTTATGGAAAACCGAGGCAAGTATTTTCTCCTACGCAAGAGGATTCATTAAAAAAATATTTGTTGCAAACGGCATCAATCTTTTATGGATATTCCCCGAAAGATGTTCGTCGTCTTGCCTACGAATGTGCTCTTAAATTCAATATTAAATTTCCACCCTCCTGGACTGCAAATATGATGGCCGGAAAAGAATGACTTACGATGTTTTTAAAACGAAATCTGGAGCTATCTATTCGGAAGCCAGAAGCCACTAGGCTTGGTAGGGCAAAGTATTTTTTGGCAAATTAGCTGAAATAATCGATAGACATAGATTCAGTGCGTCAGGCATATGGAATGTGGATGAAACAGGAGTGTCCACTGTGCTGAAGCCAAATAACATTGAAGTTGCCAAGGGAAAGCGTAGCATTGGCGTCATGACTTCTGGGGAGCGAAGGACTAACGTTACAGTAGTGACTGCTGTATCTGCTTATGAAAATACTGCACCACCTATGTTTGTATTTCCCAGAAAAAAGTTTAAAAGCTAGTTGCTTAATGGTGGTCCCCTTGAATGTATAGGAGCAGGCAATGCCAGTGGATGGGTTACAGACGAAGGATTCTTTAAATTTATGCAACATTTTATAAAACATGTAAAACCGTCTAAGGAGCACCGTGTTTTATTATTATTAGATAATCACTCATCTCATTTAAAAGTGGAAAAATTAAATTTGGCTAAAGAGAACGGAATTGTAATGTTGTTATTTCCACCGCATTGTAGCCACAAGCTGGCATTCAAAAAGTATACCGCTGCTGCTCCAAATACATGGCTACATAATAACCCAGCCAAGCCTCTGACTATATATGATATACCAAAAATTGTCGCTGATTCATTGCCATTAGCTCAGACAAGTATGAATATTGTCAACGGTTTCCGAAAGGCTGGCATCTTCCCATATAATGAGAACATTTTTATTGAGGATGAGTTTTCACTATCATTTGTAACCGACCGTCCAGACCCAGAAACGGTTGAGCTGAAAAAAGATCCTCCAGAGCAAGCTATAACGTCTAACACTGAACCTGATTCTACTCCATCTACCTCCACCAGCCAAACTGAACCCAAACCTGGTACAAGCAACAAAGAAAATGAGCAGTTCGATCCAACGCATTCATTCTCCCCAGAAATTGTTCGACCATACCCAAAAGTAGGTCCTAGAAAAGCAGCCAAAACTATCAGCAGAAAGAGGAAAGCTGCTATTCTAACATATACTCCTGAAAAGAACGCATTGCAGGAGGAAAAAAATAAAACCACCAAAAAAAGTTAAAAAGCCAAAGAAAAACATTGATAATAAAAGAAAGAAGAGTGTTTCTAAAAAAGTACTTCAGTCAAGTGAGGAAAATAACGATGATGATGATCCCTGCCTGGTTTGTTGCGAAATTTATTTTGAAAGTTTACCAGGGGAAGCATGCATCCAGTGCCAAGTTTGCAAGGAGTGGGCACATACAAAATGTGCGTCAGCTGCTGGTCTTACTTTCGGTTGTATTAATTGCAACAGCGATAACGATGATTAAGCTTCCAAGATCTCATTAATATTTTCTTTTTTAATATAAGCTTTATTGATAATTATATAAATGTTGAAGTCTGATTTTAAGTAGAAAGACTGAGTTCTAATCCAAAAGTTAAGCTTAAGGTATGTTGAGTTTTTGTTCATTCTATTTTTTGTTTAATATTAAAAGAAAATTACTTTTAGTTTCACTATTATGTCACTAAAATACTCTTAATAAAAAGTTGATAGTCAAATAGAAATTTTGTTTTATGTCTAGTAAACATTGAACCCATGGTTTGGTTGGAATTTCTAACTGTTCAATTTAACCCATACCCTTGCTCAACTTACCCCATCTATGGGGTACGTTGACCATTTCTGACTTTATTCACTTAAACGACTGTAGCTCTTAAATGCGATTTGTTACAAATAAATTACTATGGACACTTTTGGAAAGGGATAAATTATTTACCCATCAGTGTGCAGAACAAGCCATTAAGACTTATCGTTGAAGAGCTATGACCGCTCAAGTAAAAAAAATTTCAACTACTACCGCCCCACCCTGCCCTCAATCTACGTTAGCACCATTTGCACTTATACAGTGGAGTACTTATACAGTGGAGTACACCGCCCTACCCTGCCCAGGCCATAGTATTACTAGACTAAGATTTATAAGGCTTTTGGAACATTGATTCATAAGGCTAGATGATAATGGCACTTTTTTCATTAACAGCTGTCTTGCTTTTGTTGGAAGATATAGTGGGGAAATATCAAACTTTCTTTTTTATTATGATTTGAAAAATTTCTCCATATCTTTTACGCTAAAGGCTCTATGCTGCTATTATTTTTCAATAATTGATGTCACAAGTAATATTTCAATGGTGATCCATTGTAAATGCCGAATAAATTATTCCTGGAAATCGGACTTTACAGCACGAGATAATAGATCGAACACTGTTTCGTGTAACTCGCGGGTATTGGAATTGTTTCGCTGAATTCACAGTCAACCGCTTATGCAATTTTAAAACTTTACTTAACATTTGCAATAAAAACAAAAGTCTTAGATATGAATAATCAATGATACAATTTAAAGAAAAAATTGTATCACTGATAACAGAAAACTTTACAACTCTAACTCAAAAACTTCCCGAACAACGTGAGAATAGATAACTGTCCCAAAAAAATGACTGGGCCCCGAAAATATAGAAATGCACGGCTATTGTTGGAAATTAAATGCCATCATCCAGCGAACACTTTTTGAGGTTATAATTATTTAACTTATACGGTAATTATTATTGAAAGCGCTCAATTTCTTTACGAATATAAGCTAATGGGAAAAGAATTGTTTGAAACGATTTGATTGATTACAGTGACTGTCAATCCTTAATAATAAAAACAAATAAATTACGTTCCATAAATAAATAACTAAAACAAATAATTTTATTAAAAACTATACAATTCAGTAATTTTTACTCCTAATTAAAATTTAACTATTACTCATTTCTCCTGAGCAGCCCATATGGCCGTTTATTTGAAGCAAATCTTCAAACTATCTCACTAACAAAAGATCATATCATCAAATAATGCAACCAAATTCGTTACAGCAAACTTCTCTAATATGCATCTAGCTAGACCAACCTAAATTGAATATGATATTTTCCCATGAGAGTCGAGACAACGTAAGAGTAAAATTGCAATTTCATGACTTCTGCTTTTGAATATGATACCACAAAGAGATCCAACCGAATAATCCAAACATTCAGCTTTGGTATAAACATTTTTCGCCATTTCTACGAGAACCACAAAGACGGATAACAAGCCAAGTAAGGATAATACTATTTGAATGATGAGTTGTAACGAACGGAAATTCGCTTGTCTATTGAATTTCCATTTCATGATAAACTTATACAATTGCAGATGTGAACGTGTGTATGTATGTTTTCGTGGATTCCGACGACTTAATATTATGCAAAAGCCTTGCAGATCAACACACAACCAAAGTTTTCCTGTAAATGTATGCACATGATGTTGACTAAAGCTCAAAGAGGTTATTGTTTCATGCGATAGCCCAAGTAAAGGGTATTGCTTACGAAATACGAGGTTTCCTGCTGATGAATATTCCAAATCCGCGAAAAAAAAGTGTTAGAGGCTACCAACTCGACCTGGGTTCTATAATTATGCTTACATATATTCCATTATATGAAGTAAGCTGATTACTAGCAACTTCGTTTACATTGTTTTGAGCTTTAGTAACATTTTACACGTCGCGACTGTTCGCTTTTGTTTTTTATTTATCACAGGTTTTCTCACTGTAAATAATGCACTGCAGACCAACGGCGACTCCAAACTGTAGTCTTGCACCTTTGCATGTCCTTCATTACATGCGAAAACATATGAAACAAACGGGACAAAAACTTCATATGGGAGCACGTTACAGCGGTAACTGTCGACAGGACAATAGTCATTAATTATGGCATTTTCCTTTCCGCCGACCCATTCGTAACCACTCTCTTGTACCGTCACCGTACGGTTCGTATGCTTTGCCATTTTCTTCGTTGCTCACTTTCGGAATTCGGTCACGTCCCTATTATTGCCATTGTCGCCATTTTTCACACACATATTCATATTGAATAGGAAAGCCACGTAGGTCACAGATCACATAGCATTGCCCGTTTTTTCCCTTTCATCGCTCGTTCCAATGCTTGTCTAGTTTATTGCATTTTATTTTCGTTTGCTTTTTCAATTCGTTTCTCACTTAGGCTTTTGTAGCGCTCGATTGCCACCCCAGCCTCGAAAAATGGACCGAAAGCCGTAGAGTGTATCATCTGAAAATTGGACACATGTCCTTGTGTGATATCAAGCAATCGACTAGGGTATCGTTTGAAAACTTTCAATAAATCATAAGTCGAGTAACCTATTCAATGGTATGGTAGCACGAATATTACAGGGTGCCTGGGAAACTCGGAGCGAATTTAATATGTGAATTCCGGTTTCCAGTGCTGGGAGATTCATAAGTTTGAAAAGAACTATTTCAACACCATTTTCACAGATAATTCAAAAATATGTGCCAGCTGTACTTTTTTTGGATTTTGCGTATAACACATTGGCTCGTGACAGTCCAAAGCAAATAAACTTTTAACAGTTTTTAAATGTGTTCAAAGAGTAGATTAATAATCAAAAGTATGCACTCGAAATTCGATCCACCCTATAGCATGGGCTGGATTATAAAAAAGATGAAATGTATTCTGGTCGCATTTCAGAATAAATACTGAACTGTTCTAAGAGGTATGGTGAATGTTTCTCAAGTATACAGGGCATGTTTATTTCACGAAACTTTCTGAGTAATATGTAAGGAAAGATTATACTTGAAGAATTATCCGCATTGTGCCATTTTGCGAAATAATATTTTTAAAGGTAACTTCTTGATTTGATTCAAAATTAAATTGAATTAGCAAAATTAAATATTGAATTAATTTGTACTTTCAACATTTGTCATGGTTTGAATCTATCATTTGCTGCACTTATCATCGTCGTGGCGTTGCAGCCCATATCGTAGAGCCTAACCAATACAGCGCGCACAGTCATTTCGGTTCAATAACCACATCCTCCGATTCGGTAGTCTTAAAAACGATATACTATTAGCATCTACTGCCTCCGCAATACTTGCATGGCTTTCTGACTGGCCTTGAGAGCCTGCTTGAGTTCTATTATGTTGAATTCGTCGTTTTATTTCATCAAGTTTATTCCCAACCTTTGAGACGGTTGCCCTACATTTTTCACACAGGTTCCTTTTGCTTTATTATAAAATCTGTTTTGTACTCATTCATTTAAATAAGCTTTTTGGCGATTTCGTCTACAGTTAGAAACAATTCATTTCTAAATTAGAGTAGGCTACCAGCTATGTTGACTTGAATGGTTAAGTTGCCCTACTGTCAACAGCGAGTATCTCTCAAAGTACTCAAGAGCTAAATTAAAAAGTACAGTTGCTATTCCATAATCCTTTTTTAAACCTGAATTCGACAAAATGAGTTAGTAATATCGTTTCGATCTCCAGTAATTCTCATCAATATTATTTGATCTTAAATATTTCGTCAGCTTCCGATCTTCCGCGCTAATTTTCGATAAGGATTTTGTCATCGTTATAGGTAATTCTACATTCTAAAACCTTTTTCAGCAGTTTGTTAGACGTTAAAAGCTGTGAGATTCCTCTAATGATCTGTTTATGTTTTTTTTGTGAATGAGGAAAGTAAGGCTTTTTCGAACTTCATCTAGAATCGTTTTTTGCTTCCAAATGCCGACGACTAACCTACATGCCGCGTTTAAAACATTGATCCCGCTTGTCTTCAAGATTTCCGCAGGGATCCCATCGGTGCCTGGTACTTTATTGAATTTCAAACGGTTCCTTATCTTTCGGACTTTATTGGTCACTAGGGGGTGTCGCAAGATGCTGTCATTTTATGATTGAATGAAAAATGGCGGTACATATTGTGTGGGGGTATATATGTTAAATAGTTGCTTGAAGTAGGACGCCTATCTCTCCTTCATCAGATTTGAGTCACTTTTAATGCTTCTTCCACCAGTCGCACACAGGCTAGGTGGTAACTTGAGTCCTTATTTTAAATGTCTCACTACTTTGTACTCATTTCGAGTGTTCATGAATTCCAAAAATCAGCATATATTTCGTTCTTGATTCTTGTCAATTATTGTAGGAGATGTTGTAGGCTGCGTTCGTTTTGTCCAACAGACCTATACGATCTTTGTTGAACCATTTATTTTCACCGCACCAAATTGTTTATACATTCATTGCTCCTTTGATGGCAGTCCTGACCTCGTTGATTGACGTCGTGTTAAGCGTGAAAGCTTGTTCAATTTCCAAAGCAGATGTGTACTTGGCTTTCATCATCTTGCTTTGAAGCTTGTCGACATCGAATTTACTTCCTGAAGCTGCTCCAGTTTCATAAGTGGGGGCTATTTGACAGCAGGTTTTGACTAGGAAGTGGTTGGAATCACAGTTTGCCCCACCGAAATATCAGACATCTAGAAATCTGTAGACCTACTTCTTTTGAATCGGCATGTGGTCGATGTTCTTTTATGGATATTTCCACTGCACACAAAGCTGACAAGTTGTTATCCATTGTCCTTTCAAGAATCGTGACCGGTGCTTCCGCGATGTGCTTCCTTCTTTCCAACTTTTGCGGCCAAGCCCCCTAGCTAGGCTTTCACATCATTTCTGGGCAGAGACTCATAAAATTTTCCAGAAGGTCATAAAATTCACGTTTCACTGAATGATCCTATCTTAAGCAAGGCCGTGGACACTTATGAGCCAAACATAATAAAAACTTTGCTCTTAGACGAGTTCCACATAACTTTTCGTTGACAAGCTTGGAGTTGATTATTTGCGGTTTTGCTATTTTGTCCACGATGAAAGCCATTTCAAATACGTGACCTCTGGATTACTTTCCGCTCTTGAACGAGACCCAGTACGTCATCTCATACTTGCATAATCAAGTTTTGTCTCACTTGAATGAGCAAAACATTTCGACAAAAGTGGACTCTTCAATTAGCGGTAATGCTTTCGATTTGTCTGGCACAAAAGCCATCTATTAGAATAAGATCCAGCGGCTGCCAGACATACGTCAAAGTATAAAGGCTAAAATGTTGTGTGTATATTCTCACTACTGTAGCTAAGAAAGTTCGGGGGCTACAAACCTTGACTAACGGTGGCTTTTACAGGTAGCAAGTAAGAAAGATGTGCAATAAACTGACTTACTTACGTTAATGTATAAAATCTGGCATTTGAATGTTATGTTAAGTCAAGGTTTAAGAAACCAGAACCATCCGAAGGGTGTTAAATTCCCACAGACTCCGTATAAGGTCAAATACATCTACCCTGAAAACGTTGCCCATATACATAAACATATGTTAGTACTCTAATAATAATAATACTTCAATTATTTTATTTACATTTTTCAAAGGCTAAAAATATTGTGCCAATATATATATAAATATATATATATATATATATATATATATATATATATATATATATATATATATATATATATATATATATATATATATATATATATATATATATATATATATATATATATATATATATATATATATAAATATATTCATAATTCATGTTTAACAATGTTGCAATAATTTAATCATGGTCATTTTCATTATTTTCACCATTATAACTTAGTGCTACGAAAATGTATTTGGAATATTCACCTAATACTGGTTTTGGGCGGATGTTACCTATTTTCCCTAATTTTCGGAGCACTAAGTTATGCAAGACCAGTATACTACTCTTCTAAGCATAAACGTTTTATCTGCATTTATCTCATTTTTGAGTTAACACCAGATTTGAAAAATACATACTCTATTAAATCGTTCTACAAAATTTGAAAATCCTATCTTTTCATATATCTTCAGTACAAATCAAAGCACAAATCATTGAATATATCGGAAGTAATAAAATGTAGATTTAACTTTTATGCTTAGTATAGCAGTAAAGGGGAAAGTTATATATGCTTACGTAGATGTATGTATAGATGTAAATTTCATTATTTTTGAACTTCACTAAGCTCTACAAATCGTAACTTATACTGATACTAATATTCTCTTGCATATATTAATGGGCAACGGTTTCTCGGTGTATTTGACCTTATACCGACTCTGTGGGAGTGTTGGACCGTTCGGATGAGTCTGGCTTGTTAAACCTTGACTTAAAATAGTTATTTAAGTATAATATTCAAACCCCAGACTTTATACTTTAATGTTAGTAAGCCAGGTTATTGCACACCTTTATTACCTGCTACCTTTATAAGCCATCGTTAGTCAAGGTTTTAACCCTCGAACGTTCTTACCTATAGTAGTGAGAATACACACACAAAATTTTAGCCTTTATACTTTGACGTATGTGTGGCAGGCGCTGGCTCTCACTCTATATTTAAGTTGATCAAGTTTGGATTTTCGGAAGAGGTAATAAGACTCACCGGACGATTCTCTACCAACAGACAATACTAAGTGAGCATTAACGCAGCAGACTCACTTATAGAGCCTGTGACATCAGAGGTGCCACAAAGTTCTGTCACTGGACCAATTCTATACACCGTATTTACCGCTGACCTTCTCGTTCCAATAGACGAGTTACAAGGTAAAATTCTCCAATATGCCGATAATTCGCTCTTATTCGCGTCGACCCAAAACCCGCTCAAAGCAGCTAAGAAATCTTATGCGTACGATCTCATGTCGAAAAATTAAGGCACGAAAAAATCAACATGATACTCCTTTGTTAGCAATAATCATAATTTGAAATATTGTGGAGGTCCCCGGCAGCTACCCAACGTAAATCACATACTCAGAGATGTTGAAGATATTGTTGCATGCCCACCAAACAAAGCTTATATCGTTGTATTAGCGCCAGAAATAGCCACAAACGTCGAGAAATATTTGTCCGATACATGTATTCAAAGAACGAAAACAATATGTAGATAAGATGTGTTGGTTTATGTCCCACAAAATAACAAAAGCTTTCTTTCTGTTTTATTTAAACAATTTATTATAAAAACCAAAAGAATTTACACAAGCAAGGTTACACAAACAACTCATATTAAAGCCTCATACAGAAAACAGGGCTAATTCTTTTCGATCTCTTTTTCTTACCAACAGCGACCAGTATGTTGCAGCGGCAAAGGGTAGAACTACCGCTTTTTCAGTGCTGCCACAGATGCAGGATAGAGCCCTCTAGAAGCAAAATTGGAACATTCCAGAACCCAAACCACAATCAGATCTCATATGACAATGGAAATTCACAATAGCCTTCTGGAAGCCAGATCAAGAACCGTCGACACAAATCCAGAATAGCCTAGACACATGTAAAAATTCACCACACCAGATAATGAAGTATAAACATTGCAACGAGAGGTCTTAGCAGTTAGTACACTGCGATAGTTAGTACACAGTCAGAGTTTTTTACAAAGCGGAAGTCCGATTCAATGGGAATACGAACTGAGTGTATCCGGGCGCGGATACTTTTAAAAAAGATAAAGTGTGAAAATGTAAAGCGAATTTGTAATAGTGCAATTATTAATAGTGCGATCATTAAAATGTACACGGTTTAGTGTTTAGAATTGTTTGTGTAACCAACAAATATACGCATTCTTCCAAAATATGCACTCCTGATTTTTAACCAATACCTGTTATTATATTCTGTTGAATATTAACTTGGTATTCTCGTACTTTGCGCGTCATCTTGGCTTCTAAATGTATTTATAGAGTTTAAGTTGAGACTTTTCAGTGCACGATACAGTATCAAATCTTCTTTGACAACTCATCACAGATACGAGCGTTAAGTGACCATTAAAATAAATTTAAATATAAGCGTGGAAATATGAATTTTTCCAAATAAGAGCATTAGTTATGATTCGTAACATAAATTAAAATAGAACGTATACGTACCTAAAATCTATATCTTTTATCATCATATTTTGGTCATTTTGGTGCTCTCTAATTTGAACTTGAAGCCTGAAAATGAAATAGGAATTCCAATAAAACGACCAATAACATTCACATAAATTGTCTGCTAGGACATTTTTAGCAGTCATTTCTTTGACGCGTAGAAAAGCTCATTCCGCTAATGTAATGAATATATCACGATACTCATTAGCGCATTTCTAAAACAGACATCAAAAAAATATATTCCATTTATAATATTAAAAATTTGATGATCTAATTATGAACATGCAACTCGTAAAGTAATATCAGTTTTCTTGCCATCAATTCGAAAGCTATTCCCGAAAAGAAAACTAAAATCGCGTGTTCTGTCAAATCAAATAACCCCTGACTCTCTATTCCGCTCCAAAGCAAATCGCAGACCGACCGCACAGTGCATGCCACTCCTAAACGTTTCGCCCTCCGTCCGCACTACATTCACTTCTCGCTCTCTTTAGAAAACGAATTGCAATTTCCGGAAAATTAACAGGAAAAGTGGAAAAGTCCAAGTCGAAAGTCGAGCGACTGGATAGTACGGAATTCGTTAAGTCCGTCCATTTGCCGGACAAAAAATCACATCCACACCTTGATTTCGCTCGATAAGGTCCGTTCGTGCCACTGGCGAATTACGCCCGAATCAATGGACTGAGATAGGTGTCACTAGCCAGGCATAGGAAAGATATCCTTTTGGTAGTTTACACACTGCAGGCATCGGTTGGTGGCTCGGTTGGGATTATTTCAATTAATAAAGTAATAAGGCAAGGGCGTTTAATGTTTTGAAGTTGTGCTGCGTCATGCTTTTCGACAGAGTCAAGGTGAAAATGGTTCTGTTAGTTTCCGGGCTTTCACAACTGTTTTGTTAGTTACGTGCTGACGGACCAAAAGCATTTTAGTGGCTACGAATGACAATTCACTTTTTGTTTAGTGGTACCTATGCAGTAGTGGAAGTCATTTGCTGTTTTTACCTGCTGTGGCATCAAGAAGATAAAATATGAATATGAATAAATTTATTGAATTTTAAGCTAATATCAAAAACATTCTCCAAATTCCGGAATACTTTTATTATTTTCATAGAAAATGAATAGATCATGGATGCTTTGGATGAATGAGATTCAAGCAAACTTTTATGCACAATACAAATATTATCAATAAAATAAGGCTTTATTTTTACCACCGTTTGAGCTAAACTATTTCACCCACACAACATTTTGTTAATTTGTATGTACACATTGCGAATACAGTCATATTTCGATGCAAATTGTTTGAGTGCCCGTTTAGTTTTCATAAACTGCATTACTGTTTTAGAGTTAATTGAAATGCGATTGAAACGCACATTGTACCCTGCTGTAAGAAACTCACAGTAAGAGCTGTATCCTAATATCCGCTATTAATTAGCTCGTATTGTAGTAATATCCTCGACTTGTTTACCCCGAACCTCAAAGTTCAAATGGTACGATGTGGCACTAATTCTAATCTTCCATCGGCATTGCAATATTGTTTATTGCAACAAGGATTTTAAACTAATCAGGACATTAAAAATTACTGCATGCATAGAAAGAGTATTGCAACAGAATAGAATGCAATAGACGATTCCGTTTGCAAAACAACGAAGAGGAAATGACTTCCGTTTTACGGCCGGCATTTCGTTCGACACACACGCGGTTGGTCTTTTGTAGAAGTGAAAAACCAGCTGGCATAGTCCCTTAACTGCCACCGAAGGTATGTAAGAAGTAGCTGAGCTATTGCTTTAGATGCACTTTCTAGGGGTTTGTAAGTTCCGTTGTCATCAATCTCTGCGAAGTATCGCGTGACTATTAAATTAGTTTCTCTTAATATATTGTTATCAGAGGCCGACATCATGAATGCCTTTCGAAGACTCTTTACCGAGTTTCATTAGGTGCCGTCTGCAGTTGAGAATTGCGAAGAATGACGAGAACTTTCAAAGTTTCATAGACAAAGTGAGGGTTGGTAATGTCTCTAGTAAGACAAGGACTTTGTTCAGGAAGGAAATGTCAGAACTTCGAGCTGCGAATGAAGTAAAGCAGTAGGCTTTGACTGAGCACCAAGGTAAACACGGATGGTGGGAGTCTTAGATTTAAAAATAAATCTACCAGCACCATTCAATGTCACATGTTTCAAATTTTTGTAAAATTTACATATATTTGAACGATATAATATCGTTATCAAAATAATTTCTTAAAATCCACAAACAATATACTCTGTAGTATTTTCTTTTTAGAAAAAAAAAAAAATATTTGTTATGTGTCGGTCAATTCGATCTCTGGAAAATGTTTTTAGTTTCAAGTACAATCTCAAGTAGAACGTTTTTATATGATTTTTTTACGATTGCGTATTTGAAAAAGATAAAGTAAAGCATCCAAAATTTGTAGATAAATAATTTATTCCTTACCTTCTTCTTCTGAGTGTAATATTCTGTAGTGGACATGTTCATTAAAAATGTTAAAGAGTTTTACAAAGTTTTACAAAATTACAAAGTACTTGGAAAAAATACCGGCCACAAAAGAAGAGTGTACAGTATGTGATTAACAATAAATTTCTGGAACTGAAAAATACACGAAAACAGCATTAATGAAAAAGAGAATATTATAAATATGCATCCAGTTCAGAAAAAAATAGTCTTTTATCGACACTCGAAAGTGAGACAAATATAGAGGACGAACGCATCGAAACTGCGGTCGATGGAACTGTTTGGAAAGAATTAGCCGGAAGGTCCAAACCTGTCAGAAAACCAGTGCGTAATATTTTTAGGGGTGTGTCAGGTCAAGCAGCTTATGCTAAATGGCATATAATGAAAAGACAGATTAAGCCGGCATCGAACACCGTAATAATACATCATACTATAAAAAGTACAGAAGAAGACGCATTTAGAGTATTTGGGATAAAATGGGAGGTAAATGCCACAAAACTTAAAGCATTTATTGCTTTGTTTTTTTCCCACGTGAAATAATTGTGGCATAATAATTGATGACCCTTTTTTTTGCAAAAACAACGATTTGATCAGAAGAGCGAAAGAAGCCAGAGCTTAAAACAAATAAATTTGCAATGATAATTATTCATGACAACTTGTCTAAACGACACTATTTAATTGACACATGCGCAGATGTGCCGGTGCTTCCAGAAAATTTCCACCATCTGAGCTGCGACTCGCCATGGCAAACCAGGCAACCATCAACACCTATGGACGAAAGTTGATCAAATTAGAACTGGGACTCCGTCGTGAGTTTTCATGGGATTTCATCATTGCCGATGTCTCTAGACCCATTTTAGGCGCAGGCTTCATCTGCCACTATGGGCTAGTTGTCAATTTGGTAAATACTATCCTTGTGGATCCCCTTACTTCACTTTCATCGAAAGGTACACCCACTTCATACAAATGTCCAAATCTTAGTGTTTTAATTGAGAAATCCAATGATCCACAGATACATGCCCTTCTCACCAAGCACCATGCCATCATGGTCAACACAGGGTTCTCACAACCCTGTAAACATAAGGTGACATACCACATTTTGACCACAAGCCCTCGAATAGTGTCGAGGCCACGTCGACTTGCACCAGATAAGCTAGTGGCTGCCAAGAAAGAATTCGATTACCTGCTACAGCAGGGTATATGCAGCCCCTCAAACAGCAGCTGGTCTTCTCCGCTACACATGGTTTGCAATGCTAATAGGGAATGGCGTCCTTGCGGCGATTACAGACGCCTTAACGCCATAACCGTCCCGGATAGATATCCGATCCCCATTATTCAAGACTTCTGTCATGAACTACAAGGCAAAAATATATTTTCAACTATAGACCTGACTAAGGCCTACCATCAAATTCCAATCAAGCGGAAAGATATTCCAAAGATCGCCATCTGCACACCTTTCGGACTCATTGAGTTCACCCAAATGACTTTATTCCAATGTTTTATTCATGAAGTCCTACACCGATTCAAATTCTGTTTTATTTACCTCGACGACATTTTGGTAGCTTCGACATCCGAACAAGAGCATCCTGTTCACTTAGAGCAAGTTTTCAAACGATTAGCGGACCATGGTCTTATAATCAACTTGAAGAAATGCCATTTCCTTCCACCTTCAGTTAAATTCTTAGGCCATGAGGTTTCGTCGAAAGGCATTAAGCCCTCCCTAGATCGGGTTGAGACAATATCAGCAGCTAAATTCCCCAAGACGGTTAAAGACCTAAGAAGACTTTTGGGGACAGTCAACTTCTATCGTTGCTTTGTTCCTCACACAGCTGAGATGCACCAATCACTCAACGCCCATTTTTGTGACTCCAAGAAAGATGGTGCTAAGATAATCGACTGGTCCTCAAGCCTTTTTACATGTCTTTCTCTACGGAACTTGTCGACAACCCTTCTAAAAACCAACAAATATCAGAAACTTTGACCGCACCGTTGCAATCTTCGGATCCCGAAAAGAGACCCGCGAGGAAAGTTATCTTCGCTCCATACGTCTCTCTGGTTAGGCAAACCACAAAGGTGCCACTCTCCTACGGCTCGCAATAATGCGTAAAACGCTGGCAGGGGAGTATTGTGGATACACAAACACATATCATTCACACATTCACTACTCACCACACTACTTGACATTAAACACACAACATGAAAATTTGTTCAGTTAAAACTTAGGAGAATTCAATAAAAAAGCTTGTTTACATAGGCTAAAATATTCTTGTCAAAATCAATATGATAAAATTCTTATCATTGTAATTTTAAATGGTTTTATTTCTTTTATTTAAAGAATTAAAATATCTACAATATGAGACCGATTTAAACTGTTATATACCTGGTACATGCATTACTGTTGATAAACAGTCGTCAAAAACTCGGTGCAGATTTACCCACTTTATACCAAACAAGCCAGATAAATTTGGAATAAATTTCTGGTTGGCGAATGATGTCAATAGCAAGTATAGAATAAATGGTTTTTTTTGGGAAACGATGAAAGATAATCTTCAACTCCACTTGGGGATGCAGAAGGAATGTAACAACAGACAATTTTTTCACGATTGTATCATTAGCCAAAAAACTACTTACAAAAAAATCTACATTTGTTGGGGCAATCCGTTGGAAATTAAAAAGAAATGCCGAACTTAGCTAAAGAACGAAAAGATAAAATCACTCGGTTTTCGAGCGAAATGTTTAAATTAAATGACATTAATATTTTCCTTAGATAAGTCAAAAGAAATCGAAAAAATGACAAAAGCCTACCGGCAATCATAAGGTTTTATAATGGTAAAAATTTTTGTGTAAATGTGGCACACCAAATATTAAGAAAATACAGTATGAAATCGAAAATTTTTAGGTGGCCAGTACAGATTTTTTTCAATATTTTGGACCTAACTGGAATAAATGTCTGGGGTTTCTATAAAGAAAAAACGGGTGAAAACATTTCGAGGCAAGAATTTTTATTCCAATTAGCTTCAGAACTCGGCGCTGAATATCAAAAGTTCGATATATAATGGATATAAAATGATTTTAGTTTACATACATTCAGAAATAAATCAATCATTAATGCCAAAAATCGAAAAATCTTTAATCACCAGTCAATTTGACCAAGCGCGGTAGGAAAAGGTTTACAAGAGCTGTCGGTAGGTTTAGTGTTAATAACATCTTATTTCTTATTGACATGTCAAAAAATATATAAATATATCATTTAGAGACAGAAAAAACGGTAGTTGCTTTAATTAAAGCAGTTTTCTTAGAAATCTCTAGCTTATTATTAGTTTATCCGATGGATCTTAAATGCTGCCACCAAATATGTACTGCATATTTTTAGATGAAAAAGAAAAATAGGTAATTTTGGCTCATTTATGATTTTCCGACACATCTTGCATCAAACTTAAGTACCACAACGGAAACAAATGAATTACGGAAACATCAGGAAAATCATTCAAATTGATTTTATTACGGCCTACATTTGACAAACGCTTAAAATAAACATTATTCTTATTATATTATCTTATTATATATACATATTAGCTCGTATTATTCATTCAGTAAGCACAAAAGCCATGGGACTATGTATATGTCATGTTCTGTCCTCTCTGTGAAAGTTTTGATGAAATATATTTTGGCTGAAGGGCAGTCTGCCAACAAGTTGTCAATGTTGACTAGTTGAATTATGCTGATTTAGTGTGGAATAATTAATGCTTTGAAATTCTCAGGTGCCTAGCGATATTATTCATTACATAAACCCAGATATCATAAACTTTCATAAAAATATTATAATCAATTGAAGTAATCGATGTTTGTTGATTTGAATAAGTGGCGAAAAATTTAAACCACCCGTAATTTTTCTTTCAACTATTTGTGAGACTGATTGAACTCGATTACGCCATTTTGTTTTTGAGTAATAAAATAATCTATTTGAATTAAGAACTTACTGGTAAGAAAAATGTAGTAAGAAATGAATGAGTGAGTAAGAGAGCTTGAGGCTGAAAGTGACGCCTTCTGTTTTTATTTTTGAATTCAATATTTTAGTGGTTTGTGAAAGAAGATTGTTAAAAAAACCAAAATTAATTTATTAGAAATCTAATCTCAAAAAGATATTAAAAAATCATAACGCGTATTTATATTTGTTTCTTGGACTAAATACATTTATATCATGTCACAAACTTCTGCAGTAGTTTAAATTGGTACCTTAGATAATAATTTTTTTACTGCTATGAAATGAAACTATGACATGCTACAAATTACAAAGCTAATAGTACATAAATCAATTTGAAAATTTAGTTCTAGTTAATTTCTCTTCTGAATCATCGCTAGAAACATCATCATTAAATCATTAATAGAAAAATCGTCGAATGTATGATTACTAGAAAAAATACCTAGTGCATAGAAACCGTTCAAAGGATTGGGTTGCCAAAAATATAATGTGTGGCACTTAAAAAAATTGTGGAATTATTTGTATTTGGCATCTCCCGTATGTGTCTCTTTACCACCATAGTTTCAAAAGGCAATCCCAGGAGCTTTGCAATTCTCATCGGAAAAAAATTTAATGATTAAAAAATTATTAATATTAAATAAAATGTAAGTCCTACCAAACGTGCCCCTTTTTACGGCCAAACCGAAGTTCATACACCTACTTGATATGATGACCATCGGAAATCATAGAGTAGAAAGATTCCCAGAGCTAACACTTGGAAGATGATCGAATTTCACGAAAGTAACATACTCTCATTGCGTGCGCTGCTCTGTCTTACTTTGTCAATTTCACAAACAGGATTCTCCTATGTGACAGCTGCCAGAGATGCAATCAAATTCAAAGCAACATTCCTTTGTTGTAGGCGCTTAAATAAGACAATTTTTATAAATAAAATAACAAATATTTTGTACAGTAATCAATATTTTCAAATGAAGAGTAAGAAAACTAAAAAAAATAAAAAAAAACCCCAAGCGCATCAGAACCGCTAGAAACACTAATGTTCGAAGAACAGTAGAGGGTTTGTGCAGATTTTGAGTGTATGACCTCTACCACTAGCTACATCTCTTACTTAAGACCAATAGTAGTAATAATAAAACCTAAGCCAATTTAATTTCGATGACTTCATTGAAAGCTACAGTGGTAAAAACGTGTTTGGAGCTGCCATTCGAAAAATGTCCAGATCTTAGAAAATGTAAACATTGTTTACTTATTTTCATTGCAAATATTCGCCAAGTGAATACTTAATGAAAGCAAATATTGGTGCGAAAATAACAAAAACGCCTCGTGCTGGCAACACTTTACTACCACCACAGTCAAAAATATGTCACACCTGCCGCACGTTGAAGTCAGCCTACTCTGCGAATTTCGTATTGATCCAATGACTGCATTGGGAGTTATAGAAATACAAAAAAAAAATGAGGGCTACCACTTGCAAAAGCTTTCAAATTTTCTAGATCTTCATATTTCCTGTTTATTTTCACTAAAAGATTACTACAGTTCGAAAATTTTATGATAAAATCGCTTACTAAAGATATGCCAAAAACGTACAAAATCAACCCTAGCTGACAGCACTATTAATGTTTTTCCAACTAGATTTCTCCTTATAGCAAGCTAAATTTGCCGTATGAATTTCGTTATGATACCATTACTGCACTGGAAGCTATACGGCGAAGAGATTTATTTTCCTGAGTGAATTTTCAAAACTTGAGACACAAAAATTACCATAGCTAGCAGGTCCAACCTAATTTTTCAACCAAATTTCTATCAAATGTGCCTTAAAGTAAGATTCAGCTACTGTATGAATGTCGTTAAAATCTGGTGACTAAATCCGAATTTATATGGCCAAAAGTAATTGTTTTACTTAGTGATTTTTCAAGATGGCGTGAATTACTGGTGCAGAATTGCCCACATTTCGAAATCGCTTCTATCAGACCTGGTCCTATTTAAGATCAATGCGTCCTGTAAATTTCAACTGTATTTGATTTTCGGGTTTCGGGAGTTCCCGTGAACAGAAGTTCTTGATGCTAAATATAGAGGTGAATTGGGGAAAGGTTGCCTTTCTTGTCCGACATGCAATTTCCAAAGTTTTATTTTGACTGTGTAGACAAAGCATAAGATTTGTATATGAGTTGCTTTTATTCTTAAAAGTGAAAATCTTTCAGGAGAGTCGATGGTTTGAAGGTTTTCACTTTCAGCGCCTAACCGCAGCTACAGGATTGCCAGCACGTTCATACAAAACTACATAAGCATACAACTTAGTAACATCAATATGCTTTTACAATAGGTCTGTTCCCGTACTTTCAGTAACTGAATTTTCCTGAATCATGTGGTAGGGAAATTCATGAAAAGTGCGGGAACGCTCTCATTGCATTTCCTGAAAATTGAAAACCAAAAGAGTTAGTTTTCGGTTTTTGGGAGAACAATTGTTATTATAAAGTCATCCTAAGCGGTGATATATTATCGCCACAAAAATATTCGACCTTCATTACAACATTAGGCAAAATATATGTTGCTTGCCGCGCACATTTGAAAATATTTACTCGCGCCACACCGTTTGACACTCTGCTGTATTTCAGGAAATTTTCAGTTTTCAGTAAAACGACGTACGGGAAAGGCTTCATTGCAATTAATTGCAATTAATCGCAACTAATTGTAGTAAGGGAACATACCTAATGATTCAATAGCTCCGTCAAGAGTTATCGCAATTCAAAAAATTTCAAATTTTCCGGATCTCATGTTAGGCACCCAGCCCACACACAGGGTTAAAAATTTCCAAAAGTTTATCCAATCTTTTTTAAGAACAAATTCAAAATTCATTCAAGTTTTCTTGAAAACTATTTTTTGATAGAATAATATGGGCATATCTAAAATAACACCAAAAAGGGCTGCCTGTGCTCCCACTTCAATATAAGCAATGGTAAAACTAAATTAATCAAAATACGGTTTGCTTCCTTACCAACAATATTTTCTTGATTTGACTCTCTGTGACTATTATCTATTTCCAAACAGGAAAATATCGCTTAGTAAAAAGGGATTGTCATTAAATGAGAAAGTTGAATTGGAAACTGAAGCCTATTCTGGAGAATTTGAGACAGATTATGTTTCAGGAGGCATTAAACATTGATGCATTGTGGAACTAAATGTATTGAGCTAAAATAAGACTGAGTTTCTTGAGTTTGAGTTTCTTTAATTGCTTTTGTATAGGAACTTTATCATATGAAAATTTAATGGCTACATCACTTAGTATAAAAATGGTAAAAATACTGAACGTCGGAAATATTTGTCTCGCACTGCAACCAAAAGTCTACCATAGCTGCTTCACGTCAATATCAACCTACTTATGTGAATTTCGTTTTGGTTTAATGACTGAGCTGAAAGACAGGTTTTAAGAAAGTTTCAAAATTTTCAAAATTTAAACATTTACTGTGTATTTTCACCAAAAGAGCATTATCATTTGATAATTTTATGCCGTCTTAGTAACAAGTGACCAAAACTACCGCAGCGGGCAACCATTTAATAATTGCTCGACCGAAAATTTCAGCTTTTTTGCCTTAACATTTACTACATGAATGTCGTTGAAAACTGATAACTGCATCAAAAGTTATATGGGAAATACCTTTTATTTTGCTAAGATAGTTTCCAAGATTGCACTACTACCACAAATTTTGCGTACATTATCAAATAATTCCTATAAAAACTAGTCCAATTCAAGGCAAACATATCGTGTTAATTCCATTCTGATTTGATTCCCTGATTGTAAGTTTTCACGAACACCCATTTTGGACTTAAAAATAAATGTGATTTCATGCAGGGTTACCGTTCTTGTGCGATGAGAAGATTTGAAAATTTGTAACTTACTGTCTTGTGTCCATCAATGTGACCTGTAAATTTCTTAATGATCAGTTGACTCTGTGCGAAGTTACTGCAATTCGATATTTTATAAATTTTCTTTGCCTACTTTTAGGCACTTAGCCCCCGCATGGGCTTAAAAAATTCCCAACGATTTTGTTCTCAAGGTAAAAACATAACCAATTTAAACTTCGGATATTTCTCTTTTTTTTAAATTATTGTTCCCACAGATATATAGGGTTTTCTATAAACTCTCTAAAGACCCGTCGTTGCTAAAGGGTTACAGATATTTTTTTCTTGTCTCCTGAAAATTTCAGCCCGTTCGGGTAACTTAATATTTATTAATGTATGAATTTTGAGCAATATGATTCTAACAATAATTTTCTGCGCAAATCATTAAAAATGATCTGCGTCAAATATAGGTGAAATCTTGAAATGGCTTGAGTTATGGCTAGGGAATGAAACTAGACCCATAACATTCTCTGCATTTTGCCAAGATTCAAGATAAAAAGTGTTTGGCCGACAACTAATGAATCTTGAATGAAATTCGCACTACTAAAGATTTACATGTATGCCCGTAACGGAAACAAATTTTTGAAATCAAAACTATAAACATTGGATTTCTTATAATGAAAAAGCTACGAGCTTGTCTCATAATATGTTTTCAGCATGGATAATTCGAAACAAGTGTCTTTTCAAAAAATCAACATTGTTTTCAAAACTTGATCTTAATCCGCACTTCTGTTAATTTACTTAAATTGATAAAAGCTCTACACCGTTGTGAAATTGCTTTTTGCAAATAAAACCGAAAACTGCTCCAATAAATTTCATTAATTTTAAGTTAAATTCTCCAATCTGCGCGTCATCTTACGTAATTACCACTTGTTCTTTTTCACATTGCGCTGCGTAGAAATATTTCATGAAATATTTGCCCGAAACGACAACGCGGAATGATCAGAACAAACAATTCGCAGCTATAGTCAAGCTGCTGCTGCTATACCGTAACAAGGCGTTAGATGAGAAAAACGGCTAACACTTAATTTCAAATCTGAGTGTGAATCGCTGCTTCTGTCATAACATGATAATAAATTTCACAAAGAATTGCATCTTGTCTTGTCTTCGTAGCCAGGCCTGGCAGTCAGCGTTCGAACTCAGCAAATATTATTACAAGAAATCCAATTAAATCCGCGGAATTTGTTTAATTAACAAACACAATTAAAAATGAATTAAAGTCGTTGAGTTAGTGTGGTTGTTCTCAAGACAAAAGGGTTGTTCGATGCGAGCGCGTTCGTTTCGACGACAGCGTCGATTTCTTCTTCGTTTCCTCGAAATAAGAATGCTACGAAATGAATATGTCTCTTCGGAATCCGAGCTGTGTGTCGATGGCATTTTCGATATTGCAGGGCTTCCTCCTTGTTCGGGCCAAATTAATTCCATAAAGGTATGTTTTATAAGAGCCTGAACATAAGAGCCTTTATGCTTAGTGATGGTGGAATGTTCACATCCTTGTGCCTGCGTTTGGTTTGGGAATGATATCCAGTGTTTACCGTTTACCATTTACCTTTTTGCCGTTTGGCTGTATTCGATCCCGATCCGTAGTCGGTATCATACTGCTGCGTACGTGCATGCGGGGATGTTGGCAATTTGCTGCCGTAATTAATTATTCACACAAAAATAAATGCTCTAGTGCCATAGTGGTGTGGAATTAATTACTCGACTGCCGGGTCTTCCGGAATTCGTTTTTGCCAGCCGCCACTCAAGAGGAAAAATTAATTCAATTATGTAAGCTCGGATACCCCCATTAGGTTCTTTAATGGAACCGAGTGATTTAACCTCGTGATTGCATCTTACTCGAGGATATCAATAAATCAATTCTGGGTTATATGTCCTGGGCGGAGAATGTTGCGTGGGAAAGTTGTGGTGTTGTAGTGAATTTGTTTATTCGCATGGAAAATATTTTTGTGACTTAAAAAGTTAAAGAACAAACATTTTCTAGGATAGTTTACATAGTTTACCTGCTCTGATCAATGCGCGCTATTTTTCATTTAACACAAAACTTTGTCAAATTTGTATGCTATCGTCATGTGATTTGATTTATACCGCAAATTCTATCCATCACCACGACTTGCTTAAATTTCAAACACCTTACTCAGTAAACTCAAACTTATGAAAATTCACTCGACCCATTTTAATTCCTTGCAACATAATAATTGCGACAAGCCACAATTTAAAATCGTAAAACGCCAGCCAATATGGTTAATTGTTGAAAATTTTCTTCAATTATCCGTTAGGCAGACATATCGTTCATGATGACAATAACGCCAACGATAAAAACGGAACATCATGCAGTTAATGTCATCCGGATGTCTACGTAGCCTTCTTTATGACACCGCAAAATTTAATTCTCTTATCAACGTTGACAAGCTGTTTAATGCAATTTTCCGCTTTATTTACCACAGCGTGCGAATGAGTCTGCAACGGATTCTATCGCTGCTATCGTTTCCCAGTTTATTTCTGACTCTTACATATTCTATCCTGACGTTTACTAAATCAGATGCTGTCAAACTTTTCCCTTCTACTTCTTCTGCTGGGGTTTCAATTTTTTATACACCCATGCAGAAGTAGATTTTTTTTTCTGTGGAATAGCTAAGAGTAGAATAGTTTAACTTTTATCAAAGTTCTGAGAATAGATGGAAAAATGAATAACTTGCTACAAAATTAATAAGACGTCAACAAAAATGTTTCGCACCGCCTTGCTGCAATTCTGAAACACATAATCTTATTAAGGAAGTAGTCTTTCTGTGAGTTACGCTCTGCACACGCCAAACCACATAGTCTCATTCATGAATAGACATATAGACAGAATGGATTTCCTACTGAACATGAGCTTCTAATCTCTTGCTAGCGCTCCTTCTCTGTCGTCATTTTTCCTGGTCGCGACACTCCCAAGACTGTTGTTTTCTTGCCTGACACCGACTGTTACTTCATAGTCTTTATTTTTCGAAAATACACTTTATTGCAAAGATTTTTGACATCTTTAACATGAACTGCATACAAATGCAGCTAAACGCAGTCGGGATATAATGGTGGTCAAGTTAGATGAAGATAATAGTTTGATTGGGTTAAGGCTCTATGGGTTAAGGCAACAACGGAAAACTGTGCAAAGAATTTGAAACCAACTTCCAAGCATCATGTGAATACAGCTTGATGTTCAATAATGGTAGAAGCTTTTGATTTTTTTTTCGCATGGGAAGTGTTTATACTGATGTCTGGAAGTTAAACCTATGTTATGGAATGAATTTTTGGTAAGTATAGAACCTTAGATTTTATGACAGGTTGCATTGAAGAGGGATGGCGATGACGTGGAATGGAAGCTCAATGCTTAGGGGTACCTAACTGGATAACATCGGCTCTTGATTAGATTCTGCGGAAAGAGTTGTTGGAAGAAGCTGAGATCAGGCTCCAGTTATAGCACTTAGGATGATATATTAGCATCATTCTCGAAGGAAACGCCGGTTTTCTTCTTAAATGTACAATGCAAATGAAACGAGGTCCTTATTACATTTTGGAAGTAATATTTGGTTCCAATGAATTTTCTTAAATAATATATTAGTTTTAATAAGAAGAAAAACATGTATATATGACTTAATTTATGCGAGATCCCAATTTAATCCCGATTCGGGATTATCACAAATATCGCGTCGTGTAGACGGGGAAAATTGGAATTTTGATTTTCCGAAATTAGAATTATCCGTAGTATATCCATAGAAACTTGTTTTGAGGAATAGCTTACACGCAAATAGAAACTGTACTGTATAAATGTGGCAAGATAAGAAGTTTAGGTTACGTTGAACATTTCAGTTAACGTACGAAGAAGACAGAAATGAATATGGAGAACCATTTAGCGATAGCTGAACATTTTATTAACTCGTTTTTGTTTTTTCTGAGGCTTCGTACCAAATCACGAATGAATTCCACAAAAAGGATTATGGATAACATACCAAGTTTTAGCGTTTACCAAAAGTCACCATGTTGAAAAATCATTTTCATTTACACATTTTATATGCACACTCACACAAAGCTATTGGGCGTAAACCCAACTGTTCGGGTTTAAGCTGAAATCCGAATTTGACGGTTTATACGACGTTCAAATCGGGATCAAATTGGGATCTCGCATAAACTAGGTCTATGCTAACGAAATATCAGATATAATTTATTTTCAATAAACTTCAAATTACACTTTACTTGGCCTACTGTGTCTATGAGTTTTGTTGTGTATTTCAGTGTAAAGTTTTTGTGGATTTGTATATGCGGATGTGTAATGATGTGTCCCACACTACTCCCCCAAGTGTCAACATGACGCTGATATCGATGTATATTCGCTGATATTGATGTGGAGTAAAGTGGTGGTAGCGACGAGTGCATATAGACTAATAAATAGCACGGAAAGCGCGTGATTTGCGATATAAATTACGACATTACCTCACATATTGCGAAAAATAGATAGCAGTGCTCCCCAATAAGATAACTGACGCGAAAAACTATTTCCGATACCATTTCGAGAATAAAAACAACACCCTTGATAGGTTTATGCTATCAACTACAGACAATGTTGTTTGTTGCCAGCAAATGTTCGCTGCGTTTACTATTCTTTGATGGGATCATACGCACAACAGCACGCTCTCACCTCTCATTGGTTGATACATCAGGGCCGAGAATATGCTTCCCTGACTTTCGCATATGGAAAAACGTACTTATTTGGCGCGGGCTCTTTTCAGGCTCCAGCTGATCACCAATACTAAAATCTCATGTCAGGGCAAAGAATATGCTTATGTTACTTTTGCAAATGGAAAAACGTACTTATTTAGCGAAGTCCTGTGGCCCGTAATCAGCGTGTAGCGGTTGCCTTCTCTCAAGGCTGAGGCAGACGCACACTGCGTTACAGAAACGGCGGTTGCTAAGTCTCGGGGTTGGCGGCTACGTCTACCGATGGTGGATGTAAGATGTGACAATTGTCAAAAAAAAAAAATATAATAGTTTGTGTTTTTTACTAATGTTCGAAGAAGAACATTAGTATTAAAATCACTTTGGTCAAAAATTCATATTTCTATACATATATATATATATATATATATATATATATATATATATATATATATATATATATATATATATATATATATATATATATATATATATATATATATATATATATCAGCAAAAAATTTCAGTGAAACAATCTCGTGAACTGAAATTTTCAGGACACATTGGCGTGTATGCAGAATAGTGCCAGGTCTCACAAAAAGTTAATAATCTTTAACCCTTTGGCGCCGGCGGCCATTTTAGTGATATTTTTAATATACCTATTATTCCGTACACAAATAATTTTTGCAAAAATAAAGTTGACGAAATAAATTTCGAACGTGTTTTACATGTGAATCGGATAATGTTTTGGAATTTTTTCAATAATTCGGATAATGTTTTGGAATTTAATCAAATAATAAACACTGATCAATATATAACATCAGGCTCTTTAGAACTTTCAATTTCTTGCTGGAAATAGCCTCGTAGTGACACTCCGTCCTGATGAAAGTAGCATCAAACGAATGGCCTGTTATTTAAAAATGTAAGTCCTGATTGTGCTTGAAATCAGAACAGATAGTGTGTTAACTAGATCAATATTGAACTTCCATATGATTTAATTCAAATGCTTTTTACATGCACTAAAAATCTAACAAAAATCAAAAGAATATTGAAGAAACTAGCTCAGTAAATCAACATCTGATAGTTATTATTTTCTCAATCAATTTATGTTTAGTTTCCAAATTCTTTTCATTCATGTTTAACTTTTGTTGGAACTTTTTTCAACGCTTTAAATTTTACAAAATCATCAAACCTAATTTTTCTTATACTGCAAATCCGACCTTATAAGAAAACCTATGAAATTTTGCTGAAATCAATTACCCGATCCCTTATACAAACAGTTCCTATATTTTCTCAACCGTTTCTAATTGGAACTCTCAGAAAAAAGCATGATTTAAGGTTTAATAGTACATGGCATTTTTCACCTAATCATTTATCAAAGTCAATTTCAGCTCCAAGTCACGACAGAGCTGCAACGGAAAATTTCTAAAACCCAGCAAAAATGAGTCAATACAATTAGAAAGGTTTCCTGCCAAGTTCATAGCTACAGTCATTGCGACAATTTGTTACGTTGTAATGAATTGTCAAAATTATTATTTTCCAATTAGTAGATCCACAGGAGCCAAAACTAATAATTACTACGGCAATAAATTCCCCACAGTGCGGTTGACATGTTTTCTACAGATCGAAACAAGCGTAACGTAGAACACCCTTTGCGAGTTGATTCGATTCGGACGGGGGATGGAAGTTGAAGCTACAAGACCGTGCGTGCTGTACAAGACACAAGCTCATATGTTATGTTCAGTTGGAATCCTCGTTACGGAAATGTTGAAATGCTAGGCCACAAGAAGATTTTCAGTAACGCGATACGTCATAAATCAATTTTGAAATCTGAGAAGCATTACTGGTTGAAGTATGGGTTTCGAGCTTCTGGTTGTCTAGATGGACAGTCCACGACGTACGTTTGAATCACAGTTGAAAGCATAATGTTTTAAGTAATTGATGAACAGCTTTTTTGTGACCTAGGAATGGACACGAATTCTAATAGTTCGTTTCGAGGATTTCTCAGCTTTAAGAATAATTTTCGAACTAAAAAATGTCCATTGTTTTAAACAGAAATGTAGAGTTTTATTTTTGGAATGAAATAGCGCTATAAACCTCAACAAATGCACATAAACCACATAGTTCATAATAGCGCCCAATGTGGGCTCCCTAATAGCTTTGATATTTTAATAACTCTTCTAATCACGAAATGATCTGATGAAAGATCATTTGAACGTTAAAATCTAAACATACACATACATGTACATATGTAGAGCTGGAAGCATATGTACAGCCAAGTTTGACAGCCGCAACATATGTATGTCTCGTCATGTAGTTGCTGTAGTCACAAATGTCGGGTCAGTCGTCATGTCCGACGATGGAATGGACGGACATTCCGAAAGCAATTTAGCATGTATCCTGTCTGAAATTGTAACTCAAATGAAAATATGATTTTCGTCGGAAAATGACAGTTTGCTGACTGCCATCAATTGCGAAAATTCAGTATTTTGTGTGTAAGTTGATTGATCTTACGTCCGGTTCATTAACTCTTTCGATGATTTCATTGCAATTTAATTTGGCTGCGACTTTGTAATTGAATATTATAAGGAACTATGGTTGAGACTTTATATTCAAATTTGAATTGGAACTATACCGATTACGAGCTTTTGAGAGCAAGAATTAAAATGCGCGCGAAAAAGTTTTCATATAACAGATTGCCAAAATTTCTTTCTTTCAATTTTTAATCATAATTGAAACAAAATATTTTTGTATCATTATTTTTGTATCTGAATCTCATTATCGCAGAACGTATGAAAATCGATAAAAAAAAATCTTATTGTTTTCCCAAATCAGCATTAAAAAGACATTTTCTCCATATTTTGATTGTTTTGCTTATTTAATTAGCACGTGTCATTTAAATTGATTACCAATTGATTTCTTTAATCACCAATTGGAATTCATCCATTTACGCAACAAAATATCAGAAAATTCTCAAATTGGACTGCTTAACTGCGCCATACCGACAAATTTCAATTCAAATGTACTCCAGATTTCGCCAATGTTCGTAATTTATGAACAGCCATCTGTTTTGAACGTTAATAGTTTCGCAATGCATTTGATTGTTGCCGTACTAAGTGGTCATTGTTGAAAGCTGAATCCGAAATTTTATAGTTTTGGTTTTGGCTCGGTGTCGATTTGTGTGTGGTTTACTTGTTAACTGTCCAAAATCAACTGGAAAGCTCTCAGCTTTTATGCAAATGTACGTGATCTTAATTATGGTGCGTGAAGATTTAGTATTACAATGCGAAAACTGTAAACTATTTTGAAAATCACGTAAATTTGTATTGATGTATGAAATATATTTTGAAGGATTTTTGACAGTTAGATTCGAGTCCCTTGCGGAGAAACAAACAAAAAAAAACTCTAGCGCACCTGAACCGCTAGAAAACTAATTTTCGAAGAAATTGTCTTTGAGTGACAAAAAAAAGTGGAAAGACGTAATACACTTTTTTGTAGAATCATATCAACCATTCCTTGTTCAAAGAAACAGAACTCAACTATAACACAAATGATGAAAATGTTCAGTGCTGGCAACATTTTCCCAACGATGCAGCAATAAGTTTACCTTGGCAAGCTCGTCCTTAAATCAACTTATCCTTTGAATTTCGTTCTCCTCGGAGGATTCCGTCGAAAGCTTTAGCGGTTAACGTTGTTTGAAGCTACCATCCAAAAAATGTTCAAAACTCGAAAAAATTTAAAAATTGGTTTCTTAGTTTTATTGCAAATGTTTTGCATATGAGTATGTAATTTGAAGCATCTGTTGATGCAATAGTTACGAAAATAGCTAAAGCTGGTTACCCTGTGTCAGCAGCAAAGCAAAATATATACCAAATCTGCTTCACGTTAAACTAGACCCAACCAATAAATTTCGTTTCGATTGAATCACTGCGCTAGAAGTTATACAGGCGAAAAAATGTTTAGGGTTACCACCCCCAAAACTTTTCAAATTTTTAAAGCGTCAATATTTGTTGTTAATTTTCATTGCAGGATCGTTCTCATTTGCAAATCTAATGACATAATCGCGCAGTAAAGAAATTCCAAAAAATTACAAAAATGGTCATAGCTGGCAGTCCTTCCACGATTTTTGTACGAAATTCCTATGACATTTGGCTAAAATTAAAATCTATTTGCTGCACAAACTTCATTTTGATATCATGACTAAACCGAAAGTTATAGGGAAAAAAGATTTATTTTGCTGAGCAAATTTGCAAGATTTAGGAGACAAAAATCACCATAGCTGGCAACTCTATTCTAATTTTTCAGCCAAATTTTCATCAAATGTTACTTTAAGTAAGATCCAAATATTGTGTGAATTTCGTCTAAATCTGATGGCTGAATCGGAAGTTATAGGCCAAAAAGCGGTTTTTTTTCTCAGTGATTTTTCAAGATGGCACCACTACTACAGGGTTGCCCGCATTTCAAAATCACTTCTACCAGACCTGGTCCTAATTGATATCAACATGTTCTGTGAATTTCATTACGATCGGATAATCCGGTCGTCAGTTCTCGTGAACAGAACTTTCAAGTGCTGAAAATAGAGGTAATTTAGTGATGAGTTGCCGTTCTTGTGCAAATCGGAATTTTAAAAATTTTAAATCGACATGATGCACAAACGTTAAAATTTATCAATGATTTGAATTTTTTGTCAAAAATCAAAAAATTTTCAGGAGGTTCAATGATTTGAAGGATTTTTTTTCAAGAGCCTGCCGCAGCTACAGGGTTACCTGTACTACCTTGGAAATCCATGTGTATTAAACTTTAGTCAACATCAATACGCTCTGCAAATTTCACGATGATCCAATGTTTTTGTCAGAAGTAATGACAAATCAAAATTTGAAAAAAAATCATTGCCTACTTTTAGGCACGCGGCACCCACACACGGCTCAAAATTTCCAATTCTTCACCATAAACAAGCTTAGAACATAATAAGTTTTCATTATCAATACTTTTTTTGAACAAAAATTTACGCTGCTGGGAAATATAGGAGTACCTCAAAATACACTAAAACGCTCGCCGCCGCCAAAAGGTTTAGAATATCTGAATTTTAGCAAATTGTGGACCTACCTACTAAATACATCTACGTTCTCCGAAAGTTTTAGCTCAATCGGATTGGCCACTCCAGAGATTATCTCCCTTAATCATTTTGATGATATATATATATATAAAGAAATATGAATTTTCGGCGAAACGAGTTTAATACTACTTTTCTTCGAAAATTAGTAAAAAGAAAAGACAATATATTAAAGACAATATATTAAAGTGTAAAAAATGTAGGAACCTGGAAATGGCATCAACTGTGTGTTTGTTCGGTCAGCAAAATAAATTGAGCTCGCCAAGGTGTTCCGAAAAAAATGCATGTAAATGCCGCCAAAAGAGAATATTTTATATCGTCTCAAAATCGATTCAAAATCGAATGTTTTACGATTGCTTTCAATTTAAATACATATATACATATGTATTTAAATTGAAAGCAATCGTAAAACATAAATATGGCATCATGGTTTTTGATTATATGGCTTTCAAATTGTAATTTTTTCGACTGCATATGATCATCGTAAATGACGTGTTTTCAAAAATATAGACATTAATTTGGAAAAAATAAAACTTTTAAAATATTTGGATATAAAATACAAATATTTAGCTAAACGCAAAGTTACAAAGATTTTGGAGATGCACCAAAGTTAGGTAAAAGGTTTGCTAAGGGAGGAGAGGCAGAATGGAGCTTCAACATTTTATTTCATGTAGTTTATAAAAAGTTTTGTTCCAGCGGACCGGTAAAAAATGAAAAAAAAATTGTAGAAAAGCAATAATAATATTTACTTTAATTGAATTGAATTCATTTCCTCATTATCAGTCAACACCTGAGTGATTGTAAACACAATTCAAAAAGAAATCGTAAACGACACAAATCGAAAATAGAAAACACGGAAGCTAGTCTGAATTAGTTGTGAAGCACTTTGCTGGTAGAAAAGACTATAATAAAAAATTGTCGGCATGAACTGTCCAAAATATTAAAAAAAAAAAATATAAATGAAGCAAATCAGTAGTCCGTGTTACTAGAATTTTCATTGAAGATACATATATTTATACATAAGCGGCTAAAATTCTTCAGGATATTCAAATAAACACACCTATCAGCATATCATACCAAATAAACAAAAGTGCAAAAACAACTCATCTACTAAAATTATTTGCGACAAGTATTCTTTTCTAATCAATACCTGACTATCGTTCTGTCAAAAATAATATTATGGTACTTGCTTTTGATCTTCGGTCTAAAATAGAAAATTGTTATATAGTTTATGTAGTCTGTATAGACTTTGACAAAGCATTCGACTAATTGAATCACTTCATTTTGATGAACAAGCTGCAGCATTTTGGGATTATACGATTTCTACAATTTTCGACATTTTCTCAAGTTCACTTTTGGCCTCACATGAAGTTAGCACGTGAAGCTTATGTCCGAATTTCTGCTGTGAACGAATTCAATGTTCAAAAATTTATGAATAATTTATTATGTTTAAATTTACTTATATTTTAGAATTACCACATATTTAAGACAAACTGATTTTCGAGATCTTAGAATTTAAATAAATTTTTGACAAAAACGGTTTCATAATGGTATTTTCATATATTTTTCTGATACCACAATAAAAATAATTTTGTTGAAAGATCTAAATTTGGAGCTCTACGAAAACTTTCATTTTATGCCAAAAATAACTGGGCTATTAACTAGACTTGTAGTCAAAATGCATGATTAATTCAGCTCTGTGTCGCTCATCCCTATACATAGACATCAAAGCATACAATCCTCAACATTATATTTATAAAAATACTATGTCAATACTACCTAAAGTGGAACTTGGGCACGTCGAAAACATATAGACAATCTACATATGTGACGCAAGTTGGTTGACAGTGGAAGACGAGTCCATAGAATGAAAAACTTCAACGCCTCGTAACTCATAGCTAACTTTTGACCCAAGAATGGTACAGAAAAGAAACAAAAAAAAGGTACAGAAAAAAAATGTACAGAAAAGTAAAAAAAGGTACAGAAAAGAAACTATAACTTGTAGCAGAATACAGAGCCAATATTACTTGCTACTTACAACATATAAGCTAAAATACGATTCTTATGAATAACCTGCTATCAGACCGACCATTAGCTTAACGTGTTTTTGTTTTTTAGCAAATCAAGCCCAACGTGTATTTTTTCGCGATGCCTTATCATCTGAAATTAAAACCACGTTTATGTTCCACAAGGTATTCATATGGGCCCTTTACTGTTCGCGATATTTAATGATGTTATAGTTTACATTTTGCAGTCATCCTCTGTTTTGCTTTATGCCGATGATGCTAAAATTTTAAAAGTTGTAAGAAACCTTAACGATTGCAATGGTTTGCAAAAACATTAAACATATTTGCCAGCTGGTGTTCCGACAATAATAACCTTATTAGTCCTGACAAGTGTATGATTATATCTTACACACGTTAAAATAATCATTTAATCCTTTGATTGATGAAAATAATCCTTTGAGTACACCTTTAAATATATCAGCAGAAGTACTCGGCTTAGGAACGCTGCTGCATGAGTTACATTTGACAATCACATCGACTCAATCTTTGTGAAACCTAGCAATGCCTTAGGTTTCGTCAGTTCGAGTGAATTCAACAATTTTTTTCTAAGTGAGACCCTCTTTTGCAGCTTATTTACGCCTACTTTCGAATAAGTAAATCTTGTATGGGCGCCGTATTAAAAGGTTTACATTGATCAAATTGAGTCCATCCAAAAGAGGTTCTTACGTTTCTGCCTTCGCGGTCTTCCGTAGTATGGCTCTTTACATCTACCTCCCTATCAAGGCCGCTTAAATCTTTTACGAATTGACTCTTTCAACTCTTGTTGTCAAATTTCCGAAATCTTATTTGCCGCGAAAATTTTAACAGGCACCATTGACTCAAATTACTTAACAAACGTGATAGGTGGGTATACACCGCTATAAACAAAGGCCTACGAATTGATAACATGCACAAATACATACGTGGTAAAGATCGCAAACTATTGAGCGAAATAGACATTTATACCAAGATATAATATTTTAATATATTTATACATATATATATATATATATATATATATATATATATATATATATATATATATATATATATATATATATATATATATATATATATAGCCCAAAACGACCATGGTAAATAACCCAAACGCACACGCAATAAGATACTAAAATAATAGGGGATCGGTGATATCAAAAGTATTGTGACTTTTTTGGGTTCAATTAAAACAATAGAACAAAACAAGCCTCGCATGCATAATCAAGCCAAAAATATGTTTTAATAAATTATATACTATTTAAACCCAACAATTTACTCCCGCTATCGCAGAAATTGATCAAATTTAGAGTATTTTTTCGGAAATGTTATGACTTTTTAGAAAAACTTGGATTTTAAACTCAACTCTGGCATGTTAGTTTAATGTAAGTAAAAATTTAACCGCCAGGGCTTCGAAAAGTTTTGACAGATTTTAAAAGTATAATAATATAAGAATACCTATGTCGAAAAGTCCATAGAACTTTATATTTGTATAAGTATAGGGTTCTTTCTATAGAGGTATAGAACTTTGAAATAAAATAAAATACGGATAAATTGTTTTGATTCCATGAGATTTATTTTGTTGTAAAGATAATTTTCTGCCATTTTTATTTGAATATGATTTTGGGCATATGTGTGCCACGACTGGCGCGAAGGAAGTTCAAACGAGAGGTCCAATTTTCGACTACTATAACCAATAATTGGGGCCGTATCCCACCAATAACGCAGCGAATGTTGTCTTCCAAATGGTCAAGCGTCTTGGACTTGTAGGAGTAGACGAATGGTTTGACGTATCCCCACAAGAAATAGTCCAGCGGTGTTAAATCACAAGACCTTGCAGGCCAGTTCACAGGTCCAAAACGAGAAATTATGCGCTCATCAAAAGCTTTTTTCAATAAATCGATGCTGTATGGCATCTCGCGCCATCCTGGTGAAACCAGAGGTCCCCTACATTACGGCGAGTCAATTCCGGAACAAGAAAGTCGTTGATCACGGCTCTATAGCGGTCACCATTGACTGTAATGTTATTCCCAGCAGCATTTTTGATGACATATTGATCAATTATTCCACCGGCCCATAAAACACACCAAACTGTGACTTTCTCCGGATGTAACGCTCACCACTCCAAATGCGGCAGTTTTGTTTAATGACGTAGCCATTCAACTAGAAATGAGCCTCATCGCTAAACAAAAAAACCAAAAATAAGTTTCTCGAACAGAATCGATTTTTTTAAATAAATCTGCACAATTTTCAGATGTTGCTCAGGTGTGAACCTATTCATGATAATGCCTAGTACTATACTCTTCGCGAAACGAATTCAATGGTCAAAGCCCATACAAAAAGAGCTTTTCAATTCGTCAGTAAAGCTCTTTTGTATGGGATTTAACCGTTGAATTCGTTTCGCGAAGAGTATAGTACTAGGCATAAAATGGTAAACCAAACTAACCATAAAACGCATGACAGCTGTCACACCATACGTAGCATTAAAAATTGCTGCCAACTTAAAGTTCCATACCTCTAAAGAAAAACACCCTGCATATATTTACATAAAATTTCAATATTTTCGTCCGGATTGCGTTAATTGCTGGAGCTGAAATTTTCAGAAGATATTGCTTTGTAAGAGTTTTAAAGTTGCTGTAATTAATAACAGTCTTTTTTAAGTCTTTGGCGAGAGGGAGCGTTTTATCATATTTATGGATATTACAGTATTTCTTTGGAAATTTGTTTGAAGAAAACGAAAACTGACCATGGTTCTAGCTGTTATGATCGTGTTTTTTAAATTTTCAACTTATACGTACTAAGTGCCTAAAATATAGGCACTAAGTGCCTAAAATTAGAAAATTTGTAAAATTTCGAGCTGCAATAGCTTGCCAAAGATCTGTCAGATCATTACAAAATTTACCGGGAACGAAGAATACGCTTGTGTAATTTTCAATTACTGTGCAAATTTTGACTACTCCGTAGCAACGGTAAGTACTTAAACAGATATCCTTCGAATTTATCATCCTCCTGAAAATGTTATGCTTCTTCGAAAAAAAAAACTACATATGTATAAGCACGTTTTTTCGATTCATCGAGTTTTCCGAGACTAAAATCTGGGCTAATTTTGCATCAAAATTTCAAACATATATTGCTTTTAATTGAAGCTTAAACCATTAATGCATCCTGCACAGTGCTGCCATTTTAGCATTTTGAATGCTAGATCTAGCATTATTTTTTCCAAAACGGCATTCGAAATTCGGAGTTAGCATCTAGCACTATTTTTAGCATTTAAATTTAGATTTCGTAATAATCTGGCACTCATGTATTTACAATCTCGTCCATCAAATTTTTCTCACTAATAGCTCTGTTCGTGTACTTTCAGTCGCGTTCATGAAAGGAAACTTCCTGAATCATGTGGTGGCGGAAATTCATGAAAAATACAAAAACGCGCTCATGTCATTCGAAGTAACAACCAGAAGTGACAATTGTTTGATTTTGAAATAATGATAGTGATTATAAAGTCTAAAATATAAAGATTATAAAGTCATCTATATTGCTTTAGATATGGTCACGTTCCATTAAATCGTGATGATGTTAAAAATCAGTGATATGGTCCCATCTACTTCAGACTCCCGGGGCCTCGCGCATCTACAAGTTCAAGTTTACCAAAGTATGAGCAATATATATTTTTCCTGAATAATTGAATGAATTGTTTTGTTAGAAAGATTGAATGAATTGTTTTGTTAGGGATTCAAATGCAAGCAATCGCACGGATAACGCTGGAGAAAAATCCATAAGAGAAGAAAATTTAGATATAACTGGTATGTCTGTAATAGATATAGAATCATTTTGAGATGTAAATTTTAAACTTCTAATTTGTTTTTGTTATACATACGAGGGTTGATCAATAAGTAATGATAATGAATATAAACCAAGGTGATTAAACTTAAAAGATATATTTAATTTTCAACATAGTCTTCTAACCAGTTAATACATATAGTCCATCTTTTTTCCAAACCCAGGATACCTTTAGAAAAAATTCTTTATCTTGACTCTCCCAAAACGCCTCATCAGCGGCCATCACTTCCCTATAATCTTCAAATTTCTTACTCCGAAGGTGATGTTTGAGCCGAGGAAAGAGGTAGAAACCACTGAGACTTAGATCTGGTGAATAGAGCGGGTGTTCAAGCAGTTCGAATCCTGTTTCTTTAATTGTATCCATCGCAAATGCAGCCTTGTGAGCCGGTGCGTCATTTTGAAGAAACAGAACTCCGGCTCGCAGTTTGCCGTGTCTTTTCTCCTCATTGCCTCTCGCAATCTTCTTATTTGGTCAGTTTAGTAAGAGCCTGATATAGTGGCTTCTTTTTCCAAATATTCCACCATAATAATTTCTTCAGCGTCCCAAAAAACTGATGCCATAGCCTTTTCTGCCGAACTTGGCATTTTGAATTTCTTCGGCGTCGATGAAGAGGGTCGCTTCCAGGTCAGCGATTGCATTTTGGTTTCTGGATCAAAATGATGGATCCAGGTTTCGTCCATGGTCACGAAATGTGACAAAAAATTCTCCTGATCTGCCTGGAACTTTTTGAGATTCATCCTTGAAATGTCGACTTGTTTCTTCTTATGCTCGTCCGTTAACATACTCGGTACCCAACGCGCAGATACCTTCTTCATGTGTAACTTGTTGGCAAAGATTTTTCAAACACTACCATATGAAATCCCTGTGACCTCAGCTACATACCTGAGGTTCACTCTTTGATCTGCCAACACGACATCTTCGACTTTTTTTTACGTTGTCTTCAGTGAGGGATGTAGATGGACGTCCTTCGCGGTGTTCATCTTCAGTGAATGCTTTTCACAGCTTAATCTCCTTGGCCTAGCGTGCAACGGTGGAATATGGAGGATTAGAGTCCCATTTTGATGTTCTTTCTTCGGCTGTTTGTATTCAAAAGAATTTAGCTCCCTGGAATCGTGGCCTATTTGTATGTTTTTTTTTTCATGCTGACTTAGTGAGTATACGTAGTAGTAAACAGTTTTTTTGGAATTTTATGCGAACTGGAAATAACCGATTATCATTACTTATCGATCAACCCTCATATAAATATGCATATTGTTTTCATATTGAACCATGTTTATTTCAATTAAATAAGAAAGCATTATTTAGCATTATAATTTCACAAGATCTAGCATTATTTAGCATTAAATAAAATTGAATCTAGCATTATTCCAAAAAAATATATGGCAGCACTGATCCTGCAGCGGTGAAAAAATCATAAATCTAAGCACTAAGACTCTTCATACTCACATCTCTCGAGTGACCGATTTCTTTAAAATTTTAAGCACTCTGACGAAATAAGAGTTTATTTGTGTTTTTCATTCTTTTTACTATACGCCTAGTACTAAACTCTTAGCGAAATTATATTTGACTTCAAATCTCATACAAAATGAGTTTCTCATTTCAAAGGAGACCACTTCGTTCACTGACCAGTCTTATACTCCGTAGACGAAATCCAAAATGCTATAAGATCGCACTAAGCGAAATTTCGCAGCTTTTTATTTTTGATCAGCAAAATTACACGTTTGTTCGTTTCAAAGTGGGAAATTAGGTTCAAAGTACTAGATGTTGATGATACGGCACAAAACGAGGGAATGAAAAGGATGAAGCGATCTAATTGCTACTATTTTTTATTTCGGCATGAAATTTGAATCTCATAACAATGACTTCTAGTATCAATATGGGTATTTTATCTCGCTACTGATTAAGGGGTTGTTTCCGCGGTATTTTGTTTCGCTCGAGTATACTGCCGTTCTAAGAACAAAATCATAATCGCCAAAATGCAATTTTTGGGTTAGTTTCATTATATAGTAGTGCGCATTGACCTCTGTCTTTGTAACTTGCCAACAGTTTATTTCTGAAGCGTGTTTATTTTTTCTACGCCAAAAAAGGAAATCTCATGCTTAAAGAACTGCAAAACAATCAAAAATCAATGAAAAAACCAAAACCGGCGAAGTCATTTTTGGGAAGTGCAAAGCTTTTATTACATTGTGCCAAATCGATAAAAACGAAAATTCAATTTTTCTTAAAACTACAAAAATGAAGTTAAGAGTTTTGAACTTAAGACGGCAGCATATGACTTGACTATAGCTGAAAAGGTAATTGGTCGGAAGGCTACAAAGCTCAAATCTTTCCACTATACACAGGAAAAAATTATTTAGCTCTTTTTAAAACAAAATTAAACAACGAATAGTGAGATTTTATTTTTTTACTATATTTCAAATTATTACTATAAATTACCGTTTGCAAGGTGAAATGTATCAAATGCACTAACATTCAAACACTTTTTTTGCCCAAAATATATTGTTTATCCAACCAAGTTCAACAAAACATTATTGTTACATTTCAAGAAATCAAGACAATCAAATATCAACAAACTACAAATTGGCTCGTGTCACAACAATACAGACTTCTTCAGAAAGAAGCCAACTGATTTAATCGAAAGATACAAATCTGTCAACATCGAATCATAGTTTGATTTGCCGTTTGTCCATAACAAGGACGAATCAAGCATAACTTCCGCAAGCAGACAACTTCTGTACAACAATCGGCCACTAGACGACAGCATGTAGCAATCGAACTGGCGATGACTTAAACTTGGCAACAAATCAATGAAAACTTTTATTGGATAAGTTTTCTTCGTCGAACTTTCTTCGTCGAAGAAACTCGAACACTAAATTGTCCCCTCAGTCCTCGTTTAATACCATCGATATTTCCGCATAACTTTTAACTGTAAATCTGGAAATCATGCAAAAAGTCATAATTTGTGTAAGGGTCGAACTTAGATGCAAGATTCCGTATGCATTCAAACGGATTTAGGTTATTTGGGCTCAAGAAGGTGAATCAGCCTGGATTACGATTTTCAAGCGAGTTTGATTTATGTTTTATTTCTTTCGACTTTTCAGATCGATATCAGTAGGGTAATATTCAGATTCTCAAGTGTGCTTCAATATCTGTTTGTGTATGAAACTTTAGAGGATTATTGTTTCGATTTATAACATTCTAGTTTTTATAATTCAATCAGTTTCAGCTTGATATCAAATGCAATTGAATTTCATCACGAACAAAACACGTTTTCCGATTCAATTATGTTTGTCTACATATAATACCCGAATATCGCATATTCGCAACAATCGCCAAAAAAAAACGAACATAAAATCTCCATAACACCGGGACTCGATTAGCAATTTTCTCTGCAATTTCCGATTGCAACGACTGTCAAATTTATGGTATGCCATCTGTGCGTGGGGAATTTCATGGCATGCAATTTCATTTCGAAAATTCCTCTGAGCGGGAAGGACGTGCGCTGTATCTGAGCGTCAAATGCTTTTAAGGAGTTATTTGAAATGCAAATTCGATTTTTTCGCAATTTCCCACCATTTCATTGCTCAACGACATCTAAAAATCCCTTTAAATTCAAAATACCTACATCTTCTTATAAGAAATAAAGCATTCCCATGGTTCAGCGCCATTTTGAAACCAAGAACTGTCAAAATATTGCAAGGCAGATTGCCGAGCAAATTGCATACCATATTGCCTGCCATTTATGGCATACCATAAAATATTGCATACCATAGGCTGCCTCCACTGGCAATTTCAAATTTCATGCAATGGGAAATTGCTAGTGGAGGCAGCCTGTCAACAAATCAACTGAACAGAAAAATATTGACTTCATGTTTGTGCTAGAGTTTCAAAAGCCTCGGGAACGTTCGCCCGCGTATATCAGAAAATTCAATTCACCACTCGGACACATACGCGTGCATACATGGCAGTAACAACTATAAAAGCTTTCCGACATTAAGGAGTCATTTGCATGAAATTCAAATAAAAAGCAAATAACAGTGCTATTTCGGACGGACGAAGTGAATCATTCTATGCGGACGAAGTGTTGCAAAATATAGCAACGTTGGCTAGTCAGGGTCGTTTGTAGTGCGAAAAAAATGATATACAATTTAAAACAGCCTTTGATGGCCGAAGTGGAGTTTAAGCAGGATGGACACAAGGCCTAGTCTCGAAATTGATACAGTCGAAGACAAATGGATTTAATTGTGAATAGTTTTCAGAGTAGTTCTATAAAATTATTTTAGTACATATTGGAAGTATTAACCAATCTTAAGTATCTAGTTAATAGCTGTTGAAAGATATGTAAAATTTACAATCATTAAAAAGCCATAGGGTTTGTTCGACAACTGACTGACGTTCACCATTGGCTCCACGGTTCCTTACAAAGCGATTTCAATCGAACAAATCTATATGATACCAAACATTTTTCGTTTTGCTGTTGATTGCAAATTCACAAAGTTTACTTCAACAGAAAAGGGCAAACTCATGAAAATACTTTGCATAAAATTCATCGTACAAAAAAAAAACTCGAGTCTGACTTGCCATTACAACACAAACAGGCGCAAGCAGAAACCACCACGTCAAACATACATATATACTGTTTTTTTTTACATTCGCGAACTTTCACAGACACAGCGTATACATCAGACAATAAATCTTTTTCGGAATCATTTTATTTGCTGCGCTTTAAATCAAACTGAATGTATGGAGAACGTGAAAATTATACACAAACTCCCAGCGATCGCGAGCTACGAGGTTTCATAGGAATGGTTGGTGTTAAAGTCAGCGTCATTTGTACTTCGCTGGCTATAATTCCTTTTTGTGTTTCCTGAATCGCCGCTACCATGCTGTGCACTCGTTTCAAGTACGGTACTTTCCAATCAGCCAGCTATTCGCTTTTATCCACAATACGCTACTTTATATCTACTAGGATTCAGGGTGAAGGTAAAGCAAGGAAAGTCAGTCGCTTCGGTCTACTGTATAGAAGTCAAATGCGGAAGACATCCTGACCAGAATGGTAATGCACTTGGATGTGAACTAGTTTCTAAACGTTTTTGTGCGTGCTGCTTCCTGGAGGATGTTGACGACAAGCTTGTTGTAGTAGCAGAAATGTTACACCGGAAGCTTCTGTTTGTAGCTGATATGAATTTCTACGTAAAATCTAACAAATATTTATATACATATATCGTCAGAATACCCGATAGTCAAGTGGATTTTAAATGATTTTTTTGGATTAATTATGTTAAGAATAAGATTACCAATTGCTTTCTGGTAAAATTGTGTTGAGTTTCGAAATATGATATTTTACGCATGTCCATATTCAAACCAAATTAATAGTTAAATGCATCAAGTTTCTTTACTCCGTCTTTTTGATTGGCCATCTCGCAAGCCTACTTACTTTGACACTACAATATCAAAGTTTCTTTCCATGAGTATTGTTTTTGCAAATCATTTATTTTTATTCCAAATAATTTTTTCAACAAGCTGGTTGCACTGATGTTTCTTTAAGATCGTTTCAAATCGTTTTTGTCTGTCTATTTTTACGGTTAAAATTGTTTAACTAAGATTTTTTGTAAAAACTTATTACCAGCAAATGACTTTTTGCTGATTTTTCAAAAACAAAACTAGTTTTACTAAAACATATCTTTCCTTCAGATATTGGATTGAAAATACAATCTTTACGCATTGCTGATTTTCGAAAAAAATAATTGGTATAAGAATTTCGCCCGAAAGTTCATATTTTGATTTTTTAGTGGAAATTTTAAAAACTTTTTAAAACAGTTATCTGTTTTTTAAATGACTTACATAATAAACTTTGTTAGCTATAATAGAGTTCCATCTTTCTGGCAGCTCAGCATTAAATTCTAAGGGCTTGGAATTAAGAACCGAAATAACATCATTTTGAGCATTACTGCAAGGTGAGAATCGGATTAGAAGGCTAAATGAATCATGATTTCTCAACTAAAGCTTGCAAGATTTGTTTAGTTAATATTCATAATATTTTCGAATCTAATTCACATTTTTCGAACCAGATTCGACAATTTTCGATACGAATTTATGTGTTCAATCCAAATTCATATTTTTTCTTTGTTAGCCAAATTCATAACCTATTCGAATCAAGTGTTTTTTTTAATTAAATTTATAATTTATTTTAATTAAATTCAGATTTCTTTTGAAAGAAGATAATAATAATTGATGAATTTCATGCACAAATTAAGAACTTTCTTTTAAAATATAAGAGTTTAACTCGAAAAAAATATGATTTTAACTTGCGAAAATTATGAATTTGGCTTCCAAAAATTATGAGTATGAATCGAAAAAAACTGAATTAGATCAACAAAAAAATTATTAATTCGAATTTGATACGAAAATATACGAATTGATATCAGAAGTTTACGAATTCGGTTTGAAAAAACTATGAATTAAATTTGAAAATATTATGAATTTGTACCAAATATCTGTGAATTTGACTCGAAAGTGGTATATACCTGCTCAGCAATATAAATCATTTCTGGCATCTTCTCGCGGGATAGATTCAGTTTGTTTCTAAAAATTTCAGCACAAAACGCTGCATATAAGCTTTGAATACATGAGATTAATTGTTCTCGAGATATGCGTCTGAGAAAACTTCGATGAAACGCACGCACATAATCCACTATCGTTTAGGCATAGTGATGAATGCATCATATAATTTCTATGAAATTACTAGGAATCATGTTTAATGATGACATATTAACGCCTCGGATCAATTCAGTTCAATCAAACAATATTTACTTGGACGAAGAGAACAAGACGAATAATTAATAATTTTTCATGCAACAATTAAAAATGATTTTTTTTACCCCATCATACGTGGGGCATTTCACGTAAAGCGGACAACGAATAAAAGTTGAGGCTTTGGATTTCGTTCATATTGCGCCTAATGGTACTTTTAGAGGATAAGAACGTGGATACACAATTTTTGGTTTCTATGAGGTTTAGTTACCGAGTTATGGGCTTCTGACAAATGGATGAAATTGATATAAGGTTTTTTTTGGAAACGGATTCTAGGATTTAAAAAAAAATTAAAAAACCTGAAAAATACTGATTGGTGTAGAAAAATTACTGTTCTTTTAAGTTTTGAAATTAGATTCGAAAACCGGAAGTAAAAGTTTGTGTGAAACCGGAAGTAACAATTTCAACTCGTTATTTTGAATAATTTGGGTCAGGTTAATTTTGCTTATTTTTATGGAAAAACAAAGCTTAAAGTATTCTTATTTTATCATAAAAGTGTTAGAGTGGAATCGCCAGTAGTTTAAGAGGTAGGTGAATTTCAACACAATTCAATACAATATGAAGCGTGGTACCGGGAGCTTGATTAGAACAGCTAGTGAGTGTGAAAACCAAACACTTGTAGTAAAACTATTATATATCACTTATATCAATTACATAAAGAACATAAAATATTAAAATTGTTAATGTTAATTTATTTAAAGGAATAAAACTACTTGTTCTGAATTTATTGGAAGATGGAATTTTTCTTAGGTCTTTGACCTTCCCATGAAATTTCAAATCGAAAGGATTGAAGCGTTGGCAGCCGCACTGAGACATAACACTCACAATTGAAAATCTTTAACTTATCGACAAAAGTAATCGTCACTGCAAGTGCTGAACAATAACTAAAAAAATAACGGAAAAAATATATATTATTTGAACACCATATATATAGGTTTTTATGAGAAAATAAAACCTTCTCCAACTAAAAGATGGCGCTACTAATCCTATTTCGATATCAATTTTAGTTTTTGCGTCAACTAGCTGTTGTAAGTAAGCTCCCGGCATCACGCCCCATGCGACTTGTATGTATTGAAATTCACTTACCTCTTAAACTACTGGCAATCCCATTCTAAAACTTTTATGATAAAATAAGAATGCTTTAAGTTTTGTTTAGCAAAATAAGCAAAATTCACCTGGTCCAAATCATTAAAAAAACGAGTTGAAATTGTTACTTCCGGTTTCACACAAATTTTTACTTTATTTTAATTTCAAAATTAAAAAGAACAGTTAATTATGTACGCCAATCAGTATTTTTGAGTTTTTTTTAGACTTTTGTTTTAATCCTAGAATCCGCTTCCAAAAAAAACCATTTTCAATTTCATTCATTTTTCAGAAGCCCACAACTCGGCAACTAAACCTCATAGAAAGCAAAAATTGTGCATTCACCATTATGCGCATTATGAACAAAATCCAGAGCCCCGTTGTCTGCTACACGTGAAATGCCCCACGTATTTTTTTTAACTCACAAAATGCTGTCTCGCTCACACTCACATTAGACCGTTTTGGCTCTCGTTCTCTTCACCTCGGTCGCAAGGGTCTACCATAACTGACTTTCATTGGCCTTGTTTATGCCGTAGCTAAAATAGCGTTGCCAAACTTGCGCTGCTATAGTAGTAGTGTTTACACCGTACAGCTTATTAACCAAAGAAAAAATTGCGTAATATCTGAAACGAGCTCAATACTAAGAACAAAAACACCCTTGCACCAATGCTTCCGGATCGCGAATGTCACTCGAAACTAGAAATCCTATTTATGACTGTTACAGTGTTTATACCACTGCTACCTTCACACTTATAACTGCGCTAAATTTTAGCAGCGCTAAAGTAGCGTAGCCAAAATAGCAAGCTCGGCTAATTTAAATGTGGTTTATACCGCTGCTAAATAAGCAGAGCTCACTAATTTGGCTACGGCATAAACGCACTGATTGTCCAGTAGATTTATAGGATGAAGTGGGTGATTTTTTTATGATTTTTGACTTGGCAACCTACAATTTGTTGCTGGCTCTTGGTCTATCTGTTTTTTTTCCGAATATCAGCCCTCCTAGCAGTTCAGCCGCGCTAGAACTTTTTAACAAAAAATTTAAGGCATAAAAATGCGTACTGCCTCTGTTTGAAACAATAAGGAGCATCTTAAGTTGGTGTGACCAATAACGATTTGCGATAAATGCTGTTTTTTTTTATAAAACGACTTAGAGTTAATCACAAGCCAATGAATTGAAAGAGTATCAAATTCATCACGAAAAAAGTCAGGTTCAAAGAATCCAAGGCCTAAAAAATTTCAATCGAATATAAAGTACAAAAGCTTGTGTGTAAACATGAAATCGTACACATCAATATGGTTTTTGAAGGTTAAACTATATACCGAAATTTATACGTTGAGGCAACGATTACTTTTTGCCAACAAGTAACGATACAACATCCTGAATTGTGAGAAAACTCATTTTCGCAGTAAGCCAATGCTTCAGTTTGATCTTTTTTCTCTTTTGAAAAGTGTTTGATGTTTCTCGAATCTTTTGGTCCTTTTCTATTCTCCGAAGTTAGATCACTGTTGAAAAGAACCCAGTACTTAAGAAATAGATTCCGAAAGAGAAAAAGGGAGGGAGAGAAAATAGAGAGAGAGAAAAAAATTCACAAGAAAAAACATGAAAGTGAAAGAAAGTCTCAGCACACTGTCAAAAAATTATTGAAAATTAGAATGTTAATAAGTGTGAAAACGAATATAAATTGGATTACATTGACTAATGTTGTGCAAAAATTATGAAAAAAAAATCATGCGAAATTTCACAGCACAAATGTCGGTTTCTTATGCCTACTTCTGATGTATGGGTTCAACTATGCATTTTAAGTAAAGTTTTTCCGATTCTGAATATGATTTCCACCAAGAAAAATATGGCTTTCAACCCTTAGTTTTTCGAAGAAAAAAGTTTGTCTGGAACATCCTTAGATTTTTACAACAAAATATCTGTCGAAATGCTTGAACAATTTAATTTAAGAGCATTGTTGTGCTTGATTGTAGTTTTTTCACCTTTATCAACTGTCCGCTCTGTTATTTTCAGCTCTGCATCAAAAACGTTGATGTTGAAATGTAGTTAGTTTATGGTCTGTACTTCAAATATATTTAGACTACAAATCATGATGCTACTCGACTTTTCGAAGGTTTCGTAGGTTCAACGACTACCTACTATCTGTTTTGGTTAGAATTCCCGTGTGTCAGGTGTTCACTCATTTGACTCATATTTTATGCCAAATATAAACATTCACAGTTTACGATCGTCCTAAAGATACTCGTTGTTTGAACAGAAGATGTCAGTGATTTGTGATAAATAAAGTAAATGTTTGTTTAACAAAGATATAATTTTTCATGGTTTCGCAAAAATGTATTTATTTTTCAACACGTTTTGTTAGCGTATTCTTAATAATATAGCTTTTAGTGCTATGTTTCATTTTAAAAGCTGAAACTCACTGCTTTTATTCTAAAATAACAAAACGAAATAAAAATGAATTATTAACAAATAGATTATGAAGTTCATCGTAAAAGGTTTTTAGATTGTGTAAAATTAATTTTGTATTTTAATACGAACGTATCTTTCAACTTTTTTTTAAATCTTTGAACGTCAATCAAGTTTAACATTTTTATTATGGTAAAGGTAATGAAAATTATTAAAAATTAATATCACAATTCTAAGTCAGTTACTGCATCTTTAGAGACCATGATAATAAATTCCGGCCATGATAATAAATTCGAGTCAGTATTTACACTATTGAATCTTTCTATAGCAGTGAGAAAAAGTACGGAAAAAACGAACAGAAACTAGTGATGGACGTTTCTGTTGTTTTCAAAAAACGAAAACAACTGTATTCTAAAACTGCTAAAAAAAACAGTTTGTTAACGAAAATAAAAATGTTATGCTGTGCAACAAAATAAATATTTGAAATGTGTGTAGTACAAATCAGAAACATCGTCCATAGTTTGAATAATCTTCAATTAATTCAGTACAACGCATTTTTACGTATTAAGTTTTTCTTATATATATTTTATGTGCTATGTCTTCCACTATCGTATCGTTAATATTCATTGCTAGGACTAAGCGCTTCCAAATTGCATTAATACTTGTATTGTCCCAAGTTTCCAATATATGATCTACTTGATCAACCGTATAGTCATACATCAATCAGTCACATGATCTTAAACAATCAACATACATGGTTCTGGTAAGCAGCATTCAAAACAACAGCAAATGTTTTTGTTTTCAATGCTACTTATCCTAAGCAGCTTTTAGAAAAACTATTCGTTGTAGAAAACCGGTCCGTTTTAGAAAAACGATTGGCTTTAGAAAAACTATTCATTTTAGAAAAACGGTTCGTTTTAGAAAAATAATTGGTTTTAGAACAACTATTCTTTTAAGAAAAATTGTTCGTTTTAGAAAAACGATTTGTTTCAGAAAAACGGTTCATTTTCGAAAAATTATTGGTTTTAGAAAAAAAATTTGTTGTAGAAAAACGGTTCGTTTTAGAAATGATGTTCGTTTTAGAAAAAAAGGATCGTCTGAAAAAAAACTGTTTGTCGCTATTTGGGAAAACTGTTCATTCGTTTTTTTGCAGCCAAAATTTTTTTGCAAACTGTTTGGCGTTTTTGAGCCCATCACTGAGAGAAACATATCAAAAACATTGCAGCTGGAATTGCTTCAGATCGAAATTGGCTAAATCATTCGATTCAACGCCATTGACAAGAATCGGAAATATCTGAATCCACATTATATCAAATTTTGCATACAGATCTTGGACTTTGCTCTTGCAAAAAAATTAGATCATTTGAAGTGCCGAAACCATTTCGATTGGGTTCTGTAAAGGTTATGTAATGTATTTATTGCTAGTCCCCTTACCATATATTTAAAATAGACAAAAACCTGATTTTAGTAATACAAAATAATTAATAAAAACCATAATAAAACTAGAATAGAATCATTCGACAAAAATAATTAATAGAAAAGAACTTAAAAAAAAACTATCATCTGCCTGTTTCCAGAGCATCCTCCAAAAGACGTCAATTAGTTTATATTCAAACATACGAGATATCTTTCAAGAATTTTCTGGAAAAAAATCGAGCCATAGATGAATTCAATATTTTTTCCACCCTCTCGATTTGATACTTTGGGATACTTTATCTCCGAAATTACCTATTTTCACCAAAATACAATTTTAGCACCTGAAATTTGTGTATGTGAGAACTCCCTAGTGGCTCACCAGATCAAAACTAAGTTTATAGGATGTATGGAATTTTAGCAGGTTCAGGTCTGATAGGACAAAGCTAAATACACAGACAATTCATCGTTTGATTTTAATGAAATACTTGCGAATTTGTTGGAAATTTAATTTCAAAATCAGATATTCATAAGCAAAGAAGAACGCAGTTGTCAACATTGTGTAAGTAGTGAACGTCAATTAATTCAAAATTTTCATGAATGCTTATCATTCAAGAGTGTTTCTTCAAGATGGAGCATGGAGATGGATTGGAATCGATTGATTTGGCCAATATTGTACTGAGCAATTCTAGCATTAAACTTTTAAGAAATACATTCGGTGGAATTTGCATTCAAAGTCTATACAATTATTCTGCATTTCTCTGAAAATCAATTCAATTCTCCAGCGATTTGTATTTGCTAATACTTTTTTTTTACTATACTCCACAATTGATTTTTTTAAGCGCATTACTTAATAAATCATCTTTTTGAGTGTTTCAACCAGTTTAATTCTGCCTAGCATATGGTTTTGGGTGCAATCGGACCGAAAAAATGTATTTCAACATTATTGTTTCGAATTTCAACTCATCCCACTTGGACCTATTAAAGAGCTGCTATAAATATTGGTTTCACTCTTAAGCGACGTGTCGTGATTTTTGAGCTGAATGTTGCTGGTTTCTGAAACAATATTTTGGGACTCGCTTCATCCAATCCAGTAAATGACTTATCAGTGACATACACAAAAATATCTTCTTAGTCTTGAATAACACCCACGTTATATGTTAAATTTTTTCATGCATCGAATTAATTCAATTCAATTTATTAATTCATATTCAAACAAAAATTTACAGTGTTTGCAATATAAAATATTTAAGAGATCAGACAGTATCTTTGCTCTAAATTGTTTATCTTGCTTATGCAGTTTTTGATGTTTCCGGATCTGGTTTAGCGCTGCTACAAGGAAAAGTTGACAAGAAAAACCTTGATTGAATATTTTTTTTTATATACTAAAAAGTACTTACTACTACTCTTTATTACTAAGAGAGCTCAAAATCTATGGGACGTCACTATAAAAAAGGGCACTTATTAGTGGGTTTTGAATATTTCTCAGTTGCATAGCAAAAAGGATTGTCCAGAATCAGTTTGAGGGCCTTATTTTACGCAACTTGCAGCTAATTTTTGTGGGTTTCGGCTCACAGTATCCACGTCGGAGCTCCATAGAGTATTATTGGCTGACGAACCATCTTGTATATACACTCTAAAATGTGGGTCTATAATTAATACTTTGATAATAGGAAATATATTCATTTTTTCGTTTAAAATAACGAATCACAATTTTTTTTACACATTCGATGTGCATTTTTTGCTTTTACGTCATATCAGCTGGATAATACACAGCTTTTTGTAACTTGAAGCAAAAAGAGTGTAAATTTACTAGTTTGCTATTCACCATTGCGCCAAAGCCATAAAATGGCATCATTTTTTATGTGGCAAATACATATTGGCCGAGACCAGGCGAGCCGAAGTCAGACGAGACCGCCAACATGTGGACGGCATTTGACAGCTCGTCAGAAATCGCTTTGACTCGTGCTCAAAACCCATTTCGATCGGAAGTCGCACGAGCGCCGGCGAGCCCTGTCAAAGTCGCTCGTCTGGACCGTCCACACACTCGGGCTCGCCAGATCTCGCCTGGGCTCGGCCAATATGTATTTCCCACATTAGGGTAAAATTACACGATTTGGCCGTGAAAAAATTTAAACACTTAAGACGTAAAATATTCTTTTTACGCACTTTTGTAAATTTACATCTTTAATAGTAGGAAACCAGTTTCCTACTATTATAAGGGTAAAATTCAACCAAAATTTTTTGGAGTGTAGTTGTCTTATTTTCTATTGGCATTTTTGAATTTCGATTTATCAATAAGTACAGTGCGCAGATGGCTTTTGATAGTTTGACTCAAACTTCATCTGAACGGTCTCTAGAGGTGTCCAGTGTGTATACAGTGTCCGTTCAAGCTTTATTTTTAACTAGAAAGTAGGTGCGTTTGTTTGCCCTCTTGGGCAGAGTAAGTTAAGATAAACATTGAATACAAGGGGGTCGGTAGCTCTGCTCGCTAAGGCGTCAGGCCGAAAAAGAAATCCCGCCAGTGCCATGGCTGTAAGTGTAAATACGTGTGATTGTCTATGAGGGTGGCAAATGGGCCCAAACTGGTGGCCTAATGCTGGCCGCGTTCCCGGCAGAACTTTTCACTAACCTAACATTGAATACAGCAACAATCCTAAACTTCGCTGAAAGAAAAAGTCGTGGTTGACTTAACTATTATTGATAATAATGCAACAATTCATTCAAAATTGTCGAATGAACTACGGAAAATGGTTTTTTTTACTATGCTTAAATAGTTCATTTGACCATACAAAAGCCGTTAACCTAGCTGATACAAAAAATATCGAAACCTTCGAAGATTCAACTGTGTAAATTGGTTCATAAGTACGATAAATAGTTGATCCATAAAAAAATGAGCATCAATTCATTTAACACTACAAAATATTGAATTATCAACAATTTTCATAGTAAGCGAACCACTACAATTGTTAAATTCAACAAACATAATTCCACACCACAGACTATAGTCATTTACTATTTTGTACTATATATATTGTTGGAATACCATTGTTTGTGGTTGATTACTTTTTTTGCACCACGGACGATGTTTGTTTGACGCGTCATGATACATAATAGTATTCAACAATTTTCTTATAATTGTTTCAACTATAGCCCGTAGTTAAAACAACAAAGGGAAATTGTTGATTTTACCAAGATTTTTCTTTAAGTGTTACCTTAATTTATCCTGCCCAAGAGTGCAAAAAAACAAAAAAATAATTCTCGGTTAAGTAAGTGGAGTCTCTTTCTTTTCGAGCATGGCCGATGTCTTTATTTTTTATTTTCCACCGATAATATGTAGTATTGGTAACGTTTAAGAAGTTTTCTTCAAGTGTTTCGATTATAGTGCTTGTTATCGCAGAGCACATGTCATCAGCAAAGAATTCCATCTTGCAGCTACGATTTTGAGGAACATCTGCGGTAAATGTGTTAAATAGGGTCGGACTTAAGCAGGACTCATGCGGGACTCCTGCCGGTATAGAAAAATTGTTTGAGTATTTTCCTCCAACTTTTACATGAAAGGTACGAGACTCCAAAATGGATGCAATGACTTCACTAGAAAAATAGGAAATTGACAGTTAAACAGTTTATAAATTAGACCTTGATGCCAAACGGTATCAACGGCATTTTCTATACCAAGGGTTATTAACCCTGTTGATTCCTCACAGCTGATAGACCCCTTGACACTCTTGTAAACTCGGAGCACTTAATGATTGGTAGAGTGTTCCCGACGAAAAACAAATTGGCAATAAGGTAGTAGCCTCAATTCTTCCAGCTTCTTAATGAATTCAATTTTTACCATCACGTGTATGTACTCATCCAACAATAGTGCCAATAAGATTGATGTAAGTAATTTTGTGGCTTTTCGTTCCTTTGACCTTATATATTTGTAATTGTATTTATTTTGTTTCTGTTTGTGCGAAAATGCGGAAGGCAATTGTGGAGAACTTTTAACATTGATCGAGCTAAGGAATTTCTCAAACTAGAAATGGGGTCTTTTCGCCCAGCAGTGGCTATCTTAGCTGGACATTCTCAGCACCACTGGGTGCCCCATAAAACTATTTTTGCCAGAGTTGTAGATGCGAGGAGGATAAGGAAACATTTTTGAATCCCCTGTGCAAATGCCCGGCCATTTTTGGAAGAAGGAAGAAGTGCCTTGGCTCATACTTTTTCGCTTGCCTAAACAAAGTAACTTTAGTGGACCTGAAGGCTATCACCCAGTTAAGTAAATATTTGAGGAGGCTGTTCTCTTAGTAAGGGCTGTGAACTGCGCAATTTGCGATATCTAATCTAACCTATATTTATCACAGCTAATCTCTATCTTAAAATATGAAAATATATGGCCATTATTTAAATTCGATGAACCAAAACTGCATTTTTAAGATATAAAAATATCGAAAGAAACTACTATTATCTACAACCGTACTTAACGGGCAAGATGTCAGATTTTTGTCGTGTCGTGTTGTGACGTGTCGTGTCGGAATAGTGTGCAATATGCTTTAAAAGTAAAATTTACGCCAAAAGTAGCTATTAATCGCGCGGAAAGGAGCTATTATCCATATTATCAAATATATTCTGAATGTCATTAGGTATCGAAAAAGGATTTTCCCAGTCATAAAATTTCTTTTAAAAAATCTTCAGACAATGAATAAATTAAAACTTACTTTCAATTTATCAATATCTGCCAAAAAAAAAATCGAATCTGCTTATCACTAAAAAACATTATTCTTTCTACATTGAATTTTCATTTTCAAGTCAAAAATACATTTTTCAACAAGTTTTCGAGACCATTTCAAGGATAAAAGACTTGGTGCATTGTTTTACAATAGCTTTTAAAGCCGACTAATTTATTGCCTAGATGATTTCAACTAGCCTTAAAGCCTAGCAATCCAGAAAAATGCCAACAAAAACTTAAAACCTTCGAACTGCTGAGAACAAAAAATCAAGAGGCTACTTGTTGGCCAGCGGAAAATGAAAATGATTCCAAAGAGCCGCTAAAAAGTAACACGGTACAACAGGATGTTGTACCGTGAAAGAAGGTAAGCTTACTTTATGCATGAAAACATGCTTCACGGTTGGTAAAAATGTTAAGTGCCAGTTACAACTGGCTAAAAAATATTCTATTCATCGTTGTGAGGCTTTTGATTCGGTAGAAAGAATATTTTTGTTTGAGGTATTTAGTTCATGGATAATCGGCAGAAAACTGTTTAAGAAATCCTTTCATCTTTAAGATTTTGAAATTTAACAAATACGATATCCTAACATTATTTTAATCATACTACTCTCTTTACTCATCTACCATATCGGTTAGTTGACCACTTAACCCTGAAAGGAAAAATCACTTTGCCACTGCACTCCAAAAATCCAGATAATCACTACGTTAACAAGCTTGCACGCGATCGACGTTAATTTGGTTCATATCAGACTTCGTTGCCAACATGTGCTACACACCGTATGCATGATATATGGCCGTCTGCGGAAGCAACAATGTTTAGGTGGGAGAAGGATGCGAGCGGTGAAAGGGAAACCACCCTTAGCTCCAATATTATGACTGCATTTCAGCAACGGAAACTTATTTTATCCATGATTGAACTTCGACGTGGTGACATTTTGCAGACGATTTAACAGTTTATTGCTTTTCATTTGTTGGGTGTTTTCACTGGCATATGCGACTCGATTTTTTTTTTTTGTGGATTTCATATTTGTTGATGTGTGGTTCTGTGTCAATACCAACCAGGATCCAGATCTATAGGTGAGCTTTTCGGTGATGGAATTTGAAATTGTGTGTAAGGCCACAAAGTATGGTGCACCATTATCGCTTTCATAAATTGTTTTTAGAATGAATATGTTCAGTCATGAGGATACAATTGGAAGAGTTGCTAAAATCTGAAGAAGAGAGAAATTGCTTTACTTTGTGAACAACACATTCAATATATATTACATTCTCCATAATACAAAAAAAAGAAAATTTCAATGCAAAACAAACGAATTCAAGCACCGAATTCGTGCCCTCTTTCCATTTGTGTTATCAACCATATGTGCATATTGCTAAATTTAATTCCAAAAAATAAAGTGTTGGCGCTCAAGCTTCAACTTTCACACAATGCAATTGCAAGCAGCTAAGATTCAAACTTTATGAACCACAATACTTTTCCAACCCATTTGAATATTCTTGTAAATTTATGAGAATTTCCATAGAACCTCTTCCTCTGCTGCTCTTCGTTATGTCTGAGCATGGCTTTGCTCAGTAATGAATCCAATTCTCGCAAAATGCATACGCTCATTAACGCAGTTCTGATACAAATAGAAGTGAAAATATGAAGAATTGTCGGCAAGAAGATCTTTTTTGAGCCCAGGAAACATACATACATACATACATGCAAACATATATGAATATGAAATTCTCTTCTTTAGTAACAAGTTCTGGTATCATTTCTTTTTGTCGGTTTGATCCCTTCGTTATTTCAGTTTCATTTCTTCATATTGCACTCATGAAGTATGATTGTTTCACTAACTAAGAACATAACGTGGTGCCGTTAGCGCACCGTATGGGCTTGTTGTGATGAAAATTGCAACTGCATGTTCCTGTTAAGAATAAATAATGTAACAGTCATTAGAATTTCAAAACTCTCGAGAATAATTGCATGCGAAATTTTCGAATGCAATTGTGTGTTAAAAGTGCATGGTATTGAAGAAGCAAAAAAAAGAATGAATAACTAGAATATGCATTTGAAATTTGAATTTTTTGGAACTTCCATAAACTGGGTTTCGATATTGAGTGCTTGTAGTGTGTAAGAAGAAATAAAACTCTAAAAACAGCTGCTGACAATCCAAGAGAGTTGCTTATTGCTTACCCCTATCGGTTTTGAGTTGTTTTGGGTTTGTCATTTCCATCTAGCAATTTTTAAACTGATTGCACTTAGAAGCTATCGTACAACATTATAAAAGCATATTGGCTGAAGCGAATATTAATACTTATTGTCAAAATATACAAAAAAAAACAATGCAAAATCTAAGATTCTATAATTTACCCGACACAAAACCGATTCAACTGATAAAATAAACTTTTGTTCTGACACCAGAATTTGCTATGCTTTACGTACTTTGCACTCATAGTTATGGCACAAAATACATCTCTACAATTGTCAATGTTGTATACATGTGTATTTGTTTGCAACCAGTCACGTTCTAATATGTACAACTGTGTTTTCATATTATCATGATCTGTATAGTACTTTCTGAGGCTTTACGGACCAAACTGTGAATTCACCGAAACAAGAACAGGACATATTGCCACTTGACCATTGTCACATAATTGTGGTCTTGTTGAAGCGGCGGTATGTTGTCTTTATTAACACTGTTGCGAGAACTCGAACCATATTCAGAAGTGTTTGGAAGGCACACAAACATAGCCTAAAAGTCGTTATGGCCGCAATGAGTTATACGCCGCCAGAAAACATGATACATAGTCGCAATTAATCACTAAGAGAAGTACTAGAAATGGCGGTGATAGCATAGGAAACGGTTCCAAGTGGTTGGTTTAGTGTATGACGTCAGAAATGTTTGCTATTTTCTGTGGAATTTCAATAAGGGGAATGTATTTGATTACACTATAGTAGTGGTGAGTAATACTCATGTATTGCAAACATTGATTTTTGTCCGAGAGCGAGCATAAAACCGCAAATATTGATTTTTCAAAAATATTTTCCAAGCAAGCCATCATCAATTGTAAAATAATAAATCGAAATGAATAAATTTGAATATCGAAATAAATAAACTTATTTCCAAATACCTATGCTACTCATTTTTGACATTTTGTGGATATCCTTTTATGAATAGTAACCATAAAATTATCTGCGCCCAAAGTGGGAAGATATTTTTTAATTTTCGGAAACACAATGAATTTACTTTTCCAAGTTCTGGATAGGTCTATAATGTGTTTTTAAATTTTTATCACCTTTGCTTTGTATTTTAATTCTCAGTAGAACCTTTAATAGTCGAATAAGATTACAGCTTTACGGGAAACATTCATAGAAACAGGGTCGAATTCCATAGCAACGGGGTCGAATTAAACTGGGTAATCTTTTAATAACATAGCTCTTCTTCAATGCATATTCGAACCATATTTTATCCAAGAACGATTTAAAAGATTACAATAAACTGTCAATATGATTATATTTGTCATTATTTTTGACAAACATTATTTTACTTTAGATGTAAATGTATTGATTACACTATATTTATCTATGGTTAAACTTTTAGGAGTGAAGTAAATTAACCAAATAGAAATCTGTAATTGTATTTTTCTGTGGTTTCTTTTGCATGCACGTATTTAGGCAAGATGATGCTGATAATTTCTATAAGAAACGAATCTCAAAGAAACTATGCCTTAAAGCCAAGTACGCAGTTGGAGTAAAATGTCAATTTTTATACAAATTTTACTTGAGGTAAAATCAAAAGCAAAAAATTATAATTATAATCATTTTACCATGTACATACTGTGTTTCGAGATAAAACTTACTACTTATACTTTTAATACTAGACTGTAATAGATGACGCTATATAAACTCTCCATTATTCCACAAAATTTTTAAGTTTCCGATGCAGTAAATTGGGAATAAAAGTTTGAAATTTAGGTAGAATCAAGCGGTTATCATCAGTTTTTGTGCAATCTTTATAGTTTTAAGCACTATCTTTTCTTTTATCGTAAAAATATGTGACATAAATTTTACTGTTGTAAAAAAAAACACATTTGATAAGATATTTATTGTCTGTCGTCACATTAATTTTAGTAACGTTGTGGAGAATCCTATTCATTTTCTCTGTGCCTATTTTTTTACTGCTAGCATTGGGAGAGTTCGATCCAATTTTTTCACCGAATCTCTGTACTTGGCTTAAGAATGTAGCTGTGAAATAAAATAGGAATAAAAACCGTTATTCATTGCAATATTAATTGACTAATATTTCTGTCACATGTTTCTCTGAAACTAAAGGCCACAAATCAGAAGATTTCTCGCAAAATCTATGAAACTTTGACTTAAGAAATTTGTTGATTCGTGAGATATGAAAATATTCCCTACAAACGAAATCGCAACGAAAAATTGATATAGCTCTAAATCATTCAATTTACTTGAATATTTTGTATTTATGAATTAATTATTTTGCTTCGATTTTTTTCTTCACATATTTCTTTTATTCAGTTTGTTTTGAAATGAGATTTGTCGAGTGAAGTTTTATAATATGGTGTTCACACTGCACTATAAATCAAGTAGATTTAGGAGTTGTCAAGTCAATCAGGTGGAGCGTTCACACTAGCCGAAGTGATTTAGAGCGAGGAGTTTTAGAGAGAGAAATGTCATCCGAATTTATGTCCAGAATTTTATTTGCGTGAAACTTGTTGAAAATGGCGCAGGAACATGCAAGCACATTTTTTTTCAGTTTGTACAGCTCACATTTTCCGTTTTTGCTGAATTTTCACTATTTAAGAACAAAATTCGGATGACATTTCATTGAAATCCACTCTCCTTCTCATGGATGGAATTCAGCACGCTCTGAAAACAATTCAGCCGGGATAAAATTCACAATAGTACTTGATTTATACTGGATTAACTGTTCTAAATCAGGTAGCTTTCGACTGTCCAAAGCCGAGACAAATGTATGAAGCGATCAGCTGATCGAAATCGCCTGATTTAGCTACAGTGTGAATGGCCATACGAAAATTTGAGAAAAATCTAACGTCATATGACTTTTGTTTTCAGCTGTCAGAGGTATTCTTCAAGATAACCTTACTTTTTGTTAATTTGTGAGCGCGGTATCATCTTCTTTCTGCTTATGGGGAAGAACATGAGAAATATTTCTTTATTACTAGACAAACTTAATGTGAATTGATTCAGTCAAGAAAATTTTTTACTTTTCAAGGATGCGGCATCAACTTAGGTCTTAAATTTTGAAACGCTAAAATTGGTAACGATTCTGTGCCAAAGAAATAGAAAAGGAATTTATTAATTAATTAAACAAAAGGAATTTATTAATTTCAAAGAACTGATATTGAACTTGCACTGAGTAAAATTGAGTAGTTTCAAGGAAATGCTGCCATAAATCTGGCATCAAATCTCGTATGATGTTCGAAGTTAAGCAGTGTTGGGCGCGGTTACTAGTTAGATGGAGGACCGCTTGAGAACATCGCATGTCTTTGGCATGCGAAAACTCTCCCTCTCTTCATATCAAAAGCGCAGCATACTTTCAAGAGAGTAAAAAAAATAATAGCTAAAAATTAAAAAAAAAAACGGGAGAAACCGAGATATCAATTATTCCATGATTTTTTTTAAGTGTCTCATTTCAATTCTTGTTTTCCGAAGCGCTAGTGTTATTTATGCCTAGTCGCCACTTAAAGCTATAATGTGACACTTAATCAATGGAGCACTGGTATTATGCCTAGTCGCCGGCTGTTAAGACAACTCAAGACGATCAAATACAACCATAAACCCAGTGGAATTCGAGCCCGCGAGCAGTATATCGCTGCTTCGAACCGGCAGGTTAGCGAGCTCTCATATGTGTAAAGGAAATGTTGACAAAAGTCATAAAAACTATCCATTTTTTCGTCGAATATTGAAGCGTGGTTGATGTTGGAACATGAAAAACATGTTTGTGTTGTAGACATAATTTACTAAATTCGTAGACATGATTTACTAAATTTGAGGAAAACTTTTAACTAAAAAAAATATGTTTTGAGGTTTTTTAGAAAGTCAGACTAACTGGGCGGAATAGAGTTGTGGATGCTTTAATTATAAAAACCATATCTCAGAGATCAGTAAAGCAACAAGGTTCAAATTTGGATTGTAAGTACCCGTAAGTGTTTGTACCCGTTTAAAATCTTCCAAAAAATGCATTTATAATAGTGGTCAAAGAGAATGGCAATTGCAGCATTGATATGCAAACGGAAGGAAGCTACTGCAAACTTGAAAATGAATAAGCAACTCATTCTCAAAATATTATATAGGAAGTTATTTGCACATTTTGGCAATTTGACTAAGATAGGGGTGAAGAGAGAATTTTAAATTTTAAAAGCAAATGTAATGAATGCATGATTGATGAACATAATGCAGGAATCAACTTCAAAATTAACATGTGGCTTTTACTTGGGCAGTTAAGTTTTGGAATGAATCACCTGATGAAATAAATAATAATTTTTTTTCCCGTCAGGTGGAAAATATTGAGTCCGATTTTTGTCTACCAGATAAAAAAAAATGGTATTAGTCGAACGCAAGCCACTTTAATAATATACAATCTACAGAGTCAAATAATTGAAAGTAAATTATATAGTTAGGTGCAGCGTACATACCAACCGAAAAAAAGAGTATATATTTTGGATTCAGCAAAAAGTATATGTATATGCTGAAAATTTATCCATCAGAGTAAGTAAGTCACCTGCCAATAATTTTGGCATTCTTGAAAATGTTTACGATTGTTTCAAGCTGCAAGTTTTTCAATTGGCTACTGTTTTTCAATTAATTATTATTTCTATGATTTCTCATCTTTCAAACTACTTTTTTTTAATGAAATATCTGAAATTTGATCGCCTAGACTAGCTACAACACAGAAAAACCGGTATAGTAAAAAGAAAAATCTTGTTTTGAAACCCTATGAAAATCCCATGCGTGTCTTAAATTTCCTTACTTGCCAATCATATATACAGGGTGTTTGGTACTCGGAGGACACATTTGTAAGGAGGTATTTCTTGATATATTTTAAAAACCTCATAAAAATATGTAATTTTAATTTTTATTTATATATATATATATATATATATATATATATATATATATATATATATATATATATATATATATATATATATATATATATATATATATATATATATTTATAACTTATTTATATAATTATGATTTAGGTTTTTTTCCATTTTGCAAGTAGTAAGCGAAAATACATATCGCTTAAAAAGTAAATAAGTCATAAAGTGGACCTCGTTGAAAAAAAATGTCAATTGTTATTTGTACTCAAGTATTTTTACTGCCCATTAATTAATATTTCAACTATTATTAAAATACACGAAATTAAAATTAGTTTCAAAATAATTGATGAACCTACCTGGATGTGACAGGTAAAATTGAGTACAGTTCTTCGCCTTTATTAATGGGATACGCAAAAAAAATTAAGGACCTGTAAAAACAGAACCATTTTCAACTTTTTGTCAGTTTCAGTACCTTACTCGAACTACAAGATATTAGTAAAATTTCAAAAATTAATTAAAAATGTCTCACTACACTAATGAAGAATATGCAGATATTATGTACGTATTAAAGAGTGCCGGCGAAGTCCACCAGCGGCTCAATCGTTGTAACAATAAAGATATCCCCATCGACGGATTCCTGGACGGAGAGTGTTTCAACAACTAAACACAAGTATTCAGGAAACTGGCAGCGTTAAGACGAGCCGAGTAAACGCAAATCCTGTGCCTGGAATCCTTGTACGGACCGACGAAGAAATACTGTATGCAGTGGAAACTGATCCATCAACCAGTATTCGACGCTTGGCGCTACATTTTAACGTGTCTACGTGGAAAGTTTGGAGTATTTTAAAAGCAGCCCGTTTACATTGCTAGTGCAGGAGCAGCTACCCATCGATTTGCCCTAAAGGATGGAATTCTGCAATTGGCTCATTGAGAGACAATTAGACAACGAACATTTTTAAACCACATTCTCTGGACGGATGAGTCCTTATTTACCAGGGATGGTATCACGAACGTTCACAACTTACATACGTAGGCTGAGAGCAATCCACACACAAGAAGGGCTTCGTGGTTTCAGCATAGATTCAGCGCAAATTTATGGGCAGGAGTGATTGGTAACAATTTAATTGGACTTATTAGGCTTCCACCTACACTAAATAGTACCAATTACCTACATTTTTTAAGACATGATCTGTAGGACTCATTGGAGGATATTCCCCTGCAACGATTGGCTTCCATGCTTTACCAACACGATGGTGCTCCAGCTCACTACGGCCGCCCATTCAGAGATTGGCTAAATTTCAATTATAACAATCGCTGGATCGGTAGAAATGGACCAATACACTGGCCTGCGAGATCTCCTGATCTAACTGTTATGGATTTTTTTTGTGGGGACGGATGATGGACCTTGTCTACGCAACGGAAGTATCAACATCGGAAACAAAGCATAAAAACCATCATTAAATTCCTTCAGTTCAAGCAAAGAGTGTAGATCGACAACGAGGGCCACTTTATGGCATATTTAGCTACTAAGCCATATGTATTTTCGCTTACTGCCTGCAAAATGGTAAAACCTATGTCATAAATATGTATGCGTTTTTTGTAGCCAATAATTTTACCTATAAAAAAATAACATTAATCTGGCATATTTTAGTGAGGTTTTCTGAGAAAAATGACACTGAACACCGAATTTTCGGGGTAGAAGTGCAAACATTTACTGTTTCGAAGTAAATATCTCAAAACCGGGTACAGTTTAAATTTAAAATGTGAACCAAATTAAAAGTTATTTGATTTCATAAAAAAAACAATAAAACTTTGCGTTTTGATTATTAGTTTTCAAGATATAGGGATTTAACTCCGCAGATTTTGAAAATCGGACCACCCTGTAGAACGAGTTTTTGCTCAAAATATACCAAGGAATACCTCCTTACAAAATTGTCCTTCGAGTATCAAACACCCTGTATGTAAAACAATTATTGCGATGATATAAATAATACTTGGTAGTAAATACTACTTTACGACACAGCCAAACATTTCCTTTTCTTGTTTACGACGTCCAAACGCCCACAAATATTCAATCTCATAATAGATTTTTAATTACGTTGATTGAAAACAAAATAACATATTATGACCGAAAAAAACTCTGATTTCAATCTAATCAAACTATTTTTTCATCTCATAGTTTATGAACTAGCAATTATTCTTGCCTACCACCACCATCCCTTTTCGCTTGTATAAGATACTTTATGCGTATTAATATTTCATGTTGAGAACCACTCCCATCGGTCCGTCGTTGCCCTTGGTGCTACTTAATGATCCAAAAACTTTCAGAATTTTCGCCCATACTATACGAACTGACCCTTTTCGTGCCCAGCATAATGTTTGCCACACCTGTTTTTAGCCTAATATTTTCTCGAATCCATCATTAATCGAATGTCATCGAAACTTTCGATTTCTACTCCACCCGTGTTTTGTATTTTGGTCGTAGGCACGACGAACGGACTACATAACTTTCTATTAATTACTCACTCTTATAGCATAGTGAAAATTTGCCAGAAGCAAAGCATAGGGACTAAAAATTTCAATACTGTTAACATAGAATGTGCTTGCTGAATTCAAGCGGTCACAGTTTCGCATGTCTTGGTGGTTTGCCCGAGAAATTTGAATGCGAATTCAGACTGCCTAATTGAAATTTACTGTAAATTTCTTATGCCCCAGTAAAATGAAATTGTCAGTTGGATTCTTACAATTTTCACAAAATGAATTATGCTTGAGGGCTACAACTTTTCCGTGTCAGATGGAAAAAGCTAAAGAAAAGATGGGAACCAGGGAAAAATTAAAAAAATTGATTTTTTTTTTGTGGTAAAAAAAAAACAAATGCTATGATGTATTTGGTCTTAATGCGAATGATAATCTAAATAAAACTACAGCAATGAACTTATAAGCCGCTCTTTGGAATAATTAATGCTCAACTGTAACTCACAAACTTAAAAGCCATGATTCAAGGGTATTGTGTAATATTCATGTAAAATTCAACCAAAATCTAAAAACTATGTCCAAACCACTTTCGCTACAATTCATGTTTTCAAAAATCACTTTTCCTCGATTCTGTCCTTCTTTGCATAAATTTTGAATACCGCCAACTTTTATCACTTTTTAATGCGACAACAAGCTGACACGTTTCTAATATGTTTCAATAAATGTCCTAACAGCAATTATGCTGGTCTGTTGCGCTACGAAATTGCATTCATGTTGCAATCTCTGTCTCTATGAAGCGTGGACTGCTTTTTACCACTTTTCCAAACAATTCGTAGATCGTTAGCGGCAACATCTCGAGAAAATCGTCGACGTGTCGCATCTTCATTGTTCGTTTCCTTAGGTTATGGTACTTCGAACGTTGGAATTTCAATGTAAATTTTTAATGATAATGTTAAATCTCGTTATTGTCCTGAGAAATGCTCTTGACTTCGCTAAAAGAGAGACGTTTTATTCGGTGCTGATAGCAGCAGTAGTTGGGTTTTTCCTTAGAAATAGCTTTTAATAAAATTTAGTTTAAGTTGAATTTAAATGAGCAAATTTAACTTTGTCACAATTTTCACCAAAACAAAATAAATTCGTGAAAGTTTACAGAAGTTTTGATGTAAATGTGATAAAAAAAAATCATTATTTAGGTTTTTCTTACTCCGCTGGACTTTTCACCTTCCCTTGGCTTAATGTCACCTTATTCCGAACCAATTCTTTCATTTATTCACGTTTAAAACTTTGTATCGATGGATAATACCTGAAAAATCACTCATTAATTAGAGTTATGGAGAAGCGATAAAAAGTCGAAAAGTAGAAACAAGTTGTCTGAAAGTAGAAAGAAATTAACGAAAGATATTGTGCGATTGAACGTTTTGCAATAAAAGAACGATACATCCTCCATGGTGCCAAAGACGACGATCGAAGCAAGGAATTGGTGAAATATCGGTAAAGCCGGCGCCAAACGATGCGGTGAACGTTTGATTCAAACTTTTGCCTCCAACGTTTGCGTCAAATGTTGGACGATTGACATGGCAAGCGCTCTGCTACACGGTGGATCGAATTCTTGATCCAATACATTTGATTCCAGTGTTGGTTCAATTTTTCGTGCACATTGATTTTGTATCATAAATTATATTACTTTTGCTAATTTCAATTTAATTGATAGCTCGAAAAGGATAACTCAGTATAACGATTATAATATTAATCTAGAATGATTGTTTAAAAATAATTATCTATTAAAATTTAAATTGATACTTAATTAAAATATGTAAGCAATAAAAATGCATACCTGTCAAAACACAACAAAAATCTGATTCAATTGTTGGAACGAATCGTGTAGCAGCTCACCCAATGTCCTCCAATCACACCTTCCAGTGACAAAAAACCCTTTGAAGCGGACAAAAAGACCGACAACAGACCGAACATGTTCCAGCGCCAACGTTGGACGCTGGACATTGGGCACTGGTAGCTGGCGCATCGGCCACATGATGCGTCCAACCATCAAGTGTCCAACGTTGGAGGGTGTTGGTAGCATCGTTTGGCGCCGGCTTAACTCTCATTATTGATAAGATACTTAAACAGACTAAATAAAATATAAATAAATTGAGAGAGAGCGGAATATCAGCTGTGTAAGTGGCGAAGAGGGTGAAAAAAAACACATAGCCTTGGAAAACACTGGGTGCGATAGGATAGCGATTTGATAAAATATTGTTCATTTTCACGACCAAGGATCTATTTGAGAGGAAACTGTAAATAATTTTATGCAAAAGGAGATGAAAGTGGGAGGTGGAGATCAATTTTGCCACGAAGCTTTCTTACCAAACAGTGTCAGGGCTTTTTGAGTTCCATTGAGCCAAGTTGTGATTGCAGTAGGTACGATCGTTTAGATGAGATATCAGATCAGCTTTGAAGATTAAGAGGGAAATTTGGCGGAGTGTTGACTAATTGGAATGATGGGATGAGCTCAAATATGTTGCGATGGGACATCATCTGTTCCTTGATGACACAATAAAATATTTTGCTAATAAGTGGGTAAGGAGAAAATCGATCTGTAGCTTTCGGGTAAAGCAGGGTTGTTATTTTTCATAGAGTTATGAGCAATCTTGTTAGTTTTCAAAGTACTGGAAAAATGATTCAAGGGTGTGGATGGGAATAGGTTTGAAATGTTTGAATATCTTGAAAACAACGTTTTCGATGGCATAGATACCGGGGGATTTTTATTAAAGTGAAAATAAAAATGGTTGTGGCCGAATTAATGAATGCCGCGAAGCAATCATGCATTTGGCAAGGTTAGGTCTCATGTTTCGTAATTCGCGAATGGTGTTTTGGTCAAGGGAGATATTTGAACATTTGGCTTTGAGGTGCTGAACATACAGTCTATGATCTGATTAAGGATCATAACGGCTAAATAATTTATGTGACACCGGAATGAAGAAGCGAACGGAGAGAGAATGTTGCAGAGCAGCCGGTGGACTTTCAAGGTATTCTTGAGCTCAATACAAATAAATGTGCGGGTCAAAAGAGGAAAAAAAAGCTATAGTCAAGTTGATTTTTAGAAATATAAGTTCCACAGGAATATGGGAAGAGAGAGCGAAGGTAATATTCTTATACTCTCTCAATATAGATGCATTAATTTGCTCATTTTTGGGATTGATGGAAGTAAGATGGAAAATAAAACTTTGTTTTTTTGCATATTTTGCAGATAGGACAAACTAGAACTGTGGTCAGTTTGTTGTTCCAAAAATACCGCAAGAAGGAGACCATGCTTTCTTAATGCACGGTAGCACTGCTTTCACTTTATTCTGTAAGTAATAGCATTGCAAATTTGGCTTTGAATACCGTTTTTGAGGTATTCTATAGATCATTTACTTTGATTTTATATGGTCAGTAGCAATAAAGGCTGTTTGTTAAAGAGCTTGATACATCAATATGTTCATAAGCTCACTCTCGGGCGCAATATATTGTCTAATAATGATATATTGTCTAATAATGATTTTCATGAAATTTCCTTCAGGATAAGGGTTGCTTAGAAGATTGATGATTAATGGTTATGCCACTGTTCAATCTATTACGATTTTCTTTAAGCTAATAATAGCTCCCAAAATAACAAGAATATGCTATGTTTCATTAAAATACAATGCGAAACCTTCAAAAAGTTAAATTTTACAAATTTAATTTGAAAAATTTTTTTTACCAAGTTTGAAATGTGAGCTTTGTTTTTTTTTGTGTTTAATTTGAACCAGAAGTGTATCTTATATTTTTTTTCAATATTGAGGTAGTAAAGTAAAATTAAAAAAATTGCGAACATATTTGCTTTATTTTTTTTGCTTATTATTTATGTTGTTTCTTTATGGTTTTCTCTGAATCAATACTTTTTTAACTAACCATAGTTATACTATAAACCAAACTTAACTTGTAAAAATATATGTATTTAAATTTTTTAATTATTGTAAGTCATCTCAATTTGCCAACCACCAGTTTTTCACCGAAAAATATTTCGCTTCCTAAACTGAAAGTTCAGTCGATTCATCCGCTAACCACACTACTTTCCATGGTTTACCACCGTTTAGCATTATCCCACAAACTTCATTTTAGCATTAATAAATAACGTCCAATAGACTTCCTTTAAATAAACAATACTTTCTTTACCAACCAATTTCCCAATTCGTTCTTCTTTGTATCCGACGTCCATAGCAATAAATATAATAACGAATGGTTTCAATGGTCCTTGCCTGTCTAGATCAGACCTCTTATAAATTTCTTGAAGCTCGGCCCCAGCCTTTTGAACCTTTCATTGAAATTCATTGGTAAAAGGAAAAACTTGTTGCATGTAATTTGTCTCGTACACTTTACCCAAAAATATGTACATATAAGCGACGCCTTCTCTCTGATTGTAGAGAGAATGAATAAAGCAAAAGAGGGTAGCGAGCGGTATCTTGCGTTGGATGCATATATTGAGTGTGTTTCGTAAGGAATATTGTCAGTGGTCTGGAAGCTGTAAGTCTAGGAGAGCTGTAGTGTTGTATTAGATAAACTACTCCTTGTCATTATGATATTTTTTTGGGCTTTGTTATCTGTGTTAAATTTGATCTTGCTTTGGGACTAAGTTCCATAATCTGTCGTGGCTAGAAGCATCACAAGTTAAGAATGTGTCATATCATAAACATGTGTCAATACATACTCCGCACCAATTCAATTCTATTCTAGATTCGATGAACGATTTACAAAAGCAAAATAAACTGATTATCCAAATTCACCGCCGCTGAAACATTTAATAATTCATATTTTGCCGTTTTATTGTCTCAGCTGGAAAGCCATTCATAAATACATATATAGATAAATCCATGGATCGTCTAGCATTGTTCCAAGCTGCCTACGCTGAGCAAATATTCCGGCACGGATTATAGTTGCTGACAATGACCAACTTTTTCGACTAGTTGAATATTTATTGGAAAATTTTTGCATCATTCTGCGGTTTCGAGCAAATAAACTTTTTAGTGAAATCGATGCCCATGACCAGTTTTGCATACCATCACGTTGTGCATGGGGCTAAGGAGCATATGAATAGTTGTTCCTTGTGTCTTTGTCAGATGTTTGATATTTCGTATAAAAGTTGAAAACAATTTAGTCTGCTCCACCTTTTAAGTCTGTCACAGCGGCATAAATTATAAGCAGAATGTGTAGCTGGACAGAGATAGCGTTTTATAAGTTTAGTATGCATTGTTTGTTTTCCAAGTGCAGGTACGTTTTTCTTGTGTAGAAATGCTGATTATTTAATGCTCTGTGTTGTATAACCCTTCGAATTATAGGTACTTAAAGCAATCCTTTAAAAATCCCTTAAATCCCTTAAAATATCAACCAAAACACTATTGACTCTCATCAGATTATCGATCCACAACCCACTATGCTACTTACACTTATTTTTCGCGCTATAAGGTGCCTAATCAATCGGCACTGACAGCATTCATTTAATTTTAAATTCAATTTGAATCTGCTTCGCGCACATACATGATGCTCGGATAGCGATTTGTTTCGCTTTAAACGAATTTCATTTGGCGAACGTTTCGCATAAATCTTTGTAAAAGCAAGCAAAATACGGCGTTGAATTGAGCGTAAGCAAATTTTCTTTTTCGATGAAGCAGGAAAGCGGGTGAATCATGAACGTTGACGACGATAACGTGATGTAGGATCGAATTCATTCAATTTAACTGAACAGTATTGATTGCTATGGTACTTGCAATTTTCGTATTTATAGATCTCAGACGTGATGAATTAAATGAATTAAAGTGTGGTAGTTTTATTATTTGATTTAAGGATAAGGGAAAAGAAATGAAATTGGAAGGTAAATAAAGACAAATAAAAGATAATGAAACTCAATGTAAGATTACAAAACATAATCCAAAATATGTTCTAGGTGGGGTGAAATTTTGACATCAAACAAGTCAGTAAAACTTAGAGTCTTATCAATTTGAAGACTAGAAAAACTTGCTTTTTCACAAGCGTGCAATTCAACCAAACTAATAATATATTAGCATGAACACTCGGCACAATATTTTACTTGAAATTGGACTTTAATTTGATTATAATTCTAAAAATATTAGGTTATTTCAACGCTTTATTTCAAAAAATTATGGTTGTTTGATTTGCTTCAAATATGTGCTAAAAATTTTCGTCATTTTACAGGTATCTTGCTCATAATGACTTGAAATTTAAAAAGTAGCCTTGGTCTTTATTGATAAAACTAGCCTAAGCAATTTTCATAATTTCACACCGACAATTTCATATCACCAAGAAAATTCTGCAATGACAAAAATGATGATAATTTTTTGGTGGTCTGGACTATAACGTGAATGCATGAAAAGTTGCCAACCAAGCCAAAGGCCCCCATTCACGAGCAGTCCATCAGTCCAAATGGCCTGAGGCCGGACCAATATCTCACCGTGGGTGGGAGAACTCGGAAGGACTCATGGACTCAAGGAACTAAATTGAATTTCCAATCAGGCCAAAGTCCATGGATTCAGGCCATCGGGTCGTGTGTGAGGAAATAGTAAGCCGAGTTTGGACAATCCATAAAATAGACTAGTCGTGTATGTTGATGCCTCAGTCCAAACAACGTGGTAGTCTTGCTTCGCACGCTGACCTGTGGCAAGCTCATTGACTGTTTCTGCGATTATTTTATTAAATCGAAAAATTCAGCATAATAGATAGTGATGGCCATGATTTTGTTTAGGAAGTCAACGAATAATATAGGTCACATGAATGTATATTATATTATTTGACTCAAAGCCTGCAACCGGTTGCTAAGTACCGCAAAGTAGCGGTCAATCCTTCGTGAGAAGTGATAGGTGACCAACCGTAGCAACGTGTTATATGTCGCAACATCCATTTTTAAATAATTTTTACAATCAGAAGGCTCAAATGTGCGTTCTTTTACCAAATTCACGCGACTCATTTGTTTCCGTTTGGCAAGCCATCCTTTTTCCCCCTTTTTTTTTGTTTTCGTTTCTTTATGTAGATTCAAGTTGAAATTGCAAAAAAAACTCCTGCATATGCTTCGGATCTATTAATAGATTAAAAATATTTTTTTCTTCAAGTTTACTTTTATTTTTTTCTAAATTAATGACAGGAAATGGAATGGACTGACTGGATCGAGGCTCTATCATAAGTGGCGAGCTAAATTGGACTTAAACCAAACGGACTCAAGCCAAATGGACTCAGGTCATTTGGACTGTTCGTGAGTGGGGGTCTGGCGAGTTGATATTGATTATCGAACAAAATTTCTCTTCTATTGGCCAATTCTGGCCGATCATAGTCTATCGATCGACGATCGAAGGGTCCATTTGTTGACAGTAAAAGCAGAAGAGGAAGCAGGTAATAGAATATAATTTTTTTCAGTCCCATCAAACGCGCAGCAAAACTGTGCAAACTGTTTATCTTGTTGTGAACGCTGTTTGAGCCATTTCCCCAGATTTGACAGGATATTGTCATGCGTAGGCAATTTTTCTTCTTTAGTCACAAACGATTCTAGAAATGGTTCTATTTGGTTCAGTTTGATAAAAGTTTTCCAGATTTTCAAAGGCTAAAGGTAGGTATGCACATGTTGCATTTCCTGCGTATCTTATCCGTGTTGCGTATCACCAAACGGATACGGTGTTCACACTAATAAATTTATCATCAGTACGATGCGTTGTAAAAAGCTCGACGCGCTGCTGCAGCATTTTTACACACTAATCGATACTGTGGAACTCAACGTGTTCAAATACGACTCCACTGCGTATCGTAACATTTCTTTGATGTGACGGCAAGAAACCGCCAAATGGTGGATCGAGTTCGTTGCGGTTCATTTTATGATATTTTTATACGGAACGCAGATAAGTTTGTCGTATCCAATGATACGCAATGGTGATACAATACGCAAAGATGCAACATATAGATACCGGCCCTAACACTCTCTTGTGGTCAATCTTCTGCCTTTAATGATTTAAAATGCACCGGTGTGAGGTGCATCTTTGATATCAAATTTAGCGAAACGGAATCAACGAAATGCGCGCAATTGGCTATAAAAGCATCAGCACCAGCCTTTCGGCTGTCTGACTTTGCTTTTTGTTGACGTCTAGCTTTTAAGTACTTAATCGCGCAACTAAATCCATCACTTTACTGTCAAGGAGCTTTTTTTAGTTCAAAATGTAAGTTCAAGCCTTATTAGCATTTGATTCGATTTTCGTGTGGAATATTTAAAAGCAATGAACTTAAAATATATTAAACTTTTGCTAAAGAGTATTGTGGACGTTGGTTCTATCGTGTTAAGAATCTACCTAATATTCTTCTTAGCTATAGTCCCATTATTCAGCTGAAAAAAATGTATTAGCCTGGCTTCTCTCTTGCAATTATTAAGTTTATAAAAATAGTTCACTCCTGTAACCGAATATTTTTATATATAATTATAATTTAAAGACTCATAGCGCTTTATTTTTGTTTTTGTCGAGTTTTAAACTTTCAACTAGTTAAATACATATAAATTATTCCTGTTTATAATGTATTCTTTGCCAATAGTTTAACGATGCCAGCCAGATAAATGCAGATAATGCGAGATAATTTTGTGAAAATAATTTCAAACGAAATTAAACCTTCACATCTGGGTTTTGCTAAACTACTCATGTGTTTTCCAATTTTAGTTCATTTAAACAATTTCGAAATGCTATCGTCAGGTAGCTTTTCCAATAATGTTTTAGCCACAAAAATCTTCATGAAATCTTTTCTACACTCCAGCATTTAATAGAGCATAACTTAAACTTAGCTGAAAAAAAATGTCATTCCGATCCAAAGATCGCGTTGAAACATATCAAACTCATTACTTCTGATTACTTTCTTATGATTTAAGCCCTAAAACCTAGTCAAGAATGACGTAATACCTCAGAATTCCGTAAATTTCATTTGCGCCCAACGTGGGCTAAATTTAAGTGGCGTTAAGGAGGTGGCTGGCCACTCCAAACCCATACAAAAATATCATTACTCATATTTATGTACTTTTTGCTTAGCTCTAGTTGATTATTTTTTATGCTTTTTTTGTCTCCACGTCGGGTGTACGCCAAAACCATGAATGTGCTTTTTTGGTGATTTTCAGTTTTTCATGTCACTGTATGCGGAATTCTTATACAAACAATTTGCCAAAACCGGAAATGTAAAGTTCCATTTTATGCCTACACAAAGTCAAAATTTCAATTTTATGAATTACCTAAAAACTAAGTATTTGCCAAATGCGTTACACCGAAATCATGAATGTGCAGATTCATTGTTTTAGTGTAACGGAATAGTATTAGAATATGATCTCCCTTAATTCCAAATAAAATGTTTCTTATATTTTAAAACTGATTTATTATATTACGTCAAATTTACAAATTGATTTTACTCGAAATAGCATTTTAGCACATTCATGGTTTTGGCGTACACCCGACGTATAGTCTACTACAATTTTACCGTAGGGAATTGTGAAAATCTTTTTTAATTAGTTAAGAAATGTTTATTTTTAGCACTTATCTTACTTAAAAAATTGAATAATACTGCTCAATTTTCCTAAAACTCAACGGTAAAATTTCAGTCAGATGCATGAATATTTTTCAAACTATTCCTGAGAAAAAGATACACAAGTGCAAAAAAACATATTTTGCAGGAAACCTCATCAAAGGTTTTTCACATCAAACCAAGTAATTTAATATAACTAATTTATTCAAAGAATGTATCAAAATTTGCTCGTTGTGCAATAAGTAAGGCAAAAAAAAGTTGGTAGAGGAGATAGGCGTACATGCCAGAAACAAACTAAATTTTATGTACCTTTTGTATTTAAATTATTACATTTATTAGGGATCAAAAACAAAAAAAGCACACAAAAAGTTATTAAAGTTTAAAGGTTACGAAAATTCGTTTTTCTAAAATATTTCGTTAAGTAGTTTTTCGTGAATTATCTAAATGAAATCCCTACCAACTACAACGCTCAAACGACGACCTGGAACTTCGGGTCCCAAAAATAGCAGCCGGTAGTTTTTATAGCCAAACAACTATAACTATTCATAAACAGTTCGATCACTTCAACACATTTTAAAGGTGAGGCAATGCCATGCTTAATAAGTAAGTAAGCTTTGATCATCCAAATTATCCCGCATTAACTTCTTACATGTAAACTTACCGCAACATTCAACAGCATTTGAAGTCAACTCGATGCTCTGTGTTTTCCCACACTTGATATCGCAATCACATTTGATGTGTCGAATGTACGTTAATAAAACCAACATTGCAACTAACATGAATCGACTGGACGTTAAATCACAAAACATATTTTAATTACCATGAAACGTGTATTAAATTCTTCAGTAAAACCTATGGTTTCAGCATGCAACTCACACTGTTTGCCGTCTTGATCTCTACCATGTCGAATCACATAGGAATTTTGCATAGCAGATAATATAGTACTATGTCGAGCAATGTGCGAAAGCTAGAAGGATTCGTGGTATCTCTGGCAAGACGAACACTCAGCTTCCCCCAGCTATGTACGTACGAATCGTTCGGAAGTAATCCGGATGCTGGCATTTAAATTCAGAATTCCATAATGCCAGTGGAAGGTTGAATAGATACCAGCAGTTCTGTTGGCAATGGAAGTGCTACTATATCAGGAAATCTCTTGTTTGAGTTTCGAAAAGGCAAGTTATTTGTCGACTTGCTGGAAATCAGAATAAAATCCTGACTTAAGGTTTGTCAGATGAAGTTGTAACACAGTAAATCTTGATTTCATACTTGTTTGAAGATTTACTTTTTAATTTGATGGCAGATGTCGCAACTTTTAATTGTTCAGTGTGAAGCCTGATTGATATCAATTTAAAAAAAATTAAATTAAAATTTAAAATATGCACTGGAACAAAATTATAGCACTAATTTTTTTATAGCTTTCTTAGTAATCAAAATCGCAAAGTACCAAAAAATGTATTGTAATATCTGCTCAATATCAACTTTACTTCATCTTGACAACACAAAGAAGCTTAAGCACTCACCCTTGAACTCTGCGAAATATTACATACCCTTTCTGATTACTGTCCCGATGATTCCTTGACTAGCAGCAGGAAAAGGCGAACCATCAGAATCCACTTTCGTGTAAGAGGATTGAGGCGTTAACGTGGAGACATCTTTTTCGTCTTCCATCCTAGATTACGTGTTGTGAGCAGTTTCAGAAAATATTAAGACATCTGCATTTCTTTTGCGCGGTCCACCCTCCGTGAGTCTGTACATAATGCAGAACAACATTACATTCTACTTTAGAGCACCGATAATAGTTGACTGTGCATACTAAAGTAGCGGAAAATGAGAAAATTCAATGTTCGCAGCACTTTTGCTTAATTAATTAGTTAAATTAAGAAGAAATACTCGTAGGGTCTGCTCAATGAGGAAAGTGAGTGTTCTTTCTGACCTTTGTTTAAAATTAAACAAGTGGTATTTTGCCAGTTATTTAGTTCTGGTGTTGAAGAGCACTTAAAAAAATTGTATTATCTGATGTGATAAGTTGCAGGAGCACTTTAAAATGTTTAGGACAACCTTTTGTCGGGCTGATTTGCGTTATGCATTATTAGGCGCGTTTTTTTGCTCCTCTATCCAGCGGAGAGTAGAGTAGACGCATTGAAAACAACAACACTCCTACACCAGTGAATTCACTAGTACAGAAATTCTATGCGTCATTTGTAGTTCATGTGTTGAAGTGTAGAATGTGCTGATAGAAAAAAGAAAAGCTCATGAGAAGTTGTATTTTTTTTTTCTGTGAGGTGGCTTTCGGTTTTCATGGTTATGTTGAATGTTTTGGTAGTTAAGAAATTAGAAAAGGCCCTCATAATGTGTAGAAAGTTAAAAGAATTAATTTTCTGTTAGTTTTTTTTCTATTTTCTATCGATTGTGGTAGTGTATACTCGTTATTTTCTCCCTTTTTTCAGCTGTTTTGTGGGACCACAGCGAATATAGCAACCTACGTCAGGTTTAGCGAATGCACTGCTGTTTTATACTAGATCGTTGTTTTTCCGGCATAGTTGTACTCTGCACTGCATCGGAGCAAAAAAAACGCACCTATTATTTATTAAGATTCAATGAAACAGTTATTTAAAAGAGACTAAGCTACAATCTAGTACCCTTTAAGCACAAACTAATCGTGATGCATGTGATAGACAAAGTTTCCAATTGCTTAGATTATTATTGTATGATGCAGACTTACCGTCAATTAGCAGGTTGTACACTCATGACAACGTTAAGTACTGTAACTACACAATTATCCAATAAGGCCAATTTCGCATATGGGGCATTTCACGTGAAGCGGACAACGAAAAAAAGTCGAGGTTTTAGATTTCGTTCGTATTGTGCATAATGGTACTTTTAGAAGATATGAATTTCAATGCAAAAGTTTTTCTTTCTATGAGGTTAAGTTGCCGAGTTATGGGCTTCTGAATAATTGACGAAATTGATGAAAGGTTTTTTCGGAAGCGGATTCTGGGATTCAAAACAAAATCTAAAAAACATTAAACATACTGATTGGTATTCACCTGCATTTTAGGGGTAAACTGGACTTGATGCCCCACACCCGGGAAATCCCACCACCAGAGGGCGAAAAGGTGGTAGAAGGGGTGAAAAATTGAGGAAAAACAGACAAAATTATACAAAAAAATAAAAAAGAAGATAAACAATTAAGAAAAAGAAAAAAAGAAAAAAAAGAAGCCCCAAAAGCAAACGCACAACCACAAAAACACAAACATGTTAGCCCGACATCTATCGGCGAAGTTCATGTAACAGCTGTGTGGGGCATCAAGTCCAGTTTTACCCATTTAAGCGGGAAAAATCTCTGCAATATTTTAACATTGGGGGGCTTGAAAAAGTTCTTACTGTTTTTTTTTCGTATAAATGGTTTATTTTGAAAAAATATTTAAAAAACACGTCAATCAAAGTTTTGGAAATCGCTAGCTCCTACTTTCTCCCATATTTCTGGCAGGATATGAATACTATGTCGAAAGAACGATTCATCTTTTGCTATTACCCACGAATCAACCAGCATTTTTACATCATCATAAGAATGGAACTGTTTCTCATCCAGATCATGAGTCATTGATTGAAATAAGTCGTAATTGAAAGAAGCCATTTCCGATGAATACGGTGGATGTGGTATGAATAAGTTTTGGACGATTTTCAAGCTTGTGGCTGAGCACTGTCATGTTGCCAAATTACTTTGCCGTGTCTCTCCTCGATTTGTGGCTGTTTTTAATTCAAAGTTCGGCTCAAATGCATCAGAGTCAACAGTTATCTCGGGTGATAGTTTTGTAGGATTTGAGGAGCTCATATTTGGTGGGATCCTCATGGGATCCCACCAAATACAGAACACAAATTTGGAACCAAGGATATTCGCTGTTGCTGTTCCTAAGCGAAAAATGCCGTTCGACGTCTCTCTGCATCAATTCATATGGCACATAATTTGAATGCTTTTGAATCAATTCTTTTGAATGCTTTTGAATCACTTCTCCAATTTTTCAAATTTTTTAGCAAAGATTTAAAAACAATTTAAAATGAACAATTTAAAAATAATAATAGTAGTTTTTAAAGCATCAAAACTATTGTCTACATGATAGTTTTGACAAAACATAGTCGCCGTGAGCCTACATCAGATTTATATTTGTTTCAGTTGCCGTTTTTTTTAAAGTAATGGAGTCAAATACCTAGCATATACCCTTTACTTGTACGAAATTCGACAATATGTTGTTTAAACTGTCATTTCAAAAATATATTGTTAAGACTTTCTTTCCATAGTCTGTCATTTCAAGCCTAATAGTAGTGCCTCACGATGAAGTATGCTGTGGTAGATATTTTCCGATACATACAAAAAGTCAAAGACAACGTGATCTGTCGGGAAACAGTGAGGGCTCAACACTGTTTGGTGTTGTGTTTATTAAATGCCATTTGTAGATAAAATTATTAACTTAGAATAATTTCAATTTGATGTAAGTTAGTAAGCAAATTTTAAACTTAAAGCACAATAACAGTGCCTTCTCTTAGAATTTAATCAAAACGTCTGCAGTTTTTACTTGATCAGTACTAGCGAAGAGGTGCAATATTGTTTCTGCCTTTTGCGTATTTGTAGCCTTAGCCAACTCAATAATTTATGTAATGCCTCCAAAATTAAATATTAGAATAGAGCTCAATCTATGCGCAACATACATATATGCCTTTCACCTTCTGAACTTGAAGACTGAACTTCAATTTAAAAGTCAACTTCTTCTTACAAAAAATAATTATTCCACTGCATATTTCACTTTCAAAATAATTACCATTAGAGTCATCTAAAAACCCCGGAAAGTGAGTATATACGACAACCTACATCATTCCCGTGCTAATACATACTTGTCCATTGCCTATTTGGCTTGCGTAGTAGGCTTGGGGTGACAGCAATTTCTTAAGGGGGGAAATACATGTAAAATCGATAAAAATTGCTAATTTCAGATTGACTTAAAATAAATATATTGTTTATTCAGAAAATATTAAATATTAAGTCCTTAAAGTACATGTCTCACAGTAAATGAAAATATTTTTTTAATAATTTTTCAACACAAAATGGCGGCGATGCCAGCGAATGAAAAAAACACGTCAAAAACTGCCTCTTACAACTTAACGCCTTTTCCGGGGAACTTTCAACATTCAGAGAGAGAAAAATATGCTAATGAAATATATAATTCAAAGGTGAACCAATCAAATTTTTACATTAATTTTAGATTAAACAAAAAAATCGATTATTTTTCAAAAAAATCACGTTTTAATCATTAATAAACAAATTATAATTCTGAAATTACAATAACATGTAGATTCAACGAGGAGATAATACTCTTTTGTAGATGTGGTATAAATTTGAGCCGGATCGGTTCAATATTTTTTGAGATATTTTGTACGTAAGTTGAAAGTTCTAAAGCTCAACCGACCTGGGGAACGCCGCGTTGCCTATAACTGACTATAACTCGAGAACTAATACGAATATCGCTTCAAAACTTTTTTTGGTATATTTTAAGAGCATTTCAAACATTTTGATGTAATAAAAAAAATCGTCTTTTTTTAGCAGTTACATGTATTTTCCCCTTAAGCCATACCGCTTCCGAAGTAGTTTCAATTTTGTGCACAACTCCTTCCTGGATCTCCACCTGGTTTTCAGTACTTCTTATTTACAGAATCTTAGCATGTTTTTCTACTTGTTTTAACATTCCCTGTGATCAGCTTCTTTGGGTATTTTGAAGAGCTCTTTTCTTCTTCTATGACACACATCCTTATTCAACTGCTTTCAAACGTTTAAAGCTTTCCTAAATTTATCTGTAAGTGTATTTTCTAGGGCTGCTACAGGTTATGTTTGGGTTTGAAGTTAAACTATTATCAGCTTCCCGCGTGAATACCTCCCTGTTTATGCTCCTATGTTACGAAATGACTGAGAGTTGAACCTGAAATTAAAATTCAGATTGAAACTTTAGATCTATGATGATAAAGATTTTATGACCAGTTTTTATATCCACAAATCAAAATTTTTCACGCAAATTGACGATAATTGACACCAGTTAGCATTAAAATAAGCACTTGAATATTATGCTCCAGGCAATCAAATTTCAATTTTGCAATATAATAGAAATAGATTTCAAAAATATTACCAAAATAAAAGGCCTGCATTTCGATTTCTTTCTTAAACTTTTGTTTTTGCAATTATATATGCACAACAAGTAAACAAAAATTGACTTATGCAAACAGAAGAATATAAGCTACATACAAAAGAATGTCACTCAATATACGAAACTTGGCCAGCCTGTGGCACAGCATCTCAAGAAAAAAAAGACGGATGGCGGTCATATGTCTCTGCGTGGAATTCACTTTTGCTACAAACCATGCCGATTATTTATGTCCAAGTTTAATTATCCTTGCATGTCGACACACAAGAAAAGGGCATTAATAACAGATGGGTACAGGTCACGAAGAGCAAATTTCACCTCCGTTCTTCTGGTCCCATGAGAATCCTTCAAGAAGGAAGATTCTTTTGGCTGATGGAACTTTCCAGCATGTCCTTGTGCTCGTAGAGATTCATATGACTATAGTAAATTGAATAACGAACGAACAAAGTAAATCAGCAGTGGATAGTTTTCAGCGATGACATTAGGAACGACGAAAGCTAATTTTCTTATTCTGATTCATTTGGATGTATGACATTTGTCTTACGTAGTAATTTATGTGAGTTGGTGATATTATAAATCTGGGGAAAAATATGCAGTGATTGCGCCTAGTTTTTATTGAACTGATCATGTTATACGTTAATACATTTTTACTTTACGTAAATTATCTTGAAAATAATCAATATCTTAGTCCGATACAGGCAACCATATACTTTTCGAAAACAATGAAGCGTTTGAAACGCCAAAACTATCAGTGTCTCCTTGTGGTTGAATAATTAAAACTACAAATCGTTCATTATATATAAGCAATTTCGAAACCTGCTTTAAGGCTAGTAAAGTATACCGTCATCGCCCTGGTACCCGGACTAAGTCTGATGAAGTAACATTTTTCATCCCGATATCTCCAGCCCAGGAACTATCTTATCGTTACTTGCCTCCTCTCGTTATTAAGAGATTTAATAGACCACGCTTCCCTGTTGTCCACGCTTCCAGTGTCCTGCCTTTTTAAGACCCGAAAAGTTTTCAAAGATGCAAAAAACCTTTGTTGGCTACTAGAACATTTATGTGAATACATGATTTTGTTTATTCACAGCCACTCACGTATATTGGCTTTTACTTTTCAATGCCTTGTTTTATCCTTGGTTCATTGCTGCGTTTGATAGTTTGCTGGTTTTTACTAATGTTCGAAGAACATTGGTATTAAAATCGATTCGGCCAAAAATTCATATTTCCATATATATATATATATATATATATATATATATATATATATATATATATATATATATATATATATATATATATATATATATATATATATATATATATATATATATATATATATATATATATATATATATATATATATATATATATATATATATATATATATATATCATCATCAAAAAAATTCAGTGACTATTTCTCGGGAACGCGCCATCCGATTGAGCTAAAACTTTCAGGATACATTGAGGTATATGCAGAATAGGTCCAGGTTTCACTAAATGTCAATTATTTGTAATTCTTTGGCACCGGTGGCCATTTTAGTGATGTTTTTAATATACCTATTAATCCGTACACAAATAATTTTTTCAAAACTAAAGTTGACCAAAAAAATTTTGAACGTGTTTTAAATGCGAATCAGATAATGTTTTGAAATTTTTTAACCCCATGTGTGCGCTAGGTGCCTAAAAAGAGAACGGGAAAATTTGAAAATTTTAAAATTGTGATAACCTTTGACAGAGCTATTCAATCATTACGAAATTTTCCGAACATATTGACATTATTTAGTTGTAAGTTTTTGAAGCTTTTAATGAGCGTGTTAGCAACCCTGTAGCTAGGGCAGGCACTGAAAGTGAAAACCTCCAACTCATCGTTTCTCTTGAAAAAATCCCACTTTTTTTAAAAAAAGCCACTCATATGTAAATCTTATGATTTGTTTACATAGCCAAAATAAAAAGTTTGATATGGTACAACGGGCACGCCTGGTAATCCTTGCCCAATTTGCTTATATTTTTAGCATCAAATATTATGTTCACCGAAACTCACGATCCGATGAGCAGAATTAATTGAAATTTACAGAATGTATTGGTCTTAAATAAAACCGGGTCTGATAGAAGTGGCTTTGAAATGCAGGCGATTCTGTGCCAGTGATGCCATCTTGAAAAATCACTAAAAAAGATAACTGCTTTTAGCCCTATAAATTCTTATTCAGTCGTTCGATTTTAACGAAATTCACACAGTAGCTGAATCTTACTTTAAACCACGTTTGGTAGAAATTTGGTCGAAAAACCCGGTTGGAGCTGCCAGCTATGATAATTTTGGTGTCTTAAATTTGAAAAAATAAAAATTTGCAAGTGAAAACATTCAAACCATCGAATGTCCTAAAAAAATGTCCATTTCTTACAATACAACCAATCTGTACAGAAATCTTATGCTTTATCTACACGTTCATAGTAAAACTTTGGAAATTTCATGTCGGACAAGAACGGTAACCCTTTCCCAGTTAACCAATATTTTTAGCATCAAAAACTGCTGTTCACGGGAACTCACGAATCAATAATCAGATACAACTGAAATTTACAGAATGCATTGGACTTAAGTAGGACCAATAACTTGAACAACTAAATTACATTAACAATAATTAATTTTGTGTACACTAAAAATCACACTGACGTTTCGACACTTGTCGAAATGTCATATACACAGATAGCGACTAGAGCGCCCTAATTGCACGCGGTGGTAAATCCTCGGAACTAGATAAATTATTTTTGATTCGCGCAGATTTTTGAATTTGTGATAACTGTGCTATTATTGTTATATAAACTTGGAATGGTTAACAATAAAGAACATTCTGTACTGGTAAGCCAAACAACAAGCGGCGACCAGATTAATAAAACAATAGTTTTATTTTTCATACAAAATCAAGACTCCCTTGACTTAGCGTAGCGGCGACAGGCTCGCCAAAGCTAAGTCTTAGCAGGGTCAATTAAAGAAGAAAAGAAGATTGTACTATTTTCGCATAGTGGCGACAGGTTCGCCAAAGCGAAAACTAATAGTAGTCTAAATCTATTTTCTGGTTCAAAGAGCTAAATTGTAGCCAGTTACCAGCGTCCAGTGTCCACGACCTTAACGACACATTACATTAACCTGCCTTCATTTAACTTTATGCATTGTTAATAATTAGGATATCGAAATCTCTCCAGGCCGTCTAAAGGTTAATCCTAGCTTCTCTATCATAGACATTGACGAAAAGATGAATCAGCTTCAAGTTGCATTTCAAAACGATTTGCAATGACTGTTGCAGATGAAAAATTTGGCCTATTGCTGATTTGCCAAAACCGAAATCTCGTTGATATTGTCCAAACAATCATTAAAACGGAGCAGAAAACAGGTTACACTCGTAGATGATACTTAGTAAAGTGATCCCCGTGTGGCGTCTTCTTTCTTGCACATCGGGCAGATCAACGTAAGGTGCTGATCAGTGTTGTCGGTGTACTCCGATCGGAGTATTTGTACTCCGTTTTCAGTTACCGTACTACTGTACTCCCTTCAATTCCAAAGTACTCCCTTTTCATTGGGAACACATTTAATGCTCATACATACTGTTTTCAAATACCAAATTTGAAATATTGTTGCTTAGTACATGCCATAGAAACCTAATTTCGACGTGAACTTTTACGGCGCACAGTGGGCTGAATCCCGATTCTAGCTGGACAAAATTATTTTATGGGCTTTATAAGGGCTTAAAGGGTGGAATAGCTTAAAAAAATAATTAAAAAAAATATACGAGATAAAAAGTAGGTGTTTCATTTCTTAAAACAGAATTTTTTTATTTTCCAGTAAAATCAACTATTTTTATTATATATATTACAAAAATTCAAAATCAGAATCATTTTCCGATTCGCTCGGAGAATCCTTCTCCGCTTCGCTATCATTCGTATTCTCTTCCACTGAATCCGCGATCAGCTCCCTTGCATCAGGACTCAGCCCTTTCAACGGGACCTTCTAGAAAGTTCTAAGGCTTGTAATAACAGGATCCGATGAAACCAAAAGCATGTGAACTAAGTCTTCACAGGTTTTTATGCATGAGGACTTTCTAGTATGGTGGGCTCTGAATCGCCTCATGTCTTTATTCCTTGCCTCCTTTAAGTCCTCTGAAAGCTGCCCTTTTGGAACAAGAGCATGTTTGATAACTAAAGAGCCATGCAAAAGGATTTTGTGTACACTGGGAGGCATCCTGTCCCAGCTATATAGCTCCACAAACAGCTTGGCAGAATCATAAGCAAATGTGTTGAACTTTTCATCCCTGATTGTATTTCCGCTTGAAATAAGCTGCAACAATAAGAAAGAACGAATAACTGAACAATTGTGAACAATTTAAGGAAGTTGTTTTATAAATACCTGAAGAATAGTTCTAATCTAGATATTAATCGCTTATTAGCTCCTGTAGCTGCAGCAGCTTCATTAGCATGCTTAAAAAATCGGTGGGACAAAAGTCCGGTGTTGGACGTCCCACTTTCTTGAACCACTTTGTCAACTTTTATCCCTATAGAGTTCCATAAAGCCTTCTGGATATTTTTTCCTGATGTCAGCCTCAGCCTTCTCATGAGAAGTACCCCCCACATGGTTGGCTTTCTTAATTCCAATTTAGCATTAATAAGTATTTAGCATTAAAAAGTAAATAGGATTAAATGTTTCTTTTAAGGTTTTCAAGGTAGAGAGTAAAAATAGAAGATGAGAGTCCGTTTAGGATTTAGACTGAAAATTTAAATTTTATAATTCTGACCCCAGGATTTTTGTTATATCTCAATTTATGGTTAATTATGGCTCTCAATTTTTGAATATGTTATTAATTATACCATAATAAAGAAATTCTCAAAGTTTGAAGTCAATGAAATCTAATGAAAAAAAGTTGCGCGTTAAAATGTGAAGAATTCTTCAGTTTGCACGAAGCAAAATGACACTCTCTTATATTCTAATGGTATAAACTTACCTTTTTCAATTGGGCCTTTTCAGTGCTTGAAACTTTTTCTTGAAAAGAATTTAAACAAGTTAGATTAACACTCAAACGAAAATAAACATTCATGTCACCGAGCAGATAATACAAAGGAAGGTCACATTAATGTACCGCGAGAGCGTCTCACGCTCTACTTGCATTCGACCGTTTTCACAGTAAGTTCTTACACACTAAAGTTCGGTATAATTAAAAAATTTTTGTGAAATTAGGTTTACTGAAGTCTTAAGAAAAATATCCTATACCTGAAAACCTTACATTTTGACATTGATTTTTTGACTTTTGTCCAGCTAGAATCGGGATTCAGCCCACTGTGCGGCGTCCACTCTCTATTTCTAAGAAGAAGACTAGAAGAATTTAGTTTTGCTGTGTAATGCCCTCCCGCGTGAACTGTTCTTAATTTTCATTGCAAATTATGTGGGAATCGACCGACGGTGCGATAGCGATTGCTTGTTGGTACCCTCTGCTACCATCCGTCGTGGCAGGGTGAGGTAGAGGGCTTTGGCGTAGAAGTAGTGAAGTGATTTGAATCTGTCTTTATTTTTTGCGACACCATTGACTCATTCTTTGCTTCATCGCGTTAACTGTTTTTCCTGCAGTATTTCGGAAATTTCTGTGAAGAATATTTCAGCTGCCTGTTTGAAGTGAATGATGAAATCAACGGTAAGTTGAGAAGATGATTGGAAACAAACTTGCAATCAAATGCTCGAATTTTCGGCTTGACTTCTACTTGTTGTCTCACAGGCAGCAATTTGTCTACATAACTCACGTCTCCGATTTTGTCTCCGAATTTTTTCGAATATTTTAGCGGTATTTTGAAAAGACTATTATCACAGACTTGAGATAAAATGAATTAATTTTCAGTTTCTTGACACAAGACATTTTTTTCATCACCAAACACACTGGTAATTATATTTTCTTGGAACAAACACACTTTTAACAAAGCAAAGGAACGGTTGGTTTACCAGATAACTCTATTTACTAGGAAGTTTAGTTTTACCGTTTCTTTAATTAAATTGGATAAGAATAGAACTTAAGGGCTCACACCTGCGATAAATATGAAAGGCAGTGCGATTAATGATACGATGGTTAGCATAAAGTTAGATACTGACGATTCTACTTCAGGGTCCAACTGCGAAACAAAACAAATTTACATTGAAAATCAAAGACGATATCAAAAGTTTCGGAAAATTTAGCTGGCACAGTTTGATTTGCTTCAAGCAAAGAGTATATCTTCTACTTCAAAAGGTAGATATGAGAAAACATCCTCTTATCAACATTGCCAAAAACTGGTAAGCAAAAATGTATCAAATTTATTGCAAAATGAAAAAGTGAATCGCACAAAAATGGAGTCAGCCGTTAAAATCAACCAGAAATTCACAGACAAGCAGCAATTGAATCATTCACTAAAAAATCGAATAATATTGAAATGGAAAAAAATTGGAATAATTACATTTTTTTAAAACACAATTTACCATTCACATTGATCACAACAATGCCCAAGATGCTGAAATTGGAAAATTGTTGAAGTGTGAGAAAACGAATTTTAATAATGTCACTAATTTCATTTAAAAAATGAATCGTGTGAAGAAATATTCAAAATAATGACGAAACGACATATATAAGTACAATCAAATGTTTGGTAGCATTTGTTCGATATTTTGACTTTAACTGGGGAGAAGCACACGATAGGTATTTAAGTCTTCTGGGACTCTTTATGTTTTTGTATCGTCTTTATCAATTCTTTTTAATTCGTTAGACTCTGAACGTTAAAACTCTGCACAACTAAAAATGCTCGACTCTGGATGTATTTCAATTATAGCTCTAAAGTGAAAATTTCCAATGCATGGAATTTTAGCTTGGAATGTCACAAACGAACAATAATAATTTTCCATGATGAATGCCATCTGTCAACTAACTATTTTCCATGATGAATGCCATCTGTCAACTAACTCATTCAAATTTTGAATACGTGCGGGAAATCACAGATTATTCTAAACCTATTATTATTACTAAACATAACATAATTTTTACTGCTACTTGTTTTCGCCGGCACTCTCAATGTGATGCAATGTCAATATATTACAATTTGCCGAAGAATTAACTTAAACTTAGTGAAATTCACTTCAGACGAAACTTCGGTTATGATGGGTAATAAGCAAGGTGTTAAATCCTTCCTTAAAATAAATTTTCCAGATTTGTGTGTTATGACCTGTATATGACCAGCACCCGAAAAATAAACTGCCCCAGCACATTGAAGTCTTCGCTCGCAATATTTATATTTTTTTCCACAGTTCTAAGCGGAATACAGCCAATTTGAACAGAGCTTTAACGTTAAAATCCATAAAATGCTAAAAACATCTGCGAACAGAAAACGTTGTTTCCAAAATCTTACCTTACAACCACTTCACATACGGACAGGTCATAGCAATAATTGAGCAAAAACTTGCCCAATATGCATGCCACTTTTCTGGCAGTTCCAAAACAGCCGTACCACAACCGCACCGCAACCGCACCGCAACCGCACCGCAGCCGCACCGCAACCGCACCGCAGCCGCACCGCAACCGCACCGCAGCCGCACCGCAACCGCACCGCAACCGCACCGCAACCGCACCGCAACCGCACCGCAGCCGCAACGCAACCGCACCGCAGCCGCAACGCAACCGCACCGCAACCGCACCGCAACCGCACCGCAGCCGTACCGCAACCGCACCGCAACCGCACCGCAGCCGCACCGCAACCGCACCGCAACCGCACCGCAACCGCACAGCAGCCGCACCGCAACCGCACCGCAACCGCACCGCAACCGCACCGTAACCGCACAGATATCTTAATAAACAACAAATGCAAAAGATATCACACAAATTGTTAAAGTTATACAAGCCACAGACACGAATAATAATGTGATAAACTATAAACATACGAATAAATATTTCCACAAACACAAAACAAAATTAAATCAAACAATATGTACACTATAAGTTAAAATTAAGTGAAAATAAAACTACAGAAAACAACAAGAAAAGAAATATATACATGAAACTGCGAATTAAATAGAATTAAGAATAGCATCAAGTTATATGAAATTATAATATATATGAAATTGCGATTAACGAAAAATGAGTGCTGCGCAACCGCACCGCAACCGCACCGCAACCGCACCGCAACCGCAACCGCACCGCAACCGCACCCGCACCGCAACCGCACCGCAACCGCACCGCAACCGCACCGCAACCGCACCGCAACCGCACCGCAACCGCACCGCAACCGCACCGCAACCGCACCGCAACCGCACCGCAACCGCACCGCAGCCGCATCACAGCCGCACCGCACCCGCACCGCAACCGCACCGCAACCGCACCGCAGCCGCACCGCAACCGCACCGCAGCCGCACCGCAACCGCACCGCAACCGCACCGCAACCGCACCGCAGCCGCACCGCAGCCGCACCGCAACCGCACCGCAGCCGCACCGCAACCGCACCGCAGCCGCACCGCAACCGCACCGCAACCGCACCGCAACCGCACCGCAACCGCACCGCAACCGCATCGCAACCGCACAATCGCATCGCAACCGCACCGCAACCGCACCGCAACCGCACCGCAACCGCACCGCAACCGCACCGCAACCGCACCGCAGCCGCACCGAAGCCGCACCGCAGCCGAACCGCAGCCGCACCGCAACCGCACTGCAGCCGCACCGCAACCGCACCGCAACCGCACCGCAGCCGCACTGCAGCCGCACCGCAACCGCACCGCAACCGCACCGCAGCCGCACCGCAGCCACACCGCAACCGCACCACAACCGCACCGCAGCCGCACCGCAACCGCACCGCAACCGCACCGCAACCGCACCGCAACCGCACCGCAGCCGCACCGAAGCCGCACCGCAGCCGAACCGCAGCCGCACCGCAACCGCACTGCAGCCGCACCGCAACCGCACCGCAACCGCACCGCAGCCGCACCGCAGCCACACCGCAACCGCACCACAACCGCACCGCAGCCGCACCGCAAACGCACCGCAACCGCACCGCAACCGCACCGCAACCGCACCGCAACCGCACCGCAACCGCACCGCAACCGCACCGCAGCCGCACCGCAACCGCACCGCAACCGCACCGCAGCCGCACCGCAGCCACACCGCAACCGCACCACAACCGCACCGCAACCGCACCGCAACCGCACCGCAGCCGCACCGCAGCCACACCGCAACCGCACCACAACCGCACCGCAGCCGCACCGCAAACGCACCGCAACCGCAACGCAACCGCACCGCAGCCGTACCGCAACCGCACCGCAACCGCACCGCAGCCGCACCGCAGCCGCACCGCAACCGCACCGCAGCCGCACCGCAACCGCACCGCAGCCGCACCGCAGCCGCACCACAGCCGCACCGCAACCGCACCGCAACCGCACCGCAGCCGCACCGCAACCGCACCGCAACCACACCGCAACCGCACCGCAACCGCACCGCAGCCGCACCGCAGCCGCACCGCAGCCGCACCGCAGCCGCACCGCAACCGCACCGCAGCCGCACCGCAACCGCACCGCAACCGCACCGCAACCGCACCGCAGCCGCATCGCAACCGCACCGCAGCCGCACCGCAGCCGCACCGCAACCGCACCGCAGCCGCACCGCAACCGCACCGCAGCCGCACCGCAGCCGCGCCGCAACCGCACCGCAACCGCACCTTAGCCGCACCGCAGCCGCACCGCAGCACCGCAACCGCACCGCAACCGCACCGCAGCCCCGTAACCGCACAGATATCTTAATAAACAACAAATGCAAAAGATATCACAACAATTTGTTAAAGTTATACAAGCCACAGACAAGAATAATAATGTGATAAACTATAAACATACGAATAAATATTTCCACAAACACAAAAAAAAGTAGAATCAAACAATATCTACACTATAAGTTAAAATTAAGTCAAAATAAAACTACAGAAAACAACAAGAAAAGAAATATATACATGAAACTGCGAATTAAATAGAATTAAGAATAGCATCAAGTTATATGAAATTATAATATTTATGAAATTGCGATTAACGAAAAATGAGTGCTGCGCAACCGCACCGCAACCGCACCGCAACCGCACCGCAGCCGCACCGCACCCGCACCGCAACCGCACCACAACCGCACCGCAGCCGCACCGCAATCGCACCGCAGCCGCACCACAACCGCACCGCAGCCGCACCGCAACCGCACCGCAACCGCACCGCAAACGCACCGCAACCGCACCGCAACCGCACCGCAACCGCACCGCAACCGCACCGCAACCGCACCGCAACCGCACCGCAACCGCACCGCAACCGCACCGCAACCGCACCGCAACCGCACCGCAACCGCACCGCAACCGCACCGCAGCCGCACCGCAACCGCACCACAACCGCACCGCAATCGGACCGCAGCCGCACCGCAGCCGTACCCCAACTGCACCGCAACCGCACCGCAACCGCACCGCAGCGCACCGCAACCACACCGCAACCGGTTGCAAACAGCCACTCCTCTTTAAAATACCAGGCTCTTTCCTACACTCAGAAAAATATATTTCCAAAAATCAAAGAAAATATTTACTTGTTTACGAGATGTGAAATCTTCCACAAATCAAATAAACTTTTATTTGATATAAGTAATTTGTATAAATATCATTGAAAAATTTCTTACATTCAACGAAATACAATTTTTACTTTACCTTTTTTTTTCAAGTAAGTAATTTTCCTCACCTCTTGTAAATTATGTCTATGAATTTAGTAAATTATATCTACACCGCGAATATTTTTTTATATGTTTCAACAACAACCATGCTTCAATATTCGACGAAAAAATTGATAGTTTTTATGTCTTCTATTAACATTTCCTCTACCCAAATAAAGGGTCGATAGCTTAGCTCGCTAACGTGTCAATCCAAAGCAGCGATCTACCGCTCGTGGGTTCGAATTCCGCCGTGTTCATGGTTGACTTTGTTTGTCTTCAGTTGTCCTAACTCCATTGATTAAGTGTCACATTATAGCTTAAATTGGCGACTAGGCATAAATAATACTAGCGCTTCAGAAAATAAGAAAAAAATGTGGCACTTAAAAAAAAGGAAAAAACATGGAAAAAGACTTTTTTCACTCCCTTCAAAGTAAGCTACTCTTATGATATGAAAGGAGGGAGAGTTTTTGCATGTCAACAACATGCGATGCTTTCAAAGCGGTCCCCCATCTAAGTAGTAACCGCGCCCAGCACTGCTTAATTTCGGTGATCGTACGCGAACCGATTTATGCCACATGCCAGATGTTCTTGAAACTATATCAAATTTTACTCAGAGCAAGTGCAATATCAGTGCTTGAAATGAATAAATTCCTTTCTATTTCTATTAATATTTCTTTCTATTAATATTTCTTTGAAACTATACCAAGTTTTACTCAGGGCAAGTTCAAAATCAGTTATTTGAAATGAAGAAATTTCTTTCTTTGGATTAAGTAAATATTTCTTTGGCACAGAATCATTACCAATTTTCTTTGATAATGTGTGAATTTTTCTTCAAAAAATAGAAGTATTTTTCTCAGTGTACATATCTGTATAATATCTGGGTAATATTTAAAAAGGAAATGGCTGGCAGATTTTGTCTTTCGCAAAAAGCTTACTTGCAATGTACATTTACACACAATGCACACAAAAATAGACATGAAACAAAGTTGTCTCGCTGCAACCCATTTGCAATCTTGCGGAGTGCAAGTGGTGCGACTACATTTCCGGAATTGAAATTACTCACTCAAAGCTTCCGTACTTAGATTCAAACCAGGGAACAAGCCACACCAGGAGTCAGTTTCTTATCGACTAGGCTACAAGAGGCCATATTTTAAAATAATTTATACTACCTATAAAAAAAATAATACTTCCAATATTTAGGAAATTTGTTTGCAAAATGTTCCTGTAAAATGTATCGTATGCATAAGATTTCATATAGTTTATGATAATTCTCCATATTTCGATAGTCAATCCCAAAACTGGAAGATATTGCCTGAGACGAATCAAAAAAATTACGCGAAACACTATCCATGATCTTATACGATATCCAGACACTTAATTCAACCAATCCAATGATACGTCTATAATCCGTAATCTGCTTAATAAAAATACAACACGTCCTATTCTGGTAACGAAATCTGTAAGTAATGCCTTCACTTGACATTCCACTTGATCGGATGCTGCAAACAGTGGAATTTACTATCAGGTCGACTAGAAGAATCGTTCGTTTCAAGAAATACGAGTATTCGTACAAGCAAACGAACGAAATACGTACGAACGCGCAACGAAACGGACGAATTATAATCAAAGGATAATGACTTGCCGTGAAGGAATAGCGGAATCATTGGTATTCAGTTCGCGAAGAAAATGACTTTTAGGGGCTGCGAAAGATTGTTTCGGCGAAAGATGCTTATAAAATTCGAACGTAGTACATGGATGTTCAGGTCCTGGGCTCGAACGTTTCACAGTGAGTAGAACGAGGGTATCGTCGAGATGATTTGATTTTATTGGAATCGGATTTTACCGACAAGATGGCAAAAAATGTGAACAAAGTGCCAATGCGATAAATATTGATTTGGATTTGATTTGGTGATATAATAGAAATATAAGGTGATAAGTGGGTGGAATTTAGTGTTTGGGGTAGAAGATGTAAAAAGCGTAGCTGGAACTAGTGATGCCATATGATAAAATTCAAACTAATTTCAAATGATCGAAAGGGAAATAATGTAAATACCTCTTACATTTTTTAAATGCTATCAACGTCCATAGTTTTCTTCGTGATGAATCAATGAATCCTTAAAGTCAACCTTTAGTGTGAGTAGATCTACTTATTGCAACTTTTGCTACGTTTCAATCAATAATTTTGAACTAAATCCTCTTTCTATGGTAAGCATTGGACATTTAGACTCATCATTATTTTCCTAGTTAACATAGCAAACACTTAGCATTGGCACCACCACTCCAACAACTTCGATTGCACTCCAACAAAAAAAGGAACAAATGTTTACTAACTGCCCATGGGAATTGCTGATGGCCTTTTAATGAAAAATAAACACTCACCCAATTGGATAACGCGACAAGCATGAAGTGTTGACAAATCGTAACGTGTCAATTAGAAGACCACTTTACGTGATCTACTTTCGCTTTACAGAGAATGTAAAAAATTATTATATTTGCTGTTGGCGTTAATCTTGATCAGAGTTTTATGACATAATCATGTTATATGGACAGTAAATTAAGGATTCAAAACTCATCCGTACTGATGAAATTGGTTACATGAATAGATTACTTCATTTAAATGAAAGAACAAGTGAATTTATGCCGAATAAGATATAGAAGTATATTCAATAATATACGAGTGTGGTTCACTAAGTTTGTAGGATGAGTAAATAGGTCATTATTGAGTTTAATGAAAAGTAATAAATTTGGAGACTCTTTATGAGTATAAGTATCAAGTTTTATTTCAATCGAGTCATAAGTTTTTGAATTGTCGTGGACCAAGCAACTCAATCTGGAAGAAAGTGTAAAATTTGAATAAGATCGAAAAAAACGCTGTAAACAAGGTAAGTCATTCATGCTGGCAGCCCCTTTCTAGTACCAAAATATGTCGCATCTGCCTCACGTTTAAGTCCACCCACTCTGCGAATTTAGTATTGATACGATCACTGCACTGGAAGTTATAGGGATATAAAGAAATTTAGGGCAACCATTCGTAAAAGTTTTCAAATTTTCTGGATCTTAATATTTGGTGTTTGTTTTCACTACAATATCACTACGATTTGAAAATTCTGTGATAAAATCGCTTATAAAAGATATGCAACACAAATACAAAACCAACCATAGCTGGCAACCCTATCATTGTTTTTCCAAATAAATATCTGCTGAGTATTGTCTACAATAAATTCAATCTGCCATATGAATTTCATTTTGATTCCATGACTGCACTGGAAGCTATAGGGCAAAGAGCTTTATTTTCCTCAGAGAATTTTCAAAATTACCATAGCTGGCAGCTCCAACCGAATTTTTCGACCAAATCTGGCTTAGATTAAGGTTCAGCTACTGTGTGAATTTCATTAAAATCGAATGACTGAGTCAGAATTTATAGGGCTAAAAGCAGTTAATTTTCTTCATAATTTTTCAACATGGCATCACTGGTACAGAATTTTCCGCATATCAAAATCGCTTCTATCAGACCTGGTCCTACTTAAGACCAATATATTCTATAAATTTCAAATGTATCTGATTACCGGGTCGTGAGTTCCCGTGAACAGAATTTTTTGATGCTAGGATTATAGGTAAATTGGTGAAGGGCTACTGTTTTTGCCCGTTGTAAAATTTCAAATGTTTTCTTTTGGCTATGTAGACAAAGCATAATATTTATTTATGAGTGATTGATGATTTGATTGATGATTTGAAGGTGTTCATTTTCAGTGCTTGCTCTAGCTACAGGGTTGCCAACATGCTCATTTAAAACATCACCAATTTAATACTTAATAATACCAATATGGAAGCTTGAGTAGCCTAGTGGGTAGAGCACTGGCTTCTTGCGTGTGGGGTCCCTGGTTCGAATCCAGGTTCGGACGAGGGTCCGCTCACCAAGCTTTGAGTTCACCTAGCTCTGATTAGGTACCTGATTTAAATCAGGGGTAAAGTGAGTCGTGGAACTAATCACTCCACACTCGTATCCACAATGATTAAAAAAAATTGTAATGAAGCTCTCTACCCGTACAAAGGGTTGTCGTGGGATTGCTTTACTAATACCAATATGTTCTAAAAGTTTCATAATGATTGAATAGCTCTGTCAAAAGTTATCGCAATTTAAAAATTTTCAAATTTGTCGATCTCCTTTTATGCACCTAGCGCATACATGGAGTTAAAAAATTCCAAAACAATATCCGGTTCACATTTAAGACACGCTCAAAATTCATTTCGCCAACTTAAATTTTGCAAAAATTATTTGTGGGCGGAATAATAGGCGTCAAAGTGTTAAAGATAATTGACATTTGGTGAAACCTGGACCTATTCTGCATTTAGATTAATTTATCCTGAAATTTTCGACTCAATCGGATGGCGCGTTCCCGAGAAATAGTCACTGAATTTATTTGATGATAGTATATATATGTGCAAATTTCAAAACCTCCAAATTTCTAGAAAATTCTTATTTTATTTAAATTATTCACAAACTACAAAACTTATCTTGTTCCAACGAAGTTTTTCAGACAAAGAGAGCGAGAATCCGTTAGTTTTGCTATTTATACGATGTTTCCGAAAATTTACAGTTTTAAGCAACATTTTATCAATTACAATCCAAAGTTTAACATATTAACAAACTTCAAGTTTTCAATCCAAATTGTAACATTTTAACAAACTTCAAGTTTTACTTTGCGAACTAATACTACAAATTACTTTACAATTGCTGACTAGTAAGAGTAAAAGAGATAACAAGAGTTGTCGAGAACATCAGGCGAATTGACAATTTGACAAGTCTCCATTGTGTACAATCGGTGACAGCAGGTAAGTCAATTTGTTTATTTTAAATTTATTTCACTAATAAATTTCCTTTTAGGTTTTAATTCGAACATATATATATATATATATATATATATATATATATATATATATATATATATATATATATATATATATATATATATATATATATATATATATATATATATATATATATATGAATATATTGTAACCGCTCGAAAATTAGAATTCACGGAAATTAGAAAAGCTTGGAAATCAGAGCAAACGATTTATTCACATGTTCCGCTCTGAAAATAGAACAACTGATTCTAATTTCCAAGCTTCGAAATTCATTTTCAGTTTTCCATATTTGCAGATGTTTCATGTCTCATATTTCGCCATTGTGTCCATATTCCCGTTAACATTCTTGCGTATGTATAACATATGCATGAATGTTAGAGTGAATCGTCACATTTCAGTTAAGTTTATTCTTACTAAATGCATGGGAAGTGAAATTGAATCAAATTAAAGTGAAAATTGTGATTATGATTATAAATCAAAGTGAAAATTGTGATTACAGACATTAAAATGTTCGCAGTTGTAAAAAGGAAAAAGACAACTTTATCGTTATCTAAGAAAGCTGAAATAATAGATAGGATTAAAACAGGCATATTGAATTCGAAGTTGTCGCGTGAATATGGAGCTGCACCATCACTTATTTCATATTTAAAAAAGAAAGAAGACTTAATTATGCAGAAAGTAACAACTTCATTTATGCCATCAACGAAGAATATGAAGAAATTGTTTCTCAAACAAAGGGAAAATATTGTTTCGTCGATGGCAATGTCCTTAAAGAAAAGTCAGTCACAATTTTACAAGGTGGAAACCCGGAAGTTTTTTCCATGCTAGTGACGGTTGGCTTCAAAATTTTAAACGGCAATTTGGGTTACGGAAGTTGAAGATTTGTGGCAAAAAGCTCTCTAGCAACATCTCTGCGGTTTCATCATTCAAAATTAGGTTTAAGGGAAAAACTACGGAGCTTGGCTTGTCACCCGATCAAATTTATAATGGGGATGAGTCCGGATTATTTTTCAGACTTTTGCCAGACTCAACTCTAGTTTGAAGAAAGGAGCGTTGTGCCCCTGCGCTCAAGACATCCAAGGAGCGCTCCACAATATTTTTGTGTTCCAACGCCACTGGAACACATAAGCTCAAGCTTTTGGTGATCGGAAAGGCGAGAAACCCAAGATGTTTCAAAAAAGTTTGCAATCCTCTTGACTACGCAACATCACGAAACTCATGGATGACTCTGGTGATTTTCACAAAATGGTTTCATGATTATTTTGTACCACAGGTAAGTGGGTTACGAATTCCAAAGTTAATATAGAACCTCTTTTTAAATTGAACATTGAAGGTGAAAGAATTTTCGGAAGCAAATAATTTACCAAACAAAGCATTGTTGCTGTTGGATAATGCTTCATGCCATCCAGAAATTCGGAGCGACGACGAGAACATCTTGATAATGTTCTTTCCCCCCAACGTAACGCCAATCTTACAACCCATGGATCAAGATTCCACTATACTTACCAAGTTGTCCTATAAAAAATCGTTGCTTTCAATGATTATCGCTGAGGAAAACTGTGAGGTCAGTATTTTTTTTCTTTTATGTAATACAAGAAAGAAAAACATTAAAATTCTTATAAAAATGTAGGTGGCCAATGCATTGAAGAAAGTTACAATCCACGAAGCTATTTTGTTTTTAAAGTCCGCTTGTGATTCAATTTCTCCGACTGTACTGCAATCGAGTTGGAAAAAGCTTTTCCATCACTGCATCGATAGCAATGTCTGGAATATTACTGAGGAAAGTGACTTTGAAGAAGAAGACAATATTCCGCTCGCTAATCTAAGGCTTGGACAGGAAACAATAGAACTGTTTCAACTCTTGGGTCAGGTACATCATGAGTCTTTCAAATGGTAAAATACTCAATGTACGGAATTCATGTAAGAAATAACAGAAACTCAGGTCAAAAGATCGAATGACGATATCATCGACCAAAGACTAAATTCATCGACTTGCTGCAATTCTGAGGACGAGAAATTAAGCTCAAGAGTCTCCCACGCATAGGCAATTAATTTTGCTAATGATTTGTTGAGCTGAGTAAGCAGAACTTCTTATCAGCATCAGAAATAGCTACCATACAAAATGTTCGAGACAAAGCCGTAAGCTTGAATGCAAAAACTGGCAAAAGGCAATACTTGTTTTAGTCTTTTTGATTTACTTTCTTATTATTTTATAAATTATAACATCAACATCTGCATAATCAATGTATGCAATTCTTTTCCAATGTACTCCCGGACCCATATTTTTCTTGTTATGAAAATTGCTTGGATATTAGAAATTATAAGAAATTAGAATTAGCCAATACTAATGTCAGTTGGAGTATCAGATATAAGCATTTGGAATTGATTTTTTACGATAACCTTGGCATGATTAATGTGAATACCGATAATACTCACGCCGCTTCAAAAACATCAGCGTGTGCGAGTACTGTTGGGTATTTTAGGACCTCTGTAGTTAAGACGAGAATGGAGTATTGAGCTGAATTGTTGCTGGAAACGAGATATGGATTCATCTTTAAGAGCCTGAGTGCAAAAAAGACTCTATCCAGCAATAGAATAAAGGTGAGCCACCACTGAAGAAGTTCAAGGTGTCACAGTCTGCTGGAAAAGCCAAAGTGACTGTTTTTTGGGGCTCAGAATGAATGTTGTTGATTGCTTTCAAATTTAAAGGCGTTTATCTAGCCGAAGAATACTATACTTCGAATCTAGAACGGTTGAAAGAAGCCATCGAAGAAAAAAGAAAATTAACCAAAAGTGTCCTCCTCCTGCACGACAACGCGCCTGTTCATAAGGGTCGTTTTGAGTTGGCTGCCTTGCATAATATGGCCTTCGATATTTTAGATAAACCATCCTACAGCACTGATCTGGCTCTAGCGGTTATTATCATTTCCCGAAATTCAAATTGGAACTTCTTTTTTTACGGTTTGCATTAAATAATTGAAAGATCTGAAAAATATAATAGGTTTGAGTTGAAAATAAAAACAAATGTGCATTTTTCTCTTCTCCATTTCTTGCACCCCACTTAGCGAACTTTATGACCCGAACTTTATTCTGACAAGCATTTTATTCAGCGTTGTGTTTTTCAATAAACTGTTCAACACTCCACAGATAATTTCGGTTAAACATCTTAAATTGCTAATCATATCATGTTCCTTAAATACTGTATAGTGTGTGTATAAATTGAAACACTAACTCGTTGAAATATTGACTCTTCTAAGTGCATTTGCGGAAAGTATACATTCAAATATGTAAGGTTACAAAATAAAGCATTCGAAAATATGAATTTTAACAGCTTTTGAACGATTAAAGTAAGATTACGTTTTCTGGAAACAAACATTTGAAAACAATAAAAGCTTACCGCCAACTCAAAAAACAGCTTACAATTGAAATACATTAAATGTGATCAGACAAAAATTCAATTTTCCGCAATGCCCTACAAAATAAACAAGTCACATCAATAAAACCAAACAGATAACAATGAAACATTTTACGAACGAAATTTCCATAAACTCCGGTTTTGATTCATTCCACGCGGCTTCGAAAAAATAAGTTTCCAAACTTGCAATCGGATTACGATAAACGAAACGACTGTGATTTATCCATTTACTCTAGTAATTGTAAGTTGTATCTAATTATGTATCTGTGGCCGGATACGTACAAGCTTTAATTTGTTCAAATGATTTTTATGCCCTTCGCCGACTCGGTACGAGTATTTGTACAGTTTTGCGCGGTAATTTACTGCCAACTGGCACGATATAACTTTTCGGCCAGCATACAAACATTTTTCAATGGATTAATTTTATGCGACTACCGGCTCAAGGGAGAGATAATCGTCCTCTTTAGAAGCATTAACAACGATACTCTGCAAGGATACGAGCACTACTTTGATTTTAGCGCTTCAAGCTTTCTCGTTTCCTATCTCTGCTTATCATGCATGCAACGAATCAGTAATTAGAAAATTACAAACGTTGCGTGGCTTAATACAATTTCAATGTGGGGTCAGAAAGTGTATTCGTAAACTAGAGCTGGCCGAGAAAAGAGGTCAGAGATTGGCAATCGTTTTGATGCGTTTCAAACTAGAAGACTCAATAGCCTGAATCAAAACAATCTGGAGGTGGGGCATGTTCACTCAAGCATGTAAGAACGAGTTTGAAGAGGGCATTCATAATCAGGTAAAGTTTCTTGACTACTTCACTAACGCTCATTTCTCTGAATTCAGCCTGGTATCCCATTGAAAAAGTTCACAGCCACTGGCATGCCACAACACTATTAACTTTCAGTATTCAGAAGTCAGCTAAAGTTATTTCATGCGGGACTATAATGCGAACAATGTCCAGTCTCCATAGGGAGTTTCCTGCTATGGATGAGCTCAGCAGCGAAGCTATTCCTCTTAATAGATATGGTTAAGATATTTCAGGCTGTCTTCACTAATAAACTCAAGAGCCGTAGAGCACGAAAGCGTTCAAGCAGGCCATAGGTAGGCCATGGAATTGGGCTTTTTAGCATAGTCTGAAGGTAGCGAAAATTTATAAGACTTCAACCGACACACGCCATCCGCCCATATAAGATTCAACTTCTGGCACGCTAATAACTTAGATAGCCTACCAGGCAATAGGTCAGAGCTGCTTAATAATTAAATGCGAGCATAATACACATGATGATGTGATGAGAAACGAAATACGACTTGTTTTATCAAACGAACAGGACGATTGACGATAGCAATCGTGCTAATGCGTAGTAGGTATTGATTAAAACTGATATTCAGTGGTAATTGATACTGGTATTAGTTCAAAAAAATTAGCTAAGCTATCGATTTATTTTTGTTTTATTTACTTTTTATTTCTTTATTTTGTTTACTACATACTAAAATTGCTCTTATTTTTGTCAAAAATAGATGAAAAATAAAACAACTCAACTTTTAAGGATAGTTTTAAAGTGGGACATCACAATCATTCTCTCCTTACGTGTACGAAATTGACAAAGGGCAACCTGGATAACCAAACCATCGTCTCGTTTCGAATTACACTATCTCCTGGCTCGGAAAAGGCTCTCCAAATCAATTTCTGGCTACCTGGCGCCTTAGTTAAGGAGTTTATTCTGAGATCTCGGAAAAATTTTCGCTCGAATGCATGGCGGAGATTTCGAAACTAGACTCATCAACAAACTTAACGTGTACTGCCAGAATGTTTGTTGTTTAAGGACCAAGCTAAAGATTTCTAATTTCTCTTCTTCTTGGTCTTCCGATTAAATCATTTTCCTTGCCGAATCATAGTTAACTGGAGATAACGAAATCTTCCCTCTTTATGCTGTTTTTCGTTGCGGTCTTGATCGTAATGCGTCATAAGACGATGGTCGTGTTTTAGTTGCTATCCACAAATCTCTTCAAGGAACACTCTATCATGACTTCCATCCATCTCCTCCTGGTGAATGTATTGTTGTTCTTGGTACTCTTGCTCCATCTAAAATTATAATTGTCTCTTCAGTTTATGTTCCTGTTAGTGTTTACGACCGATTGTTTGTCAAGCAAACCAGTTTCCTCAAAATCGTTTTCCCTTTGCTTCATTTTTAATATGTGCAAACTTTAAATTGCCGAACTTAGTGTGGAATGTTAATTTTTCTCCCATACTCTCCTTTACTAATATTTCCTTAATTACCACTTCCTTCCTCTCCTTATGTTCACTGTCTCAATTGAACACTGTTTCTAATATCAACAATAAAGCTTTTGACTTTGTTCATTCAAATATTTCGACACAACATTACTGCCCAACCTGCTGACAGCCCTACGTCCCACTTGAACTATACCATCCTCCACTTTCTATAGAAATTTTTGTTGCCTTTGTGTCTAGTAAAACTCTCTCTCGACCCTCGCATTTTAATTCCCATAAAGCGAACTTTCTGAAAATGGCGAATGAAATCAACTCAACTGACTGGTACTCCTTTTGCCGTGGACTAGCTGTTGATGAGCTCACGCTCCGATTTCATAATTTCCTCTCCAGTTTCACTCTGCCCAGTCATCCCCGCAAATCAAATGATGCTCCTTGACTGCGGCATGATGTATTGTCTGCCCTTAAATCAAAAGATGCAACTCGTTCTAAGTTCCGTGCTTCAAAGCTTCGATCAGCCACCAAAACTGCCGTCAAACATGTTATGCGTGATAGCTTCAATAGTATCGAATCCCCTATTCTTTCTAACCAACACAAACCCTTTCAGTCTTACATCGACTCCTTGAAAAATTCCCACGGTTACCTTGATTCTATATTTCCTAATAGTACAATTGCTACTAATCCTCAGGAGAATTATAATTTCCCTGCAATTTACTTCTCCGTTTTATTGATTATTGAATCATTAATTCAATGTCTTGACGTTAATGTTGGTTGTAATCCTGGTGGCATACCGAACATGTTTGCTAAATCTCTTTGATCGTCACTACCTGTTCCTTTGTCTATTATCTTCAATCTTATCTTCCCCTCGCGTTCATTTCCCTCTTACTAGATGGCTGGTTATATTTCCCCGATATATAAATCCGGTGAAAATATTTCATTCCTTTCTTGTTTTTTAAAGAAAGTTTTTATTCTTGTTTTTACAATAGGCTATTTCCTATATTGCATCCTTTCCTTAATCCTGGGCAGCATGGGTTTCTAAAGTTCTTCCACCTCTAACCTTTTAACCTTCACTAACTTGGACACTTCCGCCTTAGACCAGCAGAAGTAAGATGATGTGGTGTACATTGATTTCGCTGAGGCTGAAAACTCTATTGACCACAAGCTCCGTCTTTTAAAACTCGAAAGTTATGGGGTATCTGATCTTTTCTTGTCCTGGCTCTCTTCCTATATTTCTGGTTGTAGCTGTGTTATGTCTATAAATTTACGTTTTTTTCCGATACTGCAATCTTTCTGGGGTTCCTCAAGGCTCAATGCTAGGTAATCTGTTGTTCCTGTTATTTATCAATTATCTCCTTTCCGTTATCAATTCTCCCTGTCTTCTATTTGCTGATGTTGAGAGTGATTGATTTGCTTGATGATTGTCACCAGTTGCCTTGTGCTTTGAGTCAGTGGTGCTCAAGCAATTATCTTACTCTGAATATGAATTATCTTACTCTGAATATCACCCAATGCCTTAAACTTATAAAATGCCCCTTCTAGTTATCCAAATCGTTTATTGCAGCTATTGACAATTTTAAGGACCTTGGTGCACTCAAAGCTTAAATTTAGTGAACACATTGCATACATAACAGCCAATGCTTCTCGTTTGTCCGGCTCCGTCCTCAGGTGTTCCTCTCGTTTTATTAACATCGCTACTTCCTTCCATCTGTTCTTGTCACTTGTGCGTAGTATCCTCGAATATTGTTGTCGTAAATTATGCCATAGACCACTGCAGCGTAAATTTGCACGCTCATTATTATTTAAGCTTAACATAACTTATTGTTAGTATCAGTATCGTTTGTACTTACTCCAAATTCCCTCTTGAAAACCTCGTTGAGAGTTCCTTGATGAGTGTCTGCTTTCCACTGTACTATGCTATCTGATATTGGCTTGAAGCGTTTGTTTCTCGTGACTAATCGCTCAGATAGATCTTCGTCAGTGTTCTAAATATCGTTTGCGCGAGCCGACGTTCTTTTCCATTCGCCATTATTATGTATCGTCAGGAGAAACAATAAACTGCACCTTGGCCCTTTACCACTAACTTTCTCTCGTTTTAGACAGCATATTATAGCCTTAATTCTTGAAGCTTTTCATAGTTTTTGACTTTTCTTTATAACAATTTAATTAAGCTTCTTTATATTATCTTTATTATATTATTTTACGCTTTGTATTTTTTTGCCAACGAAATTCACCTTTTTTTTTAATTTAAACTATATCAATGTAGTTTTATTAATTATTTAATGAATTATCTCTGTTTTAATCATTCTTTTTTTTTTGTTATTGGGATCGCTCCTATTAAGACGTAAATAAATAAATAAATAAAATAAAAGACAAAGATAAAAATGCATAGTGTTGGTGAGTAAAAGCGAAAATTTGTACTGCAAAAGAGATATCAAAAACAGTTGGCAGATTGCCAACTGTTAAAGCTCAACCTCGCTGAATTCTGCTCAACCAAAGCTATGCAATGCAGCCATTCCGTTTGAGACCAAACTCAGCGTTTTTAAAATTAATTACGGTCTAAGTACTGATTTATTATCATTAGTGACTGCGTTCTCCACTTCTCCTTTATCATGTTTCATAGTTTCTAATGCGTTCTCTAAAATCTACTACCAAAATACCTTAGAAATCCAAAAAGATTATGCTCATGACATTTTTGGGAAATTGTTGTTTGGACCATAATAAAACTAGTCACTAGTTCATCATCAGTCAATAGTCGCTCGATCGCATTCTTTGGGACTTTTCCACAAAGATCTAAAAACTTGGAGCCCAGCGTACTTTGTCTTGTCTCTGCACAGCTGAAAGAAGTTTGATGAGAAGTTGAGAAGTGCACAATGAATGGCACTTTTAGAGAAATAAAAAACTTTAAACTAAAGCTTTATAACGCAAGCTTTAAATAACATTGCAAAATTGTTTTTAAATCTTTTTTTAAAACATATCGTACCATATTTTGTAAGTTTTGCCTTGTTTCGGTACCATTTTCTATAAATGTTCTTTAGCAGTTTTAGTATTCTACTCCTTTAAAAATTTCTTACGACTTTATTTCTACGAGCTCCACTTTGAAATTTTGCGCGTTTATAGTTTATATAACTATTTACAATAACAAAAAAATTATGAAAATTGAACGTGTGCATTTTAAAATATTCAAGAATAAAGGATACTGTAATGATCCTTTTTATATTTTTGGCCAGGATGTTTCTCTCACTATTTTTTCTAGGATATCTACAACTTACCCTCTCCAACAAGTCATTTTTGAAGACTCGGCGTAAAGCAGAAGATTTTATATAATTTTTTGAATGCAACACGAACCGAGGTTTTGAAAAAACTTCAAGAGGCCATATTACCAAAATTATTACAATTTTTCATAAACAAATTATTGCTGCACATAACTCAACTACTTGTATTCACAGTGAAAATTTCATTGAAATCTGACGATAGCGATCAAAGACCGTAAGTCGTTTTTCCATGGAATGACCCAATAGGTTTTACAGCAATGATTTGCAGCCAACGACCGAAGCAGAGACGTTATTAATAAAACTTTTCAGCAAAAGAGGACCAGGAATGGATCCTTGTGGAACTGCAGTTAGTGCATGGAAAATTGTTCGCGAACAAGAATTTTCCCAGTAAGGCCAAGAATGCTTACTGCATCCCAGTAATCCCAGAAATCATCGTCGGATCGTTTTCGCATGACCGCACCGATGAATTTAACATTACGATGTCATTATAAGTAACGATACTCACCCCGTTCCGCAATACCGAGAATTGATGACGCCATCAATGAAGTGGCAGTGAGGACGTAAGTGATGCTGGTAATGGATGTCGGCATCAATGCAGTGGCACTTATTACGTATTGGATGGATACGTATTGGATTCCTTCTGTGTTTGCAACAGTGCCCCGAAACATTCCCTTGGAGGATTATATTTGTTGTTTCTTCCTTTCCGTCATGACTACTTCCACACTCTTGCTATGTTGACTGCCTTCACCAATATCAAAATCTTCTGTTAGCAATGCCTCAGTATCGTTATTTGCACTGAACGTTTGCAAAGTACGTAACAATCGATCCTGTTCACGTTTCATTAAACGTTTTAAATGAAGGCGGGTAATACAATTGGAACACATCGCTTTTTGTGCTAATATAAAAAAAATTCTTGTTTAAATTTTATTATTCTTGAACTCACTACTGTAAATAAAAATCCAGAGCACTATTTCACAACTTTTCAAAAAACCTTAAATATTGTAGCACTTCACTTGCAGGTAAATTACTTATGAATGGCTCGAAACGCATAGCCTACAAAAAGCAGCAAGCAAAGGAAACGCATAAAACAATTAAACCGAAACACGTTTGAGCTCGCATCATTCCAGTATGTACATATATCTACATTACTCTTCTCTTCACTGTGCATTACTTTGTGCAGTCAAGTAATTAGTAGATAAACCCACATGGATTTCTGTACCACAATGATTCTTTTTTGCATTACTTACACATTATATTGTAATCCATTATTTTGGAATTCATAGACACTAATGAAAGAGTGCATGGTAAAAGTCATCGATGCTTGTGGTTCTACTGGGCTCAGTTCGTACACAGATACAATCAGGTGAATATGACAATGAATTTCATGAAAGAAGTCAACAAGTCTACAGCTTTCAAGTTTACGCGTAACAGCATATTGCCAACAAGTTAACAAGCTTCGGAAAAATTTTCGTACAAAGCATAATTTTTGTATTTGTTGTGGATATATTAGTACTTTTTAAGAACAGTATTTTAGTAATGCCTAGTACTATACTCTTCGCGAAACGAATTCAACGGTCAAATCCCATACAAAAAAAGCTTTTCAATTCGTCAGTAAAGCTCTTTTGTATGGGATTTGACCGTTGAATTCGTTTCGCGAAGAGTATAGTACTAGGCATAAGAGAGAACTAAGCCTTACCAAAACTGTATAGCTGCGTTCAGAAAGTTTGGACAAGCGACTTCGAGAAGTCAACTATATTAGTAAAGGAGGACTATGGGAGGGTAATTCAAAATATAAGCATAGTACCCAGGCCTGTGAAGAAAGAAGCATATAAAACAGAGACGATTAATTCATTAATATATCACAAATGTCCGCATCACCACAGCTAGTGGAATGAGTGGAGCAAGTGCGAATACTGTTTGGTAATTTATTTATAACAAGGTATATTTTCCAATTGGTTGAATTAACGATTTTTTTATAAAGATTATCAAGCAAAAAAGGCGACGCGACACGCGCGAAAGAGGAGACCCTAAATAGAAATGTACATTAAATGCGTGACAGTCTGGAAACGAGATGAAAGGAGATTTTGATATCACTAAACAATTAAAGTGGATCTAAATTATGTGCTCAGTTGATAAATTTATTTATGGTCAATTCCGAAGCAGTAAAATGTATACTCATTTTAAAAAAATACTCTAGGTGTATATTACGACAGAATTTTAAATTTCATATTGCGTTGAGCGCAACATCATCTGTTAAACTGCGCAGCTGGAAAAACTGGAAAAACGATTAACTCTCAAAATAAAAAAAAAATTCGAAAACCAATCCCAATTGAAAACTTATTCATCATGTGAACAAAACTTTTATTTACATTGAACAGCATGTGCCCAATTTGATAAGGCTGTTATTATATGAAAAAAAATTGCTAACATAAACTTCCATAAAATTTGAAAATCAAAGCTTTAGAAGATTAAGTAAATCAATACATTTCAGAATTGGAATTGAAATATTTTTTTATTATAAATTATGTGTACAATCTTAACCTAGCTTGCAGTTTAATTAACAAGAAAATAAACGTAAAATCTAGCGGTTATACTATTTTGGCCTGCTGGCTCTTATAGTTTTTTTTCGTTTTATTTTTTGGCATAAATGTTGTTTCTTACACACTAATGATATAACCCAGCCTGTACAATAGCTGGGATTACACTGGTTATAGTTTCCTTAAACATTACCTTACACTTAAATTACGATCTAACCTATCTCTAGTTACTATATTTCAGTAAATTTCACTAATTTAAAGAATAGGTTTATCTTCGCACATTTAGTAAAAGCATACTATATTTTCATTTTCCATTTTTTCACATTTAATTTTCTAGATATGCTGTCTGGCATTCCAATTCAATAAGTGATTTCCCCTACGTTTGCCAGAAAATCCAAAATTACACTCTGCGATAAAAAGAAATTATATCCGCTTTGAATTCAAACAAACCTCGTCGCGCGTAAAAAAATACTTTCACTCCTTGCAACTGTCAAATAAAACATATTTTTCAAAATACCTTTAGCACATTAAAATCACCTAGTGACATTTTTGACATTTGGTTCTGTTTTAAATTCGCAAGCGTGGTTTTTAGTTCCTTTTAAATAAATTTAAAGTCCATTGAGTGAAATCATTTTAATATGTCTAAACCTGCAGGCAAACGGATTTGGCTTTGGTATGGGTATTAGTTTAACAAAATAAAACTTATTTTGAAGTAGCTTTATATTAAACTACTATTTCAATATTTTTGCAGGTAAAATTCCTCTAACATTACCACCGGTACTTAAGATTCATTCAACCAAATTCGATGTGTTGATCGTATTAAATACCAATAGGCTGCAGCATGAATGATTTGCCACCAGTTCGTCTTAGTTCCAATGCATTTCGACGTAAAGCATTCCGCCGCCCTTCACAAAGCCCTTCATTAAAAAAAGTTCTTAACACCAAAAAACTCTTTCAAAAAATATCATTCAACGATTATCCAAGTTTTGTGGACATATTGTTTTACTTGGGCGAGCTGACTCTTCAATATCCCGCTCGAGCTAAGATCCAAGAAATAGGTGAATCCACCGAAAACCGATCATTGACAATAATACGAATTACTAATGGAGACAACTCACCGAACAAGAATGTAATATTCATTGATGCAGGCATACATGCTCGAGAATGGATGGCTCCTGTCGTGGCAATATATGTTATCTATCAGTTGGTCGAAGAATTCGAAAAAAACAAAGATCTCCTGGCTAGTTTTGATTGGATCGTTATGCCGTTAGTCAATCCTGATGGCTATGTGCACTCTCGAATGAAAGACTCCATGTGGCGAAAAACTCGATCTAAAAACCATGGACCTTGTATCGGAACGGATGCCAACCGAAACTTTAGTTTTCATTGGAAAGAACCTTTTTCGTCATCGGACCCTTGTTCCGAGGTCTATAGAGGAAGTTGCCCATTTTCGGAGCCAGAAAGTCGTGCGCTGGCCTATGTACTTCTTCAATTGAAAGGAAAGGGCAAAATGAACATTTCTTTGCATTCGTTTGGTTCATATTTCTTATACCCATGGGCTTGGACTAGGTAAATTATACATCAGCTATTTTTTGCGTATTGTACGTGTGCTATTTCTCTAGTAAACGAACGACTAAGCTTGCTTATTAATTTGAGAATTTTCTAGTGACTTAACACCTTCACATACAGACATGGAGCAAGTGGCGCAAGCTGGTGCTGCAGCTATTCGCAAAGCCACTGGTACTCGGTATAGGCACGGAACGGTTGCTCGAACCTTGTATCCTGCCTCTGGATGCAGTACCGACTACGCAATGGGAGTCGCAGGGTTTCCTATCGCTATAACAATGGAACTTTCAGGCAAAGGTTTCAATTTCCAACCGCCACCGCAGCTGATACAAGAATCCGTGGAAGAAGCGTGGATCGGAATTAAAGCAATGGCAATTGTTGTTATTGATAAGTATCGTCAAAGCAGTTTTTAGATCAAATTATTTTACTGGAAGTTAGGAATACTGTTAATCAAATTTTCTTCTCTACATTTTAAGAAATTTTTGTTCTGGTTATTGAAGGCAATAAATGATATCATTTTATTTCGATAGCATTAAAATTTTAAGATCAGCATATGTTATATGTTAGCTTGAGAGAACAAGATTTTAACTTTGCTGCAAATTGTTTTGTCGATAATCCAACTACATTTTTAACATCAGTTTAAAATTAAAGTTGTACTTAATATACATTTGTAAATATTTATTATTTATTTTCCTGATAATTGGCTAATGATGATCTTGAATTTTGTTGTTTAAGTTCAATCAACTTAATATTAAGCTAAGACTTTTCTCAACTTATTTCTTTTAATCTCTTGCCTAGACTATTTTGCTATGATGTTTCTTAAAAATTTGGGTATGCTAGTATAATGCCTGTCACTGCCAAGGTGTTGTACTCCACAGTTTGCACAGTCAGTTGGCATTGAGATTGCACTAACTTCATTGTTTGAAGTTAAAGGCAATTGTTGCGATTCAAAAATTAAAGTTATTGATAAGATAACAATGATCAATAGGAGCGGTTTTTTTTTTGCAATCTAGCAGCGCACGTTAGCGTAGGGCTGCAAAAAAACGATCCCAAGCAGACACACTGCTGTCACGTCACGTGAGCTCACGCCTTGTCACGTCATGCGTGTGGAGCCATGAGCTCACGCTTGGAAACACACTTGTGTCATGATAGCAGCTCACGTGAGTTGCAGTCAATTTAAGTTGATCGACCAAAACTGGCCAAAACTACGATTTCAATCAGTACTTATTTCGCCACTTTTCGCTACTTTTATCAACACACTCTACATAAAAGCTCATAAACAACCGCTGCTTAACATGTTTTGATTCAATGACGCCACTTGTGCAGGATTTTGTTGTTGTATTCAATATGCTTGACAAAATTTGATCTGCTCGGGTGTGCAAAAAACGCACCTTATATTGGTTTTAAAGTAATATGCTCAATAATCAATGTCGGTCGGAAAGGTTGAAACCATTACAGATTAAAATGCATTACATTGAAGCCAAGGCTGTCTTTCAAAAAAAAAATACTTAAATTTTGAGTGTTCATGGCAATACTTAAATTAAAAGGGAAGTGCTAATCTGAAAAAAAAAATGTACTCTGTTTCTTGACTGATAAGATTCTATTGGATTCGATCAATTATAAAAAATTGTTTTTAAAGATTTGCTGAAGAAATGTGTAGATTCTGCTCTAGATTGTGGATGGTTTAAATTTTTACTAAATCAAATTCTTATTCTCACAACCGGATTATCACATCAGACACATATCTAACCAACAAACATTTTATGACAGTATTTTTTAGAGCAAAAATGGAAGAATATTTGGTGGTTGTGACTACATCAGAAGCTAAAAGGATGGAAAGATCTTAGCAGTTTTCACTCGCGATAATTTCTATACTTTAAAAATTCTGGCAGCTGCTGCTTGTTTCGATTACAAGGTGCTTATCATATGAAAATATAATGGAAATATCTATTGGTACAGAGGCAATAAAAATTCCTTTTGCTGGCAACCCCATTGTAGCGACTGAAACTGAAATTTTATAAATTATAATATAAATTTCCATTTGAGCAGATGATCGTGAGTGAGGGTCGTAAGTTTCTGCGAACACAAATTTCGAGTGCTCAACAAATAGATGATTTGGTGAAGTTGTATCAACTCGAAGATCTACAAATTTTCTTCGTGTACTTTTAGGCACTCTGCGCCGACATATGGTAAAAAATTCCAAAACGTTACCATAACCAAAAGAAGAAAAAATGTATTGCAGTTAATATCTCTTATTAAAGCAATTGGTGTAACAAAATGAAAAAGGTTACTGAAATTAATTGTGGCTACTACCTTACTTTAACATAATCTAGATGTTTCGCAAATTCTGGACGGTACCCAAAAATATATGTATAAATATATATTTTATATATTATACTAGCTTATTTAAACTAATAAACAATCAAATGCTAAAAAGCCATATCAGTAGAGGAGTAATTATAATCAAAATATTTTTTCTGTCATATAGAAAAAAAATTAGTTTTGACTTTCCTATTAACCTGCCAAAAACAAGTCTTGCACATTTTATAGGAACTCTTCAAATCAAAAATTTCAACAAACTAACAAATATTTTATTTAATAGAGAACTTATCAATACTTTTCAATCACCTTCTCTGCCATGGCTTTGACTCCAACCCAAGCTTCACTAACAAAACCTTCAATTTGACTTGGGGCTGGGTCGAAACCAGAGCCACCAGCTGGCAGCTCCATGGTAATCGAAATCGGAAAATCAGCTAAAGCGAAAGCATAATCGTCACTACCTCCAGCAGCTGCATAAAGGACCCGTGTTGAACTGCCGTATGTGTAGACACCACCAGTGGCAGCACGAATAGCAGCTGCACCAGCAGCCGAAACTTCATCTAGATCTCGATAGGTTTCAGGCAAATCCCTGTAAGCATAAGTAAAAAGACAAAATTTATAAGCCAAGGTGTTATTATATTGTATCATTGACGCACTCACTCAGTCCATCCCCATGGGTACAAAATATAGTTTCCGTATGAATGGAGTGTCAAATAGAATTTCCCAGTTCCTTTCAGTTTCAGCATTAGGTCACGAACAATCTGAGTTTCAACTTCTGAAAATGCTGTCCTGCCACGGTACGTATCGGAGCAGTCAGAGTTTGAAGCTCCAATTAGACCCCAATGGAAGTCAAAGTTCCTGTTTGCATCAGTACCATAACAGAGCACTCCCTTTGAACGAGTCTTTCTCCACATTCTGGAATTGGTGTGGCTGTATTCGTAGCCATCAGGATTGACAACAGGAAGAATCAACCAATCAAATTTTTGCAAGAGATGTCCATTGGCAGCACTATTTTCCACTAGCTGGTCAATAATGTACAAGGCCCCAGCCGGGGCAATCCATTCACGAGCATGAATACCAGCATCTACGAAAATTACCTTCTTATTTGTATTTCCGTCACCGTTGGTAATATGAATGGTTTTCATTTCTCTTCCTTCCAGTGATTTTCCCACCGTTTGAACAGAAACACGATTTGGATATTTCGATGCTAATTCATCGAGGTAACTATTTATAGCTGCATGGCGATAGTACTGACCAAAACCTATGCGTCCTGAACGAGAACGATCAGATGTTTGCTTCGCGATTCCATCATCTTCCAATTTTCGTGCAACATCTTCCACGACGATTTCATATTCTATTCTAAGTTCATTCAAAATCTGTTGAAAGTCACTATTTTGTTCAGGTGCGACCATGATTTGTGCCGAACGACCAAGAATACGAGGAATATGAAGCCCATCGTAGCCAGGTTGATTCGAAATTGTAAATAAGAAATTACATTCTTCTTCTGTAGTCGGCTTCAAATCGTAGACTTTGTATCTGGGGACAAAATATGTACAAATTTAATGTTAGATCAGCAGTGAAAACAAAAAGTAATGGGCAATGAAAAGAAAGTAGTTATAAACGGTATACTGAAAATCAAATAAGCAAAACCTCACTCAACTTAACATCTTAAAGACTACAACAGTTAAGTTTTAAACAACAGTAATGTTTTAAACAACAGTAAAAAATTCTCAATCACTACAAACAAGCGATTGCCAAAGAAGATAAACGCTTTCACAAAGTAGCTTGGGAGTTCATCTACCTCTGATTTCAATGCTTACTCATGCCAATATTAGGTGCGTTTTTGCAGCCTAGCAGAACAGGTTAACCCTGGAATGGTACGGTAAATTTTTGGATGATTTTAGGTGCATGTTTTTACTAAAAAGATGGCAACAATAGTATTATGTACATTTTTTATTTAATCACTAAACATAAAAAGATTATATAGCTTCTAGCCTCGTGGCAGTCGGAGTGGCCAACTGGCTGGTGCGCGACGAAATGTATACCCTATGTGAGTAAAATTTACTCATCGGTACCATTCTAGGGTTAACGTAGGGTTGCAAAAAAAACTATTCCAAGCAGGAAACTGGCTATCTTCCCAAAAGTTGTTGCATTTGCTGAGCTTTCGCTTAGGTCGCTTGTTAAATTTGAATGACACATAGAAAACGCCTGAATGAAACCTTATCTAGGTTTTAATCGAAATCAGACAAGACTCTTGCATTTGAAATAATTCAGAATGTAAAGTGCATTGAAACACTCAAAAACAGTCTTCACACTACAAGATTTGATTAAAAATAATTGACAATTGCGGAGTGCTATGGAAATTCATTCAATTCAAACTGCCGGTTTCCGCCATTTAGGACACTCTTACTGTTATCAGCACACTCTATATGTAATTCCATAAACAATCACTGCCTAGCAAATTCTGCTTCAGTGACGAGAAATGTGCAGGATTTTGTTGCTGTATTCAATATACTTAACAAAATTTGAGCTGCTCAGGTGTGCAAAAAACGCATTTAATATTAAAATTCCAATAACAGGTGCACCAATTTTTTAAGGAGAGCTATGAAGCCAGCAGAAACCTGTGGTTAAATATTGTTCGCAAGATAACTAGAAATGATGATTTGATATTAAGCAAATACTTTTGGATTTTGATCGGAACTGTATTGGACGTTTGTATACATAAGTTAAATTATGTCAATTTTGAAAATTTATATTGCACTAAAGAATTTTTTTCAAAAATGGTTAGTCCTAACCTACATCAAAATGTCTACTAAGAACGTATAGAATATTCACATCCGGCACTGACTCCCTTCTTAACATTGCAAAAGAGATAATACAGTTTGAAGATTTTTTTGTAAAGTTTAACATAAATCAAACATACCCCTCATATTGAAAGGAAGCAACGAAGCCGAATAAAAATATCACCACACCAACTTTTAACCACATCTTTCACATTCGAAAGTAAACTACCAAACTGGTTGCTATCTAAACATTTGTGTCATTTATACACTAATTTAATAGATCGCATAATATACCGCTGCATAAAAAAAAAACAGTACACTTACCATTGTTTCAAATCTACCAACTTAGAAGCTCATGTAAAGGCTAAGTTTATATGCGTCAAGTGGAAAACTTACCATTGAATTCTCTAATACTGGTAAACTTTTTATCATAATCGTCTCAGCACGATCGATTTCCAGCAGGTTTGGTATCAGCGTCTTATCACATCGATACAATCAATTAAATACACTCGTAATTAAAGCACAAACTAATTAGACTGTTCGGCACGTTTTGTTTTCAATACATTATCATCAAAGCCAATCAACAGAAACGGTTGATGATAAGAAACTACTTAAATCTTTGTTTTCCTATCCTATTTGGCAGATTTAATTCTCGAAAACAATTATCAATTCTAGTGATCACTTTATTGGTAAGAGAGATTAGTGTAAAGATAGAACGTTAAGTTAAAATTATACTTGTAATTTTTGTGTTTTCAAGGGGAATTTATTGGCTTTATCAATTACGATTGCCGAAAAACTGATATTTAACACTTCTTATTGTTATATTTGCATTATCGATGCAATAAAAGAAGCGAAGCAGCCACATCAACACAATCATAAGGTAAAACCAAAGTAATTCATAGCTGTGAGCTCAGCTAAAAGGCTCTTTGCGCACACTGGTTACCAAACTAACCAGCTCAAACTTTAAAGCTCGATGGAACCTAATAAGCCATTTGATTGCCGGATATAACCCCGTAGAAAAGAAAGTCAAACAATTTGGTGAAAGATTTTGTTAATAACGGGTAACACCACTAATGCTTCAAATACATATTGGCCCAATATATTGGCCAAAAATCTACTCAGGCTGGGAGTGAGCCCAACATCATCCCAGCTCGCACCAAAGGGGTGTACACATATTGGCCATAGCCTCTTTTGGTCTTGCGTGGGCCAATATGTATTTCCTACATACGATAATGTGCAATTCAAACGAATTAAGAAAAAGCTTTTATGTTTTAAAGTATTCAATTTATTTTCACACGATTCAAGCATATTTTTCAATAACCTTTTCGGTCATAGCCTTGATACCAGTCCAGGCTTCAGCAACAAATCCTTGAATTTGTGATGGTTTTGGATCAAAACCAGAGCCCCCAGCTGGAAGTTCCATAGTAATAGCGATTGGGAAGTTAGCAACGGCAAATGCATAATCATCGCTACCACCAGCGGCAGCGTAAAGAACGCGCGTCGAACTTCCATAAGTGTACTTTCCTCCGGTAGATGCGCGGATAGCATTTGCACCAGCAGCAGACACTTCATCCAAATCTTGGTAAGTATCAGGAAGATCGCTGCAAACGATTTTGCGAGCTTATTCATAAAATTATAAATTTGCAATAAGCACTCTCACCTAGTCCATCCCCAAGGGTACAAAATGTAGTTTCCATATGAATGAAGAGTCAAATAGAAGACACCTTTGCCTTTCAAACTCAACAGAATATCACGAACGACTTGAGTTTCCGGTTCAGAGAAGCCCGAACTGCCACGATATGTTTCTGAGCAAGCAATGCTTGAAGCTCCAACTTCTCCCCAGTGGAAGTCAAAGTTCCTGTTACCATCGGTTCCATAGCACAAAAGTCCCTTTGAGCGGGTCTTCCTCCACATACGAGAGCTCGTATGCGAATATTCATAGCCATCTGGGTTGACAACGGGAAGAACAATCCAGTCGAGTTGCTCTAGAAGATTGGCATTGGCAGCACTGTTCTCGACGAGTTGGTCAATTATGTATAAAGCACCAGCTGGGGCAATCCATTCACGAGCATGGATACCAGCATCGACGAAAACGACCTTCTTATTTGGATTTCCATCACCGTTTGTGATACGCAAAACCTTCATGTCACGTCCTTCAAAAGATTTCCCAACAGTTTGTACAGAAACACGGCTTGGGTATTTGGCTGCAACCTCATCAAGGTAGGCATTGATATCAGCATGACGATAAAATGCGTTGAAGTCAATGCGTCCAGAACGTGTGCGATAGGATTGCTTGGCGATTCCATCTTCGCTTAGTTTACGGGAAACATCATGGACCAGGATTTGATATTCCATTCCACGTTCACTCAAAAGCTCTTCAAATTCATTTTGTTGCTCTGGAGCGACCATAATTTGAGCTGAGCGATCAAGAATACGAGAAATGTGAAGTCCATCATAGCCACCACGATTTGAGATGGCATGGAGGAAATCAGCTTCTTCAGTAGTCCTTGGCTGAATGTCGTATACTTTGTATCTGAAAAGTATAAAAAATACATGTGATTAGTTTTTCAAAAGATATTTGTTGACAGAATAATTCCATTGAAATTGGTATGAAATAATTATATTTGACCCTGCCTTTTTCGTCAAAAACTCTATCCGTGAAAGAGCAATTAGATGTGGGCGCGATAGCAAAGTGCGAAAAATTCAATAAACTGAATCAATAAGTATTACTCTTCCGGCGGCTTATCTATTAGCCCCGTCAAAAATGTTTGAATTAATTTCAAAACATGAAGAACCTTTGTATAAGCTCGTAAAAGTAAGTTTAAACACTTTGTTAGGTAGGAAAATCGGATTTTATTGGAAAAATTACTTTTTTTTTAGCTAAAATACGTTAAAATCAACGTGAACGTCGTCTGTAAACTACTCTTGCAAAGGTTTCAGGTATTTATGAAAAATACATTGGATATGGAGCGACTGATTCAAAATGTCATAGCTGTAATTGTTTTTAACAGCCTTCGTGAACATTAGAGCTTTTTCAAAAACTATCGCACACTGTGCAAGCATCATGGCCTTATGCCAGCGAAATAAAATTTAAAATAGAGCATGTGATTTGTGGTTTATAAAAAAACGGGTTCAAAACTGTAAAAAAATTGAGCTCTACATTTCTGTTTATAGCATATCAAACCGTTTACTGACATAATTGAAATAAAAAACAGCGATCAAATGCACTACAAGAGTGGAACACTGCGTTCTACGTAAGTGATTTACTCAAAAACTCAAGATCGTTGGCTAATCCACTTAAACTCACAGACACATAAACAGCAGATATGTGTATAACCACCTTGGTATATGACCTTAATTTGCGAAATCACAATAATCCTATGACCTACATCTAAAATCGAAACCTTGTGAATAAGCACCAGCGAATATTAAAAGCTCACTAAAAGCAGCTAAACGAAACTTCGGAAAAATATGACGTAAAGCCATACTTTTTGAAACAATAACACTGCTAAAAATCGTTTCCCCTCTGATAATTATCTTCGCGAACGCAGAGTTAAGATCTCAGATGTACAAAAATATAAAATTAACACAAAAACCATAAAATTTAAAATTGTTAAAAACTGTATACCCTTCATATTGGAAGGATGCGGTCAAGCCGCATAAAAACAGCACTGCACCAAACTTCAATAACATCCTCCTGTTTCAAGATAAAACAGTTAAACTAAATATATACCTTCAGAAAACACTTTATATACTTTGAAAATAATGCGACACATATATGTACAAAGTGCAGATATTGACTGAATATTAACTTATCAGACAGATTGATTCAGTTCCCCTAAATCTTTTCACCAAGAATTATAGGCTTTGTATAATTTTTAATTTGTTTCTTAGATTTGCTTATCGCATTTCGCGTTACTTATATTTTTTTATGCAATGTTTTATCTTCTTTAAAATATTGCTTTGAAGATTTTTTTCCTAACATTTTTTGAAATAATTACATTTTTTAGTGCATACTAATAAAATATATGTGTTCAAAAAATTCATTTGTTTTGCAAACCAAGTTATTTATAATTGCCAATCTTCGTGACGTTACTTGAGACCATAAAAACTCCCACAAAGCAGGCAAAAACTCATGCAAGGCCCAATATAGACTCACTTTTAGACTTTGCTGAAGAACCAAACTCTACCCTGAAAATCTAGAAAAGAAATTTAGTGACAAGACGGTCCAAGAAAAGTCGTTTTCCCCTCTTAAGAAAAGCTGAACGCATAAGGGGAAAACTATTTCCTACCATTCTTTTGATCCGCTTATCAGACTGAACATAAGACTAATGATACACAGCTGGTTCAGATACCAGGTATCGGTAACTCGAGAGGGTGATCCACAATAATAGCTGCGTTTTATTTTCATCCTGAGTGTAGTAGGTATCCTGCATGCATAATAAAACGATCCAGAGTAGCACGCGAGTTTTTTTCTGTCAGACTGTTGTCATTTCAAAATTTGAACTGTCATATAACCAACGCCGTTTTCAAATGTATGACTATTTACCCTGGTTGCCAGGGTGCCATGGAAATTTTTGAAAATTCCAACTATTCCAGTTGATATGACTTTTCGAAATACGTTCCACAGAGAGCACGAGTACGAACTCCACTGAATTCACAAGTATTTGTACTCTGGATGTTGTTGTTGTTTCGTGTGCAAATCGATATCCTGCACTACTCTGGATGTATAATAAAACGCACCTAATGACTGCAATGTATTGTGTGACATCGCCTATCTAAAGTGAAACCTGTCAAATCGAGTGTAGAATCAAAAGTGGTATTAAACCGAGCCGGTATTTGTTGTATAATTCGCGAGATGTAATTGTCCTTTTTACTGTTCCATATCAAAGGAAGTGACTCTTTTAAAATGAAACTATTCGGTAACATTTGTCATTAATCTGTTGTGGAAAACTTAATTACTACAATTACCACTGGCGATAAAATCTTCGCCATACCGGGTAAAAATTTCGCGGGATCAATAGCGGTATAGATACCGCGTTTGTACTCCTTTATCGAGTTGGTATTAGCCTAGAACTGGGTGATACTCCAGTGGTATGGAGGGTGCCATGACAGTGTATCACTACTCACTTCGCATTCTTTCCAATCACTTCGCTTTCTATTTTGATAATAACCCTTTAGACAGTCAGACATCAGAGAAAACTAGAGTAAGAGCGGGGGAAACAGTTTAGGAGTACCTTTTTTAGTGATTTAAAAGATTTTTCTGATGTGGAACGAGTGGATGGAATTTATCCAAACTGTGGCAATGTTTTAAAGAAATAGTCAAGGAAATTGTTTGTGTTCTGCTTTATTTGGTACATTTCTTTTGAAAATATGGAATACTTAAGCCGCTGCTCATGAAAGATCATCAAAAAACTTTGCTGTTTTTGTACACTCTGGACGCCGCGGTTTTCCTCAAAAGTCAATACGTCTTTATAGTTAATTTTACAAAATATCTATGTTCTGTGTGAGCCTAACTCTGACCACAAAATTTGCAAATTGCATATTTTGGAGGCGTTTTAACACCGGTATTTCATATTTTTGTATTATTTTTTAATAATTTTTTTTATTTTTGTATTATTTCGAAAAGATCTCGTTTGTAACCTGCCACACGCATCAGCACCTAAACGAGGGTAGCTTACTTAATAACTCACAGCATAAGAAAGAATTGAAATATTTATGGGGAAAAATCTCGAATAGTTTTACGAACAATTTATGGAATGAAATATAGTCCATTATTTGAGCCATCAAATTTTTTTTTCCTTTAAGAAAGAACCTGGTGCGATGCGAACATGTGCGAAACTCATAAATGAAGCGCATGCACTTAAATGGTTCATCAAATATTTCGTCCTACCTAAGTTGATTGACGCAGCCAATAAGTTTGTTGAACCAGACTTTCAGAAACGTGTTGCTGTCAATCTTCGGTCAGTCGTCACACCATATCCAAAGTTTAACGGCCAGCGATTCAAAAATTAAATCGATCAGGTAGGTAGGTAGGCAAACTATGTTCCATTAAGATTCAATCGTAGTAGAAATTGAATGATAGAGTTTTCCACAAATTTGCAGCTTACAGAATCACTCATACTAGTGTCCCCTTTCATTACCAGCTCAGACAAATTGATATCTAGATCTTAAGTGATGCCACCAAAAAGGAAGCCTGTTTTGACTTTAGTCTGAAATATCAAACCATAATCATAATATACTCGTAAGTTGCAATGCTTAATTTATACTTTTATCAATAAGTATGTAGAACAGTATATTATTTATTGTCCTTCCTTGTAGTCACAGTCTGGAAGTACTTACATCCATTCAACTTTTCATTCTTTTACAATCTTATCGTCTGAGCTGTACTATAGCACACATAGAAAGCCCTCAAACGTTACTGTCATGAAAAAAAGATACTGAGACCAGTACCCTTCTAGTTATGGAAACCATCCTAATTTCACATTTCACCATCCTAATTTCGCGTCGTGGAGGCAAAAAAAATTTTAGCCACAAATAAATAATCTCTATAAACTGCGGAGTCACTATTACTTAATTTCACACATACTATTCTGAATAATTCTATGAAAACTTTACCATTGAAAAAGCCTGACTAGCGCTATGCTCCACTTTAATTTCAAGAAGTCATTCCTGGAGAGTAAGTGCAGGCTATTTCTGCTTGAGGTTTGGTTTCCCAAAAAAAACCTTGATATTCCAATTCAATTGCTCAATAAGGAATATGGTCAATGGTTCCAGTGGTTATTTCATCGCCCTGAGCTCGTTGGTATTTTTGTCAACGCTTAGAAATATTCTGCAGAATATAAATGCACCTTTTGAGCTCCTGTTTATTTATCAAACTAATTTTATTCCTAAAACATTGATTCCTGATTATAGAAGAAGGAACTTCGTGACTTTCTTTATGACAAGGGCAAATTATCCACTTCGATTCTACGCCAAAACATCCCCGAACCATCGATTTCACTCCGAAATATCTTACTATTGGCAAATCACAGCTTTCTAGCGTATGTTCTTAGATTCTTTGGCGAGTGAACGTTACCCATTCGACGTAAAATTGAACAGATCAAATCGATTCAAAAAAGCATTTTTCTCCTTCACATTCAAGTTTTGAGTGCATTATCCGAATCTAAGCATGTAATGTATGTGCAGATAATGTATCAAAATGTATTTACGTAGACTCGAACGACCTTGACTAATCGCATATAAACACAAACCAAACATCTCAGTTACAAAAACTCGAAAACAAGTCATTTTATTTCAAACTTTCACCTATGCATATTTAGCTTCAACTCTTTCAGTCATAGCCTTAACACCAATCCAAGTTTCAGAGACGAAACCTTGAATTTGTGCTGGTTTTGGATCGAAACCACTACCGCCAGCTGGGAGTTCCATGGTGATAGAAATTGGGAAGCCAGCCTCAGCGAAAGCGTAATCGTCACTGCCGCCAGCAGCAGCGTACAAGACGCGTGTGGAGCTACCGTAAGTATACTTGCTACCAGTAGTTGTGCGGATGGCATTAACACCGGCAACAGCAACATCATCCAAGTCCTTGTAGGTGGTTGGAAGATTGCTAAACATATGTACATATTAGTAAATCTATTACCCATCCATCCAGGAAAAATATCAATATTACCTAGTCCATCCCCATGGGTACAAAATGTAATTTCCATAAGAGTGAAGAGTCAAGTAGAAGACACCCCTACCCTTCAAGGACAACAAAATGTCACGAACGACCTTAGTTTCAGCTTCAGAGAAAGCAGTCTTTCCACGGTAAGTGTCGTTACATTCAGAAGCAGAAGCACCAACTTCTCCCCAATGGAAGCCAAAGTTCCTGTTACCATCAGTTCCGTAGCATGAAGTTCCCCTTGAGCGGGTCTTCCTCCACATACGTGAGTTGGTGTGAGTGTATTCATAGCCATCAGGATTGACAACGGGAAGAACAATCCAGTCGAATTTGGCCAAGAGACCAGCATTGGCGCTCCTGTTTTCAACCAATTGGTAGATGATGTACAAAGCACCAGCTGGGGCAATCCACTCACGAGCATGAATACCGGCGTCAACAAAGATGACCTTCTTGTTAGGATTTCCGTCACCGTTGGTTATACGGATGGTCTTCATGTTACGTCCTTCATAGGACGTTCCAACAGTTTGAACGGAAACGTAAGCTGGGTACTTAGCTGCCAATTCATCGAGGTAAGCATTGATGTCAGCGTGGCGGTAATATTGGGTGAATCCAATACGGCTAGCACGTGGACGGAATGATTGTTTTGCAATTCCATCTTCCTCCAATTTTTGGGAAACATCTTCAACGACGACTTTGTGTTCCATTCCGCGTTCGATTAAAACAGTCTCGAAATCAGCTTGCTTTCCTGGAGCAACCATGATTTGAGCAGTGCGGTCCAAAACGCGTGGCACATGGAGTCCATCGAAACCTTCTTGGTTTGAAACCTCGAACAAGAAGTCCGCTTCTTCTGAAGTCCTTGGCTTGATGTCGTAGACTTTATATCTGGTAAAAAAATCGTTGAGAATTTAGAATCACGTTTCGATTTTTGTTTGAAAATAATGTCACACTGATCACAATTATTTTTCACCACACAACGCACTTGTTAATACTAGAAGTAAAACTTTTGATTTAATATTTACCCTTCATATTGGAAGGAGGCGGCCAAGCCGCAGAGAAGGACCAGAGCACCAAGCTTGAAAATCATTCTTCTGCTTATAACTTAAACAGACGAACTAAGCAAGTCATACTTCAAGGCTACCTTATATACTATTTCAAATTCAAAACCCAAACAACAATGACGATATTTCAACAATGGTTCTCTAATCGATTTATCTAGGAATAATACCACCACACAGCCAAAATCGAATTCACACAAAAGTACACATTCGGATATGTAGCCTAATGAGCTTGATTCCTGCTTTCTTATCAACTAAACTTGAATTGAAATTGATTTGTCTAGCTATTGAATCTTATCGCGGTGCTACTTATCAATCAAAATTTATAATTAAATTGATGAGTACGCAGAGAGTAAATCTGTTTGACAAATAACATTAGTAATTTAATTACGACAGTAGAAATAAATTCACTATTAAGCTTTTAATCGAAACATGGCAAGATACAATCCCCATTATTGCAAAATTTCAAATCAAAGCCGATTTCAATTATAGCTAGTTTGTTATCATAAATCTGATGTTGATATGACAATGGAAGTTTAACGTCAGTCAGAGGTGTTTTTTAATTTATGAAATGTGCTCACTTGTTCATGAAATATAAAGTTTCATTTATGGAAATTTGAAATTTCGGTGATTTTACTGTGTATAAATGATTGTTGCACAATAATTTTAAAGTGATCTTGTGAAAATGTAAAACCGAATTTCAAATAATCCTTTTTTTGCAGTTCAGTATTGATTGAAAAATTATAAGGGTGGTGTCTAATAAATAAAAAAGATAGGTAGCTTAAAAAAAATAACCTGATTTGCTGTTCTTAAATTTCAACTGCCTGTCCAATACCTACATTCATTTTAAGGAATGAATATAAAAGGAACAACCTTCAAAAAACAGACTGCTCGGTAGATTTGATTGGGTACAGAAGTAGCACAATAAGATGAAATTACCAAGAATTCTAAGTTTAGCTGTCAAATTAAGAGCTCTTTAAAAATATAACTTAAAGGTTATAACGTAATTTGATATGTTCAACACTATTCTTTAATATAGGTTTCACAAAAAATTGTGTTTTTGACTTTGATCGGCTGCCCGCAGAGATTTTTAATGATGCAAAAGCTAATTAAATCATTAGAATGTGTATTTTTGGATATGAAATAAATAATCGACGCCAAATTGGTGATTGTTTATAATTCAGTATATTAGATTTAAAAGCAGTAATAATTACTAAAGTGTTGATAAGGTTTTGCACGAATTTTATTTTAATACTAACATCCAGAGGGGAAAAGATACGAAAAAAACATTCTAATGGAAAAAGGGTTATTTTGCGGTTACACATTCAGCTTATGCAGTGTGAAAAGATAAGGTATATCATCAAAAGGAAGATTTAAACCCTTTGGACAGTCATACTTACGTCCTGTAAAAACAAAAGCTAAAAAAAAACTATTTGGTCACTAAAAGAAATTAGCACGACGTAATATACGAATAATTAAATGGAATAATTAAACGGATATTAAACAGAATCCTATTTGATATCTAGTAAAACTTATCGTGACATTTAAATCTCTATTGAAAAAAGATTTTAAGGTTCATATAGTGCGATTCTACTTAAGCGGACATAGCACCTTCAAATTGAAAAAAAATTGATTTTTCCAAGGGTAGTTTTTAATTGAATAATAAGACATACCTTAATGAAACTTTGTACACATACTTAACTTACTTTATACTACATCAAAAAAAGTGCTTAAACAATTTTTGTGGCCCCCTGTCGTCTGCTACAGTTTTTTTGAAAAAAACACTTAGAAAACCTGGCGTGCACGATAACTGCCCTCAAAAGAGGTTGAGAAATAAAACAAAAACGGGGTTTTCATCAACATCAAAGCGGCCTTCAAATTAACTAAAAATAACAAAATGGCGGCGTTTTTTTCGAAAATCGAGGTTTTTTTTTCTTAATCATGCACGCCAACTTGAAAAAGGTTGTTTCGAGAAAATCGCGTTTAAAGTTAAAATTCAATATTTTTCGTAATAAAACTTACCGAAATTTAATCTACGTTGCCTGGACCATACAATATACCTTCCTCTTGCTCATACTCCTCCTCTTTCAAAGGTTTTTGCTCTCTCCGAGCAGTTCTGGCCTCTTTAGATGCCTCAATCGGGTGTTTTTCCGCCTGGTTGATTCTTGTAGCATCTTTATTTTCTGCATGTTCTAGCACACATTGGCCACTTGTAATTCCCATGACTTGGATTATTTTCAAGATAGCCATAAATCCTTCATTGAATGTACATGCAGAAATATTTGCAGCCATATTTATGATATTTTATCCACAAAAAGTATATTTAGGGGCCAAATTCCAAACAAGAATTATAGCTTTCGTTATTATTCTGCATTAAATTGCCCAAGCAGCGCTTTAATAAATCTTTTGATGATAAGCCTTCATAAATAGGCTTTAAAACTTCTTGCACCTCATCATCTAAAGGTGGAGGATGCTTGAAATTTTTTAAACTATTACCACCAGCTGCCTCCGCCTTGCGCCAGTTACACCAAGTCTTTTCTCCAACAGGACAATAAGAGTGTTGAGGGTTCTCATCAGTTGAAAATTTTTGGGAATATGCTGCCCAAATTTCCTTGCACATGTTTTCAACCGAATTATAATTTCGTCATATAGGTAGGCCATAATATGTTGATAAATTTTTCATTAATTTTAGTGACAGTTGAAGTTTTTTCGGACCTTTTTTGGAGTTTCAACACTTTTTTTAGAAGCATCTTTTTCAGCTAATTTTTTTGTTTTTTTTTGCCGAGGCTAACTTTTTTTTTGATTCTTTTGAACGAATTGACTCACTTATCTTTCTATACACTTTAGCCTAAGTCGATGTAGCGGTATAGCGAAGTGAACGAAAATCATAGAAAAAATGACCTTGGCGCGCTTCGCTATATATGGTCATAAACTTTTTTTTATAATTTCAATTTTATATTATTAAAATCATGTTTTAAAGCTTCTTTCTAACATATTCAATCAAAAAACCAAAATCGTTTTATGAAAAATTTGAAAGTGCTATGTCCCCTTAAGAACATAGGGATACAAGTGTTTTGTTCCGGTGAAGAAATTTTTCCTCAGCGAATCTAATCATGAAAAGTGGCTGAGTTTTTTTAGGGAGGGTTTAAGTAAGGGTTGAGAACTTTTAGTCACAGATGAGGACAAATTTAATATTGCTACTCATGGTGCTCGAGTGTAGATATACGTATAAAGCCATGCACAAAATCGAACACCAAATAAATTGATCATAGGTATATATATAATATAAAAAAATTTTGGTTTGTAGTGCTAATGGAGTGTGCATGAGTGCTAATGGAGTGTGCAAATTTACTATTCTTGAAGAACAGGCAATTCACATAAAATTTACATCAACATTTTGAAACAACAGCTTCAGCTTAGTTAACCAAAATTGAGAGTTGAGGCACATTATTTACATTGTTATGCACGATAGCGATACGAAGCATACTCCCCTCCAAATTCGAATATGGGTGTGTTATACTGGAGAAAGACCAGGAGTTTCGGCTCAAGAGCCAAATTTTTTCGAGATACGCTTGCCTGAATCACGCCCCGCACGAGTTTTAAGTTGGTTTTGATCAAGCTATCGGATCCATGAAACTCGGTATCATGCAGAAATTAAATGCCAAGCCTTCACAAATTTTTCTTTAGCTTTATTTTATGCATATTGCCGAGGCAATGTATGCCATTTACTGTAAATTGGTTTAAAAAAGACTTTATTTTAAGTGTTTTTGTACAATCTTAACCTAACTTAAGTACTACTAACTACAACAAAATCACCAATTAGCGATTATATTATTTTCGTCTGCTGACTCTTGTTATTTTTGTTTTTGTGTATGTCTTTTGAATTTTTTTAATCTTAAGCTTAGTATTGACTTTGATTTTGCATGGAAATTTCATATAAAGTTACACGTGAAATTTGTTTCAGCCAAAATTTAGCTGCAAATTTAGCAATAGTAATTTTAGTTATTTATGCTTAGTACTGTCTTCGATTTCACGCGAAATTTTCATACAAAAGCTCACGTGAATTTTGTTTCGGCAAAAATTTAGCTTGAAATAAGCAAGAGTTGTTATGACTAGTACTATACTCTTCGCGAAACGAATTCAACGGTCAAATCCCATACAAAAAGAGCTTTTCAATTCGTCAGTAAAGCTCTTTTGTATGGGATTTGACCGTTGAATTCGTTTCGCGAAGAGTATAGTACTAGGCATTAGCATGAAAAGTTGCTTACGCTTTGAAAATGCAGATGGCATTGCCAGTATGTCTCCACTCATTTCACGCCAATTTAGTATCTTTCGAGCGAAAAAGTGGCATTTGATGTCAATAAGTGTTTGAATTTGAAAATTGCATTGGGTCGATGCCTTGTTTATAAAAATTTGAAATACTCCACATTTTTTATTTACTGTCAGTTATATGTAGCGTCTCCACTTTTCTCCATTGTCAAAATGTTCACTCCAAAGAATTACCAGATAATGGAGACTTGAATTTAGCTTCACGATTAAATCAATACCAGCCTTTACACACTATCAATATATAACAATTTGGACACTTTATTTTGCGCGAAGGATGATTTATTGATTTTCTGAAGGAAGTCAACTAACATAACACAAAAAACGTGAAAAACAATTTTATGGTAAGATTTTTTTTTTGAAAGAATAGCGTGTACCTCAGCATTTTCATTCGACAGTTCTAGGTCTCTAACCCAATCATTTAATTCCGCTTGTGATAAGCGGTGCTGTTGCACTTGTAACATAAATTCATGTGAAGATGAATCTTGCGATGTCTGGGGGTTTTGGAATTGTACGATTCTGTCGATTTGATATGTAACAGGTGCGACATTTGGATAAACCCATCGCATATTTTTCCTGATTCCAATAATCGTAGCAGGCTGTGCCCAAACTAAAGGTAAAACAAATTTGCACAATTTTCTGCAAAGAAAAGAAAATATTGGCTATTAATACCTTACTTCAGAAAATAATTATTAAAAAAACTCACTTTTTTTGTTTGAAACACGGTCTGCAAGGATCGTATAGCACGTAGAACATAAATCCCCTGGTTTCCATTCCTGAAATAGTAGTCCATTGAAATTCGACATCAAAAAGGCGAAACTTCGGACAAAAATTAGGGGGAAGCTGAATTTTGGTGGGGACTTTGATACTGGCGTGCTGAACAAAATTTCAAAAGTCCCCATCGATCCGAGTGCTGCGTTACTTTTTATACAGAGTCAAAGGTCACCAAAAGTCACCTTTCTTAAATATCTCAGTAACGGTCACGTCTTCAGAAAAACAATGTATGACAAATTTGTAGCTTAACAAATTTCCTCCAAAAAAGATTTTCTAACTTTTACTACAAACTTTTACTACAAAAAAGATTTTATAACCATAACCGTTTTTGAGATATATTGATCTAACACTGAAAGAAAAACTCTTGGTTGGTTCAACTATTTTTAATAGTATTGCAACAATTCATTCAAAATCGTTAAACGAACTACGGAAAATAGTTATTTTTCCTATGTTAATATAGTTAATTTAACGATATAAAAGTAGTTGGTTCTGGTTATAAAAAAAATATCACAACGTTCATGAAATCAACTGTTTTAATTGTTTCATAATCACGAAAAATAGTTGATAAATAGAAAAATATTCATCAATTCACTCAAAACTTCAACGTTTTGAATTATCAACAGTTTTTATGGTACTTAAACTACTTCACAATAGTTGATTTCAACAAACGTAATTCAGTGAGCAACGTCTTTGGAATTATTCTACGCAAAGTAGAATGGTTTAAACATTTGGACGTTTTTCATGCTCCGAATGAAATTGTTTATCAACCACGCGTCATGGTGCATAAAAGTGATCAACAATTTTCTTATGGTTGTTTTAACTACAGCCCTAGTTGATGCAAAAACAACTAAGGAAAACTGTTGATTTTCCATACTCCTCATACTCATACTCCTATTCTATCATAGAAGTTTCATATACTACATGGCAAAATTGTGTTCGGTTTGCTGTTCGATATAATTCATATGCATGTTATGCTGTGAAGCCTTTATATTACGTTGTATGACGCTTTATATGTTAATCACATTACAGTGTCTTCCACTGTGGCAAACGCAGTGGGCTGCGACAAAGTGCTGTCAAAAAATTTGCTGTAAACACAAAACAGAGGCATTGCGGCAGTGGCGTCACAGGGGGAGGCGTGAATGCCGCAGTTGAATTTGGTGAATCACAATGCACCAACCAAATTCCTTTTTTTTTTGTCTTTTGTATTGCTAAATCATGTTGTACGAGGATTAGGTTGGCTTGTCATAATACACATCAGCCTTCGCTTGTCTATTAGACCATTCAACCTAATTCAAACAAAGTTAATTCAACCTATTAGTGATGCCAACCTATGGTAAGTATCACCGCTAGCGGTGCGGCAAAATTAGAAATTTAGCAAATTCTGCCGCAGCGGCAAATTCGGCCGCAGCCATTGTGCGCGTTACCATACAAATGTTAAATTCAACAAACATAATTCCACACCACAGACTTAAGTCATTTACTATTTCGTACTATGTAAATTGTTGGAATAGCATTGTTTGTGGTTGCTTACTTTTTTTGCACCTTGGACGTTGTTTATCAACTACGCGTCATGGTGCATAAAAGTAATCAACTATTTTTTTATGGTTGTTTTAACTATAACCCGTAGTTGCCGCAAAAACAACTAAGGAAAATTGTTGATTTTACCAAGATTTTTCTTTCAGTGAAACATTTGTAACTAACAGTATCCACTTTCTCAACGGCATGTTTTTGAAAGACAATCAATTGCAAAAAAATATAGCCAACAATAAAAGAGGCTGTAACTATTTAAAAAAAATTATATTGTATCTAAAATGAAATGTAAGATTTAATGAATAAAAGCACAAAAAGCCATGTTTTGCAGAAACTTTTCAGTAGAAAATGAAAAATAAGTAGAGAACTGTGCTTTTATATAACTTATATATCTATCAGTGGCGAGGGATGAAATATCGATGGAGGGAAGCCGAATAATTATCTTTCATTTTATATATAATAATGATGTCTGTCATCCTGGTGTGTGTCATACTTACTAATTTATATTATATTCTCTCCACACTAGCAGACAGGTTTAAAATTCGTAATTCAAAAAATGATAAGCACATGTATATCAACAAATCAAAAAGCAGTTTTTATAGGGTCTCGTACAATATACATGAAACAATTTTTACTATACTTTCAAGCTGTTTTGCGATATTTACAATTTACAATTACAATATTTTTAAGTGCTTACGTATATATTTTAGGCAAACATATTAAAAATATCAAATTACAGATTTTCCACGACAAATAGTTTTATGTATATTTTTTTTATTTACTGGTTCCTGCTTTTTATGAATTATTATCTAATTAAAAAGAGGAAAAATAATTTTATGCAGAATATGTATCATAAAAGAGTTGAACGGAAGGCAGGAATTCATTTCTAAAACTAACATTTGACAAATTTTAGGTTTTAGATACCCAGTAAATAATTATCTTCATATTCATATCTCAAATATATAGTATTCACGTACTGCTTTTTATGTGAGCAATACAAATATCGAAAGTAATGTTCACATGAAAAAATCACAACGGCAATATTGAATGAACCGATCAAAACTTTCTTTCATTCTCGAACCATTCGTAAGCCGATCCATCACGGCTTATTTTTCACCTGTTAAAGCGAGACGATGCTCGCATTTCAGCGAAGAACGAACAGCGACAGACACAAAGCAATACACATTTGGTCAAAGCCTCAAGTGGCTTCCGAATAAGAATCTGCAAGCCAGACAATTTAGGCTTGTGAATGGGAATTTTCGCGTTATCGTTTCATGCAAAGATTGTTTGATCTTTATTCAATTGAAATTTTGTGTACATGTTAAGATGCATATATGTTTTGAAAAATCCCAAGTAGGTCGATATTTTGAAAAGGGAAGCCGGAAGGAATCGGGTTGTATGGACGCTTCGCCACTGATCTATCTGTATACTAATGAACAATCTCTCTATTAATAAAAAAAGTTATGGAAATTTGGTCGGATTATATTTTTATTTTTCTCTTATAGTAGACACATAAACGTACGAAATCCAACGTGTATATATATATATATATATATATATATATATATATATATATATATATATATGTATATGTATATATATGTACTGCGACTGTGAACTATTATTGAATTTCGCACGGCTTTAGTACATACGTCCAGTAAAATGTACAATTTAAAATCGTAAATGGTCTGGGGGTTTGTGAGCGAAGGGAGCAGGGGGCGAAGCCCCCTAGTGTATATAATAAATTTAATAATTATTTCAATGACAATTTTAATAACATTATATAATAATAGTTTTAATGGTGGAAATAATAGAGATAAAAATTCGTGTTATCCTGTGAAAAATTAGATTTTCAGTACTGATATAAAAATATCTATAGCTTCGTAAGTTATCTAGTTAAAATTTGGATTAACTATGTATGGAAAATTAGATACAACTATAACTTCGTAAGTTGTTGTTAAAAATATAATACATAGCTTAAAATTTGACCGAAAATGCAAACATTTTTATAAAAATTAATTTTCAACATTTCTATTTTTCCTGACATCATAAACTTGATTTTCTTGGAAATTTTTTGCGCAAAAAACAGTCTTCCGCAAGTCGTGGATCAATTGCGGAAAAAGTAATTTTTTTATATGAAAATAATATAAAACATTATTAAAGTACGCTTCATTACTTTTCAAATGATATAGGCTTTGTATGAATTCAAGATGTATTATTTAAAAAAATTCCAAATCAAAACGAATCAAAAAAATTTTTTATAGAAAATTTTTCAAAGATTTTTTTTTTTTTCAGAAAATTTTTTTTCACGTTTGTTGTGTTATCTTATTCGGCCTCATTCAGAAAATCAATACATCAACCATCGCGACAAATAGCTGTTACATAGTATTATCATACCCAGCTTTGTACAGTGACTGGGATCTGCTTGGCAATAGCCACTTAAAATCTACTTTACGCGATGACGTTGACTGTTCTAAGTCAATTGCTTAGATTTTTACGGCAACCTTCGCTACAAATATACACTCACCCGCAAAAAACTACTCAAGACTGTCTGCAAAAAACTACTCAAAATTGTCTGCTTTGGCGTGTAAATTAATATAACGCGAGAAAACAATAAAATTTGCAGGTTATCTGAGATAAAAAATTAAAAATAAAAAGTCATGGTCATATATATTCAGCAAAAAGGAGATCTTCAGAGGTGCTTAAATGAAGAGATAGAAAGATATTTTTTTTTTTTATTTGGAGTATATATTTGCTTTTAATTTTTTTTCACTTGGAGTATATCGTAGTTACCGTTATAAGAAAATAACAGATAGTAATAAACAAATATATATTATGAAACAAAAATGTAAAAACATAAAATTTCCAGTGGTTTAGGACTAGAATTTTTTATAAACTGGATAAGATTTGACAAATTTTCTGTCTTTTTCTTCTTTGTCCAGTTTCTCTAGTTCGTTAGGACAGCTGACGAAAATTTGAAGGGAGAAAGACAGTGAAAATACGTTAGCATCGTGAAATGAAAAAGGCCTTATTTACTTGGCTTATGCAACTGCACGCCAGGCGTACGCCATTATAGGCAGACATTCTTCGGCAAAGACCAAAATATGTTCACGAAAAATACAACGAAAATAAATGATTTTCGAGCTAGCGATGGTCGACTTCACAATAAAAAAAGACTTGTACTTCGTTTTTTTTAACTATTACGCAAAAAAAGATACCTAGCGGTGTTTTGGTCCTAGCCCCTTTTTAAAAATCAATCCTCTTTTAGCTCTGAAGACCTGATTGACGAATCTGACTAAACTAGCTCCACAAAAAAAAATCAATATTATGCGTAAATATGTAATTTTGCTTTGTTTTTTGCTCCCGATAATCCGGAAGTTTTTTTATAATCCGGTGTTGTCGGCTCTCATATGTGACGGATGATCAAAATCGTATTGTGCTTATAGCTTTCAATATAAGTAATCACCATCTGAAACTACCATGATAAAAGATTTATGTAAAGTAGTTCTACTGAAAGAAGTCAAATATATTCAAATATGTTCAGTGGCACAAACGAATGCTCTCATCATGTTCGTTTCATTTTTAACAAGATTGAAAATGGTTTCGAATCATCTAACTCAAAACAATTTTTTCAAACTACTTCAACTCAGAGACACTGTAAATGGATTTGCACAGCATATTCGATCAAAGTTATCATGCAAATAAAACTATCAACTATAAGAAAGCAGTTGTGAAATTGCTTTACATTAAACGATATATCGTATCAAAATAAATTTAATATGTAATTTAATAATTTAATTTCCACAGTAATATTAAAAACCAATCAGTAAATTGAAAGACCAAAAAATTTAGGACAAAAAAAACGTTTCGTTAAAACTTCAGGTATTGCAATCAGTATTTGGCAATAACTTTTTCGGCCATTGCTTTAATGCCGATCCATGCCTCTTCGACCATTTTCTTTATCTGTGATGGTTGTGGGTCAAAACCAGTGCCACCACGCGATAATTCCATTGTTATCGATATAGGGAAATCTGCTTTGGCATAAGCATAGTCGTCACTACCGCCGGCAGCCGCATACAGTACACGTGTCGCACTTCCATATGTGTAACGAGTCCCAGTAGCTTTGTATATTGCATTGGCACCAGCAGCTGCTACTTCATCCAAATTTTTATAATTCTTCGGGAGTTGGCTAATATGTTGTTTCATTACTGACAGTTTATTGAGTAATAGCAATGCTTACAACCTACCTGGTCCATCCCCATGGATACAACAAATAATTTCCGTACGAATGCAATGTCAAATAGAGTTTTCCTTTTCCCTTCAATTTTAATAAAAGATTTCGTAGAACTTTCGTTTCAGGCTCCGAAAATGGTTTTGGGCCGCGATAAACATCCGAACAAGGATCAATTGATGCACCAACCTCTCCCCAGTGATAGCCAAAGTTCCTATTTCCATCCACTCCACAACAAAGAAAATATTTCGATCTGGTCTTTCTCCACATACGATCCGAAGTGTGGCTGTATTCGTAGCCATCTGGATTCACAAGCGGGAGTATAATCCAATCGTAGTCGCTTAAAAGATCGCGGTTCTCCTCTATATTCTCCACCATTTGATAGACTACGTAAAGGGCCGTAGCTGGTCCAATCCATTCACGAGCATGAATCCCAGCATCAATGAAAATATTTTTTTTCTCAGAATGTCCATGTCCGTTTGAAACACGAATAGTTTTGATTTGACGTCCTTCGTACGATGTCCCAACAGTTTGTACCGATACAATGTCAGGAAATGCAAGAGAAAGTTCTTCCAAATATTTATTGATTGCCGAGTAGCGATAATATTGCGTGAAATCTATCCTTGCTCCATTGAACGATTGTGCCTGTTTGTGGAGACCATTGTCTTTTAGACTTTTCTGGACATTTCCGACGAGTATTTTATAGTTGAGCTGATAGCGCGTAAGGTTGCTTTCGAAGCCAGCTTGATGCTCAGGTCTAACCATGATGTGGGCCGATTTGTTTAGAACATGGGGTAGGTGAAGTACGTCAAAGCCATCTTGAGCGGAGAATTCATGCAACAAACTCGCTTGAGTCGGAGTCTGAGAACTGACTTCGTAGATTTTGAATCTGAAACGGATATGAAACTTATGAGTAAGCTGTATGATGATAGTGTCTGCATCGAAAATTCACACTACAGTATGCACACTAAAAGCAATTACGCTGCAATAAAAATATTAACAGCAAAAAACCAATATTATTTATTTATCATGAACAATGAGAATTTTCTTCATTCAAATAAAAATAACAAAATATATAAACAAAAAATTGTTTGAGAACAGACTTTTCCTTGTACCAGCTGAATATATTTCAACTTCTTCATAAACATGGAACATTTTTGAATTATATCCTCCCTTCTATGGATTTTTTATTCTGATTAACAGCAAGCTTATGTACCCTTATGATTTAGAGAAATGTTAGCTTCTTAAATCCAAATTTGGTGTTTGGTTTCATGCTACTCAGTAGCTTGGTAGCTGTATACAGTAAACGTTATCATTCTACAGTAGGAAACGAACTTTAATTGCAAGTTTAGATCAAACCGAAAAACGTACTTTAATTTATTATTATATATACAACACAGCAACTTATTGTTTTCTTAGTTCACGTCCACTTTCAACCAAATCAAGAAAACTAACCATCAGTTTTAAACAACACTCTTACTGATTTTATTAATCTGACCATTTAAATGCATCCCAATCACCATATTATTCACTAACCCGCTATAATCCACTGAAATTCCACAGCTACAAAATAATGATATCAAACAAAGTTTTAGCGCCATCTTGACGATGGTTCAGAGCGCTAATTACAAAGAAAACTATAACTCTTCCGCGGAAATCACACATTATGTATTCTAAAGATGAGACGTGCTATTCTTTATCAATGTTATCAATGCTATCTAATGTATCGGAAAATGTTCAACATCGTACAAAAAGACCAAAAAAAAAACTTTGGAGAAAACTTTCATTGATTCATCACTGCCGCACTATGTTACATTATTTTATCAATTTGTTTAAACTTTGTTTTTTTCTTTGTATAACAGTCACAGTTTTATCAATCGGAAGTTGAAAATTTTTGACTGGCCATGAACTTGATAGCACTGTATAGAAATTAATGTGTGTACTAGAGACATAAGTAGTAGATAAACTCAAAGAAAAACGAAATGTATCAATGAAAACTTTGAGCGAAAATTTGGAGACATGGCAGGTATTCTAATTTGCCATTGCTATAATGGATCCAAGCGGAAAATATTTAATTGACTCAGCAACTTTTATGTAGAGTGCACTCAGAGGCTACAGAGAGTCGTGTAATTAATGTTCACTCTACCGTATAATGCTAATATGATGATTCTGTAGTCATACAGCATTTAAATAAATCGAAGCTATTAGGGCACAAAATTTGTATATTATATCTGATTTTTAAAAAAGTTCATCATAAGATTCACCTTGTCTCTAATTTTATGAATGATATGTGTATGGAATGGTTCTAGGTCTCACCGAAATTTTACTATATTTAACCATCTGGCGTCGGTATAAAAATGTCGCAAAATTTTATAATTCTATAAAGAAATGATTTTGTCAAAATTCAATGAAAAAATTTTATTCCAAATAGCCCAAGTATACGACATTAAATTTAGATTTGTTACTGATTTGACTTTCATCAAATTAGAGAAATTGTTCACCCTTTGTGGGCAATAAGTGCCTAGAAGTAGGCCAAAAAACTGTAAACTTCCAAATTACACTAATTTCTCTCAGAGTCATCAGATCATCATGAAACTTACAGGAAAGAAAGTGAAACTACGGCAGGAACATGAACTTATATTTTCCATCGACTCTCCCAAAAAAATCAAATTTTGTGGAAAAAAGCGCACGACTGATAATTTTTATGTTTTATCCATGCAGTCAAATATTTTAATTTGCGGACCAATTGTACCTTTAGAAGCTTGATATATCTCAATTTTCTCAATTGTCTTCAAGTGTCTTTTAGCTTAATTCTAATGTAACCTAAATTTCTTATCTATATAGTACTGTTCAAGCAATTTTCTAATTGAATTACCTTTAAAAAAATATGTACCTTCTTAATTTTACTCTCAATTAAGATATATTTTAATTTAATTCAGATTTAATTTTTCGAGTTTTACTACAATCAATAAAACAAAGTTTCCACTGAAACAAAATTTGCTCATTTCTATTGGCCTTATCTGCAATGAGATATAGAAAATATGATAAGCAGATGAAAAGTCTGCGAAAAATTTCAAACGTTAAATAACAGACAGGAAATGAACTTACATACTGGAGTCAACAGTCCACGAAATCAGTATTTGCATGTGAAATTTACGAAAATCCGATGGTGACAGATTAATTTTCAAGATGGTTTGATATTAAATTGTTAATAAGTACGCCCGATACTAGCATTATAAATGTATTAAAATAATTATTTGGCAGGGTTGTTATATTTATTTATGTATTTAAAAAATTCATCGCAACAGAATACAAACTAAAAGTATGGCAATGAAATTAGAAAAAGATAAAAATAAAGATTTATATTTACAAAACAAAATAAAAGAAAACAATTGAACAAACAAATGCCCCAACGCTTAGGTCGAGTATAAATGCTTCTGAATTTCTTTTAAAAGCAAAGAACGATTGTGGCTGATTCCAATTCACTATGACGTCTAGGGATTCTGATAGAGGGCGAAAAGAAGTACACATTTGTACGTGCGAACGAAACAGTGAAGAGCTATAAGGTCGGAACGAATCGGTGAAGCCAGATATAATACCTCGCTGCAATTTGAACAGGCGGCACTCATCAAGCAACAGTCGGCAGCACTCATCAAGCAATAGTCGGTGGACCCGAAGGAAGGAGCTTGCAGAAAGGACAGGCGGGAAATATAAGAGAAGTAAGGGCTAATATAATTGAAAAACAAAGAGCGTGTGAACTTACGCTGCACACACTCGATGGCCTCAGAAAGGTATAGGAAACGTGGAGAACACACACACTTTACAAGCATTTTCAAGGACACAACGAACTAACCTTAAAAAAAGTCTAGCGCATCAGAATCGCTAGAAAACTAATTTTCGAAGAAATTGTCTTTGAGTGACAAAAAAATGTGGAAAGACGTAATACACTTTTTTGTAGAATCATATCAACCATTCCTGATCTAAAGCAACAAAACTCAACTATAACACAAATGATGAAAATGCTCAGTGCTGCCAACATTTTCCCAACGAAGCAACAATAAGTTTACCTTAACAAGCTCATACTTAAATCAACTTATCCTTTCAATTTCGTTCTCATCGGAGGATTTCATCGAAAGTTTCAGCGGTTAAACGTTGTTTGAGGCTGCCATCCGAAAAATGTTCAAAACTAGGAAAATTTAAAAATTGGTTTCTTATTTTTATCGCAAATGCTTTGCATATGTGTACGTAATTTGAAGCATCTGTTGGTACAATATTTACGAAAATGGCCAATGCTGGTAACCCTGTGTCAGCAGCAGAGCAAAATATATACGAAATCTGCTTCACTTTAAGTTAAACCCAACCAGTAAATTTCGTTTTGATTGAATCACTGCGCTGGAAGGTATACGGGTGAAAAGAATTTTAGGGTAACCACCCTCAAAACTTTTCAAATTTTTAAAGCATTAATATTTCATAAAGCTTATTGATTTGTGATCATGGTTCCCTTCTTGTCTATAAAGCCCTGAAATGTATTCGACGCGAAACGAAACGAAGTGTCAAATCCCATACAAAATCAGCCTGGCGCGGAATTTCATTTCGTTTGGTTTTGCTCGTCAGTAATGTGTTCGAAGACGTATAACTGTCTTCGAAGACAACATAGTGACTCGCTCTGAGATGGCGCTGCAATTTGTATAAGTTAAATTTCGCTGCCATTTAATGACCCAGGTACCTTAAATTGATGCGAAATTTGTGACAGCTCATAGTTTCATTCGAGTTTGCGGATATTTTATTGAAAAATGGGTGAAAATGGATGGATGAACAGCGCATCCTTGATACAGTAGTTTTTTGTTTTGCCGATAATATCATTTTTGATGCCGCTTAGTTAAATTTACATGCACCGAATTCAAATGTAATGCACTTGTTAAATGTCATCAGTGGCAATTTATACTGCCCCCGGTGTCGGGCTGCGGAACTTTGTTTCGCTCGATTCCGCACAGACGTTTTCGCTGTATTTCGTTCGCCGAATACATTACTAGGCTTAAATCAGTATAGACAACGTATATCGTCTCTAAGGCTTATCAAAGCGGAGATACGGGAAACTTGATCGTTTTGCGGAATAAGCCTCCGAAAGCAGAATCAAATTGGAATTGTTTTTCACTTTGTCAAATAAAATTTTCAAGATATATAAAAAAATTGTTTTTCAATTTTAATCATTCTGCAAAAACAATTCCAATTATATTAATATTTGTTGTTAATTTTTATTGCAGGATCATTCAAATTTGCAAATATAATGACATAATCGCATTATAAAGAAATTACAAAAATGGTCATAGCTGGCAGCCCTTTCATGATTTTTGTACGAAATTCCTACGACATTTAGCTCACATAAAGGTTCATTTACTGCATGAACTTCGTTTTGGACCGGAAGTTATAGGGAAAAAAGCTTTATTTTGCTGAGCAAATTTGCAAGATTTAGGAGACAAAAATCACCATAGCTGGCATCTCTATTCTAATTTTTCAGCCAAATTTTCAGCAAGTGTTATCTTAAATAAAATCCAAGTACTGTGTGAATTTTGTTAAAATCTGATGGCTGAATCGGAAGTTATAGGCCAAAAACCAGTTTTTTTTCTCAGTGATTTTTCAAGATGGTACCACCGACACAGGGTTACCCGCATTTCAAAATCACTTCTATCAGACCTGGTCCTAGCTAATGCTAACATGTCCTGTATATTACATAATGATCGGATAATCCGGTCGTCAGTTCTCGTGAACAGAACTTTCGAGTGCTGAACATAGAGGTAATTTGGTGATGGGTTGCCGTTCTTGTGCAAATCGGAATTTTAAAAATTTCCAATTGACATGATGCACAAACGTTAAAATTTATCAATGATTTGAATTTTTTGTCAAAAATCAAAAATTTTTGAGGAGTGTCAATGATTTGAAGGATTTTTTTCAAGAGCCTGCCGCAGCTACAGGGTTACCCGCACTACCTTGGAAATCCATGTGTATTAAACTTTAGTCAACATCAATACGCTCTGCAAATTTCACGATGGTCAAATGTTTTTGTCAGAAGTAATGACAAATCAAAATTTGAAAAAAATCCTTGCCTACTTTTAGGCACGCTGCACCCACACACAGCTCAAAATTCCAATTTTTTAACAAAGGCAAGCTTTAAACATAAGTTTTTATTTCCAAAATTTCCAAAAATTTACACTGCTTGGAAATATAGGAGTACCTCAAAATTCACGAAAACGCTCGCCGCTGCCAACAGGTTTAGGATATCCAAATTCTAGCACCTACTATATACATCTACGTTCTCCGAAAATTTCAGCTCAATCGGATCGGCCACTCCAGAGATTATCTCCCTTAATCATTTTGCTGATATATATATATACATATATATATATATATATATATATATATATATATATATATATATATATATATATATATATATATATATATATATATATATATATATATATATATATATATATATATATATATATATATATATATATATATATATATATATAATATATAATATAAAGAAATATGAATTTTCGGCGAAACGAGTTTAATAATAATTTTCTTCGAAAATTAGTAAAAAGATGAATTTAGAGACAGAGCGAAGTACCAATCCAGAGACTCGGAGGCTTTAGCGGTGACTTCCACAACATGGAAATTAAATTTCAATTTAGGATAAAAGTCACACCCATGTCTCTGAATTGAATAACGGATGACAGAAAGTTGGTGGAAAATGAATAAGAGAATGAAATAGGAAATGATCTGAGAGAAAAGATCATATGTTTACATTTGCTAGCATTTAAGAACAAGGAACTGCGGTTTCAGCAATTAAGAAGAGCACTTAGATCATTCTGAAGAATACTACAATCACTAGCTGACCTGATGACTGGAAACAATTTCAAATCATCTGCATACAATAGACAAGGTGAATCAATAATGTAGGGAAGGTCATTGATAAAAATCAAGAAAAGTGATGGACCAAAGATAGACCCTTGCAAAACACCAGAAGAAGGATGAAAAGGAGAAAAGGAAAGGTTGTTAATGGAAACTTTGCACTCGCGATTACTGAAATAGGACGAAAATCAAGAAAAAAGTGACCCGAAAGAACTAAACTGTGCGATTTTTTTCAGTAATATTCTATGGATGCTGTCAACCATAGAATATTACTGAATTAATGCTTGAGAAAAATCTGTGTACACTACATCCACCGGTTCCTAAGCATCAAAAGCAAGGGCAGCTGTGTTTTTGAAAAGGATAAGGTTAGCTAAAATTGGCTCACCCCAAATGAATCCATACTCTTCCAGAGCTAGGATAGAGTGAATCATGGGATACATTCTAGCGAAGATAATTTATTCAAGAATTTTACTGAAAAAAGGGAGAAGAGAAATAAGGAGGAAACATCGCCAGTTTTGAAAATTGGATAAATATTAGTAACTTTCCTGGTAGAAAAAAAACACCAGATAATAGGCTTACATATATTGAAAATGATAGAGAGAAGGACGCACAATCAGGATGACATAGACAACGAATAGAAATTGAGGATAACATCAGAACCACCACAGGAATACTAATTTAGGCTGAACAATAAATTCTCAACTTCAATCGGATTAGTATGGACTAGAGAAAGAGAAAGAGGAAAGGAAGGAAAATCAAATAGATGTACAAGAGAGGAAGAGCTTTTAAAAGAGGAAGGAAAGAAATTTGCGAAAAACTCACAAACATCTTGCAGAGATGAGGAGGTAGAGCCATTGAAAGTTACTTCGTTCGGGATGGAAGTATTTTTCTTCAAAGATCGGATGTATGACTAAAAAGGTTTAGTGTTGCAAGAAGAAATAGATAACTCCAAACTAGCAAAGTAATCGTGCATTGCCGGTTTCATTTCGATTTTAATCGAGGATCGCTAGGTCTGAAATACGACAAGATCAGAGGCAGAATTCAATCTTGGAAACTATTTTCGAGCAACATTTTTTAGTTCGATTGCCCTCAAAATTCAGAGGGTGAGCCAAGGAGGATCTGTAAATCTACGAGAGTAAAAGGCAGGTAGTATAGCTAGAGATAAAGTTGTTAAAGAAGGAATACGATTTGGAAAGTACATGATCATTATTAAGGCCCCCACTAACGAGCAAGTCCAAATGTCCAAAAGGCCTGAGTCCATGTGGCTTGAGTCCGTTTGGTTTAAGTCCAATTTAGCTCACCACTCAGGAGCTCGATCCAGTCAGTCCATTTCATTTTCAGTCATTAATTTAGAAAAAAATAACGATTAACTTGAAGAAAAAATTATTTTTAATCTATTAATGGATCAGAAGCACATGGAGGAGTTTTTTGCAATTGCAACTTGCATCTACATAAAGCAACGAAAGCCAAAAAGGAAGTGGTAAAAATTGTAAATTTGGTAAAAGATCTCACACTTGAGCCTTCTGATTGGCAAAGTTATTTAAGAATAGTTTATACGGCATATAACACATTGCTATAGTTGGTCACCCCATTTATCAAACGAAAGGATACAAATATGAGGCAACATCACTCTTCACGAAAAATTGACCGCTACTTTGCGGTACTTAGCAAGCGTTTGCAGGCTTTGGGTCAAATAATATAATATACATTCATGTGACCTATATTATTCGATAACTTCCAAAACAAAATCATGACCACCACTATCCATTATGCTGAATTTTTCGATTAAATAAAATAATCACAGAAACAGTCAATGAGCTTGTCACAGGTCAGCGTGAAAAGCAAGGCTACCACGTTGTTTAGACTGAGGCTTCAACACACACGAATAGTCCATTTTATCGATTGTCGAAATTCGCCCTACTGTTTTCCTACACACGGTCGAGCCAAAAAATGGCCGGATGGCCTGAGTCCATGGACTTTGGATTGATTGGAAATCCAATTTGGTTCCTTGAGTCCATTAGTCCTTCCGAGTTCTCCCACACACGGTGAGATTTTGGCCTGGCCTCAGGCCATTTGGACTGATGGACTGCTCGTGAGTGGAGGCCTTTAAGCCCACGGAAGAACGAAAACCAGTTAGCTTTTTCAAATTCCGATACCATTGCCGGGTAATTAGCCTTGCAAAAGTTATACCGAGGAGCAACTGAGTTTCCCCTCTCTGAGGAGTACGTAAGTAGGACATAAAGAGAGAAAGAGAGAGGAGGGTGGTTAGCGTCTACTAAAAATAAAGAGATGGAACATGTCGGATACATATATTTAAGTAGAGAGAAACAAGAAAGGATAATGTTGAGAATACGACCATTCGAAATAGTCTCTGATCGCTAGTCAGCCATGATTTTGCTCTGAAATGAAACTTATATATTTTGGATTCTATTTGTTAAAACATATTAATAATAACTATATATTATATATATTTAAAAAAGCAATTAAAAAAATATATTTAAAAAATGCAATTAGGTCTTAGTCATAATAGGATATTTGGACAAAATACCCTATACACCAATAATAATTAGTCTTTTATTTTAACGTAACAACATATTGGTGTAGTAGATTTCTTTGAAAAGGAAAAGTATCTAGTCTATGGAATGACATATATGTATGTTTTCCCCGTATTTCACAATTGAGACTTTTTATTGATTCGTTAAAAATAAGTTTTAAAGCGGTTTTATTGTATAACAGCAACGAATTTTCATCTGTACCTATTGCACATGAACGCCCTACAAAAGCCTGGTGTGACAAAAGGACCTTTATGAAAACCTCAAAAAAACTACTACAAAAAATCAGTACTCTGAACATTTTGGAAAGATATGTGCTGATTTAAAAGTTTTCGGGATGTTACTGGGAGGTTTAATAAAATTTTGTTGTTTCATTTGTAAGTGAGACAGCAGAGCACGAGGTAAACACTTCGTACAAAAAAGTGGCCAGAAAGAAATTACTTCGCATCTAGTAGAAAAGTGTGTCGGAACTTCGCCTTGTTGAGCCAGAGAACATTTTACTGCCATCGCTTCATATAAAATTGGGCATAATGAAAAATTTTTTGAAAGCCATGGATAAATATGGAAATGATTTCAATATCTTAAGAATATATTTCGAAGACTTAGTGATGCAAAAGTGAAAGAAGGAATTTTTCTGAGGCCACACATATCCAAATGTACACCTACATTATATAAAAATTTTATCACCAAGCTGAGTTCGTTGGAAAAAAACTGCATGGCTTTCTTTAGTTAAAGTTGTAAAAATTTTTTGGGTAGCACCAAACCAACTGACTATAGAGAACTTATATCAAATCTTATGACAAATTTTCAGACATAAGGTTTTAACGTGTTGCTGAAAATGCATTTTCTGCACTTTCTTTCCTCCCAGTTAGTGAGCGATTTCATCTAGATATAAGAACCATGGAAAAGCGGTATCAAGGAATATGGACTCCTAGCATGCTGGCAAACTATTGTTGGCCATGTTCAGGTGAGAGTCCAAACTACCACTACAATAGAAAATTTAAAAAAATGCAATATCGTGTAAATAAGGGAAAAAAATAATATATTAAAAAAATAATATATTAAAAATAATATAATAAATATTTTAGAAATAAGCTTTGTTTTTCTAATAACCTGAACCTGGCGTTTTTTTTTTACTTTTCGGATTCTGATTGTACACTATCAAATCAACAAGAAAAATATAGTTTGGTTTCAGAGATCAAAAAAGTTCCAGTTACTTATACGTAGCGTCACCTTGAAGTGAGTCATTACTATGTCATCGAAAACAGTAATTCGTTTTCGAATACAGTGATAGCAAGAAAAACGAAGCTAAATGATTCTAGCCTTGAAAATTGTATTAGGCTTAATAATAGTTTATTAGGCTAATACTAGGATTTATTAGGAACGAATGTAATCAATTACAAAGAAAATATGTACGATATAATCATCAATCATCTAGTATGCCTAAGTCTGAGACTCTGATAGTGGGGCAGCGAACGTGGAAGATCAGTAACCTTTTCTACTGTTCAACTGGAAATTTCTATCAACTCTCAGTAAATGCAATCCACAACACCTACCTCACAATAAACGACGGCTTCGAAACAAGATTCAAAAGAGTTATAAAATCTCATTTTTACCAACAATTACCTAGGTTTATTGCAAGTTTAACCGTCTCGATAGTCAGAAAACAACATTGTCAGAAAACAATCGAATTCCCAGTTGCCTCGAAAGTCCCAATTGCTTTGACGTTCATTGTTATTTTGCATTCATTAGAAAAAGAATAAGCTTCTAAATATTTTTATATAAAGTAAGTTGATCCTTCACTATCTGTTTAAATACATAAATAAATATATACATACATATGTATAAGTATTTTCGCCAATTTCTTTGAGTAAAGTCAAAAAATAAAAGATTTTTGCACCACTTACCAGTATTTCATTTTTTCAGGAAACAATTCCATCGTGAAATGGAGTTCATTCAATTTCATGATGTAAATAAAAATATTTTTTTAAATAATTGATTGGGAAAACTAATAAAACGTGAATATAATATTTGAGCACTGAATGTCAACCCACTGTCATCATATTACAGAGCAAATGTGTATATATAGCAATGACAAACATATTTTGTCAAAATGACAAGCAGTTAGAGGAATCATACATATTTATAAACGTTTTTCACTTAAGCCCTGAAATGTATTCGACGCGAAACGAAACGAAGTGTCAAATCCCATACAAAATCAGCCTGGCGCTGAATTTCGTTTCGTTTGGTTTTGCTCGTCAGTAATGTGTTCGAAGTCATATAACTGTCTTCGAAGACAACGAAGTGACTCGCTCTGAGATGGCGCTGCACTATGTATAAGTGAAATTTCGCGGCCATTTAATGACCCAGGTACCTTAAATTGATGCGAAACGTGTGACAGTTCATAATTTCATTCGAGTTTGCGGATATTTTATTGAAAAATGGATGAAAATGGATAGATGAACAGCGCATCCTTGCAACAGTAGTTTTTGTTTTGCCGATAATATCATTTTTGATGCCGTTTAGTTAAATTTATATGCACCGAATTCAAATGTAACGCACTTGTCAAATGTCAGCAATGGCAATTTATACTGCCCCCGGTGTCGGGGTGCGGAACTTTATTTCTCTCGATTCCGCACAGACGTTTTCGCTGTATTCCGTTCGTCGAATACATTACTAGGCTTAATATCAAAATAGTTTAATGAATTGAAACTTGATCGATGCTTTTAAGTTTTCATAATAGATACCAATCTGACAAAGAATTTTGTGCTTTTACTAAAGTCACGTTGTGAATGGTCCACAGTTTGAAATGAAGTGCTAAATATGAACGAAAATGGAAGAAATCAATTGAATAAATACTAAATTTGTATTTCAGTTGTCAAGGCTTGTAATGTATTCGACGAACGAAATACAGCGAAAACGTCTGTGCGGAATCGAGCGAAATAAAGTTCCGCACCCCGACACCGGGGGCAGTATAAATTGCCACTGATGACATTTAACAAGTGCATTACATTTGAATTCGGTGCATATAAATTTAACTAAGCGGTATCAAAAATGATATTATCGGCAAAACAAAAACTACTGTAGCAAGGATGCGCTGTTCATCCATCCATTTTCACCCATTTTTCAATAAAATATCCGCAAACTCGAATGAAACTATGAGCTGTCACAAATTTTGCATCAATTTAAGGTACCTGGGGCATTAAATGGCCGCGAAATTTAACTTATACAAATTGCAGCGCCATCTCAGAGCGAGTCATTATGTTGTCTTCGAAGACTGTTATACGTCTTCGAACACATTACTGACGAGCAAAACCAAACGAAATGAAATTCCGAGCCAGGCTGATTTTGTATGGGACTTGACACTTCGTTTCGTTTCGCGTCGAATACATTTCAGGGCTTCAGTTGGAAAGTTTGGGTTGATGAACAAGTCCGAAAATGTATTAATCTATCCTGAAATAGCAAATTAGGTTTTTATTGACTCTTTTTTTGTAATTAACCCTAGAATGGTACGGTAAATTTTTGGATGATTTTAGGTACATGTTTTTACTAAAAAGAAGGCAACAATAGTTTTATGTACATTTTTTATTTTATCATTTAACATAAAAAGATTATATAGCTTCTAGCCTCATGACAGTCAGAGTGGCCAACTGGCTGATGCGCGACGAAATATATACCGCATGTGAGTAAAAATTACTCATGGTTACCATTCCAGGGTTAATGTAGTAATAAAGAGAGCTGGACAATCTTCAGAAATGATCGTGATTATGTTTCCACTAGCCAGACAAGAGGAGATGGAGTTTTACTTCTTGCTAACAGCACCTTTGACTCAGCATAAATTTCTTTTCTCTAATTGCCTTCACCATTCCGCTCATACTCTTGATTTATTCACTGCAGATTCTAGTATCTTTCAAACTTACAATAATACTATTGTATACGATTTCCGTAATGCTGACTATGATAGTATTCACCATTCTCTTGACAATCTCGATTGGACAGATATGCTTACATATCTATCTCTTGACGATATCTCTATCTCTTGACGAATGTAAATTCATTTGACAAAATACTGTTTGACGCGGTCGAAAGATGTGTCCATAAAATTGTGAGAAGGGCTTAATTTTCTGAGCATTGGTTTGACATGACTCTTTGACGTCTGGAATACCATAGAAATAAGCTTTACAAATCAATAAAAAACAGTCCCGACTCTAGCCATTGTATTAAAGAAAAATACAATGCAGTGGTCAAAGATTTCTATGAAAAGTCTCACAAAGCATATGACAGATTCATAAAAACTACCGGCGAGAATAAAATCCACAAGTCTAAAAAGTGTTTACACTTTGTGAAGATGAAGCCGAAAACAAACGGTTATACCTCTTCTATTTGTAATAAAAAGTCAATGTCTTCTTCTCCTCAAAAAATTTCCAAAGTTTTCGCAGATACAATTCAAGAGGTTTTTAGCCGAGCTTGTACTCCATCATCCGATCATTCCCCAATTGTAACTGGAACAATTTTCGCTAAAGTTATAATAATTAGAAATGATATTTCTAAAACTATCTTGGAGTTTGATAGTAACAAAGGCCCTGGACCATAGGCGCGCCGTAGGGGGGGCCAGGGGGGGCCAGGACCCCCCCAGACCCTAGGTTGGCCCCTCCCAGAAAAATAAATATTTCCAACAACAGACACTTAAGTTTTCGCCTCTAAGGATTTTGTGGTTACAGCAAGAGTTGAGTAGTGCAGTAGTGTAAGCCTATACCATAGCATACACACTACTTATAACATAGACACTGTGTTGTTTGCGGTATTAATTACGATGTTATGGGACTTATTTCGAGATATGGACGGCAATATCTAATTTCGACAAGTTGTACGTTAAGAAAAAGACGAAAAGCGCCTCGCCAATCATGCTTTTTTTATCAAGATTATCTGTTCATTCCTACTAGGCAATATACAGGTATTTAGATAAATCTGAGTAATAAAATGGCAGGCAATAAGATAATTAACGTAAAATACAATTTTCGAAGTCATTTGGAGAATAAAAATGGCATCCCGCCACTTTTATGCTATCTATGACCTACTTGGTTTACACTCAGGTTAAATTTTTAAATTTACACTCAGGTTAAATTCTAATTTGATAACTGCATCGGAAGTTAAAAGGCATAGCACTTCAATTTTACCAAGCGTTTTTTCATAGTGACATAACCACCACATGGTTTTTATTACATTCATTAAACTTTTGTCAGACCTGTGTCTACTCAAGGCCAGTATATGCTATGAATTTTATCCGGTCGTGACAACTTTTGAAAATGATTTTAAAAACAAGATTGCGAACTACTGTAGTGGCAAAACACAAAATGAATTAATAAAAATCATTGCTGAAATCGTTCGCGAGGACAATACAGCTGAAATAAAAGAGTGCGGACTGATATCCATTATGGCAGACGAGGCAAGGGTCCACAAAAAGGAACAATTCTCCGTGGTTGTCAAATTTGCTAAAGAGCTAGCTGTCGAAGAAAGGTTCTTAAGCTTTGTAGACTGTTCAGGAGCTAGAAATGTCTCGTATTCAGCAGATATAATTTTGACCTGTTAGACAGCTACGGATTTAGCGAATTGCCTGTTGTTGGACAGTCTTATTATGGTGCTAGTGCCATGTCAGGACAAAAAAGTGGAGTATAAATCTAAATTAAGATGAAACACTCTGCAGCCACTTTTGTACACTGTCTAGCTCATAAAATGATCCTTGTTGTGATGGACACATTTTTCACAATCGAAACGTGTACATGCGTGTACATGCATTTCAATGCCATCGCAACCCTTTACCTACACTTTTCGAGGCCATCACAACATGAATTGTTGAAGCAGCTTGAAGAGGCAGTTGGTGTAAATACAAGGCATGGAATGAGAAGTTTAAGCTCGACTCGTTAGTAAATGAGATTTCACAATTGCAAATATGTGGTTAATAGCTATGGAAATATAAAAGAGGCTTTAGAAAAAGAAATAAATAAAGGAAAATACAACGACTCTGTTTATGCATTGGGGATCTTTCATTCTATCAGTAATCCTAAGTTTGTAGGAAATCTTTTCATCTTTCACTATGTTCTTTATGTTAAGCACATATTTTCAAACTAAAAATGCTACTCTTAGGGATGGCGTAGATCTTGTGAATGGAATTGTTAAAACACTACTAAGTGAGCGAGAAGACTTATATGTAGTTTGGGAAAAAATTAAATCATTCGCAGAGAAGAACTGTCTGGATTTTACATTTTCCAGAGGATCGCGAAAACGGAAAACAGCAAAAAGCACTAGTTTCAAAGGTTTTGCTGTTTCATCTAGCCTCGGATACGCAGTTAGGGCTACAAGGATATCCCTGCAAACCAAATGGCTCGAAAAGAGTAAGTTACAGCACTCTTCATCTTGGCAAATTATTTTTGCATTTTCTGGGTTTTCTAGGTAACAAAAGTTTGAAGCAAGAGATCAATTTCTTCCTTCTAAGCTTAAAATATTCCAATTTCTTCAAAGATATTTTGAAACTCAGATATCCTCTTCTTCAAGTATAAGTTGAAATATATTTAGCTTCTAGACGAAAAAATAGTCTTATTTTTCTAATTATTTACACTCTATTTCCGTATAATTCATGCAAACTTTCTTTCGTAGCGGTATCTATGACCATGTGTAGTTCATACCAACAATTCACATTATATGCATTTGGCAGTAGCAAAGCATAAATTAACAAATATATAATGTATTAGTAAATTACATAAGTTGTATAAACAGTACGTGTACTTTACGGAAAACAAAATTATCGCATGTTTTGAACTTTTCGGTCCCTGGCCCCTGCCAGATTTTAGGCCACGGCACGCCTATGCCCTGGACCCGATCTTCTTCCTCCGACTTTTCTTAATAAATGTGTTTTGCAGTTGATGTGTCCTTCTCACATCATATTCAATACATCTTTTTCTTCTGGGCACTTTCCATCTTATTGGAAATCCTCCTACGTTACACCAACAATGGCTATGAAGATCAATTCAAAATTATAGAGGTATCGCCATTTTACCCACTATTCCCAAACTGTTTAAAAAAATCATATGTGATAAACTATCGCCTTTGATCGATGCTTGACTTAACGAGCAGCAGCATGGATTTAGGAAAGGTCGTGCTACCGCTTCCAACCTGAGGGTGCTGGTGTCCCATGTTCTATGCAAAATGGAGAAAGGTGATCAAACTGATGCAGTCTACACTGACGTGTTGATCTCTCCATTTTGATTTCCAAGCAACAGCAATTTGGAATTGCAGGATTCCTCCTAAGATCGCTTAGCTCTTACCTCCACAATCGCTCACAACAAGTGAAATACCCAGGACTTATCTCTAAAAAAATCATATAAACTCAGGTGTACCTCAAGGTAGCCATCTTGGCCCTCAGCTTTTTGACATTATTAAATCGCAAAATGTCACGTGATTAGCTTTTCGCGAAAAAGTACACTCTTATATTATACGTACCTTTTTATCAATACTGCATTTAGTAGGATTGACAATATATTATACCTCGGTTTGGTGCTGGATGAAAAACTCTTATGACAAAACGATTTCTCAAGCAAGCTTCATTAAGCGACGAGCCAGAGAACTTCAGAATCTTTGGGCTACAAAATCCCTATACACCGCACTCGTTCGCCTTCTTTTTGAGTATGCTTGCATTATCTGGAATCCGATTTTCGAAATTCAGACCCAGAGATTTGAGAACCAATTCTTGCTATTCGCTCTTAGAGATCTGTACAATCCTTGTGATTTTAGCACTTTACCGCCTTATAAATCTCACCTTAGGCTTCTAAATTTGCCACCACTTGCAAGCACCCTTTAAAAATAGAATAACCTAGGCTTTCTTATTTTACCCTTTTTTGTCTACCGATCTAGTAGCCTTTTTTCGTGTACCTAGGTTGTATGTTAATGCAACGTTTGCTTTTTTATGACTAGTTAATTATTTAATTTCGTTTTTTTTTTAATTTTGCACTATTTTGTTTAACAATTTTGCGTGCTCAATATTGTGTCCTACATGTTATTTAGCTCTTATTTACTTATTCAATGTTGACTTATTTATTTGTACTGTAATCAGACGTATTTTATGTCTGCTTTTTTAAATTATTAATATATAATTTGTTATACAACTTGTTTGGTGATAAATAAATAAATAAATTAAATTTCATACTCACGACTTGATCATCAAGTCAGGTAGAAAATACATAAAACTTAATGCTAAAATTTATCTGAGTGAAAAAATGTCTGAATCGAAAGTTATAAAGGTGGGGAAATTTCGAGGACTCTAATGCATGTTTTTAAAATTGTGTACGAAAAAGATGTAAATGCTCAGAACACCGCACCGCAACTAAAAGTCTTATCAAACTCACAATGGCCTAGTTTACATCGAACGTTTAGTGCGCAAACTATGCACCATTCAAGCGACCTGCTCTAAAATAAGTCGGACACTATGTCAGCGTGAACGCACCCAACCTGAATTGATTTATACGCAACTATTTTATATGTTTGATATATGCTCGTAATTTTCTCGTTTGACGCAAGGTATTCAAAATAAACATGTTTGAGAGAGAAACGAAAAGAATATTACAATGCATGAACTCAAATTAAACTAAATGGCAGATGCCACGGACAAACAAGGACTAAATTCCAGCACATCAAATTTTAGGCCTGGCCAATGTAAACATCTTAGGACCAAGCTCATGAGCCTAGACAGACGACACAAGTTAATTATCATTTCGAGCCCAATGATCATTATCCATTGCATGTGTCATGGTTAATCATCATTTATAACATCATCAATGAGGTTCTACGAATTATCATTTGGAAGCTAATGCTCATTTGCTCTTATCGATTGTCGCACCATCTACGGAGAAGATTATGAAATTTACTGGGGAAATTCGGGAAATTCCATTTGAAATAATGTAGTTTCTAACTGTCAAAAACATAAACATATTATTTCGAATATATTACAATATGGCATGCAAATGTTTCATTTTTTGCACATTTCTTCGTATTCTCTTCTTCAATACCTGAACATTTTATATTATCTTCCTTATCGTGATTAAACTTTTTTTTGTGTAAAATTTCCATAATTTTACACAAAGGCTCATTCGCAGTAAAACTTGTACTAATTTCTGATGTTTTGATGTGTTTCGATAAACAATAACTGTCAAAATAATACCATTTAAATTCAAACAACCTACAGCTGTTAAACAACCTCATTCAAATAACCGTGTGTCACTCTCCAAACAAATTATCATTAGCGTTCAATGATCATTGTGTTAATGATCATTAACTTGTGTCGTCTGTCTTTAGTCTTAGTCTGCGGTACATGGCAGTCAAATTTAGGTCACCCAGTGTAAACCAGACCACTGAGAGCAACCTATTCGGTGAACTTTCTTTTCAAATGACTGCGTCGGAATTTAAAGGAGTAGAACTATTTTGGGCCAACCATCCATGAAACTTTCAACATTTTAGCAATTGAAACAGTACCGGCTGTAAAATATTCTTCACATTCAAATTTTCTGGTAAATAGCCATGGTATAAAACTGGCCAACTCTTTACTAGCATTGTAAGCGAAAGTGTGTGTGATTGGCCTCAGACAAAGGTAAGCTAACCTTGTGGATTCAGTACCGTCGGAAGTTATAGGGGTAGAGAGATTTTTAGAGGTACTGCTCGAAAATAAAAATCATAATTTAGAAAATTTGAACATTTGTTACCTGTTCCTATTACAGAATTGTTTTGGTTTGAAAATTTTATGCCGGGCAAAAATTTTTCTAGAAACGATGAACGTGTATACATATGCTTATATCACTTGACTTTACAAAGAAAAAATTACTTGTCAAAACATGTCGACATTACAGCCCGACCAGAAAATTTTTCGCGTTATTTCAAATTTAACGTTTTTAATTACAATCGTTTGTAGCTACTATTCACTTGATCGGTAAAAAGTCGATTTCTCATTAATCCATTTCAAATTCTAAAGTTACCCATATTTCAGGCACAAAGTCTATCAAATTCGAGCGGGAACGGTAAATCAACTCAAATTTATAGAAATTTTACCACAGTATGGATTCGATTGTATCTATTATACGAAATCAAATCAGATTGCTAAATTCTTAGTTGAGCCTGACCAGCAAAACATCTTCGAAAACTTGCTGCGACATCATTCTATCCATTATGAAATTCTTATAGAGAACGTAACAGAATATTTGCTATCAAACAAAATTTTTCATCAATTGTCATTCGAGGGCAATGCATCGAGGTTAATGCGAATGCAATTTAACAGATACTATCGAGCAGCAGATATAGTTACTTATTTAAGTTACATAGAAGAAAAGTTTCCTGATCGTGTGATTTTGCGAAAACATGGCAAATCATTCGAAGGCAGACCCATCAATTCCGTTCTTATAACTAACGATGACCGAGATCTGGAAAAGAGGGTAGTTTTCGTAGAGGCAGGAATGCATGCACGCGAATGGCTATCGCCAGCAACTGCACTTTTCATAATCCATCAACTGACGACAAAAGCTGGGCATAACTGGGAAGTTTTGGAGGAATTCAACTGGATTATTCTACCGCTCTCTAATCCAGATGGATATGAGTACTCACATTCCATATATAGAATGTGGCGAAAGAATCGTTCAAAACAAAATAACAACTGTAGTGGAGTTGATATGAATCGAAATTTTGCTATTCACTGGAGTGAGATCGGATCCTCGAATAATCCTTGCTCTGATATTTATCATGGAATGCAAGCTTTTTCAGAAGTTGAAACACGTATCATTCGAAGTATACTTTTATCTCTGAAGGGATCAGCAAAATTTTTCCTGTCATTGCAATCATATGGACCGTTTATTTTGTATCCCTACGGATATAAAAGGTAACACCGTTTTATATACTTTTAATTCAATTAAAACGTTCAGCCCCATAGAACCGGATTTAATTGTAAACAATGTTTTTAAGTGATCTACCCAAAAACTGGCGGAAATTGGACGCTATTGCAAAAGCTGGTGCAAATTCTGTAGGACCAGTTATCGGAAAAAGATACGAGCACGGAAGCACTGCTCAGTTACAGGGCGTAGCAAGTGGAAGGTGTGATGATTTTGCTTTTGATGTTGCTAAAATTCCTATAGCTATGACAGTCGAAATGGAAAGTAACCACTATGGATTCGATCCTCCGCCGTATGAAATTACTCGTTTTACCGAAGAAACTTGGACTGTCATCAAAGCCATGATCTTCTTCAAGCCTGCTGGAGTTGCTAGTTGGAAACCCCAGATGATCGATAGTAGTGTTTTGATCGTATATGCGTGTATAATACTGTTTTGACGCCGCATTATTTGAATTCGATGCATCCTGGAGTATGTCGTCATAAAATCAATGCTATATTTTTAATTTACCCGACTTATTTATGTATATCTATTTGTAGTGAATTTAAGTAAACATTTCAAAGATTAAAACTCTTATAACATTTATTTTTGCTGTTACAAATCCTTAACTATCCTTAAAAACTCAATCACGCCAGCAAATGTCTCTTTGCCAATCGGTATTATATCGCCCGCACTACTTCGAAAACTATTGCCAGGTAACTCAAATGTATAAGACAAAGGAATGCCAAGGGTCCCATATGCATAATCGTCTAAGCCTCCGGCAGCACTGTATAAAAGTCGGGCAGGACTTCCAACTGTGTATTTGGTCCCACGAACATTATAAATGGCCCTCGCAACTTGGAGACCGATTTTGTGGAGAGTAGACTTGGTCGGAGCTGGTGCTCTGCAAAAAAATATTTTAGAACAATGTAAACTTTGATTTTTTTTAACTTACAAATGGTACCCCCACGGATAGAACAAATATTTCCCAAATGAATGGAAATCTAGCACCAGTTTCGTCCTGTACTGGTTACCTATAAGATATCTTCGAACCCAATCTGTTTCAGCCTCAGAAAATGGACCGCGACCGGCAAACACCTCTGAACAGGACTGTGAAACAATCAAAAAACAATTAAAAATATCATTAAGAATATATCCAGTAAATCACGAACATATAGGCTGGATCCGACAGTTCCCCATTTGAAACCAAAATTTCTATTTAAGTCGCTTCCTCTACATCCGTTTCTTGATACACTACGATTTTTACGCCATAACCTGTCCTTTAAAATTTATCTTTATCAATTCAATTTGATTCCGTAATAGTCATATTTACTCGTGTATGTGTGTGCTCATAGCCATCAGGATTTAATACTGGAACGACACCAATTTCAATGCCTTTTAATAGATTTTGGTACCGATCAAAATTTTCTAGGAGCTGTGTGACAAAGTATAAGACAGTTGTTATAGAAATCCACTCTCTGAAAGGATGAAACAAAGCAAAAACAAATTAATATTGTAAATTAGGTATTTTATTAATAATTAAACATAAACTTTAATAATTTACGAACGCTCTCTAACAATGAAAACCCGCTCTTCTGAGAAACCACGTATAAGTATCTCCTGCAGAGCTCGTCGAGGCCATGTACCACTTTAGGATATTGCGAACTGCAGTCTTTATTCACTTAAAATAAATGTTTTATCTAATTTGAGGAGATTCTTGCCTTGATATTGAGGCTGAAGTATAATAGACTTAAATTGGTTTAAGTGAAAGCTGAAAATGATCGAAAGGTTCACTCAATTACTGTCGATTGATTAATTTGTCCATAATGGGCTTGGTGAAGCGAACGAATGTGGAAATGTTACCAAAGTCAAATTTCTATTCACACATTTATAATTTTATTAAATAAATACTTGCTGGCACGAGGTATTATACGTTTGAATTTTTCAGCAGATCGAACTACAATCGATTTTTATAGGCAGCGTCAAATTTAAATTAAGTGATATACAACCCTGTTTGTAATTCACTTAAGTGGCTTAATGGGACGAAACTTGACGAAACCGACTGAGAAATACATTATGATTTTACCAATTGATTCCTATGCATTCAAACATTTATTTAAGTCAATTTAAGCTTACTTAATACCATTACCGTTCAGCCTTTAGTCGACAATGATTTGCTGTCATTTCTCCGTTAAAATAAAGCTAAGCAAAAATAATTCTCTATTAAAATATCGTAAACCATATGCTCAAAAAAATCTTAAGCTGACATGCTCCGACTGCCGGAAAATCTCGTTGACCATAAATACTGTGCTATGCACTCAGACCAGAATGACCCATTATGCTCAAACCCTCAGATAACCCGAGATTTTCGAATATTTTAATTAAGTCCACGATCACTGATAGGAGATGCAACATCCCAGTCGAAGAATTTATGTTTTATGTGCGCGAACGCTGGGCAGCCGCAAAAAAAAATACTCCCCAGAGTCCGACTTTTTCATGCAGGATGTATTTGTTCATCGTGTCTTCATCCCCTGTAAAGCCTATTCGGTACATATGTCCTCTTAACGGATTATGTCTAGTCAACATGACTTTCATGGTTTTAAAAATCTTCCTTCTCTTGGTGAGGAGATTAGGCTCCTAACGGCAATATTCATGCGCATGACCACATTAAGGCTCGTAACCATCAGAGCTCGCGCACAGCTCACGCTCAGATTTGATGTCATCTATGCTTGTACACGAGCTGAACGCGAACAATGTATGCGTTCTCCATCCGCAACGTCCACATCAAGTACGCAAACAGAAAAGTAGCTTGCGTGCTAGCACTTTTAGTGTAGACATTTACTTCCATGCGCGCGTTCTGTACGCGTACTGCTTTTTTGCTTTCCGATCAGAATGTTTATATCAGTGCATCTAAATAAAACTTTCGTGAATGTGCAAAATGGATTTTGATGAAGACGAAATTCTTATTCGTGCAGAATCCTACATAATATTGACTAAATTTTCCAAAAAAAAATAAATATATAAATATCCACGATGAAAGCCTCACTTCTACATCCTCTCTATTTCTATCGCATCACTTCGCAAAATTTTTCCGATTTTGCTAAAAATATTTTCTTTTTTATCATCTTTATAAGTATGATCCCAGAAAATAGAATATTCCTCCTCTTTATTGATTAACTTAATGGCTAATTCATTAGTCCATTCCATACTGAATGGCATTTTGCACGTCTGCTTTCCAACGAAAGCGGAAAGCAAGGAAGTAGCTCGACGAGCAATCGAAATGCAATGTTTGCTCGTGCACACCAGGTGTGTCTGCTCGCGAACAGAGCGTTGCATCCGAACCCGCGAGCATTTTCAGTGGAGACGTATCTCAAATGAAGGTCGCGAGCAGCTTGCGCACAGCTCTTCTGTTTGTTCGCGCTCAGTGCGCGAGCAGCTTTTGGTGTAGACAATAGCTTGCTGGCTGAACGCGAGCAGCACGCACGCAGCGCGTTTGGTGGATACGAGTCTTTAGAAGACAAATGAAAAACGAGATCGGGACACCTAAGGCAGTTTCGGAGCATTGTAGAGCAGATGCATCTTATTAAACCTAGATTCAATCACACCCTGCATTCTTTACATGCGTGAAGAAGATCTTGGCGTATAACCTTTTGCAAACATCCTTTCTACTTAAAAATAATACTTCATATCTCTTCCAGAAATCGATTAGACTTACATGCTTTAGGTTATTGCTTTGAAATAATCGTAGAAAATCTAGAGTGAATTGAACTTATTCTATGAATTAGTCCATCCGAGATTTGAAAATTATTTATAGTCTAATAGTAGAAAAATTAATAGAATAATCGAGTATTATAATATATTTAATAAACAGATTAGAGCAGACTACTACATACCTTGCATGACTACCTCCTTGGATATAAATTAGTTTTTTTCCCGTTCTTCGATACGGCGCTATCCTTAATACTGCTAATTGACGACCTTCGGCCGTTTTAGATACTGCATCAAATCTTGCATGTTTTGAATGCTTTTGTGCGAGACGTTGCATATATTGAAAAATCTAAAAATAAATTGAAAACAGATAAGAACTTGGATTTTCGCCTGCAATCCTATTTAAATTCATCTGATATTTTGTTAGTATGAAGAGTAATAGATTGAAATGAGGCAAAACAAAGAGCCGAATTATGTATTTTAATGAATTATTATTTTAAAAAATCAAACAAAAGATGATGACTTTTAATAGAAATAGAATCGTCTGCCTTACGATTTGGCTGTTAACATGATTTTACTTGAATTCTTTCACGCTTGAATTGACAAAAGGCTATCAAATTATGGAAAAAAAAATTCGAAACTAATTTATGTTTCAAAAAGTTGTTTGACTCTTGTGAGTAAACTTGTATATTCTCTAAGGTGCATGAATACCAACTCAAAACAATCCGAATGACACTCATTCGTACATTTGAAATAATTTAAAAATGTATCTTGAATTTATGAGACTCCTTACTGTGCTATATCTTTGAAATGTACCAAAGAATCCCTGTGACTGTCGTTTAGAACGATGTTTTTCAGACGCATTTCCAAATATTTCATTTCTAGAATTAAAATTTATATTTTAGTTCGGCAATAAGTTATTTGAATGTTATACTGAAATTTTCATGTTTTCTTAAGTGGTCTTCAACTTACTCTTCATCAGCTAGTACAGTTTCATTAAAGTTAGCACCGATTTGCTTAAGCAAATACTGAAAAGATTGGTCTATTTCCGGTGGTACAAGAATTATAGATGAGTTGCGTGATAACAACCAAAAGTCTAAAGTATCGTAGTTCTGCTCCAATTCAATTAGTTGTTTATAGATTAATTCATTATCATGTTGAACGTAAATCTTTTTATGCCTGAAAAGTAATAAGAGAATTTTTTATTCCTGAATTAAAGCGTTTTAGATGTTGAAGTGAGACTTTTGTGATTTATTTATCCATACAGAATTTTAATTATGTTTTTTTTAAAGATTTTTTGCTAATTATATCTACAACTTGAAATATACAATTGCGTAAGTGAATTAGAATTGGAAGCAAAGTAGTCAAAGCAAAACTAACTTTGTATCTTTTATGTCGTTATCACAACTGCCCCCAAAATATTTACTTTTGATTATCAGAAATTATCTTGAAAATACTTTCATCCAAATTCCGATATCTTGTTGTCGAATAAGTAACATTTTACACTTAGTTGTGAGTTATTATTGCATTTCATGCCCAGATAATGCTGATTAAATTTTTTAACCGAAGAAAAGAAACACATTTACATTCCGCAAATCTAAAACCGTTAGCTTCTTCCATCAAAACTGACCTAAGATAATTTCTGGGTTAGCTCTTGTAATTGTAGTAACCAGCACATTCAACCATCACAAAAGTGTCATACCCTCATGTTTGATCAATTTTTTAGCTAAACAAATTCACTATTAACCTTGATCTTGGCCCGGGAGACATTTTTTTATGTCTTTGGAAATTGAACATTTAAGCAGATAAAGTGCAAAATGAAGATCTAAATACATCATCAAATAATAAAATGTACTAACCATTTTCACCTTGACCGTTCCAAATGAGCATGTAGACTACTTCATATAATACAGTATGGATTTATGTGTAAGCCGAAGATCAAAATATTACAATATTTTCGAGAGCTTAGATTATGACACTTGGACTATGAGGCAATAATAAGCAAAATGTACGTTTTTCGTTGCAGTTTAGATAAATAACTTTATATTCGCTTAAATTAAAACAATCTATTTCATCCGAATGTTAGATTAGCATGAATTTACTAATTGAAAATTATTCGCTTGTATAGTTGAACTTCCTTTCGTGTGTATTTTGAAATCAACAAAAGCGTATTTGCGTATGTTGTAGAAGACAAAAAGACTTTTATCATTGTTTTGTACTTGCACTGTATCGCTAATCAAATTTAAATTGCAATATACACTTCAACGACTTACTTGAAAGAAACCTGCCCCTGAAGAAATCACACTTCAATTAAAAATTGGACAAAATCATTATTTTTACAAATATCTGAAAAAAAATTTGAGCAGACTGTTTGTAAAATTGATTAGTAAGCTTTGGTATTTGATAAATTCACGTCTACATTTTTTTGAAAAGGGAATACCTAATCTAGATTCGTACAGCTTGCTATTCTGCACATGTCTGATGAATGGCTATGAAGTTAAGTACATTAATGGCTACTAATTTTCGCTGTTGAAAATTTTCCATGCAGATAATAATTGAAAGCATTTGGTAAAAGTTTTTTTTCAGCTGAATTTCTTATTTCTTTTTGAATTAGCTTAGTTATGATAAAAAATGCTTGAGCAGGTTTAAACTGCAAAAGAATTTATGGTAGAGAATTAGAAGTTAAGGCTGTCTTATCATTTAGCTGCCAACACAATTTTCGTAAACTTCACAGTGGGTGATGTAAAACTCTGAATAAGCAATATCGTTTCTAAAAAAAAATCCTCATGTAATTTTCAAAATTTTGCGTCTCAAATTTTCAACTCCGATTAAAAAGAGCAATAAACCTTCTGATATGAAAAAACCAAATTTAGCCCCGAAGTTGTTTAGAAAATAATTGAAAATATTTTCCCAAGATGTCTTTTTTGTTCACAGTTTTAGCAAAGTGATACTGCCATCAAATTTTTATTGTAACGAGAGAAATTCGTCTCACAAGCTGATGTCAAAGTTTACTAAAATTTGCGAAGGTCACAGAATTTTAGATACATTCAGAATTGGGATATGAAACCTAGACATTAAAATGGAGGGACTGGTACATGAAAAGTCAAAGTTTGAACAGTTTTGTCAAAAAAACTTTGATTACAATTTTGGGGTATGAAATAAGGAAACGATCCGCAAGGTGAAAAACTGAAATTACAAAATATTATCTATCACAATAACCACTCAGCCACTCGAAACAGTCGCAAAAATATTTAAGGAGCTTCGTATAAAATTTAGCTAAGCCATATGAGAGTAATATTTAGGCTGTTTTAGAAAATTTTAACGTAATGACACAACCTATTGAAAATCATTTCCGGGATAATTTTCCCATCAGGCTTTAACATGCGTTAATTTTCCCATTATATTGGTAAAACATTTTCTATGCATTTATTTTCTAATGTAATGCAAGCAATACGTTAAAGCATACTGGACAGGCAAAAATTCACATATACGATATGTATATAGTACCCTGAGCTATAAAATATAGCTTCCAGTTTGATAATATCACCATCTACATAGCACACACTTCTATGTAATATAGCGCAGCATTGATGGCCTCATAAACTATCTCAGTCGTACCTTGGGCTACAGAATATAGCTGAAAACTTCAAATTCCCGTACAGTACAGTACAGGCTTTTCTTCAACCCATAGAATCTCAGCTCCCATGTAACACAGCCTCAACTAATATAAACGCAGTCTAATAATAAGAGTAGATAAAATAATAACGGTCATCCAATAAACTAGTCAGTTATTAAAGAATGTGGTCACGGGTTTGAATTCGAATGCAACCAGAATTTATTTGACAAGACTAAGAAATTAAAATATGCAATATCAGTAATGAAAATAGCTTATCCCATCACCTACTATTGTCTAAAAGCGAGACAATTTCGTTTTCATTTGGCTTTTCTTCAACAGAGCTATAATGCATGGCGTTCAGGGCTGTAAACTTTTGGCTTTGCTCGCTATAATACATAGCGCCTACTCGCATTCATTTTTCGTCATCCATTATGGTGGCAGGCGCTATGTTTTATCACTATACTGAAGTGAACTACTCAACTAACTATGTGCGTAGCGCCAGACGCACATATGTACATATATCTTTTATGGTCACAGGTGCTTTGTTTTCTCTCAGTTCTTTTTTTCACTTTTCGGCATTTATTGCTTTTTACTTATTTAGTTCGCAATAAATTTAATAGACTTTAATTCTATATTTAAATGTTGGCTGTCATTTTCTCCACTCGATAGCCTATAAACGGAATAAATCAAAACTGCAGCTAAGAATTTATTTAAAAATCTTAATGCAAATTTTATATTTCAAACCACTCATTAAAATTATTTAATGTGAATTCTTCAAATACTTCAAATTAATTTATTAATAATGTAACTACACCCCAGGAAAAAAATGTGGGCTACCCTTTCAAAATATTAAAGAAAACTGTGGTAAATGAAATTAGATGTCCACACAGCATACCTTCTAGTCTCAGCATTTCACCCAACAATAATTCTTAGAACTTAAAACATTCTACGATCCAATCTAAAGTAATTTTTCTAAGTTTTGCTTTATTTTCATTGCGGCAAAACTTTGGGACAGCTTATATGCGATATTTCTAATTTGAGCTATGAAAACGTTCAGTGCAGTTTTTTTGTCGGATGTCTATTGTTGTAGTTCCAAGAATTTTCGTTGAAACGTGAATAGCTGACGTTCGTCATAGAAATTAGACGCGAATGAGATAAGAATTATCAATAATTTAAAAGATCAGTACATCATTTCTGAAATATCGAGAATAATTACAAGAAGCAGGCATGTAGTCAGAAATTATCTGAACAATTCAGAAAACTATCCTAAAAACACTGGAAGATGCCCAAAAGCTCTTACAGACTAAGTTCACCGAGCAATTTTAAGAATGGTGTTGAATCCAGCTCTTACAGCACAGCAGATATACATATGTATATATTGATATAGAAACATAAGTATCTGAGGGATGTACAGCTAATTATACAAAAATGTGAACACGTAAAACGAAAAAAAAAAATTAAATGTAAGCCCCGACTAACAAAAGCACATAAGGAAGCAAGATTGGAGTTTCAAGATAACCATCTACGTATGAATAAACGTTATTTTTGAAAGAATCAGATACTGCTGTCCCAAAGGCAAATGGGCGGAGGGGGTATTATGGTATGGGATGGGCGGCTATACTATGGGAAAACTGAAATTAAGTTTATAAACGGCAAAATGAAGAGTACTGATTATAGAAATTTAGTTGATGAGCAATTATCAAAACATGGCGCAGCAATAGCAGATCCTAATTTTACATTTCATCACAATAACGCCACTGTGCATATGGCAAAAGCCGTAAAAGAATACATACTTCGCAGTATGTAACAATCGATGTTTGAAAGTGACACCATCTTTAAATACACTGACCAACAGTGGTCATGCCACACGAACTCTGGTAGGTGATCGTGCTTTGACTACTTACCCTCATTATAAAAACGCACTTATTTTGTTTAAATCACTATCAGTTTTCTTGTGATGAGGTCAAGTTCATTTTCGGTATTGTAGGGATAAACGCATATGAACGGCCGTAAAAAAGGAGTGTTATATATTTGTTTTCGCTATTAATTTAAATTGTTTTGATTTTAATTAACTTCTGTACTTGTGCGAATATGTGGAGAAAGTATATTAACGGTCGTACCTCTTTTAGTTATATTTGTGATGAGCTGACTTTCAAAAATCAAAGGCAATTTTTTCTGATCTTATTTTGAAGTGTTACCGTGAGTATATTAGATTTGTGGTGGTTCATCAAGACAAAGCTTGGGCACCACATGTTTGTTGCATGACATGTGTAAAAAAATCAAATGATTAGAAGAAAAGATCACGTCATATACCTTTCCCTATTCCCAAGATATGAACTGAGCCTAGAGATCATGTTTCAAACTGCTTTTTTTTTTGTCATAATGACATTTTACCTATACCAGTTCCATCTACATTGTTGAAGTATAACGATTCACAACCCTCCACTGATGTATTTCTCCCGCTACTCCATATCAAATTAGGCCTTATGAATATTTTTGTAAAAGCGATGGATTTTTGTATTTAAAAGAGAAATTCGCCAGAATAAGTAATCAATCAAATCAAATCAAAGGGAGCATTTTTGTAGGGCCCCAGATCAGGGAATTAATAAATGATCCGAAATTCGAAAAAATTGTATGTTTTAGAAAAATCAGTTTGGCGATGGTTTACGAGCCTGGCTGCAAATTTTTTTGGTATCCATATGAAGCTTTGGGTTGCAATACATATGTCGCTTACAGTTAATTTTCTACACTCAAATCTGTATTTTTTCCTTGAGAATTTGGAGGCTGTAAGTGATGAACATAGAGAAATAGGTTCAATCAGGAAATTTCAAAGATGGAGAAGCGTTATCAGGGTAGATGAAGTCCAATGATGTTGGCTGACTACAGCTGGATGATCAAAAGGGATCAATCAGAAGCTAAATATTCCAGAAAATCGTACACCTTCAATTTGAAAATCACATAATTCACATGTTTCTGGAGAACTATTTGATATTTTGTTTATAATTAATGCTTAAACCAATAAATTTAAAAAAAGTGCACATGTGATAGAAAAAAAATAGCTCCGTATTTTTATTCACAACACTAAAAAACACTAAAAAAAAGTTCGTGTGATACGACAAAGATTAAATTTTGCTAACCAGTGATATTATTGAGAGCAGCTGCGGTGTATTGTTGAGAGCTGTTTATTTCAGAGGGAAATAATTTTGCTGTGTTGCAAACCTTAAAACGGCTATTGAAGAAGAATGAAATAAAAGAATAAGGTATTCATAACTTTTTCACACTCTCCCAACAAGAATGAAAGAAGAATTTAGAAATATTTGTGGGCAAACACATTATTAATACTATTAATACTAATAACAACCATTTTTCTTTCTTGGATTCAATTGTGTTTTCTTCTAAATGGCCAAAGTTTTGTCACACTGAAAATAAGAGAAATTCGCAAAAGTTCCGTTAGTTTAGAATGTACAATACTTCAGAGAACTTCAGAAAACGTTCTTGACGAAATGCTGAGGCTAGTCGTCATAAAAATTCATTTGCGATAATTTATTAAAACCTTTCCAGAATGGCCCAAAGGCTAGAGAAGTGGCATTGTTTGAACGTAATCTGCTTTTAGCTGTACCTTTAATTTAAAAAGATAATCAATCAAAAAGTAGGCCTACTGTATCTCATCAAATTTGTTTATTTTTCCTGAGAATTGTTGTATTTTTTTCTTTTTTTTTTTAGTCGAATAAGTCTTACAGTGGTAGCAACAAAGGAATAGTAAGTTTAATATCAATAGTAGCACTCGAGTAGGCTAATTTATTTGACTTATATCAGTAGGACGCAATACCATCTTATTCATTTATTAGGGTTTCAGTAACGTTTTTTTAGTAGGAAATACTCGAGCGCACAAACTAGTGGTAAATATGTTAGATAAATTTTTACTTTCAAACAATTTTTCTATAAACATTTAACTACATGTATGCTATTGCAAGCCATATCCATGAAATCATCAAAAATTAAAAGCACAAACCAAATTTAATATCATTATCACAACGTTGCTTAAGCAATATCTGTATGTAAAAATAAAAAGAATAATATTTCAATAATTTTTGAGGTAGGTTGGACAATTCTCAGCAAAAAGTTGTTTTCTTAGTGTTTTTGCTAGCAGTTGATCTTTTAGTGTGCTAATTATAAGAAAATGATAGGTAAAAAGTTTTATTCGTAAAATTCCTTCGATTCTCTTTTATTCAGTTTTTTTCGGCTCTACGGCATTTGGATGCTTGAAGGTTAGATCAAACTATCAGCATGGAAAGAGTTTTTAACTATAGATGACGAATGTCAATTTATAGTCACCTTAGTTTTTTTACTCAATACCATCAATGTGAGTAGAAAAATATTCTGTTTCAAAATTTCTTGCACATGAAATTATTTCAAACGAAACTGCAAGTCTTTTAAAATGATCATGTAGATGATTGATCATGTGCTAGTAATTTTACGATACGATTAAATATTTACCATATGATTTCGTACTACAAAATTGAGGGTTCCTTATTATTTTTAGGGTTCCAGAAGTCTTTTTTTAATAATATTCCTCTCGAGGTCAGACTAAAATTTCCGTTGGAACAAGTGATTAATAGCCCCATCCGTAGCACCTGCCGCCTTTCTCAAATCAATAAACATGTATTTTCACATTTCCATTGATAGCTTACTGCGACGTCTTGGCAGACAATTATTACAAAAAACAAAAACAAGTTTTATCTATAATTAGCGTAAATCACAATAGTCATTTCCGAATACCTTATTTATAAACATAATTGATTCTTAGATCGATCGACTGGCTCGACTCACGATTATAGAAACAATAATGAAAACAAGGGATTATATTTTTCATTTTTCAAACAATTAGAATAAACGTGAATCACTTTTGAATTATTCAAATGCATAGCATGTGTGTATTTTTAGTCATATTTGTTTTTAAGCCTGGGTTTTTTTTCTTCTAGAAACTGACCTAGCATAACGTAGGTATCTCATTATTATGAAATAATCATTAGAGTCTGCTGAGAACATTTTGATCAGCGTCGTACTGTAAATGCGACTTTGACCATTATGAGCAAAGATCCAAAGAATTTCGCGTTTGTTGTTTGTTATTGGAATAATATATTAATACATTTTTAAGATTTTAGTAATATATTTCGTTAGAATAAGAATTTATAATTTGATGTGAGGTGTTTAAAATAAATTTTTAATGAAGCTTGAAGTGCGTGTGTTTGGTACTTTGTATTGTTTAATAACAGGTCACTAGAATCCGGGAAATATTTTTTTGATTAGTAACTGATTTGCAATTTGTATTATTTTTCATGTTTTGTAGAAGCAAAGAGTTTTAAGAAAATTAGATATTTTATAAGTTTTGCATTTTACAATGTGGTGCTAGTTTTTGTACCGATTCAAAACAATGAATCAGAAAAAGTATAGGTTTCTGTTAAAGAACATAACGAAAGGTGAATATTTAGTATCATAGGTGAATAATTAGTATTAATCAATCGAAGGCGAGTAATATTTCAAAAGATTTAGATAACTCCTGTTGTTCGAGCGAAACAGATAATTAGCATTAAGAGCCTTAGGATTTCAACCACATGACAATTCATCATTTTGTATATGTTGTGAATGTTTGAGGACCTGTGGGCTCTTGTATTCAAATAAAAGTCAGTCCGTGACAATCGTTCATATACTTTGGATCTTCCTTTTTCTTTTGCTTTCGCTTATTTTCTTTGAATAACTCAGTCGCTTTGAGTTATAATCACGGGTCATCTACGGCCCACAAAATCGCTTTCACACGGGCCACCTACGGCCCCACAACCTGTGAATGTTTTTTTTTCAATTCAATATCACTTTGTTCCTTCTTGTGGTCAAATTTCAATTGTTACGTTCTAATTTTATTGTTCAGAATAAAGTTTTGCTTTTAGATTTTTCAGTAAATGGGTTACGACAATTTTAAACAAAAACACAAATTTCTCAGGAAAAAAACTGGGAATTATATAGTGCAGGGTGGCGCAAAAGTTTCTGGCCTTCGACACGAACAATCAACCCGAAGTAATTCATCGGGCAAAATATATCTTCAAAAATTTTAAGACCCTTTTTAATTTGTCTTAAACTCACACAACTGTAATTAATACCAAGGTTAGAGATAAAGTAGAAATTATACATAAAGGTTATTAATTTGTGATCATGGTTCCCTTCTTGTCTATATCATTTACTCATTAAAAAAAAATTCAATTTGAATCATCCCACACAAAAAATTCCACTTTGATTCTGCTTTCGGAGGCTTATTCCGAAAAACGATCGAGTTTCCCGGATGAACTTCTGTCAAAAGCCGAAAAACCATGGAATTGCTGATGACAATGGCCGGCGTGCAATCATCCTTTTTACAGACGAGTCGTGGATTCAACTTTACCCAATAACTAATCGACAGAATAGAACAGTGAGAACTAGCGATCCCACAGATATTACCGTAACAGAGAACCCAAAATTTGCCTTAAAAATCATGGTAGCTGGCTTAGTGAGCAATCATAAAAAAAGGTAACTTCATTTTGTTCAAAAAGGAGTGCCTGTTAACGGAGAATATCATAGGAAAATTATCCTCCCTCTTTTTTGCACTATGCTTTAATAATCACCACCAATTTATGGACAGAAAGGATGTGATGTTGATGCAAGCTGGAGCCAAGGCGCATACAACTTTGAAAACATTTGAATCGATTTATGAAAAACCTCCCTCCTTGAAAATGTTTAGTTCAGATTAAAGAAGAGTGTCTTTAGAGATCCCAGACCAAAAAATAGTCAGGAGCTGATTGGACGTATAAATGCTGAGTGGGACGCAATTTCGGTAGAGTATCTAAGAACATTATGTGAAAGTATCAGAAAGCGGATTTTATACTGCATAGATAACGAAAGATGACATACTTCATACTTATTGTATATTATATTACCTAATATGTGACCTATTGAATAAAATTATAATATTAAACCAATCTCTCTTCATTAAAATTTTATACAAAAAAATACTAAGGCCAGCAACTTTTGCGACACCCTGTTGAAATTACCTTTTTCATATTAAACCAGATATATCTTTTCGCCTGAGTACTTAGATATGCCAGGCGCCTCTCCCCCAACCCACACCTAAAGCCAGGTCACGTTCAAACAAAGAATTTGTTCAACCTACCTTCATACAGTTCATATTGACCAAAGTTTTGGAAGCAAAGCCCTTAGGTAAATATGAAAAGTTCCGTAAGAAAATAAGTGCAATTGACATTTGAGGAATCCATATTGAATAATTTTAATGAGCAATTGTAAACATAAATTTTGAATAGGATTTTCAAAAACGTTCTTACCTTCAGATTTTTTTTTAATTTTTTAACAAAACGCCAACCAATACTAAAGTTAAGAATTTGAATTATTAAATTTATAAAGAACCAAATTAAAGCAAAGTGAAAAAATTGCTACTAAATCAAGAAATTATCTCACATTACGATGTCACCTCAAAACAAACTAAATACTCTAGCGCTACTTAACCATTTGCATTGCTTCTTAAACCAATTGTATAAGAAACATCTGCCCAAAATAATGGGAAGAAAAATGCATGTTAGAAACTGATACATATGTAGGTATATTATCAAAGAAATGGTTCGCAACTGGTTGTGTCGCTTGATTACGAAATTTCAAAATAACCAAACTTTTACATTTTTTTGTGATTGTTTCCAGTGATTGAGTGATGCACTAAGTTGTTTTTAAATAGATACTTCAGTTTTCACGATTCTGCGCAAAATATGTTAGGAGAAAATGCAGTAAAGGCTCTCAACGAAAAACAGCATGAATATCTAACTAGAATTATCTATAAGCTCTAGCAATAAGAATATGGAAACAAATTCCGCAAATTCCAGACTAGATTAAAAGATTCTAAATTCAAGTAAATTTTTCCGTTGCATTTATACTATGCTATCGAATTTAAGTAGAATACATTATAAGAAATTGACTGTACAATGAAACTAGCTTATAAAATACCAACAAAGTGTCGATAAAGTTTGTTTGAAAGGTCAAATGAAACGTCTTCTTTGAAAAATTTAGTAACACATGCAGTGTACTAAAAAGCATGATTATCATTAGCTGCGTTTTTTTCATCCAGAGTGGTGTAGGTATCCGGCATGCATAAGAAAAGATCCGGAGTAGCATGCAAGTTTATTTCATTCCTAATTGTTTGGCAGAAATTGGTTTGTCAGACATTTGCCACTTCAAAATCCAAAATTCACATTTCGAAATGACAAATGTCTTCCTAGAAAACTGGAATCAGGTTAATTTCTTTTTAAAACGTAATCGAAAAATATTCTGACTCCAAGGATGAGAAATCTGTAACAGCATTGATTTTTTAATCATTCATTCGTTTCAATGTTTCCTGGTTGGTAGATTGACAGGGAAATTTTTGGAAATTCATCACTGCAGCCAACTGTTTTAGCTGACATGACTTATCGAAATACGTTCCACAGAGTGCACGAGTACGAACTCCACTGAATTGACAAGTGTAAATACTTTGTATGTAGTTGTTATTCCACGTGCAAATCGCAATCCTGCACTACTCCGGATGCAAAAAAAACGCACCTATTATAGAGATGACGTTAAGAATTTATCTATTCTAGATTCACTTCAAGTTTATCTTAAATACAAGAATCGATATTTCTACATAACTTTCAAACACACCAAATGCTTCCCATATCACAAGAAATGGCGGTAAAAAATAGTAAAGTAACCCACAAAAACCTTTTGTTAGGTCTAATGGCTAAAACTGGTAGAGAGATTCATTCACAAATTCACAATCAATGTAAATACGAGCATGGATTGATTAGTTACACGACTCAATTTACTCCATGATTTTTAAATCAGGTACCTAATCAGAGCTAGTTGCTGAAAACTCGGTGCGTGGTCTTTCGTTCGAACTTGGATTCGAACCAGGGACTCCACACACAAGAAAACAGTGCTCTGCCAACTGAAGCTTAAGGGGGCAGGTACACTTAAATTTTGAGAAAATCGATTTTATTTTCTATTCATTTTCTAAAAGAAGCATATTTCAAGAACATTCTTTGCAAATTTCAGTCGAATCGGACAGTTCTTTCTGGAGATAAATAACTTTGAATGAAGTCGTCTCTATTGCATAAAGCGTTTTTCGCATGCTTTAGAAGCATTTTTCTCCAAACTATGTTTTCGAAGTCGGTGATCACTGTAACTTGAAAACGGCTTTATCGATCAGCATGAAATTTTCCTCACTTATTTGATATGTAATTGTCCTCCGGATGGACGAAGGATTTTTCGATTGGACGAAATATTTTTTTTCAATAGCCGAAAATGTGAGTGAAATTTCGGTCGAAAATTCAATTTTGAATTTCAACAACCGCCATTTTTCGAAAAATCAAAAGCTGCCAAAGTCCGTCGTCCATCCGGAGCACTATGTCGTTAACTAATAATCTCCAATGTTTTTTTTATTTCGGATGATCCAGTGACAAGCTACAGTGATCACGGCAAAACAATTTTTTTATTTTGGACCCCTCGAAAATTTACTCTATTTCGACTAATGTTCAACCTGGTGCCTTAAAAAAATTACAATAGCTTCTACAAATATATTTCTTTCAAGTAAAAAAACATTTTTTATTAATTACTTTAATGTGTGTCTAAAAAAATCCTGAAAAAGAGCTTTTTTTGGACGTCCCAAGTGTACCTGACCCCTTAAATTAAATCAAACAACACGAATATCATGGCAAAAAATAATATTTTAGTAATCAGAAACCGTTAAAGCAAACCTCAATTTAGCAGATGCAATAAAATATTGACGAAAAATCTAAACAATTTGAATTGGAACATCTATTTTTTCATTCTAAACATACAGTTGAGAGTGAAGGAGTTTTGATGAATGGTTTTTTTTCTATTCTCCCAAACGTTTATCTAGTTCGAAAGATAATTTTTCTAATGAAAACTAACAAAATATTGTAAATATTTGAGTCATACTACTGAGGTACGGCCCAGTCAAACAAAGCTGAATAAATGTTTTTTGAATTTCTTTTAATTACAATTAGGCTATGTTTAAATATATTTGAAGAAAATTTACACTTTTAGGAACAAAAAAACAACCAAAACCAAAAAATTAACATCAATAATTGGATTATGTCAATATTAGACAAATGACATATGGTTTTAATCCTGTCAATAAATTCTTGCTTATCAGCTTAACAATAGAAAATATTCAAATAAACGCTTAGGCCTTAGTCATACTTCTTCCAACAACCGAGACAACTGACTAAATAATAAGAACAGAGTTGTATTTATGCACATGTTTTAACATATTTTATCTGTTTTTATTTGAAAAACTTATTTGTTCTCGGATTTTAGGCTCATCACTCGTGACTAGTATTTAATTTTGTCACAAATGTAGCCCCGAAACAGGCAGAAACTTACGCAACATGATAAAATAGACAAATCATATTCTGTTATCACAGAAATGAAGCTCGAAATTGTAAACTAAGGTAGATGAAAGTTTATTTACATTGTGAATACTTCTCGACCCTTTTTGAGGGTAGCGCAACAAATCACATTTTAACCTTTTAATAACATATTTTTTTTTAATGTAACGTAGTACACAGACATACATCTATATTTTCTTTAACTTTTAACTATTTTCGTAAAATATCACATATCGTATATAACTTTTATGAATAACCACTTCACATCAAGGAACTCACCTTGAATAATCTTTATATTCTGCACAGCTCAAATTCAGGATAACAAACAAAACACCAATAACACTAATCATTTCCTCGCACATTTCAAGACACTCTGCAAACAGCTTTTGCACAAATTCGCGAAAAATTCAATCCAACTCGAATAGAAACCAATCCCCAACACTAATTGCACCTGGCTTAATTTAAGCTGATTACGTTAATTGCACTTTCTGTTCGCACACCTAAGTAACAAAATCACAGGAAGCTTCAATGAGCCTAGTAGTTTCAATCCGTTCTCGGCGCTTTTAATCTGATATCTATCGGCTAACTAAAAGTGTATCTTGAAAATTTGTCCATTATAAAGATGATCCTCCAAGGTCAAATTGGTAGATTAGCGACGATGCTGTTGCTTCTGCTTATACTCTTGCTTCGGCTACCAGTGCGATTTCGTCAATCGATTCCGCATCAAGCCTAGAACTTAGAAGTATCACAGCATCGGCAGCCAGATATATACAAAAAGATACCTGCATGTTTGGATAAGATCGCTAGACACGACCGCAATGGTTGAATGAGCAAATTCACGTGTCGCCCGCTGGTGATAATTAAACAAAAGCAGTTTCGATTCGTACGAAGCTACTGACTAATTGATTTAATGAAGATTCTTCGAGAGCACTTGGTCAAGAGGATTGCTGAAAATGAAGGGGTTTTCGGAGGTATTATTTTGCATGATTTGAAAGAAGATACGATTTTTGTTGCGTTCAGTGTAGCGGTTGGTAAATGCTTAATGATAACCGAATGCACGTCATAGATTAGGAAGTGTAAAAACTGTGTGCGTTGACGTATTGAATAATTGGGACTAGAAGTACATGTGATGATTTCACTTTAAACTTTTTTTGGTCACCGTTGAGACGTACTCCAGTCGATCATTTGAAGTACAGGTAACGAAAATGTAAACATTATTTGTTGGCCCAGTCATTTAAAGGGCTCTTCTGGATCTCTTTTGCTTTTAAAAACTGGTAGTCACATTTAATGTTACCATGTTAACCCAATTACCACTGCTCGTACAAATATTTTATTTCAAAATATCGCACGCACACCAGTCACAATACTGTTAGACTAGAAAAATTCCATTTTTTGGGGGAGAAGAATAATTTTAACGATACATTTTTGTGTTGGTCAAATCTTTGATTGTCAAGCTTTTATTGTCATTTTAGTAGGTTTTGATTATTCATAATGTACATGTTGATAACTGTTTCAAGTTAAATACGATGAACTTTTTGAAAAGTGCCGTTATTTCGCATGTTGGAAAAAAATTCTTATTTAATAAAAAATGTCTGGATTGAAACCATATATATTTGTGAACAATATCAATATTATTATTTAATATATTGTGTTAAATTTTAATTCAGCTTACTTGCAACTACCTTTTATTGAAATTACTATAGTATATTTTAATTTAATTTCTTTTGACAAGAGTTCGCATTTCGTTATAAGTTTGAGGCTAATAGAAGAACTATTAACTAATAAAACTACTTTTCTTAACTATAAACACCTCAATGATTGCATTGGAACAAAATTGGGTCAATGCATCTTATATGTTTTCTCAATCATTGAATGAACACTGATGCCTCCGTTTTATTTATTTGGAAAAATCGCCTTATATAAACTAATAGCACTTGCGTAAAAAAATTAGATGTCGAAAATGAAGATGTCACAGTGTTTCATTTTTGGTTAAGCTATTATTGAAAAATACAAAATTCGAACTGATGGTAAGCACAATTGAAATTTTTTTGAAAACGAAATGGGCTTATTCTATTGGAAACGTAATTGGCCGTAAACGGCCGGATAAAATTTTGACATTCCTTCTCTGTGACTATTTGCGTTGAGGCCAAATATACTTTAGATGTATTCGAAGAAAATACTCTCCAAGAAGGACTTAGTAGCAAATACATTTTTGAATTTTCTTCGTATTCTTTCAAGCGTGTCGATGGCAGGGGCGGATTTGTCCATTTCGCCGCCCTAGGCCTCAGAAATATTTGCCGCCCTTTTCGTGAATAATATTATACGTAACAATGCTTGATTTTTTTCGATTCCCTAGAAAATTTCGCTATTTTTCGTTGCACCCGAGCTTACAAAAAAAGAATATCAGAATAATCCCGACACCGGTTCATTCACTTGCCAGACAAATAAATATAAAAATACACACATGGTAAAGAACCTAAAAGTACCTAACAAAAAAAGAATCTAAAAAGTACCAATGTTGAACAGTCGAAAACTGTATACACTTTTACCTCGCATAAAATTCCAACGTCTTCGCTCATAAATTATAAGTAAGTTTACTATTTCGTTCAAAGTTTGCTTTCGCACTTGACTGGAGATCAACTATGCACTCGACTACTGTGAATTAATGTACGATTTGTTATTAACTAAGGATGAACCCGAGATATTTTGACCTATGATGTTCTAGATTTAATTTTTTTTATAGAACTTAATTTCAGTAATGAAGTAGAATTTGAAAAAAATACATCAAAAATAAAGAGAGATTCGCATGTAGTTGATATACTCTGTACCATAATAATAAAAAAAAATTCTCTGAAAAATCAACGCATGCAAATATTTACCTTTCTAGCTTTTCGTAAATTGAAGAGGTATTATTTGGGTTCCTTTTAGGATCTTTTTAGGTCTTTTTAGGCTCTTTGAATGTATTTTCAGATACTTTCTAGATACTTTTTAGGCATTTTTGAGTTTCTTTGGTCCTCTAGCGTGATCGCATTTCGATATTTATTATAAGTCAAACTTTTCAATGTCCGAAAAAAATTATCAGATGTGATTTTCAGTGTGCATTGATTTTTTAGAGAATCCGGTTGGTTTGAGGTGTTAGGCTCATTCAACTCAGATATATATGACAGAAAAAATATTGCTGCCTCAAAAAAAAATCGAAAAGTGGCCACCCCAACAAAAATCGAAAATTTGTCGCCCCCGAAATTTGCCGCCCTAGGCCCGGGCCTACCGGGCCTAGTGGCAAATCCGCCCCTGGTCGATGGCCAGTAAATCAAGACGATTGCATTAAGAAGGCAATTACAGGGGGTCTGACCAATGAGACTCACGTTCTACTTGACATAGTAGCAAGTTCAAAATATCCTAACTTCGTACGCGGCGAGAACCAAATACCACTGACATCTGGCTCGATTCATATACTAAACTCATCACCCTCTCAACATTGTCCTACAAAATTTACAGATTCACTTGTACCACCAATTGTAAAACTAACAATAAATTTAAATGATGATACGGATAATAGATACTTGTTATCATGATTTAGAGACCATAAGATCTATGATATCGTCCGCCTTTATTTTGCATACATGCATAATGCGAACGATTTTTCTTGCTTCGAGGGTATAACAAAGACGCACCTCAAATTATTGATCCATCAAAAATGTCTTCCCACTAAAGTTGTCTCTCTTCGCACATTCTTTACACGCTATCATGTCGAACAGGGACTGACTCCAAAGCAAGTTGAAAGTGATCTTAAAACCTATCGTTCATATGTGAGCTCCAATCATATTTCATTTTTACAGAATTCACGCGAAAATCAAAAGAAATATTATTTCTAACGAGAAAGTCAACCAAAAATTCTCTACCACATCTCCAAGATTTCTCTACCACAACTGCGGTGGTGTGAGAGACAAACTCAACAAAACTTTTTCTTGACGCTAAATCTTGCCATTTCAATATCCTGGCCATAACTGAGACGTGACAATTAGAGTCAAGGATTTCATAATGAGAAAATCCTTGACTCTAATTGGGCCATATATAGAGCCAATCGCGATTATGTTCAGACTGGTTTCACAAAGGGAGGTGGCGTTCTTATCGCCACACACAACTCCTTTTCTAGCGAACCTATTTTAACCAATCAGTGCAAGTTATCTGACCATAAATTCGTCAAAGTTCTGTTTAACTTTCATTATATGTGCATTGGAATTTTTTATGTACCACCTCACTCTAATGAAATTGCTTACAATGATATAAATGACATTATTGCTTCTATAATGAGGAAGACAAAATAATCATATTCGGGGACTTCAACCATCCAAACATCAGATTTACTATCGATGGGAATGATAACCAACTCCTCCCGATCAACCTTTTTGACGCCACTGATTTCAACCTTATCAGTTTGCTCTACGGCGATGATTTACAGCAGCTTATATCGACTTCTAACCAGAATGGTAAGTGGTTAGATGTAATATTTATCAATTTTTATGACGAGGTGGTGGTTAGTGCAACTATTGACGCCGAGAATTTCTCTAATACTCTTCACCACTCCGCTATTGCCGTTGAACTTTCCACAATCAACATTTCTTTTAACCAATCATACAGTAATGAAATTGAATTTGATTTTCATAATGCTGACTACGTAAGCATTAAAATTATCTGCAACCATAGAGTGGTCAAGGTCCATTTCAACGTTCGATTTGGATGAACTTGTTTCTTTTTTATACGAAAAAAAAACGTTCAAGCTATTAACACGTATGTATGTACCAAAGATAAAAAACGCAATAAACGTTCTGAGACAATAATTTGAGACAATTAAGGAACCGACGAAACAAACTTTATAAAGCAATTAAAAATGATCGCAATATCAGCGTACGACGAAAGGAAAGTTACGATATTTTATCCAAAGAAATCTCAATTAAGTCTCGGGAAGCATATGAGCTTTAATGGGCGTGACTTTAATGGGTAACAAAATTGTTAATGACCCTAAAAAGTTTTTTGATTTCATCAATATGAAACGAAAAACGGCTGGCTATCCTGCTTCTATGTTCAGAGGGAACTCTATATCTTCTCTTCCTCAGGAAATCTCTAATTTAGTTGCAGATCACTTTCAAGATTCGTTCAGTCCTCTTTCGATCCCTACTATAAGTTCAACTGTCTGGCCTAAACAAACTGTATCCAGACCACTCATTGAGGGAATCATTCTAACAAAAGAAGCAATTGCCAATGCTATCCAAGAGCTAAGCATCCCAAAAAACCTGGTCTTTTAAACCTAATGACTCTTTCATCAAAAAGAACCATAATTAGCGCATGCCTAGCCTTTGACATCATTAATGGAACTGTTAGTATAGCAGCTCTCTCTCTCTCTCTCTAACAAAATTACATTCAACAATCAAATAAGACGGACTAGGCATACAATCCTCCTTAAGGAGCACCAGCACCTTACAGTTTATGGGTATAATGAACCCATCAATAAGTGCTGTAGAACATTCAACAGTGTAAGTCATCATACTCTTCAGGTAGCACCAAATCTATTTTCAAAAATAACTTGACAAAGGCCCTATTAATTGTTAACCTACTTATTACCCATCCTAATTCGCCTAAATACAAATAAACATCAACTTGAAATACTTTTATATTCTATTTTATTTCTTGTATTATATATATTGTATCATGCCTTGTTTGGCAGATAAATAAATAAATAAATAAAATCGTAGACATTTTTTTAATAGACCTAATACCGTAGACACACACCTGATGATAAGGTACGCAAATGATACAGGTGCGCTCAACGATTGGTCTAACTAAGGTACAGAATAATATTTTAACTAAATGCATGTCATCAAACACTTTGGGTTGCCTTTTTACAAATCTGAGGGTAGACAAATCTTTTACTATGTCGGCTTTATTGTGTTCGTTTAAATTCAGTATTTTCTCGGAATATTTTTCACAGCGTACTCAAAGCTTAAGGGAATAATTTTAAGTCATAGTGTCTTAGTCGTCATCCAATGCAATCTTCGTATAATACTATATGTCCTTTCCATCCTTTCTTCAACTTCTGATTTACTAATCTGTTATGTAAACATCTCTTGTAAGCCTTCCACCACGCATGAACGTTTTCTCTCTTTTTTCCAGGTTTCTTTAAAACTTAATTTTCGTTACATTAACATGCAACCTGTGCAATCAGATTTCAGCAACGTCTATTTACTTACCTATAATCACATCTCTGTTGCCAATCCTTCTTTCTTTGGCTTTGTTTTCGTTCACAAATAAACTACCTTTACAATACAAACAGCAAAATTTTTGACTTAGTTCCTTATAGCATTCATTAAGACTCCCATTCTCACGCTTCTTTATCATGTGTTCAACCTGATCCTCACTCCACACCTTTTTGATATTAAACATGATTTCCATGAGTTCTCTCGTAACAACTTCTATAAAGCCAACTTCCAGAAAATGACAACTGAAACCAGTCTTATCAACTGGTATTGCTTTTTCAACGGATTCGATGTTGTTGGTGCAGTGTCAACATTTTTATGTATACTGCCCCAACCTTGCCTTTTGCTTTATTCCTACCAAATGTCCTCATAAAGTAAATTAAATTTCATGGTGCACTTTCTAAGTGCTAAGTGCTCTAAAAACTCGTAAAAAAACTGAAAAAGGCGAGTTAAACCACTAATTTTTAGGTGGTTAGATTGAATCTACTAAAAAAATACGCAAACATACAATGATTTGAAGCCTCGATACCTTATCCCGTAACTCGCATAATCCTAAGAAAGTCAGAATATCGATACACATCATAGATTACACTCGTAATTTTAATTATGGTCCTGACGATGATCCAATAACCTGGTGAAACGTTCTCTGCACTCTAATTTTCAACACTAACCTTGCATCTAATGATTACTTTTTCTAGGCAGTATGGTTTCATCAAGGGCCGCTCTACAAAGACCACTCTTATGGATCTCAGTAATTTCTTCGTCTCAGGCTTTGATTCTCAAAGTCAAGTTGATTAAATTTATTAAATTTATTAATTTTTCCTTTACTTCGCAAATTCCGAGTTCTAAAAGGATCTACTCTAGGGCCTTTATATTTTACTTTTTTTTCAATTCTCTTCTCTTTGCTATCAGCGCCCTGTTTATTTCCCAGTAACAATTGGTGCCAAAATAATTTTTCACCTCGAAACATATTGAGGTGTCACCAGATTTAAAAAAGCCCAAGTTGGCTAGCATTTTAGAAATCCTGGTATGGTGTTTGATTTCATGTAGTGAATATCACAGCCGGGAACTCTAAGGTTGCTGGCTCTGTTTCACGTTCTTTAATAACATTTGTCAACACTGCCACCTTTCCTTTTGATATCTTTATTTTTACCATATATTTTAACATTAGTACGTAGTATTCTGAGAGAAATCCTACAAATCTAGCTAACGCTATTGGATAGGTTCATAGGTTATTTTTATCTGTCCATCTTTCGAATATCCTTCTTTGAAACAAGTAGAGTGTATCTTGATGAGTGTTTCCTTTTCAAGCTTTGTCAATACATTTCTACTCTGATCTTGGTTCCTAGATAGCCACAAGTGTATTAAGTTGTCCTAGTCGATCATCTGAAGAACTCTCTACTTCATTTATACGTGCAGAAGTCTACTTTCAATCAACAAAGAAGTTTACTTTCAATCACTCACAGCTCAGCAAATTATCAGTAATGAATAAAATAGAATCAATGATGTAAATGTGGTCTTTTCACTTCTTAAAATGCTATCAAACATTACATAACATCATTATTTTTCCACCGCCTATCTTTATAATTTTTAAATAAAGCTTTAAAAAAGTTTAGTGCAAAGGTACCTCTTGAAAAACTGATTTTCGAAGATAAGAAGAGGAAATGCTTAAATTTTGATTAATGTTACAAATTTTTTAAACGGGTACTAAATCAGTTTCTTTGATTTATGATCAGACTCATCACGCCAGACATTAAGCAAATGAAAATTTAATGATATACATAATACGTCGTCCAAATCTATCATATGCATTTTCTAGTTCGTCCTCGGTGTAGCTGCTCCATTCTTGCTGTACTCTTGCAATTAATTGTCGTCTATTCTTCGGCATCGGATGTCTCAATACACTCTCTTGAAGTTTAGCCCAAACGTGTTCGATCGGGTTAAGGTCAGGAGAGTTGCCAGGCCAATCTTCCCAAACAGTTGAAAACATCGATTTTACTAGTGTAAATGTAACTTTCGCTGTATGCGCTCGTGCCTCATCTGCATAAGAATTACCAAATTTTTATGTTGAAACTTTCTTCTGTCATCCCGATATGCTGCATAAGCTGGTAAAATGAAGTTCCGGTAATAAGATCCATCTACGGTTGGGTTTTGCTCAACAACATGAAGTCTCGACTTTCCACGTGAGCTGATTCCTCCTGCAACCATTATCTTCAAGTCATATTTCGGCTTTCGTATGGGTTGAATAGTGCTTGAATCACTTGTTCTAACTCTCATATTTTACCTGTTTGGCGTTGGGTAAAAAACAATTGGGGATTCATCCGTAAAAAGTACGTTAGTTCTCTTAGACCTTCCAACTGCACTATCATCACTGAACCCTTCGCTTTGCAACCTTATACAGAAGTTAAGTCTATCTGTGCCATTCTTTGCAGTAAAAAGTGGCTTTACTCGTCTCACGTACACATGTCTTCCCCAATTCGTCGATTTAATGTACCGTTGAACCATTGATCGAGACGTTGTCTTTCGCCGTTGTTGGTGATTTTCGGATTGATTTATCCTTTTGGTCACTGTCCTTGTTCCAATGTATCGCTTGTTTTCCACCATCTTCCTTATTTTTATTTTTGTTGTAGATGAAAGAGTTGTCGGTCTAACAGAACGTCCTTTGTCCTATATATCTCTTTTCCAGCCATAATCGTACGGTCTTCCTGGCCACGCCTCGTGTCATTGATATTTCAGAAACGGGTTTCCCTATTTCGCCAAGAGTTTGGATTTGAATTCTTGTTTTTATTTTATTCGAAGCCATAATGAAGAAGCACCAAAGTCATCTCGGATAGGCTTTAAGAAAATAATGAATTTCAAGTAGCGCGCATAAAATGTTCTAAGAAAAATCACTACTTACGATAAACACGGCAATAAAAAAGGTTTCTTGAAGTCAGGAGCAATAACATTTCACAAGTATTATCACAAAAAGACTCGTAACTACCTCTGCTAACTCAAATTAGCTTTCTAAAGGGTACGTCTCCGCACCTGACTACAGGGAAAATGCTGCTTAATTTTTTCCCCTGGAAGTGACTATATCGCTTTGCACAGCTTTTATTGATCTTAATGCGGTCACAGCTAAGCACAATATGCTTTTTACGATAGCTGAAGAGTTGATAATTAACCTCCGCTTAGAGTTTTTGATAAACTGAGAGGGGATAAAATTTGGTAACGTTTACTTCAGTAGGTGGGGAGAAACTTTTGGACCACCCTGTATATCGTTTTTTTTTCATGAGTTTCTATTATCCATCAAAATCACACATAACTAGTTTTGACAAACAGTATAAATTAAATAATTAAATCGTATAATTGTTATGTTAATTGATGTTACAGCAATTGATAATTTATGTTACATCCAAATAAATTATATCGACAATTTTCAATGTTCCATGAGGTAATAATTTCCCAATTCATCAGCAGTAACAACCAAATATTTCCCTCCATCAACGATGAGAGTGTAACCACTAATCGGTGCCGACTGCGTAAGTAAGCTATTGAAAGGCTTCTTTGGCTTAACATTAATTACAAACCATCAGACCGCCTATAGCTCACTTAATTGATAAAGCCGTTTTATCGCTTGATGCTGTATAGTAACTTCTCGCCATTGATAACAATCAGGAAAAACTTTCTACCATTTACAAGCACTTGTTAAGGGTACCTCGAATTTTATGCTGAGAATCTGAATCTCACAAACAGTTGCGAATTGAAAACCTAATAGTGAGGGACCTTCAACATTTGATTTTATTTTGTGTGAAACTGAAATACGTTTTTCTAACAATTAACTAATTGCCAGATTATAAATGAAAGGAAAAAACTCCCTCTTCTTCAATCGTTTTCCTTATATCAACACAAGCATGCACAACATAATACTAGATACTTTCTATGAACTTATTTACCATTCTTTCGCTGTTCCAGAAGCCTATTGAATTTCGAGAAGTGACATCTACCGAAGACATCTGTTTTTGACGCTCCCGTTGACTGAACAAAACGGCATAGATGGCGTGCTAATGCTATAGACTATTTTCGAGATCTGACTTCTATCCAATAATGCGATTCGGTGATGCTGCTTAATGAGCTGACATTAGTCTGAGAAGAATTCAAACGAAACAAATTACTGTTTCAAGCTTGCGTGTCGACGTCAAGAATACCAGCGACAAGGTTCTCTGTGATGGTATCGTTTGAAAAAAGGAGGAAAGAAATCTGCACACAGACACTTCACCTCACCACCCCATCTCCTGCGAATTGAAATAATATTAAGTAGTGTGACGACCTACACACTGTTACGATAAACTAGGGGCTGAGACGTTGGATACTGTTGACGATAAAGCCAATGACGGGTGGTGGTAATGGTGGTATTCTTCTTTGAGGACAAATGTTACTATTTAATTGACAGTATTAATTGCTTGTTTCCTGTCAGACACACATTCCTCCTATTTCGAATAATGGATCTAATAGCTGTTGATGTTGACATACTCGTAGGAATCAGATTTTGTGATGCTACGACTAACGTCAATTCAGAAATTGTAATGATTTAACAATTGATTTTGGTGGTATAGAGGCTTGTGGTGCTATAGAAATCTATCGGAGAATAGCAGAAAATATAATGACACGTGCAATGTTTAAGAATTTTTATTATAGTTTAAACACGTATGCCAATATTAGGTTTATGGTGCTTACTAAGTATGACGGTATATCTCTGACAGTCTAGCTAAGATAAGGTAAACGTATTTCATTTCTTAGAAAGAAATTATGCAAACGGACCGTGTATACTGAATGAGTGATGGAGAAAGTGGAAAGGAGGAGTTTGTAAAATTATCACATCCCACCATCCCACCAAAGCAAGTCAAAAAATGTTTAGCTGTCACAAGTTGATTCGTTAAAATATGTTATTATATACATGCAGCGAAATTCATTGTGCTTGTCTTATTTTACTATTTGTTATTCATTTTACTTCGGGATTGAAAAACTATGATCGGTAGAGCTTGCTAAAGCTGTAAATACCTGTAACCATTTGCTTCACAATCGATCATTCTTTCAGATACAAAGTCTACCAAGTGCGACCAGCAACTACAACTCAACTAAATTACATTTCCAAGCTTTCGCTCAGCGAGGGTTTCGATGCTCTTACCTTCACGCGTCAAATCAACCAAAGTGGAAATTTTCTCGTACTACCAGAAGAACAGATCAGATTTGAAAGGTTGCTGCAAACACAGGGTATTCAATATCATGTTGCTGTTGACAATGTAACCAACTACCTAGTGAAAAATAGCATCCTACACCAAAACGCCTATCGAAAGCGTGCTGCCGGCGAAATCGACTTTAAAAGTTACCCACGAATGTCGGATATCGATCAGTATTTGGAAAGTCTAACAAATAAATTCCCTATAAAGGTAAAAGTCGAAGAACGAGGCAAATCTTATGAAGGACGACCTATAAAAACTATTTTCATTAGTCGTAATATGAAACGGAAAATGGCAATAATTTTTATTGATGCTGGGATCCATGCACGTGAGTGGATGGCACCAGCGTCTGCTCTCTATATTATTCATATGCTAGCGATGAAAAGTGAAGAATCGAAACGTTTGTTAAGCAATTTTGACTTTCTTATTCTGCCTGTGGTGAATCCTGACGGCTATGAGTACACGCACACTAACGATAGGATGTGGAGAAAAACGCGGTCGAAACAGGACAATGACTGCTATGGTGTTGATGGAAACAGAAATTTTGCATTTCATTGGGCAGAGAGCGGCTCGTCGGACAATCCATGTGCCGATACGTATCATGGTCCGAAAGCATTCTCAGAAGTTGAAACACAAATTGTCAGGGACATAATGCTAGGGCTATCGGGAAAAGCGATTATGTATCTGTCTTTGCATGCTTACGGAGCTTACATATTGTATCCATGGGGATATGATGCAAGGTATTAAATTTCGGTCGTACTGTTGGCTTTGAAACATTCTTTTCTGCAAAACTTTAAAAGAAAGCTATAAAAATGCTATGCAATGCGTTATTGGAAATATCTGTTCTGGTCTTTTTAACGCATGTCTCTTTAGGATTCTGCCTAAAAACTGGAAAAATATGGATGCAGTAGCAAAGGCTGGTGCAGATGAAGTAAAGAAAACCGGCGGAAAAGCCTATCAACATGGATCGTCGGCCAAACTTCTGTATAATGCCTCAGGCGGTAGTGACGATTATGCACTGGGTGTTGCGAAGATTCCGATCTCATTTACGATAGAAGTACGAGGTGATAGATTTGGTTTCGATCCACCCGCAAGCGAAATTCTGTTTGTGAACGATGAAACCTGGACTTGCGTCAAGGGCATGATAGATTACCTCAAACGTCACAATAGTGGTCTGCGGCTATTTCAAACCAAAAATATAAAAGGGATTTTTATTGGAGCAAGCTCGGCTCTAACAGTGCCGCTAGTAGCGAAATATGCTTGAGCAAATTTATTTATTCTTGGCCAGTACTTTTAGACCTCGTCGTCTTCAAATAAACATACATATTTATAAATATACTTATATACGTTTTATATACTTCAGTGGCGAGGGGTGAAATATCGATGGAGGGAAGCCAAATAATTATCCACCATTTTATATATGTATAATAATTATGTTTGGCATGCTGATATTTGTCAGACTTACTAATTTCTATTTAATTCTCGTCACACTTACAGACAGTATAAAAACTCGTAATTCAAAAAAATTATAAGCACATGTATATCAATAAATTAGAGAGCAGTTTTATCGGGCTACCTTCAATATACATGAAACCATTTGTTTTATTGTAAAAAATGTTTGTAAAAAAGAACCATTGGAAAAACGTCTTTCTGAGCCTGCAGGATGCTAAATAGAAAAAAAGTTAAAGCAGCTATTTTTCATCCATTAAATTTATAAATATTTTGGAAATAAAGCGGTTGAAATGAAAAAGTTGCAAAAAATGTCAACCCTTAACATGAGGATGTATAAACAATTTTTTGGGGAAAACGTCTTTTTGAGCCTGCAGGATGCTAAATAGAAAAAAAGTTAAAGCAGCTATTTTTCATCCATTAAATTTATAAATATTTTGGAAATAAAGCGGTTGAAATGAAAAAGTTGCAAAAAATGTCAGCCCTTAACATGAGGATGTATAAACAATTTTTCATTTAATATACTTTCAAACTGTTGCGACTTTTACTTTTAATATTTACAAATTAAAAGACCATATTAAAAATATCAAGTTTTAGATTTCTTACGACAAATAGTTTATGTACTTTTCTTTTATTTCCTGATTCCTGCTATTCATGAAATATTATGTAATTAGAAAGATGAAACCAATTTTACGCAGAATATGTATCATAAAAGAGTTTAACGCAAGACGGGAATTCTGCAGTCCTTAGTTGAAAATTCTTAGGTCCATTTTTGTTGTTTCCAGTAAATTCAAACTTTTGTTCTTTTCATAAGTGCAGAGAATGTCAAGAAATGTTTGATGTTTAGTGCTTTTTTGCTTAGGACAACGTCCGAAGGCGAAAACAAAGTTGTTAATACTAAAAGACATTTCTTTGATATAATTTACTAAAAATATGAAACAAATTCACTTGAAACAACATTTTCGTTAAAACATATAACATTGTAAATTATGATAGTCCTTGTAATACCTAAATTAATCAACATAAATCAAAACCTTCAATCGCTCACAGTATAAATTGTTTGTCTCTTTTTTCTTGCACTTGAACTTTCTTATGAGATTTTAGTTTATAACAAAGAATCTTATAATCACTACACGCAAATATCGGACCTGGCATGTTATTCACATTTATCATTTACAGTTCTGCAAGCATGAGATTTCCTTTTTTGGCGTAAAAAAAATGGAGCTAAGACTTTGGAGATGTGACCATAATGTTAGACGATTTGTTTATAAACATGCTTCAGAAATAAACTGTTGGCAGGTTACAAAGACAGAGTTCAATGCGCACTATTACATCATGAAATTAACCCAAAAACTGCATTCTGGTGCTTATGATTTTTTTCTTAGCACGGCAAAATTCATTTCTAAAAACTAACATTTGACAAATTTTAGTTTTTAGACAGCCAGTAAAATTGTATCTCCATACTCATATCTCAAATATATAATCTTTACGTGCTGTTTTTTATGCGAGCAATACAACTATCGAAAGTTACGTTCACATAAAAATAGTACAACGGCAATATTGAATGAACCAATCGAAATTTTCTTCAACTCTACAACCATTCGTAAGCCGATCGATCACGGCTTAATTTTCATCTGTTAAAGCGTGACGATGCTAGTATTTCAGCAAGGAACGAAAAGAGACAGACACAAGGCAATACACATTTGGCCAAAGCCTCTAGTGGCTCCCAAATAAGAATTTGCAAGCCGGAAAATTTCGGCTTATGAATGGGAATTTTTACGATATCGTATTGTACAGAAGGTGGTATATGATCTTAAGTCATTTGAAATTTCATGTACATGTTTAAGATGCATGCATGTTTTGTAAAATCTGAAGTAGGTCAATATTTTCGAAAGGGAAGCCGGAAGGAATCGGGTTGTATGGACGCTTCGCCACTGTATACTTATATACTTATATACGTTTACATCAACAAATGCATTTATTGCACCATATCAGCATACTCACGCATGTATGCTAAATGAGGACTGAGCTTTTCATTTCCTATTACAGGATTCACACAATTTCGTCAATAGTGGGAAACATAAAATTAAGAATAAGTTAGAAAAGATGAGGATATTAGACATACATGCATGCTATTAAGACAAGTTTGTAAACAAAAAAAATATGTAGGTACACAAAAATATCTTTGAATTTCAATCAGTTTGCCCGTCAGACAGTGACCAGCACTGCTAAAAGCGAAAGTAAATAGAAGTGATATTAAAGAATATTCATGCAACAAGGACAGAAATTTTCGTTACAAGTTAAAAAGTGGAAAACTATTTGAAAATAGAAAAAAATAAAAAAGAGGAAAATATAGAAGTTCGAAAGGAACAATAAAAGACAGAATTAAGAAAAATTCAAATTAAACTGCCCAGCTTAGTACGGTAAATAAAATCGGTTGTGGCACAGAGGAGTCTAATAAAATTCTCCTCAATGACGCATTTATGTACAAAATTTAAAGTGACGCTAGTCCGTAAATATCTGTGCAGTGTGATTATTTATGAAAGGAAAATTTATGTAAACTATTTTCAAGATGCAAGAAAATTTAATGTTGAAAACTGTGAAGCTTGCACAAAATTGTATGACCGTATTACTCCAGCGTAGTGATCATTAAAATATCTGGTAGTATAATTCATAGTTTATATAACACCATATATTACAATTTTTTATTGATAACTAGTTTTATGTCGAAACTCTGTATTGATTTGGTCAAATCATTAGCTAAATGTTTGCTTTTGATTTTACCGTTAGTAAAATGTGAATGAAAAATTACAATTTTACCCAAATTATACACTGGACTTAAATAATCAAAAGAAACTTAAGACAGATATCGAACCATAGCCTCACTCGATGTGTTGATCGATTTATCAGACACTTGTCCAGGGTTTATATGGACCTTATTATCATTATTGGCGCTAAAACCGGAGTCCGGTCCTGACTTCTACTAAAAAATTTCTTGCCGAACTCGCCGCGAGCACCCTATGTCTTTTAACGATCTGGTCAGAACCATCCCTCTAGCGCAAGCAAGGCCTTCTGCAATTTTATCCGGCGTAGAAGTGCAAATCGTTTTCCAAGCAGGCTTTTCTTTACTCATGCCAGCTAGGTGCCCAGCCTACTGTAGTCCACTACGTTTTACCTTTATGATTATATCTGCATTTAAGTGGATCAGATACAACTCAGGGTTATGCTATCTCCGGAATAAGCTTTTCTCACATATGATGCCAACGATTCTCCGCAGGACATGCATTTAAAATGCGGCAAAGAGGTCAGATTGCTTTTTGCTGAGCATGCAAATCTAGGATCCATTCATAGCCACTGTATTGCACAAAAGTAGATTGGAGGTTTGGGTTAATTTAAAGAAATCGAACAGACTCTAGTAAGCTTTGCGCAGCCGTCCGACAATTTTTTCTCATATTAGCATCAGCTGGTGCATTTGACCCAATGTAGTTAGAGGACTGCACTATTTCAAATTCATGCTTCACTACTCTCATTGTTTAACCAACTTTAGGTCTTTAAAAGACTATACCGCCATTACTTCGTCTTTCCTTCATTTAAAAAAACTGATTCCGTCCAGATAATCTTCAGGACCAAACTATTCATTCTTTTTGGATCACTGTTTCTTCTGACATCAATGACCTACTAAACTGTGACCACTGGCCATCTGGAGCTGTTGTTATGGAGTTTACCAAACTTTCGCGTAAAAATTTTCAACCCAGAACAGCAAAAAAGACTCAAACTTAAACCATTCCTTAAAACTGTACTATTGAAACTTAAGGACCATGTCTTATAAAATTCTACTCTATCATCTGATGGTAATATCTTTCTTACGGAAATCTGGTTAACTGATGATATTTTTCATAGTAAGATTTTACCACAGCACACTGTTTTTCGCAGGGATTGTGACCGCTCAATCTCTGGTAAGTCTGATGGTGGAGGTGTTCTCATTGGCATCCACAAATCTCTCACTAGTTTCGGTTTGCAATGACTTCGGTTTGCAATGACTTAGTTGAATGTAATTTAGTTCGGTCGTGTTTCTCTAGCTTCTACTTCATTGTTACTTATTGCCTCAATCTACATCCCCTGCAGTAGTCCTTCTTCACTTTACGAATTTTTCTTTCCAGAGCTCTCACCCTATCTCCTGTGCCATTTTCCTTCCGCTCACTTAATGCTATTTGGTGATTTTAATATGCCTTCAATCGAGTGAAATACCTCTTTTTCAACCATCACTTCTAGCAACAGCCTTTTCCTGACTTTGTCATTCTTCATTTCTTTATGTTATCTTTCTCAATTGAACTTGGTACCGAATACCAACGGCACAATGTTGGATCTATTTTATTTTCAATATTTCTGTGGTTTCTGCTTATTTGGATTCCGCTGCTTTACCTTATGTCCCTTCCAATCATTACCACCTTCCTGATCTATTAGAACTTTCTCTCAATCTTCCTCCTAAATCTTAGATTGCTATATCCGCTTCAATTTCTACAAAGCTAACTTCGCCGGAATGGGGAACGAAATCAATCTTGTTAACTGGTATTCGTTTCTTCGCTGTTCTGACGTTAAAAAGGCTCTTCATAGGCTTTACGTCTTGCTTTCAAATCTAATCATTCCCACATGTCGTCCCAGGAGACCTAATGATGTTCTCTGGTTCACCTCTGAAGTTGCTGCTACCCTTGTGACAAAAGATGTTGCCCACGTCAAATTCAAACGTTCTGCTTTGCATAAAGATCAGCTTGAGTCTAAAAAGCTATGGTCTCATGCAAAAAGGGTCGAAAAAAAGCCATGCGTGCGTACGTTGCCAGAGTTGAGGCTCCTAGCAATTCCAAAAATTCACAACCCTTCTGCTCATTTATTCACTCGCTGAAAAAATCGCCCGTCATTCCTCAAAATATTTTTTTGATGGAATTTTTGTCGCCACAGCTGAAGAGACCTGTGATTTTTTTGCTCGTTTTTCTCGGCATTTTCTTCCCCACAAGACCCTCTTTCTCCTCCACATGTTTCTTTCTTAACTCCTTCGTCGTTTCGCGCTAACCTTGGAGAGCTCTTTTCGTTTCGTACAAACCCTTTAGAAGTTGAATATTTAATGTGTTGTCTCGATTCTAGCTCTAGTTCTGGCGCTGATGGTGTTCCTAATATACTAACTAAGTCACTTTTTTCTTCACTTTGTGTACCCCTGTTCATTATCTCTAAACTTAGCATCGAAACTGGCGTTTGTCCTTCCTTATGGAAATCTGCCAATATATTCCTGCTTGCATCTCCCAATCTCGCTTCTACCTTGCTTTAGCAAACTACTTGAGAGAATTGTCTACAACAGAATTTATCCTTTATGCGAGCCTTTCCTCGCCAACGAGCAATCAAAGGCAAATCTACTGTTACTAACTTGCTATCTTTCAGTAACGTAACACTTTTGCTTCTGCCATCGATCAGCAAAAACAGGTGGATGTTCTTTACAGTGATTTCTCTAAGGCATTCAACTCATTCAACCATGAACTTCTTTTTTTGAAATTAGACAAATATGGTTTCTATGATCGGTTGCTCTCCTAATTTTCTTCTCATATTTACGAAGATACTTGTTATGTTAATTTGAATACGATTTGATGTTATGTTAATTTACGAAGATACTTGTTATGTTCCGCAAAGATCGATACTTGGCCCCTTGTTGCTGTTAATCTTCATTAATAATCTTCCGCGTCTCCTAAACTCCTTTTCCCTTCTATTTGCAGACGACCTTAAGGGGTCAGGTACACTTGGGACGTGCAGAAAAAGCTCTTTTCAGGATTTTTTTTAGACATACATTAAAGTAATTAATAACAAATGTTTTATAACTTGAAATAAATTAAATATTAAATATTATAATAAATTTTCGAGGGGTCCAAAAAAAAATTGTTTGGCCGTGATCACTGTAACTTGTCACTGGATCATCCGAAATAAAAAAAAATCGGGGATTACTAGTTAATGACATAGTGCTCCGGATGGACGAAGGACTTTGGCAGATTTTGATTTGTCGAAAAATGGCGGTTGTTGAAATTCAAAATTGTATTTTCGACAAAATATCACTCACATTTTCGGCTATTGAAAAAAGTATATCGTCCAATCGAAAAATCCTTCGTTCATCCGGAGGATAATTATATATCAAATGAGTGAGAAAAATTTCATGCTGATCGATAAAGCCGTTTTTAATACAGTGATCACCGACTTCGAAAACATAGTCTCGAGAAAAATGCTTTTAAAGAATGCGAAAAACGCTTTATGCAATAGAGACGACTTCATTCAAAGTTATTTATCTTCATTAAAAATTTGTCTGATTCTTCTGAAATTTGCAGAGAATGCTCTTGAAATATGCTACTTTTAGAAAATGCAAAGAAAATAAAATCGATTTTCTCAAAATTCTAAGTGTACCTGCCCCCTTAGCATATTCAGATTAATCGATACAATTGAAGACTGCTCTCTGCTACAGAAAGACCAGCGCACTCTGGGCAACTGGTGTAACGTGAACTATCGTAAATGTCTTAAAATGTCGCCAAATTATATTCACGCGAATAACTTTTCCTTTACCTATTCTGTCTAATTGTTTATTTAATTTATACATTTTTATTTATTAATTGTTTATATATATATATATATATATATATATATATATATATATATATATATACACTACCGTGCAAAAGTTTAAGGACATCATAAAAAAAACGATTTTTGGAGTTTGTGATTGTATTTTATTATGTTTAATAGCATTTTATGATTAAATCTTGCATATAAACTAGAAAATATACTATTTTTTTATGATTTATGTTCATTGAATGCAAATTTCACATACAAATTTTTAAATATACCGAAAACATCAAGACAAGTCAGATCAGGTTTTTTTCATCAATGTGTCCACCTCGTGCTTTGATGATTGCAGCGCAAATTCTTGGAAGCCTTTCGACCAATTTTTGAAGTGTTTCAGTTGCGAGATTGTTCCAAGTCACTTTAAGACTGTCCAACAACTGTTTTTCACTGGTCACTTGCATGTTCTTCACCTGCCAGTCGAGCTCATCCCATAATAATTCGATCGGGTTGATGTCAGGGGATTGCGGCGGCCAATCCATGATTTTGAGCACACCTTTCTCTTCCTTGGACCGTAGATAGTTTATGCACAGCTGGGGGATGTGCTTAGGATCATTATCTTGTTGAAAGATAAATCCGTTACCGATCAAACGAATGCCAGATGGAATGGCACTTCGTTGAAGAATATTGCGATAGTGCTCCTTCCGCATTATTCCGTCGATTTTGACCAGTTCTCCAACACCATCGTAGCTGAAACACCCCCAGACCATCACGGAGCCTCCGCCATGTTTAACTGTTGGCAAAATACATTGGGGATTAGACCGCTCATTTTTATTTCGACGAACATACTGGCGCCGCCTGGATTCAAAAATCTCGAACTTTGATTCATCGGTCCATAACACAGATTTCCACTGATCTACTGACCAATCTTTATATTTTCGAGCGAACAATAGTCTTTTCCGCTTGTTTTGTGGTCGTAGAAGTGGTTTCTTCACAGCAACGCGACCAAAATAGCCCTTCTCTCTCAAACGACGTTTGACAGTATCCACCGAAATTGGGTTCGTCAGGGTTTCGTTGATTTCAGCTCAAATATCTGGTGCGGTTTTGAACCGATTTTGCTTGCTAATCAATAACATGTGTCGATCACCAGCTTGAGTTGTTTTTTTTGGTCGACCAGTGCGTTTTCGACTCATATTTGAGTTGGTTTCGGCGAACCGCTTCAACGTAGTTTCAACTCCACACTTTGAAACACCAATAATATTTGCAATTTCGCGAATTGTTTTACCCACTTTTCTCAAAATAAGTATTTGTGAACGTTTTTCAACTGAAATTTCTTTTTTACGAGACATTTCCAGCGATCACAGTCGGTTTTGCGCGTGTAAACAATAACGGGAATGAATTGGACAGTTCTAGTGCACACAGAACACAGCAGAGGGTGCAAAGAACCGTTATTTTTTTGACAGGCACTCAAATGATCCAGAATGACTGTGTAAGACATAAGCGCCCATATTTGAATAGTTTAAAATAAAATAATCGTTATTATATTTGAAATTACAGCGCAAAACTGATGCTACTTAAAAAGAGGAATTTTTGGTTCCTTTATAATTCCATCATTTTGACTAATAATAACCAGCTGATTTGATGCTTATGTATGTAAATCATAATGAAAACGTATATTTTTTAGTTTATATACCAGATTTAATAATAAAATGTTGTTGAACACAATAAAAAACAATCACAAACTCAAAAAATCGATTTTTTTGATGATGTCCTTAAACTTTTGCACGGTAGTGTATATATATATATTTATATATATATATATATACATATATATATATATATATATATATATATATATATATATATATATATATATATATATTTGCTCGTATTTATGATTATCTATTTCGTAATTGGATTCGATGTGTTGTTTTAGACATTAAATAAATAAATAAATAAATGTTTGTGCAAGACCAGTTTTTGTTTCGCCCACTCGTTCAAAGAGAAGAATTCTAGTGCAGTCTTCCTGATAATATCGATGTCATCTGCGTAATATTATGTTCACACCACACTTCTAAATCAGGTAGATTTAGGAGCTGTCAAGTTAATTAGGTAAGCGTTCACACTAGCCGAAGTGATTTAGAATGAAGAGATTTAGAGAGAGAAATGTCATTTGAATATATGTCTACAATTTTTTTTGCGTGAAAATTGTTGAAAATGATGAAGGAACATCCAAGAACATTTTTTCCATTTTGTACAACTCACATATTCCTTTTTTGTTCAATTTTTGCTATTTTAGAACGAAATTCGAATGACATTTCATTCAAATCTACTCTCGCTCTCACGGATGGAATTCACCACGCTCTGAGAAAAATTCACCAGATTCAAAATTCACAATAGTACCTGATTTGTACTTGATAACTCTAAATCACACTCCAAATCAGGCTAGAGCTTTCGACTGTCAGACGCCGAGGAAAATGTATGTGTAGGTAGATTTAAGGGGGGAAATACATGTAAAATGGAAAAGAAATTGCTAATTTCAGATTGACTTAAAATATATATATTGTTTATTCAGAAAATTTTTAATATTGAATCCTGAAAGTACATATCTTATAGTAAATGAAAATATTTTTTTAATAACTTTTTAACACAAAATGGAGGCGATGCGAGCAAATGAAAAAAACACATCAAAAACAGCCTCGTACAACTTAACGCCTTTTCCGAGAAACTTGCAGCGTTCAGAGAAAAAAAAATATGCTAATGAGATCTATAATTCATAGGTGAACCAATAAAATTTAGAAAAAAAAAATCAAATTTTTACATTAATGTTAGATTAAAAAAAAAATCGATTTTTTTTCAAAAAAATCACGTTTTAAACATTGGTAAACTAATTATTTTTCCGAAATTACAAGAAAATGTAGGTTCAACGATGAGATAATACTCTTTTGTACATGTGATATAAATTTGAGCCGAATAGGTTCAATATTTTTTGAGATATCTTGTACGGAAATTGAAAAAGTACTACTTTGAGAAAAACGCGCTTAAAGTTCTAAAGCTCCACCGACCTGGGGAACGCCGCGCTGTTTATAACTGGCTATAACTCGAGAACTAATACGAATATCGCTTCAAAACTTCTTTTGGTATATTTTAAGAGTATTTCGAACACTTTGATACAATAAAAAAAAATCGTTTTTGTTTTAGCAGTTACATGTATCTCCCCCCTTAAGCTGATTTAGCTCTAAAGCGATCAGCTGATCGAAATCGCCTGATTTAGAGTGTAGTGTGAACACCATATAAGACAGTATCTGCCTGGACTCTTGTTGACGCTCTGTTTGATTGTTTTCCTTACGCCAGGCTTTAGAGTAATCAAGCCAGACCATTCCATTATAAAGATGTTAGCATGGGAAACAATCGAGCGATTAATAAATAAATCCAGCGATTAAATTAAGAATAAATTAAAATAAAAATAAAAATCAAATACATTTAAAATTAAATTAAATTTAGATTAAATATTAGTATTCAATTAAAATTACAATGAAATTAAAATTAATCTTATGGATTTATAAAGTTTTACCCTCGCTCTGCTATTGTTGGCTGCATAAAATACAAAAACAAATGCTTTAGCAGAATATTTAATGTATTTGATGTCATGTTTTGAACTTTTGGAGCAAATGTGCAACAAACAATTATTTTTATGCGAGTGCAATAAAAGCATTTGCATGTGATTTTGTAATTGTAGTACCCTCATTTTTAGTCCGGTGTGTTTTCCCTTATTGTGGTCATCTTTGTATACCTATTAGTTTCTAATATAAACTTCTATTTCATAAATTGATTATATAGCCATCGAATCGTGTGGAATTGGACGAGCGAACTATCACCAAATCCCTTTTGACAATACATTCAAGCTAGAAACACAGCTAATTGACTAATCAAAAACAATGGATACCATGAAACAATTTGATTTCGTCGTTTTGAGAAACTTATATTGTATTAAGCCATAATATCCTTGTTCATGAAATACAACAAATACCGAATAACATGTGAAGTGCCGTTGTCCATACTCTATCAAAGCAAGTCAACAAATTCTACAGAATTTTTGACTTATTTGTTTTGGTGTCAGTTTATTCATTAAAATATGTTTTTAAATACATTTTGCAAAATTTTTAGTGCGTATATTATTTTACTGTATATTATACATTTTGCTTCGGCATTAAAAAACTATGATCGGTAAAACTAGCCAAAACTGTAAATACCTATAAGCTATATAGCTTTACAATCCATAATTCTTTCAGATACAAAGTCTACCAAGTGCGACCAACAACTATAAATCAACTTAATTACATTTCCAAGCTTTCGCTCAACGAGGGTCTCGATGCTCTTACCTTCACGCGTCATATCAACCAAAGTGGAAATTTTCTCGTCGTACCGAAAGAACAGATCACATTTGAAAGGTTGCTGCAAACACAGGGTATTCAATATCATGTTGCTGTTAACAATGTAACCAACTACCTAGTGAAAAAAGGCATTCTCCATCAAAACACCGATCGAAAGCGTGCTGCCGGCAAAATAGACTTTAATAATTACCAACGAATGTCAGATATCGATGAGTACTTGAAAAGCCTAGCACAGAAATACCCTAAAAAGGTAAAAGTAAAAACACGAGGCAAATCTTATGAAGGGCGGCCTATAAAAACCATTTTCATTAGTCGTAATAAGAAACGGAAAAAACCAATAATTTTTATTGATGCTGGGATCCATGCACGTGAGTGGATGGCACCGGCATCTGCTCTCTATATTATTCATATGCTAGTGGAAAATGTTGAGCAATCTGGAAGTTTATTAAAAGACTACGACTTTCTTATTCTGCCTGTGGTGAATCCTGACGGCTATGAGTACACGCACACTAACGATAGGCTATGGAGAAAAACGCGGTCAAAGCAGGCCTATGACTGCTATGGTGTTGATGGAAACAGAAATTTTGCATTTCATTGGGCAGGGAAGGGCACATCGAATAATCCATGTGCAAATATCTATCATGGTCCGAAAGCATTCTCAGAAGTTGAAACACAAATTGTCAGGGACATAATGCTAGGGTTATCGAGAAAAGCTATTATGTATTTATCTTTGCATGCTTACGGATCTTACATATTGTACCCATGGGGATATGATGATAGGTATTACATTGTTTCTGTACTTTTGTATTTCAAAGCGTTAATTCCCAGAAAGAAAATTCCAAAATAGTACTAAAAATACCATCCAGCACGCTAGTGGAAATACCCATCTCAATCTTATTAATGCATTTTTCTTTAGCATTCTACCTGAAAACTGGGAAGATATTCACGCAGTAGCCGAAGCTGGCGCGAATGAAGTAATGAGGGTCCATAAAAGTGTATACGAGTATGGATCGTCAGCACAAGTGCTATATGAGGCTGCAGGCGGTAGCGATGATTATGCCCTTGGCGTCGCTAACATACCATTCTCATTTACAATGGAAGTTCAAGATGATGGATTTGGTTTCGATCCACCCCCAGAGAAAATCCCATCTGTGACCCAAGAATCCTGGACTTGCATCAAGGCCATGATAGAATACCTTAAACGTTACAATATAAAACTGCGGTCATTACGGCGAAAAAGCGCAAAACAGCGCTTAGTTGGAACACGTATAGCTCTGACTCTGCCGCTAGCAGAATTGTTTTTATTCCGAAGTATTTTCTCTAATTTCTAAGTAGATGCTTTAGAATTTATTTTGAAATGCCGCTAAGCTTAACCAGACAAGTTTTTTCAAATAAATGCTTGGCTGGTACGGTAGCGAAAAGCAAGTGGCAGGAAGAGTTACTCCCACCAAGTACTTATGAAAATTACATATTAGCTTTTAAACGTATGTTCGAATACCACATCCAGTGTCACTTTGTAATTTCGAGTTTTATATTATAGTAAATGCGCGAAATTTCATATTAGATTGTTCAATTATTTTGCCAGAAAGTATCGATTAGGTTAGAATTCAACTGGTGTATTTGTGTAATGACGCATAAGAACTCAAGGTTTGGGAAATCCCCGATGCTAGAGAAGTTAGATAAATAAACAATTTAACTAATAACGAATTATCAAGAGGTGATGAAAATAGATAATCATCGAAAAACTCGGACAATAATCAGTATTTGTTTAATGTGATTCAATCACAATAGTGGTTTGAAATTGCATTTTTCCTATGTGTTACATTAACTGCGGTTTTTTTCATCCAGAGTGAAGCAGGTATTTGGCATGCATAAAAAACTATCCGGAGTAGCAGGCGAGTTTATTTCATTCTTAAGCGGAGACCACAATGCTCCAGCACATTCCATTCCGATCGAGCACTCTCCAGCTCATGTCCATTCCAGCAAACTGAACACATAGTCTCCATTCCGTTTAGTGTGCGACAGTTTACTTGTAGTTTTAAAATTTCAGTTTTGCATGATTATTTTAAAATAGATAGCAATTTTCTATAGTTATTTGGAATGCTAATAAGTTTTATACCCTTGTATAAACAAAAATCACAGCAATATTTTTTTAGTACTAATAATAATACTACTCTGATCCAGAAAAGTTGAAAGTTGGTCAACTCGTCCTGTCCATTCCATTCCATTCCAGCCTTATGTGTTCAGTCTCGTACATTTTCTATGCCGCCAACTTTGACGTTTATTCTGGAAGGAATGGAATGGATCATTGTGTCCGGCGCTTTACTCGGTTGGCAGCTCAAAATTCAAACTTCGAAATAACAAATGTGTAGCAAGAAAAACAGGCTATTTTCTTCTTTAAAAATCGAAGAATATTTCGACTCTTAAAATGGAAACTCTGTTGAGAACATTGATTTCTGCACTGCTCTGGATGCAAAAAAACACGCAGCTATGATATGCTATGATATTAATTTGTGTAAGTGGATTAAATATTCCCGATTTGGTAAGTTTCCCGATTTTGACAAGTTGAGTGAGGCTTCAATGTTTTAAATTGTAGCTGAGGAAAATTTTGTCCAGCAAGAATTATGAAACTCGAAACTAGTGTGATCTTCGAGTATAGAATGAATTTGCTGTTATACTCAGAAAAATATGTTTCTGAGAATCAAAGAAAATATTTACTTATTTACGAGCTGTGAAATTTTCCACAAATCAAATAAACTTTTATTTGATGTCAGTATTTTATTTATTTATTTATTTCACCAAACAAGGTATACAATTACATATACATGAAATAAACATAAAAATAAAAATTGAAATTACAATTTAAAATAACAAAACTAAACAAATTAATAACAAGTATAACATACACTGAATGCAATGCAAATAAATAAATTAACATTAAATAAATATAACAGCAATATTACATGTAGGGCACAAAATTATTAAATACAAAAACGAAATTAAATACTTTAATAGTCATGCAAGGATACTAGGCCGGTAGACTAGAGGGGGTAGGATAAGAGAGCCTCTGTTTTTAAAGAACGCTTTCGAAATCGTAGGGAAAAAGTGTTGGCTCATGCTGTTGAATATATTGCAGCATCTATTTGTTGGCTCATTATCAGCATATGTCTTCTCAGCAAACAATTTAGTGAGCGTTCACTAAAAACGATAGTTTCTCGATAGTCAACAGACATATCCCCCATACGAAACCGAGCCTGTTCGTAAAACGATACGCAGCAATGCTTAGGATGACCGACGCAATAAATAATGCAAGCCATGTGTATATGCCCTATGGCCTATGCGGCTCAGTAGCAGACTTTACATAGATTCTTCCCCTAGTTTGCTGGTCGATATATACTCGCTAAAACCACATTTTTTCTAACTCATTTACGAATCGTTAAAAATGATTCTTCCCGGATGGCCATTTTAGTAGGATCAATGAATCGTTTTCGATTCATTTGCGAGCTCGTTAACGACAAAAACATTCGTAAAATATGACTCTTTTATGAATTAATTACGATACATTTGGTTTGCTGGGTTGTTATGCCTAATTCAACTAGTATTTGTCGGGATCTAGAGACTCCCACGGGCTGGTTAAGCTCAAATCTTTGCTATATATAGTCGACATTAACAGCGTCTCTAATGACATCGAAACTGAAGCAAGCAGATAACATTTATCTTCTGGATGCAAGTGATGACAAATTTAGAAGTCTAAGGCGAGGTTCATATGGCTGTAAATTGCTAAAATCACGAGGACGGTAAAGATCTCTAAAGGTAGGTATCCATATGTTGCATTTCTTCCGTATCGTATCCCTGTTGCGTATCATTCACTAAACGGATACGGTGTCCACACTACTCAATCTTCCATGTATCATCAATACGATCTGTTGCGAAAAAAAAATCAGAAGGACGATTAAGATCCCTAAGAGCGAATAGCAAGAATTGATTTTGAACAGATTCAAATCTCTGGCTGTGAATGCCGAAAACCGGGTTCCACATAATGCAACCATGCTACAGAAGAGGGCGAACGAGCGCGACGTATAGCGATTTTGTAGCCCAAAGTTTCTGAATCTCCCTGGCTCGTCGCTTAATGAAGCCTAGTCGTTTACTTGCTTGAGAGATAATTTTGTCGTAATGAAAATTAAGGCAGAGCTTTTCATCCAGGACCACACTGAGGTCTAATATATTGTCAACTCTACTAAGAGCAGAATTGCTTAAAATGTACGTATAATGTACGAGCGTACTTTTGCGAAAAAAGCTAATCACATGACATTTTGCGATATTGAGAGGTAGGTTGTTCACGCAGCACCAATGACCCAAAGAATTTAGTTTTAGCTGAAAAAAGTTGGCATCTGATGGCGACTTTATAGTATGAAAAATTTTCAGATCGTCCGCATAGAGTAGATGAAATACATCAAGGTACATCAGATAAAACCTCCGACAGGTCTGATATAAAAATGTTAAATAGCAAAGGGCCAAGATGGCTACCTAGAGGTACTCCAGAGTTGACATGCATTTTTTTGGAGATAAGCCCTTGGAATTTCACATATTGTGAGCGGTTCTGGAGGTAAGAGCTGAGCCATCTTAGTAAAGATCCTGCGAAACCGAATTGCTGCAGCTTGAAAGTCAAAATTGAGTGGTCAACATGGTCAAACGCTTTGCTGAATTCAGTGTAGACTGCGTCAATTTGATCACCATTCTCCATTTCGCAAAGAACATGGAAAATCAGCACCACCAGATTAGTAGTGGTAGAGCGCCCCTTCCTCAAACCATGCTGCTGTTCGTTAAGTCGAGCATCGACCAGAGGGGATAGCTTATCATATATGATTTTTTTCAAACAGTTTAGCAACAGTTGATAAAATGGCGATACCTCTATAATTTTGAACTGATTTTCTATCACCATGTTTGAATATTGGTGTAACGTAGGAGGCTTTCCAATACCACGGAAAGTGCCCAGAAGAAAGAGATGTATTAAATATGATGTGAAGAGGAGAGATTAACTGAGCGACACATTTAATAAGAAAAGTCTGAGGAAGAAGATCGGGTCCAGGGCCTTTGTAACTATCAAGCTCCAAGATAGCTTTAAAAATATAATCTCTGGAAATAGTTATAGCCTCAGCAAAAATTGCTCTAGATACTCTAGGGGCGACAGCGAGATGGAGTACTGGCAGGGCTAAAAACCTCTTGAAAGTTATCTGAGAAAAAGTTTCAAATTTCTTGAGGAGAAGAAGACATTTAGGTTCTATTGCATATACATATAAGATGGAATCCCCGAATGTTTTCCGCTCCATATTCACAAAGTCAAAAAATTTTTGGGGTTGTGAATTATATTCTCGCCGATAGTTTTAATGAATCTGTCATATGCTTCATAAGACTTTTCCTGGAATTCTTTGGTCACTGCATTTTATTCTTCTTTGATACGATGGCTAGAGTCGACACTATTTTTTATTGATTTGTGAAGCTTATTTCTATGATTTCTCAGACGCTTAAGAGTTTTGTTAAGCAAAAAGCTCAAAAAGTTTATCTTTTCTCATAATTTTAGGGGCATATCTTTCGACCACGTCAAACAGTATGTTGTAGAATCAATTAACATTTTCGTCAAGATGTAAGCGTATCTGTCCAATCGACATTGTCAAGAGAGTGGTGAATGCTATCATGATCAGCATTGCGAAAATCGTATACAATAGTATTATTGTGTTTGAAAGATATTAGAATTTTTAGTAGATAAATCAATAGTAAGAGGGGAATAATGAGGGCTATTAGAGAAAAAATTCTCCGCGTCAATAGTCGGGCCAAACACTACTTTGTCATAAACGTTTGTAAATATAAGGTCTAACCAATTACCATTTTGGTTGGGAGTCGAAGCAACCTGCTGCAAATCATTACCATGCAAAGTACTCACAAGGTTAAAGTCAAAATAATCGAGATTGTTAATAGGTAGTAAGTAATTGTCAGTTTCTTAAACGAAACGTAAATTAGGGCGATTAAAGTCTCCTAGAAGTATAATTTGATCCTCTGCGTTACGAGATCCCATGAATGTAGATATGAATTCACATATATAATTGTACACAGAGTCGTCAGATCTAAGCGGAACATAAAATAAACAGTGTATCAATATTGTGTAAAAATTTCTTACATTCAACGGAATACAATTTTTACTTTACCTTATTTCAAGGAAGTAGTTTTCCTCAAATCAAGTAAATTATATCTGCGAATGAAGTAAATTATATCTACAATGCGAACATGTTTTTACATGTTTCAACATCAACCACGCTTCAATATTCGATGTGAAAATGGATAGTTTTTATGATTTCTATTAACATTTTCTTTACACAAATGAGAGGTCGGTAGCTTAGCTCGCTAACGCGTCAGTCCGAAGCAGCGATCTACTGCTCACGGGTTTGAATTCCGCCGGGTTCATAGTTGTATATGCTCGTCTTGAGTTGTCTTCACAGTCGGCGACTGGGCCAGCGTTTCATTAAGTGTCACAGTATAGCTTTATGTGAACACTAAGGCATACATGACACTAGCGCTTCAGAAAAAAAGAAAAAAATGAGGCACTTATTAGAAAGATTAATGAAATAATTGATACCGACTTTTCTCTCTCTCCCATATGTGTTTCCCAAAAAAAATTACTTATTGCAAGTACAATATTTATCTGATGTTAAAATATTGCTTTGGCACGTGAAAATATTTTTTTTTTAATTTTTTTCTCACTCCCTTCAAAGTAAGCCGCGTTGTTCAAATGAAGGGAGGCAGAGTTTTTGCGTGCCAACAGCATGCAATGTTTTCAAGCGGGCCCCCATCTTCGGTAATCGTAGGAGAACCGATTAATACCAGATTTATGGAAACATTTCCTTGAAACTATGCCAAATTTTACTCAGGGCAAGTTTGATATCAGTTCTATGAAATGAAGAAATTCCATTCTTTGGATTGAGTAAATATTTCTTTGGAGCAGAATCATTACCAATTTTCTTTGATAATATGTTCATTTTTCCTCAAAAAATTGAAGTATTTTTCTAAGTGTATCAAACTCGTTTCGAGCTGAATTGTACTCAAACTGAAAAAAGTACTAGTTTCGACTTGAAATTGAAATTCTAAAACTCGAAGCTACCTCGTTTGACAACTCGAAACAAAGAAATTTTAGTCGTATGCTATTAAGTGTTCAAGTTGGTACATTAGAAAGGTTCTTTTAGGAGGTTATTTTTTCAAAATGAAAATATACATATTTCTCAAATATTACAGAAAAAAAATATGTTTTTTAACTGCTATTATTTATTGTTATTTAAAATTTTATTAAGAGGAACAACAACTTTATACTTCTACTCCTATGCTAGTATATTATAGTATACCATGTATTGTGTTAAATACTATATCTCCAATATCTGCATCTGGCATCCGATACGGCTTTAGCAGCCACGGTTCTAAAGGATAAGAGTGATGACTTGGTCCTCCTTAGCGTGGATAACCTTTTTTTAGCTATATAACAATTCTCCTCGTTATAAGTAATCAAAACAAAACATTATTCTCTTAAAAATTTTTATTCTATGACATTGAAAAAATGGTCAACATGTCCAAAAACAAAACATAGTTTCTCACATTTGAGAAGGTTTTGCAGCGAATCTTCTGGCGCTCTTCAACCTTAAAATAAAAGGTTTTTCTTGAGACACAGCATTCATAATCCGTATGTGACTAGGAAATTTCGAAAGATGTAATGGGCGTTTAGTGATATTTCGTCGTTTTTCTTCAGATATACAGCAATTTTTGGAGCACTTGTTTTTGGCTAACTTCTAAAAGTTTTTTTCCTGTTTGTTTCTTTGAACGCTCATCTAATATTTTTTTATATCCCACTCTGAATCAATTACAAAAAATGTTATTGGTTTCACAAGAAAACTCTACTTATTGTTCACTGACGTCCAAATTAATGTCAGATTTTAAATGGTTCGCGCAGCAATGTCCCATTGATATAATAGGCGTGTTTTTTTGATCTCCCTATCGATAACAGAACAATGCAATCCAATGCAGACGCATTGGGAACAGCAATTCCCCCTATCCATAACAGGAGTGCTTGCTGTTTCCAATGCGTCTGAACTGGTTAGCATTGCTCTGTTATGGATGGGGTGAGCAAAAAAACGCGTCTAATAATAGGCGTGTTTTTTTGCTCCCCCTATCTATAATAGAACATAATAGACGCATTGAAAACAACAACAACTCCTGTCCCTGTGAATTCACTGGGACATGAGTTGTTGTTGTTTCCAATGCGTCTGTTATGTTCTGTTATGGATAGGGGGAGCAAAAAAACACGCCTTATATAGAGGATATGCAAATAGCATATATGTACTATACTGTACGTGACTGTTGCCAGAAACAGTTGTCTGAATATGAGTGAAAAACATAGAGATAAAATAGTAGAGTTGCCCATGTGATACAACTGCTTTGCATCTACCCCTGCGACTTTTGCCAAACATCTCATCTAGCAACTTGACAAGAGATTTTCCACGGGGTGATCATATGACGTATGATTCCAAATGAGATAGATGTGCAAGAGGCAGATAAAATATCGCATACCCCTTAGCTCTTGGTTACGTCCCCTCCAATACATTTCAAATGTGAAGGGCCACTCCATTGTCTACTACCTCCATTGTGAAAAAGAAGTGTTCTGACATTCCCAGTTGATTCATATCGTTCCAATAACTGGAACTGTCAATGTGACTTTTATAAAATTGAGTGTCTTCACGCCGCGTATTTATAAAACGTTCTAAAAACCGTGATCGGGTGGTGCATTCAAAAATATAATGAATTTGGTCTCTTGTGCATATCAGTGGCAGTGTCGAGTGATTGTTTAATTAAGTTAATGTTTGTACATAACTAGACTGTTGTGCGGTTTGGTGTTGTGAAAAAGAATAAAGTTTACGAGTGAACGGTTTAGTATTATTTCAACAAAACTATTGTTGAAGAATGCGTGAAGTGTTTCAATTGCGAATACGCTGGTTTATTTCGTTCGCGTGAAGATTAGCTTTGTAATCGTCACGAGAGCAAAAACATCCCCCGGTTTGCTTACATTTTAGCTAATGTGACATCGAGCTTTTGAGTAGGTCAAAGCCGGTACTAAATTTAGTACTGATAGGGGCCGTTTTCCGCATATGCCCAAGTATATAAATGAAATTGTAAAATAATAGCTTTTGAAGACAAGAACAGTTAATTGTAGAAACAGCACTGTAAATCTGCCGTAACCGGTCCCAAGCCCGGTTTAAAAAAGAGGAGGGAGGTGTGAAGCTGTGATAATAGTTGTACCTTAGCGCTTCTATCGAGTATGTATTTATACATCAATAGTAGCATTGGAAACAGCAATAACAAGAACAGGATTTTCGTTCGTTAATTGTCATTGCAGGATCATCCCATTTGAAAATTTAGTGACAACATCGCTTGGTAAAGAAATTCTACAAAATTACAAAAATACTCATAGCCTGCAGCCGTTTCATGATTTGTTTGTCATGTAATTCATATGAAATTTGGTTTACAATTAGATTCATTTGCTACCTTAGTTTCGTTTTGACTTCATGACATAATCGGAAGTTGCATGGAAAAAAGTTTTATTTATTTAAAAAGTTTAGGTAACAAAAACAAATTTCTACCAAATGTGGCTTAGAGAAAAGTACAATTACTATGTGAATTTTGTTAAATTTTTTTTCTGAATCGGAAGTTATAGGCTAAAAGACGTTTTTTTTGCTGTGAATTTTCAAGATGACACCACTGCGACAGGGTTACCTGTATTTCAACATCACTTCTATCAGACCTGTTCCTAGTTAATACACATGTTGTAAATTTCATACTGAACGGATTATCCGGTCGTCAGTTCTCGTGAACAGAAGTTTAGAGTGCTGAAAATAGAAGTGATTTGGTGATGGGCTGCCGTTCTTGTACAACTCGGAATTTTGAAAATGATAAATTGGCATGGCGGACAAAGCTTAAAATTTCAATGAATTTTTTGTCAAAAACCAAAAAAAAAATGCAGCTGGGTCGATAATTTGAAGGTTTTTTTTTGCACGTGCCTGCCGTAGCTACAGGGTTGCCCGCACAGTCCTGAGAACCCATGTGTGTATAGTCTTAGTCAACAGCAATACACTCTGCAAATTTCACTATGACCCAATGTTTTCACGTTCATGATCAACAGACACGAATTCTTGCTAAATTCTTGGACTTGGACTTGGATAAAATGTTTTCCAAAATGCTCAAACCAACCAGTAATTTTCACAAAGTTTGGGGTCAAAATGATTTCATCGATTTGCTTGAAGACATTCGTAAGGATCGTTTCCATTTTCTTAAATGCTTTGCTGATATTAAAGATCACTTCTTTTCAGGCTGTTAGCTAATTTCTTTGTCAATTTTTTTGATGGCTGGTTCTGTTGTCTTTTTGAAATTCAGATTTTTTATAATTATAAATGCCTTTGCTCTCTTCAGTAAATGATGAATACAATAGATTTTCCTTTTTAAGTACTGGCTTGACCATGGTGAATTGCAGTGTTAAACGCAGTAACCGTGTTAAACAAGGCAGCGCGTCGATAGCTTAAAATTTAGATGTCAATATGTATTTAATATGAATTTTGGTGCATCAAAGAAAATTTCCCGTGTTATTATAATTTTATTCGGTATTTGTTATTTCACGGAAGCATTGAAGAAGCTCGACTGGTAGTAGATAAATAAATATAGCCCATCATTTCTCTGCTTATCTTAATTTTTTCTTTAATCAATAGGCATAAGGTATATCAAGTGCAACCAGTGACGGAATTTCAAAGGAAGTTTCTGCTTAGTTTCGTTGATAATAAAGGCTTCGATGTACTCACCTCTTCACGACATATAAATCAAACTGGCAATGTTCTTGTTTCGCCCGACCAACAGTTATATTTTGAGAAGCAGTTGCAAGTGCATGATATACTCTATCGTGTACCAGTGACTAATGTAACCAACTATATGTTAGAAAACGATATCCTCCATCAAGCACCTCTCAACAAATATATTTTGTCAAGGAAAAAAATTGCTTTTAATAAATACTATAGAATGGCGGATATCTACGAGTATATGAACTTCTTAGCACAAAAATACCCAAAGTTTGTGAAAGTTGAAGAACGAGGCAAATCTTATGAAGGACGGTCTGTACGGACAATTTTCATAGGTAAACGTTCTAAAGAACGCAAGAAAATAATTTTTATCGACGCTGGCATTCATGCACGTGAATGGATGGCACCGGCAGCTGCTCTGTACATTATCCACACTTTAGTAGAAAATATACGCAAGTCAGTGCAATACCTACGCCATTTTAATTTTTTGATCTTACCTTTGGTCAATCCTGATGGCTATGAGTACACGCACACGTACGAAAGGATGTGGAGAAAAACTCGGTCGAAACAGGGCAATGGCTGCTATGGAGTTGATGCGAACAGGAACTACGACTACCATTGGGGTCTAAGTGGCTCGTCAGACCAACCTTGTAAGGAAATTTACCACGGCCTGAAACCATTCTCTGAAATAGAAACAAAGATTGTCGCAGATATTATGTTAGAAATTTCAGGCAAGGCTCTTATGTATCTAACTCTACATGCCTTTGGAGGGTATCTGATGTATCCATGGGGGTATAATAAAAGGTAAGTGAGATTTTTTCACATTTTTTATTTGGAAGTAAACGTACAATTCATTTTACACTAAAGTTTACAAAAAAAAAATCGAAATGCTAAAATTTCCCTCAGTATTTTGCCAGATAACTGGAGAGAAATCCACGCAGTAGCCAAAGCTGGTGCTGATGAAGCCAAAAGAGTGCATAAAGCAATATATCAATTCGGATCTTCATCAAAGATTCTTTATCCAACTGCCGGCAGCAGCCACGATTACGCTCTCGGTGTTGCGAATATTCCAATTTCGTTAGCAATGGAATTAGAAGAGGAAGATCATCACGGTTTCGATCCTCCCCCAACGAAAATTAAACTTTTAGTAGAAAGGGCTTGGACTTGCATTGAAGGCATGATTAAACATATTGTAAATAAAAACAGAAATCTAAAAAGAGCCAGGAGAAAAAATTCCAAGGAACGTCTATTTGAAACTAATTGGGTTCTTACACTACCGTTGTTAGAGCACTTCTTATGTACTCTTTAGCTCAAATGAACTCTTTACATTTGAATTTGTATGTAAATCGGAAACGTTGAATCAAATAAGTGTATTGAAGTAAAACCTTTGGTGCAAAAAATTTGAATGCAATCAAATAAACACTCAAATTTAAAATGTTTTATAATGCTCGTTTGACTTTCTCTTATTTTTACGAAAATGATAATTATTTAGCTTGAATCTTAAACGAAATCTTTTTTTACGTATTCATATGTAAAAAAACCAACCTCTTCCAACATACACACTACTTACACTACAATAAATTGTAAAGTCGGTGGACATTCGCAATTAAAGTAATAAGTCGCCTAGTTGCCGATAAGATAAAATGTTGGACCTAGAATGGTTTCCTGGGCCATTTAAATAAATTTAATGCTTTTTCTATACAGTCTAATTGAAATTCTCAAAAATTCTCGTCGCTCACGAACGGTAGCACTGCACTAAATGGCCTATTTATTTAGCATCCGAGACTTTGTTACCTTCCCGGTCTAGGGGGGCGAATTCCGGTTCGGCTCGTTTGGGTCCCGGGTGTAACTCGTCGGAGACGGGTCGTGGGCGCCACTCACTCACCCAATATTGAGCCGAGAGCCGCTGAGTGAGGTTCGGCTCACCGGATACTCCTTCGCGAACAATCACCCCTCCGCTATGGAGCGATACACCTACACGTATATATATGCGAGCGAGCACCTGCCACAAGCTGCCTACTTCGTCGACCACCACTCAAATTTTTCTTAGCCAAAGTGAATGTAAATATGAACTGAACGTGTTTATAACATATAATTTGATTTTTAAAACAAAAGATAAAGTAACTTTTAAAACTTCATATTCAAGTGTTTCTTATGGAAATTACTTAAAATAAAACATTATTCTTTACCTATAATTCTATTGCACAGAGTTATGGCATACCTTGGCCAAAAAGTTCTGCGATACCGGCTGAGTTCTGCGATTCCGGCCTGCGTTACTTCGGTTGCACGTTGTACGAAAGCAAGCAAATTTTCCACATTCGCCTTCGTTACCTGAGCAAATTTCCACATGCGCCTTCGTTACCAAGCAAATTTCCACATGCGCCTTCGTTACCAAGCAAATTTCCACACGCGCCTTCGTTACCAAGCAAATTACCACATGCGCCTTCGTTACCAAGCAAATTTCCACATGCGCCTTCGTTACCTGAGCAAATGGGTTCACGTTCCGATCACTTCAACTGCACGTTGTAAAAGAAGAAACCAAGCAAATTTCCGCATGCGCATTCGTTACCTGAGCAAATGGGTTCACGCTCCGATCACTTCAACTGCACGTTGTAAAAGAAGAAACCAAGCAAATTTCCGCATGCGCCTTCGTTACCTGAGCAAATGGGTTCACGTTCCGATCACTTCAACTGCACGTTGTAAATGAAGAAACCAAGCAAATTTCCGCATGCACCTTCGTTACCTGAGCAAATGGGTTCACGCTCCGATCACTTCAACTGCACGTTGTAAAAGAAGAAACCAAGCAAATTTCCGCATGCGCCTTCGTTACCTGAGCAAATGGGTTCACGCTCCGATCACTTCAACTGCACGTTGTAAAAGAAGAAACCAAGGAAATTTCCGCATGCGCCTTCGTTACCTGAGCAAATGGGTTCACGTTCCGATCACTTCAACTGCACGCTGTAAAAAGACCGAGCGTTCCGAGCTGCCTTTTCTATTCCACCCACGAATAGCGGTTCTCCGACACGTACCGCTACTCTCGCTGCTCGTGCCGAATATTCGACATATTCGACGTCTTCAACATATTCGAATTTCGAATCCATCGTGAATGTCTGCTGCTTCGTCTCACTCCATGGAACCCAGCTGATCTCGGAATTGTGCAGGTGATTGTGATCTAGTTCGCAGTGACAGTTCTCAGGATGTTTATATTTTGAATTGATTGAATTGAATTGAATTTGAATTGATTTGAATCGTACAGTGGATGGGGGTGTTTCGCGTATATGCATCCGTTTCGCGGGTGTTAATATACTGTGGTTCGTCACGTTGCGGCTCCGTGGGAGGTTGCAGGTAAGTATGAATGAGTAGGTGGTTGAGGAACATGATAAGTTTATATATTTCTCTTTCAGGTGGTGGCTCACCCGTAACACAGCCAGCTCCGGGATTACCAGCGAGTGGACGCGCAGGCCCTGCTTCCCGGGAAGGGTTGTTTTTTTTTTTTTTTTTTTTCAAATGTAAACGGCTCGGCATTGCGAGGTGTACGCCCGTACATGCTTGTCGATTGGTCGTTGGTTAGGCCTCGGGTTCTTGTTACACGTAACAACTTGTCTTCAGGTGAACTCAAAATCCGATAGTTATGCTCAATTGAACTACACAGATTATATTGGTCTTATATACTGGTAGCACTGCGGCTGTGATGCCATCTTAAATTAAAACTGAGCAAAATAAGATATTGATACCATATAACTTCTGCTGCAGTCATTACATTAAAACGGAATTTACACAGTAGGCTGCCCTTAATGCAAGTTCACTTTGTTAGACTTTCGGCTACAAAATTTGAATGGACCAGCCAGCGACAGTAATTTTTATCATTTTGGTATTAAGGGATGCTACCATTAAATTTTCAAATCATAGTGATCTTGTACTGAAACTAAATAATAACTGAAAATAGACAACGAAAATTTTGAAACTTTTGTAGTCAGTAACCCTTAATTCGTTTCTACCCCTATAACTTTCAACGTAGTCATTGGATCGAAACGAAATTCACAGAAGTAAGGCAGAAAAAGTATACTTTTGGCTGTGGGCTGACAAAGGGTTGTCAGCACCAAACATGCTCATTATTTTCGTACGAACTGAAGGTCGGATAAATTAATTAATTTCCGGTGTTCTTCGTTTGCTCCAAATTGTTATATATATGATATGTAAGTTTACATAATATGTACATATGTATTTATATAATCATTAACAATTAATGTCAGTATTTATTTAATGCGCCTTCCATCCCATGTGCTAGTCCCGGCTTTGATGAAGAGAAGAGTGGGGGCATTTGGTGCACCATTTTTCTCAAATCTGACCAAATTATCCATGGTAAACTTAAAGGAAATATTTCAGCTTACCAAAGGAAGCAGATGGTTTTCTACTCAGAAGAGAGAGGTATGAAAACAGCAGTGAAGCGATTTGCCTGAATCTGAGCGTTAGTAGTAGTGAAGCAAAACTATGGACCATGGGCAAGTTTGACAGACTTCTCCTCCGCGAAAAGAGTTGGCCATGTGTATACAGATTTTACCTTTGTAGTAAAATTGCTTTACTAAATTTTGTATATGTATACCCCAATTTCATTTCCTTAAATTTCTCTGCTCTGAGGTTTTTTGACTTTAGTGACTCGGGGGGAGAAAATTTAATGTGGCAGCACATCAGGCCTCTTTTGTGCCTATTTGCATCTGTCGGCAGCCATTTCAACCTATTCAATCGATTCTTTGCATTCTCCGCTCATATTCACCAATTCATTTGATACCACTGAGATTTGGTACGCACCCTACTCTTTAAATATAATCTTCCCTACACGCCCTATGATGAACGCTTATCGCTCCTTACTCTCCCTCTCCTAGCTAAGCGCAGAGTTTACCTTGATGAATGCTTTCTTTTCGAAATTTGCCGTGGCCATCTGAATTCATCTATTGCATCCTTGATTAATTAACGGCAGTGTCAGAGGCAAATTAGGTCCTCCGTTGTCTTTGATGTACCATTTGCCCGTACTGATACTTATGTTCATTTTCTTGTTTTTCGCCTATTACGTACCCATATTGGCCTCCAACTTGATCTTCTTCCACACTCTATTGCCACCTTTAAAAGTAGTATTCGCAACACAATAGTTGCTGATAATTAATTTTATATATCTTTTTTGTCATTCGTGGCTTTGATTTTCATATCTTAAATTTTCTCAATTTTTTAAAACTGTTTTAATTTGTTATTTGTTATTTACTGTTTCTATTTCTAAGCTATTCTATTTGTAATTAAGCTTTTTGCTTGTAAGTGGATTGTTTGAATAAATAAATAAATAAATATTATTTGATATACCAACCGTACAAAACACACAATCTTAAAATAACGTCTACTTGTTTACGTATCGTTTTGACTGCCTGAAACAATTGTCGTGTTCCATTTCTACTAATCAGTACTCTCAAGTACTCGGCAGTAGATCATAAATGGAACGCCATTTTCGTCCATTTGAGCAGATTCTTACATTTCAAATTGTAAACCATTTACAAATGTAAAAAGTTGAAAATAAAGCGAGAAAATATTAAAGCAACTGATAGAAAATGGCCTATTTTAACTTTCTACATATCTCGCCCGGTCCAGACGCTACGTTTTGTACAACATTTTATCTGCACAGTCTTAAACGTTGCAGATAAAACGTTGCGTTTGGATAGGAAAGCTGTGCAATTTTGAGAACTGCACGGAGACTTGCAGCGATAACTGAGGTGGTTAGGCATAGTTATCCGTGAATTGTGCCGACAAGTCGTTACGTGTGGACGATTAGCTACGTTTTTTATTCATTTTTAGCAAATGACAAACCTTCGACAATGTTCACGGGAGTTTCTGACTGAGTTTATTGCCTTGTACGAAAGTATTTTACACATACAAGTATTTTCTTTTGTGATATATGGTTTCACTAATTCCATCCAATAAATGAATGTATGTGTCTATGTCCATTCTCAAGTAGTTCCGCCAATCATTAGGTTTATCACTTAATTCACGCAGTAATTTAATGTGAGAAAAGTGCTGTCTTTTTAGAAGCCATTTCCTCGACCACTGTGAATGCCGGGTTCTTGGGAGATGTTCCATTTGTTTCTTTTTCTTCACGAGACAACATGCGAAAATTGACCAGAGTAATACTTCCTCCATAGTGACGCCACTAAAACTGCGCTAAAATAAATACAGATTTGCATCATCTGGACGCTCTTTATTTTTGCAACGTTTTGACTGCGCAGGTAAAACGTTGTGCAAAACCTAGCGTCTGGACCGGGCTTTATGAGAGCTTAATTACCAAAACATTCAGCAAAGCCTTGAAAAAACCAAATCCACCTGTTGACAACAAATATCCACAACTTTTTTTACGCTAATTAGCTCAATTTTCCGAAGAAACCTCGGTTGGCCGCCGCAAGGCATCAGCCGTCGTTTCCTAATATTAACTTATTACAATTCTATTTCAGACTTTATTAGTTTATTATCACAATCAACGTCACTGTCTACACTCACGTCTTAATGTCATAGTCAGAAAGAAAATTATAGTAAATAAGAGAGTCGAGTTCGAAAAATTCTTATTGTCGAGTAAAAAACACATTAAGGCTTGAAACAGAACATCAATAAAGTAGCACATACTGATTAATAATACCAATACTAAACGAAAGGTGATATTACTGCACTATGTTACAAATCAAGATGCTATTATCCAAACAAAAAAAACAAGAACTATTTGATTTATACTGTTTGATTCAGAATAGGTATATCGCAGATACTTGTACTAACTTCCAATATATATAGATTTCATTTCGAAATTTCACGTGAAATTTGTTTCGGCGAAAATTTAGCTTGAAAATAAGTAAGATTTGTACTCACTTCTTAAGGCTGGTACTGAGTTCGAGTTCACGTGAAATTTTGACATGTTTCCATTATCTGGTCATTCTTTCGAGCGAAAATTTTGACAATTGAGAAAAGCAGAGACAATGCTTATTTCTGACGGATAAAATGTCATGAATTTCACTTTTCGATTGATTTTCTGATTGGAAAGACATTTTCACTGCTCCATTTTCAAATTGAAACACCAAATGTCACTTTTCCGCTCGAAAGAATGAACTGCACAAACTAAATTGGCGTGAAATGATTCGAGACATGTTTCAGTGCCATCTACGTTTTCAACGCGAAAGCAACTTCAAAGCAACTTTTCATGCTAAGAACACAGTACCAAACTTGCTTATTTTCAAGCTAAATTTTCGCCGAAACCAATTTCACGTGAAATTTTGTATGAAAATTTCACGTGAAATCGAACTCAGTACTATGCTTAAGCATGAAAAGTTGCATTGAAGTGGATTTCGCTGTGATAATGCAGATGGCATTGACATATGTCTTCGATCATTTTACGCCAATTTAATATGTGCAGTTCATATTTTCCAGCTAAAAAGTGGCATTTGGTGTTTGAATTGAAAATTGGTCTGTACAAATGCCTTTTCAATTATCAATCGAAACTTGAAATTTTTAACATTTTATCCGTCAGAAATAAGCAGTGTCTCCGCTTTTCTCCCCTGTCAAGTTTTTCGACAGATTGGTCAAATAATGGAGACTTGTCAAAATGTAGCTTCACGATTAACTTCAGCTTCACGATAGCCGGTAACTCTATTCTAATTTTTTAAACTAATTTCTACCAAATGTGGCTTCGAGAAAAGTTCAAGTACTATGTGAATTTCGTTAAAATTTGTTGGCTGAATCGGAAGTTATAGACTAAAAGACCGTTTTTTCGCAGTGAATTTACAAGATGGCACCACTGGCACAGGGTTACCTGCATTTTAACATCACTTCTATCATGTCTGGTCCCAGTTAATACCAACATGTCCTGTAAATTTAATCTTGTCGGATTATTCGGTCGTCAGTTCTCGTGAACAGAAGTTTCGAGTGCTGAAAAAAGAGCTAACTTGGTGATGGGTTGCCGTTCTTGTGCAACTCGGAATTTTGTAAGTATTAAATTGGCATGGTGGACAAAGCTTAGAGTTTCAATAATATAAATTTTTTGTCAAAAAGTTAAAAAAAACTCAGGAGGGTCGATGATTTGAAGGTTATTCTTCACGTGTCTGCCGTAGCTACAGGTTTGCCCACACAGTCCTGAAAACCCATGCGTGTCTACTTTTAGTCAACATCAATACGCTCTGCAAATTTCTGCACGACCCAAAATTTTTGTTAAATTCTTGCACTATGAGTTATAAAATGTTTTCCAAAATTCTCAAACCAAACAGTACTTTTCACAAAGTTTGGGCTCAAAAGAATTTCATCGATTTGCTTGAAGATATTCGAAAGGATCGTTTCCATTCTCTTAACTGCTTTGCTGATATTAAAGATCACTTCTTTTCTGGCTGTTTACTAATTTTTTGTCAATTCTTTTGATGGCTGGTTCTGTTGTCTTTTTGAAATTCAGATTTTTTACAATAATAAATGCCTTTGCTCTTTTCAGTAAATGACCACAAAAACTTGTTTTTATTACCGAATCTTTAAATTTTCCTGAAAAACGATAGATTTTCCTCTTTAAGTACTGGCTTGAGCATGGTGAATAGCAGCGTTAAACACAATAACCGCAAAGGCTATAAACTTCTTGTCTATAAATTAGCATAGACAACGAACATATGTACATATATAATCTCTAAAGCTTATGGAAGCTTAGTCAAACAAATTTTCACTTTTAATCATCCCAAAAAAAACAATTCCACTTTGATTCTGCTTTCGGAGGCTTATTCCGCAAAACGATCGAGTTTCCCACTTTCCCGTATCAATTATTCTCTGCTTTGATAAGCTTTAGAGACGATATACGTTGTCTATGCTGATTTGTAGACAAGAAGGGAACCATGATCACAAATTTCTAACCTTTAAATTTTTATAACCGTTATTTGCGATGAATTTTAACGCGGATGTTAAAATTCATCGCAAATAACGTAAATAAAAAATTTATGATTTCAGTGGTCACATCAGTCAAGTATGCACTGTGAGCTTCAGTGCATTCTTTCGAAACCACTTAGTCAAAAAATATTTCAAAAAAACTAATCCACAGTAACCGTGTCATATAAGGCGGTGTGTGAATATCTTATATTTTAAATGTCAATACGTATTTAATATGATTTTTAGTGCATCAAAGAAAATTTTCCGTGTTATTATAATTTTATTCAATATTTTTTATTTCACCAAAGCATTGAAGAAGCTCGACTGGTAGTAGATAAATAAACATAGCACACCATTTCTCTGCTTATCTTCAATTTACTTTAATCAATAGGCATAAGGTATATCAAGTGCAACCAGTGACGGAATTTCAAAGGAAGTTTCTGCTTAGTTTCGTTGATAATAAAGACTTCGATGTACTCACCTCTTCACGACACATAAATCAAACTGGCAATGTTCTTGTTTCGCCCGATCAACAGTTATATTTTGAGAAGCAGTTGCAAGCGCACGATATACTCTATCGTGTACCAGTGACTAATGTAACCAACTATATGTTTGAAAACGATATCCTCCGTCAAGCACCTCTCAACAAATATACATTCTCAAAGAAAAAAATTGTTTTTAATAAATACTATAGAATGGCGGATATCTACGAGTATATGAACTTCTTAGCAAAAAAATACCCAAAGTTTGTGAAAGTTGAAGAACGAGGCAAATCTTATGAAGGACGGTCTGTACGGACAATTTTCATAGGTAAACGTTCTAAAGAACGCAAGAAAATAATTTTTATCGACGCTGGCATTCATGCACGTGAATGGATGGGACCGGCAGCTGCCCTGTACATTATGCATACTTTGGTAGAAAATATAAAAAAATAAAATATAAAAATATAAAAAATATCGCCCAATACCTAGGGCGTTTGAATTTTTTGATCTTGCCTTTGGTCAATCCTGATGGCTATGAGTACACGCACACTTCCGAAAGAATGTGGAGAAAAACTCGGTCGAAACAGGACCATGGCTGCTATGGAGTTGATGTGAACAGGAACTTTGATTACCATTTCGATCTAATTGGCTCTTCAGATGACCCTTGTAAGGAAATTTACCACGGCCTGAAACCATTCTCTGAAATAGAAACAAAGATTGTCGCAGATATCATGTTGGAAATTTCAGACAGAGCTCTTATGTACCTAAGTCTAAATGCCTTTGGAGGGTATCTTATGTATCCATGGGGGTATAACAAAAGGTAAGTGAGATTTTTTCACATTTTTGATTTCTAAGTAAACTTCAATTCATCACGTGAAAAAATATCGAAATGCTAAAACTTCCCTCAGTATTTTGCCAGAGAACTGGAGAGAAATGCACGCAGTAGCCAAAGCTGGTGCACATGAAGCCGAAAGAGTTCATAAAGCAAAATATAAAATAGGATCTTCATCAAAGGTTCTTTATCCAATTGCTGGCAGTAGCCACGATTACGCTCTCGGAGCTGCAAATATTCCGATTTCGATAGTAATGGAATTAGAAGGCGATAGCAACGGTTTCGATCCTCCCCCAACGGAAATTAAATCTTTTGTAGAAAAGGCTTTTACTTGCATTGAAGGCATGCTTAAACATATTATAAATGAAAACAGAGAGCTAAAAAGAGACAAGGGAAAAAATTCCAAGGAACGTCTAATTGAAACTAATTGGGTTCTTACACTACCGTTGTTAGAGCACTTCTTATGTACTCTTGTGCTCATATGAACTCTTTGCATTTTAATTTGTATATAAATCGGAAACATTGAATCAAATAAGTGTATTGAAGTAAAACTGTTGGTTAAGGTTTGAATGCAATCAAATAAACACTTAAATTTGAATTGTTTTATAATTCTCGTTTGACTTTCTCTTATTTTCACGAAAGCGATAAGCATTTAGCTTGAATCTTAAATCACGCCTTTTTTTACGTATTCATATGTAAAAAAAAAGACTTTTAAAACCTCTTCCAACATACACACTACTTACACTACAATAAATTGTAAAGCCGGTGGACCTTCGGAATTAAAGTAATAACTAGCCTAGTTGCCGATAAGATAAAATGTCGGACCTAGAATGGTTTCCTATGCCATGTAAATAAATTTGATGCTTGTTCTATACAGTCAAATTGAAATTCTCAAAAATACTCATCGCTCACGAACGGTAGCACTGCCTATTTATTTAGCATCCGAAACTTGTCTTCATGTGAACTCAAAATCCGATAGTTAGACTCAATTGAAATTCACAGATTATATTGACCTTATATACTGGTAGCACTGCGGCTGTGGTACCATCTTAAATTATAGTTCAGCAAAATAAAAGCTTGATACTATATAACTTTTACTGGTGGAACAAAGTTTGGTAAAATGCTGGGAATTCAACATTGATGGCCTTCAAATACTCGTCGACTTCACACAAGCTTACGACAGCATCAACCGAACTGCATTATATAACATCATGCTGCAGTTCGGAGTCCCAACAAAGCTGTTTCGATTGGGAAAAATTACCATGGCCGACTCCACGTCACAAGTGCTGATTCAGAATAGTGTGGCCAACTCGTTTTCGACAAATACAGGGCTAAAACAAGGAGATGGATTAGCTCTTTAGGTTAGCGCTTGAGTATGTCATCAGAAAAATCCCCGTTGACACGAGAGGAACTCTTTTATATAAATCAACACAGCTAGTAGCTTACGCTGATGACATCAACATTATGTCACGTTCGTCCAACGACGCCAAGGAAGTATTTGTAGCTCTAGACGAAACCGCCAAGAAAGTTGGACTTCAAATCAACGAACGAAAAACAAAAGTTATCAATCAATCAAGGAAAAGGACGCCAATAAGACAAAACATAACGATAGGCGACTATAACCTTGAAAACATAGACAACTTCGTGTACCTAGGGACGAACCTCTCGAATGATGGGAATGAGCTTGACGAAATCAAACGACGGATTCAAGACATTCTTTTCGGTTCTTCCCACTTTGAAATCTCGATGCGTACACAGGAATACGAAGCTTCGCATCTATAAAACAATTATCAGACGTGTGCTATGCTACGGAAGCGAAACCTGGTGACCCGAGTCTGAAAATGCCTTGAATACGTTCGAAAGAAAGGTATTGCGAAGGATCTTCGGTCCAATACGGGAAGAAGATGGATGGCGAATCCGATACAACAACGAGCTGTATACCATATATGACGAGCCGGAAGTCTCTACCGTCATACGACTACAAAAACTACAATGGGCTGACCACGTCGGACAAATGAGCGACAATCGAATCCCCAAGCGGTGTCTCAAGAGGCGAGTGAGCGGAGCCAGGCCAGTCGGTAAGCGCTGGGAGGATTCGATAGATGCTGACAGCAGGTCACTTTTGGGAGCACCGAACTGGAGGATGCGGTCACTGAACCGAGACGAATGGAGGTCCTACATACCAGTCGAATTATCGTATATACCAGTCAATTATCGTATATACCAGTCAAATTTTTCGTATATACCAGAAGAACGAAAGGATTCTTTAGGAGAATCAGTCAAGGATCGTTAACTGTGTGAATATGACTTGATCGCAGCTGAAACAAAGTACCATACTATTCGCTGTACTAATTTCTTGAATGGAGCACCATCTACTGAGAATAAGCCTCGTAAAGCTAATCAAATTACTGAAGCAATGAAGGATATTTTTTTGTTACATAGAAAACCATCAAGATAAACAATTCACATGAAAAGAGCTTAAAGATGTCCTTACGGAGTATCATAGCAAGACTTCAACAAAAATATTTAACTGACGTAGTAATTACGAGAAAAGTAGGATCATACACTATCATATCTTTTCGTTACATACTCGTTAATATATTATCAAAAACTTGGTACGAAAATAAAAAAAAAACAAATCGGGCATGAAGCAGAAATTCGTGAACGTCCAGAAGATGACAACGAAGAAGACGAAAATGAATACTCTTGTGCTTCAAATTATTAATTTTTATAGATTTTCACTGCATCTCAATTTAAATCGTAAGAAATGTACAGCTGCTGAATAAAGATAAAATTAAAATATATTAACTTGTTTTACTTCTACTTTAAATTTACTTTGAATAAATTAATATAACTTTGAGATATATAATAATATAATAAGTATAATATATTATCTAATATCTAACACATTTTAAAGATAAACTACTTAACTATTTTTCTACTTAAAATCTACTTTCAATAATTAAGATATACCATAAGTTTTTCATTTAATCAGCTTTTCATTACACACAGTGGGTAAGTATTATTAAATGAAATTATTAAAAATATGTAAAATGCTATTAAATACAATGTATTAACTGATAAATAATTTTTATTATAATAATTGATTCAAAATTTAAGGTAGTATTCACCGATATTCACGGTTGACTTTGCACTGCAGTACGTATAGCTGAGCGCTGCGCTCTCACAGCCCTATCGCAAAAACGGTTGTGCGCATGAATAAATGTTTCAAATAGAATTTATCGCAAATTTTATGCTCTACAATTTTTTTGATTAATGTTAGCATCATTGAAGCAATAGAAACCAAGATAATCGCGAAGAACTGTTGTTTTTTTTACCTTTGACCTTGAATAACTTACGACGCAGACACGAGATTTTATGAGACTTTTGAAGCAACTTTTAGAACGCCAAAACGAAGGTACATACGAAAATTCAGCTTATTATCTCTCATTCCGAGGTCGACCCCTTTTTTATGCTAAAGAGACTGGACAAAAATTACTATAGCTAGCAACTCTATTCTAATGTTGAAAACAAATTTCTACCAAATGTGGCTTAAAGAAAAGTTTAAGTACTATGTGAATTTCGTTAAAATTTGTTGGCTGAATCGGAAGTTATGGGCTAAAAGACCGTTTTTTTTTCGCAGTGAATTTACAAGATGGCACCACTGCCACAGGGTTACCTGCATTTCAACATCACTTCTATCAGACTTGGTCCCTGGTCCCATGTCCTGTAAATTTAATCTTGTCGGATTATCCGGTCGTCAGTTCTCGGCAGCAGAAGTTTCGAGTGCTGAAAAAAGAGGTAACTTGGTGATGGGCTGCCGTTCTTGTGCAACTCAGAAATTTGAAAATTTCAATTTGGCATGGTGAAAAACATTAGAATTTATTAGTAGTTTGAATTTTTTGTCAAAAAGCAAAAAAAAATTCAAGAGGTTCGATGATTTAAATGATTTTTTCACGTGCCTGCCGTAACGACACGGTTACCCGCACCGTCTTGAAAGCCCATGTACATATGTATAGTTTTAGTCAACATCAATACGCTCTGGAAATTTCACTATGACCCAATGTTTTTGTCCTCGGCGCGTTCATGATCAACAGACACAAAATATTTTCCAAAATGCTCAAACCAACCAGTAATTTTCACAAGGTTTGGGTTCAAAAGAATTTCATCGATTTGCTTGAAGATATTCGTAAGGATCGTTTACATTTTCTTAACTGATTTGCTGATATTAAAGATCACTTCTTTTCTGGCTGTTTAGTAATTTTTTTGTCAATTCTTTTGATGACTGGTTCTGTTGACTTTTTGAAATTCAGATTTTTTACAATAATAAATGCCTTTGCTCTTTTCAGTATATGACCAAAAACACTTGTTTTTTTACCGAATCTTTGAATTTTATTGAAATACAATAGATTTTCCTTTTCAAGTACTGGCTTGACCATGGTGAACTGCAGCGTTAAACGGAGCAACCGTCTTAAACAAGGCAGTGCGTCAATAGGTCAATAGCTTAAATTTTAGATGTCAATATGTTTTAACATGAAATTTGGTGCATCAAATAAAATTTTCCGTGTTATTATAATTTTATTCGATATTTGTTATTTCACGGAAGCATTGAAGAAGCTCGACTGGTAGTAGATAAATAAACATAGCACACCATTTCTCTGCTTATCTTCAATTTTTCTTTAATCAATAGGCATAAGGTATATCAAGTGCAACCAGTGACGGAATTTCAAAGGAAGTTTCTGCTTAGTTTCGTTCATAATAAAGGTTTCGATGTACTCACCGCCTCACGACATGTAAATCAAACTGGCAATGTTCTTGTTTCGCCCGACCAACAGTTATATTTTGAGAAGCAGTTGCAAGCGCATGATATACCCTATCGTGTACCAGTGACTAATGTAACCAAATATATGTTAGAAAACGATATCCTCCATCAAGCACCTCTCAACAAATATATATTGTCAAGAAAAAAAATTGATTTTAATAAATACTATAGGATGGCGGATATCTACGAGTATATGAATTTCTTAGCAAAAAAATATCCAGCGTTTGTGGAGGTTGAAGAACTAGGCAAATCTTATGAAGGACGGTCTATACGGACTATAGGTCAACGTATAGGTCAACGTTCTAAAGAACGCAAGAAAATAATTTTTATCGACGCTGGCATTCATGCACGTGAATGGATGGCACCGGCAGCTGCCCTGTACATTATGCATACTTTGGTAGAGAATATGCGCAAGTCTGCCCAATACCTAGGGCATTTGCATTTTTTGATCTTGCCTTTGGTCAATCCTGATGGCTATGAGTACACGCACACTTCCGAAAGAATGTGGAGAAAAACACGGTCGAAACAGGACCATGGCTGCTATGGAGTTGATGCGAACAGGAATTTCGATTACCATTTCGATCTAATTGGCTCTTCAGATGATCCTTGTAATATAATGTACCACGGCCCGAAACCATTCTCTGAAATAGAAACAAAGAATGTCGCAGATATCATGTTGGAAATTTCAGACAGAGCTCTTATGTACCTAACTCTACATGCCTTTGGAGGGTATCTGATGTATCCATGGGGGTATAATAAAAGGTAAGTGAGATTTTTTCACATTTTTGATTTCTAAGTAAACTTCAATTCATCACGTGAAAAAATATCGAAATGCTAAAACTTCCCTCAGTTTTTTGCCAGAGAACTGGAGAGAAATGCACGCAGTAGCCAAAGCTGGTGCAGATGAAGCCGAAAGAGTTCATCAAACAATATACAAATTAGGATCCTCATCAAAGATTCTTTATCCAACTGCTGGCTGCAGCCACGATTACGCTCTCGGTGTTGCGAATATTCCGATTTCGTTAGTAATGGAATTAGAAGACTATCGTTACGGTTTCGATCCTCCCCCAACGAAAATTAAATCTTTAGTAGAAAAGTCTTGGACTTGCATTGAAGGCATGCTTAAATATATTATAAAAAAAAGCAGGGGAAAAAATTCCAAGGAACGTCTAATGGAAACCAATTGGGCTCTTACACTACCGTTGTTTGAGCATTTCTTATGTACTCTTGAGCTCTTGTAAGAACTTAACATTTTTATTTGTATATAAATCGGAAACGTTGAATCAAATAAGTGTATTGAAGCAAAACTGTTGGTTAAGGTTTGAATGTAGTCAAATAAACAAATTTTGTTTTATAATCCTAGTTTGACTTTCTTTTATTTTCACGAAGTGATGAATCTTTAATGAAATCTTTTTTTTTGACGTATTCACATGTAAAAAAAAACTTCTAAAAACTAACTTCTTCCAACATACACACTACTTTATGCTTCAATAAATTATAAACCGAGGAAGCTAGTCGGTGGACCTTCGCAATTAAAGTAATAAATCGCCTAGTTGCCGATAAGATGAAAGGTCGGTCCTAGAATGGTTTCCTAGGCCATTTAAATAAATTTGATGCTTGTGCTATACAGTCAAATGGAAATTCTCAAAAATACTCATCGCTCACGAACGGTAGCACTGCACCAAATGACCTGCTTATGTAGCAACCGAAACTTGTCTTCATATGAACTCAAAATCCGATAGTTAGGCTCAATTGAAATTCACAGATTATGGTAGCGTATACACCGCACGTTTAGACCGCGGACTAAACACCAAATTCCACCTAAATTTTTTAGTCCTCGTAGTGTAAACACTCGCGGACCGACCTAAATTTAGGTCGGTCCACGATTTCAAGCGATCTGACCTAAAATAGGTCGTGACAAAGGGTTGACAGCATCAAACTTGCTCATTATTTTCGTACCAACAGAAGGTCAGGTCAAGTAGCTGGCAATCGAAGGGAGTATTACCGAAAGGCATGTGTTGGCACAGTGGAGGCCCGTTGTGATGCCACGGATAAGCACTTCCTTAATCGCTGTACTCTGGAAAGAATTTCGTTGCTTTGAGGTAATGTACAAAACTCTGGAATACAATAAAAAATATATCAGTCAAACCAGAAAAGAAGGGCACCTCAAGTGATGCCATTCTTCTCCTCCTCAGAGCTGAACACCAGCAGATGGAAAACGGACTCCTCTTCATCTTGAAAGCCACGGTTTTGGCAAAAATCTTGACGTTTCACAACACAACAAAGAGCAATACGGGTCGCTGTTAAAGCTAGTGGGGTTCTTGTCTACGGAGACCCAAGACTGCCTTGCGATTACACAGAGAGATTCTTCAGCCCAGAACTTCCTACCGTCTTCACGATAGTTCTTTCTGAATGTTACTTGTGACGATGACATCGTTGTACCTATGGAAATAGGGTATGGTACCTCCGGCTATAAGGTGCCAAGCCTAGCCAGTTCGTCAGCTATACAGTAGTCCCAAATACTTCTATGTCTCAACATCTTTAAAAATTCAGCAACAATTCGGGATTCTTTACAAGAAGCATCAAGCAAATTTATAGCCGCTAGTTCATTTAGGATATTACTAAGGTAAAATCACGAACCTGTCCCCAATTTGAGGAGAGGAAGGTCGGATCATTGTCGACATTTGCAATGGACAAGTTGTAGATCAAGATAAAATCAAAGAATGCATCATCTCGATTGTATGTTTGGAGCTGCATCCCACTTAATTATGAGCAGTAGAGTCAGTTCCTCGAACAAGAAGCACGCGACTCCTAGTAGCTGTAGCCACTACATGCTTGACTAAGTTGCAGGGAGAATTTGTACGCAATGTAACAAGAAACAAACCAGTAAGTTCACCGATCGATTTGAACAGCTATGTTATCCTTGTCATAAAAATTATAACCAAAAAGGACATTAATGATATTCTGGGCAAAAATATAGACTTGTGTGGTTTCTCCAGTTTGTCGACTGTTGATATTTCTCTATTAATTGACTATAACCCGTAAACTCCATTGTTTACAACCCATAGTTATTGGATCACTATGAAATTTTCTCCTATTTTTGACCATCTTGGTACCAGGATAGCTCTTGCTACTTTGAAATGGTGGAGATCAAGTGGAAGTATCCTCATCATTACCAATTAAGATCAAGTCCTCCTCTTCAGATGCTAGGGCAACCTCACTCTAGTGATGGGCAATTGCAAGATGTTTTAACAGTCGAGATAATCGCAATCGATGCCACAAAGCAATCAAGAGAGCAATCGAGATAATCGCAATTGACGTCACAAAATAATCGACAGAGCAATCGATATGCTTGATTATTCTACTCGATTGTTCATTTCGATTGCTGGGTTTGATTGTTAGTTTCGATTGCTGTACTCAATCGTATAATTCGTTGGTTCAAATGCTAAGTAAATATATATATATATATATATATATATATATATATATATATATATATATATATATATATATATATATATATATATATATATATATATATATATATATATCAGCAAAAGGATTAAGGGAAATAATCCCTGGAGTGGCTGATCCAATTGAGCTGAAATTTTTGGAGGACATAGATTTATATAAAAGGAGTAGGTCCACAATTTGTTAAAACTAAGATTGTTTTTTAACCCTTGGGCGGCGGCCGGCAGTTTAGTGAGTTTTCAGGTACCCCTATAATTCTATGCAGAGTACATTTTTGTTAAAAGTAAGTATTGAGAATGAGAATCTTGTGTGTATTATGCTTCTTAATTACAAATAATTGGAAATTATCAACCCTATTTGGGCTCTGAATGCCTAGAAGTAGAGAAGTATTTTTTTTCAAAATTTGATTGGTCATAATTTCTGACACCGTGATCACCGTGAAATTCACAGAGCGTATTTATGTTGACTAAAACTATACATACGTAAAACTATACATACATTTATGACTGTGCGGGCAAAACTATACATACATTTATGACTGTGTAGCTACGACAGGCACGTGAAAAAAAACCTTGAAATCATCCACCCTCCTGAAAAATTTTTGGTTTTTTCTCAAAAAATTCGAATTAATGATAAATTTCAATCGATTTCATGTCGATTTAAAATTTTCGAAATTTCGACTTGCACAAGGACGGCAACCCATCACCAAATTACCTCTATTTTCAGCACTCGAAACTTCTGTTCGCGAGAACTGATGACCGGATAATACGGTCATTATGAATTTTAGAGGACATGTTGGTATTAACAAGGGCCAAGTCTGATAGAAGTGGTTTTGAAATGCAGGCAACCCTGTGAATGTGGTGCCATCTTGAAAATTAACTGCGAAAAAACTACCGTTTTGCCTACAACTTCCGATTCAGCCAACAAATTTTAACAAATGAAGCATCCGAACCTTACTCTAGAAATTTGGTTAATCAATTTGGATACAGTTGCTAGCTATGGTAATTTTTGTCACCTAAATCTTGAAAAATTGATCAGGAAAATAATGTTTTTTCCCCTATAACTCTCGATCCAGTCATGAAATCAAAACGAAATTCATGTGGTTAATGGACCTTGGTGTAGTCCAAGTCTCGTAGGAGTTTCTTAAAAAAAATTATGAAAGGGTAGCTATCTGTGGCTTTTTTTGAAATTTTTGGTATTTCTTTACTAAGCGATGTTGCCATTAAATTTTCAAATGAGAATGATCCTGTAATGACTATTAACGAAAAATATTGAGATTTCAAAAAATTGAAACGATTTGAGGGTGGTAACCTTAAAATTGTTTTCACTCCTATAGCTTCCAGCGCAGTCATTCAATCGAAACGAAATTCACAGGTTATGCTTAACTTAACGTGAAACAGATTTGGTGTATTTTTGGCTGTGCTGCTAACATAGAGCTACCAGCACCATACATTTTCGTAAATATTTTACTAACAGATGCTTCCATGATGGATTCATATACAAAGCATTTAAAACAAAAATAAGGAACCATTGTTCAAATTTTCCAAGTTTTGAAAAATTTTCGGATGGCAGCCTCAAACAATGTTTAATCGCTGAAACTTTCGATGAAATGAGCTTGCTATGGTAGACTTATGAGCTTGCTATGGTAGACTTATTGGTGCTTCGTTGGAAAAGTGTTGCCAGCACTGAAAATTTGCATCATTCATGTTATAGGAGATGCTGTCAAGAAATGGTTTTTGTTGCTTTAGGTAAGAAATGTTTGAAATGTTACTACAAAAAAGTGTATTACGTCTTTTCACATATTTTGGTCACTCAAAGACAATTTCTTCGAAAATCAGTTTTCTAGCGGTTCTGATGCGTTGGAGTTTTTTTTTTATTAGTTTAATTAACTGTTTCAATGATGAAATCAGGATGAATCAGATACGACTTATCAAACTATTGTTCTGAGCAATTGACCCTGACGATAAAGACAGATAGCTCTCGAAATTTCGATATCTGTCAAAAAATTGGAACATATCTAGCTTCTAAAGGAAAAATCTTCCAGAGTTAAGAGGTGCTTCCGAACCTGTCCCCATCAGCTGAGAAGGACTACGCATCTAATTTTCGATCAGATGCACTTCAGAAAAGATTACCTACTTCGCGTTGTGTTGTTGGTGGGCTCAGGGTCTTTCTATTCAGAGCCCTTAGCCTGATCACTCCTTTACACACGAAGGGAACCCTTCATACTCCCCTACTTAGCGATGCCATGCTTGTCTTTCAAGGGCGATACCACATCTTCATAATGTCTTCCGGATAAAAATGGAAGAAGGGAATCGACGCCTTGCATCTGGGCCGATTAGAGTATCCTCCCGCACTCCCTTCAATTTAGTGTTTGGTTATAGTTCCCCCAGTTAGGAGTCACCTACTTGCATAAACCAACAGAGTGTTGATTTTTACATGCTACCAGCCTGAGCTTTCGGACATTTTTAACTTTCTCAGAACTTTAAAGGCTGACCTTTTAGCTCTTTAGTTGACAGGTATAGTTTCCCAAAGGCTCTAGATCTGAAAAATACATTTTGAAATGATGGCTGCACACAGCGATTCTGTAACTCATGCTGATAATCTACTGGTTCCTGTACTGAAGAATATATTTATGGGTGCTTCGCAATATATATATATATATATATATATATATATATATATATATATATATATATATATGTATATATATATATGTATATATATATATACATATATATATATATATATATATATATATATATATATATATATATATATATATATATTAATTTAGAGACAACTTTTTTCCTTTGATGCTGGATATATATATTTTAATTTCTTGACAGATATCGATATTTCGAGGATAATTTTTCTTTTTCCGAGCCTATTAATCTCTGATATCTATCAAGAAATTAAAATATATCTAGCTTCTAAAGGGAAAATTGGTTTTTAAGGGGTAACACCTATGTAGAAATTTCAAAAAAATCTATTTGTTTGTTTTTGCTAAAATGGCAGGGAAACATGTCTAGAATAACGTCTTAAGTTATTTTCAAAAATAAAATTTTTTTTTCCGAGTTATGAGCATAAACGTTGGACGCCCCAACGTGCGGTCGGGGCCTATGCGGCGCGCGTACGGCACGCTCTGCTCCAAAGTCCTTATACCTACCACAGGTATCCCTTAGCGACTTTTCTCATTAGTAAATTATCATTCAGTATGACAGGTAGTAGACCAACATTTGCCACAAAAAAGGCAATAAATCCACAAAGCGAAAACGAGAAACGTGAAAGAGCCGCCCTTCGTTTTCAAACTTTAAATGCGTTTTTCTCGAAATCACATTTTTTGATACGGCCCGCACGATTATTCAGCCAATTTGTATCCGATCAATTCGAAATTTTGGTGCAAGCTTCACAACATCATTTTCTAGGGAAGTACGTACGATTTTGTTGATAAATTGAAAATTTTCATTTTTACGGCTGATTTTGTACGATTTGTTTTTCCAAAAAATTTTTTTTTTTGAAAACCGTACGCCAATCTTTCAAAATTCAATATTTTTGAAAACCCGTACGTACTTTCCTTGCTTTTAGTTCAAACTTTAAGAAAAATTTTGATTTTTGTGTTTCAGACCATTTGCGACGACGAAAAGTTGCGGGCCGTTGAGGCATCTTTGAAAAATCGTCTGATGCTCGTAGCCTGGTACAGCCGCCATTTTGTATTTTAGGACGTTGTAAAAATTAATTTGTATACTTCAAAACATGTATAATAAAGCCATGTAATTATTTTTTCAATCAAATATAAAGTTTCCTTGGAAAAAAATGCAAAAAATCACCCTCGAAAACAGCGTTCCACATAGGTGTTACCCCTTAAATTGAAATATTTGGTCTTGAAAGCTAAAAAAAAATGGATAACTTTAAGTCAACAAAGTATAGTAAAAATGTTATTTGCAGCTTATATTTCCCCAATCGATTCATACATGATTCCTCTTATCTGCCCTGTTTAGCATAAATGTTCTACCTACATTTTAGTACAATACCTTCGAGATATTCAATGGTTTGTGTTTTGATTTGTATTGGAAGTATATGGAGAGTGCATTTTTCAAGATGAATTTTAATATACTGCCACAAAAGATAGGTTTTTCACCTTTTGCAGAATGATGTATTAGAGTATGCAGTTTTTGAATCCGTTGTTAACTCAGAAATGACAAAAATGTAGATTGAACGTTTATGCTAAGCAGGGCAGTATTTTCCTCATTGAATGAGCAATGACGGCGCGCCAAACAGATTTTAGCTGCTGGTGGAAGTCCTGCCGTCGATTCAGATGATATGAAACAGAATTGTGAAAAAAAAAATGAAAAATGAAAAAGTAATGCAGTTTTGGAAAAGAAAAACGATTTTTACCATTTTTTTTTTGGTTACAAATTGCTGTGTAAAAGGAAAGATTGTTAATATTTTTTAATGATTCTGCTACCAGCCATGAACAAGCCTTTAACACCCAACTTTAAAAAATTTTGTGATCATTCCTTAACCCGTCTGCCTTCAATCACTTCCACCAGGTCAAAAAATGCGGTGCAGCGCGGTGGGCGATGGCAGCTCAGCGCGCTTGACAACACTCCCTATTTTAAGGGATAACTTTCGTAATTCATGTATCTACCGTATCTATCAACATGTATCTATTTTTCCGTATGTATCTATCCGAAAATGCAAAAACAAAATAAAATCAATTTTTTTGACCACACAAGGTAGAAACTTAACTTAACTCCAAAAATGCATATAAAGCTCTGAAACAAAATAAAATACCAACTGAATTTAAACTGTTTCCAAAGCAACTAATCAGCAATTCAAATCAGAAGAGGACATTATTTGCCAATTTTTCAAGTTAGTGGCTCAAGCTAACTATAAACCACAAGAGTATGAGTGTAGACAGCCATCCTTTCTCTTTTAAGCAGCCGCCCCTTCCGTATCAGCTTTATATAATTCTGTAACAAAAGCCGCCCAGTCTGTTGCCTTATCACACTCCATCAATCGCATAACAATTGCATTGTACCTATACTCTCTCTACCCCCTTTATTTATAATCCTACAAAGACAGTTTTGTTCCAAAATGACTAAAAAACGAAAAACGAAAAACGAAAAACCAAACTTATTTAAACGTCTTCAACTGCAACTCGGTTAGTTTTATCGTTGCTTTGATTTCAATAGTTCAGTGGTCTCATGGCTTAACCGGGCAGCAGGTGAGATGAATGTGGCAAAAAGATTAGTGCGAACAAAATAATTTCATTACCGGTGACTGGTACGATTGCGGAAGTTTTAATAGTTATCGTAGAATTGTTGGTGCAAGGAAAAGACGAAGACGTAATGTTTTGTAATAATGTCCCTGAAGCTCATGACAAAGCAAATTTGTGTATGCATACATATTAGAGTTGAATCCTTTCTCCGTGCATAAAGTCACTTAATAACGAATAAATTTGTTCAGGTTCATTTACTTCGAAGAGAACAGTGAGTGGCACAAGTAGTTATGCTCCATGCAAGTTTCGTATTTCTCTTCGATCTTCTTGGTTTAAGTTCTTGTTTAAGTCCTAAGAAACGGGATCATACCCATAGCTGACAACTTAAGTACATAATTTGAAAGGCGAATCAGTTCAAAAATTCATTCGAATTAAGTACTTTCATTAAAAAGCCCATATTCTTCCTGATCCGCAATTAGTAAATCATGCTTCAACTGGAAAGTATACGCTTGTGTTTTAGACGACAAAACTGAAATTGGCTCCACTCTAAGTGGATGTGTAGCTTAGAGCTTAGCTTAAATATCTTTAATTTTTGCCTCTGATCTATTTCAAGACAAGCCACTCCAGAGTTTTCAGCGGAAACAATCATTGACTGCAGTGTACGTGGCAATAAATCGTATGCATCACTGTTCTAACATTCAACAGCTTAGCACATGACTATGGAACCTTTGTACATATCCTCCCAGAGTCTACTAAATACAAACAACCGCAAAAGAGTTCAGCGTAGGCAAGTTCGAAAAAACGTACGATTAACATTTCAAGGAGCATGGGCTCTATGATCTCATTTCGAAGCATAATCGGTTGTTATTTTACGAGTGTACAACATCCTGTACATTGTCAGTGTCATAGTTTTCAAACGTTCCTATCGAAAACCTTCTCTCTCGCTTCGAATCAAATCAAATTCCTTGTGCCAAAATTCGAAAAGATATATTTGCGTAGTATAGTGCATTTGTTGGTATTTTACGGTATCTATTTGCCGGAATGGAAATCCGTAAGCCGAATATATTAGGTGAATATCTAAGGCATAAAGATATTAATAGTTATTTGGATTATCTGAATCGGCGTTATAGTAAATTCGTAACCGTTTTTACGATCGGAACTTCCTTCGAAGGACGAACTCTGAAAGCAATAAAAATTGATTTGCGAAAGACTAATACGAAACAGGAGAACAAACAATGGGTTTTCATCGAGGCTGGGACACACGGAAGAGAATGGATCACGATATCGACAGCACTGTTTTGTATCTACCAACTGACAGAGAAATGTTTCCGGAACATTGATGTACTGAAGAAAATAGGATTTGTGATTGTACCAGTCGTCAATGCTGATGGATATGAGTATACGCATGAAAAGGTGAGCTGGTAGATTTGTTTGTTATTGATTACCCAAACACTTAGCCTTTAATCATTGTTTAGCTACCAAAAAAAAGGAGTGTCAATTTAATTTAATCAAAATACTCTTGGATATTATTCATTCTATCAGTTTAAGACATATGATACTATCAAATTATCGAAAAATAAACCGAAACTCAAATTTGTTTTTACTAATGTTCGAAGAACATTAGTAAAAACATATTTTCATATATATATATATATATATATATATATATATATATATATATATATATATATATATATATATATATATATATATATATATATATATATATATATATATACATGTATATATATATATATATATATATATATATATATATATATATATATATATATATATATATGTATATATATCATCAAAAAAATTCAGTGACTATTTCTCGGAAACGCGCCATCTGATTGAGCTGAAACTTTTAGGATACATTGGTGTAAATGCAGAATAGGTCTAGGTCTCACTAAATGTGAATTATCTGTAACGCTTTGGCGCCGGCGGCCATTTTAGTGATATTTTTAATATACCTATTATTCCGTACACAAATAATTTTTGCAAAAATTAAGGTAGCATAATGAATTTGAAACGTGTTTTAAATGTGGATCGGATAGTGTTTTGGAATTTTTTAACCCCTTGTGTGCGCTAGGTGCCTAAAAAGAGAACGGGAAAATTTAAAAAATTTTAAATTGCGATAACTTTTGACAGAGCTATTCAATCATTATGAAACTTATACATATTGGTATTATTTAGTTGTAAATCTATGTAGCTTTCATGAGCATGTTGGCAACCCTGTAGATAGGGCAGGCGCTGAAAGTGAAAACCTTCAAATCATCGACTCTCCGGAAAAAATTTCGTTTCTTGGAAAAACAGTCACTCATATATAAATCTTATGCTTTGTCTATACAGCCAAAGTCAAAAATTTGAAATTTTACAACGGGCACGTCTATTAACCCTTTCCCAATTAACCTATATTTTTAGCATCAAAAACTTATGTTCACGGAAGCTCACGATCCAATAATCAGAATTAAGTGAAATTTACAGAATGTATTGGTCTTATGTAGGGCCAGGTCTGATTGAAGTGATTTTGGCATGAGGGCAGTTTTGTGCCATTGGTGCCATTTTGAAAAATTACTAAGAAAAATTACTGCTTTTGGCCCTATAAATTCTGATTTAGTCATTCGATTTTGAAGAAATTCACACAGTAGCTGAACCTTACTTTAAACCACGTTTGGTAGAAATTTCGTTGAAAAATTCGGTTGGAGCTGCTAGCTATGGTAAATTTGGTGTCTTAAATTTGAAAAATTCCTGAGGAAAATAACCCAACTAGCACTTTTGGTGTCAAATACTAGATAATAGTGAACTGCCACCAGATTGCAATTATCGATACGCTATTTCCACTTATTTTGCCACGACAATGTGAAAAGCCACTCAATGCACCCATTCGCAACGTGGTGGCAACGTTCACATCCGAACCATAAGCATCCGAAATTTCAAACTCCAGTTATAGTATAGAAATAGCAACGAAAACGTTTTAAAAACTTGTGAAGATTCCGTTTACTTTAAAGGAGTTTTATTTATTTGTTTGCTTGGTTTTTGCTACTACATTTGGCAAATGATCAAATTTATAGTTTTCGTTTTGATGGCAAAAACGTTCCCAATATCGTTTATTAAACACAATTAAGTATGCTGATTTAATATTGGGCTTAGCCTAGTGGCAATTACTCATGAAAGACCCTATAAAGTTTCCCTTACTACAATAGTGAGTGGCATTTGCTACTAGAAAGTATTAGAATCGTTCTTTTCTTACTGTGGTATCCTCTTGTCATATCTTTCTTGAACCCTATTTGAATTCAGTAACACTTGTGACATAAGCAAATACACACAAACCATGTTAACGTTAAAAAATGAAAAGTGCTAGACCAAAGTTATTTAAGCATTCTACGACCTTTTACCGAAAAACGAAAAAAGCGCTCGAGGCGAGAAAAACTGGTCAGAAAGTTCCAATTGCCACTTCACAGTTGCAGTTGGGTCAATAAAGAGTCAAAGTAGACATCATAGTGGATCTTCGGGACTATAAAGCTATGTTTGGTACCATAGAGTGGCATTTTTTCACATGTGTGGCTATAGATACCATATAGTTGCAATTATTACGTGATTGGAAAACTCATGCAGGTTGTGGGAACTATGAAGTAAAATTATGAAGTAACAATGAGTTTGTAGTTACATATCAGCACTCGGCCATCTTTTTATGGCTGAAATATGAAGGTCCAAGGAAAATTTATTTTATTGAGAGACACAAAATGTGCTCTTATGGACAAATAACCTAAATTTTGTGCAGGGACGTACAGACGGTATTGATACGAATAAAAAAAACCGAAAAACATAAAAAAAAATTTACATGAAATCTAAGTTTGTTACCATATATTTTCGCCAAAATCCTTTTTTAATTTTAAAAAAGGATTTTGGCGCATTGCAATTTTCGGTCCTATAATGTGAATATTTACGATGAATTTCAGTATGTAGGTCATTTTGGCTATGAAATTTGGAATACCAGCCTCATTATATTCTCTTAAGAATTCAACCTAAAATTTCAAAATAAAACTTTGACCTTGTGTTAATTTTTCGTCATAGCCACACAAATACATTGTGTTGGTATAATACATATTGAAACACATGAAATGTTACAATCAATCAATCTTTTATTGTGTTAGTGTAGTATTGGCTAATGAGTATCAATTTGGTTTTTGAATCGTGTTCGGCACCATCCTAAAACTGTCACCGTACATAACAAAATATAGTTCCTGCCACCAAATACCAACGAACCTTTTCATTCCCCATTTGGGTAACATAAACGATTTTCGTACGTGGGAAAAACGTATCTTTGGCAGGTTGTTGCCACTATAAAAGCCTCTTTTTAGTGTCAGCAACGTGGCAGCACACCAAAATTGCTAGCTGGGAAAGCTCTTTGCCCTATAGGTTCCAGTACAGTCATTGAATCATAACGAAATTCAAATGGCAAATAAAGCTTATTGTAGGCAATATTCAGTAGAAATTTAATTTCAAAATAATGATGGTCGTTTTTGTGTTTTTTGGTATACCTTAAGTAAGCGATTTAATCATAGAATTTTCAAATCGTAATGACCTTATAGTGAAAATAAACACCAAGTATTAAGATCTATAAAATTTGAAAACTTTTGCGAATGGCAACCCTTAATTTCCTTGCATCCCTATAACTTCCAATGCAGTCATTGGGTCAATACGAAATTCGCACAGCAGGTTGACTTTAACGTAAGGAAGCTGCGACATATTTTTTGCTACGGCGCTAGTAAAGGGCTGTCAGCACTAGGCCTTTTTGTTATTTTCGTTCCAATAAATGCTTGCATTAAGTATTTTCATCGCAAACATTTGCAATGAAAATAAGTAAACAATGTTTAAATTTTCTGAGATCTGCACATTTTTTCGATGACAACCCCAAACACCTTTCTGTCGCTGTAAATTTCGTTGAAGTCACCGAAACTAAAATAAGCTTAGATTCTATTATTACTTAGGGTGTATTAGTTTTAAGTAGGAAAAGTAAGTAGTGGTAGAATACACACTCAAAATCTGTACAAATCCTCTACTGTTCTTCGAACATTAGTGTTTCTAGCGGTTCTGATGCGCTAGGGTTTTTTTTTATTTTATGCTCTGTAAAATCTAAGAGGTCAGTCGTTGGATGATTAATTTGATATACAAACTCCAAATTAAAAATACAAAATTAAAAAATAAAACAAACATTCTACCTAATCTCAATCATATCTAGAACTTATCGTGGAGAAAAAACCGACGACCTACACCGGACTGCAAATATGTCGGCACGGATTGTAATCGTAACTATGATTTCCATTGGGAAGGAGGGATGCATCATTTAGGCAAAAATACTTTTCAAGGAGAAGCACCATTTTCGGAGCCCGAGACTCAAGCAATACGAAATACTTTGAAGAAACTTAGTCCAAACGTGAAATTTTTTCTGTCGTTTCATTCGTATGCGCAGTCGATAATGTATCCTTGGGGATATTCAAAGTAAGTGATGAGTTTACAGATAATCAGTTTTGATTGAAATAGTTATGAAAGCACTATAGATTATTCGCACATTTTTCTTCTTTCTTTTTCTTTTTTGTATGCCTCTTTTTATGAACAATTAGTAATTAACTCTTATATAATTCAATCGGAAGGCTATAGTCTGCAACTAATGTAATCAAACTTCAAAAATAGTGTTTTTCTTGCAGTATTTAGTTCCGCTGATTTGTTTTATCTTCTTTAACTAAAAAGCGGCTTCTAGATTTTTTTTAAAATTTCAATTTATGATAAATTCGGACACAAACATTAAATCATTGCAAAATTAGCCGGACGTATTAAAATTTACGAGAAATAAGCATTTGTGATTTTCGATGAATATAAGGGTAATCCCCGTAGCTACAGCTGGGGCGTGAAACAAATCCTTCAAACCAACAAGCCTTCTGAAAATTTTTCGCGTTTAAGAAAAAAGGAAATGATTCGATGCTTTCTTTGTCCACCTTTTCTGTTTCAAATTTTCCGCTTCGCTTCACAGAAGGCCAATAACTCATCGCTAAAATAGCTTTTTTTATGCACTCAAAATATTTGTTCGCGAGTCTTCTCATCTGAATCTTGAATCTCGATCTTCAAATGGTGTTTTCCTGAAGCTGGTATGGGTTTTGCACCCTTGCTCCCCTTTTGGCATAATAAATGCGATGAGTCTAATCTAATCCGTGGGCTACCTCAGGAAGAATGGGTGCATCAAATTATTGTGAAGGTGTGATACTTTCAGGATTCAAAGGACCTTTTGGGGTGATGGTATATTGTGTCGGATAATTTTAGTGCACGGTCGAGAATGTATTTATTGACTGCCTGGATTCTTAATTCGCTATGAATGTCAAAGGTTTCTGACGTACCAAGGAACCCTGATTATTATTCTGAAAGTTATATTTTGGCACGACTAGAGTTTTTTCTTGTTTGATTTGGTGGTTTGGGGATAACGATGATCTGAGCCAATTTCCAACAATCAGGATGCCTTTTGAAGTGAAAAATTGTATCGATAATATCTGGTACTGGGGCGAAGGATGTTATCGGGCAGATGGTGAATGCACAGGTTATATTATCTGAGCCTGGAATTTTTTTCTTGTTCACTGTGAACCAAGCTTTTTACTTTTTCAAAGGATGTTGGCGAAATGAAGTCTCCTCCTTAAACTGTGCTATGTAGAAAATAGGTGTGTTCTTCTTCTTCAAGATTGTCGGCCGAAGAAGAAATGAATAATAAAATATAATAGAGTTCAAGGCATACTTGAAATCTCACATCAAAACACCAATCCTTAATGAAAAAGATACCAAAGTTTTTTGTACACTTTTCTCTGGACACATGTCAATGAGGACAAGCATATAACTTAGGGTATGAAGTGTAATTAAAATCAATAACAGTTGTATCTTTCCTTATATCAATTTTCAATTGTCTGGGAAGTACTAGGACGATATGTTTGATGATACGTTGATGCACACGGACCGTGCATACTGATTGAGTGATGGAAAGAGTGGAAGGAAGGAGGAAAAATAGAAGCAGTTTCTTGGAACTGGAGTTTTAGTTAATGCGCAAAAGCCTGGGATTTCTGGGTGACTCTGGCATGGTCGGTTTGTTTTTAGTTCTAAAATATTTAAAAATTTTCGAAAGTGTACCACTTCAGGACCAAGGCTGCTCATGAAGTGCTCTCACTGACCATTCATGAATTTGTTGGTCAGTTCTCGATTGAAATTTGTTAGCTGGTTAGCTTCCTGCTTCAATCTAGTATATCCAGTTATTGTAGCTCGTTTTTGAATGTGATTTCTTTTTGATGATTTTGATGGAGTTAGTGAATTCATGGAAGTCTTCGGAGTCGAAGTTGAGATCGAGGCGGTATCTTTGCCTTGGGATTTTACTCTGGCGAACATCTTAATATTTTCGTCTAAATCTTATGCCGTTTCTAGCACTTGTCTGACTTCATTGGACAGAGAAGTCCGGAAAGCTTACCAGTTTATAGTTATTTTCTCTTTAACTGGGGCTCGATGAAGATATCTTCAATACGAAAAAGCACTGGCTTGTGATCAGAAGAAAGCTTATTTATACACGCTCTGATTTTTATTTTAAGATATACCAATGTCTAAAACATGACAGTTTTTAGTGCCAAAGGGAATGGGCTCATCTGAAATAAGCAGGGAAGAGGCACTATCTACAACTGCAAATAGCTCTTCCTACTTGTTTTGTTTATTTCTCACTGACCTCCGTGAGCGATTGTGAGCATTGATATCTCCTGTTAAAAAGATATGGCCTTTGATATCGAATAGCACACGAAGGTCTTTGAAAGGATTTTGTGCGTTAGGCGGCCTGAAAGTGGTGAAACTGTGAATTTGGGAAAAAAAAACCCGTTCCTCTTTGAGTGGCCGTTACGTCCATTCCACTGAGACTCTGGATTCGTATATTATGATGGATAAAATGCTTTCTTATGAAGACGGCTGTGCCTCCCCTATCAGATCGAACTGAAATTTATGTATGAAATTTATATATTTAGAAATATTAAACTTAACTAGGATTAGATCTAATGAAGAAGAAGTTTTTTGAAAATGTGTTTATAATTTTTATAGTAGTAAGCCCTGAGGACTCTGGGAACGAATTATTTAGTGGAAGGTCCAAACCATACACGGTATATACTCACTGGTTAGAAGCTAAATTTCCTATGATTTATTTTCAAGACTTTGATGTCGACCAGGATACTTCGTACCTTTTCTTTCGGTTCCTTTCTTTTCAATAGCTTTGAGCTGGTCACAATGCTCAAATTCAGGGAAGAATTGAGACAACGTTCGGTGCTTGTATGTGCTAGAGTCTTGTACTTTGATGTTCTGGTACGTATTGGTAACGTTTAATTCGATGAGCTCTCCAAAAATCCACAGATCTCATCCAAACATTTTCCATATATATATAGGTATGTTCCCTGTCTTGGCTACTCAAATTGTTTTAATTCTAAGGAAGCATTTCGATTCAAAGTAACTAACCCACCCACAGTTTTAAAAATAAATAAAAGTGCTGGGAGCTGTATTCACTTTGTCCAAATTTATTCGCCTCAATACAACACGAATTTTTAGAAGGCGAGGATTAACAGAAACCGTAAGGCTTGTTTCACACGTACGAGGTTCCATTCGGTTCGGTACGTTTTCGGTTGTAACCGAAAACAAACCGAACCGAATGAAACCCCTTCACACATACACGGTCCCTACACGGTTCATATTAGGTTTTGTGTTTTTTCATTAAAAAATTCATTAAAGTCTTCAAAAATTTCCACACAATCGTTTTTCCATGCCTCTTGCGTCTTAAATTTATGTTCATATTTTGCACAAGTTTTGTGCCACAGTGCTATTTTAGATTGCACAGGACAAATCAGCCGATACTGAATCGAATAAAATTGCAAACACTTTTGTAGAAGCCTAAAAGTAGATGGGGAAAGAGGTAGAGCAAGAATTCATCACCGCTTAGAAAACTGATGCAAAAAGCCTTTAATATCTACTGTAGAATCACTGATAGTCCTTAAAGTAGTAGAATGAAAGAAATATGTTAAATAAAATTGATGCATCACATATTTTATATTTAACCACAAGCTCAGCATAAATAGCTCCCATAGTGCAGGTTTATCCGCATCAATTCAACATCCGTTTTTACGAGTTGGTTGTTGTTTTCATATCATAAGTGCGTCTTCTGATAAAGCATAGATTATCTAAATTGTCAATAAACGAATAGAAACGGTAAACTATCAAACCAATCCAAATAAAGATATGGACGCAATCGGCAGTATATTAGTAGCCTTATCAAAAAATACTATGCATTTTCGAGGCAACTGTTTGATTTTTTGCGTATCAAAGTAGGTACCAAAAAAAATCTACGAAGAAGTTCGATCTCAAACCCACGCTGGGCGCCATCGATTGAAAGCTGATTAGATCGTCTTACGACGAATTTTTGTATTAGCAGTCATCATAAGATCCACTTTATAGCAATTGCAAATAGCATTTATTGAATTTCGAAGCTTCACTTTTCTGTCTGTGAAATTTCTATTAAATTTTCATCTAAATCGAAAATGTACCTTCAAACCATTTTAGTCCAATTTTAAGAGAAACAACTGTATAAATACTGCATGCTTCCTATTCAATTTTAACCACAATTTCGTACAAATAAAATATATTTTTTTATTTGTTTCGTACAAGCTTTTATTCTAAGTGATGCATTGAATAAAACATATTTATTTTCAAAAATATCAATTTGAACACAATCATATCATTGAAAAATTTTCAATTATTTCAATTAGGGAGTTGGCACCAACATGGAAAAGTTTACACGAGTTAGCCGAATGTGGACGTGTTGCGATTCGAAAGGCAACCGGTAGATTCTATCGTTGCGGTAGTATATCAAAATTAACACACAAGAAAATTCATGGGTCGATTGCTGATTATGCTTACGGTGCTGAGAATATTCCTTTTGTTCTCGTCATGGAACTACCATCATCCAAATTCGGATTTCGTCCACCGAAAGACAAAATCGAATCGATTGCTGCGGAAAGTTGGATTGGTATCAAAGCAATGTGTCAGCAAGTTATTGTAAATTTGGCAACAATTAGTTAGCTGATGTTTTATTTAAATTTTGTAAATGTATTTTATAACCATACATAAATTACGTTATAAAAATTTTTAACTGTTTTCAAAAGAATGTAATTTTGCGGTGTTTTTTTTTAAATATTTTCAGGCATGTTTCTCATTTAGTCCAAAAAGAATCTTTTATTTGCATCCAGTATTGTTATTATGCTCTCTCTTTCTCACTTACTTTCTCTTTGTTAGTCTATTTCGAACATCAAACTATGTATTCATTTGGATATACGTAACAAAAATGTTCTCGTCGTTAGTATGTTTTCAAAACAAGATACTAATTAAGAGATTATCTCTATAATTATTTCGTGTCCAATCAATTAAATTATCATAAAAATCAAACAAAAATAAAATTTATTCCACCGATTATTTTAGGAGATAACATTTTTATTCTAATAATAACATTATGAAAGAGCCGCTCACGCTTTAATCCCGCGCTACTCGAAAGGTCAAAATGAACTTGATACTTTTTTGGCGTACAGCCTATGCAGTTCAACATATGATACGTACTGTCCACCGCTGAGTTTAAGCGCCAGGTGGTTTCTAAATAAGGAGACATTCTGAGTTTACTGATGCCAAATTAGTAGAAAATACCATCTTAGAATCATCTGTTCCAAACTGTTTTGTCGCTAAACTGGATGCTTGTCGTTATTATCTTGTTGATGAACAACCTAACCATAAATCTCTTCATCGATCAGAAGAATACAAATTCGTTGAATTAGTCAATGATTGTGATTAATTTAGTTTTACTCATACAAGTTTTTTTTTGTTTCATTTTTCTAATAGCTCGCGTATTATTTTTGTTTTTTTTTTGCTAGTTGCGTAGATGACCAGACAAAACAAGAAACCGATGTAGAGATGAATTTTGATAATTTCTTGATTTTAGCATTCAGAGCGGTAGGAAAGCATTAAAATTTAAACATCTTGGTTTTTGAAAACCAAAAAATTTGCGTGGTGACTACAGATTGAATGAAAAAAGTGCTAAAGATTAGTTTTTCTAGCAAAATATTTAGCACCAGTAATTGGCTATATCCTTTTCTAAATGAACGAATTGGTCTGCTGATCAATCAGTCGTTATTAACAATAAGAAATATAATCCGATCAGCTCTGGTAACATACTCTGTCAACTGTAGTACACGCTCCAGTGGATTTACTTCACTTTAGTAGAGAGAATTTTGTTATTAGGTCACGTTTCGTAATTATATAGACATGCACAACTGGTGTACTATAAGTGTTTTTACTGATAATTTAAGGGCGAATCGAAATTTTCGAGTTTACTCAAATTTATTATATTGGATTGGTCACAGATAATACACTTGTATATTTTTTATTATAGTTGTTGCATATAAATAAGTAATATTGAAGTCAAAATAAGTAATATTTTTCTCCAGTAAATAGGCCCAGGTTCCAAATCTATGAATAGAATAACCTCCTAACTCAATTAATTCAGTTTCACTTGGGTTTTTCAAACAAAATACAGTCCTCCACAAATTTGTATCTCTCTCTTAAATTGTCAGAATTAGAATACTAATACAACTCAAGGCTTGATTCGCTAGACAAGGACCCTCCCGATATCCGGTCGAAACTTTCAAAGCATGTTCACACTGTCGATGCCATTCCAGCTTTGATTCTGATTCATTCCGATATCGATATATTTCGAAGAATATGTAGCTACCTCTTATTATTAGAGATTCATAGCTACGGAAGAGAATTATAAATTAATTCTAAGTACCATTTATTATTTAAAAAATTATAACTCTATTAGAGACTTTGAGATTGACAAAAATTTATTAATAATTAATTCTAAAATTATATGTATTTTATCTAATACAGGTTGAATTAATTTCTACTGATTTAATGTCTTAACTCAACGGCAATCGTTATCCTACTGAATTAAAATGTATGAAGTTTGTAATTACAATTTTACTTACTTACTAAGATTTACATAAGTGTGGATTCTATTTACAATGTAGTAGATTATGTGGGAATAGTGTCACCACAAATATTTATATGACTCTGCATGTAGTATATGTTTTCAATTTAGCCAACATTGGAGTAAACAATATTCTACTTCAATTTTGAAGCTCTTTAAGGGAAGGTTCTCTAGGATACGGTCGAAAATAAGGCAAAGTTTGAGAATTTTTCGAAGGATATTGAAAAAACATACGAAGTTCTGGTTTTGAATATTTTATTTGTTGATCATTCTTAAATCGTTCAAATTTTTATTACGATGAAATTCAATGTGGTGGCTCTAAAATGGCGGCTCTCGTCTGCCTCTGCACGCGGGACATCGTCCGGTAACTTCAAGTTTGCAGCCTCTCGTAGCAAACTGATATCAGCCATAGTTTAAAGTCCTTAAAATTTATGGAAATATCCATGTATGATACCTAATGAGAATGAATTGGGACAAAAAATAAATCAAATTATGGGCATTTAAAAAAAGTGCAACTTTTAACCTGTTTTTTTTTCACTTTGACCTCGGTTAATAATTATGAATTGAAATTGTTCATGCTCATTTTAAGTATAAGACATATAAAACAGTATATTCTTTTGGGTAAACTTGGAATGAAGTGAATCTTATCAATAGATTGACACCTGTGCTTGAAGTTATGATGAAAAATATCGTTTTGAGAAAAACGTGTTTGAAGTTTTTTAGTAAGTTTGCCTTGGGATAACTTTCTTGTTTGTTCAGTTACCACAACCAGTGTCATTGTTTATATGGTTTTGAGGTCGCTGATTACGAATCTGAAGTCAAATTAACAAAATAAAAGATGGCGGGTCCAATACGGCGGATCAAAAAAATTTCCATCTGCTAATTTGGAACAAAATATCGATATGAAGATTTTTTACAAAATATCTATCGTCAATTTGCTCCATTATACTCACATTAGGATCTAAGTCGGCTATTCCTGTGCCGTATAGGAATTCTTCCTTGATTTCAAATCGCTCCTGGTTGGCCTGCTCCGGCAGACGTTGCGCGAGGCGGGCGTTTCGAGCAGCGGGCGATATTCGTCGTTAAGGATATGCAATTTTCTGACGCACAGGTTATTTTTTGCATATGCTGCCACCTAAAGTGTATTCCAACACGAACAAGTATGCGATAGTACAGATCGTAACTAGTTCCGGTACATAGAAAGCCATCTGAGGCCACGCGGTGCATAAGCTATACCTGAGCGTTCCCCAGCGCGCGTGAGGTAGGTGCATTTGAGACGCTTTAATGCGATAAATATGTTCCAGATCGGAATATCCTTTTGCACACATATTTTACACGTATGTAGCTCTCATTTTTTGTAAAACGAAAAAAATCGAATTGAATGAAAAAATCTGAAAGAACCTCCCCTTAACTTGGATTTACCAACATTCTTCTCCTAAGCTTCCACCGTTTTACGATAATTTTTGAATAATTTTGAGTCTTTAATAGAATTAAATTGAAAATTTAAAAAGCATTCCAGTTGAACTTCAAATTACTTTATCTTATATGTTCTGAAGTCACATGCATTTTTCTTAGCTATTCCGAACTCATATGAATTCTTGAGGAAGAAAGGTTTAATCGAAATCAAAATGACTTGATTGCCCCGATAGGGGCGTCGCGAGCGGCATACAATGTGCATCAATCGAAAATCGCCTTGACAGTTACGGATACATTAAAAACATCGAAAAATTCTTCATTGCGTGCTCCGGAATGTCCATAAAAAACTTTTTACAGATTTGATCTAAATATTTCGTTTGTCAAGGATCTATTGTTCCTGCAAAAGTTTTTTCTTTCTATCAGAGTATTTTGATTTGTACGTGAAAGTTTTGGAGGGTTACTGAGACCTTTGAAATATACCTGCGAGGCCTCAAATATACCTGAGAGACTTGAAATATACCAGAGAGCCTTGCAACACAAATGCTTGAGAGCCTTGCCCAAACAATCATGAAACTGAAACTAAGAAGTAATATGGCCGGCACAAAAATTGCTTTATCTGACAAAAAGCCAATAACACTGCAATTAAAATATTAAAGTGCAAATTTAGGAAAAAATAATAGCATACTGATTGGTTGTCCATAAATGTATTTTCATTTAAACCGGTGAATCTTATAAACTAACACACTTCATACTATACTAGTACAAAAAAAATCAAATCAAACTTACTCTACTTTTTATTACCTAAGGATCCTCTTCATCTTCAAGCTGATTTCTTTGACTTAACCACTGCTCCACTTCGCGCTTCGAGGGCAATCGACAACGCCACTCGTCTCGAACAAAATTGTAAATGTGCTCACCTAAGTTGAACAGCTCCAACGAAACAAACTTTTCGTCCTGCTTCCATTCGCGCTCCGGTCCACCGAACATTTCCATTCGCACCATAGCACATATCGATGGATTCAAATACTTCTTCACTCCATTGAACAATTGGGCTTTTGTCAACGTTGGTGCAACTCCTACAGGCGCATCAGTTCTTTTCGATGTCGTAATTGTTTCAACCTGTGTCACGGCTAGCACTGGTTTTATATCGAAACCTGTAACCTCTTCCTTTAGTCGCTGCACTTCAGCTTCTGACTCGACAACCTGTGTCGTTTTTTGCTCCAATTCTAATTTCAGATCTTCAATCTGTTTCAAAAGGTCTGCAATTTTCTCATCGTGTACTGATTTTAGTACAGTTTCGGGAGCTGGTTCGGGTGGCAAACTTGTGCCACATTCAACAGTTTCTTCATCTATTACTTGTTCGAAATCCATTTCGACTTCATCAGCTTCACTTACCGCTTCTAGGACAAATGTTGGACTAGGATTTATTTTCATCCTCGGTTCGTAGCTAACAATATTTTGCGGCGCCTCGACGTTAAGGATACGTGGTGTCTGGAATTTTATCTTCTTAGCAGGTGGCGCTTCACTTTTGGCATCGTCAAGACTCTGATAAGAAGGCTCCAAGCATTTGACCGTGGAAAGTTGAATGCTAGCTGGCTGGGATTGCGGCGGAATGAGATGCTGAAGATTTGTCGGGCTGAGGTATTTCGGCTGAGGATTCGCGCTTTCTTCATAATCTAAAACTTTATTGCCTGATAGTCGCACCAGCGTCGGTATTGCTTGCTGTACTAGCCGTCCTTTTTTGTAGTTCATGAAGCATTCATCGCGGAAATGGTATTCACAAACAACTTTGTTCCTTAATTTCGAAACTTCGAGGGAGAGGAAATGAGGATTGCCCGAATACAGAGCCCATTTCGCACAACGTTCAGGATCCTTATGCGGAAAGTGAAAGAAATGCATACCGGGCGAATTTCCACTGTTGTTGGGACAATCACGAAATGTACAACGGCAGCCGCCCATTGTTCCTTTGCACGAATTATAGCCCACAACAAGGCGCGCGAACAATATCCTAGATACTTGACAAAACTGGAGACAGAGTAGCAGCGTAATGGCGTAAAACGTCAAAATAATATATTAAAAAATCGCTTGCGAGTTAGTTTGCTCTGGAAAAGGTTGGGTATAATGTGCGAAAATGGCGAGACTGGAGGAATCAAGGAAAACTTTTTTTTATTGAAAATAAAAGAAGGAAAATTATAAATTTTACGGCTACATTCTTTTTTTTTTTAGCCAATTTTTTTTTAATTTTAACTCCAATAGGAATATGTGAAATATTCACTTATATATATATATATATATATATATATATATATATATATATATATATATATATATATATATATATATATATATATATATATATATATATATATATATTCTGCAACAACTCATATGATATATATATATATATATATATATATATATATATATATATATATATATATATATATATATATATATATATATATATATATATTCTGCAACAACTCATATGATATATATATATAAATATATATATATATATATATATATATCATGATATATATATATATATATATATATATATATATCATTATATATATATATATATATATATATATATATATATATATATATATCATGATATATATATATATATATATATATATATATATATCATGATATATATAAATATATATATATATATATCATGATATATATATATATATATATCATTATATATATATATATATATATATCATTATATATATATATATATATATATATATATATCATTATATATATATATATATATATATATATATATATCATTATATATATATATATATATATATATATATATATATATATATATATATACTTAGTCCTGCCATAAGTTCTGTCACATAATTTCTCACATTGGCAACAACTTTATTTCATGAGTGACATTTCAATATCGGCCAGTTTTATAAACGTCATAATGTAGTTGACAGTTGATGGTCATTTAAAGTTTGTTCGTTAACGTGTGAAGATGGAATGGGGTGTAATAGAAAACCGAATTGCAGTGATTGCACTACATAAGTGTGGAAAATCCGCGAGTGAAATTTTCAAGTTGTTGTGCCCGTTAAAAATAACGCAAAGATTTGTGTATCGTGCGATCCAGAGATATAACGAGATCCAGACTATTGAAGATCGACCTCGTTCTGGGCGTCCGCGTGATGTACGTTCTTCTGCTGCCATCAAAGCGGTCGAGAGTCGAATTCGTCAAAATCCGCTTCGTAAACAACGAATCATGGCTCGAGAGATGAACATCTCCACCCGAAGTATGTCTCGCATCATAAAATCGGACCTCGGGATGAGTGCCTTTCGACGATCAACGGGACATTTGCTGACTGAGCAGTTGAAGCAAATTAGGAGCACCAGATCGAAAGAGCTCCTTCGGCGGTACGGCAACAACAAACATCGAGAAATTTTATTTACCGATGAAAAAATGTTTACGGTGGAGGAACATTTCAACCGCCAAAATGATAAGGTGTATGCCCACAGCTCCAGAGAAGCCCGAGAAGTTGCCACTAGGGTACAGCGAGGACATCATCCAGCATCAGTCATGGTATGGTGGGGTGTCAGCTACGAAGGGGTCACCGAGCTTCATTTTTGCGAAAAAGGCGTAAAAACTGCAGCGAAAAATTATCAAACGGACATCCTGGAGGGATGTGTGAAGCCGCTGAACTCTACGCTATTCAACAACCGACATTGGGTTTTCCAGCAAGATTCTGCGCCAGCCCACAAAGCTCGAACCACACAAGCGTGGTTGGAAACCAATATTCCAGAGTTTATAAGGGCGACGGAATGGCCTTCTGGGAGCCCAGATTTGAATCCCCTGGACTACAAACTGTGGGCGGAGTTAGAGTCCATGGTGTGCACGAGACGACACCCAAATATCGAGAGCCTTAAGCGATCTTTGACAGAAGCAGTAGCTAATTTTCCGCTAGAAACAGTGCGTACTGCTATCGATGACTGGCCCAACAGATTAAAGAGCTGTGTAAAGGCTAAAGGCGGCCACTTTGAATAATTTGTTGCTTATTTTACTTTACAGTATGCCAAAATAAAATATATTTTCCTTTGTCAAAAACTCTTTTTCATTTATACAAAAATTGCCCATATACGTGTGACAGAACTTATGGCACGACTATGTATATATATTCTGTAAAAGAAATAATTTAAAATGAGAGGCATTCCAAGTGAAGCGGACAGGTAAAAATTTTTGACATTTCCGATTTTTAGTAATATTTGATTATGTTTTACCTATGTACGTCCTCGATCCAGATACAAAATGTTTTTACAATATAAAGTCTGGTTAACGAGCGAGAGGTCCTTAAGAGTTTAACTTTTTGGCAGGTATGCGCTATTTAGAATCATTTTATCCAGTATTAAAAAGTTAAATAAAATAAATGAAAAACTTGAATTTATACTACATTTAATGAGCTTTTGAAATCAATTTTTGGATATTCAAAAAACATTTTTTCTTTGAAAATATATATATTTAAATTTTTGAAAGTCGAATTTCACTAAGTTAAACTAATTAATTTAATTTAATTTTTTTTTTTTTTAAAATAGCTAATAGTGGATAGATAATTCTTGCTAAGTTTGATAATGGGCGTAGAAGTCGTTTAGGAGCTAGATCAGTTACAGTTTCAAAACAGGCGTCGGACGCTGCTTTTCGAATAAAAACATTTTGCATCTAGATCACCAGTCCTTACATAAGCCATCACAAGGCGACCCATATTTGAATACGCCGTTTTGAAGATAAAGACGAAGACCCTTCTACAGCAGTTGGCATTAGACGATACTCGTTATTCGAACACCCAAATTAGGGTTTTTGCATGTTGTTGAGCTCCTGGTATCCGAATGTGGTACGATATGACAAAACAAGCAATCAGTAGCGTTTTGTCAGAGTCCGAAAATGTACGAAAAGCAACGGATTATGTGTTATCCAATGAAAACAGCAAGTCCATATTCCTAGACCACTAATCGTAATTTTTCTCTGCATCTGTACCGGAGGGCCTAACCGCTTGAAGACGTCATGCCCTCAATTTAATTATTCCGAGACTTTCAGGCTTATAAGTCTCAACCAGCTACAAACTAACAGAATATTTACGTCTTCATTTAAATGCATCAGTGATTCGAAAAGTATCCGATTTATTATTATTAAACTCCTACAAAATAAGAATACATTGTACTCGAGATGAGATTGGAAACAGCAAAAATAAACAAATCGTATTGGAATATAATGAAATATGACATACATCTTCCTCATCCGATAAGAGAATAGGAATGCTAGCCATTCTAGTGACAAGTTCACGTTCCAGTTTCAAAAACCTATCAACAAATACCAGATCAAGATCGATTAATAGTTATGTACACGACTATCTTCTGGATAAACATAATGCGATGGAATTTTAAGTTGCAATCCTACGAAAATAACAGGTTTTCATAAAAAAGTCAGCAAAATTTATACGTTCGAAAGAAACTCGATTATAGTATAAGTAATGAAATCCTGATGTAATTCCATATCCATTGAATGATCAGGGAATTAATTGAGATGATGCAGTACTCGAAACTAACTATTAGTGTGTATCTCAAATGTAAAACTAAATCTAACCCTTTTGTAATATTTGTGTTTTCTTTTTGTATGACATTTTATCGATTTATTACTGGTTTTGTGTCAATCTTGGTGCAGCATACTTTGCACGCAGTTTATCGTAGATTTTCTGATCCTGAAATTTATAAATTTTGGATGATGTTATATGGAATAATTGCTGAATCTTACCTCTAAACTAACTGATGGCTTGATCAAGCTTAATGCCTGTATGAAATGCTTATTCTGAACTTTCAGTTCATTATCATCTGGAGTGTTTCCAGATATCGATTCTTTTAACCTAAGCAAACACGCCTGCCGTATGAGACCTGACAGATCGGCTCCAGTATAGCCTTCTGTCTTGTTTGCAATAGTTTGTATTTCGACGTCGGAGTCCAATGCGGGCTCTGTTCCTTTCTGCAAAATCATACAAAAGCCATAAAGGTTTATTTTAAAATCTCTCTAAAAATATTTTTAAAGCAATCGGTAGAAATAAGAAAAATAATTAGAGCTTGATTGGCGAGTGAGGAGAAACATAGTCTTTTGAAACACATTATCTACTAGAAAATATAAGGGTATAAGGTTAAAAGGACATAAACAATTCTTCCTCAACGAAACTTTAATGTTTCAATTCAAAGGAGTGATTATTGCTCTCAGGAGAAAGTGCTGGAATCTGACTAATAAGATTAGAAAAGTTTTTTTATGCATTGTTCTAAGAATGTAATATACTGTCAAACCTTTGTCAGTGCCTCTATGATCTCTACTCTGTCCTGTTTCTTCGGGAGCCCTACATAGAGGATAGTATCCAAACGGCCAGGTCGAAGAACGGCAGGATCGATTATATCTGGTCGATTGCTTGCTGCCATCAAGAAAACTCCTTTCCTATCCTCCACGCCATCCATTTCTGTTAGCAACTGGTTCACTACTCTAGTCGCTGAGCCACCCTATTATGAAAAAATATGTATGAAGCATTTAAAACACAACAAAACAAACATATTTCTTACATCTGTGGAATCGGACCGTTTCGGACACAATGAATCAAATTCGTCGAAGAATATGACGCAAGGCTGCGAGTTTCGGGCTCTTTGGAAACATTGTCGTACGGCACGCTCACTTTCGCCGACATACTGAAAATATGAATAAAATAATCAAAGACCTGCATCGAAATTATCAACGGACGCGAATACCATATTCATTAGTTCAGGACCTTTCACTGATATAAAGTTTATTCCTGCTTCATTGGCAATGGCTTTGGCAATTAATGTTTTGCCGCAGCCCGGCGGACCGCAGAGAAGTACACCTGACGGTGCAGTCAGGCCTAGCACTTTCATTTTCTCGGGGAACTTCACTGGGGCAAGCACGGCTAATTGAAGCTCTTCGCGGATGTCGCGCAACGATCCAATATCATCCCATGTTACATCAGGAACTGTGATGAAGCCTTCACGTTTCGCCGAGGGGACAGTCAGTTTGACTGCATTCTTGAAATCATCCAAAGTAATGCACAAATCACTAAGCTGTTTTTTACTGAGAATCGACTCGGTATCTTGTTCAATCCAATTAATCATTTCAAAGAGAGTCATCTCTCGGGTTTTTGATTTTCCCTCAGGCTGCACCGGTTCATCGGGCAGTTCGTCTAAATCGATAGCGTCCATAACTTCATCAGCTGGCGCTTCTCCTGTATCCTTAGCCTTCCCTGCTTCCTCGTCTGTGGCAGTAGCTGTGACATCCATTTTTTCAGTACCTTCGTCTTTTTTCTCATCTTCTATTTCTTCCGTTTCAACGGTTGCCGCCTCGCCATTTGGCTTTTCGGCTGTGGCATTTTCATTTGTTTTCTCATCTTCTGTGTCAGCAGTTACTGTACTCTCTGCTATCTCCGTTTTCTCTTCTGATGCAGCGACTGCACCATCTACTACCACAGTTTCATTATCCACAGCCACATCAGGATCTGTTATGATTGTGATATCCTCGTTGTCAACGGCTTCACCTACTGCAGCAGCTGCTATGGCATCTTTGTCCTGTACTTCTGGTACCGCTTCATCTTTGTTTGCATTATCCCTTGCAGACTCGTCGTCTATCAAATCTACGATAGTGATGTTTTTGGATGCTTCTTCTTCTTTTTTCCGATAAATGTTCGTAAATGCTCTAAAAGTTCAACAAAAAAAAAATATCCATCAGTATCTTAAGCGATCGCCAAAAATAAATGTTTACCTTTTGATCGCTATCGAAGCTGCCCTGGCTGTCAATGCAGCCAAGTCGGCTCCAACGTATCCTGGAGTCAATTCTGCGATTTTCGCATAGTCCATGGGCGATTCCAAATTCAACCCCTCGCAGATTACCATCAAAATTTCCTCGCGCTCATCACGATCTGGAATACCCAGAGATATTTCATGATCGAAACGACCGACTCGGCGTAGTGCAGGATCCACAGATTCGACTCGATTAGTCGCCCCTAGCACAAGAACTCGATTCCCAGTCTCTACTTTCGATAAATTATCGAGACTGCTTATCAGTTGAGCAACGATACGCCGTTCCATGTCGCGTTGAGCGTTACTGCGATTCGATGAAATGGCATCGATTTCATCGATGAACAGGACACACGGTGCATTTGCAGCAGCCTGTTCGAATACATCACGAATACGTTCTTCCGATTCGCCCGAAACGCCGCCTATTAGTTCGGTTGCCGGAACTTCTATGATGGGAACGTTGAGTTGCTGAAAGATTGAAAAATAATCACGGTCAACTTTATTTAATTTGTGTGATTGAGTGCGATCCATGACAAGTAAACTGTAATCATGAGAAAGCATTTTATCTCTTTACAATAATCTTTTGTGGATGAAATTTGAAACTACGTACGAGAGTGTGTCAGTAGGTTTGCGAAATGGGATTTAAGAAGTGCAAATATGAATGCATCTTTATTGTTCTTTTTCAATATATTTTCAGTATACTCTAATGCATTTTTTGGTATTATCTATTAGTTTATGTCACTCTCCTTAAAAAATGTTTTGTCTTTGTTGGAAAAGTAGGCCGAAACTGCGTCCTTCACTTCATCTTTTGAAAACTTAGGGAGTAGGGATTTCAATCCCGGATCAGTTTTTCAATCCCGGGATTACGGGATTAAAAAATCGAGAATCCCGGGATTCGAGATTCAGGAAAAAACAACAAAATAAGGCAAGTTTTTAATAAAAAGATTATATTATGTGCCATCATTTCAAAACTACAACAATAAGTAAGTTCAAAACAGTATAAAAAAATGTTACTGCATAATTACTAATTTATATAATTGATGCAAAAAAAAAACAATAATTTTAATTATCCAAGACGTTGACATTATGAAGACAAATATTTAATATTACAACTATTGCAGATTACAACAACAAAACACAACTCTTAAAATTGAGATACATAATCAAGAAACATATAAAAATTCTGCCAAAGTTCATTGGTTTTTTCGGAAGTAACATTGAAGCAATAGCAAAGCATCCAAAGTATCGTGTCCAAGCCTGCTTCTAAATTTATTCCCAATGTTGGACGCCTTTGTTCTGACTCGATACTTGTTAGTGGGACGGTCAATTAGTACGCCTGCTCCAAATTATGTCCAGGAGATCCACCACTTTCAAAAAGATTGATTTATTTTGCAATGGTTTTAATTAGATCAGTTTCCTGCGGCATTTCACGACTAGTTATTTACTTTTGCAGCTCTTTTTTTAGCGTCAATTGAAGACTACCTTGTCCTGATTCAATACGGGTATCTACTGGGTTCTCTTCATTTCTTTGGCTACCAAACAAAGGGTTTAGTATCTAGATTATTGAAGTAATGTTTTTTAATATTTGCGTTGCTTGGTTTTAAAAATAGAGACTCTATTTGGTCAGCTTTCGCTGGCACAATGTGGGTTCTGTATATAGCTTAGCATACCAGATAGCTTGGTACGCTGACGCTCTTTTATTCGGTCCAATATTGCAATTTTCATAGCGTTGGCAAGAATGGACCGTTTTTCTCCTAACTGCCTAAATAAATATCTTGACGAAGTATTAGCAGTGCTTGAATTTGCATCTCTGTGACTTAACCCTAGAATGGTACCGATGAGTAAATTTTACTCACATAGGGTATACATTTCGTCGCGCACATGCCAGTTGGCCACTCTGACTGCCATGAGGCTAGAAGCTGTATAATCTTTTTATGTTTAATGATAAAATAAAAAATGTACATAATACTATTGTTGCCATCTTTTTAGTAAAAACGTGTACCTTAAATCATCCAAAAATTTACCGTACCATTCCAGTGTTAAGGCCTCCACAGCCAATTTTATAGGGAGTAAAATAGTTTAAAATAGTTTTCTGAATCGAATCAAACTCAGTTACTTCCAATCGATCTGGATATTGTAGGTCTATTATTGCCTTCTGTATACTATTTTTCAAAATGGAAAACCTTTCGAGCATTGCCAAGAGACTTCCATCTTATTTTGCAATCAAGTAAAAGAGATAGTTCTTTGCCTTGCTCGGATTTTACATAGTTTTGAAGATCATTCATTTTTCGGTGGAGATTTTTTAAAATATAAAACTACCTTACAAACTTTCTTTATGCATGTGCTGATGCCATAATCGTTTGTCAGATCTAGCGTGCCTTACAGACGACCGGGTTCAACGTAGAAAGCTGATTCAGGACCTTCAAAATATCCGTAGTCGTCGTCCAGACTATCAGCTGTTTCATCAACTCTTTAATCTGGAATGGACATCCTATTATAGCGAACATCGCAAACTGCCAAGTGAATGCTATGCGCCAAACAAATATGTTGCTCTGTATCAGCTACTCTGCCTCCTTGCCTCGAGGTCCACTCATCAAACGTCAAACTGAACCTTTTACCTGAGATTCTAGCCTGTTTTATCTTACTTTTTATTATTTCCTTTATCCTGCTTGCATAGCCCACAATCTTGTTTTTAATTGTTGTTGGGCAAATCTGTGCACGCATTCGCTAGCATTAATTTACATACCCCTTTGTATTCTCTTGTTAACTGTTGCATCGGTTTGTTTTGCTCTATTCTTTACGCATTTTGATGTGAGCCTGCATGCTAATTGCTTTCTCGTAAATATGGATTCTATTTGCACTTTTTAAGTCTTGCCGTAATTTGATTGCCGATTATGCGTGACTCCCGGCCCCGGAATCCCGGCCAATTTCTGGTCCCGAAAATCCAGGAATTGGAATCCATCAATCCCGGGATTTTAGAGACCAGAAATTGGCTGGGATCCCGGGATTAGATTCCCTAGTTGGGAGCCAGTTCAGGGCTGTAGGGTAGATGATCTAATATATCTAATCCTACCTTATGCAGGATATCCAAAGTACTCGTGTGATTAGGTGCGCTGCCGTACAGAAGGAGGACACCTTTGGTTAATTTTCCAATTATTTTTTCTTCGGTGGCTTCTTTCAACCTCTTTAGAATTGAGGCGTAGTATGGAGACGCTTTTGCTCAACAGTTGTTGTTTGCAGTCCGACACCTTGATCTTCTGATGGGGTAATATGCTTTTTTGTGCCAATGCATATAGTCTTTTTTGGACTTAGGCTCATAATGATGAATTCAAGTCTCGTCTCCAGTAACGAGTCGGCTTAATACTTCATCCATGTCGTCAGGTTAAAAAAAGCGCGACAGCACTCCACGCGCTGTTGTTTTTGAGATTACGTGAGCATTCTCGGCACCCACCTAGGGCTGAACTTAGTCATGCCAAGATAATCGTAAAGAATATTTCAAATGGTTGTATCTGATACTCTAACAATTTCTGCGAGCGGTTTCTTCTCTAGTCTAGCATCTTCCAATATCACTTTTCGAACAATTTTCGAAGTGGTCATTTCGATTGGCCGTCCTAGTCGTTCGTCGTCTCCGAGTCCCTTCCAGATTTAAAAAAGACTGTGCCATTTGTAAATCATGGTTTTACCCGGGAAGAATTCCTGTAAACGGTTGCCATCTCTTCAATTATGGTTTAAGACAACTTTCTTTGTTTGGCGAGGAACTTTATAACAGCGCGTTACTCTATTTCTTTACACTTTCTTCCATTTTGAATTGCTTGGTCGACGATAGTTCAAAGCTGAATGGCTCGTTTCAAATAAAACTTGCTCTTTATACTTATAATGGAGTCTCTGAGCTCGGTACGTTTCATTAAACTACCCTCATTAATGACCTACCTGATCATTTCCCCGAGCAACCCATCCTTGTATAAAAAATTAAACGAAAAAACAAATTGTGAAAAAATATTAAATAAAGGAATTTGATTAAATTACTCTAGTTTCGAAAATTAAATATACTTGTTTTGAAGATCATTATTTTCTTTAGAAGCTGGATATATTTCTATATCTTGAAAGGGAAGAGTTTCAGTCGGAGCTCGGAATGTTATGTGATGGCCATGATGCTTCAAATATTAATAATCTTGATACGACAGGATTATTATTTAGAGTAACACCACAAAATAACTATGTCTGAATTTTTGTGAAACTAATAACATTTTTGAAATTGATTCAGAGGGGGATGTAAAAAAGTATTAGATGAGCAAAAGAAGCAAACAGGAAAAAAAACTATTAGAAGTTAGCCAAAAACAAGTACTCCGAAAACCGCTGTATATCTGAAGAAAAACGACGAAATATCACTAAACGCACACCACATCTTTGGAAATGTCTATGGCAATACTTGTAAGACGAAAGAAGGATGTGATATTCGCCAGAAAAAGCAGCAGGTGCAATCAATGTTTTTGCCCCTTTGCATAGCATCTGCCTGCACTTGAATGTGGAACAGAATGCTGCTGATATTTATTTGCGCACGGAAGGCATTGATATCAATCTGAATCCAGTAGAAACAATTGGCTGAAATTTTACGAGTTTCGGTCAAATCAAATTCTTTATTAAATATTAATATACCAGCATAGAAGCAGAAGTATAAAGTTTTCATTTTTCTTAATAAAATTTTAAATAACAATAAATAATAGCAGTTAAAGATACATATTTTTTGCTGGAATATCTGAGAAATATATCTATTTTCATTTTAAAAAAGCAACCTCTTCAAAAACAATAAGTGATCAAAAAATAACCTTTTAAATATACCAACTCGAACACTTAACTCCGCCGATCGCAAGTCTAATTTGTGATTTGCCGGTCCCAAGCCCGGAGAAAGGAGGAGGGTTTGAGGCAACGAGGTAACTCTATAACTAAAACTTGCATAGTTGCAGCCTGATGGCTGAATTACACCTAAGCGTCTCAGGTCATTAGGGAGAATTAGCCACGTTGTCAGACCTGCAACATAGTTGTGTGAACTTTGGCACGAGGCAAGTCTCCTGAAGCAACTATCACCGAGGCCCCCCATGGAAATGGTTGAGCGATGTGCCGACAACTCATCCTTGTAAAAACTTCCTCTGTCACGAAACCTGGAACAAAAGCCTCGGATTGGACGGATCAACAACGACGACCACGCAAACGCACAACGGATTATTCTCTCGGAACCTGGAATGTACGCTCCCTGAACAAACCGGGGGCTGAAAAGGCCCTCCCTCATCAGGTCGAACAATACAAACTGAGCATTACTGCAGTCCAGGAAACAAATTGGTAAGGCTGCGAGATCAACGACAAGAAATCGCACACAATTTTTACAAGCGGCAAACCATCGGGCTGCAAGGAGTTTGGAGTAGCATTCATAGTGAATAAGCAGCTTAAGTCCCGCGTTACCGACTTCAAACCCGTAAACGAAAGGCTGTGTGCGATTCGATCAAGGCGCAATTTTTCAACCTCTGGCTCATCAATGTGCACGCTCCCACCGAAGTACAAGAAGACTCCGTAAAAGACGAGTTCTATGCCTGCCTTGAAACTCTCTTCGACTCACTTCCATCAAATGACGTAAAAATGCTACTGGGAGACTTCAACGCAAAAATCGGGAATGAAAGTTGGCATAGGAGGACCACTGGAGGACACAGCCTCCACGAAAAATGCAATGATAACGGCCATCGTCTAATTGACTTCGCTTGCAGCAGGAACCTTGTTATAAGCTCAACTTGCTTTCCACACCGTCGCATTCACAAGCAGACCTGGAATTCTCCAGACGCACATACCGTCAACCAAATTGACCACGTCCTTATTAGCAAGAGATGGGCGTCAAGTGTGATGGATGTTCGGTCGTACCGCGGAGCTAACTGTGACTCCGATCATTTCCTGGTGAAAACAACATACCGGTGCAGAATTTCCTCAGTGCACCAGTCGAGATTCAGCTCTCCAAAAATTTTTGCGGTTGAGAATTTGCTGAACGATTATACGGCTCAGACATATACGACCATGCTTGAGGAAAGAATTTCACCAATGCTGCGCGACTCCAGCAACGCAGGTGTCCACGAGTTCTGGGAACAGCTCAAAAACACAATCAAGAATGTGGCAGAAATCGTTGTAGGATACAAAGCCCGACGAGCGCGAAATGAATGGTTTGACGAAGAATGCAGAAACTCACTAGACGCGAAGAACGAGGCCTACAGACAATGGGTTCAACGTGCAATCAGAGCTAAGGAAAAATATGACGAGCTACGGCGAATATCCAATAGAATAATTAGGCGTAAGAAACGGAAATACTTTGACGAGCAGTTGCTGAACATTAATGTAAACCTAGTTAGTAAGAACACCAGACAAGCGTACAGACTAGTAAACATGATCAAAAATGGGTACCAACCCAGGACTAGCCTCTGTAAGGACAAAGATGGAAGCATTATCAGCGACACCGAAAGTATTAGCAAACAATGGGCGTCCTACTTCGAAGAGCTTCGAAATCCGCCATCAAACATCCTCGCAGCAGAAGCTGAGCTCCATGACGACACCGTTGGACAACCCCCACACACAATCCCCGACAGTAGAAGAAGTTGATCTCGCCTTGCGCTCACTGAAAAAGAACAAAGCACCGGGCGCTGACGAGATACCGGCTGAGCTACTCAAGTCTGGTGGGGCGGGTTTATTAAGTGCGCTACATCAACTACTGCTGCGAATATGGGAGACTGAGGTGATCCCAGACGATTGGCGCAGAAGCATCATCTGTCCCATACATAAAAAGGGAGATAAACTGCGGTTTGAGACGGCATACAAAATCCTGTCAAAAATCCTGGAATATAGGATTAAACCGTTCGCGGAAGAACTCATTGGCGAATATCAAAGCGGTTTCAGATCTGGTCGCTCAACAATCGACCAGCTCTTCACGGTCAAGTTAATTTTGCAAAAGTGCTGGGAATACGACGTCGACGTATACCAAATCTTTGTCGACTTTAAACAGGCATATGATAGCATCAACCGAGGCGCTCTATATAGAATCATGCTGCAATTTGGTATACCGGCCAAATTAGTGAGACTTACAAAGATGACGATGACCAACTCCGTCTCGCAAGTCCGAATCCAGAGCAGATTGACGGATCCTTTTGAAACTCTGGGTGGTCTGAAGCAGGGCGATGGAATAGCGCCCACGATCTTCAACCTGGCACTTGAGTTCGCTTTTCGGGCAATTAACCTGAGCACCAGCGGCACGCTACTTTTTAAGTCGACACAATTGGCAGCGTACGCGGATGACATTATCATGGCTCGAAAACTGACCGATGCAGAAGAACTTCTGCTTAGACTTGACACCGCAGCAAAGGAAGTTGGACTACGAATCAACGAGGGCAAAACGAAAGTTATGATGCAATCTAGGACAAGGACGCCAGCGCACACGACCATCAACGTAGGGGACCTTTGCATCAAATTCGTCGACAACTTTGTGTACCTGGGTAGCAATTTATCGAGTGACGCCAATGAAACTGACGAAATCAAGCGACGGATACAACTAGCTAATAAGACTTTCTTCTCGGTCCTCCCTATTATGAAATCGAAATATGTGCACAGAAAGACTAAGCTCCGCGTTTATAAAACTATTATAAGACCTGTGCTGTGCTATGGCTGCGAAACATGGACCCTGATCCAAGCCTCCGAATATATGATCGATACTTTCGAACGGAAAATACTACGGCGGATTTTCGGGGCTATCCGCGACCGAGATGGATGGCGCATCCGGTACAACAATGAGTTGTACGAACTTTACGATGAGCTCGAAGTCTCCAAAATCGTCAACCCCGTGCAACGCATGAATGACGACCGCATGACAAAACGTGTCATGAACGCAAGACGCGTCGACGGAGCGAGGCCAAGAGGAAGACCAAGAGCTCGGTGGGAGAGCTCAGTGTATGTGGACGCCGAACAACTATTGGGGTTCCAAGATTGGAGGACGCGGTCACGTGACCGAGACAATTGAAGGAGTTCGATCCAGGCGGCCAAGGCCCGACTTCGGGCTGTTGTGCCACGTTGATGATGATGAACTCGAAAACTTAATAGCATACGACCAAAATTTCTTTGATTCGAGTTGTCAAACGTGATAGTTTGGAATTTTGTAATTCCGATTTCAACTCGAAACTAGTACTTTTTTCAGTTTCGAGTACAGTTCAGCTCAGAACGAGTTTGATAATAGCAAATTCATTCTATACTCGAATATCACACTCGTTTCGAGTTTCAGAATTCCACCCTGATAATGATATTACAGTATTGACAATCTGGAAAACATCAAACTACAAATATTGACCACCTAATTACCGTTCTCATTTACAACACTTAGATCGGGGGATTATACATAACATAAAAGTAAATTAGCGCATATATATGATGAACCACATACTGTGTGCTCTGGAAAAATCAGGTTGTATATTTGAAGCTCTCTGCTGGGAACAAAGTGTCTTCACTTACAATTCAAAATTGTTTTTGGAATTGTGATCTAGAAATCTGACGGTCGAAAGTAAAATCCAAAAAGATGAGAATTCAAATGTTAGTTAAAATATTAGTTCCATTATCACCATAATCAAGCAAATACGAAACTTCTAAGCTCTCCAAAGGAACATACCTCAAGTTTTGCATAAATTAAATTTTAGTGAGGCTGGCACATCTGACGACGGCAAAGCAGCAAACTTAACATAATTTACAGTAACCTTTAATAAAAATAAATATCGGGAATAATATCTTCATCGTTCTTTTTTGAACCTTTATAATCGGGCCACCTGTGAAATGGAACCATTTTTCTTTGCGACGATGAGGTGGTCCAATTTCAAGTTTTCACTGTTGCACTGTAATGAGAGAGGCTATTTCACCGCTGAATAAACTAACCGTCCATCTACAATTTCCAGCTACAGGGAGATTTGATTAATAATATGCATTCTAGCAACAAGCATCAGTGAAACAATTCAAGAAACCCATAATGCACTGTAACACGATCTTAATGGATTGACAGGCCTTCAAAAAAATTAAATCGATTTGTTTTCTTCAATATTTTTCCCATCAGTATTATTGTTCCAATATACCTCTGAGGCGATCAATATATTGACTAATATCAAAATTGTGACAGTAATAGCTGGGTTTTTTTCATCTACAGTGGAGTAGGTAATCGCCTTGCACAATAAAACGATCCGGAGTTGGATGCAAGTCAAAGATATAGGAGAAGTGGATTGGAACTCTGGATTTCCGTGCGGCACCAGTTTATATTAGTATGCGACATTCTCTAAACCAAACATACATAGCAAAGGACGTAGGTGATTTAAAATTTGTATTGGGCAATTTTTTTTTAAATTTGGCGCGCAATTTTTGATATATATATATATATATATATATATATATATATATATATATATATATATATATATATATATATATATATATATATATATATATATATATATATATCATAACTTGATATATATATCATTTGATATATAATAGGTCTGTTCGTGTATCTGAATCTGTTATAATATATTTAAAAAAAAGATCGCAAGTCGTTTATGTACTCTTGCTGCAAGAAAAATGTTGCCACAAAAATCTGTTGTGAGGACAACACTTCACTGCACACTTCATGCCTAGTTTTTAAATATTTGTTTTATAGTCACAATTACTAGCGCTTTTAAATGTATAATATTGTGTCAAGGCTCACGTGTAAAAATGTCTTTTCGTAAAAATTGTTACGAATAGCGCTAATCTAATCGAAATAGAATACGCACTCACTTGCACAGATAGCTTGTATCATTTTGACAATATGAGAGTTGTCAACAGCCGAACAATAATACAAGCAGGGCGAAGGTAGATTTACCACGTTACACGTGGAGGGGCACATGTTCACCGTGCGAATTCGAATGAAACTAATTGTTGCTATTATTTCTTTAAATTCGTACTTTGAGCAATCTTGCGTATTTTATTCTTGTAAAATTCGTACTATTTGAGAAAAACAAGAAATTAACGAAGTTTCTTAAATTTTGTGTTTAAATATAATATGAGAGCAATTTAAAATAGTGTTTTCTTAAAAACCGCTTCCTTAAAACCGGGCTTGTGACTGGCTTCGGTCGAATTAAAGATCTAACTTGAAAACCCTTCGTATTGCTCGAGGTAATAGAGACGCAAAGGTATAGAGGTAGGGGTGCTATGATTGTTTTCATATCATAACACATTTTTCCTTCCTTCCACACTCTGCGTTCAAATTGTATTTTATAATTATATTCTCGTAATATGTTTTCATTTTATGTTTTATATTTTCATCTTAATTTGGAAAAAATCATTCAAAAATATTTGTGACTCCCAACAGCCAAACTAATTGATGCGCCGTTGACGCTCCCCCACTCATAAAAATTTAAGAAAACTAATGTTGTCAAACTAGCTTGTCATCGGTCGTGCGCGTAGTACGGTATCCGCAAAAGAATACTAATTGCGGCGGTAATTTTTAATCTTGAATTTAGTGTCGCGTTTGTCCTATTCTTAGTTTAATTATTAGTGCTGTGAATCCCATTTTAAACCGAAAATTGCCAATCCGATGCTTTGAGCGCCAATTGTAGTAGAACAATTCTCTATCATTCAGTTCATTTGCCATTTTAAGATGGATTTTTTCGAAGCCGTGTTCCTTCTTGCCCAATAAAGTGATCATATTTAAACTTAACAGTGAACCACTTTTATGGCATTATAATTTTTTAATGGGCCGCAATTAGTATAGATGCATTCGGCAATCATTTCGGCCCGTACTTTGTTTACATTGATTTGACAATATGAATTTTGCCAAAGGAGAGAGGGGATAGCATCCATTTCTTCTATATCTTTGATGCAAGATTATCATTTCTTCTCAGTTGGCAGCAGTGTTCATCAGACATTTACCAATTGAAAATTCAAAATTCGAAATAAAAAGAAATCAAGCCAGAAAATTAGAATCAGGTTAATTTCATTTTTTTAAATTATTGAAGAATATTTCGACTCATATGATGGGAAATCTGTTGGCAGTATTGACTTTTTAATCATATTCATCCGTTTCAATGTTTCCTGGTTGCTAGATTGACGGGGAAATTTTGGGGAATTCATCACTGCAACCAACTGTTTTCAGCACAGTGCACGAGTACGAACTCCACTGAATTGACAAGTGTTCGTACTCTGGATGTTGCTTTTGTTTCGCGTGCCAACTGCTATCCTGCACTACTCCAGATGCGTAAAAAACACACCTACTATCGATATCATACTCTACTCTGGATGCAAAAAAGCAGCTAGTCTACTTTAGATAGAGGCGCAAAAAACACGACTTATATAAAATTGTGATAAAGTTCATCCTAATGTAGCAAATAGATATTGGCCGAGGCCAGGCGAGCCGAAGTCAGACGAGGCCGCCAACATGTGGACGGCATTTGACAGCTCGTCACGAATCGCCTTTGCTCGTGACCAAAACCCATTCCGATCGGAAGTCGCACGAGCGCCTCTGACACCTGTCAAAGTCGCTTGTCTGGACCGTCCACACACTCGGCTCGCCTGGGCTCGGCCAATATCTATTTGGCACATAATAGTATCACCCTAATACAGTCTAACGAAAAAATCATCGTATCTTACTTACCCCCGCTATGGCGCTTGCCAGTAATGTTTTTCCGCAACCGGGTGGCCCGTGTAGCAATATTCCGCGCGGTGGATCAGCTCCAATGTGGTTATAAATTTGCGGATGGTTCATATGAAAAACAAGTTCACATAGCTCTTTCAAGACACGATCCATTCCGCCCAAATCATGGAACACAACAAACGAATTTTTCGGCTTCACTTCCTTCTTGTACTTCTTCGCTCGCTGTGGGCCTGGGCCAGGGCCAGGACCAATCGGTTGGGTGGTGACAACCGGCTGAATGGTTATTGGCGTATCTCGATCGTTGCCACCACTCCTCGGCGGTGTTTTGCCACCCGATGGTTGGACCGTATTGTGATCAATCTTTCGCTTCTTGGTAATTGGATTCACTGAGGCTTGCGGACCACACAACAAGACACCTTGCTTCGGTTCGAGTTCGTCTGGCTTGGCACCGTTCTTTGAGAACTTCGAGACGAGCAGTTTCAAATCATTGCCTTCGATGGGTTTTATGGAATTAGTGTCACTCTTTGGGGGAGCCTTATCCGCCTCGGTACCACTCTCGTCGCTACTGATGTCAATCAATTCGTCGTTTTTCTGCGTATTTTTGCTATACATGTCGGTCAGTGCGTTGTTGAGATGATTCGCTGGTGTGGTATCGCCCTAAAAGTATGAACACGCTAAATAATTTGTATTGGACGGATTAAATTACAGTCGAATCTTTTTCTTATAATAGACTAAGAATTAACTCAAATCGATCCTGAATAATCAGATAAAAGTCAATTGCCCATTCGTACAAATATGTGCACAATTTACCTTGCTCTTTTAGGATAGACTACTCTAGACAGAAATTGACCACATGCAAAGCATTGAAAACAGATTTTTGGCACAATTTCCCGGACACATCACACACTGCAATCTTATTATTATCGAACTTACCTCCATCATTTCCACATCAGATCCGTCTCCGTCGTTTTCCTCACTGGATGGGTTACTGTCCAATCCGTAACTATGTAAAACAGTTCTATAAGCTGAAGGGAAAACATGTAAACTTTAAAACTCAAAAGCACTCGAAATTTCAGCGCAAACTTACCTTGCTCCACCAGCATTCGGAACGGCCCGACTTTCCTTCTACTGTATTCACGGTAGCGGTCCTGGAGTTGGCGAGCCATTACTGCCACATCCACGTATGTCTGATGTACATTTTCCTCCAGGTACTACAAATCAAAGTTACAAAATCAGCATAAATCCTCTGAAACAATGCGATACCAACAAAGCGCAACCGGCCACTTAGCCCATGTACATAACCTTCAAGCGACCGGTGGCGTTTGCACTGGGCCGAACCGCATCGCTCCACCTTTGAATCGTCACTTACCTGCTTTACCCGCGGAATTATCAACGGATCGTACAAAATGTGTTTGTTTTTCTTAAATTTTGGGTTTGTATTCATTGTTCTTAGCGAGAACGGCGACAAATATCAATAAGCACGTTCCAATTACAATTTCTTGACACCTTTGCGCGAACAAAATTTTTTGCGACTCACACTCTCCAGGATCGGAACAGACGGTCGCACGAGCAATTCTTGATGTTTGTCGGCCACTATGCTCACAAATCAATAGGTTCCACGAAGATGGAGTTCAAATTGTTTTCGATAAACTATTACGCATCTAATGAAATCAGTTAAAATTCAACCGAAAGCCGCCATTTATTTTTGTGCGAGAAATGCTGCGAAACTATCGATGCAATGCCGCATCAACTTTTGCCGTAGAAAGCGTTCGATATGACAGATTTCGATGGTAATGAGTGTTGGGGTGGCCTGATGATATGGATTTTGCAGATTTGAACCGGTAAAGACTTGGAAGATATGTAAGAAGAAAAATGTCGGTTGAAAAAGGCCATGGTTGAAATGATTGTTAAGTGATGATGAAATTATATCAAAATAGCTTTCAAGTTGTCTAATCTTGTGTGAAGAGTGTGAATTAGTGTATATTTTAGGAAATGAGAATAAATGGATGACTAAGTGTTAAGAGTTCAACTCAAACTGTCGCTGTACTGTGCAATTTTTTAATCAAAATTTTATAGAATAAATATAATAAATTTAATTTAAAAAATAAATTTGATAAATTTAAATCAAATTGTTTTAGTCAATATTGTTGAATTGCTAGGATATAAGTTAAAAATTCAAAGAAACCTGTCCACAATCATATATTGTGTTTAAACTTCATTTCTGAAGGCTAAACACAGAGACTTAGAGTGTTAAAAAAAACTGTATTTTGCAGAAATCTTTGAATTTTAGAAATGCAGGCACTGTTTGAAACTATTCCTAATTTAAATATACACTTTAAATGTTTTTGCGGTTCAAAAAATCTCAGCGACTTTATATGTCTCCTTTTCATTCCACATTCCACTATCTGAGATAGCCACCGCTTTTGCTCAAGTTCGAAAAACAAATAAAATTTTCGTAATTCAAACATCTGTCAAATGTGGCTTTTGGATCACAAAAAACGCGCTTTCGAAAGACAGTTATTTCAATTTAGAAACAGTTTTTTCAATTCAGAAACAGTTTTTTTCAACATCCCTGTTGCATCGAGGTTGCATCCAGTAGAAATCCATCCGCAATCTAACCGTTTTCACCGGAGTAGAATAGTTGAAAAATTATTTAAGATAATTTAGCTCATTGTACTGTCTTATTTATTTCATACATTGTTGAAAAACTCACTTTCTTCTCAGAAAACTAGATTGCATGTGAGTCTTATGGGAGTAGAGCTTTGTTAACTTGGTCCTGTAGCGTTTGTTAGTACTTAGTTTTTGTTAACTGTTGTGGTGTTATTCCGTGTGCAGTGTAATAAATTTCTATGGAAAGAGTAACTTCCAAAATGATTCCCGCCGGTAGAACCCCTTTACGGAACAAAACCAATGAAAATATGGACGACAACAGGCAGTTGGGTGCTGTGAGAAAGACCGGCTCAGCGTCGAAATCGAGACGTCAGCGGCGAAAAGTATGTGACTTGGGGCGGAAACTGTTGGATACAGAAGTATTACATGGTAGGATACGAATTGTTATTTAATTTTTATAGAATTGATTTGACTATATTGTTTGTAGATGCTGAAGATGAGCCTTGTCGAATGGGTAGTAGTGATGATCCGATATCAGAGCGTTTGAAGGTAAGTTTATCATTTATTCGAAATAATTGGCCTCATTTTAAGGGAAGCTATTTAATAATTATAAATATAAATAATTATAATAATTATAAAGTAAATAGCAATGCAGATAAAAAGCAGAAAAAAAATAAGTTAGTTTGTCAACTCGTAAATTTATAGCACCATCCTATTTTATTGAAATGGTGCAAGATTTTCACAAAACAACCAGTTGTTAATATTTATTCCACTGATGTCTATCAACCCAAAAAGTGCCGAGTTAGAAAATCCACTCGAACCGCCGGTATCACACCACCTCACGACACCTCAACTTTAACCCAAAACGCTCTTGAACGTCCAAAAAACTGCAACCAGCTGGCGGTCCAGTTGCAATTATCTCGATAATCCGTTCACGAAAATCCAAATTTTTCCCCATCCTTACTTCCAATCTCTCCATCACTCTATCAGCGTGCAGAGTCCATGTGCACAATCTTTGCCCTCCAGTAAGTTTTTCATAGTGCTTGCCAGACAACTAGTTTGTTGGTATAAGGGACATCACATTTCTTATCGATATGATAGACTCACTTTTATTGACTTATGATTGTCTTCATTGACTTGTGTCCAGAAAAAAGTATACAAATAACTCTGGCGTTTGTTAATCGTCATTGTGTGCTGTTAATTTTTTATGTGCGATTTTAAGTTTTCTTTGAATGTCACAATATTGAGCTCTTTAACACTAGAAGGGCCGGGCTTCATACTATACCTTCAAAGACCGCAGCGGTCAATTTGACGGTACTAGAGATTCAGTCAGAATACTTATGAAATTATTACGTATATTACATTAAAATAAAAAAAATAACGTCAATTAATTTTTTATTAGTAATAAACAATTTGAGCACTTAATGGGTGTGTAGGGTTAATTCGTGTAAAAAAAGGCACATTTTTGTGATTTTTTTTAGATGAAACAGTTAAAATCTATTTATTAAAACCAATTGTACATTATAGTATAACATTTGAAGAATATTTTGCGAAATTTTCTTGAAAAAAATATTAAAGAATACGACAATGGCAGCAATTCTTCTGGAGCGTCTCGGAAAAAAGGTGAATTGCGGTGCCCATCATAACTCGGTGCCGAATTATCTGAAATCCTAAAATCAAACGTATTTCGTTAGATAATCGTTTTCCCCAGGTAACGGTGGGTGGGTTTTTTGAAATTTAAATTTTTCACTTTTTGGGAGCACTTTGAACGAAAAAACGCGATTTTTCGCAAAAAAATTGGTTAATTTGTTATTATAAAGTTAAAAATATAAACAAATTCGAAAAAAAACTCTCCGGCGTTACGTCGTAAATTATGTAGAAAAATAGTGTTCAAAATTTCAAAAGGATCCGTGCAGTAGTTTTGGAGTTATGATGGGCACCGACTTTGAAAACGTGAGTTGTGGGAAAAACGCTTTAAAGTTTTGAACACAAAAAAATTTGGGAAGAAACGTTCATAAGCGAGATCTATCGGCTTACTTCACACTGAACCATCAGTGTCAGGTCCATAAAGGATGTTGCTATCATCCACAATATCTAGAGCATCTTGTTGCTCCTGTCTACGATGAATCCTGCCTTCTTTTGTTTGCTTCTTTTTTAGTCGGCATTCTTTTTTAGTCGAATGAAAATTTATTTTTCCATCACATTTTATGCATTTAACTACCGTTGCAATTGTTGAAAAGACTAATACAAATTTTTTAGGTCGGTATAATCTCGCACTAGTTGCTCTATCAGATCTTGTAACTTTTTTCGGCATTTTAGCAATATTTTAGCACAAAACTGAACGAAAATTGAGCTAAAATGATGCGAAAATCGGAAAGTGCGTGTACTGCTCGATAGAACGTTTACTGCCACACTAAATTATATACTCTACATTGACTAAAGTTATAAATAATGTAATATAAAGTTATTATTGACTAAAGTTAAAACGTTTGTACTCTTTTTTAAATTTCTATAAAGAAAGATAGGGGTAGCTTTTAAGGTATTCTATAAGCTGCCTGGTAACAATAGCGCGCTCGAGTCAGGTTGGTATAAAAATCCGACAGGTATAAAAATAGTCATAGCTTCGTCAATTTTGCTCTGATCGACTTGAAATTTAGACACAACATTCTTGAGATATTAGTCATTCCTTTACAATAAAAAATAAAATCGAAAAAAATAAAATTTGAAAACCCTACTCCCCCCTTAAACTGAGTAGCATTTGTAACAAGTTATAGTTTTTTTTTTGAATCATTTATACTTTTCCCACAAACAGCTTTTTTACAGATTGTGCAGTTTTCACATGTTTTGTTTTTTTACAATTACTATTGACTTGACATTGCCGCCTCTTATTGTTTGTAGTACATCGTTCACTTGTTTCAGAATTAGTTTCTTGTCTTTGAGTCGCAGTTGAAGTAGATTTTTTTTTCACATACTCTGCACTTAAATCGCTCACTAGTTGAAGGATAAAATCATGCCAAGATATTTTTATGCCTGTGACTTTTTGGTATAGAATCCACGAATTTATAGCTGCTAAATCAAGTATATTGTGAAAAACGTGAACAGGCCATCTCCGACTTCCAGCCCTTACAGTGTACTTTCGTGCCATTTGATCGATGATGTCTACACAAAATTTGGTTTCGTTGTAAAATTTAATTGTCTCAGGCAGCTTTTTTTGATCAGTACCTATGCTCACGTTGGGGTGCAGAGTACTTAAAATAATAACATTTTTTGCTGGTTTTCCTTGATAGACAGTAAGGGCTGTATCCGTTTCGGTTTTCATTATAAAAGTTTCACATCTTGTAGTACGAATACCTCTACAAATCAGCGGTACTTCTCGTCTCACACGCCGCATTCTTCCAACAATACCAGTCTTTTCGACCATTAGTTTTCTAGGCAAATTTAGAGACGTGAAAAAGTTGTCAGTGGTAACGGTTCGGCCCTTTTTGAAATAGGGTGGTACCAGTTTCAAAACCACATATTCGGATAATGAAATATCATTTGAACGGTTCTCGTCTTTTCCTAGATACGGAAATCCTCCAAATAGGTACTTACTCTCGACATCCACTAGTAGCCAAAACTTTCTGCCGTATTTATCGGGTTTGTTTGCAATATATTGTAAAAAACGGACAGCGAGTTTGCTCTGCTCATCAACTGTCAAATTTTCTCCAGGAATATAACACATTTGACAATTATCTATAAATTTGTTCCATATATCCGAAATCATCGCAAATTAGTAATTAGCTAAGCGAGCAGAACGCGTGCTTCTCAAATCGAAACGTAAGTATTTCATGATCTCCTTGAATCTATTTTTGCTCATAGTATTTTTGAAAACAGGTGGTCCTCAATCTTGCGACCACAAAATGTCTAAATCTCGGTGGCTCATGTTATAGGCTCCACGAGCGTAAATCAAGCAATAAATGCAAGTTAAACAACTTTATATGTTGTGTAATCCAAAAGAAACCACCTGATTTATAACTGAACACTTCAGTGTCTATTTTATTAATAATTCATCAAAATGAAAATTCTCTCTATTACTTTTTCTATTGTTTTTCGAACGTCATGAAACTGCAAAAGGTCACTTGATTTGTCTGGTCGGTCTGGCTATTATCAAAGTGTTAACTCCTCCGCCTTTAAGTGCCTGCGTCCCGAAGGTCATAGTTTAAAGTTGATTGGCTGAAGATCCTCGATGTTGTTATTTGAGGTGCTTGCTGGGTGGACAATTTCGATGGGCTGGAGATCTCTGATGGTATTGTTTGTGGCCTTGGTGAGGTGACATATGCCAAACGATGCGGTCCGCTTATTGAGCTTGTAGGCTATAAGTATACTAGATAAAATGATTAGGAACGTAATGGAACCAATGTCTGTCAAAAGCGATGTATGGTGGTTTTCATGTAGTTTTTGTAGCTCTTGTCTGTAGGCTTTGTAGATAGCCGAAGTGGAGCTTCAGATTCCTCATCTTCTCGTTTGTGCCGTTAGATTGCTCCCTTATTTGCCTAACGATCATGTTTTGTTGTTGTAGAATTTTTGTCTGTCAGGCTTGTAATTTGTGAATTTATCCTGTATTGTTGATTTCGTTTTTAATGTGAGATTTGTGAATTCTTCTTCCACTCGCGGTGGTTATAGTAACTTTATTATCTTTGACCACAGTTTCCTTCTTGTAAATGGGTTTTCGCTTGCCCTTTATTTGCTTTATGGCAGTGTAGACAGTTTGCCCTGGATCGTATGATTTGGGTGTTTGTCTTTTTAAGTTTTCATTTTTTAGTTTGATTTGCTGTTTCTTCTCAATTAATTTGGCTAGATCTTCATTAACCTTTGACCTGAAATCGATTAGTTCTTGATAGTTAATTCGCTGTGTTCTACCAAAGAATATGTCGCTGGGCTTTTTATTCGTCACTGAGTGGAAAGAGTTATTGTAACGATCTACTGCTATATTCATGATTTCTTTCAGGGATAAGTCTGGATACTTTTTAGACAAGCATCTTGTAATTTCGATTAGAGTTGAGTGAAATTTCTCAACGGTTCCGTTGACTTCACTCTTCTGGGATGGTGTTTTGTACACTTCGATGTTCAAGGTTTTTATGTAATTTAATATAATTGGGCTTAAAAAGCTTCGTTCATTATCTATTACAAGTGTTTTCGGCACTGTGTAGAAATGTAGGGCTTTTGTTATTTTATTTCTCAAATGCAATGTTGATTTGTTTGTAATTCGGAAAGTTTTTGCAAATTTGGAGATGAATTTATGAATTTTTCGCCATCTAGTTCAAAAATGTCCATGTGAAGTATTTCTGTAGGATACGTGGGAATGGGTGTTGCTTGAATTTCTGGTCTTCCAGGATGTCTGTCATATTTACTAGTATTGCATATGTCGCAAGATTTGATAATTTTTTTTATTTGCATCGTCATATGCGGGAAGTAATAATTCTCTAGAATTTGGTTCTTGTTTTCTATATGATTTCTGTGAGCTCTTCGATGCTCTTGATTTATAATTTCGAACTGATTATCCGGGTTTGCAATGTCCTGAACTACTCTTTGCGTTATGCGGATTTTGAATTTGCTTAAGTGTTTCTTATATACTTCCTGTAGGAGTTGAATGTGCTTTTCTTGTATCTTTAGACCATTAAGAATATTCGGGTTTAAATACTTTTTCAGATTTTCTATTAAGGATTTTTCTTCGATTTCTTTTAGTTTGATGTAGTTAATGTCGTCAATAGCCTGGATGAGGTTCTTCGAAAGCATACACGTCCTTACCTTCCTGGAATATCAGTTGGTTTTTAAATGTATTTAAAGGCGCTTCGCAGCTAGGAATCAAGTCCGTGCTATCCTCTTCCGCGCTATGGATTGTCCCTGATGATGAAGTTATTACATTAACTTGCGTCTTGAGTCTCGAAAGAGCGTCAGCTACGTAATTTTTTCTTCCAGGTTTGTAAATGAACTCAAAATTATACTCCTCCATTCTGGCGTTCCATCTTTTTAACTTTGAATTGGTGTTTTTGCTGCTTAGGCTGAAGTTAAGCGGCTGATGGTCTGTTAGTATTTGTATTTTCTTTGCACCATAAAGGTAATTTCGGAGGTTATCTAGAGCCCAGATGATTGCCAACATTTCTTTTTCATTGGCAGCATATCCTTCTTCCGTTTGATTCAAACCCTTAGAAATGTAAGTAATAGGCTTGTCCGTGCCGATTTCCCCTTGGGAGAGGACTGCACCAATCGCGTGGTCTGAAGCATCGGTTGTTAGAATGAACGGCCTTGAAAAGTCAGGGAAACTCATTACTTCAGCGGAGGTTAAGAGCTCTTTGAGGTCATCGAATGCTTTCATTTCTTTTTCACCCAAATTGATTTTTACCTTTTTTGACTGGTTGGCTTTTGTCTGCCCATTTGCACCTCTCGTAAGGTTTGTTAAAGGCTTCGCTATTTTGACAAAGTCTCTTATAAAGCGTCTATAGTAGGAAGTTAGCCCTAAAAAATTCTTCAGATCTTTTAAGTTTTCAGGAGGTTTGATACCTTTTATAGCAGCTATCTTTTTTACATCGGGCTTCACACCTTTGTTTGATATATCCCAAAAATTCTGTTTCAGTTTTAAGAAACTCGGTCTTATCCAGGTTCACTCTTAAGTTTGCCTTTTCTAATTTGCCAAATACTTTTTCAATATTTTCCAAATGCTCCCCCTCCGTCTTGCCAAATATAATAATATCGTCTATGTAGACGTAACATATTTTGCCAATGTACTCTTTCAAGACGTCGTCTATCATGCGTTGGAAAATGGCACGAGCATTTCGAAGGCCAAACGGTAGTCTGGTAAACTCATATTTTCCATTCATCGTTGAGAAGGCGGTTTTGGGGATGTCCTCGTCCTTCATTCTCACCTGATGGAACCCAGACGTTAGATCCAACGTGGTGAAGAATTGGGAGCCACCAAGATTGGCAATCGTGCTGGAGATGTCGGGTATCGGGTAGGTATCAGATATCGTGACGGCATTAATTTTCTTGTAGTCGATCACCATTCTATATTTCCTTATTCCAGTTGCATCCATTTTTTTCTCTACAATCCAGATGGGCGAATTGTAAGGACTTTTTGATGGCCTAATTATTCCATTTCTTAACAGGTCTTTCACCTGATTGTCTACTTCCTGCCGCATGTTAACTGGGTATGGGTAGGTTTTGGCATATATTGGTTCATCAGTGGATGTCCGAATTTCGGCCCTAACGTTGGTATTTATAGACTGTTTATTATCAACTGGTTCGAATAGGTTTCTGTGGTTCCTGATTATTGCTATCAGTTTTTCTCTAGCTCGGTGAGGAAGGTGACTGTCCCTAATGTTTAAATTATTTACTTGTGTGGACTGTTTTTCCTTGAGTGGAATGATGATATTGGGTTTTATTCTTAATTCATTCTTTTTCCGATCGATGAATGCCTCGAGTGCCTTTAGTGTATCATCTCCAATGATTCCATCGAAGGATTTCAGGCCTGGTAAAATGAAAAACTGTACGACTGTATTGTTGCCTATGCTTGAAAAAAACCTGCCCCTAATTTTCTATTTTACTTCAATTTCTCCTCCTGCCGATTGTATTTTGAAGGATTTTTCCGTTGGTTGTTTGGTTTCTGCTAATTCTGGTCTCACAAAATTTTTGTTAGTTCCCGTATCGATGAGGAATTTAAGAATTCTACCGTCGCTAGCTACATATTCTATGTATGGAATGCTAGAGAGGCATTCCTCATAAAATTTACTTCCATTTCCGGATCTTCAATATCTTCTAAATTATTCATTTGCATTTCTGCTTCGTAGGCTGCTACGTAGTCTTCGTTCGTAGTATCCTCTTCTATGGTATCCTCAGATTTCTTAATGATATTCACGCGTTGGTGTTTGTTTGACTGATAATCGTTCTGCTGAGGTCTTTTAACTGGATGGCTTTCCCGTGGCCGATTCATGTAGTTCACTATTTTGGTCTTAATGGAGGGATCAACTTCCATAGGTACTGGGGGTTTTTGTGCTGTGGGCCTGGCTGGTGGCTGTGAACGTTGTTGATGTTGTAGATGGTATGCTTCATTTCTCTGGTTCAGCGATAGATTCCTGGGTGCAGGACGTGGTGGCAGTTTTGGTAGAGCTTGCTGAATTGGCCTTGTTATATTCTGAGAGAAAAACTGATTTTGGGGGGCTGTGACTGAATTGATTATGCTTGGCTTGTGTATTATAGTGTTACGGAAGTTGAGATTTTGAATTTCAAGACACGTTGTATAGGCTTCTGGGAGAGTTTTGGGTCTCTGAATCATTAACATCTTCGAGATGTCACCATTCACACCCCGTATAAATACATCAAGAGCCCTGTTTCTGTAAGTCTCAATTAATACTCCGACCGTTTCAGAAGAATAGTCTTCTGTTCGGATTTTATTCACGATTAGTAAAAACTGATGGTTCACAAGCGCGTAAAACTCATCGAGGTTCATATTGCTTTGATGCAAGAGATTTAATTGGTGTTCTAGTGTATGTAAGTCTCTCTTATCTGCGTAATGCAGCGAAAGACACTTCTTAATAGATTACCAACTATCGTCGAATATATTATAAGATATGAGGGTTGCATCAGCAGGGCCTCAAATCTTTTGCCGTATACTACGGAGTATTGCTCTGTAGATTGGCTTCGTTCGGACGATTTCATAGTCCTTAAGGATGTTTTCGACACTGTGGACCCAAGACAGATATTCTGCTGGATTCGAATGTCTGCAATTCCCTAACGCAATCGGGCAGTTTACAGATTTCTTTGAGCTCCTCCTCGGTACGGGGAGGTCGAAGTGGTTCAATTTGCGGTGTAATGGAGCCTTGTCCTTTGTTTTGCTCCAATACCTTCAATCGACTGTCAATTTGCTTAACCAAGACAATTTGTGCATTAATTGCACCTTCTAATTATCTGATGCTTTCTGTCAACTGTTCCATTGCAGACTGTTAAAACACTCGCGCACTATTTATCCTCCCTTTGTGACTTATGCACGGGCACTTGATATTAATATTCACTTCACTTCGTAAATATATTTTTGTAAGTACCTTTCGTATTCGCTCGATATTTATTTGTTTTCAACAAAATTAATCGAAAAGTGTACTTACATTAATATCCTTTCCATCTAGTGCGGTGTTATCGATTAATAAAAACTCCGTCAAGTGGTGGACCAGATATGTGAATCTAAGTTCGTGGGTTAGCTGCAATATCTCCCTTTTGGCTGTTTACTTTGATTTCGCAAATGCCTACTCGCGGTACAGACTATTCCTTTCACTGAACTACTTTATATATTAAACAATCAGGTCCCTGCTCGGGCGCCAGTTAAACAACTTTATCTGTTGTGTAATCCAAAAGAAACCACCTGATTTATAACTGAACACTTCAGTGTCTATTTTATTAATAATTCATCAAAATGAAAATTCTCTCTATTACTTTTTCTATTGTTTTTCAAACGTCATGAAACTGCAAAAGGTCTCTTGATTTGTCTGGTCGGTCTGGATATTATCAAAGTGTTAACTTGCATCTAGTTCGTCTAGGGATAAGTTCCAAGTGTCATCTTGACTCTTGTCATGTGCTTCCTTTTCAGTATATTCCTTTATACGTCGTAAAATGTACTCATGAATAAATAGACTCCACGAGAAATTGGCTTGTTATTTTCAATGCATCGTTTGGCGTATGGAGTACGCCCTGAGATTTCTCTAACTATATTTTGCTGGGTTCGACGTCCTACTCCACTAGTGTCTGTAGAAATACAAGTCCGTTCTGTGCCGTCACTTGCTACTTGTAACATTCCGACTTCCGGTACTTATGTCCTAGCTGAACGTCCACCGCGTGCTGCTCGCCCTCTCCTAATGGATCTACGAGATACCCCGCGTCCTTTGCGCCAATTTACAATAATGTTGTTATTTGTAGCAAAGGAATCTACTTCGGAGTCTTCTGATGAAGAAGTGACCTGTTCCGGCTGAAATACTGCATCACTGTCTGATAAATCGTCACCACTTTCATCATCTGACACATCTAGTTGTATATCCCGATATCGCAACAATTCTTGTTCTATTTGAGATCTCCTGACACCCCTACTCATTTTTTTATAACAAATTACGACTGCTCACTAAACGAAACCAATGTGAAATGAAACAACCTTAACAGTAACAACTTACTCAGAATTCAATATAAATAAAAACAAAAGTACTTTCATTAGTGTGAAGAAATCGTTGTTTACAATTCTTATCGCTGCCTTTGTATGCCGTCACATTGACGGCGTGCGGTCTTAGTAGATATTTGTAAAGGAATCTCATATACAACATTCAGTTTAATATTTTTTTATATAGATTTAGTCTTACAATAACAAACTAGGAAAAGTCATAAAATATCAAAAGAAACAAAAACATAGTTTGTAAAATATTTAAGAATTAAATCGCCGTGCGGTCAAATTGACGGTCTTGGTCTTTCTAGTGTTAACGGATCTGGCATATATTGTAGAAAGCTATAGCCTGTTGCATTGGATCCATTTTTAATCGATTCGTTCTTGGTTTACAAACTAAAAGATTGCTGGCTGATCTTGTTTCCCTGCTAGTTAACTCTCCAACCGTCCGAGGAATATCTAGCCATTTTAGCCCGTTGTTGATAATTTGGTATATTGTTTTGCCTCTTTCGAAATTAATAATCTGTTGGATGTTCAACAACCCTGATCGAGTGTACACGGCGCCCGTTGGTGTTAAGGTCGGCAACCTAAATATAACGTTTATCGCCTTAGTGACAAGACTCCCAATTAGCTCGATGTTATCCTTAGTTGTTTGGCTCCTCAAGACTGCTTCATATTTAATAGTAGACAAGATAAAAGCATTTAACATTAGGAGTTAAGTGCGTTTTTCCAGTGTTGCGATAAATTGTGTGATTTTACTTCTGATGTAGTTGATGTGATGGGCCCAGGACATCTTTTCATCCAAAATCAATCCCAGGTATTTTATTGAATCGACCTTCTTCAGTTGAACTTCATCAATTTGAATACATGGATTAATAGGGCGTTTATTTTTTTGCTGGAACATAATGTATTTGGGTTTGTGGACATTTATAACGAGCTTGCTCTAACGCAGCCATCTTAAGTATTTATCCAAATCCATATTTACTGTACTTTGGATGGCTGACTCATCTTTTCCAGCATAAAACAGGAGTGTATCGTCAGCAAACAAAACTATCTTACCAGAAAGCCTGAATTCTTGAACTCTGCTCACATAGATAAGGAAAAGTATAGGCCCTAAGATCGATCCCTGTAGAATACCTTTGTTTATAGAACATTCCTGACTGGTGTAGCTTCCTTGTTTTGTCACTATTCTCCTATCCAATAGGTAGTTTTTAATAACAGATTTCAATCTCATACAAATCCCATACTTTTCCAGACGCTGAAACAAAATCTCGTGGTTAATGGCATCAAACGCCATTTTTAGGTCGAAAAAAATTGCTGCCATATAATTACCTTTATCCAGTGATTGATTTATAAACTGAACCGCGTCAAGGGTAGCCGCAATAGTGCTGCTGTGCTGCTGAAAACCATATTACATTGGAGCCAAAACTGATGTTTCTTTGAGATAATCAATTATTCGAGCATTTATGACTTTTTCAAACACTTTGCTTAGCACACTGATGACAGCTATTGGACGATACTTTGAAGGATTCGAAGGATCACCTCTTTTAAAAACTGGTGTTAATCTCGACAATTTAAGGCATGCCGGGAATGTTCCGGCTTTTAAGTGGCTGCTGATGATTTTCACTAAAACCTTAGTTATTTGCTGCTAAGCATTTTGATGTCTCTTGATGTTATATTATCGAAACCTGGTGAAACGCCGTTTTTTAAATTGTCGATTATTTCAGCCATTTCACTAAGTATTGTTGGTCTCAAATGTATGTTAGATATTTGACTTTGAAAAAATGCGTTGTTCATATATCTGAAGAAAATATTTATTTAAATGTTCCGCAATTGCCGCACTAGAGGAAATCAATGACCCATCTACCTGTAATTCCTTGATACATGATGTGGTTCGAGAAGTGCCTTTTTGTGTTTTAGCCAGTTCATTTACTATTTTCCAGTATTTAGCTCTATTCCCGCATGAAGCTTCGAATCTTTTAACGTAAAATTTCTTTTTCTCTTCCTTTAGTATTCGATTTGACTAGCTTTTTAGATGCTGGTAGTTTTGTCGCTTCATCAGGCAGTTGAGATTAGCTTTCCACATTTTATAGGCTTTTCGTTTACGTCTGGATATGTCAATAGCGCTTTTAGAGATCCACAATTCATGTTGAACCCTTACCTGCTTATTAGATGTTGCTTTGAGTTTTGCTTCAGATAGAATTCTTATCAGTTCCCCTCAATATCTACATGCAGATTGCTGCTCGAGTCTTGCGTCACATATTTCACGAATTCGATTTTGTTGACAGTGCTGATCGTTATTTTTTTCGGAGGCAATTCTTCTTTAAAGCAAGTCCTGATCAAGATATTCAGCACCTTATGATGTAAGTTTGGCCATTCATCATCATTATAAGTTACTCGTTCCACCAGGTCCGAACTTCTTACAACAACATGATCAAGTAAGGTTTTCGGGGGCCCAGTAACACGTTTCGGCTTGATCGAATTTATTTGTACTGCATTGTTGGATGTTATAACATCTTCATAGGCATTTTAACATTTGTCGTCGATTGTGAAAATCTTTTCATGTGATGAGTAAAGATGATCGATGTAATTTAGAAAGCAATGATTGTCCTCGAATGGGGCTTGATATTCCTACTCGCAATCGATTCGGTTTGAGTTTTCAAATCACTCCCATTTAAATAGAGAAGACCTACGCAAGGAAAAATCACGATATTAACCAAAACTGACAGCTGTCCCTAACAAGACTTGTATTCGAAGCAATAAAGGAGTGTAAGATCGCCATAGAAGTACTATCAAGTACTCCCAAACTTTAGAGACCTCATCACCGATCCTGAGAGCATTCTGAAACGTTGCGACATGCAGTTAAATGAATCATTGAACGGTAAACTCTCGAAGGAATTGAAGGTTGCACTAATCCAAAAAGAAGATCGACCTTATGCTGCCACCATCAAGCACGGAATAATCATATTCAAAGAGCTAAAAGTCGGCTGAAACCCTACAAAACTCTGGGAGCCGACATCATACCTGTTAAGTTCCACGTTAAACTAACCAACGGATGAGTCTATAGAGCACGTTTGGAAGCATGGAGTTATGTCGGAAGGCTGACGAAAAAGCATATTCAAAAACGCAAGGAGGTGTTATGTGGCACAGCAACCACACCATTATTGAATACCTCCTATAAAATAGTTTCCGCTATCCAACAAGAGTGTATAGCCCGTATCATCGCAAATTATAGCTTCACCTCAATTAAATCAAAAATTGATCAGATATTCATCCCAAGTTAAGCCATAAAAAACGGTCTAGAAATCAATATTTCATTCTAAAACTTATTGATTGAATTTAAGGCCGCCTAGAATAGCATAGAACTTTATAAAGCCATAAATTAACGCAATTGTACAGGTCGATCGTGACCAACGTAGGGAGATGGTTTGACCTACCTCCTCTTCAACCTGGCGTTAGAGAATGCAATGCGCAAATCTGGCACATTAAAAATAAGGATTACTATCACCAAGTCTAGCCAGATACTATCTAACGCAGATATGAGCTGATCGATCGCAACTTAAGATGACATCCTCTCATCATTGGATGACATCCTCTCATCCGATCTTTGCAAAAACTTGAAGAAGGAGACCAGGGCCAGACTCCGGTTGTATTACTCATGATGATATTTCTGATATTTAAATCGACTTGTCTTACTCACAGATTTCTTGCAGAAATTTTTCTAAAAAGAGCTTAGCTAGCTCACATTGCAGCGTTATTTTCTGACAAATTACTATTAGCTGATATCTTAATGCCTAACTCCTAACTCCTCCTATAAGGGGTCATATAATGAAATAAAAAATTCACGACACCCATATACTTGTGAAATTTGATTGAAAAATTCTAAACTGAATTTGATGAAAAGTTAAAGCCATAAATACAAAAACACCCGAAAGCTGGTGTTTCTTTCCTATGCCTAAAACTCATACAGCCATATATACCTGAATAAGAGCCACAAAGCGCAATCACAAAATATTGCGGAAAGCCTCTGTTTTTAAGCGGCAGAAGCATTTGTGATCAACGCCAATAAAATGTAAATTGAGATTTCTTTATTTTCTGTTTTTATTTTATAATTTTAATATCAGTCACATATTTTTATTTTGTTTTAAATGTATTTCAAACTCATACATGCCAATATCCGATTTTGATGTATACTTTGATTAATACGTACTCATATATATGATCATGGATAGAATCACAAAGGCAAACCGAGTAAATGAAAAGTTGAAAATTGTGCTGAATGTTCTTTGTAGTCGAAAATCCGGATTAAAACTTTGTCATCTCAATGCCCAAAGTCTTTATCCTAAAATCGCAGATTTAGTTGGTTCATGCTGTTTTCGAAGAATGACTTCGGGCGGATATCCAACCAATTGCGCAAAAACTGTTCAACCTGTTGATCGTTCGCAAAACGCTCTCCTCCAAGTGCTTCCTTGAGTATATGAATTCAAGCATATGAAAATCGCAAGGTGGAAGATCAGGGCTGTAGAGCGAAGGATCAAGAGTTGTCCAATGTATTTCATCAAATTTTTTGGGCTGTTAGGGTTGCAGTGTGAAGTATTGCATTGTCGTGCAAGAGTAGGACGTCTCGGATGAGTTGACGGCGGTTTTTTGACCGATATGCAATTCGAACCTGGTCAAGAAGCTCACAGTAGTAAGCAGAGTTTGTTGCGCGACGATCGTGAAGGAGATCAACGAGTAAAACTCCTTGAGAGTCCCAAAAAAACCGTTGACACCACCTTACCGGCTGAAAAACAAGTTTTGGTTTTTGATGGTCCTGGCTCTCCCTTTTTTCTCCACTCCATAGAGGCTTTTTTTTGATCTCGGCACACAAGGCTTTTGCTGTGGCTTATGCGGTTTCGAATTTCGGCTGGTGTAACGCCTTCGTTCGTTAAAAGCTTTATTATAATGCGTTGGACAACTGAAGGATGAACCTCTCTTTCGCTCATTGTGAGGGTAACTAAACAAACCGGTCGGGCAGCAGGGTTGGCCTTGAGTTATCTAGACGGGTTTTCTCTCTACCTTTCCTGATGTTCCGCTTGCCTTCGACACGCTTTCTAAGTCCTCAAAAGTAAAAGGCTCGTTTGTATTTGAATACCCCTCGTATATAAAACGTAAAAAACTTATTGATGTAGTATATCGATCGCCTTTCAATTTCAATCTTTAACTGCTGCTATCAATCCTGGAAATTACTCACTTCCTGCAATGACATTAAAATCAGTGGGGTCTTAAATTCCAGGCATGATCTCATTTTCATAACATAGAGCTGGTATAGATCATGATAGCCTTCCAAAACATTGATGCCATTATTTTTGACCAATATCCATAGTTTTGCTCCCATTGTTGCTCCTGTTTCTTACTCATATCTTAATACAAGTATAATTAAATCGTCATTTCCGTCTCAATGGAAGAATGCTAAAATTATACGTATCAAAAAAGCTGCTACTACTCGCAGTTCTCCATCAAAGTATAGACCCATTTCGAATCTAGAATATTTTTTATGCAAATATTAGATTTTCTTGCATCAACGAGTATCCAAGTATCTTTTATCTGCTGCTCATTCTGTTTTCAGATCTAAATATAGTTGTATTACAGCTTAGCTTAATGTAATAGAAAATATTAGAACATCTTTTACAAATGATAAACTAACTTTTCTGATATTATTTGATTCTAAAATTGTCGATATCGTTTGTCATTCTCAGCTTACACCTAAATCGTGAAATAAATTCAAATCCTCTCTTAGAGCTCTAATTTGTGTTAAAGCAAGAAATAAGCAGTTGTATTTGAGACCAACAATTTATTTAGTCTGGACGAAATTATGGCAGGAGTTTCGTAGGTTCCCATACTTAGTCCACTACTATTTCGTATGTATATAAATTATTTACCAAATATAACCAGAGACTCATATATTTGCATGTATGCAAATGATGTGCAGCTATATCGGAGTGCGAATTAGGTCTTATAAGGACTGTCCCAGTAAAATTTGACCCTTTTTTTGAATATTTCCGTGTGTAGATCTTTAAGCCATGTCTGTGTGCGTGTGTGGGTTGGGTGAGAGCCACCTGGCACCTCTAAGCACTCAGGCCAAAAGATCCATTCTACTCCTACTCCCTGCCTACCATAGCTTCCCAGACTTCTTAACAAAATCTAGGATGAATGATAGGTGAAAAGAGGCTATATTCTTCATACGTGCTACATCCCAGCCAAAGCATTTATATCTCAGACGCGCAAACGCTGGGCATTCATAGAGAAAATGCTCCGCAGATTCAGCCTCTTCGAAGCAGGATGAACAGAGGCCATCCTGTGCAACACCTATTCGGTACATATTTCTTCCCAGGCAGTCCATTCAGTGTGCCTGTCTCTAGTTGAGTAGGAATCCCGCAGTCGCATGATTGGGTTCTGAAAGAAAGACCTCCGTGTGTCTGGCCATATCAGAAGTCATCCATTTGTCTTTGTGGGCATCAACTAACCAGTTTCGAACAATGCCATGCGCAGATTCGGTCGGCACATCCAAGGCTGGTTTAGGGCCATGTAGTGGAATTCTTGAACATTGCTTTGCAATGGCGTCAGCAATCTCATTTGCCCTCAACACCACAGTGCTACGGTACCCAGGCAGGCAGATGCACTCTATTGAATCTGGCGACAGAGTTCAATCATGCCTTGCACTCTTGGGCAATTTTCGAAGTAGTCAGGTCTCTATGCAGTGCCATCAGCGCAGCTTGACTGTCACTGCGAATAGAAATACGTTTCCACCTCCACTTTTCTTCAATTGCCCGGCAGGCAGCTCTCAAGATAGCAAATATTTCTGCTTGAAAAACAGAAACATGCTCTGTAAGAGAATAAGCCCAAGCCATATGCTAACCTATACTATATGGTAACTTTCTATGTACAGAATAGAAAACTATATTAGGATCCATCCATTCAAGAGCTCTTTAAAAAAAACAAGAAAAAGTACGACAGCAAATTATTTTCGAATAAGCGAAAAATTTGTCTATGTGGTCTAAAGAGCGATATTTTCATAGCGGAAGGCACAATTAATACACAGTTTTACATCGAGGAATGTCTACAGAAGCGATTGTTGCCTTTTTCTTTAAGAGGCATGAAGAGTCCGTGTTGTGTTGGCCAGAACTAGCATCAAATCCTCATAATAAGAAATCGCTGGAGTAGTATGAAAGCAACCACGTTACTTTTGTCCCCAAGGAGACCAACTCACCAAATTGTCGTAAACTTAGACCAATAGAACAATACTGGGCTCAAATGAAACGAGTATTGACGGAAAGCAATGGAAAAGCTCAAAATATATTTGACTTTAAGAAAAAATTGGAAAAATGAGGCCTTTGTGAAAAACTTAATGTCGGGCCTCAATCGAAAAATTCAAAATGTTCACTCTAAACGACACTAACGTGCACAAATTTAGTTTCTGCATATTTTTAGAAGGTAAAAGTTGTTATCTCACGTCAACCCTCGAATGGGTCTAGGGGTATTTTTAGGAGGTGAGCTGTAATACAAAATCAACCCCATTTTCCTAGACTCAAAAGGTTTCACTTTATGTGCTTTAGTAAAAGGATTAAATTTTATTGGGTCAGTCCTTAGAAGGCTGTGCTCACAAATTGAACTGTGATTTGCAGCGCATATTTATTTATTTATTGTCTAAAATCAACAGATACAGATCCAATTAAAGACTAGACAAGGAGCAAACTTATATATGTAATAAGATAATATATGTTTCATAAGATAAAACGCATGCTCTTAACTTATTTTTAAAAATACGAAACGAAGACAGAAGAGGACCAATATTCAAACAATTATGCTGCCTAGGCAAGCGTTAAAGTGGAGAGTAAAAATATACATCAGTGCGAGCAAAAGGTACATTGATGGTAAATGAAGACCTGTTAAGACATACTAGGTCACTGACAGAAAACTGCGCTCTGAGGATATATATAAAGGAACCAGTAATCATTTGGAAAAAGAGACATTCGTCGAAATACACTCTGCGTGAAATCTCAACGATGGCAAGACTCATGCTATACTCACAGTAGGGGATACGGAACTTGAGGAATAGTGGGCGAATAAATCTACGTTGTACCGACTCAACAGCATCAAGTAAGAAACGGTAATGAGGGCACCAAATTTGACAACAGTATTCGAGGACACTACGCACGAAGGAGGAGTTGTAGGAAATATCAGTAAAAAGTCTGGACGCTCTTAAAATGAAGCCACACAAGTGCGAGGCCTTGGAGGTGACACGGAAAAAGTGGACATCAAATTTTAATTTAGCGTCAAACACAACACCAAGGTCCAGGAAATTATCAATTGGATTGAGGAAGGAGCCAAGGATAAAATAGGAAAACGTGATGTGGGATAATTTACATGTGAAGGACATCTTGAAACATTTAGCAACATTAAGTGTAATACAATTCGCAGAGCACCAGTTACCCAGAGCAGACAGGTCATCCTGCAGCTCAATCACCCTGAAAATGTTCAGATCGTCAGCGTACAAGAGACATGGAGAGTTGAAGAGGGAAAGAAGATCATTTATAAAGAGGAGGAAAACGAGAGGACCAAGAATCGACCCTTGCGGAACACCACAAGTAGGATAAAAGGGAGAAGAAGAACAAGAGTGAAATTTTACAAAACAAGGACGATCACGAAGGTATGAGAAAAACCAGCAACGCAGCTGACCCGAAATATTGAAACCATCGAGCTTGGAGTGGAGGATTTCGTGGTTCACTGCGTCAAAAACCTTGTCAAAGTCTGTATATACTACATCAACTTGCTTTTGCTAGTCGATGGCGGAGGCAACAGTATTGGTGAACGAAAGTAAGTTGAAAACTGTTCACCTACCCTTGACGAAACCATGTTGCTCAAAAGCGAGAAGAGGTTCAATTAGAGGATAAACCCTATTGTAAACAACTCTTTCTTTTCAAGAAGCTTACGGAAGCAAGATAGAAGGGATATGGGACGATAATTGGAGACGCAGGATGAATTTCCGATTTTAGGGATGGGAAAAATATTTGCGCACTTCCAGGAAGAAGGAAACGTGCAGGAAGAAATATTTAGATTAAAGAGGACAGATAAATGAACACACACAGAGGATGACAGTGACTTTGCAAATATGTTAGGTAAACTGTCGGGTCCGCAGCTGGCGCTACTATCTAGGTTAGCAAACAAACTTTCGACCTCCAACGGATTCGTTAATGACAAACAAAAACTGTTAACATCAGAGGAGGGAATATTGGCGGAGAAAGATGGATTAGGTTGAAAGGTGGCAGAAGAAAAGAAATGAGTAAACAGCTCACATATTTCTTTAGGCGAGGAAGCAGACAAATCGTTTAGGTGCATCAGAGAAGGGATAGAGGGAGAATTTGTAAGGGAACGGATGTAGGACCACAAGGGTTTCTGCTGACGGGATGATATGGAGGCTTCAATGTGGGCATATGTAGTTGCATGTGCAGAGAATAATTGCGTAGGCCTCAACTCCATAAAATTAATAGTAATATAAGAATAAGATTGACTTAAGCTATTTTTCAGCCATCCATCTCTACGGCTCTACCATTGAATATGTTGATAAAGAAAGAAACTTAGTTGTTTGGCTTAATCGGACACACTCAGTTGTGATAATAGTATAAATAAAACAGTAGATAAGGTGTACAGATGCCTAAAAAACCTATCATTTCACAATATTCTTTTCCTCAATCGACCAAAACAGAAACTTTATATAAATTTAGTGAATCCCATGTTAACTTATGACTGCGAAATTTTCCGGAGTCATAGCGCGGACTCTAGATGTAAATTAAGCCTTGCATTTAATAGCTTTGTACAATACATTTATGACCTCGGTCGCTGTAGTAATGTCGTGATTTACATACGTATTTCGATTTTCGTTGCCTAATTATGCTACAAAAATTAATCAAAGGGTATAATTTTTGACATTCGAATTGTTTATCTAGACACTAGGCGAAAAAAAAAACATTCAACAGCGGAGACGGACTACATTATTAGTGAGAACGAAGTGAAATGGCCATGAAACTAAAATATTCGCATAGTACCGATTAATACCTAATAGTAGTGATACATTCCTATTAATATATTACAATACCGCTTAACAAATATATTAGTATTAGATAATATTATGAAATATTTATATTGTAAGTCGTACAATTTTGCATGCTTACTGTTGACACATTCCCACACAACGTGTTAATTCACAAAAATATGAGGTTTTGTTCGGAACGTAGGGAGGTCAAGTAGCTGACAATCGAAGAGCCTTGCCGAAAGACACATTTAGACAAACTAGATACCTATGATACCACAAACTTAACTCTTTTTCAACCACTGTAATTAGACAACTATCTAATTTCCTTAATAATCTGCGAAATCCCCTTTAAGTCGTTGAAAAATGGATCAATCCGACTTTAGAGCACCGAGTGAGTTCATTCTGAACTTCTCCGATCCCTCTTCATCTTCTGAGCCCCAGCTCTGTCGACAATCTCTGAATAGTTGCGCGTGTTACCCTATGTTACCCGAAGAGAACTGCGGTTCATACACAGCAAAAAGAACTGCCGGTTAAACTTAACAGCTTCCTGTTGCGACGCGTGTCCATGAAAGTCCAAGACTGTCTTACTTTCGCGCACAGGATGATTCTTCAGCCAAGGACTTTTTTTTGCATCTATAAGGTATTTTCGCATGATGACTAGTTGAGGGCATCAATGTTCCTACAGAGAAGGGACATGAGCTTTACCAGTTCCTCGGCCAAACATTTACCTTGAATGCGCCTATGTGCAGATATCCAAAACAATTGAACTTGACATCTTAAGAGATGCACGGTATTCAGCAGCAATTCTGAGTACAAGGACCATCAAGGGAATTCATAGTCGCCTGGCTATCTGTGAAAATATCAATATTACCTCCGAATATTTGATTTTACAAATATCAGTTGGCCACTTGAAAAATATCCATTACCTCTGCCTGGAAGACACGAAGAGAGAGACGAAAAGAGATTATATTCCGCTGCTGATTTTAATCCTCAATCCTAAGCCGTCCGTATACACATGAATTAGCCCGTTCCGGCGAATCACACCAAAATTTCATTTCTTCTTTGCCAAGTATGCAAGTTGTAAAGTCCACTGTTGTGTTAAGAATTTATGAATTTGGCTGGAAAAAAATAAAAAAATGTTACTTGAGCTCGAAAATAGTATTTATAAAATTTCACATATATAAATTTTCAAAATATTCAATATATTTCCAGGCTGAGCGACAGAAAGCTTATGACGTTTTAAACAAGCCAATAGCATTCAAAATATCCCCGAACGATAGTCTACCTGACAATGAAGAATCTCAAGCTCCGAGCCCTAAACGATTGGTTTTAGGTGATATATGATTGCCAACTTTCAACATTTTCATTCCACGTTTCATATAAATAAACCGTTCTTTTAGGTAGTACCCGTTCTGATCTTATTCCTCAACGAAAAAACGATGTCTTCAACATTTCGGACTTGGTTGCCGATCATACGCTCGACATTAAATCAATGTCGAGCATCAGCTCGACCATTAATAAAGTTTCGTTCGAGCCATCGGAAATGACTGGTCGCTCCACAATGTGTACAGCCCGAAGCAGTCGAACGGCAAATGTTAAAGTGTTAAGTGTTAAAGAAATTCTGGCTCAAAGCATTGTCGACGACGTCCGAAGTCTTAGCGAAACTCTACCGAGCTTTGAACGCACAGTGGACAACATTCCGGATCGAGAACGATCTTTGACTAGCGGCTGTAGGACCTCGTTTCCGCCATCCATGCAGGACGACGGAAGTGAACTTTTCGGTGAGAGTTTCAAGCCAGCCGAACTGATGGGCTCCAGATTGTCAGCAGATGAACGTTCGTGGGAGCAACAGTTTGCAGCGATACCGACTTGTTTCAAGAGTGATAGTGATCTTTCGCCAGAGTGCTTACAGAAGCAGCGAAGTGATAAATCGGAAGAGAATTATAATTTTTCGATTGGAGATTTCTTCAATAAACATTCGGATAGTATTAGGGATATTGTTCCAGGGGTCAAAAGCCCAGAGAAACGTCCACCGATTGCACTGCGCGATGATTCGACACTGTGTATGTCAACTTTACAATTTACTTACGATAAGTTGCATTTTCCCAAGCACAACTATATGGGCAAATACATATTAATTAACGAAAAGAAACATATTTATTTGGTGAAGGAAAATTTTTCATTTTATAAATAAAATAAAACAATAATGTCTATTACTTTCCATAAAACAGTCTTTATTAACCTTAATTTATTAACAGAGCCCAAAAAGAGCACATATGCATATATATTTTGGATCCTTTGTTTAAAATTACTTTTTGAACTGAAAATTCATATATTTCAGCGGAACGTATCAACTCGATACTCCAAAGCTCGAAGGGTAGTACGGATATGCTTACGCCGAAAATTGACAACAAAACTTATAGCAGATACATCAGACCGATTGTTGAATCAAAAAACACTGAAGCGGATGATAGCTCACATTTATTGAGCATGTCTGCGATCGAAAAAGCTCTAAGTACGATAATCTACATTTGCTTTAGCTCATTTTTAATTAATTTGCCATTTTCAGATGAAATCAATTCAGAAGATTCAATAGATTTCCGTCATAAATTTTCACTGGCCAGCAGGGGGGTGAGACCAGGAAGGCAGGGAGCAGAGGCGCAGGCGACCAAGAGCCCATCGATATCGAAAAATAGAGAAAAAGAGCAAGCTGGTAAGGAGAATCGTATTCCGAGCGTTACTACCACAGTTAGTTGCACACCGTACGATGAGACCTTAGTAACGGATTCGGTGTTTGAATTTACCGGTGGCAGCCATAAACTACAAACCGCTAAGAGTAATATAAACGATTTGCCTTTTTCAAATGAGAACTAATAGAAAGTATTCCCTTTAACTCAATGTCCTCTTGTAGGTAAAAACCTTCTTCAGGTGCCAACTACATCGACTCTAGCTCGTAGGAAGCGTTCGCATTCTTCGACCCGGTTGGACGGTGGAAATGCTTCTGATCAGGAAATTCCAGCCAGACGATCTCGATCTCCATCAACGCATTTAGAATTAGCCGTGACATGCGGCTCAAGGACGTTGCCTGGTATCGTAACGCCATCGAAATTGCAAGAATTTAGGGCAAACAGTTCGTCTCCTTCGAGTGATCACACGATGACAGAAACTGATCGCCGATTTCTGATAGATTCCAAGTCACCAGATTGTGGAAAGTTCTCGCTTCCCAACTATGGTGCCGTAACGCGCCAAGCATCGTCCTTTTCCAACAATGCAATCAAGTCTAGGTGTAACTCGCAGTGCTCGAGCTCGAGTGAGTTCAGCCATCGCGACGGGAAGCTACCGATCAAAGCGAATGTACTTGAGCTTTCATGGGGCAGTGTGAAACTGAGGAAGACGGTACATAAATCGATTCAGATCAAGAACACTTCGAACAAGCGGCTAGTTATGAGAGCGGATGTGTCAGGGCCAGGGTTTCAACTTTCCGCATCCACATCAGAACCTTCGAATCTGATTATGCTTCACTCACAGGAATGCCGCACATTGAACTTGAGTTTTTGTCCTACGGTGATAGGAGCTGCTGCCGGACAACTTCTATTTTTACCGCCCTACGGCAGTGGCAGTGATGGTCAACAGTCCATACAGTTGTATGGTTACGGAGGACATTCAAATATTATTCCACGAGGTATTTTGAAAGGTCCCATAGGCTCACCGTATTTGCCACTTGGCGAGCTCAGGCAATTGTCAAATAATTTGCACACTACGTTCACTCTTTTCAACAAGGGGCCTTTGAATGGATTTGTTTGTATAATGGTGGATTCGATTGGTGAGTAATCTATTGGTCTCTAAGATTCAATACATTTCATAAGACAAAATTCTTGATTTCTCTCTCCGTGCCAGGTCTCGAACTTCCGCGGATTTGTGATTGCATTGACGTTGAACCGAAAAACACTCTGATTACGCCAGAAGATAGTGTTAGCGTCACAGTGCATTTTCGACCACGCCGGGAGGATATAAAAAAGATCTACAAGAAACTGATGAGCAAAAATACTGATGTAATTACGCTAGCGAATTTAAAAATGATTTGTGGCGATAATGTGACTCGCCTCAGAATCCGTAACTTAATAGGTCAAATGAACGATAGCGAGAGAACCAAGTTCGAGGGAACTTCGCTTTCGTCAATGTTGAATGAATTCACCAACGAGCAACCAATCCATCAATTGGATATGCTAAAGGAGAAAGCACAATCAGCCTTTGAATTGCTAACGACTCTTCGCACACACGACATTTCGATCACATTAAACCATTCCATCCTCGAAAACACGGTAAATGACTCGTTTCTCTTTTCGGAAAATGACGAGTCGATTTTTTTCCGAACCATATCTGGTAATGAATCAGTATGTAGCAGCTCGCGCGGACCATCGCCCCGGAGTCGACGAAGTGGTTCGTTGGAAATGGATGCCAATAGTGTTGAATCATGGTCTGTTCGACCGAATAAAATCGAAATTGATCCAACGGATAGCGCAACAGAGAAAGCAACTATAAGTATACAGAGTCATTTCTTCCTGCGGAAACCGTTTCGAATTGATACGAAATATCAAAATATATTTCAATTTTCGCCGCAAAGTGGAAATCTGATGCCTGGTGAGGAGATTCAAGTCAAGATTCATATGCGAAGTGGATTTTTGCCCAATGAATCTCTACAGATTTCGGTGAGTTTTTTTTTCTATGATAATGCCAAAGCTCAGGAGATTGCCCTTTGAAGCGAATGCTTAGCGATGGCGGTAGGGAAACACATACATTTATTTCTTATTTTCTAAAGCGCTAGTGCTATGGCTAGTCGCTACTAAAGCTTTAATGTGGCACTTAATTCATGGAGCGCTGGTATTATGCCCAGTCGCAGTATATTTTCTGTTACAAATTCTGTCTTTTATGAATTAGTCTCTTTCATTAATTAAGCTATTTTATCAATTCATTTCTTTCATTAACTACTTTGCTGCTTATTGTGTAATAAAAAAAATTGCATTTCTTTATGCAGGTTCACTTAGGGGACACAAAAATGAATTTGCCAGTGATAATAAAAAAGGACAATTTACCAGCACATCTTAGATGAGCATATCTTATGTTTTTTACTTGTCGTCTACAATACATATCTTAAATAGTGCTTAATTCTACATGCAGCAGGTTTTATTTTATTTATGCAAAATGTGAGAATAAAAATTTTGGCTTAATAAAATTATACGTATTATACGAATTTTAATTTTTATGATTTTCGTTATGTTATTTTAATAGTTTTTAAAAACTGTTGCACGAATTACTTGAATTCAACGATTTCCCTATGTATTGGGATAGTTTAATTGGACCATCGATAACACTTTCACCACAGTTTTTGATCATTACATACCTTTCGCATTGGTCCAAGCAACAGAAGTAAGAACATTCGCTTTTGCTGATTTTATTTTCAGCTATCATAAAGTGCTTGGTTTGTTATTATTGTTGACATCGTCACTTATTGAGAGACCTGTGATTGGCAAACCGTTAGGCACACTAGCCACTGTTTTCGTATAATTTAATACAAACTTCACTGATTCGTAACCGCTAGTTAGAAAAGGCTCATCACCATCAAGTTTCCCACCACACCCATGATCGTGCAATTAGCATAACTTGTATCTATAAACTTGTTGCATCGATTCTTAGCAACTCAATCTATTCTTTGTAATTGTAAACAATATTGCATAAAGGTTATTAATTTGTGATCATGATTCCCTTCTTGTCTATAAATCAGCATAGACAACGTATATCGTCTCTAAAGCTTACGAAAGCAGAGAATAATTGGTACGGAAAACTCGATCGTTTTGCGGAATAAGCCTCTGAAAGCAAAATCTAAGTGGAATTGTTTTTGTGGGATGATTTAAATTGAACATTTTTTGGACTAATTGGTTTCGAAAGTGTGCACTGATTCTCATCAGCTCACCAGCTCACAGTGCATACTTGACTGATGTGACCACTTGCAGTTGGAAATCATTAATTTTTTATTTACGCTAGTTGTGATAAATTTTAGTATCCTCGACTTATTTAATTTTTCAATTTTAATCATCCCACAAAAACAATTTCACTTTGATTCTGCTTCCGGAGGCTTATTCTGCAAAACGATCGAGTTTCCCGTATCAATTATTCTCTGTTTTGATAAGCTTAAGAGACGATAAACGTTGTCTATGCTGATTTACAGACAAGAAGGGAACCATGATCACAAATTAATAGCCTTTATGAGTAAATGATATCGATGGATATAAGTCGAGGATGTTCAAATTTATCACAACTAACGTAAATAAAAAATTAATGATCTCCAACTGCAAGTTGTCACATCAGTCAAGTATGCACTGTGAATTGGTGTCTGATAAGAATCAGGGCAACCACTTAGTCAAAAAAAAATTTCAACTTTAATATTGCACCTTTAGTATATTTAGTTCTTTTGAATGATCCTTTAAACCACGCCAGGTATCTGAAAACAGTATTTGTAGAGGTTATATACCACTGGAGGACCTTCTGGGCAGCAACCTTCTCCCATAAGAGACAGACTACTCACCAGTCAATACATTTACATTCATATGCTGACTTGATCAGAAGTGTATTTGATAATGCAGGCACCCCCAATAGAAATTGACGCATATTTAGCAAGACGATTCCTTGTGGGGATCGGTAAACCTAGAAGCTCAGGAATTCAGGAAGCTTAGCTCCTCAATCGAGCTTGTTAGAGCAACACAGAGGTTGGCTTGATTGGCTACAGAATTTCACAAAGAAGTTCTTTCTTTGAAAGAACAGACAGCTTTGGTGAGGACCTCCAAGAGGAAATCATTCAAATCGTTCTGTGAGGAATTGAAAGGAGCAAGAGAAACCTCGAGGCTGTGCAAGGTCCTGGAAAACTACCTATCAGCTAAGATGGACTTTCTAAAACGATCAGATGGTGAATTTACCAAGATACAGACTTTACTTGGGAATCAATTTCCGGGCACTCCGGTGACTGAAACGCAGCAGACCAATCTTCTGCTCTTCGCAGCAGTAGCAAATACTGGCACAAACTGGATCTATAGCTACCAGTGAAGTGATTAGGGACGAAGTCATGTCCTCTGAGAATTTCAAATCGCCAGACGGGGATGCTATGCTAGGGATGGATTTGGCCATCTGAAAGCAGACCTAAAGAAAATCTTTTGAGCGTGCCTCACTTCGGGGTATGTTCCGTCACCTTAACGACAGGCTAAGGTAGTCTTTATACCTCAAATATAAGAAAGTTGATTATTGAAATTAAAGAAATTTGAGGTCGATCAGATTAACAACGTTGAGAGAGACTTACTGAAAGACACATCCGCACTAGGTTGATTAATTCAAATCTTCTAAATGAGGAGTACCAGCGAGGAACATAATGCTAGTCAGTACTTCATGTTTCCAGGGTTGAGAGAGGGATTTGTAATGGTGACTATGCGATGGAGGTATTTGTGGACATGGGAAGGGCCCTTAACTAAGTGCTCTCTAAGGTGCTATTTGAAGTATCGAATGCTCACGATGTAGACGACCTCCTAATTATATGGATACTTGCCATGCTGACGCAGATATTACTGCTGTCAGAAGCTGTAGCCTACTACTAATTGAGAACGAAGGTAACATCTGCCTGTCCATAAGGAATTTTCTTTCCGCTCCTTTAGAGTAATCGACCCTCTGTCAAACGATGTGCAACAAGAACGGCTTCAAACATATTATGGACGTATTATGATTCAAATTCCGATATCGGAATTCGTAAAATTTTACGATTCGTCAATGGTTCGAATTTCGTACCATTTAATTTCCCTTTCGAACTGCTGACATAGCTTTACAAATGGATTCCAAATGTATCCAATCAAGTGCCATTTTTTTAAATTCAAAATTAAAAAGAAAAAAACATTTAAATTTAATAAATCGAAATGAGTCCACAGTTAAGGAGATTCTTATAAGAATGTAATATAACTAATTTTAAAATTGGTTACAATATTATGATCTACTATACAGGGCTCCTACCAACTGTCCGATAGCCAAGTTTTACTTACGCAAATGAATCGAACCGAAAAATCAACAAATTTGAAGCTAACCAATCCGCTAGCAGTGCGCAGATAACATGACCACAGGAGAGCTATCGTATTAGACGACTCGTTTTCGGAATTTGCATTCCAAAGTTAACAGATTTTCGTACAAAAAGCGAATCAAAATACGATATCGTATTAATTCCAATATCAGAATTGGAATCATAATATGCCGTCTGATGTAGGCCAGTAAGGATCTGAATGTGAACGAAAATGATACTTGTTCTGCTCATCCGGAAATGAAAAGTGGAAAGAATAATGCTTCCAATAGTGAAAAGCACAGCTTTTCAACTTTCAGATGACGTCAAACATCTAGGAGTTAGGAGTAGGAGCAATAGTTCACACCAAAACTATTTATACTTCCCTGAGCCTTTCCAGAATGGCTCACTGAATGCTTCTAGACTATTTTGTTCTTCTCTTTTCCTATGGGAATTTGGTTATCTTTATATGCTGCATGTCAGGCAATCCTAGGAGTTTCTGATCGGCGTTACTATATTGAATTTTCCGTTCTATTATGACGGTGAAATACAATAGAATAGCTCAAGACGTTACATTTTTTTCAATGATGATTCCACGGCTCAAGGAATAATCTATTATGCTATATCACAGCCTTGGCAGAATAAAAGTTAAAGAAATGGATGGAGGATGGGCTGAGATTGCAGGAGATAGCAGTGCACGTTTTGCTTAAACAACTGTAGTAGAAAACAGCAGACGATAGATAAGAAAGAATCGTCAAATTTAACGGTACGCCTGGCACTCACGATTTACTCACAACTTGTTAATGTTTTTAGTTATTAGTTTTTATACTTATTGGTTCTTTAGTTTATTTGAAAAGATATAATTTTTTTTAAAAGGTACTTTTCTTGGACTGTTGCCTAGGGGAAGCTATATAAATGTTAGCACAGTTCCGTTGGAAATATATTATTCGGTAATTATTTAATTTTTTCTGAAATGCTGGTCCTCGGAATTGCGCATTTACTGTGGTTATTTGCCCGGGGAAGTTGTTAGGTAGGTTTTAAATTTGTCATTCTTATCACTTCTCTCACTTTCATCGCCCGGCTTCAACGTACCGAAAATGCCCCTTTTCGCTGGAGATTTCCCAAGAAATGGAATTTTATATTTCACTCACAGAACTATCCATGAAAATGTGCGTTCAGGATATATTCCAAATTAGTGTGATGAATTTGATAATGTAGCGTTACAGCCAGTTTCAATCGTTATTCTCCTTTATGTAGTAGTGCTTTGTTTCATCCACAAAATATTCCGATTCAAGAATCAAAGCGGTGATGTAAATAAATATTAGCGTCTAAATAGAAGACCAATATCAGAATTCTTTTGTGATGGGTCATTTTGATACATGAATTTTCTCACTCTTCAATCCATTTACTTTCTAAGTGCCCCCCGATTCCGTCAAATAATCCCTTGAAAACAGTTGTTTTAGTTTACATTGTATTTTATTGTAAATATATTTCTGTTCATCTAAATAGTACACTGCATTTCTTAAAAATGTTATTTCTATTTCATCAAAACGGAACTGATAAACTTGTTCACCCACACTATCGTCTTAGTGCTTTATAAAAATGAAATTTAATAGACATCTATTTTAGATTTAACTTTTGAAATCGAAAAAAATACATTCAAGTGTACTAAATTCTACCAAAAAACTAAAAAAAACTATGCAGGTAATACATAAATAAACTGCATATGTACTTACAAAAAAAAGTAAAAAAAAATATTTTACTATCGATATAAAAACCAATATGTAGTGTATAATAAAAAAATGACAATTTCTTCGATAAAAAGAATTCAAAAATAAAATCTATAAATGGAAAGGTATTTGATCTATGAAATTAATAATTGACTTATCATCTACGGGTAAAACGACTAACATTACTCATCTGATGGCTGCTGTACTTAACAAGTTAAATTAAAATCGATAATTTGATGCAATTACAATAATGATAAAAGTAATATAAAGAGATTAAGGTACGCGTAACACATCAAAGACACTTAGAAGCTATAAATATATCTATGTTTATGTCGATTTGAATTTTTTTTTTCAATTTGTGTTGTCTATTGTTGCTACTTGATTTCGTCGGTTTTGTTGTTGTTGTTGTTGTTGTGAGTGCTATAGATTTTGCGATGTATAGATGTTTGTGTATATTCAACGAGTTAAAAGATTTTCCCTATATAGTTGATTCGGTGTAAAAGCGTTATATGTATTCTATTTTGTAAATAAAACTTGTGTCTATAGGTGGACGGTTATTGAGTCGCCAATATACGGGTCCTGATCTTCGATATTGGTCAGGTCGGAATGGAGTTTTTGTTGGTTGTTTTGCTGTGACTGGGATTGATCATATGATTGTTGCTTCTTCTGGTCGTGGACTATGGAATTGTGTTTCCCTCGACCAGCGTTAGTAGGTGCTATTGGCCAGGATGGTTCGTGCATATCACCATCAGGTGTTGTTGAAATGTCAGACATAATGCCACTTTCTATATTTTTCGAGGAGAGAATAAAATTTGAAGAATATAAAAGTCTGTAGGATAGACCGAATATGAATACTGACCCATTGAAAGCTGACTGACAAGTGTCGTTGATCGCTGATGCTTCTTATCAGCGCTGCTTAGTTGCAAATTTACCGCCTCGGTAATAAGTTCTAAACCACCCGCTCGAAAGCTGCTTCCGTTTCCTGAAGATGCACCTGATGAACTACTCGTTCCTGATGACATTGAGCTCTCCGAGATGATGGAATGAGGTCGTCGATTCGATTTGTTTTCAATAATACCTCCGGTAAATGAGTTACGCATTCTTGGAGCTAAAGAGGCAAATTATTTTAGTTTACTTGTCAGCACTACGTTGAATTATAAAAATTTAAAGGAAACCGCTTATAACTACTCACTTTGTCCAAGTTGAGTGAACGTTATAGAACGATCGTTTATTTGGTTGTGACTTGGCCTGATGTCTAAGCAAGGTTTATTTCCAATACCCATTGATGACATTTCGGCAAGACGAATTTCTGAAAACAAAATATTATTTTAATTTTTTTTTCATAAATCGTTCAAAGAGTCAAAAAAGCTTCGCTGGAAAATCAAATGAAAGCAAACCTCGATTTCTTTTCGCCTGTTTCCATAATAACTTGGAAATTTCCTCTGTCCAAATATTTTTAATATCTTCTGACATACTTTGCAGAGTCCACGTATCTTCGGGTTTTCGTTTTCTAAACCAAATTTCGAATTTCGTTCTTGAATCAGCTACATGAGCCGTCAAGCCGATATCAGATGTTTTTATACTATTCTTATAAATGTAAATGTCGAGATTCTGTGGGGTTACATAAATAAGTTATTGTATGGAATTTGCTAGGTGTAATAATTTTTTTTAATACTACCTTATGATCAGGAAATCTTCTAGCCTTACTAAATAGAACCAGGTCTTCGAACAGGAAAACTTGTCGCAAACATTTCTTGCCGCCACGTCCTTGCCACACAAGGAACTCATTCTGTCGCAAAAGTCGACCTTGTTCTTTAACATTTACATCGCAATCACGCAAAGAGTCCATGGCTAACAGGTCGTTTCCATGTCTCAGTTGGAATTTTACCATTTCCTCGGCACGTTGCAGCTCTTCGACGTCAGCTTGGATGTCTTGGAGCGCAGGACCCTTAAATAGATCAAATGTGATAATAGAAAAGAAATATTAGTTAAAGGACATTCAGAGCAATTCTACCTGAACATTACTGCAAGCTTTGACCAATTGCTGCAACAAAAGGGCATACTTCCCCATTCGCTGAACTGGTTTCAACAGGTACGATGCTAAATCCATTTTATCGTTCAATTCCAACTGTTTCGACTGAAATGAAAGCGATTCGTTTATTAATCAATACCACTCGATAGCTAAAATAATCCAGTTACCTTAAAGAACGTCGTTCCATATTCACTCATAAGCGTATCACTTTTTGGTTTATTTTTATTGTACAAAGCGTATAGGTAGAATTTTGACTCGTTCGCAAGAAATGCTGCGCCGACCTTGAGTGGATTATTTTCGCAGCATTCCAGTTCGGCCAGGAAATGAGGCTGATGAAATTCGAAAATTTTCTCGATATTACCGAATATAACATTTCGTTGACCACGTAACGCTTGTGGTATATCGTCACGTAATAATTCGTCAATGTAATTTTCGATTACGTAGTAAAGTGATCGTACATAGTCGCGTTCCGTTACAATCATTTCTCTCATGATAAATAGAAGCGTTCTGGTATAGAAATTGAATTATGATTTGTCATTAAAGATAATAAAAAAAATATTTGGAGTAGATAAATTAAAGCTTTCCTAGCTATTGCATTAAGTTTATGAAAATCAGGAAGGCGTGTACTTTTTAAGCCTTGGTAGATGGTAGTAGTTAAAAACAGTTTTCAGAATGTAATCGTTAGAATCGAAGCTTTTGTTGTACCTTATTAAAAAGCTGTTTTTGGTAGTTTTTATGTTTAAGTGTTTTTAACATTGATTTTAAAAATTTGAATGAAAACTTTTAAAAACATGTATTTTTAGATTCATTTCGAAAAAGTCGCCATATTTTGTTGTAACTCGTGGCTAAGGTTCCGTCTGATTTCTAAGACATTTGAATTGCTTGTCTGGAAATCGAGATATTTTGGAGTCAGAAGTAATGTAATGTGGCTCAATTAAGTAATCGGACAGAGCTATGAGACGAAAACTTTTGTCAGTAACTTTTTATAAATCCCATTTAAGAGAAAATAGAATGCATATACATTTACTTGTTAACACTAGTTTAAAATCTAAGAAAAAAAAATAGCTTTTTATTATATCAACAAAAAGGTTATAAGCCAAAATTCAAAATATAGGATTGTTAAATTCCAATTAAATATTCGGACACTTGACAACACTGGTTTTCTTTTGACATTTGAGATGATAATTCCCCGAATTATAACAAGTTAAATGTGAATAACAATAGTCAAAGTGTAAACGAAAAGAATAAATTACTTGTTGCGAAATTTTTATAGTGAATTCTCATACAAAACTAGCATGGGTCGTCGAGGTAAAGAAACTACTAACGAAGTTCGGAAATTGGTCATCAAACATCACAAAAACGGGATGTCTGTGCGAGAATTTGGGGAAATCATCAGTAGAAGCCATTCGACTGTTCATGACATCATTAAACGGTTTGATATTAATAAAAGTATTGAAAATAATCCTAGATCCGGACGGCCGAAAAAATTTTCCGAAGCAGATGAACGGTGGATCGTGCAGCAAGTAAAGAAAAATCCCAAGTTGAGTGCGACAAAAGTGACATCAAAAGTGTCTAACTACCTCCACATTACTGCAAGTATAGAATCTGTGAGAAAAGTTCTACGGAGTAACGATTTTAACGGCAGAGTTCCACGCAAAAAAACCTTTTGTCAGCTAACGCGACTTAAGTTCGCTAAAGAGCATAAACCGCGTGACTTTTTCTATTGGAACACAGTGTTATTTACTGACGAGAGCAAATTTAATGTTTTCCAGTCAGATGGACAAACATATGTGTGGAGACGATCAAATGAGGAGTTCAAACCTGTTAACCTTCAACCGACCGTAAAACCTGGAGCTGGATCATTGATGGTTTGGGGCTGTATGACTGCCTCTGCACCAGGAAAACTAGTTTTTATTGATGGCATATGGATCAACACAAGTACATATCCATTTTAAAAGAAAATTTTAAAGAAAGTGTAGATAAATTGGGCATTTCTGAGACCTTTTCGTTCTATCACCACAATGACCCAAAACACAAAGCTCATAATACGCGCATGTGGTTATTGTATAATTGTCCTCACGTGATGGAAACGCCCCCACAATCTCCAGATATAAATGTAATCGAACATTTGTGGGCCTATTTAGAAAACAAATTGAAATCGCGGGTAATTTCTTCGAAGGCCGAGTTTAAAGTGGCTCTGGAGGGCGAATGGAAAAAAAATCGATCCCTCTTATTGCAGGTCGTTGGTGGAATCTATTCCAAGAAGACTGGAAGCCATTCGGAACACCAAAGAGTTTCCAACAAAATACTAAAATAAGAAAAAAAAGCTTTTTTATACTTAATTTACTATCATTATTTGATGTGTCCGAATATTTAATTGGAATTTAACAATCACATATTTTGAATTTTGGCTTATAATTTTTTTTTTGTAAATAAAATAGAAATTTATTTTTGCCATACTTTATAATCTATTGTTACCTAGTAAATAAATATGCAATTAATTTTTCCTAAATTGATTTTTCATAAAGTTACAGACAAAAAACAACACCGCGGATTTGTCCGATTACTTAATTGCTGACATTCACAAGTTTTCTCATTGCAACAGTTAAATGGAATTCAATAGATACACTGAATACTACAAGGTGTTTATATAAACACGACTTTGTAGTTTTGGATCTTTGAAGGATAATCTTTCTACTTCTGCCGGATGATACTTAACGATATGAAGATATTTTCCTTAGAAAATGTATCCAATTATTGACTAGAAAAAAGGAATACGAAATATTTTTGGAATTTTTATATTGACTACTCCGAAACAGACATTAAACATTTTCAATATCGAACGAGTGCTGAACATGTACTTCAAGTTTTTAATTTCAAATGCTTATTTTTCATGGTATCGATGCAAGGTGCATGTTGCATGTATAATTTATGATATAAAAGGTAGCTAAGGTGAGCTATTAGCTTTGAGATGAGTTATTAGTTCGAACAATATATAGTGCTGCAAAAAAAAAGGAATTTCACAACGAGTTTTTATATTTTGCATATTTTTGCGAAGTTACAATATTAACTGGTGCCAATAGTCCCTAATACTTTTGAATTAGTAGTAACACTTTTTACTATCCAATATCACACTCATATTAAATTATATAGAGAGGCAAGAACAATAAAAATATTATATTAAAAGGTTGATGATAATATGAAAAATGAGTGGGAATACCTCCAAGTACTTTCTGTGAGTGAAACCGAAAGTTAAGGAAAATATTAATTAGAAAAATATCTAATAGTAGCACTGACGTACGAAAGCACACACAAAATATTTGGTAAAAAGTCATAGTGTGAAACTAAAAAAGAAGAAAATGAATTGAGAAGCCGCAAAAACATACAACACATATAAGAAAAACCATTGAAATGTGTGAGCAGCATAAACTTCAAAAGGGGAAATAAAACACTCGAAAGACAGCTCGACCGATAGTGAGTGTGAGTGGGTTGTGGAGAGGTGCCTGGCGCCTCTAAGTACTCAAGCCAGAATGATGGAGTTTCTCTAATCCATTTATGAAGTCCAGGATCACTGATAGGGTACAAGAGGCTCTGCATACGCCCCACCATTCCCACCGAAGCATTGGTGTCTGATACGCAGAAACGCTGGATTCACTCCACATAGAGCATTTTTTCTAAGCAAAATGGACAAACATAATCCCGTGGAAAATCTATTCGGTACATATGTCCTCCTAACTGGTTGTGCCCAGTCAGCATACCTATCACGGCACTACAAATTTTCTAACTCTTGTTAAGGAGCAATCCTGCAGCTTCATGGTTAGGTTTTAAGAGGCAGTTCACACGACAGCCATTTTTTATGGGCTGCGACTTGACACTTCCAAAAAATGGAATATGCGAATAAAGTTGGCACACCTATGCCAAGTTCGGGATTCTATAGTGGAAGCGTCAACCAATTTCATTTCCCTAACACCGCCGTGTTACGGTACCCAAAGCAGATGTACTTTATTGAACCTAGCGACTGAGTTCAGTCGTGTCCTTCATTCCTGGCCAATGTTTGAAGAAGTTAGGAGTCATCGCAGGTTGACTGGCGCAGCAAATAGCCATAAACTTTCGCCTTCATTTTTCATCAATTACGCAGTACCAGCTATCAGAATAGGAAATATCTTTGCTTGAAAACACGTAAACATGCTCCCTGAGAAAAAAGCCTACTACAGATCTAATGACTGTCTTTAAATCGTTCGTGAAGAAAATCTCTGAGTATCCTCTCGTTCAGACATTGGGGACTTCGAGTCACTTCAGCTCAAAAAGAATGCTTTATATCTTCTCCTGAAATCGACTGAGGCCACTTGAACGTTCGAAGGTATCGCAAGAACCGGAGAAATTTCACGCATTGAACCTGTAAAGGTGTTTTTTGTCTTGCGTCCTTGCGAAACCGTTTTACATTTGTACCAGAAGCGAAATTGGGTGGCGACGATACGTTGATTCATGCATCAGATTTTTCAATAGGGACATACAAATTTGGTGTTTCAATACAAAGGCACTCTTCCACTTTTTTTATGATTTACCAACATCAAAACGTCAGTCAAGATTAATAATTTTACCATGGTGAAGCTAACGAACGGGCAAAGTTCATAAATTAGTAAAAATAACTACCGAAATTCTGACTGGGTGAAACTCCAATTTTCGGTCGTAATAGTCATCCAATTAGACAGGCTGTGCGTGCTTTGGTGGATAAATTCGAATCAATATATTCATTATTACATGCTCTTGTGCCAGTGAGTAAATGCACCAGTCGAAGTACCAAAAATATAGCAGCTGTAAGTGCTTCAGTTTAAAATGAGCCTAAACATTCCACGTTGTTGAAAGGATTTGGGAATTCCTCAGTTCACATTGTTGCAAATTTTACTCTAAGATCTTGGGCTATACCCTTTTAAGATCCAATCAATTCAAGAACTGAAGCCTCTTGATCATTTGAAGCGCCAAAGCTTCTCTGACTGGGCTCCGTAAAAGCAATAAGAAAAACCTGAATTTCATCGAAATATCGTCTTCAATGATGGAGCTCATTTTTGGCTTAATTGCTTTATCAATAAGCAAAATATGCGTTATTGGACGGCAGCAAACCCATCTGTGCTTGAAGAGACTTCATTACATCTATAATAAGTGACCGTTTGGTGTAGATTTCATGACGGAGTTGTGAATGGACTGTATTTTGCTGTTGATAAAAATTATCGTCATGTTGCGGCCAATGTCGGAGGACTATTTTTTGGCCAGAATTGAAAGGACTTGACATCAATGATATGTGGTTTCATACGCCACATAGTTGGTCAAAGAATTGATCTATTGAAAGGGAAGTTCAGTAATCGCCTAATTCCGAAAAATGGTGCAGTGGAATGGCCACCTTGTCCATGGGATTTAATGTCATTGAACTTCTTTTTATGGGGTTTCGTTAAATGGTTGGTTTATGCCAACAGTCCAACGACGCTAGAGAAGCTCTGCAATAATATCGGACGCAAAATTACCAACATTCTGGTCGATAAGTATGGAAGAGTCCATCTAAGAAGGAAGAATTCATCGCTGCAAACATGCTCTCGGTGGTTATGTGAACGAGTTCCACACTTAAATGTAACATGTGTACTACACTTGGAATAAATTTCAACCCGGTATCTCAATTTTTTTGTTTTTAATTTAAATACAAAATGTGATGTCCATATTGAAAAACCCTGCGTATAGAAATATAGAAATGTATAATTTTGAGTAAAGTGATACAAATTCTAATTTTTAAAATTTCACTCATTCACAAATTATCCATAAATCACAATGCGTGAAAGGAAAGCGCCCAAAAGTCTAGAGTACATGGATCAACGTATCCGACCGCTTCTAAAAATTAGCTTTGAGCTAACTCGTGTAAATACAGAACGCATGGACGCATATCGTCTTAATCATAAAGAGAGTATGAAAGAATTATCTCAAAAACTACACAAAAATTAATTAATTATATTTTAAAATTCGTTTCAGCCAATTGAGAATGATATTTTTCAATGAAGATAATGATGGATCTTATTATAGAGAAATAGGTACATTAAAGTCATACTTAGCCCGGTGAAAATTGACAAATAAAAACTAGTATGCTGAATTAGTATTCAATCTGGCTAAAGAGATGTACTGGAAAAATACTTTCGGCGAGAAGTTTAGCAGCAAAGAAAATTTTCAGATTATGACGTCTAGTTTTGAGTGTGCCCACATCCAGAAGTTTGAGTCAATAAGTATAAAGAGACAATCGGAGGGCATCACACTACGAGAGCTTACGCAAGCAAAAATGTAAGAATTTTCTATCGATTGATTCAATGTGGTCAATATGCACCTGCTGATAAGGTGCCTTAAGGAGAGATATCCACCTAGAACGGTCTATAAAATTGATTTTTTTTTTTGTATTTTCTTGAAGGTTGAGGTCTCAAAAATATCTGGTGAAAACGCCAAGTTAATATTTGTATAAATAAGCTAGTTACAGCCGAGAGAGTGAAACGTGCTTTGCGGCGCCGATCCGACAGGTAGGTAGCGGCAAGTGACTCTTCGAACAGTACCTGTCTTTTCATATTGTCAACGAAGTATAGATATATTTTATGATTCTATTGAGTTTTTGGGCATGCTTGGCTGCAGGTATAACGAAAATGCCATACAGTTTATATTCTTTGCCATAAATATATACGTTTTGTCAGTAGCCTACCGTTTGTGCAACAGTGCGTTACAGTGAATTTTCGTTTATTAAAAAATATTGTGAGGAAAATGAATACCAGAAATAAAGTCTCTCGAGAACTTCATCAATCCGGATCTATTCGCAAAGATCGGAGCAAGAAGAAAATACCGCCTAAAAATCGACATCATTTCATAAACATCATTTCTGTCCTGAAGGCCCCGAATCGTGGTGCCAGTGGCAACAAGCGAAAGCTAAAGGCGAATTGAAAAATTTTCGTCACGATTATTCAGCATTGCCAAAAATGGTGTTAGATGTCATCAAACCAATATACGAAGACCTCAGCAATGAACAATTATTGGAACGCTGTGTTGGCGGATATACCCAAAACTGCAATGAAAGCTTCAACCAACTTATTTGGAAGATAGCTCCAAAAACGATGAACAGCGGGGCCAAAATCGTTAATATTGCAGTACTTCTTGCAACATGCACGTTCAACAATGGTTTCACCTCATTGTTGGAAATCATGAACGTGTTAGGAATATCGGTCGGATCGGGAGCGCACTTGTATGCTGCGCAAGAAGACGAAAGTCGTATAGCGAAAGCCGAGCTGCAGGCGCAAGAACAGGCGAAAGAAGGTCGAATACGGCGTCGGCAGCAAAATTTGGAAGCGATGAATATTCCGGAGACTGTAGAAGACTTGCACTATGGGCCTGGTATCGATGATTCCATGTAAGTTGACAAATTTAATGATTTATTCATTACCAAATTTTCAAATGCGATTTTCTTAAAAACTCGTTTTTCAAATCGGTACCCAAAATTTCTCAAAAACCAATAAACCGATTGCCTTAATTCTTTTTGTGATTATTTAATAGATTATTATCTCGTACTTGTCATAGGATTTTTTTTTTTCGTTACTTAGTTTTTGTTTTATAGGCAAAATAATAGCTAATTTTTGGGCCAAAAACCAAAATGCATGTTCAAACGTCCACCATTTTGTCATTAATCGATATTTTCAAAATCGGCTATGACAAGTACTAGATTATAGTATCTAATTTAATAATCTTTTTCATTTTTTTTTTTCAGATGATTTTTGAAGATACACCAGTGGGTACCGTGAACGCTGTTTTTTTTACGGCGCTCCAAGGATCATAGAATATCCTTGTTTGTTGTCTACATTTTGAAATAAAAAAAAATTAAACATATTGTTGAATGTGTATACTTTTAGATAGTTAAACTCCCAATCCGATGTTTCCAATGGTTTTCCTCAAAAAAATTCACAAAAATGACCTTTTTATGCGGCTCCTAGGTGGATATCTCCCCTTAATCAAACCTGCATACTTAAGAATCGACCTTATCAAAGTACAATACAGAGTTTTTGTTAAATAAATATAACAAGCTAGTTTGATCGCGTTCGTATGAAACCCAATGCAGAGCTCGCTTTTACGACGATAGTATTTATATGATTATCAATAGTGAATGAGCTATTCAGAAGTACTTATGAATCGAATACTTTTTCAAAATGCGCTAGGACTGTACTTGTTAATGTTAATCAGCAACCGGTTCCTAGTACATCCATTTGAAAGAAATTACAAGATCTTTAAATTACAAGAAATTACAAGAAATTTGAAAGATAATTACAAGATCTTTGCTTAAGCTTACTGAATCGTGGATTATGATATCTTTTGTATTACATATTAACAAAAATCTTACTTTTGAACTTTTGGATCCAAACCGCTCAACTCCTCTATTTGAGACAATTCTAAGGTTGAAGCATGGCATTGCAGATGTGAATTCGCTTCCATAGGTGACTGTAAATCCATAAATTGCTTTGAATTTCTATCGAAACAGTCCTCTTCGAGTTCATCGATGTTATGACTAAAAAATAAACGTTACGAATGTACTAAATTCAAAGGAGAAGATAAATGTAACGGCTCTACCCTTTATCGAATAAATTCCCATTATCATCAAAACTCTGACATGAACACGCTCTAGTCAGTTTTCCACTGTTTCCTTCGCACCGATCACATCCACCCAGTCCTGAATCTGCAATTTTCGAGTGATCCTCTTCTTCGTCCTCGTCATTCTCCGTATTTGCTTCTCGCCAGCAATGGCAAACTCCTTCCTCAGAGTCCAATTTCGTTTTTTCAGGTGTGCTCGTCGTTACTCCCGTAGTACGAGCGTTCGGTTTTATCAATTGTGCGTGAGCATTAGCTCCGTCGGCCTTTCGATTTCGGCGGCATTTTTCTATAAGTCCAGGTACACCGATTTTTTCCGTGAGTTTTTGCATTTCTAAAAGGATGTCATCTTCGCGCAATTGCAGGCCAATCAAGTGATGAAGCCGAGCTGCACCTTCGATTCGTTCGCGTGCCTTCTCCAGTCGCTCACTGAACTTTTGGAGGGTTTCTTTCAGTTGAATGGCAGTTTCTTTGAGAGGGTCCAAGTTGAGGGCAGCATCGTGTAGATCGTTTCCTTTGGCCAAGTGTTTCTAGAAATGATGGAATAGTTTAGAATAAAAAATATTATTTTCATAATTTGGGACTTACCAGGGATATGAAATAATATTTATCGAATTCATGTTCATTGTCCTTCATTATGTCTTCACACTCCAGCTGAACATTACCGAATCGTTGGAGAGCTTCTTCGCCGTCATTGTGTATCCAAGACGCAACCTGTAACAGCAGAAAAAAACAACAACTCATTAAGCACATTTCATTTTCAATTTTCTCATATTGCTGTGCGGCATGTTATTTCAATAGAAGTCGGATTAAATTAAGATCGCATCATCCAAACTGGGGATAATTAATGATTACTAATTAAAATTTATAGCGAGATCGTTGATCACGAATATGGAGCTCGGAAAGCGTGCATGGTGATGACGACTACGGTAAATGCATCGGTTTCAGTCGATGCGCTAGTCAGGAGCCATTCGAATTGTATGTAGAGTATTGACTTTACAGGTGGTACGAACGATACAGTGATCCACAGACTTTTTAAAATAGGGATGATTTTGTGAATATTGTATTACAATGGGTTCTAGCTGTTTTCTTTACCAGGATGAAGGGTAGTGAGTATTTCGCAAGAGCACTGAGGTCTCTCAATGCGCCGCAGAGATGAAATGATTTACTTAATGAGTTCGGTCGAAGGTTCCACAACTTCTGCAACCTTTGAAAGTAAACGCTGATGTTTATGCTCGACCCTTTGATCAATTTATTTTTCAGCAGATCCTAGAACCGTACTACTGCAATCATTTCAATAAAACAATTAATCATTTCGAATTCTGTAGCACTGCAACATATCGTACATCTCAATATTGAATTGAAATTGGAAGTAGTTCCAATTCGTTTTCTTGATGACTTGCATTACGGTGTTGCACAAACAAGCACGGGCAATGGTACTTGACGTTACGCTGCATGCTACAGATACTACCAATTCAGATAGATGGATCGACTCGACATGTCGATGAAGATATGATGGTATGCCAAAACTGCACTTATTGGGCTGTAAGGTATGCGGTTCTGATGGTGGAAGTCAACGACCGTTTTCTGTCGATCGTCGAATATGGAAGATGAATCGATCACTGACTCTGCTTGCCTGGGAGAAATGTGTTAATATTGAACGATTTCTTTTCAATGAACATGCATTATGTTAAGTGGAAGTTAATGAAATTTATTTTAGAAGAATAGCAAGAAGAAGAATATCGAGATGGAAGAAGAGGGCAGTCAGGTGGCGATGGCGGCGGCGCCGCTTTCTTATTCCGAAATGGTCCGAAAAAAAAACAGAATCATTTTGTATGCATTAGATGCTAATTGAAATCGAATGGGGAATCTGTGAGAAGGTACTTAGTGGAAGAAAGCAATGGGGGAAAACGTGGAAAGCAGTGCGTTTAGTGGAGTTCAAGCGTAGTGGCGAGTTAACGGTTCCACTTATGGTACTAATTACCAGAAGTTGTTTACAGTGATTATTTCATTGGTGCGGTCAGGCATACAGGAGTGCAATATGATAATTTATTGGGTTATTTAATCGGTGTTTCCTGGCTGAGTGTGTTTTTTTTTGCATCATGTGGACTATGATTAATAACAAGGAATTTCCAGTTGATTAAATACTTGAAGATACTACAAGAACGTGACAGAAATCAACAGCCAAATAAATATATATATACCTTGTTATTAGTTTAGACCATTGCGAATGTGCGGTATTCAATAGCATTTTCCTGATTAAAGCAAAATCTCAATGACAAAACCATTTTCCCTAAATAAGTAGTTATATGGCAAGGAGTGTACATAGATCGTAATTTCAAAACAAGCTGTCCTTTTTCAGAGGGAGAATTACCTTTCAAATATCAGTATCTATCAACGAACTGAAATATATCTATCTTCTGTGGACACAAGTTGGGTTTTGAAACTATGAATCTGAAAATGGCATGCACATGTTTTTATAATATTTTCAAAGCCAGACATATAGTATTTTCGAGAGCTGTTCTCTTTTCAAGTTGTAGTAGTTTCAATCTAAATTTTATGTTTATTTTTTATTTTTTCTATATTTTACTGTATTACTTTAATGTATTGTTTCTTTATTTTTTATGTAAATTGGTAAAATCGCCGGCCTGATAGCTTTGACAAAGTTTCCTCCGAGACATCTCGTTTAGTTTAAAAATAAAGTACAGTAGAATCTCGAAAAAGTTAACTCGCGTAAAAGTTAATCGCTCGATTAAGTTATCCGAATTTCAGCTTCCACGTGCCGCTCTAAAAAGTTAACTTTTCAGTTTTTTTTCAAACCAACCGATTTTTTAGGTCATTAACCTAGAGTCTAAATTGGACATGAGCTCTGCCATATATGATGGCAACGAAAGTCAGTTTATGGCATGTCATCTGATGTCTGTCATCTGATGTCATGTCATGCCATATCATTATGAAAATATCATTCAGCAGTGAACATATGCCCGCTATCCGGTGTTTGAGAGCATTGCGAAGTTTAGAGGAAGCAGAATGTGAGGAAAGGCGCAAATTGAGGAAGAGGCGAACATATATTTACATACGCAATCTTTTTTTGAAATCGTTTAGGCTTTGTAATACTATTTCCCTCAACATCGCCATTTTGAAAATGAAAAACTGTCAGAGTATGGCCATACTCATGGCTGCTCATGGCGAAGCAAATGTCTTGCCATATGGCTTGACATTTATGGCATGCCATCAAATATGGCATGCCATTTACCGTCTACATTTTCCATTTCCATGGCAAGTCGAATGTCATGCCATCTCTCATGGCCAATGTAGACTCTAGGTAAAGTGGCAATTCTCAATGGCCGAGCTCTAATTTTGTTTATTGGGGTATTCCCCGAATCTCTTTTCTGTTTTGATCTGTCATCGTCAAACAACATTGATTTAGTCAGTCGTGAGCGTTTTAATTTGTGAGTTCTGTATTGTTTATTTTAAAAAAATGTCAACAAAGCAGAAGAAATCATCGCAAATCAGATTAGATTTACAACAGAAAATGGAGATTTTAAAAAAGCTTGATCAAGGTATTCACGTAAAACGATTGGCGTTGGATTATGGTGTATCTAAAGTAGCCATCTCAAAAATAAAAAAAAACCTCATGAAATTTTTGAGGCTGTGGCGAACACTTATGAAAAAGAAGAAAACACTACATAAACCGGAATACGCTGATCTTGAGGCAAGCTTGTATAAATGGTTCTTGAACCAACGACAGCGTAATTGTTCAATGACTGGTCCAATTTTAAAATCAAGAGCTAAGCACGAATTTGCCATACTGCACCCTGGAAAAAATTTAATGCCAGTGATAGATGGCTGGCAAATTTTAAGAAAAGACATGGTATTCATCATCTCAAAATTTGTGGGGAAATCCTTTCAAGCGATACGTCGGATGTAACACCTTTCATTCATAATTTACGAGCAAAAATTGACGAAATGGACATCTCCGACTCGCAACTATATAACGCAGATGAATCTGGACTATTTTATCGCTTTTTACCGGATAAAACATTTGTCACAGCAAACGAAAAGACCGCACCGAGCCAAAAAATTGCAAAGGAAAGAATCACATTTTTGTTGTGTGCTAACGCAGATGGTTCGCACAAGTTGAAGCCGTTGGTGATTGGTAACTCCGCAAATCCACGTTGCTTTAAGGGATTTGAAAACCCATTGGAATACGCCAATTCGAAGAAGTCGTGGATGAACTCACAGTTATTCTTCAACTGGTTTCATAATTTATTTATAAAACAGGTAAACTTATTTTTTGGGTTTCATTTTTAAATTTTCGCTTATGACATAAACATTTTGCAGTTTCGCAAATTTTCTGCTGAAAATAATTTACCACCGAAGGCGTTGTTGCTGATTGATAACTGCACTGTACATAAGCCAATTGACATGCTACAGTCTGATGATGGAAACATTGTAGCAATACTTCTACCATCTAACGTAACAGCGGTTTTGCAGTCGATGAATCAAAATCCAATAAAATTGGTCAAGTTAGGATATCGAACTAAATATTAATGCAACATTGGCGCACAAGAAAACGTTCCGGTTGAAAATATTTTGAAGACACATTCAATTCGTGATGCTATTTTGCTACTTAAATCAGTGTGGGATGAATTGCCGCAAGCTGTTCTTATAAACGCGTGGAATAAGATAAAAAAGTGGGATGATGATCAATACGATAGTGAAGACGACATTCCGTTGTCTAAATTGATTAAATCAAATACTGCTTACGACGATACACTTCGAGAAGTTCAATTGTTGATGTCGAAGTTGACATCGAATGTTGACATCAGCATTGATGACATTGAAAATTGGAACAAGGATGAAATTGCGGAAGATAACGATGATTTCGAAGTTTCCGATAATCATAACGACGGGCCAATTATCGAGGATGGTATTCAACAACCAAAAGTGAGCTTCTCGAAAGCAGTTGAAAGCATCAATATCTTGATAAAATGGTTTGAAAACAATAACGATGCAAATTAGGTGGCAGACCTTGTCCATATGCGTACGAAAATGATCAGGAGCTATTACACAAAAGAGAAGAAACAAACAAGTATCGACTGCTTCTTCAAACCACTCCACACAAATTAATTAATACCATATATCGCACGAAAATGAAAGAGTGACTGAGAACCTTAAACCAGCCGGTACAAATTAAATCTAAGTTTTTTTTTGTAATGATGAAAACTAAGTCATTGAAATAAATTTAGCGTGCAATTTACGAAAAATCTATGTTTATTATTGTATTTTTTTCAATTTTGAAAACCAGTTAGAAAAGTTAATAGTTCGAAAAAGTTAATTACCCTTGGGACATTTCGGTTAACTTTTTCGAGATTCTACTGTAATCTCATAACAATCATTTGTTGGATCTAGGGGTTGATGCAAATTAATAATCAACGTAAAGACGAATATGGAGTGATTGATTCTACGACTCACTTTGCACCTGATTTATCTCAGGTACCTATTCAGAGCTACGTATACTCATAACTCGATGCGCGGTCTGTCCTCAAAACCTGGATTCGAACTAGGGACCCCACCCACTTGAAGACAGTACTTTATACTATACTACAGGAGCTTTGTTTTAAACTTTGTCTTAATTCGGAATTTTGATGAGGGTAGAAGATTATTTTGATAGTAAAAAAAAATAAGGGCCCAAGATGGAATCTTGCGGAACACTACTTTTTGATTGAAAAGATATGGTTTTAGGATATGTGAAGTAGAATCAACTCTGAAATATAATAGCGATTAATACTATGGCTGCTAAAATTTTAAACATTTTCTCCCTGGGTGGTTATGTAACTAGAAATATAATTTTTCTCAGTTCGCTGCTGAGCGACAGTAAAAAATATGCTCTAGCACTTGATTACCACGTTTTTACCTTTTTTAAGCTAAGATTTAAAATGTTACAATGATTTAGGTTTATGGAACAGATCTGATAGTTTTTTGAGTAAATATTGGAAAACATATTGCTACATCAAATCTTCATAACAAGTTTAGCTATTATTCTTCAAGTTTACTTTTTATTCAAAAAAATAGTTTTAATTCAAAGAATGTCCCATATGAAGCGATAATTTTTCTCCATCTTTCAGAGAACAAATAGATTCTTTTAAATGATTTTTCAGCTTTCGACAACGATCGTGGATTCTTAGGACATTGAAGCAACAGCTATCAACCTGCACAAGTGATATCATAAGTTTGCGAAAGTCATCATTACGACAAACAACGTTTCCTTAAATTTAATAATAATTTTACTGAAGAAGAATGATTAGTAATGATAATGATTAATATTATTACTTTGATGAAGAGCCGTGTTTGGGAAAACCGTGGTGAAGCTAGAGGAGACACCAGTATCCAAAATCCTTAAGTCTGGTCGAGTCCGGGTTGGTATGATAAATGACTGAGTGCGAAGATGAGCTGAGGTGGCACGAAGTGCCTGCGCTATGGCCGTAGTTACAAGGGTCTGGACTGAAGCATCAACTGCTGGAAGTGTGAACAGGTTATACACATTACAGTGGCTCCATCGAGGTCTAGACCAGCAAATCGGTCAGTTACCACTTCCAAGTACCAATATCGCTGGAAACCAAGCTGAATTATTGAGGACCATATTCGCAGGTACATCTTATAGGGCTGTAGGAGTTATCACTTCGCGCAGTAGGCTAATGGCAAACATTTTTGAGCCCAGTGAGATCCAACGGAGGCTGTTATTGGCGATGACTAATCCCGTTTTGCTTCATGGGGCCGAAATTGACAGAGATGCACTTCGAACTGAGAAGTCCCGGACTTGCATCGCCAGTGAACAGCGCAGAGGAGTATGCGTATCACTAATAGCTCCTGCACGGTCTCAAAAGAACCGTGATATTGGTATCGGGAGCAATCCTGGTAGATCTACTAGCGCAAGCGCGCAATAAAGGCTACCTCTCTCCCTCAGAGCCGGACTGAGCTGAGGGTCTGACGTGTGCGCTTATAATTTCGGCAATAATGTAAAAGTAGCCAAGGACGCTGAACGACTAAGCTGATTGCCCTTAGAGAGGCTTGGATTACTCATAGCCACGGAGAGGTGATCTTCGACGTTTGTCAATTATTGATAGAACACGGTTATCTCACGAAATATCTGAACAGAATAGGTATGGTGAGCACTAGTAATGTCGGTATTGTGGGACTGAGTGAGATCATGGTCAGCAGACACTCTTTGTATGCAGTCACTTCACGAGTTGGAGGCGCACCATCGAATTTTCGTCCGGCCTGGTCACGGCTGAAACAATCGTGGATGCAATGCTGCGAAACGAGAAAAAGTGGTACACAGTCTCAAAAAACATTGAAAAAGTACTGCGCATAAACGGGAGGGCTGCTTTATCGAGCCATGAGCTACAATAGTTGTCAGCAGGTGAGTCAGCATGACCGGGTCCAAAAGTCGACTCGGAACTTCGTGGACTTTTAGATGGTCTTCATTTAGTGAGTCAAACCACACATACCTTGCGGTCTGCTAGGTCACCCAGGAGTTCGATATGCAGGTATTTTTTTACACTAGGGAAAAAATTACGTTGAAATTTTGCAGGAATATTACAATAACTGTGAAATTTGGAGGATGTCTCTCTTAAAGGCAATAGGAAATCATGATAAACAGTCGATCCAGAACTGAACTCCTAAGATAGAAGTATATCAAATAGAATTTTATGTTTCAGTTTCTACAAGTTTGAGCATTTCGCAAGCGACAACCCTTAAAATGTTTCTACTTCTACAACTTCCAACGCAGTCAACGCCAACAGATTTGGTTTGCCTTTGGTTGTGGTGCCAACAGAGGGTTTCCAGCATCAAGTATTGTCGCCATTTTTGTACCAAGAGATCCATTGATTAAATTTTCATATCTAAAATCAATATTTTACTGTAGAGCAAATTACTTCTGAGACTGATCCATCAATTTTGAGACAACTTTAGCTTTATTTAGCAGAGGGCTTGGGTCTAGAAATATTACAAGATTCTATATGCCAGAAAATTGGGTCAGCAGGTCTCTTCAGTTATAATTGCGAATAAACTATCAAAAACGATTATTATAATAACTACTATATTCGCCAAAAAAAAAACTACTCAATAATTGTCACAAATGCTATGTGACTTCATAAAAATGACCTGTGTTGTAATCATTAGCATAAAAATCACTAAATATTAGCACTTTATACCACTTTTCATCGTGAAAGCACTACATTTCAGTTATGTTCTTCCTAAACCCATTCTTTATGCAAATTCTGATTTTAATTCAACCATATCAAATTGATTTTTTCGCACTTTTCAAATATTTAAATGAAATTTCTTTAATACTCTTAATCCGTTTGATAATTTCGCTGTTCGAATACTGCTTGAAAGATTGTAAACATCAAATCGAATCGAGCGAAACCAGTTTCGAATTGTCGTTGCTCGCCGGCGTAGTTTGCAGGGACAGAGTGCTATTGACAAATTTAATGGGCATCGTTAATAAAATGATATCACACACATAGTTCTTAATTAAGGGTAATAGTTCGTTTTATATAATTTATGGATTTCAATTTAGTAACTTGTTTCTGGTTAGTGGGTCAGATTGTAGAAATTGTATAGTTTGATTTTCGTTATAATTTATATGAAACCAAGGCCTGGAGGTTTTTGAAAAATTGAATATACAATAGTTTAAGTTGATAGATCTATTCATATAGGTTCAAGACCCTAAAAGGATATTACTGCAGGTCTAAGATAAACTTGTTTTGATTTAGAGTGAAGCAGATGTTGAATTATTAATAAAATTGGAAAATATGAGATTTGATTCGATGGCAATATTTTTGTTAGAAAACTTTAATGGTTAGTTTTTTCAGCTATTGAGACAAATGTGTGCATGTGTTTAGAAAAATTGTTTCGTATTGTTGCTGAAAAACTTTTAGAGAAACAAGAAATGAAACAAAATTCAATTAATATTTCTATCAAGGTGATGATGACTACTGCCAAAGTTAATTTATTTATTTATTGTCCAATTAATAGAAAAGAAATTCAATTGTAGACTGGGAATGTAAAAAAACTTAAAACTAAGAAAAAATTAACTAATTTAGAAAGCAAATATAAAATCTATCAAATCTAAAGCCATATCGTAGAAAGTAAATGTAGAAAACGTTTTGGAACAAGACAAAATTGAAGGTTCTTCTGATACGCAGATGTTATAAAGTTTAAATTTTAGGCACTCGTCGAGGAACGCTCTTCGTGACTCAAGGGAAGAGACGCATACTGCAATCACAACAGGGAAAATTAAATAAATGCGTTAATGTTGGTCAAATTTCAGCTTTGAGTCGAAGTTCACACCAAGTTCCTTTAATTCATCAACAATATTGAGAGTATAATGCCGAATTTACATTCTCGCCGAGGAATGCCAAATGTAGACAAGGTCTGTGTGTAAATGGTCTCCTTGTCTATTCTCGGCTCGGCGTGTGTAAATGGTTTGCTCGTCGGCTCTTGTTTGTTTTATGAAGGGATAATGATCCTTTTATTGCTGTGCCTGAGTGTTTATGACCGTCTCGTCCTAGCTCGAAGCCGCTGGAAGCGAAGTCGGTTTTATGCATCGAGTCAAAGGGATTCGAGAGGGTAGCATGTGCTCATTCACATTTTCGAATTTTTCGCTGGGACTTCAAACATGTCTTTGCGTGTCCCGGATTGAAATCACTCAACGCACACCAGGCAGTTGCAATAGCCACAACCTGTACCTCAGCCATCGTTCACTGAACAGAACAAAACAGCTCACAACTGTCGAAAGATGCATGGTGCAATATCCTAAGTAAACAATTCACCCTATGAAAGGTGCATGGTGCAATATCCTAAGTAAACAATTCACCCTATGTCTTGCTGAGTCTCGTCCAATGTCTTGTTGAGTCTTGTTGACTCTTGTACACGAGACGCTCGTCCCTATGTATAAATCTGGCATAACAATAAGGGAAATGTTTTGCAGGTAAATGATGTCTTATGGGACTTTGTAGCATTCAGAGTAAGAGAATTTGCAGCGCACCAGTTCAATAAAATCGCCAAGTCGTATCGCAATAGAGAACAATTGCTGACAGATTCAACAACTCTGAAAATTTTGAGATCATCATCATACAGAAGACAGGGTGAGTTAAGGAAAGCAGAAAGATCGTTAATAAACAGAACGAACAATAAAAGACCAAGAATGGATCCCTGCGGAACTCTAGAGGTGGGAGAGAGGGCGCGGAAGAGTGAGAGTTAACAGTAACAACATGTATGGGAATCACAAACTTAAGAGGAAAACCAAGCAAGAAGGTCAGCGAAGACACCATACCTAGCTAGTTTTCAAAGAAGTAGTTCATGGTGCAATGAATCAAAAGTTTTGGTAAAGTCTGTATATAAAATGTCCACAACAATAAGTTTGGTACTGTGGACTTACCATTAATGAATCCATGCTGTTCACTGACTAACAAGGGCTGAACGAAAGGATACATCTTATTGTAAACAACTCTTTCGGAGAGCTTACTAAGATAGGGCAAAGGGGATATGGGACGGAGAAGCAAGAAACATCATCAGTTTTGTGGCTGGGGAATATTTGCGCAAATTTCCAAACTGAAGGGAAAGTACAAACCGGAAGAAAAACTAAGATTGAAAATTAGTGACAGAAGACCACAAAAGAGGAAAGTGATTTGGCAAAAAACTTTGGCGTGCCGTCAACACCAAAGCCAGTGCTGGCATCAAGTAAACACATCAAGGATTCGACTTCTGACATATTTGTACAAAATGAAGACAGGGTACAAGTGGATGATGAAAAAGTAACTGACATCGTTGAAGAATTAGGAGGGAAAGTTAAGAAAGAATAGAACTGAGCTAACAACTTAGAGCTATTTTGTGGAGAAGAGGCAGACATATAATGAAGGTGCCTAGCAACAAATATATTCAGTGTGTTTATCTGTAGGGTGCGTAATTCAATCGAACTGACATTTTCAGGTGAGATGAATTTAGGTAAGGAATAGGTCTATGTCGAGTTAAAATTAAGATATTTTAGACATTTGGCGGCGAGGGTTTTCATGAATTTTCAGGCAGCCATTTATAAGTATGCATAGCAGAATTTTGAAAAAAGTACACAGAAAGAAAACTTATATTGTTTAAACTTCGCTATGCCAGTACTTCAGAAATGTTAGCCCCATTTGAGCGCTGAGTGCCTGAGAAAAGACAAAGATTTTTTTAAAAATTTTCAATTGGTAATAGACAGAAACATCATATTGACAGAAACGTTATAAGGGATTCTAGGTAATCATCGGATAGGCGTCCACTATCGGATAGCGGGGTTCTGGTTGAGGAAAATGCTGCATCCCAGCAGCAATTCGGAGAAAAAATATTTTTGTGTTATATTGTGTGAGAAATATTTGTAGTGCTTTGGGAATTTGTGATCTGATTCGGCTCAAAGTACGGTATTTAAACATTTATAGTATTAAATGTATAGTAAAACAACGTTAATTTGAAACTAGACTTCAATTGTTCGGCTACATCAACGATTATGTTGTGTTGATTATAATTGTATGGAGGCGCTACATATCAGATAATGGATATCTGATATTGGGGTTTGTTTTAATGTAGATGATCTCGTTATTTGCAAATGGTAAATCCGGCAAAAAAAGAAAGAAATGGGACACTGATGCATTGAAGCGTGCAGTTGTTGCAGTAAAAGAGAAAAAATGGGATTTTTGAAAGCATCTAAGACTTATGGTGTATCAAAATCGACAGTTGAAAACTATGTTAACAGCAAAGATAAAGATATTGAGACACTACGATGGGAAGAAAATGTAAGTTCAATATTGCCTATAAATGGAGGAACATTAAGCAGTTGGCATTTCAGCTTGCTGTAATCTTTTTGCTCTGGACAGGGGATCAGCTGGCAAAAATGGCTGAAACATTTCCTAAAGACTCTCTATCATTGCGCCGACCACAATCTATGGCATTCGCAAAAGCCAAAGTTTTCACAAAAGAAAATGTTGACATGCTTTACAGTTTATTAGAAGAGCCTGAACTAAAAAAATTCAACATGAAACCAAACGGAATTTTCAATGTAGACAAAACAGGCATAACCCTGAGCATAACCCCATTGGCCATGAGCTCTGCCATATGCGATGGCAACGAATGTCATTGGACGTTTGCTAAATATGCGTCCTATATTCACTCTTCTTTGAAAATCAGTGTTTCTATCAGTTCCGATGCGCTAGAGTTTTATATTTATTTATTGCTGTGTGCTTGGCAGCTGTCAGTGTACGATGCAAAGAGAAAAAGTTCTTAAAAGCATTAGGCGAGAGAGTATGACATTTTTGGATTGAACTTGACTATGTGCCCTCCATAGCTGCCAGACAATTATAGCAATTGTTTTTTTTGTGTTTTTGTGGCTGTGTGTTTGTTTTTGAGGGTTTTTCCTGTTTGTTTGCTAGTCTATCATCATAGTGTTGTCTTCTCGTCTAATTTCGGTATGTTTTTGAGTATTCTTCTTCAAGTTTTCGCCCTTGCTACCACCAGAGGACAAGCAGGGTTAAACATTGAGGAATAACTAACAATATCGCACAATAAGGTTGTGTTTTTGGTTTTTAAACATTGAGGAATAACTTTTGAGGAATATCGCACAATAAGGTTGTGTTTTTGGTTTTGGGGGTGTGGCTAACGGCTATGAGCTATTTGGTTGATAGTGACTGTTGCAATTAGTAGGATTACATAGGCAGTTTGTGGAGGTGAGAAGCGTAAATATGTTATTAGTGCTTAGGTAGAGCATTCAGTCATTTTTGTGTAGTATATTCGAGTTTTGGCAGCCATAGCACAAGAGATGCTGCAACTTATGATATGACTTAAACTTACGTTTGAAACAATATTCTTAAGAAATATTGTACATTTGCAAGGACGAAGCGAAATAACTCTAAAAGCTCTGACACATTGATACCACAGTGATGGTATCAGCTCAACTACTTAGTAGCTACTCAAGTGAGTGATCACTTTCACATATCTTCAGGCAACTCGAGACAGGGATGGAAGGATTCACTATGTTTTATGATTCAACTATCTTTCTTTATTTGTTATGCTCAAGGGATGTATTTTGATTTTACGAATGGTAAGTTGAATTGTATTGGCTGTTGTAACATCGACAGCTGATCTTCCTAGTCCAAACACGAAGAGCTATATGAAATCAGATGATTTTTTTTATCTCGCCTGTGTACTGCAGTTTTCTTTACAGAAATTTGAAATTTTGAAACCTAATTCAGGGAAAAAATTTAAAATTTAAGCAAATATTTAAATATATTCGTTCACATTAAAGCGTGTTGATTAATAAATGTTGGATGAACAATTATTTGAACAAAATGAAATTCAAATATGTTTATACCCTTCAGGGTATTTTTATCATAAACATATTCACTACACTCATTGAATTAGAAAACTTGTCAATGAAAACAGCGCTTATCAAATCAAAGTCTTTTTCGCTTGTCATTCTTAGTATGTATATCTACCTTTTATGCTATCTACATCCAAGGGCTACAATTTTACTATAATTTTCCTCGAATCAACTAAATTACGAACATTTCCATTTGCCACTGTAGACCAGATATCGTATCACTCTTTCCATATAATATTGCATTATCGCGGAAAATATATCAAGTGCACATACTACATACTACAAAAGGTGTGAGAAGAGCTGTTGTAAGAAAAGTAGCCGAAGCACGTTCCGTATCTGATGCAAATGTAAGCAGAATGCCGCCGTACTTAATTGTAATCAAAACAGCAAGACATCGCCTTTGAATGAGCCCACAGCTCAGCGATACACTCCATGCCTAGATTAGATCTTGAAATTAGCTGTCAATATGCATAAGATTAACAGGTTATTTGAATTTTTGTTGCGGAAAATTAGAGAAGTACACAAGAGGCGACTGGCGGTCGGAGGAGCGCTAGGGAAAGGCTCCGATGAACATTGAGCTCCGGTGCAGAGCGCGGCGGCAAACGCGGATCATAACATTGGTGAGGTGATGTCGAAGAAACTATATGATCGTTACGGGTCCATCGTCCGGGATGAGGAGCAGGGGCTAGAAAAACTTGGAGCGAGTGATTATGCTGGATACTTGCTTGCCTGTTTGTTGCACTTATTGCATGTATCATACGCTGTCGAGTGCAGTTTACGGCATAGGCTAATTACAAGATGCGATAAAACCCGAAGGAGATGCAGTTTGATGTATAGCGAGCGGGTTATATGTTGACGTCTTTATCACTTGCAATTATAAGGAATCAGTGGATAATAAAAACAAGGTTCAAGACATTTAACGTGCCGATTTGCTCGACATCGACGCGATCTCGTTTTATGTTGCTTCGTCAGTTGCGAGCCCACCAGCATTGTGATTGATATTTTTGCAAGTTGATCTTTTAGACGACAGGACAGGAGATAGATGGATGTTTTCGTAGGCAGAATACAGATTTATTTATATGCTTAAATCTGAGCTTTTTGGAAGTGTTACATAGTTGAGTAAATAAAAAGGATCTAAAAATTAGATTGTCCAAAAGTCTGAAATTAATATCTTAGAGGAGATTTTATGATGGGAAAAAAAAGTCTCCATTAGGAGTTCCATCTAGCTTTCATTGTGATAAGTTGCAATCACTTTAATACGATTTCGTATACAAGAAACGTATCTCAAGATATTCAACAGAAATTTTTGGCCTTAAACAAACTACCGATAATTTTATATCAAGTCAGAAGGAATTAAGATCACTTTAAGATCATTTAGATCACTTTCGTCTGGAGTTTTCCCATCCTGTTGGAAACTTTCGTATGTCACACCCATCTTCAAAAATGGTGATAGACGCTGTATCGGAGATTATAGGGGCATTGCCATTTTATCTTCAATTCCGAAACTTTTTGAAAAGATTGTCTACGATAAACTTTCCCCACTAGTTGACTCCCGTCTGAACGAGCAACAGCATGGTTTTAGAAAAGGTCGCTCAACTACCACGAATTTGACAGTCCTAATCTCAGACGTTCTGTGTAAAATGGAGAAAGGATACCAAATTGACGCAGTCTATACAGACTTTAGTAAAGCTTTTGACAGAGTTGACCACCCTATTTTAATTTCAAAGCTTCAGAAATTCGGACATGCCGGATCTTTGCATAGCTGGCTGACTTCCTACCTTCACAATCGAACACAATTGGTAAAATTTCAAGGAATTTTATCGAAAAATATATCTGCTACCTCAGGTGTACCACAAGGTAGCCATCTTGGCCCACTCCTTTTTAATATATTTATTTCCGACCTATCTAACGTCTTAGCAAATATAGCTCATCTACTTTATGCCGACGATCTCAAATCTATCACATCATTCTAAATCCGATGCACTCTTTCTCCAATCTAAGCTTAATTCACTTGAACATTGGTGCAATGAAAATAAGCTCACTCTCAACATTGCTAAGTGCTAGGTTGGGCTGCTTTCACACTATACGGTTTGCACCGTACGGCGAAAAACCGTACGCTGAAAATTCGAATTAGCAACATGTTCACACTATACGGTTTATGCGCGGTTTTTTTTTGTCACAAGTTCAGTTTGTGATTAAATGGTGTACTGTTTAGTTAAAATGAATCGCAAAAAAAACTATTGCATTACGCTTCTGGCTATATAATCGTCACCAAAAAAGACCACAACGCAAACGCCATGTTTGGGTGCATCCTATCTACAAAAAGAGAGAAGAAGTGTAGTATTTCATACATTATTCGAGGATCTAGGGAAAGATGGAAATAAATTCTTCAATTATTATCGAATGTCTATTGCTTTATTTGATGAATTGCAACTAAATTCGCTTGAAATTGACTGACCGTGCGGTTTGAAACCATCTAATGTGAAAGCCTGTACTCATTGACGTGCACCTGTGTGCCCGGTCGCCGTGGATTGCAGTGGCAGTGGACGGCTGCGACACGGTACGGCCACGGCATTTTGCCGTAACCGTGAAATGTGAAAGAGGCTATACTCTTCTTCACACCACTAGAAAAATGTCGCCCTACGGTTTTTTGACGTACGGTCGGAACCGCATAATGTGAAAGGAGCCTTATTAGTTTTTTCCCGAAAATGCACAGTCTCACATAACACGTACTTCCTTGGCAATAATTTGTTAGCCCGAGTTGAAAACGTTGTTGACCTTGGTGTTATCTTGGATGAGAAACTCCGCTTCACCTTGCACTATGATAAAATACTTTCTCGTGTAAACAAACAGCTAGGGTTCATCAAAAGACGTTCCAAGGAATTTCGTAACCTGTGGGTTACAAGATCCTTATACATCTCACTTGTACGCCCCATTCTCGAATATGCCTCTATCTGCTGGAATCCGGATTTTGAAACCCACAGTAACAGACTCGAGCCCATACAAAAACAGTTCTTACTTTTCGCATTGAGAGAACGATACAATCCTTACGATTTTAACACCCTTCCTCCTTATGAGTTTCGACTGGGTCATCTAAACTTATTGACACTTGCATCCAGAAGAAAGGTGATTTCGGCCTGCTTCACATTCGACGTCATTAGAGGTGTTATCAAAGTTGAATTCTTGAATGGTGAAATGGTATTAAATAACCCTATAAGGAACACCAGGTCCTCTCGTTTACTTAAGGAATATCCACATTCTACTACTTACGCAGCTAATGAGCCGGTAAATAGATGGTGCAGAATATATAACAGTATAAGTTTTCTGTATTCCCTAACGATCTCCAAATTCTCCTTCAAATCCTCCCTTTTCGAAGCCATCTATAACCCCTTATCTTAAGCTATATGACAGCGTTTTATTTGTTTGTTATTTATCAGTTTTTATTGATTTATTTGTTAATTATTTAATTTTTCGGTTTCACATATTTATTTCAAATATATTTTTTTGTATTGTTTATACCTTGTTTGGTTATTAAATAAAATAAAATAAAAATAAAATTCGAATTCCCGGTAAAATCACCATTTTCTACTAAATCCAATCTTCAAGATCTGAAACTGGTCAGTGTCAGCGAGTTAGGTCAGTGTTGAGTATTATAAACAACATATTACTGCAGCTTAGAATATTTCAACAAACGTTATTTTAATTGCATGCCACAATAGCTTGTACCCCAAGTACAACCATCTGAAAACATGCCGTTATCATGATTTCTCTGCTTCTACATTGCGTTGTTTGTTATCACTCAAAAATCACTTGAAGATAATGAAAAATCTGCCTCCCGGTCACCGTTACAGCAATATGTTTTACAGATTCGAACAAGACGGTACTCCTACTTTGTTGCGTTCGAGCCTGGGTGAAATATTTTGCCATTAAGATTACTGTAAACATAACGCGCCCAACGCCGCATAGATACATATCAACTGTGAAACAGTGATCCACCTCTATTTTGAGTGATTTAGATACTATAGAACAGTGCAACGTGGATCGCGACTCAATGCACTTGATTCATACAGTGCAAGTTGCTTACACTCGCGTATGGAAATTATTCATATGCACTGATAAACGATCGGATCTATCATGATTACTAATTTGTTAACAAGGATCGTCTTGTATTGCGATCGATAAGAATATTATGAAAGATTACGAGGAAACAGAGAACCTGCGAAATTCGCATTGAATTTTCCGGGAGGCGAGTGTAGAAATGGCATGTAGATTGAGTGGAACAAATTTACATGTGTTGAGAAATTATAAAGATTTTACAGTGATGATAAGTTTTATTAAAATTTAATTGATGGTTTTATGGAGTGTATGATTGATGTTACATTAAAGCATTCTTAGGCAATTCAAAAGATTTTACTAATCAGAAAATAGAATTTCTAGGCTTTTTCAGGAAAATACGAATCGAAATTTCTGAGTGTCGAAAAAATTATGATCACATCTTCTGAAGCAAGAGCAGTGGGCCCTTACAAGGTTCGGATTCAACATAAGAAATGGGTTGGAACAAATACAGGCTAGGTAGGTAATGACATTTATTTATTTATTTATTTGCCAAATAAGACATGGTACAAAATACATGATGCAAAAAATAAAATATAAAAGTATTATAATTTCAGTTGATGCTTATTTGTATTCATTCAGGCGAATTGGGACGGAAAATAAATGAGTTAAGAAGTTAATAGGGACTTTGTCAAGCTATTTTTTAAGATAGATTTAGTGGTACCTGAAGAATAGTAATGACTTATACTGTTGAATGCTCTACAACATATATTAATGGGCTCATTATACCCATTGACTGTGTGGTGCTGGCATTCTTTACGGAGAGTTGTATGCCTCGTCCCTCTTGTTTGATTGTTAAATGTAATTTTGTTAGAGAGCTCCTACCCTAACTGCTCCATTAATGATGTCAAAGGTTAGGTATGCGCTAGTTAAGGTTCTTCTTGATGAAAGCCTAATGACTCTTTCATCAAGAAGAACCTTAACTAGAGCATGCCTAACCTTTGACATCATTAATGGAGCAGTTAGGGTAGGAGCTCTCTAACAACGTAAAAATTGTTTCTGAATCAATTCGTACCTGCCATTGTATAGTTCAAAAGCTTGGCTCCAGACTATACAGACTATACTAGCGATGTATATAGAGACTTAGTAGCCCAAATATTTTTGAACTCTTTTGCGCGCCTCTTAATGAAACCTAGTTGTTTGTTTGCTTTCGACAAAACTATGTCGTACTGCAGGTTAAAGCACATTTTGGTGTCTAGGGTTACACCTAAGTCTATGATATATATGTTCTACCCTATTAAGTTCACTGTTGTTGAGATAGTATGAGTGGGCTATGACTTTATTTTTTCGGGAGAATCTTATCACTTGACACTTGTTGAAGTTGAGACTTAGTTTATTCAGGTGGCACTCCTGTTCGAGAGATTGAAGTTTTGATCGTAGGAAAGCAATGTTGGATTGCGTTTTGACAGTGTGGTACAATTTCAGGTCATCAGCGTAGAAAAGGTGTGGGGTATCAAATAAAATCACAGATATTTTCGAAATAAAAATATTAAAGAGTAGAGCGCCCACATTGTTGCCTTGTGGCACACTATACAGCTCAGAAACTGTTTTTGAAAATTTTCCTCGGCATTTGACAATCTGAGCTCTGTCACAAAGATAAGGTTCAAGCCAGCTAAGTAGGCAGCCTGATATACTGAAATCGACTAATTTATGAGTCAAAATTTGATGATCAACTCTGTCAAAAGCCTCGCTGAAATCAACATAAATCACATCAACCTGGCTTCCCTATTCCATCTCACAGAGAAAGTCCGAATCGAAGATCATGACATTCGTGGTGGTTGACCTGCCGTTGAGAAGAAAGTCGATTATGGAAGTTAGTTGATCGCAGACGGGCTTGTCAAAGAGTTTGGAAATTACTGAGAGAATAGCTATGACTTGATAGATGTCAACATATTGTTTATCGCCGCTTTTGGAAATAGGCGTAAGATGGGAAGATTTCCAAAAGGATGGAAATATGTCTAATGACAGGGACTTGTTAATAATTATATACAGAGGGGCTATCAATTGATTGATACACTATATCACAAAGTAAGGATGTATTAGGTCAGGGCCAGGTATTTTGTAGATGTTTAACTTTTGATAGTATAGATTCCGTCAATGAGGGGTGTTGATACAGTTTGGGTAGTCGAAGTCGTTAAATTTATTGTTGGGATGAAAGGAGAACCGAAAGAATCCTGATAGTGATCTGCAAATAAATTAGAGATTGCCTGTGAAAGAGAAGATATAGAGTTCCCTCTCAACAAAGAAGCGGGATGGCCAGTCGTTTTTTGCTTCATATGAACCTAATCAAATTTTTTTTTCAAGTTACTGACAATTTTGTTTGCCATTAAAATCATGTAAAGCTCATTTGCTTCAAGAGACTTTATCGAGAATTCTTTTGATAAAAGATCATAGCTTTCTTTTAGCTCTTCGCTGATATTGCGATCCTTTTTAACTGCCTTTTACCGTTTTTTTCGTCGGTTCCTTAATTGTCTCAAATTATTGTCTAACCATGGCTCAGTATGTTTGTTACGTTTTTTTATCTAAATGACACGTAGAAAAAAGAAACAATTTCCTCCAAAACTAACGCTGAAATGGACCTTGACTATTCTATGGTATCCAGATAATTGTTAATGCTTACATAGTCAGCATTATGAAAATCTTGGGGTTATCGTAGGGAATTCTTGGTTGACTTTCACGTTAGGAATAACATTTCTTTTGATTTTGCGTGGCTTTTGCAAAAGTGAAACATATTTGGAGTTCACATATGAACGATCGGTTTTAAGAACACTTTCAGTAGAAATATTAAAGTCGAAAAAATATAAAGCGAAGCATACAATTTAAGCCTAATAAAGTTCGCAAAAAAATGCATTTACTTTTTTCATAGACTTAGTGCAGTAAATTCTTTTCCGACAGAAATTTCAATTTGAGGTCGCATTGAGCATATGTATGTATATGTTGATTTCAACCACGATACAATTCGACATGGACCCCGAATCAAGATGAAAGTTATTGGGTCTATAGTTCCATAGAAGTGAAATCGGAAAAGCTCCAAAAACTACCTACAGATGTTTCAAGTTTCTTTACCACTTTTTGGACACATTTGAATTGGATTGAAATAAAATCAGACGTACTTAATTTGGGAATAATGGAACTTATACCAGTTAGTGATGTGATCGCGAGCCCTGATCTGGAGTCTCCATACGCAGTCATCGAGAGAGCTGTCATATCACGGCTGATAGCTAGTCGCTCTGGTAAGCTGCGTCATTTCGTAGAAAACCTTAGCCTGGGTGACCAATAACCTTCCCAGCTGCTTCGAAAAAGCCGTAATCTTCAGTGGATGAGCACGACGAGCAAACACAGGTTCTTATAGAATGTATACCGGAAGCCAGTTTTAACCAATTTGCGGGAACGGCTGACAAAATTGCCGAGGTTTTTGTATAGCAATAACAACATGAATTCATCATTACCGCACCGCAGTCGAATGTTGCTGAGTTAACGAAACAGGTACCTACCGTCGCCTAAATAGTTAACCGGCACCTACGTATACGTTCACACTCTGGGTCCGGCCCAAAGTGCTGCAATATAGGAAGACTAAGTATTTCTGATCTTCATTCTACCACAGCAAACCTACAACACCAACGGACGAAAGGTGATTATACTGAAACAAGAACTCTGTCGTGAGCTTACATGGGACTTCATTATTGCCGATATGCCTAAACTTATTTAGGCGCAGGCTTCCTCTGCCGTTATGAGCTAATCATCGATTTGGCAAATTCTATCTTTCTGGATCCTCTTAATTTGTCTTCTACTAAAGGTGCGTACACTTCTATGTCTTTCTCCAGAAAAACACAGGATTTTCTCAACCTTGAAAACACAAGGTAACATACCCAATTCTGACCACCCACCTTTTTCAATAGTGTCGAGATCACATCGACTAGCATCTGATAAGACAGCAACGACTAAAAAAGAATTCGATTTTCGGCTAGAGTACGATTGCCGTTCCTTCAGAACTAGCTGGTCATCTCTACTTCACATGGTCCGTAACGGAAACGGGGCGTAGCAACCTTGCGGCATTTACCGGCGCCTTAACTTCATAGCTGTCCCAGATACAGATCTAATGCCTATTACACAAAACTTCCTTCATAAACTACATGAAAAATCAATCTTCTCCACAATAGACCTGACTAAAACGATATTCTTAAGACCAACACCTTTCGGATTCTTTGACTTAACCCGTATGACTTTCAGCCTATCAGCAATGCGGAACAATCGTTCCAGCGGTTTATTCACAAAAAAAGGAACTGTTCCAACAATTTACGGATCATTCCCCATGACTGCTAATGGTCTAAGGAGATTTTTGAGGATGGTTAACTTTGATCAGCGATTCCTTCCTCATATTGATGAGACGTAAAAGTCTCCAAACGCTTATTTTTGCGGCTTTAAAAAACATGACGACCTGAAGCTAGCAAGACTCGCCTCGCAGAAGCCACTCTATTCGCCTTTGGGGACTCCAACGCCAAACGTGGTCTCTTTGTAGACTGGGCTATTCCTCTGTTTTCACGCGGTTAGATTAAATAATACACAACATAGTATATTTCATACAACCACACACTCACTATTTTTGATACTTTTTGGAGGACCAAAAGAATATTATGAATAAACACAGATCATAAGCCGCTCACTTTTGTATTCATGTTTATAGTTTTTGTGAAGTATCTGGCTTAAACGTACGAGCTTACAATCCTTTCACGTTCAGGAAACGGGTGTTCCATTTGGAACACAACGAAGCTCGCCTTAATATTCGTTTTTCATGCAAGCTCATATCATCCTAATACTTCTGGCCTTCGATGAACTAGGACATTGTCGCATGATCTCGAGAATGATGTAAGAGAAAAATAGCAGCTATAAAAGTAAGCCTGTTTCAACCTTTCTCATGGTCTCCGAATGTTTTAAGGCCATTCACATCGACATAGTTGATACTTCGGCACACTCACCGGAATTAACGTTCTGCCTCAATTTCATCGATCGTTACACTCGTTGACCTGAAGCAATTCCTTTGGCAATTCCTTTCCTTTCCTATGTTTTTGCTCTACTGAACACCTGGATTGACTGATTCGAAGTTCTCCAATCTATTGTCCCCGGCCAGGGCAGACGATTCGAGCCTGCACTTCACGCTGAACGTGATGGACTCCCACCCTCGGATCCAATGAGTCCAGGATCAGGACACTCCTTTAATTATTCTTAGAATAATATCTATAATTCAAGAATTGTTTATCGCGCCATCGGTATAGCTCCTTTTGCAGAACCTGCGTCTTTCTTATTATTTTCAAGAACAGGACTAGGAAGACTAGTCAAACAGACTTTGCTTTCAAATAATCATTTTCAGCCAGCTGGAATTATGCTCAGACGTCTTCCTTAGTCCTTATGGTGGTCGATTTGAAATCTTTGTCAGTTGCTGATTTGAAATAAAGAGATAGATATTGTTTTGATAAAGATGCCCTAAAGAATTCTTGTGACTTTAGTTTCTTTCAAAATTATACCTCAATTTTAACCAAAATGTTTGAGCCCCAGCTAGTTTCACTGTTTAAATATAGCTCATATTTACTCTGAATCTAAAATTCTAATGAAACATTAAAGGCAGTCAAATAAATCAAACCTCATAAGCTGCTGTCATCTCGAAAAGTATCCTTTTATCGAAATTCCAGCCACGTGATTTACAACTTGGCAATGTCTACAGCCGTCAAAGCGACCGTACCACCTTATTTTTCAAAAAGCATGTAAAACAAATCCCGATAATCAGCACTTGTAGACCCCTACACATAAACACACATTTTCTTTATGCTTTTAACGATTTCGCAAGCACTCGGTCATAAATACGCTAACGAACTAGACGCGATTCAAATCAAATTTTATTACTTATAATCTTTACGCAAATAATTCTCTTCATGTTTTACGGCCTGTTTTACTTGCTTGCGATTGCCTTCGATCCGCTCCATCTACATCAGCATCCGACAAAATGCATCTTATCGACACCAATAAAATTGAAAATCTAATAAAGTCATTCGATACGAAGGATGGCTTTGCAACGTATAAATCATGGTTCTGTGGAAATCTTTACAGGGGGACTTTTTTGTTCGTTGTTGTATGCACTCTCCTGGTCTCCTCTCCTCCCGGTTTCCGATACCACATTTTCTTGGTCTCACCACCACCGCAAGCATGAACATACGACAAAACACCAAAGTGAATTTTATTAACGGACATAAACATGGCTCGGAATCAATCACAATACCAACTATTTTGCTTAGCAATCGATTTGACCGATAGCTTCAGGATCTTAGACATTTCTCGAATAATCGATTTGCATGGTTTGAGTCATTTCGACCATAATAAATTTAATGGTCTCCTGGCTGGATATTCGATATCGGGTTAATGCAGTACTAGCACGGAACAGCGATCCACTGTCGACGTGCTGCAGTGTCTTCTTTTTCTTCGGCTGCTAGATTGTGTTCAGATCAAAGTCAGATCGGGAAAACTGAAACTAAAGAATTCGCAACGAACAGAAGAAAATGTTTGCATAAAAGCGTGAAATCACGAGTCAAAAGTCCTCGTTGCCAATAGAAATACTAAACGATTGTAAGAGAAATTGCAGAAAGCTATTTAACCTGGAGCAAGTTTCGGACCTCCAATGTAGATAAAGTGCGTTTGGTTGATGAGGAGGGATCGGATGAGATTTCCCATGGAATTGAAAATAGGTTGTAGTGAATGAATGTTTTCAAGATTGAAAGCGTGATTTTTAAAAATATTTTTTTTTCGTTTCAGATTCAACTAAATTTTCTAGATATAACTTTCATAATACACATTTGAAGAATATTAATCAAAATTACAAGATTTTTTTTTAAAATCCAATTAGCAAATACTGTAATTTGCTCTATTTGGATTCTCGTTATGATTAATGATTGATCAAAAGTACTCAACTATGAGAGTTTGGAATATAGAATTGTATTTAAACAAAACCTTATTAGAGGTTTGAGGAGGGAACCAGTTTTAAAGTTTGTAATACCATTTTTGAGTCAAATTCATAGATTTAGGGCACAAATTCATGATATTTTTGAGTCTAATTAATACATTTTCAAATCAAATTCACAAATTTTCGATACATATTCATAATTTTTCGAGTGAAATTCATTATGTTTTTGAGCTGAATTCATATTATTTTTAGAATCAAATTCGTAATTTCTTAAATTTAGATTCATAGTTTTTGTAAGACAAATTCATAATTTTCGCAGATGAAATTTATATTTTTTCGAGTCAAATTCATGCATTCTTAAGTAAGTTCATATTTTGTGCATCAAATCCATAAATTATGATGTTGACGCGTACAAATTAGAATTCTCTTCGAAAAAACTACGAATTTGATCGGAAAAAATGACGAAAGCTTATGAATTGGTGTTGAAAATTTACGAATTTGATTTGAAGAAAATTTGAATTAGACTCGAAAATATTATGAATTTGTACCAAAAATCTATGAATTTGACTGGAAAAAGCTCATCCTCATCGATACGCTGTGTGATTATATCGGCCATCAATGAGTGGAAATAGATTAGTGTAAGCTATAGGCTAGGTTTTACGTATAGTAAGATTGTTTTGGGTTTATTTAAGCTTAACGAAGATTAAGTTAACTAATACTTACAAAAAAAAAAAAAAATGCAGTTGTAATAATTAATAATCCAAAATAGTTAATTCTAAGATACTGAAAAAAATTAGTTTTGTGCTTGTTTTAAGATTTTGTTTCATATACATATTTTATACCACAAAATAAGATAGCACAGCATCGGTGACTTAATATATTTTTAAAATTATTATGTTAGATCTGTTGATTTTGATTTTGTTCAATGTTGTTGCATCGGAGAGTTGTCTTGTTGCATCTATGTACACTGAAAAAACTCATAGCGCAAGACGCCATAGTTTATAGACTTCTGGCGCCATGTACATAGTCGTTTTCGGGATTGTACACACACACGCCATAGTACATGGCGAAAAGTACATAGAAGCAGACGCCATGCTTATAGCCCTCCACACCATGTACTATAGTCCTCCACGCTCGATCCTGTGTAGTATCATTTATACGTCCCCTCACACAGTATGGCTACGAGTTATAATTGGAGTTATCTTACGTATGACAACTGAAGCCATATATACGGTATGACACCTGAAGCCATATTACATGGCTCATGGTACTATGTAATGTAGCGTGTGGGGTCATAATTTATGCGCCATGTAGTTCACAACTTATGCACAACTCAGGGTGCTATGTATATAGCGTGTGAGACCATAAATGCTGCGCCATGTTACTTAGGACCACGCGCTATGTAGATTCTGACTTTATGGCCCGGGGAGCCATATTGCATAGCTCAGAGTACTATGTACATAGCGTATGGGGCCATAAATAATGCGCTATGTTATATAGCTCTGGGCGCAATGTGAATTTTTTTCAGTGTAGGCATTTTCTACCAAAAAGACACTAGCCTATGGGCGGAAGAGAGCTAATCCAGCATGGTGAGCCGCACTCTGTACTGGATCTACAGCACACACTGTGCTGGATGAGCCCTATGACAAGGACGTGGTTGTAGCTTATGTCGAAGTGAGTAGGCTCACTGGGAATGTGTGGGACAACCTGTTTGTACATTACAAACTTGTTTAGTATAGTCCATGCCCTATTTGTAGTCCTATTACCTCAGGGTCAGTAATAAAATTTTAGATCTTCTGATAAAAAGACAAAACCTTTTCAGTCAAAGAGTTTTGAAAGACCTTGGCTAAACTTTAGTTAGCCTGGGGCTGTATAAACAGAAATTTCCATAAACTTAAAAGATTGAGTGTGTATTTTGATTGTTGTTGTCTCTGTTTTGATTAGGTTAGCGATATAGTGGTAGCTCATAGTTTTTCTCACAAGGACAGCGGTGTCGCTTTTGCTAGGCAATATTTCGTTCCTATATAGGGTGTAATTTGGAAAACGGAGGCTCACTGCGGGTTTTAGGAATGTTTCCTGAATGAGGACTATGGCAACCTGGCAGTCAAACAAGAAGTTTATAAGTTGTCCCGTCTTGTTGGTTGTGGAATTTGCATTCCACGTGTGCTTAATAGTAGAAGTTGCGGTAGTTAGGATGTGAACGTTTGCTCCGTAAAAAAAAACGAAAAGTATTTATAGAGTTTGATTTAAATATTCGAAGGTGATTTTGTTCATAGTTTTGTGTTGACAATAAGTAGAGCAAATCAGTTGACTACCGAGGAAACGTATATTATAAAAAAATTACACGGCGGAGGAAAGTCCATAACGGAAATTGCTTGAATTGTGATGCGGAGCAGATGTGCGGTCCGCCATTTTATTTGGAATCCTGAAAATTATGGCAAGAAGAACTCAAATCGCGGAAAAGGCGGGTGTTGAAACAAAGATCAGAAATGTTCGAAAAATTATCGTAGGAGCAAAGCATCTCATGCGCCGTAAATTGCAGAAAAAACCGTCTCTCACTGAACACCACCAATGAGCCAGACTGCGATAAAAATGGCGTCGTATTATTTTCACAGACGAATAGAAGTTTAATATCGACGGACCTGATGGTTTCCGTTATTATTTCCACGACCTTAGAAATGAAACGAGAGTTTTGAGCAAGAGACAGCATGGTGGCGGAAGTGTAATGGTTTGGACTGCTATAGGATACAACGATCGGTCAAACATTCGGTTTTCAAGTGGAAAAGTAAACAGTTTACGATATGTGGAAATGCTTCGTGAGGAGTTTGACAATAATTTGGCAGAAATCGCCCATCAGCCGTTCATTTTTCAACAATATAATGCTGCAATTCACAATGCAAACGTTGTTAAATAGTACTTTAAGCAGCAACAAAGTGATGTTCTCGATGTCCCAGCAAGATACACAGAATTAAATATTATCGAAAATGGTTAGGGTCAGCTGACTTGAATCTTTTACTCTGAATCGAAACAATTTCAAGACACAAGAGAATTAGTAAAGGCTACTACCTCTGCATGGGCCCAGATTTCGAGAAAATATGTTTATTAAATTTTATAAATTTTATAAAATTATATAAAAGTCTAACAAAAAAAACTTATAAAAGTTATAAAATAGAAGGGAAGCTCAATAAAATATTATATAAATAGTTGCGGTTCATTAAAAATGTAAGGTGTCCTATCTTTTTTACCTAGCTCTAATTCAACTTTCTTTAATTACTCAATATGTTATACGGAAAATCCCGGATAATTACTCAGGGGAATGTAATGCCCGGCGGCAATCTCAGATCCAAACACAGCTTCTCGGAATTCTTTTATTCTTTTATGATTTCGTGAAAAACATGGGGTATCTTATAATTTTTACCTGCACTGTAGCTTGGAATTACTGTTGCATGTTGGAATATAAACATTTCATGTATTCTGCGTTCGGAAGCGCATAAGAGTGTGGAAGTTATCTGGTTTCTGGGGCTATTGAGCATTGGGACCCTTTTCTGGCTTAATTTCAATGGCAGATGTTTGCTCTTTAGCGGCTTGTGCAAATGAATTCCTGTTTTTTGGTTACATAGAGCATCTTGGATAGTTGGTGGGGTGTTCCTCTTACAGTTTACGCACTTACATATTCCCTCTTTTTGTTTGGAGCATTGTGAGTGGCAGTGTAAACCATCGTTCTCGACGCATATGGCCTGTGAGTGACAATCGTTAACTGCATGGCCAAATGGTAGGCAATTATGGCCTTGCGAGCGTCCACCGCGTGGTTTTCGCACTACTTAAGAGCACCTTAATTGGACTGAAGCTTTGCTTGTCAGGGTTTTACTTTATTTCAGCTCAGCTGAGTCCTTGTAGGGCCTTAATTCCTTAATGGCAATGCTGATGTTTTTTTCTTCTTGTAGTAGATAGGCATAATACTTTAACTTCTCTGCAGTCAGTAGTCTAGTGAGTTTTTATAACCTAAAGGTGGCTTAGGGATCATCTGCATTGTTAGTTAATATGCATGTCTTTAACAGTTCTCGTTAGTTGAGTCTATTTCTATGGTGCCATCGTCATCCTAATTACTTTTGTTTCATTTGTAATTTCTGTAATTGGCTTTGTGTTTGTTTCGTCTATTTTGTTTGTGGTTTTTCGGTTGTGGAGAAAGTGTTCTTGAGCAGTCTGGTTTAGAATTCAGTCTAGAATGATGGGATGTTTTCCGTCGTAATGCCCTTCGATTCTATCTAAGAGAAGGCACCTGTTTCTATTGCTTCGTTGGTTGAATAGCTCCTGATTTGACTTCATCAGCTCCGTATTCTGCTTCCTTTGTTCTGCCAGGTTTTCCTCCATCTCTTTCAATTGTTGCAGGATCTCTTCCATCTGTTGGTTTACTTGGCAAACCTGGACCCCAAGATCGGAACTTTCTCTGTGTTTGTCCTCTTCTTCGCATAACTCGCTATCGGAGCGTGGTTCGGATTCATAAGCCTCGATAGTGGAAATTGGTTCTGAGGGTACGTTTTCTTTCATTTCGGTCAGAACTGGATGTTTTGCCATTTTCCTAAAAACCCTTCATTTTGCCAGTTTTGATTTTCGGGCTCATTAGTAATGAGTAAGTCCGAGATAATTAAGAAAATCACCGAAAGTGATTTTTTATAAATATATCTATTACTGTGACAATTACTAAACCGGTTCCAGTGGGCTTTGATTCGGGCTAAAATGTTTAGTGGCATTCGGATCGACGAGTCTTAAAACTATAAAATGGACGTATCGCAGGAGTTTCTATATTGCAACTTTTTTTATTCACAGGACTATGTTAGTGTCATATGTTATGTCCCAATAGCTCACGTAAGTAGAGCAATAATTTACCAAAGAAAAACTAACTAACTTTTTTTAAATTAGTTGGATTGCATAGCTGATTTTTCAAATATTTGATCTAATTAATTTAATTTATCTACAAATATCATTCAGCTGCTCCAAATAATTATACCTATTTATATAAATAATTGTATTATTGCCGGATAGGAAAAAACTCAAGTAATTTCTTCGCCTTATTTCATTTTAATGAGAAGAAGATTCCGACAAGGAAAAGTGTAAAAATCACACAATGCGCTTCTCTGTTCACTTCATAGCGATATCTTTGCCTGTAAATGTTGGTGCGATCTGGAGATGCTCACCAGATTTCCATTGTACAGAGCCTCGGAGGCTATCATGTTCGGTATGATATCGGCTATCACTATCAACTGGTGATCGAAACAAAAGCACTTTGCCGTGTTATTGTAAAAGTAATCGGTGTCTTTAAGCCGTATCTGAGAAAAACTCGGATATGCAGAGAGATCACCAACTGCGCGCATTATTGTCTTACTCAACATATTTACTTTTAATTTCCTAGTGAAAATGCAGAGTTTCAAGTGAACATGTTTCCCGAACGCTTATCACTGTTTGAATATTAACGAAATAATATCCAAAATAATATGAGGTATCTAAAAAAAAATCCACTTCATTACATCCTTGACATCAAACGCAAGAAACATTTCCGCAACATTGCAATTTTCACATTTTCCCAGGGAAATTCCATTGTGGCCCCTTAATAAAGTAGCCCTTACCAAGAACAATTTCCTCATTGCAGGCCAAACGGCTGATCGGTCAGTCTATTGGACATTAATTAAATGCGAAATGGATACTTCTCGTTGGTGCGATAAACTTTCCTTCCATGCGCAGACGACCAACCACGATATCGTACTAACAACAGCATTGGTGAAATTACAGCTTTGATAAATCGATTCTATTATAGTTCGGATGAGAAATGCCGTCAGATTTTTCCGCGATTATTTTCAATAACAACACGATGGAATAGTCGTGTCTACATTAAGTAATACGCAACCGAGTCCTAAGTACAATACTTGTTGCTGTTGCATCGTTTATTTATTGCAGTGTAATTAATTATGGGATCTTTAGATGCGCGAATGACTGCGTGCGTAAGATAAGATTATGAGTATTTGAGTGGCCGTGACAGAGATGATGCTTGGATACTTGTGGGAGTTTTTAAAATTGATTAGTATCAGAGGTGAAGTTATTTGGAAGGAGGAGGTAACTTGTTAAGTTGCGATATGTTAAGATATGTTGCCTTGTATTAATTAAGCTTGAATAACGGAATATATTATGATGTTAACGCAAGTTTTCTATGCAGGCTTTTTTTTGGTGCTATCAGCATCGGGGATATAATAGAGTGGCTAGATCCGCGTGTCTTATTTTTAAAATAATTAGATTTGTACTAAGATATGAAAGAATGATTAATTGCTTAATCGAGTCATATTGACAATCATAAAAATAATAGTATTGGCAACACTTGCCAATTGAATTATTAAAATCGATCGACAAATTAAAAAAATACCGTCCGGTGAAGATAAGCTAGTTCATCTTAGCATTGGATTTTTTATTACATCGTAGGGAGAAATATCAAAATAACGAAATATCAAGCGTAATACTTGAAACTATAGTCACTGTATCTACTTCAGATGTAATTTTAACTACGTTGATCCGTGTTGTGAGACAATAAAAGGATAGGATGGCCAGCTTGTGAAGTAGTCTCACTACTGGGGCATTCACTCTACCTTAACACTCTACTCGGACATAGAACGAAGAGTGATACTCAATAAACTTGACAGCAACACGCTCTATGAAGGAAAGAAATACCAAAACTCACAGCAAGCTTTCTTACCAACAGATACAATGACACCCTTAACGGAGAAGATTCTCGTAAAAGGTTTGTCACATTAGAAGTTCCTTAAGGTTCTGTCCCTGGACCGATTCTTTACCCTATATTCACTGTCTTTCACATTCCTGTAGACTAACTTCAAGTTCAAGTTCTCCAATATGCTGTTGACATGCTCCGATTTGTGTCGACCCAAGATACACTTAAAAACAATGAAGAGCCTGGAATATCACATATTTGGCCGAACTAAGTCGTTACTTTGATGAACGTTGATCAAATTAACTAATTCTAAGACACAGTTTTGTGTATTTCGCAATGCTTCCAAGTATTAGCTGAATCAATTTTCTATCAGACTTTCATTTGGCCTATTCTAACTAATTCAGTAATCAAGAATTTGCCAACGATTTGTCGCGTTGTAACCTATCCTGACAGGTTCTAGAGCCCAGTAAACAAGAAGTTGCTTTCATCTGCATCAGGAGTCACAACTAATACCAACTGGGAGTGGGTTGAGGAATTTACGACGGTGTTTCACGAACAACCAGATGGACTATGAGCTAACTGATTTGGGCACTTGGGAGAACAGGTGGTTCCATTTATGCGCTCCACGAAGGTCACGTGTCATTTTTGCTTATTATAAAGGCGGCTCGAGAAACGAGAGAGGCTGAATTTAAGACGTACGATAACATCGACGTCTAATAAGACTTAGTTAGTATTAATTAAGGTAGGTTCTATTTGTAGGTAAGATAGTATGTAAGTAATTATTGCCAGGATAATTCTAGAATCTGGGCGACTGCACATGGTAAAAAAAAGTAAAAGAAAAAAATATATCGGGCAGTCATTGGGAACTGCTGACAGAAGTGATAACTTATCTGCTTTTTTTGACCTTACAACACTGACATAACACTGTTATGTCAAAAAACGTATGATATAAAAAGCGAAGCATAGTTGCCCCTCAACAATCCATTTAGGTTCTTGGGGAGTGTAGGTAGCAAAGACTCAATTTTCATAGTCGAAACTTTTGCAAGTGTGAAACGTTGACTTTCACGTTTCATTCTACCCTTCATTCGACTCAGGTACCTAAACAGAGCTAGGCAAACTCAAAGCTCGGAGCGCGATCCCACTTCTGTACCTGAATTCGAACCAGGAACTTCACACGCTTGAAGCCAGTGCTCTACCCAATAGGCTACAAGAAGGTTTTGGCCCATCCAAAACTTGTTTTGCCTAAGTCATTATATATATTCCACCATTACATTTTAAACGCACTTGATACAAGTCTCTCAATTATTTTGGATCAGGTAACATACAAAAAAGCCTAGCGCATCAAAACCGCAAGAAAACTGATTTGCGAGGAAATTATTTCAAGAGGAAAAATATGGAAAAAGGTAATACACTTTTCTGAAGTATCATATTAACAATTTCTTACTCAAAGTAACAAAAATCATTGTCTGACAGCATCTCTTATAACAAAAATGTTCAAATGAAAATTTGTTGATTTGGTCGCTCTTTACTTTTGTCGTTTACGGAAGCGGTCGGAACGAACGCGGAGTATCTGAAAGCCAAGCTTAAATTAGAAATTTTAAAATCAGGGCAAACTAATAAATGGGAACGAAGCTAAATCATACGGTGATGAAGGATCAATTTTAGGAGAGATTGAGATAGCTTTATGGAGTACATGATTTAAAATGTCTGCTTAGACAAATTTACATTCGAACATCAGATTTTATCACAACAATGCCCTACACATGGAAGTAATTTTTGAAGCTATAAAGCAGTTTTTGGTTAAACATGGAACGACAGTGATTATTTACCCATGTTACGCACTAGATGTTATCTCTTACCTAATCTGACCTCTTCTTTTAAGTATGGAAAAATTTCAAGAGAGGAAAACGGTCTCCAAACCCCGGTCATGGAGTGAACAAAAAGCTCGCTTTGCTTTGGAAATGGAAAACCCGTTTAGATACTTGGCTGAGGGTGATTGAGTTTGGAAAAGCCCAGTGCATTTAGACATAATCCTGATTTTTTGGGAGTGCTCCTAATAAGCTCTATGCTAACCAAAATACCTGACTTGCCATGCAAAGAATATGCACGAACTTGCTTTGATTATTTTGATCATCAAATAAAGCTGCACATGTATTATGAGCTTTACAAAAAAGGAAAGAGAAAATGAGGTAGGAAATTTATGCATTTAGCAGCTATTGGCTGCTAGTTGATGCATCAATTTGTGAGAACAAACACATACATTTTTTTCGAAAATTCTCTGGATTCGAAAATTTTCGGCTAAAATTTTGTCCTTCCTTCCATTTCGCGATTCTCCTTACATACGATTTTCCTATATTTCAGGTCTTCTCCCATATTTGAGGATAATGTTCATTGTTTAAAATCGTTAATTTCGAATATATCAATTATATAAAAAAAACAGTGCTGCCACTTTGGATACCTTCGTATCATTTTGGATACGAATCGAATTCGAAAAATCTGGATGATATGATGATACGTTGGATATAAAATGGATACCTTTCTCATTCATTTTAATTTACCTGCACGAAAACGTGTGTTCATAACAATTACTTTTTTCCAATTTCTATTATATTCTATTTCAAATAGAAAAGTTTGATAGTACGATTTGACCATACTGTTATATTTATCCACTTCGAATGGAAGTAGCAGCATTTTCTTTCGAAAGAGTTTTGCTTTTCTTTCAAAATAGGTATTAGCATGTTGTGACTCCTGAAACGGGCAAGAAAGCAAATGTATCTGAAGAAGTAGCTCAAGAGCTATCAAAAATGTACAATAATTTATAATATATAATAATTTATAATGTACAATAATTTATATAGAGCTAAGTAGATGAGTTCTCCCAACCCTTAATATACATAGGCCGCTGCGGAAACATATTTTATTCCAATACTGAATGCATTTACCATCTTACCTAAGAGTTATGCAGAAGTTTTTGAGGAATGGCGAATGAATTCGATAACTTATACGTAGTCAACAACGTGTATGACCTTTCTATGGTTGGCAACGTCTTTAGTCTTCAATATTATGAGCTTACCTCATAGTTCAGCGACCTCTGAAAGACTTTTTTGAATCTGAGTTTCATAAAAACAAAAAAAAACAGTTTTCTGATAGAACCAGTTGATTCCTTACTATTAGCAGAAGGAAGGTAGGTAGGTAGAAGTGGCTGCCGATCGATAGAGGCAGGAACGGGCCACTGCTAGCCACAGGAGAGGCCCGCTGTGTCGCCACAATAATTTATTACTCTCTCCTACTCACTGAAATCAGGAAACCATCTACTTCTTTTGGCGAACGGCACTATCCCATTTAATTTGACTAGGGGCAGTTCACGCAGATTTGAGAGAAAGGATGCTGCCATTCATCTCCTACAAAAAGCCGGGCACTGGCACATAAGATGGAGGACGGATTCTTCTTCGTCCTCAGAGCCACAACTTCGACAGAAATTGTTGATTCCTGTGCCCAATCGTTGCGCATGCCATACAAAGAACGCCCACAGTGCACGCAAAGCGCTTGTCACAGAAATTGTGTAATAAAAGGACGTTAAAGGTTTTCTTGACAAAAATACAGACACGTGGTTTGTGTAAGCTGCCGGGTACTATCAGTCTGCATCCATTGGAACGTAACCCGCAAACCGGTTATTGGCTACCCATAGGTCTTGGATTAGGATTAGCTCCTCCTCTGTCCTAGACAAGCGGAGTAGCAGGGCAGCTGATGCTGCTTTGGAATGGTGTGGATATCTGGGCTAGGTCGAGGTCCTCCCCTTCGGACATAGAAGCTGCACAAGCCCATTCCTCTGCATCCAGAGTCATGAGGTGCAGGCAGCCACCCGACTCGGAGGTAGTCCCGACGCTGACCCCATCCGCATAGAGAATTTCACATCCGATTCTTCCCCAGACGTCGCCCTCAAACAGGTGACAGTCCCCTCTTCAAGTGGTTCCCCGGCCATTTGATCCACCTGTTTTGAGTCAGGCTTCATATTTATCAGATCTTCTGAAACAGAGCTCTTTGGTCTGTCGCTTCGATAGATCCGTAGAGCCAATTTCTCGACCCCGTACCCGAAAACACCCTTTCGGGCATCCAAAACCGGCAGTGCTTCTTCATTTATTATTAAAAATGACCTTCCGTCGATTATCTACTATTAGCAGAATATTTGAAACAAAAATATTTTTAGCTTCTGCCAAATTTTATGCATTTGATTTGTTAAAAGCTGAATGTGACTTTTTGATTAAGATTTTGATATTTGTTAAAAATATATGTTCGATTTTACTATATGCTGTGTCATGAATCGCCGATTTATGTTAAATGTCGAAAATGAAATGTTATATTTTCGACAAAAATGGCTTTATAGAGCCATGCAGAGCTATTATATCTAGGTATCAATTAGATACGCATTGCTAAAATTTTGGATACGATGGATACGTTTTTCTTAAGCGGCTCCTAGACGATCAATATTATTGCACAAGATGTAGTATTGTACAATAATACTGATCGTCTATGGATCGTATTGAAGGATTGTCCAATATATTGAGTGAATCAAATAGGTTTTGAGTTTTATTGTGCAATATGGGATATATTGCATCATCTGTGGTCATTATTATGCAATATTGGCGCAGTGTTCTTCCATTGTTCTCCCTTTTTAAAGTTACAGACACACAGCTTGATTCTATACATGTAAGCTACTGAAAAATCGAACGACAGCTAAATATTGCCCAAAAATATTATACCGTCTGGGGCACCCAGCAATAATATTCTGCAATATATTGTCACAAGAATATTTATCGTCTAAGGACCGCTTTACCAATTTTGATGAATTTGGATACGATATGAAAGTTCTGAAATGGCAGCACTGGTACAAAATCGTTGGCGCATTGAAGTGATTCTAATGTGATGATGCATAAAAACATCGACATCAATTAAATATTTAGCAAAAAATACTACAGAAACTCAAAAATTACCTATAATTTCTCAAACAATTGCATACTCATTCGGAAAGTAATTTTTATGCAATTCCTTGTACTGACTCCTGTCTGCCTAACCATTTCTAATGCAATCCGAAACACCAAACGTTCAATTGTTAATTGAATTAGTAAGCAACTGCCGTCACCGTCAAGCCGGCCGGCAGCCATCAAAAAGGTCACGAAAAACCTTGGAGTGTGGAAAGCCACCGAGCCATCATTGTCGTGTCGTGTCGCTACCGGACCATCAAGTCTCGGTTCATTAAGAAAAAATAACATAATGAAGAATTCACGAAAGAGCTTCCAGTTGTTTTTCTTCGGTTACCATCGCGACTACCCCGCGAGCTCCGTATCGGGCTTCCGGTGTCGTTCGATTGGATGCGATTACTCGAAATTGTTTAGAATTAAATTTCTTGTCGAGCACGACTTGTCAATAAAAAACACTTTTACTCAACACGATGATTTGAATGTAAGCGATTGACGCAGCCTGGCATGGCTATGGCTCAGCAAAGGGAAGTGTTTTCTTTTCACGAAACCGAAATTGTCGTCTTTAGCTTTCTTTCGTTCTCGTTCATGGTGGAGAGGTCGTCGCTTGACGATCTCTTCGCTAGTAAACAGATACTTAAGTAAATTTTGATTCCTCAGGATGGAGTAGATTGGATGGATGGACAAGATGGCGATTCAGTGTAGTCCCAGTAAAAAGTTTATTTCGAGTCAGAAGTTTTGATCAATCAGTTCATTTGAATTTGCCAGAAAAAAAAACATTTTGGTAGCCTCTTTTTAAAAAAATTCTTTATATAATTCAAATATGAAGCTGAAGAAAAAAAAACAAAAGTAATATAATTCCAAATGCTAAAAAAGTTTAATTTTTTTTATTGTTGCGCCATATGGGACAGATGCATTCGATAATGCATTCCAGAGGAATGGAAAATTTTGTCTATATTCCATACCACTGTAAAATTCATCGTACTATATTTGTCAATCCAAAGATCAAACTAGCGTGGGTGTATTTACTTATTCCTTCTTACCACGCATCAGAAAGTGAATCATGGCGTTGAACTTGAAGGTCCATTGTAACGAAACGAAATGGAAAAATGGTGATAAAATTATTGAATTTCAGTTTGTTTACTTTTACCAGCTATTATTGTGCAATGCACTTTGAAGCGCATGTAGGTAGGTACTCAGATGTTGTTCCCAGTGACGATGATATGTTTATCTTGAGCTTTCTTTTGTTTACGATGCGGCCCAGGTTAATTGGTCGTGTCGTGTGGTATTTCGAGAAGAAGTACGCCTGTCTGAGGTACTTGATGGTATAATGAAATAACAAGTGACTTGTGCACACACAACAAAAGAAAAAATACTCAACAGGAAAGCGATTCAAGCATATAACTCTGAATTGAAATTGAAGGTAAAGGCCTGAACGTATAAACCTTTAAATATTGATTCTTCGAAATGCTAAAGGCAAGCGATCATCACAAGCAGGTGTTGTTTTTTGATATCAGCCGAATGTCATTCAGAGAAAATTATTTACATGCCCAGAAGAGACTTTGAAGATGGTATAACGTAATCTTAAGATAATAATTGTGTTATAATAATTTTTGCATGCGTCTGAGCGGAAATAGGTTTTTATCTAGTCTCGATGAGGTAGTATTGTGTAATAGATGATTGTTTTGCAGGAGTGCAGCGTAAATTTTATAATACCATATCGATGGAAATCATGTCATCCGGAATTTTTTTTCGCACATACACATATAGTAAGCGTAGGTGTACGACAGATGCTCGTACATGAAAACTCAAGAAAGAGATGCTTCATGACAAGTGTTTTGCTACGCATTGCATGTTTTGTTTGATTTTTTATTTAGTTATTTTCGTTTCCGTACCGAATCGAAAGTTGCTTTGGATTACCAGTAAACAATTTTGTAGGATTTTTTGTAGTGTCACGAATGGAACTGCTGGTAGTGTTATTTTAATAAAAATTAGTTCCGGTAGTCGTTAAGTTAGTTTCGTGTTATTGTCCTTTCGAAAAATGTTTACTATTCTCAAACTACTAGAGCATAGTAAACATTTTTCGAAGTTGGATATGTGGCATAATTATGAAGACATTAGTGGTAAAGTTTATGAATCTTCTCCGAAAAAAACCCTAAGAACCATCAGAAGTCAGATCTTTTTAATAGAGACTATGATGCATGGGAGTTCTTAACATACACTGTACTTTTTAAAAACTATATATGACCTCTTAAACTACATAAGCCGTCTCGTAGCAAGTAAGCGCCAGTTTACTTATACCTGAGTTAGGAGCATTTATAATTTGTGATGATAACGTCAAATAAGGCCAAAAAAATAATGAGCTCCAAACTACAAAACAGAGTATCGCATTTTCTAGAAATTCACTCAAGTTGCGACAAATTTTACGAAAGCGCTGCTGCTTAAAATAAAGCAACAAAAAGCGAAAAACAAAGACATAATGCGCTAACTGTGGTGGAAATAATCTAGTATATTGAAGATGCTGTCTTCAAAATCTGAAAATCAGAAAAAAACATTCAAAATTACTTTTCTCAGAAAGTCAATTGACTATGGCTGCTGTAAGGCAGATTTTAAATTTCGACGATAGAATAAAAAATCCAAAAATATTCCTACCTAAAGGAAACTATCATTTATTTCATTTTCAGAACATTAAACGAAAGTTTTACAGTACAATGCGAAACTAAGTATGAATGCTGATAAAAACATGCAACGCCGCAGGCAAAGCTCTTACTTTCAGCTCCAGGACATATTAATATATAAATATTTGCAGTCAAATAAATCACACTGAAAGTTTTGATTGACACCCGACAGTGTTGTTTTAAAAAAAATCAATTTTAGATTAAATTAAAAACATAATTAATATGATAAAATTGTTATGTTGAAGCCAGAGTCTTGCTCAAATTTATTTTTGAAAGTAATTAAAATTTTAATTTCTACTTCCTGTATTCCCACATTGTTATGATAGGCCGACACATTGGACAGACAGAGAAATAATTTTCATTAGAAGATATACGCAAAAATACTATATTTAGGGTCTTAGAGTGAATATTATATCATCACTGGAAGCAACAAAAAATTATGCTTTGAGTATTTTTTTTTATATATCTTTTTGAATACAAAAACCCAATTTCTTATCCACATGCTACCTCCTACCATGCTTCCTTAAGAAACTTAAGGACGTATTGCCCTTGATGTTAAACATTGTCTAAGCTGATAGTACTCATCATCGTATTTCAAGTAAGCAAGAACTTGAAACGAGCTCACACTAATTTTTCGCTCTCTTATAATACAGTATGAAGCTTGAGTATCGGAGTTGGTAGAGCACCGGCGGCTAGTGTCTGATCCATGGTTCAAATCCAGACACGAGTCCAGTTCACCAAGGGGCTTTCAGTTAACTTAGTTAACTCCAGTTAACAAATCAGAGTTAAAGTGGAGCTTAGAGGGCACAGATAGACTTTTAGAGTGCTTCTGCAAAAAAAGAAGCTGAGCTGCAAAAACTAAACTCCGCAGAGAGACCTTAATTTATTGTATTTCTCGAAGGTGTATAAATATTTTATTTTTGGTTATGAGCATAAATTAAAAATTACTTGTAAGCCCAGCTATGGCAGTCAAATGAAAAGAATCATTTTGCTATGTATCTAATCTAGAGGAAGGTATACTGTCTAAAAGCATTGCCTTTTTTCTCTATCCATGGAGTTCATCCACCTTAGCAAATAGGAATCACCAAATTTTACGTCACCAAAGTGTCAGTCCTTGTCCTTGCTCCTTGATCGAGGAGAAGCAGTTCCCACTAGCAGTTTTGGGCAGTTGAGTTGGACACGTGGTCTAAGTTAGTTTGAGACGCGAAACGCGAATAGGTCGCGAAAGAAAAGAATGAACTGTTAATGAACTGTTAACAAAGGAAAGACTTCTGGCTAACAGAGAAAAAGCGAGGCGTAGGCCCTTATAACATCTGGATCCGGAAGCTGTCTGGTTCCAACTTAGTTCGCTTCTAAAATGGTGGCATTTTTCTATTACTGGCAGGTTTTACGGCCTGGTAACTAAAAAGTGGCCGAGGAACTCTCTTTTATATCAGGAGACAGGACTTGAACAACTTAGGGACCGGGTTGTGGAACTGACGACAAGGTTTTACTCACAGACAGACGGACATGAAAACGGACTGATCCGGGGTATCGGACGCACGAGTGGCTCTAATGAGCCATTTATGCGTCCGGCGGAGATAGCAGGACAACGGCAGCTCATGGACATGCTGTTCAATTATTTTGGCCTTCCGACGAATCGGAGAGGATAATTAAGACCTAGGTTAAATATAGGCCTATCTAGGCTAAGCTAATTGTAGTTAGACTTGAGCTAGATTTCATTTAGTAAATTAAGTTAGTATTTAAGTATGATATAGCTAAGCCAACCTCAAGTGATGTACAACCTGGGTAATATTTTATAAGTGCAAACCGGAAAATAAGTAAATGATAAAAATAAAAAATAATCGCAGTCCAAAAAGAGCCAGCAGGCAAAAATAGAGTAGCCGCTAAATATAAATCTTTTATGTTAAATATTCCTTAAGTTAAGTAATCGATGTACAATTTAATGAATAAAAATTATTGTTGCTGGTTTGCTTCTTGGTTCGGAAAGGGAATCGTGCATCGAACATTAAAATAGCCTAGGTGTCTTTTAAACCAATAATAGGTTTCTTTTAAATCAAGGATAAAGTGAGTTGTGGATATAATCAGTTCACACTCGTATACATTGATTATAAATATGTGAATGAAGCTCTCTGACAGCTTCCAACCCAAGACCAGACAAAGATTTTCGTAGAATTTCTTTATTTTACTTATAAAATTTTTAAAGATCCCTTTCTAGCAAACACGCTTTGTCGCGTCTTGGCTGAGTCTTCTTGCAATTCAGAATGAAAGCTTCCCTCTCCAGTGTTTAGTTATACAATTACATTGCGAATATGGTGCGTAATCGACGGATGAAAACACGTAGCGTCCAATTTGGTTTTCTTTCGTAAATCCAACCCATTTTTGACTGACCCACTCCAGTAACCTAGAGCTAGAAAAGCGGCACATCAGCATCTGAGGGTCGCTGATTAGAGGGTGTGCCACTACGGCCTCCACGGCCGTTTATAGGACAACCTGCTTCGGACGCATAAGTTGTTTTTTTTTTTGTTTTGACTCATGGGTGGTTATTTATTACACTTTTTGCAGGCTTTCTTCTAGACTTCGGCTGGAAATCGCTACAAACATTTCCATATTTAGAAATATATCAACTGAAACATATATGCCCATTTGAAAATAAAATATTATAATTTTTATGTAATTTATTATTTGGTCTCGATTTACTAGCATTTCATAAAAATCTATTATTTCAATTAACAATTATTTGGATTTTATTAACTCCTTTTTTTTAAAAAATAAATCGAATAGGTATAAATTTTGTATATATTGAGCAACAACAAGATACTATCGTTTTCTCAATAAAATAAAAACATGCCAACTTTCATGAACATGTTGTCACTTAAAAAACTCACAAAAAGGATGGTTAAAAAGATCAAATGACTTTGGGACAAATTAAGCGAACATGGAGCAGATATAAGTAGCGACAAATATTAGCATGGCTCTTTAACAATTCGATTATTAGGTAAGTGGTTATGGTTCACAGCTTCACCCGAACTTTTCTAAGTTCTAGGTTAGGCATTAGGAAACAATGGAGATGACCCGAAGTGAAAAACATACAAAGGAGTCAGTGTAATTGTAAGAAGAGACATAATTTGTTAGTGCGTATGAAGCGATGATGGAAGGAAGATACAAACAAAAATACCTACTCGAAATTTAATGTAACGACATTGAATTCAACAGTTTTCAGTAATACTATTAGGAATATTAATAGAAGTATCATACCGATATAGAAAATGTATTGTAAGGATTTGAAAAATATGTGTTTAGGAGTATCAGGCTGCTGGAAGAAACTACAGACAAACTAAAAACACTCAACATCACCAAATGCAAATACGAAGTATTTTAGCGCTATTCAAAGAATTATGAAAGTAGGAAATATTTCATACTAAAATAGATGCTGGTGCGAAAAATTTAAGCTGAGCAGGACCTCTACGGAATGTAAACATCGCCAAGGACGCCCATCAATGTCACTCAATGTGAATATTGTTAAAAAAGTATAAGATTTTATTTTGGCAAACCAAAAACTGACCATCAGACATCTAGGCGAGCGTGCAGAGATTTCATATGACATATGCATTCAAAGGATTCTCGCCAACGAACTGTTGTACATGAGAAAACTCTTCGTGAGCTGGCAGTCGTGCGAGTTACCAATCCTGCAAAGTACCAAGCTGACAAAGAAAATTGTTTGAAGAGCGTTGTGAGAAGAAACAACAATATATGCTTGGAAACATTTTCACCAGCACTGATGATATTCAAAGAGCGACGATCGGTGGGACAGATTATGGAGACATTTTTTTTGGACGTTGAGAGAATAATTATGATGAAATGTTTTGGAAAATGGAGCCACTATTTTAGGCCTCTTATTACGCAGACCAAATTTTAGGCAGACTATTGAAAAAAAATTGGGGAAAATAACGTGCACTCATCTATTCTCCAGTGAAACCTGATAGAAGACAGACTGTTGCTTAGAAAGTAGATCATTCTGACTAACTGGAACTGACGATCGATTGTTAATGATTGTCGCTGGTATTTATATTGCACGCACACTGTACAATAGATATACTTTTTTTTTTATTTTTTTAAATGCCATATTTGGTTGATTCCCCAGAAAGTATGTGTATTTTTGATCTGAAACTTTCATAGGGGAAAATAGATAAAAAATAGAAAGAAACCACAATAGAGCACAGTTAATCCCTGACGATCCACGATATAAACTGTCCAAATCCGACAGAATAAAGAAACATTGTTGGCCGCAAAATACTTAAGTATCTTTTTCTTCAAAATTTGTGATGAGAAACTGACGAGCAGGAACCAAACCTATAAACAGCAGACTACCAGTTAAAAAATTTAAAACTCGCAGATGAATTATCAAAAATGGCTTTTTTTTCTATGATAATGCCAAAGTTCAGGGGATTGCCCTTTGAAGCGAATGCTTAGCGATGGCGGTAGGGAGACACATATGGGAGAAGCCGATATCAATTATTCCATTATTCTTTTAAGTGCCACATTTATTTCTTATTTTCTAAAGCACTAGTGTTATGCCTAGTCGCCGACTGTTAAGACAACACAAGACGAACAAATACAGCCATGGGCACGGCGGGATTCGAACTCGCGGCCAGTAGATCGCTGCTTCGGACTGACGCGTTAGCCAGCTGAGCTACCGCCCCCAGCTTGAACCAAATTGTTGATATGTACAACAAAAATTTAACAGGCTCTTTTCATAGCATTGAAATAATTTACTGGTAAACGAAGAAGTTAAGGATACAATTAATCAAACACGATTATCAAAAAATAATAACAAAATAGAAACATCCCGCTGATATAAATTGGTTGAATTTTAGCAGATATTTGGTTTAAAGCTAGTTTTAAATCATTTGTTGTTAGTTAGACAACATAAATGTAAAATTAACTTTCAAATATGAAGACAAACACAGTTTGTTATTATCTATAAAAATTAAGTAACACATACTGGTATAGAAATAACTTAAATCCATAAAAGCTAAAGTGCAAATATTATTTTATTCTACGAGATATGGGTTCCTGAACCTGAACAAGTACGCTATTCAAACGCAAAACTCAAATAAACTATCATTTCTTGAATAACACTTTCCTTCTACGAATAATCTCACGGTAGACGACAACTATATATCAATACTCATTTTAAACTAATAAAAAAATTGGTGTCGTTGTCGTTGCCATTTCTATTCGATACGAATACATCATTTATTGGTCATATGGAAGTGCTCACACCATAGAATTACTACTTCCTTTGAAAGGTGCCCAACTGAAATGCATGTCTAACGTGAACGAGTCGCTGCTGGCGAGACAAGAGAGAAACAAACATTACCTTATTAGCCGAGTTAATCGGATCCGAAGTGACAATATCTCACACTTGAAGCGATTAATTAGTATTCAAGTATCTTTCCACATTGGCTCAGACATACATTGTGGACAGATAGCGACAGCGAAAAGATGCAATTAACAAGAATTACACGGAGAACTCTGGTCTGTTGGTTTCTGTGTTCGTACTATTTCCGTTTAGATGGAGATTTCAAGGGAAAGTATCTATCAGATGCTTGCCATTTGTTGTTGAGATGAGTTTAGAGTTTTCACTGGGTCTTCCAGTGGTCAGCACTGAAGTTGCCATCAGAACTACATACTCATGTATAGGAAAAAAAACTGAAAACGCAAAACCACTTACCTCATTCATCTCGTCCTCAAGAGCTTTTTGTCGCGTCAGTTCTCGAAGACGTTCGCGACGTTGCTCGGTAAGCTGTTCCAATCGTTTTGCAGCCCGGTCGACTTCATTGAAAAGAAATATGACTTTTTTCACTCGCTTGATAACGTCCTCGTTTTCGAATTCAGCCTCGTCGTTTTCATCCTGAACACCGGATTTCATATGGGTCCTGTTCAAGTTTCTGGCAAGATCTTGTAAACGATTAACTGTAGATGCACCGCGTTTCCGTAAATAAATCAGATCGGTATCCATGAGGGCTCGACTGAGGGCCCGGTGCTGTGAGTACAATTGACGTCTTGATGGGAGGCCTTGCAAATCACTATTGCGAACATCGCTCAAGGCTCCCACAAGCCGCTGACCCGTTGTCAGACATTGATTTTGCAGAGGATCGATCGTTACGAAAATTTCTCGCCATTTGTTCTGATCGTGCGTGTGTAGTCCGTTGCAGATTTTTGGCGTGTGGGCTTTCGAGATGTATTGTGAAATTTTTTCGGTTTGGAGATATTTCACCTGGGGGAGAGTAATGGACGGTTAAGTTTTTTGTATTGATGATTTTATTAAGCATATTACCTTCGAATCGCTACTGGTTTTATCTGAATTATTTTCATGTAACGATACGACGAGAATATCTTCAGCATGGAAATGTCCTTTAATTAGCTTGATACTGTTGAGTACTAGGTCTAGGGCGCTGAGGTCATTAACGGATGAGGAAATGATTAGAATGGTGAAAGACGATTTTCTGAAAAAATGAAAAGACATTTTAATAAATTTTTTCAATTATTAATTTTTAAATTTAATTGGTTTGGTTTGATTTGTGTTGAAGTGTTTATAACGAATTTGATACAAAAATCTGAGCTGAATGGTGAAATCGGTTAGCACTTAGAAATATGAATGCCGTCACTCTGATTCAAAACTTCCTAACATGCGACAAAAATTATTTGGAAACATGAAATAGTCTTTAGCAGTTTTCCATGCAAAACCTTTGGTTGCAATAACCTCGGGCCCTATCTCACTTTAAATCTTTTAGTTCCGAAAAAATATAATCATCTTGCTTGATGTATATTCACCCACAAATCTATAAATGTATCTCAAAATCGATACTAACCGAATCTGATCTCCCGGACGGTAGCCACATACATTTGACGTACCTGTTTGCCCAGCTAGGCCAATTAGTTTCAATCAAATAAATCAAAGCACATAACGAACCCAAAGAAAAATCTTCACAAAAAACCAAAGGTTTCAAATAATAATTCATTTTTAGAGACTCTCAGTTTTTTTGAACTTGAACTAAACATTTTTGTCGTAATTTTATTATTATGTATACCGTCACGTGTTGACTAATAAGTTGATTGCTGTGTTACGATAATTATAGCATGTTGGTGTTCGCTTTGCAATCGATAAAAGCACAATAATCCAATACAGCTAATATGTACGTTCGTTTGTAGATACATCCAAGCTACGTACGCAGACACCTGGCTCTATCATAATTGAGTGGAAAAAGAGATGTGATTGATCATGAAATGCCGACCGATTGTGCTTGGTTGCGCTTAGGGACTTTTTTTTTTAAGTATATGATATTATGTTATTGTTTTTGGTAATTAATAAGGTAGTGAAATAGTATATGATTACATAGGTAATGATTTGTTTTTTTTATGATGGCTTTTGTAATAAAAAAGGAAATCGTATTTTAATTGGGTTGCACATTTATCAATACGGCACCATTTGTCGGCAAGTTTGTCAGACATAACATGTTGTTCTAATGTTTTGATAGAAGAAATGATCAATTGACTGCACAAGTTTGGTTGGATAGTTATGGTGAGATGTAAATTTTCAATTGATTTTTTTTTTCTAAAAGGGGTTTGGAAATATTGAATGGTAAGAGGCTAATTGTATGCGCTAGTAATTGTTAGTTTTCGTTGTTTTCAGTCGAGGAAGTGTTGAAATCCTGACAACTGATAAAAATATATTGCTTTTTTATGCACTATGATGCTAGTTATTTGTGACGCTTTTGTAATTTAGACACATTGACACATTTTGGAAGGAGACTGTTAGATTATTCTCCGGGCTGGTTTGAAATCGATCTTAAATCACCTCTGGGAATGAACCATACTGACTTCGATTGATTTTGAGAGAAGTTCTTCAGCATTGTTCCATTCTACTTCCAGGTAGAATCTGAACCGACTGTGAATACTAAGCCGACAATATCCTCAAAGTGTCTGGAAAAAACCACGTAGGAGGGAAGGATAAATTTCGAGAGGGTCCACCTTTTTAGGGGTAAGGAAGCTCCCCCGTATAAGCTAATATAATAGTTTAATACATATTTTAATCATTTCTCGTAGGCCTTTCATGTAGTTTATGAGTTTCATCAAAACAATTCTGAGCTGTATACCCAGCGCTTTCAGACCAGTCTCAAAGAATTAAATTCAAAAATTAATTCAAATTAGTATTGAGATGTAAACTAGAACAATTCCTCGTGGTACATCTTGGGTAATGCTAAATGGTCTGGACTCTCCTTCTCTATAACGATAGTTTTTGTTCTTGTTTTTTTTTTCTTGCGACTATTCTTGGTTCAAGAATAGTCTAAGGACAAATGCTCTAAGGTATGTTGAGTATGGGCTGGTAGTTATAGCATCAGGAACTAGTTGTCTGTAGGAATGGTAGTGATAGATCGAAATCAGGGTCCAATATCAATAAAACCTCCAGCTTCCAAGGAGGACTGGAAAACACTTAGAGCGACAGAAAGAGGAGACATGAGTCAGCTCCGTACACTGCTGGTAGCCTCGCTGCTAAACCAGCTAAAGTAATTGGTTATATGACCAATAAACTTATTGGCTTCCTTGGCTTTCCGTATACAACATTAGCTTCACCATTCACCCTTACTTCGAGTGGTCCCATTGCCTTCTAGTAGTATCGCTTTTAGTTGCGTTTCCTCTGAAGACAATGTCTATTCAATCACTCCGCACGGGCTTACGAAACTAAACAGTCAAACTTCAAAGTTCCATCCCGAAACGTTGCCGTCAAAAACACAAAATCCATCCTATGAGCAACTCGTTTTATTGGAGAGCATCCAATCCCTTTGACAACCTGTAGATTCTGCTTAGAAACGACAAAAGTCAACAGAATAAAAGAATCAAAGCAAGCAAATTCTAAGAAGCTTAATAAAATGGGGAGAGTCGCAGAGCTTCCTCTTACTCAGCTTTTCAATAATATAGCTAATAAGATGCCAGTAAAAGAGATAAAATAATCCATGGAGAAAGTTGGTAAGAAATAAGACAGGTTTTGTTCCGAGTCTGCTGTAAGCCACAAACAGCCAGTTCGTGTTCTCTGCCAACGGAGAATGGCACAGATTAGTGTCAAGGAGTCAGGCTGTCAGCGCGCCAAGTTCAACACTTGGCCGACTTCTACAATCAGGCGATTTCTGAACTGGAGTAGCGATCTCCAGTCGATTCAGGTGCAGGGCTTGGATTGATTGGTTCTCATTCCGATCTGTAGAAAAAATTCTGAAGATAGACATGGTATTTAACGCTGATCTTCCTAAAAAGGATAAGATAGTTTCTGATACTGGATTGCCTCTTGAGAATCGACGAGAAGCTGCCTTTTTATTCTAAATGAAGAGGCAGTACTGATCCTATAGACCTGAACGCAAATTATTAAATATGAGATAGAGAAATTAGCCTGACGTTTATACAGGCGTGATCAAGCGAAGGGCTCTGGATAGAAGGATCTTGAGAACACTCGTCATAATCTGAAGTTGGAAGCTCAAGATTTGGAAGAGTCTTCGAGTAAGGAGTCCGTCCCTCGTTCAGGGGTGACATCTGACGAAGATTCAGATGCAGAATACCGCACAAAATTTACTAAATTTGCTCAGCAAAATAAAACTTTTCTTTCCAATAACTTCCGATGCAGTCATGAAATCAAAACAAAATTCATATAGAACGTTATTGCAAGCCAAATCCCGTAGGAATTTCGTTGAAATATCATGTTTACTAATCTATGTTGTCCTTGCATTTTCAAATGGGAACTATCCAACCATGGCAGTTAACAACAAATATTTAGGTTTCGAAAATTTGAAAAGTGTTGCGGGTGGTAGCCCTAAAATTCTTTTTACCCATATAACTTCCAACGCAGTCATCCAATCGAAACTAAATTCACAGGGTGGGTTTAACTTAACATGAAGCAGATTTGGTATATTTTTGGCTGCGGTGCGAACACAGGGTTGCCATCACCAGAAATTTTCGTAAATATTGCACCAACGTCTGCTTCCATTATACAGGGTGATTCATTATGAGGTTTGATTTTCAATAGGCTTTTTTTTGACAGATCACGCGTGAATCCTGTCAAACTGTAATGTAATTTTTATTCAGTATTGTTTGACAAATTATCATGGAAATGAAATGAAAATCCGTTTGAAAAACCGAAAATCCGCAATGAAAATCCGCTATTTTATCGGGAAATTTTGTTCAGTGATGAGGCGCATTTTCGGCTCAATGGATACCTCAATAAGCAGAATTGCCGTATTTGGGCTGATGAACAACCTGGAGAGCTTCAAAAGCTACCACTACAGCCACAGAAATGCACAGTTTGGAGTGGTTTATGGGCCGGTGGAATCATCGGTCCATATTTTTTTCAAAATGAGTCCGGTCAGAACGTAACCGTCAATGGCGACCGCTATCACACCATGCTAACGGATTCCATGCTACCTGAAATTGACGCCCATGATATCGGTGAACTTTGGTTTCAACAAGACGGCGCTCCTTTGCATACGGCGAGAGAAAAACAATGGAGTTATTGAGAAATCATTTTGGTGAGAACCTGATTTCACGTTTCGGACCAGTAAATTGGCTGCCTAGATCATGTGATATCACACCTTTAGATTATTTTCTTTGGGGTTACACGAAATCTCTGGTCTTCAAAGATAAGCCAGCTTCAATCGACGCTTTGGAAGCCAACTTTACTTGTGTAATTAATTCGCGAGATACCTGTCGTTATGCTGGAACGAGTCGTCCAAAATTAGACCCTGAGGATGGACCATTTCCAGCGTAGTCGCGGTCAATATTTAGATGAGATAATCTTTAAAAAGTAAATGTCATAGATTGTTCTTTGGACTCACAATAAATTTTTGACTATAGAAATCAACTTTATGCCTTTTATTTGAAATTAAAAATTAAACTTCATAATAAATCACCCTATATATTCACATGCAAAGCATTTACAATAAAAATAAGCAACAACAATAAGCAACAATAAAAATAAGCAAACTTTTCTGAGCTTTAGAAATTTTTCGTATGGCGGCCCCAGGAAAAATTAAATCAGTCGTTTGCTTTTAAGTGACGGATTGGATCGTGGCAGTTTTGCGAACTAGTTTGTTGTAGCAAGTGATGCCTGATCCACACCCAAATTTTTCTTGAATTAGAACCGCCCAAAACTGCCGCACTTTGATTCCAGTCGGGGAGAAAATGGTTAAGAGTGCGCGGTTAGTGTTGTTACTATCTCTGAGTTAGTCGGTTGTCTAGACTGGCAGAATATGGAAACCAAGAAAAAGTGTGCGGCACCTATAGCGTTCAAGGAGGTCATGGACTCATGATAATATTCTTTTCGTAAGTGAATATAGCCTAAGACTTTACGTTCCAGTAAAGTGACAAAATTGGTAATGGTGAAGATTTTCCAAATTAAACCATAATTCTAAAGCAGCAACAGCTAACCCTGCTTCTCTACTTACCAAGATCAGGAAGAAGCGAATTTTGATAAAAAAAACCGTGTCCTGTAAACAACCGAAATTGCGGGCTATGGACCAATGGACACAAGCTAATAGCACCCAATAGCCATGAGTGTGTTTTCTTCCAAACAAACAAACAAACCATGAGTGTGTTTTCTTCCCAATAAAATCGTTAACGTCTTTGTCCTTCACAATTCTTGTGATGGGGATAATATGGCTGTTGCAGCAGAAGTAGACCGGCGAGCTTGCTCGTTTGTTTCTTCTTTCTTATATGACACACGATCTAGTACAAATCCTCGCTATGATACCGTCATAGATTTGGTGGTGGTAACCAGGACGATTCTTGTGCTTCTAATGCTAGGAGCTGACTCTAATGTTCATGTAATGTAACACCAATACGAGCTGTCGATGTGAGGCAATTTAGGATTTCACCTTGGTTTACAATATGGTTGGTCTACAAAAAAATGGTGATGAACCGTCCTTAATCATCACAAATCAAGGAAAGGTTTTTAACGTTACTTTACATCAGTCGGAGCAGGGTACCTAATCTTCACTGCGTCCTAGGGTTCCTAACTTCCAAATAAGGTGGGGCCGGGCCTGGGCCTCGATGGCCAATATGAACTTTGTCTCTGTCATCGAAAAGTCAATCAATTATTCGTTTATTTCGCACATACAAAATGTCTGTTGAAGTTAGCAAAAGTAATTTGTAGAAATTCTCTTCATTCTCAGGCAATTTGAAATTTTTTTCTCTAGAGTAGTACATGCTTGCTGCGTTCTTAGATATTTAGGACACCTTTAACAACTTCAATTCTGATGCGCTTATGGCATTGAATGTTAACAGACGGCTGATAGCCTTTATCGTGCAACTCCTCAAGAACAGAGTGAAGAGCTCTTCCCCGATGAATGCGAATTTGTCACGAGGAGCCCACACAGCTACACCTCTGCCACGTTGTGGAACATCATGATAAATACTCTTTAAATATTTGGGACTTAATCCTTACTCGAAGCTACTACGCACCGATAAGTAATTATTACGTTAACCTGTCTCTTTGTCTACCAGAACATTGTATCATCCTGCAGGCGAAAGTGGTAGCAGTTTTTCAGGCAATCGTTTCTATGTCAAATATTCGGCTGCTATGTCAAATAATCTAGTCAAATATTTGGAATTAAAACATGTTTATTTACAGAGAGTCCTCTTAAAGAAATGTCCAGCCATTGAGAATGAAGAAGAATCCGTCTTCCTGGGTCTGGCTTTGGGGAGAGGGCTAACCGCACTGTAAGCACCTTTTTTCTCAAGGCTAACTGAACTTTTTATTTTTCTCCGGTAAAATGAAATAGCATCTTCGAAAGCGGAGTTGTGATTTTATTTAAAAACAAAATTAATGTAGAGTAGTATTGCTGTATTTCTGCGCCATGCCACTAACTTAGAAGTTTGTTAGAATCTCGGAAAGCCTAGTGGCAGAGAACCAGCTGCCAATATGTTTGCTCCTGGTTCGAATCCAACCACACACATGTAAAATCACACACCGGGCTTTTGAATTAACTTAGCTGTGAGCAAGTATCTGTGCGGAATATTTTTTTTACATCCTTAAAGTTCTACCAACTTCAACATCGAGACCACCAACAGTAGGTATTATTGTTATTACATAGTTTATTAGAATATCATGAGCTTTGTAGCAATCTTTTGAAATATTCACTTTGCTATCACATAATCGAGGAAGTTATACAATATAAATTTGAAGAACGTTTCGAAGAACGTCCAAAATTGTTTTCAAAACAGAATATTATCATTTATTTTTTCATTTACTGGCGACCCTAATTCGGCTAATTTATGAATAGATGCAAGTAATCATATGATTTTTCAAGGTGTTACGTGATAGAAGATTCAAAACGATCAATGATTATACAACTACTTTTGTAAATTGTCATTTTAATATGGTTTGAATGCATTCGATTTTCGCTACACCTTTCATTTCAATTAACAAGATCAACATAACTTTTCACGTAAATTTTCAAAAGCCTTTAATTTCCTCTATTCAAACCTTTTCAGCATACTATAATCTGCGATAAAATTAATTTTAGCTCAATTCCCAGCAATTCAAGAAAGTCAATGAATACAAAAGCTAATATCCATATGAAATCTTTATTACCACTTATCAGGCAATACCGTTATTAAGTGGTTCATAAAGTCGACTACTACCTTAACGACATTGTCGTTGTGCTTGTTTCGATGTCATACAATGCTCTGAGTAAGCAAATCACGGCTTCCATCGAAGCACATTAATATATTGAGCGACGAAATGGAATAATTTTCTTGAAATGGTGGTAGCAATTGGATATATTATAAATTGATTGCTTGATAGCGAATATTTTAGCGCAATTATTTATCATTGTTCATATAGAGGTTTTATATGAAGTGATATTTGCAAACTGATAAGTGATAATAAAATAAAATAATAGCTACGCGTCCACTATAAATTTATAATAGAAAAGGTTTTCCCTTTCCGTTTGGTAAGAATAAAAGAATCAATTTCATCCCATATCTGTATTTTTAGTAGGATGAAATTGAAATGTAAATTGTAGATCAAAGCCGTTATAGAATTTTATTCATTTTGATTTTGATCTGACTTTCATTAACTCTGCTAAGATTAAGTTGATCTTCAGAACACGATCTCTCTTTAGAGCTTAGGATTTTCTGTATAATCTCTTGCGTGATAAAAATTCTAACGGGAGCAACTTATCGTGGTATTCACAGTAATCGAATAAAATTGGGTTTACTCGATATTATGATAAGAATAAATAAATCAACTTTTTATTTAAAATACAGCAATATACATTAAAATAAATGTTACAATAGATTTTTTTTTTTCAAAAATACTCAAAGTACTAAACCCTTTTCCCACACCCAACACGCCAACGATGACTCATATATAACGTCAATGCTTCTCTAACCGTTGACTTGTACAACTTGAGTTCTTCCTATCTTCGTTTCAATCAAACTTCTTAACAATTCAACATTCAATGACCATTTATGCAAATCAGGTCATTTACCATAAACCGCGACTATCAACCCGAGTAATTTCAATTTCGAATAAGATGCAATACGATGCCTGCTTGATGCTTCCATGGAGGGCAAAAGTGACTCGAAGCGAAGTGTCTTAATGTATGCACAAAACGTTGATCAAGCGTATACTACCTATATTATACATGAACAGTAAAATGGTCGCAACAGAATACAAAGGGCAAACCGACATTGTTCGCGACGACTTTAAAAGAGAAGTGTCTTCGGCATGCGCATGAGTTAGCAATGATCTTGAGAATAGATAGTTTTTATGACTCTGTCATATTGTGAATGTTCATTTTTGTTCGTTCCTTGACCAAACCATGTATTCCAAGAAGTACTCGCCGTATGATAGTTATGTGTGATCTATGGTTTAATATAGATATGTCTGCTGGATGTTAAATGAAGCGATGTAAGAGATGAATTCTAAAAATTATGGAGGATAGAATGGGGTATGACTTTGAAGTGTCGATGTTGAAAATCAAATTGAAGATAAATTTAAATAAATTTGAAATAAAAACATTTGGTTTACTGGAAAGGTGTGGATCATCAGTTCTATTTGGTTAGTTTAAGCCGCCTTAATTAGTATACATACATAATTGAACAGTGTATGTAGGTACATTGGGACATAGTAACTACAGTGCCGAGAAGAAGTGATGCAAAAATATGAAAATATACAAAATTTCGGCTTTGATAGGTTATTTGCGAGCCCTCAAAAGTAATATCGGCAAAATTGATGTTTCGGAGTATGGTCCTATGTGCCATATGTAAAATTTTTTAATCATTCTCCCAAGAACCGGTTTCTGAAAGTTTGTTTCCGCTTCCAGATTAACCTCTAGCTTAAAACATACCGAGAAAAAGTGATGCAATAATTGCTTTTCATTGAAAATGTGTAATTTTGTCCGGGGATGCAGTCCATTGTTAGTTGTTTTCATCATTGGAAATAAATTTTAGAGGCGATTGGAGGAAAACATTCGTAAAAGAAAGTAATTCCTGAAACCTCAGGTTTAGGTTTTCATTAATATTACTATTTAACCAATTTTCAGTCGATCAACATGAGAAAAGAGACTTCTTTAGATGAAAGAAAAATTATTCTTCGGCTTCATAGCCAGACCGTTCCATACAAGGAAATACATCGTTAATAGACCCAATTCCACTATTTGGAGGATAACAGACAGGTTCTGCAAAAATAAAAGCTTAGAAAATAAAAAGCGCTCAGGGAGGAAGAAAATATTATCAGGACGTCATCATCAACGTGGCACAACAGCCCGACGTCGGGCCTTGGCCGCCTGGATCGATTTCCTCCAATTGTCTCGGTCACGTGACCGCGTCCTCCAGTCTTGGGACCCTAATAGTTGCTCGGCGTCCGCATACACTGAGCTCTCCCAACGAGCTCTGGGTCTTCCTCTTGGTCTCGCTCCGTCGACTCGTCTTGCGTTCATGACACGTTTTGGCATGCGATCGTCATTCATGCGTTGCACGTGCCCAGCCCACTGTAACCGTTGTAATTTGACGATCTTGGAGACTTCCAGCTCATCGTAAAGTTCGTACAACTCATTGTTGTACCGGATGCGTTATCCATCTCGGTCGCGAACAGCCCCAAAAATCCGCCGTAGTACTTTCCGTTCGAAGGTGTCGATCCTATATTCGGAGGCTTGAGTCAAGGTCCATGTTTCGCAACCATAGCACAGCACAGGTCGTATGATAGTCTTATAAACGCGGAGCTTAGTTTTTCTGTGCACATATTTCGATTTCATAATGGGGAGGACCGAGAAGAATGTCTTATTTGATAGTTGTATCCGTCGCTTGATTTCGTCAGTTTCGTTGGCGTCACTCGATAGATTGCTACCCAGGTAAACGAAGTTGTCCACGAATTTGATGTAAAGGTCCTCTACGTTGATGGTCGTGTGCGCTGGCGTCCTTATCATAGATTGCATCATAACTTTCGTTTTGTCTTCGTTGATTCGTAGCCCAACTTCCTTTGCTGCGGTGTCAAGTCTAAGCAGAAGTTCTTCTGCATCGGTCAGTTTTCGAGCCAAGATATTAATGTCATCCGCGTACGCTGCCAATTGTGTCGACTTAAAAAGAAGCGTACCGCTGGTGTTTAGGTTCATTGCCCAAATAGCGAACTCAGGTGCCAGGTTGAAGAGCGTGGGCGCTATTCCATCGCCCTGCTTCAGGCCTCCCAAAGTTTCAAAAGGATCCGTCAATCTGTTCTGGATCCGGTGATGCTATATAGAGCGCCTCGGTTGATGCTGTCATATGCTTGTTTAAAGTCGACAAAGATTTGGTATACGTCGACGTCGTATTCCCAGCACTTTTGCAAAATTAGCTTGACCGTGAAGAGCTGGTCGATTGTGGAGCGACCAGATCTGAAACCGCCTTGATACTCGCCAATGATTTCTTCCGCGAACGGTTTAATCCTATACTCCAGGATTTTTGACAGAATTTTGTAGGCCGTACAGACTAAGGAAATGCCTCTGTAATTCTCACACCGCAGTTTATCTCCCTTTTTATGTATGGGATAGATGATGCTTTTGCGCCAATCGTCTGGGATCACCTCAGTCTCCCATATTCGCAGCAGCAGTTGATGTAGCGCACTTAATAAACCCGCCCCACCAGACTTGAGTAGCTCAGCTGGTATCTCGTCGGCGCCCGGCGCTTTGTTCTTTTTCAGTGAACGCAAGGCGAGATCAACTTCTTCTACTGTAGGGGATTGTGTGGATGGGGGTTGACCAACAGAATCGTCATAGAGCTCAGATTCTGCTGGCAGGATGTTTGATGGCGGATTCAGAAGCTCTTTGAAGTAGGACGCTCATCGTTTGCTAATACTTTCGGTGTCGCTGATAATATTTCCATCTTTGTCCTTACAGAGGCTAGTCCTGGGTTGGTAGCCGTTTTTAATAGTGTTTACTAATCTGTACGCTTGTCTGGTGTTCTTGATATGCGAATGACGTGATATGCGAATAATCGAACGAAAAGTCAAGAAAGATCCTTTTATACTAAGATCCTTTTATACTAACGCTAAAATCTATTTATAAAAAAGATGTTAGCGTTCATAGAGTCAGAAGTCATTTACGTGTGTTGTATTCCACGAAAGAAATTATTCGTTAGCGACATAAACCGTGAAAAAAGATTAAATTTCGCCAAAGAACATTTGAATCAGGATGTAGAATTTTAGAAACGCGTCTTATTCACGGATGAAAGCAAGTTTAGTGTGTTTTCTCATGATGGACGAGCAAAAGTGCGCAGAAAGTCTCTTACGGAGCTAGATACGAAAAATATGATAAGAACTGTGAAGCATGGTGGTAGTTCTATTTTGGTATGGGGATGTATGGCTTTCAATGGAGTTGGCGAACTTCATATAATAGAAGAAAAAACGATGGATCACAAAGTCTACATCCAGATTTTAAAGGATCGGCTAGCTGCTGGCGTTCAAAAGTTGAATTTGGGACAAACTACATATTCATGCAAGACAATGATCCTAAGCATACCGCCCACTAAAATCGAATGTGGATACTTTATAATATTCCAAATTGCTTGAAATGGCCCCCACAACCACCTGATCTCAATCCAATGAGCATATTTGGGAAGAACTGTCGCTTCGACTTGCAACACATAACATCCGCGCACAAGGAAATAATAAAAGAAGAGTGGGGCAAGATCGCTCAAGAATATTGCGCTAAGTTGGTTTCATCTATGCCAAGAAGGCTTTAAGCTGTCATAGATCGAAAAAGAAACCGTACCAAATATTAAGAACCATTGATTGCTATCAGTTACCCAATACAGTTGGTAGAATATGATCGAGGTTTAATTTTTGCATCACTTTTTCTCGTTAGCCAAAAATGAATTGATTTACTTTTTAATTTTTTTCTTATAGAAAAGTTATTTTTTTTTTATTTTTTTATATCTAATCACTGTTTGGAAATATATTAATAGCAATCAAAAAACCAACGGACTTTTTATTCACTACCTTTAAAAATATGAAACGGTTAACCCAAAGAATTTCTTAAATATGAGCTTTTGCATCACTTTTTCTCGGCACTGTATTTAATTTTTCATGTGGAATAGTTTCTTTTTATTTTATTTTATTTATTAACCAAACAAGGAATAAACAATACAAAAAAAATATTTGAATTAAATATGTGTAAACGAAAAATTAAATAAATCAACTAATTAACAAATAAATCAAAAACAATTGATATATAACAAACATATAAAACATTGTCATATAGCTTAAGATAAGGGGTTATGGATGGCTTGGAAAAAGGAGGATTTGAAGGAGAATTTGGAGATCGTTGCAGAATACAGAAAACTTATACTGTTAAATATTCTGCAGCATCTATTTACCGGCTCATTAGCTGCGTAAGTAGTGGAATGTGGATATTCCTTAAATAAACGAGAGGACCTGGTGTTCCTTATAGGGTTATTTAATACCATTTTACCATTCAAGAATTCAACTTTGATAACGCCTCTAATGACGTCGAATGTGAAGCAGGCCAAAATCATCTTTCTTCTGGATGCAAGTGTCAATAAGTTTAGATAAAATCGCAAGGATTGTATAGTTCTCTCAACGCTGTTTTTGTATGGACTCGAGTCTGTTACTGTGGGTTTCAAAAGCCGGTTCGAGCAGATCGAGGCATATTCGAGAATGGGGCGTACAAGTGAGATGTATAAGGATCTTGTGACCCACAGGCTACAAAATTCTTTGGAACGTCTTTTGATGAGTCCTAGCTGTTTGTTTGCACGGGAAATTATTTTGTCATAGTGCAAGGTGAAGCGGAGTTTCTCATAAACCAGATTTTAACCAGAATGTTTAAAGCATATGGTGGAAACAATGAAAAAAACTCTAGCGCACCTGAACCGCTAGAAACACTAATGTTCGAAGAACAGTAGAAGAATCGTGCAGGTTTTGAGTGCATATTCCACCACATGAGCTGCTTATTACGGCCAAACTGTTTCAAATGCCACGTTTTACTTTGGTCTCAAGTATGCATTATAACTCATATGGTAGAAGGTTTCAGATATTACCACTGGCATGGGTTTCAAAGTTTATGAAAGAAAAACATTTGTTAATTATATTCGTTATCAGTTGCTTATTTCACCAAACTTTGAAAGCAGCATCTCATATAACATCAATGAAGAAAATGCTCAGTGCCTGCAGCACTGTAACTGAAGTTGGTGTTTGGGGCTGCGATCCGAAAAATTTGCAGAACTTTGCAAGAACTAACTGTAAGCATTTATTGATACAAAAGTAGCACAACCAACTCGTGCTGGCAACCTTTCGCCAGTATCAAAGCCAACAATATATCACATCTGCTTCACGTTGTTATATTACATTCGAAGTTATAGGAGTATAAAGAAATTGATGGTTACCTGCACCGAGTTTTTTCAAATAATCGAAAGCTTAATATTTGCTGTTTATTGTCACTACAATATCATTACCAATTGAAAATTCTACGATAAAACTGCTTAATAAAGATATTGAAAACAAACACAAAACCAACTATACCTGGCAACCCTTTCGTGGCTTTTCAACCAAATTTGGCCTGAATAATGCTTATAATAGGTTCCATTAATTGTATGAAATTCGTATTGATTTCATGACTGCACTGGAAGTTATAGGGCAAAAAGTTTTATTTTCCTGAGAGAATTTTCAAAACCAAAGACACAAAAATTACCATAGCTGGCAGCACCAATCGAATTTTTCAACCAAATTTCTATCAAACAGAGTTTAGAGTAAGATGCAGCTACTGTGTCAATTTCATGAAAATCTGGTTACTAATTCACATTTCATAGGGCAAAAAGCAGTTTTTTTTTTCTTTGTAATTTTTCAAGATGGCACCACTGGCACAGAGTTGCCCACAATTCTAAATTGCTTCTATCAGGCCTGGTTCTACTTAAGTCCAATGCATAATGTAAATTTCAATGGTATCTGATTATTGGTTCGTGAATTCCTGTGAACAGAAGTTTTTGATGCTAAAAATATAGGTTACCTGGGAAAGGGTTACCGTTCTTGTCCGACATGAAATTTCCAAAGTTTTACTTTGAACGTGTAGATAAAGCATAAGATTTGTATACAGATTGGTTTTATTGTAAGAAACGGACATTTTTAGGATATTCGATGATTTGAATGTTTTCACTTCTAAATTTTTATTTTTTCAAATTTAAGACACCAAAATTATCATAGCTGGCAGCTCCAACCGAATTTTGCAACCAAATTTCTATCAAATATGGTTTAAAATAAGGTCCAGCTATTGTGTGAATTTCGTCAAAATCGAACGATTCAATCAGAATTTATAGGGCTAAAAGCAGTTATCTTTTTTAGTGATTTTTCAAGATGGCACCACTGGCACAGAACCGCCCGCATTTCAAAATCACTTCTATCAGACCTGATCCTATTTAAGACCAATACAGTCTGCAAGTTTCAATTAATTCTGCTCATTGGGTCGTGAGTTTCCGTGAACAGAAGTTTTTGATGCTAAAAATATAGGTAAATTGGGCAAGGGTTACCAGGCGTTCCCGTTAAACCATATCAAATTTTTTTTTTGGTCTATGTAAAAAGAGCACGAAATTTACATATGAGTGACTTTTTTTGAAGAAACGGTATTTTTTCAAGAGAGACGATAATTTGGAGGTTTTCACTTTCAGTGCCTGCCCTAGCTTCAGGGTTGCCAGCACGCTCATCAAAAGCTACACGAATTTACAACTAAATAATGTTAATATGTCCTGAAAATTTCGTAATGATTGAATAGCTTTGTCAAAAGTGATCGCAATTTAAAAATTTTCAATTTTTCCCGTTCTCTCTTTAGGCATCCAGCGCACACATGGGGTTAAAAAATTCCAAAACATTATCCGATTCACATGTAAAACACGTTCGAAATTTATTTCGTTAACTTTACTTTTGCAAAACTTATTTGTGTACGGAATAATAGGTATATTAAAAATATCACTAAAATGGCCGCCGGCGCCAAAGAGTTAAAGATTATTAACTTTTTCTGAGACCTGGGACTATTCTGCATATACACTAATGTGTCCTAAAAATTTCAGTTCAATCGGATGGCGCGTTCCTGAGATTTTTTCACTGAAATTTTTTGATGATATATATATATGTATATATATATATATACATATATATATATACATATATATATATACATATACATATACATATATATATATATATATATACATATATATATATATATATATATATATATATATATATATATATATATATATATATATATATATATATATATATATATATATATATATATATAGAAATATGAATTTTTGGCCAAAGTGATTTTAATACTAATGTTCTTCTTCGAACATTAGTAAAAACAGCAATTAATTTTTAGATGGCTATCTTCATCGAAGCAATAGATGCGTGAGAAAGAAGAAAGTAGCATTCTATATGTACTTGGTTTGGTTTCTTCAAATCCATTTCTTTACATTTCGGGTTTTCGAGAATTTTCCTCGCACCACAGCAGCAAATTTTTGCCCAAAAAGAGTTTATCCGAGTAGTTAAGGAGTATACCAATAATTTGTTTTAACCAACTCCTCTTTGAATTTTAGCTTATAGTACAAAAAGCTCTGTTGATAGGCGTCAATTATTTTGTTGAATCAATATCTTAAAAGTTATCTCGTCGTGAAAGAATAAAGCTTTCGAAAGCCTCTAGAGTACAGGTACTTTAGATCTTTCAACCTCTTTTTTAGATAGATATTTTAGAGTACCGAGCAAATATCATGTTTTTTACGTGTTTATCCTATTGCAACTTAACCAGCTTTCCTGTCGATCTACAATTTTTCGAAAAAATAGTTTATTGAACCTAGATGCAGTAGCAGTGTACTCTTGACGTATAATGGCATGATGATGTGTATCCTATTACTTTGTTTTAATAGAATTAAAGATCTATCAAATTCTCATAACTTTTTGTCTCAGAAGGTGGTTGACCTTACCGTTGTTACTTCAGTAAGTCAGAAGAAAATAAGTAAGGGAGAAAGTAAGTCAGAGAGGCTACCAGAACCCAGCGTTGACACTTTGGGATCGAAAATGTAACAGGCTTGTTTGAAACCGTCTTATTACAACTCATTGGGGATCCTTTTCAAAAGTGTGAAATCATTATTTTTATGCCTCATTTTGTCCCTGATTTGATTCTGGTAGCTAATCAAAGCCAGGTTAATTCAAAGCTAGGTACGTACATGGATTCGAACCGGGAACCCTACAAGCCAGGAGCTAGTGATTCACCTACTAGGCTACACGAGTGATGAAAATATTTGGCGAACGTCGATATCAAGCTAGTATTGATGCGTCTATGCTACGGACTTAACGTCTTCGGCTGTATAACTGAATTTATGCTCCGTTAAAAAATCCTTTCAAAACTAGGTAGCCAGCTCCGTGTCCTCAAAATCAATTTTTATAGAAATGATAGGTTAACTGACAGAGGATGAAGCACAAGCACAGCCCGTTTTATAAGGAGTCATATTGACTATCACCCCATACAAAATTACAATCTTAAAGGAATTGAAGCAGCATCGCTGCAAGTTTAGAAGAGTTTCCTCCATTTCAGGGTAATTTTCACCGCGCAAGACCTTGCTGAAGATCTTCACACAAACTTCAGGCACAAAGACTTCAACTTTCTTGCAAGATATGTTGATGATCAAAATCACGACTAGGGCTCAGTGAAAAACAATCGAGCAGGTAGATTACAAATTCTTCACAGAAACTGGATCCTAGTTTCTTATTCCCGATAAGACTACGCACTTTGGCTTCATTCACATTCAAGCACTAGAGATAGCCATAACACAAGATATAAGCCAGAACATATCTATAAGCATTGTAAACGAACTCCATTTAGATCAGAAGCCGATCATCTTTCATATAGAAAACGTATTGGTGTTGGACTTCAATGATAGAAACATTCAAAACCGATTAGAAAGACTTCCGTGTATTCAAGACTAATGAAAACATTGCTCAAACACTAGTTACGTCAAACTATAGAGCTCCTGATAAATAAAATCTACAAAGCCATGCAGAAATTTACGTTTACAACTCCCTTGAAGGATAATCAAGGACCCTATGAGCTCTCAACTTTCACCAAAATGAAGAAGCTAAATAAAGAGACGCGCAATGAGTACCGGGGATCCCACGCTTAAACAGCAGGTCAATCTGTCAACAAACGTAATTTGTGCTCTGATCTCTCTATTCAAAAATGAGCACTTATTACTAATGTTCGAAGAACAATAGTATTAAACTCGTTTCGCCGAAAATTCATATTTCTTTATATATATATATATATATATATATATCAGCAAAATGATTTTCCGAGATAATCTCTGGAGTGGCCGATTCGATTGAGCTGAAACTTTCGGAGAACGTAGATGTATATAGTAGGTAGGTCCACGACTTTCTCAAATTCAGATATCCTAAACCTTTTGGCGGTGGCGAGCGTTTTAGTGAATTTTGAGGTACTCCTATATTTCCAAGCAGTGTAAATTTTCGTTGGAAAAAAGTATTGGGAATGAAAACTAATTATGTTCTTAGTTTGTCTATGATAAAGAATTGAAATTTTTGAGCCGTGTGTGGGTGCTAAGTGCCTAAAAGTAGGCAAGGATTTTTTTTCAAATTTTGATTTGTCATTACTTGTGATCAAAACATCGGATCATCGTGAAAATTGCAGAGCATATTGATGTTGACTAGGACTTAGCATATATGGGTTTTCAAGGTTGCACGGGTAACACTGTAGCTACGGCAGGCTCCTGAAAAAAAATCCTTCAAATCACTGACCCTCCTCAAAAATTTTTGATTTTTGGCAAAAATTTCAAATCATTAATAAATTTTGATCTTTGTCCATCATGTCAAATTAAAATTTTGAAAATTCCGATTTACACAAGAACGGCAACCCATCACCAAATTACCTCTATTTTCAGCACTCGAAAGTTCTGTTCACGAAAACTGACGACCGGATTATCCGATCATGATGAAATTTACAGAACATGTTGGTATTAGCTAGGACCAGGTCTGATAGAAGTGATTTTGAAATGCGGGCAACCCTGTGGCAGTGGTACCATCTTGAAAAATCACTGAGAAAAAAAACAGCTTTTTGGCCTATAACTTCCGATTCAGCCATCAGATTTTAACAAAACTCACACAGTACTTGAATCTTACCCTTTGTAACATTTGGTAAAAATTTGGTTGAAAAATTAGAATAGAGCTGCCAGCTATGGTGATTTTTGTCTCATAAATCCTGCAAATTTGCTCAGCAAAATAAAGCTTTTTTCCCTATAGCTTCCGGTCCAGTGCAGAAATCAAAACGAAGTTCATGCAGCAAATGGACCTTAAGGTGAAGTAAATGTCGTAGGAATTTCGTACAAAAATCATGAAAGGGCTGCCAGCTATGACCATTTTTGTAATTTTGTGGAATTTCTTGACTGAGCGATTATGTCATTAGATTTGCAAATGGGAATAATCCTGCAATGAAAATTAACAACAAATATTAACGTTTTAAAAATTTGAAAAGTTTTAATGGTGGCAGCCCTAAAATTCTTTTCATCCGTAAAGCTTCCAGCGCAGTGATTCAATCGAAACGAAATTTACTGGTTGGGTTTAACTTAACGTGAAGCAGATTTGGTATATATTTTGCTCTGCTGCTGACACAGGGTAACCAGTATTAGCCATTTTCATAAATATTGCACCAACAGATGCTTGAAATGACAAACTCATATGCAAAGCATTTGCGACAAAAATAAGAAACCAATTTTTAGATTTTCCGAGTTTTGAACATTTTTCGGATGGCAGCCTCAAACAACGTTTAACCGCTGAAACTTTCGATGAAATCCTCCGATGAGAACGAAATTCAAAGAATAAGTTGATTTAAGTATGAGCTTGTTATGGTAAACTTATTGCTGCTTCGTTGGGAAAGTGTTCCCAGCACTGAACATTTTCATCATTTGTGTTGAGTTTTATTGCATGAGATAAGGAATGGTTGATATGATTCTACAAAAAAGTATATTACGTCTTTCCAAATTTTTTGGTCACTCAAAGACAATTTCTTCGAAAATTAGTTTTCTAGCGGTTCAGGTGCGCTAGAGTTTTTTTTTTAGATTACTAGTGAACACAAAATTAGCTAACTTTTCATAATGAAAAACAAGGAAAACAAGCCACCAATTCATGCAGCTACTGAAATAAAGTATAGCAAATAAGACAAGGCTGAGGCTTTCGAAGATACTCTAGAGCACAACAGCTGCTCAAACGATGACCTTGAAGAGGAAGATTGCATCAAGCAGACTGCGTCGGGTCTTATTCCTTGAAGAAATTAGACTCCTGATAAATAGCCTCATTAAAAAGAAACCCCTAAGGTCGGACAATGCCCTCTGCGTTTTCAATCGACCTGAAAATATCGTTCGGATAATCGCAGTCTAAAAAATCCTGATTGTTGAAAACTCGATGCCTTTATTATCATCTCGAACTCAGGCAAAGATTAAACTTTTTCAAAGAATTTGCATACCATCGGTTCGCTTTCATCTAAAGCCAAGCTTGCAGCGCAAGTATTCCTTTCACAACTAAAAGATATCGTCACTCTAAACACTTGCTTGCCCGAAAAACAAATCGTTTTTCGGGCAGGTCAGCACATAAGATCTGAGCTAAACAAAAGGAAATCGACAGGGCTAGATATGTTTGATGTTGCAAGGTCATGTGACAAAGTTTGGTATGCTGGCCTCATTATCAAGCTAAATAAACTTCAAATACCATTCTCGTTTACTCAACTTATCGGATACTTTCTAAAAAAATAGAACTTTCAAAGTCAGTATAGATCACCTGTCCCCTCTGCGCCTCATAGCTCACGGAGTACTCCTAGGTTCTTTCGTGTCACCTATTTTGTACAGCCACACAGCCGACATCTGTAGCTCTAACATAGTAAATATTGTTCTCAGCAACAAATAAAACTTGTAATTTACAGCGCTACATGGAATATTTCAGAATATGGGAGATGAAATCCAACGATCTTCATTGTCCAGACCTGAGACACTAAGTTAACCAGTTGTTGACGACCAGAAATTACTTAGGGCTCACATTTGATAGCTAGTTACAATAGGCTGCATATATAACAAAACGAGCTACTTTAAATAGTTAACGTTAATGTCTTTCGCTCTGTTTTAAAATCATTCCGCCTGAATACGACAAACAGAGAGCTACTCTATAAATTAATTGCAAGAACTCAACTGCTTTACCGCTGCATCACCTTCGTTTTGAACTTCTCAAACTAACAAAAAAGGCTACAGCCATGTCAAAATATCGCACTTCTGAATCGTTTTAAAGTTCCATGGGACTCGTACATACACAACTTAGAATTCAAGCTGGAGAATAGTATATACATCAAATACCTCTTAAATTATTTGACACATCCGAACAAATCTCGGGCAATCCTGAAATCTCTCAATCTCACCTTAACCTCATCTATCCAAATTTTAGGCAGACTCTACCATTAAATAGTCACAGTATCGTTAGTTTCAGAGTCTGAACTAGATATGGGCAAAAGCGAACAGAGCACATTGCACATTGCACATACACTGCTGCATCGATAGTTCAGAGAGTATTTTTTATTGGTAGCTTTGAGAAGTTGTCATATTTTCCCTCATAATTTTCCCTAAGCTAATTGCGCGGCATTTGGCAATGTTAAGAGGAAGCTTGTTCGCGGAGCACCAATAGTCTAGAGAGTTCGGTTTAGACTGAAAAAAGGTAGCGCCAGATGGTGACCTGATGACATGGTCGATTTTGAGGTCGTCTGCATATAGTAAATGAGGGATATCAGATAAAACCTCCGATATGTCAGATATAAAAATATTAAAAAAAAAGAGGGCCAAGATCACTACCTTGAGGTACACCTGATTTAACGTCGACTTTCTTAGAAATGGGGGGTATGGTCAGAAAATCGATATTTTTTTTTTGTTTAGTGACTAGTGTATAGTGACTCAGGAGTGTCCATACAAAATTTCAGGTCGATCCGAGCAAAATGAACGAAGTTATCGGCTTAACAATACAAATAACTCAAATTCATATTTTCGCGCAAATCGCGTGCTATAGCGTTCCTTCCCCGCTTTATTAGCCGCGCGCAGCTCTCATATACGTAATAGTAGAGTCTTCCCACTCTATCCACACCTGTATGTGCTATATTTGTGTAAAAACACTTATATATGTGACTTGTAGTAGTAAACATTCATTTCATCGAGCAGTTACGGTACACGTGTTTCGTAATTTTTCACGCACTTTTGTTGCACAGTTAAAATTTTAAAACGCGTTTTTTGAGGAATTTTATTTTTCAAGTCGGTGAGACATGTAACTCGAAAACTACTCGACCGATCTTTCTGAAATTTTGCACACTATTTCTGTAGGCAATTTACTAGGTAACGCTGTCGAGATATTTTTTTTCTTGCTTTTTTTTTATTTATGGAATTTTTTACAACTGAAAACAGAAATTTCGAAAAAAAATTTCCGTTTTTTTCGATTTTTTGACTTCAAACTTATACCAAAAATTAAATAATCTAGATATTTGGAAAAACTCGACAGCGTTACCTCAAGAAACTCATAGACTAACGAAATATTTTTGGTTTTTTTGTTTACGATGATCCAGTCATTAGTTATGTGTCTCACCGCAAATCAACTCTTTGTCCTGAACGAAAATGTCAAATTCATGTCACGAGCTTCATTTTCGATATTTTTGAATAAAAATTTTTTTGGATACTCTTCAAAGGTTGTTCTTTACTGTAGGTATTATCCCAATCAAGTTACTATTAACAGTTTTCTAAAAAAAAATCTTGAAAATGGGTATAAAATGTGCTGCTCTGACTAGATCTAGATCGCTTGGAGCAGTGATAACGCGAAATTAATATAAAATAATATCGTTGCTTTAGAGCCATCCATTCAATAAACAATTTCTCACATAAAAATTCCCTAATGGTTTCACTGCAATTGACTCAAAATCATTTCCGGCTTTAACGTTTAATATGCAAACCAATATATGAAAGCGACACGTCTAACATTCGATTTACAAGCAACAAGATATGCAACCAATTAAGATAAAATCGGTTTCATTGGAACAATCGCAAACAAGAATTCAAACAGCTTGCTTTTTCATTCAAACACTCCGCCCAAAACATACGCAGTATTAATAGTTGAACGGAACCTTTTTCTGTTCATTGCCGGTGTTTGAATAAATTTTACATTTCTCTTCTCAAATAAGTATCAATAATCGCTCCTCTACTAGACAATGTACTGGTGTGATCACTTTTCGCATACCTCACAGCATGACACCGTCAACTTACAAGATTTCGAACATGTCGTCCATTCAACTCAGCCAACACCACAACACTTACTTTCCCAATTCTCAAGCAACACAAAACATATTATCTCGTATTTATTTTTGGTTGGTACTTCAAACCTATCTATGCACGGGATCATGTCGTCTTTGTTTCAGCCAAAAACATTTCGACAAAATCTTTCCGCACATTATTATTCCACCGAATATAATTGCGAATTTGTGACTCATTTCCCAGAAATCTACTTGATTTGTCAAACACTGCAAAAAATAGAAAGACCACCCAAAAAAAGTCCCAATAAACATTCAAAAATCCACGGCTGGGAAGAAGCCTGCACTGCAAACATCACTCCAACCGTATCTCCAGCGTGTCCGTCAGGTGGTGCAGCCAAGCAGAATCCGTTACAAGAAAAAATCTCGCCATAAAAGACCAAGAAACAGTGGCTCAGTATTGTACAAAGAGAAAATACTTATTCATACTCGTATGTACTTATATCCAGAAAAATAAATTATGCGACAATTCGCCGCGAAACGATTCGTATCGTGTAATTAACGCGTAATTTTGCCTGTCTGCAAATTACGAGCAAGCAGCAGCCAGCAGGGTCCACATTCAGACCATTAGCATCACGGTCGAGTTCTTGAGAGTTGAGTGCACTGCCGAAAAAGGCGCAGACCGCAACAATTAACAATTGCCGAAAAGTGGAGCCAGCTGAAGAGTGTAATGTAACTCGCAATTTATGGGTGGCTGTAGGTACCAAAAGTGCGATGGTTTTTCATAAGGTCGAACTGTGGGTGGTTTCTATTGTTGTTAGAACTTCTTTTGCGAACGTCTGTGGGCGTGCGAAAGATCCGCAATTATCGAAAGGGAAACTAAGATGTTGCGGGGCGTCATTAGCCCCTCGAGCCATTTCGGGTCTTCGGTGTCCCGTCCAAGGCGCACTTCAGATAATGGGCGACGAGATGTACACGGAACGGAAATTCAATGAAAGTTGCTGTCCGCCCGTGTAGCTAACCGAATGACGCAGGCGTTGATGTATACCAGCATTCTTGTCGTTTGTTCGTTGTTTGACCAAAGGCTCGGAAAAACGCTGAGGACGCTGCAATTGTCTGGTCAATGCTAAAGTACAAAAACACTAGACGGGTGAATGTACCGATATGAATGCGACACTGAAATTATAGGAAACTTATATAACAGTAAATTTTTCTGCAGATTGCTGGTCAACCTCCGGAATGTTGCATGCAAATTTCTGGGTAAGTGCTTAAAATGTTTTGACAAGTTGTAGTCTGATAAAATCAGCAAGATACTGACGCAGGTAAGCATATTGTGGTTTGTTGTCGGTTTCGCAAAATTTAACTTTTAGACAAGGGAAACAATGTCGAATAGATTTCAGACGCCCCGGTATGTTCGGATGAAACTGAAAATTAAGTAATTTTTATAGCTGTTAAATAATAGATTTCACGCAATGTTAATGGACCGTCATAATAAATTAATTACACACTAACCTAAATAGCTTTTTGTCCAAAAATATTTTCGGCAGAATCATGCAAAAATTTTATTGCTTTGCAATATGACACTAACATGAAGCAGCGTGGAATTATAGTTGGCACTAATTGGTGAGATTTATGAAGAAAATTTAAATGGTTTTGACGCTAAATTACTCAAAATGGATTTGATATTTCATTCGTCGGACAGGTGAAAAAAGGTGATTAAATATTGGTTAATTTTGCATGATGATCTGTGACGTAAAAGAATTACTCTAAAGTTGGATTTTTTAACTACGCTATGAAGCTGTGGATATATTTACAGAAACACACATCTGTCCACATACAATCCACAAACGCTTTACCTACACATAAATCTCACATCAAAATTAATTCACCCGTAGGCTAAGAAAAATGTAATTTTGAAGTTAGCGAAAAATAATATGTTGTTGACTTAAAAAAGATATAGGAAGGAATTATTAAATGCTGTAAAACTAATTAATAATTTCAAAAATATATATTGTAAAAATAATTAAATAAATAGATATAAATATTATAGATGCCATTCTAAAATTAATTAAACAATTAAATATTTCATTTTAGAAAAAAATGATTAGAAGTTACGACTTCCAAAAGTGATTTTGAAGCTAAAGGTTACAATAAGTTATTCTCCTTATGAGAAAGTTCTATCAAAAATATTCCTTGTGGATTCCAAGTTCTTGCTCCATTTTTGACGGAATAGGGTTTAATAGTTAAGTCAAGTAACGCAAAAATGCATTACAAATAAATTGTCTTGATATAGAGGGTAATATTTATTTAAAACATGACTTTAGTTGAAATTACATTAGCATATTTTTTTAATGAGATAGCTGGATCTAATGAGACGATGTACTATTATTTATGTTTGGCTTTTTTTATTTATTTTTCATTTTATTTTTAATCCTGAGCGTTTTACCCATTATGGATATGAACAAGTTTATTTTTCACTTGAATTTTATAGACGGTGTTTTTTTTACAGCTGTTGTATTCTGAAGCTCACCGCTGTCAAATGAGCTGATGTCAGATGTTAATGTCACTCTCATTTTCACTCAGTAGACCTGACAAATTGCCATGAGCAGATTTACACCGCAGCAGCATCTATAAATCATGGAAATTTATTTCCCAGATCAGGGTTGAATTGTGCAAACTCAAAAATCGCTTGGTGAGTTTTATGGACCGCATAATCGTCCATCACCGCGTGCTATGCGCCATGTAATTTCAAATTTTCCCAACCAATTCACTTGCTGAACCATAGGCCAACGACAAGGTTGAGAACAGTGCATTCCGAAGAGAATAGTGCAGCTGTGGAAGCCATTTGCCGATTCGCAGGCGTGTGTCGGTCTAAATAATTTCGGTCTAAATGTTCACAAGGTCCAATTGGTGCAAGAATTAAAGCCGTATGACTATCGGAGACTGGTCAGTTTTTGTTCCTGTGTGGATGTGAGAGAGATGTAGTTTCAACAAGATGGTGCTACGTGCCATACAACGACCGCAACCATCAGCTTGTTGGAGACGAAATTCATAATTTGACTCCAATGAAGTCGTTGGTTTACGCTGGCAAATTGGAGATAATTGGCGCTTTAGAAGCTAACGTAACTCACGACATTGACGATATACGGTCCCAATTTCTTCAAAAAGAATTGGCTTCTTGTTAGCTTCAATTCAGCTGGCTGCGACTAACATTAGTACACCGGCTTAGCGTGTTGAGGACAATCAGCGGCTTTGTGTTATAGGCGGTATGACTCCCTGCAACATCCTCGTGGCTTAAACAAAATGAGTACATGACGGCACATCCTCGATCACAGCCGCAACTAAACAAGAAGAACGAATACTTTCCTTCTCCAAGTGGCAGCTGAGCTGGGATTCAAGTAAGAAAGGAATGTGGATGTATGATTTGATACCAGAAATTGTTGGTTGTACAGAGGAATCATGGTGAGCTTAATTACTATCTAAGCCAATTACTCGCTGAAAATGGCTACTTCCGTCAATATCTGCATAGATTTGGGCATGATGACACACAAATGTGCCCAAGCTGTCAGACAACGAACGAAGATTCAAGACACGTAATTTTTGAGTGTCCTTTTTGACACTAACTTAGTGTCCTTTTTGACACTAACTTACAAAGCTTAGTATGATGTATGCTACAATCGGGAGCAAAGTGGAATGAAGCAGTGGCATTCATCACCAACGGGATGATCGAGCTGAACTGCTAAAGCAAAAAATCTTAGAAGAAACAATTGAATCCTAACTGCATCGTAAAGTAATACCGAAAGGAAATTCCGCAAGGGGAAGATTGAAGAGGATGTTGTGCTTTGGACTTCAGTAAATTGTCCATATCTGTAGTACCTACGAAGATCTCACACTCTACAGCAATAAATCTGTCCTTTCTTACATGGTCTAAAAAGATCGAGATCAGTGCGCTGATTCATATTTATTAGATGCTAGTAGCCAGCTTTCCCGATTAAATTCGCCCCACTAAAGCAAATTAATTTTCTGAGGCTTCAAAAGCATATATACCATTTTCAAGTCAAATTCATAGATTTCTCGTACAAATTCACAACATTTTCGAGTTTAATTCTTAAATTTTCAAATGAAATTCATAAATTTTAGATGCCAGTTCATATGTTTTCGCGCCAAATTTATAACTTTTTTCGAGTCAAATTCCTAATTTTCCCCAAGTTTAATTCTGAATTTTTTAGAATTACATTCATAGATTCTTAAGATTTATTTATTTCTAAGGCTCATATTTTGCGCAACAAATTCATAAATTATGATCTTGACGTGCAAAAATTATGAATTTGCTTCGAGAGAAATGTGGATTTGACTTGTGGAAATTATAAATTTGACTCGACAAAATTACGAATTTGATTGATAAAAATTGTCAATTTGACCCAAAAAAAATTATGAATTTGACTCAAAAATTTACGGATTGGTATCGAAAATTTACAATTTCGATTTGAAAAAATATGAATTAGACTCGAAAATATTATGAATGTACACCAAAAACCTATGAATTTAACTCGAAAATTGTATATTGTGGACAGTTTGTTCGTTGTCAACAACCAAAGACGTTTCGTCAATTTTTAAGCAAACGTAAAGATTATACGCAGGACGAGTAACATCCTTATCAAAGCATATAATGTGTGGAAAATAATTGAATTTCCACAATTTGGAAACATGCTTTCTATTTTTCTATTGAGCACATAACAGGTAATGAGAATTCTTAAAACTGCTTCAAAGTCCTCTTTAGCAAACAAACGGCTTAGGACTGATTCCGGATACTTGCATGCTATTATAGTTGTCAATAACATTACGAGCTTTCGATTCGTTTTCTGTAGAAAAACATCACACATTTTCTTTGATAAAATTATCTTGAACACTTCCTTTGCCACGTACAAATGACTAGAGCTTGCAGGCTCGCTTTGATGTCGTAAAATATGGCCATTGGTGGTTGCCCATGGAAAATTGAAGTGAAATCCCACCTCGCGTCATCTTTCCCTAACCGAATTTTTGTTCCAGTTTCAATTTCCAGTCTTGAGTTTTCTTCGATTTTCAAATAATCTTCTAGCTCTATGTCCGATGTTTGGTTGGACCCGAGAAGCCGAATATGCTTCATCAACAGATACAACAAATTGTCCTTGACGATCGCGTTCATCTTCCTCGAGGATCCGTTGAATTTTCTCTGAGTTGCATCTTCAAATTCATCGTCCTTTGACCGTACTGCTCATACGTGAGAAGTATGAAGGAGAATCATATGTGGTGGTATCTCAAAAAATATTATTTTTGTGAATATCCGATTTTAGAAACTATAAAAAATTCCATAGTATATTCATTCTTCATTTGTATGTACTTATTATTTTATTAATAACTGAACAATATAAAAAACTGCAAAAATTTAATTTCAGTGTACAATTTGAAAAAAAAATCTTTGAAGCTAGCCCACGTTGGGCGCAAAAGTTCGTGTACAGTTATCGGTCTTAATTTTATCGTAAAAGGAGCGATATGCAAAATTTAATATTGTTTGTAACCGTCAAAAGTGTTATTTTTCATAAAACAGGCGAATATTGAATCAATTTCATTTGCTTCAGCACTTAAATTCTGAATTCAATTTTTTTGAAGGAGGCACTCGAATTTATTACTTCAATGCGAACAATAACCATTTTCCCCGCTTTAAATACAAAACTCGTACTTCAAAGCTTCAATTACCGTAAAAAAATCTTCCACCATCAATGAATAACGATTATTACGAAAGTGCATCATTATAAATCTTGCCTTACAAACATATCTATACTCTACTCAGTTTATTTATTCCCCGAGCACCGCATGCCCATTAAAATCAACTTTCAAAAAAGTTCTCAAACTCAAACACCATTAAGTAATTTTTCTGAAACCAATTTTTATAGTGACCGATTTCCAAGTTAATTTCAAATTGGATACCATGAGCACGTATGCTCGTCACGATCCAATCTAATGACGATCAACAATAAAATTTGACCATGAAATGTCAACCGATCGATAATATGTGAGAGACCCTATAGCATTCCCCATTTTATTTATCCACATCTTTATGCTCTGTAAATTCTGAGTGGCGTTCCGATTAATACACTTCATATGGCTATTATGTTTGTTGAATTTTTAGATATATTCCAAGTTCGATATAGCACCAGACACTGAAATTAAAATTAAAGCTTGATTCGAGAGCTCATGTTGTTCACGATTGTTCGATGACGACAGAATTTAGTGCTCTAAATTTTCAGCGGTGAACTGATCGACGAACTGAAGTAGAAAAGCGCACAAAAGGATATCAATGGCATCTGATCGATCACATAAATTAATTTCGAACAGCTTAAACATAAACAGAACACGGTCCGACGACGACGACGACAACGCTAAGAATTTTAATTGAAGTGCGGAATATAAGTCGATGAATGTAATGTGGTGGAGGCGATTATGATCCGTGGTGTGATTGAGTCAGTTTTATGTGATTTGAAGGTTTATACACTGGATTGTCGATGTTTCGTGGATATTTTGTTTGATGTCGTTGAGCGGAAAGCGATGAAACAAACAATGTTTAGTAAAACGGATGCAGATCAAAAGACATGTTTTCTATGATTGAATTCAAAAGATGCAATATTTGATTCACGGAAACTATGCAGCAGCCGCAGAAATGTGTGTTTCGACAGATTGATCAGGATGCATTTGTTATCGTTTGGTCTAAAAATATTGGATAAAGCGGATGTTTTGCACTGTGCAAATGAGATCAATACTAGAAATTAAACTTATAGGGCTTTAACTGCAATCCTATTTTCAGAATGAACTTTTTTTCGTTAAATTTAGAATCCATATTTGAAGTATTATGGTATAACACTGAAGTATATTGGTATGAAACTTTGAAGCATTTAAAAAAAAATTATAAACAATATAATACCAACAAGTGGCCGTTGGGAATTTTATAGGACACATTTAATTTACTTAATTTAACTTCATTCTATTTATTGATTTGTTTGTAGCATTTCATATTTTATATTTGTATCTGATAAGGTGTGAAACATCACAATTCATATTTTTTTCGATTTTTTTTTTGGATGGTGTTGTGAAAATTATTTGAAAATATCACGTCGTCGCCGTTGCACTACAGCCCCTCTCGGGCCTTGGCTTCTCGCAGGTGACGCCTCCAGTTGTCTCGGTCCAATGACCGCGTCCTCCAATTTCAAAAACCGAGCAGCTTTGCGCAGTCTTTGTCGACAGAGTCAGACCAGCGTTTTCTGGGTTTTACCACTGGTCTTCGACCCTCGGCCCTTCCGTCGAATACCTTCTTAGGTACTCGATGCTCGTCCATTCGTGGCACGTGACCAGCCCATTGCAGCTTCCGCAGTTTGATTATTGTAGCAGCCTCTGGCTCATCAAAAACCTCGTACAACTCGTGGTTGTACCTTATCCACCATTGGCCGCACTCTAGTTTAGCTCCAATTATACGCCTGAGGACCTGTCTTTCGAAGGCGTTCAGCATATTTGCGGATGCTTGGGTAGGGGTCCAAGTTTCACATCCGTAGCACAACGCAGTTCTGATTATTGATTTGTAGACTTGGAGCTTCGTCTTCCTGTGTATGCAGCTGGTCTTCAGTAGGGCCAGAACGGAGTAGAAAGTTTTATTAGCAAACTGTACTCTCCGTTTAATTTCATCGGTTTCACTGCCTTTCGTTGACAATTTCAAGCCTAAGTATATAAATTCGACCACATTCTCTAAATTATATTCGTCCAGAATTATATTTCGTCTAATGGAGGTCTTCTTTCTTGTTTGCGTCATGATTTTTGTTTTCGTCTGGTTGTTTTTTCCTGGTCAAGTTTCAAAAGGAGTTCTTTGGCGAATGTGAAGGAACGTGACAAGATGTTAATGTCATCTGCGTAGGCCACTAATTGGTTCGACTTATACAGAAGCGTACCCCCTGTGTCGACAGGAATCTTCCTTATCACGTACTCTAGTGCTAGGTTGAACAGCGGAGGGGCCAACCCATCGCCTCGCTTTAGTCCGACATTTGTGTCAAAGGCGTCAGTCAGACTGTTGTTGATTTTGACTTATGATGCTGTCGATGTCATCGTCATTTTGGTCAGCCGGACTATTTTTGCCGGAATGCCGAAGTATAGCATTATTTTGTACAGTATGTTTCAGTCAATACTGTCATATGCTTGTTTAAAGTCTACGAAAATCTGGTGGACGTCGATGTTAAATTCCCAGCATTTTTTGAGCACTTGTTTGACTGTGAATTGCTGATCCGTAGTTGATCGCCCAGACCTAAAGCCTCCTTGGTACTCCCCAAAGACCTTTTCAGCGTATACATTTATTTTATTTTTCAATATTTTCGGCAGTATCTTATAGGACGTACAATGTAGCGATATGCCTCTGTAGTTTTCGCACCGAAGTTTGTATCCTTTTTTGTGGATAGGGCATATGATGAATTTGCACCACTCCTGCGGTATTTTTTCTTGACCCCAGATGTGCTGAATCAGTTTGTGGATGGCTTTTATAGGGTAGCTTCCACCGTATTTGATTAGCTCAACCGGAATCTCGTCAACACCCGGCGCTTTATTGTTTTTCTGGTTTTTTTTATGGCAGCATTGACTTCTTCCAGCGTTGGGGGTGGGATCGGGACTTCGTCGGAGACGTCTATCGGCTCTGATATTATTCAGCCATGTGCAGGATTAAGGAGTTTTGTGAAATAGCAGGCCCACCTCTCCTTAATCTGGCTATCTTCGGCGATGATAATGCCGATTTCGTCTTTACAGAGTGTCGTCTTGGCCTGGTATCCGCGTCTTAAACATTTCACTACCTTGTAAGCTTGCCTAGTTTTATTGCTCGCCAGATTTTCGTCAATGCTCTTTGATTGCTCGTCATAATATTTTCGTTTCTTACATCTAATGATCTTATTTGCTACTCGTCGGAGGTTTTCATATTTTTCTCTCTTCGTCCTGGTGTTGCTTTCAAGTAACTGTTTATATGCCTGATTTTTCTTGTTCAGCGCATCCTGGCATTCGTTGTCAAACCAGTTGTTTCTTTTGCGCCGAGCTTCATACCCAACCACTTGTTCTGCAGTCTTCATCTCCGTCCAGACCTCGTCAACCGGCCTCACTGTGTTATTTTGTCGGATGGGGGTTAGCTTAGTCTCAAGAGTTTTTGAGAAGCTTTCTGCTACTGACACCGTTTGGAGCTTTTCGATGTCAAACTTACGCAGAGGGCTGGTCTTCGTCACGTACGCCTTTGACATGCGACATCGATATTTGGATTTGACCAAGTAGTGATCCGAGTCACAATTTGCTCCGCGAAACGTCCGAACGTCAAGTATGCTGGAAGCCCATCTCCGCTGAATAAGGACATGGTCAATTTGGTTAAAGGTATTGCCATCTGTTGATGCCCATGTTCTTTTGTGGATCCGTCGATGTGAGAAGCATGTCGAACTTATGACTATATCCCTACTACATGCAAAGTCAATCAGGCATTGGCCGTTGTCGTTAGATGCATCGTGGAGACTGTGCCCTTCAGTTGCTCCCCGATGTACCTCTTCATTCCCGACTTTAGCATTGAAGTCGCCTACTATTATTTTGACGTCGTTTGAGGACAATGAGTCGAATAGCCTTTCCAAGTGGTTATAGAATGCGTCTTTCGTTTCCTCGCCTTTTTCTTCTGTCGGGGCGTGAACGTTTATCAGCCATATTTTAAAGAATTTTGCTTTGATGCGAATCACACACAAGCGTTCGCTTACTGCCTTTAAGCCCATAACATGTGGATTGAACTCCCTATCCACAATGAATGCCACTCCAAATTCACGGCTTATCACAGCCTAACAATATTTGTGGACCACTGACAAATTTTTCTACTTATACGAATACATAGAAAAAATCATCAGGCTTATTTTTCGACCTATTCAATAAACCATAAAGTAGGAAAATTAAAAACAAAATCTCCGTAAAATGTAAAAGATTGTGCTTAGATTGCTGGACTCATTTCGTGATCATGTTTCACCCCAAGAACATAAAAATTTAAAAGCATTTATGTATAAATATGTTCTCAATTACGATAACAACGTAGAACATGCTCGACCCACAAAACAATCAAACATAAGGCTCCCCCTTTGCATTGCTACTGCTAGCATCATGGTATGCACAAACCAGCAAGCACCCACCTTGTAACATTGCACGGATATTAGCCATAATGTCGATAAATTTATTAGCATGTCAATTTCCTTTACTTATCGAATTCTTATGACTTTGACCAATGCTAGTACAACTAGCATACCAAGCTGGTTAAGTAAATGTTTGTTCATTCATCTGTGCCGCTGCTTTGGCTGTTTCATTGCAATGCAATGTCGCCAGCTATGTACGTCTCTTCTACTTTTCGCCTGCAATCCAAGAACTCGCTAGTTCATTAGTGCCTCCGTCATCAGATCCAGCAAGCAGGCTTTCATGTCTTACCCGGGTCGTTCACACGTTCTAGTCAGAAGTAGTTAAAATTTGAAAAATTACCTGGTTTTACACGGTACCGATTGGACTATGGAATAGTCATATTGGGAAGTAGAAGGTTCAAAGGGGGCTTAGAAGAAGGATGGATAATATCAAGCTTGGCATAAAAAGAGATATATGTTGAAGTTTTACAAAAGTCAGCAAATATATTTTGAATAGTAGTAGAAGCATGGCAAAAATCGGGCTTTTCTTTGGAACGACAATGTTGAAGGTAGAACTAGGTAGACTGTTAGCACCAATTTGATCATTTGGTATTTTTTGTTTCACTTTTCTTCTCTTAACATATTTTCTATTCTTTATTCTAAGTAAACGAAAATCCGCATTTTCGCACGTTTTCCTCAGACAAAAGATAATTCTTTTCTGACCAATTTTCTGACCTCTAAAATGTGCATAACGTATAATGTATATTGCTCAGTAACACCAATCATATTTAAAGATACAAAAGAATAATTGTTTAAACAAAACGATTGCTATATTGCAACAGCGACGTTCTGCATCTTGATACGACGAAACTTACCTTTCAGGTATTGTACTGTAGTAAAGCAAGACGGTAGCCACTTCATAACAGTTAAGTCCGGCTTCGGTCACATTGCTGGCTTCGATGGTTATGATTGGCCTGCCTTTCAGGTCTCGAGTGCCTGTAAAATAAATAACAAATGACTTTTTACTATTTTACTATTTTACTGATGACATCTTAATGATAATAATGAGACTTATAAAGCTACGATACGTATGGTTATGCTGTTGGCTGAAAAGAATATTTTCTTTTTGTTGATATTCGCCACAGGAAGCTGTCTGCAACTGTATGTTCAGTGAGTCAGCGTGGACATAGAAGAAGTGAGCCTGCAGTGTGATATGCGCGAGTTCAAAGCCACGGATGTTGAGTGCTGCTTGCATTATATGCTGGTTGGTGCTAATGGATGACTCCGAGTCCCGAGCTCATTACAATCGGTCACACGTAATGATCTCCTGAGAGTTTTCTAATTTGCATTTTCTTTTGAAGAATCTGACGAAGATGGTTAGCAAGCAGCAATGGATGCATCGGCGATATGATGCCAGCTGAATTGAGTCTGAGCTGCTGGATAGATGGTGTCGACGGTATGTTTTCAATGAAAACAATTTCGATATTTTGTTTAGTTTGCGTGAAAACAAAAATTCATATGAAAACCATTGTGTTGCGTTAGAGTACAGCCAATGGATACGTTATGAAAATATTGACTGTGCTAAGGTACCGGAGGATTTGCGTAAGGGCACTAGACGTGACAATGGGACAGATTTCAATTTGAATATGGATGCTGGCGTTTCAAGAGACAAATAAATATTGATCAGTGGAACTTTCGTTTTTTTTTCGAAAAAACATCGGAAAAATCATAATAGAGATAAATAGGTAATTTTAACCTGCACTGGTGATATTTCCAATGCATTGCGGAGAAATGCAAAAAGGCTCATTGAATAAATATATTTAATCTGTCGTAATTTAACTGTGATGACATGTTAAGTGTATACATCTGCGTATTGAAAATATTGATTGTGTGAATAAGAAGATGCACAGTTGTAGCTTTGTGAGTAGACAAATCAAATGATTTTAAAGAAAAGAATATGTATCGAAATAAATCGACGACTTGGGCAGGAAGAAAAATGCAAAAATGATGTTTTTTTTTGCATGAATGTAAATTTTGATGTGCCACCTGTCCAGAGAGATATTTCATAAAAACTTAAGGCCAATTTTCGCATACCAATAGGAACAATATCCCACAAAAAAAAATCCATTTTATTTCAAATATATTACCTGTCTTCATGAAGGGAACGATCAGAGAGTTTTTACTGGTTAAAAAGTTCTAAGGCAATATGGAAACCGTATGCAGGTTAAATTGATACTTTTAGGTTTGGAGAGACGGAAAAGAAAACCCATGAAGATCGACTTTTAATCAAATATATAACTGAATACGTTTAATTTTATTTATAAGGCAAATTCGTTTTTAATACCTCTTCAGCTATCCCATTCCATCTACTCTACATCTAAGCAATAAATACGAAAGTCTTCAATTCAATACTCCAACCATCATCTCTTCCATCACCCACCCGCGCAATTATAACCCACCGGTCCTGATATGATAACAAACGTTGTGTTGAAGATATGCAAACATTCTATTTCTTCATTCTTATCCATAATTTTTAATCATTGTATTAACAGTGGATATTTTTCCAGCAGCTGGAAGACTGCCAACATTATTCCAATTCATAAGAAAAATAAGAACCCAACTTAAGCCAAATGCTATAGAATACAACCAGTAAAATAATTGAATGTATCATCAAGGAACAGGTAATGCAACATTGTGACACATTCGAAGTCAATCCACAATTCCAATTTGCCAACCTTCCCAAACACTCCGTCAATCATTCCATCTTAACCTTAAAAGCTCACTTGGTAGTCCACCTGAACAACCGTACTCCCATCACAACGTGCCTCCTTGACATCTAAAAGGCGTTCGACACCGTTTGACAGGAAGGGCTTTTACACAAAATGTTCTCCATCTTTCGTTTTCATCCACAGTTGAGTAAAATTATTGACAGATTCCTTTCTATCTATTAGAGAGGAATCTGTCAATAATTTTAGTGAAAATAAACAATATCCTGAAACACAGCCGGTATTCTCCAAGGCTCTGCCCTTTCTCCCATCCTCTTTGCCATATACACAGTCGATCTTCCACGCTCCCAACTACCTCTCAAAATCTTATTTTGCTGATGACTTCATTCTTTATTCATCTGCTCGCAGCCTGAAATTAAACGTACCTCGACACACTTCATGACTACTTCCTCTCGTGGCATTTTATTCCCAACCCGTCCAAATACGAATCCATCATCATTCGAGGTCAAATTATGCTTCCCCGAACGAATAGACGACTCCTTCCTTCCATCACCCTAAAAAATAATGAATAATCCCATCCATGGACATAACACCGTTACGTAGCTGGGCGTAATGCTGAGCACCAAACTATCTCCAATACTCCATATGAACAACATCCTTGCTAAAGTTATACATGCGTATGCATACTACAGTATATCACTCTTCATACACTGCTCCACACACCTTAAGAATTCCATCAAGCTTGCTTGCTATAAGCAACTAATTTGTCCTATCATTTCTCATGGTTTTCCTGTTTGGTCTGATCTTTCCTTCGACCAATTACAGAGGCTGAGAGCAACAAAAGTGGAAAATACTGCGACATTGCCTAAACCTGCACAGTAAATCCAACTCATAAAAAATCCATAGCAATCTCTTCCTTTATATCATAGCCAAAATCCCAAGAATAGATTTGTTCCTTACAAATCTATCTTTGAAATTCTTTGGCAAATGTCCTGACCATCCCAACAGCCTAGTGAGAAATGTCCTAATACCACAATCCTCACACTCCCATTCTTTCCTTGAATGATTCCCGCACACTACTTACATCAAAAGGTGAGATTCTGCTAAATAATATGCCATGATCGAGACGTGTGACTGGGTACGGTATATTCGACGGCCCAAAATATTCCGATGATCTGACGAAATTAGAAGTAATCTTTCCTCCAGAGACGTACGAATGTAGCTGCAACCTTATTTTCCCTTCCTGTCATCATACCCCTATCCAACATTTTCTAATCTCTTCTTTACTACTTCGCTCCTAGTGTTGCTCAAAAAATGAAGTTTTCGAGGGACTTTACTTGGTTTTTTGGTATCCAACCCCTTTAAGGTGACTATCGGCACGCTGCTTTGAGGAACATAGCGCATAAAACAAGATAACAACTAAAGAGCAACAAACGAGAGCACATCAGTGATGAAGGTAGTATATTTTTTAGTCGGGAGACCAAAAGTTCAATGAACGCCATCTGGGGGCGAGAGGTCATTGATAGCAGAACAAAGACTGTCTGAATTTACTTAAATACAGGGTTTCGCTGCGGTGAGCATTGCAAAAGAAGGTATTGCGCTATGTCGAAGAAATCCTTCTTGAATTTGAGGAAGTGCTTAAAGTTGATAAAGCGAACAAGCAAAAGCTGAGGTTCATAGATGAGAAAATCTTGAGAGGATCAAGTCAGTATAGAAAAAGGATCAAGGACCTCCGAAACTACTAACAAAGCCTATCCCGAGAAACCTTCATTACATCCGCGGAGGCACAAGTCCAGACAAAGAACGTCAAATTAGAAAGACTGTAGGCAGCGAACTTGCAGAACTTAGGAATTACAGTGAAATTCGGCGAAGCCATTCAAAGTTCTGCAGAGATTAAGAAACTTGTCTCCAAAACAAAAATATAGATCGTTGATATCGACAGTCTTACATTGGAAGCGGAAGTGACAGCAGCGATCCAAGAAAGCAAAATGGAGGACAGAAAAATTACGCTGCTTTCGTCAAATACAAGAGACCAGAGAGAAGTCCTAATAGAGCTGCACGAAGCAAAAGGGTGAATCAGAACTGGCTGGGTGAGCGTTGGGGTAATGAGGCGATCAAAATTGGTAGGAAATAAAAAAAGGTGGAACCAAAAACAACTGCTGAAAGTGTGACCAGACTGGGTACGAAGCAAAAGAAGACGCAAAAATAGGAGAAATCAACCACATCTTGGAGTCAGGAGCATATGAAGCTTTCAAAGAAGTGCTTGGGATGCAGAAGAAGCTGCACAAAAAAAGCTTCTCTGGGCGGTTTGTAAAGGCATCAGTTTGCGAGTTATTTGCTCACGAAGCTCATGTACGAATCTAGAAGTTAAATCGCTTTGATCAAAGAGCTATACCAAACGAGGAATCAAGATGCATGGCGTACATACTTTTTAGAACATGCAACTTTATGCGTACAGACACTTGGAAAGTTCGAAATAATCGGCGAAGATTGAATGATGGAAATGTTTGATTGAAAACAGAAGTATTAGCTTTGTTAGCTGTTCTTTTTGGAAATGTGACCCAAAAAATGAGAATACTAGAAAATATTTTTCGAGAAATTCCGCGTGCACCGCTAGTGACTGACAGCTGAAGCGCGGCCTTTGGAGTAGGAAATGCCGACTAAGAACATACGGTGGAGTCAATCATGAAGATGGCAGAGAGGTTACGTAGGGTTCCGCTAAAGAGAGACTCAGCACAACCTATCGTAGACCGGGCTTTCATGAGTCTATACTTGATATAACTTTTGCCTGAGACGCACTGGCTGCCTTGGCAATTTGCTGGAGGATGAGGAAGGAGTGCACACGAAGTGATCATATCTCTTTTATCTTCTGATTGTCTAAAGGGAAACCAAAGCTTAGAGAGCTCTAGTCGGGAAATGATAGACTGTAACAATTTGAATTAAGACAAAAGAAATATTTTGTGTCATTAGTCGGCAGTTTTTCTACGGAGATCAGTATTGACAGAGTAAGATCAGCCATATAGATAAGTGGATGCGCTGGTAAGCTTGCATGCGATACCTGAACACTATACCAAAAATCGTTTCGGGAAAGCAGCAGGCTCTTCGCAATTGGATCAAAAAGATGCCAGAGCTGAGTTTTGGCATGTTGCTGTTGATTTATCGGTAGGCTAGAAAAAGCGTAAGCTACTACAGACCGCAGAGAAGACTGGTAATGGCAACAGAGCGGAGGATAAGCAAATGAGGTAAAATCTCTGTGTAAACTAAAGCATATGGCATTGGGTTCGCTAACTCAAAATGCTAGCTAAGAAATTCGGAAACATAAACTGAAGCGGATGCTTTGGTGTATGTCTTAGTTACGATGTTCTTCACTCATAACGGTAGAGAACATCAGCGACATTTCCAGGTAGAAAACTTGTTGATTGTCATAGTCCGAGACAATCTGCATGATCTTCAGTTAATGTATGAGATGAATCCGGGAACTATACGTTAAATGTTACACCCAGAACAGTGCGAGAGTTCATCCGTTCCGAAAATTGAAAATTACATCTTCAAATTTCCATATCGTACAGCTCCAGGACGCATAATAGTCTTCAAACGTTTACTAAGGACGAATAATCATCTTCAGCATGGTTAAGTTGTGTAGCCTGGTGGATGGAGCACTGGCTTCTTATGCGTGGGGTTCCTGGTTCGAGTCCAGATTCGGACGAGAGACCGTGCATCGAGCTTTGAGTTCACTTAGTTCTGAATAGGTATCTGATTTAATCGCGGAACTAATCAAATCACACTTGTATTCACAACTGATTGTAAATTTTGGAAATGAAGCTCACTGCCAGCTTCAACTCCTAGGTCTGATAAAAGGTTGTCGTGGGATTACTTAATTTTACAACGCAAGTTCAACTAAAGAATGAGACAGTTTTAAAACTTGAATGGGCTTCCATGGGTTCCAGCTAGCGATTGCAAAACCGAAATTGTTATACACCAATTGACCAACTGTTATATTCATGACGGTTTAGAAGTCGAGATAAGAAACTCGTCCCAGTATTTCGGAGTGATCCGTGGCTCGAAGCTGACTTATAGGGAGCATTTCCTCAAAACATGTGATACTGCACTAGGGAATATAGTTTCATCTGTATGTGGTGGAGGTATTATATATAAGGACTTGAAAAATATTGACCTACGATGGAGGCAGTTTACCGTAAGGGCGCTACAAATCGCGAGCAGCTTTCGAACAGTTTCAAACTACGCTGTGTTGGTCGGGAGTAATCCCAATTAACCTATTAGCGAATGAACGTAGAGGAATTTTTTCGAATTGCCCAGAAATTACAAATAATGTCCCTCGACAAGTGCTGAGGCACTTATCACTTTTGTCATAGTCACAGCATTTTAAAATATTTTCCACGACGAAACGTTTCATTGAGAGCGTAGAAAGCGTCAAAAAGCCCTGCTGCAATCCAAGGCGATTGGTTCGTAAATATTATTATGAAATTGCTATTAAAATTCATTCGGTGAGGCATATTTTGCGTTTAGATTTGAATTTTCACATTAACAAAGTGTCCATTGAGCAACAGTCAAATCGCGATCATTACACACAACACTGTGACTGAACTTTGCACGTGATATAGAAATCTTATTTCGGCAATGAGGCATAGTTTATTTTATTTTTGAATGATGAAGTTCAGTTTCTTTTGAATGGCATGATGTATCAAATAAATTGCTGTTATTGGTCTTTTGAAAATTCGAAATAATTGCACTAGTGACGGTTTGGTACTCTATGAAAAAAAAAACTGGCACTGAAGACGTACTTTTTTGAAGAATGCAGCACTTTGGCAGGATGAGGCACAGTTATAGCATAAATTGATGTTGTGCGCTCTATCTTCTCTGGTTGCTTCATTTCCAAACTTGGTGGCTTTTGTTGTCTTCCCCAATCTCCTCACTTATCTATATGCAATTAATTCTTTTGCAGTTACCGCAAAGTATGTTAGTTCCATTACCTGGGTTCACTCCTTGCACAAATAAAAATGTTGGCATGAGCCACGTGGCCAGACAATGATAATAACATGACTCTATCGCTTTCATGGTAAAATTAAGAGCGGTAAGTTTACCATTATTTGAAACAGGCAATAAAAGGGGTAGTTTAGGTATAATCGTACCGACCAAACCTGTACCAACCTGATGACTGACGTTTTAAAGTCCAAACAAATAAATCAGTTGCAATCAAACTTCACGAAATCAAAATATAAAATAATGTCCATCAGCCGTTATCACAGATTTATGTCGTTTGTTGTTTGAAAATGTATGCAAATGTATATAATTTGGTAAACAGCTGCATTGAAATCTCGAAATAAGCTGTTCCTTTTTTATACGCTCTCTGAAACAGTGAGCTTAAAAAATTTAACTATTTCCATTTTAATACTGTCATTTAATATCGAAGTGACAAACTTAAACGTCTTTAATGTAATTCAAAATGTTTTAAATTTAAATTATTAACTATTAATTCTTTTATCAAATTGTTTGTATTTATGTTATCTATTTCTTTTTTAGAATGTAGCAAAAACTAAGCTCAACCAAATATGTTTTAAGTTTTTACTTCAAATTAAACGGAAATGCAACCGTTGTTGAAGTTGATAATTCTCAACATTATTGCCACAACGCTTTGGACTGCTGAAATTAATCGTACGGGGTAAGATAATCTCAAAAATCAACAAAATCTTTGCTTATTAGCATTATTTCAGAGCAAAGTTATACGGCCTTAAAATAGATACAGTAACACAATTGCAAGCTTTATTTAATGTGAGCAGGCAACCTGGCTATGATTTTGTTCATTTTACGCAAGTTTTACACAAAAAGATGATGATTATCGTCGAAGCAGACAAGCAACAGGAATTCGAAGATCTATTAGAACGCAAGTCGATTGATTTCAAAATAATGCTCAGTGGCTTACCGCGTGCTCCCGGAAAGAACCAAACTTACGAGGTTCGAAAACCCATTACGACTAAAATCAATTTCAGCCAATATTATCGTGCATCTGATATAAGTGTCTACTTAAAGCTCATTTGCGAAACATATCCGCATTTAGCAGCCGTTAAACAAATCGGCACATCCACTGAGAGAAGGAAAATAGAAATAATCACCATTTCAAAAAGCCGACCCTCGGAAAAGTCAATAATTTTTATAGAAGCTGGTATACATGCTCGAGAGTGGACTGGTCCGCTTGCTGCAATGTTTGTTATCTATCAGCTGGTGGAGAAGTATAGGAAAAATAAAAAACATTTGGAACATTTCGATTGGATAGTGATGCCAGTGGTGAATCCTGATGGGTACGAGTACTCTTACAAATCGGACGATTTTTGGAGGAAGACAAGATCCTTGTACAAAGGCTGTTACGGTACCGATGCGAATCGTAACTTTGATTTTCAATGGGGCACCATTGGTTCATCGGATGATAGCTGTAAGCCGAATTTTCGTGGCGCAATGCCATTTTCTGAGCCTGAGTCACGTGCAATAAGGGATGTTTTACGATCTTACAAAGGACGGATTGTGTTGTACGTGGCTTTCCATGCATTTGGACGGTATATATTTCATCCGTGGGCCTATTCGAGGTGAGTTCGTAGTTCAAATATTTTGTGCACTGTGGCTATAATTCATATGTGTAGAATACACATTGCTTTGTTATTTTGATTGTTTGATAGCTTGCTTTTGCAGAAAAACCACGCCAAACGAATACATGATGAAAAAAGTAGCAGCAACTGCTGCCGAAGCGATTTTGAAAGGGACAGGTTCTAATTACGAAGTGGGAACTCCACCAGAACTTATGTATAAAGTTGGCGGTTCGTCTATGGACTACGCTGTCGCCAAAGCAGAAGTTCCTCTTGCGTTTACAATAGAACTAGGTGGACAAGGATTTCATCCTCCGAACCATACAATAAAAGGAATTTTAAACGAAGCCTGGTATGGAGTGACGGGTATGGCAAGGGCAATTGAGGATTTTTACATTTCTGGTTTGTTGGAGTCTGGGGCCACCAGCGAATTAATTAGATCGAAGCAAGATTATCAGACAACGAAATGCTTTATTCTTTTGTTACTTTTGTCTGATGATATTTATTAGAACATTTTTGGGTTGAAAGACTTTCTGGTTTTTTCGATTTTGCGGGATTATTGACAGCAATGACGATACTAAGAATGGTTACTAAGATTATTCACTAAAAACGTGGCTACTCTTAAAATTTTTGTTTGTGAGAGGAACAACGAGCGAATTTATCATCAACTCAAATGGTGGTTTTAAAGGGCTATGCTAGTTGGTTATTCTTTATTGCTCCTTTAGAAATATATAAGTGAAATGAAACATTGTCCAAAAACAAATGACTCCACATCTAACTTATCTCGTTGATTATAAATGCAAAGCAAACAGCAAATGAAAAATCGGATTGATGATGCTATTAATAATGATTGAATTGAAAAAAAAAATTATTTTTAGTACCTTAATCATTTCATTTACTATTTCTCTACCACTGCAAACTTTTCGTATCTACATTTGCGTATCGCACAAATTCTACATCCATATTGTCTTTTGCTTTGTCTGGAATAAATTGGGCTACAAACTCAATACTGTTGATTGGGTGAAATTAATAAAGGTCAATATACCAAGGAGATACGTCGCTTCATTGAAATCAACTTTACCATCTAACCTCGAGCCCAGAATTTTTTCCACCAGGGACGTTGGTAAAGCTTTTTGAGAACCGTGGAAATTTTCGTTTCAATATCAACCGTAAAGACGCATTTAATTTCTAATGTTGTTTATCTAAGTTTATCTTACCAATATAATCGCGGCTCGAGAGTCGGGCATGAAAAATTAAGAGCTGCTTCTTTTATCGAAGAAGATAATATAATAAACTTTTCTGAAACCAACCTGACTTGCTAAAAGCATTCTTAGTTCGAAGATTTTTCCTGGACACAATGTCTGCCAAAGTGACGCTAATGTCCTTCAACTGAATTCAAATTAAGCTCTGCAATGAATTAATCATATCTTTCTCTATTTCATGCACTGCTGCTTGTGTCTTCTTCCTAGACCAATTCACTGAATTAGTCGCTTCAGTTTATGGTCCTTGTAACTATCCATTTCCCACTTTCGAGAACTTTTTCTGTAAACTATTGACATATCTTGATGCAACCTTCTGTCATACGCGGATGTTTTAATTTTTTTTTGTTCAGTGAAATCTCATTTCTTGTAGTGTGGAATCTTGTAATAATATATTTAGTGCCTTGCCGTCTTTTCTTTCTTTGTGTTTTCCTATTCAATTCTAAAAATAACGATAAAATTCTTGATCACGTTTCCTACAACCTTCAACCTTCCTCGTTTACACTGTCTCTTGCTTCTGATCCTTTTGTTAAATTTAATAGATATTTAACTACATATGTGTCTCAAAAGTTCTAATCAACGCAAGTCAAGCCATAAACTTTAACCACAAACTTCATCAATCTTTTCATAAAATTCCATCTGGTTGGCTAACAAATGATAAGGAACTTCTAGTTGAACGTAAAACGGTCCGTTTCATGTCAGCTTTTTTTTTATACCTTTTCATCATCATCAGTTGTCTAGTCTGGTCGCCGGGGATGGACCAAACCACCTTTGCTGATATAGAGCAGAATTGAGTGTTTGGCGGCTCTTTGTATTACAGGTCCCTTAACCATCCTGCTTCAACTTCCTTAACTGGGCCTCTTTCTTAGAAACACTGCTACAAAAGCTGCTATCACGGGAGAAATTGTGGCTTTACAGCAGTTTTGGGCAGAGGCCTTGTTTCCCACTCTTTGCTTCAAACGAAAATTTGGAATGAAATCAGCAAAAGGACACAGTAACTCTTAGCACTTTCAGCGACGGATCCAAAATGGATGCAGGAGTAATTGCTACAGCTGGGGGCCCGGTAGCTCTGCTCGCTAAGGCGTCAGGCCGAAAAGCGGCGTGCTACGGGGCCTGCGGGTTCGAATCCCGCCAATGCCATGGCTGTAAGTGTGAATGCGTCTGATTGTCTACACTGAAAAAAATCATTTGGTATTTCATATAAAGAAATAGTCATAATTTACTAAAGAAAATGGTTGATTTTCAGCCTACTAATTCAATTTGTTGTTTCCGCAAATCATGAATCGTTAATTATCTCCGTATAATATTAATCATTTCTTTTACTGTCTTTAGACTTTTTTACAATAAAAATAACTAAACTTTCTATAATGCAGACATTCATGCAAATTATATTGGCAAAATTTTCTATTTCAATAGTAAGAAACTCTACAAACAGTTGATCCTTTTTTAACTAAAGAAGATTAGTAATATCAACTAATCTAGATTTCCTTATTAATTAAAGTGTTTTGAAGAATAAATCATACTTTTAGACTTTTCTACCAAATCAAAGTCATCTATTTGCAATTAGTTAAAATTTCGAATTCTTTTCGTTCAGTGTATGAGGGTGGCAAATGGGCCCAAACTGGTGGCCTAATGCTGGCCGCATTCCCGGCAGCCCTCTTCACTAACCTTACCTAACCTAATTGCTACAGCTTATTGTGCAGACTACGATATAGAAGCAGCGTTCAGGTTTCTTTATAACTGTAATATTTCTCAGATACAGGCGCAAACGATAAGAAAAGCCGCAGCCATGCCAGACAGTTGTGTACAGCAAAGCAGGTGTGACGATGATGGCTCGCCCCACCACAGTGACAGTCGGTCCCTCAGGTACAAATTTGGTAACGAAGCCGGCTTTTATCCTCGACTTGCTAATTCGAGTCTTTTTTGCTGTGGCTATGCTGTCATTTGTCGTTCGGAACTTTGGCGTTTTGACTCGAGATTGTGTTTAGAAATCCAAGATTCGCCACCCGTTATTACATTGTACAAAAACTGACGATCATTTAGAACACTCTTCGAAATATCTCCACAAATAAGGACATGGTTTTGTTTTTGGTCGCAAGTCAGCACTTTCGGGACGAGCTTGGCATAGATTTTTCTTAACTGCAAATCCGCAGTAATGACGGTGTGAGCTGTCATTTTGTCGTTTTCTACCTTGTCTGTATTCATTTGAATACTTAACCGCTGATCTGAGCTCAAAAAATCACGCACTCTTTTCACATTTTTCCTGACCGTTTTTAAAGCACTTGTTCCACTTTCCAACCCCAACTTTTGGCAGACTTTCGTCCCTTAACATTTGCCGAATTATAGCCAACATTTCGTCACCGATTTTTCAAAACCCACACAAATATTCGTTGGACTGTGGGTAACATCTGGATTCACCAATAACGCGATGTAAAGCGAATGGAAGTTCGAGCGAGGCCATTGACGCTTCAAGATGAATCCTCAAAATCTTCCTGAGACGAGAGCACTGTGACGCAAAGTCGCACCACAAAAAATAGGACTTGTCACTTTTTATACATACTTTGAAAACTTAGCTTCAAGTGCGATCTGCTGCAAAAAAAATGCATAGCTATTTCCCATTTATTAAATCCTGCGTTAGCTCAAATGATCCCAAATGGATCAGGTTGTGGATTCGTAGTTTCAACTCATTTCTTTCTGCACCTCATTTTCTACATTTTGATAACTATTTTGATAACTATTTTGATAACTTTATTGTTCTTCTCAAAATGCCTATAATCTATTTGCTGGCTTTTTCTCTCGGCATATCCTTACGAGTATACAATTTCTTCTGTCTACTATGTTCCTTTAATTTCATTATCCCCATTACTTCCCTTTACTCTTGAAATTCAATATATTATGTTTACGCTTGACTCCAGCTTTTATCCCGGCCGCAATGGAATCCCTCCTTTGCTTACCATTCTTAACATTAGTCTGTGTAATGTTCTTTTCCAAGCTCCTTTGGAACTGTTAATCATTTTTGTTATTCATCAATGTGGTAAGGCTTGAACAATTAAATTTTGTCCAACGAAAAATCAAATTTTCTTTTCAATTTCAATAATATCTTTAACTGTTGCATTCAACTGTTTAAATGTTCGATTCTACATTTGTTTATGAAATAAGATTTTTTCTACACTGTACACTTTTCTACATACCCAGTTTCTAATCTTTTCTCGAAGTCCTTACATCAGACTTTGGATTTGGTGTTCTCTTATGTTTTTGGTTGCTTGATTCTATTTTTTACGGAGCTCCTCCACGTTTTTAACAGTTTTTTGGGTCATCTTTGAATTGCTTTTAATGATTGCTTAATACCCTTCGATCTGTCGAAGCTCTGGGACATTTGGTGGATTTAACTCTTTTTCCACAAAATTCCCATGATGTTTTTGAAACCAATGTATCGTATTTTTCGTGTAATGACTAGAAGCTGAATCAGCCCAAAGTATTAAGAGTACGTTATGCGTTTTTACAAACGGTAGTAAACATTTCTGAAAACAATCCTTGATGTAGATTCTCGAGCTGATCGTACCTGTTGAAGAATGGTGTGCTCTTTTTACCTCATTCTCAAGCAGAATGCCAAACAAATGTTTTTGCGCTAAACTTTTCGAGTTGAATGGATCTTTCTTCTTTTCGAAGGTCTTTTCGTGGCAAAATTTAGGGTCCGGAAGTGTTTTGAAATCGAGTACATTTCAGCGTTCAAAACAAGACAGAAATTGTTCTTCAGTTTTTCTTTGCACATTTTTTCCCCCTCTCAACAGATTTCCTTAATTGTTCTGCATTTCTTTTTGGAATTTTTCGTACCTTATATGTTTTTATGTTTTCCCTTTTTTTGATTTTTTTTTGCGCTGTAGATGGCGATATATTACACAGTTTCGCGATACCACGAGTCGATGTCGATCGATTTGCATGAATTGTCACAGGACCCACTAGCATTTTCACTTCTCTGTTTTTCTTTAATGGAACTGTTCGTTTTTAATTTTTTAATTGCCCGTTTTACAGTTATTTCTGATACTTTTATGTCTTTCGCAATTGACTTCACTGTTCTCTTTGGATTCTTCGTGAAAAGTTTCAAAATTATATTCCGTGTATTTTCGTTTCCCCTCAATTTTACCGTATTAATATTTACATTTTTGAAGAACAAAATGACGCAAAAGGCTATTTGCTATTTTCATGGATCTAGACAAATGTCTATCATATACGTTCTGTGAAAAAACCTTGGAAGTGAAAAAACATTGGACAGTATTTGAGTGTTCAAGTCTTAGTTACTAACTAGGGTCCTGTTTCAAACCTTGTATGTTTCTCTAAAATCGGTTAGTATTTTATTTTCAATGATGCTTTTCCTACTCAACAGCAGTTTTGTTAAAGGTGACTAGTATATTTCAGTTTTATCATATAGCTGCTACTGTTTTCGATCGTAATCATCAAGTCGACGTACCTACTATGCAATGACTTCTCCAAGGCCTTTAACTCAGTTAGTCATTCTACGTAAATTAGAATATTATAGCATATCTGAGCATTTATTTTGTTGGATATCATCATTTGTATTTAATTGTACTTAATTGTTATGATTCCGGCCGAGGTTCGTCATCCTCTGCCTATTTTTCATTCCTTCGGCATACCTCAAGGATCCATCTTAGAACCTTTGCTCTTTAAATTCCAAGCCAATGTTCTTCCTAGCGTCATTGTTTCTGTAGTCCAATGTCAGATGACTTGAAAATCTTTCGTACTATCAATCCTGCTTCTGGTTATCTTGCTCTAAAAAATGATGCAAATCGTTTTCTTTACTTGTTCTCGAAAGTCTTTGTTACTGTTTCTCTATGTCTTTTACATTAAAAACTTGTACTTTTGAGATCTTTTACACTGACTGTGACAATCTTTTTTTAGTCATCGATAATTTTACTGACTTCCTTCCTGTTACCTTCGATCGAAAGCTTTAGCTTGATGTTCAAATTCGTTCCATAATAAGAAAAGTTTACCGGATCATTAGTTTATGTTTCCCGCATTTTTTTTGACATCTCCATTTTTATTCGTCTTTTTCTTTATCTTGTTTGCTCCATTCTTAAATATTGCTCCGAATTGTAGTCACCTAGATTGAACTACTTGCCAGAAGCGGTTGAAAATGTTCAGAAAAGATTTACGCTCTGCCTTATTTTTTAAGTAAAACCTTCCATATTTCGTAGACCTAACCTCGATGAATGCTTTCTTTTTAAAGATTGCCGTGGCTATTAGTATTCATTTTTGGCATGTTTTTTTACTGAATGCCGTTATGCCTGGTTTGTTAGGACAACCACAGGGTGTTTTTTGTGTTTTGTGCATACGGAAGCTGGTTTGTTTTGCTTTTACTGGGGAAACATAATAATCTTTAACTATGCTTTTTTATCGTATTATAACTTTCATCTTAGCTGTTTGTATTTATTTTGCAATTAGGCTTGTAGCCTGTCAAATGAATTTATTTGAATAAATTAATAAATCGCATCATTCTTTGGAGCAGCGCTGCCAGATATTTTAGAGGTAAAGTCGCCAAATGAAAGAGCCGAGATAGCCGAAATCACCAAAATGATCGAAATGAAGAATAATCAAACAATTTTGATCCTGAATCATTAGTGTATTAATCACTTTACGTAAATAACGGTACATGGAGCTTTAAAAAAAATACACACATTTCACCAATAATATCAACAAACCATAGTTAATCTTTTTGTTTATATTTTCATCTTTTTCTTGTACACAGAGATTTCATTGCTTATTTTAAATTCAAAGATTTGCAATAAAACGACTTTTCATGGGAAAAAAAATGTGTTTTGGAACAAAATTATTTAGCATTGTTTTTATTTTGTACCAATATTTTTCGTAGCTTTCAAAATTCTTACAATTAAAAGGAACTTTTCTGCAATAGTTCAATAATAAACCCGTTCTGTCTTCAAATTCTTCGGAATTATTGCTATCACAAGTGTCGTTTTTATTAGAGATGGGCAAAAGAGCTCATTGCTCATCATTTATGGCTCTTTTTTCCAGTGTTGCGCCGTTAAGTTTAATTGAACGAAACCTTTCGCTCGCAGACTATGCTATGCTGCGCGTTTTTCAGGTGCTGCACTGAGAAAAAATAGCCATCTGTGGCGAGCTATGATCGTTTTTTGTCCATTTCTAGTTTTTATATATAATCTAATCGAAATAAACAGTTCCAATATGCGCGATTACGGCCCAACATTTTTATAAAATATATTCCTGTTAAACTAAATTATTTTTACTCTCAGAGTAGCTTCTAAGGAATTAGTTTCATTTCATTTCTGTATTTTTTCTTTATGTGGTACATCACAGAAAATACAGATTCTACTGCAGCATTATTCATTGGTGATGTTAATAAGTGAGGCACGGCACAATGTAAATAAGCTACGATAAACTTCAATCACTTCCGATAAAAGTTTCCTTCCGGACTTTTCATCGGAAGACATACTGATGATAGCGGCTCTATCACTTCTAATTGTGGACAGGACAACGTGTCCTTTGAACAACTTCATCTCATGAAGGTCGGCAGAAAATTGAGTCAATATTGCGCAATATTAACACTATACAGTATTTTTTAGTATTGTGCAATAAAACACTTTTTTTTCTTCTTTGTATACAATATACTGCATAACCTTTCAATATCATCAGCAGACAGAGTATTATTGTCTAAATCGTAATATTGTACAATAGTTCAAAATCATGAAAATAAACTGAAAATGCAAACATATTCAATCAAGCATCAAATGTAGCATTAATGTTTACATTTTCGAGTAAGCTGTATAAAATTTTCTGCAATAACGAAAAATATCGTTTTCACCATTGAAGTAGCCAAAAATGTAGCCAATTACCAGGGCGTAAATATCAACGCCAAATAACTGATTCAAGTAGCCAAAATGGCGATAAATCGCCAAATCCGGCAACGCTGCTTTGGAGTGAAAATTTTAGCGGAGACTCTGATCACTGACAGATGAAAATGTCAAGATATTCTACATATTTCAGAATAACATAAGCATACTTAAGAGCTCTATCGATGTTATTGATAAAAATAAGGAATAATAGTGGACTCAAGCGGCAACCTTGCGGAATACCGAAAGCAGTATTGAACAGTTTAGAAACCGAATTATTTGCTCTGACAATAGACTTACGATGATTGAAATCTTTAATCTAATCTAGTGATTGGTATAAATGTTAGTAGCTTTAATATTTCAATTTGGAAATTTCAAGCAGCGAATGTAATTTCGGCTAAGAAATCTGAATGTTCATTCGAAATCATTGTAACTGAACACAATCAGTGATTTAAGTATACAATGTAGAAGCTATTGATGACAATATGTATTCAGATTTGTTGTTTTGTTGGTTTCAAAACCTAAAATGAATATTTTATTTTCAATTTATGAAATGCTTTTGGTAAGCTATAATGTACTCGCAAATGATTCAAGCGCCAGAATAAAAAAGCATCAAAGTATATTTCAATGAGCATATTAGCAAATATTTATTCAAGATTCAAACAATGTATTCAGCTATTAAAATATTGAGACATGAGGAAATAAGAGCTTCGGTCAACACCAAAAAAATTAATTTGTAACTGTCTTATGTAAACACACGTTATCTGAGATCGATACAATTTGTGCACTACATACGGAAATTTCACCACTCAAAATAAATGCCCGGCACCAAATCAACTGGCATATCAACATTTCAAATAAAGCTATTATCAAAACTATTATTATTGTTGTTTTGAATTTATTATTTATCATCAATTTGACTGCTCGCTTGCTCGCTCATTCACTAACAGATTCTGTCCCTAGCGGGCATTCATCGTCTTTCAATCAAAATGTCGTTGGCTGATTCTTAGGAATGTTATTCGATATTCTGCTTGAGCTTGAAAATGCTTCGAAGGCATTCGTTCGTCCCGTTCCGTTTTGATTTCGATGCATCAGAGTGCTATAGAAGTGTATATTTGAAGTCTGGGTGCAAAACAGTTTGCAATAACAGTTGAACGTGTAGGTTTACCAATATGTTTACATTCATACCCACATTACATGAATATCAACAGCCAACATAATTTTCCTGATTGCCATTTGGTTTGAAAGTGAAATGGCGAAATTGTGCATTTTTCATTCGAGCGCTACAGGCATCAACAAACACCAATTATTGCTTTCGTTCATTTAAAGAAAATAGATATAATAAAGCAATTAGCCAGTGCCATTTTCTTTTTTTTTTCAATTTATCCATGAGTTTATAGTGCGGCGTTTTGTTAAGGCTTGAGGTAATAGCTGTTTAAGTGGAGTCATCTGCGAGTTGTAACTATTCGCACCTCATGCCGTCAACTCCACTTTCAATTTTATTGCACCGTAAATTTTACAGAATGATGGCCACTTGGATTAAATTTATGATTGTTACCACGAGAGGATATTAGTTTGTTTAATGGCTTCTCAGCATAACAGCGAAGAGTGTAAAATTTTGACAAGCACTGTGAAATTTATCTGGGATATTCGACACTTTTTGGTTCAGATATTTTCACAGGAACCGAAACTAGTGTGGTTTTTAAATAAATATAAAATGGCATAGAAATCACTTTTTACTGCTAATTGGATCGTTTCTGCAAATTTTCACAATCCAATTAGCAGTTATCTGTCTAAAGTATGCGATTGAGAAATGATGGCAATTCCTCTTGACTTGCAATAAATGATATCAGCTTATTCTGTATTTGGCAGCTCTGTCGCTGATTGGATTAGTTCGCTCAAACATTCAGATGCATCTTCGCGAATCATCAATCACCCGACGAAGATACTGACTCACACCTGCCACTGAAACTGGGACATCGGATGAAACTGCAACTTTGAGCTCTCGCCATTGACCATCCGGTCGGCCTTCGAATTCCCACGAGTATATTATTCGATATCTGTGACATGCATGCCAACGAGCCGCGCAATATGCATTCGCATTCTCGCCATGAAAGTGAGTAGTAGCTACTGGTAGCCATCTGTTGCAACCAGAATGGCGAAAAAACGACAGCGTTCAGCACCTCTGCAAAGAATTAGATTTATAATTGGCCATCGATACATGAACGCACGAACTGGGGGCATCGGCAGGATCGGATCTAATGGCAGCGGCTCCATAAATGGAATTGTTTTGCTGCTAATTAAGCCATCAAGCTCTTTATCAAAGATGCTGTCCGGGGACCTGCGTTCATTCGTTCGATCGCTGAGGCCTCTTCATCATGTACGCCAAGTAAACTGAGGCCGGGGCGAAAGTAATCGCTATTTCAGATTTTATAATGTGCTTAATCTAACGCCCGTAAAGCCCGTAAAGTGCATAAAGTACGTCAGGCGGCTGTGCGAGTAAAAGCCGCTTGTGTAATTTATGAGTTTGATGCAATTACTGCCGGAAAAACATGAGCGCAAGTCAAAGAGCTACGTATGTACTTGCAGCAGTATGCACATGCACGTTCGCTGGTTGATAAGATGATAGAAGAGCCTGATCGTGGCCACTCGAGAGCTACCTTTCTACATATGAACGGATGGATGGTTTCTGTTTGACCATTAATTAATGATCATAATACGATAATGAGTAGGATGCATCGAATGCTGAGCTATGATACAAGGTATAAATGCATCTATATTAATTGCATATCGAAAACCTACAAGTCTGCTTCAACTTGATGGCAAATGATCATTTAGATTTACCGTAATTATGGTCAAATGCTCTAATTTGCTTGATTTTCTTCACTGACCGAGTCCATTTCATAGATAAACTGCCAATTATGAGATTATGGATTGGACTACTATTTGTTTATGCAGACATAAATGGGATGCAGATTTTTTTTTTAATCTCTTGATTTAACTGTCGGGTTTTTTATTAGCGTCGCCATTAAGTGGCTTGAAGAGTTTGAGGGTTTAAGTGGCGCAGAAAATTACTTTGAATATTTAATACCGTGAAAGATTTCATAAAGTGTTGGTGTTGATTTGCCGTAGTACTTTGTACTTAATCGCTTTAGAATTTTAAAAGCAATCCATGTCGAATGAAATGTTTTAGGCATACAGAGAGAGAGGAGACTTTATACGGGTTTTATCATAATTACACACTTTCACGTTCAAAAACATTTATTTTTCAAAACATTGCAGCTTTTTTCGCACTAACTAGTAAAAAAAAAGGAGAGAAAATATTTTAGAAAGGCTTATTATTCATTTCGCTTTTAAGAATTTGGGTCGAGGTATTATGTCAAATTACATATTCAACTTGACCTTGGTAGCTAGAAAAGAAATTTCGTATAAAAAATTGCGCTAGCAAATTGCAGTTTATTCAACAATAATATCACTTCGATTTTGTAATTTTCCTGATTTATTTTTTCTAAGCTAATATTTGTATTTAAATTATAATATTTATGAAAATGTATAGAAACTGGTTTTTTGCTTTTCTTGTTAAATTTTATACGAATAAATATTCGAGAAATACATTTTCGAATACCGCAAACACAATAAGCAAAGAAGTTATAGTTTCACATACAAAAGGGAAACACATTTTCATTTATTTATAGGTTCCTGGTTTTGAAAGTCTTAAAAGAAATCGCGAAATGCTGAGCTGTTTTACGAATTAATTAATCGTCCTTCGGGCGTGGAATAGAAAATCTATTTTTTTTTGGTCTAACTATACACCTTTTTATGGATTTAAGCAATTTTATAGGAAAAAGAATGAAAAACCTTAAGATTTGAGGAAGTAACTTTGCGCTGGAATGTTGCTGTTTAACGTAACTGAAACTAAAGCTTAAATTAATTTGAAAAATGGAGAGGGAAAGTTGATTGTTGATATATGTCTCCCAGTTTTCATCTTAAATTAAACCTTCAGGTATTGTTAGGTTGAAGTAGTTGGGGGTCGTCAGAGACCTGCCAAAAGACGCACATAGGCACAACAGAAACTTGTTGTAATTCCAGATTCTACTCCTTTAGCCAAAATAATCAGGAAACACTCATCTTCCTTTGATGAACTGCGCTACCAACTTTATGAGAGAGAAGGGTGCTCTAAGTGCTGCCAATCTTCTCCCCACCAGACCTGGACATATCTTTGAGCTCGTAGGAACAGCTTGTACATAGCGAAAAGAGCATTGCAGGTTTTACTAAACAGTCTGGTGCTCCATTTATACATTGATACCCAGAACTGTATTGCGATCATACAGAATTATTCTTCAGTCTAGGACTTTTAGTGTCTTCAAGGTATTTTCGCGCAGAAAATTTGTTCGTTTTTTTTCTGTTGCATAAAATTTCTTTTTTTTTTTGTAAGTATCAATTTTTAACTCAAAATTATACCGGCACAAATGCTTGAAGTGACACTCCTGATTTTTCAAATATGCTCAGGTTTAAAGTGATGAGACTATATATATATATATACATAATCATCCGCGAAAATTGCGAAAATGTGGCAAGGATCGAATGGAATGTCAGCTACATAGATAAATACTAATCACACTGAAAAAAATCCACATGGCACCCAGAGCTATGTGACATAGCGCATTATTTATGGCCCCATACACTATGTACATAGTACTCTGAGCTATGCAATATGGCTCCCAGCGCCATAATGTCAAACGCGTGGTCCTATGTAACATGGCGCAGCATTTATGGTGCCACACGCTATGTACATAGTACCCTGAGCTATGCAGTATGGCTCCCAGCGCCATAATTACATGGTGCAGAAATTATGGCCCCACACGCTATATTACATAGTACCATGAGCCATGTAATATGGCTTCAGTTATCATACCGATTCCGATTCTATTTTACTTCTATTTTACTGTAATAAAATAATTCTTTTCAATTTGCAATCTAACCCAAGGACATCCAGGAGGTTAGTTAAAGAATTAGCTTAACCAAGAATCCAGCTGACAAATTATTTATTTCATAATGTAAGATGACTACAATTATAGCTCGCAGCCGTACTGCGTGACGGAACGTATAGATGTGAGTATCAACCATAGACACTGTGGCCAGATTGGGCTATTTTCCGCCAATTGGGCTATTTTCCGCCAATTGGGCTATTTTCCGCCAATTGGGCTTTTTAACAGTTGAATCGGCGGGGGATTTATTAAATTTCGCGGGCTGGCGGCAATTGGGCTCTACATTATTTTAAAATCTGCAATTGGGCTGTATAAATTTGTGGAAAACTGTATTTGGGCTGTACATATGTTTGAAAAACTGTAATTGGGCTATACATATGTTTAGAAAACTGTATTTAGGCTGTACATATTTTTGAAAAACTGTATTTAGGCTGTAAATATTTTTGAAAAACTGTATTTGGGCTGTACATTTTTTTGAAAAACTGTATTTGGGCTGTACATATTTTTGAAAAACTGTATTTGGGCTGTACATATTTTTGGATAACTGTATTTGGTCTATTCATTAAAACCTATTAATCGGGACACATCGAACCATTTGAACAATCGGACTATAAAAATACCGCACATACAATTTCTTGAAGAAAATTAACTCTGCACAGTTTATGGACTTCTGGCGACATGTGCATAGTCGATTTCAGGATTTTGATAAAATATAGCGCCACACGCCATAGTACATGGCGAAAAGTACATACGCCGAGTAATATAGTCCTCCACGCCATGCACTATAGTCCTCCACGCCATGTACACTATAGTGCATGGCGTGGAAAACTATAGTACATGGCGTCTGCTCCTATGCACTTTTCGCCATGTACATGATTTTGATCAAATGCTCAGTTATTTTAGATTTCTGCATGGTCACACAGTATTGAGTTCTTTTTCCATGCTCAGAGTTAATTTGCCAGTAAAATCCTTGCTTAGAGTAGAACGTTTGATGTTCTTGCTAACACTCAAACTTTTGTGCTCTGTTATGTGACCACCGTTACAGCCAAATCGATAGTGCGGGTGGATATTATTTCTTTCAACAATGGGCAGGAGCTTTTGAGTTAGTTTTTCAAAAACCTTGCCTGGTGACGGGTGTGGACTTAAAGGTGGAGACTTCTACTAGTTTTCATTTGCTTTAGGAATTGTTACAATAGCTTTCTTTCAGACTGATGGGAATTATGATAATATCGTGGAAAAATTGGATATGAAATTTTACAAATTTAAAAAAACTTAAGTTTCTACTGGAAAACATTAACGCTCTGTAAACTGACAAAATTGAGAGAGATGTAGCCATGGTTGACCCAGAAGGAGCAACTTTAAGTCACCGATGATGGGTTTACGATGATGAATTTGTTGTGACACTAGTTCAAAATCCTTGGATCCCATTGCATTAGACCGCATTGTTGAACTGGATTTACGGAAAATCAATTTTTTTTCCCCACTGCAAAGGTCAAAATTAAAACGAACACAATGGTGAAGAAGAATATTCACGCTTATCCTTCTTTAAACTTCAGCAAGAATGATCTGACCATCGTCGCGTGTTAGAGGAGCAAAGAGGAGCACAAGTTTCTGGCATCCACCTATATGACACACGTCACGACGAAATTCGCCATGAGGAAGAAATTGCTGCTCGTAGGAAGGGAGTCAACGTTTATCGTATTGTTTGAGCTTTAAGGACATCAGCAAAAGAGGCACTATCATACTGATATTTATAGCTTATCAATCTTTACAGGCTAATCATAGCAATAAGGGAAAAACTCCCTACATTTAGGAGACCTATCACAAAAACGTACAAGACATCACACTGCAAAGGGAATACAAAGAGCAACTGATAAGCAACTGAAGGCTCCTTGAATGACCATCATTCTCTGATGATGGATACAAAAGCTTTAATCTGAGTTTGGCTGGCGAACTGAGAGAGGACAGAATGGAATCGTTACTTTGCGGGCTGTTGGGACGATTCAACTCGCACAAGCACATGCGGGTAGGTCAACGGCTTTCATGATGTGTATGAAAAAGGTTAAATTGTAACTAGGGAGAAACTGGTTTAGGAAACTAGTCGTCATTTTCAAACCCTTCAAGTCCTCAGGTCCGATGGAATTTTGTCTACCAGGCTCCAGAAAACAAGAAAACTCACCATATCCTGGTTTACGGCAATTTAAAAACTGTTTCCGAAGCAGGTAAAAGTAACCATCCATATCCAAAAGACTACAGGCTAATTAGCCTGGCTTCTATCATCCTCAAAGTATTCAAAAGATTGTTATGCCTAAAATGCTTACACAAATGTAGAATCTGTTGACTCGTTTCTGAAATAGAAAAATCACTCCATTTTAAAGAGAACGTCTTAGGGGCCATTCCAGAAATTGAGGGTGTCTTCAATAAGGTGCATGTAACCGCTATTATGGAAAACTGCGTAATCAGCAACTTATCTTACAATCTGTAGCTGAAAAAACAGCATTCTTGAGCAAAGGTTTATATCAGTGGAACGGGCAGCAGCGTGATTTACAGGGCAGATAAACAGAGGCACACCCAAGGAGTTCTATCTCTTCTCGTGTGAAATTGGGTAACAAAACATAATTTTTATAAGGTTGGAGAGCAAGGGAGTTATGGCAGTGGACTATACCGATGACATTGCGATCATAGTCTCGGTTAGATTCCCGCATGCGCTTGGCTAACTCGTAGGGAATGCTCTGAGGCTAGTTAATGAGCGGGTGAAAGCCGTAGACCTTGGCATCAAGTCCGATCAAAATGATATAATACTCTTCACAAAAATATACTAGATACCTGAAATAGAATTAATTGGGTTGAGCGGTTTATTTTTGGACAGAAATGAAATATAATAGGTTGGAAATCATGATATTCTTATGCTCAGTATCAAACACATATCAATAATTTTTTGAGAGAAGATAAATATTTTATTTCTAGTGTCAAAATGTTCCTGATGGAAGAATTTCAAAAGGCGACACAAATAAAAAATTACATTGAATAAAAAATTACAGAAGCGAAACGAAGAGAGAATAAATGAAGTTAAAATTGTTGCTCTGCTTGCCGTTCTGATTTAAGGATTAAAGCTAGTAGAGGCATAACTAAACTGACCATTTTTTTTAACTCAAAACGGGACATGGGTTTATATACGTCAGTTAGCAGGTTAACATTGAAAATAAACACCACTTTTTAATGTTTTTTATTTAAAACAAGTGTAACTTAATACAATTAATGTTCACTATAATTATATTTAGATTCATTATAATTATTTTTATTATAACAAATTGTGAATAATCAAATCAATCACTGGCTCACCAGCTTAGTAAAAATAATAAAGCAAAGTTCTTTTGACAGTAATTAAATTATATGCAACATATTTTTTAATGTTATATTTTTATTTCTCAGAGGAACAAATTTGTTTTAATAAAGTTGGAGATGATTTTAAATAAGATTTTAATTTATTCATTAGAGAAAGAACTTTTTCTACTGGAGCATTTGCACCAGGTAGACATAAAATATATTCCATTGGAACACAAAAATTTTCATGTTGAAGATTATTGCTGAGAAAGTGTTTGAATACTTCGACCCAACGAGTTTCTGTGGAAACTTTAAAATTATCGCATTCGGTTATTTTTTTGAGAAGTGACGTAGCTTGAAATTAATGTAAATTCGTCAGATACTTCTGTATCTTTATTACAGTCAATATATCCCTTTTCAGTCAATACATCCAGTTCTTTTTGAATGTCTTCCCATGCAGTTACAATCAAATATCTCCATTTCTTTAGTAAGAAAGCGAGTCCACTCTACCGGTTATTCACGGCTTGTTTTATAAAATTCTGTACCCATACTTTTCACAAATTCTTCATCAATATTAGTGTCATTATCTTTTAGTTTCACAATTAAACTACGAACAGTAAATGGAAGAAACTAATTCATCTGTTTTTGAACCAAATTGTCGTTGAGATGATTAGTTTTTTTTGCAGCTTCTATTGCCGACAAAGTCTGACCTTCAACCTGCAATACAGCTTGGTGAAAACTTGCTGACTGAGCGTGGAAAAATTGAAGCCATAATGTAGGATGTTCAAAAAAAATTTTGTTTTTTTAATTTGGGACATTTTGCAATGCTCAAAAAATAATCTTTCAACAGCTGGTACATTTTTAAAACTTTCTCCAAGGCAGGCATAAGTACAAGCCATCTGGTTTTATTATAGCCGAGCATTTGGTGATGTTTTATTTCAGCTTCAGCGCCAAACTCTTTTAGAGCTTCAACTCGAACCGTATAAATATAAAAAAATGAATATATTTTTGCAATAACGCTTCCGTAATCTGAAGGTAGACCATCTGCAGCACTTGTTATTACTTTGTGAATTATATGGGCTCCACATCCAATACCTATCAACGGTTTTTTCAGAGCTGATTGTAATTTTGCGAACACATTATTAATTCCTCGCCTAGCTACACCCAAAAAATTGACATTGGCATTGTCGCCACAAAATGCCACAAATTTTTTGTCAAATTATTATCTGTATAACACTTGGTGTCAATAATCAACAATCATATCAGAAGTTGCACCTGGTTGGTCTCAGTCTAACATTTTTTTGCACACCTTCGTAAGATTGAAAAAAGCGCACTACAAGAGGAGATATTTTCTTGTTACCCTGGTTTGAAGCGTCGTTTAAAATTGTAATACAATTGGATTTATTGAGATCATCTTTTAATTTGTCGATCGCTGTACGTGCTAAAACATTTACTACAATAGCTTCTGTTTTCGTACAGGTGCATGTGAATTTCGAATCGAAACATGTTTGGATAAATTTCGACGCGCAACCGTTGGAGTATAGTGTCTTATTTTATTGTATAGTGTCATAATTTGAAATTTTCGCGCGGTTTCGGAAAACGGGACTATTTTGCGGAGCTTTGTCTGGGGACAACGGGACAGGTGACCGAGAAAAGGACAGTCCCGTTCAAAACGGGACGTATGGTCACTTTAGGCATAGCTGGTAATTAATGTATAGGAGTTTGGAGTGATTATTTTTTTTTAGCTAAAGGGTAAAACTTGAATAAAGTATATACTAGCAGCCAGGTCAATGCGATATCGGGAAGGCCGATCTTCGGTCATCGTTCATGACTGAATACAAACCAGGAACAACACGGGCTAATTGCCTATACTCTACCTACTCGACTACACAAGCTTTGGATTAGGATCTTTGTAAACCTCTAAATATGGTTAATAATACATAGTTATACTACTATCACGTGAAATCGGTTACAGTTCTTCAGAGATAGCTTGACGATTCAAAACAATTCTTGATGGTCAAAATATATTTATAAACAAGAAATGCATCCAAAATATATAACAAAAATTTTGTGATTTTGCAATTTTTACCCTGCCAAATGCATTTGATGTTGCTAAACTTTCGATTTAAATCTTATATAAGACATATGCATAATCATGCATCAGACAGATCACCATCCTTCCACAATATCATTTTCATTTTCCCGCAAGTTTCAACTTTCGATTCCAGTGCACTCATCATAAAGATACTTTATTATCTTGTAGACATCTATCACTGTATCATAACGATAAATTGCATATGAAAATTGGATGTAACATTGATGGAAACAAATGCCTGATGCATATAATATTTTCAAAATTAAATGTCAATCTACGTACCTGGAAGATGGATCCCAGACGACAGAAGTTTCTCAGGCACCTCCAGTATGGATCGCGGTGCGGTAATTTCATGTGGCAGTTGTTCTGGTTGCTGTTGTTGTTGATGATGGTCTGAAATATAAAAAAACAGACAGAAGAATAATGAGACGAATTGAAAATCATGAATGTAAAGTGATTTTACTACCCACGGGATTCATTTGAATATAATTTTCAAATGAAGAACGCGATTTTGGTGAGGAGTGGTGGAAATTAAGATATCGTAGAAGGGGCTTTAACTTTTTTTTAGCTTATGAATCATTTCAGTGCAATGTAAAAAAAATTAGACCACTACAATACATAAATATAATGTAAAATATATTTTGAAAAAAATTTACTAGATCAATATTTTTTGAAACACGACTTTTCGTAAAGGGAGAAGAAAAAACGTTTTTGTTTTAAAAGAGCCACGAGCAACGTTTTCAACGAAGTAGATTTTTCGAATAATCATTCCAAATATCTCCATTCATAATCATTCTTGTTCAGGGAAAAAGGTTATACAAAAACCCAAACATATTCACGGATTAGTTAAAGTTTGCGCATATTTTTCATTTTATAAATTTTTTCTGACTAATCTAATAAACATCAATTTGGGGATCATCTTTTATTGAAGAGAATCGGCTAAAAATTATTCTAAAATCCATATTTTCCGTTACTTGATTTTATTTAAAATTACACTTCGACTTTCAGACGCACACATTATATCTGTTGACATTAAATGGTCAATCGATACCATTCGCCTGACACCAAACCCTGCTTGCAGGACTCTTGCCAATCTACTCGGCAATTTCAATCATTGTTGATTTACTGGATGGCCACGATTTGTAGACAACTGACACGCATGCCACTCAACTCTTTCAGCATTGGTACCCATGCCGACTTAACGATCAGCAAGGAACCTTACACAAACTGTCAGTCGAGTGTGGGTGTGCAGCAGGTATTTCAATACGTTTCAGGCACTGCGGCCATATATAATTTGGCGTACAGGTGTTCTGATCACCTGGACGGCAAATATTGCAACGAAAATTGGATTGCAAATGTTGTACTTTGGTGCAGATCAAGTTGTTAGGATTTTTTTTGCATAATTCCAATATACAAGATCGGTACTAACGTGAATTAATTGAAAACTGTGCACAAATTTCGAGCCGATGTTAAATCGGCCGGAAGCAGGCGATAGTGGTGGCACCAATGAATTAATGATTGCTATTAGCCTGGCACGCAGTGGCAGTTATTTGGTGCGGAATTATGCTTTATAACGATGATGCAGTGTAGTGTTGAGAGTTTGGAGTGGGATATGGTAGAGGAAACGAGGGATTAAATTATATGCAAGAAAAAAATTAAGTATTGTTTTTAGATGTACAGGTTAAAGCTCTTGTTTTCTTTTATTTAAAAGGACTTTAACAATCCAAAAGCTATGTAGCATAATTAAATCAAATTGATTTCGGGCTCTCATTACGGAATATTTTTTTTTTTACAATTTTTTTATTTTTACCTCAATGATCATGTACATTAAATTTTACTTCCAGTTAGCCTGTTTACCTCTACATTCATACTAATCACTCGATTTCGCCTTGAATCGATCAGCAACAACATGCCACCACCGCTGGGAATTCAATTCAAAAATCTACAAATAATTTTTCACGCAAAAATTATTCGACACGCGTGTAGGTGTCACCAGCAAGCGTACTTTCAGTTTTCAGCCAACAGCCACCAATATTGCACTCGTGCATGTGCAGTAATTAAGCACATTTCATGAATAATGGGTTGTGAATGTTTCGCAAAATGTCTGTAGACAGAAAAACGTTCTTTATAAATTCTTCGTCAATTGCCAGCATACTACTCGATGCAACATACATATTTCATATCTTTGGAATTTTCGGGGCGCTTGTGCATTTTGCATTTCGATGAAGTCGACAATGAGGATATAAAGTTTCGAAACCACGGTCGGGCTGGAAGCTTTACAGCACCACAATTCAATACGGGCTGCAACTGTGTGACTGATATACGAGTGCCTGAGAGGTATTTTCAGAAATTTAATGCAAATTAAATAAACGTTTTCGCTTCGGAACTGAATAAGGCTTGATTTGTGAGAAAATAATCATGATTTAGAGCGTTGATTATGATCTAGACCATGTTGATCTGAACTATGGGCCATATGCAAATACATATGCAGTTACAGAAGGGAAAGGAAATATTATTGAATGAGTATATGCTGTGTTTTGTCTTTTTTTCGTTAGAATACTTACTATGTTTGCAATAAACATATAAATGTAAAATAAAAGTATTTATGTATTTTTCATTATAAATTCAGCTAATTGCATTATAATTGGGTATAGAATGTTGTAGGTATTAATGATGATTTGATGAAGAGATATACAGAGTTTCTTTTTCGTTAGTAAGTTTCACTGTCTACTGTAAGGTCTGAAAAATGCTGAAGAGAATTTATTTTTCAGAAATTATCTCAAAAGAACATGTTTTGTATCATAAAGCCAAATGAATTGGCATCATTTTTTTATACCGGTATGCTATGAAACGATTTGCAGAGTGTAATTTCAAGGATCAGAGTGTAATTTCAAGAGCTAAGTGTAATTTCAAGAGCTAAGTGTAATTTCAATGATCACCAGAAAATATTGTCTGAGCTATCTTTTCTTAATATCTCTTACTCGAAAATCCATGATTCAGGTTTTAATTGTAATATGAATTGTAGAGCCTGGTTCGAGATATGAGCATTTATGATAGGAGCTTTTATGTGCGTAAAATATTAATATTTCCCACATTCATTTTTGTATTCAATATGTGATTCATATCTATCATTCAAATGTCTTGAAGTGGGAAATACTTAAAATTCTCAGCATACATCATCGCTAATTAAATAAAATTGACCTTATAAGGCGGGAAAGTTCAAATGAATTTTAGATCCTTAAGCTTCCACACCCATAAAATATAAACTAAATGCAAAATACGCAAATCACATTTTGATAAGTTATTAATTTTTGGACCATTTTTAAGTAAAATATCTTTGTTCCGGTAAATATTTATTCAAACTTACTGGGTTAGAAACAAATTCTTCTCTGAATGAAAAAAAGGAAAGATTTTTTTATTTTGTTATTTCATTCAATTACAATATGAATTGCACAGGAATATGTCTTCTCATTTTCCTTTTAATAAATTCGTCTAATGCAGACTATACAAATACTATAGAAATCATTCTTATACAGAATTCGTTTAAGTGATGCTGTAGACAAATGAAAATCAAACATATAGTAAGCTTTGTTAAAGCATCTACTTATTGCAGTGACTAGTTCATTGCAACCATAATTGGTCCGATGTTGAGGGATCGACAAAAAAGGCCACCCGCCTGACACGTTTGTTATTACAATTAAATTAACAATCAGCTTAAATTAACAATCAAGTTTTTGAGAGAATTATATTAGGTATTGCTAATTTAAACATTTTGCGAAATCACGAAAGTTATACCCGAATTTCAGTTCGGATTCAGGCAAAAGTATTCTACTGCTCATTCAGGGAAAAGTATTCTATTGCATAGGGTTTCACAAAATATCAAAAACGAAAAAAAGTCAGAGGATCTTGTGACTCTGGTTATAGAAAAAGTGTTTGATACTGTTTGGCACCGCAGTCTTATTTATAAACTCCAATCTTCATTCTCCTGCTATCTCATTAAACTTATTGACTCCTTTTTTACAAGGCGTATATTTAAGGTGAAAATTAAGAATAATTTTTGTGTTGATTTTCCCATCTTCGCGGGTGCTCGACAAGGACACTATTAAGTCCCACGCTTTTCAATATATACACTGTTGACATTCCAATAGCAACATTTGCAGATGATACTTGCTTATTTGCTAGTGACTATCACCTTGATAAAATTCAGAGTATTCTCGAAAATAAACTTTATCAGCACTGTTTCAGGTGAAAAATAAAAATTACCTCTGCGAAGACGAAAGCCATCTTTTTTACTAGAAAAAGCAAAAATAGTAATCTCCCCAACAGTCATTTTAACTTCTTGGGGCAAGATATTCCCTGGGACAAAGGTATCAAGCATCTCGGTGTGACCTTTGATAGCAAGCTCTCACTTAAAAAACATGTTAACGAAGTCTGCAGCAACATTTCTATGTCCATCAAAACCTTATTCTCGATAATAAATCGAAACTCTTTTCTCTCAAAGAACAATGAATTGCTCATTCATAGAGCTGGGATACAACTACTCATTTTATATGGGTCTCCTATCTGTCCATATTAAGAAGCTTTAGATAATGCAAAACAAATGCCTGACAATTATACTAAACAAGCCCTGGCACTTTTCAACATACTCACTCCACAGCATCGGCAACGTGGCTACAGTTGTTGAACTGGTAAAAAGAAGATCCATTACTTTGCACAGCAAAATTTTATACATAAACAACCCTCTTCTTGCGTTTGTCTCATGAAACGCTCTTGCTTGATGCAAATTTAGGTCCTAGGCCCAGTACCGCTTAAGTAGTTTTAAGTAGTAGATTTAGGCATATTACTAGCATATAGTAGTAGTATTTAAGCATATTACAAAGCATAAAAAAAGTTTTTATTTTCCTTGAATGTTTTCTTTGAGAAATACATAGTTCTACGAATTGTTACAAATTAAACACGAGCTAGATTTTGGTAAATGTAGTTTTTAAACACACTAGTCTGTATCAGTTGAATTTTCAACTTGTATTAAAACAAATAAATATAATAATAAAATATTTATTTACTTACTAATAATAGGCGTGTTTTTTTGCTCTCCCTATCCAACAACAACTACTCCTCTCCCAGTGAATTCACTGGGACAGGAGTTGTTATTGTTTCCAATGCGTCTGTTCTGGATAGCATTGTTCTGTTGAGGATAGGGGGAGCAAAAAACCGCGCCTAACGTTAAGTAGTTTGAATCAATGGTGCCTGCCAAAAAATTCGCGGCAAATAAGATTTTGGAATTATGACGCAGAGAGTTTATGGTATCCATTCGTAAAAGATTTAAGAGATTTTGATAAGAAAGTAGAGACGGAAGACCGCGGAGGCAGAAACGTAAGGACCTCTTTTAAATGCACTCAATTTAGTCAATGCAAACTTTTTGATACGGTGCCCATACAATACTTGCGTATTCGACAATAGGTCTGATTAAGATGCAAAAGAGAGTCTTACTTAGAAAAATATAGTTGAATCCCGTCGAACGTCTTCTGACAAAACCTAAGGCATTGCTAGCTTAGTCGATGCGATCGTCAAATGAGAATGATTGATTCATTACAGGATTATTTTTGCGTGTGTAAGATATAATCGTACACTTTTCAGAATTAATAAAGATATTGTTATCGGAACACCAGCCGGCAAATATGTTTAGATCCTGCTACAAATCATTGTAATCGTTAAGGTTTCTCACAACTTTGAAAATTTTAACATCATCAGCATAAAGCAGAACAGAATGGAATCTATATCATTAATAAATAAGGCGAAAAGTAATGGACACAGATTACTGCCTTGTGGAACACCAGACATGGTTTTAATTTCAGATGATAAGGTACTGTGAAAGGATAAACGTTGGGTGTGATTCGACAAGTAAGAGTCAACCCAATTTTAAAAAAAGTTAGGGAATTGAAAGGAATGAAGCTTAGATAAAAGTGTTGAGTGAGCAAGCTTATCCAAGGCTTTCGACAAGTCTTAGTAGCCACAGTGAGTTTGGAGGCCAGCTTCGATTGAGTTGGTTACTAGGTGAAAAATTTAATTGCCTCATTACGACTTCCTTTCTCAAATATAGGAGTGACGGTGGAGTAGTTCCACAAATGAAGAAAGAAGCCTGCTTTTAAGGATGCATTGAAAATATAAGACAGCACAGGTAGTAGTGATGGTACACAATATTTGAAGACTAAATAAGGTACGCCATCTAAGCTAGGTGTTTAATTATTATTAGGTTTATTAACAAATGCAAAAATGTAGTTCTCGTCAATTTTTAAATCCTTCATCTCTAAAGAGGAGACTGCTGAGTTCGTCAAGTAGGGTGAAAAGTGTCTGGAGTTTGCCTAGTCCGTACGATATATATCATCAATATATGAGTTGTTAGATTTAAATGTGAGTGGATATCTATCGTTGTAAATCTTAGGATCAACAAAATTCCAAAATCTCGTAGGTTGAGCTCGAAAATTAAATTTTACCTATTGTGTGTGTCTCTGATATGCAAATGAAACTTCTTTATGATACAGATCTATTAATGTAGAAAAAAGTTGGTAGTCAGGCTGTGACTGAGTTAAGTGAAATTGTTTCCAGGCTTTGTTTTTAAATGGCAAAGCTGTGGAGAAATATTTGGCACGAGTGGAGCTGTGGAGACAATATGTAACTCTATTAATGTAATTGAAAGGGAGTCTATGTCGTCCGCATAGAGGATAGGTTTGCACTGAATCAGCCTGTAAGAGTCACTAGAGACCGACGATTGCTGATTGAATATAAGGATAGCACATCATATGCTGCTAATGAGAAAAAATGGTGCTGGAAGATATTCAACAGCATGAGCCAAGATTTTAAGGCAGTGAATAATTTTGATGATGTTTTGAAGGATTATTTTTTTTAATAATTTGAGGAAGAAGAGGAATAGCACTTTGAAAAAATTACTTAGTATTTTGCTGCATTATTTATTGACTTCCTGTCTCCATACATAGTGTGATGTTGATGGTCATTGAAGAGACGTGTGTGCCTAGCGAACCTTACAGGATTCATAAAAGTAATTTTATTGCGAAGATATTCAGCGTGAATCAAAGCCCTAATAGAAAATTCTAATGTTAAAAAAGTATTTTTTCAGTCAATATTTCGAAATCATAGACAAGGGAATTTCGGTATGATGGGAAATTGTCAAATCAGACATAAATAGCTCGACTGTATAAGCTGAGTGGTGAAGAGTTTGGAAAAAATGCTCTGCATTAGCAGTTGGAGAAGTCGCTAGGTGAACATAGCTGTCAGTGAAAATAAGGTCTTACCAAGTACCATTTTGTATAGAAGTCGGAGCGATTTGCTGGAAATTGCATTGCTGTACAATGTACTTATAAGATTTAGATCGGGTGATTCAAGGATATTAACTGGACGTAGGTTATTGTCATCAGTCGTGAGCTTTAAATGTGGGCGATTAAAATGTTCCAGTTCTAAAATCATATCATAATCTTTGAGAAAGGGTACTAGATAAGAATTGGTTTCATGCATGTGATTGTAAACGGCGTCATCTGAATTAGGTGATGTAAAAAAACCTTTAGTCTAAGATATTCTAATTACTTTGCGCTCAAATTGATTATGAGGGTCAGTGTCAGCTATTTCATTTGACAGGGAGCTATGAGCATCAATGAAGACACCACCTCTTGTCTGTCCAGTGTGCAGATAGTTAAGGTCATTTAAGTTAAGGTCATCCAGAAACCGTCAAGTAATTCTTCGTTTTTATGGGAGTCGTTTGGCCAGGTTTCCGTAAAAGTAAGTACACTGAATTGGATGGATTTTGCGTCAATTAATTGGATATCACTTTTATTAATTTAACGATCAGTACAATGATCTATAGTCATTTTCACATGAAATGCATAGAAATGAAATCTACTATTCATTTGCTGCAGCATCCAGACAAACAATAAATCTTTGTTGGGAAATTCCAAATCACATACTACAACTCATTCTTCGCAATTCCACCTACACGTCTTGTTGGCGACAAAACATCATAATCACCATCGTCCTCCTCTTCTACCGCAGTTATCACCACCCTCGTGCATTAACACATTTCACAAATTTACGTCTTTCCAAAGATACACAAAGATTAGCTCTCGTGGAGAATTAATTACTCAGGGTCAAGTGTATCGGCTTCAATCAACGGTTCACAGTGCTGAACATCATAGAAAATTAATAAAGGCATGATGAATGCCATTTGAATGAAAGCGAAACACCGCATCGTATTGCATCTGCCGTATCCAAATCGAAACCAATTCATTCCAAGAGAATTCTAGCAAAAGCTTAAAAAGTCGATGAACTTCTGTTCATTCTTGAGTTTTCGGTTATTATTGCGCCGAAAAGAAAAACTCCTTTGGCTGGCGCGTTTCATCATTAAGAAAACCACAAAAATAATAATAAAATCCGAAGAAAAAATAGAAAAAAATACTAAATTGAAATGGATACGCTCATAGCATTAAAGTACGGCAATTCTTGTTCAGTTCGTACATTTTTCATCTATGGATTCTGATTCTTGATTTGATGATGTTACGATGTGACACGTGTTTGGGAGACACAATTTATTACTTCGCCGGCAGATCGAAATTGACGGGAAATAAAAACAAATCGTTGCCGCCGAAAACACAATAAAGTTATCAGTTGACATGTTTATGGTCTGGATGGTGCAAGGAATTGGTTGGCTGCAAGCTATCGGACTTTTCATTGTTATTGTTGGCCGAAAGGAATGCGTAGTGATGGAACTTCGTTTTTGAATTATATAGTTTTTGATTTTGAAATTGGTCTTGGTCGAACATAAATCACGTAATGCTGGATGACTATGAACTTGAATCGAAATGAAATTGGTATTCATATGACTTTCGAAGAAATTCTTATTAACTGAGGTGGAGAGTTTATTCGTGCCTCGTAAACATGTATGATTCATATACGGTATATTCAATGCATGCTTGTATGAACTTGCCATTGAAAATGACGAATGAAATTCAAGTTCAATGAATCTAAACTAAGGGTGTTTTACAATGCTTTTGAATGCACAATTAATTCAATTATGCAGCAAATAAGGTTCTAAGAACTGGTTGGTTTCCATTCATTTTCTAGATTAATCAAAATATTTCTTCAATAAAAATTAAGGATAGCATATTCTTCGAAATATACATATGTATGTCCATCAAACGAATGTGGATCATTGTCAAAAAGAAATCTTTAGCCAATTGACATTTTCAAAAATAAGAAATCAAACTTTAGTCGAGACAGTATTAGATATATTTGTTGGTAGCTAGTTTTTTGAAAATTCAAAAGGATGATAATACCTTCAACGCCGTTATAGTGTTTTCGAGTTTTCATATCAATCGCTTTTACCCCCGCTAAGAATTGAACGGAGAAAAGAAAAATATAATATTGAAAATAGCGAAAATTATAGACTACTTTTCGTCGATATTCAGCTAAATTGACTTCTTTCTTATGCCCCCGAGTTAGGTCAGGTCTGTCCCGCAATTCGGCACTTACGAGTTCCAAGTCCACGACGCTGAATCTGATCATCAGCTGGTCCAACTATGCATACAACGAGAATGTGGCTTAAACTTTTTAACTGTACACCCCGAACCATTCATCCCCTACGCAACTGATCAACTGGGAATAATTCGCAACGGATGCAGCAATTCAAATTTAAAACCTAGGCTTTGACTGCTCTCGAAATGTTTGCTCACAGGAAATCGATGAGGCTCTCGACAAGCTTAACCAAATCACGTCTACGGTCATTTTTAGGTTAGTTATCCTGAAAAAATCGAGAAACTTTGCTTTCTGTGATTTACGGCACGATATCATTCAGCTCCATAATCGGCGGAAATCTTTGAGATGACGTCTTATCAAAATCTACCACATCATGTTCGAGACCAGAGTCTATAAGCCCAGGTCAACAAGAAATTCGAAGAACTTCTCCAGAAAATAGTCCCTGGCAAAGATGTTTCCGTAAATTAGTAAAATTACAGTCCCCAAATAACTACGAAGTAATTTAACTTCTAATTACAATTCTTCCCATGATTATAAAGCGATTGCAGATGCAATCGCTGCCGCCTGTTATCGCATCTATCGTGGTGAGAATCATAGCTCTGATCCCAATTTTGCCTCAGTCGTCAAGAATTCTGTCTGATTTCTTAGGTTCTGTTCTACAAATCCTTCCGCGAATTCCCAAGGCCTTGGTATTTTCGTGAGTGAAGAAACTCTTCTAACCCATGTGTCAAACCTCTCCTCTAAGAAGTCTTCCGGGGAAGATAAAATATCTAATTTTATCTTAAAAAGGCTCCCTACTTGCTTCTTTGAGCACCTCTCTATTCTATTCAGCTCTTGTATGAGCATTGGTTAGTGTCCCACTGCTTGGAAGCATGCGGAAATATTTCCTATTCCGCAAGCGTCAGGATCCTGCGCTATCCTCAACGCCCGTCCGATACCTCTCCTCTCGAATTTGGGAAAACTACTGGAAAGGTTCAAAAACATCTAAATCACACCATGGATGCACATCATACCCCAGAAGACAATTCATCTTTGAAGGCAAACACTCTACAGTAGACGCGCTCATAGTTCTGAAAAGCGCAGTTAAGGAAAGCATCCGAAACAAAAGCGGTTTTGGATGCATGTTTGATTGACATACAGAAGACTTTCGACACCGTTTGGATTGAAGGACTCCTGTATAAAATGATCAATTTTGGTTTTCAACATGGTTAATCAAATTTGTTGATGATTTTTTAAGTGGCAGAAGCGATTTCTCTGACGAATTTACAATCGAACCAGGTGTACGTCAAGGCTCTATTCTCGGTCCTATTTTATTCAACATTATCAGCAGACATCCCAAGAACTTCAAACGATTCTCGCACATATGTACAAAACTCAACCAAGTGGTGAGTTAAGTATAATTACCATATAAAACTCATCGTTTTGCTGTATGAACTCGTTCTGTTTTATTCATAAGAATAACTTACAATTTATTACTATTTTTTGCTGATGATAATAATTCAGAGGTAAATGAAAAAAGTATAAGATTTTCGTCAATGAAGAAAATCGTTTTTCGAATTGCCATTTAGCGAGGACATCACATAAGGTTTTGACACTGGCACTTAAAAGACACTTAAATTTTCAAAAGAAAATGTCATTTTTGAACGAGTTCCAAAAGAAAAGAATTTTATTTCAAAATTCCAAGTTGGCGACTTTGGAAGTAATGGCAGAATTTTATTGTTAAAATACTTAGAACATTACATAAGTAGTATCGGAATAGTGTAGCAGAATACATGTGCTTGAGTAGTATTAAGAAAGGTACAAAAAAAACCAATAACTGTATGTGAACTGAACTTAGCCTAAATTTAATTTCACAGAGCGACAATCGAACTTAGCCTAAATTTAATTTCACAGAGCGACAATCAACGATTTTTGCTGTCTGCTTGTTAAATATTGGAAACTTTTATTTAAGTCTTCCTATCCAAACTCATTGGACAGTAGCAAGAATTTTTTTATTTTGGCATTTTATTGTCGGCCAGTAGACAACAAGCGTCTTGATCTTCTGAAATGAAAGCTCGTGAAGTTTTTGGGATGTAACTAGATCGCCTCCTCGCGGTGCATCCTGGGTAACGCTAAATGATCTAGACTCTCTTTACGACTGCTTTCGTCCTCGGACCTCTCTCGATACACAGTACGTTTGTTGCACATGGGCTGGTGATCGTAGCATTCTGGACCTAGTCGTCTTCAGGCGCGGTAGCGACGGAGTGAAATCCGCTTCGTGAACGGCTCCGGGTTAATACGATCATCTCCGTCCCGTTAAAACCCTGGCAGGCCTCAGAGTACGTTCTCAGTCTCGTCGCCATTAAGTTGGTGGTGTAGGTTCAGTTGAGGTGGACTCCTGATTAACACTGATCCGGCTCTGACTACTTGTCCCCATAAGGGCTTGTGGCAACCATCGCATGGCCTCCCTGCTTTGCATAGATAACCATGGGATCATTAAGGTGACTACACATTCGGACTTGAGATAGCGGCTCTGAGTGGGGACCCATTTAGCGAAATGGCCAAAGAGTGCCTGGTTTGGGCCGTGATTGATGCCAGCAAGGGAGATGGAACCATCTCCCCCGAAAACTGGCTTAAGATAAGGCAGGCTTTGTTTGGAATCTGCTGTAGGCTGCAGAAGGCCAGCTCGGGTCCACCACCTACGGTGATCGATGCGGGCTGGCACAAAGGAATTCGGCTGGTTGCGTGTGGAGACCAACGATCAGCCGATTTCTATAAGCAGGCAATCTCCGAGCTGGGGGAACTCTGGCCAGGCGCCAAGATTAAGGTGGTGCACAAGGATGAGATTCCCAGCCGGCCTAGATGCAGGACTTGGATTCCAAGTTTCCACTCGGATCCAGTGGAAGTCCTGGAAATAGTCCGGCTTTTCAATCCGGATCTTCCAACGGAAAATTGGAGGTTTGCGAAGATTGGAGAGCCGGTAAACAATCGGCGGGAGGCTCTCTTCATCATAAATGAGGAGGCACTCCCGATCTTAGATGCCCGAAAGGGCATAATCAGGTATGGGGTCGAAAAACTAGCCCTACGGATCTACCGAAGCGACAGGCCAAAGAGCTCTGCTGCGGGAGATCCAACACCCGAGAAACCTCACCCTAAACAGGTGACTCACATAACGGAGGACCCACCTAAAAAGGGGCTGGACACATCTTCAAGAGTGACATCTGAGGATGAATCCGAGGTGGAATCCCTTTATGCAGACGGGGTTAGTATCGGGACTACCTCCGAGTTGGGTGGCTGCCTGGACCTCATGACTCTGGAAGCAGAGGAAGAGGCTGGGCAGACATCTATGCCAGACGGGGAGGACCTGGATCTAACCATCGTCGAAAATAAATGATGGTGAAGGTTTTGCAGATCAACCTTCACCATTCTAAAGTAGCATCAGCTACCCTGCTCCTCCGACTGTCTAGGACAGAGGAGGAGCTGATTCTAATCCAAGAACCATGGGTTGCCAAAAACCGGGTTTGCGGGTTACGCACCGATGGATACAGACTAGTGGTACCCGACGGCTTACATGAGCCATGTGTCTGCATTCTTGTCAAGAAAACCATAAACGTCCTTGTACTACACAATTTCAGTGACAGGGATAACATGGCTATTGCAGTGGAAATCGACCAGAGATCCTACTGGTTTGTTTCTTGCTACATGGCACACGATCATGGCGACAGCCCACCTTGCGACATTGTCAAGGGTGCTGTGGCTGAAGCCACAAAGATTGGTGTGCCTCTTATTCTAGGGGCTGACTCCAACGCTCATAATGAAGTATGGGGTAGCTCCAACACTAATGGCCGACGTGAAGAACTTTTTGACTTCATCTTGGCCCACGACCTTTTCATCGCCAACACTGGTAGCGATCCAACCTTCCTTACCTCAAACCGCAGGGAGGTTCTTGATGTTACCTTGATTAGTGGGCGGCACTCGCATCTTCTCCGTGACTGGAGGGTTCTGCAAGAGTGCTCATTCTCTGATCATAGGTACATATCGTATAACGTGGCTGGCCGCAGCTCTGCTGGGCAAGTAGCCTTTATCAACAGAAAGAGGACAGACTGGAAACTTTTTCATTCTCTGGTGCGATCCTCACTGGAAACTGCTCCTAGGAGCATTGACTGCTACCATGAATTGGATCGGGCGGTAGACACCCTTACTAATTCTCTCAATTCCGCGTCTAGGGAAGCATGTAAGCCACCCTCGGCCAGGGGCAATCCTAAGCCTCCCTGGTGGAGTATGGAAATCAGCATCCTGCGGGGAGAATGTAGGAAGGAATTTAATAGCTCGAAAAGATCTAATGACTGGTCGGCATATAAAACGAAGCTGAAGGCGTTTAAGTATGCCATACGCAAGGCTAAGAGGTCCTCATGGAGATCTTTCTGTGGAAACTTAGAGAGTCTCAGCGAGGCGAATCGCCTTCGCAAGGTATTAAGCACGACACCAAAGGCTATGGGGTGCATCATGAACCCTGAGGGCATTTGGACTAGCTCGAGCGCAGATACTCTAAACGTTCTCATGGACGCACACTTCCCGGGCAATTATTGCCCTATAGGGACAGTGCACCAAACGGAACTAAATTACGGTAGAGCCCCGCCGTTCAGAATATCATACTCTCAACTGAGGTGGGCTATTAACTCTTTTGAGCCGTTTAAATCCCCGGGCCCTGATGGCGTGCTTGCGGCTGACGTTCAGCAGTCCATGGAAGTATCGCTACCATGGCTCAGAGAGATTTATAACGCTTGCCTACGCTTCTCGTATGTTCCCACCAGCTGGCGGGAAACAAAAGTTGTGTTGATCCCCAAAGCAGGAAAAGTTTCTCATGTTAGGCCAAAGGACTACCGTCCAATAAGTCTTAGCTCAGTCCTGCTTAAGATTTTGGAAAGGATCATTGATTACCATATTAAAAGATCAATTGATCCTATGTTGATCTCGCAGTCACAACACGCTTATACCAAAGGTAAATCTGTTGAGACTGCTCTTCATGTCCTTATTGAGCAAGTTGAAAAATCTCTTCTGCTTAAGGAATATACGCTTGCCGCCTTCTTGGACATAGAGGGGGCCTTCAACAACGTAAATTCTAACGCTATTGTTGAGGTACTCTCGGTGCTTCATGTGGACGAGCGGCTTATTGCATTTATTGTGCAGCTTCTCAAAAGTAGAGTGGTTATCTCTTCCCTGGGGGATGCCAGCGTAAGACGAGGAGTCAGTACGGGCACACCTCAGGGTGGAGTCCTCTCTCCCCTGCTGTGGAACATCACGGTGAATACTCTTCTAATGAGACTGGACCGCGCTGGCTGCAAAGTGATTGCTTATGCAGACGACATAGCTGTGGCAGTGTCGGGAAAGTATTTATCTACGCTATCGGAGAGGCTAAATCACTCTCTTGACATACTTTCACGTTGGAGTCGTGAGTGCGGCTTGAATGTGAATCCTAACAAAACGGAACTAGTGCTGTTTACAAGGAAGTACAAAGTTCCGTCTTTTGAGTTACCCAAGTTGAATGGGGTCTCCATTAACTTGAGCCAGAGGGTCAGGTACTTAGGGCTGATCCTTGACTCGAAATTACTATGGACCTACAATGTAGCAGAAAGAGCTCGGAAGGCTTTCAATGCACTTTACTGCTGTAAAAGGGCCATAGGAGCGAACTGGGGATTACAACCTCGTACTGTTGCTTGGCTTTACACTGCTGTGGTTGAGCCAATTCTATTGTTTGGGGTGGTGTTCTCGTGGCAGGGTGCTATTAAGGCTACCTGCAAACGGCAGATTGAAAAAGTGCGGAGAATGGCTGCTCTACTTGTAACTGGTGTGCTCCGCTCCACCCCTACTAAGGCACTCTTCGTGCTACTTCATTGGCTGCCAACCAATCTACTTATCTTACAGCAAGCTAATCTTGCCGCTGTGAGACTAAATTGTATCTCGGCTTGGAATAGAACAGATTTCGGCCATGCGAGGATTTTGGTCGAGGGAGTTCCCGCTCCAGCGGGTGTTGACGACATCGCTCCGCAGTGCCTACTAGATTTGGAGTTCACAACTCGCATTCCTGGTAGGGATGAATGGCGTGATGGTGTCACCCTCGAAAGTGGGCTTATCCATGTGTACACTGACGGCTCAAAGCTAAACAATAGAGTCGGAAGTGGTGTATACTCAGATGAGCTGAATCTCAAGCTGTCCCTCCGTCTACCAGACCATTGTAGTGTCTTTCAGGCGGAGGTTGCGACTATTTTACAGGCAATCGACTGGCTTCTGTGTAATCGAATATTCGGGGCTAATATTGGCATTTTCACAGATAGCCAGGCGGCTATTAAATCCCTTGCTGGTCCTTGTACAGTTTCCATGATTGTTGCTGAATGCCGTGCATCTCTGAGGGAGATGTCGAGACATTCAGTGGTTCAATTGATTTGGGTACCGGGACATAGGGGTTTTCAGGGCAACTGTGAGGCCGATGAGCTAGCAAGCCTTGGAATCTTGCTACCGGAGGTCTCCTGCTCCCTCTCAATAGGTATACCGATGTCATCGGTCAAACTGGCCATTAGGCAAAAATATCTCGAGGATGCTAAGACGTCCTGGGCAGATGAATCATCCTGTGCAATAGCAAGGCAGTCCTGGGTATCCATGGATGCGCGTCGCACCAGGCAGCTTTTAGGCTTAACTCGAAGCGCTCTACGCTGCACAGTGGGAGTTCTTACGGGCCATTGCCTCATAGGACGGCATGCACAACGATTGGGAGTGCAGTTTAACGATTTCTGTCGGAGTTGCGGCTCTGAGGATGAGGAGGAATCCGTCCTCCACCTCTTGTGTCAATGCCCGGCGTTGGCAAGGAGAAGGCTGGCGGCAATTGGTGCTCCCTTTCTCTCAAACCTGACCGAGTTATCCCTGGTTGATTTAAAAGGGATAACGCGATTTGTCAAGGGAAGCAGATGGTTTCCCGATTTTAGTGAGTAAGAGAGAGTCACTAATTAGTGTGGTATCACAACGGGCCTCTTTTGTGCCTACGTGTGTCGGACGGCAGACCTCTGTAGACCGGCAGCCACTTTAACCTAACCTAACCTAACCTTTGTGGGTAGAGTACTGGTTTCTAGTGTATGGGGTCCCTGGTTAGATTTCAGGTTCGGACGAAGGACCACGCACCGAGCTTTGAGTTGATCGAGCTCTGGATAGGTACCTGGGTTAAATAGGTACTCCATGTGGGCGCCCAGTGCCTCGAAGTAGGCTAAAAAGTGGAAATATTTCCAGTTATCCCTGCCATCAGATACTTACGAAATTTACAGGACACATTGACTTTAATAAGATATAAGCTTATGCAGTTTTTGGTGAATGTGCAGGCAACCTGGTAGCTACATCTAGTACGTAAACTGAAATCCTCTAAACAATAGACTCACGAGATTTTTTTTTATTTTTAGAAAAAAAGGTCCGGTTGGTAAAACATGTACTCAAAATCAACACAGTTGCTGTACTTTTCTTCCTAAACCTCTTTTTTTCAGCGTTTCCCACTCATCTGGGAAAAATCTCTGTGATTCTAGAGAAAGAAGGTGAAGGAATAAAAGACGATCACTGTAATGACGGTAGGAAAGCCGATATTTGAAAAACAAGGTACCACTAAACTGGGTTGAGCAGATTCCAGTGGATTATTTAGACAGTACGGACGCCAAACTTGACTGCAATATTTAAGGATACTATGAACAAAGTATAAGGTGACTTATAAAATATGCTGATCAAATTTAAGATGACATATAAAATACAAGGTGACATATAAAATAAGCTTAATAATTTGTCGAGCCAAGATAATTACGCCAAGGTATTTGAAAGTGTCAGCAACCATCAGAGGGAAGCCGGAAACAGAACGGAATAACATTACAGAGAATATTGTCTATGCAAAAGACATTTTGTTCAGAGGGCGAATATTGACAGCGCACCTATTTATAGGTCTAGGATCGTTTTATAATACCGAAAGTTCCAACAGTCCCTATGGCTTCATAGTTCGAAACATTTCAAAGTAGCATACAAGTGACAATAAGAATGCATGAGCCAAAATAAAAGACAAAAGAAAAGAAGATCAACAGACAAAAGAAAAGAGGATCATGAACTCTTGGTAAAGGATAAAAGAAAGTAAAACAAAAAGGATTGGTAGTATGAATGCATGAATGTAGGAGGTAAACCAGAATAGGAGAAGATTGATTATACTAGCATTATTTAGTTATTGGAGGTTGTGCTTGACAGAATCAAAGGCTTTGGAGAAGTCAATATATAACACATCAGCCTGGTGTTGATACTCAATAGCAAATGCTGAAAAGGAAGTTAGTCAAAGTGGATTTATCTTTGATGAAACCGTGTTGCTCATGAGCTAGAGTAAGTTGAGCAAAAGTTAACTCTACAAGATCGCACTAAAACAGAGAAGCAGCGAAATGGGCCGGTAGTTTGAAACTCACGTGCGATGATCAGAATATAACGCATTCCAAGTTCAACTGAAAACAAATTGGTAAATTCTTCGACGAAAAATCATCTGCAGCTTAGTTAGTTCTACCGTCAGCGTTCTAGGATCAAGCCAATGAGCAGATGATCGATAAACTTTGCGATGAGGTCATAAATAGAGTAGAACTCAGTAATGATGTAAATTAATAATCTGTGCCCCAGGAAAAAGAAGTATAATATATTCGTAATTTAGTTGCCCAGGCTTCTCAATAACAGAATTTGGAAGGCAGTTAAAATAAAAAGACGATATATAAAGAGAGACATAAAAGACGTTTCTGAAGGCTAGAATAAAATACAAAGTTGGTCTCGTTTTGACTCTAGGACGTTTGTGGATAGTTAGACCGATGGTCTTCTTAGGAGAACATCGGTCTTTTTTCTAGTACTGAATTATTCATTTTCTTTTAACTTAATGCTAAACTGATTTCAGTGCTTACCTGTATCATTCGATTTTCTCTCCTCAGGATTTTCCTCATCACTGTCAATATGTGGAAATGAACCGCCCAGACAAAATACTGGTTGAGCAGGTGTCGTTGGGTTTTTCGAATCTGTTGAGGCACTTTCGTTCGCACTCGTATCGTACTTGGACGAAAATCGTCTCAAAATATATTTACTGTTCATCATTTTACCCTTCGTTATCAAATCACTTCGCTTCAAAACGCACTTTGGTGAACTAGTTACTGTCACTTTATTACCATCACCGCCACCACTACTCACTTTCGAGCGTAACACATCATTGCCGTTAGTACACTGATCTTGACTGTTAGCACCACTACCCGAATCTGTAGACCTTTCGTTGTTGGCTGACGGATAAGCAAGCTCATTCAGGGGAACACGTCCAATTACGCGTTCCACACTGACCAATAGGTTTTGCAAAAGTTGAGGAAGTTCGTCCGCTAGCATTTCTAAGGCGAAAATACTAAATGATGTGGCTAGAGGTTCGAGCACACAATAGGTGACCTCAGGTTTTTTCGGCGAGCGCCAGGCTGCACACAATTCTGGTTTCGAATTTTCAGCTGGAAATTATGAAAATGAAATGGAAAAATTACTGAAGTTACTTGAATGTTAGTTGAATTGAAGTAGTACCTGGTCTTGCACATAAGTACAGATCGTGAGGACGTATCGTGGACTCATCTATCATGCCCAAATGGAGTACGACGGCACCAGTGGGTAATGCTAGTGGCCATCCTTTATAACAAATTGCGTCCTGTAAAGAAAAAAAATTCGATAAATTAGGATAGTTTTTAAACGATTTAGAATTTTCGGATGATAAAAAATGTTTCTCTTATGACAAACAAAATACTGTGATAACAGGTGATTTTTTTTTTGGAAAATATTATTCAAAAGCTTATTTTTTATTTCAAGTAAAATAAATTCTTGACCAGTCGGTCGTCAAAGAAATCGTATGATCATACAAGAAATCAAAAAGAAATATTAGAAGAAACAATGAAACAATATTTCTTTAGACCGACAAAAGGACGAGCCATATTTCGTTAGCAAAATACGAAGGCTTTAGAATAAGGACGTGGCATCATTGTTACCCATTCATATAATATTCAAGAAATTTATGGTCTTTGATTGCCATAGCGCAGGTCTTTAAACTATCGGCTCTCAAGGTAACCTATTGTCTTACATCATTACAGATTTAAATTCTGAGCAATAGACGCCGGCATTTGGCGATCGCAAGGCTCTGTTCAAGTATGAAAATTATTCGCATGAAAATGTGGACGTTCTTATTTCGGACATACATATCTAAAACATTGCAAACATTTGACCTCATTAAACATCACCACGGGGTAATTTAATCCAGTTCGATATGCGAAATTAATATATGTGGGCAATAATATTTAACGCTTCGAAACCACCATGAAAGACATATTGAGGTTTTTTTTTGCAAAGTCGCGCTAATTGAGCCTAGTCAAACTGTCTAGACGAATTTTTTTCAATTCGCTTACAATTTGCTGCGGCGTCACTCATTAAAAGCTCCATACAGTTCGATGTAGTTTGATTCCCTGGCATTTTCGCTATCGTCAAATTGCACAATTTCTTCTTTTTCTTCTTGGTCTTCTGGTTGCAACGACCCAATCGAATTTCTCTCCATATGTGACTCAATTCGTAGAGTTTCTTGTGGAATTTTATGTAATGAAAACTGATAGCAACCTAGAAGACAGTTGGTCATAAGATTAACTTGTCGAGTGTTTCGTTACACGTCCGACGATACATACCTAAACCTAGGTGGCCATTGCATCTTTCAGATGGTACTGATATGATGCTGTGGTGGACATTAAACACTATATTCCTCACGGACCGTTAGCTTTTAACCGTAACATCGATGAAAGAAATGTAATCCAAGACACGCGAATTATGGTAACTGAACTGGCATGTTTCTTGTAACATTCGAATATTGCCGAAGGTGGACTCAGTTTCAGCAATAAATTAATTTAGATTTCAGCTCATTGATAAATTTTGCTTGATTTCGTCAATTTTTCATTTTTATTTGATTTCCTATTCACGAATGATATCGTTGTTAGTTTTTCTCTGGAAGCGTTTTTTCCTCAAATTCTCATGTGCATATCAATGAATTTGAGCTTGCTTCCAAGGTTTCGATTCATATGCAGACCCCACAATAAACATGCTCGAATAAAAGCAACCACCGGTTTTATACCTACATGTGCGGATTAATGATTGATTTATACTCTTTTCTTGCAGAAAAATACAAATTTATTGGTGAATTTTTAGCCAACGACCTTTTGATATTGGCAAATGGTCCGCGTCCAACCTTGACTTGAATTCAAAGTGAACTTCTCGTTTTGAGGCGTCTTTGGCTTCGATGCTTCCTCACAGGCTGGCCGAGTGACGAGCTGATGATAAATGGATTATGTCTACAATAAAGCTATTCTTTAAATGTAGCCCAGCATGCCGCCAATTCGATGAGTAATGTTTTGCGTTTGATTTCGGCGAAATGATGTAGGTATTTGGTAGGGAGCTTTGGTTTTGATAATAATAATGGAGATCGATACTTAGAGGTTGATTATTTCGGAAAGTGCTCTATATATTTTTTGCTAGAAAATGCTCTACACACATAGAACGCGCTATGTCGCAGCGATAAGCGACATTTTTTATGCCATCCAGGATACCCCAACTATTTAGCGCTTTATGTCACTCAAATGTGTTTCTGTCTTGACTAGATATCCAAAAAGATCATTTCCACTTATTCCAACATTAATTGGTGTGTTTGACTGAATAAAGTCTTATTGAGCATGTCTAGGAATGAAGAAACACTTCAACTGTGATCAAAATTGAACATTTGTCTTGTCAATTTACGCTGATACGCTGGTATAGTCATATTGATTAAGGAGGGGTATGGTCAGAGCAGCACATTTTATACCCATTTTCAAGATTTTTTTTTAGAAAACTGTTAATAGTTACTTGATTGGGATAATACCTACAGTAAAGAACAACCTTTGAAGAGTATCCAAAAAAAATTTTATTGAAAAATATCGAAAAGTAAGCTCATGACATGAATTTGACATTTTCGTGCAGGACAAAGAGTTGATTTGCGGTGAGACACATAACTAATGACTGGATCATCGTAAACAAAATAACCAAAAATAGTTCGTTAGTTTATGAGTTTCTTGAGGTAACACTGTCGAGTTTTTCCAAATATCTAGATTATTTAATTTTTGGTATAAGTTTGAAGTCAAAAAAACGAAAAAAACGGAAATTTTTTTTTCGAAATTTCTGTTTTCAGTTGTAAAAAATTTCATAAATAAAAAAAAAGCAAGATATAAAAAATATCTCGACAGCGTTATCTAGTAAATTGCCTACAGAAATAGTGTGCAAAATTTCAGAAAGATCGGTCGAGTAGTTTTCGAGTTACATGTCTCACCGACTTGAAATATAAAATTCCTCAAAATACGCGTTTTAAAATTTTAACTGTGCAACAAAAGTGCGTGAAAAATTACGAAACACGTGTACCGTAACTGCTCGATGAAATGAATGTACACTACTACAAGTCACATATATAAGTGTTTTTACACAAATATAGCACATACATGTGTGGATAGAGTGGGAAGACTCTACTATTACGTATTTGAGAGCTGCGCGCGGCTAATAAGCCAGGAAAGGAACGCGATTTGCGCGAAAATATGAATTTGAGTTATTTGTATTGTTAAGCCGATAACTTCGTTAATTTTGCTCGGATCGACCTGAAATTTTGTACGGACACTCCTGAGTCACTATACACTAGTCACTAAACAAAAAAAAAATATCGATTTTCTGAGACTTGGATTTACACCAAGAAATAGGGAACTTGTGGCCAATATAGCCAATGGCGACCAATAACATGCCAAAGATGAAGCTAGACCGAAAATGTCCCACCAAAAAATTTTTTACAGTTTTCTTCGATTATTGTGGTGTTATGCATTATGAATTTCTTTTGCCGGGCCAAAACTTTAACAAGTAATATAATTTAAGTATAATCGCCATAAGATTTCAAAATTATGGACGAACAATTCTTGGGTTTTGCACACACACTGCATACGTTCATGGAGATCGTTTCATCAAAAACTCAACTCATATCATTTCACATCTACCCTTTTCGCTTGTTTTAACACTGTCTGACTTCAGGCTGCTCCTCAGAAGAATAATAAAAATAGGATCAACCAGTTGGGAGTACGTTTTTCAGCTACAATAGTTATCATAAAGAAAACTGGTAATAAAATCCTGGCAGTAAGCCTGAGAGAGAAAGAGAGAGAGAGCTTGAAAGAAACTTATTTAACTGGATAATTTAATATGTTGACCTTTTAAAGTTTGATGATTCGAAGCATTTTAAAATAAGTGTCAATTGAAAAATTCGCCTTAAAGTTATAGTCGGTCCCCTTTTCCTTGTAGCGAAAATCCGGAATGCAAGTTTTCAGTAAATTTCTAGAGTTGGATCGACCATTGAAAATTCAAAAACCTTCTTTTCGTTCTTAAGATGTAAGCTTTTGATTTTTTAGTGAAATAACCCTCCCTGCTTTTTCATTTCTTCTCAAAACAATTTTTCAAGAATACTGAAACATGAGCTTGATTAATTTTTTGAGAAAGAGCTACCTATCAAAGTTGTTGTCTTTGAAAGTATTCTTCTTCTTGCTATGCGGACCAACACTTATTCAAACACATCTGGAATATCTCAAAATGTTCAAGCATGTGCATGATCTAAAATCCTCATTTGAATTTTTTCCAGTTAGAATCTTCAACTATGTTTCTCTCTAGGCGGAAAAATGAGTTTCCTTATTTTTTGAGCTAACAGCTCTAGCTGCACCCTTTACCAAAACATGCTGATTTAAAGTGAAACTGACTCGCCGCTTTTCCAATCATTTGAAGCTGAGTTTAAAGCACTCGAAAAACGCTTCTATTTGCTGGTATGAACGAACTTTATCACTGTTTCAGGTTCGAAGGGCTCCCAACTTTACATTCTAACGGCTCATCAATTCATGTCCAAACATTTCACCATTTCATGTTCAAACATTTCACAATTTCATGTAAAATTTTTGACTACTTTTTCTGTCTCTATTCGTGTCCGAGTCTAAAGATATGAATAATGACAGGAGACACTAGAAAGAAAGCAGGTTTGTAGCTCGACCATTCGAGTGGCACTGCACATCAAGAACGTTGTAAAATCGGCATTATACTGGATTTGTGACACATATGATGACGTGGACTAGAATGGACTTTTGAATGGTTTTGTGTGAATCTAGTATGAAAGATATGAACTAAGTGAGATCCAGTGAAACGTACCACCTGTTTTTTTGGCGGAAGTTTAGAAAAAAACACAAATAAATTAGCATCTAAAGGCTAATTTTTGACCCACTACGAAATCGATTATTCTTCTCTTTTCAGGATAAAGATATCTTTTTATGCAAACAGAAGATTCTTACATGCAAACAGGACTTTGAACTATCAAAGTTAGACCAAGACAGACGATTGAATTAGGAAGAGTTCGAAAAGTACACAGAGAGCGGAGAAAAATTATAAAAACAAATCTTAAATGTTGAGCAAATAAAATAGCCCTTTTAGTTTTTGCAAAGTTGGAAAGATATCCAAACAGAGCCTGGAATAGTGTAACAGGTTCGAAACAACTCTTCGAATAATGCGATTATATTGCATTTTCAAATTCAAATTTATTCATTTATAATTTACACTTAGCATGATTGTTAGAACTTGATTTAGCTTTAGGTAGATTGCTTCTTGACTATCAAATTGAGTTTAAACTTGTACTTGAGATTAAACACTTTGATTTGATTTACATCTAGATTTAGCTCAACTTATATTTACCTTAAGTCTACTTTAGGCTTTTATCTAATTAAGCTTAATGTTGTATTATGAGGATCTACAATTGATTTTATAAGGGCGTTGTTGCAAGAGCTACCCTTTTCAATAAATTTTGATCTATGTTTATCGATAAGGTATTTTATATTTTAACTCCGGTTTCATTATGATGCTTGCGCAAAGAATAGAAAAATGGCTTCGTTGGCATTCAAACCAGTACTTATTTTCCAAGAGTCAATTTGTTTTAGTCCTGCGGTTTAACAAAGGAAAAAGGGCATGTGCGCTTTTTGCGACTTTCAGCTAAACGTTGTGTGTCTGAGCTTTATAAGTGAGTTTATTATCAAAAGTTAGACCCAAGTACGAAATTTCATCAGCCCATTCAATTGTTGAATCCTATAAGTTGCCGTTTCGAGAGGGAAGATGTGAAATGCACTCCGTCTTTTTGAAAAAAAATATTACCTTTCTTTTTTCAGTTCTAATTTTAATTTTCCGCCTGAAAAAATTCTGATACAGTTGCATTAATATAATTTTCAAGTTGCACAGAGCTGTTACAGGGTTCATGGTGGCAGTATATATGCAGGTTTTATCTGCGAAAATAGCAAGATTTGAACATTGTTTTCACGGAATGTCCGTTTTTTTATGATGATGCTACATCTCAGGGAGTAGCCTTATGATGCTAATGCACAGCCTTGGCAGGAGGGAAGCTGGAGTAAGGGAAGTAGGATGGGTTGAGAGTGGAGGAGGTACCTGTGTACTTCAGCTTGAGCACTTGAGGGCTGTAAATGTCGGGAAAAACAGTAGATGGAAGACTGTTCCATATTCGTATTGATCTGGATAAGAAGGACTCATGAAATTTAACAGTGCGGGATATGAGGATGTACGCGACAACGGTATGAGGATTTGCGCGACTAGCAGGCCGCGTGTTGCGGAAGAGGACATCTAACTCAGGGATTATATCGACTAATTCATTACAATAATGGCCATTGAAGTAGCATTATAGATGTGAAAGAGAGCTCACATGACGTCTGTGAGCAAGGGATTCAATGCGAGAAGTGATAGATACATTGCCAATAAGCTTGAAAGCTTCACTTTGCCCTTTGCATATCGCGTACAGTGCAGTGCGACCTGCTTCTGCCCAAATATATGAATAATACTCACGTCTCGGTATAATATAAGATTTGTAGATACGCGTAAAATCTATTCAGGTAGCCCAAGCACTTCGTTGCATTTTTCGCAATAGCGAAAATATGGTTGCCCCAGTTAAGTTTACTGCAAATTTTGATCTAGTGTGGGCGAGTCAGGAATACTTATTCCATCGACCAAAATGATTTGGAGCTTGGAAGGAGCACAAAGTATTAAATGTGACACGATTCGCTTTACCTCAACCGACTAAAGACATTAAAAAGGATTGGACTCAGGTATGATCCCTGAAGGAGCTTTGCATGTATTTTACTTTGCAAGGAAAGACTTCCATTCATCTTCACGCTTTGCAAAATTCACGATCAGTCAAATATAATTGCATGATCTTAACAAGGTAGAAATGCATTTTGAAAAGCAGCCACCTCGTATCAGCTGTAGCTATCAGACAGGCAGAAAGTATGACAACTTTAAACAAGCGTTTTTTGCACGTTTGTTGCTGTTGTCGTGGGGAATGGAGATTTGATTAGAAGCACTTTTCTTCAATACTTTATTTACTCTCCAGAGCTTGTGGGATCAGCCGCAAGCCTGAAAATGGACCATTCTTATGGAACTTGAAAAGTTTCTCAAGCTGAGCAAAACACACTTCATGGAAGAAGAAGAAGCCTTATAGTTCTCATCATATGACTATTAGCTCGATGCTCAATATACAAAGCATAAATACAGCTTCATCGCTTTAAAAGGCTTGAATTTTAGAAGATGAAGATAAAATGTGCACCAGATATACGCAATTTGTACATAGTATAACCGATGGTTTGCAAAATTATTTTTTGAATGATGATATCGACAAAATGTTTCGAATGTATACTTTTATTTCCATTTCATAATGGTGATTTGATAAAAGAATGTTACTACATCTCATATTTCATTTTTTTGATAGTTTGATCTAACCAATGTAACTGTTGAAGAGAATCTGTAGCGCGAATGGAAAATTCTTCTTTCTCATTTTACTTTGATCAAATATTCGAAAAAGTGTTTTACCTTCTACCCTAATCATCGGATCAAAGTAGTACATGGCCTTCGGGTTGGTCGCAATAAGAAAAACAATTAGTAGAATTTGCAATCAAAATCCACACGATTTCTCTATTATTCTTCGAAATTCGAAATAAATTCCTGTGCACAACTGTGTAGTGCACAATTCACTCATTCGGTTCAAGGGTTAGCGTTTTTGGAGAGTTCATTTTCAATGCATGTTTACGAATATGGAGTGATAAGTTCTGTGCCTCATTTTACTCTTGATTTGACAGTACTTACTTACAGCTGAAGCTCTTGTTTTCTAGAGGGTAGAGCCCTGATTTATAGTGTGTGGATTCACTGGGTCAAATTCAGGTTCGGACAAAGAACCGCGCTCTAAACTTTGAGTTCATCTAGCAGGTACCTGCGTTAATTAGGATTAAAGTGAGTCGTGGAATTAATCGCTTTACACTGTAATTTACATTGATTGCAAATTAGTGAATAAACCTATCTACCAACTTTAACCCCTACAAAAGGTTGCCTTGGGATTACTTTGCTTTACTTAGCTTACTCACATTTAATTTCACTTAAATCGCTGTGTGTGTTCACGTTCGGATTCGATACGGAGGCCGCACAAGAAAGCAGCCGGTGTCCTACGCACTTGAATGAAAATTAGCATTTTTTTCAGATTGTGCATAGTATAAAACTTTATTATCTGAAAAATTCACTTTCACTTTCAAATCTTTAGGCTGCTTTTACTCTTTGCTTTCATGGCTAATCGGATGTTTTTTAACACAAGATTTATAACAAAAGTTTGATATATTGAATAGTCAATCGATTTTTCCAAGAATGCCTAGGTCAAAAAGTAGTAAGATGTGGTCTGGAAATACATAAATCTTAAAATATGTGGCCCTGAAAGGTCCAATGCAATGTTGCATCTAAGCTGAAAATGCAGCTGGAAATCCGACTTGTTTAATAAGATTTGCTGCTTGTCATAGGCGTGTGGGATGCATCGAAATGTCTGGGTTATTATTTGAAGAGAACAAACAATAACCTTACTATGCATCACTTTCGTTGACATCAATTTTGAAGCAACTATACTAATCTCCCCACAAGTGACTATACTAAATGTCTAAGAAAAGTGTGACAATAAAGAAAAGACCTGTTTAATTAGGCATAAAGCTTGCGATTTTGCCATAGAATTCTGGATATTTATTTACAGGCTAGGCTAATAACTATTTGTATATGCGGATTTATTATTAGTATCTATTTTTAATTTAGTTTATTTCAAAATTAAATTTCAATGGGCTGAATTCTCTTACTCTATTTCATATTCTAGATTTTAAATTTCTTACTCTGATTCCGAAAAAACGAATGATAATTAAAGCCCAGCTGAACTATATTTCATTATTTCGTCATAGGTCGAACTTCATTAATCAGCACTAGCAGCGGCTCCGAGAAAGATCGATTCCCACCAAATTCAATTCCATCCATGACTTAGTATCATCATGATTCAAACATGATAGATGATCGGAGCTAGTCGTAGTAGGTGTCAAATAACTATGTTTGCGATGCCGCCTAGTGTAATAAGAATCCGGCACCAAACCGCATGTAAGAATTTTTTTTTGTCCCGAATTCATTTTCAACGCTCGCCTTTCAATTTCTTTTGTAAGACATGGCGCGCACACAGCGTATACCATCTTACAATCCGAAAAAAAGCTTAATGTGCTTAATGATAATGAAACGAATTCAAATCGAATCGAAAACGAAACGCACTATGGTCATAGACATGAACTTGGAGCCAAGCTTGGACTGCGGTCAGCAAGCAGTTCTAGTGCTGACTGACTACAGGGGGTATTGAACTGAAGGGTCTGCGATACAGTCCATTGTTTATGATCCACTTGAGACACTGATTGATGACAATTTTTAATTATTTCGAGGTCATAATAAAATTGATCGAATTGATTCCGAAGAAGGGCTCTCTACGCAATATTCAACGAAATTCATATTTCGAAAGAATGTGAGAAATGCTTGTGGGGAGATAATGCTTGATCGCTGGAATCGGCTAAATCTTAGCTTGAAGTGGACGTGTGGTGCAGACTAGATGAATATGATGGTGAAATATGTGCGGCTCCAGCATGCTCCTCCAAGCCGCGCAAATGCATGGCATATTTTTCAATTAGAGGTCTAATGGTTATACGATGTTAATTTAAGAGCAATAGCAAAATACACATTCGCTCACTGATATGGAAATAAATTACGTGTTTTAGTTTGTGCGGTTTAGATAAAAGTGTAAAACGATTTCAGTGTTAATTAATTGCGATTGCAAAGAGTTTACTGCGAATGATTGCAGATGGAGTTTGGATTAGACGCAAACCGGTATCATAAAAGTTAATTAGATGCCATTCATGAAGTATGAATGGTTTTGTGGCTTGCTTGCATGATTTTTAATACATGTATTTTATCGTGATCTAACCACACAAGCATCTATGTACTTCAAGTGAACGAAAGAAATGTTGAGCGAAAGAGTAGAAAGGATACATTTAAAAGTAAATGTTTTGCGCAGAGGTTTGCTTCAAACTTACTATTGCTACTATGCTCGAAGTAATAATTTCATAACTTCCTGTCTTTTCATTCAAAGAAATCGCACACTTTTGTCTTGGACATTCACATCAAACCAACCACCACTTCACCAACAGCCATTCTGTCCGTCAACCACACACAAACAATTCCAATAAATGTAACAAATCATTCAAGCTTGTAACTCTCCTCTTAACAAATTTCCTGTTTCCAAACAATAACCCGAACGCTTCACGAATGCAACAAATAATGAGTTAACTGCCATTTCGATCCACCCCTAGAATTAAGGGTGCGTGGCGTATATCGTATCGTACGAAGTAACTCGATACGGAAATAAGGGATTACATGGCATTTTATCAAATTGCATCCGTCATTGAACAACGCCACTACCCCTATATGGAAATTTGGGTAAAGGGTATTTTTATGATTTATCGCGTGCACTGTCGTAAAGAAAAGTCCTCTTAAAACGCTTCCGTTTCAGAGATGAACCAGACCAAGTCTGGGGTAAGTGAATTAACCGCACAAGCATTCAATTTTTTTTTTGGTAATTGCGTGGAAAGTAAACACTCTTGCTCTTATTGTCGTTGATGTTGGCAATGAGGGCTGCTGAAGTCCCTTTCGTAGTTTTTTCCCGATACGATTGAATGGGGACGACAAAGCCTTTCATCGATATCGATGACAGCAGGGAGGGTTCCAGGGATATCAAAGAACATATTTTTATCAACATCTGTGGGTCGAGCCTGGCAGAATGAAGCTATTGTTTTAGACATGTTTTGATAGATGAAACTGTATGGCTATAATTTCATTACGAATTTTTGTGCCTTTTGTGGCCTCAATACCATTCGGATGATAATCACCGACTGAATTGATGCCAAATGTGTGACGCTGCTCATTCTAATTGAAACCATATGTCGGTTTTAATCGCCCTTTTCGCACTCAATAGCCCACCACCACGTTGGAGATAATCATCATAATCTCCTAAAAATAATATCAAAAGCGCGTATTTATCTCCGAAGCAGGTCAATGCCAGTTTACTTAGCTTAATGACTGCCTAGTGCACTGGTTGCATGGTTACGAGCCCAAATTGTGTAGACATCTACAGAAATAGTAAGAAGTCATCATTTTACATCACTTGAACTTGAACGGAATTCAACTTGACAAACAAGCATTAGTTAGTTACTGTTTTATGTTTTACTTGTACTCGACCGTATGTACACCTCCAAATATTTACATGGGCCTGTTTCAAAGTGTTCACCACCAGCTAATCTGCGATTCTCTGTGTCGAAACATTTCGAATTCGAGATTAGCCCACGCTGTTACGCGACTTGAATGGTGTTAAACTTGAAATATTTATGAGTACTGGCTGGACTTATCCGAATCACACTATTTTGACATGATGTGGATTAAAAATTTTATCTGGGTATATCGGAGGGATCAGAAAAAAAACTGAAATCTTCTTTGATCAATTGAGCAATATACAGATGACCAGCTGAAGGGCATCAATGATATTCTGATTGGACTAGTTTTGTGGAAAGCTATTGCCCAATTAGTACATATTTGCGGCGCCAGATGTTAGTCATTTCGTATCATTTCATACAGTAGCCATTCAAATTCAAAAAACTTATTTGTAATTCTGCTTTCACACTTATTATTTATATGCTGAAATATTTTTGCATTTCGCTATGGAACTCTGAAACACTTGGTATTATGATAGTGCACCGTTTTTCCCCAATTTCGAAATATGTAATCAACAAATATGTGTGCGTATGGATAATTTGTGACGATGTTGCGAAGCGATTAGTGTAGTACCACATAATTTTCGACAAATTCATTTCACTAAAAAATTAGCAGTTTGTGCAATGTTGCCGAAAAAGACCAAACAAATAGTAAACAGAGTTGAGTAAAATATTTGCTTACAGTTTTCATTTTTTTGAATAAATACAATTGCAGAGTTGAGAGGCATTATTGCAATGAAAGAAAACGGGCTAATAATCAATTTTCAAAAGCTTTTGGCTTTGTCTGATGTTTTTCTTTTGCACATTTTTCACCGTTTAGGACTTGTCTCTATATCTGCACGAAATTCGAATAATGCAAGAGCTGAAGTCAAGAGATGTACTACAGCACAGAATTAACACATGTTAAGCATTGGACAGCAGCATCATTATACATTACATTACATTCGTAATACCAAAAGCCATCGAAATCATTTCTAGTCAAATTTCATAGAAAACCACTTGAAGCCCGGTGCAGACGCTAGGTTTTGTACAACGTTTTATCTGCGCAGTCTAAAACGTTGCAGTTCTATGGGAATTTTTTTTTTTTTTTTTTTTTTTTTAATAGCAGTCTAAAACGTTGCAGTTCATTGCCATTACGGAGCATTTCCATCGGTGAAAATTTTGAAAAGGAAATGCAAAAATGCAAAAATAGATTTTTTGAAAATTATTAAAACAAATCAGTGTATCAGCTCCTTCGTTCAAATATTATTGAAAATAAAAATTGATTACGTCTTTTATATTTTTATTTTGTAATATTACATATCACAAAAACTGCTCGTGCATAAAAAAACTGTAAAAACAAACATTTGCGCAAGCGGAAAATAGATTTTTTGCGTGGAAAGATCATCGTCGTACTATTTCCTCGGATTCCCTTTTGTGAAGTTGGACTGATAGTGGTTTCAACGCCATGAAGCCCAAAACGTTTGAGCGACTCAAATCAACATTCACCAGCTTATAGCTGAATTTCTGTGCGGCTTTAAGAAAAACAATATAAAAAAAATAAAGGCTCACTCAAAAATAATCTCGAATTTGTCAAATACTGCAAAATATCCAGTGGCATCTGTTAAAACGGTACTATTTTAAATTAATAATAACAAAGCATATTCGATTAATGAAAAAATCCCACGATTTTGTTTTTAAGATATAAGGAAAAACTTAAATCTTTCGGGAGCTTAAGAAGAAATCACAAAGGAAGGTTTGATCGAAACTCAATAGAATTCGAAGAAGATTTTTAGATCTGTAACGTTCAATGAAGATAGCTTTTGCTGGCAATGTGTGGGTCTTTGGTCCAGATCTGAGCATAGATAATGGATTATGAGGTTTCATTATGTTGCAAAGATTGGAAACCGCAAGTAAAATGCAAGTATATAAAGAAATATATGAAATTGAACTGAAGGATGAAGTGAGTCGTCGTGATCTTAATTGCTTGATAGTTGTAAAAACTGAAAATAAGATTTAGTTTATTACGTTTTCACTTTATGAAGAGGGTTTTCAATAGGACTTTTCTTTTTTTGTTACCTATTTAAGTCCCGGTAAATCTTTTCCGTGTGCGGTTGAAGCCTTTATGGCAGTGATTTTTCTAATAGGATTGAATTCGAAAACGCGTAAAATGTGGCGACAAGAATTTTTTGATGACAAAAAACTTAAATTAACTGCATTATGAGGAAAATTGCACTCGTTCAAGTTTGAAATTATAGTTTTAAAGTAAGCTAGCATTCCATCTTACTTTCACACATGAGGGAGGGAAAACCTCCTTTAACTTCATAAATCAGTGATATAAAATAAGTGATGAAATATGAAAAAATCTAAGACAGGTGTCCCATTAACTCTAAATCTTTAGTTTATCGAGCTTTGGTTAGATTTGACATTTTTTTTTTGACAATTCTAGTTCTCAGTGAGATTATACTTCTTCAGTAGTTGACAAACGCAAAAATTATTTGATTAAATAAATTCATCACGATAGTATGGTTGTTGATCTAAACTAAGTGCATTCACAGTGAACGTTATTCCATTCAACAAAATCAGGATCATTAATGAACTATTTTTGCCATCAAATGACTAGATGAGAGGAGGAGGCTTCGCTTAAGAGCAGCAAACACTTTTCCATTATGTTGAACTGGCACTGTTTTTATACAGCAAACTGAGTGTTTAACAAACACATGGGATTCGCAACAATTCTGACTCATCGACACTGGTAAATACATAAGAGACAAAAGTGAACACATCAAAAAACATACATCCTGCTTAATGGCCGGTCCAGACGCTAGGTTTTGCACAACGTTTTATTTGCGCAGTCAAAACGTTGCGGATAACTATGCCCTATCAACTCAATTATCGCTGCAACTGTACCGTTCTCAAAATTGCACAGTTTTCCTATCCACACGCAACGTTTTGTCTGCAACGTTTTAGACTGCGCAGATAAAACGTTGTACAAAACCTAGCGTCTGCACCGGGCTTCAAGTGGTTTTCTATGAAATTTGACTAGAAATGATTTCGATGGCTTTTGGTATTACGAATGTAATATGCAAGGACTATTCTATAGGTAATGAGAATAATGAACAAAAAATGCCAGAGTTTCCGAAAAATGTCATTTTAATTTTCGACATAGCCTCCTTTCCACTCAATATAACATACTTTGTCCAGCGGTTTTCCAGTTTTTTAATATTTCTCCTGTCCTGCAAAATAGGCGTGCGTCTCAGCAATTACGACCAAGTTTGGCAAGAATTTCGTGAGAGTAAGCATTTTTTTCAAAGTCGGGAACAATAAAAAGTCTTTGGGGGAATGAATACGGTGAGTGTGGCAACAATTTATAGTGTAATTCATGAACTTTTGCCACTGCGAGTGAAGACTTGTAAGCGGGCGCTTTGTCTCGATAGAAGATAATTTTTTTCCTTGTCAGGCGATTGTTTTACGTTCTCCATTGATTGAGCTAACATACCACTGATATCGAGCAAGTTTTACATTAAAAACGCTGATTTCGAATAGTACGATTCACCACATATTGCACATTAACCATTAGCTATAATTTTTCACCGTTGAAGGGAAGTCTTTCAAGGAACATGACATACCGGGAAACTTATCCCGCTTTGTAATCGAACTAATACTCTTTGCTAAATTCATCTCTTTATTTCAATGAACCGGTCTCAGGTAAGAGTCCTGAAATACGTAAATGTGTGTAGAAATATACGAAGAGTATGAAATAATATACGATTGGATAGCCTGTTGGTCCAGCGCATAATATACACAGACATAAAAAAAATTGATAAGAAATGGCTATCTGTGTACCCAGAGCATTTAGAGTTAGCCTGTTTTAAAACATGCACAACATTGCTCTCTCACAAAAATTCCGCTCAATGCACCCCTTTCTACCGCACTCACAACCGAAAAGCCCTAATGCTGTATCTTATTTACGAAAAATGTGAGGAATATCAGATCGGAGTGAACGCGTGCAACGGGCAACACGAAAAGAAATGTCAATGTCAGTTTGATTTGTGTCGGTGAATCAAAACATTGACATTAAGTCATTACAGTGAAAACATAAATCTACGTGAGTACACGATAATCTGTGTCGGTTTTCTGAATAAATTAGCGGTCGAAAATTCCAATATAGGCGAGAAGGAAGTGCCGCTTTTCAGGCTGCAATAGTAGCAACAGAAGTGCTTTGCGGGGGATTTCGTATTTCGGGTAAGTAAAAGTAACCTTTGGCATCAATTTCGTTTTTTTTTTGAGTAAAATCATGGTTAATTTCATTTATAAAAAACATTTTAATTTTCACTCACCGGTTGCCGAAAAAGAAATTTCAAACGACACTCAAAATGGCGATTTTTCGTGGTTTTTACCGCATGAAATCTGTAAGGTATACACCCGTACCTCATTCTCACACTAATGAGCAGATAGTTGAAAATTGGACCATTTCTCTCGTTTGATTTCTAATCCATTCTCTCTTATGTCTGTGATAATATATCACACAGAATACCAGTGAAATACAAGGTTTCGCATTTTTTATTCTGCTTCTGTGTGTTGAGGATTTTAAATAATTCAAAATAAGAGTAAGTAAGAGCTACAGACTAAAAAAACTAGTTTTTAGGGTCTTTTTCAGGAACTCTGATTTTGATTCTAGCCTAATTTTTAAGTATTTCCGTATTGGCTTCTACTTTTTCGTGTATTTTAGCGGTTTAATATTTAAGATTGGTATTTTAGTGGGGAAGGTATATTTTCGTTAAAATACTTCCAAGGCCAATTTCACAATGTTACTTGGATTTGGATTTAGCTCAAAAAAAAAAAAAAACTCAAGCCTTCCATCGACTAAGTAATACGTTTAATGCTATTTGGTAACGAAACGAAAAAAAACTAGGAGCCAAAGTCGTAAAACCCCCAAATGTTATATTTCGGCGGTTACGAAAAGATAATTTAATAATATTTTAATAATTTTTCTTAAGCTGCACCCAGATAACTTAACTTTAATTTAGTTTAGCTTTTAATGAAACTGACGTAAAATTAGCATTACATAATATGAAGCTATGTACACCGCGAAAATGGGTAACAGTTCCGAAAAACCAGTTTGTGTTTTTTTGAAGATTTTATTTTATAAATTTGACGCTAAAATATGCCGTGTCCATCTTTTTTATGATTTTCTATGCAAAAGTACTGATTTCTTTCTTTTCAGAAGCAGAAAAAAATAATTGGTTTCTCTTTGACCAGAGTGAAAATTCAAAATTAATCCATTAAATATTATTTACTCAATTCGATTCTTCCCACAATAGGCGCTTCGTGGAAACATATAGTTTCAGCTCTGATGCAGTTCGTGATGCCAATCAAAACTTTTTTTTATTTTTTTTTTTTTATATTTTGTTTTTTTTCGATATATTTGTTCTTGTTCAATGACAACTAGAGCTACATATTTTTAATAGTGTATATTGGCAATTTCAATTTCATACATTGAAGAAACATTGCATCAACCTCATTTGAATTTGGCAATAATCCAGCTTTTGAAGCATGGACATAAACGTGTTTATGATCTCTCAAAAAAAACTGTCAAAACATTTCTATTTTATAAAGGGAAAGTTTTTAATGAGTTTTTTCTAAAAAATAAAAATTATTTGTGCTGCAGAAAACCTTATTCAATGGATATGGCGCTGATTGTGCATTGAAAATAATTGGCTAATTAGGTGTAGCTAGCAGGATGTCATAGCTTTTTACAGTAGCTAGATTTATTTTACGTTAAACGTCAAACGGATAAATATTGTCCAAACATAGGGAAGCTTTTTGGTGCTAATTTGTTTATTTCAAGATTTTTTTTTATGATTACAATTTTGCTTTGTTACACTATGTTTGTGATTTTCTGTACGAAATAGTTGGTGGTTAATAATACAGTCAGTGTAATTTTTACTTTAATATAATACTGTCATTCACGATAAATAAGTAAATTACTACTCTTATAATAAAAACACAAATAAACACAAAAAATCATGATCTGACAGAAATAGAATAACCTGAATGCCTTACCAAATTAAACTCTACTCGTTATTAGTTTCTATAATTACTTATAACCCTGAGTAAATATCTGTCCTAATTATTTCTGTTAAGCTCATTTATAGTTTATCACCATGTAAAACATGCAATAATTTTGCTCTTTCCCCGCATTTCTACACAACTATTTTTAGGTTGCGTGCCAAGTCATAACCCAAAAAAAAGAGTAGAAGCTAGCATTCTCAGGAAGGACGAACGATTGCAATCGCGACTTGAACGTATCTTTTTGCTTTTTCCTGGTTTGATAATAAGATTTATTTGATGTACCAGCCCAGTAATGACTGAGAGGGATAGCACATCCTATAATAATGAATTGCAAGGTTTTAGTTATAATATATTCTCGCTAGTAAATAGATAAATGACAAAGTTTTTAAATGTGAGAATTGATTTGATGCATTGAGAAAGAAATTTATTGCCGCAGTAGATTACAAATTAGAAAACAAATACCAAACCATTAATGATTGATGAGATAGTTATACGAGTATTTTGTATTGCATAGCAAATGGCTACTCCAAGGGCAAATTATTATATTCTTTAATCTATTTGTGGGAAGCAAATATTTTATTTTAACAAACTAAGAATGACTTTAATCTACTGTACTCTATTTTTTGTTTCGATGTAAGACTCGAGATACTTTTCGAAATAACCATAAAAGTTACTTTATTCCTTATGAGTCACTAAATTAAAATACCTTCACTAACAAATGCCCTCAGGTAAAACATGACTAATATTTTCTACTCATGCAAAGCTGTTTTATAGTACATTTCGAACGATTCCAACAATAATTCTCTTCTTAATTATCTTAAAATTTCCCTCAAAAACTAATAAATTTTCCTTATCTCTGTTGCTCCGAACGGTGCTATCTAGACATTTACCTAGTTAACTTTGAAAATGCAATTCTACCCGTCGTTGTGCTTTCTTTATGAGCCTCCCCGTGAATCTTTCATCAAAGACAATTATCAATAAATAACGGTCCAGGGAACTGATGATTCTCCTCAGCAAACCAAACAAAATAACCGGTACACCGAAAAAACGCCACCAGTAAGTTTTAAATATATAAATGCATTTTCATTTTATATCTTCTTTTCAAATCTTATAACCTGTATCGGCACACCACTACGCACCGCAGTAATCAACGTTTAAATAGAACATGCTCGACTCATTATCAACGCGAACAGCTTGTTTATATATGCATCAGTAGTAGAAATTATCGCATGATGTTAATCGGGTGGATGCAGACAACCAGGGCTTGGCTCATTGACTGTTGTTTTGAATCGGAAGACTTTGGAGGGTTTCGGGCTGATGCAACGGTTCGGAAACTTTGTAAGAACAAGAAGACAAAATTCTGAGAATAGATTACTAAGAAATCGTGTTATCAAGTAACTTGACTCGAGCGCTGTTATCGACACAGACACCGTTTTGGAAAGAAGACGTTATAATCAATTTTGTTGTTTGGTGCTGGGTGATGTAGTTGTTGTTTCTGAGACTTTGAGTATAAAAGCAATCATTAAGTCAACCTAACGACATAATTACACATACGAACAAGATTTTTGACTTGTACGTTGAAGAATGAGTTTTAAGGTTTTATTGCTTGCACAGGGTGAGCTTTAGAAGTTTTCATTAAGAGGCCTGAGTAATTAATCCCACTGAAGATATGGTTGACATAGACTAAGAAAAAAATACTAAGTTCTATTAAAGGATTTTGTGGAGGTAATTCATGCTACCAAAACATGGTAGAAACTACAGACTTTGTAGGGTATTAAGACACCTGCTCAAATAGACTTCTCTTTAGAAAAGCAATAGAATTAATTGACCTAAGGTACAGTAGACGCTCGGAAATTAGAACCAGTTTGTACATCGGGTAGTTCTGATTTCTGAAATGTTCTGATTTCTGGACGTCTTTTTGAACTGTTACAGAAAGTTTGACAAATATAGATGAACTAGTTTAAAGCACTTTATTTTCAAATAATTCAGTCTTGTATTATCTCTTTTGTTTTACATTATTTAGTAACTAAGCTTTTTTCGACAAGTTATCAGTAATATTTGTTTGTTTTTTGGGTTTTTTAAATTTGATTCCACGATGTCGTTACGGATGGGTAATAGGGATGTTATGTGCTTAGCAGAGTACAGCTCACTTCCTTTACACCATTTTATTAAATTATTAACACTCTTGATAGCTGTAGAATAAGGAACAATCGTCATCACTATTATCTTCATCGGATTCGCTATTAAAGATGTCTTCATTCCGCGTTTGGATTTCCTCAATAGTGACGAAGTGGTTGGGAACGGTAGCTACTAGAAGATATTGATTTCTTTCGAGGAGTTCCGCTTCGTTTTGATCTCGATTTGCTCGCAAAAATTCAGCAAGAGACAAATCGTCCTCGCTGTCAAAATCCTTGTCGTCCCAAATCAACAGTTTGGACCAAGACTTTTTTTAAATTTCTTGCGTCAACTCATCCAAAGCTTGCTTCAGTATGACTATCGCGTCGCGGATAGTATGTCGCTTTAAGCGTTTGTCTAGTTCACCACCATCGGCAATCAATTGTGATAGCAGCTTATTTCTGTAAATGAGCTTTGTCATCGTTATAGAGTTTTGGTTGCACAGCTGCGGTTACATTTGGAGGGAAAAAATATGCGACTATATTGCCGTCTTCGCTTTGCAGTTTTTAAATAGGTGCGTGAGCAGAGCAATAGTCGATTAGCGGCAGAGCCTCCGGAGGCAAATTATTTTCCGCCAAAAAGCGAAAAACCTGTTGAATCATAATCATTTAAAAACATGAAATAAATCAGCAACTAACGAACTCACTCCGTTAACGAATATCCTGTGAAACCATTCATGAAAGATTCGAGACGTCATCCAGGCATTTTTTGAACAGTCGTAATGAAGAGGGTTTTCGAATCCTGTGAGGCATCTTGCGTTTTTGGCTTTGCCAATTACCAATGGCTTAAGCTTGTGCGATCCATCTGTATTTGCTGCCAACAAAACAGAAAAACGTTCGTTTTGTTTTTTGAAGCCAGGTGCCTTTTTTCACAAGCAGCAACATATGTTCTGTCCGATAGACAACGAAAGAATAATCCACTTTCGTCCACATTTGATATTTGTGTATCCAATAAACCCATTTCAGCTACCTTTGTTCGTAGCTTCTTTAAAAATGGTACGATTTCGTTGACATCATTAGAGAGAATTTCACCATCAATTTTCAAATAACGAATGCCGTGGTGATATTTAAATTTCGTGAACCAACCATCACTTGCATTGAAACCATCTGCACCTTTATCAGGATAAATTTCCACGAAAACTTGTTTAGCTTTCTCTTTTAGGATTGGCCCGGTCAGTGTAATATTTTTTTGACGTTGATTTAAAAACCACTGGTAAAGACGGCTTTGCATTGCAGGATATTCGGCACTGTGCAAAGCTTTATTGCGAGATTCCTGATAAGTCGAAGAAACTGCAGTTAAAATCGCATCTTTTTTTGATTGTATATAGCTTACAGCCGATTTAGACACATTAAAGTCATGCGCTAGGCGATTTGCTTGAATGCCTTCATAAAGCTTCTCTAAGGCCAATGACAAACACGGCAGTTCCAGCGAATCGTTTCCCGAGAGGAAAACCGAACTTTAATTTGGAATAAAAAATCACGCCAACGTCCTTGATACTAGAAACAACATTGAGAGGAGAGCCAAGGACACAGTAGAAGAAGAACAAAGGGGATCTAAGTTGCGATTTCCACGGCTATATTAAGAATTTTGGTTTTACCATAAGAAGATGCAAGTGATTTGCAGTTGGTTGAGAAAACCCTAAATTGAGTAAGTTTAGCATTTCTCACCATACTGGCAAAACCACTCTCTGATATTAAATTCATGCAGAAATCGAGTTTAACTATACTACTGGAAAGCATAAAATCAAGGCGTAAATACACAGAACACTGATTGCCAGAATATTTATCCTTTTTTTCGTTGAGTAGTCAATAAACGCACGTACCGAGAAACTCATCATTGAAATGCACAAATAAATGTTTCAAAAAGGAATCACGTACCTACATACATACAGTGGCTCACAGCTTATTTGATACAGTGACTATTTAAAAATGCAAATCACTGTAACTTTGAAATTAAGAACCCTATCCAAAAAATTTAAACGTATTTGACTAGATGCATGTTCAGCGAATACAATGCAAACAAAAAAGGTTCCAGCAATATTCTTCGGCGTCCGGTAAAAGAGAAATACCACTGGCGCAGAAAAATTGCAGCTCACAGCTTATTTGATACAGACACTTCAATGCGAATAAACTTCTATTTATCGCGCCGTTAATCTGTCTTGTTTTTGTTTCTTGAATTTTTGATTGTGTTAGACATTGGCTTAGGTAATTTTTAGCAAGATCTTGTAAACTGAAGTGCCAAAATGAGCCAAAATTGTAAAATGGGTCATGGCACCACAATTGAACAGCGCGAGTTGGTATTAAACCACTTTAAAAAAGAACAAAGTGTTCGAAAAATTGCTGAAAGTGTGAGTTTGAGTGTCTCTACAGTGCAGCACATAATTGAGCGCTTCCTACACGAAAATCGGGTAGAAAATGAGAGTAGAAATGCCCCAAACAATATTTTCACCGTATCTGACGAACGATACATTGTAAGGAAAGTGAAAGCAAACACAAAGATTTCCGCTCCAAAATTGGTTACTGAGGTTAATCGTGAATTAAGGAAGTCATGTAGTGCGGAATCCGTCCGACGAGTGCTTCGCGACCATGATTTCAGGGTCCGAGTAGCTCGTAGGAAGCCTTTCATTTCCAAAAAAAATACAATAAGCCGATTTGCCTTTGCCAAAGAGCATGTGGGAAAGCCATCCGCGTTCTGGAATTCGGTTATTTTTGCGGACGAGTCCAAGTTTAACATTTTTGGCTCCAATGGAATGTCATATGTCTGGCGCAAGGCAAACACTGAGCTAAACAAGGAGAACCTTAAAGCTACTGTGAAGCATGGTGGTGGTAATGTGATAGTTTGGGCCTGCATGTCCGCAGCCGGAGTCAGAAATTTAAAGTTTATTGAGGAAACAATGAACCAAACAAAGTACCTTGATGTACCCAAAAACAATTTGCTGCAAAGTGCTAAAAAACTGGGTGTTCGCGACCAATTTCGGTTGTACTAAGACAACGATCCAAAGGACAAGTTGGGAATTGTGCAGTCCTGGCCAATTTGGGAGTGCCTTCATTTGATGTCTCCGCCGGCACAGTCACCAGATATGAACGTCATTGAGAATCTGTGGACTTTGTTGGATAACAACATTAGAAAACACAAGATTTCTAATAAACAAGACCTGATGAAAGCACTGCTTGAGGTATGGCAAAAAATTACTCCTGACATCACAAAAAAAACTCGTTGATTCAATGCCGAATAGGCTCCAGGCTCTGCTTAAGTCTAAGGGCTATCATACAAAGTATTGGAAACAACTGGAAACCTCATAATTCACAACAATTTTAATGTTTAATCAAACTGTATCAAATAAGCTGTGACATGAAATTTGTTATTACTTTTAGTTTTTTTGTTTTTTAAGATGTAAAACAGCAACTTTGTAACAAATATAAACTTGTTTAATAAACAACAAACAATTGCCTTCATAACGGTGTTCAAATTTTTTTGATATTGTTATTATGTATTGAGTTATTGCAACTTAATTTTCTAAAGAAGCGCTGTATCAAATAAGCTGTGAGCCACTGTACATATATACATATTATCACACTTGGTGGGCCAATTCGTTTTGAACTTCTGAATTTAAATTTTAAAACTCCAAAAATTGAAACCGATTGCATAAATTGACATAGAACTCCACTTAAAAGGCCATCATTTTGTAAAAACCTTCATATCTTTAAAGAAGATGCAAATCACAGACTAACTGCTAACCGGAAGCAATTGTTAATTTACTTTTCGAAGACAAAGACGCGACGCGATCAAACACATTGCTTTGTATTCCAAACTCATTAATCTTCTTGATCATTTTGCGGCTTTTAAGAAAATTACACCTTCTGAGCAACAAACAATTCAGGAATTTCCCTAGCACTTGGACAAGGCGTCGGTATGATAATAGAATATACCGAAAAAACCACAACCAACAATGGAGCGAGTTCGAGCTATCCCGTTCGTTCTAAGATCTGTAGTAAACTGTGCCGTTGATGCCTTGTTCAGTCTTAGTGCCGAAAAAACACTTAATTACCTAGCTTTTATCTTTTGATGGAAGTACACATGAAATGCGATGAATCAGTCTGAGAAAAGTACAACAACAAAAACCACACCTTGACGCCTATTTGGTAAAATGGTCGCAAAATTATTAAAAATCAATCAAATCGCGTCCAGCAAAAGATACAGACGAGACCGTGAAAACAACGGGCAGGGTCATCGAGCGAGCGCATCATTCGGACTAATGCGCAGGCATGAAGGTCTCGACTGGAAAGAAAGTGTTACAAGCTTGAATCGAATATAAGAAAAAAAACATGCTTAGCTAATAACTACTAATAATCGTTGTAATCATGATGGACAGGGATTTCGATTGACTAAACCTCGTGATTTGTTGTGTCTTTTGTTCGTTTATTTTGACTGTCGTCCGTCTTGTGTCATGTCTCTGAAATCAACTATGATAAATCCGATTACAATTGATTGCAATGCAATATTTGATGTTATTGTCGGTCAAGAGTGTCCTCAAGATTACTACACTGTTTCAATTTGAATCAAGTTTGTGCTAGGATTCACAGCATTTAATATGTTTCTTTGTTGCATGGTCATTTGACAGTGGCAAAAAAGGACGAGATGAGGCGTTCTTAAATCGAAGGAATTAGTATGAGCATTTAAGGTGAATTGATGGATGGAGTCGAGTTTCTTTAACTTACGATTATCATTGAACTATTGATGATCAATGTTTTGATAATGTTTTTAAAGTGGGATTAAAGTGACAATGCAGACAGACAGATTTGAGTGATGTATTAATTGAATGTACTTTGGTTTCATAAAGAACTTCAAATCTGGTCTTAATTTCAAGTCAGTAGTTCTTGCTGGGGGAAATTTAATAAATCTTCTAGTTTAAATTTGAAAATTCCAATATGATTTTGATTATTTTCGTTGCCCTCATTTCAGTCAATAGTTCGACAAGAAACAGTTACAAATCAATAATTAACGAGCCTGTAGGCATCACTTCATAAATATTCATAGTCTACTCATTAGCATCCACCATTCTAAAGACATTATTCTAAATATTTACGACCGATATTAAAACAAATAACGAATCAATGCAGTGAAAATTCCGTTTTTTATTGATCTCGCGGAAGCCGCCGTAGGGAATTTCATAGGACTAGAAAAATGTTTTTAATTTACACCCAATTCAACCCACTTGAAAATTGTATACGAGTATTATTCTCTGTAATTTTTTTCTCTCAATCTTTCGAAATTTATGACCTTCAGTAACTTTCGTCATCCAAACGAAAGTTCAAATATTTAACAGAGCAGTTTTGAAGGTAAAGTTCGTGTCTAGTATCCATCTCGAGTCGTCGAATGAATGCATTATTTTGCTTACTTCAGAGAAAGGAAGCTTAACGCTGATATGCAGGTATATATGCGTAGGTGCCCAATGTCGAATGCACTCTTCACTAATCAAGTTGGTGGTTAAGTGGTTAGTGTGCGCTATAGGTATTTGTACCTATATGGCTTAAATGATTGGATTTCCATATGAAATAACCACAATACACTTTCCATGTGGAAAATTAATTTGATTTGAATGCAGATGACTTTATTTGGAAAATGCAAGCATGTTAAAAATTTGAGCTTCGTGGGTTTGAAAATGCAGGTGATAAAGTGTTAAATCGGGTTTTCAAAATTCAATATGCATCAGATGAAAATTTGGTTGCAAGGTGATGAGATGCAGAGGCATTGATTGGATTTGTGTTTAATATTAGTTTATGTGGCTGACTTGTGGTTTAGATATCTTATTCTTCAACGGCAGCTCCTATTAAGTGACAAGATTTAGGCTCACTGCTTGGTGGGCCGGTAAATTGAAAAACTTTCCTAACAGAAATGAAGTGTTTTGTACGTTTCTATTGGTTGCTGCAGATGAAATGGCCGATTTAGCAGTGACATAAAATTGGCTGCAATTTTAGTGTATTATGTTGGCACAAGGCGGCGCAAATGATATGACATGTTGAAGTATAAACACTGCTACCTCGATTTATGGAGTCATTTTTGTTTTGCACTTCATAGTGATCGTAAAACCAAAAATTGAGAGTGAACATGGAAGTGAATCAAAAACGGCTACTTTTAATATACGAATTTAAATTAGAGCACAACGCAACGGAAGCAACGAGAAATATCAACAGCGCATTTGGGTCTGTTACAGTTAGCGAACGAACCACTCGGCGTTGGCTCGAAAATTTTCGATCCGGAGATATGGACGTTGGAAGTGAGCCACGTGGACACCCAAGGACATCGATCGATTACGACGAGCTGCATGCATTAGTGGAGTCTGACCCCCGCCAAATCATAAGCAACCTAATTATATTTCCAGCAACCTAATTATATGAAAACCACACTGTCGAAATGCTTATGATGGGATAAAGCTCACCGCAACAATTTTCTGCAGCTTGGATTAAGTTTTTCAACCCGAAAGAGTGCTTTTCAATATTCCACTGATGTTTTTGTAAATTTGTAGAAAACTGCTAATTCGTGTAGAATTTGGGCCCTATTCTGAGAGTCACCTCACGTGACGAATGAAGTGACTCTCTTGATTTCGTATTCTGAGAGTCACGTGAGGTGACTTCATCTCATCTCAAGTGACATTTTCGATCTGTCGGCTATTCCGAGAGTCACATGAAGTGACGAGCGTCACGTGAAGTGAGATTTTCAGTCACTTGATAATATCAAGTGACTGTGGTCAAAAGTAATATAAATTGATATTTTGAAAAAAAAGAAGAAGGGTTTTGACGAAGTTTGGATCGTGAATCATGAAAAAAGTAAAAAAATCTTGTTTTGAAGGTAATTTATATATTTTTATTTGAATAATGCGGTTAAACTCGACTACGTGTTCGCCATAACCGTTTTATGTTTGATTGGTTGTTTTTGTTGCTTTCGCTTTCAAAAGGCAGATGGTATTGACACATGTCTACAATCATTTCACGCCAATTTAGTATGTGCAGATCATTCTTTCGAGCTAAAAAGTAACATTTGGTGTTTGAATTTGAAAATTGAATTGTGCAAATGTTTTTCCAATATAAAAATCGATCGAAAATTGACCAGCAAAGTACCAGCTTTAAAAATTAAAAGCTGGTACTAAGTTAATCGTGAAGGTAAATTTTTACAAGTCTCCATTATCTCGTCATTCTTTCGAGCGAAAATTTGAACAAGGGAGAAAAATAGATACAAAGCTTATTAAATGTCAAGGATTTCAATTTTCGATCGATTTTCTTATTGGAAAGACAAGCGACAATTCGAATGCCTTATTGGACTGATGGAGAGCCTGAAACAGCACAGCCAACACATAAAACCCACTTCTAATATTCACCAATACTTTTTCATAATCACTATAATTATAATCTTTTATAGCAAGTTTAAGCATACCTGGTACACTTGTAAATACCGTCCTCTTTTTATTTCACTAATCATTTGCTTATCGTTGGAAATTTTTTGTTTGCTTTCGATTTTCCTTACTTTCCATTTGAACTTTAATTGTTTTTTATTCTACTCCCTCTTCAAAATAAGCCGCACTTGTGATATTAAGGGATGGAAAGTTTGTGCGCGCCAACGACATGCGGTGTTCCCAAGCCGTCCCCCATCTAAGTAGTGACCACGCCCAAGACTACTTAACTTCGGTGATCGAACAAGAACCGGTCGATGTCACTGTGCTATGGAGCGTTCAAACGTTGAAAAATTTCAATAGTCTCGTTTATAGCGTGGTTTCAAACTAGCTTAGGATTAGTCAAACCACGTTGTATACGCGCAGTGGATTGATTTGAGTTAAGTCGATCCAATCACGAAATTTTACTGGATTGGATCGACTTAGGCGTTAAAAGACGCGGATTGATGGATTGAGGATTGAAAAATGTGAAGCCCACTTGAGTTTTATTCATATATGTGACGTTACGATGCGATATATTTCACTTTAGTAGAACTAGCTGCATTTTATTCAGTTAATCCACTTTAATCCAGTCACACCAAAAAACTACTTTGAAGTTTCATTTCAATCCGTTCCACGTCAAGCCAGTCCAAGTCGATCCTGGTAATATACAAGGCTAATGACATGGTAAATTTCAAACGTTCAGACGTTGCCATTCAAACACAAATTCATAGTCACGTAGAGTCACTTCACGTGACTCTCAGAATACCGATTCGTAAGTGACGTGACTTTCCATGTGACGAGAGATCTCACGTGAGGTGACTCTTTGAATAGGGCCCTTTGTTAAAAACTAAGTTTTATTGGTCAAAATATTCGAAAGCTTTTAGCTTTGTTAGGGTGTAAAGTGCGCGACCGTACATAATGTTTCAAATGAAAAATACTGCATAGCCTGCAATTATTTTGAGCCAGAGGGGGAACTTTTTATTTGATTGTGAAAGAATTGAATTGAAAAGATTTTTATTTTATTTTAATAGAACATTCTTAACCTAGCTCAAAGTTCAATTAGAAATGGAAACTTAAAATCTAGCGGCGGTACGATTTTGGCCTGCTGGCTCTTATTGTTGTTTTTACATATGTTTATTTTTTATGCACGGTTTTTATGTTACACACTAATAATACTACCCAGCCTGGACAAGTACTGGGGTTACCTGGGCTTAAAAACTACCTTACACTACAGTTAAGAGCTAACCTATTTATAATAGAAAAATAAAATTAGAACATATTACATCTAGCCTCTTCTGTTCGACGGAAGGTCTACATAAATGAATAGCGCATACATGAGCTGCAGTTGGCACGCTATCATCGCGGAGCTCATTAATGCGTCATTAGAGCCACTGGACGCCCTTATGACTAAATCAGTCCGTTCTCATGACCATCTGTCTGTCTGTCGAATTTTGCCAACTCTACAACCCGATGTATTAGTAGCTTCAGTCCCAACTCCAGTTACAGGAGAAGGTTCTTCGGCCACTTCTTAGCTAGCGGGTTGTAGGACGAACCAGTGCTACTTCTATCATGACAGTCTTTGAATAGGCAATTCAGGATGGAGATGCGTAAGTCAGGATAGATCGGAAAAGGATCTGATAGCAAATGGATTTAGCTTTGGTGGTTATGCTATATTTTTGGCGAAAAGAGGTTGGATGCGTTGAAATACAGATTTAGCAGTTTTAATTTTTCGCTGCACACAAGGATTAAAATTCAGAAATTCATAGAAATCGATTCCAAAGTACTTTAACGATGAGCTAAGAGTGTTCATACGAGTTTCGAACAAGACAGCGAGTTTCTTGGGTCTGTTGTGATTAGTTTGGTATCACCGATACTTGTCAGGATTTCGAAACACATAAAGCTGAGTCTTACTGCTATTTGGATTGATGTCCCGTTCGCCAAAGTAAAGACATAGTTCTGCTAAGTAGTATTCTAGGCTTTTCGATGCTTTGAGTGGGTCTTGGCTCGACGCGAATAAGAGCGAGTCATCGGCATATAGGAGGATTTTAGCTTGGGGTTGGTCCACTGGAATCGGAAGGTAAGCGGTGAATATGGTGTATTGGTGTATAGAATCGGTCTAGTGATAGAACCTTGTGACACTTCGGATGTCACAGATTCTATGAGTGAATTCGCTCCGTTAACGCTCACAAAATATTGTCTGCTGGTAATTATTTGATTTGGGGTTACTCTCAAGTTAACAAGATGAAACGACCGAAAGTATTTCAATATTTTCATGACATCTTCAACAATCGATTCACTGTGTAGTCAAGGGGATAGAGCACTGGCTGCTGAAATTTGTGATCGCTGGGTTGAATGCGATCATGATCACACAGTTTTTGGAAAGTACATCTGAGTACTGTTACAGTCATAGAAAACATAATTGTCTGAACCTTTGCTATTATTGTGGAAAAACTTTAGCGCATATGAACTGATAGAAATATTGATTTTCAAAGAAAAGTGGAACAATTTCCTTGCTTTCATAATATGTTTTTTTAATGAAGACTGAGAAATATATGAGAAAAAGACACTGGGCTATAGCCAGACGGTTAAATCACGCAAGACGTCTCAATCGGAAAATCCGCCACCGCGGAACTTTTCCGAATACAGACAGACGCTCCTATTAAGTTGGGTCAAGGAGCGTCAAGAGATTATCAGGACGTAGAGGAAAAAATATTACAAATCAAAAATGCAGATAGTAGACAATCATTTACTTGGTTCCATCGTAATCCTAATAGTGAATCTAAATATCTTTCATTTTTGAAAGCTTACTAAGAAGATATGTCAGACTATTATATATTCTTTTCTCCTTGAAAAGCCATATTTACTTTACGCACGATGGTGCGCCACAACATTATACTCACGAAGTGAGAACGGAGAATTCAATGGACGATAGTTCGCCGGGGTAGGATTTGTTGGTCTCGGTGGTCATCTAATCTTAATTCGTAATGTTGGAACCAGACTCTTGTCGAGACATGACGAGCATAGACGAGCACGACCATGTGGATGGATTGCTCGTCGTCGCTCGCATGTTCTATGGGCGTACTGTTTTGGTTCACCTCACCTCGGGATCGCTTGAAATTTTGTCGGTTTTAGATCACGAATCAAAGGAATTCAACAGGGTGGCAAATGTTCAATAATATTTTCCAATTTGAGTGCGTTTTAAAGAGTGAAGATAAAGATCCTTGATTATTGTCAGATCTAAATTTGGTTTTGCATGTGCGAAAGGAAAATGAAGATCGAAATATGAACAAAGAACGAAAATTTCAAATCTACAAGGTTCACTCTTGGAATATTTGATTAACATTTTTGAATAGAGAAGATGCTACCTACCTACACCATAGGAATATCTGCGCACTTAAACTTCACACTTTTAAAATATTAGTTGGTGTACTGAGATAAGAAAAGGATGTATGGCTTAACTAAATGGTTTACGAAGAATGTTTCGAAGAATGTTCCGACGAAACGTTCGCCAAGACTTCAGGCTTGGCATTAGATTTTTATTTTATTTACCTAAAAGATGTGGCTTACGGTTTTGCTGTGAGCACCAGAGAAGACATCTGGAGTAAATTTCAGTCTGACTGTAACTGTATAAGTAGTAATAGTTATAATTTTTGGTAGAGTAAGGCAATCATTAGTTCACAGAGTAAAGTTATGTATTGAGAAGAAAGGAGGCTACTTTCAACACATAATACTTACTAATATTGTAATTAGGTGTTAGTTTACTAAATAAATTCGGTCCTTGCAAAGAATCTGTCTGCTTCATATAAGTTATTGCTGGTCATAATTTGTGTCAAGTCAAGTCTTACTCTGTATGGTAAGAAGTCTTACTCTTTCCTACTCTGTACTCAGATAATGACATTTCTGGGTTCCTTGAACACACACAGTGACTCTCTGTAAAACATGTATTGCAGGTAGTGGGTTGAATTTTATCGAGAGCAAAAGTAAATAAAAGACTATTTTTAATAAACAAATAAAGACTATTTTTAAAAAGCAATGATTTTTCATTCAGTAAAAATAATCTTCTAAGATAAATGGATTTATCCTTTTGAATTTTAATGCGACATAATAAGTTTTGCAAAATCCGTCTTTAATTTTATACACAAACGAGATTTCATTTGAAAGATATTGCAATTATCTTTCAATAATACAATTATCTCGCAATAATCATATTATTGATATTACAATTATCTTTCAATAATTGTAGTATCTTTCAAATGAGGCATAAAAAATTCGAATCTAGAAGGTTACTCAAAAGTTCATAGAGGATGGTATGTGCAACAATTTTTTCATCAGCTCACCTTAAGGACATGTGGTATACCGTAAGTCACCTTGATCTGAATAACCCTGTATATACAGTGCCGAAAAAAAGTCTACGTGCACATAAAATAGCGGAATATTGTTAAGTATAGCATAAATAAAAAATGGTGGTGTTGCAAAATAAACATAACCCTTTGTACAAAAATATTTTATTTAAAGTGCATGGAATTTCAGTTTCTACGAAGAAAATTTAACAAAAAACTAAAATATCCACAGATAACGAAGAACAAAGGTCTGCGTATACATCTAGGAAAATAGTAAATAAATAGCATTCCTTCTAAGAAATGACGGTAAATTTGTTTTGGGCTGCATGCAGTAATGAAATGATTTAAGTAGTTGGTTTTTTACTGTCGGTTAATACAGATTGCAGCTTAAACTCTTTTTTAAATAATGGAATCGAGACGAAAAGAAATATCACGTGACATGCGGGAATTTATTGTGAAATTGAAAAACGAAGGTCTTTCTTACCGCGAAATCGGGCAAATAGTAAATAAAACCGATTCCAGTATTCAGACTGTCATAAAAAACTACCGGGTGAGAAATTCTGTTGAAAACAGGTCGAGAAACAGCAGACCTCCTAAAGGAATGTGAAGAAAGGAGTATATTCGCCGAAATTAGAAATAAGCCGGGGACATCTTCAACAATCCTAGCGGAAGACATTCGGCATACTGCTGGGAAGGTTGTTCATCCAATAACGGTACGCAGATTTCTCCACAGTTCTGGATACTTCAGTAGATCAGCATGAAAAAAGCCATACATCAGCGAGGTAAATGAGAAGAAACGTTTGTAATTTGCCTAACTCCATGAAAATGATGATTCGACTTTCTGGAACACTATTCTCTTTAGTGACGAGAGCAAATTTTAACGTGTCCGGACATGATGGAAGACACAGAGTTTGTAGAAAAAGCAATTAATGTCTTAAAAAGAAGAACTTAATTCCAGCCGTTAAACATGGAGGTGGTAATGTTCTTGTTTGGGGTTGCATGTCAGCGGCTGGAGTGGGGGATTTGGTTATAATTGAAGAAATTATGGATCGCATATATTAAAAAATAATTTAAAACAATCCGCGCAAAAAATGGGCTTACGAAGCAGCTGGACATTCCAGCAGGATAACGATCCGAAGCATACGGCTGGTATTGTAAAGGAGTGGTTAGTTTTCAATATCCCAAAACAGCTACATTCTCCACCTCAACCCCATAGAACATTTATGGGATTATCTTGAGCGTAGAGTCCGAAAACATAACATCAGAAATAAAAATGACCTCAAAGCCGCCGTACGTCAGGAGTGGGCCAAAATATCAGTACAAGTGACACGAAATCTTGCCACTTACATGCCAAACAAGATGAAGGCCGTAATTACAGCGAATGGCGGGCCAACAAAATATTAATACTAATAAAAATATACCATCTAATAAAATGAGTTGTATGTGTACGCAGACTTTTGTTCGTTGTTATCTGTAGATATATTAGTTTTTTGTAAAAAAATTTCGTAGAAGCTGAAATTTTGTGCACTTTCATGAAAATATTTGTGTACAACGGGTTATATTTATTTTGCAATACCACCGTTTTTTATTTATTTTATACTTGACAACTTTCCGCTATTTTATATGTTGTACGTAGACTTTTGTTCGGCACTGTATAAAGATATATCAATTTTTTCGGCAAAATGATTCTAATAATAATTTTCTTCGAAAATCAGTAATAAACATTGCTAACTATGGACAGATGCTTTGAAATTCGGTCGTTATTACCAGAGGAACAGTTATATTCTTTTGAGTTCAGCAACCAAAATCATCATAATAATACTTCTTCAAAAAATTACTTAGGATTTTAACATAGCTTTGCAAGTATTGATAAGTTTGATTTAAGCTGCTAATTCTTAGCCTAACTAAAATTTGACGTGTTTGGAAACAGATATTTTCATTCTAATTATTAATTGGTGGAGCAAATAAGTGTGTGATGCTTTTTCTCTAACATCATTCAGGATATAGCTTGTGCTGAGGTATAAAACAGCAGCAGATCGGCATCACAACATTACATGTTCTTGTAACAACGGTCTATTGGTTGGGCTCTGTTAGAATAAAATGAATGATCTCTCTCTCCTTAAATTTCTTTAAGTCTGAATATTAAAGCGTACCCGCGTCATTCAAACTATTGGATCTTTCCTTTTTTGGTGAAAAAATTATGCATCTTTCGGCAAAAATAATTAAGGCTGTTTTATGAACCGATATTTCTACAGACTTCGTAATTTCTTTCAAGTGTTTCAGCCTACTGACTCAGTTGGTTCTGAACATGCTTCACATGTCATTTGATTTATTTCACATTTATTAACGATCTGCACTAAACTATTCCGATATCTATTAAAAACAAAAATATTTTTCACTCTTGAATTATTTTAATTCTAGCTAATAAAAATAGTCTTTGCTCATCAGTCGCCAAACAAACTATTGGTACATATCCGGTACCGGTACGTATCATTAGTCAAACATTTTCACGGTTTATGCATATCACTGAATCAATTATACGTACTTGCATTGTTTGCAGTATTCCCACACACATACGCCTGCGTACAAATCTATTTAAACACTAAAATTACTCATAACAGCACACGTTGCAACAAGACCTATTGTCCACAAGAAAATGTTTCTGCAAACAACTAAAAGTAGCTAGAGAGAAGCCCCTCTATTTAACAGGAAGCTCTAAGCAAACAATTCTTATGGATTTATCAAGAGACAAGTTGAATTTTCAGGTGTTTCTCAAGCATTTAACGAAATGTGCACGCATGTACTTCGCACTATCACGTTGCACTTGTTCACCGAAACGGAACAGTTATGACTGGAAATAAATCCCAGAAAAGATATGAACGACCGAAAAATCTTTGTGCAAACAGAGAATTACATAGAGCAATGTCAAAAAAAAATATTGCTGAAGAACTATTCGTACTCATTAAATTGTTGAAATTTATTAGCAATGTGTTTGAAAACTGAAAGTCAAAACAAAATTTGTATTCTCATAAATTTCGCGGGTATTCCTTATTGATAAGAGTTTGTAAAAGATTAATTTTTTTATAGTGTTTTGATGATTCCAAGGAAAAGTTCGGTGTGCCCAAACAATCAAATTTAGTCATAAAAATAATTCGAATGCTTAGACTTTGCTCGTTACTGAAGGTAGACGTTCTTGGAAATATGATAAATTCTAGAGCAATGTGCAATTGATGAAAATATTGTCTAGGAAAATTAAAAATTAATCTATTGAAAATACATTGACTTAAATGTTTATTTGCAAAAAGATTCATAAGATTCAGGCGACATTCTGGCTATTTTATGTTTAGAGAAGAAATTTAAAAAAGATCTGCACTCCGAGAATTTAAATGGGAACACGACGATTTCAGGAAATATCCACGTTTTGTGTACATTTGCTTAGAGTTGGTATCAGACTTTTGATTCAAACGGAATTGGGAATGAACTTTGTAAGCTCAAGAACAAAAAGCAAATATTTATTAGACTCTGAATTTAATGGTTGACACTTTTTAGTAATTAGCACATAGCTGTTAAATGGAATTTCGGGAGATTCTGAGTATTTTTCACTGTTAAGCTGGTTTTAACTGGTTCAAAGTTAAAATGCAAATGTGAATAAATAAATAAGAGAAACATATTCAATTTGGAATGAGTAGCTTTAAGCATATTTTCAATAATTAAAAATAAATGCAGCGTGATAAAAGCTATTTGATTTACAGTTAAAATTATGTATATATTGCCTTGTAGTAAATTATACTATTCTGTTTAAATTAGGTGAAAGTTTTGCCGCTATTGAAACATTTTTTTGCGAACAATATACTAAAGGTATGCTTATAGATTGAAAGTTTCGCAAATAGCTCGTACAGTGAAAAAAACTTCAGGGGCTCAAAACTTTTGGAAAAATTTATTTTCAAATACAACATAATAAGGTGATAACGGAATGAGTATGATATTTTCACATATTTTGTTGCATCGGATTTTTCGATCCTTTCAATTTTTAACGCCGTGTAATTAGCCGCAATTTTTTTTACTTAAAATACATTAGTAGAAATAAAAGTGATATTTTTAAAACCTCAGGTGAAGTACTTTTAAGCAGTAAAGACGTAAGAATTAAACTTTAAGACTGTCTGCACTTTGGACTTAAATGCTTTAAGCATTATTGAATTGTCTTTCCCCTATTACCGTCTCGAAGGCCAAAATATAACACATTTTCAATATTTTATTTCTCAGCCCTTTTATTGAACATAGCTTTGAAACTTTTTTAATAGATCATTTAAGTTAAGTTAAGTTATTTTTATTCAACCAATGATTACAACTTATAATGAAAGCTTAATCTAAAACTAAAAAGTACAGTGATACGAGCCTGGGCTCTTGCACAATAAGCGACGAATTAGTGGCGATCAAGGAGAACTTTTGTTTTTTAATAAAATATAATGGTAAGTGAGAGGGAAATGGGAAAAACCCTAACATCAAAAAAAGCTTAATTTAACCTTAAACTAGCAACTGGGGATTAAAACAACAACTAGCATAGCAAAAAGGATACGAAAGGTTAATAATAATATTGTAATGATAAAAGGACTTTACTTAAGTAATACTTAGAATTTAGCTTAGAGTTAATTATAAATTAAAATAATGCTAAGAGGGCTTGAAGGCAACCAGTTATTATGTATCACTAAGAAGTGGAACAACTGTGGATTAATGTCAGATCCTTAGACTTTGAACTAAAGGGTTCGATGATAGGCGATAGGTGTTGGCAAAGCGGTGCCTAATCGACAGGATCCTATCTGCTATTAGCGGAACTTGTGCTCTCAAGTGCAGATCGGTGGTCGAGTGATAAAAGGGTAGGTTAAGGAGCATTTTAAGAATTTTGTTTTGCTTAACTTGAATTTTTTTAATGTGTGATAATGCACATCGGCCCCAAACTTCTGCTCCATATAGAAGTCTCGGCTGGAAAATCGCTCGAAAGAGAAGGATTTTGTTAGAGAGAGATAATTTGGATCTCCTATTTATCAGGGGATAAAGAGTCCTAATAATCATATCACATTTCTCCAAAGCATACATTGTGTTGCTCTTGAAAGTGAGTTTTTTGTCCAAGAGGATCCCTAGATAGCGGATAGAGTCTGGATTCCAGTTAACGGAAAAGTTATTTAAAATAAGAGGCACATTAGGCAGAAGGCAGGGTTTACGATTTCTAGAGAAAAATAGGGCTTCAGTTTTATCGGCATTAATTTTTACTTTCCATTTGACAAAATAGCTATATAATTCTGTGTATCCATTTTCTAGGGTGGATTTCTAAAAAACAAATCTCCCATGGCCGAAAGTTAATCTCCGTGTAGGTACATCTGAAACAAAATATCAAAAAAAAATCTTAAGAGGTAAGATGTCGTACAGGGCAATTCACCAGCTTTTATGAAAAGCCGAATTAAAAAAAAAAATGGTGGACATCTAAAAGATGTCGCGCAAAAAGTTGTTATATATGTAAATGTCCATTTTGTAATTGTATCATGTGTCTATGAAATGGATTATAAATAAATAATTCAATTAATTTAGTAAGTAAGACTTGGTCAAATGGGTCCTGGCCCACTAGGGACGCAGACACGCTGAAATACATGGTGAAATCGCTATTTCCAGCGCATCACGAGAGAGTAGCAAAAGCTTTCATGGTCCGTCACACCGGGACTCGATTAGCAATTTACTCTGCAATTTCCGATTGCAACGACTGTCAAATTTATGGTATGCAATCTGTGCGTGGGCAATTTCATGGCATGCAATATCATTTCGAAAATGCCTCTGAGCAAGAGAGACGTGCGCTGTATCTGAGCGTCAAATGCTCTTAAGGAGTTATTTGAAGTGCAGAGCGAAGAAATTCCCCAATTTCCCAGCATTTCATACTCTGTAGACTATTTTCATTGCTCAACGAAATCAAAAAATCCCTTTGAATTCAGAATCCCTACGCAAAATAAACCAGGCCCACGGTTCAGTGCCATTTTGAAATCAAGAACTGTCAAAATATTGCAAGGCAGATTGCCGAGCAAATTGCATACCATATTGCCTACCATTTATGGCAGACCATAAAATATTGCATACCATAGGCTGCCTCCACTAGCAATTTCAAATTTCATGCAATGGGAAATTGCTAGTCGAGGCAGCCTGTCAAGAAGATATTCCTATGTTCACTCTGGAGAAACTTCGTAGTGCACCACTCAAAATTAAAAACCGAAAGGCCCCGACAGCATTTCAGCGGAAGTGCTGAAAGCTGTGGTGATTGCCCAATCGTCAGCGTTGCCACGAATGTATAATGCATGTTTGTTGGCGGTAAATCGCCAATAAACGCCATAGCGCTGGAAAGAAGCACGGCTTGCTTTGATTCCAAGGGGAAAGGGAGACCTTAGCACACCATCTACGTACAGACTTCTCCGTATGCTTGATACGGCGGGGCAACTCCTGGAAGGCCTATTGAAGCCACGACTACAGATTTCTTTCGAGAAATCAGCATAGGTTCCGTAATGGCGACTCAACAATAAGTGCCATCTACGAAGTAATCGACGCATTAGAGCACGCCGAGGCTGCATGCCACCAGGCCAGGCCGATCGTGTTTCTATTGACGCTGGGTGTCTGCGAAATACAAGTGTCATCTACGAAAAGCGAGATGTGAACTCTGCTGGTTCTACGGATATCAGCTGTGTACAAATTGTACACAATCGGTGACAAAGGGGACCCTTGAGGGACTTCTGCTGATATAGATATTTTAGATGAGAGTAGGCTATCGATTCTGACTTGGAAGGCTCTATTTTGAAGGAAGGGTCCAATGAGCTGGATGAATGCAGTTGGTAGACAGATATAATCAAGTTTAACGATATGCCCGGCGTGCAACAACTTATCAATACCTTTGCGACATCGAATACAACGAGTCCTGTCGATTTCCTCTTATTGAGACCTGATGTAATGCATTGGACTACTCGAGCTAGCTGATTTTGTTAAAACAAAACTGCTCCGCTGGTAGTGAATCATTTAAAAGAACTTTCACTTGAAAACTGATTGGACGCCATTTTTGAGGGAAAGTTAAGTCTTTTCCGGGCTTTTGGATGACTATGATTGTGGCCAGTTTCCAACAATCTGGATATCTTTTAAGGTGAAAAATAACATTGATGATATCTGAAACTGCCTGAAGGATTTTGTCGGGCAGATTGTGAAGGCATAGGTTGATAATATGATCTGGGCCTGGGGATTTTATTTTTTTGAGACTGTGGATCAAGCTTTTTACATCTTCATTAGAAGTTGGTGGAAGTGAGTCTCCCCTTGGATCTGTGGTGTGTAATATTTGTGCCGCGGCCTGCTCAGTGTATTGTTCCTCTTCGAGATCGTCGTCTGCAGAAGTGTTGAACAGAAGAATTGAAGTTCTACAGAAGAAATTAAGTTCTACAGAATCCACAAAGGCTTCGGCTTTATCGGCATAAATATACTTAAGGCCAGAGGGCGAGTGGATGGGTGGCAGGTTTGGTTTATTGTTAATCCTAAAATATTTAGAAATTTTTCAGAGTGAGCCACTATCAGGATCAAAACTTCTCATGAAGTGCTCCCACTGTTCATTCTTGAATTTTTTAATCTGGTCACGAATGACATCTGTTTGCCGGTTTGCTTCCTGCTTCAGTCTGGGTGATACTGGCTCGTTTTTGAATTTGATTCCTCCTCTTTATTTGGAAACTTACAGGGCTCTTGGTTATCCATAGCCGAAATTTTGGTCGAGGAGTTATCTTTGGCCTGAGTGATTTTATTGGTGAGGAGCTCAATGGTTTTCTCTTAATCTCTAGCCGTTTCTGGCCCTTGGATGCATTCACTGGTCAAAGAAGTCCGGAAGGCTCACCAGTCTGTAGTCATTTTCCACTTGATTGGGAAGCCAATGAAAATATCCACAATTTGAAAAAGTACTGGCTTGTAATCCGAGAGGAGTTCATCTAATACATTTATAAGCAAACTCTGATTTATGTTTTTGTATAAGCCAATGTCTAAGACATGACTGTAAATAGGCCCAAAGTGAGTGGGCTCATCGGGAATATGCAAACACGAAACACTATCTGCAGCAAAGCTATAAAGTTCTTTCCCTGCTTGGTTATTTCTTACTGATCCCCATTAGCGATTGTGAGCTTTGCGATCTCCTGCTAGAAAGATAGGGCCTTCGAGATCGAATAGAGCACGAAGGTATCTAAAATAATTTGAGCGTTGGGGGGGTCTGTAAGCGGAGATGACTTTAAATTTGAGGAAATTTTAATCAATTTCAAAGGCCGTTGCTTCCATTCCACTGAGGGTCGGGATCTGGATAACATTAAGGGTAATATGTCTAGTCACGAGCACTGCCGTGCATTTTTCCCTACCAGTTAATCTATCATTTCTGTAAATTGGATAGTTCGGATCCTGTCCTGGTTTCAAAAAGGTTTCTTGGATCAGAACAATAGCATTTCTGCAATCGCTCAGAAATTAAATTAGTTCTCCTTTTTTCGACAGCATGGAATTCACATTTCACAAAAGGATGGATAATAAGTAAAGGGAATCCGTGTTGTTGACGATTGCGCGGGAAACAAACCTTGGACCATATTCGCCATTATGTCCTTCATCATTGCATAAAGTTGTTTTAACACTTGGAGGAATTCGTTTATCCCCTGGATTGCTTATACTTGTTATAGAAGGAAATTAAACTGGAGTAGCTCTGACTACTTGAGCAAAAGAGCTTTTAATATTTTTGGGGTTTTTGGGGTAACCTCCATAGCTTGCGGGATGTTCTCCGCCACAATTGACAGATTTCGGCTTGTGCTCAGGCTGCTTAGTGCCGAATTTGGGGTCCCATTTGACACACTGGGACTTGGTGTGACAGTTGTTGGCTGAATAAACATACTGCTGGCAGTTGTGGCACTGCACTTGACTTGCTCGAGGCTTTTGAGGTTCAATTTGGCACATTAAGTGACAAATAGCATGAGTGTTGTAGATCATTTTCTCTTCCCTTGGAAGGAGTACTTTGATGAGTTTGGAATGACCCTTTCTAGTTTTCAAATAGAAGACCTCGATAGTGTGGAAGCCTTGTCTTTCCAGATCAATTTTGACTTCATCAGGGCTGAGCCCGTACATACCTCTTAGGATAATGTTGAGGTTTTTCTCCTCAGGAAGATAGTAGGTATGGTACGTATAGTAATTAATTCGTTGAAGATTTTGCTTTTAGTGCTTTTAGGGGAAATTTGACTGCCAAAATAAACCCGCTTAGCTGCAACAAACTCGACGTTTTTTTTTGCTTAAGAACGCATGCTAGCTCGTTCATTGTTCAAGTTGTCGAAGGATGATGGAAACCAGTTTCAAATTTTTGGAAAAAAAAATTTGCTGTTTTTTCAGCAGATCTTCGTTCCAACGAATCCTCTTTACACTATCTTCTATACGAGTGTCTTTTGACTTAGTTTCTGTATTGTATACCTATGTGTTGAATGCATTCAAAAATATTGTAGGTACTTTTTCCAGTTTTAGAAATAGCTTACACTCGACATGGTTAGCTATATGATTTTCGTTGCAATTGGAACACTGTTCAAGCTGAGATACCTTCACTAGCTTCACCACAGAATTTGCTACATGTTTGGCAGTTTTCACTTTAAACTACATTGGAGCGATGACTAATGTCAATTGGATGTATTTTTTTTAAAATTTCACAAAAATCCCATACTGCTAGCTATTAGCGTGTCACCTTCGGTCCCGTCGACTCAAGTTTGGTATTTTCAGTATATTATACTGTGAAATAATCTGTATTAGGTAGGTTTATACTTCGAAAGTTTTGGCTACCTCCGTGTTCGGCCCACCAGGCGATGAAGGTGTATCATACACTCATAGTGATTTTATTTCATCAAAACCTATAAATCACTCTAATCCAATTACACTGCGAACAACTTAGTATAACACTCAATTTACAAGATATTTCTTCAAACTGATTTTTAAGTCCCATAAGCAACCATTGCATTTAGGAGCAATAATTTCCAAATTATGTAAATCATTAGCTTACCTAGTCGAAACAAGATAATCTAAAACTCATTAATTAACAAAATCCCATATGAACCTCAGATCTGATTATTCAATTAAATTCATTCACTAACTTTTCAACTCTTTCCTCTTGCACGGGACCTTATTAATAACGATGGAAAGTCAACAAAACACTAAATTCACGCTGACGACAGTTTCTTTCTCCGACACAATCTCTCGATACAACAAGTCATCATGTCACCGTTACTGCTATCATGTAAGCTGCTATGCAGAATTCTTCAGTCATGTTGCCAGACACAACAAGAAAAAAAAAATAGATTGTAAACCAAATAATTAGTTGACATTTACCACGATCAAAAAAAGGAGATTGAAAAAAAAACAGATGCTAATATCACTGCAGATTTTTATCTGATATGAACGAGAGTATTAATATGGTCTCGGGCGGTCAGTACAAAATTCTTCTGGTGCCAGACTGTTGCCGTGTAAGTATCATGTTGCCGATCTGTATCTAAGAAATTCCTGCATTCGTCCAGCCATCCATCTGTTGTCCGTCGATTACAACTGTCAAAGTGAGAAGCATCATTGCTTTAATGAGCTGAATGGAGACTTTATTTCATCCGGCCGATTATGTAAAACGGTTTTGATTTTTGGCGCTACTATTTTTTTCACTTTCTTCGGCTTCTGTGACTCCCGAAAATGGTTGTTATGTCATTATGCAATTGAAGTTCGTGAAGTGCTTTCCACGTTTTTCATTGAACTTTTCCGAAACAAAGAAAAAATAAACGGCTGTTACAGTTTGTTATGTAAATCGTAGAACTGAAGAAAGTGAATTATAACACGAGCAATTAGTTGCGACTATAATGTGACCATCGATGGTCATGAACATAATTATTTTTTTTAAGATGGTCATTACTCACTCATATTCATGGTGGTTTCGGGTGGGTGAGTTTCAGGATCGGATTTCATTGTCAATTTTCTTGATGTGAGATCGAATCTGATAACACTTACCTGGAATGAAATGAAAGGAAAGATGTGAAAAATTTAGGCCTGAAACTCAAGTTACTAAAATAATTAAACGCGGACAGAGAATGGAATTGAACAATATGAAACTAATTTGAATTACGTAAATTGTGTGTCGTTATTAAGTGATTTATGTAGATTAATAAATGTTGATCAAAAATACCGACTCACTGCTTTAGTATGAGAGCGTTATCTGATAGTCAATTAAAATAATATTGTACGTTTCAGATACGCTTGTGAAACTAAATAGGGAACTCAAGATGAAAAAGGCATATATCATACTACATTTTTATTTCAACATTAATTATTTATTAGGCCAATAACAATGTTTTATTGCGTTATTTTGCATGTAGCCTATGTATAACCATCTTCAGATTGCATAGCTTCAGCTAAAGTTCATGCATTTTCGGGTTATCATATCAAAATTGAAATAGATCTACGGGTTTACACAATCAAAACTAAAACCGATGTGAGCTTATAAAAAATAAACTCTCTTTGCTATCGATCTAAGACCATTTGTTCTTTTTTTGCTTACAACCTACAAATGAATGACCAAAAGTGACTTCCAGCCTTATGCAAAGTAAGATATTGAACAAAGTTCTGTAAACAGGTGATTCAGCGGAAAACGTTCAAATTATCTTCAGCCTAAACATTTCGTCTCAAAAAATCAGAACGCCATCAAAGAACACAAACAATTTCAGCTCAAATTACTATATAATTCTTTTGTATGGGTTTTCCAGTGGGAATATTGACTTGACCAGAATAAGTCAAAAATTGATATCAACTAAATAACGGAAAACTGCCACATCTAATTCTTTCTAGGTTTCTGACACATGAAAAGCAAAGTGCCTAAAACACGCACCTTTATGTACTTCCAAGCCAAACGACAGCATAATTATGTTATGCTGCGAAAACAAACGCATTTTTCTACCTTCGTCATTTTTTAGCATGCGTACGACCTACTTTCATTTCCGAGAGCAAACCTTTCAACTGACCGAATCTTCCTTTTGTTAGATTTGTCATGATCTACTTTCTATGATCTACCATCATAATTGCATCTCTTTAGAAAATGAAATAGAAAATAAAACAATTTCATGTCATGTCAATTACTTCGTGCACAATACAAATGAATTATTTTAGTCTCTTAGGGTATAATTTAACTGTATTGATCATAAACAGACTATTGAAATCCATTAATCATACGTTATACGCTTCTGATGACGACTACGATCACATTCGACTTCTTACCACCATGCTGCATTTGAGTTGGCACGATCGTTTAATTGAAAACGAAAAACTGGATATTGTATTGTCGTAGGCGTGATTATTAATTTACCGTAGGAAACAATGAGAAGCGATTACAACATGTCTCTTGAACCAATTCATGGTCCAACCCAAATTTGGATTAAGCTCGCAGCCGGAGAGGTATTTGTTGTTGTTGATCGAAAAGAACAGTAATTTATGGTGTATGCAACCTTGAAATTGCAATAGCTTTAATTGCGTTAATGTGCCAGTACAACCAGGCAGAGCAAAAAAAAAACAGATTTATCTGTCAACGGTGCACACGCAATATATGTATGACTCTTGTGCATGCATTGATGACGGATTACTATCAGCTGAGTAAGAAAAAGCTTCGTTGGTTGCACTACTGCTGCGGATGTTTGGTCGCCCACTTCAGTTTTGAGGAACAATTATCGGAGTCAGTGGTACATAGAGGTTTCATTCGTAATTTAACTTTGTAGAAGATTTTATTCGTTGTTGAATGGAAAGACAGTCTAGAGTTTTGGAATCATGGCAAGGGCGATTTGAACTTCACGAATTATTTCTTCGTACACATTATTAAAATAGGCGAATAGTCTTCTAGATGGCTACATAGATACTAAGCTGATTCTATTAGCTGAAAGCATTGCGAAAAAATATCTTCCAATTGTCGACGAAAGGTTGGAAAAGGATAAATGACGTAAAGCTTCTTGCCGACATAGAAGATAATACCCGTCAAACTGTGCTCAAATTAGGACAGATACCATCTTCAACGTTTGGGGTTGAAACGACGGCTTGATCAGAGGGTTCCTTATGAGCCCACCGAAAGCAACAACCCACAGCGTTCAGGGATCTGTACTTTGTTGTTGTTGCACAACAAGCGGGACACCTTTTTGAATCGAGTGATTACGTAAATAGGACCTATTTCTCCAGGGCAACGCACGACCACATACCCTCGCACTCGTCAGGGTATGTGATCGTGCGTTGATCTCGTCGTATACTCCTGTTTACAGTTCTCGTAAACTCCGTGACCCCCCTTGGTTTACCGCGAGGGTAGAGAGTACCCTTAGAAATAAAAATTCAGCACGTTTGAAATTTTTCTCGTTTACGTTCCTCTGCCAAGAAAGCAATTAGACTAGCACTACTCAGATATTCCTCGTCTCTTGAATCTTCTTCGAACTCGAATAACCCTAAAAGTTTCTGGTCTTTTGTCCGCCCCTTAAAAGCTTCCTCCTCTCTTCCTGACTCCCTAGTGTTTAATGACTTTACTGCTTCCAACCCTCTTGACATTTCCAATCTCTTTGCTATGTTATTTTCTTCTGTTTATACTATCCCATCGATTCCTGCTACTGACTGATTTTCCTTTGATTTCAATGCTAGTCTCTCCTCAGTCGTAACTAACCTCGTAGAGGTTGAATTGCTTTTGTGCTTACTTGACTCTAACTGTTCTCCGGGCCCGGATGGTATTACCAATTTTCTCGTAAAGAATCTTGCGTTTTCTCTTTGTGTCCCTTTAGCCATCTTATTCAATGTCAGTCTTTGTGCTGGTATCGGGTGATAGGAACATTGTTTCTAACTATCGCCCCATCTCCATTCTTTCTTGCCTTTCCAAAATGTTGGAACGCCTCGTCTTCAATCGTATATATGATACCCTCTACTGTGTCTTTGGCTTTGTAAAAGGCCGGAGCACCTCTACGAAACGAACCTTGTTGAGTTTACTCATGTAATCGCTTCTGCAATTGACAGTAACAATCAAGTTAACGTCATTTGTACTGATTTTACCAAAGCTTTTGACACTGTTAATCATATGCTGCTTTTTGTCAAACTGAAGCATTATGGCATTCGTAGACCTCTGCTTTCCTGGATATCTTCCTTTTTAACTGATCGCACTTGTGTCGTCTCTCTCTTTGGCTTGTCGTCCTCACCTTTCTCCCCTTTTTCTGGTGTTAATCCAGGTTCCATCTTAGGGCCTCTTTTGTTCAATCTATTTATCAATACCTTCCCACTGTGTTTCAGTCTTCATGTCTTCTATATGCAGATGATTTAAAAATCTTCCGAGTTATCAAAAATACTGCTGACTCTCTGCTTCTTCAGGATGATTTGTATACTCTCTCTGGTTGGTGTAACTTGAACTGTTTGTCCCTTAATGTTTCCAAGTGTTTTTTTATGTCCTTTTCCCTTAAGCTTCACACTCATGTCTTTCCTTATGCTAGTGATGGCACTATCCTCTCTTGTGTCGATAGTTTCTCAAATCTTGGGGTCACATTTGATCACAAACTGAAATTCGATATTCATGTCCTTACTATCACTAGAAAAGCTTCTCGGATTGCTGACTTCGTGATTCGTTCCTGCCACAATTCATTTAGTATTTTTACTTGTGTCCACCTGTTTATTACCCCAGTCCGTTCTGTACTTGAATACTGCAGTCAAGTGTGGTGTTGGAATTCGAATTGTTTTTGCGGGAGGATTAAAATTGAAAAAATGTTATTTACATTGAAAATTTTTATTTGACAAAGTGGTTTCGAAAGTATGCACTGATTCTCATCAGACACTAGCTCACAGTGCATACTTGACGGATGTGACCACTTGCAGTTGGAAATCATTAATTTTCATTTACGAATCAGTTCAGCGCAGGTTTACTTTTACTTTTTAAATATAGTCTGCCGTATTTACCCAATAGTGAACGTCTACCTCTTCATAACTTTCCTCTCCTTGACTAGCGCAGAGTTTACTTGGAAGAGATCTTCCTTTTCAAAATCTGTCGTGGCTACCTATGATCCTCATTAGCATTTTTGTTCATTGAGCGGGAATCCGCAAGGCCAATCAGATCCTCCTTTCTATTTGAAGTGCCATATGCTCGCACTGACACTTTCTTCAACTCTCCCGTTTTGCGACTCTTACGCACTCACAATAGTCTTCAACTTGGTCCTCTTCCACAATCTATTGCCCTTTTCAAAAATATGGTTCGAAGCAAAGTTTTTGATTCTAATTAATTTTATTTTCTATTCTTGTTTATAATGGATTCTTGCTTTTCTTTTTTATTCTACTTAATTTTACTTTATTATTTAATACTTTAAGAATTTTTTGTATTTTTTATATTTATGTATTCTTACTTATTTCTTGCTATTAAATTTTTTTCATTGTATCCAATCTGTAACTGGGCAGTTTGTCTGATGTATTGAATACGCACCAAATAAATAAATAAATAAATCCTAATATAAATCGGCTGGGAAACTTTGCTTCGTTCTCAATTATTTCTATATTCATATTTTCTGGACGAACGATAACTTTAACCTTCAACTACGAGCATTTGAAATGGCATTACGACATTTATTCGACTTTGCTTCGTTCTCAATTATTTCTATATTCATATTTTCTGGACGAACGATAACTTTAACCTTCAACTACGAGAATTTGAAATGGCATTACGACATTTATTCGATGACTTAAATCTTAATCTTGACCACTATAAAGATTAAATATTTTATCTTTTCTTTTTTCTTTCTTTTCCTCGGCTCAAGCGGGACCTCAAGGGCAACCGATACAGCTCCGTAGAAGACGTCAAAGAGGCCGTGACGGCATCTCTGAAGGGGATCCCGGAAAGCGAGTTTCAGAAGGCGTACGTGCATTGGGAATCACGTTATACGCGTTGTGTCGGAGCACAAGGGTGCTATTTCGAGGAATACTAAAGATTTTCACCGATAAGTTCAATAAAAAAATTTAAATTTATTTAGTCCTACTACTCAGTGGCGTGGCGTTCATGGAAGCAAGGGAAGCATTGCTTCCCTTACATTTGGCTGACATACATTTTAAATTGTTTTTTTTTCGAAATCGTGAAATAATCGCGTATAAACATTTATTAAAAAAAATTCTCAAATCAAATTGTGAACATCTCACACAGTTGATCTGGTAGCGCCACAGAATGAAAATAATGAACGAACAACCACGACTTGGAAGCAATGTACAAATTGCTTCTACGAGCATTTATTTGACCCCATATAGACTAGACTGTGACGTCATTAAAAAAAATGTGTCTATACGGTATGTTTGGAAGCAATGAAGATGTTGCTTCCAAGGGGAAATTATCTTCTCAAGAGAGAGACTCAGAGCGGAGGAACATATTCCTGCGTTCCCCTCACTAGCAGCAGGGTAAATTGTTATTGCTATCATTTTACTTTGCTTGTACAGATTTTTTGTGAATGAACAATACTTGCTGTGAGCGAATTTGAATTACGATATGTGACAAGCATTGCCAGAAGCTATGGATTCAATAAGTCGTTATTTTATGTGTTTTATTTATGATTCATATTATGACATTATTTTTTTGTATGTTCTATTTTGTATAGAAACTTTTATAAAGGTGTTTTCAATTGGCGAAGGCTTTTAGTCACTTAAAGCTTATAGGATTTGGTAGTAATAGATGAAGTTGTAGACTAGAATTGTGTAGAATTGAATGTGTAAAATTACTGTGTAAAATTGAATGATACTTTTAATTGATATTTGAAATATTGAAAGGTTGAAATAGGTGAATGTATTCACTTGTTCTGTGGGTCAAAATTTTAGAATTCGTCAACTTATTTAAATTTTATTTCATTGCATCTCGGTAATTTGTTGAAAAAAAGGACATAATCAACCAGGACCGATCAAAACCGAATTTGAAAATTGTCTCTATAACAAAGATATATACCTACTCGACAGTTTGATCGCAAAATTAATAAATGAAAAATTCGGAACTCCTTTTACTTTCCAAGTTTGATTCCGGTGATTTGAAGAATTGCTGAGTTGTCAATATAAATATTCAGTGATATTGCTCACAGTTAGGAGAAATTGAGAAATAATGAAGATTCTAATAAACATTGTGCCATTTAGGATGTCAAGAAGAAGCATTACATAGTCATAATGAAAATGTGTATTCTTGCAATAGGGGTAGATCACCTAAAGACAATAAATCTTTTGACAGTGCGTAACCGATAATTGCCAGCTCACTTGGACCAAGCAAGTGTTTCTTCCGGAACATCAAATTAAATTCAAAACGATCTCGTTAGTTGGTTTCCAAAAAAAAAAATATTGAAAGATATTTGTAATGAAATTTAGAAAAGCAAATTCATAGCAATAATATTAGAAAAAAACACCGATATATCATATCGATCAGAACTTTCAACAATCTTTGGTTATATTACTTCTTCCGGTGCAGTTAAAGAAACTTTCATAAATCTCACAGATGTTTCTGATAACCAAACTGCGTCCCGTTCATTTAACCTAGTTTTGCATACTGTCCGAAAATTTAAAGCCTTGAGGAGCCTCTGTAATATCTGCCAAAATATCTGGATTGCAGTCATGTACAAAAAAATGTATAAAAACGCAATATTTATTCATTTCTTCGAACATCGACTAAATTTGATTTTATCTAAATCGTTCAATAGTATACGCGAATGTCGATATTTTCCGAATCTATTACTAGTTTTTCAATAAAGGCAATGAGTTTATGTGCTTTGTATTTATTCGTCAAAAAATGCTTCCAAAATTAGCTCCAAAGCGTTTTAATGGCGTTGGACCTTTAATTTTTTCTATAATAATTAGCAATTAAAATAGCTCGTGGAATATATAACTGAAAATGATAGTGTTAATTGAGACGGAGAGATCGTTAATAGTGAAAGTGGGCTTTTTATTTTACTTAAAGATTCTTAGTTTATTTTTCTGTTTAATGTTTTTTCTAAAAAATAAAACAAAAAAAAAATACATACTATTCGATATATTTCAGTCCTAACAAAGTAATATAATGTATCATATTCAGATATTATACAATCTTTAAGAAACAGTTTTATAGAAATCGGGAACGAATTATGGTCGATTTGCGAAACAGCACAGCGTCGTAAAACAGCAAGGTGCATAATTGACAACAATGAGAATGTTGTACCATTCTTTACAAATGCTTATGTCGAAATATTTGATAGCATAATCGTTAAAATAAACTCAAGGTTTCATATTTTTAAACATTTTCAATTCTTCGAAGTTCAAAAATATTATATTTCTGTGCATTCAAATTATCGCTCAATACTGACCATATTTGTATTAAAAGATGGTCATTGATTGCCAACAGCTTGTTTCAGTGATTTTCCTACTCACTAAGCCCAACAAACTCAGAAGGGTTCAAATTATACATATTTTAAAACAAAAATAAATACTTATTTCATTAATTTTTTTTTATTATAAAAAAAATTAAGTTGAATTCATATTACAGGCTAAATAAGTGGTCAAAGTTTGTTTATAGCTCCAAGTTGAGGACTTATTGCATCTTTTAGCAGGCTAAATTAGATACGTGTGCATCGATCTGAAAAAAATAATTTGGTCTACCATTTTCAGAAACTCATTTTGTGAAAGTAAACCCAAAGCAGATACAAAAACCGATCTAGGGAAAATTGCACACGAAACAATGTAACTTCTACATATTCTATTGTAACAGAAACATAACAGAGACGCTGATAGCTTTTCAGCGTTTTAATTTCATTCATTCACAGAGATTTTATGGTTGTTTAACGGGTGGCTGAGCAAGTGTTTTCTGAATTTCTCTATCTACCAAAACGCTGTGAACTGAGCAGCGTCCGCAATGATTTTTGTGGTTTTTGTGTACATTCATTGCAGAGTTTTTGTACGTAAAGCGTCTAAGCCGACCTATGCGAAAATCACAAGTTTAAACATTGAAGCAAGATCACTTGTGTTCTGTATAGTATATCTGGAAGCGCTGCAAAGTTCTGGGAATGTTATTATTTTACTGATAAATATGGATATGGTTTCTTATTGTGTGAAGGACTGTGAACTTTTATTTTCATAAGGATACAGAATGTCCATTCTCACGTCCCTGTTAGTAATTCCTGGGTGATTTGATAGAGGGGTTCTATTACACGTAACGAATTTGCGGAAAGTGTAATCAACCATGTACATCAACCAATTGCTTCCCTTCGGTAAATTGTCACGCCACGCCACTGCTACTACTTATTGATCATACCCTGTACATATATGATTTAAGGGGTTACCCCCACTTGTAACTTTGAAATTTTTCTTTTGTTGTTGTTGCATTTTTTTTAAGTATAACTACCTGAGAATACGTCCTTCAAATTTCAAGTCGATCCGAACATAATTGACCGAGATATGAGCGTTGAAAGAGAAGAAACTGTTACTTAAACAACCGTTACTTATACTTATAAACGCGTTTTTCTCGAAATGACATTTTTGAAGCCGGTGACCAAAGTTACTCAAAAACTACTGAGCCAATCTTTTTGAAACTTGGCAGGCTTATTGAATACATAAAAATGTTCGACACAATGTTGGTCACCGCAAAAAGTGAAAATTAAAAAACCATTGTTTTGACGGCCATTAGTAATTTAACGATGTAATATTTTTCAATAAAAAAATTACTGAATGGTGCTTAATGTATGTACTTTAAGATAACATAAAAAATTTGGTAGTTTTCTTAAAAAAAATTCATGAAAATGACAAATTTGTTCCGCTACAAGTGGGGGTAACCCCTTAATATGTGCAAAAACGACAACTGCAATGTAACCACCCAATAGTTTACCTGATATTATTTAATCTTTTACAAACTTAATCTTTTAAATTTATCAAGTCTATCTTCACGGAGGATAGTTATATGCTCCTGCTTTACTTTTGATGTTATTAGGGGCCTTCAACGAACCAGTAAAGCGGACGAGGCACACACGTTTACTGAATGAACACCGGTACCACACAGTTTACGCCAACAATGAGCCAATCCACAGATGCTGCAAAAATATTCAACAACCTCGCAAAATACTAGTCCAAAACCATTTCCAGACCTACAGTGGCGAACAAAACTGGATAGAAAAACTAGCAAGAGTACTCTATGTGATCAAAACACGAAAAGTATTGCTCAATAACAGTATACTTTCTTATAATTTTATTTGAAATAGTCTCTGCCGTCATATTCCAGAGAAATTTCTCAAGTAACGGTTTTTTCACACCGGAAAAATATTCAGTACTATGTAAAGCCCCGGTATCTAGTTTTGCACGTTTTTAGTTTAGTTCTATTTGCGCACCCGTCTGGCTTATTTTGTGACCCGTGATATATTAATTTTGTATTATTCAGTCGTGGGATTAATTAAAAACCAATTACAGGTAAAGATTTTTTCGTAATGTTTGTTGCAAATATTTCAACATGATTTTTTATAGCAAAATGAAAAAAAATTCTATTGACGTTGAAAGTAGTATTGTAGTGTTAACAAAGCAGGGATACAGTTCAAGAAAAATTGCAGAACGTTTAATGGTTTGTCATAGAACAGTTTTATTAACACAAAAAAGAAGACAATGTAACTGTGCAAGAAATACTGGTGGACGACCAAGACTTATGTATATCAGATGGTGAGGCTCGTATAATTGAACGAGTGATCAACTCCAGGAAATCAAGGACACTAAAGGTTGCAGCAAAGGCTATAAACCAGGCGAGCACTTAAAAGAATTGGTCTGGTATCGTCTGTTAAAAAGAAAAGGCCCGCTTTATCAGACAAGAGAGTTAAAGCTCGACTGAAGTTTTGTAAGGAGCACAAAAATTGGACAGTTGAAGAGTGGAAGTGCGTTATTTGGACAGACGAGACAAAAATTAACAGATACCAATCTGATGTTAAGGCAGACTATTGGCACCGGCCAAACGAAAAACTTCGTACGTAACGATGTCAAAGAAACCGTAAAACACGGAAGAGGTGGAGTGAACACGTAAAACACGGAAGAGGTGGTGGGATGTTTTACTTGGTGGCATATTGGGCCTATAATTAAAATTGATGGTATAATGAAGGATTACCTTCAAAATTTTGCAGATCAATGTACCCGATTTTGTGGAGAGATGTGTGTACCCAGAAGACGAGACTGTTTTCCAACAGGATGGTGATCCCAAACACCGCCAAAATTATGAAACAATGGCTTGGTCAACAAAGATGTTTAATCATGCAATGGCCTGCACAAAGTCCGGATCTTACTCCGATAGAAAATTGGTGAAAAAAAGAGCCGCTTGTGTACGAAAATCATCCTACAAATTTAAGCGAGCTTTGGACACGGGTACAAGCGGAATGGAAAAAAATTCCGGACAAAATTATTCGAAACTTCGTGGAATCCATGCCAAGGTGAGTCAACAGTGTCATAAAAATGAGGGACTCTAGACAAAATATTAAAACAATATACTCAAAAATCAAACGTGCAAAAGTGGATACAGATTGAATTGATATTTTTTTTTTGTTTTTTGAAAATGAATAGTTTCTTTTTGTAATTTTTTGTATATATAGTAGTGATATTGAAAATAAAATATGATATATTTTTTAATCAAACATTGTTTTTAATTTCCTTGATTTAAAACACAAGCTTGATTTTTCATATATCGTATCCAGTTTTGCTTGCCACTGTATGTTAAAAACAGCTCTGATCTGATCAAGGTGCTCACGTTGTAAACGCCCCTATCCAATTCCCTACCAATGATGGTTACATTTTCCAAATTTTTATTTTCTATTTTTTATCATGTACATTTTAAATTTATTTAAATGTTATTTTATAATAAATAAATATTTTTAACAATTTCTTTATAAAAACAGGCAGCTAATTTACACGAGTCAATTACTTTTCCGGTGCTCTTCCTCAAATTACTTTCAGTGTACGTCAACTATCAATGCGTGCATTGTCAACTAGCAGCAACAACCTGGAGTGAAGTTGCATAAGTTGTGTGGATGAATTCGTTTGCCATTGACCCAATTCCGTGTTGCATGGCGTCAACTCAGGCAGGCATTTCCGTTCATTCAGAGCGAAGCAGATGATCCAAAATCATTTTCATGGATCTTCTACACTGCTAACACGATTGTTGTGCTTGGCCTAGCTTTCGGCTCCACGCTTCATTGCATTCCAACAATCTTCTACTTTGCGGCAAATTGTCTGATTATCTCCCCGGAAAATTGTATGATGATTTGGAAACAATAGACGACATCGGTGACAATCCCGTAAGATAGTACGGCCTAGCGGTCGGTCGACACTATTCCGGGCCTCGACTGAGCCACCGGCTTTCAAACTACAAATGCAACACAACAGCCACGGTCGAATGAAAACGAATTGGAGGCCTAAAGTGGGTTGGTTTCTCAGCCCTATTTCAATAGAAGCTTATCGTTTCGGTCGTGCTCTGACTTACATCAATCTTGACCAAAGCCTATGACGTTTTTGTTGTCGGCACTTGATAGTTGACACACTTTTCATCATCTTTTTGAAGAAAATGCCAAGAGTGAATACTACGCATGTGCATATGAATGGGTCTAACATGAAAAACTGTGACCACTTTACTCTACCAGCTTTAGGACACGATAGTTATAAGTCAGTTGGCGTGGTTTCGATTGTTGTGTAAAACTGACTCTGACTGCAATCGGACTGATGTCGTCGTAGTCCCATTACAAAATCTTCGAATATCTGTTCTAGCGGTCGTGTAATCAGTAAGTAGGAACATAATCGCCTTAACTGACTTTGAGTTAATTGACTAGTATTATTCACTTTCAAATTGAGTTGTCACAGCTCTGGGTAAGACAACGAAGACGACAAAATTGTCGACGACGCGACGATGATCGTAAAAGCCAGTAAATGCACCTTGTGGACTCTGGCACGCTTATTATCGTAGAAGCATCGTTTCGAAGTTGAAAGTAGGTTTTGGAAACTTTTACAATTTCACACGTTTATGACCGGTGCCTTAAAATATTTTTTTATTGGAAGGTTTTATTAGTCATTCGGTTTTGCGGTTGATAATCATAGTTGACTAGTAACTGTTGTTTGATTATCCAATTCAGGGTGATAGTTCTTTGCTAACATTCATACGCATTTCAATGTTCGAAATAAAACTAGCGTACACATCAGCTTTCCCAAAATTTAACTATTATCTGAATGTAGAAGAGTGGTATTGACTTGGCATAGAGGCTTTTTCCACAAGTATTTTGAAATGTTTGAAAGCTGACGTAAGATTATCTATCTGCGACAATATCTACGAATGGATGAGGTAGTTCTGAGTTGGAAAAACAAAAAAAAAATGTCAGTCCCGATAAGATACTTAATTCCCAACTAAAGTTTTGCTTTTCGCTTAGACTCATTCCGATCACGAAGCCGTTCGTTAATAATTTACGAAACAAAAACTCTGATTATCTTTCCGCCCGAAATTGGTATAAATGTCTGTGATAAGGCATGGAAATTGATTGGTGGCATGTTCAGCTTGCTAAGCGTTGTGTACACGTACTTGCATATTGTTGTTGTTGTTTTCGCTCGAGGGAGTATAACGATCAAGAAATGCATTTAGTTTGATGATGCACTTTTCCAACTTTTCCCTTGTACACAGTCTGGGAGTTATCACGTTTTTACAGTATTTTACAAGGCAAGCGATATGTACATGCCAGGCATTGTATGTACGCTATGTACCTACTTTCATTTGTTCCGGGGTTTGAATTGCTGTAATGTTCAGTTATTTAATCTGATAAAAGTTGGGAACTTTTTCGGTATCTTTATTGGAAATCTTCTTTTTTCTTCCTGAGAAAATTGTGCGGGCTTAGTGAGTTGGAGTTGGTATAGAAAAGCTTTATTTACATTTGGAATGCAGAGTTTATTATTGAAATTTAGCTTTAGAATTTAGAGTTGTTTTAATTTTCATTCATTTCTATGCTAAAGTTGTTCTCGACTTTTTGTAAAAAGTTCATTAGCATTGCGACCGTGCTGAATTTTGATGTTTTATTTTCACTGACTTTCAACTTTTGACTATAGTTGAGGCTGGTGAATATTTTTTTTTAATGAAGCATATGTGCAGCAGTAATTTGTTTGTAGGATTCTAACCAGGGGTATACTCACCGAACCGATTTGAAAATTCATTTTTGATAAGTCGATTGCTACTATATGGAGCCAATTGCTGATGCATATTGTTTAAGGGAAGGTTCTTTCAGATTTTTTCATACATATCAATTTTTATTTTGCAAAAAATTAAAGCTACATACGTGTAGAATATGTGTGCCAAAATGATATTCCGATCTGGAACATATTTATCGCATTATAGCGTCTCAAACGCACCTACCTCACGCGCGCTGGGGAACGCTCAGGTATATCATATTCGCCGCGTGGCCTCCGATGGCTTTCTATGTATCAGAACCAGTGTTGTGAGGCTTCCGTGGCCGAAATTCCCTCGCAAATGCTCGTTTTTCCCACAGGGCAGGTCGCGAATTCCCACGGTTTTCCCAATATGTGAGCTATTCACCACAGTTTTATATTTGTTTATCAATATCGCGCAAATGTCAATACTTATAAGAAAAAAAAACAGCAGTTTCATATATTTTATACACATGCATATTTGATTTATTACAGCGAAGAAAAAAAACCTACATTCATTTCGTGAAAAAAAATCATTTCATTATAACGCAATATAAAATGCGTTCATTTTTAAAGTAATCAAATATAATTTGTGCATTGTGCAAATTGAAATGTTTGTCAGAAGGCTCGAAATCAATGCAGGGAACAGGTCTAGACTGGAAATTTGAGCGAATGCAACAAACTGCGTTCAGTGAATCTTCGCTTATTCTGTTTCGCTTTAAAGTTTTGACGTCGATTACAATGGAGAATATTATTTCTGACTCAGCATTTGAATGTAGCAGATCTAGAGCATACTTTGAAATCTTAGTTAAATGAGGAAACATGCATGCATCCTCAAAATTTTTTGCTTTTTCTATTTCTTTCGAAAACTCCTCTACTGTTAGCTGCAATAATCTCTGCTTTTTATCACTTGAAAAAGTTGCTGCTAGATCTCTCCATTCGATATTCACAATAGATTCTTCAAAGTTAATTTTTTCGCCAAATTTATTAACTGCAGCGAATCCGTTCGATTTGAACTAAAGAGAGCTATTTGTGGGCTTAACAACTCAATTTCTTTAAAGATAACATTATTAAATGGTAATCTCTTTTTAAGCTCTTTAGATGTAACGTAAAACACTTTTTTTATTTTTTTGATGCCTAATTTTACAGCTTCTTCAAAAGACGCTATGTATTTTTCACATTTTGATCCCAAATAAGTATCCATATCTGGAACTAAATGCTCTTCATTCAATTCGATATTTTTCAGTATGTCAATGAAACCAGGTTTCATAAAATTTAAGAAAATTCATCTTAAAATTCTACTGCACTCAGCATACAATTTGTGAATCTGTAGCTGCTTTGACTGAAACGATGCATTAAATGTATTGAAATAGCTTAAACTAGGTTCAACAAAGCTGAAAAATGCCTTCACACTATTATTCTGCATTATTTCGTAACCATATTTTGTTTTTGGCCGTTTTTACTTCTAACTGAAAATCACTAATCGGATGTCTTGAGAAGTGATTCTTGTTCATTTCATCCCAGGTTGAAAGAAATGTAAGAATACATGAACAAATGTCAATTTTGCCTGGATTGTTTAAATTCTTTCTCAAATATATTTGGTGGAAATTTTACGAAAGTGTTTAATTTCATTTAAACCATTTTTCCCACGATTTTGTTCTACGAGCAGCACTTATTCCCTTTTCCCTTTTTCAAGTTTTAGAGGGCGAAAATTCCCATAAAAAGGGAAAATTCCCACAATATCACAACTCTGACCGGAACTAATTGCGATCTGTACTATCGCATACTTGTTCGTGTTGGAATACACTTTAGGTGGCAGCACATGCGAAAAATAACCGATGCGTCAGAAAATTGCATATCCTTAACGACGAATATCGCCCGCTGCTCGAAACGCCCCCCTCGCGCAACGTCTGCTGGAGCAGGCCAACCAGGAGCGGTTTGAAATCGAGGAAAGGATTCCTATACGGCACAGGAATAGCCGACTTAGATTCTAAAATGAGTATAATGAAGCAAATTGACGATCGATGACCACGAAAATCTTCATTTAGATATTTTGGCCCAAATTGGCAGATGGAAGTTTTTTGATCTGCCGTATTGGATACGCCATCTTGCATTTTGTTAATTTGACTTCAGATTCATACCCAGCGACCCCAAAACCCTATAACCATTGGTACTGGTCGTGATAACTGAACAAACAAGAAAGTTATTCCAAGACAAACTTGCTAAAAAAAACTTTGAACGCGTTTTTCTCGAAACGATAACTTCAAGCACAGGTGTGGATCTATTGATCCGCTTCACTTCATTTTAAGTCTGCCCAAAAGAATATACTGTTTTATGTGTCTTATACCTAAAATGAGCATGAAAAATTTCAATTCATAATTACTAAGCGAGGTCAAAGTGAAAAAACTCTAGCGCACCTGAACCGCTAGAAAACTAATTTTCGAAGAAATTGTCTTTGAGTGACAAAAAAATGTGGAAAGACGTAATACACTTTTTTGTAGAATCATATCAACCATTCCTTGTTCAAAGCAACAGAACTCAACTACAACACAAATGATGAAAATGTTCAGTGCTGGCAACATTTTCCCAACGAAGCAGCAATAAGTTAACCTTCACAAGCTCATACTTAAATCACCTTATCCTTTGAATTTCGTTCACATCGGAGGATCTCGTCGAAAGCTTTAGCGGTTAACGTTGTTTGAAGCTGCCATCCAAAAAATGTTCAAAACTCGGAAAATTTTAAAATTGGTTTCTTAGTTTTATTGCAAATGTTTTGCATATGAGTATGTAATTTGAAGCATCTGTTGATGCAATAGTTACGAAAATGGCTAAAGCTCGTTACCCTGTGTCAGCAGCAAAGCAAAATATATACCAAATCTGCTTCAGGTTAAATTAAACCCAACCAATAAATTTCGTTTCGATTGAATCACTGCGCTAGAAGTTATACGGGTGAAAAAAATTTTAGGGTTACCACCCTCAAAACTTTTCAAATCTTTAAAGCGTTCATATTTGTTGCTAATTTTCATTGCAGGATCGTTCCCATTTGCAAATCTAATGACATAATCGCTCAGTAAAGAAATTCCAAAAAATTACAAAAATGATCATAGCTGGCAGCCCTTTCACGATATTTGTACAAAATTCCTATGACATTTGGCTCACATATAAATCTATTTACTGCATAAACTTCATTTTGATATCATGACTGCACCGGAAGTTATAGGGAAAAAAGCTTTATTTTGCTGAGCAAATTTGCAAGATTTACGAGACAAAAATCACCATAGCTGGCAACACTATTCTAATTTTTCAGCCAAATTTTCACCAAATGTTACCTTAAGTACGATCCAAATATTGTGTGAATTTTGTTTAAATCTGATGGCTGAATCGGAAGTTATAGGCCAAAAAGCTGTTTTTTTTCTCTGTGATTTTTCAAGATGGCACCACTGCCACAGGGTTGCCCGCATTTCATAAGCATTTCTATCAGACCTAGTTGATACCAACATGTTCTGTGAATTTCATTATGATCGGATAATCCGGTCGTCAGTTCTCGTGAACAGAACTTTCGAGTGCTGAAAATAGAGGTAATTTAGTGATGGGTTGCCGTTCTTGTGCAAATCGGAATTTTCAAAATTTCCAATTGACATGATGCACAAACGTTAAAATTTATCAATGATTTGAATTTTTTGTCAAAAATCAAAAAATTTTCAGGAGGTTCAATGATTTGAAGGATTTTTTTTCAAGAGCCTGCTGCAGCTACAGGATTACCCCTACTACCTTAAAAATCCATGTGTATTAAACTTTAGTCAACATCAATACGCTCTGCAAATTTCACGATGATCCAATGTTTTTCTCAGAAGAAATGACAAATCAAAATTTGAAAAAAAATCCTTGCCTACTTTTAGGCACGTTGCACCCACACACGGCTCGAAATTTCCAATTCTTTATCATAAACAAGCTAAAAACATAATACGTTTTCATTTCCAATACTTTTTTTGAACAAAAATTCACGCTGCTTGGAAATATAGGAGTACCTCAAAATTCACTAAAACGCTTGCCGCCGCCAAAAGGTTTAGGATATCTGAATTTTAGCAAGTCGTGGACCTACCTACTAAATACATCTACGTTCTGCGAAAGTTTCAGCTCAATCGGATCGGCCACTCCAGAGATTATCTCCCTTAATCATTTTGATGATATAAATATATATATATATATAAAGAAATATTAATTTTCGGCGAAACGAGTTTAATACTACTTTTCTTCGAAAATTAGTAAAAAGCCGGGTTAAAAGTTACACCTTTTTTTAAATGTCCATAATTTGGTTTATTTTTTGTCCCAATTCATTCTCATTAGGTATAAGAAATGGAGATTTCCATAAATTTTAATGACGTTAAACTATGACTGATATCAGTTTACTGCGAGAGGCTGCAGACTTGAAGTTACCGGACGATGTTCCGCGTGCAGAGGCAGACGAGAGTCGCCATTTTGGAGCCACCACATTGAATTTCATCGTAATAAAAATTTGAACGATTTTTGAATGATCAACAAATAAAAAAATCAAAACCAGAACTACGCATGTTTTTTCATTATCCCTCGAAAAATTCTCAAACTCTGCCTTATTTTGGACCGTATCTGAGAGAACGTTCCCTTAACTTATTTTAAACTACCTTAAATTAATAAAATTCTGCACAGCTGGAGCATCCTAAATAATTTGAAAGTTACAGTATACCGTGAGTAAGACAACGCACAATACATGCTCCTCTTCGTTGAATAACAATAAATTTAGAGCTGCTTTGTTTATAATGTTATTATGTGTGTTAAGATGATGTCGAGTTAAGTGTGCCATCTGGTGGACAATGCTTGTCCAAGAAAGTGCAGTTCAAGTAGTGATAGCTCGGAGCTAGTAAGGGAAGCTTGAAATGGAAGCTCCAGTAGATAAACCAGTAGCTACTGTCAACATTATTCAGTATCCTGAGATAATTTTGTGCTTTCGGGATAAAATTTAAAAAATAAAAGGGAATATGAAATATAAAACGGGCTGAACAATTCAGAGCATAGAGCACTAAAAACATTGGAAGAATTGCTGAAAATAATTATTTTTCTATGCAGTCTACCATACAGTTCTTTTAATTCTGTGAAAAAATACTCGCTCACTTTGCCTTCGAAGTGCTCGTCTACTATCGTCTTCATTTCTTTGTCACTCGAAAATCTTCATCCTCGAAGGTTTTTTTTCAAATTGCAAATCAGACAATAATTGTTGGACTGTATTCCTGTCTAAGCCAGGGCACGCCTTAAATTCGCGCAGTGTGAGTGCATCGCCCCTTTTTGCTAGTTTGACTGTCCTTTTCTCAACAAACACTTGAATTACTTTTTTCAAAAATGGAAATTAGTCGATGAATGGAATTTTTCATAATCCGGCAGAAAATGACCATAAGCGTTGATACCGATCTTTCCCCTTTAAATTTCCGTGGCGAATTTTGTCCCTCTTCTACAAACTGGATTGTTTCCTATTTGATTCAGGATCGTACTTCCGGTGTATTCATGTTGTCAGGATCATCGTCGCAGATGTTCAAAAACTTTCATCGAAGTAGTGACTTGGCGCTGCTTGTCCAGTGGAGTTAGCGTTTTTGACACCTTTTGTACGCACAATTTTTTTTTATGTTCAAATGATTACGCACAATCTCACCGATTCAATCCGTGTTGATGCCTATGACTGATCGTTATCAAAATTCATTTATTGGCTGGTTTTAACATACTTCAATTAAATTTGGCTTAGAAACAAGGAAGTCAGTTCTTTAGCTTTTTTTTGACTGCATATTTTTTTTAAGAATCCTAATTAAGGATTTCCAGAGATTTTTTTTCACTTTTCGTAACGACAAGGCGTCGGAATTGCAAAAATCAAAATTTTATATGTCATAAATATTTTGCATCTATTTATGATGAGGAATTTTCACTGCATGTCTAAGTCGAGGTTTTACAGAAAAACCCACAAGAATATTTCGTAGGATTTTTGAGCACTGTCAATCGAGATCCAACCCAACCTTTTAGTATGGTTTTGGAGTATTAGGCCGGGTCAATTTTCTCACTTTTGTCAAGATAACAGTGCAGTTAAAGTCCCATTTTCGATTCTGGATTAAAGAATCAAGAAGCCGATATAGAGTTGGTTTTTGATTCAAGCACTATCTCTTATGCTGTCACGTTAAAATGGGAAATTTCTTCAATCCTATACTACGAAACAAAGAGAATTGTGCAGACTTGGTTTTAAACTTTATTCTTCTTTTTGCCAGAGAAAAAATTTAAAAATCAAAACTGCAGCAGCAAAGAAAGAAAAAGCAACGAATAAAGACTAACTAAGAAATTTATAGGTATTATATTACATGATTTTTTTTATGTTAATAAATATACATAAACTAATAATAATAGCAAATGAAACATATATCAGAGAAAAAGTTACTCAAATTATCAAGTAGCCAAAGACAAAATAAATATAAGCATCAAAATGTAGTAATTATACACACATTAAGGAAAACCATTTTTTCCATAGTGTAGATGGCCAAAAAAATCTGACCGCCAGATCTTTGGGTGACCTATCACCACGAGATATGTGAGGTTTGACTCACTAAAAAAATACCATCTACATCTCAAACTTACGAAGCGACTGCACATAAAGAATGTGTGCTGAGCATCATCGAGCTGTTAGACAGTGCCGGCAGTACGGTCTGACCACGTTACTCATTCTGTTCAGGTATTTCCTGAAGTAACCATGCCCTGTCACGAATTGTCAAAGGTAAAAGTTTACCTCTCCGTGGCCCCGGTTAAATTAGCTTAGCCGTCCAGCGTCCTTTATCACTTTCATTCCAACGCTGTTGCCAATGTTGGAGGGTAAACGTACGCGCCTGCGTCAGAGTCTCAGTTCTGCCCAGCTCTGAGCGAAAGAAGTGCCTTTCCTTGCGTTCTCGCACTAGTAGGTTGATCGGGAATACTCTTGATACCACTATCACAGCCTCTTCTGAGATGGTGCCGTAACTACAGGCGACTTGCAGGGTACCCCTGCGCTAGACACTGTCAGTACACTTCCGGAACTTCTTAGTTTGGAGTTACCACGAGTTCAGCGTTACCAGTATAACTTGATGACATGCCTCTTCCGCTTTTGCTACAGTTCCAAAAACCTCTGAGATGACTCGTTTGTTGAATGCTCTTCTGGGAAGCCGTGATGCCTGCAAGAAAGATAGCCAGCCGGTCTCACTGCTGACAGCAGCCGCGGCTTGGGCAGCCCTTAGAGAAGCTTCCTGCAGTGTCCAGTATGGACAGCGGAAAGTATGCTGATGGACTGCAAAGGTTACCCTTCCCTTGTCTAAAAGTACCAGTTGAGCTACTTTCCCCCGCGACGGGAAGACCACCGACTAAACATGAATTTTACAAATCTAATAATAGACGCAATTGACTCTCCGCCACAACTTTAAGCACCTCCATCAGGCCCCGGAGCTTCCAGTTCCCAGCAAACAATTTAGTGAGCGTTCACTAAAAACGATAGTTTCTCGACAATCAACAGACATATCCCTCATACGAAACCGAGCCTGTTCGTAAAACGATACGCAGTAACAATTTTGCCTAGGATGACCGACGCAATAAATAATGCAAGCCATGTGTATGTGCCCTATAGCCTATGCGGCTCAGTAGCAGATTTTACATACATTTTTCCCCTAGTTTGCTGGTTGCAGTATCCCAAACAAAATTTCAGTATATACTCGCTAAAAGCACATTTTTTCTAACTCATTTACGAATCGTTAAAAATGATTCTTCTCGGATGGCCATTTTAGTAGGACCAATGAATCGTTTTCGATTCATTTGCGAGCTCGTTAACGACAAAAACATTCGTAAAATATGACTCTTTTATGAATTAATTACGATGCATTTGGTTTGCTGGGTTCTTCATCCTGGACCCTGCACTGTTCAGCTCCTTGTTCGTAAAGGGAGGAACATCCACTTGGTTGACGATAGTGGGATCATCAGACCTTGGCGGATGCAACACAAACTGAAACTTTACTAGGAAATAAGACTGGCCAAGTATTTGCGATAATATATAAAATAACAAGCGCAAAAGCAAATAAAATCACTTACAAATACAACAAAAATGAACAAAAATAATCTCAAATTTTCATTTTTGAGTCCAAATAGTTTTGTGTGTTATTTTTCGTATTTCATTTAACCCTAGAATGGTACCGATGAGTAAATTTTACTCACATAGGGTATATATTTCGTCGCGCACCAGCCAGTGGGCCTCTCCGACTGCCATGAGGCTAGAAGCTATGTAATCTTTTTATGTTTAATGATAAAATAAAAAATGTACATAATACTATTGTTGCCTTCTTTTAAAAAAAAACATGTACCTAAAATCATTCAAAAATTTACCGTACCATTCCAGGGTTAAAGGCATGGAACAACCCTGCTAATTACAAGTGATGAAAATTACTAGCACTTGAGCCAAGAATGTCTGTGTGCGGCGAGTTTTTTTTAATTCAATATTTGAATAAATATTGATATATATAAATAATGATTGTCTGTGACTAATATCTAAAAATATTAATTCAATAGGAACGCACAACCTAAAAATATGAATCAGTATGTAACAAGCATCTTTAGGTTGAATTTGGTTTTCAATTAAAAAATGAATTCAATTCCAGTTTTAATCTTCAATTTTAAATCGAAATTGAATGGAACTTAAATTGAACTAAAATCGAATACAAAAAATTGAATTCAGTTACTATTTTGCGATATTCAAAACCTACAAGCGTTATAGTCTTAAGCCCATTCAACTTCATTGAAACTTGATACCGTTTTTATAGGACCACAACAAAAATATCTGCTAAAAATTGGCCAAACGACAGTCAGATTCGAAAAAAATAAGCCATTTCAATTAATGATAGAGCATCGCTTCTTCAAAAGTGATAAAATTTGGGACAGCATCAGACACTGAAGATTATTTATAGTCTATTAATACAGCTAATAACTCAGCAAATCTATTTATTAAACTGATTCACTTAAAGCTGAAGCCGAAAATAAATGGTCTGTAATGAATTCAAGTATTTCATTTTCAATTGCCAATAAAGCCAAGTATCGACCTAAAAAGAATTTAAACCACTTGCTGGTCAACGAGGTCAGAGGCCCTAAATTTATTGAAGGCAAATATTAACGCTTGCAGGAATACATACTAACCAAAACAGTTTACCAACAAACACGCCCAAACATTGAAAATTGTTAATCAGAAAACCAACAACATACGCAAATATCAACTGCATCAAGTTCACGTTCGTCTATCGTCAAGAGTAATGTAAACTAACGGAAACTCGACAATTGATCAACAAAGTCTCTTATTTTGGTGTGGGTCTTAAAAACAATTCCGTGTCGGGATCATTTTCATGGTCAGATAAATTTCAAAAGCACAATTCACAGTGATCTTATTTGCTCCCCACAAGTGTTCGCTAAATTTATTCACCATCGATTTGTACTCGCATTAGATCAACCATAAAATATCTTAGATGCCGAATTAGGGACACCAAACACTAAGCACAGTCGCTATTTCAACACTCGATACAAATTCGCTTGTTTGCTATGTCGCCCACATATCAGCTCATGATTCGATTGATTTCGAAAAAAAAACGACCTAAAAGGAGCGATCTTGACCTTGCCAATAAACAGTGCAAGGGACCCTAAGTGATTTAAGTGATTTTCGTGGACAAGTCCAAACAACAGCCAACACAAGTCAAGGTACAATTTAATTGAATTTAATTGAATGTTGTGATGGGTCACGTCGTCGTCACAGCAAGCACGACAATTGATATTTGTTCGATGGAATGTCACATTGTGTGCTGGTGGGAGCTCGAAGGAGGTGTATTTGAAATTGCTTCCTGGTTGTGAAAGAATGTTTCGTACGGTGGATGGTACGTGGTGACGTTAATGGGAATGCATGGTGGCAATCATAATAATCGAAATTGTATCAGATTTCAAATATTTCCCTGGTTAAGAATGCTAGAATTGTAATTGTCGCAATTTTATTGGAGTTCTGAAGTAGTAGCTGCATCACTTATGTAATTGAACTTGGCGTGTTAATGTGTTTGGTTGTTTGATAGAAATTGTTTAGCGGGAATATGTACGTATATATATATACATATATATATATATATATATATATATATATATATATATATATATATATATATATATATATATATATATATATATATATATATATATATATATATATATATATATATATGTATATATATATATATATATATATATATATATATATATGCATATGCATATACATACATTCATACAAATTCTTATAAACTCTTTGTTTAATCTTCTAAACGTACGCTGCCGCATACAACTGACAGCTGTACTAAAAGCGTAAGTCCTTCCATCCGACTGCATTACGGTGGTTAAATTGTTTGCTTTCTTGCTTACTTTGCAATTATCACCCAACAAATACCTAAGTATACTTTGAAGAATGTTCTTTCGTCCTGACTGCTCATTCATTGAAAGATAAGAGCAAACTACTTGTAAGTATAGACGACAATGTTACTAAGTACGTTTCCGCGCCCCATGTGGGGAAGAAGTAAATCGAACAAACGCTTTGATCGTTTCCATCGTCTGGGCACGCTTATGTTCCCTTAAGCTGCTTTACTTGGCCAACTGACAGTAATCCACATTTGCATTATCACTAATTAGAGCAACGCTGCAGATAACTAGCGTGTTTGAGCACTTTAGTTGTAGCCCCGGAACGTCCGATGGCGGCATGTTGAAATGCAATTCGAGAACTTCCAGAATGTTGCTGCTGATAAAATGGCTCGAGTACGTATGAGTGAGCGCAACCCCGCTAGTGATCTAATTCTGCCAAGAGGGCTAGTCACGGTTTTAGTGAACCATTGCACTTTGACGTGTGTGTGTGTGTGTTGATTAGTGTTTTTAAAACATAAGTTGATAAGCAGCATTATATTGAAGTATGAGTATGTAATTGAAAAAGTTTAGAAGAAATTGTACTAACCACATGTCTTAGATTTTGCTTGGAATGGATTGGAAAGGAGAATGGATTGTTATGATTACATTTATAGCAATACGAACATTAAACAGCGATAGCTGAAGTATTAGCGTGAGTCCTTTTGAAAGCGATATGGAAACATAAGTGAAATTAAGCACAATTTTTGAAAATGAATTATGTAAAATAACGAATTTTATAGTATGAGAGCTAACAAATGCAAGAAAAATGATTATTGTGCTTCAGCTAATCATTTAAAATTGATTGAATCGATAATGTATGTTTAATGAACTGGGCTAGGGTGAGCTATGCTGAGACGTCTCGAAAAAAATTGGTTTAATGGGCAAACCGGTTGCTCTAACTTGCCCGAAGTTGCTCTGATTTGTGTTTCATGAGCCTGCTCTAAGCTTATTTACTTCCAAAGGAAGCTGCAGACTGGAAAGTGACAGCAGAGATGCGGAAGGAGAAGATTCAGAACGTAAAAACTACTTTGTAAGGGAACAAAGGAAAGCCGTCGTAGAATTGGATGAAGCAAACACTTTGAAGCTGGTTGTTACTGGACGAATTAGAATTGGCTGGGTTAAAGCTAGGATGAGCAAGCAGCCTGAAGTTGTCCGTTGTTTCAAGTACATGGCTTACAACCATACAAAAAAACCTGCAAAGGACCAGACCGTAGCACTAACTGCTGCAAGTCGGACACATTGCAAACGATATAGGCAAAACATTAGAAGACAAGCATGTTCTGGGGTCAGGAACATGCAAAGCTTTACGAGAAGCGCTCGATGCGCAGAACAAGTTTCTTCCTAGATAAGGGTTCTTCAGGGGCATCTGCAAAAATGCCGTCCTGCGGACGACTTAGGCTAATGACACACAATCGTTTAACGCGTCAGTTTTTTTCCAGGGTGACACACAAAACCGTTTTTCAGAAGCGTTTATCTCATGCAATCATCAATGCGTCCTGAAAATTTCAGCTTGATTGGATTTTGCAGCAATGGGAAAATCGGAAAACACTCGAAAAACCGAGTCCGTGGGTCATTTCTTTCGTCTACCGACTTGGTTCGAAACCGATAGGCGGCCTAAACCGCGGTATGTGTCATCACAATTCTAAAGTAATGCACGACTATACCGACTTAGCTTTCCTTTCGGGAAACGATTCAGTCGAAACGCCATGTGTGCCATTGGCCTTACTCACGCAGCTTACGCATGAGTTCAAAGCTTAAATCGCAATGATCAGCGAACCATATCGAAGGATAGATCGAGAAACATGGCATTCACACATTTTAGGCTATGCAGACTTATCAGTTGCAGATAATTGAAAAGTCCAGGTTGATCGGCGAGGTTCAGGCGATAGATATGTTTGGATTGAAAACCGAATGACCCAATAAGGAAATTTCGTAGAAAGATAGAAGCATTGGAAGACGATCTTCGAAATCTTCCTGCAAACACTGGTGATAGCTGGTGACTTCAATGCGGAGCTCTGGAGTGGGGATGCTGACTCAAAACACAAGGAGAGATTAATTATGGAAATCGAATCCAGGCTGAGTATGGTCGAGATGAACAGGCGTTCAACACCAACCTACTGCAGACTAAGCTTTGGTGAGTCCATTTCCGATATAACTCTGGTTTTGGAGCCGTTTTTCATGATGGTAAGGGACTGGAGAATGGTGGAGAAGTACATTGGAAATGACCACAACTATATCGCCTTTTGGTTGGCGGAGGAAAGCCCGGCCCCTCAGAACTGTAGACCGAAGATACTCGGGTGGAATATTTCGAAGTTGGACATGAGGAAGCTGTTGGAGTCACTTGAAAACAGGTCTGCGTAAACGAAGCAGGAAAAGCAGTAGGTCTCGTGGAAATAGGTACGATGGTAAATTTAACCATGAACAAAATTCGGCGAGCGTGTGATGCGTCGACGCCACTTCGAAAGTTACTACCGGGCAAACAGAAGGTTTATTAGTGGACTGAGGAGAAAGCGGAACCGAAGCGTGGCAAATTCTATGCGAAGAAGTGGACCGAGACCCATGGCGCCAAGGCTGTAAAATAGTATTGGGTAGGCTCGGCCGCATGGTCCCGACTCACCCATGGAGGCGGATGTACTGAGGAATACTGTAGATTCGCTGTTCCAAGCGCACGACGTGAGAGTAGAAAACGATCACACAGTCCGCCGCGAAGATGTCCCTTTGTTAGTGAAGAAGATCTAAGTAGCGCGACCGTAAGAATGAAGAATCGAAAGGCCTCAGCGGCGAACAATATTCCAGCTAGAAAAGTAGTGGTGGAGAGACACCCGTCAATATTACTACGTATGTATAATGAATGTTTACAAGCGGGTGTCTATACGTCTCGCTGGAAATTGGCGTGACTTGCTCCAATTGTAAACGGAAAGGGGTACCCTAGTACACTATCAGCATACATACCTCTCTGCATGCTTTATACTACGGTGAAACTTCTACAAGGGTTGCTGAAACCTCGGCATAAGGCGGCTGTACGAAGAGCTGGTGACCTTTCGAAAACCCAACACGGATTCCGCAGTGGCCACTCACTAGTAAGTGCCATTTTTGAAGTTATTAGCGCAGAAGATCGCGCAGAGGCCGCTTGTCATTGGGCTTGACCCATATGGTTTTTGGTAACGCTGGACGCCCGTAAACTTTTAAATCGGTGAGACGGATAGACATATGAAACTTAATGGTGATAAACAGACTGAAAATTTCTTGAAAAAGAATGAGGAAAAGTGTGAAACGAAAAGTTCACAAATCTCATGAGGATTAAAAGAAATGGTATCATTTATGTATATTGTCTAGCAACAATTTTGGCCCTTTATCGTGAGAGCTCCACGACGGGATCATGAGACCTCGAACCTCTATTCTGGGCACGGGCTACGTCTTTAGCTTTTAGGGCAGACACCACAAGGAGCATCAGTCCGTTTGTGCAGACAGCTGGTAGGAGTAAATCACGATAATAAGCGGGGAAGGACCTCAAAAAATTTACAAATACGTTCGTCAAGAAAAAGGTCATTTAAATAAGAGTCCAAATTAAAGAAGTTAATTTCGTTAGCCAGACTTTCGATGTCAGGTTTATAATAATTGAAAGATAAGGGATTGAGGGGGGATTTTCAGAGTTGGAATAGTGGGTAGAAATAGCAATAGAGAGAAGGATGGTGCACGTTAGGAAGAACGTAAGACGTGAAGGCAGTTTGTATATATATATATATTGTGTCAGAGAACATTTGAAAGGACAAAATTCAATTATTCGCTATTACGATTGATAACAGAGTTTAACTGGGCATCGGGTTAAATAGGCAAAGAGGAAGCAGTTACTAAGGATATGGTATTAGATAAAAGATTAGGTGAAAAGATCTAAGAAAAAGAGGTATCCCAAACAAGACTAAGCAAATTGAAGTCACTGGAAATAAGAAGGCAGATAAAGGAAAAACAATTAATGAGGCAATCAGAAATTTCAACCGGAAAATCACATCGAATATATGCTGAGGAGACTATCCGGTTTCAAAAAATACGATAGAACTTATCTAATCTATAAGGGAATTGTGAATGATAACTAAAATACCACTTACATTACATTTAATCGGGATTTTTCATATTAAATGGGATCATATTACTTCATAGAATGAAAGTTCAAATTAAAGCTTAATTGGATGTATCTACAAGAGAGATTTCTTTTGAAACCTGACAAATGCATTCTGTTCAACAAAATAATCAACAACAAAAGCTTTCAATATCTCCTTCTTGCCTTTACCGATGTAAAACAGTGAATTAAATCGACAATGCTCGTTTTTACACTCTATGGCTAACAGGAACTGAATTAACAACTCCAAGCAAATTCACGAAACAAACTAAAAGTGACAGTCAAAATTGAAAAAAACATGATATTGATAGATTTTTCTTAAAAAACCTAGAAATACATAGCATCTATTTGCGTCGAGGCTTTTAACACGTGAATACGTTACTTGCCAACACTTTGCATCGGAAAAGGTTTTTCTTATCAAGAAGAATTTTCGCAAAGTTATATAGCACTTTGACAAATCGCTAAATTTTAGTGTGCACACTTTCATTAGTGGTGAAATCATGTAGCAATATGTTATTGCTACATAAAGATTTTTTGTTGAAATGACATCATTTATTTGTTCTTTATTAAATTGACAAATAATGCATTTCTATCAAGTTTTTGTTTTTTACTGGGTTTTTATAAAAATTTGACTTAAATGGCCGCCAGACACTGTGATGTATGTACGACATCTTGTCAAAAAGTTACTCATTACTACCTGGAGGGCTGCAACGGGAATTACCTCAATTATCGTTCGAAGAGATTACTTTAAGGTATTCAAATTTGTTGGTTTTGTTTTATACACTTCCGGTTGGTTTTATACACTTTATCCAATACGCCCACAAGAAAATATCGGGCGCAGTAAAAAGACCTCGAAGGGCTAGCGGAATTTGGAGTTTCTGGAAATCTCTTTAAGGAATTTTGACTGTGATTTTGTTGAAACAACCCCGGTTGTCTGAGAAGTTGCATTATTTTATTAAAACCACACAGAGTTGAAAGGAATCCTCTTTCGGTGTAGCTCTGGAAAGAAAAACCCTTTCAATATTTTTGAGTAACGGCCTCCATTGACCGTAACTGGCAGACCGTTTTCTTCGAAAAACTAAGGCCTGAAATATAGCTTGGCGAAACTGGACATCACACTGTGATAGTTTTATTTGTTAACATTGCCGATTTAACATGTTGCCGTCTTCTTCCACCGTTTGAATGATTTTCTGACCAAATTCAAATCGAACCAACAAGTCTGCTGCCTTCAGTTTGTCTGTTAGCTGAGCTTTATAAGGAAATAAGTGAAAATCTTTATGCAGAACTACCTGCAGTGACTATCTGCTGATGCCCATTCGAGCAGAAGGCTGCGCCTTGTCGAAACTCTAGGATTGCCTTCAAAACCACAATTCTTGTTTCATTATCTCAGTCACCCATTTTTGTTAAATTTAAAGACCAATCTGTCAATAAAAATGGAATCGATTAATTACATGCAAAAAAGCATAAATTTTTTTAGTAACATCTTTCATTAGCCACCCTGTATAATCAAAAAAAAAATGCAGTAAAAACATCATCGAGTTTAACACACTCGATTCAATTCAATTAACAGATGTCTTACAACATTAAATATTAACCTCCACTCAGTCACAAAGCAAATTGCAGTGACCCTTGACGTCAACTTCTCGCCATCGTTGATTTTATTGTCTGAACAAGTAGCCGTAAAATGTAGACTCAAAGATTGATTAGGTTCAACTTCAAACTCATTAACACCATTTAAATCTCCTAAACCACATTTCAGCCCTTTATCGATCATCTAGAGTATTTTGTAATTGACCTCATACCGCGTCTGCATAACCTCTTTCCCATCGCTGCCGGCTGTACTCGTCCCGGCGCTCGTTTGTTCGATAACAGCTTTTCCAAAGTTACCAATATAATCAACGACAAAAACGATGCATCGGCGCCCAGCGGTGGCGAAGCAGCGGTTCTATGGTTGTGTTGTCGTCATCGTCAGCGTCAACGGCTAGCCAATATGATTGCATGCCGCCGAAGACGTGACGATGTGAAAAGACGAGGTTTCGACGGCGGATTGATAGCGTGCCTAATGGTACCTGTTTGAGCACCATATCGACAGAGCGTAGGAAAATGTCAAGTCACTGCAAGTGCAAATTGTTATTAATTCTTTTCAATTTACCTGAGTAAACCTGAGCAAAGAAGTTCACCTCCTAAGCCCGTTTCATAGGCGGACTGGTGGCGGTGGTAAGTTGCGGTAAGGTTAGGTGACACGATGGATGATGGGAAACAGGCGGCGTTGAATTACACACAGGAAATGTTCGTTCGGATCGTGTTGCATGATGTGATGAGTCTTGTCTTCATTTTCCAATGACATTATGCAAACAATACTTCTTCATATTCTCGTTTCATGTTTTTATGAGTTGCTTTCAATTACTTAAAAGGAAGACATTATTTGCATTTATTGTTAGTCGACAGAGAATTGAGATGATATGGCGATACGATGACAGCAAGATGGTGTACGATTGGAATTTTCAAGAGTTCGCGTTTGCGTAATTATTATTGCTCGGAATTATTGCAGTCGATTGAAGTTCATCGAGATCTTAATGGGAGTCTTTTGGTATTTCAAATGGTTCGACGATGGTTTTTGTCGTGGAGCGAAAATTTCCGGAGCATTGGAATTTTAGAAATTGATCGTTGAAAATCATCGTTTTTGGACCGAAATCGAAAAACAGCATACAAGCTGGTGTTTGTCATTAAAATCTTCATTGACAGTTAATTGATTTTGAGTTAAATTACACTTGAATAATTTTACGTGTTCGCTTGATGTAACGAAAACTTTCTTTCTTTGTTGAATAATTTGTGGAGAAATTGATGGCGAGTAGGCATACAAAATTGCTTGCATCGTTTTTTTAATTACAGTGAAATATTTTGCAGTGTGCAGATTCACCGGTTAAAGTTACATTATTTAAACAGTCTGTAACTAGAAATATTCGAGTGGCAATAAATTAAATAGTAGCTGCCCACATTGGACGCATATTATAAAAACTCTCTAATTGGCCTTTGGAAATGTCACAACTATCAAATACTGGAGATATCGGACAAGAAAAGAAATCAAATCGATTGCTTAGTACAAATCAGTTGACAATCACCACAAGAAGCATAAACAAATTGATTATTTACCTCATAAAATAACAATTTGTTAACAAAGCTTTCTTAACACAATACACTCATTGCAAGCTAGTTCGATGACTATGCACTCTGCATGATCGCAATCAGCCTCATCAATTCACCTCATCGTCCATCAGATAAACATATCTATCTTGGATCTATGAGCCAAATCGCATTGAAAGCGATCTTAGCTGGATCATCTTTTGCAATCAATCCACTTGTCGGAAATATCAAGTGGATGCACCTTGAAATCATGTTTGGATTTCACGTGAAATGTACGCTGTATTATCTAATAATCATTGATCGGTTCGTTCTTTAATCGAAATATTAATCATGTCTTGCGTGATTGTGTATCTATGGCGTCGAGTCGAGTGCGATCAGAAATGAGAAATCGGTCAAGTGTGACTCGTGATTCTTTCTCGTTCGTATGTGAATGCTACGAGGATTTGTGTTGGATTAATTTTCTATTATTTTTGCGTAAAGTGTCACTGACGCTGAGCAAAGTTCGATATTACAGAAATAAAATTAGATTCACTATGCCGGCTAAGTGACGGAATGTATTGGCTAATTTGCAGTTTTTATGAAATGATATGAAATCAAAACCTACATAGATGTGGGGAAATGCACAGAAATATTATGTTTTGTTTTACGTTGTTTGAATTTCAATTCATTTAAGATATTTCCTTAACGAATAAAACACTCATCGATTGCGAATGGTCCAAACTATTTCATTCAAATGTGCAGTATTATATGGGACACGCGATCAAATCACTCGTATTGAACTGGTAAAATTGAGCTGCAAAATTGTTGGCAAAAGTGAACTTGAGTTGATACTAAATAAGTTTAATATTTTTTGAACGTAAAGAAGTTGCACTAAAAACCGAAACTCTATCTAAATCTAAGTACAGATTGAAATGAATCTAAGTACAAGCTGCGCGATTCATTTCACCCCTGGTTAAATACAGAAACTTTGCTGCTATTTTCGAGTTCTTGAAGATTGCAATAATATTTTTCTGCACAAATGATCTATTGTGATCGAAATTGTTTCTCGAATTCTGATTAAGGGGGTATTCTGGTTCAGAAATTCGAAAAAATCGATTTTTTTTCTTTTGCATATTTTCATAATTTAACCCTTTAAAAAAATGTTGCTAAGAGGATTTATCGAAATTTAAATAATTTTCAGAGTTACAGCTCATTTTGTGACGCGTCGACAAAACCGGTTGGTAGCCCCACTGGAGCGAATCAACAATAGGCAGTAGGCGAGCTCTGACCACCTAAAGGGACTCCGAGCTATAGAAACTGTTTTGCACTCGATATATGTAAATTCTTCAATAAATTGTATGGAGCAGGGATCGCTGATTAAGAAAAGGTAAGTATAACATGCCATCAAACGACTCAGACTGCGCGAAAGTTGACCTCAAACTTGCAACGCGTTTTTCTCGAAACTACTTTTTTCGAAACGTAGTGCATGATATCTCAAGTTTTATCCAACCGATTCACTTGAAATCTGTCACAGAGCTTTTTTTTTATATTTTAACATCGCATTGCGAAGAATTTTTCTATAGTTTGTTGTTTTTTTTTATTTAAAAAAAACCGAAAAGCGAAAAAACAGGGATAGAACGTAACTTATTTTACAAACCGCCGCCATTTCGTGAAATTTAAAAAGAAAACTTCTCGTAGTGTTGTAACTACATCATTTTTCTTAAAAATTAAAAAAAAAATATTTTTTTTTCAAATCACTGGGAGGACTGGAATCCTGCACACTAGGACACGCCAAATTTTCGGAAGCCTCCACTTTGCTGGCCTAAAGTTTTTTCAATTGTATTTTTTTTTTAATATTATTAACATTTTAGACTCTTAAAATAACAATAAATAACAAGTAAAAAAATGGATAATAAAAATATTTATTGATTTTTTTATGGCGTCCGAAAAAACACCCGAAATTCGGGCGTCTAAACCAGAATACCGCCTTAAACCAATGGCGAGCTTGTAGTAGAAGTACTAGAAGTATTTTCTTATCAATTTTGCTACACTTAAAAAAAACGAATTAACCACTAGATCCTCTGGATTGGCGATTGGAGGTGGTAGAAACTCTATTTTCATGACCGAAATATTAATTATTGCCCAGGTCGTGTGTTCGGTGATGCATAAAAACATGCCCAAATTTATTTAATTTGTAAACATGCCCAATTTTCGAAGTTCGAATCTCAAAACTAGTACCTTGTCTCACAAGTTACTGCCAAAGTGGCATTAAAACATAATCAAGTAGGTGATGGGATATATTTTGTGAGGTCAATTGGACTGGAAAAATTCAGTCTTCAAGTGAAGTCCAACCAAGGAACACCGTGTGGAGATAGTAAGTAGTAAATACTTTTGTAGTGAAATTTATCCAGCTATCCTGAACAGTTTGCGTAGGATGTGTGGTGTTAATAATTAATAATTAATCTGCCAAGTGTTGATAGAAGTTCAACTATGAATTAATGTAATAACTTAAATTTAATCCAAAAATAAACCTAACGTTTTGTATGAAAATCCAAACTACAACAAACAGCACGAGCGTTCAGTTCAATTTCAGCAGATCGAGAAAGTATTTCTCCGTTGAACATCGTGATTCAGGTACTTATCCAGAGCAAGGTTAACTCAACACCTGAAGTCGAGCCAGGGATCTACTTACTCATCTACTGAAGCTTTTTCTTTCTATTGCTCTTTCAACTAACCGATTTAACTTCATTCATTATTTTTTCTTTGACGTATCGTTATCGAAAGCATAAGTCTAACGGAGTTTTTTTTAAGCACGGCACATCCCTTTTTCTATTCTATGCAAATGATTGATTTCTACTTTATTTTTGTGAATCCGTAAGAATAATAGAATTTTGAAACAACTTTTCGTTGGGAGAATCCGAGTTTAGTACTATTTACTTTTCGAAATAGGAGACAGCAAAATTTTAGCATTTTTGGCAGCTAGCTGTTGTTCTTTTGTATTATTTATTGCATGCTCTGTTAAATCAATCTTTGAATATGTATAAATAAAAAAAATAAAAATAGCTACATATAGCTACAAATAGCTACACAAACAATATTTTCTCCACATTGATTATTTTGGGCTGGCAGCTCAATTTAGAGTAACCCAAAATCACTGTTTTTGGACAGGTTACTCTTCGTTTCTTTTTCTAAAACGAAATTTGCTAAATTATCTTCTTATTTGCCTTTGTAGAGCTTACAGCGATTATTTGTTTTTGAAATAAAAAATAAACTTAATAATAAATAGCTCGCTTTGATCGGAACTACTTTTTGATGAAGTTTGATTTTTTTTAGATTCATTAAGATAGTTGTTAGCAACCGACCACTGTACACGCAGTTTGTTAGACGGCCACTGTAAACGTAGCCAACATCAAGCGACCCGAAGACTACCAACGTGAAAAGAGAACGAATCTGGACGTGAACGCCACTAGTCGGACCAAAAATACCAATAAAAACGTTTGCGACTTGTATTTTAGAATTGTCAGTTTTAGTTTCAAATAAAGTGAATTACTATTACGTCGTGTCTACTTAATATTGACAGTTTTGTTACAACATTGTTTTTTATTGCAACATCGAGACTAGTGCCGTAAAACTTGCTGCCCGTCGTCTACTCTTTGTTCGAAAATGACGAAACGAAAGCCCGCGAAGAAAAATGCTAATCTTGACGCCGATGCGGATGCCTCCGATCATGAATTTGTGGACCCGGAATCCGCTGCCAGCACTCCTTTTAGACGAATGCCATTTGGTCAAATCGACGACCAGATGAGAACAATGGTGTCAGGCATGTCCGCTCTTCAAACGGCGCTTGAAAACATTCACCGCGAAACAAAATCAAACATTGAGGAGTTGCGTGCCCAAATTTCGAATAAGTTCAGCGTAGCACCCGGTGCTCCGCTGACACAGCCAGTAATCGCCCCAGAAGTGTCGGTACCCACGCCGTACACACACAACCAAGCTAGCGAGTTAAACATACGAACGACCGCCGAGTCGAAATTGGAATCGCCGTGTGTGAGTGGAACTGTACCAACACAGCCACCACTGCATTCATTTGTACCGACGTATAGATTACCTACAGTAATGGAGTCTACTGTACAGTCATCACAATTCGAAAATGTCAATGATAGATTTTTGCCCCAGGCGTATATGTCTGACCGTCAGCGACTTTTCGAATTGCCTAGATTTGATGGCCGGCCAGAAGAGTGGCCTTTATTCAAGACGTCATTTTTTGATACTACCCGCGAGTTTAACTATGGCAACCAGCAAAATATTTTAAGACTTAACAAAGCCCTATATGGTGCCGCAAAAAGTGCTGTGACGTCTCTGTTAATTTTCCCGGACGATGTGCCACAAGTGATGCAAGAATTGGAATTTAATTTCGGCCGTCCTGACATTCTTGTACGCACACAAATAGAAAAAATAAATCAAGTACCCGCGATGAGTGAAGCGCGCATTGATGGAGTGCTAGCTCTTTCCAATCAATTGCGAAATATGGTTGCACTCTTCAAATCCGCTGGTTGCCAACATCATTTATTGAATTCAACTTTATTAGACGAATTAGTCCGCAAGTTACCGCCGTCAAAGCAATATGAATGGGCCAGATATGCTGCTTGCCTGCCATCATTTCCAACTGTGGACAAATTCTCAGATTGGCTGAGAGACTTAGCGAATGTTGTCAGTCTGATGCAGACAAATGCCGCCACCGCCCTGCGTCCCCCACAAATATCGAGTCAACAGCAAGAGAAGCCGTCATCGCGTAGAGTACTACATAGTGCAAATAATGTGGGACCATCACCAGTCATTACTTGTTTACAATGTGGCCAGCAACACAGCCTCGGAGAGTGTCAAACGTTTCTTGCCCTGTCGACAGATGATAAGTGGAATTTCGTAAAAAATAAACAATTATGTTTTGGTTGTCTTGGAAAGGGGCACAGTCTTTCTAACTGCCGGAGAAAGCAACGCTGTTCTGTCAACGGATGCCCGCGTATGCATAACAAAATATTGCATAATTACGACAGAGATTCGCCTAAGCCAATTCAACCTGATTCTAACGTGCACGTGCTGAATTGTCGGCAAAACGAAGAAGACGCCACCATGTTTAAAATTGTTCAAGTTACTCTAACTGGACCTTCAGGAAGTGTTGCGGCATACGCCATATTGGACGAGGGCTCTTCTATTTCGTTAATGGAGGCCGATATAGCCCGCAAGCTGGGAATAAATGGACCAGAACTCCCACTCACATTGCAATGGTTTGGCAATGAACGGAAAACAGAAAAAGCACAGAAAGTCAACGTCGATATTAGAGGAAACTACAAGTCAGCGCAAACCTTTAGTCTGAAGAGTGTGCATACTATTGGCAGCTTGAATTTACCGGCGCAGACTCTTCATAAAGAAAAGTACGGTCACATCGCCGCGTTACCGATTTCAAACTATTATGAAGCCCAACCAAAAATTTTATTGGGACTGGATAACGCCTTTCTGGGAGTTAGTGAAAATGTTGTAGAGAACGGATGCCATCAGCCAATCGCCATAAAGACCAAGTTGGGATGGATTGCCTATGGACCGAGCGACCAATATTCACGGGCTAATCCTACCGTTCTACATATCCGCGAAACACAGTCGTTGAAAGAAATTCATAAGCTCGTCAATGAATATTTCTCAATTGAGAATTTTGGAGTCCGCAGTACCGACATCGAAATGAAATCTGATGAAGATCGCCGTGCTGTCCAAATTTTGGAGGATACCACCAAAAGGATTGGTGGTAGATATGAAACGGGATTACTGTGGCGTAGCGATGACACCCATATGCCGGCAAGCTACGAAATGGCCAGAAATCGCTTGTTGAAGGTCGAGAAACGAATGAACAGTGACAGTCAGTATGCAGAGAAATACATCGGCGAAATGAATAAATACATCGAAAAGGGGTATGCCAGACTACTTACTGCCGCTGAGGTGAAGTCAGAAAACAACCGGACCTGGTACCTTCCCCATTTCGGCGTCGTCAATCCAAATAAGCCAGCGAAACTTCGGATCGTCTTTGATGCTGCTGCCACAACATGTGACACTTCACTCAACTCCGCCTTAATAAAAGGTCCTGAGCACGCCAAACCGCTTTTGACCATTTTGTTTCAATTTCGTCAAGGACTAATAGCCGTAGCTGGAGATATTTTGGAAATGTTCCCGCAAATACGAATCAGAGAAGCCGATCGTGGTGCTCAGAGGTTCTTGTGGAGAGATGGGAAGCAAGACAAAACAATTCAGGTTTATGTTATGACGTCAATGATCTTCGGTGCCATTTGTTCACCCTGCTGTGCCGAATATATTAAGAACAAAAATGCCATGGAGCACGCTGCAGCAATGCCAAATGGAGCAGCAGTCGTTGTGAACAAAACCTACGTGGATGACTTAGTAGTGAGTTTCGACAATCAAGATGTAGGCGAAGCTACTGTCAAAGAAGCCATCGAAATAAATGCCAAGGCAGGTTTCATTCTTCGAAACTTTGTCTCAAACAATCTGCAATTACAGAATATATTAAATACAAACGAAAATGACTGCAATCGTATAGTAAAGTTGGAACGAGGAACAACGACCGAGAAGGTATTGGGTTTAGTTTGGAATACTACAAAGGACACCCTTCAATATCAGTTTCAATTCCACAAAGTACCGCGTGAAGTTCTGGAAATGTTTCGACCGCCAACGAAGAGAGAGCTCCTGGGAATTATAATGGCCATATACGATCCATTCGGCCTATTGTCCAACTATACTACTTACTCAAAATTGATTATGCAAGCAGCATGGAAAGCCACCATCGACTGGGATGAACCACTGCCGAACCATCTGAATGTGCAATGGAAAGCCTGGTTGACAAAATTTCAAGATGTTAGCCATCTTTCCATACCAAGATGTTATTCGACTTTCTTCTGCGAAACGGATGACATTCAATTACATGTATTTACCGACGCTAGTTCCAGTGCCTATGCAACAGTCGCCTATTTAAGATGTCAAAAGGGAGCCCAAGTTCACATCGCTCTCGTCGCCGCCAAGAGCAGATGTGCTCCAATTAAAGGGATGACCATTCCGAGACTGGAACTTCAAGCAGCTATTTTGGGATGCCGCCTTTCGGAGTCAATAAAGAAGTGCATAGAAGTCAAACTGAAGAATATCGTTTTTTGGTGCGACAATAAAACCGTCATACAATGGATACAGTCGACAACCAGGCAGTACAAACAATTTGTCTCCTGTAGAATAGCCGAAATTTTGTCAATTTCAACGCCTAGTCAATGGAGATGGATATCAACAAAATTGAATGTTGCTGATGAGGCTACTAGGGCCACACTGCCAACAAGCGCTGACAGTAATTCTAGATGGTTGCAAGGACCTGAATTTTTGAGATGTGATGAGGAATTCTGGCCACAAGGAATCATCGATACTCCCGACGATTATGCAGTGGAAGATATTGTCAAGCCATTTCTGTTGATAAATACGAACTACAAATCGATAATCGACTATGCGAATTACTCTTCATATATCAAAGTGTTGCGAATAACAGCGTGGATATTGCGATTTATCCATAATACGAGAAATACTAGCCACCGCCACACAGCCGAATTAACAGCCTCTGAGATGTCACGTGCCGAAAATCTAATCTGCCGCCAAATACAAGCTACATGCTTTAAAGAGGAAGTTTCTGCCTTAACTTCTGAAAGATGTGTCGCAAAGTCTAGTGATATTTTCAAATTAACGCCATTCTTGGATAACGATGGATTGATGAGGTTAAAGGGACGAATCGATGCGGCCATTTGCCTGCCATTAAGTGCTCGAAATCCAATTATATTGCCGCGAGATCATCATATCACCAGCCTTATCGTGAGTTACCATCACAAGAAACGTCATCACCAAAACGACTATCTTGTTATTAACGAGATCCGCCAGAAATTTTGGATACCCCGAATCCGTTCCGTTCTGAAGAGAGTAAAAAAGGCCTGCCTGATCTGCCAATATTTAAAGGCGAAACCTGAGCCACCTCTCATGGGACAATTGCCTCCTGACCGTCTCACCCCATATGTTCGTCCGTTCACATATAGTGGAGTGGACTATTGTGGGCCATTTCTGGTGGCCATAGGACGTCGTCGAGAAAAGAAGTGGGTGGCACTCTTCACATGCCTGACAACCCGTGCCGTACACATTGAGGTAGCTGACGATCTGTCCACGGACTCATTTCTTTTGTGCCTAAGGAATTTTATGAATCGTCGAGGAACCCCAGTGAGAATGCGAAGCGACAACGGGACTAATTTTGTTGGGGCTCAAAAGGAACTTAAAAGTGAGAATCGAATCTTCGATCTGGATCGAATTCAGCGGAGTTTGTCGACAGACAATATCGAATGGGTATTCAATTGCCCTGCTAATCCACACGCTGGTGGATGTTGGGAGCGCCTGATACAATGTGTCAAGCGACTGCTGAGCCAGGTTTTCAAAGAGGAAGCCCCAAAATTGGAAACCTTCAGAAGTGCGTTGATTGAGGCCGAAAACATCATCAATAGCAGACCACTAACGGACGTGCCAACAACCTTAGAAGAAGATGAACCTTTAACACCTAACCATTTTCTTTTAGGTTGCTTGAATTCAACACAAACACCAGCTAACGACAACGAAAAAGTATGTGTCCGTAAGCAATGGCGCATAGCCCAAAACTTGAAGGATCGACTTTGGAAACGATGGGTGCTCGAGTATCTGCCGCGTCTCATATGTCGCCCGAAGTGGAGACAGGAAGTTGTACCTTTGCGACCTGGTCAGCTGGTTATTGTCTGCGATCCCAGTCAGCCACGAAGCCAATGGCTCAAAGGACGAGTGAGTCGAGTATTCTCAGCCAAAGATGGACAAGTCCGAACTGCCGAAGTGATGACCCGTCAAGGACTTATTCGACGCCCCACAACGAGGCTAGCCGCCCTGAACTATTGCGAATCCTCTCCCCAGCAGGATTCACCGGGGCCCGAGGATGTTAGCAACCGACCACTGTACACGCAGTTTGTTAGACGGCCACTGTAAACGTAGCCAACATCAAGCGACCCGAAGACTACCAACGTGAAAAGAGAACGAATCTGGACGTGAACGCCACTAGTCGGACCAAAAATACCAATAAAAACGTTTGCGACTTGTATTTTAGAATTGTCAGTTTTAGTTTCAAATAAAGTGAATTACTATTACGTCGTGTCTACTTAATATTGACAGTTTTGTTACAACAATAGTGTTTCGCGTATTTTTTTGATGAGTTAAAAATTTGGCGGAATATTTCAGGGTGGAAGCGATGGGGTCTTATTTTTTAGTCCAAATGAGACTATGCGAAGTGAAAACAAAAAATTAAAAGAAAATATAATCAAATAAAAAATTTAAATCGTGATATAATGCAAATATAACGAATCCATGTGAAAATTATTTCTAAAATTGGTACCGTATAACGTCGTGTAGCGTTAGGAAAAATAAGAGCCAATTTTAAAAAAAGATTTGTAATTTATTTGTAATTTGTAATTTATTCAGAATAATTCATTTCATAGGCAAGATGCCTCAAATATAAAATATTAAAATTAAAATTAAAAAACACAATGAGAATAGAAGCACAAAAATTAGAATACAGTAAAGTAAAAATAGAGAGTAAAAAGACTATGGATATAATAACAATAAGTACAAAATTTGAATACAGTTAAAGTAAAAATAGAGAGAAATAAGGATTATGGATGTAACAAAAAACAATGAAAACCAAATATATAAATAAAATGATTAAGTAGGCAAAAAAGTGCACTACGAACTAAAATTTTGAAAATTCCAATAGACTGAGGGAGAGAACCAATCTGAAGATTATTTGCGTCCTCAGTAAACGCAAAACAGGTGAATGAAAACAAACGTCAGTACGTGCAAAAGGTACATTAAACACTGAGGTTGCCCTGATAGGTCTGTCACGCCAATGATGAAGGTAAATAGCCGCAATAAACTTTAAAAAGAAAACATCCATCGAGGTAAATTTTGCGCTGATCAAGGCGAGGAATATTAAGGGTTGATAAACGTTCACTGTAAGTAAGGACAATATGGTAGGTTGAACTTGAAAAAAAGGTAGCGAGTAAACCTTCGCTGGACGCCTCAGACAAATAACAGAAACGAGGACCCCACCCTACCGAGCAGCACTTAAGGATAGAACGAACAAGCGAAAGAAAGAGACGCACACAAGTGGAAATGTTAAAGGAATTGTGGTAAACGCGTATAACAAACCAACAATGAATATGAATATCGAACTTTAGCTTCCAAACGAAGGTAACACCGAGATCAGTAAAATGATCCACAACTAAAAGGGTGATGTCACAAATAGAGTAAATGATCTCAAAAGCACAAGGCTTCAATTTAAAAGTCACATGTGGAGATATTCAAGGACAAGTAATTACAGTCACACCAGGAAATAAGACGATTCAAATCGTTTTGAAGAGCAAGATTATCAGAAGGAGCACTGATAACGCGAAACACTTTCAGGTCATCAGCGTAAATTAGACAAGGAGATTGAAATACATTAGGAAGATCGTTGACGGAGATATTAAATAGCAAAGGCCCGAGAATAGATCCCTGAGGTACACCGGAGGGAGGAAAAAAAGGAGAGGACGAGCAGCCACGGAGAGAGACATAACAAATACGATTAAATGCAAATGATCAGAGCCACGAGAGAAGGGGCTCCGAACAAAATATTGGATTGATATTGCGTATCGATACCATAATGCTCTAATTTAAGAAAAAGGAGCTCATGATTGACTGAGTCAAAGACCTTAGAGAAGTCAGTGAATATGGCATCTACTTGGTAGTGATTATCTAAAGCAGAAGCAACAAAATGAGAAAACTCTACAAGGGTAGTAGTAGTACTCCGGTGTTTTACAGAACCGTGCTGTTGCGCAGCAAAAATGAGTCGAAAAGAATCATAGACGCGATTCAAAACCAGACGCTCACAGATTTTAGAAAAGCAAGGAATGATAGAGATCGGGCCATACTTAGTGACTAGGTTTAGATCACCAGACTTGTGGATAGGAAAAATGCTTGGCACTTTCCCAGAAGCTGGGAAAATACCATTACCCAGACTAATGTTAAAAATGATGGACAAGGAAAAAAAAATTGGAAAATCCAACCGTGTGATGAAGCATTTTATTCAATTACCTACTTTCAAATTATCGAAGGTAGTCTAGAAACTTTAAAATATACATTTCTAGTTGATAAACCGTTTAGATTAAATAATAGTATGATTTACTAATCAATCCTCTTTTCAAATGAATTACCCTAAATACCCTAAATTCATCCTGATTATCATGAGCGAACTGCCCGCGATTACTCCACAGCTACGTACTCAGTTCTTATTTTCATCTAGAGTATAATTTCATTCAAAGAACAATAACGGAAATATGATGCAACATGAACAACATTAAGAAAAAAATGCTCAAGATGAAGACGAAACCTTCGATACTCAACCTTTCAATTCCTCGAGGCACCGATCAATCGAACATAAAAGTGCACGATATCATCGCACAGGTACATTCAAATCCTCGATTCCATGCTCGAGCACCTTCTCTTGTCCGTTGTTTCCTTTTGTATGCACTTCGACTTTCAATAATCGCTGTCACCTCTTCGATCACTTCTCGATCGATCAGCAGATCCTTCACTTTGCTGTTGTGGCTCTGTTCGTTTCGCTTTTATCGCTCTTGCATAGGAAAAGTCACGTCTGTTTGACGTTGCACTTATGTATGTACCTTGCAGGTAAAATCCATTCTATGTCAGTTGATTTTCTTTTATTATTTCTCGTGAACTATACTGTGCGCCCTATGGATTGTGAAAACGCCCAAGGTTTGGTCTTGCATGAGCATGATTTAGTAAGGGCGCTATCAAGTCGTACTGTTGTTTCCTTAAGTTGAGTTTAAACGAGCTGGATTGATTTAGGATTTCATGCAAGTAGAATTATGTAGATATCCTATTTTTTTTAATTTAAGGACTACAAAGCTCCTTTATCTTCAGCGCAAATACTCTGCCTGATCGATCACGTTCATTAGAAGATTGTGCAACGCAGGAACATTTTTCCATGTTGAATTTTGTTCTGAGGTCGTTGCATCAGCTGGTAAGTGAGTTCTGGAGCTAGTACAGGTTCTATAGTTCTAAGAAGCTCATTCATATTCCGAAAAGGAAATACGAAGAAGAAGAAGACAAAGAGGTGAACGGATTTACCGTGAACTTCATGGAACCGGTTCTTCCCAGATATCTTAATGATAGTTGAGTAAGTAGAGTAGGTACAATGTATCTCAGGTGACAAAATATTTGCTCGGTTGTTGATCATATGGAGACCGTGTGAATTGATGGCTGTAATCAATTGAAATTTCGAACGAGATTCAACATGCAAGCGATCTGGACTATTATGTGCTTGGAGTTGAAAATATCAACAGCCAATCCTTCGTATTTTTTGAGTATACGAGTACAAAAATTATGTTTAATTGCATATGACACACAAATCTTAGCTACCAATTTCAATCCCACTTCAACATAATCTTATTCAGTACTACATCACTGATGTTGAATATCAATCAAGCCTAAGCACACAAGATCAGAACCAACACTCCATTCTTCGTCAGTTGCTCAGTTCATCAAGAAAGAAAAAAACAGCAGCATCAGATGCAAGAAGCATTCAGGGAATGTTGACATTAGTGACTTTGATCACCTGAGAAGATGAACGGTGCATTTTGCACAGCAAGCAGTTCTCCTAATTACACGCCCAATGCTTAGACTGCCACCGCTGCCGTTCTATGGATGGTGACACGATAGTAAAATGCACCTGGATTGCATGTCGTTCCTTGGCTCATTCTACTTCTTATCGGTTACCGCATCCAGTTCCACGAACGTTTGCCGCTTCAGTTCATCTGGAACAAACTTGGCACTATAGATACTTGACGGTACCCAACTACTTTGCCAAGTCGATTCTCTGACTGACGACATCGACACTCGGCGCTGTGCTGAACTGAACTGGTCAATGAATGATCATTTTATCGATAAAATCTGAAGATTTGAAGATTTGACAGAAGAACCGTTGTTACACGTCCGTGTTTTCTTGGAGCACAGTCATTTCAGAGCGACAATTTTCGTGCTTAGGTTGCATTATGTGATATTAGTCGTCTCCTTGATCATCCCAGTTTGTTTGGTACATCAGGTCTTTTTGCTTTACAGATCAACGAAGAAAAGAGTACGATGCCAAATTTATTTTTCTTTGATTGTTTTTTTTTGTCTTTTGTCAGTTGCAAGATTGCTTATCGACAACGACAGATGACATCCTGATGAATAAATTATTAGTTAGGAAGTTCTTGGCTGGTTGGTTAGGTGTAGCCTAGAATAATGTATGGGTAGGACTGAATATTTAAATAAGGCTGCTATGAAATCATTATGACTAATGTCAGTAACGTCATTATTTGAAATGACGTTAGTTAGTTAGTTAAATTAGTTAGTTTTTCACCTTCACTGACTTTATATGTTTCAGTTTCTAGACACGAAAATTGATATAAATTAAGCATTGATATAAATTTAGGACACAAAAAATTATATAGAAATTATTTTAAACTAAGAAAACTATATACAAGATACTCTAGCATTTCAGTAGTCAACGATATATCTTTCTTTGCTGAGCATGCATAAAATTATGACATATACATATCACGACATTTTCTTTCCACTTTTGTAAGATGACTTAAAAAGTATAAGCAACTAACATGAATTCAAAGTCTCATTTTGCGATCAGTACGTTGAGCAAAAAATTACCGATTATTATTCAGAATAGAAACTTGAAGAAATTCCATACCTGAAAAGAAACAAGAAAAACAATTTAATATTTTTAAATAGTCAGGCCAAAGAATAATTTTTAAATGTAAATTAATTAGTACGTTTGATAATGTTTGATATAAAATGAATAAATGGAAACAATAATATCGACAGCAGTTGTTCGAAACGTATTCATTAGCGATGATTGGTATATTGATGTTTTCTAGATTATTCAATTTGAAACACAAATAATACCAAAAAAGGAAAAAAAACCCCTTGCGCATCAGAACCTCTAGAAACACTAATGTTCGAAGAACAGAAGAGGATTTGTGCAGATTTTGAGTGTGTATTCTATCACTGCTTACTTTTTCTACTTAAAACTAATACACCCTAAGTAATAATAGAATCTAAGCTTATTTAGTTTCGGTGACTTCATCGAAAGTTACAGCGATAGAAAAGTGTTTGGGGTTGCCATCCGAAAAATGTGCAGATCTTAGAAAATGTAAACATTGTTTACTTATTTCCATTGCAAATGTTTGCGATGAAAATACTTAATGTAAGCATTTATTGGAACGAAAATAACAAAAACACCTCGTGCTAGCAGTCCTTTGCTAGCACCGAAGCCAAAAATAAGTCACATCTGCCTCACGTTGAAGTCAACCTGCTCTGCCAATTTTGTATTGATCCGATCACTGCATTGGAAGTTATAGGGATACAAAGAAATTTAGGGTTACCATTCGCAAGAGCTTTCAAACTTTCTAGATCTCAGTATTTGGTGTGTATTTTCACTACAAGACCACTACGATTTGAAAATTTTATGATAAAATCGCTTACTAAAGCTATGTCAAAAAAATACAAAAACAATCATAGCTGGCAACCTTATCATTGTTTTTCAAACTAGATTTCTACTGAATATTGGCTACAATAATTTAAATTTGCCATATGAATTTCGTTATGATACCATAACGGTACTGGAAGCTATAGGGCAAAGAGCTTTATTTTCCTCAACGATTTTTCAAAATTTAAGGCACACAAATTATCATAGCTGGCAGCCGAATTTTTCGATCAAATTTCTACCAAACGTGGTTTAAAGTAAGGTTCAGCTACTGTGTGAATTTCGTTAAAATCGAATGACTGAATCAGAATTTATAGGGCTAAAAGCATTTATCTTTTTTAGTGATTTTTCAAGATGGCACCACTGGCACAGAATCGCCCGCATTTCAAGATCACTTCTATCAGACCTGGTCGTATTTAAGACCAATACATTCTGTAAAATTCAATTAATTCTGCTTATCGGATCGTGAGTTTCCGGGAACAGAATTTTTTTATGCTAAAAATATAGATAAATTGGGCAAGGGTTACTAGGCGTGCCCGTTGTAGCATATCAAATTTTTTACTTTGACTATGTAAACCAAGCATAAGATTTACATATGAGTGGCTTTTTTTTTTTTGAAGAAGCGGCATTTTTTCAGGAGATTCGATGATTTGGAGGTTTTCACTTTCAGTGCTGGCCCTAGCTACAGGGTTGCCAACACGCTCATTAAAAGTAACACAAATTTACAACTAAATAATAATAATATGTCCTGAAAATTTCGTAATGATTGAATAGGTCTGTCAAAAGTTATCGCAATTTAAAACTTTTCAAATTTTCCCGTTCTCTTTTTAGGCACCTAGCGCACACATGGGGTTAAAAAATTCCAAAAAATTATCCGATTCGCATTTAGAACACGTTCGAAATTTATTTCGCCAACTTTATTTTTGCAAAAATTATTTGTGCACGGAGTAATAGGTATATTAAAAATATCACTAAAATGGCCGCCGGCGCCAAAAGATTAAAAATAATTGACATTTAGTGAGACCTGGACCTATTTTGCATATACACCAATGTATCCTGAAATTTTCAGCTCAATCGAATGGCGCGTTCCCAAGAAATAGTCACTGAATTTTTTTGATGATATATATATGTATATATATATATATATATATATATATATATATATATATATATATATATATATATATATATATATATATATATATAGATATATATATATATAAATATATATATATATATATATATATATATATATATATACACTCAGAAAAAAATCGTTGTAAAAATAAAAAAAATAGATATGAATCAAATATTTTCAAATATGATTTGGCGTCATATACGTTTCTTTTTGATTCAAATAATCTGCCTTCATTTCAATAACGCTGTATCAAAGCGGTCTTGTTTAGCACAAAATGTTTTGTTTTAGATTCAATGGTGAAAATTATGATTTGAAAATAACATTTGTACAATAAAGTGGAATCATTTTAATTGAATGTAGGGGCTTATTTAATTCAAATAAGATTCGTTTTTTATTTAAATGTGTTTCAATTTTTGATTTAAATTTGATTCTATTAAATTTTAAGTGATGAAATTTTTCTGAGTGTATATATATATGTGAAAATATGAATTTTCGGCCGAATCGATTTTAATACTAATGTTCTTTGTTCTTTCTAGTAAAAATGTTGTTTTGCGGTGAAAAGCTCCAGAGAGGCAAACACATAATCAGCTAGAATTCCGACTACGGTCGGTGGGGAAAAAAATGTCTTGCAAATCCTTGCAAAACTAGTTGGAGGAAGCACTAAAGGATACCTCAATTGCTAGTATGCACGGGACGCCCGCAGAAAGTATAGGAGAAAATAGTGCGAAATGCGAACACTACTAGCGAAAGCGGCAGGGAGAATTAATGCAGATAAACTGGAAGAGTTTCCTCTAAAACTGGATGCCAGGCAGTTGAACCTCAGAGCCCACCTGGAGAAGGGACAGAAAATTTGGCTTGTGATACCGATGTTGTCAATTCGGGCCAGAAATATCTTGAACGGACGACTGGCTTTCAGGCCCAGATAGAGAGGGCTCTGCATAAAATATATCGATGCTTCCCGATATGACTCAGGATTCGGTATTGATTCTGCAATGAAAACAGACTTAGCATAGCATCTCAACTGAACTCAAGCCCAGAAGAGAGCCTGAAAAGAGGTTGGATGGCCGACCCATCAATTAATGGGTACGATGGGTGGGTACATTTTGCATGAATCCAAACAAAGTGTCTCTCTAATTAATAAGTTTATCAGGAACGCCCCTTTTCTTAATACTTCGCCTAATTGGCAGATGTTTCGAATAACAACAGATTAAGTGAAAACTTGATGGTAGTTCTCAGAGCTTTTGGTTGGCATCTCACTAGTCTACTGTTCTATTCGGCAAGTACGATCAGTCCAAGGGTAACACCGCAATAGCCCAAAAAGCGTTTCAATAGGAAACGGAAATTATCTTACACTCTTGGTTAGCTAGCTTTCGTGCTTCAACTCATCACGCTGCCATTTGTACCCGTAGGATTTTTTTTTACTTTCTGGCCCATCTGTTTACCAGCCCGTGCCTGAGAGCTATTTTCAGGCCCTTTACGGACGCTCTTGTTTTTTATTACGGCTACTGTTTGATTCTGACAGCGGATGAAAATATCATGTTCTTAGACCATATCCAGCTCATGTTTTCTTGGCCCAGCGCAGCTGCGGAGGGCTAGCAAAGGAACACACCATCATTCGTCAGGATTGGACGAAAGAGTGCTCCGCTAAGGCAGACTAGGGACTATCATGACCATTTCTAGGGAGCCCTTGCTTCAAGAGCAATCAATCTTTTCTTTTCTTTGGCTTATTGATAGTTTAGACATCCAACTTTTTGGCGGGCTTTCTTCTGGGTTCCTCTAATTATAAAATCGCTACACTGAAAAGCAGGGACTTCTTAGGGAATCCATGAAAGTAAGAAAGAAAATGCACGATCGTATTCGGCCAAATCATATTAGAAAAATTTTGATTCAAAAATTTTCAAATATGATTTGGCTCCCATATACGTTTCTTTTTAATTCAATGATGAAAAATTTTGATTTCAAAATAAAATTTTTATAATAAAGTGGAATTCAAATAAGATTCGCTTTTTATTTCAAAGCGATTTCAACTTTTGATTTAAATTTGATTCTATTAAATGACATTTTTCTGAGTGTATGATGAAAGATTAACACTTTCGACGCCGCGTCACCCGTACTTGGGTGACGGGATGATGCTCTTCTTGTTCAAGTTAAATAAGATTTTCAGTTGCATTTTGAAAACAAATTTAATGGAACAAGCACTGAAGTATAAATATAGAATATATGGCATAAAAAACTTGAAAATAAACAAATTATACTCTACTTTTGATCAATTTATATTTAGGATATTATACATATATATTATTAGATTATCTACTTTACATGATATTCGTTGAAACAGTCCAAGCACATCTGTGGCGATTTTGGGCATTTCAAACAATGTGTTGTCGTTTTCTTAACGTTTTTCCTCGCTTGTTGACGTTCGACAATTTGCCTCTTCTTTTGGCAGATCCTTCTCACAGGCTTGTCTTGCTGATTTTTGCGTATCTCCAAGTAATGAGACAGTTTTCTCCTTTTGTGTCTATTGGTGACGGGCACAGTATTTTTCGAGGACAACCATTCTGTGACTAAAAGTTCCCAGAATTTTCTAAGCTTCATTGTTTTTTGTGTAGCTCTCTGATACACTATATGTGCATTTACGATCGTTGTTCGATATCATTTGATGGTTAATTTGCGATATCATTTGATGGTTTTTCGTATGTTTGTTGCATATGACACCATCTAGTCGCTCCTCTCGATGCCAGTTCTGCCCATATTGTACGCCATTATCGCCAAAGGTTTCGTTTTCGGAGGATGACCTTCGGAACTAAGCAATGTATCATTTATAATGGGTCAAAAGCTCTGCAAACGTAGGCAATCAACAACGCACGGACCTACTTGAGTTGCATTGTTGATATTCCCACTTACCTCTTCGTTTCAGTTCTGGTGCGCCGACAGTAAAATTTGGGCCCGCGAAAAACTCAACCGAATCACGCTTGGCGCCGAACGTATTGACGAGTCCGAAGGCTTGAAAAGTTGTTTCCGAACTGCTTGTTGCCACCATGCTCAGACGATTTTAAAGCCGGGATCTGTCCACCATCGCCAAACAGCACCGGGATAATAGTGGTACACTCAGTACGCCTAAACAGAGAGAATAGAACTTTTGGTGGATTGCGATAACAGCTTCTAACAAATGCAACACCGAAGAAGAAGGACTTTTCGAATTTGTAACTTTGACGGGGTTTATGATTCGAAGCTGAAATTTCTTCCCACTTTTTCGCCCCATATATTACTTTGTTTACATAAAGTCACTGAATTAAGTATAATATTGGTTGAATACTCTGAACATAGCCATAAAGGTAGCCCTGAATAGCCATGCTCGATTAGCAAGGATATATAAATCAAGACAGTTCATTAAAGTTTTAGAAGCTCTTCAATAGATCTTGCAAGAGCTACACAAAGGATGAAAGAGAGAGCTCGAAGCTGAGTAAAGTCATGTCAAAAAACCAGTCAGATAAAATGCTCAAATCCACAGGGCAGGATGGCATCTATCTGGCTATGCTAAGAGATGGAAGCAGGTCTAAGTATATTCTGTCTTTTTGGCAGCAACTACAGGCAATCTTCGCAGCAAAACCTGGAAGAGATGACAGTTCAGATCCAAAGAACTTTAGGCCGATTTGCCTAACATCGTTTGTGTTGATGTACCTGACTGCGCGTTTTAGAGAATTATGTGAATCTGCAAAAGCTCGTGATGTGGACGATGTCCAAGTTAAATGAATACATGAGAAGCTGATTGTTGCTGTCGGAAGCTGAGAACAGAAGCGATGCTCGAATGACTCTAATCGATGTCGGTAATAGATATGACTGGGGCCACGGCCGGCTCGAAGACATATATTAGATCTATAGCTCGCGTCAACTTGTATTCATCGAATGACGTGTGGGTTTTTTTTTCGAAGAGCATATTTCTAATTTCAAGCAAACACATTCGCAATGCTGAGTGTAGCTTCTTGCTGTTAGACAAAAAGCTGCAAGTAGAGCAGAAAACTAATCGCTATTTGTTGCGACAGTTAAGCTGCGCTACTGGAGTTACGTAGACTCTTAATTAGTCCAAAAATGAGTCCCAACAATGCAAGGCACGATTGAACTCTACATCTACTTTGGGTACAAAGACACTGTAGTGTTGAAAAAAACGAGATTACTGAAACTATTGCGAAGCGAGGCTCAATGTTTCCATAACAAGTGCCAATCGCATCTGCATATGGCTTTTTTTTTTTGGAACACTTCACGAGTAGCAGTTAAGCAACCCAACTACGGTTACTTCTGTAACCAATTGTCCACTCCGAAGCCGGGACCTTAACCTGTTCCAGTATGGATTGAAGACTGATTTAAAACAATATACACACAATTTTTAAAACAGTAATGTTTGCGAAACTAAACGGTTGAAATAAAGCGTTATTGCTTAAATTGCTAAGAACAGTCTATCACATACGTATAAATTTTACACTCTTTGACTGATAGTCAAAGATTTGCTTCCAATATAATAAAAGACTTTATGACGATAATAAATGCAAAAGAGTAAAAAAAATATTTTTACACAGTTAGATAATATAGAAAATTATTTAAAAATTTAGCACCCTTAGTAATATGAATATTTTCAAATTGGATCAGCTGACAACATGCCTGAAATCGTTGAAAAAATAGAGGAAAGAAACCTAAAAGAATTTCAATTTTTAGTTTGCTTTATGTGACTTAGTCTCTGAATTGTATCAAAGTCGTCATCGTCCTCATTTGAAACTCATTAAAGAGTAATCATAAAATAAGGTCTCTTTCTACGTCAATTCTTATGACCCAAAACAGATACGAGAGGAACAACTTTGTTTTATTTTTTCTTAAGTAATGAATGTCTTTAGAAAATATTATTCTTGTTCCACAATAAAGCACTTATGACTTCCCACTTGAGAAGTTTTTGAATTTCGCAAACGTGAAATCTATGATTCTTTTATTGTACGAAACATAACTACCGAATCCAATAACACACAAACATTAATTATCCAACAATGACAGAATATTTCGCAAAAACAAACACTTGAAATTGAAATCTGAAAATCAGTATTGCTCACACGCTTCTGGGACGAAATTCAAATGAATCCAAAACCTCAATTAACTTGACGTAACTTCTTTGTTGAGTTTTTGGGGTTCGTTCTTCAAGTCCTCGGATTATAACAACACATACTTGATGCCCGGGCATTGATCTACACTTAGTCGAAAGGCAAGCGACCAAACTGCCTTCCCAATGGACATAACGATCTGGTTGATCCAATTCACAATCGTTATACAAATGTAGCAATTGAAGCAGCAAAACTGAACTTTATTCACTTCGCTTCGGGCTACAGCATTTCACACGTCCAAACTATTCCGTGGTCATTGAAGTTGCGCGAAACAAAGTCGATTCGAAAATGTGTCAAACTTGAATTGCAACTAATGAGTGTGTTTCAACAGTGTTTAAGGCGCTTCAGAATTTCACATTTACGATCTTTGCATCAACAATGCAATATGATTGATTTCATAACGTTCTTTGGACAAATGTCTTTTGTCTTTGCTGTGCCAAATCCATTGTAAACAGCATAATTTTGTACTTGCGATGCTTATACCGGTATTTGAATTCATAATCATCTCTTGCTGAAATCAAGCCGAAACACTTAGCAATTAATCAGCAGCTTCTAAAACACATTCCAGTCGCGATAGGCAACAGAGTGCTGTGCGGAGTTCGCAATAAACTTTAGCGCCGAGTTCAACTATGCCCCGCGGATACGTGCTAGACTACAGAACGTCTTGTTATACGACTGTCAGACTCTATCAAGCACGCCATGTAGTTCTTAACTATTGATGGATTGCATTAGGTTGTCTTCATCTTGTACTGCCGTCCGACATAGGGCACCTCAATGGTCACTGTTGACCAATAGTTTCGGAACACCCTTTTCGGAACACATCGAACGATCTATTGACTAATGTAATTATAAGAATCGCATCAACAGCAGGAAGGGGTTGATACATTCTGCATAACTAATAACGAAATCATCGACGAATACACCTTTTCAATGATTTGTCATTGAAATTGCTACCGTTTAATCCAACACTGCGTACATTATCCGCAGACTGGTATCAATTTAACTTGGCGCTATGCGAGTACATACTTATCTCGCACCTTGAGGCAATTGAATCATACCGATTTAATGGTTTTCTTAATGGTTTCATTTCTATTCAAAGAAACCGCTTTTATGCCGCCATTGAATTCATTGTTTCCACCGAAAGTGTCGAGCTCTCGAGAAGGTTCGTGACGACAAAGAGACTTTATGATTTTGAATAGCGATCAATATGTCGCCAGAATTCCGGATACAAAATCTATTGTAGGTATAAGACTGAATGAAATTTATAAATTTTCAATTAGCGTATAATATGTCAAAAAGTCAATTGAGTTGAAGTGGTATGTACAATGATACCCGGTTTTTTTTCGGTCGATGATTAATTGCGGCCGTAATTCTGCGATTAACGCCCTAATTATCTCCCATTGTTGACATGAACTTGACCTTAAGCAGATTTTTTTATTGGAAACACATTTGTGGGGAAAAAAACTGTTTACGTTTGCCGTTTTTGAGCAGCTTTAATTTTTGAAAGTATTTGCGATTTGTTCAATGAGTTGAAAAATTACTGGTAGCAGAGGTCAGGCATATAACTGTTTTTAAAACCAGGGTTAATATAGTGATAAATATGAGCTCGATTATTTTTTTTAGACTTGGCGATCTTTGTAGTTTAATTGCAAAAGATTTACAATATGAAACTGATTGCTCTTGAAAGTCAAAATAACGGTGTTATCGAAGAAATATTTCTGTAGGCGAATAATTTGACTATAAGTGCGACACCATGATTGATGTTCCAGACTTTCAGCAACGACGATTAGTTGATAAAAAGCAATAAGTTGACGAAACAGGCACCCTAATTTTATGGTTGAATTTAACCATATCAAGGTGGGCAAGAAGCGAATTCGGTTGCAAAGTGTAATATGCCGAGCATCAATGTAATATCAAAACTGGTTAGACACCGCAATTCAGTGTGAAAATCGTATCACCCTCATTAAAAATTCTTTCACGTGCCCAACTTAGTCACCGTAGATCGTTGAAATGAAGTACATACTCATAACTCTTTGAGCGGCTTTTGCATGTGCAGGAAGCTGAAAATGAAAAATAATAAGTGACGAAATTGAGTGTACAAAACACATTCCAGAAGAAGATGATGGTCGATCTCATCACATACATATATTTTTGTTTTTGTACCAAAACTCAGATCGTTTCGGGTTTTGGGTAACGAAAGTATTTCTTTGTGGAATATTAAACAGGTTAGGCTGAAACGATTGGAGCTCCTTTTTTCCTTTGACAATATAAGCAACCGATCAAGGAGGCACTGGTTTAAAAATTTAATTATTGTGCTTCAGGTAGGTAGGAAGATCAAACGGAGACCATCAACCGTCATACAATTAGGCACAAAAGAGGCAGGTTGTGATATCACATTTAACTCTCCCACAGCCACTGTACTCAGGAAACCATTTGGTTTTTTTTTCAATAAGCTGCATTATTCCTTTTAAATCGATGAAGGATAGGTCAGTCAGACCAGAGAGAAACTGGGCCCCGTGTGATTCCATTCTCCTCCTTTTCCAAGAATAACGGATTCTTCTTCATCCTACGACTTACAGCTGTGACAGTAATTAATGTACCCAACGTTCAACAGCGGCACTTGCCGTCCAATCAAACAATGACCCGCGAAGACGGCCACAACACACCAAAGAGCACTGCGGAATAAATTTGACAGCTGCCTGGTGCGATGGAAATTCATGAAGGCCCAGAACTGTCTTGCAATCGCACAGGATGATCCTTCAATGCAAGACTTCTTAAAGTTTTCGAGGCTAATTTGACCGAAGATATCGGTGGTAGCATGGAGGAGAGATATTATACTCCTAGTAGCAAGGTTCCAGACCTTGCCACTTCGTCGGCCACACAATTACAACGAATGACTTATGTCCAGATACTCAAATTAATTGCACAGCCGAATGTCCTGACAACTTCCGAAGAGATGCATAGCAAAATTATACAAGGACCAGCAAGAGAACTTGTCTATCTTTGAAGTTACCAATGTTAACTCCAAATATCTGAATACAGAAAAGTCAGTTGTTAGCCTGGAAAATAGCCATAAGCCCCCTTAAAAGACTTTGCCATGGTCTTGGAAATAAGATTCAGCTCATCTAAATGTATAATACTGCCAAATATATTGTTCATTTTCCGATACACGGAGCCATTGGTTTACAAACGGACGAGCCCACTTCCGAGGGTGACACCACCATTACGAATGCAAGTTGTAAACTTCACGTCCAACAGAGTGTCTGGAATGATATAGTCAACGTCCGCAGGAACGGATACTCCTTCAGGTAAAATTCTACTATTGCCAAATTCTGTTTTAGTCGATGGAGAAATGTAATGAATCCTCTCAGCAGCAAGATTGGCTTGCTGTGGGATTAATACATTCGTAGGAAATCAATGAAACAACGCAAAAAGTTCCTTATTAGGAGAGGTGACGAGAGCCCCTGTCACCAAAAGTGCGGCTAGCTTTCTCACCTTTCCAAGCACCAGTTGGTAGAGATCCTTAAGAGCAACCTGTCATCAAAATGCAATTTCGTAAAGTAGTATATGCTGAGCCACAGGAGTATATATATAGCCAAGCAATAACGCGTGGTTGAAAAGTCTAAGTCGCTTCTATGGATCTTTTGCTGCAGTAAAAAAACCGAAAACTTTTCGCGCTGTCTTTGCTATATTTTCGTTCTATGGTGACTTTGAGTCGAACCTAGCCGTTCGAAACTCGTTTTATTAGTAGATCCCTCAAATTTTTTGTTAACCTTTCCTTTTCTTTACATCTGTTTTTCTTTGTTCGTAGCGTCCTAGAGTATTGTTGCCAAATTTGGTGTTCTCATTTAAGATGTTTGGTTGATTCTCTATTGTGACTACATTATCATCATCATCATCGGGGCACTACAGCCCGAATCGAGCCTTAGCCTCCTTAATACTTCGCCTCCATTCGTCTCGGTTCAGTGACCGCGTCCTCCAGTTCGGTGCTCCCAAAAGTGACCTGCTGTCAGCATCTATAGAACCCTCCCAGCGCTTGCGTGGCTTACCGACTGGCCTGGCTCCGCTCGCTCGCCCCTTGAGAGATCGTTTGGGGATTCCATTGTCGATCATTCGTTCGACGTAGCCAGCCAATTGTAGTTTTTGGAGTCGTATGACGGTAGAGACTTCCGGCTCGTCATATATGGTATACAGCTCGTTGTTGTATGCATCCATCTTCGTCCCGTACTGGACCGAGGATCCTTCGCAATACCCTTCTCTCGAACGTATTCAAGGCTAGGTTAGGTTGGGTTGAAATGGCTGCCGATCGACAGCGACCTGCCGACAGAGGCCCCTAGGCACAGTTTGCTGCCTTTAGCTCTTTCTTGTTCACTAAAGTCAGGAAACCATCTGCTTCCTTTGATGAACAGCACTGTCCCTTTTAAATTGACCAAGGTCAGATTAGTCTGATTTGTGAGAAAGGGTGCACCAAATGTCACCATCTTTCTCCTCGTCAAAGTCGGGCACTGGCACATGAGAAAAAGGACGGATTCCTCCTCGTCCGCAGAGCTACAACTACGACAGAAGTCGTTGAACTATGCGCCTAATCATTGCGCATGCCGTCCTATAAATAAGCAGCCCGTAAGAACGCCCACACAACACAGAGCGCTTTGAGTTAAGCCTAATAACTGCCTGGTGCGATGCGCATTCATGGAGACCCAGGACTGCCTTGCTATCACATAGGATTATTCATCTACCCCGGACTTTCTAGCGTCCTCAAAGTGTTCATGCTTATGGCCAATTTGACAGTGTCATCGGTATTCCTATTGAGAAGGAGCATGAAGCCTCCGGTAACATGGTACCAAGCTTAGCTAACTCATCGGCCTGACAGTTGCCCTGAAAATCCTTATGTCCAGGTACCCAAATCAATTGTACTGCCGAATGTCTCGACATCTCCCGACGAAATGCACGGCATTCAGCAACAATCATGGACACTGTATAAGGACCAGCAAGGGACTTTATAGCCGCTTCGCTATCTGTGAATATTGACTCCCAATCTTCGATGACACAGAAGTCAGTCAATTGCTTTACAAATAGCTGCAACATCCGCCTGAAAGACACTACAATGGTCTGGTAGAAGGAAGGACAGTTTGAGATTCAGCTAATCTGAGAATACACCACTTTCGACTCTATTGTTTAGTTGTGAGCTATCGAACATTAGAATTGACTGAAACAGTATAAAGCCAAGCAACAATATGAGGCTACAATCCCCAATTCGCCCCTATGGCTTTTTTGCAGCAGTATAGTAAACTGAAAGCCTTCCGCGCTCTTTCTGCTATATTGTAGCTTCACAATAACTTTGAGTCGAGGATGAGCCCTAAATATTTGACGCTTTTGCTCACGGCAATGGAGACCCCGTTCAATTTCAGTAAATCGAAACGAAAAACTTTGTACTTTCTTGTAAACAGCACTTCTTGTAAACACATTGACGCCGCACTCACGGCTCTAACGTGAAAGTAAGGCAAAAGAGTGCATTCCTCTTTAAGGTCCAAGAAGGCCGCAAACGTATATTCCTCAAGACCAAGAGATTTGTCGATTTGCTCAATGAGGACGTGAAGAGCAGTTCCGACAGACACACATTTGGTATAAGCGTCCTGCGACTGCGAGATCAACATAGGATCGATTGATCTTTTAATATGGTAACCAATAATTCTTTCCAGAATCTTAAACTGTACAGAGCTAAAACATATTGGACGATAGTCCTTTGGTTTAACATGCGGAGCTTTTCCTGCTTTAGGGATAAACACAAATCTAGTTTCCCGCTAGAAAGTGGAAGCATACGAGAAGGTCAAGCAAGCTTGTACTTCTCTCTGAGCCACGCTAGCGATACTTCCATGGACTGCTGGATATCAGCAGAAAGGACGTCATCCGGACCCGGAAATTAATACGGCTCAAATAAGCTAATAGCCCACCTCAGTTAAACGACTGCTTGAGCTGGCAGCAGGTTGGGCAGTAAGGTACGCCGCTCCTAAAGAACAGTAATTGCTTGAACTAGTCCAAATGCCCCCAGGACTTAAGATGCACTCCATAGGGTTCGGGCTTAAATAAAAGAAAAACAAATTTAATCTTCATCTATTTATTTTGCATGAATATAGCATATAAAAGTAGCGAAAAACTGCCATGAAAATTGCGAAAAAAATTGATTTGGATTCCTAACTTTATTGCTGTTACCACCGAATCGGCATTTAACTATGCAATTATGCACTTACCAACCGTTTCCACACACTTAAACTTTTATTCGCCAATAGACCATACATCACGCTTGGCTAGACCATGAAATATATTGCTTTCAAAGCTAGAAACACTGAATCGACTTGACATATTTATAGAACTCTGCTGTATCACGTTGGCCTTCTTTTCTACCGGTGCATATTCCTTCCTAACTGAAACTGCACGGTATACGCGAATCGTGCAAAAGGATAGGATACAGACATAGCCATATACTCGACGGCTCTAGTGTGGCCTAGATAATTTGCGCAAACATGAAAATAAAAGCACACTGACCATTCGGTTCTTTGTCGCGGTGTTGTGGTCGTTTTAGTTCCAAAGGGACATGCATGCATATTTGTCCGATTACAAAATCATGTAAGTTGTTTCGATTTTCAGTAACGTTTTCTCTCGCTCCAATGTCTCCCGTCGATTTTCGATCTATTTACAGCCAAAATATACATATGGAACAGGCGCAATGCGATTTCTTTGTGTTTCACTAAACCGCACTGCTTAAAAAGTCATCGTGGTCGTGCCTTTTTGAAACGACTTGCCAGCAATGGACATCAACGGCCCAATGTAATAGAGTCGCAAGTGGACAGAGAATGGAGGAGTCGAGTGTTCGCCATCCATGTCCATATTGCATCTATGCACATCCATTTCCATGCAGCAACAGTCAGTCAGTCAACTGGAAAGATCTAAGCTCCAGACGACACAAAAGAATTCGAACGTGGAGCAATGTGCTCTTAAATTTAGCGCTGTCATAAAAAAAAAGGAATAAAATTTCATCGAGTTTTCTCCATCATCATCATCTGTTTGTGGTCTTGACACATTTCACACGAAGACAAACACTAGCTGTTTTCGGTGCCCGGTATCATAGCTCAGCACGTTCAAATGTATCTCTGAATTAAGACATCGATTCCCCGCATCCGGGCCTACAGATGAATGCTCGATTTTAAACATGTGTGCAACGTTTTCTCTAAGGAATTTTCCCGGAAAATTATTCGAGGAAATTGTCTTTGGAAAAGTTGTTCAAATAGGAATTTTTAATGGAAAACTAAATAACTATTTGGCGGTTCATAAGCTATATATACGTTTAAGGATTTTAGAGTTATTTTCATTATAAATATGTAGAATATTTTTTTTTCTAAAATAATTTTATTAAAATATTATATTTTATGTTATTTTGTCAAAAAAAAAATATTTGCAAGAAAATTTTTCAATGTTATCTTCATTATATTTGCTTTTGATCTTGTCTTCAATGTGAGTTTTGAGAGTCTACTAATGGTTAGTGGTGGATGGCGAACTAAGCTCATGCTTTCTTTCAGCCTGTAGCTGGAAAAGAAAAAGTAATCAAACAACAACCTTTGCATGGTCTAGGGGTTGAAACTGGTAGAGAGCTTAATTCACAAACTGGCAACGTGAATATGAGTGTGGGATGATTAGCTTCGCGACGCACTTCATCTCTGATTTAGCTCAGGTAACAATTCAGAGCTAGGTGAACTCAAAGCTCGAGACACGATCCCGCGTCCAAACCTGGATTCGAACTAAGGACCTCACGCACTAGAATCTAGTGCTTTGCTCACTAGACTACACGATTCTAACTAAAAGAGAGAAATATATATAGAAATGAGCTAACACAACAAGTGATTTTCTATTCTGGGTCTTTTCTGGAAAATATCCTTAACCCTCCGAGAACACCAGAACAGAACCGAGACCTTTTTGACCAATCGCAGCGCTTGAGCCTGCGGGAAAAGGGGGGTACTATAGGCTCGTACGCGTATTTCTGTGTTTTGACTATAAGTTTGCACCGTTTGCGTACTGCTCCAAGTCGTCAGCCGTCGTTGAGAAGCCTTTGAAACAGATCAAGGGGTCAAACAGACCCCATATGTACTCGACGTCAATTTTGAGGTAAAAAATCATTTTTTTTTACTTAATAAATCGATAGATTAATTTAAAAAAGCCAAAAAATAAGTTTGCAAGTGTTTTTAGTTTTTGGTTTTTAGCAATATGGCGTATAATCTGCGTTTGTTAGCTGAAGACAATGATAACAAATTTGGCGACAGTGATTCCTCCGAAGACGACCATGTCTCAGAGCAATCAGAATCTGACTATTCAGAAGATTATGCCTTTTTTTGCAACTCTTGATATAGGGCAATTTTTTTTTTATTATTCGACTATGTCTTGAGAGTATTCATATACATTTTTAGCTCAAAATGTTAAAAATTGACATAGTTATGATTTTTTTTAAAATAAGCAAATTTTAAAATCTTCACAATCGTCACCGTAAATATGCAAAATAAATACCTTTTTATGCAAAATAAATACCACTACAGGGCTAATTTTTTTTTATGATTTTGTCATATCTTGAGAGTATCCACCTAAATTTTTTGCCAAAAATATCAACAAATCAAATATTTCAACAAATCTGTTCTTTCGCGAATTTTTCTAGGTATGCTAAGGACATTTAGGGCAATTCTTATGCCTACAATTTTTTTCAAATGAAAATCTTCAGCGGTGGTGATTCTATAGATGTTCAACAATGGTGGGGGTCAATTTGACCCCAATTGTTCTCGATTATCGAAAGAATAGGTGTGTTCTCGGAGGGTTAATATCGGCCTCAGAACAATGACCCAACGTTGCATTATTATTGCCACGTGCCGCATAAACTCTTATATGAAAGCAGAACAAAGAAGAAAGACATCCATAGAAATTTTCCACTGAAGCCCCAATTCCTTTAAAATTTTTCCAAAGTCAATATCGCAAAATCAACAAACGCATCAAATGCACTCTCAATCTGCATTAGCAGAGATTGGAATTTGCTTATTGGACGTTCGTTTGCTGATTCGCCCGTTCGGTGTCAGCCGCACATTATGCAGTTCGTGATTAAGTTGCAAAAATAACTTCTCCTTTTTCTCAACGGGATGGCAAAGGGGGCGAAAATTGCATTATTACCACTTCGGCACGCGGTGCATTGCACCAGCAGCAGACTTTTCGAACTAATGACTTCTGGATTAGCTTCTGGGTTATAGTGCTATTGACTTATCCTCGCCAATCGGCTAGTTCCCTGCCACACTTGTTGGGGTTTTGCCCTGCCGCAAATCCACCACACCGGCCGATATATTTCGATTTTCACTGTAGTGATTTGGCTTCTGTGTGTCTTGCTAGCTAGCATTCCATGAGAATATGCAGCGTGACTAGCGCTGATGACTTAGTTCCCTAAAACGGCTGGCGAATATCTGCTGAAAATGAACATTCCTCCGAGGCAGCAAGCGTCAACACAAACATTTACTTATTTTTGTTTGTACCTTGCCTCTTTGTACGGGAGCGATTGCATGTTTTGCTGTCATAATTTCAGAAATAGAATGGTAAGTTGTGATTTCAGGGCATGTTCTATTCGGAGATTGAGTGGAATTAGATGGACTTGGTGCTAGCGAAAATATGTCCATGCATGCGTGTGTAAGAATGCTATTATGATTTATGTTTGAAATGTTTGATGTTTTGATTTTCTGAGACTACCTGGCGAGAGGTGTTGTAACCGAGAAAGTTTCGCAAGATTTTAGTAATTTGTTCTGATTCTAATATAACATATTTGTTAAAATTGGAACATGTGCTTGAGCTTCCACTAACTGGAATTGTCAAGATATTTTTGAAAGTGAATTGAGGACAACATCAAGGGAGTGCAATGTTAAATGAGATTAGGCTAATGATGCACGGTAGGTGACTTTTTTTTAGCTGTTGCAAGCATTCGTTTTGCCATTTCACAATCAACAACGTAAGCCAGCAGGTTTAATAATTCAATTCAAATCTCACAATTTTGTACAATTAAGCACGAAATGCTTGTTTGAAGAGTGCTTAGTTCTTGGAATTTCAACTATTTTTGGATTTTCATTGAACTTATAAATACCAGTCCTGTGTTCCCACGCAGAATCTCCGTTTACTCTCATATAAAAATCAAAAATTCATATTAGAACAGGACAGGAGTAGACCAGGTTTTCACACTTTTCACTTCGGTGACACGCGACTTTCCATCTAATATCAATGCTCAGGACTCACAACCAATCAAGACTTCGGCTAAAGGCTGGTACTGAGTTAATCATCAAGCTAAATTTTGACATGTCTTCATTATCTGATAATTCTTTCGAGCGAAAATTTTGGCGATGAAGAAAAGCAGAGACACTGCTCATTTGTGACGGATAAAATTTCAAGAATTTCAATTTTCGATCGATTTTCTTATTCGAAAGACATTTGTACCATTCAATTTTAACATTCAAACATTAAATGTCACTTTTTAGCTCGAAAGAATGAACTGCACAAACTAAATTGGCGTGAAATGATTGGAGACATGTGTCAATGTCATCTGCATTTTCAAAGCGAAAGCAACTTCAAAGCAACTTTTCATACTAAGAACTGAGTACAACTCCTGCTTATTTTCAAGCTAAATTTTCGCCGAAACAGATTTCCCATGAAATTTTGTTTGAAAATTTCACGTGAAATCGAACACAGTACTAAGCTTAAGGAAGTGCAAACTATCATTGTCCAGAAAACATGCTCAAAAACATCTCATCATCGTATTCCCTTGGTAAGGAATCATACACACCGATTAGTCTTTTGTTCTGCGTCTCTAAAGTTTTCGAGAAAGTTCTGTTGAGAAAGTTACTACTTATACTAGAAGATGCAAAACAAATTCCAGAACATCAATTCGGGTTTAGAAGACATCAAATTTTGACTTCAGTAGGTCCATCAATTCTCATCAGATATTAAAATAGCATTCGAAGACTAGTAGTATTGCTCAGCAGTCTTTTTAGACGTACCTCAAGCCATCGACAAAGCCTGGCATGAAAGATTGATTTTCCAAGAAATATTCCCCTCCTACCAAACCAACCGCACATTCCAGGTGAAATACAAGAGCTATTCTACCAATAAATATCTTGTACATGCTGGTGTACCTCAAGGAAGTGTTTTGGGACCGGTACTTTATACAATCTTCACATCTCATCTCCCAATAAGCGACATAACAACTACAGACATAACAACTACTACTGCCTTTGCAGATAAAGTTGCCATTTTATGTACTGATTTAGATCCAGTTATGATATCCCGAACACTGCAAGCCCGCATTTCACATGTTGAAGAGTGGCTAGTAAAATGGAGAATCAGAGTGGACGAAACCAAATGTATTTACGTTACTTTCACATTGCCAAAGCTGACTTGTCCTCAAGTACATCTAAACAATGTATTTATATCTCACAATAACGAAGTAAAATATCTCGGAATGCACCTTGACAGGGGGCTCGCCTGGAAACAGCACATTGAAGATAAACACCAGCAACTGAAGCTCAAATTCTTAAGCTTCATATGGATGCTCAATAGGATATTAAAACTTTCTCTCGACTCTAAAGCACTCGTTTATAAGTCTGTCCTAAAGCCAGTCTGGACCTATAGTTTACAAATTTAGGGAGCAGATCACCCATCAAACATCAACATCGTTCTGAGGAACCAATCAAGAATATTGCTTTCTGACTTTAAGTCAGTAACGTTACTTGGGTCTAAAATGTACACGTCCTCAACTGTGAGGGGTGCACATCACTTGTCCTAGCATGTACAATTTCAAAACTAACTGAAGCTTCTTATACGAAGTTACAAAAAATATATTTACATTTTTCGAGAGATGGTACTGGAATCGGTTGGCTCATGAAAGTGGAGTGGACTTGCTCTTAGAAAACAAAAGGGTGACACTACGTATTATTCATCTGTCTTGAAATAATACTAGCCGCAAGAATGTAACATAAAAGGGAAGGGGCTTTTGTCTGTAAAAGACCAGATGCAGCTCTCAGGCATGGGCTGTAAACCAGACCCAGCCGAGACCTGACGAAGCACGTGCTAGCTATCTGAAAAAAGCAGAAACGAGAAAATCGCGAAAAAATCTAAACTTAGGGAAAACTGCCTCTTTTCGTAAGGCCCGAGGATGAGGCAGACAGCCTCAGGCCCCTGATGTTGTTTGGGGCCAAGACCTCTGATGTTAGAGGGTCTCTCCAGTAGGGCTTTCGCTATTATCCAGGGGCTTCTCCTCCAGTTCTTCACTGGCGGTTCTCCAAGGTGTTGATCAGCGACGGCCCCTGAGCTCCATGTCGAAGTTTTCCACACGGAGAACGGCCTGACGGATCATTCTTACAGAGGGTAGATGAATCTTTCCGGCATCGTGTTACGCCTGAAGATGTCTGACAGCTCACCGTCTGCGATGGGACGCTATAGGCGATCGGCCAATTTGTACACGTCTGCACAGAAATCGTCGAACGTTTCGTTCGCTCGCTGCTTCTTTCCTCTTATACACTCCATTACGTCGACATCAGTGTAGCGATTTCTGAAATGATCACTCAGCGCCGCCTCCAGATCCCGCAATCCGAAATCGCGTCGGGACCGGTGGAATCGCCAGAACCAGTCTGCAGCTGGTCCGGTGAACAGCAGATGGACGTGCTGGCACAACAGATTAAAGTTGTTGGCTAAGATCTGCTTGGTTACAGCGACAATTCGATAAATGAACACCTCCACTGGCAACGAAGACTCCCTGCCCGAGAATTTAAGTCCCCATCCACTGATGCTACTGGCCACCTTATCATGGTGGAACTGCACCGCATTGCCGCGATGGATGCGAGGTGAATGAGGTCTTTGTACAGGCAAAAGCTACTGTGCCCTGTGGTGTAGCCTGGGTGATGCCACAGTCCCTGACTGTGGCGGAAGGCTTAGTTCAGCCATCCGTTCCAACATCGCACGCATGCCGCTCTGCAGATCTGAAATCTGTTTGAAACCGCTTAATTCCCGCTGCACTATGGAGTGCACTCCAGCGGTTTCGGACCAGTTATCTGAAATTGCCGAGGCTTGCCAGGTAGCTGAACCAATCCCTCTGCCCCAGCTTGGTCCTGGATGTCGAAGTCTCTAATGTCTGATTCTTGCCTCTGCATTCCCCGGGTCGTTACCCCCGCCCGATGCGTTTTCAGCCAAACCCCTCGCGACATGGGTGCTGCAGCAGAGGGGAGTCTGTCCGGCACTTAAGGGGTGGCTCAGAGGATCACGGCACAGCGGACAGTCCAGGTGGTTTTTTAACCACTGATCCAGGCATGTTCTGTAGAATTAATGCTAACATTTCGTAATGTGAGTGGCCTGGGCAGCGGTGAATGCATGTTGGCAGATGGAGCACTTAGCTTCTACTCCGGCGCCGGACAAGTCTTCACTGCTGTGTGCCAGAGGCATGTTGTCAAATCTGAGATATATCCTGTAATGAATGTATTACTTAAATGCGCACGCTTATAAATCGCGTGACTAACTTCGATATTATTACGCTTACAACTAGGCCAATAGGCTATATGAGAATTCAAAAAGTAATAAGTGCACAGCTCGAGGTGTGACTAACTCTGTGATATATATAAATATTGCACGTTCTGCGTGACTAACACTTAGAAAAAAATAAGTATGAATTAAATTTGCAAAACTAAAGTTTAAAAAACTTTCAAAAACTGTCATAATGATATGGTTTTCTTACTGGGGTCAGTCCCGATCGGACCCTACCAACCAGGTTCGCTGGCTGGCTGGCTGAATTTGGAAATTAATGCAGTTATGAAATTTATGTTAAAGTGAATGCAAACAATGTAATGAAAAATAAAGTTATATTGGAGGCTGTCTGTCCTCTCGAATCCACGAAAAGGAGGCAAGAGAGCAAAACAAAGCTGTTGAGTGCTCAGGACCCAACATCTTCCCCGAAGATCTGGTCAAGCTGAAGGGACGTGGAGGTAGCACCACGCAAAGAGCCAAACCCCAGAAAAGTTGTTCGGCCTTAGGCACCAACCGTACAAATTTATGGCGTAGCTTCGACACAAAGAGAGGCAGGGGCCCTTCGGATGACTTGGACTAGGAGTGGCGGTAAGTAGTCCGAAGTCAACCTCCAGGTTGCACCTTGAGCCAAAAAGCTCAAAAAGACAACACAACGGAAGCTACCCAATGGTATACTAAATTGTATGATTTAAATTTAAAGGGACAGGAGGGGATAGGTTTGCGGCTAGGGGGAGATAGAACTTAGAAATATGGGGGGAGATAGAACTTAGAAAATGTAAGAATCGCAAGAGAGGCGATTCAAGGACATGCTAGTGGGAATGGATTTAGGGTGTATGACTTAAAAGTCTTGGGAGTTATGAGCAGCTGACGCTCATACATTATTTTCCCACACCCAGAACAAGTTTTCCATTTGTAGCGATTTATGAAATAGGAGGTTGCTTGGAGGCGCCTTAACTGAACCGGCCATTTCTAGGATATCCTGCTCCCGGAACATTTTTGTTGTTGATTTGCCCCTGTTGATGGTTCGGCCATCAATTTTACCTGGTTGGCCCTCTTCTGGGCTTCGGTTCATTTGAGGCGCCTCCAGGCACCTTCCTTTTCAATAAATTGCAACAATCCTTTGTGGAGTCTAGAGGCTGAAGCTGAAAGAGAGCTTCATTCATAAATCTAGAATCTATGTATTTACGTGTTTCATAATTCTGATTCACTCACTCTTACACAAACAGTTTCAAATTATTTAACTGTGGGGCTACTTGACAGCCGGAACCACATTGCAAGAAATCGCCAAACGAAAAAGTTCGGGTGAATTCTTGCAAAATGAGAACTTTTCCCTAACAGAAAATGACGTCACTTTTGACAGACCTAGTATATTATTTATAACTGTATTTTCAAAATAACGAAATGCATTGAAAGCTAGATTCTTAAAAATTGTAACTTTTATTAACTGGATTCCTGATTTGGACGTATGAGTTTCAAATCCGGTCATGAGCAAGCACACCAAGATTTAGTTGTTTAGTTTTAGTTTTTAATAGACAAATCAGTGGTAGGGGTGGCATTAACCACTACATACAAGTACATTGTCAATTCATTGACAATCAAGTGCCTACCAATTTCAGAATTGTAATGGGACATTATTTTACTAGCAATCCTCAGAAGGCTTAAGAATTTCAAATCCAAAGCCGAAACTGATATAAATATTTCCATCGTAGATAGTTCAGAAATTTTGCATTTTCGGGAAAATATTTTATCTTCTTTAAGTGTCACGAAAAAAGATAAGCTTACATTTAGCCACCTCACGATGAAATTAGACGTTCTAGTAATTTTTTACCGCACTTGAAATTTGGATTAGCGTTTATGTAGATCGAAATCTAATTACTTTTTTTAAAAAAAAAAATCATTCGGCCATAACGTATATTTAATATAATAAAGTTCTATGAAGTTATTCGCAAATATTTTATCAAGGACTTCTATTGTGTAATTTTTATGGTATAAATTTAATATTAATCTTTACAGAGCACAATATATGATGTAATTATGCCTCTCATAACAACATTTCGAAGCCATATACAAAGCAGCACATTCAACTTTATTACGATCATCCCGTTCAACTAAAACCATCCAACTAAATGAGTTCCGGAAACTGACGACAATTTCAAATCAAACCCTTCAATGTCAATTGAGCATACTGTGACATTCGATACGTTACCCAATCAAGCACGTACTCATATCGGCTAACTTCACCATTCGCAAGCATAAATTCGACACACTCTTTACGAACAAAATCAAAAGATTTCAATCTAATTGCCGATGTCAATTTTTAAATAACCCAAAACAAATTTCTGTTTGGCTTCAACTGAATGATCAACTGCAAATCGGTTTGTTCATTAATTCAAATTTATTCTTTTACTTTGCTTGTTCGTTGGCAAATAAGCTCTTGGAAGAGACGGGAAATGCTTAATTGATCTCTATTGAGCTTCCAGCATTATTTTGCAAATGTAAATCAATGATTCATTTAAAAACCTGGGAAACATTTTCTAGACAAAAAGTGATATCCGCATAATTAAGATACATTCGATACGGTGAAATGATTCATGGTGATTTTGCGGTGACACTGAATTTCGTTACTAATTACATATTCAAAGCAGAGTTTTATTATGGCGCCATATTATCTTGTTTAAGGTCGGAACAATATCGTTAAGTTCATTTATTACAAAATTATATACATACTTTAAAATGGTTTTCCCTTTTTAGGGTAAGAACAGCGTGCAAGCTACCAGATAATGACCAACTCGATGTCAATGGGCAACAGTGCATGAAAGGTCGTCGTAATTCAAGCCACCAGCTGGCGCACTCGCTCCCTTTTCATATACACGTCAATGTCTGAGTTTCGTTAGTAAATCGATATTCAGTTCTTGTCAGCACATAAGTGTTGCATCTGCGGCAAGACATTTTGGAATAATTCATTTGGAGTTTGGCACAACCTTTATCGATACGATAGAGCTACTACTGCTATTTATTTTTGAAAGCTTTTAGATTAATTTTTTTATTTGATATTATTAAACATTTCTTCCCACGAAACGAGCAAAATGGCAGTGCGATCTAATTGGGCTACTGTTCAAGCAACGGAAGTAATAAACTTATTTCAAAAAGTTTTTACTGAAAATCTATTTCAACAATTTTATTAGAATCTTTTTTCTAAAACAAGATGATAATCGTCGCATCGTTTATTTAACAATGTGATTCTAAGAAAATCATTGTTTCGCCTTAAGTAATCGTCCACTTTCGATTGAGCAATTAAAATCGCATTTGCCCGACATCTACAACCCCAATGGCTACCAACAACGGAGATTGACCTTATTTCATTCATTCATTTGTGCTCTCAAGAGATCCAGTCGTAGTTTTTTTCGATTACGATAGAATGCTCCAAGTATCATCACGTAATTATCCTTCTTGAAATGGTCATTTTATGGGCGAGCCAAAAACATTTTAGATACCAACAAAAAGACAAAAGAAAAAGAGCCGAAAACGATCTGAAACCGGTATACTGCTGGGCTGTTGCTAACATTGGAACATGAGATGCACATTGTAAACTTGTTTCGTGCGCTGTAGGTAGGTACCTAAGTAAAGTTTATCTGACGGCTGACTTTTGTAGCACAGCCAGAGCAGAGCATTTCTTTTTTTCTGTCAGTTTTATTGTGATATTACCCATGTATCTACGTTGCTTACGAAAAATCTTTATCCCACCAAGGTTGCGGTGTTATTTGATATCAACCTGCCGCAAAATTGTCATTAGCGCTAGCTAGCTAGGCCTTATGTGTGAGTGCTGTTTTGGATGTTTTTCTGTTCTTTTTGCTACTGCATTCGAGAGAATTGCTTCATTCATACATAAGACATCATCTGTAATTGGCAGTTTAGATAGGAGAATAATAAAAAAAAAGATTTAATTATTGTGTTTTTCTTTTTCTTCTTCGAGCGGTTAAGCCTTTAATTTGTTTGATTCTGGTTGGTTGCGTTGATTTGTGTTTGCTTTTGCACCATTTCAATGATAAAGTGTGTTTTTTTTTCGATTCATGTGCGTTGAATCTACCTTAAGTTTTAGAATACGATGGTATTATGGTAAATGATTATCAAATTTATCAGCATAATAGAAATTTTAAGATGATGAAAGCAGTTTTCACATAAAGATAGAAAGAAAGGATAATAGTATACTATAGGTCGTAGTTCTTAGCCTGTTAACTGGGGAATAAACTTTTGCTCAACTCGTTTCACAATGGGGGCTTTTTTCTTCGCAGCATTACTATATATCAACATCAAAATTCAATGAGTACCACTCATGCGTGCGTTACTTGTTCGAGGTGAAATTTTCAGGACATATAAGTACTAGAAGTTAATCGGAATCAAGATCAAATTAAGATGCTATTAACCCTTTGGAGCTTTTAGTGAATTATAAGGTACTTATATGTTTCTATGGAAATAAGAAATTTGAATAAAATAACAAGTATACGAAATGATAATAATGTTTTCAGCTTGGTTATAATTCCGTTTTGAAAGTTTTTAACCCTTCGTGGGCGGTGAGAGCGTTAAAGTAGGCACAGAATATTTTTCAAATTTTGGATTGTGATAACTTCTGATGGAAATTATATTACGAAGTTCCCAGAACATATTAACGCTTTATAGAATTGTATCTGTGAGGTTTTTGATGATTGTGCAATCAGGCAACCTTGAAAAAATCCTTCAAATCATAGTCTCCTGATTTGCCCAAATGCACTGTTCCCAAGACAGTCTTCCTTTCCATAGCAAAAGAGACTCATCTACGGAAATTTCCTTATCTGGTATCTATAAAACCTTGAATTTATTTTTCAAGTCATTAACTCATAAGCATTCATAAACTAAGAAGAACAAATCAAGACAAGCACAGGCCAACACTCACCTCTGATAACGCCTACAAGCCATCTCTAAAGAATCAGTTTTCTAGGATAATCAAAAGTCCCTTTTTAACTTCAGTACCCCGGTACTCTGTTTTTAGCAGCATATACAGTAATTTATAATTAAATACTCATTAACTGATTATTTTGCAAACTGTTTATATTTCAATAATATTTATATGTCTATTCATGTGCTTATTTTAAGAAATACAATGAAAGTCAGTAAAAACTTACGAAAAATAGCTGCATTTACACTACTTTCCGTAATTCATACTATTGACTATTTCGCACTGATTCACCAACATCCTGTACTTGACGGCTTTAGTACATGCACAGATAAACTTAACGGTTACATATAAAGTTAAAATTCTCCTGAAACAACATTTCATCATGCCCATTTACGACTAAAATTTTTCATGTGAAGAATATCGTCATGCCCATTGCGGTTGACTTCTTGATATGACGAAATATTTTGTCATACCCAGTTAACAGGTTAAGGAGTTAGGCCACACTAGGATTTTCGAAAAACTTTTTTCTCTTTTTTTAATGGTCTCTTAGAACCTCAAAAATGATGTCCCAAAAAATTATGGCCGGGAAAAATCTTTAAGTACTCGGTTTTCAAATTTTAGTACAAGGCCGCCTGGCAAGAAATGCCATATTGGAGAGGATTCATGGCGCTCATGAAGACTGGCTTAAGCTACCTCATAGCCAGGCAATTCACCGGATATGAATCCCATATAAAATTGTCCGGCACATCTGAAAACCTAAGTGTATCAACAGCAGAATACTAATATTCATATTTTAAAAGAAAAGATTAAAAATGTATGGGATAATAACTTCGATTTTAATAACTTAGTTATAAAAAATATGACAAATATACTTAAAGAGCTTCTGAAAGCAAAAAAAAAGCTTTGCTAAATATTATCATAGAATGTCTCTTTCACTCAATTTACTGAAGTATAAGAATGCGTACATTAGTTTCCATTTTAAAAACAATTTTTTTCTTTATATGTACAAACATAAACCAGCTCTTCCAGTTGAAGTCTATGAAACTATCAAACCAGTCTATGAAGAACTGACTAATGAAGACATTCTACCTTGATGCATCGGCAGTTACACACAAAACAGTAACGAAAACTTCAATTCGACTGTGTGGGATTTGGCCCCGAAATTCAGTTCGAGTGGTAAAACCTCAGAACATAGAGATATAAGGAAATGAAACAAGCGTATACATATACGAAATTTAGTGAAGTAATTTTACTACAAAGGTAAAATCTATAAATAGAACAAATCGAGAGAATTGCTACCTCAGGTATTCCCCTTGGTTTCCCCGATGCCTGAGTTTTTGTTGTTGCTGAGTCAGTAATTGTCAAATTCGCGTACACATGGCCAACTATTTTTCTCTATCTATCTCACTCTATCTTTCTGTTCGGCACAGTAAGTGAATGTCAAATTCGCTTACTACTACTAACAATTTGCCTAGGCAAATTGTTACTTACTTCTCACTGCCATTTTCATTTCCTTATATCTCTCTCTTCTGAGGGTAAAACAGTCTTCGGTGTAGCTACGGGTATTGCGGTTTGTATGGACAATGTGGAGTTTTCTTTAATTTTGCACATAATGAAGGTCATGAACCCGGAAGTCGGCCCTAAATCTACGAAATGTGCCTGGAGATCGATAAACAGCGCATAAAGCTTGCAGAGAGATCGGTGTCTGAAGGGGTAAAACAGGCAAGGATCGCTTCAAGATCAAGCAGAAAAGAAATTCAAGAGCAGGAAGATAATCTGGAAGATCAATTGCATAGTGCAGGCATCGCAGATTAAATCATTCATGATTTTCTACTACTTAAACTGCTAATCTGCTCGATCGAACAACTCACTAGGCTAGATGACCGGTATGTTCCGCTCAGGGTGAACTGTCAATTGATTTTTTTTTTAAATTTTACAGTTAGCTTCGAACTTCTGTTTCCTTGGCCGTGATTTATGAATATCGAATGTGGAATTCCTTGAATGAAACATCCAATTAAATACAGTTTTAGGTATAATTTTAAACCATACTTCTGCTTAGAAAAGAGGTAGAAAACTCTACCCCAATTTTAACAGGACTTTATACGTTCAAAAACTCGGCGAATTTTCGACCGAAACTTCAATTGTCAGACCCAATTGTTGAACAGACTACAGATAGCGTTTGAAGAACAGACACATAAGATAAGCACTTAGAACAATACAAAGTCATCAGATGAACTTAATTTGAATCCTGTCTCTTTAATTTCTGGAAGAATGATTCATTTATTTAACACTGATTTCACTTATTTTTCTTGCAATATTTTCAAACCATTTGGAAACCCAGAATATTGATCTTAGGCTTAGCTTAGATCATGAAGACTTCCAGATATCTCAGAACGCGATGACACAATATCAAAGTTTAACATTTAAGTAGGCTTAAGGTGCAGTCAAAAGACTACTGTATGATATGGTTTGCCAAAGAAGAATGCAAGTCATCGCCTTTTCAAAGTGGGTCTGATTTCTTTTCCTGTCCACAATGTATCTATCCCCTACGATAAATACCTTTAGAACAACGAAGGAAAAGAAGCTGAAGGTGTAGAAAGTGAAGCAATATAGAGGAAACTCGTCAACAGACATGAAATAAAAGAAAACGACAAATCATTCGCCCAAGTCCTTTGCTTATGGACCATTCTTTTCGAATCGTCCGCTAAATTTGTCTGGTTATTTGTCCGATCAAATCCACCTTGAATGAGATTTTCGTAAACCGAAAAACTGCCGTTGTAGACCTGATCCATATCCAAAAAGCCTCTTTTACCCAGCGGTAAAGAAACTTTGTCAGCAGTGCAGTTTTCCAGAGCGGTTCAGATCGATCACCTAAATTCCAGCCCACATGATTTACACTGAAATCTCATTCCGTTTTGGAATCTGATCTGGTTATCAACTGACAGTTGTTAATGAAAATATCATATGGACGTCAACCTGAATCGTCCGTTCTTCCTTCATTGGGAATTTTTACATCTTTTAAATAATCTCCTCTTGATCAAAAATTTCCTTCGGAGTTGTTTACACTTCGGCCGTCAGTTTTAGCTGACGTTTGGTGTGTTCGAGTGTCTGTTTGTGTTTTTTAGGCGGTGTTCCGGCAGATTAATTTTGCTGGCTGATGTTGTGTCGTTTGTTTATCTTCGCTAAAATTAACTTTTAATTGTCTTTTAACGTCGATCTGTTCCCAAAGCAACAGAGGAAGATGCGCGAGTTGCATCATTTGATGTCAACGCTTTGTTCCCAAGTGTGCCGATGAAACAAGTAGTCGCGTTCTTTGAGGACTGGCTATTACTGGCGGAGAGGAGATAGAGAGCTAAAGATTATTTGAAACTTGCCTCGGTTTGCATAAATGAAAGCAACTTCACTTTCAGAGGGAACTACTTTAAAGCTATTAAATATGTCGCCATGGAAAATCTTTTATTCCCACTTGTGAGTGAGATATTTATGGACAGACTGGAAAAGAAGCTTCGCGAAGAAGGTTCGCTTCCCCGTTTATGGATGAGATATGTAGACGACATCTTGGCTATCTAAAAAAAAGATGCTTTGGCAGTAACTTTGGAAAGCTTAAGGATATCTTATTTTCAATGGAAGTCGAAAGCAACGGGAGAATACCCTTTTTAAATAACAATTAATGATTTCCAACTGCAAGTGGTCACACCAGTCAAGTATGCACTGTGTGCTGGTGTCTGATGAGAATCAGTGCATGCTTTCGAAACCACTTTGTCAAATAAAATTTTCAAGATAAATAAAAATTTTTCAATTTTAATCATCCCGCAAAAACAATTCCAATTTACCCTTTTTAGATTTATCATAGGGAAAGAAAGTCTCCTTGGGTTTAATATCTACTGAAAGCCCAGAGACATCCAAAAAACGACACAATCGACGTCTAATAATTGGCATTCCTTCAAAATGGCGCCCTGTAGCTCAATGATTCACCGGGCTACTAACAGTGCCCATCGATCAAGAAAATGTTTCCTCAAAAATTAAATATATTAAAGAGACCGCGAGAAAAAATGATTTTGACAAAAAAATTATTAAAAATCTTATCAAAAAGAAGAAGGACAAAACCAGCGTGATTTGTTAACGACAAAAATAAAAAAAACTGCCATAATTTTTCTCGCCAAATTTCAAAAAAAAAAAATTGGGAAGGGGTTGAACCCTTTGATATAAAGATAGTTCCAATCAGTAAGATTAAAATATTGGTTGCTAAATTATTTCATGTAAAGGCTGAAAAGATAAAAAGGAAATATGTGGAATATATAGAATCACTTGCCCAAAATGTGACAAAGTATACATTGGGCAGACGATACGGTTAGTTGGTGTTAAACTATACGGAACATAAGCGTGAAGCAGCCTCAGCGAGGAAAAGGAACACCACGTCAGTTCGATTAATAGTAGCGAAACACATCCTAGAGGAGGAGCACAACGTTACGTAGGGAGGTGCAGCAGGTACAAAAACTAGATGCGTACGAAATAGATAGACGACAAGAAAACTGCTTCAACTTTGTTTAGGTTGACTTGAGCAGACATTTTAAGGTTAGGAACAAAATGTAAAGAAAAATTAATATTTATAATTAAAATGTACTTAAGTAAGCAATTAGAAGATGATTATTAAGTAATTAGACAAAATCAATACTTCTAAAGTAAGCATTTTAACTAAGATACATAAGCTACATTAAGATAGACGCTTAAAAAAGGTGAAAAAGATAGACAAGGTGAAAAATATAGACACTTAAAAAGGTGCAGATTACCCTCGAAATATCGATATCTGTCAAGAAATTTAAATAAGTCTAGCTTCTAAAGGAAAAATTGGTCTTCAAAATCAAATATTTTTTTGGAAGTTAGAAAAAATTGGTTCACATTAAAACAATATCACTCCTCTTAAGTTGTTCTTTTTGTTTCCTATGTAAACTCCTCAACCCCTATTCCAACGATCAAGTACTTGATTTACTCTAGTTGATGCAAGTTACGATTTGCAGATGGCGAACAACTTAGACCTGCGGAGCACCCAAAATCTTATAATATAGGTCGATAGCTTAGCTGGCTAACGCGTCAGTCCGATGCAGCGATCTACTGCCCACGGGTTCGAATCCCGCCGTGCCCATGGCTGTATTTGTTCGTCTTGCGTTGTCTTAACAGTCGGCGACTGGGCATAATACCAGTGCTCCATTAATTAAGTGCCACATAAAAAAGCTTTAGTAGCGACTAGGCATAACACTAGCGCTTTAGAAAATAAGAAATAAATGTGGCACTTAAAAGAATAATGGAATAATTGATATCGGCTTCTCCCATATGGGTCTCCCTACCGCCATCGCTAAGCATTCGCTTCAAAGGGCAATCCCCTGAGCTTTGGCGTTATCATAGAAAAAAAACGCGGACTGACTGCAAACGGCTGGTAGACATCGTTACAAGCCACTGTTTTGTAGCAGCACATGTAAAGAAAATGGAACTCCTAATCAGCCATAATTGCAGGAAGTGTCAAGAGCCGGGAGTTGCAGAAGCAATCCAGTATCTCCTATGTCACTGCCCGGCACTGGGGAGAACCAGAAAACGCAGCTTTGGTGAGCCCTGGCTAGTAGATCTCTTGCAAGAGGCGGAGCGGAGTCTGAAGGATATCCTTCAGTTCGCGAAAAGGTCTGGAGCCTTCGATGACCACTTGGACTGAACCTTTTTATCTCCAGGTCCTCTTATCTGGTATCACTACGGACCAAGAGGTTATCAGCTAACTACATCTAGCCTAACCTTGCAATCTTAATTCGCAGGTATTAAACTGTTACTACCGACGTCTTTGGGCAGAAGATCCTTAAATCCTTGGAAGCCCAAGTTTGCTTTGAAAATGCGCAATGATTCTTCGATTTAAAACATACTGCTGTCTAACGAATAGTTTAGTCAACGCATTTAAAAAAGCACATTTGTTATTTATGACTATTAAATAGTTTCAATTGCATTTCAAAGGAATAAAAAAATAAATGAAAAAAGTGTACTGAAAATACACTAAAATAACAGATATTAGTTGTCAAATCAAAATAATTTTACACAAAGTGCTGACTAAATTTTGCAATAGTTAGAGAATATTACATTTCTCAAATTTCTTTGAACAGGAGGCATTCGTGAATTTGAATCACGTCTTTTTGGGAACGAAGCAGCTTATACAGCTTCTAACTTCCTTCAGAAATTGTTTTAACATGTTGAACATATTTCGATTACAAAGAACATTTGATATTTCGCACAGAGAGATAAAGCTTGAATCACCCTGATCTTTCTATGATACGAATTGTATTTAAATTAAGTTTTACTTCCTTTTTACATCACTGTGTAGAGCAGAACAACCTACTCATGGCAATAAAATTAATTAGGCAAGTATAACAAAAAGTTAATGACAGGTCTCAAATATTTTAATCTTTTTTTCATGGAATAATAAACGAACAAGAACAAATATCTTGAAAATATTAGAATCGCATTTATCACACGTCCGGTTTTAACCTGCAAAACAAATATTAATGTATTTGTGGTACCTTTTAGCTATTAAGAAGTCTTAGACCGAAAACGACTGAAAACCTGCCGAGCATGACAGATTTTTGCCTAATCCGAAACGATTCGTTTCTGAAATTCTGAGTTAATTATTTCAAATGGGATTTCGTATGAAAGTAGTCCGCAAAATACATCTGTTTAGAATTTGATTATATTAAGATTTGCTTTGGTGTTTAATTTAGCGGAAATGGGAGTTTTTGTTTCGGTTTGGATTTAAAACAAGTCTACTTTCGATGCATACAATTTGTTTGAATTACATTATTTTCGGTCGAAAGGGAAATTCAAGTTTGAAGAAGTTTCACTAAACGATTTCAAATAACAAGGGAAGAAATGAAATTAGAGTTAGAATAAAGTGGTCCAAACGAAACGGCGTTCGCGTATGGGGACTGGAGTCGGTAGATATTTAAATTAAATCTATATAAACGAGTATAGAGTGATAAGTTCCACGGATAACTCTGCCCTTAACTCAGTAATCTATTCAGATCTTGATTAACTCAAAATACAATTAATGAATAAATATTAACTGCAGACATTGAAAATGACCAGTTAATTAAGCATTATTTTTCATTTTTAGAACTTGTGAAAAAACAACGCTGTGTTGATACTTTTTTTGACATAATGCTTTTAGCAGAGAGTTCAATTTAGTTCTGAAAAAATCAATAATTTACTGCTGGTTAATTTTTCAACCATTTTTAAAATTTTTTAGTAATCCAATTATTTCCATCTTCAGAAAAACGATCGGCCTACAAACAATAGCTATGGCAAAAAGAATAATTTTTTACTAATAAAGAAAGCCGCAAGATTTCCTCACAAATTCTAAATGTTAAAAATATCAAACTAAAATATATTTGACTATTAAAATAATTTAAAAAAAACAAAAACCTATAAAAATATTCTAAGCACAATATATTCCAATCCTAAAAGTATAGATCATAAATGTTTTCGATTAGAAACAAAAACAAAAGTACCCATAACAAACAATATTAGGGGTGTAACTCAATTATTTAGTACTAACAATAGTTTTAATAGTTTCACAAAAACATCAGTCTTCCAAATCGAATACAAGATTTTTACTAATGTTCGATGAACGTTAGTATTAAAATCAGTTTGGCCAAAAACTCATATTTCTATATATATATATATATATATATATATATATATATATATATATATATATATATATATATATATATATATATATATATATATATATATATATATATATATATATATATATATATATATATATATATATATATATATATATATGTATATATATCATCAAAAAAGATAAGTGAAAAAATCTCAGGAACGCGCCATCCGATGGAACTGAAATTTTCAGGATACATTGGTGTATGTGCAGAATAGCGCCAGGTCTTACAAAAAAATAACAATATTTAACCCTTTGGCGCCGGCAGCCATTTAAGTGATATTTTAAATATACCTATTATTATGTCAACAAATAACTTTTGCAAAAAAAAAGTTTATAGAATGAATTTCAAACCTGTTTTAAATGTCATTATGATGATAATTTTTAAATGTTTAACCCTATGTGTGCGCTAGGCGCCTAAAATGAGATTGGGAAAAGTTGAAAATTGTTTTGAACTACGATAACTTTTGACCAGGATTATTAGATCATTATGAAATTTAAAGGACATATAGATATTACTAAAATCTAGATTCGCATAGTTTCTTATGAACCCTGCAGCTACGGCAGTCATTGAAAATGAAAGCTTTTGAACAATCGACTCTAATAAAATTTTTTCGTCTTTTATAGTGAAAGCCAAGCCATATAAAAATCTTATGCTTTGTATCTACAACCAAAGCAACACTTTTGAAATTTCACATCGGACAAGAACCGTAACCCTCCAGCAATTTACCTATATTTTAAGCATCAAAAACTTCTGTTCGCGACAACTCACGACCCAATTCTCAGATACAGTTGAAATTCACAGAATGTATTGTTATTAAGTAGGACCAGGTCTGATAGGAGCAACTTTGTGCCAGTGGTACCATTTTGAAAAATTATAAAGAAAAAAACTGCTTTTTGCCCTATGAATTCTGGCTCAGGTACCAGATTTTCATGAGATTGACCCAGTAGCTGAACTTTACTTTAAGCCGTATTTGGTGGAAATTTGGTTGAAAAATTCGATTGGTGCTGCCAGCTATGGTAATTTTGGTGTCTTGGGTTTTCAAAATTCACTCACGAAAATAAAGCTTTTTGCCCTATAATTTCACGTGTAATAGCTTTATCAAGCGGTTTTATTGTAACATTTTTAAACGGCGATGATCTTGTAGAGACAACAAACAACAAATATTAAGCTTTCGAAAATTTGAAAACTTTTGCGACTGGTAACCCTTAATTAACCCTAATTAAATATGCACTCAAAATCTGCACGATTTTTCTATTATTCATCGAACATTAGTATTTCTAGCGGTTCAGGTGCGATAGTTTTTTCTTTTCTTTCCTTTTTTTTAATGAGATCTGATAGAAAATTTGAAAAATATTCAGCATTATTTTCTTTTCTACTCAATTTTATCTAATCTATTTATTATTTACCTAATTGAGCTTATTAATATAAATCATATTATTTGCACTAATCTCTAAACCATTTTCTTCAGTTAACATTTGAACATAAATCTCATAAATGAATCAACTATTCAATTTTTTCGGTTTCTCGTTCAGCGGAAGATACAAAAGCGCGATTTATGAAAATCTCTTGTTACTCTGTCAATTAGTACTGCTTGTGCGTGATTGCAGAATGAAAAAAATTAACAAAAAGCAATAAAGCAGCCGAATCGGCGCCTGAGTAATTGGTACAATCATGTTCAAGAAGAATGAAACAGAATTATAGGAACAAATTGTTTTCGTCTGAAGGCCACACAATGGAACCTAACATCTTTGTTGTACGTCAGCGAAAAAAAAATGATTTGCAGTATTTGGGAGTTATTAAAGATTTCTACGAACTATGAGTGAGTAGCAGTTCTAGATTATTCGATTAAAATTCGTGTGCGAAAATGAGAGCAATTGACTTCCGTTTAATTGATATTTATAGATGAATAGTTGCATGCAAATTTCAGTTCTGAATTAAAGCTGAAAGCTGCTGTAATTTTAATGAACTAATTTTCGAGGCTAAGATAATTCATTTTCTTTTTTCACGGACATTTCTCTACTTTTCTCGACGATTTAAAGCAGATATAAACTTTATAGCCTAGATACCTTTGAAGAATGGATTTTAAACTTATAGGTAACGAAATCCAATCTTTCTGATAAAAGATTACCATGCAAATATAGTATCGAAAAATATAACCACTTTTGAATAAACTACTTAAAAGTATGTAAATAAAACCCTTCCATCTGAGCTTGCAACAAAAGCCTATTTTCTGCTGGCTAATGCTTAAGGCTTGAATACTTAAATTCTGTCCAACGAACAATCAAATCCTCTTTTAAATTGCAATAATATGTTTAGCTGTTTTAATTTTTAATTTTTTGTTTGTTTGATCCTACATTCGTTTATAAAATATGATTTTTTTTTCACTTTTAGCGATTTCCAGTCTCTGATTTTTTTCGGAGTCCTTGGATCAGACTTTTGATTTGGTCTTCTCTTGTGTTTTTGGTTGTTTGAACCCATTCTTTCCGGCTCCTCTATGCTGTTAACAGCTTTTTGGGTCTTCTTCAAATTGCTTTTATCAATTGCCTCACGTCGTTTGATCGGTCGACGCGTTGAGATATTTGGTGGATTTAACTCTTACTCCACAGAATTCAAACGATGTTTTTGGCCGGCCAAACAAGTGCTTTTGCGCAAAAATTTTCGAACTGAATTTTCTTTTTGTGGAAAAAATTGAAGGCTCAGAAGCGTATTGAAGTCGAATTTCTGGTACGTCTCATAATATAAAACAAGGCAGAAATTGTCTTTCAATTTTGTTTTGCAAAGCTTTTCCTCAATTGTCCTGCACTTCTTTTTGGCATTTTTCGTTTCTTTTATTGTAACGCCTTTCTTTTTTTTATCTTTTGAATGAAATGTGAATTACGATGTTTTATACTGTTTTGCTGTATATGAATTGCTTGCAACACACCGCACTCCAATTTCTTGTCCCCGCACCCCCTAGGACGTTCACTTCTCTATTTGTCTTTAATGGAACTCTTCATTTTAAATTTTCGAATTACCCGTTTTACAGTTCTTTCCGATACCTTTACTTTCTTCGCAATTGACTTCACAGTTTTTTTTTGGATTTTCCATTAAGTTTCATAACTAAATTTTCATTTCCATTCATGTCCAACGTATTAGTGTTTCAACTTTTCAAGAACATGCCGACGCAAAAGTCAAATAGTCACGTTTAGATTTAGACAAATGTCAACCATATGGGTTCTGTCAAAATAACTTGCAAGCGAAAAAATATTGGACCAAATTTAAGTTATAAAGCTTTAAAAAATTTTGTTGTTCGTAAACTCGCAAATGTCAATTTGAAACTTGACGAAAAAAGCCAATTATGAAGAATATTTTTGGCTTCAGAAAGTCGAAAATTCTATTTCAGCATCGTTAATTAGACGGTATTTTCATAGCTTTTTTCTTCAATTTGACTTTGGTGTTTCTTTACACGTTTATAAGTTTTTTTAAACACTTTTTGCTTTTGTTAGTGCAACTGGCTTTGCTATCCTTGCATTTGGTTTTCACTTGAAAATCAATCAAATCAATTTTTCACATTATGAAAGTGGTATTGGATAGTGAACCAAATTCGAATGGCAATGGCTATAATCCAAAATGCACGCCTACCGCAGGCGCAAAACATTGTTGCAAATGATGTCGATGCAATATATAACAATTTATAAAAAAAAAACCAATTTGTATTGGTTTTATGGCACCGTTAAATGTAAACTCAATTAGTCAAAAAAATGAGTTGCAACTGTTGGGACACTTCACTTAAACTTCAAAAGTTAAAACAAAATCAAATGAGCTCAATCAATTCTGCATTATTCAAAAAACTGGAATCAAAAAATTGAAACTAGCTGCAAAAAAGCACTACCAGCATCTTCGGTATCCCACGCTGGTTTTTAAAGGCACTTTTCTCCTATTGGGAGCCAAAGATACTTGCAAAAAGGAAAAAACGAAACTAAATTCCGCAAAAATAAAGGAAGAAATTTTCAGGAGGACATTAAGACACGACGGATTGCTAATTAAATCTAATTAATTAATAACAGGAATCTCATGAATTGTTTGAAAAAAAATGTTCATCCCTTTTTTCGAATACGAATACTATCTCACTATCTCTACTCTCACGATACTTTGTTTTGGGAGCAAATTTTCTTGTTAGGATCTACGATACTAAATAACTTCTTTAAATCAATGGGTCAAATCAATAATACCCAAAAATTAATATTATTGGGTTTAAAAAAAATCTTAAGAAAAGCAAACTAATTGCTTGCATCGAAACACTTAGTAGTACTTATCAAAAATTAATAAAGAGGCATGTCAGTGTCGACTATGGTAGCCACGATTTAGTTTCCTTTTCAAGAAGTAGGTTGGCTCGCCGTTAGACATTAGCCATCGGATTCAATAAGGTTATTCTTTATTATTAATTTCAGAGTTATATTATTACATGATTATGTAAATTAGGATGGACGCGGACATCTATGAGCACTGGCGGCCTTCGAACCCAAACGACTTAAGTTCGATTCATCAATTCAATGTTGCGAGTTAAAAGTGAAAGCAGTAAATTTCAAGAAAAATATGTGTTGCCATTTTTGAAAGAATATACGTAAAGCATGCATTATAAATATTTTTTTTGACACATGTAAATGTAGTAAGAAGACGAAATTATCATTTTGTTAAAAAAAAATATTCTAGTTTCTTTAATAGACTTTTTATAGAGAAATAAATAAATTTGCCAGTCACAAAGCAAACTTTTTTGTTTAATTTCAAGCTTTCATTACCTACACATGTGTGCCGAAAGAGGGTTCAGTTGATAAAATGCATATTCAACATGCACTTTTTATTTTCTTACAACCCCAGTGGGAGCCATTCTAACCAATGATTCATCTATTGCCACAAAAGGAAAGAAAGAAGACGGAGAGTACCAAATACCACTCGCGCCACCACATCAGACAATCTACTTATTTTAGGAAAAAAACAATAAACTTTACTTGGCTAGATACTAATCATAAAAATCAACTTAAAATAGCTCGAATAATTAAAACAAATAAAAATTACCATGCAAAATTTTTACTAATTCTAAACAAATGATAAAAATTAATATAATTAAGAAAAATAATAATAAACAATAAATTAAATAATAATAATAAACAACCAATTAGTTAAAAAAAATCAAATGGAAAATGAATAGGAAACTGCTTATCACAATATAACAATTCCAAGAAAACAAATTAAATATGAAATTAATTATCTAATGAAATCATAGTTTGCCCAGACATACTGTTAATGCTTGTTTTTCTAGAGGTAGATACGTTATGAAGTGAGATAGCTGAGCTAAAAATTCTGACCAGAATCTGATCCGATTTTGATCAAAAATCTGATCAAAAAATTGGTCAGATTCTGATAAAAAATCTAATCAGATTCTGATGAAAACTCTGCTTAGAAAACGGCATTTTAAATTCAGAGTTAGCATCTAGCATTATTTTTATCATTTAAATTTGGATTTCGGAATAATCTGGCACTTATCTATTTACAATCTCGCCCATCAAACTTTTCTCAATAATAGCTCTGCTCGTGTACCTTCAGTCGCGTTCATGAATGGAAACTTCCTGAATCATATGGTAGCGAAAATTCATGAAAAGTACAAAAACGCTCTCATGGTATTTCCTTGGAAGTGACAACCCGAAGTGACAGTTGTCTGATTTTGAAATAATGATAGTGATTATAAATACTAAAATATAAAGATTATAAAGTCATATATATTGCTTTAAATATGGTAACGTTCCATTAAATCTTGATGATGCTAAAAATCAGTGATGTGGTCCCATCCACTTCAGACTTCCAGGAGCCTCAGGCATCTACAAGTTCCTGTTTACCACATTATGTGCAATCTAGTTAGATATTTTTTCCTAAATAATGTGAATCAATTGTTTTTTGAGGGCTCCAAATGCAAGCAATCGTACGGATAAAAAACTTCGTTATCCGACACTAATATTTTTTCTTCATTTAACCCTCCGAGAACACAGGGGGTCAAATTGACCCCAGTTACCTTTTTGGCCGATCGCAGCGCTTAGGCCTGCGGGAAAAGGGGGACACTATAGGCTCCTATTACACCGTTCGCATACAGTTCCAAGTCGTCAGTCGTCGTTGAGAAGCCTTTGAAGCAGATTAAGGGGTCAAATAGACCCCATATGTACTCGACGTCAATTTCGAGGTAAAAATTCATTTTTTTTTTACCTAATAAATCGATAGATTAACTTAAAAAAGCCAAAAAATAAATTTGCAAGTGCTTTTATTTTTTGTTTTTTAGCGATATGACGTATAATCTGCGTTCTAGTGTACGCAATAATTTGTTAGCTGAAGACAATGATAACAATTTTGGCGACAGTGATTCCTCCGAGGACGACCATGTCTCGGAGCAATCAGAATCTGATTATTCAGAAGATTATACTTTTTTGCAACCCTTTATATAGGGCAAATTTATTATTTTACTATGTCTTGAGAGTATCCATATACATTTTTAGCTCAAAATATTGAAAACTGACAAAGTTATGATACTTTTGAAATGTGCAGATTTTAAAATCCTCACAATCGCCACCGTAAATATGCAAAATAAATACTTTTTTTAAGGGTCACTATAGGGCTAATTTATCAATGTTTTTGTCATATCTTGCGTGTATCCACCTAAATTTTTAGCCAAAAATATTGAAAATTAACAAAGTTACGATTTTTTTGGAAAACAGCTGATTTTCGATAAAACTGTTTTTTGCAAATTTTCTTAGGTATGTTAAGGACATTTAAGGCACTTCTGATGAATGAGAACTACTAAAAGAGGTCTCAATCTATACCTACAGTTTTTTTCTATACTTAGACGTTCAAAAGTGGTTGGGGTCAATTTGACCCCAATTGTTCTAGATGATCGAAAAAATAGGTGTGTACTCGGAGGGTTAATAGACTTTTTATAGAGAAATAAATAACAAATTTGCCACAGTCACAAAGCAAACTTTTTTTTTGAATTTCAAACTTTCATTGCTCATATGTGTGTGCTGAAAGAGGGTTCAGCTGATAAGATGCATATTCAACATGTACTTCTTATTTTCCTACAAACCCAGAGGGAGCCATTTAAACCAATGGTTCATCTATCGCCAGCCCAGGAAAGAAAGAAGACGGGGAGTACCAGTTATTTTAGTTATTTTAAAAAATCAATAAACTTTGCTTGGCTAGACACTATTAATAAAAATCAAGTTAAAATAAATCAAATAATTAAAACAATTAAAAATTACCAAAAAAAAAATTTTAAATTAAAAACTAAGTATATTTACTAACCCTAAAAATCCATTAATTAAAAAAAAAACAAATAGAAAATGAATAGGAAACTACTGATTATCACAATATAACAATTCTAACAAAAACGAATGAAATATAAAATTAATAATCTAATAAAATCATAAATTACCCAAAACGTACTGTTTATGCTTGTTTTTCAGGCCTTCAAATTATGGTTGCCTTTTTTTGAGCTTTTCTAGATGCAGAGACATTATGAAGTGAGATAGCTGAGTAAAAGCAGAATCTGATCAGAGTCTGTTAATTTTTATAATAGCTCTGTTGGTGTACTTTCAGACGTGTTCATGAGCAGAAACTTCCTGAATCATGTGGTAGCGGAAATTCATGAAAAGTACAAAAACGCTCTCATGGTATTTCCTTGAAAGTGACAACCCGAAGTGACAGTTGTCTGATTTTGGAATAATGATAGTGATTAAAAAGTCTAAAATATAAAGATTATAATGATATCTTTATTGCTTTAAATATGGTAACGTTCCATTAAATCGTGATGATGCTAAAAATCTGTGATGTGGTCCCATCCACTTCAGACTTCCAGGAGCCTCGGGCATCTACAAGTTACAGTTTACCAAAGTATGTGCAATCTAGTTAGATATTTTTTCCTGAATAATGTGAATCAATTGTTTTGTTAGGGCTTCAAATGCAAGCAATCGCACGAATAACGCTGGAGGAAAAACTTCGTTATCCGCCACTAATATTTTTTCTTCATTTAAAAATAAATAATTTTTAAACGATGTTTTGAAAAATATTGGTGGAAATGAGCTTTACACAAGAGAAGAAGATTTAGATCTAATTGATATGTCTGTAATAGATATAGAATCTTTTTGAGATGTAAATATTAAACTTCTAATTTGTTTTTATTATCCATATAAATATACATATTGTTGCAAACATTTTGTTGGTTCAACTTCTAAATAATTTTCACAAGTTTCACAAGATCCTAGGGACCTGGTAAATTTTTTAAAAGGCGTTTTGTGTCTGAGCTTATAAAACGAATGTTAACAAAATTTCACAGTTTGTAAGTATGCTAAAAGTATTTTTTAGCATTTTCTTTTTTATTATTATCTTTTTATACCCAGGGCCATGTAAGAAAATGTATATTGCAATAACAATTTTCAATTCATCTTTACAAAAAGTAAAAAAATTGCAATATATTGCAATAACAATTTTCAAAAAAAAAAAAATTGCATGAATAAATATTTGGTGCATTGTTCACTGAAAAGGATATTCAGCACAGGACAGGAGTTTATGCACACATCAAATTAAGCTCATCAGCAAATGCAAAACAAAGCTAAACAGCCTTTTCGAAGGGATCGATAAAATTTATCGTTATATTTAACAATTTATTAGGCCAAAATCAACAAAAACCACAACATAAAAAAAAATATATATTTTGCAACCATAGTTAACAGAGAAAAATAAGTGCAATTAACTAAAAAAAAAAACTCTCAAACAAATTTCTCAACTGATCAAATTTGAACTTAGTAAAATATCAAATATTAAGATTTAACTGAATTTCATTGCTTTGTGAAAAAAAATATTTTCCCTCACACCCCTGTCGGCCTAACTTCATGTACTTTTCAGCTTTAATGACTTACAACAAAATGCAGTCACGCGACCTACTTAACGAGTTTTTCTTGTATGCACGTACGATATTTACTCAACTGATTTATAGTGCGGGGCGGCTCTACTGTTCATGAGCTTTAATCTATAGAATTAGCATAAATCGATTTGAAGGTGCCGCACGGATTATTTAAGTACCCAGGTATATGGTAGACGGATGATGTTAATTACACAGGTGCTGGGAAATATTATTGAAAAACCACTCAATGAATGATTTTGTCGTTAAAGCAACATTGTATCTAATATCGTATTTTCACCAAGAAAATATGATTCTGAATGATAGAAGAACTGCAGATTGTGTTTTTAAATTTCAATTTTGTTCAAGAGATTATGCCTCATATACTAGCCCATAGAAATAGTGTTGAAAGAAACTTAGAATTTTTCATAATATGTAGGATTATTGATCCAGACTACCAGTTTCGCCGAAAATAACACTGAGTTAAGCATTCTATTCAAAATAACAAAGAATCTTGTAATTCTGAATTCATTGCAAAGGCAATAAATGGATAATTCATTTACCACTAGGATAAAAAATAAAACTCGATTCTGGGTCATGAATTCTATATTTCTATATTTCATTTTATCGCTTTTCATCATACTTCAAAAGCCCATTAAAACGAACAAAATTTAAACGTTCGTCTTGAAAATTTGATATTTTCACTGCGATAAAATATCTAGATTACATTTTGAAGAAGGAAAGCATATTAATTTGAAAGAGTCTTAATTTTTGAAGAACACTCATCAAAAAGTACGCAAGTTACACCGAAGATAGATGAGCTTGGGCAAAGGTTAATGGAAATTATATGCGCACTCGTCCTCAAATAAAATTAAGAAAGCGATGTGCGTGGTCCAGGTGAACTGACTCAAACGTAAACTCGAAAATGTTTTTCACGAAATTGTTTGCATAATATGCAGCATCAGAGTTAGTTTAGTTTCATTTTCCGGAGGTCACTGGGAGTTAGTATGAAAATAGAAATGCAAAAAATGTTTCTTTTTGTTGCAAAAATTTTGCTTGCAAGAAGAGCACAAAAACGACTTGCTGCGAATATATTTTAGTATATTATAATATATTCAGGTACACGAACAGACCTAATGGATCGTTTACTCAGACCTAATGAATCGTTTGAATTTCACCAGTCGGTATACAAGGATATTTTCATATATGTTCTAACAAAACTAGGCGAGTAAAATGAACCAACTGATTCTTCGACTTATTTTACAAGAGGTTTCCATCTCCCGACAACACTTTTATATATGTACGGTACCTAGCATCTACATAAACGCGCCTATTATCCACTAGTTTATAGTTTTCACAAGTGTATAATCTACAAACAATCAAAATCATTTTAACAATAGATTACATCCTCTTCAGTAAAAAATCAACGCTTAAACTGGTTTCATCAAACAAAGAACAATCTACGAACCTTTCAATATCCTTCCCTTCTGATCGTAAAAAAAAACACGTTCCGTTAGTTAGCAACACCGCAAACACTGCGTCTCGTCACAAAGAAATATTTTATTCTCAAAAGAAATTCACTCAAGGAAATTCCAATTGTAAATCGTAGTCGGACTTTAAGAACATCCGGGAAATCCTTGACACAAGCGATAAGCACTATTCAAAATCCAACAGCGTACGCACTTGAGCACACTCACAGGATAAATCGTGTACAGGAGTTCGTGGTCTTTGCATGAACTCTATCCACCACAGTCACGAGTAACGGCAGTCAAGAACGCACTTTCAATTTCAATTCAACCAATTCAGAACAAAAATATAGGTATAATGCATACAAATGAAATTCAATGCGAAAACCATCCGTGCACACAATAGGCAAAATAAACAACACACTTCGAATTAGGACTCGATTTCGAGTTCATTGAAATGCATAGAATCGTAAACACTCGCACTTAGACACTGTCACGATGACATTTCTCAGCCCCCTGGTGTGATACTCGAGGGGTGGTGTCTGGCGCACCCGCGCGTCTCAAATGCACTCCAGGCGATGCACGGCTGCACGCAAAAATTACTACGGCAATATACGTTCTAAATAGTCACCACCATTACCGATATGCATTCGCAGCTCAGCTGTTTTCTTTATTCAACACAATGCACTTCTTGTTCACGCAAAGGGATGAAAGTTCCGTTATTCGCGACACAATACAATCACTATAGCATAAAACGCGTCCACGGTCGATGATGGCTCAAAACCGAATGACCCGCACCAGCTGTGGTCGCCGTGAATTTCCGCCTCATCGGGCTCGACTTGATTCGAATGCGATCTCGCGCACCGCATCAAAAATTTCAAACCGCGAGTCCGTGAAAAACTCCGCGGGCTATCAAGTCCGTCGCGGCTCGGCACAGCGGAATGCATTGCATCTGGTCGAATGAGCTGCTGAATTAATGGGAAACGCGAAAAAGCTCCACTCTATGTCGCGTTCTTCGTGGGGTCGTTGAGCTCTTCCATCCGCTGTTTTACCTCATTCATTATTTCATTCATGATTCACTCGACATCTGGCTGGTGGAAATGGAATTCTGTTCGAATCCCAGAGATGAGGTCGCAACTCAGTCAACTCACTTAAGATACTTTGCGTACAAAAAGATACGATTCGACATAAACAGCAAAGCTGCGAGAGGACACTCTTCTTCGACTTGGGCTGAATATGCTGGAGTAGTAAGAGCACGGGTGCATTTTAATGCATTTAAGTGCATCCAGCGTCTAAAGAGAATATGTTGCGTGAACAAAGAGTGTGCTGGCTGAATTCGATATCTTTTCTCATGCCAAAGAGAGATGATATTTTGTAGCGATCCCATATGTAGATGCGAGCGCAAGACAATTTTGTTTTCATTTGCGGTGAACGGCCAGGTAAGATCAAATAGTTATAAAAGCGGAAAATTCACTTATGTATCTAATCAATAAATACGCTTAAATGCACGTAAGAGTATTCTTTCAGGTCTTTGGATTTTAAAAAAATAAAATTAATTCATATTAACAATATTTAGACCGAATATTCATAATATTTATATTCTTATATAACATATTAGAATATAAATATTAATAACCTCTGTTCTGATAGCTTTCGATAAAGTAATCGAATTGTCATTACAAGGTACAAAATATTATGTTTTAGTAATGTTTAGCCATGGAATTGGTTGTAACTCTAACGATAACACTGATCAACAACATGCAATTTTTTTGCGGCATGAATATGATTCTGGTTTCGTTAGAGAGAAGAATATTTAAGATTAGAGTGATATCCAACGAATCTAGATACATGTAGATTTGATGTAATGTCATAATATTATTTTTAAGAAAAGCAAACCGGTTAAAGTGTGAAAATAATCATATCATCGCTGTTAAATCAAACCGGCATATGTACAAAAATTGAGTTTTTGAGTTGTTGGTGTCAAAAAAAATTGTTTTCCGTCTATTTTTATGTCGAGCCGGCATATCGTATAGTTGAATAAAAATCCGTCAGATGGTGTTGTGCTGGTATACATTTAACCGGGAACAGCCATTTTGTTTATCAGAAGCAGTGTGGCCAGATTGGGCTATTTCCAGCCAATTGGGTATCTAAAATTTGAATTCGCGGGACGTTTTTTCATTTCGCGGGTTGGCAGTTTTTGGGCTATCTATTTTTATGAAAAACTATATTTGGGCTATTCAGTAAAATCTAATAATTGGGACACTGTATGATCGAACCACCTGAACAATTGAACTATAACATCACCGCACATACTATTTATTGAAGAAAATTCACTCTGTAATCAAGCAACCTCTAGAGTTGGACCGTGAACCAGATTACCAAAACAGTTTTAAGACCAGCATGAAAAATTGTGCAAAATGAGTTTTCCAGAAAAATATTATCTGTTCAAGGTCAAGAAAATTTTACGTACAATTTCTGCATAGCTTTCTGCTGAAAAATTATATTATGTGTAGATTTGGGCACGTTATAGATAGCTTGAATTTTATTGGTATTCTGATAATAATAAAATAGTGGTTTATTTCAGCATTATTGTATGTTTTCCCTTTAAGCAAGTATGAATGCAATTCATTTGATAATTATGATGTAAATATTTGAACGTTTGCTCAAGTAACGTCAAAACAACTGAAAAAATCTACTATGAGTTCAAAATACAACGATCTAAGTGTTCGGAATAAGTTAGAAGTAATACAGTCATCCGACAAACAATTGCTCATCTGAAGAAAAAATGCCGATAGCTCTAAAATTAGTAAGAGTAAGCTGCATCGTATTTAAAAAAACAAAAACCAACTAAAACGGAAATTAAATAACGTTGGAAAATTTTGACGACACTGGGAGAAAGCGGTTGAAATTAAATTTACCATACTACCAGATAGATAAATTATTGCATTCATGGTCTTCTAAGACACGCTCCAAATATTTGCCAATATGCGGCCACTACATCACTACAAAATTAAAACTTTGGGATTTCAAGGCATCAAACACAAAGCTAAAATCCGTTAAAAGGACTACAATAATTGAATTTTTGTGCCAACGACTTTTGTGCTACAATTATAGCATTTATGTTACTTCGTACGAGTTTTACGGATTTAAATATTATAGTTTAATCAGCTTAAATTAATTAATTTATTTAGAAATCTGAGGCGGCGGTTTTTGGGCTACAAAAAAGAAATCTCGGCTATTTTGGGCTATGAAAATATGAAATTGGGCTACATTTTCTCGCAAATATTTGGCCACACTGATCAGAAGCAATACGCCAGTCGCTTCAAAACCTTCAAGGAGGAAAGACTTTCATCATGTAAATAAAACTGAATTATCTCACAATAGTACATTTTCATCAATACACAGATATGACTTATTGGCAAATAATTCGGTTTGCACTTTGCATTCATATATGCCAAAATGTCGGTTTCCGGGTAAATTGTCCCCTGGCGTATAAAGCAAAATGTTTATTAAAAACGAAATATGTTTCAATAATTCAGTTTGAATTGCATCAAAACAAAGTTTCATGTGATATTTTTGAAAATATGCCGGTTTATTTTATTCTTACGTACACGGAGAGAAAAGTGTAATGAAATTATACAAAATTTGCAATTAATTTTATTGCAATAGTAGTAATTTTTTTACCCCATTGCCTTTTTAATCAATTGCACTGCACATTTTACTACTTTGTTGTGAATTATGTATATATGAATGTCTTTACTACAGCGCGATGAACATGAGTGAGTTGTAGTATGTAATGGAATTGACTATTATTTGCAGGAAAATAGTAAATTTTCATCAAATTTGTAATAACATTCATGTTTTTATATGGATTTTTCGGAATAGTAAATTATATTATCCACTCTAGTAAAAATCACTGCCGAAATTTCTCTCCGTGCATCGTCATGCAAGATGTTTTACAGCTTACTAGACTCAAAATCGACCCTTGTAGGTAGATACTTAAACTAACTACGGTAGTTGTTAAGAAGTGAACTTCACCCCCGATTTTTATGAAATAAAGCTTGAAATGTGTTCTGCTCACCTAATTAGGACGTTTCATTATATATTGATGATATATTTTTTAGGATGTGAAGTAACTGCATCAACAAACGCTGACCTGACTACTATAGATCCAGTAGAAGTTCCTATAGGGCTAATGTATGTAAAAACTTGGGTTAATAAGTTGCATGATCCGTTCCTTCCAACATTATTTATGGATACAGGAAGGACTACTAAAAATATTCTTAAAACTAGCAAGTCTGATTTGACTGAACTTCAAGCACTCTCTAATAATGAGTGGGTGGAATGTGAACCTATACAAGAAGAGACTGAAAGCCACGTTTCTCCTTTGACTGGTAAGTTTAGGCTTTTGTCATTTTTATTTATATAAATCATTACTGTTCGTCGTTTGCATTATGATTGGTGGCTTAAATATATGATTTTTCAAATTTTAGAATATGAAGCTACTGCACCAGTCAAGTCAGTCATGTGCTACTGCACATTGATGACTGCTGCTCAAGGAGAGGAATATTTGGAAGTGACAAACGTTCATTACAGGATATATACGGAAGACTATATTTAACAAGTAAGGTGCATGTAAGCTTCCGCTGAACTGATTCAACAGCATCAGAGAGGCATTTAAAAACAAGGACACCACACTTGACAACAATATTCAAGTATGGAATAGACTAGAAGAATAAACAGGTGGACACAAGTAGAAATACTAAATGAATTGCGCCAGGAACGAGCCACAAAGCCAATAAAGCGAGACGCCTTTCTAGTGATAGTTAGGACATGAATATTAAAAACATGAACGTTCGACAGAAGAGAGGATAGTACCACCAATCATATAAGGAAAGACATGAGTGTTAAGCCTAAAAGAAAAGGACATAGATAAATACTTGGAAACATTAAGAGCTAAACAGTTCTAGTTACATACACCAACCAGAGAGAGCATTCAAATCTTCCTGAAAAAGCAGCGGTTCAGCAGTATTTTTGATCACCTGGAAAATTTTCAAATCATCTAACATTACTTAAAACACGACTTAAAAGCACTGAGAAGGTCATCAATAAACTGATTGAACGAAATTGGCCTTAAGATGGAACCTTGAAGTACACAAAAAGAAGTGGAGAAATCAGAGAGGGAGACAATACAAGTGCGATGAGCTAAAAAAGTGGAAAGCCAGGAAAGCAAAGGCTCACGAATGCCACAATGCTTAAACTTGACAAGAAGCAGCGCATGATTAACAGTAGTGTCAAAACTTTTGGCAAAAGCAGTATATATGACATCAACATGACTGATGCTGCCAATTGCAGACGAAATTATATAAGTAAACTTTACAAGGTTCGTAGCGGGTCAGCGGCCTTTTACAAAGCCATGTTGTAGCTCTGCAAACACACAGTTGAGGGTACCATAGTTCTGATTGAAAATGAGGCTTTCCAAGATTTTTGCAAGGCAAGAAAGAATGGTAATAGGGCGATAGTTAGAAGCAAGGTTACATTCACTCAATTCGAAAATGGGAAAAATATTACAGAGCTTACATGAGGACGGAAACTTACCAGCACAAAGACTGACATTGAATAAGATGGCCAAAAAGACACTAAAGATAGACGCAAGATTTTTAACGAAAAAATTGGGAGTACCGTCCGGACCAGGGACACAGTTGGAGTCAAGTGAAGGCAAAACCTCAACAAAGTTAGTGTTAAAGAAGAAGAGATAAGGAGTGTAATCAAAAGAAAAGCAGTCGGAAGCGGGAATAGACGAGATGGTGTAAACAGAGGAAAACCACATAACAAAGAGGTTATAAATGTCTAGAGGCTTGGAAGCAGTAGATACATTGAATATTCTAAAGAAGATAGGAAGAGGCTTTTAAGGCGCGGACATAAGACCAGAAACTTTCAGGGTAATTCCAGTTGAAAAAAGATTCAACAGACGAGGAATAGTTGAGCAATGCTAATTTTATTTCTTTCTTGACAGAGGAACGTAAATCGGAAAAAAATCTTCGCCAGAACGATAATTCAACATTTTTTATCTCTAAGGGCACTCTTTACCCTCGCGGTAAACTAAGCAGGATCGCGGGCGAGAAAAGAAAATAAGAGTTGATACCGAGATCAATTCAAAAAGAATATCCTAAAATTTCGAAACAGCAGAGTCCATATCCAGACCCCATAAATAATTAAACTAACTATTTGAATCCATACCAGCAGTCAAGCAGTCAAAATTACTTTTTTTAAGCTATACCTATACTTAAGCAACGTTTGATGCGATTCGTGAAATTGATGAACAAATCAATAGAAAGGGGAGAATGATGGGGGCCAAGTTGCGTGTAGGATATTGGAAGTAGACTGAATATTAAAGAGGATGTGGCCAAGGATCTTGTTATTATCATTAGGGAAATAGTTAAATTAAAGAAGTGAGCAGGAAGAAAGAAAAGAAGACAAGGCAAAAAAGGTTGTTAGTATACACAATGCGTAGAAAAGAGGAGTCTCATTGTATAGAAGTAGTATTAAAGTTGCAACAGATAACAACAGCCGACGAGAGAAAGATAGAGTTAAGATATGTGGAAACTTCAGAAAAGAACTGATCAAAAGTAGAGATGGGCGTGTTACAAGGCATATATAAGGACGCAACAGACAGTGACAATTTTGGAGACAAAGAGACACAGAGAGCAATACATTCAACAGGTGGACTGGGGATAAAAATCAGCGCATATCTCCTAGGCTGGCTGTCTTTCGTAAATTTGACACAGTCAGAAATATGAGGAGTGTTGTCAAGTTTCGTGCAGATGTAGCGTTCTACTATAGCCGCAGATGTATCGTATGCAAATCGTGACGCGAAAATCTGGAGAGGAGGCGCAGTTATACGCAAAGCAAGATCATCAGCAGTTTCGTTAACAACACCATGGAAATAAGATGTTAGTCGTTGCAATAAAAGACTTGTAGCTGCCATTGATGTATGCAGATTAGTTTTCGCCATAGATTGATAATTAGATGAAATGGAAGGCTGCTTGTTATAACTTCAGTATCGTCTGTGAGATTTAACTTTAAAATTAAGTAAATATTATTTGCAATATTGTGAATAATTTGAATGTGAACAATGTTTTTTTGCCAAATATCGAAAATTAAAAAATTTGGTTATTTTAAATCTTGCAAAATATGTCTGTTTCATACCGTGTACCGTGATTATCGTCTTTTTCACAGTTTCATCTAAACATAATTTTTTCACAATCGTGTCGATGATCAAATGGCATTTAGTGAGAAAGTTATTTTATTATACTTAATATATCAAATTTTTTATCTGCTTCAAAAATGGTCTATGGTAGTTTATTAGGAAACTAGTTTTCCTCGCGGTGTACAAAATTTATAATTTTAAAGTTCACTAAAAACGTTTAGATAAAAACTTGATAAATTCCGATTTGTGCCCTTCTATCTGATGATAAAAATAGCTGAGCTGAATAAAACTGATAAGTTAATCATACTTTTTATTCAGAGCTGCTATCTTTATCGGTGTGCTTGTTAAATCGAAAATGAGTTTACTCATAAAGGTTATTGATTTGTGATTCACTGGGGCAGCAGTTGTTGTTTTTTCCAATGGTACTACGCAGCTTTGTTCTGTATAGAGGTGCAAAAAAATACGCATAATATTCGACCAAATTAATTCAGTTTTTTAAGGCGGTTTTCGATTTTCAAGCTCGTATTGTTTAAATGTGGTCGCAACAATTTAAACACGATATACGATACGAAACAGGCAAACAACCACGATAGAAAGCAATCATTTTCTGTGAGATAAACAAAATGTTCTTCAGTTGTCTCAAAACAATCTTCGAATTTAATCCTTACATTACTACAAACAAGTTGATTTATCTTTATTTTAAGCCTCAATCACACCGTCAATTCTGAATATGTAGCAGGGAAAAACCAAAATATTTTAAAAAAATTATAGTTCTAACTTAACAAGAATTTTCCCGATTATAAAGGTGACAGACTTCTCGACAAATACGAGGATCTTTTCCTCTATTTCATTTAAGTATCATTTTAGTTACTTATTAAAAACTTTTTATAACAGAATGAGGCTTCCTCGATTTACGGGATATAGTCGGGGGCTAATTTTCCACTTATTATTTTTGAAAGATATTTATTTTTGGATTAAATTTGCTAACAAAAGCTAGCTTTTCAGGTTGTGTGATCCAGAAAATAAAAAACCAGAAAATATTAAAATCTGTAGGCATGTTCCCTAATTCCTCGGGTAAAAACATTTTGAGTAAAAGTTCCCCACTATGGTGGGCGAAAATTTTCGAAAATAAGAAAAATAACAATACAGATTTCGAATAAAAAGCTAAAAAGAGTCGAAAGTGACGTCTTCGATGATATTTACGTTTCACTGATTTAGAGGACAGGCTTGGTAAAATGAATAAGAGGACAGAACTGGTAATATGACTACGATTTTGAAATATTTTGAATAAACCTTTAGGAGTTAAAAAAATTCTTTGAGACAATTGGTTCCTATTCCATCACATGAAACTTTATCTAGAGTTCTATAATTTTTTTGTTGAAAAATTTCAGTAGCTTAGAGAATAATTCTTTTAATATAATCAAAGGCCATTGCATTGAAAGTTGAAGATATTTTAGAAGCTGTTGCATCGTTAGGAACATATCGCAAATATTTACAGCTCCATGGCAGAGGCGTTAGATATTTTTATATTTAGTTTTAGTTCGAAAATTTTTTAATGTTTCCCTGAATGTGCTCGCAAAAATCAGGTCCGGAGCAATTATCCGTAGAATGTATGGCGCGAAAGGTTTGTTCTACAAGTAAACTTATTACTCTGGTCGTGGTATTAAGTTGCAAATAATTTCAAATGAATTAAATTTTAATTTAATTAAAAAATTATACCATCAAGGCTTGATTTTTTTCAGTATTTCACTTGAAATCAACTGCAATATAATCTACTATAAAATTAAGAATAATGTATCAAATGCACTAAAAAATTAGTAATTAGCAATTTTATATCTTTACTTAGTTTGAAAGTAATATGAATCAATTAACAACTTTGACAATCTCAAAAAACTTAAACTATATATTCGAATACAAACCTGGCCATATTCGTATCCCTCTTTAATTTGCGACAGCATCTTGGCAAGTGGAGCTAGGAAATCAATTTCGAAACTCCGCATACATCCATGATAAGTACAAACGAGAATATCTCGTGCTTGTCGCACTAAAACACGCTTTGTTTTCTCATGATAAAATGGATAGACTGTTTCGAGATATTGATCAAGTAAACTTTCGAATCCGGAATCCTGAAATAAAAGCAAACATAATTAAAATTTTGTATTACTTTGTAGTGTTGGTGATGATAATGGCAATGATGGTGCACATTGTTATGGGGATTGAATATGAGTAGAATGAATATCAGAAGGTATGGAATGGATTATACTCAGGGTTAGAAATCGGCTCATTTTGCTGATTAATACATTTCTTAATTCCACTCAGCTATTTACCGAAATTGTGGAGACTGGCGCGGGTTGTGTTCATCCGACCTGCCAAAATCATATTGGCCAACTAGCCTCACATCTTTTATATTAAAGACCATGGAGAAACTGATTGACCATAAGGAATGATCTTTTGACAAAGATGCCACTTCACAAATTTCAATTTGCCTACCAAAAGGAACTATATCAGCAACACATAAGCTGATACAAATAATAGAAAAGGCATTGGAAGGCAAGGAAAACGCACTATATGCCTTGATGGACATAGAAGGAGCCTTTGACAATGCAAGACATGACTCCAGAGGGGGGATGCTCCTCAACAAGTAGTGAAGTAGGCAAGTAAAATACTAAGGAATCGAAGTCTGTTTGCGGAGCTGGGGGAGGCGAAGCCAAGGGCGGACACTAGGAGGGGATGTCCATAGGGAAGGGTATCATCCCCCCTGCTATGGTCCTTACTAGTTGATGACCTTCTCGTGATCCTCAACAGTAAGGGCCTAACTGCTTTCAGCTACGCGGATGACATCACGGTAATAATAAGAGGCTCACACATGGATACCTTTAGATCCAGAATGCAAAAAGCCTTGAATTAAACAACCCAATGGTGCGAAAAAGAGGGTATATCCATCAATCCTCAGAAAACTAGCATAGTACCATTCACCAGAAAAATAATTATCGAAATAGAATCTCTTAATATTAGGGACCTAGTCGTACGTCTGCAGGAAGAGGTAAAATATCGAGGAATACACCTAGACAGGAAACTCACCTGGGACAAGCATCTAAACAAAACGACAATGAAGGCCATTAAGGCACTCTGGGCAACAAAACAAATGCTTGGACGCAATTGGGGACTAACTCCAAGGCGTACAAACAAATGGTGAGATCTATCCTCCTATATGGAGCTGCAGTGTGGTGGAAGAAAACCATACAAAAAAAAAACCATAAAAAACTGCTATTAATAGGCTCAACCAGCTTCAAAGGATGGTCTGTCTGCTGATTACAGGAGCAATGAGCTCCATCTCAACAGTAGGAATGATAGTTCTTCTAAACCTTGAGCCGCTTCACCTAAAAATTCAGCAAGCCATTAGCCTACAGCAGGCCTACAGGCATAAATCAGGGGACCTTAAAAGCCACCTAAAAATCCTGGAGGACGTCAGGTCCATAATGAAAATGTTGAAATAAAAACCACAGCAGCATTCGGGAAGAGGTTCAAGGTCACAATTCTATCAAGGGACATATGGAAGGATGGACTACCTCCCTCCTACAAAGGACCGCAAATGTGGTATACGGATGCTTCAAAGATGGATTGTGGAGTAGGAGCAGGGATCGAAGGTCCCAAGTGCAAAATGCATTTCCCTCCCAAAGGAGGCCACGATCTATCAAGCAGAACTATCTGCCATACTAAGAGCCTCACAAACAATAAAAATAAGGAACACTTAAAGGGTCAGAATTAAGATCCTATTGGATAGTCAAGCGGCTCTCATGACTATAAATCGCGGTCAAATAAATTCGGCTTTACTCCTATAGGTGAGAGAGGCCCCAAATAAAATAGGGGCACAGAACGAATTGATATGGACCCCCGACCATGAAGGGCACCAAGGAAACGAGGAAGCTAATACCAGAGCCAAAGAAGGACCAAAAATGCCCTTCATGGGTCCTTCTCCGTACTGGGGTTTTACAAAGCTAGATACGGAAAAGGAAATTAAAACATGGAGCAAGAAAAAGATCGAAGACAACTGGCTTAATATTGAGGCTTTGAAACACTCAAAAAAATACCTTGGCTTCGACAACAAAAGAGTAAAAGAAGCAGTGGCATAAGAGCCTTATGCGGAGCATTGGCAGGCCACCTTCCGTGCGAAAAGTATCTGCACAGGATAGATGAGATATTGTACGACGACTGCAGATACTGTGGGCGACAGAGTGTGTAGAACATCTGCTCCCACTCTGTCCAGCACTAGCGGGAAGAAGATTCGAGCTCATTGGCTCTGCTCTTTCTTCCCTCAGGGACATCACAAATGTCCCGCCAAGGAACATATTCAGGGTCATTAGAAGCCTGGACATCCTATAGGACATAACGCAGAGGAGGCACAAAAAACCCAAGAGGTCGCAGTGCTAGGGTCCCTCTGGACCCACTCCAAGTTATCAATCAATCAACCAATCAATACATTTCTTATATTACATCTTCGAAGAAGTCAAAATGTTTTAGGATTAATTGATTATCATAGAATTTGGAGCATTAAGGATTGTGATAGGTGAATTTGGAAAAAAATATATCAATTTATCGGTATTTTGTCAAGTAAAAATATTTATTTTTAATGAAATAAAAAATAATAGGGTAAGTAGGTCAGTCTATAACTTTCCGCGTATTTTCCCTAGGTAATTTATATAAACTAATTTTTTATTTTTCCCCCTGGAACTTTATACAGTTAGTCATTTGATAATTAGTTTTTTTTTTGAAAAGAACCGATGCAAAGTGATAGTGAAAAAAATGGAAAATACTAACACATTTTACAATTCTTTTTTTAAAAAAAAAAAAAGGTGAAAGTGTTACAGCCGCTTTAGCAGAGATAAATACGGTTGATGATGAAAACACAATAAGTCTAAGAACTGCACAAAAATGGTTTAGAAAATTTCGGGATGGATACACTACAGTAAAAGATACACCTCGCTCAAGACGTTCCACTGAATTTGACGACACAGTGTAAACAAACCAACTTCAACCGTGGATATGATCACAGAGAGGTTAAAGCCTCATTGCTCAATCTTGGAAAATGAGTCCCACATCAGTTATCAACATCAAATCGGTATCTTTTCTCAATCATATTGTAACAGGAAACGAAAACTGGCTAGTGTGTAACAATGTCGTGCCGAAAAGACAATGGGTGGATGCAAATCAGATACCAGAACAAACTGTCAAACCAGGACTGCACCCACAAAAGATCCTTCTATCTGATTGAAGGGATATGTCATGAGCTGTCTATTTTGAATTGCTGGGTCCTAATCAAACAATCACAGCGGATGTGCATTGCCGTCAGCTCACTACTTTGAATACAGAATTGATTGAAAAAATTAATGAACGGGAGGAAGGGTTTTTTCATACAGCATATTGCAAAAGTCAAAATAAATATTTGAAGGAAATTGAATGGAATTATGCCTCATCCAGCATATTCCCCAGACATTACTCCAAACCATTTGCATTTGTTTAGAATCCTGCAGTCGTGTTTAGGTGAAAAAGTATTTAAAAACAAATATGGTGTCCAATTCAACCTAGGTACATTTTTTAATTTAAAAGATAAGTTATTTTATTCCGATGAAATTCAAAAATTACCATAAAAGTGGGAAGAGATTGTAGATAATGAAAGAAAACATATAATTGATTGATATTGAAATTAATTGTGTTTTTTTAAGTACTTCAAGTTATCTTAAAAAAACGCGGGGACTTATAGACTGACCTGATACATCAAGAGGATTTATTTCATACTTTAGTCCAAAAACAGGAAAAAATCGACAAATAATTTATAAGAGTGAAAAACATAACATGTAGAAAATGCAGCTTAGTTAAAAATATGTACAAAATCACCAAACACGGCTCCGCATAACCTACATAGCTGAAACCACTCAGCAAAGTCATGGATCTATCATTGATTGCCAAAAATTAGCTCGTGTCAAATATTTTACATTGGGAATCAATGAATTTTCACTTCACTGCGACTGACCGTTTGGTTTTGTGCTTCGTTCAAAGGACAGACAAATCCTTTCTTAGATTTGACCAACTCACTTGTCAGATAATATACACAGTCTAGCCATAAATATTGTCCGACGTAGAAAAAGAGGTAGTTTTGGTTTCGCTACGTTGGCAATTAATTCTATGCGAGCAGGTTGTTTACATCAAAATAGCAGTACCAAAGCAGTAAATCGATGGAGTGGTCGGATTATATTCGGATATTCGCACGTTACTGTGATCGGTTTGCATAAGGCTGGGAAAAACGGTAAACAAACCTGGTCTCGCTTAACATCAGTGAGAAGTTCGTTTATCGTACAATTTAACGTTCCAATGAGACTGGCGACGTGATAAACTGGAATCGGACCGGTCGTGCAATTACTGCACGCACAAAAAAAAAAAACAATGGAAGCCGTACGAAGCCGCATTCAAAGAAACCCAATCCGTTAAGGCTGAAGTTGTGTTCGATTTCACTTCCAACAAGCAGAATGACCGTATCTACGCTAGAAGCTCTTATGCAGCCATAGAGAAGGTTCCGAGGGTCCAGAGAGGTCACCATACCGCTTCAATAATGGTTTAGTGGGGCCTTTCGTATCACGGTGCTTCCGCTATTCATTTTTACGAAAAAGGGGCTAAAACTCGGCAAAAGTTCACCAAGAGATGCTGAAGGACATGGTTAAACCCCTTAACCCGACATTATTCAAAAAGAAGCCTTGGGTATTCCAGTAGAATTTCGCTCCAGGGCATAACGCGAAAACGACACAAAAATGGCTAGAGAGCAAGATTCCGGCGTTTATTCGCGGCCGTCAGGAAGTCAAATCTGGCCGTCAGGAAGTCCTGATTTGAACCTGTTTGACTATCAATTGTGGTCAGTGTTGAAAGGAAAAGCATGTTCGAAACCTCACCACAACGAAGAGTCTTTAAAGGCATCTCTGTAGAAACCTGTCACAGGATTTCCTCAGACACCTTGCATACAGCTATAGACAAGTTTATTCCACAATTGAAATTATGAGTAGAAGCTAAATTTGGACATTTTGAATAAATTATACGTTTTAAAAGGTACTAATTCTTTGATTTCAGTGGTGTTTTTATTTTTTTCCAAGCTCTTTTGTTTTGAAGATAATTGCATGTCATTGGTGGAAAGTATGTATGGCTAGGCTGTGTAAAGGAAATATTTTTCAGTATTGACCATAAATTGAGACCACTTGCAGGATCTGAATCTTCAGGTTTCAGTTAAAATCATTATGAAAACAGGTTTTACCTCTTCAAAAGTAATTGGTAGAAGCGAAGTTTCATTGGCTAAAACTATGAGCCATTTTTCACTTTTTGCAGTCTACTTCCTCTACAAATATCACCACTAAATATTGTTTTTTCCCCGATAGCTTTCAATGATGTTTTGTAAACCAATTATTGAACTATTAAATACTTTGTGACGTAGTAGTTCTTTTCAAAGCAGGAGATCCTTGCAGAGTTACATCCTTTATTTGTCTTTTCCAAATAGATTTCTCTTTGAAAATCTCTTATGTTTCTTCACCGGTAGTTGATTCTTCGAGAAGATTGAAACCACTATGCATATAATTATTCCACTGGCAGTTCTTTATGTCTTAGAAAAATGTATTTATGTCTGTTTGTCCTTCCTACACCTTAATACACCTTTTGTTTTGGTAACGTTTCACTCTTTATATTCTAACCTGTTATTTTCAGATGATTTTCCTTCTTAAAGATCGTTGAAACTCTTTCGAATTCTTTCGGATCCAAAAAAGGTACTTTGACGATGAGACATTTATATTCATAATTTCGACGTTGGCGATGCCAGCTTAATTGTGCCACGCTGTTTGAAGTGCCTTCGGGTGACGTCCGGGTATACGCACAGGTAATGCTATTTGGCCAACCAACATAAGGGCTGATAGACACGGGGGCCACCATGAGCGTAATGGCGGCTGACTTGGCCAGATCATTCAGCGAAGGCAACGCTTTTCCCTGGAAAAGAGCTTCTCTCGGATTGAAGACTGCTGACGGCACCCAACATTAAGCCGTAGGCTGAGTGTCAGCTGACATCACGTTCCGGGGGCTCACCAAGACGTTAACGCTTTGGATTATCCCCACTCCCAGCCAAAACTTAAACCTGAGAACTCAGAACATAGAGATCTAAGGAAATGAAACAAGCGTATGCATATACGAAATTTAGTGAAGCAATTTTACTACAAAGGTAAAATCTATAAATAGAACAAATCGAGAGAATTGTTACCTCAGATATTCCCCTGGTTTCCCCGATACCTTAGCTTTTGTTGTTGCTGAGTTAGTAATTGTCAAATTCGCGTTAGTAATTGTCAAATTCAACTATTTTTCTCTATTTATCTCACTCTATCTTTCTGTTCGGCACAGTAAGTGAATGTCAAATTCGCTTACTACTACTAACGCTCAGCCTAGGCAAATTGCTTCACTTCTCACTGCCATTTTCATTTCCTTATATCTCTCTCTTCTGAGTCTGAGAATGGATTTCGTCCGTTTTTTCGCCCTGGCCACAGACCTGTTCACGCCATCGCAACAAATCGACACTACCACCAGCCTCAACGAACTCAACGATCATGCCCACTCTCTCTCACAGGAGCAGATGTTGAAGCATTTAGTTACCAGCAGAACTCGTTAAATTTTAAGGAAGTCAAACGAGAGCAAAAAGAAAAACTAGAACAGGTTACAAGCAAAAAAAAGCATCAGCATGTTATATTCCAAATTGTAACGAACAGCAAGCAGGTCGATGCACAGAACGGACACAGGGTGAGGGACGCAAAGAAACTAGGAGACAACGAAGACCAGCATCGGTATTAGATTGCATGAAATGAGCGATTGTGCGAAAGGTTGAGCTGACTTGAGCGAGTGCAATTGAACTATGCTGCACGGTTGAAGAAGTACGATCTCCAAAGAAGCTATCCATGATTGGATCAGAATTGTACGGATATTAGTATCATCGTCATGCATTAGATGAATCAAATTATTGAGCATGAACACACGGTCTTTTGTCAATTGAACGTTTTACTGATCAAGGTTAAAGAAAAACACGGCCAAAGGCAATACTGAGTGATTTGAAATGGAAAAAAGACAAGGGACGAAATACTTTCACATCTTATGTAATGCGCTTCATTACATCATAACACAAATAATTCGAAACTGCCAACAAGATCAGCAGAGCAAGGAGTAGAACGAGACAAAGGATGATTATTTACTCTTCCCAATCTAACCAGCAGCAATGATGTGTTGAGCTTTTGGCTGCTTCTAAGTGATGTGAACCAGAGAATCAAGCATGAAGGACCTTAACTTATTATTCATAACCTGTGTCAACAATTTTGAATGCCCTCCTTATGATACGCAGCCCACAATCCATAACTGTACAACTCAGTGCTAAGTTGAAGATAGATAACTAAGAGGTATATTAAGTGTTTGGCAGAGCAAAACATACGCAATGCGACTGGGTCTTCTAGGTACCAAAGGGAGTTTCATCACACCCATGATTGTTTATCAAGACCGACTGTGTAGGGCTTTAGAAAAATCTATGGAATTTCATTTCGGGATTTCATTAGCAAGCTGAATTTAACTGATGAACAGTTTAACACGTCGCTAGTTTACACATCCATTAATTTTCATCCCATTAGAGACGTTTTATTACAGGTGCTTTCTAAAAGATGTTTGAAAAGGTAACAGAACGAATATTTGGTTTCCTGACAGGAATAAAAGAACTTCTGGAATGATTACAATGATTGTTACTTAACCAGTCGCGGTCAAGTGAAACTGGTAAGAAGGTTTATATAGTTTGTAAAGTGTTCTTAAGGTTGAATTATCCCACGAAAATCCTTGACGGGACTAGAAGTTTAAGCTGGTAGAGAGCCTCATTTGGAAATATACAATTACTTTGTATGAGTTTGGGGTTATTAGCTCCATGACTGACTTTAACTCTGATTTCACTCATATATTTCATCGAAACCTGGACTCAAACTAAGGACGCTACATTATAGGAGCCAGTACTACATCCACTGTACTATATGAGTTTGAAGCTGTGTGTAAAGTCTGATCCTACCCTTCTGTAAAGATCATCTGATAGCTCAAGTAGGGTTCTCATCAAAGCTTAGTAGAAAATATTTTGGGTTAGTTTTCATTGCATATTTAAAACTTGATATTACTGTATTCTGATTCATCAATCTAAATCAGAATAAACAAATGAAAATATAAAATAAAATACAACTCCAAATAAATATACATCGCACTATAAGATACAACGGCTTCTTCTTTGTGTTACACAGAAATAATGTCTGAAAAAACTGCACATTCACCGAGTTTCAAAGTTCATTGTGTCATAACTAAGCCAGACAATAGATCCTTGAACCCACAGTTCCATGAAATGGTACTTATAAAAATCTCTTTCAGGATAGTCACAAGGAAGTTGTCGGGAAAGCGAAGTAAGTGCAAATCGTTTCTAACAGAAAAAAGGAAGAAACTAGCTATCTGATTTTTGCAATACTTTGCACTTAAGTGTACAGTGGAATGACTATTACATGGAATGATAATTTGCATGAACTACTTGAAAAAAAGTTCATTATCCCTTGAGTAAAGGATTTTTTTTGTATTCTACAATATGAAGAGATGTAGATGAATTTAATGTGATAAAAAGCTTTAAAACTACCTCATTTGTTTCAAAAACATGTAAAAAAATTAATAATTACCATAAAGACGATATCCATATTTCCGGCATCCAAAACGATTCCATCATTCGCATCATTATTCAAGTCATTGTCATTAACTTGTAAGTCTTCCACATTAACCACCTGTCCAACTTTTTCACCACCAATGTCGCCGCCACCCGAATCATCTGGTTTCATAACATCCGGTGGTTCGGCGTCCTCTACATACCAAGAGGATGAGACATTGCCGGTAGCATGTGAGGTTGACGACACATTGCAACATTCGGGATTTTGGCATACCGCACTGCCTTGTGACTGCTGGTGACCCGTTAGCTTGTCCTTGCACTTCTTCAAATAGGAACGTACACGTGACTTGCTCCTACGCACCTCACTACGGTTTGGATTGATATCCAGCGACTTTTTCAGGCCCGTTTCGATGTCATTGGCAGCCCCATGAACGGGCATATCGTCAGTGTCAGTCGCATCCCATTTACTAGTTTCTGTCCAGGCTTCCTCGACTGACTTTTTCGCTAATGTCGATTTGTTTGATGCAATCTGAAAAAAAATACAACGAAAACGATTAGACACGAGAATAAAGACATTAACTACAGCCACCTGTAAATCCGATTCGATTCAACGGCGCAATGCAATTGCACAATGACATGCAGTTCTGCAGCCAAGCTAAATGGGGTAGGTCAAGTCTACGAACTACAACAAGCGCAAGTGAAAGTTATTTGCTGCATTCTATAAATCTTTTGCGTGTGAAACACTAGAAAGCGAATGGCCCCATTCATTTCATAGACTTCAGCACGGAACATTTTGTTACTTGTCAAAATAAACCTTATCGATCCACCGAGTTGTTATCGGGAAGAAGTGCGGCGTGCATGAGATGCTCTGGACATGAACTTACCTTTTTCCTTATCGAAAACATGGCCTTAGTCCACTGTGCGCCCACTTACGAGCTACCTAATCACTCGCACTTGAAAAGAAACAAATCTCCCACTATTTCCGATTCCGCGATTCGTTTTGCTTAATATCAGTAATTCACACAAGAATAAAGTCAAATCTGTTTTGCGAACGTACCACAAACCGCGACCGCGTCATAGCCACCCGGAAGGACATAGATTCTTCGACTGAAGACGTAGTACGAGCAACGATGGTACCCGCGCCTTTTTACCAGCCTTCGCTTCGGATACTATGGCAATTCATTGAAATTTCAGCCTCGCCTAGAAAATAACTGCCGAACGAACAGAGGAGACGCAAGCGCTTTGCAAGTTTGTACGAAAACATCCTTGCAAATATTCGGTACCGGGTACAGTGTTTGCGGTGCGTACGGTCAAAGGGATGTTGTTTGGAATGTAGTGCGGAAGGACGAAAGGACGAACAGTGTACGAAATTAATTTATGTTCGGATGACTTTCAAACTGATGTAAGTCCTTATGTTGACAAGATGCCTCACAGACCTAGCCGGTTTAAAGTACGGAAAAGGTATGAAGATATTTTGGGTCTCCGGGTGTTTGGTGGATAGCTGGTGTCGGAAGGTTTTTAATATTTATCGACAGCTAGGAAATTTCTTTGAAGTGTTAATTGGGGAAATTGTATATGCAAAAGTCGTTTAGACTATAAATTAGAATATCTAGTCACACCCAAAAATATGCAACTTATAAAGTTATTTTATATCCGTAAAATCAAGCGTTCACGAAATAATAGTAGCTTTGGCGCTTTAGGGGATATAGCATTGTTCAGCGCGGATTCGATTTCTCCAGCAAAATAAGCAGCTATAAGTTTTTATAAGAGAAATCGTTTTTAATTCAATCCAATCACTTTAATTCAATCGTTGAGTATACACAAAGAAGCCGATGATTTATGTATTATATTTGAGTATATATGTGTCGAGGATTTATCCGAAACAAAAATAGAAATCGTAGACAAATCTTTCACCTTAAAGACTCGTTGAAGTGTTGCTGATGTTACATGGAGTAAACTCACTAGCTGTACGTATGGAGGACATTAAATTAAAGAAATAGCTTGAAGGAAAATTTCTGATAGCTTCAATCAATGACAATTAAAAGAGTACTTAGGAAATTTTCATGCGTTGCGACATGGATATGAACATATGTGGAACTGTGAGCTGTGGAGTTATGTATGCAAGTTGAGTGGCACACTGAGCCCTTAAACAGTAAATAGAAAACAATGCCGAATGTCTCAATATAACCATTGTTGTAACACCAATAGCGTTACCGGCAAATCCTAGAAAGCCCTTTTCGTGGCCAACAGATGTGACAAATCTCCACAAAAAATCCAGCAAGGACGAGCAAAACCAGAAACTAATGGCTGCGCCCACCCCCACTGCACGAAAAAGTTTTCGATACAAGCTAAAACGCAGCAGAATCGAACGCCAGGATTGCTTAAATGCTAAGGAAGTCGGCAATGAAAACGGAACGAAGATTTGCGGGTACTCTCACCGAACGTATGATTTTTGTATAGACCAAATAAAAGCCTTAGAAGAAATACGGTGGAAAGTGGCTGGTACTTCGGAGAAGAGTAATTGGGAAATCGACTCTAGCTTCCATCCAATGCACAACGTGCTCGGCACAGGTTTCCTAGTCAACGAAAAAATGAAATTTGTGATCAACTGCCTTACAGCAATAGCCTAAAGGCTTCGAACTCTATGCGTGCAAATCACATCAGTCTCATTAACGTGCACGACCTTACAAAGAAAACCACCACTCATGAAAAAGACCACTTTCTTGCAGAAATAGAGCGAGTCCTATAATTGGATTATTAAGGCAGACTTGTACCATTTTATGGAAGGTGCAAATAAGGAAATGACCTTTACACAGGTAGTACGTTGGCTCTAATAGCTGGCACTAAAATAGCGATGATAATGAACTGTGGACCATGCAACTAGCAATGGTTCAAGAAATGGTAATTGGGAGTTGCTGGTTTGCACGGAACGATATCTGCCAAATCGCCAGACAGCCTCGAATTGAAGCTTGTGTGAACTACGTTTGGTAACACTTCAAAGACTCTATTATTGGTACGGCCACAAACATATAATCAAAAAGTTAGTCGAACTGGTTTGACGATGACTGCAAGCTAGGTCCTGGACGTAAGAAAGCTGCGTTATTGGAGCAATTAGCAATTAGAGACTTGTGATCTCTAACGGGCGGAGAAACAGTTTCATTGCGCAAAAAATGAAACTGGAAAGCCAAAGTGGTTCCTTATAAGCCATTATTTTACCATACGTAAGTCTAAAGCTTTTGCATTAAGTCTTCTCAAAAATGCGCTGTCATTTTTTTCAGCTTGGTGTAACAAAATGGTAGAAAAAATAAAACAGAAGATCAGTTGATGTAGTCCATCACAGTACAACCAAATTATGTAAGAAATGACAAGAATGCATTAAAAAATGTGACGACAAAAACAAGAGGTGACCTTACACCAAAGAGAAATTTTGTTTAGCTAGTGGAGTGCAATAGTGACCTGCACCAAAAAGTCAGCGGCAAAAAAACCTGCGAGAAAAAAATCCCAAAAAAACACAAACTAAAACAGACAATTTCTCCACTTTAGACCTTAAGCATTGCTTCTTCTTCTAAGGAAGAAGAAAAAAATGAGAATCAGTCATTTATTGAGCCTATGACGCAATTACTCCAAAACTGAAAATGAAGACAACGAGCCAACCGACTAAGATAATGACCAGCCAAATACAGTCGATATATTGAATGACAAGGAGTTTTCGTTTATTCTTTCCCTATCTCCCGAAATGACTAAAATGGCAGCATCTAAACCAAATAACAAAACTCCTTAAAGACCTCATCTTTAACGCACCACCAATTTCGAATAAGCCCAGAGAAAAAAAAACTCTTATCAATAAATTTGCACCAACCAGAACAGTCTTCCTCTATGCTTACAGAAAAACCACGTAGCTGTTCACCTTTTCCTAAACACAGGTCATACTAACTGCCATCATCCTCCACTATTTTCTAAGTCCAGATCATACTAACCCAGATCATACTAAAAGTCAGAAGCTTAAATATTGTAATTTGAAGACTTCGTGGACTGAAGATTTTAGAGTGGACGCCGAGTAACAGCTCCTTCACACCATAGATATTTCCCCTCCAAACAAGATCAGCATATCAAAGCTGTTGATGGCAGATGAGGAAATATATAATATAAAGACACCTAGTATGCAGGCACAATTGCCAGCAGTTAAGGCACTCATCAATTAACTGCCACGCACAAGCTCGTTGCATTAAATGTGACTAGGTCCTCCAATTTAGTGATTACAAGAAGCAAATAGAAGCGCAACAAAAATGTGCAAACTGTAGAGGTGAACATCCTGCCAATTATGGAGGTTTTCACTCGCCCGACAACTCCCAAACCTAATCTCAACACAACTACTAACAGATTTAATACAACATTGAATAGACAGATGAGGTACATGAGACAGTTCTTAGGCATAATGCAATAACTTTTATATGCTATGATGTAAGACATGATAGCCAAAATAATCCAAGGAACACATATATTCTCAAACAACCATACAAGCTTCATCCTTTAAAAGTAAAAACCCAACTAACCATATTTTAGCAGCAGTGGATCCAGAACACCAAAAGCCTTAAATGAAACAGTCTAATCGTATAAATCCATAATTCATCAGAAAACTAGCACGGCACGACTCACCGGAGAGAAGAAAATTGAAACAGATAGGAAACTCACCTGGGACAATCGTTCAAACAAAACAAAACAAATGCTTGAACGCAACAAGCGACAAAACAAATGCTTGAACGCAATTGATGACTATCTCCAAGGCAGACATTATGGGCATATAAACAAATGGTGAGACCTCTCTTTCTTTATGGAACTGCAATGTGCTGGAACAAAGCCACAAAAAAACTGCTGCTAATAAGCTCAGCAAGTTTCAAAGAATGAACAGCCTGCTGATTACAGAAGCAATGAAATCAACTTAAACGGCCGGAATCGAGGCTCTTCTACAGATAGAACCACTGCACCTCAAAATTCAGGAGCTAGCAACAAATCAGGCGTACAGGTAAAAAACAGCTCAGCTAAAAGGCCACCTTAGAATCATGAAGGACATGAGGTCCAAAATGGAAATATTGAGCCTCAGCGATCGAATTAAGACCAAAGTAGCTTTCGAAAACTGGTGCAAATTTGGTATACGAATGGTTCAAAGATGGGTTGTGGATTGGGAGCAGAGATCGTTGGTCCAAAGTGCGAAATGCATTTCCTTCTCCCAAAAAAGATCACCTTCTATCAAGCAGAACTACCTGCCGTACCTAGAGCCACACACATGATAATGATAAGGAACACTAAAAATGTCAGAATTCAGAGCTTTTCGTATAATCATTCTCAAGGCTTTCAATTGCAATCACATAAATTCAGCTATACTCTCAGAGGTGGGAATGCTCTCACTTAAATAGAAATACAGGGCCAAAGAAGGAGCAAGAATGCTCTTCACAGGTCCTACTCCGTACAAGGGCTTTACTAAGTGCTTTACGTGTGTATTTGTTAAGATTCAATCTTCGTCTTCAATTATTCCTATTTCTTTTGTATTGAATCTAAGCTTGTACACTGGTGTTTTTCCTTTTGTCTGGAAAGTTACAAACGTCTTTCCGATCTTCAAATCGGGGAGTGTTCAAACTGTTTCCATTTACCGACTTATTTCACTTCTTTCCTGTTTTCTGAAATTGCTCTAGCGAATCATCCACAACAGAGTATATGGCACTATTAACCATTTGCTCTCCAGAGAGCAAAATGAATTTATTAAAGACCGTTCTACGTCAACCAACTTGGTCGAATTTGTCAACTTCGTTGCTGGTTCGCTGAGTGCTGGTCAATAAGTTGACGTCATCTACACGGATTTCGCTAACGCATTTGACAAAGTAGACCATACTGTGTTGTTCGGTAAGCTGCGCGATTTCGGCATATCCGGATTCCTTCATTCCTGTTTCTCCTCCTATATTGTCAACCGTACTTGTCGTGTTGTGTTCAATGGCTTCATTTCTTCCCCTTTTCATCATACATCCGGTGTTCCCCAAGGGTCCATCCTCGTGCCGCTCCTATTCGTATTAAAAATCAATGATCTTGCCAGTCGTTTCAATTCCGTTTCATTCCTCTACGCGGATGACCTTAAGCCTCTACGTACTATCTTCTTCTTATGAAAACAGCCTGCTTCTTCAATCAGACCTTACTGTTTTGAGTGATTGGTGTGCTGCTAACTCTCTTTCCCTAAATATTTCGAAATGTGTAGCCATGTCCTGTACTAACGAATCAATTCCTATTCACTTTGATTATACCTTCTCCAGTATTATGTTGCGGCATGTACACCAACATCAAAACCTTGGCGTTATCTTTGATCCTCGTCTGAAATTTGATCTACATGTTCAATTCATTTCATCGAAAGCGTCAAGAGTGGCAGGATTCGTTCTTCGTTGTTCTCGTTGCTCTCTTGATATCTCAACTTGTGTCCGTCTATTCACGTCGTTAGTACGTAGCATACTAGAATACTGCTCGCAAATGCGGTCTCCTCATTTTGTGTACTTGTCAGATGCAGTCGAGCTCGTCCAACGTAAGTTTACTCGTTGTCTTCTGTATAAGTTTAATTTCCTCTACTGTCCTTAGAATTAATGCTTGAAATTTTTAAACCTTTTCCCGTTGCACGTCCACAGATTGTTCCTTGATGAATGTTTCCTGTACAAAATTTATGTTGGCCTTTTTTCTATCAATATTCCTGTTTCCGATTTTGTGCGGGTCTCTGACCGACCTATCAGATTCCAGTCTTTTTCACAATTTTTTCATTCGCCAATACTGAGAATACTAAGGAATCATAATGAGCATCAGTTTGGTTCTTTTTCCGTAACTTTCCTGAGTTTTAAGAGGCATATTCTCCAGACATTGTCAGAGCCTGTTCGTTTATAATTTTGCTTGTTTTAATTTTCTTTTTTTATTTGCTATTATTATTTTATTCATTTTCATTCTTTTTCATTATTCTATTGTTAATACTGTTTCTATTTCTTAGCCTGCTTTATTGTAATATTTTCGTTGCTTATAATATTTGGATTATTGAATTTTCATGCAGATGCTTTTTTTATTTTTGGTTTTATATATATATTTCTTTTCCATTTTATAATTGGATGCATATCTGTAAATTGGATTCTATAAATAAATAAATGAAAGTCAGATAAGGAGAAGGAAAGTAAAACACGGAGCAAAGAAAAGATCGTAAGCTCTTGGCTTAATCTTGTGGATTTGAAACAGTTAAACAAATGCTTAACAACTCGGCTTCGATAACAAAAGAGCAAAAGAAGCAGTAACTCTCTGCAAAAATGGTATAAAAGCACAATGTGGAGCATTGTTAAGTTACCTTTCTTGCAATAAGTACCTCCACAGAATAGGTAAGGAGCGGGAAGACTGCTGCAGATACTGCGGAGAAACGGCAGAATGTGTAGAACATCTTTTCACCCACCGTCCAGCACTAGCGAGACGAAGACTAGATATCTATCAATGGCTCTACTTTTCCCTCCACCACGGACATAAAAAATGTCCCGCCAAGGAAAATTTTCTGGTTCATAAGATGCTTGGATACACTATAGGACATAACGCACATTAGGCATAACAGACCCTGGAAGTTCCAGTGTTAGGGGTCTTCTGAAAACACTCCATGCAATCAATCAACCATATTTCTATTTTCACATAGAATGCGAAATCCTTGCTTCACGAAAAGGGTGAGGTGACCACAAAATCAACAGCCTTCTCCTTTTTGGTTTTTGGATAAAAAAGCTTGGTTAGCTTTTTTTAAAAAAATCTATTTTTCTTTTCAGGTCTTAATTTAACGCCAAATTAAATTGCAAACAATGAGGCTGCCCCGCTGTAGAAAAAAATATGACCGAATGAAGCATTTTCGCAAATGAACGTTAGAGTTATTTGGCCAATTGGTAGGCACTGGATTTGGCAATAATCAAGTATCAATCACACTGACAAATTGCAGTTGAAGAATCTAAATAGTAGAATAGATAATTATGAAAGTTAAAAAATATGTGAATGAAATTACCGATGTAATACACAAACAACTGTTATAAATGGCTGCAGCTAACACTGTCATATAAATGGTTGCCATTAACAAAACATTTGCAGTGTATACAAAGCATTTTGTATCAAATCTGTGCAAACCACCACATCAAAATCCAATCATATGATTTAAAGTACAAATACTAAGACCTCGAAAATGGCAGGTATACATTACTTTGATCGCGTATGAATATTTGATGTTGACACCTACTTGATACTCGTCTAACACCCCTAACCCATTGCTAAGTGCCTCCTACGCTAAGCATATTAAAGCACCTTATTAGACAATATTGACTTTCTTTGAACGCACTATTGTCATTACCTTCTCAGTCAACGGTTTCTTCAAAATTAGCAATACACTCATGAGCTTGCTCAGCATAGCGTTTCACCACAATAGTTTGCGTACGCATTCAATCGAATTGTCTCAAGGTGAAAAAAGATAATCTGCCAAGAAATTTCACAACTAATCAGTTTTGGTGAAAACTTTCAGGGAACCTTGAAACACGGCCAATAGCATCATGATTTACATCGGGATTCCATCACATCACCAAAACTGTGCACTGAATACGCTATCAAGCTTAGTGCCAAATTCTGGATCATTAAATCAAAATGTTCGTTAGCTGTTGCAAACAAACTAAAGCGAACAATAACCAATTAAGCCATCATCATAGCCGGTCGGGTAATAGGTACCGGAGAGGTATTAGGCATTGTTTGCATGACAAACTTTTCCCACAAGACAAGTTGAAAGACCTTAATTTTCTCGGCTTAGCTGTAATGTTGTGGCGATCAACAGTCATAGGGGAGCCTGGAATCTAACAAAGTCTACATTGGATCGGAGCAGTAGTGGCGTATTGAACGGGAATTTTCACGTTACCGCATCACGTCGTCGCGTCGATCGGGAGACGAACGGATCGGAGTCTGGCAGGCAACTCACCTTACCGAACACTAGATCACCTGATACCGATGCAGGCAAACGCCATTTGTCAAGAGGTTTCGTCTTTTTCTATGAAATTACCTTATAAGCGATCGTAAACTGCATGTAAGGAAACTATTGAACTACGACGGTATCGGGTGCCTAAACTTCCGCAAAAGTATATCGGGTTGTACGGTTTTCCCTTTCAATATTGTTCCGATCGATAACGAAACGATCGTAGAAATTTTGAAAAATTGAATCTCAGGCTGACTGAAACGCTGCTACGATCAGGCTTCCCTTGTTGGGAGCTGCGATCGAGTTAAAAAAGAAACATGCAAATGGTTGTGTTGATGCAGATTTAAGGGTGCAAACATGATTCAATGTGGACGAATTGAATTTTTCACGTCAAATGCACTATCCTAGCAAAGAAATGTGGGGAGAACGTTGTTCATGTTCATGGTGAGAAGCCCATATGGGTTTTCCTAAGAAAATATTGATTGAATGAATTTTGATTGAAAACCAAGTAGAACCACCTAAAAGTAAAATAACCACACAAATAACTACCCACGTGATTGGAGAAAATTTACTTTTTACACAACTCATCTTGCGATTCATTCATTTCAAAAGATTTTATTAGCTCATAACTAGCAGCAGCTACAATCCATCGTAAGCTTACCCTAAAGTCGCAGCCCACCGCGAATTGGAGCATTTCAATCGGAATCACTTTTATGCAAGCGGACTGTATTTCACCTGCGTAATTAAAGCCGCTAGTTGAATGTCGTGCAGCAGTGCAGTCAGCAACGATCCAATAACGAGCCATGCAATTGCGATTTTTCGCATCTTATTCATTCGTTTCTTTTCAAAACCATTCCTCTTTTTTTTGTCTTCTTAATTACCGGCGGCAGTAGTACCAGCGATGACCAAGACTCACTTTTTCATTCAATTTTTGTCTTGGTCGTCGCGATCGTCGCAAGGAAAGCTGGGACTTAGAAAATTTCTCGCGCAACTTTTAAGAAACATGAGCCGATTTCCAGACAAATGTTCTGCTTTTGGCCAAAATGAAACCACGTTGCATTCGATGCAACGCGAAGATAATGCACCGGGTCTCGCAATCCAGTCCGGTCTGGTCCGGCGCTGATTTCGATCGAATAATTCAAGCGAAAGCGAAAATTCTTGACATTTTCTTGGGGCCGTTCGAATTCGCTAAAATCGCAAAAAGAATGCCGCTCGTTAATTTATTGGTTTATTGCAGTTTTGTAACAATTTATGGTCGCAACTGAGTGACAGCAACGGTGGTGGTACGGCACGAGTTCATTCATGGGAAATGACGAAAATCCGCAATCATTCTTGCAACGATGGCTTTATCAAGAATTTGACCTTAGACATATGATCATTTCGTTTCGCTTGGCCGGCCATCTAGCAACGGCGTAATGGCATTAATTATTGCTTTTAATAATTTTGTAATAATAGAGAATTCGATGCGGATGTATCATGTGCTTGATGAGTCTGCCGGTTAGTGATTGTTTGGACGATGTGTACGTAACCGCATCATGAGGAAGCCACATAGCCCTGAGTAATACTTCTTGTGCTCAAGCAAGAAATTTTTATTCATAGATTTATACTCTTGTACAGAGCCGTCTTATATCAATTTGGGGCCCTGGGCACTTTGAGATAAATGTGGCCCCTAAGACATAAAGTTATTAGCTACAGGCATTTAAAAAAAAAACATAGATATATTTATCTGTTATTTTTATATATTCATCTGTTATTTTTATATATTCACAGTCACATTAAATTATTATCCGGAAAAGTATCTCTTCAACCATTATACGCAGGTTAGTAATTAAGTTTCAAAAGATGATAGGCAGATTTCTTCATTTTCACTAGTCTGAACACTTTTCAAGTATTCTGTTAAATGCAAACATTCTGTTTCCAACTCATTCTCGCTAACTTCACAAGGATAGATTATAGTGAATTCTTTGCAACTTTGTTCCAAGCGAGATAAAATACCGAGCCGATGTCTTATTTTCTTGTACGAGGTCAACCGCTGTTTTAGATGAACTGGGAATAAAAGTTTCTACTTTGAATTTCTCTTTCCAACATTTAGTTGGAACTGATGGCACAGAGCCATCAAATAATGCCTGACTGAGCTTCTACCTTTTATTCTTTGAGAGAGGCAATTGTAGTCACACTCCGGATTTTTCTCTTTGGCACACGATTCGAAGTCATCAAATTTAATACAATCATCCAGTGAAGTTAACAAATTAGTTGGAACGTACATTATTATAGTTTTTTTCTGAAGATAAGTACTTGTTTTGTCTATTCTTCCCAATATGGTATTCCAAATCTCTGTCGGTAAAATAAATTAAAGTTTTTCCATTTTTTGGAGAAACTAAGAGCTTCGTACATAGTTTCTTGTCGCTGCTCTGCATCCTCCGCGATAGACGTCAAGGCTTCTATAATTTATTTGTGACCTTGATGTAAGGAGCTTACTGCATCAGACTATCATCATGCATCAGCGCAGACTATCTGGTTTCAGAAAGACTTTCAACAACTTTTTTTGAACCTAAATATTCGGTCAATGTATTCCATCGGTGGGTAGAATCCGAAAAAGTTTGTACAGTTTCTGAACCATTTGAAAAAATTTGTTGCCTCTTGTACACACCCAGCGGCATGAAGATATACCAAGTTTAGAGAATGTCCCGCACATGGTACAAAGGTAGCAAATTCACATTTCTCCTTGATTTTCGCTTGCAGACCAGCATACTTTCCTGACATATTTGAAGCATTGTCATAGCTTTGCCCTCTGCAATCTTTGATTTGTACTTCATGATTCCCCAAAAAAAATCAGGATGGTTTCCGCTAAATATTCTGATTTATGCTCTTTGATATGTATAGATTCCAGAATATCTAGCTAATTTAACTTCATTTAGAACTTTTTTAGGACCTGTTTTCCCATCAAATGTGTTCCTTTCCTGGATTCCCAAATTTGTTTAGGTGATCTGCAAGAAATTCAGGAAATTAACTTAACAACTTCCTACATCCTAAATAATTTCCATTGTTGGGAGATCCAAAGATTTCATTGTCACATCGCAACGGAAGCCCCCTCAGTGCTAAAAATTTTCCCATCAAATGTATCCCTTCCTGGATTCCCAAATTTGTTTAGGTGATCTGCAAGAAATTCAGGAAATTCACTTAACAACTTCCTACATCCTAAATAATTTCCATTGTTGGGAGATCCAAAGATTTCATTGTCACATCGCAACGGAAGCCCCCTCAGTGCTAAAAATGTTACAACTGTGACGACAACCCATTTAAGTACACTTTTCCAGTAATCTACTTCTATTTTATATTGGCATAGCATATCTGTATCTACTGTACCAACTGCTTTACTTCATGCCAGATAAAATACAGATTTCTTCGAAGGCGAATACAGCAACAATTTTCTTTCAATTGTTCTTTAATTTACGATTAAATAATACTTTATTGAAATACCTAGTTACTGATTTGCCATCTTCTTTGTCTTTGTAGGTTCAGGACGCTTCGGAAAAGTCACAATCTTTATTTTGAAAATATATGGGCCCTTTACGAATTTAAATTTCGCGGTTTTTCGGTAAAATTTTCGTGAAAATAATCGGCAGGGTCGTGTGAAATATTTTCTGGGTCGGATGACTGCTTCTGCTGTTGGTCAATTAAAACAGTTGTTGATGATGTTATTGCATTTTTTCCGTAGGGACGGACGCCTACTGTGCAATATATCATAATATATTTTTCTTCGCGAAGAACAAGTAGATTGTGAGGTTCCCTGAGTTTTCGCAATCTGTTGTTGATATGATTCAATATGTGGATGGTTTATTATTTGGTTACTACTCACAGAAGTAAAATATGAAGTTGATTTCGGTAATTTATTAATTAATTCTTTCTGATATGAAGTTTTTTTAAACTTTTTTCTGAGCTTAGGATATGACCGTTTTGACATTTAGTATGTATAGATATAGTATTCAATACTTATTATTTAATTGCACTGCAAACAATCGCAAACATAAAATAAAACACACCGTTTGCAAGTTTAAGTCTCGAACGGAAATGCCGTCCCGGCCGTGCTTTTCAAATAGGAACAGCAGAAATTAAAATGCCCTCCTCATAAATTGAAGGGGTACACAGATCGATTTGTTTATCTTTATTCCAGTGAAGCTCAAACTCCTCACAACAACAAATTTTTTTACAGCAATAACACATAAGATTGCTCCCAACAGAAAAGTAATGCATCAGCATACATATATTCGCTAAATTTTCCGCGTAATGCATGGAAGTATTACATATCCATAGTCTGTTAATTTATTTTTAACATTGCATGCAACTACAATAATTTAGGGAAGTCACCTACTTGTAAGCAAATAGAGTTGCCAGTGGTAGCCCCTGGCTCATGAGATTACTATAAGGATAGATAAATATTAAGTATAGTCAGTCAATAAATATATTCATTGGCTGATGATTTGAAAATAAGGGGCCCCATAGATCGCGGGGCCCTGGGCACTTGCCCATTGTGCCCATGCGCAAAGACGGCCCTGCTCTTGTATGTTTATATTATTCATTCAATCACAAACATGCATAACATAAGCTTTATGGTAGAGCGGCCAGAAAAGCGAATGAACTTAAATGTACACAGATGTGTCATTGCATATTTTATTGAGTCATATCATCCATATACAGTGGCTCACAGCTTATTTGATACAGTGCTTCTTTAAAAAATTAAGTTGCAATAACTCAAAACATAATAACAATATCAAAAAAATTTGAACACAATTTGGAAGAAAAATGTTTGTTGTTTATTAAACAAGTTTATATTTGTTACAAACTTGCTGTTTTACATCTTAAAAAACAAAAAACTAAAAGTAATGACAAATTTCATGTCACAGCTTATTTGATACAGTTTGATTAAACATTCAAATTGTTGTGAATTATGAGGTTTCCAGTTGATTTCAATACTTCGTATGAAAGCCCTTAGCCTTAAGCAGAGCCTGCAGCCTATTCGGCATTGAGTCAACAAGTTTTTTGTGATTTCAGGAGTAATTTTTTGCCATTCCTCTAGCAGTGCTTCCTTCAGGTCTTGTTTATTAGAAATCTTGTGTTTTCTAATGTTGTTATCCAACAAAGTCCACAGATTCTCAATGACGTTCATATCTGGTAACTGTGCCAGCGGAAACATCAAATGAGGGCACTCCCAAATTGGCCAGGACTGCACAATTCCCGACTTGTGCTTTGAATCATTGTCTTGGTACAACCGAAATTGGTGGCCAACACCCAGTTTTTCAGTGCTTTGCAGCAAATTGTTTTTGAGTTCATCAAGGTACTTTGGTCCATTGTTTCCTCAATAACCTTTAAATTTCTGACTCCGGCTGCGGACATGCAGGCCCAAACTATCACATTACCACCACCATGCTTCACAGTAGCTTTGAGGTTCTCCTTGTTTAGCTCAGTGTTTGCCTTACGCGAGACATATGACATTCCGTCGGAGCCAAAAATATTAAACTTGGACTCGTCCGCAAAAATTACCGTATTCCAGAACGCGGATGGCTTTCGCACATGCTCTTTGGCAAAGGCAAGTCGGCTTATTGAATTTTTTTTTGGAAATGTATGGCTTCCTACGAGCTATACTCGCCCGTTGAAATCATGGTCGCGAAGCACTCGTCAGACGGTTTCAGCACTACAAGGCTTTCTTGACTCACGATGAACCTCAGTAATCAGTTTTAGAGCGGAAATCTTTGTGTTTGCTTTCACTTTCCTTACAATGTATCGTTCGTCGGATACTGTGAAAATATTGTTTGGCGCATTTCTCCTCTTATGTTCTACCTGATTTTCATGTACGAAGCGCTCAATTTTGTGCTGCACTGTAGAGACACTCAAATTCACACTTTCAGCAATGTTTCGAACACTTTGTCCTTTTTTAAAGTGGTTTAATACCAACTCGCGCTGTTCAATTGTGGTGCCATGACCCATTTTACAATTGTGGCTCATTTTGGCACTTCAGCTAACAAGATCTTGCTAAAAATTATCTAAGCCAATGTCTAACACAATCAAAAATTCAAGAAACAAAAACAAGACAGATTAACGGCGCGACAAATAGAAGTTTATTCGTATTGAAGTGTCTGTATCAAATAAGCTGTGAGCTGCAATTTTTCTGCCCCAGTGGTATTTCTCTTTTACCGGACGCCGAGGAATATTGCTGGAACATTTTTTGTTTGCTTTGTATTCGTTGAACATGCATCTAGTCAAATACGTTTAAATTTTTTGGATAGGGTTTTTTATTTCAAAGTTACAGTAATTTACATTTTTAAATAGTCACTGTATCAAATAAGCTGTGAGCCACTGTATGTACATATATACAATGTTTGGCATTGCATTCCTAGACCCATCAACGACTGGATGTATTTAGGTTGGAATAATCGCTCACCTGCGTGAACTTTTCTTTAATTTTTACTCTCTTCGTGTGAGGAGCCTTATGTTATTTTGAAAAATTCAAGTTCATTACGCGGCATCGGGTTAGATACTTATTAATTATTAATGAAATAATTGGCCCCGAAAGTTTACGGGGCATTAGAAAAGTAGGTCAAGGATAGCCCTGTCTTCGATTACGTGGCGCCATATGCAATGGTACTAAAAAGTGGTGAGTGTTAGACACCAGTGTCTGACACCTGAAACTCTATACTAGATATCTTCCCCAGATCTAGCCCTAACTGTACGAAACGATAGTTTCACGTCTTATAACTATGAACTTTATGAACAAACTCTATTCATTCAAGGTGAACTTTCAACCATGGTTTCTTGAAATCTCGGTTTTAAATTCAAACAATGCGAATACATTAGCTGCTGTTTAATGACATTTACTGTTATGATTTGTTTGACTCTATTGTATATTATATTTATTCATCAATTCACTGCTGCCATGAATAATCTTCACACTTCGTCAGTTCAATCTCGTTCACAATGCACTCAGTGGAACTTTCGCCTTTTGCTCTGCAGCATGCCCTATGACAACCCCCTTGGTCATTTCCTGATTACAGTCCATACACATTTGATTTTTTTGTTCTTATGTCACTTTCCCCACATAAAATAGTTTAAAAGGTTTTTTTCTTGGGCCTAATAACTTGGTTCAGATACGACCGAAAAATAAACAACCACCAAGCAAATTTTTAAAAAGTTAGTGCGTTTTTTTTCTGGAAGCCTATCCGCCCCATATTTTATGACCCACCCTAGCTGCGGAAAGCTAGTAAAACGGAACAAATTGCTGCTTTTTCTACAGCTGCCTCATCATATGTATATAAAAAAATATAATAAAAAATATAATATAATAACACATATAAATAATATAAAGAAATGCAGATCATTGAGGCGAAGGCTCTTTCTCAAGTTGGTTCCACTCAGAATTGAAAAAACGTATTTAAAAGAAAAGAGTTGCTCACTTATGAATTAAGAAAACTGAAAAATTTTAAGTGCCTGCGTATGTGCCTTGTACTCATTCTAACTCATGCATTTCGTATACAAACCAAATAGGTTTGTAAATATCATCGAAGCCAGTGCCGGACCTTTTTTCAGATCGCTTTGTCTCGTTATCTAGGTTAGGTTAGGTTGCACTGGCTGGCACAAGGCCACACATAGACCTACTGATCCATAGTGATACCAGATAAATGGACCTAGAAAAAGAAAGTTCAGTCCAAGCGGTCATCAAAGGCCTCGGACTTTTTCCCGAACTGAAGGATGTCTTTCAGCTTTTGCTCTGCCACGTGCGAGAGATCCACCAGCCAAGGCGCACCGAAGTATCGCAGTCTGGTTTTCCCCAGTACCGGGCAGTGACACAGGAGATGCTGGATTGTTTCTGAGATCCCCGGCTCTTGACACATCCTACAGGTGTCGCTCGTTAGGAGTCCCATTTTCATAGCATGTGCTGCTACAAAACAATGGCCAGTAATGATACCAACGAGTCCTTTACAGTCAGTCCGCGTTAACTCGTTTGGATTTCGTTATCTTAAACTGATAAAATTTTAAGCTTACGCCCATAAAACAGGTAAGAGACAGCGAGAAAACCATTTGCTTGTCATGCCTCGGCAAGAGTCTGATTGCAGCATAAGATCTTTAAAATCGTCACATGGCTAGACAATAATGATATCTTGCGAGCGAAACTCACTAGCTTTTATAAATTCTGCGTTAAAAATTGTTTCGAACTAAACATAAACAAAAGCCAAAACATTATGTTTAACAGGAGTAGCACGTATTATAATTGTACATACAGCATAGCTGGTGTACCATTGGCGTCTGTAGATTGTATGTAAATAAGTAAATAAATACCAATTAATTCCAAAGCAGCGTCGGTTAATTTCCTTTTTCTCGCGGAGGAAATAGTTATAATCCAAGGACCATGAGTCGTTATTTGTGCAGCTAGTTTATAGAAAAGTAACCAGCAGAATTATATTCCGCTAAAAGCTTGGCTTAGTGCAAATAACACATTTGTGCAGTTAGTCATACATGCTGATAATTCATGCTGCAACTGTTAAAGAGATAATTGTTTAAGAATCATTAACAAAGTGAGATGAATGCTTCAGAAAAGGATCCAATGTCGGAAAAACAAGACAGAAAGAGTTTTCAGAAAAAATTTCTCGTAGCTATATTTTGAATATTCTTAAGAATGTAAAAATATTCTTAATATTATCAATAGCTCATTTGATTTCCGTCTGTTAATGCAATAAATCATTTGCAAGTATCTTAATGTACAGAAGTAATGATCATGAAGCTCTGAAATTTGAAAACTGCAAATTCCGTCTGCCTTTCGTTCAATTTATAGAAACATAGCATATAATTCAAATTTATAATTACTAACATTATATATAATACAATAAATATATTTCTTCTAATCACCAGTTTATGAACGCTAGCCGGCAGTTTGACAATAATAAATATTTTCAGAGTTTGTAAACAAATTGATCAAATCCAATGTATTTGTATCAATTTCAATACAATTGAGTTTATTTTCAACATATAACACCGGTCGGGGTGTGTTCGCCCGTCGACCGACTGGATAAATTTCGGTTCAACCCTCTTGTCAGTAACTGACTGTCCATAAAAATGACGAAAACAAATATTCTGATCCCATCAATGACCAGAACACTTTGCCTACATAACTAGATATAATAACAGTTATTGTTTGCTGAGCTGTTGCGAAGCCATTGGCAGAATTACATTGAGTATACCCTAGATGCAGCGAACCGAAACTGATTTATTGGATGGCCTTCAATAATACACTGAACTTAATTTGTTGGGAGTATTGAGTAAATTTGATGATTCACTCCTGTCTGGTGCTTACATTCTATTGTGATTTTTTTTAACAATGTTATGTGGAGTATCGAAGTTGATGGGAATTTGGATTGCGAACCGGGAATTCTTTAGTGAATAATTGGGATGGTAGTCAATCTGTTACAACTAATGGTCGTTTTTCGTTCACACTTTTTTTGAAAGTTCAGTTTTTCGGAAGAATCCAGTTTGAGTTTTTACGGTGAAGGTGCAAGATTTCTTTCTATTAATCATACAGTTCTTCGTTTTCAAGAGTCTAAAATTGGCTAATTTTTTTTATATTTTACTTACCCCAGGTTAAGGGGCTATCGCTAGCTCAGGGTTTCAATATTTTAGGAATTGAAACAATTTTCGCTTTTTCGCATAGTATTTTCAATATCATTCGAAAACTTAATTGTGTCTGGTTACTAAAAAACTTTCGCTCATTCCAATAGCTAGCAGTCTCATCCTTATTTTCTCCCATTCAAAATCAATACATTCTGTGAATCCCATTCAAAATCAATACATTGGTCAAATGATCCGTTCGTGAGCATGAATTTCGGGTGATCAAAAAATAGGTTATTTGCGGGTCGTAGGATCTCAATTATACAATTTGACTATTAGAGCAGTTTTTCATGTACGCCCGTACAATCAAAAGAATGGTTGATTTTACTTTTTGCCTTCAACAGAAATAATTTCACGTCTTTGATAATACAATAGATAGAAAAAATATTTTCATTCACAAAACTTCAAAAACAAATACTGAATATGTTTATTCGTATCCCAATTTATCCCTTAGCTACATAAGTACATCAATTTCTGGACAGCAATTAATATATCTAGGGTAATTTTGACATACATATGTATATTATTTCAAATATGTTTAAAAACAAATTAATATTGACTATGACATAGATAAAAAAAAAAGGTATAAATTAAGTTAATTAACGTTAAAGATCCAATGATATCACCATATTTATTGTACTTTATTTATTTCTAGTAGGTAAGACTATATGTTCTAAAGACACTTTGTAAGACATGGCATATTCAGCGGCTTTTATAAGTGCGATATCTGGTTAGCTTTTCTGCACTGTTTGTCAGACTATACAGCCACGACCTGGCAATGTTTGCAGAATTCATCGACTTGATAGCCAAAGCTGTTGCGTTAGGCTCACGGATATGATATTCTGCGCCTAGTCGTCTTTGTGCTGCTCTAACCTAATATCATATCACCTGCGTCCTCAAGCACCATTAGGTTGGTTGGGTTGAAATTGTTCCTGATTCGCACTAATCTGGCTCTGAGCACCATGAAGGCTGATGCTAGCCCTCGCATGGCCTCCCTGTTTCACATAGATAGCCATGAGATTGCTCTGGTGGCTACAAAACCCAAACTGATATAGCAACTCTGAGGGGGCCTATTTTAATATGAAGCTAAAAATTAAATACAGGCATTCAGAACGGAAAGAAACACAGAAGAACGTAACGAAAAGAAACTAAAAATGGGGGGCCCAAGATCCAGAAAATATATCTTTTCACCGGACCATCAAACTGTGCACACGCACCTCTCGCCTACCTGTGAAACGATAATTGAGGAGTGACCCAAGCCACCTGAATGTATTTAGAACAACAAAAGGCGTGAATTGGAAAGTGAAGAAGTCATTTTGGAGGATACGGAGATCCCAAAGTAAAATCCACTAGCGCATACCTTCCCGAAGAAGAAAAATATACAATGCGAGCAGATGGCTGAAAAAGAAATGCTGAGAAAATACCAACAGATCCACCGTAGGATATTTCAAGCCATCTACAAGCAAAAAAAATATATCAAAGCACTTAAAAAAATGGCGTCATGAGGCCCGAGGAAGCTTTCGAAATAATCTCCGCATGCCGTGAAAATTTACAAAAAATAGAGACAGAGTATCAGCGGATACGGCTGGAAAGGAAGAATAGAAAACACATGGAAGTGTCTACTGGAAAGAAAGATGATCAAACAAAAATAAAAGTGTCATAGCGAGGCAGGGATAGAAAGCGGAAGGAAGGGATGCAGCATTGGAAAAAATTGGACGCTGTAATCGTTAAAGCAGTTCTGGCGGCTATCCGCAGATGAAACCGGTATACAAGCTCTCCGGATGAGGAAAACTTCTGATGGCGAGATTCTATTGAAAATCATGCAATGTAACACGAAACTGCAGGACTTGATATGGCCATACCTAATGAGGAGGCAGAGGCAACCATAAGACGAGAAGGTTTGGTAGGAGAAAGCCTGCGAAATCATAAACAATGTTCTTCTTTCCTAATTCTATCGAAGAAAGAAGTGCCGTGGTTCAGCTGAATTATATGTACTACCGCCCTCTAAATTCTCGAGACTGGTCAAGACAATATGCGTCCGAGGAAACCCCAGACCAGAGCAGTAGATGCTGTAGGAGTTGTTTGGTAGAACCACGGAAAGCCAGTAGACGTGGTGAACAAATGGCGAAAGTTGAGGGTAGACCATTTAACAGTGAAATTGAGCGGTCCAAACTATCAAAAGCTAAGACTGCAAAAACACAGTGTCACTGAAAATTTGATTTAACCAATTAAATCATACGAGTAGAACGCTCTACTAAATTGGTAATCGTGGAATTGGTTTTTAAAATGATAATTAATAATGCAGATCAGTGTCGATGAAAAGGTACTCCCTAACGGTGCTGCGTTTCATTTTAAGTTAATCTTGGAGGGAAGATCCAAGAAAATTTTGATTGCGTACGACAATGATGGTCCCTACTGATTACACTGATTATGAAAACGCACTTATTTTTTTCGATCACCCCCAGTTTTTTTGTGATGAAGTCAAGTTCAGTTTCGGTATTGTAGCGATTCAATTTCGATATTGTAGCGGTTTAAATTAACTTATTTGGTTGCGCGAATATGTCGAAAAAGTTATATGGACTGAGCAGAGAGATCATGTTTCAGACTGCTATTTTTTACCTTACTCCAATAAAAATAATAAATCCAAAGGCAAAACACACAGTTCGGTACCGTAATTTATCTTCAGCAATAAGACCTGTTCCTCTTAATGAATCTATATCGTTTAAGGATGACGATTCACAACACTCCACTTCAAGCCAATTGAATTAAGTGATGCTAAAATCAAAGAGAGCATGTTCGTCGAACCTTAAATCAGGAAACTAATAAAAGATCCGAAATTCGGAGAAAAATTAAACGTTTTAGAAAAATCAGCTTATCATTGACTTAAGAACGTAGTTGCAAATTTTTGGGGTAACCATAAGAGTGAAAGCCATATAGGATTGATTAACGAGCTTCTATTGACAAACGAAGCTTTGGGGTGCAATTTGTCGCTTAAAATTCATTTTCTAGACTCACATCTGGATTTTTCCCCCGAGAATTTGTAAGCTGTAAGTGATAAGGACATTTCAAAGATGAAGGATGTTGACTGACTACTGCTGGACGATCAAAAGGGACCAACCGGAAGCCAACTACTTCAGAAAATCGTAGACCTTTAATTTACAAACTATATTATTCACATATTTCTGGAGAACTATTCAATAATTCCTTTATAATTTATGTTTCTTGTTACGTGATAAAAAAAATAACTACGTATTTTTATTCACAACACCTAATGCATAGAACAAATACGAAAAAAGTTCCTGTGGCACGACGAAGATTAAATTTTGTTAGCCAGTGCTATCACTTTGGCTACAAAAGGTTCTTTGGAATATGGTAATTGTTGATCGGAATAAAAAAAATCACATCCTTTTTAATTCAGTACCCAAAATGAATCGCCCTCAAATAACTGGGTTTGTTGGCTCTTAAAAAATTATATTTACAAATATGGTTTTTTTGGAGCCCCTTTGTTACTGGCATGTAAGCTCAAGAGGACGTTGCAAGAAAAATTGTGCTTTGGGTCACATTGATAGGTAAGTTGACCAGAAGTTAATGGTGAATAGGAGATCTAATAACTTCTTGCGGTGCTTGACTATGTGTTTAATTTCAAGCATAAATTTCTGGATTGTACCTTAATTATATTCAAGCTCATCAATAAATTCAATACTAATCGAAAATGAAATAACGACGCGAATAAATTCAGTTACTGATTTCGTAGCCAATAAGCCAATAAATGTGTGGTAGAGAAATGTTTGCTACTTAAGTAGGTACCTACAAAGCTTACGCGTTCAATTGGAATTGTAGTTTATTAGAATCAGCATTAGTTTGGCACCAATCACCGCAAATAAAACGTTGCGAGGTCAAATATTTACGCTTGGATTCAGAGCAAAGTATTTAGCAATGCCTTCATAGCACAAATATCTTTACCGCAAAACCTACAAGAAAATTGGACCGAAAAAAATTTAGAACCTGGAAGCCATCCAGCAAATTCAGAGCAAATAAAACCTCAGATAAAACGGCAATTATGGTCAAACTTTTTGGACTAAGCCAGAAAATTACGATGATTAATACATGATACGCTTTTCGTTTAAATTCCTTTTATTAAAAATTAAAAATCAATCGAAGTCAAAATCGAAACTATCCAGTGCAACACATTTTTGACATACATATCCATTTATTCACAACTCTTGCGTCCATAATCGAAAATGATTAGTGATGACATAAAAGTTGCTCAAGCATAACTCTGCTAAATACTAAATCAACATGAGAAGAGGAATGATTTTTCGATTTGCCATAGATAGCAAAATGTTTCCGGACTACTTAATTTCGCTGTTTGTTCTTCGGCACGTTGCAATTTTATGATCATGATGAGCGGAGGAATTTTACATTTTCAATGAATTCTCAGCATATCGGTGCACAAAATATTTATTCGATTTTGGCAAATACAGTGAAACATCTGCTTGCGGACACCTCTAATAAGCAGACACCTCCCATATCCGGACAAATTTTCTTTACATACGCTTGCGGATTAGTTTTGGGAACAAATTGACCTAAAACAAGCGGACTCTCCAATGAATGGATGCGGATACCATATTTTCGTACATTCGATACAAAACACCTCTCACAAGCGGAAACAAAACGTTTTTTACTAAATATTAATATGAAAATTGAAATCAAATCGGGGATCCCCCTTATATGCTGAATGTTTGCGGAAGTTTTTGGCTGGACTGTAAAGGGGGAGTCCTCATTTTAGAAAATAAATTGTTTTGTGTGTGACTGTTATTCGATATTCTGGTTTGATTCTATATGCGTCAGCATAGTTCGCGTGTGTTATACGGTGATTTTTATGAGCAGATATCAGTATGGCTACACGAAACAATATTTCTTTATATGAAAAAAATGAAATAATTAACTTATTTGAAAAAGAAAAGCTGTCAGTTCGAGAATTAGCTAAGAGGTGAAAAGACCATATTTTTCTTCATTGAAAAGTTTGGTATTGGAAAAACTCAAGCAGCGAATATTGTAAAAAATCGAGATGCCATTCAATCCAAATGGAATTCTGGTATTAACATTCAACAAAAGAAAAGCTTTCTCAAGACGGGAGGCTCACAAATGGATCAGATCTGCTTTGGTTGGTTTGCCAAGGCTAGAAGCCAGCATATTCCAATTTCAAGACCAATTATTAAAGCGAAAACAAAACAAATAGCCAACCAATTGGGATATTGATGGATGGCTAGAAAAATGGATTAAAAGGCATAATATAACATTCAAGTGCATAACTGGAGAAGCTTCAGATGTTGAGCAACTGGACGTTGACCAGTTTAGGGTGAAATTGCCCACAATGTTGTCTAGATATAAACCCGAGGATATTTATAATGCTGATGAGAGTGGCTTGTTTTTTTTGTGCTTTACCCGATAAAACTTTCGCCTTGAAATCCGAAAAATGTACTGGTGGCAAACTGTTGAAAGAAAGGCTGACAGTTCTATTTTGTGTAAATATGGCAGGATAGAAGGAGATGCTCTTAGTCATAAGTAAAGCAGCCCATTTTCGTGCACTCAAAAATCTTCGCTTGCAAGATATACTTGCCAAGTGGAAGTCGAACCAAAAAGGGTGGATGACGCGGAATATTATGTTCTATTGGCTCCAGCAATTGGACAGGAAAATGAAAATCCAAAATAGAAAAGGGCTTTTGTTTTTTGGATAATGCGGCATCTCATCCCAAAGATTTGAAATTAACACATGTCAGCATAATTTTCTTATCGGCTAACACTACGTCAGTCTGTCAACCCTTGGATCAAGGGTTTATACAAAATTTCAAGGTTAATTATAGGGGATTGATTCTCGAACACATTCTTTTGAAAATTGATAGAACCAAGTCAGCATTAGAACTCGCAAAAACAATAGATGCTCTTGACGCCTTATACTTCATCAAATCCTCCTGGGATAAAGTCGATGAAATGACTATCAAAAATGGTTTTAGAAAAGCATCATTCGAACAAACAACTCAAAATATTTTACAATTTGATGCCGAAGATGAATTGCCCTTATCAACGTTAATAAATTTACTAAAAGTGTTCGTCGATTTCAAGAACCAACATTTGGAAGAATTTGGAACATTGATTAGACAGTACACACTGAAAATGACGATATTGAGATTCGACTTGAAAATCAAATTGACACTGTGGACGAAAACGATTCCGATGACGAGGAAACCATTCAAGATATTGATCCAGTAAAGTCATATGATGAGGGCCTGAAGCAAAATGTTCGTTCGAAGCAATTCGCAAAAGATGACTATGTAGCATTTCAATACTTGAAAAGAGTAGAGAATCAATTCGAGAAACAACAGTTCAAATGGAAACAAACTAAGCTTCAGCAATCGAAAATTGATCATTTTTTTCATTAGATTATTTCTCTGCATACTATGTAACACATATATAACCTAGTTATTACTATAAAATAATAATATAAGTTCCTTTATCTGTATCTACAGATAAATATTAATAAACACCAAGTAATTATAATTGAAATATGTACTTCTTTACATTAATACATATACACATATGTATGTATTTAATAAGTCTATAAAATTCTAAATTTTGTTCCATACCTCCGACAAGCGGACACCTCCCATAGCCAGACAACAAGACTGGCATCATAAGTGTCTGCGTATGAGAGGTTTCACTGTGCTCATCAGAATCTAATGAACATTTTCCGCACCGATGTGCATAGTTAAAATTAAAAATAAAGATTTTATGACACTGTGAGATACATTTTTTTTTTGGTTTCGTGTCTGTGAATTGCTATATTTCGATATATTAAATCTCTTTGCAATAGAAATACGTTAATGATATTCGTGTGCAGTAATTTGCAGTAACATGCAAGGAATCTGGTCGTTCGGTTTACGTTTCTTTCACTAATGAAGCAAAATATGCAATCATCAGAGCTAGATATATCTCAGCAATCGTAATCTTGCAATATCTGCTAATCAAATTTTCCACTATTCGTAACATATCTGATACAAAAATATGCGGATATCGCTAACAACTGTTATGTATCTATGTCTGTATAAAAACTATGTGGCGCCAGGCCGTTCACGTTCGGCTTTGCATATTGCCAAATTTAGTCCAAATCTATTTTAACGCTCTGATTTCGCGAGCCAGCGCGGCGACACCTGCCAATCCACGTTTCAATAGAGCAACTATGCCAGCCAGAGGAAACAATCAAAAAAAATTTTAATTTTAACCGTGTGTTTTGCCAACAATCTTTCGGATCGTTGTATAGGGCATGCAAAGAGAACCGTAGCTTTAAGCTGATTTTCAATGTAGACATGAAATTTCTTAAGACGTTTGTGAAAGGACAGAATTTTCGATGATATGCAGCAATGCCATTGTGCAACAAAATTTTAAATTAAATCATTTGTCAAACCGTGTTCAAATGAACCGTATCGGAAATTGCACCGATTTATCATTACAACAGACCATAATTTAGCAATGTGCATTTAATATGTGGTGCCAACAGACTTTTGTTTCTCATTAAACTAGGTAGCTATTGTAAAGTATGAGAACTTACAACGAGCTCTGAATAATTGCATGTGGATTAGTCTAGTCGCAACAAAATATGTACTCGTACATACAAACACGTACATCCATGCATATCAATAATAGAGAGTGTGAGATTTTCATTAGTTTGTTGGGATTTTCATAAAAAGAAAACTCAGTAAATCGCGTTACTGAAGTGCATGTGCGCAGGTGATGCAAACACAATGCCCAATGATTGCATTCATTACTTCGTGTACGTACATATGTAAGTCTGGGTCTAGATACTAAGTCAAAGCCCGTCTTGATGTAACGTGAAACTTTGATCGTTGCACACTGAAATGTTCCATAATGCTGAATTCTAGTTGAATCGTTGTTGTCTGTTGATTTGCTGTTTCGAACCGTTCGCTGTGAATCCGAAAGCCCAGCAAACAGAGAGGAAATAATAATTAAAGTGGTAATTTCGCGGTAATTAGTATAAGAATTATTTTTGATTTGGTCATGATATTGCATAATCAAAATGATGTTATTCTTGCGAAAAAAAATATACTAAAATACTTTTAGAGCTTGAATTTTCAAAGCAAAACTATTGAAATTCTACTTACAAGCACACTAGGGTGCCGTTGGATCTCCAGTCGCACCCTCGAGTATTTTTTCATCAACATTCTCCAAATGACGTACGCCATGTTCAGTTCCGTTCCTAAGCACTGGTATCCAAATAAAATTTTACAACTATAGATTCTTATCAACTTCTTATTGCACTAAAATATTCGCACTTGGATTTCATTTACAATTAGACCATTCTCACACCCTCGACCGCCTCCTGCTTTGACCACTAATCACCTTAATTGACTACAATATCATTCTAAGCACACCGTTATCATCCAAAATTCAAATTCACAACACGTTACGCGAAACTGTAACGGCGCGGTACCGAACCGAGCTGCATAAACCAACAACACACTGAAATCGATTGGCCAAGAAGAAATAATTTCGGACCGCGAATTTTTTCGAAAATCAGCTGTCCGCGGAATATATGATGCCGCGAATGATTCAGATCACTCATCGCGTACAGGTAGTCGCGGTTTCATTGCTCAGACATACATAGATAGATTCATTTCGTACAGACATTAGGTGTGCAGACTGCGTGAACACCTGGCGAAGGGGAGTCATGGTGCGCGCCGTCCCCGTCTAATTTTAGCGAGCCCCACCTTTCCGTAATTGAGCTAATGCCGCAGGGGGCGCTTTGTGGCGTCTACCTACCACACACGGTCCCCGCCAAAGAATGGAAAAATGCCCATAAAAACGACAACGAACCGGCAAACTGTCGACAAACTATTTTACAATAGAAGATACAATGCAAGCTTAACATAAACTACGGCAGCATGACGAGTGTGGTATTAGACAGTGTTGTCGACGGTTACATGTCAGCTTATGGGCTACATTTATTTAAAAAGATTCTAACATTCAGTCTATGTTTTATGAGGAAAGTATCTACTCTTGACAACCATTTTGTAAAAACTTCCTTGAATACTAGTTTTAGACTCGTTCAATAATGTGAAATTATAGAATTAAGCAAACGCCCGTAAGAGAGAATAACACAAAAGCTATTCAAGAGCTCACCCTTGCACATTTCTTGAATTCAAATAGGATATGGCATTTTGTCATGCGATCAGTCAATTACTTCACAAGGCATATGCAAATTGAAAGTCGGAGCCAAAATCCGACCAGTTAAAAACTGGAGATGTGCTAGTCCTCAATACGAAGGGCAAGGTCAATGCCTGAATATGAAGGTAATGGAAAATATATAAAAATTGTGAAAATAGAAAAAACAGATTTACAGTTTTTGATAAACAATTGGATTGGACTTGACATTTGTTTAAACAAAATGAACAAAATCTGGATCATCATAACAGTCAATGCCACTCTTATCTATGTCTATAAAGTTGAATTTGATGGTTTCATTTTTTGAAGAAATAACAACACGAAATGACTTCATGCTGCAGGGAAAACAACATCAATACCATTTATACTTGAGCGACGAAGTCGATCTTGCGAACATACTTGATGAAAACCTGAAGTCTTAGTAAGGTTGAACCAAGCCATGCGTCCTTCGGATAGCTACGGATAAGTCTACACCAAATCAAGGGAAAATTATACGCCAGATACAGCCTGGTGATTAAGTATTCCAGCACAATAGCCTGGTAGCGGAAATAACGGACGAATGCAAATTTGGGATGGACTTCCTACGCCCTCACAGTTTCAGCTTGGATCTAGGAGAAACAGCATTCAAGTGGAAAAATGTAGAAATATCGTTAAAAGGCAACAGGAAGATGAATAACTAGCAAATTGCGAATTGTAGTCTGTGCTAAAGTGCTAAAGTCGTCGGAAAATGAAATATGGGCCAGACTTAAGTGTGATCTTTTGGACCAACCATTGTTCATTATCAAGTCAACTTTAACTCCAGTAACTGGGATCATTATGGTGACAAGAAACATCGTCAGAATCACGAAGAGAGCTGAATTTGTTGGAGCAACAGAGAAAAAATTAAGGAAGGATGTGTAATCCAGAAATGTAATCCGGTTAACCAGTAACGTATGAGCAGTCAAAGCAAACAAATGGTATCCAATAAAAAGGCAGACGACCCAGCTAAGACTCTGCTACAATCTCCAGCTTAAGGTAGTGCACAAGTACCAACAAAGAGCTCGGCTAATTAGATGTAATGCTTAGATCTTCTCGGTTCGAGACAATGAATACATAAGAACTAATTTGGAACTAATTCAAAACCCAGTACCGATTCAGTAGGTTTCCCGCCTCCTGATACTAGTTAAACAAGTTGAAGTCATGGATGTGAGACAAGAAATCTAAAAATAACGAACTGTCTAGCCTTCGAACATCTTTTGGACGTCAGCAGTAGTTTTAGTTAAAGGAGCAGGTACACTTAGAATTTTGAGAAAATCGATTTTATTTTCTTTCCATTTTCTAAACCTAGCCTATTTCAAAAGCATTCTCTGCAAATTTCAGACGAATCGAACAATTCTTTATGGAGATAAATAACTTTAAATGAAGTCGTCTCTAATGTATAAAGCGTGTTTTGGATGCTTTAAAAGCATTTTTCTCGAAACTATGTTTTCGAAGTCGGTGATCACTGCCACTTGAAAACGGCTTTATCGATCAGCATGAAATTTTCCTCACTTATTTTATATGTAATTATCCTCCAGATGAACGAAGGATTTTTCGATTGGATGATATTTTTTTTTTCAATAGCAAAAATGTGAGTGAAATTTTGGTTGAAAATACAATTTCGTGTTTCAACAACCGCCATTTTTCGAAAAATCAAAATCTGCCAAAGTCTTTCGTTCATCCGAAGCACCATGTCATTAACTAATAATCCTCAATTTTGTTTTTATTTCGGATGATCCAGTGACAAGCTACAGTGATCACGGCAAAACAATTTTTTATGGACCCCTCGAAAATTTACTCTATTTTGACTAATTTTCAACTTTTTGCTTTAAAAAAGTTACAATAGCTTCTTCAAATATATTTCTTTCAAGTAAAAAAACATTTGTTATTTATTATTTTAATGTGTGTCTAAAAAAAATCCTAAAAAAGAGTTTTTTTTTGACGTCCCAAGTGTACCTGACTCCTTAAGGACAAGGATGGCACTATACGACTTTGCGTAGACTATTACGATTTAAATGACGTAACGAAAAAATATACCACTGCCAGGAATACCCACTGTCAGGAATAGGTGCTGTCATGGCTACCCTTGCCTACGTGAAGGGGTTTGTAACTTTGGATATGAAAAGTGGAAATTAAAGTAAATTAATCCTGCAACAACCCTACCTGAAGCTGGCATAGAGCTCCATTTAAATATTTATATTTAATGTTATAATTAATATGTAGAAAAGTAATCACGAGAAGACAGCCATTCCTGTAGCAACTGAATATTGGTGATATACTATGATGCTTTTCGGGCTCTATAATCCTCCTGTAGCCTTTGAATGACTTATCAAGCTCCGCAATCACTGTATTAAGCTGGAGAACGTACTTGGTGTATTTGGACATCTTCGTTTTTGGCAAAGCGTTTGAGAAACATATAAAGAATCTAAAACATGTGTTCGTAATGTTAACAGCTACTAATTTAAATCTAAGTCCCAATAAAGCTAGTCTTTTTTGGAGTGAAGTCAAATACTTTGACAATGCGGTGTCTGCTAGATCCAAGCTGCAAAAACTGAAACTGCAAAAAATCGCCAATATCCAAAGACAAACACCAGCTTCGGACTTTTTTGTGCCTGGCGACCTAATGCCAAAAATGATTTGTAGGAATTAAACGAAGATATATCAGGAGCTCACTAAACGCTCAGGCATGAATACTTCTGCAAAAAATATACAATAAACGCTTTTGCGAATGAGCCCAGAGGAAATCGAGGGGTAAGTTGAAGAGGTACGACATAAGGACATCATTCGAAAGAATCGTCATCGATGTTGCAGAACCGTTTTCAGAGTAGCAGCAATGCAAACGCTACGCGCTAGTATTAGGTGATTATTTTACTAAATGTCCAAAAGTCTGCACTATTTCCAATCAGGAGGCATCTATAGTTGGAGAGCTAGGTGAGCAAGTAGAGGGTTCCAAACGGTTTTCACGGCAAACAAGGTTAAATTTTTGAGTGGCAAATTTAGTCATCAAGAAAACTAAAACCACGCCTTTTCATCCACAGTCTGTCAAAATGGTCGAAGGAGTTTGAAAAAAAACTGGACCGACCACTTATGCAGATGGTTAACGATAATCAGCGAAATTGGTTTACCGATTAGAAAAAAACTTTGTACCCATTTTATAGGTTGATTTAAGCATTTGTTTACTTTGAACTATATTGCTCGGATGGTAAACCAAATAAAATACAATTAGCTCTAAAAGGCTTTATTTGGATACAGGGTCAAAGCAGAAAGTTAAGGTCAATTTGGCACATCAATCTTTCCTCGCACAAAGTTTCCATGAAATCTTTAGCGTACCTAATTGATCAAAAACTTTCATCTCTTTCTCTGATTCGGCTCCAACAGTTTTTATGAATGATAAAGCTATATCACGTGAAGAATACATAAAGCTATTAAGGAACTAGATAGTGCAAAAGGTCCTCGGCCCGATCTTCTGCCTGCAACTTTCTCGCGTGAGTGTACCAAACATTTAACAGCATATTATACTTAATAGGTCACTCACCTCTGAGGTTTTCCGATCCTATTAGAAGTCTTCGTATGTAGCTTCTATGTTCAAAATTCACAAGAGAAACAAAAGGAGCATTGCCATTTTATTACCCCTTCCAAAACTATTTGAGTAGATTGTTTAGACATGAATCAAGTAAAAAGATTAAGCATTGCGCAGGTCTGACATATTGGAATTCTCTCTTCCTAAGTTTCATTACGTTACACGTGACAAACGATTTGAATAAGTGGGTTTCGTTTTATGAACTCTTTTTTATTATAAACTATTTGAAAAGTGGTGTTTAAAATGAGGTGTGCAGTGCGAAATTGTAATAACTGCAATAATAATAAGAATTATAGCAATATTAGCTACTATTGCTTTCCTAAAGATAATTTTTTTTTGAAAGCGGGTGAATTTTTGTCGAAGGAAAGACAATTTCAATACGACGACCTCAAGAATTTGTAACGAGCACTTCGAAAAGGATGACTTTGAACGTAATATGCAGTTTGAAATGGGTAAAGGAATTAATATTTACAAATATTTATGTAGATAAGTAGTTATTATATATTAGTTATTAGTTATTATATTATATAGAAAATTATTAAATTTAGGATATAACAAAGTGAATTTGCACAAGCCGGAAACCTGGTGTAGTGCCAAGTATTCACCATAAAGATCAAAATGTTGCATCGAAATCAGAAGGTCGTGACAACCGAGCTGAAGGTCCAAAAAATAAAAAGTTGGTCACGTCTTTATTACAGAAAAACGCTGGAAAGGAAAATGTATGTGAAAGATATATTGGCGATGCAATTGAAGATCCGAAGTGTGGGGGCGAGAGCGATTAAGTGGGTAAAAATAACCCTTATATTGAGTTAATGTAAGCCAGTTTTGGCCGCTTAGCTATCAGATATATTTTGAAAAAAAAATATTTGCTAAGATTTACAGCAAGAAAACATCCAGATGAGAGACATTGTCAAGAAGTTCTAATTGGAAAACTTTCACCTAAGAGAAAAAAAATGTCTCTCTATTCAAGTGAAATTAACTAAGTGAGAGTTCGAAAATAAGAACGCGGAGGATAGATTAACGAAAATTTTTACTGTAAACCAAATTAAAAAATTGAAAAATGGAAGAAAAAAAATTAAATTGGACAGAAGCTGACATTGCGAAATAAATAACTTTAAACTCAGCAAGTGCTCGTGCCTATAAATTGTTGAGGAGTAAAAACTTTCCCCTTCCTGCTGTTCGAACGCTTCAGTCTTGGGCCAACAGAGTGGATATATCACCAGGTATATTGCAACCTGTGGTAAAAATCTTATCGGTAACAACAGAAATGAGCGAAGCACAGAAAGTTTGTGTGCTGAGCTTCGATGAAATGAAAATAAAAGTCTTATTGCTATGCTCGTTCTTCGGACTCGACACTCATTTCTGCAAATTATGTACAAGTAGCAATACTCAGAGGTATGTGACCAAAAATTCTACTCAATGTAAATAATAAATGGAACAAATATAATATGCATATATACATACATAGTATAAAAAGTAAATACAACAGATAAATGGTATTCAAATTAAAGGACTAATGAGCAAATGGAAGCAGCCAATATTTTACGCCTTCGATTGTAAAATGACAAAAGAGATATTATTCAGCATCATAGAAACTGTTATCACCAATTACTGTAGGGTAATCTGAGCTTGGTTGCACTTGCATCTAGGATAATTGTTTAACTACCTGCTTCGCGTTTGCACTTACTTGAGCAATAAGAAAGTTACTAAACTAATTCAATCAGAAACAGCAGGTACAGTCATTTGCTCCAAAAGTACGATCTACTATTTAACTATTGTTCCCAAAAAAAATTGCGCATGGCAACTCTTATTGCTTTATGTTTTTGTCTAATATAAATAATCATCATCGTCGAATATGTCCCGGTTTCAATCCACCTCTCGTCGTACTGTAAAATGACATTCATGGTTCGTTCACGCGGAAAACTTCACAACAACAATCGATTGTCCGAATCCATTTGTATTACATTGATTTGATTTGAATCGATCAGCTTTGATTCTAGCGCAATGGAAACCCATAAATGTCAACGTGTGGGGCAACGGTCAAATGCACTCGAATGCGGTAATTGTGCAACATTCATACGAACAATTTAAGTTTTAGCGACGGATCATGGTTACGGGTGGCCTCTACTAACACGTCTATTACTACATAGTCGGGTATATTTCCGGCGTGACTTACTCCCCGCGTGACGAAGTTCAAACAATTGTGATGGAAGCAATGAGAGCTGGTCATTTGCATTTCCCCAAATTGATAGAATGACGAGTATACATAAATTTTCACGGTGTTACTTCGCTAACGAAGGTAATAGTATGAAGTAAGGTGTCGTAGCTAAACTAAGTCAGAGGGAGTGAAACCATTAATTTTATTAAACCATGCATATGTCACTGTGTTGTCGGATAGGATTAACGTAATTATAATAAATATTTTACTGCGAAAAAATATGAATTTTCTAATTGGTTATCTATTTGGCGGAGTGATAAAAGAATGGCTTGTAGCATCGTGAGTACTGTGCAAACTGATTTTAGCCCATTATAAACACATGCTCCTAAGAATTTTCGGAAGCTTTTCATCCGATAATTAGGCAATTGTATGGTTCCTAGCCATGAAAATAATCAAAACAATATTTTAAACTGATTAATCTGAAATTTTATGAAAAAAATCCTTAACAACCTTTTTAAATAACTCATAGATCCATTTTATAAATTAAGCATTATTTAAGGTTGTCCTCTCCAATTAGTTGGCAGCTCTTCAATCTTCTTCAATGTGTATTAAATGCACATTTCCTGAAAATATTTGTTTTCATGCGTGCTCAATTTGCATGGAAATACAAATTCGCCTAACCATCCCAGCGAATTTCCATGTAAATTGAGCATGCAATACGAATGTAAGCATTTCGGGGAAAAACCAGCGCTGCGAGTCGAGGAATTCCCCGAAACAGCGACGGGCCTGAGAATGTTGCATTTAACATTCTCAGAACTCGCTCGTGAGCCTGGGAGTGTTGAATGTGACATTCTTGGAACTCGCTAATGAGCCTGGGATTGCTAATTCACACATACGAGAGTGAATGTTGTGAATTGATTGAGATGAGTCGCGTTTCAGAGCTCGGTGCGCATTGACGAGTGCGAAGTAGGAACACGGCATGAGTTTGAATTGAGTTTGGTTTCCGATTCTGTTGTTGGACGGTGAAGATGAGTTAACTTATTCGATTAGATTTCGCGACGTGCAAGCGAAAAAACTCGGGAAGAGAGATTGAAATTTTCGTGCCGGAAATTCATGAAACGATTTGTCCGAGGATAGTGCGATCGAAATGTGAGATTGTGCGAAAGTCCATGGACTGAATATTCGTGTTTTCTCGATGAAGTTTTGTTATTGGGTTTGAAAGCGAAAACCCAGAATTTGTGTTCAGCCGGAATCGAAGAAGGATTACTATCGTGCCTTGTGGTCAGAAATGAGGAAAATCTGTCAAGTTTGTTTTGTTCGTACAATGCCAAGTGAAAATTGAAGAAAGCATATAAATTCCGAGACACTTCCCTCCAGTGATAGATCGTGTCAAAATACAGTTTTGTGCGTCCACCCTGAAATTAACCTCTTGATTAGCCAAACCTTTCTCGAAAGTGTTCCATAAGCTGGCATGCGTCTGTCTGAAGACTTCGATGGCATTCCAAAGGAATTAAGAGCGTGGAATAAATAATAGTGCTCTAAGTGAAGCATAATATTTCATCCTTAAGATGTTTATTTGCATGTGAATACCCAGATATTGTGTTTTCTTGCCCTTTTATTTCGAATAAAAGGCTTACTCCTTGCTGTTATGAATTACTGTGATTATCTTCTGGTTGAATTGCTCGTGCGTAAGTTGGTGACTAGGACACCTAGTTCACTGAACTTTGCAGGTTGAATTGCCCATCAAGATTCAAGGTTCTTTATGGATCCTGACGATCCTGTCATAACTTCAATAGTTCAGCAGCAACAACAACAGCTTTTGCAAGAAAATAATGGTGGATTAAAATCACGAGCGCTCTATGACTTCAGGCTCCAATAAACTAGAAATTACATTCGACCCGAGAGATATGATAACTCATATCGATCAAATCGATGAAAGCTGGTGGCAAGGACTGGGTACAGATGGAGCTTACGGTCTCTTCCCGGCCAATGATATGGAGCTGATCAACTATCCTGCCTAAATGGACTTACCAAATGGCATATTGCCAAGATAGTATTCTTCTGTTGTATAGCTGAGTGGTGATAACTTAATGGAACGTAATTGGACGACAATCTGAGATAAGTTTGCAATTTTTTTTCTGATTCATGCTTGTGTTATATTATATTTTTCTATTACTTTAAGACGAGTAAAATTGAAAAAGAAAAGAAAAGAAAAAAAAAACTAAGATCATAGTAGAGACCCGAAGATTTTTAAGCATTGATTTTAAGAATGTACTAAATATATGCCCCCTGTCTCTTTATCATGGCTTAGTGAATATAATAGTAATGTTAATATCGTATTTACAAGAAACAATGCAATGCATTATGTATCTCTCTAGCTTTGTTCTTTATTTAACTGGGCAATTCTTTGCGTTCTAAAACATTTCATTTCGAGAACACATCGATTTTTTTATCTACTTGTGAATTATTCAACAAATAAATTGAAACAAAAACGGAAAAATATCAATTGGATTTCTGCAAAAACTTTCCATCTCCAATTTAATTAGCATTGAAAAACACCGTTAAGTAGAATCGTAGTATTATAATGTAATCATGTGTTGTAAAGTAGAACAGATTCCATAGCCTGTTCGTCTATTTGATGAAAGTAAGAAGAAATATAAATACTTTAAAATATTCATCATGTACATTAGGAGATAACAGAAATCATCTTTAGCGTGACTACAAGGAATAAGTGATGAAAGCGACAAACTAGAATAAATATAAAATTCATAATATTGAATAATATTCATAATTATTTCGTAGTCAACGAAAAAAAAAATATTTAAAAACAAATGTGGAGAAATTAATTAATTAAAAAGAAAAGTGCAAACTTATTTTTTTAGGAGTTAACATGATAATTATGAAGTTTGACAATAAACACAAAAATGTTTGAGTAATTAAAACAATTGGTTTTCCTTTCTAAAGATGTGGTGAGGATTTCTTTTCTTTTTCCTGACGCTTCTTTCTCTCTTACAGGGTGGTTGGTAGGGGCTATGGGCGGAACCGTCGGAAGTCTGACCTATATAATTTTTTTTGTAGAGATCAGACTTCTGGCACCGCTATAAGGTAGCACAGGATTTTTTTTTTCAGGTCGATGAATTTCGTCAGCCGTGCGCGTTTTTTGTTCGATAAAGTGTACAGTAGTGAATTTCGTGTTGGTATCCGCGTATACCTTATTTTTGGAGTGTTTGTAATTTCGCGGTTTCTTGTTGTATTGCGTGCGTATCTCTGTCGTCCCCGAATTCAGCCACCAATTCGCGATCCCTCGCGCGTACTTCGATTCGTCTTCGCGTCGAGTTGCTTCGTAGGAAGCATTGACTCAAATTGGTGGCCTTATTTTTTTTGTTTTGTGCTGGTGATCTTTGGATCCCAGTCACAAACAAAAACATACCCGTGGTCAGGGTTAGCCTTCACGGCTCATAAAGTGGATCTTGAAGAAGATCACTTTCAATGTCGCGTTTGTTTCTTGTCAGGCACATGAATAAAAATGTGATGATGGTTAGGACGCATGACAGGAAAAGAACCCCCCCACATCTCCCGAATCGCTAGATGGCAACCAGCATGTGCCGCCGTCCTGTCATGTGAGAGTTGTAGCTACCCGGCGTAGCTCAGTCCTGCACGGACTAATGACTCGATATCCTTTGATGGTCATTTAAGACCTTCACTCCATTTTACTCAGGCACTTTGTGTCTGGGTAAACAATTCATTAACCATTTCATTACAAATGCGAGTAAGTAAACCATTGAACCACACCTTAGAACGAATACTTGTTAACATTTCACCCCTCGTGAGGTAAAACCCTATGAGGCGTTAATGTCCGACGTGAACAAGGATATGATAGATTGCAACGAGTTTCCGTCATGAATCCAATCGTTCTTCGGCATTCATTTCATTCGACCTTGTCTACGTGGATTAAATATTTTCGCGTGTTTATTTTGGATTTTCATCAAATTAGCGTGATGGTTTCTTGCTAACGGTAGTCGTTACATAAAACGGTTTCACTGCTGCTTTTTTTCGAGGAAAATAAGTAGGTTTTCCGAAAATAACTATGATATATACTCAAAAATAACGTATACTTGCCTTAGGTTGGAATCTTCGCAAGTCTATTTGTACATTTGCAAGTGTAGCTACTGCTGTTTTTACATTATTTAGTATGGAAACAGTTTATTCACGGCTAATTGGATAATCTAAATGCGGCGTGCCTTTTCGAGTGTGAAAGACTCAAGGTCGTTATAGACACTAATTAAATTTATAGCTATCAAGTTGGATTTTGACGTAGACCTTAGTTACATTGTTTGGCTATTGTCTATGGACTATTATATGGATACGAATGTACATTACTTGTTCAACACGATGAATTGCAATTCATCACTAAATGATATGATGAATGTTCGCTCGTGCTAAAGATTTATACAGTATGAGAACAGCGATGGCAAACTTTGATTGGTTGAATTTTCCAAAAATGTTCTAAGTCGTAATAATTCATTTCTCAAAGACAAAGTAAAACAGAATGGTTTATATGTATGTTACATACAATGTTGCCTGCAGTTTCAGAGCGAGAATTAGGGTCATTGTTTGAGACATGAAAAATAGTTTATTTTAGATTATAGAGGGGTATCCAAATATTTTTATTTGTAGTTTCTTGATAGAGGACTTAAATTTTTTTTGGTTTCATGGTTTGGGCTTTTGAAAACAAGAAAAGTGCGTTTACATCGCACTGTGGTACTTTTGTTTAACATGTGCTGTAGGTGTACGGATTTCGTATTGAGAATAGATTTAGCATTAATTTAAACAGATGGAATGCAATAAATCTACACTTGAAAGGCATAGAAAAAAGCGTGCAGAATGCAAGAAAATGAAATGAATATTATAATGCGTTTACATACATAAATATTCCTAAATATTGGTAAACCTCCTGCGCTACTTGTTTAACGAATCATTATCTTTAGGCTGTTTCAAGAAAGCATGGACAGCCAGCTATGTCGTCTCAGTTTATATATAGGAGGATAGAGCTAACATGAGTTACGTCAATTTTCATTCCATCTACCATACCAAAGATCTATGAATGCCAGTCAACCAAAGTTTTTACTCTTTTACTGAGACCAATAATTATTTCTCAGCAACATGGGTTTATTAGAGGCAAATCTACTTCAACAAATTCGTTCACTTAATACTGTTGTATAAAGAATTCATTTGAATAATCAAATACACTTTGCTTATAATGATTTCACAACAATAAATAATTTAATAAATTAAACTTTGATTCGACAGAAAGTCGTAAGTTCTATATTTTTCCCAACGTTCACCACAATTTTCCTGAGCGTATGGAGACATGGGAATGTTACTGTTCTTCGTTAAAAGGATAGTCACCTCGACGGCCTTTCACTCCCACATCAGGTGTGCCGTAAGGCTCTCATTTGAGACCTTTATTGTTTTTAATCTTAATACATGATGTATGATTTGCTTTTCATGAGGCTGAGTTCTTATTGTTTGCAGATGGGTGTAAAATTTTCAAATCTACTAAAATTTATGATGATATTTCTGGCGAACAGTCTAGTATTAACAATTTCTACGAATGTTGCCAACCCAATACCAATAATTATATTATTTTTCAAAAGAAATATAACTATATTTCAATTCAATCAATTAGTGAGATACTGTGTGGAATTCGCTAAAGATCTTGGCTTTCTTTTCGACACTTCATTGAATTTCAATAGTTATAATATGAATATTTTAGCTTAAACCCGTTGAATGTTAGGATGAATAATTCCATTTTTAAAATATTAATACATTACCAGTTTTGCTCTGCACTTTAGTTAGGAGTAACCTTGAGTATGCGTTTATATTATGAAACCCTCTTTACAAAACTCATTCGAACAACATAGAAAAAGTTCAGCATTGGTTTTATATTGCACTACTTTAGAGAATAGGAGATCACTGAAAGAAAAACTATTGGTTGGTTCAACTATTTTTAATAGTATTGCAACGATTCATTCAAAATCGTTAAGCGAACTACGGAAAATAGTTATTTTTACCATGTTAATATAGTTAATTTAACGATATAAACGTAGTTGGCTCTGGTTATACAAAAAATATCGCAACGTTCATGAAATCAACTGTTTTAATTGTTTCATAACCACGAAAATTAATTGATCAATAGAAAAATATTCATCAATTCACTCAAAACTTCAACGTTTCGAATTATCAACAGTTTTTATGGTACTTAAACTATAGTTGATTTCAACAAATGCAATAGTTGATTTCAACAAACGTAATTCAGTGAGCAACGTCTTTGGAATTATTCTACGTAAAGTAGAATGGTTTCAACATTTGGACGCTTTTCATGCTCCGAATGAAATTTTTTTTGTTTATCAACCACGCGTCATGGTGCATAAAAGTAATCAACAATTTTCTTATAGTTGTTTTAACTATAGCCCTAGTTGATGCAAAAACAACTAAGGAAAACTGTTGACTTTTCATAGTCCTCATACTCATGCTCCTATTCGATCATAGAAGTTTCATATGATACATGGCAAAATTGTGTTCGGTTTGCTGTTCGATATAATTCATATTCATGTTATGCTGTGAAGCCTTTATATTACATTGTATGACGCTATTTTGTTCACAATACAGTGTTTTCCGCTGTGGCAAAGCAGTGGGCTGCGGCAAAGCGCAGTCAAAAAATTAGAATGCACTGTTTTGTATGGTAACGCGCACAATGGCTGCGGCCGAATTTGCGGCAGCGGCAGAATTTGCCAAATTTCTAATTTTGCCGCACCGCTAGCGGTGATACCTACCATAGGTTGGCATCACCACTAGGTTGAATTAAATCTGTTTGAATTAGGTTGAATGGTCTGGTGGAATAGACAAGCGATGGCTGATGTGTATTGTGATAAGCCAACCTAATCCTCGTACAACAGGATTTAGCAATACAAAAGAAAAAAAAAATGAATTTGGTTGGTGCCTTGGTTGCATTGACAGCGACATTGTCGCTGCATTGTGATTCACCGAATTCAACTGCGGTATTCACGCCTCCCCTGCCTATATTTCGTACTATGTATATGGTTGGAATACCATTGTTTGTGGTTGCTTACTTTTTTTGCACCACGGACGTTGTTTATCAACCACGCGTCATGGTGCATAAAAGTAATCAACTATTTTTTTATGGTTGTTTTAACTATAGCCCGTAGTTGACGCAAAAACAACTAAGAAAAATTGTTGATTTTACCAAGATTTTTCTTTCAGTGTTGAATTCTCTCATCGAACGATTGAAGACAATTGACAACGCTTTATCTAAAGTGAATTTGTTTATTCTAGCCTGAATATGATCGAAAACTATTTGAAATTCCTGCCAACTACGTTAAAGCTATAAACATTTGGAATACTTTTCATTTTATTTAAAATTCTCATTGTTATCGTGGATGGAACTAGAAAGTAAGATTGATCAAGTTATTTAATTTCATTTCATTATATTTCTAGATGCACTAGACGCATCCAATCCAAAACTTTCTCCTTCTGATTAAACTCCAGCTGCTTTTGTCAGCTGCGTGAAAATTTCATGTGAAGAAATACGTAAAGCAATTTCGGAACTCAATTATCGCAAAGATCAGGCCCTGATCTTCTTTCAACGACTTTTTTGCGTAAATTTATAGAGCAGCTAATAAAATCCTTGACAGGTCATTTTCATCTAGTGTTTTCCCATCCTGTTGGAAACTTTCATATGTGAGAGAAATTTTCAAAAATAGCAATAGACGCTATATTGGAAATTAAAGGGACATTGCCATTTTATGTTCGATTTTAAAACTTTTAAAAAAAGTTGTCTACAATAAATTTTCTCCACTAGTTGACTTCCATCTGGACAAATAACAGCATGGCTTTAGGAAAGGTTGCCCAACTATCACAAACTTGATAGTTCTAGTTTTGAACGTTTCGTGTTAAAGGGAGAAAAGCTATAAAATTGATGCAGTCTACACAAACTTTAGTAAAACTTTTGACAGAGTTGACCATTTGATATTGATACTAAAGCTGCAGAAATTCGGTAATTCGGGAACGTTCTCATTGCATTTCCTGAACATTGACAAACAAAAGTGTCAGTTTTCGGTTTTTGGAAGAACAATAGTAATAATAAAGTCATCCTAAGCGGTGATAAATTATCGCCACAAAAATATTCGACCTTCATAGCAACATTACGCAACACAAATGTTGCTTGCCGCGCAGATTTGAAAATATTTACCTGGGCCACACCGTTTGACACTTTTCAGTATTTTTGAGTAGCTCAGACCCTACTGAAATTTCATCGTGCTTACTGAAAGAGGGGAAATTTTCAGTTTTCAGTAAAACGGAGTACGGGAACGGCTTCATTGCAATTAATCGCGATTAATCGCAATTAATCGTAGTACGGGAACATACTTTATATATGTATTATTTCTATTACTTTTTTTTTCTGAATCTGCTACTTTTTGAACAAAATCTGCTCCATATTTATTTGTCTCAATACCCATCACTGACCATACCATTGAATTTAAATCTGATGTACTTTTTCTTCAAATCACGCTTGATTCACTTGGTCAGTGGTACAATATACACAAGCTCTCGCTTTACATTGATAAGTGCAAAGTTCTAAGTTTTATTCGTAAATGCACGGTTACGTAGAATGCTTACTTTATCGGCAATAGGTTATTAGCTTGCGCTAATAGCGTTGTTGATTATAGTGTTGTCTGGGATGGAAAACTTCGTTTCACTTTGCACTGCGACAATGAGCCAAGGTATTTAAAAACGTGTGGGTCACAAACTCATTATACACTGCACTCGTACACCCTCTTCTCCATACGCCTGCATTGTCTGGAACCTAGTGTTTAAAATCCACAGCAACAGACCCGAATCCATACAAAAACTATTTTTAGAGTTGAATTCCTGAACAGTAAAATGTTGCGAAATATCCCCGTAAGGAACACCAGGTCCGATCGTTTGCTAAAGGAATATCCACATTCCACCATATATGCAGCTAGTGAACCGGTAAGTAGACGCTGCGGGATTTTCAATGGCTTCAGGTAACCTTTATTCCCCAACGATTTCCAAATCATCCTCCAAATCCCTCCTTAGCCAAGCCATTTGTACACCATAGCTTTAAGCTTTTTGTAAATATTGTTTTTAGCTGATATAGGTCTAATCATTATCTATTTCTAGCTTACTTATTTACTTACTTCGTTTCGCTAGTAAACAAAACTTGTTTCGCTAATAAATAAAATAAAATTATATACTGAAACCTTATTTTTAAGTAATAAACCAATTAATAAATAAATTAATCAGTGTTTTTTTTTTACTTTTCATTGCAAGTCTAAATCGATAATACTCTGGCGAACCACGTTGGGCGCCATATAAAGGGACTTTCAAGACTCAATTAAAATAAAAGATTTTACGGCAAAAATTGGATTAATGTTTGCCAAATAGCATTTTAATATAATTAGCAGCATACTATTGACCTTGAAACGAAAATATTCACGCACATTGCACGCTCATTTCACGCTCATTTGATGGTGCTTGAACAAAAATGAATCATATAGTACTCTCATATCGGCGTAACACGCCGACTGTCAAAATCGTTGTCCCAATTTGGTAAGATCTTTGAATGTACATTCAGCCATTATCGAAAAACACTTTTCCATATTTACGTAGCGTAACTGAATATATTCATTGTTGTTAGTGGATAGCTGCTTTTTTCCTATACAACCGGTTGCATGTTGATTCGTAATTTCAAGCTCTTAATATTTCCGTCTTTACATATCCATGTTTGTGCTGATTCGTTTCTGTTTGAAATTTATTGTGGTATCAATTTGCAAGTACAATTACTTAATGACCAATAGATATTTTTTCAGTTCAAATTTAAAAATTTTGCTCGCTCGATTTGTTCTGTTTTGACCCACGCATTCATGTTCCCACTTGGATTCCATGTAAACAAGACAACTTTATTCTGATTAGAGAGACAATAAACGAAAAATTTCAAATGTTTCAAGCTGAATTGGCTTACAATTAGAAATCTTTGCTTTTCTTCTTGCTGGGCGTTATCTTTCCGAAATGGACGCTAAAACACGAAAGCCTTATTTGCCTCATTTGATATCCAATCAAAGCTTGCAGTTTGATTTTACATTATTTTTACATCAGTTAATTTTAACGAAAGAGGATATAGTCGAATGGACTTTAACAGGACGGTTATCAGAGTTCTTTCTTCTTTTATTGTGACTGGGATGAAAGCTAGACTGAAAAGACTATAGTTTGCTGAACTATTTGAAGTTATGCGACGTGTTATTTACAGAGTAGTGGTTTTAAGAAAATGGCAAAAACAAAGGAAAGGAAATAAAATAATGTCCAAAACTTCAAAAAATGAGCAAGAAAGAGATAAAAATTATAACTTTTATTAATAATATTTAAAAATAGATTGATTTGTGTTTGATATAATCGTAATTTTATGCACAGATAAAATTGGATGAGAATAAATTTATAAATTTATTTAATTTATTTCGTACGATAGAACACTTGCTCTTAAGTTTTAAAAACACGTAACGAAGGTGGAAGAAGACCAGTATCTAAACAATTATGTTGGCTATACAAGCGTAAAAAGGGAACACTAAAATAGGTATAAGTACGAGTAAACGAGCAGGAGTACGTTGACGGTAAATGAAGATGTGATAAAACGTACGTATCTGAGTGACAGGAGGGTAAGAGTTTCTACAATGGAGAGACACACCGTGCTCAGAGTAAAGCTTTCGGAACATGAGTAACAGCGAGCGATCAAATCTGCGTTGCACAAACTCAGTAGTATCAATTAAGTAACGACAAAACTGAAAACAATACTCGAGTACACTACCCATGAAGATGGCAGACAAGCTGACATACGAACAAATATCAACCAAAAGTGTGGGTGCTCTAAAAATGAAGCCGTACAGATTCGAGGACGTGGATATAACACGAAAGAAGTGAACATCAAATTTTATTTTAGTATCAAACGCAACTTCAAGGTCCTTAAAATTGTCTGAACTGATTGAAGAGCCATGAATGGAATAAGAATAGGTTATGCGGGGCAATTTGCATATATATGATATCTGAAAGCATTTAGCAATATTGAGATTATTATAATTGACAGAGCATCATATGTCCAGTGCAGGCAAATCATCATGCAGCTGGGAGCAGTCATCCATTGACTAATTCAACCTAAATCTGTTTAGATCGGCAGTGTAATAAAGACACGGGGACTTAAAGAGGGAAGAAAGTCAAGCTTATGAACAGGAGGAAAAGAAATCGAGCCTTATGGAGCACCAGAAGTAAAGTAGAATGGAAAAGAAGAAAGCACAAAGCAAGCACGATCATGAGGGTATGAAGAAAATCAGTAGCGGAGTTGACCTGAGATATGGAACCCGTGGAACTGTGAGAGCAGGATTTCATGATTCGCAGAGTCAAAATCCTTGAGAAAGTTTGCATATAATACATCCACTTGCCTTTCTGATCGATTGCGGAAGCAAGGGGTTCCATTAAACGATAGTAAGCTGGCAGCTATTAACTAACCTTTGATCTTATTGCAAGTTTATTAAAGTAGCCATTAATAAGCTGAAGCCATTCAAATACAAGCTTGGTGAGGAACTGGTCCATCATTTCCAAAATGTAGGATTGCTAAAAAACCTATATTTGGGTCACTAGATTTAACTTGGAAGGACCTGACTTCACTTGGAAGAAGGCAACGTAATACGCAGCAAATTTCCTTCAATGATGTTGCGCTTTGAGCCTCACTTGATGTCATGTCTGACTATTGTAGCATTATATTAATTGATGTATATTAAATTAGTAAAATAAATTAATGTATATTAATTTTTGAAGGCCCCGAAAATTCAGCTTAATGTTTTGCTAATAAGCGAAGAGGTTTCCCGTTCAACAATTCGAAGCTGCATCAAATATTTTCAGTTTAATATTCCATACCAAAGTTGTATTAAACAATATTAATTAAATTAGACTGGATGCATCAAAAAAACAATTTTTTGGTTGTGGATTATCACTAAATTATTTTTGAACATGTTAAATTTTGCGTTATGTTTCAAAAACCAACCGATCTTTTTTTCGTACTCCTAAGCATCTTTTTTTTCATCCACTTATGGTCGCTGGCAGTAAAAGGTTGTAGCTGGAGAATTACAAAGTGTGTTTAACCTTAAGGGAGGAAATACATGTAAAATCGAAAATAAATTGCTAATTTCAGATTGAAGTAAAATATATATATATTGTTCATTCAGAAAATGTTTAATATTAAATCCTTAAAATACATGTTTCACAGTAAATGAAAATCTTTTTTTAATAATGTTTCAACACAAAATGGCGGCGATGCGAGCGAATGAAAAAAGCACATCAAAAACTGCCTCGTACAACTTAACGCCTTTTCCGGGGAACTTGCAACATTCAGAGAAAAAAAAATATGCTAATGAAATATGTAATTCATAGGTGAACCAATAAAATTTATAAAAATAATTTAAATTTTTACATTAATTTTAGATTAAACATAAAAATCGATTATTTTTCAAAAAAATCACACTTTAAACATTAATAAACAAACTATTTTTCTGAAATTACAATAACATTTAGGTTCAACGAGGAGATAATACTCTTTTGTAGATGTGGTATAAATTTGAGCTGAATCGATTCAATATTTTTTGAGATATCTTGTACGGCAGTTGAAAAAGTACTACTTTGAGAAAAACGCGTTTAAAGTTTTAAAGCTCCACCGTGTAAACGTTGACTGATGCCTGCCAGTCAGGAAGCCAGGACAATTTTCGGCTATAAGCAGAAAAACTAGACGAAAAAAATTGTATATTTTTTGTGATGTGTTTACATTAGGTGCTTTTTTTTGCTCCGGTGCAGAACAGAATAGAACATTGGGCCAGTGGCGTGGCGTGACAATTTACCGAAGGGAAACAATTGGTTGATATTCATGGTTGATTACGCTTTCCGCAAATTCGTTACGTGTAATAGAACCCCTCTATAAAAGCACCCAGGAATTACTAACGGGGACGTGAGAGTAGTCATTATGTATTCTTATGAAAATAAAAGTTCACAGTCCTTCAAACAATAAGAAACCATATCAATATTTATCAGTAAAATAATAACATTCCCAGAACTAGAAATATAATATTTTTGAAAGTGGCCAAACATCGAAAAATGGAAAAGGCTTAAAAATCTGAAACTTGTTAAGGATGAAAACCTTGAGTTTATTTTAACGATTATGCTACCAATTATTTTGACATAAGCACTTGTAAAGAATGGTACAACATTCTCATTGTTGTCAATTATGCAACTTGCTGTTTTATGACGTTGTGGTCTTTCACAAAACAACCATAAATCGATCCCAATTCCCGTGAAACTATTTCTTAAAGACTGTATTTGATCTTCAAATTTTGCCATTTTGTGAATATGATACAGTATATTACTTTGTTAGGACTGAAATATATCGAATAGTATGTTTTTTTTGGTTTTTTTTTTAGAAAAAACATTAAACAGAAAAATAAACTAAGAATCTTTAAGTAAAATAAAAAGCCCACTCGCGCTACTAACGATCTCTCTGCCTCAATTAGCACTATCATTTTCAGTTATATATTCCACGAGTTATTTTAATATCTCTTTATTATAGAAAAATTGTCAAAATTAACCCACCATCAAAAGACCAACGTTTTGGAACTAATTTTGGAAGCCTTTTTTGACGAATAAATATAAAGCAAATAAACTTATTGTCGTTGTTGAAAAACTAGTAATAGATTAGGCGAAAATCTGCTTTCGCGTATACTATTGCACAATTTAGATAAAATCAAATTTAGTCGATGTTCGAAAAAATGAATAAATATTGCGTTTTTATACATGTTTGCAATCCAGTTATTTTGGCATTTATTGCAGAGGCTCCTCAAGGCTTTGAATTTGCGGGCAACATGCAAAACAAAGTTAAATGAACGGGACGCATTTTGGTTATCAGAAACATCTGTGAGATTTATGAAAGTTTCTTTAACTGCACCGAAAGAAGTAAGTTGTGATCGATATGATATATCGGTTGTTTCATCTAATATTATTGCTATGAATTTGCTTTTCTTCATTTCATTACAATGAGATCGTTTTGAATATAATTTGGTGTTCCGGAAAAAACATTTGCTTGGTCCAAGTGAGCTGGCAATTATCGGTTATGTACTGTCAAAAGATTTATTGTCTTTCGGTGATTTACCCCTAATGCAAGGATACACATTTTCATTATAACTATGTAATGCTTCTTCTTGACATCCTAAATGACACACAATGTTTATTAGAATCTTCATTGTTTCTCAATTTCTCCCAACTGAGAGCAATAGCACTGAATATTTATATTGACTACTCAGCAATTCTTCAAATCACCGGAATCAAGGACTGAATTGAAATGATCAATGCTATTTGTACAAAGCCTGTTCACAGCTTTAACATTATTTAAATTACAAAATCCGATATTTCGCCAAATGTCTGAAACGCTTGAAAATAGCACAAAAGACCAGCAAAATTATTTTTGTTTAATATTACAACCGATAATCCGTTCCGAGTTTTTCATTTATTAATTTTGCGATCAAACTACCGAGTAGGTACATCTCTTTGTTATAGAAACAATTTACGAATTCGGTTTCGATCGATTCTGGTTGATGATGTCTTTTTTTTTCAGCAAACCACCGAGATCCAATTGTATAAAAATTAAATAAGTTGATGAATTCTAAAATGTTGACCCACCGAACAAGTGAACACATTCACCTATTTCAACCTTTCACTATTTCAAATATCAATTAAAAGTATTATGCAATTTTACACAGTAATTTTACACATTTAATTCCACACAATTCTAGTCTAGAGCTTCACCTATTACTAGATTGCAATATTATTACCAAATCCTATAGGATATAAGTGACTAAAAGCCTTCGCCAATTGAAAACACCTTCATAAAAGTTTCTATACAAAATAGAACATACAAAAAATAATGTCATGTTATAAATCATAAATAAAACAAATAAAATAACGACTTATCGAATCCACAGCATCTGGCAATGCTTGCCACATCTCGTAACTCAAATTCGCTCACAGTACGTGTTTTTCATTCACAAAAATCTGTACAAGCAAAGTAAAATGATTACAATAACAATTTACCCTGCTACTAGTGAGGGGAAAGCAGAAATAAGTTCCACAGTAGTTATGCGTTCGCAGCTCCGCTCTGAGTCTCTCTCGTGAGAAGATAATTTCCCCTAGGAAGCAACATTTTCATTGCTTCCAAACAGATGGTATACACACATTTTTTTTAATGACGTCACAGTCTAGTCTATATGGGATCAAATAAACGCTCGTAGATGCAATTTTTACATTGCTTCCAAGTCGTGGTAATTCTTTCATTATTTTGATTCTGTGGTGTTACCACATCAACTGTGTGAGATGTTCACAATTTGATTTGAGAATTTTTTTTAATAAATGTTTATACGCGATTATTTCACGGTTTCGAAATAAACAATTAATTTAAAATTCATGTCAGCCAAATGTAAGGGAAGCAATGCTTCCCTTGCTTCCATGAACGTCACGCCACAGCATTGGGCAAATAAACGATCTAGCACAAAACAGCTGGTGCTTTCGCTAAGATAGCTATAGTTTGCTGTATTCGCTGTGGTAGCGCAAAATAGTTGAAAATAAAGGGAGAAAATAACGAGTATAAACTACCACAATCGATAGAAGATATAAAAAAAACTAATAGAAAATTACCTCTTTTAACTTTCTTCACATTACAAGGCTTTTTCTAATTTCCTAACTGCCAAAAAATTCAACATAACCTTGAACAATCGAAAGCCACCTCACGGCAAAAAAGGCAACTACTCATGACATTTTCTTTTTTCTATCAGTACATTCTATAGCTCAGCACATGAGCTACCTATGCAGAACAGAATGCTGTGCCATTGAATTCACTGGGACAGGAGTGTTGTTGTTTCCAATGCGTCTGTTCTGTTCTATAATGGATAGAGGAGCAAAAATACACGCCTATTGTTGAGAATATTTTGCTAAACTAAACTGTCTTAGATAAGCTTTGCAGAAGTTTTCAGTTCGTATAAGAGAGGCCGATGTTGCCATAACAGAAGCTGGATACTAAAAATGGGGTTACAAGGGATTCTTATACACCGATTATCACTGCAACCAGTCGGAGGCGAAAGCATGATAGATTTACAAAGAAAATCAGACACTTTTAGGTAGAATGATTCACATAGGAACCAAAGTGAAAGAAACTAAATGTTTCCACCAACTAACAGAGACTTTAAGAACTTGATCTTCGAAAGATCTAGCCGATCTGAAAGTTGTATAAAAAAGCGCAGCTTGATAGATATTTGTTGGTGTTGACATTAGAAAGAGCCAACAAAGACTCCGAAGGTTACATCGATGGATTTTAATCTACTCATATAAGTGTAGATTGATCTGGTATGAAATGCCATGAGCCGTTTTTGTGATTTTAGTAGTTTGGTGGCTACTGGTGAAGCAATTAAGATAAATGCTGCCGATGTTAATTTATTGTTCTAATTTTGGCGGATTGTAAAATTTTTGATTGTGTTTAGTAAGCTAATCCACATGGATGGTGGAATTTTCAGTGATTCAAGCTATCAAACGATTCAAAACATCCTAGTACAGAATCTTCCTCAATTATGAAGAGTAAGTTTTGGGCATCACTGCCATTTATTTATATATTCGACAAGTCAATGACCTAGTTACGACTACCTACAAGCTTATCTCTACTTCTTAAATAGTGATATTGATGGCTAATAATTTGGATTTATAATTCTTTTCTGACTGAAAAATGCGTGGAAGCATATTTAAACTTGAATTTGCCTGAGAAGCCAACTTTTAACCACCCTCTCAATAATCAGATTAACTTTTAATTGAACTTACCCTCTTGAGGCGCTCTTTAATCCACTTTATTGCTCTACACTGTGCTAAGAACATTATACTGCTATTCCACAATACTGCAATAAACACTAGAATTCGGTGCAAATGCGCACTAGAGATCCATCTAACATCGAACATTGAAACTGTCGAATTGTAACTTGCTCTCTGCACAAGCCTTTATCACCATCACGCACTCTGATATAACACCACCGTAACGTTTGCTTACGCTGCACGGATATAGTATTCTTCCTTATTTCGTGCTCGTTTCTTTGGGATTCCCGTCGAGGCGTAAAATCGCGAAACTATCAACACGGACCACTGTTGTTCGCAAACTGGACTGGAAAGTGCATCGAAAACGTGCCATTGGTGAAGCCCTACAAACCGAAACCAAGACGGTAGCGAAGGCATCATTTAAATCGAACAGTCCGTTATTATGTTATGCTCGTACAAAACGCCGTATAACCCATTACCATATAATACTCATAGCGTGCCATCATCGTGTAGTTAAGTGTTGTACGCGGATACAAGGTGGTTTAGTTACACTTTATATTTGATAGTAGGCTGTGAAGCTACAGGTGAAGCACGTCCATGCAGACTATCGAATTTTCCAAGCAATGGTCTGAATATATATCTTATGACCTAAGCAAGACCAATCTTTTGTGTACATTGGTAGGTACCAGAGTAGCAACTTATAGCTTCTTGTTGTAGATACACCTATTATAATGTGCTTCAAAAGCACTTACCTGGAAAAGGAGTAAATTAGAGTTTTCGCCACAGTTTTAAAAATATGACGAGCCTTTCCTCAAAATACAGAATGATCACTTAATCACTTAATTTGAACCTGGTTAGTTTTATCTCAACGTAGATAACATGCTTATTTAGAACTTATAGTAAAAATCAGCTTTTAATCATGTCTGCTCATTCAAATTAAAAAGTAGGGTTCAACAGAGAATCGATATTAACTATTTTTGGAATATGTGCAGAATATTATGCTCCTAGCCTTATCCGAAGATATCACTCTTTGAATTGTCAAGAGGATTTAAACACTGCACTACAAACGCAGTGGACGTAAAGCAAACGCAATAGAGGTGCATAATACTGCCCTACAAATCATGAAGGCTCTGTCTACATTTTAGTACTTTCGAGATGATCAATAATTTGTCTTTTGATTTGTACTGGGGGTATATGGAGAGTGCATTTTTCAATATTGATTTTAACATACTTCCACAAAAGATAGGTTTTTCAAATTTTGTATCAATGGAGTATATAGTTTTCGAATCTCAAAAATGAGAAAAACGCAAATAGAACCTTAACTCTTAGTAGGGCAGAATACTTTCAAATACACTTTTTATTGCATCAGGTTTCATTCATTTCAATGTCAACTGACTAACACTAACAATCAACAAATGGACTCAAAATTTTATTGTTTTTGACCTAGTTTACGTTGAATCATTCCAACTCAATAAATTTGTAAACTTGAACCTTTCTGCATGAAATTTTATTCAAATGCCCCCTTCAATTAGCCCAGAACCTTTCCATTAGACATATTTTACCACAGTTACTTGAGACTGAAGTATCATCAAGTGCAACAAAAATCCCATATTGCCTACGTTGTGACGAGCATACTAAGGTACAACCAACCTTGGAATGGCCCACGCTATACTTCAAGCGAGTACTTACATTTGTCAACGATTTTGGTTAGTTGCTGTTGTGAATATTGATAAAGATGAATGAACACAAATTCTCTATTGTTATTTACGAGAATTTAGGGCAGACTTGTCTTATTTTCAATATGAACAATTTAGAAGGTAGCTCTAACGAATGGCAGGTGGTGCCTATGTTGAATGCATGCCAATAAGCATGGTATTGTCCAAGTAACTTTCACATTTAATGAATTTTAAATAATTTTGTTTCTGCTGTTGAAGTTAGATTTGCGAAAATTAGGATTGACAGAAACATTGAGTCTTTGGTCACCTATAAGAAAAACCAGAATTGATTTAGGTTGAACCCTTATTGGTTGCAAAACGAAATTTCAATTGCTCTTTTCTTACAATTTATTTTTAAGTCAACTAGGTGTATTTCTTTATGTGAATGTGGAAAAGCGAAGTGAAATGTGTATAAAATGAAAGCTTATTTTTCTAAACGTATACACAAGTCTATTTGAGCTCTTTCGACTTTACAAAAAGATTTGAAATAAATGGATTGCATTCAGGCCCTGAACAGACTGGGTAACTAGAAGAGTCAAAACCTTCTGGGTTCCCGGTCACAAGGGCATTGATGGAAATGAGAGTGAAAAGTACGCGGCTAGTTTTCCCATTTCAGGATCGGTAGACATTTTTACTCCTATCCAAACGATTAAGTACTCAGTCGACTCCAAAATGATGCAAAATGCGACATGCAGATGGGGTGCAACTCAGACCTGCAGGTTAACCAAAATCATGTGGAGGTCATACAATCTTGCATCGACTAAATACCTCCTCGAGTTAACGCGGACTGACTGCAAACGACTGGTTGGCATCATTACTGGCTATTGTCTTGTAGCAGCACATGCTATGATAATGTGACTCCTAACCAGCGACACCTGTAGGATAGCCGGGGGTGTCAGAAATAATCCAACATCTCCTGTGTCACTGCCCGGCACTGGAGAAAACCAGGCTGCGATACTTCGGTGAGCCCTGGCTGGTTGATCTCTCACACGGAGCAAAAGCTGGAGGACATCTTTCAGTTTGTGAAAAAGTCCGGGGTCTTTGATAGCCGCTTGGACTGAACTTTCTTTATCGTGGTCCATTTATCTGGTATCACTATGGACCAGTAGGTCTATGTGTGGCCTTGTACCAGCTCGTACAACCTAGCCTAACATAAATTGATTTTTAAGGTTATTAAAGGCTTTTTTACGTAGTGTATAAAGGTTCAAAAAGTAGTCGAGTACCGTCAGTGTGAAAGTGTCTTCTTGATGACCGTGGAGGAGCTTCTCCAGGTCTTGAAATCTGATTCCCGAGACAGTTTACTTTCCACCATATTTTCTTGAAACTAGATACACTTATGCACATAATTTCAAATGTCTGCACAACTGTTAGGGCAATAGTACTGACACTCGACTTGATCACGTTATTTTTTGATTAATTAATCTTTGTTAAAATTTTACCATCACCATCCTCCACCACTTGAAGACCAATTACCGGCAGGTACTAAAGTCGCTAGGTCTTGGTGACCAACGCAAATGTGCTGACTGGATACCTCATTCGTTCACACCAGCGGTCATCGGTAGCCATGCCAGTACCTTTTTTAACTGCCGTCACTCCGCGAAATTTTATCTTTTTTTGCTTATTGATCCTAATGGTGGAACCAAACTTGCAAAATATGGTGTAAACCGTCAGTACCAAGACGTCGTCTCACTCAAATTGGTGGAATGACCAAGGAATTCGAAAGAGGCAACCCAGTTTCATCTAACACGTATCCGAGATATTTTAAGGACAACAGAGCTCACACTTTTCGTCGAAACTTCTAATACTGCTTTTTGCAGCCTCCAGAAGAGGTTTTAGAATTGCAGATATTTTTCAAAGTGTTCTGTGATGATGATTATTTCATCCAAATAGGTGAAGACTTAGGGTTCTGATTCGTGTCCTAAAAATCTATTAGTCATTTTTAGCGACGCTGCTGGAGATTCTGGAGCCCAAATACCATTCTTTGATACTAGAAAAGTCCCCACTTCAGCACAGTGAGCGCTGGAATTTTTGATGATTCCTCTGCCATTGGAACCTGCGTGCTCGCCAGCTTAATACCGAATGCAAAAGCATATATGGTATCGCATAGTTTATCTGATGTAGTCGAAATATATGACAAGGTGTATGCTTCTGATTCGGAAATATTTTTAAACTTCTTAAATCGAAGCAGAGACGGTATGAGCCATCCTTCTTTTTGACAAACAGTATCGAAGATATTCAGGGATGTTCTAGCTCTAGCATCTCCCCCAACTCTGCGTCGATGTGCCTTTGTATGATAGGAGAGACAGGGTAATAGCACTATTTTTTAGGAAGTGATGGCGTTTGATCGTATGCTCGACTCCAGACGTGCACAAAAAATCTGGGCCCATCGGCTGAAATTTGTCTTAGCAATGCTACCTAATTCTCCAAGCTTTGTGCACGCTTTGAGCTGTCCCACCATCACTTCTTTTATTGCATAAAGAATATCGCAGCGAAGGTTTAACACTATCCCGAAGGTTTAACACTATCCCAAACTAACAAATTAAATCTTCACAGAAGCTATTAGCACTTAGTCTACCCTGATTAGCTTTATAACATTGCTCACAAGTTGCGCTCGGTATGCCACTTACTGAGCGTAATTGCCATTTTTCGAGTCATAACCCTGCAGTATTACCTCCTTGGACTTGCAATTTCAGCAAGAAACCTTCTGAACAACCGATTTCTCAAACTCGTCGCACAGCTTAAGATTACAAAATAATGTGAAGTCTGGCTTGACTAGTGTCTGAGGTCACCACTTCGAAGGAAGGACATAAGATTCCAAAAAGAGTGCCTTGAAAAGAAAGTCAGATTTAGCCAAAGGATCTTCAGCTTGGTTCCTTCATCGATAGTAGTGACCAGCTTTCTCAGGGGCGGATTTACCACTAGGCCCGGTAGGCCCGGGCCTAGGGCGGCAAATTTCGGGGGCGGCAAATTTTCGATTTTTTTTTGGGGCGGCCCCTTTTCGATTTTCTTTTTGGGCGGCAGTTTTTTTTCTGTCGTATATGTACATATATCTGAGTCGAATGAGCCTACCACCTCAAGCCAACCGAATTCTCTAAAAAATCAATGCACGCGAAAATTCGCCTCTAATGATTTTTTTTCGGACATTAAAAAGTTTAACTTATAATAAATATCAAAATGCGATCAGGGTTAAGGATCAAAGAAACTCAAAAATACCTAAAAAGTACCTAGAAAGTATCTGAAAATACCTAAAAAGAGCCTAAAAAGACCCAAAAAGATCCTAAAAAGAACCCAAATAATAACTTTTCAATTTAGGAAAAGCTTATCAGAGGTAAATATTTGCGTGCATTGATTTTTCAGAGAATTTTTTTTTATTTTTATGGTACAGGGTATATTAACTACATACGCATCTCTTTATTTTTGACGTCTTTTTTAAATTGTACTTCATTACTGAAATTAATTTCTATAAACATTTTTCTATAAAATGAAATCTTAAGCTTAGGTCAAAATATTTCGGGTTCATCTTTAACTTATAACATATCGAACATTAACTTACAATAGTCGAGTTCATAGTTAATCTCCAGTCAAGTGCGGAAGCAAACTTTGAACGGAATAGTAAACTTACTTATAAAAATTTTAGCGAAGACGTTGGAATTATATTAGATTATACACCGGTTTTGGACTGTTAAAAATTGGTATTTTTCGATTCTTTTTTTTTTGTTAGGTACTTTTAGGTTCTTTACCGTGTTTGTAAATTATTGTTGGGGCAAGGGCGCAATAATAGGGAATTTTCACGAACGGACCGGTGCCGGTTTTGCTCTGATATTCCTTTTTTGTGAGCTCGGGCGCAACGAAAAACAGCGAAGTATTCTACGGAATCGAAAAAAAATCGCACATTGTTACATACAATATAATTTACGAAAAGGCGGCAAATATTTCTAAGGCCTAGGGCAGCGAAATGGTCAAATCCACCCCTGAGCTTTCTAATGGTATCGTTTATCAATGCTACGTAAATTCTTATTGATTCGGCTCTGTCCTGAGTTCTACGACGCATCTCTCCTAGTAGCCACTTACCATGATCTGGTGATAGAAATTCAGCATGTTGCTGGTTAACAAAACAGTCTTTAATAGTGTTTCGATTGGTCCAAAACCAAATGAAGACGCACTTCTCAAAAAAAAAAAATTAATAAAATAATAAATAAATAATAAATAAATAATAAATAAAAAAATAAATAAATAAAACAAATAATCCAGAGAAAGTTTTTAAATCTTAGGAAATTTTGAACTTGCTTTAAAATCCTATTTGAGGAATAATCAGGTTATCCTAAGCTTGTATATCTCCACCCCTCGTTAGTAGGTGAAACTATTGCCGGTGTAGAAGTTGCATCAGGTGCTTCAGAAGGCTATTCGCGTTTGAATTTCTATCATCTTAGTCATAAAGCTGACTCAAGCTGACTCAAATTTGTATTGAAATTTAGCCCTTAGTTGTACCTTTACAGCTGTCTGAGCTGAACCAAATCCGATCCACAAATCTAAATCCATAAGAGGTTTTAGACGCGATTTTTTAGAGCTCCAGAGAAGGAGTTCAGAAGTTCACGTAGGAATCCCCCTTAAACTGTATCCACTTTCTTTTACATGACATCACGAGTTTCTTCACGGATGATTGGATATGTCGGAAAGAATTCCAGCATTGTGCTATTTGTTTCTAACTATCCTGTTGCCAGTCCTTAGACTGACAGGTCTTGTCCATTTCAAAATACAACTTCTTTGTAATGACTAGTGAAAGCAAATATGCTGCTACATAAGGTGAAGAAGTGAAATTGAGTTGACAGTTTTCAAATCAAATATTATTGATTATCAATCAATATGAACAAACTGAGAGCAAGTTTTTCGTCAAGTTAGCTTATTGATTCTCACTTCACTACACCATACGAACTAAATGCGATTAATAGCGCTTTTCTATGCTCAAGCATAACCACAGTGAGAAAATGCATTTGAAAATGAAATTAGAATTTCTTTATGGGTCCAAAGGTCGGCTCCCTTGTTCCTTAAGTTTGGCCTGCTTCAACTCTATTTTTAAATCCCTTCTTCTCTCACAACACGAATAAAATTTGATGAAAAAGCATCTAAAGTAAATTCAGTTGCTACTGTTCCAAATATTGCACTTTAGGTTTCATTTTGACGAGTCTGATATTTTTTAGAAGACAAAAAAATATCGGGCAATCTACCTTTAAAGCAGGCCAACATTAGGAGCATTCACCTTAATAAAAGAGTGGCTATGATATGAAAACAACGAGGTAGATAAATAAATAAACAATATAAATAAAAATTATTCCAAGCTTTTTGGAAATACGGTTTTCCGAAACATTGACTAAAATTCCGTAATAATATTAACGTATTGCACCAAAAATGCAATTCATTGCATTACGTGCCTAGTCTGCAACGTGCTAGGTCAGAAGATATAAGAAAATATTGTTATTAATGGAAGTAAATTTAATTGATTGAAGCACATACTGCGTATCATTATGCCGTCATACACTCCACGTTGCGTGGCTCTGCGATTCTAAAATAATATTGCCTTAAAAACTCTTCGTTCAAAATCAGTAACCACAAACTTAGTCTTCACCAGCTCTATTATTTTTTTGGGCAAAAACAATACTTAAACGTCCGCCTTATTCTACTGACTCATTTCAATGCAACATCACCTGAAGGTGCGCATCAACATCTCATTTCCTTGTCCATCGTTTTCTTCGATTCGTTCGTTACTCAACGTTAACGGCACTTTGGGCTGTTATCTGGTTGCAATCAGTAGCGATGCAAGCGATCAACGTTTTATGTAACCTTAATCGAACATATTTTGAGTAGTTTTTGTTCAAATATCTACACAACATCGATCCGAAGCCAAGAAAATGCCAGATAGACCCAGAGACGGTAAACAGTAAGAAGATTTCGACAAAAAAGCTTCGCACGACTTCCATGACCGATGGGGTACATGAGCGTTACCGTCAAACTTAGAGTAAAGTGCACTGTGGTCTTGGTTTTCCATAGTGTGCTACCAGTTTTCGGTAAAAAAAATGCAGACTTCACTCAGTTTGTAGCAAATGCATCTTTGATACAATACTACATGAATTCTGGAGCTGCAATGTATGATTACGCCTAACATCACCCAAACAATCTACAAGCAAGAACTATTTTATCCCATTTCGTATTTTGGAAATTCTAGTCAACCAAATTAATTTTTCCGAATGATTTTCATACTCATAGTTATTTTCCAGCCACTTAGCCAACTCTGCTAGCAAAACTCTTGGAAGAAACAAAGTAAGACACCAACCTTCCTCCAATCAACAGACTAAAAGCTACACAATGATATCCAATGCTTATCTTGGAATTCAATGCGATTGCTGCACATTTGAGAGCAATTTCGATTTTGGCTATTGTTTCCATTTGGTTGCGAACAATAAACAGATATTTGTCGATTGAGTGGATTTGTTGGAGGTTTACAGTTATAGCTATCCAATTGTTATCTGGTACTGCATCGGACTTATTAATTTGTTCATAATTGAAATTGTAGTCGACGAGCTACTGAAAACCTAATGGAACATAGCAGGGATTGTGTGATTGGTCTTGCTTGTTAGCATTGTCATGAAATTATCGTATTGCAAAAGTAATTGAAGAAATTGTAACTAGCGATTAAGGTGTAGATTATACGGGGGGTTCACTGATTTGGAAAGAATTAATTTCAAGCATTTCACAAGAACTAATTTCTGCTGCTACGCAAAAAAGGTCCGCCCACATTGTGGAAGCAGGATAATCATAAGGAATTTAGTGTTATTTTTAAAATACTCAGTCGTTTTTAGACTATTTTACTCACTCGCATCTTCTCCGCGACTGTAGGGTTCTACAGGAATGTTCATTATCTGATCATAGGTACATATCGTACAACGTGGCTGGCCGCAGCTCTGCTGTGCTGATAACCTTTATTAACAGAAAGAGGACGGACTGGAAGTTATTTAATTCTTGGGTTCGATCCTCACTGGAAACTGCTCCTAGGAGCATTGACTGCTACCATGAATTGGATCAGGCGGTTGACACCCTTACTAGTTCTCTTAACTCCGCGTCTAGAGAATCATGTAACCTCCCTGTTGGAGTATGGAGATCTGCATCCTGCGAAGAGAATGTAGGATGGAGTTCAATCGCCCGAAAAGATCTAATGACTGGTTGCTGTATTTTAAGTATGCCGTGCGCAAGGCAAACAGGTCCTCATGGAGATCTTTCTGTAGAAACGTAGAATATCTCAGCAAGGCAAATCGCCTTCGTAAGGTGCTAAGCACAGCACTTAACGCAATGGGGTGCATCATGAACCCTGAGGGTATTTGAACTAGTTCGAGCGCAGATACTCTAAACATTCTTATGGACGCGCATTTTCCGGACAATTACTGCCCTATAGGAACAGTGCACCAAACGGAACTACCTTACATTATAACGCCGCCGTTCAGAATATTAAATTCTCAACTAAGATGGGGTACTAACTCCTTTGAGCCATTTAAATCCCCGGGCCCTGATGGTGTCCTTGCGGCTGACATTCAGCAGTAATGGAAGTTTTGATACCATGTCTAAGAGAGATTTATAATGTGTGCCTACGCTTCTCGTATGCTCCCACCAGCTGGCGGGAAACTAGAGCTGTGTTTATGCCTAAAGCAGGAAAAGTTTCTCATGTTAAGCCGATGAGCTATCGTCCAATAAATCTTAACTCTGTCCTGATTTTGGAAAGGATCATTGATTAGCATATTAAAAGATCAATCGATCCTATGTTGATATCGCAGTCACAGCACGCTTATACCAGAGGTAAGTCTGTTGAGACTGCTCTTCACGTCGACATTGAGCAAATTGAGAAATCTCTTGCTCTTAAAAGAAATATACGTTTGCCGTTTTCTTGGACATCGAAGGGGCCTTCAATAATGTAAAGTCTAATACAATTGTCGAGGCACTCTCGGTGCTGCATGTGGATGAGCGGCTGATTGCTTTCACTGTGCAGCTTCTTAAAAGAAGAGTGGTAATCTCTTCCTTAGGGAATGCCAGCGTAAGACGAAGAGTCAGTACGGGCACACTTCAAGGTGGAGTCCCCTCTACTTTCCCATGGAACACCACGGCGAATACTCTCTTAATGAAGCTGGACTGTGCTGGCTGCAAAGTGATTGCATATGCGGACGACATAGTTGTGACAGTGTCAGAAAGTATTTATCTACGCTATCGGAGAGGTCAAATCACTCTCTTGACATACTTTCACGTTGGAGTCGTGAGTGCGGCTTGAATTTGAATCCTAGCAAAACGGAGCTAGTACTGTTTACAATGAAGTACAAAGTTCCTTGTTTCGAGCTACCCAAATTAAATGGGAATTCCATTGACCCGAGCCAGAGGGTCAAGCACTTAGGGCTTATTATTGACTCGACGTTACTATGGACCTACAATGTAGCAGAAAGAGATCAACAGGCTTTCAACGCACTTTACTGTTGTAAAAGAGCCATATGAGCGAATTAGGGATTGTAGCATCGTACTGTTGCTTGGCTTTATACTGCTGTGGTTGAGCCAGTTCTATTGTTAGGGGTGACTTTCTGGACGCCACTCCTACCACTTTTTTAAACGGCAGCTTGAAAAAGTGCGGAGGATGGCTGCACTACTTGTAACTGGTACTCTACTAAGGGACTCTTCGTGTTGTTTCATTGGCTGCTAACCAATCAACTTATGTTACAGAAAGCTAATCTTCCTGTTGTGAGACTAAGAGCCGGTTTAGACGAGCGGTTTTTTGCTGGATCCAGCACAAGTTTTTAGGTAAGATAAGTGAAGGACGGAACGGAACAACGAGCACGAGTGATATAGTTGGCCATCGAGCACGGCAGCGATTTTTCTGTCATTTTCTTAGAAATAATGTGGGGCTCAGAAATTTTTTGGTAGAAAGTTCGATTGCTACGAATATAAAAAACAGTATGCTAGCACAGCAAGAAATCGCTCGTCAAAACTTGCTACGAGCATAATCGGCCAGCAAACTCTGTGCTGGCAAAGCACAACATCGCTCGTCTAAACCGGCTCTAAATTGTATCTCGGCATGGAATAGAACAGAAATCGGCCATGCGAGGATTTTGGCCGAGGGAGTTCCCGCTTCAGCGGGTGTTGACTACATCGCTCCGCAATGCCTACTAGATTTGAAGCTCACAGCTCACATTCCTGGTAGTGATGAATGGCGTAATGGTGTCAACCTCGAACGTGGGCGCATCCATGTGTACACTGACGGCTCAAAGCTAAACAATAGGGAACAAAATGTCAAAAGTCCCCGTCGATCCGAGAGCTGCGTTACTTTTTATACGGGGTCAAAGGTCACCAAAAAATGTCCTACCAAAAAAATCGTACAACTTTTTCTTGTAACCATAACCGTTTTTGAGATATATTGATCTAAACATTTGCTACTAACAGCATCCTCTTTCTCAACGGCATGTTGATATTATCCGATTTTGATTACGACTTAGAATGTTTGTAAGTTTGTTTTTCTATGTTTAAGAATACATGTTAGCAAACTTATCTACCAGACTCCAGGGTAGGTAAAAAAGTGTGCTCCGTAAAGTTATACCCCCCCCCCCCCACTACTCTTGTTTAATTTCATGCTCAATTTTCGCCGAAACAAATTTCACGTAAAATTTTTGTTGACAACTTTACGTCAAACAAAACACAATACCAGCCTTTATTCATTATCTTATTAGGCAATGAAAGAGGCAAGATCTGAAAATACATGTTTAGGGTTCCAACGATTCTGTTGATTGCTGGACAGGTCGTAAAAAGTAGTGTTGGTAACGGAAAATCAGTCATCAGAGTCTCTGGCTCTGATGCATGATTTTCTATTACTGTTAAATTTGAAACGATTTCTTTCAGACTCTTATCTAGTCTATCATCACACGATTTTATGGTGGACTACTGCGTGGAAGATCTTGCTTGCGCAGAAAGAATAGCGATGAATAGAATGCACCAAGCTTGGAGGCGCTTTACTGCATGACATCAGTTCTGGATTGAGTTCAATGGAGAAACATTTTGGCAGAGGCAAGGAAGGGAATTTGCTTGAACAGCCAATGATGATGCACTTATTGTGGCAATTTTCATATCAAACAAATGCCATAGTCATTACATTGCTTTTCGAACAAATGAGGCAACCATTCCAGCTGATACAAGCAAATGAAATCCGCAATTAGTGCTGTTACAGTATGCTGTTTGCATCGATGGTAAATCATGTGAAAATAACGAGATTGCAGAAGTTATATAGGAATATTTCAGAAATACAGATTTCCATAACCATTTATCTTGAACAATTTTTGTGCTCACTATTTCCTAACGGAGTTTTCCCAAAATGTTTCTTGTACCACAATAAAGATATTTACATATTTCACAGATTGACTTTTGACATTGGTTCCCATTGGTTCCCTAATGACATTGGTTCCCTTAGCTTTCTTCTTGATTTTGGGTACGTCGTACCTTGCATTCATTATGCTAACTTTATCGTTTAAACAGCTACAGCCAAATGAAATTTTTAGACCAGATTCTTGCATCTCAAATGTTTTGTTCTTTTTGGAGCAGGCCTTTCATCGTAAGTTATTTCGAAAACGATAAAAAGACTCCATCTTCTAGGGAATTCATTGTGGTGCGGACAGTGATCGTTTATGTTTGAGCCGTGTTGCTGATTTCACCAGTGTCATTTTCCTTCAATGGTGCCAAAAGATTCAAACATTCATTAGCAAATCTTTCTTCAGGTGGGCGTTTATTGAATATCTCTGGAGCTAGAACCATTTTGGTCTATTTTTTGGGCTTGGTACGCATAAAAATTTTATTTTTCATTTTTGGAATAACTACAAATTTCACTGGTTTGAAAGTTCTCACTTGCAATAAATAAAAACTTCGAAAAACCACGTGCAAGAACAATTTTCATTGAATAGTCATTAGCAACATCACTTAGCGAAAAATATAAAATAATAGTTTTGGGTGATTTCAATCGTCTGAATCTATGCTTTGTTCCGGATGAAAAAGCAGTGATTTCAATCTTGCGAGTGCTTTTTATGGTAATGATTTACAGCTGGTCTCCCACATCCCTAGCCAAAATGGTAATTGGTTAGATCTAGTCTTCACGAATGCTTATGACGAAGTAGTAGTTAGTCCAACTAGTGACGCTGAGCATCTTTTTCCTTCCTCCGATCTTTTTACGCAAGTGTGTGGAGCAGCTTATAACTCCCTTGCATATTTTTTTTAAATATATCACTTTCGTCAAGAGTTTTTCCATCCTGTTGAAAGCTTTCGTGTGTCACACCCATATTCAAGAATGATGATCGACGCTGCATTGAAAATTATAGGGGTATTGCCATTTTGTCTTCGACTCCGAAACTTTTCGAAAAGGTGGTCTACGACAAACTTTCTCCCTTAGTTGATTGCCATCTGAACGAGCATTAACATGGCTTTGGAAAAGGTCGCTCAACTACCACGAATTCGACAATCCTAATCTCAGACGTTCTATGCAAAATGGAAAAAGGATACCAAATCGACGCAGTCTACACAGACTTCAGTAAGGCATTGGACAGAGTTGACCATTCTACCTTAATTCTTAAGCTACAGAAATTCAGTATTGCCGGGTCTTTACCTAGATGGCTGACTGTCTACCTTCACAATCGAAAACAGTGTGCAAAATATCAAGGACTTTTATCGAAAAACATTACTGCTACCTTTGGTGTACCACAGGGTAGACATCTTGGCCCACTTTTTTTCAATATACTTATTTCCGACCTATCTGGTATCCTTGCAAACATACCTCATTTACTTCACGCAGACGATCTCAAAGTAGTGATGGGCGATTGCGAGATGGTTTAACAATCGAGATAATCGTAATCGATGTTACAAAACAATCGAGAGAACAATCGAGCGAACAATCGAAAGAACAATCGAAAGAACAATTGAAAGAACAATGGAAAGAACAATCGAAAGAACAATCGAGAGATCAATCGATATGCTCGATTGTTAAATTCGGTTGGTGCTCTCAATTGTAGTGTTCGATTACTGTGTTCGATTCTGGTGTTTGATTGCTGTAATCGATTGTTGTAATCGATGTGTAGCTCTGGGGTAGCTAAAACAAAAGACAGATGCGATAGCCGAATACTGTAGCTAAAATCAAGATAATGCAACCTCTCGCAGCCGAAGGCGAACGTGCTTTATGGTTGACTCGATTGCTGTCAACCGATTGTCGATGACTTGTCCGACCGAATGGTCGATTGCGAGATAGCAAGATGCTTTTTTCGATTCTCTCGGCTGCTTCGATGGCGAGATGCTTTTCCGATTCTTTCAATTGCGCAATTACCATGGAGTCAACAATCGAGTTCCACTTAAAACCATCGAGATATTTCGGGATGTTTTAACAATCGAAACAATCGAGTTAAACATCTCGCAGTCGCGCATCACTATCTCAAAGTTTACCAGACCATTGAATCAAAATCGGATGCCCTCTTTCTCCAGTCTAAGTTTGATTCACTTGATCATTGGTGCAATGTAAACAAGCTCTCTTTCAACATTAATAAATGCCAGGTTATTAGTTTTTCCAGAAAATGCACGGTCACACACAATACGTACTTCCTCGGCAATAATATGCTAACTCGAGTTGATAACATTGCTTACCTTGGTGTTATCTTAGATGAAAAACTCCGCTTCACTTAACACTACGATAAAATACTCGTGCAAACAAACAACTAGGCTTCATCAAAAGACGTGCCAAAAAATTTCGTAACCGGTGTGGCACAAGGTCTTTATACACTTCACTTGTACGTTCTATTCTCGGATACGCTTGCATTAGCTGGAATCCTGCTGTTGAAACCAACAGTGACAGACTCGAGTCTATATAAAAACAATTTTTACTTTTCGCCTTGCGAGAACTGTACAGCCCTTATGATTTTAATAGTCTACCCCCTCATGAGTTTCGACTGGGTCATTTAAATTTATCAACACTATAGCCTCCAGAAGAATGGTGATATCGGCCTGCTTCACATTCGACGTCATTAGAGGCGCTATTAATGTGGAATTCCTGAATAATAAAATGTCCCTGTGAGGAGCACCAGGTCCAATCGTTTCCTAAAAGAATATTCTCATTCGACCACATATGGAGCTAATGAGCCAGTAAATAGATGCTGCAGAGTATTCAACAGCATATATATTCCCCTACGATTTGAAAATCATCCTTCAAATACTCTCTTTTTCATGCCATCCATACCCCTAATCTTTTAACTAAAGCTTATATGTCAATGTTTTATTTATTGATTGTTGTTTATTAATTAATTTGTTAATTTTTTCAATTTATTTTTTACTTATTTAACTTGTTTGTTTTTACTTTTTCCTTTACTTCACTTTACTTTTCCATTATATTTTTAATTTGATATTTTATATGTGATTTTGTACCTTGTTTGGTGAATAAATATGTAATAATTATTGCAAGTGGCCCATAGCCTTCGAAACGACATCTTCCTCCACAAAGTTACGAACAAACTGTCAATAAGAAAGTCTCAACTTTTTCATTGCTTTAAAATAAACGTTACCTGGCAAATTGGTGAAAAACGGATACAGGCTTATATGCTTTCTTACTCCTAATCTCGGGTCCGAAAACTGGCCCAAATGTTTCGGATATGTTCAAGTCATGTTCCATGACAAAGCTTCTCAATGAGATCTTAAGAACAGGCATGCAAATTTATTATTTGTATTATTTCTAGGAAAACATCGCCTACAGTTGATGATTTAAAAGGTCTATCGGGGAAGCATATTTCAAAGCCCACTCTTGGAAATGTCTTTATAACAATACCCAAGTGACTATAACCCATTGCTTTGCTATTTTGTGTGAGCTTACTTTTCAAACACTATTTCAATGCGGTTGGTGCTCATTTTAATGTATATCAAGGAAAAAATTTGCATTGACTTCAAACTAAAGGCGAAAAAAGCTTTAATTTAAAGGAAACCAGCCTTAATAAATATATATGTACATAATTTCTAAAATATTCGGAAAAAATTAAATCTTTAATCCACTCAAAATAATTAAATCTTTAATCCACAACGAAATATTGTCGTAATGATATTCACTATTCCAACTTTCAGTAAACAAACTCACTTAAATATCTATGGCAAGTCAAATGAACTTTACGACTGCTGTTTTTCTAACAGATAAATGTCAATCTGTTGCTTTTGTGAAAAGCGAAATCGATAGAATATTATCTCCATTCGCTGCTAAAATTTCAACTCCTCCATCGTACTTAATGCCTTCACATGGATAATTGGTCCATAGAAATTTCATGTTACCATTATTCATATGAGTAGGATGAAATCCCTACACCAACCAAAGATTTTAACGGAAGTCTTGTATATTCAAACAAGAATTTACATGACAATATCTCATTCGATTTCAATAGATCCGACAGCACGTTTCCCAATTTTCCGCACTTCAAACTCTTGACTAATATTTTACCACGTCCAATCGATAACTCATTATTACGATTCAATGATACTCTGGCGGGCGCCAATTGATTTGTGGCAATGCATGTTTTCTTTCGAAATCGATAAAAACCCGAACTCTGAATGTAGGGCGACCTTCGAAGAAAGCGCAACCAAGGTTAGACCATCTTCGGTAATTAACGATCTTTCAACTCGTATGCGATCAGATTTAGGGAACGCAGCTTAATGCGTTGCACTGCGCACATATCAAAGAAAAGAATGGTATTGTCAAGAGAGTGAAACTGAGTCTGACAAGTGTCTTGTGCCCAATATCGATCTACCTTATGAACAGTAAAAGACATTTTAACAATATATGGCGATAATAACGAGCGCGGTCCGAGACAATCGAAAAGAAAAGTCAATGGTGACCGCGAAAGAAAGTGATCGCGTCGCCGGTGGTTCTTTAAGCTTCCGCAGTGGAAGGCATGGACCGTAAGGCGGGCACCTGATGCATCGATCAGGTCTTAAGAATTACGGCACGCAACGCAGGTAAGTAGATTTAATATGCAAGAAAAAATACCTGCGGAAGACAACACGCATGATTTCAAGTAGGGAACTTGCTATCGCATCGATACTAAAGAATGGCAGAGATAATGAATCTGATATCGATTGGGCCCTACAGGTTCGACATTGAGAAAGTATCTTTTGTAGAGACCATGAATATCAGCTGCATTAGTTGCTTTCTGCAATAAATCACATTCTTGTAAAATTCCATTATCATCAAGCACCATACCAGACAAGCTGCCCTCGTTTCCGCTTGACGAAAGCGGATCATTGAATGCGTAAGGCTCTTAAGTCGTCGTCGATAGTGGGATGATACCCCTATTTTTTGCTAAATCAGCAAATCTCAATACGCGGCCCGAGGTGACAGATTGCCGGCCGGCATTTCATTTGATCACTTTGCGAATTTCCTGTCCAGGGGAATGACCGTCTCACCTGGTGAAAGGGAGGGAGGGAGATGCGACATGGTGGCCCGTAGTTGCCGTTGGTGTGGTCCACTCGTTTGAATTACGACCAATTTGAAATTCCTATTTGGTGAAATTTTTTCTGGGTCAACGGGTTTTCGGATCAAGTCCATCCGGAAGAGTTTTCCAAAGCAATTAATATTGTTAAAGCTGATCCGTAAGAGTGACATAATTACTATGCAAGAGGCGTTGACGTTTTTTAGATAATAGTTTAAACATGGAATTTTAATTGAATGTCTCGAGGGAAATCAACCAACTTGCAGTGACCGCGTTGCATCGATTTGGTTCTAGTTTTCGTAGATCCTTGTTTCAAACAAAGTAGATATTTGTTTTCTATGCAATTTTAATATTTATATGGACTGGAAAGATTTTTAATGTCAATACTAATTTATAATGTTAACTTTGGTTATACACTGAAATTGAATATATTTGAAAAAAACTCATATTACTAAGCAATATGGGAAAATTTACTAAGCAAAATTGGAGAAAGGAAATATTCCTGATTTGTAAAAATCATTTGTTTTTGAAGTTGAAAATTTGGCTTGAATGTCAGTTCTACATGATTTATATCTGTAAGCCTCTTGTTTATTAAGGAATATTCTAGCAAACCAACTAAGTGAGAGTCTTTTGAATAGGGAAGGCGTAGTATAACATCCAAAGCAAGTTCAGTCATTATCCATATATTTACAATATTTGGTAATTAGCTAAATCCAGTTGTTTACACTAAAGATGAGATTTGATGGTTTGCGCAGGTTTTAGCAGTTCATACCAGAGTATGCTTTTATAGCTCCATCACACACAAAGCAATAACTTAAGAATGGTCAAAATGGGCTTAGGAGCTGGTTTTGCGTTCTCATTTGGTGATAAATCTTGTTTCTTGCCTTTTGATGATAGTGCCCGTTTTTCAGTGATAGTTCGTGAGAAAAGGGTCAGTAAGTAAGATATCTTGAGTGGTGTACACATTGTTTTCTCGAACCACTTTATTCTTTTCTGTAAGATCGTGTGGCAGCCAAAAATATCCTCATCAGACCTTTTCATTTTTACTGACTTCGGAAAAACTAAAATTAGAATCAGTTTTTGCCCTATTAGGCCAGGAAAATAAGACTTCATTTACTAAATAAATCTAAGTGGAGATTTTTCAATGGAAATGTGTTTATTGTAAGATGACCAGCATAATGTGGAAAGTCCATTAAAAAGTCGTGTGTGCAACAAAGGCTATTCAAGGTCAAAGGTCACGAAAATCAGTTTTTCTTATATATCTCGTTAACTATTGACTTTACGTGAAGATATGAGGATCAAAGTGTTTTAGCACTCGAAACAGGTTGGAGCACGTGTTGTAGAATATGCACTCAAAATCTGAACGGCTCTTCTATTGTTCATAGAACATTAGTATTTCTAGCGGTTCCGGTGCGCTAGAGTTTTAAATTTTATTACAGATTCGGAAATTGGATTATTACAAAATCGACAGATCAGGACGGATATAAGAAATGCGCTTGAATTCTGATTTTTGATGAACTGCGACACGTACATGACCAGAAAAACTTCAAAAATCCTAAAAAAATTTTAATAGATAAAAAAAACCCAAATTTCTGATGCAGATCATATTTCAGCTGCATATGTAAATCGAAACTTTCGAAAATCATCTTTACCAACTAACGGGAAACCGTTACCAAATAACTTCTATTTTCAACACTCAAAATTTGTTTTCGCGAGAGCTTACGGCTCGATTCTTAGATCCAAATAAAGTTTGCAGGATACATTCACCTTAAGTAGGACCCATTTTAGAGGAATGATTTAGGAAAATACCACCTTAAAAAAATCGCTAAGAAAAATATCTGACTTTTGCCATTTAACTGGCGATGCAGTCTTAGATTTTAACGAAGTTGGTAGAATTAGTAGAATTTTTTCTGACAAATTAGGATATGGTAATTTATATCAGTTTTTTTTGCTACAAGATTTTTCCACTAAAAATTTAAATGCGTTATTTAATAACAAACGTTTAAGGGGGCGACTAGTCGTTCCAAATTCCAAACAAAACTATCTATGGTAATGTGACTTTTTCTCAGCTGCAGCTCAATGTTGTTTACTTGTTTTATTTTTCATTGGGTTTGTCATAAAGTCAATTGCAGCTTCACCGGTTAAAAATAGAAAAAAGTTTTGTATTATTTATGAAGTTTTTAATTTTCACCATTTTTTCAAACTTTGAATCAGCCTACTTATGCCACTGCTCAGTTTTTCTCAAAACGCAACGGTGGAATTAAAGCCAATTTATTTAAGCGGTTAGTCCACTGTTAAGCTGCTCCAAATGAACTTTTTTTTTAAACAGGTACCAAAAAAAAACTATTCAAGATATCGATTTGAAATTTTACATACATCTTTATTGAAGTTAAAAATTAACATTTTCATTGGAAAAAATTATTAGAAAGCAAAATGGCGACTGCAGTACCGCCGAAAAAAAAGCAAATTGCGCCTCATAAATTCCTGGACAAAATAAGCATCTGTGAACAAATTACCAAAAATATTTCATTAGTTATGAGTATAAAGGACTGTACGGGCCTAAATTTAGAACAAAAAAGCAATTTTTGACGATTTGGGAAACATTTTTTTGATTGAAAAAACTCGAAAAACTGGATAACCAATGTTCAAAAGTATACCAATTTTTTTTTAATCGCTTTAGGGCTCTAAATTTAGGCCCGTGTAGTTCTTTATATTTGAAGCTAATGAAATATTTTTGATAGTTTGTTCACAGGTGCTTATTTTGTCCAGGAACTTACGAGGAGCAATTTGCTTTTTTTTCGGTGGTGCTGCGGCGATCCATTGAGGCGATCGCCATTTTGTTTTCTAATAGTTTTTTCCAATGAAAATGTCAGCTTTTAACTTCAATAAAGATGTGTGTAAAATTTAAAATCGATATCTTGAATAGTTTTTTTTTGGTGGCTGTTTAAAAAAAAGTTCCTTTGGAGCAGTTTAACAGTAGACTAACCCCTTAAGACCACATAAAAGAGTTTAATTGACATTTTTCAGACCGTTCTTGAGAGTATAGTATAGAGAAAATATATAGGGAGTATAGATAGATAAATGCAAAAAGAATGTGATTTTTCAGAGAACGGCATCAAAGTTTTCAGCAATTCAATTATGCCAATTTTGAGGGTTTGTCCTTGTTAACCTGCTATTTAAATTCAAATACCAATTATTTTTCAAATCAATACCAATTTTTTTCAAGTATGCATCAAAAGCTACTCGTAGTGGAAGAAGTAAGGCAAAAAGACGAGGCAGCCGAGGCAGAGAGTACCCCGCTCGTTTTTTTATACCCCGCTACATTTTTTATACCTTTTAATTAAATTATTTTTTTTCACACTTTTACTTACATGGTAATCAAGCGGAATGGCTTAAAATACTCACAACATATCAGTGTAAAATAGCCCGTTGAAGTCTGAAAAACTATGATAATTTTGATTAAATTTTTGTGACCAGCCGCCTAGTTGAATTCAGGAATTTCGAAATGTTCGCTGACGGTCCAACGTCCTATATATTTTATTTATTTTTATTTTATTTTATTTTATTTATTCACCAAAGCAAGGTACAAAAAAAAAAATCACATATAAAATAACAAATTAAAAGTAAAAGTAAAATGGAAAGGTAAAGTACAGTAAAAACAAAAAGTAAAAACAAACAAGTTAAACAAGTAACAAACAAGTTAAAAAGGAAACAATTAGATTAATAAATAATAATCAATAAATAAAACATTGACATAAAAGATATAGCTTAATGTTTTGAGGTATGGATGGCATGCGATAAAGAGCAAATGACCCATAAATAAATTAGTTAAAAATAGATAACAAATAAAGTAATAAATAAATGACAAATAATTAAATGAATAGCAAATGACAAATAATTAAGTGAATTTAAATTTAAATTAAATATACAATACATGTATTTATATTAGTATGATGGGGGTAAGGGGGAGACTATGAAGAGAGAGCCTTCATAATATTTTTTTTAAAAGTTGATTTAGATATCGTAGGGGAAAAGTTCTCGCTCATGCTATTGAATAGCCTGCAGCACCTATTTATTGGCTCGTTTGCTGCATATGTTGTGTTGTGTTGGTATTCAATAAGCAATCGTCGGGATCTAGTGACTCTCAGGGGCTGATTGAGCACAAATTTTTCTTTCAAGTAGGCGACATTAACCACGTCTCTGATGACATCGAAGCTGAAGCAGGCAGATAACATTAACTTTCTCGACGCAAGGGGTAACAAGTTAATACATTTAAGGCGAAATTCGTATGGTGGTAGATTACTGAAATCAAAAGGGTTGAAAAGATCTCTCAGAGCGAACAGTAAAAACTGCTTATGAACAGACTCAAATCTTTGGCTGTGAATTTCGAAGGCCGGGTTCCAGATAGTGCACGCATATTCAAGAAGACGACGCACGAGTGAAATATATAAGGATTTAGTAACCCAGAGATTCTTAAACTCTTTGGCTCGTCGCTTAATGAAACCAAGTTGTTTACTTGCTCGGGAAAGCACTCTATCATAATGTAGATTGAAGCGGAGCTTTTCATCCAGGATGACACCCAGATCTAGTATGTTGTCAACCCTGCTGAGTGTCGTGTTGTTGAGGCGGTACGAATAATGAACGCGTGCAGTTTTGCGAGAGAAGCTAATTGCGCGGCATTTGGCAATGTTAAGAGGGAGCTTGTTCGTGGAGCACCAATGGTCTAGAGAGTTCAGTTTAGACTGAAAAACGGTCGCGTCAGATTGTGATCTGATGACATGAAAGATTTTGAGGTCGTCCGCATATAGTAAATGAGGAATATCAGATAAAACCTCCGATATGTCAGATATAAAAATATTAAAGAGAAGAGGGCCAAGATGACTTCCTTGAGGTACACCGGATTTCACGTCGACTTTCTTAGAAATAAAACCTTGGAATTTCACGAATTGCAAGCGGTCGTGGAGGTAGGAGCCAAGCCACTTTAGTAAAGACCCTGCAATTCCGAATTGTTTCAGCTTGGGGATCAAAATGAAGTGATCCACTCGGTCGAATGCTTTGCTAAAGTCTGTATAGACTGCGTCAATTTGATCACCTTTCTCCATTTTGCACAAAACATCAAAAACAAGCACCATAAGATTAGTTGTAGTTGAACGACCTTTCCTAAATCCATGCTGCTGCTCGTTCAGTCGAGCTTCGACCAGAGGAGAAATTTTACAGTAAATGATTTTTTCAAATAGTTTGGGAATAGCAGATAGAATGGCTATGCCTCTATAATTTTGAATAAAATGTCTATCGCCACTATTATAAATTGGTGTAATATAAGAAGATTTCCAGTATGAAGGAAATAGCCCAGAGGAGAGAGAGTTATTGAATATAATATGAAGGGGCAAGATCAGTTGTTTTACACACTTGATCAGAAAAGAAGGAGGGAGGAGGTCAGGTCCAGGGCCCTTGTTACTGCCAAGCTCCATAATGGCAGTAAATATTTCATTCCTCGATATGATCATATCCTCAGCAAAAATTGTTTGAGGCGCACCCGGGAATCGATATTGTTGGGATGCTGACTGGACCAAAAACTTCTTGAAAATGGTCAGCAAAAAAATTGCAGATCTCCTGAGGAGAAGAAGACATCATCGAATTTCCAGTGGACATTGAAGAGGGGTAGCCGCTTGATTTCCGCTTCATATTAACAAAATCAAAAAATTTTTTGGGGTCGCGGATTATAGTCTCCCCAGTAGTTTTAATGTATCTGTCATACGCTTCGTGAGATTTAGTATAGAATTCCTGAGCAATTAAATCGTATTCTTCTTTAATACGGTGGTTAATGTCGACTTGATTCTTCATTAGTCTGTAAAGTTTATTTCTGTGGTTTCTCAGACGTCTAAGGGTCTTGTCAAGCCAAGGTTCAGAGAGTTTATCTTTTTTCCTAATCTTGGGTACAAACTTATCTACCGCGTCAAATACTATTCTATAGAACATGGCTACATCATCATCAAGGGAATGGCACATAAACACATTTGTCCAATCGACATTGTCTAGGAAATTGTGAATGCTATCATAATCAGCATTATGGAAATCGTATACAATCGTATTATTGTATGTACTTAACATGTTCCAATCTGTAGTGCAAAGTTCAACTGTAAGAGCGGAATGGTGAAGACTATTAGAAAAGAGATTCTCTGCGTCATTTGTTGGACTAACCACTACATCGTCATAAATATTTGTAAAGATTAAGTCTAACCAATTACCATTTTGGTTGGGAGTCGGAACAACCTGCTGCAAATCATGGCCATACAACGTACTCACAAGGTTAAAATCAGAAGACTCAAGTAAGTTTACTGGTATTAAACCATCGTCAGACATATCAAAAACAAAACGCAAATTCGGGCGATTAAAATCACCCAAGAATATAACTTTATCTTCAGCACTACGAGAAGCCATAAAAGAAGATATTTGCTCGCATATATAATTGTACACTGATTCGTCAGATCTCGGTGGGACGTAAAATAAACCAATATAAACCGAGATATTGTCAATTGAAACACGGATAAATATATGCTGGAACGATTTGTGCGAGGCAGAGTTTACCAGTTCACTTGAGTGAGTGTTTTTAACTGCGAGCAAGACACCACCACCTCTTGATTGACCAGTGCAAACATAGTCTCGGTCATTTCTAAAGATTGTCCAGGTACTGTCAAGGATTTCTTCATTGATATGAGAGTCATTTAGCCACGTTTCAGTGAAGGCAAGCACGTTGAAATGGCAAGATTTGGTGTCGAGAAAGAGTTTATTTATTTTACCCCTCATACCACCGCAATTGTGGTAAAAAATTCTGAGGCTTTTGATTGAGGATATCTTGTTAGGAGCGATACCCGATACGGTTATAAGTTTTGCGTAAAGAATTAGAATTAGCAGAAGTCGTAGCAAGAGCAGTGTCAATAGTTGATGTTCTACTGGATAAATTTGAATTACGAGTTACGATTGAGTCGGAACATACCATACGGGGATGAGAAGTTTGAGATGGAGCGGAGGCTTGAGTTGGATATGCAATAGCATGAGTTTCAGGATGGGAACACCTGACGGTAGAATTTCGATTAAAGCTGGGGAAGTCTCTAGTCAGAAGATTTGAAGGAGCTATCTGGTTAGTAGATACAGATGAAATACAATTTTTAGTTACAGTTGAGTTCTTATTTCTACTTTTGATATTGCTGCTAGCGACGATGGTCCTCCAACGACGAAATATGATGCCATTCCATTCATAGCTCTTAACGCTTTCATTCGCGTGAGTGAAAAGCCAGGCATACTTTTCGGGAATTAAAACTTTATAGCACCTGCTTGCATGTTTATTACGTTGAGGTAAGATCTCAACGCTACAATCACTGATGGAAAGTTTTTCCTTAAAGATCCTGTTAAGCCAAGATTTATCGGTGGACTCTGGTACTCCTTTTACAAAAAAACGGGATCTTCCTATCGGTCGAAACTTTGTGGGGGGGTTTAAAATCATCAGGAATTAAATCGCAGCTTTTGATTTTTGAGATACGTCTCAGCCAATCATCTTCTGACCAGTAAGATCCAAATTTAAAAAATTTTTTATGAGAATCGTTCTTGGGAGTTACAGATAGTGTTTTTTGTTGGATAACAGCTTCGTGATTTTCGATGGCAGTGAACAATTTCTTGATAGGAGATGTTGCGAAATCTTTGGTAGACTTCATCGGCATTAACAAGTTAGAAGAATTATTATTATTAGCACTCAGTAGTTCCTCGTGAAGTGATATTTCCATCAGATGTGCACAAGGATTGGATGGCTCTACTTCTGCCGACGGTTTTGTATCAGACTTAACTATACTCTCTAATTTATTAACGATTGAATTTTGGTTGGAGAGTAAGTGGGTAGAGATGGTATTTGACAACTGATCAATCTTGGTAGTTAATGCTGCCGTTATTTTATTTTCAAGCATTTTAAACAGATCGCTATCATTTGCTTGGCATTTAGATTTGGATGCGCTTAATGTGTTCATAGATGAATTAAATTGAGCTAAGATGTCGTTAAGCTCAGCTGATCTGTCTGAATTTCTTTTGCTGGTATTAGAAACAGCATCTAGAGTAGCCGTAAAACTTTCGATGTGCCTTGTGATTTCGGTAAGAATTTCATCGTTGAGTTTTGTTTGCGCGTGTGGTTTCGAAAGCATATGATCCTTTTCCCCATTAAGGTTGCCGATGTAGTTTGCTAAGTTGTTATACATACTCTGCATGAGTTTTTCTGTATGCTGGCAGTCGGAGCAAATAAAATGGGACTCCAAGTAGGGATTAAACCAATCTCTCGGTGCACCCATGCAAGCGCCGTGCAGTTTCCTGTTGCAAAATGCCTTGCATGTTACATATTTCAACGTATTGTCGAAGGCTATGCATTATATTGAGCGCAGTTATCGAATCAAAACGAAATTCACGGTAGAAACTTGCAGTATGTTGACCTTAACGTCAAGCGGATGTAGTGTAAATTTGGCTGTGATGCTTGAATTTTCGCTCATCTTGCACTTTCTGATGCTACTATTGAATATTCATATGAAAATCATCTACCTTGAAAATAAGCAACAAATATTGAAATTTTGTAAATTTGGAAAATTTTTTGGATGACAAAAAAATCCCAAAAATCTTTGTGTTTTGGTGCATTTATCAGAAAAAAAAACGAAATTCAAAGGGTTTGTTTATACTGACGTGAAGCAGTCATGATAGAATTTCGGTTGCAGTATCAAAAAAGTATTGTCAGCATTGAATAGTTTCATTTTTTTCCACTAGTTATCAATTCTGTTATCAATTTTATTAAGCATATGTATATTAATTTACAAAACTGTACCAAAGGTATTAACTAAAAAAACAAATTGTACAGCTCATGAAATATATCTCTGATCCCACAAAATTCGAAAATCGATTGACAAACGAAAAATTTTTTTCTAATTCAACCTACCTGCTGTCAAATTTTGATTTGTGTGGAAGCATGTTTTTTGTGATTGTTTCGATTGATGGTATAATATCAAAATCTAATATATAATGCGATTTCGCACAAACCTTCCGTTTGGAAAATTCGTGAACGAGTGGTAGAACCTAGTATCGACAAATATCGTGATTTTTTAATAGCCAATAAAACGGTGATTGTGATTTTGAAATCACTGTCATTTTAAGCAGTGATTTTTATTTATGATGGCATTTCTCATTGTAGAAATAGCCAAAGTTTTCATGGTTATGACTGGATTGGAAGCTATAGGAGCAGAAAGACTAATAGAGCGAAAATTCAACGCACAAGAATTTCAAACAGTTGCTGCTTGCTTCAATTATAATGTGTTGCAAGTACGAAAAACTAATGGTAAATCCAGACCGATATCTGATGATCCGGTCGTGAGCTCTCGCGAACACTATTGAAGTATCTATTTTTGTGACGGGTCACCATTTTTGTGAGCTGTGAAATTTTGTAGATTTTAAACTGAGTGTGTAGACAAAGCATTAGATTTATGAATCATTTGCATTTTTTTTTCTCCAAAAACTAAAATTTTTCCGGTGACTCGAGATTTGAAAGATGTTGTTCTCTTACCCACCGTTCGAACAAACTTGCCTGGATGTTCATCCGATATCACACAGATCTGTTCATTGTAAGAATAGTTAATGCTGTGTAATTCATTCTGTGAATTTTGTGATGGCATGATGTTTCTGTCAGAAGATGTCAGAACTTGAATTTTTACCAATTTCTTTGTTGACTTTTTTGCTGGAGTTACAATCAATGCAACACAACAGTGTTGCCATGCTTTGCCGGTGGAACGAGTTGCAATCAATGCAATACAACATTTACCTTCATTTGTCACTGGCTATATTAACGAATTTGCTGTTTGATAATATGGATGCTTTAAAGTCTCGGAAAGTGATATCAGTGAGTATTTTATCCTTTAAAAGCTGCAGAGTAAATTGCAAAACAAAAATATGACAAAAAAGAACTAACTATAATTTTAATTTGCATATGACATTTCCCATTTCCCGGACACTCATAGGAACAGGTGGAATTGGATATTTTCAAAAATGTTGTTGCCATGCCAAGTTTGAGGTTTTTGCTGAACTTGCTGCGCAACAAAATTGTGTTGCATCATTGTAACTGCTCTCATACGATCTCATGTGTTCAAACTCGTTTTGCTGCGCAACAATGTTGTGTTGCATTGATTGTAACTCCAGCATTAGGCATTCAGCGCACCTGCCTTGGGTAAAAAATTTCCATAGCGTTATCATAGCTAACCATTGAAAATTATTGGTTTTCGTTTTGCATACTTGCTTTTTTCGAAGTTCTCCTTCCCTTAGAAATATAGAAGTACCCGAAAATTCACTAAAATTTACGCCACCATAAAAGGGTTTAATGTATCTATACGACACAAACTTACTGCTTATATTACTGCTTATTTTTTTTGTAGAATTCTATTATAGCTTTAAGTAATATACCTGCACCTAATTATGATTAAGATTGGTAGAATTTCATTTTGCTTTAAAGTAAAATTGTGGCACTGACGTTAAAATGCTGCTTTTCCCCTGACAGCAAGTGGATTAAAATAATAAGCGAAAATTCCACGTTTTCTTTTGCTAATTTAGGCTCCTCCATAACTCCCCTCTGAATTTGCTCCTGATTCCTTCGTGAATGACAATACATGGATAAGGTTCGTTTCACACATATGTGGTTCCATTCGGTTCGGTTCGTTTTCGGTCACTGCCGACAAGTGTGAAACGATAATTCGGTTTCTATTTGGTGCCTAAAGGTGCCATTACACGGTTTGTAGGATCTACAAACGTTTGTAGATCTACAAACACCTACAAATTGTGTTCGCATCGCAGATGTTTGTAGCACGTTTGCAGGTAGGAAATTTCGTTATCAGACGATTTGTAGATTTCAGGTAGTGCGCGCATCTACAAATCCTTCTACAAACGATTTTTGGCATTCTTATCTACAAATGTTTGTAGCTAATAATTATAGCCATCAGACGATTAGTATATTAGTATACAAAGATGTTCGTCGGGTTTTAAAAAGGAAAAACTTTTTTCGATCAAGGGTTCAGTTGTCGGTGATAAAGTTAGTTTGGTGCTGTTCTGTCTCGTGATAGATTTTTACGAGTGTTTAGAGTTAAAGTTGGTAAGTGTAGTGTATAAAATTTATTTAGTGGATTGAATTGTTTAGCTTGGTTTTTGTTTTCATTTCCAGACTAAATGGATGCTTTGAATACCACCATTGGCGGAGATTTGGAGGTGAACATGGCACCAACAGCAAAACCTGCTGAAACACGTGTTCATGGGAAACGAAAGTCATCATACACAAAAAAAGTTGAAGGGGATTGGACGGATGAAGAATCTGTGAAATTAATCCAGCTAATCCAGCAACAGTCTATAATTTGGGATAATGGGTGCGCCGAATACAAGCTACCCAAAGAAGACGTCTGGAAGGAAATTGCTGCGAGTTTGAATGGCAAGAGTGTCAACAATTGCAAGGGTAAGTGGAACAACTTGCGCACTGGATTCAGGACCAACCTTGCGAAATATCGAGCGCGGAAGTCTGGTCAAGGAACTGACGAAAAAATTCCAATTGTGTGGAAGTTTTTTAAGGACATGATGTTCTTGGAGGCGCATAGTCTTCGCCAATCAACTCAGTCGACCACATCTATGCCAATGGTAATATTTTTTCTGGTAATATTTCAATATAATGATCATTGATAATATTATTTTACAGACCACCACCCACAGCGAAGAAAACATATTTGAAGACTTAGAAATGAGTGACATGTTGACGCAGGAGGCTATTGTTCAACCCACACAAGGTAGGAAGCGTCATTCAAGCGCCAGCGACACAAAACGATCGTCAACGCATCAGTCGCCGGACACTTTACCGTCCACTTCAAGCGACTTTAAAACAGAATTGCGGGAGATGACGGTGCGTGCACTAGGAAATATTTCAGCAAACGTTCGGGTTAACGATGAATTTAGCGCGTTTGGTGATTACATCGCTTCTGAACTCAGAAGCCTTAATGCAGACCAGGCAAAGTTTGCCAAAAGAAAGCTAGCCCGCGTCTTTAATGATGTTATAGACGAAGCGTTATCCATGGTACACTCCTTCACTTTATGCATCTTTACATAATAATTATTTTTCATTTCCTCTCTTTCGCAGCCTTCACATCAGGACACCGTAATTCATGTGATACCAAGTGAACTTTCTACCTCTGAGGATCTGAATTTTACCGAAGAGTTTTAAGTCGAGTAAATTGTTTTGCTAAGAAAAAAAAAAAACGCTTTGTTATTTGATCAATAGAAATATTTTTTATTCGATGACATACAATAACATACAAATAGCAGCTCATACTTCTTAAACTGTTAACTGTTAAACTACTGGTTAAACTTAAACTATTACTACTTAAACTCACAAAGCATTCATATGTGTTTATATTGCCAATCTAATTCACCTTCTTCAACGAAGTATGTTTTAAATTCGTTTTGTATTTCATGCGCACTTGATATCGCTTCTGTGCGTGATTGTTGACGTCGAAACATTGTTTCCACTGAAGTTTCCTCCACGCGCCAATTACCGGGTATAATTTCGCCAGTATCGCTGTATCGATCGAATGTTCTTGGCGGTGCATATCTGCTTTTATTAGTGCTCATTAAATAATTATGAAGCACACAACACGCTAGTACCACTTTCTTCGCCTTTTCGGCATTTAGTCTGATAGGCGTTCGCAACACTCCAAAACGAGCCCACATTATTCCAAACACATTTTCGATAATACGGCGACCACGACTAAGGCGATAATTATACACGCGCTGGACCATTGTCAGACCCCGCTGGCTGAACGGTTTCATAATATTTGGCCGCAAAGCAAATGCGTCGTCAGCTAAAAGTACATAAGGAACCGGAAGCTGTCTACCTGGCAATGGCTTTGGTGGAGGCAAACGCAGTAAACCATTATTTAATGCTTCCGAAAACGTGCACCGATTAAACACTCCTCCATCAGAAAATCTACCGTTCCGCCCAACGTCAATGTATAAAAGTTTATATTCGGCGTCAGCGATTCCCATCAAAATGATACTTAACGTGCCTTTGTAATTGTAGAACGTGCTGCCCGAATTCGCTTCCGCTATCATTGTGACATGTTTGCCATCTACGGCACCGATGCAGTTTGGAAACTGCCATAGATCGTTGAATTTTTGGGCAACCGACTCCCATTCCTCTTGATTTTTCGGTACCTGTACAGAAAAAAATTATCAATATAAATTTAAATTTTATGTAAAAATAATGTTTACTTGTAAATAATCACCCACAAGGACAGTATAGATAGCATCCAAAACTTCCGGAATGATGCTAGAGATCGTCGGCTGCGGAATGCGAAATAAATATTTCAACGATTCAAAACTTTCACCGGTGGCCAAGTATCGTAATGTTAACACAAGCCGTTCCTTCGCTGTAATACTTTCCCGCATATTAGTGTCTTTCTTTTTTATTAAAGGTGTCACTTTTCCCAATAAATAATTGAACTGGTCCAATGTCATTCGAACAAAATTATGAAAAAGTGACAAATCATTACTTTCCAATTCCTGAAGTAATTTTTGACAGAATCCTTCGGTTTTACGTCGAAGAATCCAATCTCTTGTCCAAAAGCGCCGTTTCCGCCTTGGCACCATTTCAATTTCTTCATCACTATCACTACTGTCCAGCAAATTCATTGCCACCACCAACGTCAATGCATCCTTTGGATTCATTTAATCGGTCTAAACAGTTATAATTATATCACCGAAAGATAGCACACAGTTAAAAACACACAAAATTTCCTCGAGTTCGCTCCCACCGTCCAACCGCTTAAATCAGATAATTTAAATGTCTACAAACAGTGGTAGTTTGTACATGTCAAAATTCATGCATCTACGAACTACAGATTGGTCTACAAATGTTTAAAATCTACAAATTCAAAATTCGTTTTCCTATCACACGAGTCGCATTTTCCACCTACAAACATTTGTAGACAATCATCTACGAACCGTCAACAAACTCTTTCTACAAATGTTTGTAGCTAAAAAATTTTGACATTACACGATTTGTAGACAATTTGTAGCGAAAAAACTCGATGAACCTAAAAACATTTGTAGATGCTACAAACCGTGTAATGGCACCTTAATAGAAACCGTATAGAACCGAGTACTCCCTGAGCACGAATAGGTTTCATCAAGTTTCTATTAGGTGTGAAGAGAGACAAAAGAGACAAAAAGCAATCAAGGCGTTCACACATGCACGGTTTAGTTACGTTTTTAACTGATTAGATAATTTAAATTTTTTTTTAAATTTATAAATTACCAGTTTAGATCTCTTAATTTGAAATATTTAGACGTTTTACCTAGTTAGTTTAGTCAGTTTTAATTAGTTTTATAATTAACTCCAATTTTTTTCAAATTATCAGTCGTAGTTTTTCCGATAAAATGAGCGATTTATAAGATGTTGATGTGGATTGGCTGATTTGTGCAGTGTAATCTAAAGTAGCGCTGTGGGACAAGACTTGTGCAAAATATGAAGATAAATTTAAGACGCAAGAGGCATGGGCAAACGATTGTGTGGCAATTTTACGAAAAGTTGAGGAAGAAAACACAAAACCTAATATGAACCGCGTGAGAACCGTGTATGTGTGAAGGGGTTTCGTTCGGTTACTACCGAAAATGAACCGAACCGAATGGAACCTCGTACGTGTGAAACAAGCCTAATGTATTTCCAGTACAAAAATACACACTTCGTACTAAGATTGCATTAAACCTGAAGTGAAACTATTTTCTATGCATTAAAATGTTTGAGCTTTTGTTTTAAAACATTGCAATTGACTTTCATTTGATGACAGGGAAACACAAAAATAGCAACTACATACTTATATTTCAGTTATACAAGCGCAATTCAATTGTCTAAAGCATAATTAAATATATCCTTATTTGGTACAACGCGGCTTTGGACAATTAAATTTCTGATGTTTTATCATTTCTTGACAGTGTACGAATTTAATTCAAATGACAAACGAACATTATTCGCATATCGTACGACACTTTCGATCAAAAGCCTTTCAATCATTCACTGATGTATTCCTACTCGGAACTTTCCTTGGAATCCCAAATATAGACGAAACATTGACCGTGGCCGATGTTTCTGGCTAATTATTTTCGGATCAGGCACGTCCGAATCGCCAGCAAGGTGTAGGCAGTTAATAGCGAAATTTGCAATGATGGAGTTCTATAGGCATGCAATCGATGGATGCTGTCTGGTCTGGCAGAGAGAGTGAAATTTACCTGTCGGACGATGTCAGGCCAGGTGAACCCATCTAACAGCCATCGAACCTACTACTCGTACACACTGCCTGAGACGCAACCGCGAAGTAGCGGCTGCAGTCCTGAGCCAACCGATTGACGGCAAGAAGATCGAAAAGAATTCCAATTGCTGATCTTCGACATGGGAATACAATCAAGATTAGAAGCTGATTTTGTCCAAATAAGGTCGCAGGCAGTATAATCACCTGCACCTTCGCATAAGCGGCATGCACCCGAAAGTGTTGTCGAGTGTGCGAAATTTGATTTGAATATTTTGATAAGTTCGTTCATATGTTTGTTAATCACGCAAGTTGTTCGATGATTGCAAAAACCTAAGAAGATATTCGAAACGCCCAATTATAGTTATTCATTTCATTTGGCGTCGAACCTTGTTGCGGAGGGAAGTCAATATGGTATTATTGTCAAAGTCCAGCCGGCAGCTCTAGCCCCGCTCGACCATATGGTAAACTGCACGGCTAGGAAAACTTGAGTGGCTAGTTCCCATGGATTTATTTCATCATTGTTTGCTGCAGCGAAATCGAAATCGGAACCGCTGTTTCTGATAATGCCGATGACAGAGATTGGCATACTTTCCGTACCATCTTACTTTCAAATACTTTCAGTTTTTACAGTAAATTACAGTAAAACAAGCAGCCATACCAAAATGCCTATATTGGGGAGAATGTTGATAAGCATGACCCACATTTCGACCCGAGCTACACACTTTGCATAGGCATACATTCCGTTCAAATCGCCGAACTACAGGCAGCTACTTGCAAGTGAGTCCCATCTCGTTGCACCCGGGCTGGCCGTCGCGAGCTCAAAAGGCGAAGAAAGTGCGAAAAACTGGATCGCAGCATGTCTTCGCCGTCATAATATCTGCAAAGGCGTGTTTCGGGAAATTAATCAAAAATGCGACCTTCATGTGTATGATTGCAATTTATCGTAGACCTGAGGGTAAACGAACTGAAAGCTGTTGCAAACTTGCTGGTGAATGCAAGTTTTGCAAGGATGCACCTGATGTGTTTAGTGAATGCACGATTCCCTAAATGCCTGTCAATTAGAGTAATGACCAAATTATACGTGTGCTACTCTTTTCAAGAGATTCGTTTAGTACTGCGAAGAGAGAAATTGAGTTTGCAGCCTGTGGGGAAATGGGGGAAGTGATTCGTATACTGGAGTTTCGATTATACCTACAAGATGATATTTCAAAAACACTCGCATAAGAATTTTTACAGTCGATTCTCAGAAATATTTTTAATACATATTCCTGTCTGTGATGAAGCTTAAGAGGGCCGATGAAAATCCAATATCTGTTGCAATGGATTAAGGCGGAAAAATTCCAAGCGTCCAAACTAAGATGTTATGAAGGTCAAAAGATATCATTCCATTCGAACTACTTTAGCCGCGGTCAACACATCACCATTTCAAAGTACCTTTCGTGTACTTTAAAACACCATTCAGTTCTTCCATCGAAACAAAACACTACGCACATATCTTCAAGTTCATAATCGTTACCGTTACGATAGCGGTGGGCTTTTAATAAATGGCCTTGTATTGAAATTCGGTTAAATTCACTTATTCAATTGGATGATCACCTGGTCGATTTCATAATTCGAATTGTCCGAGTCACATAATCCGAAAAGACAAACTGTCATGTGACAAAAGTATCTGATATCTCATTGTATTGAATTTCCGTGGAGGAGAAAACCAAGTAGGAAGAATGCATTCAGTTATTTCATATTACGTACTTGCTGGTGACGAAGTTTATATATTTATCGAACTAATGCAATCGTAATTTGCCTAATAATCAGAAGCCATTTATATTATTCGATTTGTCGGTATACCTACGTGGTATTTGTTTTGGTCGAATGCTGTCGCATATTATTCAAAGAGTTTGTTGTGAAAACAAGAGTTATGCACTGTCGTCTGTTTACGTGTAATCTTTAATGCCAGGTGACAGACGATCATTAATAATTACTTAAAATTGAAGAAATTGTTATCGAGTAGCGGATGGCTTGATGCAAGCAATACGTTAGTATACTGCAAGGCAATAAATGCTATGCATTTTCCTTGGGTGATGCTCTAACACAATATTACACATCTGACTTCATACGAGTTACATAGCTAGTGAAAATAGTTTGATAGTTTTTCCACATACTTTAGTGGACAGTGTTTTAGAATTCAGTTCGCCTTTTCCATAACTTGAGGCCAGAGCCGTCTTAGATCAATTTGGGGTCCTGGGTACTTTAAGATAAATGTGGCCCCTAAGACAGAGGGTTATTAGCAACAAGCATTAAAAAAAATTGTAGATATATTTATCTGTTATTTTTATATATTCAAAGTCACATTAAATCAATAGGTTACTATTTTCGGAAAAGTAGCTCTTCAACCATTATACGCAGGTTAATAATTAAAAAGTGAAATCAAAGTATCAAAAGATAATAGGTATATTTCTTCATTTTCACTAGTCTAAACACTTTTCTAGTATTCTGTTAAATGCAAACATTCCGTTTCCAACTCATTCTCGCTAACGTAACAAGGACAGATTTTAGTGAATCCCTCGCAACTTTGTCCCAAGTGAGATAAAAAACCGAGCCAATGCCTTATTTTCTTGTACGAATTCAACCGCTGTTTTAGATGAACTCACAGGGTATCAATTATGGGAATAAAAGTTTCTACTTTGAATTTCTCTTTCCCATTTAGTTGGACTGATGGCACAAAGCCATCAAATAATGCCTGACTGAGCTTCTATCTTTTATTCTTTGAGATAGGCAATAGTAGTCACAATCCGGATTTTTCTCTTTGGCGTACAATTCGAAGTCATCAAATTTATCCATGACGTCAATAATACAATCATCCCGTGAATTTAAAAAATTAGTTGGAACGTACATTACTATAGTTTTTTTCTAGTCAAGTACTTGTTTTGTCTATTCTTCCCAATATGGTGTTCCAAATTTCTGTCGGTAAAATAAATTCCAGGTTTTCCATTTTTTTGATGAAACTAAGAGCTTCGTGCCTAGTTTCGTCGCTGCTCTGCATCCTCCGCGATAAACGTCAAGGCTTCTATAATTTGTTTGTGACCTTGATGTAATGTTATCAGCTCACGCAGACTATATGGTTTCAGAAAGACTTTTAAGAACTTTTTTTAGCCTAAATATTCAGTCAAATGTACTCCATCGGTGGTTAGAATCCGAAAAAAATTTACAGTTTCTGAACCATTCAGCGGGATGAAGACATACCAAGTTTAGAGAATGTCCCGCACATGGTACAAAGGTAGCAAATTCACATATCACCTTGATTTTCGCTTGAAGACCAGCATACTTTCCTGACATATTTGAAGCATTGTCGAAGCTTTGCCCTCTGCAATCCTTGATTTGTACATCATCATTCTGGATTGCATTCATTCATCATCACAAGGATGGTTTCCGCCAAAAATTCTGATTTATGCTCTTTAATAGGTATAAATTCCAAATTGAGCGTGCTGTCAACGCTAATCGAAAAATATTTAGCTAATTTATCTTCATTTGGAACTTTTTTAGGACCTGTTTTCCCATTAAATGTGTCTCTTTCCAGGAAAATTCACTTAACAGCTCCCCACATCCTAAATAATTTCCATTGTTGGTAGATCCAAAGATCTCATTGTCACCTCGCAACGGATGTCCTCTCAATGCCAGAAATTTTACAACTTGCCCAGTCCAGATGCTATGTTTTGTACAACGTTTTATCTGCACAGTCTTAAACTTGCAGATAAAACGTTGCGTGTGGATAGGAAAACTGTGCAATTTTGAGAACTGCACAGAGACGGTACAGTTGCAGCGATAACTGAGGTGGTTAGGCATAGATATCTGTGAATTGTGCCGACAAGTCGTTACGTGTGGACGATTAGCTACGTTTTTTATTCATTTATATCGAATGGCAAACCTTCGACAATGTTCACGGGAATTTCTAACTGAGTTTATTGCCTTGTACGAAAGTATTTTACACATACAAGTATTTTCTTTTGTGATATATGGTTTCACTAATTCCAATAAATGAATGTATGTGTCTATGTCCGTTCTCAAGTAGTTCCGCCAATCATTAGGTTCATCACTTAATTCACGCAGTACTTTAATGTGAGAAAAGTGCTGTCTTTTTAGAAGCCATTTCCTCGACCACTGTGAACGCCGTGTTCTTTGGAGATGTTCCATTTGTTTCTATTTCTTCACGAGACAACATGCGAAAATTGACCAGAGTAGTACTTCCTCCATGGTGACGCCACTAAAACTGCGCTGAAATAAATACAGATTTGCATCATCTGGGCGCTCTTTATTTTTGCAACGTTTTGACTGTGCAGATAAAACGTTGTGCAAAACCTAGCGTCTGGACCGGGCTTAGCGACAATCCGTTTAAGTACACTTTTCCAGTAATCCACTTCTTTTTGATACAGGCATAGCAAGTCTATATCTACTCTACCAACTGCTTTACTTCATGCCATATAAGTCATCATAGATTGCCTATGTGCAGCGCTATTTTATTTTTATAACTGGGTTCCAATCATTATATCCACTCGGGGAGCATAGGTTTACCTCAGAATGGTTAAATAAGCAGCAATAAAACAAAATAAAGATTTCGAAGGCGACTACAGCAACCATTTTCTTTCAATTGTTCTTAAATTTAAGATTAAATAATGCTTTATTGAAATACATAGTTACTGATTTGTCATCTTCTTTGTCTTTGTAGGTTCTGGACGCATCGGAAAAGTCACAATCTATGGGCCCTTTACGAATTCAAATTTCGCGGTTTATTCGGTAAAATAATCGACAGGGTCTTGTGAAATATTTTCTGGGTCGGATGATTGCTGTTCCTCAATTAAAATAGTTGTTGGTGAAGTTATTGCATTTTTTCGTAGGAACGGACGCCTTCTGTGCAATATGGCTCAATCTCTTTTTCTAAAGTGATAGGACTGAGCAAAGAACAAGTAAATTGTGAGGTTCCCTGAGTTTTCGCAATCTGTTGTTGATATGATTCATTATGTGGATGGTGTATTATTTGGTTACTACTCACAGAAGCTCCTGGTGTAAAATATGGTGTTGATTTTGGTAATTTATCAACTACTTCTTTCTGATATGCAGTATTTTTCCTTTTTTGTGAGCCTAGGATATGACCGTTTTGACATTTTGTATATATGTATATATGTAGTTATCAATACTTATTATTTAATTCCACTGAAAACAATCGCAAACATAAAATAAAACACACTGTTTGGAAGTTTAATCTGAAGTGAAATGATTTGATTTTTCGTCTCGAACAGAAATGCCGTCCCGGCTGTGCTTTTCAAATAGGAACAGCAGAAATTAAAATGCCCTCTTCATAAATTGAAGGGATACACAGATCGATTTGTTTATGATTATTCCAGTGAAGTCCAAACTCCACGCAACAACAAAAGTTTTTAAAATTATAACACATAAGATTGTTCCCAACGGAAAAGTAATGCATGAGGATACATATATTCGCTAAATTTTCCGCGTAATGCATGGAAGTATTACAGATCCATAGTCTGCTAATTTATTTTTTAGCATTGCATGCAACTGCAATAATTAAGGAAAATCACCTACTAGTAAGCAAAAAGAGTTACCAGTGTTAGCCCCTGGCTCTTGAGATTATTATAAAGATAGATAATTATTAAATCGAGTCAGGTATTTAATGTTTAATTTACACGAAATAAATATATTCATTGGCTGATGATCTGGAAATAAAGTGCCCCATAGATCGCGGGCTCTGGGCACTTGCCCATTGTGCCCATGCGCAAAGATGGCCCTGCTTGAGGCTACTGCTTGAAATCATGCACAGCATTATTCAATGATATATTTGGATATTTAACTATATGACCGTATATTTAAAGTTTTTCGACGTTCGTCCCCTGGAGTAATTGCGACCCCAAATTTTGAATTTGAATTAATAAAGTGAAACCTTAGTACGAGTTTTATAATCACATTCATGACACTGTGGCGTCACTATTCATATTAAGATTAATTACACTTACCGACTGAAATTGTATCAAACTTTGTTTTCGCTAAATGGCTCACTTTTTTAATGAACCGGTGTTTGGCCTTGCCCTATCGGCACTGGCTATCGGTTTCGACTTTTTAACTGTTCCAAAGACTCAATCCACACACTGTATACTTTCTACTTTTGTTTTCCTTCATGTTAGTTGGAAAGTTAAAATATAATAGTGTTAGTTGAAAAAAATGAGGATTGGAAAATTGAAAAGTAAAGGTTTTAATTTAATCATCTTAAATTGGTGATCTAGTCGTGATTAAAACTAAAACTGGTGACATCAAATAAAACTAGCTGCAGAGCAGATGTACTTAGACCGAAGTGATTACAGACTAGACTAAAACTTTAAGGAGAATTGAAATAATTGTACCAACAGTCATCAAATCAACTTGCTGTAAAAAGTGAGTCCAGTTTCCTGAGCAGCTTTCAAACATCATGGAGTGTTTCAGTGTAAGTTATAGCAGCTTGAACAGGTAATCAGATGAAATTAAAATAGACAACATACCTTCATTCTTGCAGCAGACCACTTTTGAAGTAAACGGCATAAAGCAAGCTCTCTAACAATTATAGATACAGTCATCTCAGCAGCAATTGTTATCAGTATCCAAAAGAAAAATACAGAAAAGAAGATAACAATGCAAATATCAATGTTATGCCGCGTTTACACACATGGCAAATGTTAGCGAGCCGAGTGTGTTAATGGCCCCCTTGTTTATTTTCGGCTGTTTTTTTTACATACGAATATATGGAGGGAAGTAATTTCACAAGTTCTTCGACGAAACGTTGGCCATATATATGTGTAAACCAAGCATTAGAAGAAATGTTCGCGAAGCTAGCTTCTGCATTCTGCGTTGAATTGTCAAGCCCTTCTCATTCTGTAAAAAACCAGGTTTCTCAAGTGATCGCCACTTAATTTAGAAAAATCAAATCATTCAAGCGAGGCAACTACCCTGATACAGCTACGAACCAGTCCGATCACTACAAGAAGGTTCTAACGAAAGTGATCAATTCAATGAAACTAAAGACCTTGCATGTGATTAAGTTTTTTATTCATCAATGCTTTTCCCAACATTGTTTTTTAAACTTTAAGCTTTATATGAAAATTAGGTTATTTTTTTTCGCTAGTCAATACAACATCATATTACTGCTTCATTTTTCTGCCACGTTCTCTACTTTTGAATTAACTTTTATTCTGGTATTTAGCTTCAATTGTTTCCAAATCTGAGTCCCAGCTTATTTGGTCAGTTTAGTGTCAGTCAGCTCAGTGGTCACTAGGCCACCCCAGTTTTGGACCGATGACGCAGTAGTTTGGCTTGTCCAGTTGGAGAGCCAATTGGCTCTTACTGGAAATGACACCCCGTCTACGAAATTTAACCATGTGCTAGTCATCAAAATCAAAACTAAATCATCATATTACCAGAAATCGACAGTTTTCCCCCGAACTTATTAAGAACCTCAACTGTAAGGACCCTTGCGTAGAATCGAAACACGTATTTATACCAAAACCATCATTGAGTGATTCTTTAAAACTGTATCACTTGCTATATATCTCTTCGTGGGATGGAAAGCCATCAAGCTTTTGACCGTGTGAAGGACGGGCGAAAAATCTTTCATGAGAATCAAGGGCTCATTGATGGCTCTCAGCGAACTTTATCGTAAAATCCATTTTAGGTGCAGATTGCTTGTGCTACTTTTTTCTTGAAGTCAATTTGGCTAAAAGTTTTTTGATGGACCTACTCACCTCACTTTCATGCAATGAACAATATGCCCCCACTTTATTTTGGAAACTCAATGTTCTACGTCAATCTCCATTAAATGGACGGATACATTCACTTACCCGCAAGTATACTGCCACCACTAAGAATGCCACCATTAAGAATGCTCTAACTGTTTCATGCAAATACAAAGAAATCCATCAAATTTTCACTGCATGCCCTGCAATAGTCTATATAGCGGCTTAGAAAGACTTTTTACTGACTCACGGCATTTGTAAGCCATCAAAACGTTATTAGTCTTCTCCTCTCCGTTTGGTAAAAAAAGAATGAAGAATGGCGTGGATTCAGCGACTAAAGACACTTTAGTGTAGTTACTATTCTGATCCGCTATCCGAATCTGATCATATAAGACTCGATATTATCTTGTATTGACCTTTCTAAGGCCCAACACCAAATCTCTGTGGAATCAAACGATATCCCGAAAACCTCAGTCTGCAGACCTTCTAGATTCGTTCCGATCACTCTCAAAAACATCAGGCTAAGCACTGCAGCTCAGCCATATTAAAGGTATATTTAATCTATCCTTGACGGACTTCCATCCTGTTTCGTCTATTTACGTGACATTTCAACAGATACTTCTTCAGCAGCTGAAAATTTTGGACAGTTGTTCTGGCGTGGAGAAATTGTTCTTTTATTAGGGACAAAATTAAACTCTTAGGGCAAGTGATTTCACCGACTGGTATCCAATTCTTTGATGATTGAGTTGAAGCAAATTCCTATACCAGTTGCCAACGGCATAAGAAGATTCTTACGGATAGTTAATTTTTAATTCAATTCAGCAATTCAATTCAGCACCAACGGCTTTTAAACTCTTTTACTTGTGGATCCAAAGTAGAAAAATCCAAAAAAAAAAGTAGATTGGATTCCCGAATCCACTGCAGGTTCTTTTGCTGTTCAAAGTAGTATTATTTATTTCCAGCCAAAGTACCGAGCTTGCATTTTTTGCTGATACATCCAATCTTGCCATTTTAATGCAAAATGTAATTTTAGTTATCAATGGCTGCGAACTTCTTGCCGCTTCTCTGGAAATGTTTTACTTACGCTATTATCTGGAAAGTCATACTTTCATTTTATTCACTGACTACAAATCAGAAGCATTTGCTTTCAAACGAAACCCTGAAAAAGCCGCTTAGTTCAGATATCTAAGCTTTATCGGCAACTTCACTATTGATCTTCGACAGGTCCGTGGTTGCGACAACATCGTTGCTGAAACTCTTTCACGTCTTCAAAAAGTTACATTTCCTAACATTTTTAGCTATACGACAGAAACATGATCGTAGCCATTGAACCAGGGGCTCGAAAAACTCCAGATGAAGTCAAAACACAAGTTCAAAAGTCGTCCAATTTTCGGCTCGGTCATTGCATTTCTTATGAAAATTTTTACCCTAACTCTTAACCTTACCTATTCAGTTTTGGAAACTAGTCTTCAACATTTTTCATGAATTTGCTCGTACTGAAATGCGCGCTTCAAGACAGCATATTTCAATAAAATTTTTTAGTCTAGCATAAACAAGGGTATTACCACTTCATGGGTCGTGAATGCGTCCGTTGCCAATAAGGCAAAAGCTACCAAGAATTCTGACGGTCAAGGCTAGCTTCGCTGTTTGTGGATGAGATTTGTTGCTGTTTTTTGCCGAAACTTGGTAAAATCAAAGCAGAGTACACAAATGTATAATGTTTTCAATGGAAGTCAAAAATAAAAAGAATGAAATAATAGTTGGGAATCTTATAAAAAAAAGAAGGGGAAAATACAGCGCCATCAGCTAACTACGTTGTTCACATAAAAAGAAAAAGCAATACCTCTAAGATTTCGATTAGTTTTTTGTGTGGTTTTTTGTGTGGTTTCTGTTTTTTACTAATGTTCGAAGAACATTAGTATTAAAATCGATTCGGCCAAAAATTCATATTTCTTTATATATATATATATATATATGTACAAAAAATTTCAGTGAGATAATCTCGGGAACGCGCCATCCGATTGAGCTGAAATTTTCAGGATATATTGGTGTATATGCAGAATAGGTCCAGGTCTCTTTAAATGTCAGTTATTGTTAACCTTTTGACGCCGGCGGCCATTTAAGTGATATTTTTAATATACCTATTATTTCGTGCACAAATGATTTTCGCAAAAATAAAGTTAACGAAATAAATTTCTAACGTGTTTTACATATGAATCGGATAATGCTTTGGAATTTTTTAACCCTATGTGTGCGCTGGGTGCCTAAAAAGAGGACGGGAAAATTTGAAAATTTTTAAATTTCGATAACTTTTGACAGAGCTACTCAATCATTACGAAATTTTCAGGACGTATTGATATTATTTAGTTGTAGATTTGTGTAGCTTTTAATGAGCGTGCTGGCAACCCTGTAGCTAGGGCAGGCACTGAAAGTGAAAACCTCCAAATCATCGTCTCTCTTGAAAAAATGCCGTTTCTTCAAAAAACAGCCATTCATATGTAAATCTTGTGCTTTGTTTATATAACCAAAAAAAAAAAAAAGTTATGGTATAACGGGCACGCCTGGTAACCCTTGCCCAATTTACCTATATTTTTAGCATCAAAAACTTCTGTTCACGGAAACTCACGATCCGATGAGCAGAATTATTTGAAATTCACAGAATGTATTGGCCTTAAATAGGACCAGGTCTGATAGAAGTGATTTTGAAATGCGGGCGATTCTGTGCCAGTGTTGCCATCTTGAAAAACCACTAAAAAAGATAACTGTTTTTAGCCCTATAAATTCTGATTGAATCGTTCGATTTTGACGAAACTCACACAATTGCTGGACCTTACTTTAAGCCACGTTTAGTAGAAGTTTGGTTGAAAAATTCGGTTGAAGCTGCCAGCTATGATAATTTTGGTGTCTTCATTTTGAAAAAAAAAAAATTGGAAGTGAAAACATTCAAACCATCGAATATTCAAAAAAATGTCCGTTTCTTACAATAAAACCAATCTGTATATAAATCTTATGTTTTATCTACACGTTCAAAATAAAACTAAATAAATTTCATGTCGGACAAGAACGGTAACCCTCTCCCAGTTAACCTATATTTTTAGCATCAAAAACTTCTGTTCACGGAAACTCACGAACCAATAATCAGATACAGCTAAAATTTACAGAATGCACTGGACTTAAGTAAGACCAGATTTGATAGAAGCGATTTTGAATTGTGGGCAAGTCTGTGCCAGTGGTGCCATCTTGAAAAATTACAAAGAAAAAAAACTGCTTTTTGCCCTATGAAATGTGAATAAGTTACCAGATTTTCATGAAATTGACACAGTAGACACACCTAACTCTAATCTCTGTTTGATGGAAATTTGGTTGAAAAATTTTATTGGTGCTGCCAGCTATGGTAATTTTTGTGTCTTTGGTTTTGAAAATTCGCTCAGGAAAATAAAACTTTTTGCACTATAACTTCCAGTGCAGTCATGAAATCAATACGAATTTCATACAATTAATGAAACCTGTCATAAACATTATTCAGACCAAATTTGGTTGAAAAGCCACTATAGGGTTGCCAGCTATTGTTGGTTTTGTGTTTTATTGTAATATCTTTATTAAGCGGTTTTATCGTAGAATTTTCAAATAATAATGATATTGTAGTGACAATAAACAGCAAATATTAAGCTTTCGATCATTTGAAAAAACTCGCTGCAGGTAACCCTAAATTTCTTTATACTCCTATAACTTCGAATGTAATTGAACAACGTGAAGCAGATTTGATATTTTCTTGACTTTGATACTGGCGAAAGGTTGCCAGCACGAGTCGGTTGTGCTACTTTTGTATCAATAAATGCTTACAGTTAGTATTCATACCGGAAACATTTACAATGAAAATAAATAACCGATGTTTCAATTCCCTAAGTTCTGCAAATTTTTCGGATCGCAGCCCCGAACACCAACTTCAGTTACAGTGCTGCAGACACTGAGCATTTTCTTCATTGATGTTATATGAGATGCTGCTTTCAAAGTTTGGTGAAATAAGCAACTGATAACGAATATAATTAACAAGTGTTTTTCTTTCATAAATTTTGAAACCCATGCCAGTGGTAATATCTGAAACCTTCTACCATATGAGTTATAATGCATTCTAGAGACCAAAGTAAAACGTGGCATTTGAAACAGTTTGGCCGTAATAAGCAGCACATGTGGTGGAATATGCACTCAAAACCTGCACGATTCTTCTACTGTTCTTCGAACATTAGTGTTTCTAGCGGTTCAGGTGCGCTAGAGTTTTTGGTTTTGTTTCATACTGCTACCCACCTTTCTGTGTACGACTCCAGTATAGGCAATTTTTCTGTAAAATACGTCTCAAATACTGCTACTACCAATATGCTTAGTAATTTCTCGATTTGAAACGTTTTGCTGTGCCCATGCTGCGATTTTGGGCTTTTTTCTCAACACTTAATTGCTCGTATCTAGCCTTCACTTTCCACTTGTTACTAATCAAATACTAGTCACAGGCCCATTCTTTTGTAAATTTTCTAGAGGTAACTCAGGACGCTAATTACTGACATTATAAAAATAATTTTTGGATTTGACAATTAGGTATTTCAAAAAAATATGTGGAGCGATGGTCGTTCCTTCCACGGGTGTAAATGTATATTTTTACACTACCAGCCTTGATTTTTTATCTTTCGTTGAGAGCACTCTAAAAATTTGTAAATTTATTGGACTGAAATATATAGAAAATAATAAGAGAACATGTTCGCACATCACTCGAATGAGGTCGATTTCGAAATGTTAACGAAATAAGGTGGAACCAAAGTGATGCATTTAGTTTAGGTAGGAGGTGTTCAGGTGAATTTGCACATATACTAGTATTAACGCCATTTTCCAGTCAAAGCTAAATCCGCCTTTTTAGATAATTTAGTGTTATTTTCCTCCACTCTCGTTTTTGGCTTATATAGTTTTACTAAAGGAAAATAGTCTTTTGAAGAACCCACCATTTGGGGTAAGTGTACTGCATACTTTGAAGATTTATCTGATTGGAGTGATTACAATGAATCAGTAGTAATGAAGATATACAGGGTGATTCATTATGAGGTTTGATTTTCAATAGGCTTTTTTGACAGATCACGCGTGACTCCTGTCAAACTGTAATGTAATTTTTATTCAGTATTGTTTGACAAATCACCATGGAAAGACTTACATGTTATGTAACTTACATGCTATGTAATGACTTACATGTAATGAAATTCAGCTGTTTTATCGCGAAATTTTGTTCAGTGATGAGGCGCATTTTTGGCTCATGGATACATCAGTAAGCAGAATTGCCGTATTTGGGCTGATGAACAACCTGAAGAGCTTCAACAGCAACTACTACAGCCACAGAAATTCACAGTTTGGTGTGGTTTATGGCCCGGTGGAATCATCGGTCCATATTTCTTTCAAAATGAGTCCGATCAGAACGTAATCGTCAATGGCGACCGCTATCGCACCATGATAACGGAATTTTTTGCTACCTGAAAATGAAGCCCGTGGTATCGGTGAACTTTGGTTTCAACAAGACGGTTCTCCTTCGCATACAGCGAGAGGAACAATGGACTTATTGAGAAATCATATTGGTGAGAACTTGATTTCACGTTTTGGACCAGTGAATTGGCCGCCTAGATCGTGTGATATCACACCTTTAGATTATTTTCTTTGGGGTTACACGAAATCTCTGGTCTTCAGGGATAAGCCAGCTTCAATCGACGCTTTGGAAGCCAACATTACTCGTGTCATTCCCGAAAACTTTCGTCCAAAATTGGAGCCTCAGGATGGACCATTTACGGCGTAGTTGCGGACAACATTTAAATGAGATAATTTTAAAAAAAGGAAATGTCATAAATTGTTCTTTTGACTCACAATAAAATTTTTACTATAGAATTCAACTTTATGCCTTTTATTTGAGATTAAAAACAAACCTTATAATGAATCACCCTACATTTATCTTATACTGGTAATGAAAGTTATCTTAGTGAAGTATTATGAACAAAGCTAAAACAAGCTAAGCGACTTGGGTATAGTGAGCGTACTAGAAGCTCAGACAAATCACCAGCAGAATGAATTTGGAAGGAAATAGATCCGGTCCCTCAAATTATGAAATGAATGCACTAATTTCGCGTGAAAAAAGGTTGGTTGAATGCACTAATTTTGCAGAAACTAGCCACTTAAAAGATTAAAGATTGTTTAAAATTTTTTGAAAATAAATCATGTTTTGAAAAGTATCACACGTTTGAAGACTATTAGTTATACTTGATTCAAATTTAATTTGCAACTTTTGAATTCTTGAAATTTTCAAGATTCCACAATGCAATATTTCTATACTATAAAATGAAACATATTAAAAATAAATTAAAATTAAATGGTTGACTCATACACAATTTCGCTTCTATAAATTGTACCTGAAGGGCTAAGTTAATTTTTTAAAATACGCTGAGACTCATCGTTTATTATTTTGATTGATATTTCCTCCTTTTCTAATGAATGCGTACTCTGCATATATTGGCTTTTACATGATTATTGCATATCAATGTGTCTCCCCAACGAATAGCACAAAATCGCATGAAGGTCAAAGCGAATCATAATAAATAGATTATAATTTATTATCAAACTGCGTACAAAGTTTGCCTCCGACTACATGACGAAAGATTATCAAACTTATAGCATCACTTAACAATCTTGTTTTAATTACCGGTTTCATCGAAAACAAGTAACTTCGTGTATGATTACAATTTTCCGCTAGGTAAATATTTCACTTGCTATGATGTCAACATATACTCATCCGTCTCCTATGTATGTCTTTGACACTTTAATCTGATTAATAGCACAAAATGTATACACAACAAGTACCTATGAATTACACTGCATCGATCAAAGCTGCAAACCAGTCGTGTAGCAGGGCCGCGGAACAGCACCAAGCAAAAAATTAATAGCACTAGTCGCAAGAAGTTGTCACACAATCAGAAGCTCCGTGAATCTCTCATCACTGTAATCAACCGCTATAGAGATAATTAAGGGTAATTTTATTGAAGACTCTTAATCGATGGTTTGTGGGTCAAAGTAAAAGTCGGCATTGAAGGAACGACGAAGACAACGACACCAATTGAAATTCTGATACGAGCTGTGTTTCTGCAGGTGAATGCGGCACACAAGTATGCATTTATGCAGATCAGTTTCAGTTTTTTAGCGTGTTGATAATAATTCGGTTGATAAAGGTTAAATACAGTGAAAGTTTTTTTTTATCGATTAAATTAAGAAGCGTTAAGAAAATAGCCCTTTTGAAGTCAGGGTGAATAATTACCTATAAGTACGGTATTTTGAGGAAAAAACTCCAAAATGAATGTGGGATAAAGAAAAATGAACATTTTCGACTAAAGTCCGTTTCGAGTCTTATTGATTGTAGTTTTAAAATTCTCCATATTTGAACTACTTTATGCGAGTGTAAAATTATTAGAGCTACTGTTAACATTTGTTTATTTATTAATAATCCATTTTAATAGGCTAACGCCCAATGACAAAAATGGAAATATGTACTTAAAAAAGACCAGATAGAGACTACGAAAATGAATAATTCAGAAAACTGAAAGTATAACTACTTTAAACCTCAACGAATTAAAGTAATGCATAAAATAATATAGAAGAAAGCACAATAATAATAAAGGTAACCAAAGAATGATACGAAGCTTTTGAAATTGATTTTTAATTTGAAATTTAAATTAAGAGAACGTTAGTGGAAAAGGAGCAAGCTGAAGATCGTTGTGTTTCCTGGGGATACGCACTAACGACGGAGAGTTAAAATAAACTTCAAACCACGTGAATAATACTTAAGGATTGGACCGGAAAAATGAGAGTTCTTAGCAGTAATATACGCAATGTGCTGACCGAATTTGAGCTTTGGATTACAGAACACACTAAGATCATTGGAATTATCAACAGCCGTAATTGAATATCTGTAAAAAGCGTAGGAATATACGAGGGACATTCAAATATAAACTCTGCCTTTTACTTTTGAGAACTTAAAAAGCGTGTCAGAGTGTCGAGAAAGGTTGAGGGCAACCCGTCTAGATGACTTAAGGCCAAACAAACCGCCCGACTGGTTTGTTTAGTCGTCCTCACAATGAACGAAAGAGAGGTTCATCTTTCAGTTGCGTAACGGATTATAATAAAGTTTTTAGTGAACGAAGGCGATAAACCAGCCGCCATTCGGGACCGAGTGCATGCACATTTCGGGGAGTTTCATGGCCACAAGTGAAAGTCAGGTGCGCCGAGTTCAAAGAAGGGCGTGAAAAAGTAGAAAATTTGAATCAGTGAAGACGTCCTCGCTCAATCATTACACCTGGCAATGTCCCAGCTGTTCGCGCGCTCATTGAAAGAGATCGGCCGGCGCTTCACTGTAGCAGCAATCAGTAAGGGAACGAGAATCAGTCTAGGAATACCCACAAACCTCCGACACCATTTTGAATTCCGAAAAATCTGGCCAAGATGGGCTCCACGTCTGATTACCCAAGAGTACAAAAATGCGAGAGTCAAAGTTTGTCATACCCTTCTTGTTCGTTTTTAAAATGAAGGGCAGGTTTTTTTGCAACGCATTACAACGTACAATGAAACTTGGGCTTACCACTGCCCTCCTGAGTCAAAAAGAGCCTCTATGGAGTGGAAAAAAGAGGGAGCCAGAACCATCAAAAGCTAAAACTAGTTTGCCAGCCGGTAAGGTGATGTTAACAGTTTTTTGGGACTCTCAAGGTGTTTTACTTGTTGATTTCCTTCACGATCATCGCGCAATAAACGCTGCTTACTACTGTGGACTTTGACTAGGTTTGAGCTGAATATTGGTTAAAATGGCGCCATCAACCCATCCAAGACTTCCTGTTTTTGCACCACAATGCAAGACCCCACATTGTAGCGCTAACAAACCAAAAATGTGAGATGAAATCCAATGGACTACACTTGATAATTCTCTCTACAGCTCTGACTTTCTACCTTGCAATTTCCATATGTTTGGGTCTCTCGAGGAAGCACTTGGAGTAGAGCGTTTTGTGAACGATCAACAAGCTGAACAGTTTGTGCGCATTGGTTGGATACCCGCCCGAAGTCATTCATGTAAAACGCCAGGAAAAATGTTTTATTAAGGAGAGTAATTATGTAGAAAAATAACTATAAAGTGCGTTATTTTCTTAAATGTAAAATAAATTTATTTTTGCAAAAGGTTCGTTTATATTTGAATGATCCTCGTATTAAGGGTGGACATTTTCTACCTATAGGGTATTTGATGACATTTGGATATGTTCAAAGTAAGTGAGATTTTCCAATACCAGTCGCAAAGGGTACAAATACCATTTTGGAGTCGGAGGTAGTCGTCGATAGACGCAATTGCTCTGAAGATTTTGATGTTATCAGTGAACAAGAGGCAAGAAGAACGATGAAAGAAATGGATATCATTGCTCAAAACTAGGAATAATAATGGAACAAGAATTGAGCCCTCAGGAACTCCGGAAAACGGACAGAGAGAGAGAGAGAGAGAGAGGTGGTGGTGGAACGTGCAGTTACAGCACAATCATGACGAAAAACGATCAAACACCCCATAGCCTCCAAGCTTAACAAGAAAAATTGTTTGTTCAATAGAGTCCAAAGTTTTTGAAAACTCGGTGCATACCACATCCACTTGTTTCAATTGATCCAAAACAGAAACAATTAAGTTAGCAAAGGGTATAAGAGGTGGGAGGTCTACTTTAGGTCAAACCATATGGCTCAGGAATAAGAAAACGATGAAGGAGGGGAAGCTGCGTGTTGTTTCTTTCAAGAACAATTCTTTCGAGAACTCTACCAAAACAAAGAAAGAGAGATATGGGACGATAGTTGCACATACTGCTTGGGTCGACAAAATTATGAATGGGTGAAATATAAACATATTTTCAACCGATTGGATAAGCTTAGATGAAATATTATAGACAGAGGGACAAAACAAGACGATGAAAGTGACTTGGCCAATAGGTTTGGGATACCATCGGAACCATAACTTACATTGAAATCAAAACAAGGATAAGGATTCAATTTCTAGAGGATTGGTGTGAATAAAAGAAAGGAAAGATGAAGTAATATGAAAGACTTCACAAGGTAAGATTAAATTGCCTTGTTAAAAAAGGGATAATAATATTTTGCAAAGAGGTCGCTAATTTCTCGCGGATTAGAGGCAGTAGCATTATCAAGGAAAATTAATTCGAAAAAACGATTGGAATTTTTGAGTGAGCGGAGATAAGACCAGAAGGGTGGAGTGGAGTGGCGTTCATGGAAGCAAGGGAAACATTGCTTCCCTTACATTTGATACATATTTCAAATTCATTTGTTTAAAAATCGCGAAAAAAAGTCGTGTGTAAGAATTTTCTAAATAAATTTTCCCAAAAACGAATAATGAACATCTCACGCATCTAAGGGGGTAGCACCACCTAATGAAAATAATGAGAGAACAATACACATGGAAGAAACGAAAAATTTTTATCTACGAGCGTTCATTTCACTCCATGCAGACTGCGTTGTGACGTCATTCAAAAAAATATGGGTTTTGTACTAGCTATTTGGAAGCAATGAAGAAATTGCTTCTTAGGGGAAATTCTCGTCTCAAGAGAAAAACTGAGAGAGAAGTCGCGTACGTCTCATGTCTGATTGCAGTCGATCTTATTGCCATATTCTCCATTCGTGTATCATTGCATTCATTGTACTTTCCTTTTGGGTATTTTTACTAATGTTCGAAGAAGAACATTAGTATTAAAATCACTTTGGCCAAAAATTCATATTTCTATATATATATATATATATATATCATCAAAAAATTTCAGTGAAAAAATCTCAGGAACGCGCCACCCGATTGAGCTGAAATTTTCAGGACACATTGATGTATATGCAGAATAGTGCCAGGTCTCACAAAAAGTTAATAATCTTTAACCCTTTGGCGCCGGCGGCCATTTTAGTGATTTTTTTAATATACCTATTATTCCGTACACAAATAATTTTTGCAAAAATAAAGTTGACGACATAAATTTCGAACAAGTTTTACATGTGAATCGGATAATTTTTTGGAATTTTTTAACCCTATGTGTGCGCTGGGTGCCTAAAAAGAGAACGGGAAAATTTGAAAATTTTTAAATTGCGATAACTTTTGACAGAGCTATTCCATGATTACGAAATTTTCAGGACGTGTTTGTTTTATTTAGTTGTAGATTAGTGTACGTTTTAATGAGCGTGCTGGCAACCCTGTAGCTAGGGCAGGCACTGAAAGTGAAAACCTCCAAATCATCGTTTCTCTTGAAAAAATGTCGTTTCTTAAAAAAAAAGCCGCTCATATGTAAATTTTGTGCTTTGTTTACATAAACAGAAAAAAAAATTTGATATGGTATAACGGGCACACCTGGTAACCCTTGCCCAAATTACCTATGTTTTTAGCATCAAAAATTTCTGTTCACGGAAACTCACGATCCAATAAGCAGAATTTATTGAAATTTTCAGAATATATTAGTCTTAAATAGGACCAGGTCTGATAGAAGTGATTTTGAAATCCTGGCGATTCTGTGCCAGTGGTGCCATCTTGAAAAATCACTAAAAAAGGTAACTGCTTTTAGCCCTATAAATTCTGATTGAATCGTTCGATTTTGACGAAATTCACACAGTAGCTGCACCTTACTTCAAACCACGTTTGATAGAAATTTGGTTGAAAAATTCGGTTGGAGCTGCCAGCTATGATAATTTTGGTGTCTTAAATTTGAAAAAATAAATATTTGGAAGTGAAAACATTCAAACCATCGAATATCCTAAAAAATGTCCGTTTCTACAATAAAACCAATCTGTATACAAATCTTATGCTTAATCTACACAGTCAAAGTAAAACTTTGTAAATTGCATGTCGGACAAGAACGGTAACCCTTTCTCAGTTAACCTATATTTTTAGCTTCAAAAACTTCTGTTCACGGTGACTAACGAATCAATAATCAGATAGAATTGAAATTTACAGAATGCATTGGACTTAAGTAGGGCCAGGTCTGATAGAAGCGATTTTGAATTGTAGGCAACTCTGTTCCAGTGGTGCCATCTTGAAAAATTACAAAGAAAAAAAACTGCTTTTTAACCTATGAAATGTGAATAAGTTACCAGATTTTCATGAAATTGACACAGTAGCTAAACCTTACTTTAAACTCTGTTTGATAGAAATTTGGTTGAAAAATTCGATTGGTGCTGCCAGCTATGGTAATTTTTGTGTCTTTTTGTGAAAATTCGCTCAGGAAAATAAAACTTTTTTCCCTATAACTTCCAGTGCAGTCATGAAATCAATACGAATTTCATACAATTACTGGAACCTATTATAAACATTATTCAAGCCAAATTTGGTTGAAAAGCCATGATAGGGTTGCCAGCTATTGTTGGTTTTGTGTTTGCTTGCAATATCTTTATTAAGCGGTTTTATCGTAGAATTTTCAATTGGTAATGATATTGTAGTGACAATAAACAGCAAATATGAAGCTTTCGATTATTTGAGAAAACTCGCTGCAGGTAACCCTAAATTTCTTTATACTCCTATAACTTCGAATGTAATATAACAACGTGAAGCAGATGTGATATATTCTTGGCTTTGATACTGGCGAAAGGTTGCCAGCACGAGTCGGTTGTGCTACTTTTGTATCAATGAATGCTTACAGTTAGTATTCATACCGGAAACATTTACAATGAAAATAAATAACCGATGTTTCAATTCCCAAAGTTCTGCGAATTTTTCGGATCGCAGCCCCAAACTCCAACTTCAGTTACAGTGCTGCAAGCACTGAGCATTTTCTTCATTGATATTAGGTCTGTTCCCGGACTTTCAGTCACTGAATTTTCCTGAATTTTCCTGAATCATGTGGTGGGGGAAATTCATGAAAAGTACGGGAACGCTCTCATTGCATTTCCTGAAAATTGACAAACAAAAGTGTCAGTTTTCGGTTTTTGGAAGAACAATAGTGATTGTACGGTTATCCTGAGCGGTGATAAATTATCGCCACAAAAATATTCGACCTTCATAGCAAAATTACGGAAAAAATATGTTGCTTGCCGCGCACATTTGAAACTATTTACTCGCACCATACCATTTGACACTTTTCAGTATTTTTCAGTAGCTCAGACCCTACTGAATTTTACTGAGAGAGGGGAAATTTTCAGTTTTCAGTAAAACGGAGTACGGGAACAGCTTCATTGCAATTAATCGCGATTAATTGTAATTAATGGTGGTACGGGAACAGACCTATTATATGAGATGCTGCTTTCAAAATTTTGTGAAATAAGCAACTGATAACGAATATAATTAACCCGTGTTTTGCTCTCATAAACGTTGAAATTCATGCCAGTGGTAATATCTGAAACCTTCTACCATATGAGTTATAATGCATTCTTGAGACAAAAGTAAAACATGGCATTTGAAACAATTTGGCCGTAATAAGCAGCGCATGTGGTGGAATATGCACTCAAAACCTGCACGATTCTTCTACTGTTATTCGAACATTAGTGTTTCTAGCGGTTCAGGTGCGCTAGAGTTTTTTTTATTGAGAATGTTTGTTTCAGTGCGTACACACTATGGGAATTTTTGAAAGAATTTGAATTACGAGATGTTGCAAGGGCTGTCAGAGACTGCTGATTCAACGAGCTTTCATCATTTCGCTGTATTGAAGTGCTTGAATGAAGTTCGGTAGTGAAATTTTTGTGCTATATATTATATAAAAATTTGATGAAGGTAGTTTTAATTGGTGAAGGTATTTATTTCACTAATAGTTTACAGTATTTAGTAATATTAAAATTAAATTGATTTGAATTGTGTAGAATTGAGTTCGTAGAATTACTTTCTGAAATCGCATGATTTTTTGTTTTATGCTTTAAATAGTGATAGCGCAATTAAAAGGTAAATGCATTTAGTTGTTAAAAGCAGAGATGTAAAAAGCATAGATCAAAATTGCATAATTAGTGATCTTTTTCGATTACCTTTTGGATCTCGATCTTTTATATCTGTAACGAAGAGATGCCCTAAAAACGCCGATTTATTTGACTCGATTTCATTAAAAAACTGTACTCACTGTGTTTTACTCTAATGCAGATTTAAAGAGAAAATCTTTTCCAAGATATTTTTGAATATTTTACCAACAATAAATCAGAAAATAGTTTAAAACAATTCTATAAATTAGCTTGTTTAGGTCTAACATTACAAGTAACGAGTGCGAGAGAGAATGTAACAAGAGTGTCCGCAGAGCGCAGTTTTTCTTGCTTAAAAAGGATTGAAATTTATATCAAGAATAGTGCAGGTGAGCATTGACTAAGTGACTTGGAAAGAAAGCTTTTATCAAGACGTCATAGATGAATATGCAAAAAAAGAAAGACGAATCGTATTAAATTTTTAATAGAATGCATCAATTTTATCATAAATTTCGATTTATAATAGATAAAAATATATGTTTTTCGTTGTGGGAATGTTGTTATTTTACTGTTTTTTTATAAGTACTAAAATATTGCTATTTTCTTTATGCTCGAAGAACTATTAACATTTATTTTGCATTACCACTGCTGTTGTTATTGTTGTCGTAGCTATATTTGAAAATGGGTTATTTACATAGCTTGTTGTTGCAGCTTTGCTAATTGATATGTTTCCCAATATATAAGTTTTGCAACTATTTATTTAAAGAGAAAATAATTTATTATTGGTAGCATGGGAATTAAAATACTGATAACAATACATTATGTCTACTCTCACGTCGACGTTCGTAATTCCTGGGTGCTTTTATATTAGCAATGTTAAAAGCTGATGAAGAAAGGGGTTCTACTAATACGTAACAAATTTGAAGAAAGCATAGCCAAAGTCAATTATCGAAATGAACTAATTGCTTTCCTACGGCAAACTATCACGCCAATTGAAGCAGATAGAGGACTAAATGCTTGCAAAGTAGTCGCGGATAATGACAGCAATTTCGGCAGCAGAAAGTAGCCTGATAAAGTCGAAAAAGTAATCATGAGAGCTTCTATTTCTAAACCTAGCTCGAACTGCATACAGACTTTTAAGGGCCGACTCCACATAATGAAAATTATCAACAAATTTCCATTTAAAATTGAATAAGATTATTAGGTTTCAAAATTGTTGGAAAACTAAAAGCATCATTTCATGTGCTTTGTGTTTTATGTGTGTATCAAAGGACGAGAGGTATGTGCTTGATGAATCTGGAGCTAAATAATTCCTGTTAACTTTGTGACAAGAAAGCGCAGATCTTATTGAAGAGAACAAAACCTGAAATTATTCAAATAAATTCACGATATATCACCGATGCTTTTGTTTCAAACTTACCCAATCAAATTTTTTTGGGGCTGCGAATAATGTTATCGTTACAAGACTAAAAGAATTTACTTCAAGTAAAGTATATGCCTCAAATTATTACGAATAGACTGAGATATGAACAGCGATAATTGTCAATATCATTTCGCCTTCGAATCATGGCTTTTGAAACTGATGACTGTCAAGTTGAATTTCATTGATATCTTTTAATCCTTTTGAATCATTGAATGGCAAAGTCTTATTAAAGCGTTGCTCGAGCAACGACAGTCATATCTAAAAGGCTACAGTATAATTTTCCCAACCGATTGCATCGAAATCATAAATCAAAGAACAATTGCTCTTCACTTATCATCACTTTATGCATCAGACACACAATCAGACATCAGTCGCATGACAACATGACATGCCGCTTCTCACGATAATCGCTTTCTCCGTCAATGCTAAACCACTTAACAAATTGCACTTCATCATTTCTCGATCTTGGATGCATGCTAGCACTAGCAGTCTTCTGTCCTGGCAGCTCAACAGTGCTAGTCTAACAGCTAGTAGGTAACTTAGCTTAGTAAATAGCAGTCAAAGCGGCAACTATTCGAGAACGTTGAACTTTGCATTAAGTTCGCTGTTTAGCTGCAATCAAACATTGAAAAGCGATTTTCATTCATCAGTCAAACCAAACTGAAGCTAAAGCTGAAGCACGTTAACTGCTGATGCCTTGATTGGATAATACTGAAAATCTTAGAAAAGTCGCGATTAATAGCCGGGTCCAGTCCCGATCTCATCCACCGTCGTGTCGCGCGTTATAGAGTGCAGAGTGCATATGCACATTGCACATGATGCGATCGAATTCTTTTTCTGTTGCATCGTAGACGCGATGGAACCCTACGTCCGAGGTCACAGGCCGCCAATACTTCGCGAAGATGAATTGGCTACAAAACGCTTTCCGCGTCTAGGTCTGGAGTAGTGGTCCGGTGAGTGTGATTATACGAGCCGAATGAGGGTCATTCAATCATAATCTATAACCACAAACTTTGGAGGATAGAGCACAAAAGAATAAGTTTGGGTTTGAAAGTAGACGTCAGATCCTAAGGAACGAAAAAATTTATGTATTAAAATCTATTGAGGTTTTAATTTATTGGTTGGATTTTAAGCAATAAGTTTTGCACAAGTTAAACCTTGTAGAAGCACGTGTAACGGTTCAGAAAACATGACATATTTTTGATCGAGGCTAGATGAAACCACAACTTAATTTTTATCTGTACACTAACTAAGAAGTAGTTATACTCAAATGCAGCAGTTATGTTGTGGCTTCGGAAATTCCATATTAATTATTGCCATGCTTATGACAGAAATAGCTGAGATGTAATGAATGAAGTTTTTTGTGAAACATATTTAGATCGGCTCAATTGAATACTATCGAAACTGCATTGTTTGAGTTATGGGTTTTTCGAATAGATGTTCCCGATAACAGGTCAAATATTCGATTTTTTTTAGCGGTATCAATGAATATGGATGATCTATGCCAACATGCTAAGCATTCTGCCTATATTTTTCGCACAAATTAAAAGAACGTATACATAGCTGTTACGCTTATTTAAAAAGCAGGGTGCATCTTCTAAAAGGTTTACCTCCCCAATAAAGCAAAAATTAAAGGAGCTTAAAAATTGATTGTCAGACATCAACAATGTTCTCTTTTTTGGTTCTAGCACATTTTATCTTATACAAGCTACATGACAGATAATGGTAACTAAGGTCATCGAGTATATTATTGCAAGTAATAACCATAATTAATGGTACCAGCAATTGAAGAACCGCAGTTACCATTAGTATTCAGACAGTATTCAGTTTGAATCCATTGGCGGATAGCGAATTTCAAAAATATTAAGTCCTCCCTTGTCTTAGACAAAAGCAGGGTAACTGTTGCAGCTTTGAAGCACCAACACTATTACCAATCATGGTCAAGTCAAGATGATGCTTAAACGATGGGACTACTTCAATTCGCTTCTTTGTTTCCAAATTCAAAAGGTCTTTCGATCCTGTAAAAGCCGTGCAGTCTTCTTTTCATTCAGATGAAAGCAGTTTCCCGTTGATTTTCAGGATGTTTGGGTCAGGTCAGGGTTGAAAAGCTTGACAATCTACAGAAGTTTTTCTAGCTCAGTGTGGAAGTGAAAAATCCCTGCAGTCATTTTTCAGCAACATCTTTCTTTCGGCGCTTAGTTTTGAGTTTGCCTGCTTGCAGAAGCATTTGTCTTCATTTGCTTCTAGCATGACTCCTCTATACCGACCCACGTTATTTCCTGTAGGTGGACAACATAGCTCTGAAGGAAGCCTGCCTTATCTTCAGCCAGTTTTCTAGCGAGATGATTCCACTTACTTTGCCAGTATCAATCGCAGCCCAGTTAAGGCTAATCTCGCCAAGTTCACTCAAAGGCTAAATTACCGCTGGAGTAGTTGGCATTGTTTTTGGTTTTTTATTTTAAGATATTTATCTGCTTCGATCTACTTAGCTGGCTTCTGCCGTTCATTAGCAAAAACTGCAGAATAAGGTGATAATAGGGATTTTACAACAGGTGTTGTTGCTCATGGAAAGGCATTTTTGTCTTGGTGGGACAATGCATCAGGAGAAGGCGGTTTTAGTTTCCTCAGATTTTTGAAGGTTAATATTTTATTTTTATTTATTTTCATAATCCAATGAGGCGCTGGTGGATGAATGATGGTTGCTTGAAGAAGGAGGGAGCACAAGTTGTTTGATTTCTTCAACGTATATATTCGATATACGACAAAGTTGCAACAATCAAATTTCTTGCGGTAACGCTGCAACGCTTTGTTTCTTGAATAAGGGTTTAAATAATCTTCACAAACTCCGTGATTGTCTTTGTTCGATATAATGCCCGCTTGCTGTTTCTTAGGGCAGATTGGTTTCCATGACAAAGTTTCGACAACTCAAAGTTCCTACAGGAACGAAAAAGGCTCCACTTTTGAAAACTCAAAGTTCCTACAGGAATGAAAAAGGCTCCACTTTCGACAACTCGAAGTTCCTACAGGAATGCTGCAACGACAAATATCTATAATTGACCAATCTTGGCTGATGCCACAATTCTACAAAAAAGTTCCACCAACTCTTCCAAAAATTTAAACCCCCTATCAATTTTAACCAATTTTATTGTACATGTAAAACTCAATTCAATTCTGCAACCAAAACTGTTTTTCATATATTTTCATCTTTTGACAGACTTTTCGTTTGCTGTGATTAGAAAATTTAATACAAATTTTACAGTATTTGAGCAATTAATCAATTCTTAATTTAAAACACGATGAAGTCACAGCACAAGTTGACGGTCGGGCTGAATTGAATGCTTATTTTCTGCTTGTCTTCTTAATATTCTGACAACAAACGCTTTGTGGCATTCATCGGATGAAGCTTCTTGATCGAAGCACTGACACTATTTTAAGCAAACAAGCTGTCCAAACAAGTTGGCACCTTTATGATCTAAATAAAGAGGCTTTTACGGTTAGCAGATGGACATGTGCTCAGAGTTTGATCGGTTATCGAAACATATACAATAAACTTAATGAGGACTAGATGAAGAACGAGCTCTGAGGCCTGCAAAAGTTTCAACGGGACGGAGATGATCGGAAGATGTAAGGCCGCGAAGGCAGAAACGTAAGAACCTCTTTTGGATGGACTTAATTTCGGTCAATGTATACTTTGTGATACGCTGGCCATACAATACTTGCGTATTTGACAATAAGTTTAATTAACCTGCAAAAAAAGGTTCTTAGTTAAAAAACTCTAGCGCACCTGAACTGCTAGAAATACTAATTTTCGATGAACAGTAGAAGAATCGTGCAGATTTTGAGTGCATATTCTACCACACGTGCTCTCACCTGTTTCGAGTACAATATCACTTGGATTTTAACAATGCATTTAAGCTCATAGGGGGAAAGGATTTCAGGAATTTCAAGATTTAGGAAACCGAGACACTGTAAAACTTTGAAAATAGCATAACATAACATAAACAAAGAAAGTGCTTAGTGCTTGCAACACTTTATCAGCACTGCAACTAAAAGTCTCCCACAATTGCCTCACGTCAAAATCGAACAACTCTATCGATTTCGATTTTATCCGATGATTTCGTTGAAAGTTACAGGAATAGAAATATGTTTAGAGTCAAAAAACGAAAGATGTTTCTAGCCAAAAAGTTTCTAGAACTCAGAAAACTTAAACATTGGTAACTTATTTTCATTGTAAATGTTCGGGATATGAATACTTAATGCAAGCATTGATTGATACGAAAATAGCAAAAAACGCCTCGCGCTGGCAACCCTTTGCTAGCATCAAACTCAAAAATATATCACACCTGCCTCACATTGAAATCAACCTACTCTGCGAAATTCCGTTCTAATCCGATGACTGCATTGGAAGTAATAGGGGTGCAAAGAAATTTAGAGTCCCCAGTGGCAAAAGTTTTCAAATTTTCACAAATTGAATATTTCTTGTTTATTGTCACTATAAGATCATTACCGTTTAAAAATTTTACGATAAAATCGCTTAATAAAGATATTGCAAATAAATAAAAAATCCACAATAGCTGGCAACCCTATAATAGTTTTTCTAGCAGATTCCTTCTGAATATGAAATTCGTTTTGATTTCATGACTGCACTGGAAGTTATTATGCAAAAAGCTTAATTTTCCTGAGCGAATTTTCAAAATCCAAGACACTAAAAATTACCATGGCTGGCAGTACCAACCGAATTTTTCAACCAAATTTCTACCAAACACAGCTTAGAGTAAGGTTCAGCTACTGTGCCAATTTCATGGAAATTTGGTAACTGAATCAGAATTCATAGGCCAAAAAGCAGTTTTTTTCTTTATAATTTTTCAAGATGGCACGACTGGCACAGAAATTGCCGCATTGCCAAATTGCTTCTATCAGACTTGGTCCTACAAAACCAATTCATTCTGTGAATTTCATTTGTATCTGATAATTGGGCCGTGAGTTCTCGTGAACAGAAGCTTTTGATGCTTAAAATATAGGTAAATAAGGAGGATTACGGTTCTTGTCCGATGTAAAATTTCAAAAGTTTTCCTTTGGTTGTGTGGACAAAGCAGAACATTTCTACATGAGTTGGTTTTCACTGTAGAAGGCGAAAATTTTTCATTTCATTGCCTGCCGTAGCTGCTGTGTTGCCAGCACGTTCATAAAAACCTACACGAGTTTACTACTTAGTATGAACAATATGTCCAGTAAGTTTCATAATAATTTGATGATCTGGTCGAAAGTTATCGCAATTCAAAAATTTTCAAATTTTCCCAATCTCATTTTAGGCGCCTAGCGTACTCATAGGGTTAAAAATTAAAAAAAAAACACCATATTCACATTTGAAACACTTTTAAAATTTGTTCCATAGACTTTATTTCTGCGAAAGTTATTTGTTGACAGAAAAATATGTATATTTAAAATATCACTAAAATGGCCGCCGGCACCAAAGGGTTAAAAACTATTAACTTTTTGTGAAACCTGGCACTATTCTGCATATACATTAATGTATTCTGAAAATTTCAGTTTAATCGGATGGCGCGTTCCTGAGATTAGAAATATGAATTTTTGACCAAAGTGATTTTAATATTAATGTTCTTCTTCAAACATTAGTAAAAATATCGTTAAATTCTCTTGAAAGTCTTCTGACAAAACCTAAGACATTGCTAGCTTTCACAGCAATTGAGTCGATGTGATCGTAAAATGTGAATGATTGATTCAGCGGTACTCCTAAATCGAGTACTTTTGCTGATATATTTAAAGGTATACTCAAAAGGAAGTATTCATAGATTGCAGAAACATTTTTGCGTGTGTAAGATATAATCGTATACTTGTCAGGATTAATAAGGAGATTGTTGTCAGAACACCAGCTGGCAAATTCGTTTAGATCCTGCAGTGAATCATTGCAGTCGTTAAAGTTTCAACTTTGAAAATTTTAGTGTCATCGGCATAAAGCAAAGCAGAGGATGACTGATTAATGGAACCTATATAATTAATAAATAAGGCAAACAGTAAAGGGACTAGAAGACTACCTCATGGAACCCCAAATCAAAATCGTGAATCAAAGAAGTCCGAGGACGAAAGCCGTCATGGAAGAGTTTAGAGCATTTGGCATCACCCGGGATGCACCACGAGGAGATAATCTATCTTAAGCCAATGACACACTCGACGGTTCCATCGAAGCGTTTAGCCAATGTTCAATTACGAAATTGATTTATTCTGCAGGTGGGCATGTGGGATTGTTTAAAATTAATGACTTTCCTCGTGAATTGCTTTTGTCCTGTAACGGAAGTCTTTGTTACGCAATCTTTTCAATAGGGCCCGTCAGAATAAAATTAAATAGCTACGAAAAGTATAAGGAATCTAGTTTGCTTTCCAGCTAGTGATTATTTTGAAACAAACTTAAAATTTCTCAAGGAAGTTTATTAGCCGAAACTTTCATCCACATAGTATTTGCACTCAACATCAAAACAGTGCACTTCTTTTTATCCGTTCTATCTTATTTAGTGCACATCCAGCACAAGCTTTTAAGCCACTGGCTTGAACATCTTCTGCAATAAAATAAGGATTATCATCAAATCCACACTCGCTTTTGATTGCATACCGCGCAATATCTTCAAGAGTTCCGAATGAAATTCCATAAGAGCTATTACACGCACGTCAATTGTTGACCTTCCCGGTCACCTGCTTTCATTCTGTAGCATTATAGTGTAGCCATGGAGCGTGCAAAGAGCGCTTCGCACACATAACTTTCAAGCACATAGCGCTAAGTGTAGGCCGACGGCGACGACGCGATTAATAATGGTTTGCTAAATTGATAAAGTGATGAGTGGCAGGTATCGATTGCAAACTAATTGTTCACGGAAGACTTTTGACTGATTCTCAACCATAAGCCCTACGTATGATGAAGGCATCGTTGGTGGAGTGTTTCGTAGGACATGCATTATAATTATTATTGCAGTATAGATGAACTGATGGTGCACGGAGTACTCGATGCACTTTGCACCAAAATGATGAGGTGGAGAACAAATAGTTTTCCTGGTCAATCAATTTTGTGGTAATTGTAGTCTAAATGATAGCTGTCGATGGGCCTGCACAGCAGTTTAGTTATTTATTGAATTACGTGTGGTGAGCAGAAAACATGCAGCACAGTGCTATGTTAGAGAGGTTTTAAATAACCAGAAAAAGTTGCTTTTAAATTATTTTCCATTACATTTCTATTTACTTTCTCGAAAATTTGACAGAACTTTAACATCGTGACTTTGACTAGCGTATGTTGACTTGACCAGAAGTCCACAAATTTTTTTTGCAAATTAAATGTGTGATAATTAATCTAATCAAACCTCACGATTTCTGGAGACTCATTACCTTGAAAGCCCAGTACTATCAAAAGAACTGCTACTTAAGCACCGATTAGTTTCTTCGATTACAACTTCTAAACGATTTTCACTTTCGAATAAAGCCAACCTTCACAAAAGCCATCATACTCATTTCAATAATTCCCATTTCGAAAAATGAGCACGAAATCATTTGTCAGCTTGAATCATTCGTACTTTCGCCCTATGCGTGCACTTACATATCTAGGTGAATAAGATGTTGTGCGGTGCAAAATTCTGTGAAAATCGCTCGTCGTCTCTTCATTGTTTGAAGACGTTAGCATAAGCAAATGTGTCTTCTCCGTTTTTTCTAACAGCTATTCAACTCAAAAACATCTTGCCAAAACAATTATGTGCTTGAAATTTCAATGCGGACGGGTATTGTAGTGTCCAATGAACGAGTTAGTCGCAAGTTCAACAACTGAGAATTGAAATGTTTTAAAGCTTGTAAATATATGTATGTCTAATTATTTTGTGTTTCGGTGGAGAAATGAAAATGAAAGCATATGTATCTCAAGTGTTAATATAAAGAATTTTTTGCCGAGCTTAATTTTGCTAGAAGGTCAAGCTGGACTTTTGAAGATATGTACTTTACTGCTGTATTAGTTGCTAGATATAGTATCGATGCATAGAGTTTGAGAATTCAATTCAAGTGTTTTAATTGACATAAATTTCAAACAAATCGAAAATGTCAAAAACAATAGCTTAAAGCAAAAAAATTTAATAATGTACATGTTTCTAGTTATCAATGTATACAATGTACTATCAAAACAATCATTGCATTATATTAACATCGCCTGTGTGTTTAGCGCCCAGCGTGGGAACTCAATGCTAAGCTGATATTTGATGACCTGTGTTTTGGAGGAGGGTGAGGGCGAGTTTTCCGCGCCTTAAATCGGGAACATTAACCAGACCGGCCCTCCAGGTTGGGGGTTGGGCAATGGGCCAATAACCCGTTCCCGTAAAACTTGGCTTATTCAGGAACCTGATACTTCGTCTCGGATACTTGGATTGGATCAACGGAAACGACCACGCAAACGAAATATGGACTACTCTATTGGAACCTGGAACATGCGAACCCTGTACAGATCGGGGGCCATCAAAGCCCTCCGGGAACAGGTCACTCTCTACAAAATAAACATTCTCGCTGTCCAGGAAACGAAACTGTTTGGTGCCGAGATTATGGACATGAGATCGTACACAATCTTCAAAAGCGGGAAATCATCGGGAAGTCACGAATTTGGAGTGGCCTTCATCGTGGACAAAAAAATGAAACCGCTAATAATCGATTTCAAGCCTGTCAACGAAAGATTGTGTGCGATCCGCATTCGTGCAAAGTTTTTTAACGTTTGGCTCATTAACGTTCATGCCCCTATTAAAGATAAGGAGGAGGCAGTGAAAGATAATTTTTATAACCTTCTGGAAAGACTGTATGATTCACTGCCATCAAATGATGTGAAAATTCTGCTGGGCGACTTCAACGCAAAGGTTGGAAAGGAGGAAACACACCACGGAACCACCGGCCAATTTAGTCTTCACGACATATGCAACGACAATGGACAACGATGACTTTGCGAGTAGCAGAAATCTCGTCGTAAGCTCCACGTGTTTCCCGCATCGTGACATTCATAAAAGGACATGGGCATCCCCCGACGGCCACACCTTTAATCAGATTGATCATATTCTGATTCAGAAAAGATGGGCCTCCAGTATTTTAGATGTGCGAACCTTCCGTGGAGCCAACTGCGACTCCGACCACTACTTAGTCAAGACTCGATATCGATGTCGAATATCACTATCGTATGAAGCAAGAGCAAGTTCAAGACGCAAGTTCGATGTCGACAAGCTTCGAAACAAGACGATGGAAGACGAGTATAGATCTGCTCTGGAAATGGAACTAGCTTCCACGCCTAATACTACGTCTATCAACGAGGTTTGGACTACTATCAAAAGTGCAGTGAACGCAGCAGCCAAAAAAGTAGTGGGATATACAGCCGGGCAACGCAGAAATGAATGGTTCAACGAGGAATACCAAGCCGCATTGTATGAAAAGAATGCGGCCTACAAAATCCACATTGAACGACCGACTAGAGCCAAGAAAGAAAAATATGACGATCTTCGGAGAGTAGCTAATAGAATAATTAGACGTAAGAAATGAAAGCATTTTGACACCATGCTGAATAACATGAATGACAACTTTATGGCTAACAACACTCGACAAGCGTACAAAGTAGTGAAACACTTAAAACAAGGCTTTAAACCACGAACTAGCTTATGTAGGGCTGCCGACGGAAGCATCATAAGTGGCTCAGAACAGGTGAAGGAAAGATGGGCGTCCTATTTCCAGCAATCACTAAACGGAAATGTCCCCGCACCCGACGAATCGCCATCTCTAATTGGTACATACCCTGACAGTGCCACATCTCACCCTCCTATACTAGATGAAGTCCGGCAGGCCATGGACCGCTTGAAACGCAACAACGCACCGGGCATCGATGATATCCCCGCGGAGCTCCTGAAGACAGGCGGGATTTCCGTTTTAAGGGCAATCCATGGATTGGTGACCGACATATGGCAACAAGAAACGATGCCGGATGAATGGCGAAAAAGTTATATATGTCCCATTCACAAGAAAGGAGATAAACTGCGATGTGAAAACTACAGGGGCATATCACTACTTTGTACGTCGTACAAGCTCTTGACAAAAATTTTAGAGTTAAGGATTTCCCATCACGCTGAGAAAATTTTTGGTGAATATCAAGGTGGTTTCAGACGTGGAAGATCGACAACTGACCAAATATTTACGGTTAAACAAATTTTGGAAAAATGCTGGGAATTCAACATTGATGTCCATCAGATATTCGTCGACTTCAAACAAGCGGACGACAGCATCAACCAAACTGCATTATATAACATCATGCTGCAGCTCGGAATTCCAGCAAAGTTGGTACGCCTAGTGAAAATGACCATGACCGACTCCACGTCACAAGTGCTGATCCAGAATTTTGTGACCAACTTGTTTTCGACGAATACAGGGCTAAAACAAGGGGATGGATTAGCTCCGGTACTCTTTAACTTAGCGCTTGAATATGTCATCAGAAAAATCCCCGTTGACACGAAAGGAACTCTATTATTTAAGTCGACACAGCTAGTAGCTTACGCTGATGACATCAACATTATATCACGTTCGTTCAACGACGCCAAGGAAGTATTTGTAGCTCTAGACGAAACCGCTAAGGAAGTTGGTCTGCAAATTAACGAACAAAAAACAAAAGTTATGACTCAATCAAGGAAAAGGACGCCAATAAGACAAAACATAACGATAGGGGACTATAACCTTGAAAACGTAGACAACTTCGTGTACCTAGGGACGAACCTCTCGAAGGATGGGAATGAGCTTGACGAAATCAAACGACGGATTCAATTAGCCAATAAGACATTCTTTTCGGTGCTTCCCACTTTGAAATCTCAATGCGTACACAGGAATACAAAGCTTCGCATCTATAAAACAATTATCAGACCTGTGCTATGCTACGGAAGCGAAACCTGGACGCTGACGCAGGCATCTGAAAAAGCCTTGAATACGTTTGAGAGAAGGGTATTACGAAGGATCCTCGGTCCAATACGGGAAGAAGATGGATGGCGAATCAGATACAACAACGAGCTGTGTTCCATATATGACGAGCCGGAAGTCTCTACCGTCATACGACTCCAAAAACTACAATGGGCTGGCCACGTCGAACGAATGAGCGATAATCGAATCCCCAAACGATCTCTCAAGGGGCGAGCGAGCGGAACCAGGCCAGTCGCTAAGCCACGCAAGCGCTGGGAGGATTCTATAGATGCTGACAGCAGGTCACTTTTGGGAGCACCGAACTGGAGGACGCGGTCACTGAACCGAGACGAATGGAGGCGAAGAATTAAGGAGGCTAAGGCTCGATTCGGGCTGTAGTGCCCCGATGATGATGGTGTTTTGCTTAATTTATGTGTACATTTTCAACCCATTCTAGTTATTTCTTATGAACAAAACATTGATTTTTGCATAAGTTTCAAGCAACCACAATTTCTACTACTTTTCATATTTCTGCTTTCATTTGGATTTTTTCACGAATTATTATGTTTGTTGTTTGTTCTTAAATCAATGCAATAAGAAAATTAGATATCAATCGATATAGCTTCTAATCTTAAATATGTCGCAGCGATTTGAATATCAGCTTTTAATTTTTGTAATACTTTCCGATTTTGAAAACAAATTCAAATTTTTTTAGGCAAGCACAAATATAATATCATAAGTTTTTTAAAAATACAAGAAAATAAAATATTTGCTTTGGCGTGATTCATTTGTCAACTTTTTGGAAGAGATGGATTTATGTAAAGTGTAAGTATACATTAAGTTGAAATATATTTATATTTAACCCTTTGGCGGCGGGTGGCCATTTAGTGTATTTTCAAGTACTCCTATATTTCTATAGAGAGAAGAAATTCGGAAAGACAAATATGCGAAATGAAGGTTGATAATATTTCAAGCTTGGCTATGATAAAGCTTTGGAAAGTTTTAACTAAAAATTGACAAGTATTATTCCCCGAATTTCGACTGATAGCTCCTATCAGGGTCATTGGATCATCACGAAATTTACAGAACATATTAACCTTTATAAGGCTTAGACTTGTGTATTTTGTGAAGATTGTGTGAGGCAGATGTGTAAAAAAAAATTCTTTAGATTATCAAGCTTTTTGATAAATGTTAGCCTTTCGTCAAAAACCAAACGTTTTATTTTTATTTGCACACCTTTCCAGTTTAAATTGTGAAAATTCACCAAAACAATTGTTTCAGCCCCTATTCTAAGCCATCGTCAAAAGTAAACTGTTATTTTGGATGTAACATGTCCAACCGGAGCCCTTTATGCCATTCCGAAGCCTGCCAACCCTCCAACTCTTCCGCATAAAAATGTCGCTTCTCCGCCTATTTGTGTCTGTATACTACGGCTCGGATACAAAAACGCTGTCAAAACAATTCGTTTTTATGTCATAGTAAAATTAGTATATACGTTTAAATAGTGGCTCTACCAAAAAATTTCACCGTAACATGTGATCCTTCGTTAAAACTAGAATAGTTTACTCACTGGCAAATTGGTTGGTGGAAGAGTCTTGATGGGCTATGTAATGTAGTTATATAAGAACCTTAGTTAATGTTTGAAATTTTGACTCTGTTCAAATTCCGTTCACCAGCTGTGTGCCAGTGTATGAATGCTACTGTGCCTAACTTTCCAATTATCTCAACAGTCTCTTTTCAACAGTCATTTTGATCCTATTCTGAGATTTAATCAACCTTACGCAAGGGCTGTCGAAACTTGTTTTCCGGCATTGAATTTTGTTTGCATTAAAAGTTATTTTCAAATTTTTTAGTCTGACGGGCAGGCACGTTGAGCTTTTTAGCGAGTCGTTCAATTCGATTCGGAGCAGTTAATAGATTGTGCAACAAGAGTTCCCGACATATCTGGGCACAATGCAAATCTTTTAGATGTATTTTTAACTTCACACCCAGATAAATATTCGATCTCAGTTTTTGCGCCTCTTGACAACTCGGACCACAATTTGATTTCGGCCCAATTTAACATCTCTTCTCTGATTAACACTAATTAGTTTCCTACCAAACGACTGGTCTGGCATTACGGCAGGGTTGACTGGATTGCGTTTAAAAAATACATCAGAGAGATCAACTGGTCCGATTGCTTTGCAACGAAGAACATCGAATATATAGCTTCCACCATGACCATGCACTCTTTTATCCCGCATGCTTTCATGAACACTAAGCCAACCACCACCTCATGGTTTAGTTATGAATGTCAAGAGGCTATTTGCACTAAGGAGGCGGCATTCCGAAATTACAAGCTTTCTCCGTCTGAGGAATCAAAAAAAACTTTACAAAACTGCTCGCAATACTTGTGCATCCACTATCAGAAAAGTTGAGTTCCAGTTTGACCAAAATATTAAACAGAAGGCCTTTGCAAGCCAGAAAGAAAGCAAAGGCTTCTGGTCGCTTGTTAAAAGGATTAAGAACAACTTTTACAGTTCCTCCGTGCCACCTTTTCTTCATGATGATACGTACTTATTGAGTCACTGAATACAGTTACTCTTTTCGCTGAGATTTTTGCTACAAACTCTTACTTGCCACCTTCATCATTGAGTCATCCTACTCCTCCAATGTGCACTTTCAAGCAAGGGCCTCTATTTTTCCGCACAAGAGAGGTATTGAAAATACTGGCCAAGCTAGACGTTTCCAAATCTGTCGGTCCTGATGGTATTTTGCCCCTCGTACTAAAGTGCTGCGCCTCCGCCTCAGCTAAGCCTCTGCGCAATCTATGTTACCTATCATATTCGACTGGAATATTTCCTTCCGCATGGAAGCTTGCACACGTTCAGTCCATACCAAAAAGGGGGGAGGCTTGTGATCCCTCTAACTATCGACCTATTGCAATCGTTTCGGTTCTGTCTAAGGTATTTGAATCACTCGTGAACTCCAAATTAATCAAATATCTTGAGTTGAGCCATCTTATCAACGACCGCCAGTCTGGTTTCCGTTTTGGGCGCTTCACTGTGGACTTACTTACATTTCTCACTGAGAGATGGACCCGTTGTCTCCATAATTTTGGGGAAGCAATGGTGGTTTCTCTTGATATTTCGAAGGCCTTTGACAGAGTCTGGCACCCTGCCCTATTAGCCAAGCTTCGTGCGTTTGGTCTTCACCCTGCATTCGTCAAGTGGATTGAAAGTTTCCTCGTAGATCGTTCTTTTCAAGTTGTTCTGAATGGGCTCAAACCCAGTGTTCACACCACTAACGCCGGATTTCCGCAAGGTACTGCTCTTTCATCAATTCTCTTTCTTTTATTTATAAATGACCTCCTTTCCTCCACTTTCAATCCAATTCATAGTTTTGCTGATGACAGCACCCTTGACTTCGCATACTCTTTTGACAGAGTGGCTGACTCTCGTGAAAATGCTACTTCTGTTAGTAGAGATCGCATGTTTGCATCGTTAAACAGCGACTTATTTTTCATTAACGCTTGGGACTCAGCAAACCGTGTTGTGTTTAATGCGTCCAAAGCCTAATATTGTCGTCTTTCGCTGAAGCCCTACCCTCCTCCTACTAGCCACACTATTTCCGTTGATGGTGTGAGTATTTCCGAATCACCTTCGCTGAACCTATTAGGATTTAATATCTCCAGCAAACTAAGCTGAACCGGCCATATTTTTCAAATTTCAAAAAATGCCATGAAATGCCCAGAACTTCTTCAGAGAGTCAAGAAATACTTTCATCAGACATAGCGCACATCTACAAGACTCTCGCAAGACCAAGACTTGAGTATAACTCCCATATATGGGCTGGGGCAGGCTGCACTGCTTTAGCGGAACTAGACAAAGTCCAACGCAAACCTTTCTAGCTTATTGGCGATGAAACTATTACCTCACGTATTGAATTGCTTAAGCACCGACGTAATCTGGATTGCCTTTCTCTTCTTTATCGCTATTATTATGGTCTTGGCACTAATGAAATATCAAGTCTGTGCCCTTGAAAATTCAAGCCTTCCGCCAAGGCTGCACTATAGCATAAAAAGGCATCTCCTGAGCCTTGGAATCATCATAGAAAAAAAAATTAGATTCAGGATAAGAATTTCCCGTTCTGCATTAAGCTGCAGATGGATATAAACTTGCTTCTTTTGTATGGCGAACTAGCCGCCGCTCTACAAAAAGAGAGACGTGATTTGGAATCACGTAAGGAAAGATGACTTATTAACAAAAATTTTCTTACGTTTTTTATTCCTTATCTTAATTGTCACCTCTTCAGATCTATGGCTAACCGATCAAGACCAACTTTATTCTTGAAATATTTCTTAATTTATTCATTTTACCACACATGTTGCATATAACGTATTTTTAACGAAATATATTTGTTTTAAGTCTAGTTGCCTTTGAATTACAAATTTTAATTTTTTTTTTAGACATTTAGGGGATTTATGGATATTGTTGGCTTTATTCTGAAAATTCTGGCTACAAGAATCATTGGTTCTTGCGACAGTAAAAATTCAATGATCATTACACATGAATCATATTTATTCTTCGGAAAAAGTCTTTCTAGCGGTTTGTATACGCTTCAGTTTTTGAATAGTATTTTTTTTAGCCAGTTTTTGAAAAAAAATCTGACAGCCAGTCCAAAATACTTAGTAAACGAACTAATAATGAAAAGAACTTCATATGGAGCTTGTTTAGAGTACTAATTACACAATTTAATTTTGAATTTCGGGACTTAACTAAAACTACAATCTTTTAATTCAAAGATAGATTTTTCCTTTAGAAGCAAGATATATTTTAATTTATCGACAGATATCGATATTTCAAGGGTAATCTACTCGCTTCTTCAATGTATATCGGTCTCTAGTTGAATATTAAAAATTTACATGTGTAGGCTGGATTGAATATACATATGTATGTTGTTGCAACGTTTATTAAGACCTGCTGAAATGTATGCATTGTCATTTCAAATGATCTTACATCATTAGTTCACTTTTCACATAGCAATTACTTCTAGTGCACCAAAACAATATAAACCGCCCTTATCAACATATTATATAAATACACTTCTTGCAACCTACATTTTTCCAGCACATTCGAAAAAATACCAATGTCTAAAATTCAGGTCTAAATCACAGCCATGCTCAACCATAATTCCGCGGCTGATTATTATGCAAACAAATTGCATGACTTTTATCGCATCACTTACCTGCCTACCATGATACACCAACACATCGTACGCATTTGCTCTCAAGAATTCCGAGCAAGTAAACAAAGTGAATGCATTCAGTCATAACACTAAACATTGTTGAGTGCTCTAAAAAGTGATTTTAACCGAAAAGAAGGCACAATCGCAAGAAAACAAACAGTTCTTCTTCAAGTGAAGTATGTAAATGATGCAATGTGGACAGAATGCGTAGATTGTTTTCGAAATATGCATTCACATTTCGGGCAAATATGCACAAACATATGTACTTGCAGTTGTATGAATAGTACGATAAGAGTTTTATTAGAGGGTCAATTTTGAGCAAGTTAATACGGCTAGATGGAATTTTGATATCATATGAGAGGCGCACTTAATTTACCTATTAAACTTTTAGACCTGTCTGGCAGAGATAAGTGTAAAGGAAGCCGATGTGTACTGAGTTCCTTGGGAGAAGGTGCAAAGTATCCAGCGCCGTCATTTATTATAGTTTTATATTTACATGCCGTGATATAACTTGGATCTTAAAAAAGGAACTTCCGGGATTTAGGAGACTAACTATGCTTTGTTGGACAAGAATAAATACTGTCTAGTCTATGTTTTATTTCACTATCTATTCTTCCTATTTTTTGAGATGGATTTACCATGGAAGGTGATTTGTACAATTTAGCTGGTATATTTCTTACTCCATTTTATTTTAGTGAGTTGCCTGCTATTGAATCTAACAATTTTTTCCCAAGCTAAAAACTTTGTTTGTTTCGGTAGCATGCTTTTGCATCTTTATAATGATGCTTTAATAATTTTTTATAACTCATTAATAATGAGGTTAGGAGAGACGAGTGACGATTTATGCATATTTTATTACTAATGTTCGAAGAACATTAGTATTATTACTAATGTTCGAAGAACATTAGTATTAAAATCGATTCGGCCAAAAATTCATATTTCCATATATATATATATATATATATATATATATATATATATATATATATATATATATATATATATATATATCATCAAAAAATTTCAGTGAGATAATCTCGGGAACGCGCCATCCGATTGAGCTGAAACTTTCAGGATACATTGGTGTATATGCAGAATAGGTCCAGGTCTCTTCAAATGTCAGTTATTGTTAACCTTTTGGCGCCGGCGGGCATTTAAGTGATATTTTTAATATACCTATTATTTCGTACACAAATAATTTTCGCAAAAATAAAGTTAACGAAATAAATTTCTAACGTGTTTTACATATGAATCGGATAATGCTTTGGAATTTTTTAACCCTATGTGTGCGCTGGGTGCCTAAAAAGAGGACGGGAAAATTTGAAAATTTTTAAATTTCGATAACTTTTGACAGAGCTATTCAATCATTGCGAAATTTTCAGAACATATTGGTATTGTTTAGTTGTAGATTTGTGAAGCTTTTAGTGAGCGTGCTGGCAACCCTGTAGCTAGAGCAGGCACTGAAAGTGAAAACCTCCAAATCATCGTCTCTCTTGAAAAAATGCCGTTTCTTCAAAAAAAAGCCACTCATATGTAAATCTTGTGCTTTGTTTACATAACCAAAAAAAAAAAAGGTATGGTATAACGGGCACGCCTGGTAACCCTTGCCCAATTTACCTATATTTTTAGCATCAAAAACTTCTGTTCACGGAAACTCACGATCCGATGAGCAGAATTATTTGAAATTCACAGAATGTATTGGTCTTAAATAGGACCAGGTCTGATTGAAGTGATTTTGAAATGCGAGTGATTCTGTGCCAGTGGTGCCATCTTGAAAAACCACTAAAAAAGATAACTGTTTTTAGCTCTATAAATTCTGATTGAATCGTTCGATTTTGACGAAACTCACACAATTGTTGGACCTTGCCTTAAGCCACGTTTGGTAGAAATTTGGTTGAAAAATTCGGTTGGAGCTGCCAGCTATGATAATTTTGGTGTCTTCATTTTCAAAAAAAAAAATTTGGAAGTGAAAACATTCAAACCATCGAATATTCAAAAAAATGTCCATTTCTTACAATAAAACCAATCTGTATATAAATCTTATGTTTTATCTACACGTTCAAAATAAAACTTTGGAAATTTCATGTCAGACAAGAACGGTAACCCTCTCCCAGTTAACCTATATTTTTAGCATCAAAAACTTCTGTTCACGGAAACTCACGAACCAATAATCAGATGCAGCTAAAATTTACAGAATGCATTGGACTTAAGTAAGACTAGATTTGATAGAAGCGATTTTGAATTGTGGGCAAGTCTGTGCCAGTGGTGCCATCTTGAAAAATCACAAAGAAAAAAACTGCTTTTTGCCCTATGAAATATGAATAGGTTACCGGATTTTCATGAAATTGACACAGTAGCTAAACTTAACTCTAATCTCTGTTTGGTGGAAATTTGGTTGAAAAATTTGATTGGTGCTGCCAGCTATGGTAATTTTTGTGTCTTTGGTTTTGAAAAATCGCTCAGGAAAATAAAACTTTTTGCACTATAACTTCCAGTGCAGTCATGAAATCAATACAAATTTCATACAATTAATGAAACCTGTCATAAACATTATTCAGGCCAAATTTGGTTGAAAAGCCATGATAGGGTTGCCAGCTATTGTTGGTTTTGTGTTTAATTGCAATATCTTTATTAAGCGGTTTCATCGTAGAATTTTCAAATGGTAATGATATTGTAGTGACAATAAACAGCAAATATTAAGCTTTCGATTATTTGAAAAAACTCGCTGCAGGTAACTCTAAATTTCTTTATACTCCTTTAACTTCGAATGTTATATAACAACGTGAAGCAGATGTGATATATTCTTGGCTTTGATACTGGCAAAAGGTTGCCAGCACGAGTCGGTTGTGCTACTTTTGTATCAATAAACGCTTACAGTTAGTATTCATACCGGAAACAATTACAATTAAAATAAATAATCAATGTTGCAATTCGCAAAGTTCTGCAAATTTTTCGGATGGCAGCTCCAAACACCAACTTCAGTTACAGTGCTGCAGGCACTGAGCATTTTCTTCATTGATGTTATATGAGATGCTGCTTTCAAAATTATGTGAAATAAGCAACTGATAAGGAATATAATGAACCCGTGTTTTGCTCTCTTAAACGTTGAAATTCATGCCAGTGGTAATATCTGAAACCTTCCATCATATGAGTTATAATGCATTCTTGAGACGAAAGTAAAACGTGGCATTTGAAACAGTTTGGCCGTAATAAGCAGCACATGTGGTGGAATATGCACTCAAAACCTGCACGATTCTTCTACTGTTCTTCGAACATTAGTGTTTCTAGCGGTTCAGGTGCGCTAGAGTTTTTTTTTTTTATTTATTATTAACAAAAATACATGGTACATTTTGTGACAGAATCTGCTATAGGTCTTAAGTTTACTAAGCATTGTTAATTAGAAACCATTCATATGAAATATATAAAATATAATAAAAAACTAAAAATCTTTCTACAGCTAATTAACTGAGAGATTTGTAAGAAGAGATAAATTGATAATATTTAGTAAACTTACCAATGACTTTGTTAGCTAAAAATAGAGTTATTCGTTTTACATTTAGTAATGTTGAAGATGAATTCAATAGCTGGCGGTGAAAATAATCAGTTTTTTAGTGTAAACAAGAAAAAATTTAGATCCAACCTGTTCCTTATGTTGTAAAACTATGTTTACACCTAGAAACATGTATCGGGATTTGTATGAGATACAAGTCAAATAAACAAATCATGCAACTGAAGCTCATACAAGTGCTCATACATTGACAGTGTACTCATACAAATCATCATACATTCTGTGTATCGGCATTTCGCTCTTGATTTGACAAGTTGCGATACTTCAGTGAGAGAAAGCTAATTCAAGAAGGAAAGTTTCTGTTCTTGTGAAGAAGTGATTTCCACATTTTATTTTCAAAATGTCTATTTGGAATAAAGAAAGAACATTAAACTTAATAGAGAAAGTGAAATCTAGTGGTATATGGGATATTAAATCCAATGATTACAAAAATTCCAATAGAAGAAATTATATTCTAGAGGACATAGCATTTTCAAAGAAAGAAGTTGAGGATAAATGGCACAACATAAAAAGCCAATTTGGTAGGGAACAAAGTAAAATTAACACCAGTAAAAAATCAGGATGTGGAACAGATGATGTTTACATTCCTTCGTGGTACGCTTTCCAGCACTTAACATTTTTAGCCGCTCAGTATAAACCTCACAAAAATAGAAGTACTGATGAAAATATAGCTCAAGTGAGTAGAAAATATTCATTTTATTCATATATAAAGTTTTTAAATATTATTTAACTTTCCTTTATAAGTAGATATTATTTATTTTATTGCCACGGTTTAGACCCCTGAATACTTAAAAACATTCCCCATATTCTTTTCTATTGTCGGTATGAATATTTGCTCTTGTTTTGGTTCTGTTTAATCGATTTTTCCGCTCACCGCTTGTTGTAGTTGCTCTCCATGGTCCTGGTATTATATTTCCTTCAGAATCTTCTGAATCAAACGTTCCTGTCGGTGTATAACGTTTAGATGCCTTATTCCGTAAAAATTTGTGGATATAAATTGTAGCTAAAACTACACTTGTTGCCTTTTCGGGGGTCACTTGCATTTCCGTTCTTAAAACTCGAAATACGACACTGAGAATACCAAAAACATTTTCAATAATTCTTCGGGCTCGGCATACTCTATAATTAAAAATTCTTTGCCAGACATTTTTCGGATAATGACCAGGCAGAGGCTTAATAATATTTTCCTCCAAAGCAAAAGCATCATCGGCAACAAATACAAAAGGTATATCTTTAGTTCTTCCAGGAAGCGGAACGGGCTGGGGTATTCGCAGTTGCTTTTTACATAATTTCTCATAAAAGGATGTATGTTTGAAGACCCCTCCATCCGAAATCCGACCTTGTATACCAACATTTGCATAAATGTATTATACTTCGCATCACCAATTCCGAGCAATACAATGCTGAATGATTGCTTGTAATTAAAAAATGCTGTTCCGAAGTTTGCAGGTGCCTTGATTTCCACGTGCTTTCCATCAATCGCACCTAGACAATGTGGAATAATATTTAAAATAATTTTTTTTCTTTCAGTGTTCATTTGTAAATGATGATCATTGCAAGAAATCTGAAATAATTGAGCTTGATGAGATAGACAACGAAGAACAAGAAATTTTTAAGCAAGATGATGTTGAAAAAAATAAATGGCTAACTCCACAACAATCAAGCAAACGTAAGATTAAAGATAGTATGACTGACATGGAGTCAGTAGTAAAAAGTATGAATATAGTTAGAGAGGGATTGGCTCAAAAGCAAAGAAAAGACGAATTTACAGTCTATGGGGAGTATGTGGCAAGCGAACTAAGAAAGTTCAGAGGGAAAAATTATGATTTAATCTTGGCCGAAGCTAAGCAAAAAATAAGCACAGCTTTATATGAAGCCGAAGTTGAAAGAATTAAGACAGATAAGACTTCCGTTTATTGCTAATCAGTCATGTCTTCATTTTCTTTTGACGATTTATCAAGTTGATCATCTCCCATAATCATTATTCAAGCACTCCTACTGAACCAAGTGATGAGAATCACAAAGCATCAAATTCAACTACATATACTTTCTAACAAATATACTTTCTAACAAAATTAAAATTCACTTCACTACAAATTAAAATGGTGCTTTTTACTTACCTTCAATTAATTAGATAATTTTGTAATAAGCGCCTCACATACATTTGGCACTACATTACAAATTGAACTTTTAGAAATTCGATGTGCATACATTAGTGATGCAAAAGAATCCCCACTTGCGAGGAATCTTAATGTCACTGCCAATTGATCTGCTGGTAATATTGAATTCCTGAATTTAGTGTCCTTTTTCACTATTATTGGTCCCACTAACTTCAATAGCTGCTCAAATTCATTTCGGTCCATCCGCAACATAATTTTTAAAACAACTCCCATCTTCTAAAGTCAGTTCGTTAACTAACATATTGTACGCGCCTTGGCTTTCCCGTTTTTTTCAAAAATTCACGCATCCACCACTTACGTTTTCCTTTATTTTTTTTTCATTTTATTTAAAACAATTAAGGAACAACTTAAAAATAAATAATCTTCTTCCACTGAAGACAGTTCGCTTTACCATGGATATGCAAGTTTACCAATCAAATGTATTTCTATCTTAGTGTAAACGCACGTGAAAATAAATTTCAAATTTATACATGTCAATTGATTTGTAGAAATTTACTCATACAAATCTTGATACTAATTTTGTACAAATCGCGAAACAAGTCCCACAACATGTATCTAAATGTAAACATGGCTTTAATTTATTAAATATACTCGGGGCGATGTTCTGACAAAAACGTCTGCAGTTTTCTGATTTAATCCGACGTGCCAGGTAATAAAACATATTTCGAAATGAATAATTAGCTGCTGTTCTCCATAGTTCCGTAGCAACTTGAGAACATATAAGCTTCGTAAGGGCAAGATCTTTAGTGATGAGAATATTTAGTGCCGAGTGCTTTTCCGGGATATTATACCAACAATTAGATGTCTCATATGCTTATAAAGCTATGTTTACACTTAGAAACATGTATCGGGATTTGTATGAGATACAAGTCAAATAAACAAATCATGCAACTGAAGCTCATACAAGTGCTCATACATTGACAGTGTACTCATACAAATCATCATACATTTTGTATATCGGCATTTCGCTCTTGATTTGACAAGTTGCGATACTTCAGTGAGAGAAACTAATTCAAGAAGGAAAGTTTCTGTTCTTGTGAAGAAGTGATTTCCACATTTTATTTTCAAAATGTCTATTTGGAATAAAGAAAGAACATTAAACTTAATAGAGATAGTGAAATCTAGTGGTATATGGGATATTAAATCCAATGATTTCAAAAATTCCAATAGAAGAAATGATATTCTAGAGGATATATGTATCTACATGTTTAACATGTTCAAAGAAAAAAGTAGAAAATAAATGGCACAACAAAAAAGCCAATGTAGTAGGGAACAAAGTAAAATTAACACCAGCATAAAACCAGGATGTGGAACAGATGATGTTTACATTCCTTCGTGGTACGCTTTCCAGCACTTAACATTTTTTCCCGATCAGTATAAGCCTCACTAAAACAGAAGTATTGATGAAAATATAGCTCAAGTGAGTAGAAAATATTCATTTTATTCATATATAAAGTTTTTAAATATTATTTAGCTTTCCTTTGTAAGTAGATATTATTTATTATATTGCCATAGTATAGACCCCTGAATACTTAAAAAATATTCCCCGTATTTTCTTCTATTGTCGGTATGAATATTTGCTCTTGTTTTGGTTCTGTTTAATCGATTATTCCGTTCACCGCTTGTTGTAGTTGTTCTCCATGATCTTTGTGTTATATTTCCTTCAGAATCTTCTGAATCAAACGTTCCTGTCGGTGTATAACGTTTAGATGCCTTATTTCGTAAGAAGTTGTTGATATAAATTGTAGCTAAAACTACACTTGTTGCCTTTTCGGGGGTAACTTGCATTTCCGTTCTTAAAACTCAAAATACGACACTGAGAATACCAAAACATTTTCAATAATTCTTCGGGCTCGGCATAATCTATAATTAAAAATTCTTTGCCAGGAATTTTTCGGATAATGACCAAACAAAAATAAAATTCACTTCACTACAAATTAAAATTGTGCTTTTTACTTACCTTAAATTCATTAGATAATTTTGTAATAAGAGCCTCACATACATTTGACACTATATTACAAATTGAACTTTTAGAAATTCGATGTGCATACATTAGTGACGCAAAAGAATCCCCACTTGCGAGGAACCTTAGTGTCACTGCCATCTGCTGGTGATATGATCTGCTGGTGATATTGAATTCTTGAATTTAGTGTCCTTTTTCACTATTATTGGTCCCACTAACTTCAATAGCTGCTCAAACTCATTTCGGTCCATCCTCACTTATTTTTTAAAACAACTCCCATCTTCTAAAGTCAGTTCGTCAACTAACATATTGTACGTGCCTTGGCTTTCCCGTTTTTTCAAAAATTCACGCATCCAACACTTACGTTTTCCTTTATTTTTTTTTCATTTTATTTAAAACAATTAAGGAACAACTTAAAAATAAATAATCTTCTTCCACTGAAGCCATTTCACTTTACCATGGAAATGCAAATTTACCAATCAAATGTATTTCTATCTTAGTGTAAACGCACGTGAAAATAAATTGCAAATTTATACATGTCAATTAATTTGTAGAAATTTACTCATACAAATCTTGATACTAATTTTGTACAAATCGCGAAACAAGTCCCGCAACATGTATCTAAATGTAAACATGGCTTTAGAGCTACCTCTCCAGCACAGAAGACTATATTGGAGCCTAGATGCATATGTTATTTCAGGGAGGAGAATACTGCCGCATCATCTTTATGCCTCACCATGATTAATAAGACTAGCATAATGTGCTAGGAGCTGAATTTTGAAACTAATGATACAGAAAGTCGACTGTATTTGAAGAAAATGGATATTAATCTGGTTTTGAAAACCATTCGATATTATTGTTGGAATTACATCACCGACTAATTTGCTTCTACACTAAGCTTTGATCTAGTTAAAGTCAATCAGGTCATAGCCAAAAAGCGCTAAGTATTGATGTTGATAGCTACAAACTATTGGGAGCAGGTACTGAATTACACTTCACAAAACAAGAACTATGCTACCTAGTCCTGCCATAAAAGGAGAAATAAAGCTATTAAAGTAACAACATAAAGTTAAAAATTTCTTTTTCACATAATTTTACTAATAATAAAAAAAACCGTAGCGCATCAGAACCGCTAGAAACACTAATGTTCGAAGAACAGTAGAGGATTTGTGCAGATTTTGAGTGTGTATTCTACCATTAGCTACTTAAGGACACCCTAAGTAATAATGTAACCTAAGCCAATTTCATTTCGATGCCTTCATCGAAAGCTACAGCGATAGAAAGGTGTTTGGGGCATGACTACACTGGAAGCTATAGGACAAAGAGCTTTCTTTTCCTGAGCGGATTTTCAAAATTTAAGATACTAAAATTACCATAGCTGACAGCTGCAGCTGAATTTTTCAACCATATTTCTATAAAACGTGAGATTCAGCTACTGTGTGAATTTCGTCAAAATCTGGTTACTGAGTCAGAATTTATAGGGCCAAAAGTAGTTATTTGGCTTAGTGATTTTCCAAGATGGCACCACTAGCACAGAATTCCCTAAATTACAAAATCGCTTCTATCAGACCTGGTCGTACTTAAGGCCAATACATTCTGTAAACTGTATTTGATTATTGGGTCATGAGTTCTCTTGAACAGAAATTTTTGATGCTAAAAATAGAGGTGAATTGGGGAAGGGTTACCGTTCTTTCCCGTAGTAAAATATCAAATGTTTTACTTTGGCTATGTAGTCAAAGCATAAGATTTATAAATGAGTTGCTTTTTTTCCAAAAAGCGACAATTTTTTTTGGCGATTCTATGATTTGAAGGTTTTCACTATCCGTGCCTGCTCTAGCTACAGGGTTGCCAACACGCTCATCAAAAGCAACACAAATTGACAAATAAATAATATCAATATTTTCTGAAAGTTTCATAATGAGTTAAAAGCTAAAAGTTATTGCAATTTAAAAAATTTCAAATTTTCTCGAACTTCTTTTTAGACACCTAGCGCACACAAGGTGTTAAACAATCCAAAAAATTATCCAAATTATCCAAAAAATTATCAGATTCGCATTCGAAAAACGTTCAAATTTCGTTTCGCTAACTTATTTTCTGCAAAAATTATTTGTGGACAGAATAATAGGTATATTAAAAATATTACTAAAATGGCCGCCGGGGTCAAAGGGTTAAATCTAATTGACATTTGGTGAGATCTGGACCTGTTCTGTATACACGCCAATGTATATGGAAAGTTTTAGCTCAATCGGACGGCGCGTTCCCGAGAAATAGTGGCTGAATTTTTTTGATGAAATATGTATATATATATATATATATATATATATATATATATATATATATATATATATATATATATATAAGGGAATATGAATTTTTGTCCAAACCGATTTTAATACTAATGTTCTTCGAACATTAATGAAAACATTCTTGTCTTCACTTCTAGCATTGATGCAGGCTTTTAAATGATTACGCGATTCATCAATCGCAGTACATACTTTATCAATGGGGAAAATTATTGTATATACTTGCTTGCGTGCGATTTAGGCACTCAATATTTAGGTGCCTCTTACTGACAATCTTTTCCAATTCAGACCATAATTTTTAATTCAGCGGATTTAAAGAGCCAGTTAGAAGCTCGAATAAGCTGTGGGGCATTGTTTCCCAAACATATCTGAGACGTTAATGCTTTATGCGCTGGGGTGAAATCCTGCCGAAACAGCCAAATTTCTCCTTTAAATAAAGATTGATTTAATATAAAAAATCAAAAAATTTTTTTTCACAGATTGCACTTGTAAGTATTATTAAAAACATTATACAAAAAAATTTAGAGCGATATCTTAAATTTAGAATTATTTTCAAACGTATTTAGTGAGACGTTGTAGTTTTTTGGTTTCAGGTGATCCAGCTATTAGTTATGTTTCTCACGGTAATTTACTTTTCTTTTTGGGATGTCTATTTGGATGTAGTCACTGGCTCATTTTTCAATAAAAAAGTACTGGATACTCTTTATATATAGTATATTTTTTCAGTAAATGAACTAACTTTTACCATATTGCTTAAAAAAATTCTTACGATTATGCTTAAAAAATCAAGAGCTAACCATACGCCCCCTTAAATATATATTTTTTTATGAGTACACTTTATGAATACTTCGGCGTCACTTTCAAACTTATAATTGCGTCAATCTTATACTTTCCAATCGTGTTCTCGATTCATTACATTTTTACAATTGGTAACCTTCATTAAATGAATCAATTTATAAATATGGATTTACTTCCACATATTTTAAATTATTGTTCTATAGAAAGAAAATAAACCCACCTATAGTGCTATGCATAGTAATATTATTTTATGCCACAGTAAAGTCCCCATATTCAACAGTTTTATTTCTATATACCATACTACAAAACATTTATCATACGAATAAATCTTATGTAGTAAAATTCAGTTTACACATGAATCCATGAAACATAGATACTTCCATGATAACTCAAGCAAGTGATCAATTAAATCCATAAAATCACATTATCAGCAAATTGAAAACTACACTGGACCAGCCATTCAATTAAGCACAACAGCCAGCAGCTATGAGTTGAAATTAATTGCCAACCAGCCCACGAACCGATTACCTCTATCAATAAGGTTTAATCGCCAAATCACCTGCAAATGGAAAACTCTTCATCACCTAAGACCCGACCACGACAGATGAATTTTACCATTTCACATTTCCTCGTTAGATCGTCAACGAGATCTCGTTGTCGATACCTCTGGGTATCATATCAGTAACTGTCTAACGTTTACCTGTTGACGAGTGATCATTGACTGACCAGTGCAAGAAGAAGTGCTGCCAGATTGAGAAGGTTTGTTCATGTTAAATTGTTTGTTGTTGTCGGAATGATAGTAGTAAACTAAAAATAAAATATTACATTAAGTATCATTTAAGTTTTATTAATACTAGACTAGGAGACTCAGAATTTGAGATGGAAGAAACTGCTAACTAGCTGAGGTGGAAGTAGTCTTGTCACATCAATCCGATCAAAAATTAATTACTAACTGAAACGAAGTTTTCAGGAAGAATCTGTTAGTAAAAGAAATGAAACTGTTTAAATATGCATTCAACCTTCTCTTGACTATTTTCGTATTCTTTTTTCGTGGGGGTGTTTCTCTGAAATCCTTTCTATATCCAATGGAAGAAATTACTTGTAAGCACCTCTCAATAATTTTTTTCGCACAAACGAATCATTCTAATAGCATTCTTGAGGCGAGAAGGACAGAAAGCTATGATGTTTCATGCTAATATGTTGTTTGATCGTTGGAACGAGGATTCACAAGTTTTCCGTCAGTCCTTCTTCATTGAATAATTAACTATATACATAGTAAAGTAAGCTAAGTTTTAGCTTTTGTGGAAATAAATAAATAGGATTTCTACATCCTTCCAATTGTTCACAGGAAACCCTAGGATGTTTTTCGAAACTCGTCTACAAAAAATCTTTTATTTTTGTAGCTCTCATTTTAACCTACCAAGCAAACTAATCACCAGGTTAACTGTGTCAAAAGGATGCTTTGAAAATTTTAAGTTAAGTTACTCTTTTAAAGCTAACAGCTATCATTAAATGCCATGAATGACTGCAACTCTGGTTACACATGCATTAAATGCGCATTTGCTATTCAAATATCTGCCAGTTCACAAACGAATGTGCGGATTCGGTGGTCAGTGCAGACCATCTACATAAGTAGCTTTGGCAGTTCCTCAAGATTGACGGTTTGCAACTTTACCATTTTTCGATCAGCGTAGCTCTCATTGAAGTTGCTCGCTGACATGCAGTGTCAAAATCACAATCGGAATAAAATACTAAGTGGCAGAGCGCAGGTGGAATGATCTGCTATAAACGAAACTGAAATACGTTAAATTTAATTGGACACACATTCGAAGATACTTTCTTTAGTTTCTTTTGACATCGAGTTTCATCAACCAGCTCAGATTCGCACCTGAGGTGCAATTGTAGGCACAAGTGAGATCTGGACAGCCATACTGGGTCGCCGACGAAGAGTTATGGCGGATTTATAGCGACAGAGTTATTACCACAGTACAAGCAATTAGATTTTAATACGCGATGTAATGTATCTCGAAACGTTCGAGTGCGAATCAAAACTGGAATTAGTTACGCGCCCGAGCCAGTCACGAGACAAATCAATTAGAGATTTAGTTTAGCATATATACCCGTATATTCAACGACTGGCCAGGCTGCGTGCGATGTACTATCGGATTAGTGCTAGATTAACAGCAGGAAACCTCGGCGACAATTCAATATCTTGGATATCTGTTCCTGAGAAGGCTATCGCAACGAAACATCTTACGAAGCGCTTCTGGCATCGAACGACTGGTCAAATGATACCGCTTCTACCAGCACTGCTGAAAGTAATATTCTTCATAGGGTTAATTTCGTTGCCAAATAATTTATCTAATTGTTGGCGAAAGCCAAGCGAAAATCCATATTTCACTAAACTGTAGTCTATTCGAGCATATTTATTGCTTGACTGAAGACGTTAAAAATGCGATTTCTCTGGTTTGTTACGCCTGCTGACAGCAAAGGAGAACCAACTAGCTATAAACTCGGACCATGCAAATTTTTTCTTTGATCAGATATGAGAGAAATAGAGTCGATTTTTTTCCCAGAAAATAATATAAACAATTGTCGAATAATAAAACTAAATTTGCATCTTTTACTTGTTATTTATTTGTATCTATTAAAATTCTCGATTTCAGTAAATTCATTTGAAATCCTACTTTCATTTTATTTTATTTTCAACCAAACAAGGCGTAGTACAATACACTTTCAATTCATATTTAACAATTTCTATAAATTTGTACAATAAACAATGATGAAATATACAATACAAGAATTTTAAAAATCAAACCATATTTGGTAGCGAATTGGAAAGGGCATTCATGACGTGAGCACCTTAATCAGAGTAGTTTTAAACCTAGGTCTGCAAATGGTTGGGGAATAGTATTTTGAGAAGCTATTGAATATTTTGCAACATCTGTTGATTGGCTCATTGTTGGCGTAAACTATAGGGTGTCAGTATTCATTCAGTAAACGTATGTGCCTCGTCTGCATTACTGATTCGTTGAAGGTGATCTTATTGGACAGGGACACAACATTGTTCAAGCCTCTAATAACATTAAAAGTAAAGCAGGAGAATATGACTATCCTCCGCGAAGATAGACTTGATAGATTGAAGAGATTTAGCCTGTATCTGTATGACGGTAGATTATCAAATTCGTAAGGACTATACAGATCTCTCAACGCAAATAGCAAGAACTGCTTCTGCACCGCTACGAGCCTATCGCTATGGACATCAAACGTAGGGTGCGAGACAATGCATGTATATTCGAGCAATAGCCGAACTAGAGCTATGTATAAAGACTTCGTGACCCATAGGTTTTTCAATTCCTGCGCACGTCTTTTGATGAATCCAAGCTACTTATTAGCCTTGCTTAAGACTTTGTCATAGTGTAAATTAAAAAGCAGCTTTTTATTAAAAGTTACCGCGAGGTCGATGACATTGTCAAAATTATTGATTGCAACATTATTGAGGCAGTAATCAAAACTTATATTATTGGTCTTGCGGGAAAAACTAATAACTTGACATTTACTGACATTAATGTCGAGATTATTTTTTTTTTGCACCACTACTCAAGAGAAAGCAGTTTCGATTGAAGGAAAACTGAGTCGGATTTCGAAATAATTGTGTGGTACATTTTCAGATCATTTGCATAAAAAAAGTGAGAGATGTCTGATAAAACTTCAGAAAGATCCGATACGAAACTATTGAATTAAAGAGGTCCGAAGTGACTACCTTGTGGTACACCTGATAAAACTTGGATTTGTTTGGATAGGATACCTTTAAACTTAACGTACTGCGTCCTATTTCGAAGATAAGAGTCTAACCACTTTAATATGAGCCCCGAGATGCCAAATTTCTGTAGTTTGATTCGAAGAATATCATGATCAACACGATCAAAGGCTTTGCTGAAGTCTGTGTAGATGGTATCAATTTGATGCCCTTTTTCCATGCCACAGAGAACATCTGAGACGAGAATCACGAGGTTGACCTGCCTTTTCTAAAACCAGGTTGTTGTTCATTTAGAAGATGTTCTATTATAGTAGTGAGTTTATGACAGACAGTTTTTTCAAATAGTTTACGCAATGCTGATAGTATTGCAATACCTCTGTAATTATCAATTGACCGCCTATCACCACATTTAAAAATCGAGGTCAGATGGGATGATTTCCAGAAGGAGGGGAAAACCAAACAAGAAAGCGATTTGTTGAAAATTAAATACACGGGTAAGATAAGCAACTTTATGCATTCGAGTATGAAACTAGGAGTTGGCAAATCCGGACCAGGACCTTTGTTGACATTAAGATCTTTCATGGCCTTTGCGATCTCCTCTCTAGTTAAATACATTTCACAGATGATATTTGGTGGGAATGTTTGCGAAAAAAGAATATTAGACATGCTTGTACATGAACAAAATACTTCCTGGAAATGCTCAGCGCACATCATAATATACGGCTTCGTCTGAACCAGGTGGGATGTAGAATATTCCGATGAAAATGAAACCTTTGGACCAGGAAATGCGAATAATCTTGAAGTCGAAGAGATCATATGAGCTGTTTTCGACTAGTTCACTTGATAGTGAATTACGAGCAGCTATTAAAACACCACCATCTCGAGTTTAACCAGTAGAAAGATAGTTTCGGTCCTTCCTGTAAATAGCCCAGTTACCATATAATATTTCTGCGTTTATGTGCGAACTGTTTAACCAGGTTTCCGTGAACATCAGTACATTAATTTGGCAAGATTTTGAGTCAAAAAAGAGTCTATTTAGTTTGCCTTTCATACCACCACAGTTGTGGTAAAAAAGTTTGAGGCTGTTTAACGAAAGCTTCTTGTTAGGAATGATAGTTTTTAAAATCATTCCTTGATTTTTGAAGGGAAGAAATATACTTAGCTGAGACATGTGAGGCAAAGGTGCTTAGCTCTTTTTCCACTTGATCAGCTGTTATGCCAAACAAAAACAGTATGGAGAGCCTTACAATCTATGGGAAGACCTTCTAACTGAATCATGACTTTAAGATGGATCTTCGTTTTAACAAGCAGAGTCAGTGGCTTAGTGCATGTAAGCGAAGTAGAGGCGAACGTTTTCATAGATTTTCTTATCCCTTAGTCGAGAAAGCAGATATCTACTTTTGAGATCAGCACTGGAGTTGATTGTGGCTTTAACTATAGGAGGCACCAGTGGGTCTAGGAACTTAGGCGTAGTTGTCACTGGTTCACACGAGGGATTGGCAGTAACTATTATACCAGGGGTAATGGAGGAGGTTTGGACTTCGGCACCAACAAAATTGGGGTATTGTACGGGTTTAGAAACGGTGTTAACGAGATCTGATGATTTTTTGGCAACAGTATTCAGAAAGCAATCAAAATTTGTAGGGTTTGGAAGTTTAGCAGGGACTCTTTGCTATGGAGAAATTTTTCTTTTAATTTTCTGAATAAAATTCTTGTACGGAGATGAGACTGCTTTGGAACTGATGTTAGGGGCTGTGTATAGTTCGGTTTTGGAAAGTGCTTGGAAATTAACATCCTCAACAATGCAGTCAATGTGAATAGGATTACTTGCTCGAGAGTTGTTCGGTTTGGGATCCAGATTTATGGGATCAATATTCTTGGTGTCACCATTGTCAGGATTGGAAAGGGAACTAGTGGGAGTCGTGGTTAGATTACAATTTTTACCATGGCTAATTTTAGGCCTATTACTAGCTTTATTTTTCAGACGACCAATAGACTGAGTCTGGTTTCTCCAATGGCGGAACGTTAATCCTTTTCAAGCACAGGGCATTGTTATTTGGGTTGAAGTTGGTGAAAAGCCAAGCATATTATGTGGGAATGGTGATCTTGAAAAAACTGCCGGATTTCTGATTCGTTCGACTGCGTGTCCTTTATACATTGCAGTGTTTTATTAATGCCTCTTTTTCGAAGAACTCGTATATCCATGTAACATCAGCAGAGCGCGGAGCTCCCTTCACAAAAAAAAAAACTTCGTACGTCGGACCTGTTCATTTCGTTACGAATAATGTCTGTAATATAATTCACCATTTGTTTCATATTAAGTTGGATATTTTTTCAGTTGCGATCAGCATGCTTAGCTTTGATTGGACTTATGAACAACAGGTGACACGATTAATATTTCTTGCATCTTGTATTAAGATTGTCAAAACACTTTGATTCCAAATATTGAAGCTCAAATATCTTTTCACGAATTTTTCAATTTTCAATTCAATTTTCGAATTTTTCAATCAAGTAATTGATATTATTTAACGCCTAGTTTTTAGGTATCTTGTGGTATAGTAACGCAATGCAAATCAGCAATGAGAGTTGATACTCTATCTGTTTTAGTTCTAATTTAACTCAGATCCATGTAAAAAAATAATCTGCATGATTATAATAGTCCTAGGTAGTTCATTACAGAGGCTTGAGTAACCTAGTGAGTAGAGCACTAGCTTCTTGCATGTAGGGTCCCTGGTTCAAATCCAGGTTCGGATGAGGGTCCGCGCACCGAGTTTTGAGTTCACCTAGCTCTGATTAGGTACTGGATTTAAAATCAAAGGCAAAGTGAGACGTTGAGCTAATCACTCCACACTCCTATTCACAATGATTGAAAAATTGTAATGAAGCTCCCTACCAGCTTCAACCCATAGACCTCTACTTGTTTGTCGTGGAATCATTTTACTTTGGGTAGTTCATTAGTAGTTCAGTTCAAAACTGCTTGTGACATTTTAGCTTCTATGGTCTTGTTATGTTTTTATCTAGACTATTGGAAGTAGCAAAAGTTTGAAATATTACTTGAATTTTTATTGAGATGCAAAATAGCCAACACCTGTAAATACAAAAACACTTAATAAGCTCATATGCAAGATTCATTCAATTTGGCACCAGGTCTATAGGTTGTTTTTTTTCCTGCACAACCCCGGCCGGGATCGGTTCACACCGATCATACAAAGTTATATATATGTTTTTGTGAAGAGTTGTTAAAAAAGTAATATAATATCTATTCATACAGACCAAAAAGAAGCAATGTTCATATATATGTACATATATCAATTTTAAAGAAAAGGCATTAATACAAATTTCCAACACCCTGAATTGTTAAAAAAAGAAAAATAAATTTACCACAGTTTAACAATAATTTATTGAAAAAGAATTTCATTCATAATTTGGAATTATATCTTTAAATTAATTTTTTTTCTCCAATTCCGCGGCCTTAAGACATGAAGTTGTAACTTTATTTTCTGCATAGCATCCACGTGATATCAGCTTATGTATTTAAATTATGAAGGATCCTAGAACGTGCAGTCGTCGTATTCAGGTCTGTATTGGACATCGCATTAACTGTTTTTTTTTTTGTAATTTTTTTCTCTTACCCGCTTTCGAATTTATTTTTCTTGCGTACCGATCAAATAATAAAAGGAACCAAGATTTACTTATCTGATACTTGATATTTTACATCCACGATTAGGATTTTCGAACCACCTCAGCTCGCCTACCAAATCCAACCAATAGTCGCCAGCACTTATTCTCTGGTTTTTCGAAAATTATCCCATGATTACACATACGATATACATAAAACTTTCAGAATAATCTCGCCTAAAGCGCATATTTGTTGAAATGAGGCAGCATTACATCTGTTTGCGTACTCTATGCATTGCCAGGAAGTCGTTTTTGTTCGCTGTTTGACTGATCACTGAAAACTTTCCCTCTTTCATGAAAGAGCCTGCGATTTCAGTTGAATCTGAGCTTGCCAGATCCTGAAAAGCGTCAAACGGTGTGGGGCGAATACATATTTTCAAATATGCCCGGCAAAGAAAATATTTTTCCCGCAATGTTATGAAATTTGAATATTGTTCTGGAGGTACTTTATTGCTGCTTAAGATGACTTTATAATCACATTATCATTTCAAAATCAAACAACTGTTACTTCGGGCTATCACTTCTAAGGAAATGCCATGAATGCATTTTTGTACTTTTCATTAGTTTCCCCCACTACATGACTGAGTCTCTCTTGGAGAGCACGCTTCGGTTTTTCAAGCAGAAATATTTGCTATCCTGAGAGCTGCCTGTTGGGCAATTGAAGAAAGATGGAGGGGAAAGAGCATTGCTATTTGCAGTGACAGTCAAGCTGCATTGATGGCGCTGCGCAGACCCCTGACAAACTCGAAAATTGTCCAAGAGTGCAGAGCACGATTGAACTCTGTCGCCAGATTCAATAGGGTGCATCTGCTCTGGGTACCGGGGCACTGTGGTGTTGAGGGGAATTAAATTGCTGACGTCATTGCGAAGCAAGGTTCGGGACTTCCACTACGGGGCCCTGAACCCGCCTTGGGTGTGCCGACCGCATCTGCACGTGCCATTATTCGAAAGTGGGTAGATGATGCTCACAAAGATAGATGGACGGCTGCCGGTGTGGCCAGGCACACGAAGGTATTCCTTTCAGAACCCAACCATGTGACTGCGGGATTCTTGCTCAATAAGAGCAAGAAAGTTTGCAGGGCCGTGGTAGGTATTCTGACTGGACACAACTGCCTAGGAGGACATATGTACCGAATAGGTGTTGCACAGGATGACCTCTGTTCATCCTGTCTAGAAAAAGCTGACTCTGCGGAGCATTTGCTCTGTGAATGCCCAGCGTTTGCGCGTCTCAGATATCAATGCTTTGGCTGGGATGTTGCACGCATGCAGACGATAGCCTCTTTTCCCCTATCAGTGATCCTAGACTTTATCAAGAAGTCTGGGAAACTATGATAGGCAGGGGGAAATGAGTACAATGGGTCCTTTGGCCTGAGTGCTTAGAGGTACCAATGCGCCTCTCCCCCAATTCACACACACACACACACACATACACACACACACACACACACACACACACACACACACATGATTGAGTAAGGTTCAGTCTATGAACGCGATTGAAAGTACACGAACAGAGCTATTATTCAGAAAAAATTGATGGGCAAGATTGAAAATGATTGAGTGCCAGATTATTGCGAAATCTAAATTTAAATGCTAAAAATAATGCTAAATGCTAACTTCAAATTTCTAATGCCGTTATGGGAAAAATAGTGCCAGATCTAGTATAAAAAATCCTAAAATGGCAGTACTGTTCAGGCGTTGCCATTCAAGCACAAATTCGTAGTCACCTCACCTAGAGTCACTTCACGTGACTCTCAGAATACCGGTTCATAGGTGACGTGACTTTTGAAGTGACGGAATAGGGCCCATAGTTCATCCGATCAATAAGAATGTTACATTGAGACTCGTTGTTACTATAAAATTCTTTATAGCACACTGATCACTTTGTTGGTACGCCGTCTATTCCAAAGAAATCATAGCAGCTTCACTACTACTCCTATTAGTTGGTTGCAGATTTTGGAATCGGCCTGCCAGTTTGCCATCAGTGCCAATTACCACCAATTGTTACGGAAGATATTATTCTGACAAAAGATATTATTTTACGGAAGTTATTATCTTGAAAAGATACAGTTTCTTTGGCATGAATATATTGCTTTATATATAAACTTATTTCAAATGTGAACATATGATTCGACAAACAGGAAATGAAACGACATAGTAATGAAAACGCTTCTGATTTACAGTGGCTAAACATCCGCTTCTAAACAAACACATATATTAAGGGGGTAGTACCGGTTAGAATGCTAAAAAAACAGTCAAATTTCTAATATTTTTTTTGTACCTTCTATATTTTGTATAAATTTTGAAATTTGCATGGGTAAAATACACGTTTTGAAAATTACAAAAAGAAAAATTTTGTATTGTTTTCATTTTTCTACTTATTTATAGAGGGCGCCAAAGTTGACGTCTCGAAATATGCTTCGTCATACTGCGGACAGATAATCTCAGGAATTAAAAACCTGAAACAAAAAAACTAACCCGCATTTTACGTGGTAGTCTACCACAATATTTAAAAAAAAAAAATAAAAAAAATTGCTTTTGTTTGAAAATATTTTTCGAAAAATCGTCTTTTTTTCACTTTGTTTCGCTTGCCAAATTTTTTTGGGTTAACTTGTCGCCTATGTTGTGGTAGATTACCACATAAGATACTTGAATAAAGTAGTGCACCAAATTTGACTTAAATCGGTTCGGCCAATCCGGAGAATAAATGTCCGCAGTTTGAAAAAACGTCATTTCGAGAAAAACGCGTTTAAAGTTTTTTTCCATTTATTTATTGAATATTATTTGAAAAAATATGTTTCGATCACCTAAAATTGCTCAGTCTGCAATCCCTCGATCATACATAAGTATTCTTGAGTCCACATAAGCCAGTTGCTCTTGCAGTTGGGCAGTTTCATCTTTTCATCTCTTCATCTTTTTTTCGCAGTAATTAAAAGCAGCAGTCTACCGTAAACTGTCGTAAATTCTTTATTTTTGGGAATATCTTAAAAAAATTGGAGACTTGATTTCTGAAGGTATAAAAAAAAACAAAAAACTGAATTTTTCAAAATTATAGCCGGTACTACCCCCTTAAAGCTAAATTTTCTTATAATGAGGAAATTCATTCAAAACGCTTACGATCAATTACTTATTTTAAGGGTCTTTTTCGATTCGCTTAATTTTTTTTTCAACTAACTTATCACCATTATCCCAGTCATAATATTATTCATGTCTGTTTCATTGTTCCTGTCTTTAATATATTTAAGATTTTTTTATTGCTTTTTATTCAATCTTCAACAAACAGGAAATGATTGTAATAAAAGTTGTGGGGAAAAATAAGTTAACCAAAATATAAATCTTAAACTTTATTGCGGTGAAATTGATATAAATCGCATTCGATGTTTAAAATTAAAAAAATAAATTATGACATAACCTTTTGTAAAGAAGCGATTGTAAGAAATAAAAGCTGGCCGTTTACGTTTTATTTTTGATGTTGATTATGAGAGCTAATAATTGAAATTTTGTAAATTAACTAACAAAATTCTACAGCCTCTCTAACCGTAGCCAATTATGTATCATATATTTCAACTCATAAGTACAGTGACTCACGATCCATGAACAATAAATAATTCCTATTAGTTTGCTCTTTTGAGTATGTTTCCTTCCTTATTTATCCCCGAAATGAAATAAGGCATATAAAGACCACCTTTTACATATTGCATTTAGTTTCACCGTTAGTTAAGATGCACCTTTCTTAAAATCGATAAGCGTTGTAGGCGGTTCGGACAAGACTCATGTCTAAAATTGCGCCCAACGTGTGATTTACTTGCAAATGGATAGGAAAGTTGCCCGGTCTTGAAGCGTATGCTGGTGGCCGTTAATCGATTCTAGTATTTGCGTAGCGTCGTTGCAGAAATCCGGTACCAATAAATAATTGAGACAGCTTTCGACTACCTCACTGCATATTGCACAGAATGCATATTTATTGAATTTGCCGGTCGTTTTGCGGCTGGTTCCATTATTAGCTCAATATTGATGATTTGCAGATATGTTTTCTGAATGACAGGTAATTATTTAATATCAGTTATTACACGATAGTTTAATTATTTGTTGATGAATATGCTCAACAAATTAGCTTTTAATATTCGTGTTTGGTTGACCAAAAATATTTACGGGAGCTATCTTGGTTTTTGTCCATTTTCGCCTTTAAATAGAAGCTCAATAAGCTATGAGCGTTTGTAAAAAGTGCTTAGACCCCATAAAATCGTACTTGTGTAGTACATTTAACTTCTAACTCTCATGAAAAATCCTACTTTGTGTAGAAAAAGCAAACAAAACGGCATGAACTACAGCCATATGGATTTATCGAAATTCAATACACGTCTTACTTTTCAGTAACAAAAATACTTAAAGCCATCCGAAATCTGGCTGAGCAAATACATGCAAGAGAAAAAGCGCAAATTACCTTTAGTTTACAACAAACGAGTCGAATGGTAGATAGACCCGTGTTTAAGAACTTTATATCTCAATTTACGTCTTGGCAGCGGTCGAAGATTTTACATGCAATAATTCTGATGGTAATTTAATAAGGTGCACACGCACACATTAAGAGTACATTGAGGCTGTACATCTGATTGACCACCCATGAAGACGAACCGGTCGGGATTGGGAACCTTCAATTTAGATTTGGCACAGATTGGCTTTTTTGCTTGGTGCGCCTCAATCAAGTGCGACCGATACTCTGATGAGCCATACTGTGAAGCAAACCGCGAATTTAACTTTTTTGCAGTATAGATTACGATTCTCCAGTCCTATGAAGTTGCCATAAACAATTGGAAAATTTGTTGTCAAACGGCATAAGAACGCTAACGGGCCATGTGAATGACCAACCATTTTTAATTCTACTTGTTTCCCAAAACTCGGATGTGAAGTTTGTATGTATGTTATTCGTACACCATTAGAATGTTTTCCTGAGTAATTACGCTGTGAACTGTGAATGCATTACTACGTTACCTTTCCAAACACAAGACATTCAGAAGTTTCAATTATTCATTTTTAACGCTTCGACAGCAGTCCCCGTAACCTGCAAGCAGCATTTCATGTTTACAAAGTAGCACAAACTCACTTTAAATATGCCATAGAGGTAGATCTTAGTAAATTTTCGAAGATTCTGTTTATACAGCAATCTAATCAAACACCGAACATTAAAGCTCGTATGTTCTACCGCCTGAAAGCCGTTCCCATAAATTTGGTGGCACCGCGTTGAAACTATGTAGAATCTCATGTTTTGATTATTTGGCGTTTTCTTTGATTTATTGCTTGGATGCAATCGAACTCGTTAACGGGAGTCACCTACGTGACGAGGCCCCGTCAGAACTTGTCCCATTCAGTCTTCGATCCAGTCTAGCAGGTGGGCTGCCTGAAATTAAAATGCAGTTGACCTAATTTCAATAGTTCTCATGAAACAAAGGTTCGCTGGCCCTTTCGTGTTCTCGCAGGGCTTTGTCATTGTTTTAATACCTTTTCGTAGGCGGATATTGCGTGTCGGGTATTATAGATTTTGGATGAAATGAGATTTTGTTGGCTAATTACACGTGTAGATACTTTCCATGATTGATTTGGTCGTTAGGGATTCCTAAGTTACTTGATACGTTTTAGTGAAAGTTTCAAGGCGAAATTGACAGATTTACGAGGAAGAAATTTCGTTTGAAAAAAGTATCCATTTTCGAATTGATGCTTCAGTGATGGTAAACTGAGATGCAACGAAACAAAATTAAATAACATCAAATAACCGTTACATTGTGACAACAAATATTATTATCCACGTTCATTCAGCAACAAGTCCGAAAAAGATTTGCAGTTTGTTTAATTAAAACAATTTTATGATCAATTATTTTATCGTTATTTTCACAAGCAAAAAGCAGACTCGACTTTAAGTATGACCATTTCAATTGGGTGTTATTTGAATACCATGCCGTATTTTCAAAGTTTACTTGAAAATTTATTACTTTTAAGTTTTTTAGCTGTGTAGTTTTAGTTTACTATATAGCTTAGTTTACCATAAGCTATTTACATCAGCTTAGTTTACATCAGCTCTTCTGATGTTTTTATAAGTTAATGGTGTGTCGGGGCTTTTGCCAAAATGGGGATATTGTTGACTTTGTGAGCTCAAAAAGCTATGTGCGCTTGGTCTAATGAACCAATTGCAATTTTGATTTAACTAAAATAAAATTATTGCTGCACTTATGCTAGGTATTAATTGATTGGTGTGGTGCAGAAAGAGTACCAATAAAAGCTCTATCAAAATAACCACCTTTGCTGATAACGCCTAGTACTATACTCTTCGCGAAACGAATTCAACAGTCAAATCCCATACAAAAAGAGCTTTACTGACGAATTGAAAAGCTCTTTTTGTTTGGGATTCGACCGTTGAATTCGTTTCGCGAAGAGTATAGTACTAGGCATAACAAAGAATTGCTGGATACCAATTTCTGGCCCTTCAGTATAATTACCAAAACTTGTTGGGAAACTTGGTTTTCTAATGATATTTATAGCAGTGAAGCTCTTTCCCCTTTGCACCTGGTATTTCGAGCAGATCGGAATTGTTCTATTTCTAACAAATGCTATACGCGAACCTCTTCATGGAGCACTCTGTCGTAAATTTAATTCTTCTCCTCCTGTTGAATGCGTGATGGTTCGTACTTGTTTCCCTAATAACCTTCACTTAATATTTCTCTCTGTATATGTTCCTTGTAACAGTTCTTGTGCTGTGTACGAAATTTTTTTTACCGAGTTATCTTCTTACCTTCATACATTTTTTTTCTTTTGACCCATTGATAATCTGTGGCGATTTCAATATGCCTTCTATGGACTGGGATCCGGTTTCAAATTGCATCAGGTCTAATAATCAGCTCTCCATAGTACTTTCGTCCTTCCTTCCTTCCTTCCTTCCTACACTACGCGTAACTTGAATGGTCGTATTCTTGACCTTATCCTCTCTAATATTCCCTATACTGATATATCTGTCTCCACCGTGTTCCATCCCTTTGTTTTAGTAGACGCTCACCACCCTCCTCTTTCTCTTTATGTTCCATTGTCATACTCCTCAGAGAAAGGAATCTCAGTTGCTCCTCGATACAATTTTCGCAAGGCTAATTACCCAGGAATGGTATCGGAATTTCAAAAACTCTAGCGCACCTGAACCGCTAGAAAACTAATTTTCGAAGAAATTGTCTTTGAGTGACAAAAAAGTGTGGAAAGACGTAATACACTGTTTTGTAGAATCATATCAACCATTCCTTATCCAAAGCAACAAAACTCAACTATAACACAAATAATGAAAATGTTCAGTGCTGGCAGCACTTTCCGAACGAAGCAGCAATAAGTTTACCATAACAAGCTCATACTTCAATCAACTTATCCTTTGAATTTCGTTCTCATCGCAGGATTTCATCGAAAGTTTCAGCGGTTAAACGTTGTTTGAGGCTGCCATCCGAAAAATGTTCAAAACTCGGAAAATTTAAAAATTGATTCCTTATTTTTATTGCAAATGCTTTGCATATGGGAACGTAATTTGAAGCATCTGTTGGTGCAATATTAACGGAAATGGCACATTGCTGGTTAGCCTGTGTCAGCAGCAAAGCAAAATACATACCAAATCTGCTTCACGTGAAGTTAAACCCAACCAGTAAATTTCGTTTCGATTGAATCACGGAAGGTATACGGGTGAAAAGAATTTTAGGGTTACCACCCTCAAAACTTTTCAAATTTTTAAAACGTTAATATTTGTTGTTAATTTTCATTGCAGGATCATTCTCAATTGGAAATCTAATGACATAATCGCTCAGTAAAGAAATTCCACAAAATTACAAAAATGATCATAGCTGGCAGCCCTTTCATGGTTTTTGTACGAAATTCCTACGACATTTACTTCACATTAAGGTCCATTTACTACATGAACTTTGTTTTGATTTCTACACTGGACCGGAAGTTATAGGAAAAAAAGCTTTATTTTGCTGAGCAAATTTGCAAAATTTATGAGACAAAAATCACCACCGCTGCCAGCCCTATACTAATTTTTCAACCAAATATTCACCAAATGTTACATAGAGTAATATCCAAGTATTGTGTAAATTTTGTTAAAATTTGATGGCTGAATCGGAAGTTATAGGCCAAAAAGATGTTTTTTTTCTCAATAGTTTTTCAAGATGGTACCACTGCCACAAGGTTGCCCAAATTTCAAAATCACTTATATCAGAACTGCTCCTAGCTAATACCAACATGTCCTGTGAATTTCATCATGATCGGATTATCCGGTCGTCAGTTCTCGTGAACAGAACTTTCGAGTGCTGAAAAGAGAGGTAATTTGGTGATGGGTTGCCGTTCTTATGCAAATCGGAATTTTAAAAATTTTATCTTGAGATGAAGGACAAAGGATAAAATTTATCAAAGATTTGAAATTTTTGTCAAAAATCAAAAAATTTTCAGGAAGGTCAATGATTTGAAGGATTTTTTTTTTCAGCAGCCTGCCACAGCTACAGGGTTACCCGCTTTATGCTAAAAATCTATATGTGCCATATTTTAGTCAACATCAATACGCTCTGTAATTTTTACGATGATCCATTGTTTTTCTTACAAGAAATGACAAATCAAAATTTGAAAAAAATTCCTTGCCTACTTTTAGGCACCCTGCACCCACACACGGCTCAAAATTTCCAATTCTTTATCATAGGCAAGCTTAGAACATAATTAGTTTTCATTCCCAATACTTTTTTTCAACAAAAATTTACACTGCTTGGAAATATAGGAGTACCTCAAAATTCACTAAAACGCTCGTCGCCGCCAAAAGGTTTAGGATATCTAAATTTGAGAAAGTCATGGACCAACCTACTATATACATCTACGTTTTTTTTTCAGCTCAATCGGATTGGCCACTCCAGAGATTATCTCCCTTAATCATTTTCCTGATATATATATATATATATATATATATATATATATATATATATATATATATATATATATATATATATATATATATATATATATATATATATATATATATATATTATATATATATATATATATATATATATATATATATATATATGTATATATATATATATATATATATATATATATATATATATATATATATATATGTATAAAGAAATATGAATTTTCGGCGAAACGAGTTTAATACTATTGTTCTTCGAACATTAGTAAAAACGAACTGGTTTTCATTTTTCCGTGGGCTAAATATTGATCATGCACTTTCCAAATTTTATTCCTTCCTCAATGACCTTATCTCTATCTATACACCTGACTTCAACCCTCGTAAATCTACAAATCCTCCTTGGTTCATCCAACGACTTTTGAGGGCAATTCAACGAAAAACTGTTGCTCGAAAAAAGTTTCGAAGATTGAATTCTGCCTCTGATCTTGCCGTGTTTCAGTCCCTGCTATCCTCCGCTAAAATAGAAATGAAATAGGCAAAGCACGATTACTTTGCTAGTCTAGAGTCTTCTATTTCTTCTTCCAATACTAAGACTTTTTGGTCTGATATTCGGTTTTTGAAGAAAAATTCTTCCATCCCTAAACAAGTAACTTTCAATGGCTCTACCTCCTTGTCTCCACAATATGTATGTGTTTTCTAGTACAGGAAAAAAGACAAACACTTCTAGGGAGCTCAGGCTGGCACTTGCAAAGGATAAAGAGCTAAAGTTTCATTCGTTCTTGGAGAACCTCACTCCCACTAAAAATGCCGACTATTCGCTGTAGAAGGTGGTCTAGAAAATTAATAAACTTACCATCAAGGAAGCTTCACTAACAACTAAGAGCTTACTAAAAACACCGCTTTCGCAGTTCACCTAGAAAAGGTTTTCATACCTTTCACTACGGCTAAGGAAGTGGAAAATATTATTATCCATGAAACCTCCTCAAAAAAATCTCCGGGTATTCACTAAGTATCACTACGTATCACTAAGGCTATACTGAAAGAGTTGGCTGCAATCGTATTCTCCTGGCTGTCTAGTCTTTTCAACACTATTTTTTGAATCGGATATTTTTTTAAGCTTCGAAAATAGGTGAAATCATATTAATTTCAAGCCTGGTTGAGACTCTTCCCAAGTGAAGAGACTCTCCAAGGTTTTCGAGAAAGTTCTGCTAAGAAATCTACTTTCAATGCTTGAAGATGCAGGAAAAATCTCAGAGCACAGATTCAGATTTCGAAGACAGTACATTACCATCCAACAGGTCCATCGAATCGCGTCAGACATCAAAATAGCATTCGAAGATAAGAAGTATTGTTCAGCAGTCTTTTTAGACGTAACGCAGTCTGGCTTGAAGGTTTGATCTGCAAAATCAAATCAATGCTTCCGAAAAGCTTTCATGAAATACTCTTCTCCTACCAAACCGATCGCACATTCCAGGTTAGATACAAAAGCTATACTGGCACAAAATATCGAGCGCATAGCTCAAGAAAGTGTCTTGGGACCTGTACTCGATACAATCTTCACACCTGATCTCCCAATAAGCGACAAATCAAGTGACGTCGCCATTCTACGCTTTGATTCGAATCCAGTTATGGCATCCCAAATACTGCGAGCTCACATCTCACTTCTAGAAGAATGGCTAGCAAAATGGAGAATCAAAATGAAGGAACCAAATGCGTCCACATTACGTTCACTTCGCTAAAACTACCCTGTCCTCGAATATATCTAAACAATGTGCCAATACCTCAAAGCAAAGAAGTGAAGTATCTCGGAATGTACCTTGATAAGAGGCTAACCTGGAAACGACATATTGAAGCTAAAAATCAGCAATTGAAGGTCAAATCCAACAACTTCAAATGGATGCTCAATAGCATGTCAAAACTTTCTCTGACCTATGGCTTACAGCTTTCAAACATTAATATCATTCAGAGGACCCAATCAAAAATACTTTGATCTATCACCGGAGCCCCGTAACGCTAATTTCCACAAGGACCTGCGTACCGAGACGGTTGCAGAGGAAATTAAAAACGGCAGTGGAAAAGCTCTTGCCCATCATCGCAACAAGTTAGCCAAAATAATATTAGCCCATCGTGAATTCCAGCGAATGAAAAGAATCGACCCTTAGATCTTCCATCTCTGACGTAGAACAAACTTTGTTTACTCACTTTCTTTGGTTAAAAACCTCTTGTTACTCTAGAAAACTTATGTATTTTGTAGCTCTAGAAAACTAATCTTGACTTTGCTCTCTGTTTCAACATCTACATGTCCTCAACTGTGAGGGGTGCACATCTTTTGTCCTAGTATGTTAAGGCTCGTACTGAGCTAACCGTGAAGCTAAATTTTGACAAGTCTCCATTATCTGGTCATTTTTCGAGCGAAAATTTTGACAATGCAGAAAAGCAAAGGCACTGCTCATGTTATTGGAAAGACATTTGCACAATTCAATTTTAAAATTCAAACACCCAATGTCACTTTTTGGCTCGAAAAAATGAACTGCACATACTAAATAGGCCTAAAATGACTGGAGACATCTGCGTTTGCAAAGCGAAAGCAACTTCCAAACAATTTTTCATGCTAAGAACTGAGTATAGCTCCTGTTTGTTTTCAAGCTAAATTTTCGCCGAACCTAATTTCACGTGCAATTTTGTATGAAAATTTTATCTGAAACTGAAGACAGTACTAAGCTTAAAATTTTAAAACTAGCTGAAGCTTTTTGTATGAAGAAAACAGTTAATAAAGTTATTATTTGAAAAAAATGTACCATTTTGTCAAGAATGGTTTGGAAAATGTTGATGAATCTTTTTTTCTAAGTAATCTATTGCATATTCAATAATTTAGAGTAAGAAGTTATTTTTGAGCTTGGATTGCGTCCAATTTTTTTCCTGATGAAGGTTTTCCAGAAATTTATGGTTGCTTTTCAGTGGAAGTTTTTTCGAATGCCAAGCCATCTCGGTGCGGACCAGCGTTACCAGACATACGCAAATTACCATAGTTTCAAGGTAGTTTATTAGAAAATCTAGCCTACGGTACAAATAAATTACCTTGTATGAGCCCAATGGAAATTTCAAATTGGGTGCCAAGCACACATATGTACCTTTACTTTCAATCATTCGAAAACAAATACTCAGATGCATTTCAACAACTCATCTGGGAAATTTAAGGAAATCCCCAGACACTATAAGTGCCAACGAGTAATCCGGGAAACCCCCACAGCATCTGGTCAGATGTTGAGGGCATTTCCCGAGAGAAAGAGAACGTTATATACCGCCAAGTGAATAAGAGCTTACAGCGATAAAACGACGTGGATTGTCTAAAAAACATGAGGCTAAATGCGGTAGAAACTCCTCGGAAACGGTTTTAAGCTTTTATAATTCAGTGCAGAATGAAGAACAAAAGAAATTAAACTTTAGTATAGAGAGAGAGAGAGAGAGAGCTGAAATAAAGCTTTGCTCATTTTTTCGCTGAGCATAATGTACATTTTGTAGTAATGGATCATATGTCCGATTTAATTAAAAGTTGCTTCTCGGATGAGAAGAAATCTTCCAATTTGAAGTTAAAAAGAACTAAAGGAAGTGTTATAGTTAAAAATGTAATAGATTATAGCCAAAAAGAAACATTGCTCATAATTTAAGTAAATGCAAATTTAATATCTTGGTACACGAGGCAACTGAAATCACTTGTCAAAAAATAGCTTGCATAGTGATAAGGTACTGTGATGAAGCTTCTGGTATGGTCAGAAGTAGCTTCTAGGAACTGGTAGATATATATCAAAATGATCAGTTGACTCCAAGCAAAAATCTTTTTAATTCATTTATGTCTGCATTTGAATCAAGGAACATACCGAAAGAAAATATAATCGAGTTTGGAAGTGATGGCTACAACTTGATGATGGGGGAACATAACTCTGTTTCAGCATGTTTAAAACAAGTTTGCCCGGCTATAAAAGTATTCAAATGCATTTGTCACTCATTACACTTGTGAGCTTCAGTCGCATGTAAAGCTTACCCCAAAGACTGTGAAATGTTAGCGAGGGATATTCAAAGTTATTTCAGACAAAGTAGCAAAAGACAAGCGCTTTTAGTATCTTTCCAAGCATATTTTGATTTGGAGCCTCATAAAATTCTGCGGCCAGCACAAACAAGATGGCTCTCCTTAGGATGTGTCGTTCACAGATTAGTTGAAAATTGCAGTGTCCTTCAAGTTTTTTTTTAGTGATAAGTGGTTTGAGCAGCATATTTCATCAGCCAAAGAAATTTTCTATAAATTACAGAATCCATTCACGAATGTATATTTTTTGTTTCTAGACTGAATTCTTCCGACATTCAATCCAATTACTGCATATTGTCAGTCTTCAAAAGTGGTTGTAAGAACAGTTCATAGCAAACTATCCGCAATGTTTACCGAAATTTTATTATACTATTTAAAGAGCCTTTACGTTCAGACTACAGCTATTGAAGCTTTCGATCCGAATTTGCAAAAAAAAAAGATTTTTCCGATCGATAGTATATATCTTCCAATAGCGGTCATGTTAGAACTTGATGAAATAAAAAAAAAACTCTAGTGCACCTGAACCGCTAGAAACACTAATGTTCGAAGAACAGTAGAAGAATCGTGCAGGTTTTGAGTGCATATTCCACCACATGAGCTGCTTATTACGGCCAAACTGTTTCAAATGCCACGTTTTACTTTGGTCTCAAGAATGCATTATAACTCATATGGTAGAAGGTTTCAGATATTACCACTGGCATGAACTTCAACGTTTATGAGAGCAAAACATGGGTTAATTATATTCGTTATTAGTTGCTTATTTCCCAAAATTTTGAAAGCAGCATCTCATATAACATCAATGAAGAACATGCTCAGTGCCTGCAGCACTGTTACTGAAGTTGAGGTTTGGGGCTGCGGTCCGAAAAATTTGCAGAACTTTGGGAATTGAAACATCGGTTATTTATTTTCATTGTAAATGTTTCCGGCATGAATACTAACTGTTAGCATTTATTGATACAAAAGTAGCACAACCGACTCGTGCTGGCAACCTTTCGCCAGTATCAAAGCCAAGAATATATCACATCTGCTTCACGTTGTTATATTACATTCGAAGTTATAGGAGTATAAAGAAATTTAGGGTTACCTGCAGCGAATTTTTTCAAATAATCGAAAGCTTAATATTTCCTGTTTATTGTCACTACAATATAATTACCAATTGAAAATTTTACGATAAAACCGCTTAATAAAGATATTGCAAACAAACACAAAACCAACAATAGCCGGCAACCCTATACTGGCTTATCAACCAAATTTGACCTGAATAATGTTTATAATAGGTTCCATTAATTGTATGAAATTCGTATTGATTTCATGACTGCACTGGAAGTTATAGGGCAAAAAGTTTTATTTTCCTGAATGAATTTTCAAAACCAGACACAAAAATTACCATAGCTGGCAGCACCAATCGGATTTTTCAACCAAATTTCTACCAAACAGAGTTTAAAGTAAGGTTCAGCTACTATGTCAATTTCATGAAAATCTGGTTACTTATTCACATTTCATACGGCAAAAAGCAGTTTTTTTCTTTGTAATTTTTCAAGATGGCACCACTGGCACAAAGTTGCATACAATTCAAAATCGCTTCCATGAGACCTGGTCCTACTTAAGTCCAATGCATTCTGTTAATTTCAATTGTATCTGATTATTTATTCGTGAGTTCCCGTGAACAGAAGTTTTTGATGCTAAAAATATAGGTTAACTGAGAAAGGGTTACCATTTTTGTCCGACATGAAATTTCCAAAGTTTTACTTTGAACGTGTAGATAAAGCATAAGATTTGTATACAGATTGGTTTTATTGTAAGAAACGGACATTTTTTAAGATATTCGATGGTTTGAATATTTTCACTTCCAAATTTTTATTTTTTCAAATTTAAGACACCAAAATTATCATAGCTGGCAGCTCCAACCAAAATTTTCGACCAAATTTCTACCCAATGCGGTTTAGAGTAAGGTTCAGCTACTGTGTGAATTTCGTTAAAATCGAACGATTGAATCAAAATTTATAGGGCTAAAAGCAGTTATCTTTTTTAGTGATTTTTCAAGATGGCACCACTGGCACAAAATCACTTCTATCAGACCTGGTCCTATTTAAGACCAAAACATTCTGTGAATTTCAATTAATTCTGACCATCGGATCGTGAGTTTCCGTGAACAGAAGTTTTTGATGCTAAAAATATAGGTAAATTGGGCAAGGGTTACCAGGCGTGCCCGTTTTACTTTGGCTTTATACACAAAGCATAAGATTTCCATATGAGTGGCTTTTTTTGAAGAAAGGGCATTTTTTCAAGAGAGACGATGATTTGGAGGTTTTCACTTTCAGTGCCTGCCCTAGCTACAGGGTTGCCATTAAAAGCTACACAAATCTACAAATAAATAATATCAATATGTCCTGAAAGTTTCGTAATGATTGAATAGCTCTGTCAAAAGTTATCGCAATTTAAAAATTTTCAAGTTTTCCCGTTCTCTTTTTAGGCACCCAGCGCACACATGGGGTTAAAAAATTCCAAAAAATTATCCGATTCACATGTAAAACACGTTCGAAATTTATTTCGTAAACTTTATTTTTGCAAAAATTATTTTTGTACGGAATAATAGGTATATTAAAAATATCACTAAAATGGCCGCCGGTGCCAAAGGGTTAAAGATTATTAACTTTTGTGAGACCTGGCACTATTCTGCATATACACCAATGTGTCCTGAAAATTTCAGTTCAATCAGATGGCGCGTTCCTGAGGTTTTTTTCACTGAAATTTTTTGATATATATATATATATATATATATATATATATATATATATATATATATATATATATATATATATATATATATATATATATATATATATATATATATATATATATATATATAGAAATATGAATTTTTGGCCAAAGTGATTTTAATACTAATGTTCTTCTTCGAACATTAGTAAAAAGTTCTAAAAGATCGATTCGAACCACAATGCTCAGAGCTCAGAAATCAATGTGTTCAGTTTTATAGAGTCAGTTGCGAAGAAATAAAAAAAGATTTGATTTCGACGATCCCATTTTAAAACATATTAATATTCCTTATCCTAATAAGGCTACCAATTTTCAAATCAGGAACACATATCCGTCACTTTTTCATGTATATAAAAGATTTATATAACAAATGGCGTAGACTAGCGACGTTTTCACTTCCACGAGACTTGACTGACCCCGATTTACCCATAGACCGTTTTTATTTTAAACTTGGCAAAATTCTTGACCATGAAAGTCGCAAAGAATTTGAGAACCGAAGTCGTTTTGCCTTAAATGTAATATCGCTTCCACATTCAAATGCAGACTGTGAGAAGATTCATATAATTAAAAACAAATTCAGGAATAGAATGAAAACAGATACTGTAAAAGAGCCTGTTTTAGCATCAGAAAATGCCAAAATTTGTGGGTGCGTTGAGTTTGAGCCAACTGATTTAATGTACGATCAAATGAAGTCCTAGTCCTACATATATAGTAATATAGAAATCATTGCAGATTTTTCTTTCACAAGTGAATAGTTGCCATAAAAATGTTTTACCGATATTTCTTTTTTTTTTGTGAAATTCTTGTAATTTTGTTTTGGAATAGAGTTAGTTCATATATTGAACTGTAAAAGGTGTTTGTTACGTTCAAATTAACAAAAAAAATCCACCCAATAAGCCTACGGATAAAGCATCTAAAACAAGGTAATTTTTTTGTAAAGCTACGGTAATTTTCCAAACGGATTCTGGTAACGCTGGTGAGGACTAGTGAGTAGTGCTCTACATCGTCATTGTTAAGTGGTACATCAGACGTTTATCAGATTTTCCATATATCGTGTTTAAATTTTGTTTCAATTAATAACAATAATTTTGGATTAAACAGCTCTGCTACCAATGTCTGAGAAATTGATTAATATACATATGTACATATATATGTATGTTGATTTGGGGGCAGCTAGAAACTATTCCAATAATAGTAGAATACAACAAGAAACTGTTCCAATAATAGTAGAGTATTATGACGATTAAAATCGATTGGAAACATTCATCAAACCCCGTAAGAAGTATTTTATTCTGACATCAATTAATGCAATGACGTAAAACCAATGCGAATTAACACTTCATCTTCTGACTATTTTTAGCTAGTTAGGGTTGATAAAATGTGACAGCAATATTTGTTATTAGTCGGGCTCATATCATTCAACAACAGAAGCTGTGCACAGCTAACTGAAGATTGAATCCATTTTCCATGGTGCACGCACCACACGGTTTCAAAAAGTGTTCTGCATTTAGCTGAGCTTAGCAATTTATCTTTGAATTCATGTTGAAGCTTGCGAAATTTTTTTTAAAATAGTGCTATTTCTAAAAATTAAGTCTCCACATGATAAAACGAACAGGTGTAGACTCGCATTTTCATTTCACTCTTTTCACACATTTTTATTTTCAGACTCTTTCATTTCAATTCTTACTTATCAAACGTCATATGATTAGTTCCAACCTGCTATCAGTGGAATAGAGATAAGACTTGAAATAAAGAAGCAAATACAATCACAAATTTGAATTAATATAAATATTTTTTTTTCTTTGAAATTTACAGGTTATCTTAATATTTCTAATCAACCGCCGATAAATTATCAAATGATCAAATGTAATAAATCAAAACAATGCAACATTAAGGCGTCATCTAATCTACCCCGACAGGAAATTCCTATTTGACTTTCATTCTATTCATATAAAATTGCCTGTTCGTATCGCAGTCAATTTCGGGGCTGTGGAACTTTTCATTTATTATTTAAATTGCTTTTAAAAATTGAATTTAAATCAGTTATTGGTGTGATCTGACGAGGATAAGCCAACGACGGAAGTAAACTTTTGGGCGGATTTTACAGAGTGTAGGAATCAATATGAAAGGTTAGATCGCTATGACTTGAGATGAATTGAAAACTATTTTGCTTATTTTCAGGTGAAGTTAGTGTAATTCTGGCTTTGTGTGTCGGGCTCGTTGTGTGCAACCAATTTAAAAGCTGCGGTGATGTACCGTCTGGAGAATTCGTACCGAACCGAGCCAATTGTGATTACTTTTTCTTATGCGTCGATGGCTATTTTATGCAGTTGAAATGTACCCAATACACTGTGTTCGACCCTATCGCCAAAATCTGTTCAACTGAATGTAACAAGCCGGAAACGACTACGCCATCGAAACCAACCCCTGAAACAACTCCATCGATTCCGACAGCACCAACCATCTCAACAACAACACGTTTTGTAATTCCCACGGCTCCAACGATAGGTCCGGACAATGATTGCTACAAGCTTCCCTCAGGGTCCTATGTAGGTGTTCCTGGGTCATGCAGAGATTACTACTTATGCGTCAATGGACATGCGTATTATACGCAATGTCCCGATGATACCTGTTTCGATAGTAACACAAACTATTGTGTTAAACAATAAATTTAGGCAAGTGTAATTTTAAGGGATAAATACTAAAGAATACTGTTTGGTGAGAGTGAAAGTAAATAAGCTTCAAAAGTTTGGAAATAAATTTGACATTGGCACTTTAATATCAATGTTTGTTTTGTTATCTTACCAAAGCACATAGGTTATAGGTTCTCACATCCCGTTACGTTACAACTACATAATGCACGATTCCAATCAAACATTCGGAAATGTCGACGAAGATGGATTTCCTATTGCCATGTAATTTGTACAATCACTTATCGGCTTCTTTTGATATTCTCCTGCCGACGCGTTACGTCGAATCGTCGCGTTGACCAAATCAATTTTCAATCATCGCGTACTCTTAACAACTGGCATTCAAATTACGCGGAATCCAGTAGGCATTTCGATGATTTATTTTCCGCAAATCACTTGGAGCGAGATTGAGTCCTGCATAGCCGTATTGAGATTTAAGCGGCTGGCCTACCTGGTCCAGCATTTGCATGCATTTATATCGAACGGCGAAGCATATGTTAGGTAAAAGCATGTTGTCCATTCGAAAACTAACGCATCCAAGAAATTTAACTGTCCGCGATAAGAACTGCATCGAGCTAATGCAACTGCTCGTAGTCAATGCCAGAAATGCAGTCGTAGCACGATGTTCTGATCACGATAAAAGTAAAAGTGTGAGCTGGTTTGCATTCATGGGAAATTGTTACGACACATTTGCAAGAAGCCAATGAGCTACATACATTTCAATGGTCAAACATTCATTTCTACTTGAGGTATGGATTACTGATTACGTGTCGAATTTTCCAACCGTGAAAATTTTCATACAGCATAGAAAGGTCTATGAAGGAATACGCATTTACTCGTACTTGATTCATAAATAAATTATAGAGAATAGTCAATATAGTAATATATTTTAAATATTTACAGGCCATATACAAACTACGATTAAGAAATTCCTATAATATAGCTGCGTTGTTTTTACATCTAAATTAGAGTACCTAGTGCACTTACAAAAAAGAACAACTATCCGGCGTAACATACCACGTTTAATTCATTCCTTTATGGTTGGCAGCAGTGTGTATATTAGATTAGACATTTTACATTTCTAAATTCGAATTTAAAACATATTTTTATTTGAGATCTGGACGATTAGAATCAGTATAATTTTAGAATTAGTATAATACAGTAGGTCGCCGATTATCCGAATTAATTGGGACCGGGGTCGATTCGGATAATCGAAAATTCGGATAATCGGACATAGACTGGTAATAAAGAAAAACGAACTGTCACACATAGAATATACTTTATTAAGTTTAACAAACACAGTTCTATAATATCTTGTCACTTGAACATCTCGATCAGAGTAAGTTGCCTCGACGTTGGAGCTCGTTTCCGTGCGGCAAGGTCACGCAGGCGCCGGACTCCAGCGAGCTCCAACTTGTTACAACAAAACAAAAGAAAAATTACTTGGTTTTACACGCTTAGGACCGATTCGGATAATTGGCGATTCGGTTAATCGGCGTTCGGATAATCGGCGTTCTACTGTATTTCGATTCAGCAAATCAGCTGATAGCATTAATTTATTTTTTACTACTCATTCGATTTTATTTTTCTTGGCTATCAGGTTGACAGAAACTTTTTTTTGGAATGATTTCATTGCAGCCAATTGCTTCAATTGAAATGACTTATCGAGAGCTCAAACCATGTGCTTCAAAGAGACTTGCGTCGGAAGATCAATAATTCTAAAAGAACTCATATTCTGAATGTTGTTGTTTCACGTGCGTCGCGGCCACAATACTCTACTGTGGATATAAAAAAAAACGCAGTTTAAGATAGTGAAATAAGATAATAAGAAAATGAGTGAAATAAGATAATAAGTAAGTAGCGTATGAGCCAGGCGCATTTGAATGAGGCTTTTGAAGCTTCCCAAATCAACTAACTATCGACAAGAATCAGTTGCATCCATTGAAATTATCCTTATTATTTCTTCAATAATCTTAATCTAACCTTAACATAACTTTTTCCTCAGAATTGGGGCAGTTCAAAATTAGTCAATTTTTTGGCCTTTGAAAATTTTTTGGCCTTGAGCTTGAAACATCCAATGTGTGTTGGTTTTGCAGCGTATTTTTGGAAATTTTTTGGACTCAAGAGTCCAGATAAACATAATATATTTCTCTCACCGGACGTACAATACACAGTACAACATTTAAGTATCAGTACTTATGTTATATTTTTTTAGCGGCGGTATTGACTCCACTCGCTAGGCAAGGATAAGCCACGACTGAAATGCGCCAAATATGAGAGCGATCCTGTCTGAGCGGGAGCACGCATTTTCGTCCTGTCACGTCACTCGATGATCGACCTCAAGCGTGTGCTACTTTAAACTTGTCTCGTGAATATCTTCGTGGACGCTCAGCGATTCGTAGTTCTGTTGTAATAATATGATGCATTACGTCTGTTTAAAATTAAGTATACGTATGTAGGTCACATCAAAATGTAATTATCATCAAATTCATTCATTTCCATTGTTGGCATTAAATCGTGTAGAAATATATACAGTCAAGTCAATAGTCGTTGTTTCGTACATTTATTGCACGCGTAATTTGACTACGCATCAATTCATTCATTTTCACTGGTCAATGTATGTTTATTATTATATTGCACTTATTCGCTGATTAATTCATGTTTTCGTTTTGTATTCATTTCACTATTCAATGTATGTTGTTATTGTATTGTACTTATTCGCTGATTAATTCACGTTTTCATATTGTATTAATTCACGGGTCAATTTTGCTGATGCAATTAGGCTATCTTTGTTTTATTGAACTTTGTATTTGTCAACTTAGCAATAAGTTTACATAAATAAGCTGAAGAATAAAGAAACTATGGCAGTTCGACAGTATTCAGTTGTGTGTTTTATTCCTACAATTTGAAGTCGTGCTCGTTTTGCCAAGGTGTAACACCTTTGACAAATTCTAAACTATTAGCCAGGGTGCAACACCTTGACTATCAACACTCGGTGCAAAACCTTTGACCCGTAACAAACCAATAGCCAAGGTGCAACACCTTGACTAACATCAGAGTTAAGGTAAAAGAACCTTATCTTAAACAACGTCATGTGTTTTTGCATTTGGTGTGTATGGTACGGCGGTCAAGTTCGAAAAATTTGCGAGGCGAGAAAATTTGTCAAGATTTGGGAGTTTTTGTGTTCTGGCCTATATTCGAAAACTCAGGACGGTTTGAGCGTATACATCTGGACATTGTTGAACCACTGCCTGTGTCAAACAGCCAATAGTATATGCTCACAATGATCCACCGCTTCACATGATGTCCTGCAGCAGACCAGGGTTCGCAGTTTGAATAAGAGTTATCTCGTACCTTGGCACAATTAACAGGCTGTAAAAAGTTGAAAAAACGGCTTATCATCCCGAGTCTAATGTGTACTACAGTACTAATGTGCCATGTAAGTTATTGATGGACCGAAGTGCTACCGGCAGTAGCCTCGTATACAACGTGGTTTCAAAGTGGATTAGGATTAGTCAAGCAGCGCTGTATACCCGCAGCGGATTGATTTGGGATAAGTTTATCCGATCACGGTCTTTTACTGGATCGGATTGACTTGGGCGTTAAAAGACCCGGATCGAGGGATCGAGGATTGAAAACTTCGAAGTCCACCTCTTTCTCCTTAGCACTTTTAGTGCTACTTTCAGTGTTTCCGGACGGTTTTCCGGCGGATGTCATTTTACTGTATCTTCGAAACTATGTAGCTTTTTCCCAGACTTGTATGGAAATTTCACCCGAAACAACTCAGAAAGGTCCCCGAATTCATGCTAGACCAAAACAAAAAATTTTTTTTTTACAAAAATTGAAGTTTTTGCCCAATTCCCTCTATCCAAAATGTTTCGCCCTTATAATATCACTATTATATTCCCTACAACTTTCAATCGCCGAAAGCGATTTAAAGGCAGTTTTTGCCAAACTATGGCCAAAAACCCCCTTACTCCCCTACAAAACTGAAATTTTTTATCACAGTAATATGTCTTAGCCCGTTATGTCCTAAACCACTCTTACCCAAAATTGGCCGATTATGTCCGATTTCAGCTACTTTCGCCCTAAAAACTTTTTGAATAATTGAATAAAATACTTGCAAGTACGCAAATACTCACAAGTACGAAAAACTCGATACGGAAATACGTGATACGAAAATACTTGCAAGTACGAAAATACTCGATACGAAAATACGCGATACGAAAATACGTGCAAGTACGAAAATACTCGATACGAAAATACTTGCAAGTACTAAATACTCGTGAGTATGAAAGTATGAAATACGAGTATGAATGCACTTGCAAATATGAAATACGAGTGCATATTAATATTAGGATACTATTACATCACTGTTTGATTATTATGAATCAAATGGAAGAAATTTATTGGGTAAATTTTTGATTGCATGTATACGAGGTGTGACAATTAAGTAATGAGACTGATTCCATAAAACCCGTATATTTAAAAATTATTCTACAACTGTGCCATATCCTTCAAAGTGTTCCCTTTGGGCAGGTATACAACGATTCCAGCGCGTTTTCCATGCTTCGTAACATTTCTGGAACGCTTCGACTGGGATGTTCACGAGTACCCTCGTCATGGCTGCGTGGATGTCCGTAATCGACCCAAAATGGGTTCCTTTGATCACCGATTTTGTTCTAGGGAACAAAAAAAGTCACAGGGTGACATATCGGGCGAATAAGGCGGCTGTTGCAACACGGCGATCCCTTTAGAGGTCAAATACTGGGACACGCTGAGGGTGGTGTGGCACGGTGTGTTGTCGTGATGAAGGATCCAGTTACGAGCGATGTCTGGGCGCACCCTGTTGACTCAATTTCGCAATCTTTCGAGTACTTGGCGATAAAAGACTTGATTTACGGTTCGCTCCGATAGAACAAATTCTTTGTGGACGATTCCACGGTTATCAAAAAAAGGCAATAATCATCGTTTTCACCTTCGACTTGCTCATGCGAGCTTTTTTGGGCGGGGGGCGTGCGGAGACAACCATTGTGAGCTTTGGCGTTTGGTTTCCTGGTCGTATTGGAAAAACCAGCTCTCATCGCCTGTAATAACTCGATCAAGTAGCGTAGGATCGTTTTCCACTTGTTCCAAACCGTTTTCTGTGACGGTCATTTGATGCTGCTTTTGCTCCTCAGAAAGGTTCTTTGGAACCATCTGCGCGCACAACTTTTTCATCCCAAAATCGTCGGTTAAAATTTGTCTGACTGTTTCACGGTTCATACTCAGTTCCGAGGCCAACATTTGAACTGTTAAACGCCGATCTTCACGGATTAGGGCGCGCAGACGCTGCGCATTCGCGTCAGTCCGCACCTCGACTGGTCTCCCACTCCGCACCTCGTCTCCCACGCTTTCACGCCCCTTCTTAAACTCTTTATGCCATCGAAACACCTGGGCACGACTAATAGCACAATCACCATGCACTTTTACAATTTAAGCGTACGTGTCCGAAGCTGTTTCGCCCAATCTGGCGCGTACGTGTCCGAAGCTGTTTCGCCCAATCTGACGCGTTGCTCTTAATTTTGTTTCTCCATTTTTGTGACGAGCACCACCAAAACACGTCTACTCAGCACGACACAGCAGGCGAACTAAATAAGCTAGAGCGATGGTAAATACATCAATGGAGAGGAGAATGATGCCAGAGAAGGGGAAGGGAATTTCAAGGTCGCAGGTTTACCACAAGCGCGGCAATAAAATCAGTCTCATTACTTTATTGTCACACTTCGTAGTTCGCAAAAATACTCGTACCTAGTATTTTTGAATATCGTACTAGGTACTGACTGTTCCAAAAAATACCTGTTCCAGTATATACCAGAGATTTTCCCACACACCCCTAACACCCCCCTAATACCCCCTCTGGAAACTGCATAGACCCCCCCTAACACGGACAATTTTCCTACACAAAGGGAACTTTGTGTCCTTTGTTCCAAAGGGACACCCCCCATGAAAAATTCCTGAGAAAACCCCTAATACACTTCATCTCTAGTTTGTTTATCTTCGGTGTGTTTGCATTTTTTGCACGTTGTTGTTAGTTATTCTTCAATTTTTGATCCTAGCTGTCCTCCGGTGGTAGTAGGGACAAAAACTTGAAGAAGAATACTCAAAAACATACAGAAACTATATGAAAAGGCAAGACGACATTGATTAACAGGCAAGCAAACAAACCCCATTCAAACAAGTATACAACCACAAAAACCCCAAAAAAAAAACAGCACCGGTAAAATTATCTAATAGCTATGGGGGGCTCGTAGTGGACTTTAGCCGATAGTTTCAGGAGTGCTGTATAGCATGGTCAAGATTACAGTCGCCTCAGTTTAAAAATAGTAAAATTTGTTTGCGTTATAAATCACAGACTCAATAGTACTTAATCAAAACTTCTATCTGTATCTCACATCCAACATTTATCAGGAGCTTAAGATAAATTTCTTTCGTTTAATCAATACCGTCAAAACAAGCATGCCTTCGAGTAAATTACATCATCGGCTTTTTAGTGTGTCTTAAAATATTATGGAAACCCAATTTGATTTGAAATTGCACGGCAGATATTTGCGACAGTTGAAGTGCTGTCGATCAATCTTCAGTTTTTTTTTTACTATTTCGTACTCATTCTCGTGCACACGCTTGTGCTATTTTAAAACTTGCCCGAAAAATTGAGTATCATCTAATCGACAGTTGACTTACAATGCTTTGGACAATTTAGCAAACAATGCTCTGGACAATTTTTTTCAGATTGGCCTCCTTACCAGGTGCGATTAAATGCAAGCTAAGGATATCTTTTATTTAAGCCAAAATTGACATTCGGCATATGATATATGGTTTTAGCATTTATTCAAATTGTATATAAGGAGTAGCAATCAAGTATGGAGCTCAGTATTTTGATAATATAAACAAAAGATATTCATCAGTCTACTAATAAATCACAAGATGCGTTGTAAGTATATCATACCAAACTCTTTCTTCAGAAACTTTAACATATTTTTTATTGCAGCCTTTGCATTGCTTATGATTGTCTCTTTCTTATATGCCACTTGTGCACAAATCATTCAACCGAGGGCCAATTGTGACTCCAATATTCCTGATACAGCGAAGCTCCCTGATCCCTCGACATGTGCTAGATTCCTCTACTGCAACAATGGCGTTCTTTTGAAGCTAGCCTGTTCCCAGAACTACTACTACGATCGTTACTCTGGTCTGTGTTTGTACAATCCAAACTGCTGGTATAATATTGGGCCAGTAGACAAAGGAACTGCAACGACAAATCCTTGTTTCAACAAAAGTGGAGTGTTTGTATCCAGTACCATTTCCTGCAACCATTACTATCAGTGTCTGAATGACCTGGCCATTGTAAAAAAGTGCCCAATTGGTTATGTTTTCGAAAAGAAAAATTTAATGTGTGTTCGAAGTGATAAGTGCCTTTAGAATAAGCAGCTACTGTCAATAGAAATGTCAAATTGTTGGAATTGAAATGCTTTTAGGACAATTGTATAGTTTTATGATTTATTAGTATGGATTTGACAATATCATAGAAATATTTCACTATTGCTGGTATTCCACTAATGCTGCAGTTAACGTAAGAATTAAGAAATTTTTATACTCAATAGTTTTTTATAACGATTCTTATATACTGTAAAATAAGCTGTCTTAAATCAACCATACTATGCTCAATGATTAAAAAAAATACTTTACAATATTTTAATGTGAAAAATTATTATTCTCTCAGAGTACTTTCAGCATATACTCGAAAGGATTCGAAATTCTACGATTATTAGGTTTAAAATAGATGCTTAATCATAAGTTGTCTTTGTGCTGGGCCACTGAGTAAGCAAAGATGCTAGAGAAATGCTAATTGCATACAACTTGATTATATTAATACCAAGCAGAAACGGTTGGAAATTTATTATAAAAAAATACTCTAGCGCACCTGAACTGCTAGAAATACTAATGCTCGATGAACAGTAGAAGAATCGTGCAGATTCTGGGTGCATATTCTACCTCACGTGCTTCAACCTGTTTCGAATGCAAAATCACTTTGATCTTAACAATGCATTTAAACTCATAGGGTGGAAAGGATTTCAGGAATTTCAATATTTAGGAAAGCCAAACACTGCAAAGCTTTGAAAGAGGCATAACAGAACATAAACAAAGAAATTGCTTAGTGCTTGCAGTACTTTACCAGCACTGCAACTAAAAGTCTCCCACAATTGCTTCATGTCCAAATCAAGTAACTCTATCGATCTCGATTTCATCCGATGATTTCATCGAAAGTTACAGGGATAGGAAAATATTTGGGATCAAAAAACGAAAGAAGTTTGGGATCGAAACTTTCTAGAACTTAGAAAATTTAAACATAGGTAACTTATTTTCATTGTAAATGTTCGCGATATGAATACTTAATGTTAGCATTTATTAATACGAAAAAAGCAGAAAATGCCTCGCGCTGGCAATCTTTAAATAGTATCAAAGCCAAAAATATATCACTACTGCCTCACTACGAAATCAACCTGCGTTGGAAGTTATAGGGGTACAAAGAAATTTAGGATTACCTACCGCACAAATTTTCGAAAACTGAATATTTGCTGTTTACTGTCACTACAAGATCATTACTGTTTGAAAATTTTACGATCTAATCGCTTAATTAAGATATTGCAAATTAAAAAAAAAAAAATTTTATGGTAAAATTTAATAAAAAAAACTTTACGATTAAATCGCTTAGTTAAGATATTGAAAATAGAAATCCAACAATAGCTGCCAACCCTTTAATGGTTTTTTTACCAGACTCCTTCTGAATAATTTCTATAAAAAGTTCCATATCTGAAATTCGTTTTGATTTCAGAACTGCACTCGAAGCTATACGGTAAAAAGCTTTATCTTCCTGAGCAAATTTTTAAAACCCAAGACATCAAAATTAGCATAGCTGACAGCACCAGCTAAATTTTTCAAACGAATTTCTACCAAATACGGCTAAGAGTAAGGTTCAGCTACTGTGTCAATTTCATACGAATCTGGTAACTGAATCAGAACTCACAGGGCGAAAAGCAGTTTTTTTCTTTATAATTTTTCAAGATGGCACCACTGACACAGAGCTGCCCGCATTTCCAAATCGCTTCTGTCAGACCTGGTCCTACTTAATACCAATACATTCTGTGAATTTCATATCTACCTGATAATTGGGTCGTGAGTTCTCGTGAACAGAAATTTTTGATGCTTAAAATATAGGCAAATTGGAAGAGGGTTACCGTTCTTGTACGATGTGAAATTTCAAAAGTTTTGCTTTGGTTGTATGGACAAAGCATAAGATTTCTATATGAGTTGGTTTTCACTGTAAAAGATGAAAATTTTTCAAGAGAGTCGATGGTTTGAAGACTTTCATTTTCAATGCCTGTCGTAGCTACAGGGTTGCCAGCACGTTCATAAAAGGAAAAATGAGTCTACAACTTAGTAACGGCAATACGTCCTGTGAGTTTCCTAACACTGAAAGAAAAACTCTTGGTTGGTTCAACTATTTTTAATAGTATTGCAACGATTCATTCAAAATCGTTGAACGAACTACGGAAAATAGTTATTTTTATTATGTTAATATAGTTAATTTAACGATATAAAAGTAGTTGGTTCTGGTTATACAAAAAATATCACAACGTTCATGAAATCAACTGTTTTAATTGTTTCATAACCACGAAAATTGGTTGATAAAAAGAAAAATATTCATCAATTCACTCAAAACTTCAACGTTTCGAATTATCAACTGTTTTTATGGTACTTAAACTACTTCGCAATAGTTGATTTCAGCAAACGTAATTCAGTGAGCAACGTCTTTGGAATTATTCTACGCAAAGTAGAATGGTTTCAACATTTGGACGTTTTTCATGCTCCGAATGGAATTGTTTATCAACCACGCGTCATGGTGCATAAAAGTAATCAACGATTTTCTTATGGTTGTTTTAACTATAGCCCTAGTTGATGCAAAAACAACTAAGGAAAACTGTTGATTTTCCATACTCCTCATACTCATACTCCTATTCTGTTATAGAAGCTTCATATACTACATGGCAAAATTGTGTTCGGTTTGCTGTTCGATATAATTCATATTCATGTTATGCGGCGAAGTCTTTATATTACGTTGCATGACGCTTTATTAGTTAATCACATGACAATGTCTTCCACTGTGGCAAACGCAGTGGGCTGCGGCAATACATCCATTTTTTTTTGTCTTTTGTATTGCTAAATCCTGTTGTACGAGGATTAGGTTGGCTTGTCACAATACAAATCAGCCATTGCTTGTCTATTAGACCATTGAACCTAGTAGTGATGCCAACCTATGGTAGGTATGACAGCTAGCGGTGCGGCAAAATTAGAAATTTGGTAAATTCTGCCGCAGCGGCAAATTCAGCCGCAGCCATTGTGCGCGTTACCATACAAATGCTAAATTCAACAAACATAATTCCGTACTGCATACTTTGCACACTGCGTACTATATATATTGTTGGAATACCATTGTTTGTGGTTGCTTATTTTTATTGCACCACGGACGTTGTTTAACAACCACGCGTCATGGTGCATAAAAGTAATCAACTATTTTTTTATGGTTGTTTTAACTATAGCCCGTAGTTGACGCAAAAACAACTAAGGAAAATTGTTGATTTTACCAAGATTTTTCTTTCAGTCTAATGATCTCATGATCCAGCCGAAAGTTATTGCAGTTCAAACATTTTCAAATTTTCTCAATCTAATTTCAGGTGCCTAGCGCATACATAGGGTTAAAAATTTCCAAAATATTATCATATTCACATTTGGAACACGTTCAAAATTCAATCCATAAACTTTATTTTTGCGAAAACTAATTGTTGACAGAAAAATAGGTATATTTAAAATATCACTAAAATGGCCACCGGCACCAAAGGGTTAAAGGTTATTAACTTTTTGGGAGACCCGGCACCTTGACAATTTCAGCTCAATCGGATGGCGTGTTCCTGAGATTTTTTCACTGAAATTTGTTCATGTTATATATATATATATATATATATATATATATATATATATATATATATATATATATGTATATATATATATCAGGGGCGGCTCGTCGATGTACGCAAAGGAAGCAGTGCTTCCCTTGCTAATCCACAAATTTGATCAAATAATCAATATGAAACAACCAAAAGATTTACAATCAATATTCAACAGTCAAAGTAATAACATTTATTTTCTTACAAAAGTCAAAACTCAATCGCTACTATCAATCAAATGGTTTTATTTTATAACAGTCCAACTACAGAGCTTCCATGTTAAATTTACAGCTACACAATGAAAACTCAAACGTTTTACTACAAACTACAGGCACTACGGCAACTAGGCATAATTCAAAACATACAGTTCATTGAGATATACTATACAGAACACTGAAGTGATCTTGCTTCAATGCTCAAATTCGTTGTATTCGCATCGATCTACTTAGACGCTTTGTCTAAATGATGCCCACAAAATTTTTACAATCAATGTACTCAAATATCATCGCGGACGCTGGCTCAGTTCACCGCGTCTTAGTGGATAGAAAAATTCAAAAAACCCTTGTCCCATCCACCCGCTGAACGACCCGAAAATTTTTATTAATGAATGAACTTGATACGCTGCAAAAGTATCCGCGTCTTCTGTTATGTTACTGTTCCCCCTCATGATTTATCTGTAGATTCTCTTCTGCTCCTCTTCTTACGAGCCGTTCCCCTTACGAATTGAAGCATTTTCTGCTTTGTTCACATGTACACATGTACGGTGCAAGCTATTGTGATGTTCATGTGGGGAATAGAATAGTATGAGTTAAATTTTTTCGTGTGCAATTTTCCCCAGATCGGTTTTTCGTGTCTGCTTTGGGTTTGCTTTCCCAAAAGACGTAGTTTTTCCGTTCTGGTGCCTTGATGAAATGACCACTTGATTGCTTGGGACGCCTATGTTGACGCTGAAAAGTCGTCTGCGTCTCTATTATGTTCATGACCTACATTACAGAATTTGTAGATTCTCTTCTGCTCCTTTTCTTACGAGTCGTCCCCTTCTAATTTGATGCCTTTTATGCTTTTTTCGCATGGAGTATGTACGGTGCAAGTTATTGTGATGTTGATATGGAGAATATGTTGTGCAATTTTCTCCAGAGCGGTTTTTTGTATCTGCTTTGGGTTTACTTTCGCAAAATGAGTTTCTCGGTTCAGGTGCTTTGGGTGATATGACCACTTGATTGCTTTCGCCTATGTTATTTCTATGGTGCGTTTTTTTATGCCTTCTTCGCAAAAAACGCACCTGTTATAACTCTTTCGACGTGTATTTTTTGTATTGTCAGTATCTATTAATACTGTCGGTTAAACATCGATAAAAAAAATAGTTTTTAAAGTAAATTATAACATAAAGCTCGTTAATGTGAGAGCGTATTGAATAGATTCTGTTTCCAAAAGTTTATATTTACCCGTTTAATATGGATTTTAAAGTGGAAAACAAAAATTAAGGTGATTGTTCCATAGAGTATTTGCTGCGGTAATCTTTTTCATTGAGGATCTTATTGAGTTTTAGCAACCAAGTTAACTGTTTGTAAAAGGTAACTATATTAGGCACTTTTATTGCAAATTATATGAGAAACTTATTTTTATTGTAGTATTGCCTATTTAATTTGCTAAAAGATGCATTATATCCTCAACTTCGAGCTATTAAAAAAAATTCGCCATATATTTAGCCTGTAGTATGTTTTCAGTTTACCTTTTTTTTTATAATTTAAAAAAAGAATTAAAGAAATTAGTAATTTTTTTTTGCTTTCAAATACTATAATAGACTTGAACTTTTGTGAGATTTTTAATCATAGTGATTAGGAAGCTGTTGACAAATGCAAATATGGTCAGCATTAAAATACTTAATTGATTTTTTATACGGTATTTCAAAGGTATAGTTTACTATGCGCTTCATAAGTATGCTTATCTATATTGTATGCTTATATATTTCGCTTGTGCTTCCCTTAGTCTCAAACCCACGAGCCGCCACTGATATATATATATATATATATATATATATATATATATATATATATATATATATATATATATATATATATACATATATATATATTTATCTTTATATATGTATAGAAATATGAATTTTTTCCAAAGTCATTTCAATACTTAAGTTCTTCTTCGAACATTAGGTCAGGTTAGGTTAGTAAAGACGGCTGCCGGGAACGCGGCTTGCATTAGTCCTCCTGTTTGGGCCCATTTGCCACCCTCCGCTGGTTTTTTAGAGCTCCCAAGTGACCGATTCGCCAAACTGGATCAGCTGACTCAAGGTGACGGTACTGGCCACCTCTGCTAGCCCTTGAAAGTAGTAAGAACCAAAAATCTTGAGGCGATTATTATTTAGGGCCGGACAATCACAGAGAGCACACTCGATGGTGTCCTCTTCCATCTTGCACCTCTTGCATAAATTGCTGGATGTCAGTCCCATTCTGTTCGCATGAGATGCGGTAAGGCAGTGCCCTGTGAGCAAGCCGACCGTGGCTCTCAGGCAGTTGCTGCTGAGCTTGAGCAGTTTCTTGCTTTTGCTTACATCAGGTGATGGCCATAATATCCTGGCCACCCTGCAGTCTATCCTGTTTTCCCATTCGGACTTTAGTTTGGCCCATATGGCGGCATCAAGTTTGCTAGTGGCGTCAGCGATTGACCGTGGTACAGTGATGCAGGGGCTATTGCTAGCTCCTGAACCTTTCCTCGCCGATTCATCAGCTTTTTCGTTGCTTATGACCCCACTATTCCCTGGCACCCACAAAATCCTGATAGGAATATGCCTTGCCTTTTCATTGAGAGCCACTCTGCAAGCGCTAACAGTTTTTGAAGAACATCTGTAAGACGCAAGAGCGAGAATGGTTGCTCTACTGTCGACGCAAATCGTCATTGATCTTGTTGATATTCCGCTAATGGACTCAACTGCCATGCGCATAGCATGTAATTCAGACTGAAAGACGGTAGCAAGGTTCGACAGTAAAAACACAGTTAAGATAAACAAACAAACAAAAAAAAAAACGCCTCCAAAAACATACAAACAAAAAACGCAATCGGTAAAATTGTCTGACGGCTATAGCTTGCTTACTCTATTTTTAAATTAACTTAAATTGATAATATAATAAAGTGATTTTTGTTCTAGGAAAATCTAGGAAAATTTGGGAATGACGGTAATAGTGAAACAAACTCTCCTACAAAAAATACTTTATACTTAAGTTTACTATAATCTAGGTACGGATGGAGAACTGGAGTAAATATCTGATTAAGGACCTGATTGTTGAAAGTGTGAAATGATTAAAAAGTAGTCATCTCACATTTCATCATTTGAAAACGTAGTTTTCCTCCAATTTCCCAAACCTCAAAAGAGCTGTAGCAAGACAGCTTTGCTCTCTTTTTATGTGAACTAAAATAAATTACTCATCTTTACGGGTGTATCTTTTTTAATATTATGCTCTGGGTCTTCATTCTGACGCCTGACAAGAATGATTTAGCTGTTAGAGAATAGAACAAGAGAATAAAAGATTAATCTGAAGGACAAAACATAGAGGGTAATTTTCCATACTGCTAATATGATAAGCGCAGCTATTTTTGTCCCTCAAATCTTGGATATTCCAGTACAACTACCAGCAACTACTAACAGCTTTTCTGGCTGCAAAAAGCTTATAGTAGTAGATGGTGTTCAAAATATAAAACATAAAAAAAAGACTATTGGGAAGTTAAAAAATCTTGAAAGAGAGATGAAATTCATAAGTGTTTTTTTTATTATAATTCATAGTTTTGAAGTGAAAATCATATTTCAATAAGGCAAAGACTTTAATTTTAGTACATAAATTCAAACAATATAATGTACTAAGCAAGTTCACATGTTAATACTTAATTTAATCATAGCCGCTGATAAAAAAATTCATTTAACATTCTTTGTTTGCTACTTTCTTTCTACTTTACTACTTTCTTAGGAATTCTTATAACTATTACCGTCTAGAAAGCCAAATTTTCAAACTTTTATTACTCAGCTCTTCTATTAAATATAAATATGAAAATTTCTTCAATACAATGTCTTATTTATAAATTATGCAAAAAAAATATTTTATTTGAATTAACATTTTTTTATTATCATTAACAGAAGTCTTCAAAGTTGAGTTCTCAAATGAAACCTCCTCATCTTACCACCATTCATGAAAAATCAATTACAAAAAAAAAACACGAAAAAAACCACCTGTTTTTATGTAGTTTTTCGCCGGAAAATTTTTTCAAAATTTCTCTCCTCAATTGTGGTGAATTGCTCTCCAGAATATATTAAAAACAAAACACACCAAGGTTTATTAAAATCGGATCAGCCAAAAAAAATAGTAAATATCTCTTTACTATTTGAATAATATAGCTTTCAGTTTTAAAAAACTTATTTGCTTGGTCCTTATTTTTTATCGTAATTTTAGTTGCGAGATACCGTACCTACAGCAATATAATAAAACCAATCAACCTAAGCAATACACTTATAATTTTGTATTCAAGAAGATTCATCGAATAAAAAAACCATCAATGACAGATTTGGCTGAATTGAAGCAAAATTTGTGATTTTCATATCTTCGTTTTTATATTCTCGAATGGATTGAGTTCAAAAGGTCAAGCAAACTGATGGTAAATTTGTAAATAAAAACTGCTGTGTATGTTAATACTATCAAATGTTTATTTTTACGTTTCAAGATCACTCTAATCTGCTTACAAATCTGTCCAAATTCATTTCGACTAGAAAATAAATCTAATTCAGTTCACTTTTGGTTTTGTCATTGAAAGTATTTGAAAAACAAAATTGCAGTGCAAAATGCATGGTATAACAAACTTTAATATTTAGCTGGTTGACAGTTGTATATTTCCAGGAAGTGTATTTCTTTTGGTATTAACCACTATTTTCTACCACAATTGCTGTCAAGCAGCTGTAGCGGGAGGATCTTGTGGAAATATCCCAAGTAGCTCTACTCTTCCAGACACGACCACCTGTTCGAAATATCTATCTTGCAAAAATGGCGTTCTAACCAGTATGCCATGTCCGCAAAACCATGGATATAATCAGTTGTCAGGTAAATGTGAATATAATCCAGGATGCTGGCAAATAGAAGTCACAACACGAAGGCCTGTGAATCCTTCTTCAAATCCTTGTTTCGGGCGTGCGAATGGCAGTTATTTACCGAGTCCGACGTCTTGTCGAGATTTTTACTACTGTCAGGGTGGAACTTCAACTTTGCGAAATTGTCCCACAGGATATGCTTTTAGCAGTTTGGATTCAGTGTGCGTAGTAAGGCCCGGACCGTGTCCGTAAGCAAGATGAAAATTGTTTGTGTTGAGCATACAAGTGTTGGTTTATTATAAGTGGCGGTTTGGACGGTCTGTTCATGTCCACATTTAAAATTTGATCAATTAATTGTTTAGTTGTTCTTGCATAGATTCTGTTATATGTCGTTCAGTTGATCTTATTCTAATTAAGATTCTGTTAATTCTTAGTAAATTTTCATTTTTCTGCATAAAATTAATAAATATGTGTGTACTCTTTACTTTAAATGGTTTAAAATAATCTTGATACACTGAGAAAACACATGGCGTCAGACGCCATAATTTATAAACTTCTGGCGCCATGTACATAGTCGATTTAGGGATTGTGATAAAATATAGCGCCACACGCCATAATACATGACGAAAAGTACATAGGCCTACACGCCATGTACATGGCGTGGCGGACTATATTACATGGCGTGGAGGACTATACTATATGGCGTGGAGGACTGTACTGTATGGCGTGGAGGACTATACTGTATGGCATGGAGGACTATACTGCATGGCGTGGAGGACTATACTATATGGCGTGGAGGACTATACTGTATGGCGTGGAGGACTATAGTACATGGCGTGGAGGACTAAAGTACATGGTGTGGAGGGCTATAAGCATAGCGTCTGCTCCTATGTACTATGGCGTGTGGCGCTATATTTTATCACAAATCGACCGAAATCGACTATGTACATGGCGCCAGAAGTCTGCAAATTATGGCGTCTGGCGCTATGTGTTTTTTCAGTGCATCTGAAGATGATCCCGTTTGCATCCAAAAAGGCCACGAGCCTTCTCAGTTCGGAGCATCTGGAAGTAGAGCACTTGATGTTAGGTGATGGAGTTCTATTAAAGAAATTCCCGAGGGATAAATGACATCAAAGATCATATCCTCTCCTATACTCAAGATGCTTGCTGACATTTATACATCTCCTCACACAGCATGGCTGCGAGTTATAATTGGAGTGCCATGAGCCATATTACATGGCTCATGGCACTATGTAATATGGCGTGTGGGGCCATAATTTCTGCGCCATGTAATTATGGCGCTGGGAGCTATACTGCATGGCTCAGGGTACTATAAATGCTGCGCCATGTAACATGGGACCACGCGCTATGTAGATTCTGACATTATTGCGCTGGGAGCCATATTGCATGGCTCAGAGTACTATGTACATGGCGTATGGGGCCATAAATAATGCGCTATGTTACATGGCTCTGGGCGCTATGTGGATTTTTTTAAGTGTACATGCTTGGCTTACCTATGCTGCTCCTTAAGCTATTTTCCATATTACTATCAAAATTATTGCTTAGAATTGTTGAGAGTTGTTAGATAGTAACTTCATTCCGTTATTAATTTTGTCCTGAATGACAAATAACAAATGTTAAATTGTACAACGAAACATTTTTTGCAGTTTCTATTTAAAGCATAGTACTGTGTTCGATTTCACGTTAAATTTTCATACAAAATTTCACGTGAAATCTGTTTCGGCGAAAATTTAGCTCGAAAATAAGCAAGAGTTGTACTCAGTTTTTAGCATTAAAAGTTGCTTTGAAGTTGCTTTCGCTTCGAAAATATAGATGGCATTGACACATGTCTCCAATCATTTCACGCCTATTTAGTATGTGCAGCTCATTCTTTCGAGCTAAAAAGTGACATTTGGTGTTTCAATTTGAAAACCGAATTGTGCAAATGTCTTTGCTATAAGAAAATTGATCGAAAATTGAAATTCTTGACATTTTATCCGTCAGAAATGAGCATAGTCTTTGCTTTTCTCCATAAAAAATTTTCGCTCGAAAGAATAACCAGATAATGGAGACATGTCAAAATTTAGCTTCACGATTAACTCAGTACCAGCCTTAAGGGAAAAATTAACGAATACTGGTATGATCTAATTAAAACACAGATATAAAAACGCATTTCAAGCTAATTTTTTTTACTTGTTTCGACCTCTGTTCTAATATCGAAAATAAAGTTAGCAGTGTGTTCGCTAAGATGTATGCAAGTCAAGATTATTTTAAGACCTGCATTTTCCCCGTGACACATAACATGGATTTATAGGAACAATACGCCGCTGTCCTTCGCAGATAAACCATCATCGATTCAGCGGTTGAAGCTTGGAGCTTTGCAAGTCGATCAATTTGAAAGGAAATCAATAATTTAAATCAGTGAAACCCAGAATACTCTAGACAAAATAGATTAATCAATAACATTTAGCAGCTTTTTGATTAAGAATTGAAAGAAGCAGCCAATGCTACCGTATTCACGACACCAAGGCTCAAGACAGTTTAAGACTGTAAAATCAGCTAATGCATTCGAAGCCTCTATTATAGTAAAGTATTGCCACCACAACCCTTGACGAAAGTAGAGGTTGAAACTGGTAGACAGCTTCATTTACATAGTTAAAATCAGTGTATACGAGTGTGAGGTGATAGTGAAAGTGAGCCGTAGACTTTAACCCTGATTTAACTCAGGTTACAATTCACAGCTAGGTTATCTCAAAGATTTGGGCTGCGAACCAGGAACCCCATACAGTGGGAGTCAGTTCCCTATTCACTAGACTATACAAGCTTCTATTATGTCATATATAAATACGAGAGTGATCCAAATATAAACGAAATTTTTGTTCCCCAGTAACTACGGTTGGCAAAACAGTGACAGGTCAAAGAGACAGAATTATTTCGCAGTTTGGCTGCACAGTTTGGGAATCAAACACTGTCACGGGCTCGTGATAGTGAATGCAAGGAAGGACGGAAACAAATGGAAGATAAGAAAGACGATCGCCAACCTCCGATGATCATCACAAGCGAAAACATATCGTCGCTGTGAAATCAAACCGGCATATCTGCAAAATACACATTCTTCACTAGAGCGCTTTAAAGTTTTCGCATGTGGGCTATTTCCACGTGAATGCAAAGCGGCAAAACACCATTAGACGGGTTTTTATTCAACTTTACGATATGCCGGTGCGACATAAAAATAGAGGGGAAAATAAGGAATTTTTTGATACCAAAAACTCAAAAACTCAATTTTTGCAGATATGCCGGTTTGATTTCACAGCGACGATATGAGTGCTTCGAGAGATTATTGAGGAGGGTAGACGAGTCGGAGTATGTAATATTGCAGAGAAAGTTGGAATAACCCAGCAAACAATTTAGTGAGCGTTCACTAAAAATGATAGTTTCTCGACAATCAACAGACATATCCCTCATACGAAACTGAGTCTGTTCGTAAAACGATACACAGCAATGCTTAGGATGACCGACGCAATAAATAATGCAAGCCATGTGTGTGTGCCCTATGGCCTATGCGGCTCAGTAGCAGATTTTACATAGATTCTTCCCCTAGTTTCCTGGTCGATATATAGTCACTAAAACCACATTTTTTCTAACTCATTTACGAATCGTTAAAAATGATTCTTCTCGGATGGCCATTTTAGTAGGACCAATGAATCGTTTTCGATTCATTTGCGAGCTCGTTAACGACAAAAACATTCGTAAAATATGACTCTTTTATGAATTAATTACGATACATTTGGTTTGCTGGGAAGTTATGGAAGCTGTCAAGTGATCATTGTGAATTACCTAAAGTTCCGTAACGTGTGAGCCAGATGGGCCCCTCGCCTTTTGACTAAAGATCAGAAGTTGAGACGTTTCGAGGTTTGTCGAATACTTACAGCAAGGTTTGCTGAACAAGGTGATGCATTTTTGAGTTGAATTGTCACTTATGACAAAACACGCAAGCAATCCGTAAGCTTGGTGTATACACTGAAAGAAAAATCTTGGTAAAATCAACAATTTTCCTTAGTTGTTTTTGCGTCAACTACGGGCTATAGTTAAAACAACCATAAGAAAATTTATTGTTGATTACTTTTATGCACCATGATGTGTGTGTTTGATAAACAAAAAAAAATTTCATTTGGAGCATGAAAAACGTCCAAATGTGAAACCATTCTACTTTGCGTAGAATAATTCCAAAGACGTTGCTCACTGAATTACGTTTGTTGAAATCAACTATTGCAAAGTAGTTTAAGTAGCATAAAAACTGTTGATAATTCGAAACGTTGAAGTTTTGAATGAATTGATGAATATTTTTCTATTGATCAACTATTTTTCGTGGTTATGAAACAATTAAAATAGTTGATTTCATAAACGTTGCGATATTTTTTGTATAGGGTAAGTGCACTAGAAGTCGGCCATGCGTCAGAAGTCGGCCACTTTGTCTATAGACTTTGAAAATAAGAAAACAAACGTCTAAAAAAAGGAAAAAAATACTCTAACGGATTGGTAGAAACATAGTCTCGAAGTGGCGTAAAATCTAGCGCTGTGTGTTAAGTCCGATGAACGCAATTATTCATTAAGTTTGTGAAATCGTCAACTGCACTCAAAAACTTCATGTGAATGTCATATTTTCTTAAGAAGTGACATAAAATTATCCTTAAATACTTACTGTTTTTGTGTGTGATCGGTGTTGAAAATCAACTGGTGTGTAAGTTGTTCACGCTAGAATCTATTGAAATTAATTGATTTAATACTGTTAAATTGAAAAATATGAGGAGGCCGAATACTGAATCATATATTTTACGATATGTTCAGTTGCCGCCCACGGTGGCCGAGTATTGAAATTTCACTAGAAATGTTCTTTTGGTAATATTTCCAACGAAACGACGACATATGTTTACTATAAGGGAGAATTATTAAAAAATACAGTATTGCTCAAAAATATTCAGTATTCGGCCCCATATAAATCATGAAAATTCACCTTGGCCGAAAACTGATGCAGAGCATTTTAGTTATCGGCCTCATCTAACGTTTTTCCATAGTTGTTCTTTATTTCCAAGGAAATGAATAACGAAATGGAGAAAAACGGGACTGGCCGTATATTACCAACTCTAGAATCTTACAGAAAAGATAGAATTATAATGGCACTTAATGATATCCGCAATAGTAAGCTAAGCATACGTAAAGCTGCAGCTAAATGTAGCATCCCATGAGCAACATTACAAGATCATTTGCATGGTAGATTACCTGACGAGTGCGACAAAAAAGATCCAAGTTGCATATAATCTACTGAGGAGGAAACAGCCATTACTGAATGGTGCATTAAGTTATCTAAATGTGGCTTTTATCTAAAGCATGATAATTAATTGATCACTGTTCAAAATTTTTGGAAAGATGATGCCAGAGTGAACCCGTTTAAAAATAATCGTCCTGGAGGAACCTGGTTAAAATCATTGTTTAGAAGAAATCCTTCTTTAAGTTTAAGAGAAGTAGAAACACTACATAAAGGCAAAGCAGCTGTTACTTTGCAGTATATTAAGAACTGGTTCAATAAACTCAAAGAATTTCTTCGATCAGCCAACCAAGAAAATTTGCTGCTCGATCCCAGGCGAATCATTATTGGCAACGAAACTAGCTTCTGCCTTTGTCCCAAAACTCGCAAAGTTATTGCTCGTAGGGGCTACAAAAACATTTATCAAGTGGAAGCAGTTGAAGAAAAGGATACAATCACAGCACTGTTAACCTTTTCGGCTGATGGCAAAATACTACCACCCTGATTAGTTTTTCCATACAAACGCCTTCCTTAAGATATTGTCGACAGCGTACTAAATGGTTGGATCCTTGGTAATACGGACTCTGGGTGGATGTGGAGCGAAACATTCTATGAATATGTGGCAAACTGTGTCAGTAGCTGGCTGGTTGAACAACAAGTACCAAAGCCTGTTTTGCTGCTGGTCGATGGCCATAAATCCCATTTGTCTATGCAATTAAGTGAGTATTGTGATAAAGCAGGCATTTTGCTATATGCACTGCCACCAAATACAGCAAATATTCTGCAGCCTGCCAATGTCAGCATGTTCAAGCCTCTCAAGCAGGATTGGAAGAAGACAGTTCGCGGATAGAATCTGGGAAAAACACTTACCAGAATGGAATTTTGTCCATTATTAGAAAGCGTATTGACAAAATTTATTAATCTTCCTGAAACTATAAAAAATGGTTTTAGAAAATGCGGAATTTTTCCATTTAATTCTGAAGCAGTGGACTATTCAAAATGTGTGCAAAATGTTTTGGAGGATGCAAATGAAGAGGCAACTGACAACAAATATCCTTCAAATTTATCTAATGAAAGACTTGTGATTGCTTCATTTGTAATCAGAGAAGTGTCAGAACATCTTGCCATATAAGGAATCAATGTTGATATAGTTTTGAAGGTTTTAGAGGAGTCATCGAAATCTGTTTCGTCACTTCGTTGCCGAGTGTTATTCGATATTAACGATTATTGCGAGTGTCAATTTTAATAATGCTGAAGTCCTGATTCATCTAACAATATGCTCAAACCTCTCGCCGAAAACATGACCTGCTTAAGCTCAACTTCAAGGTCAAGTTACGAAGACGATCAAAAACTGAACTTTGAATTGCGAGCCAGGAGGCTGGTTTTTTCTAATTATGGTGCAGCCATAGAAAAAACGTATGTTGCAGAAGATAATAAGGAAAATTTAACTGCAGAACCAGCGTCTGTTCATTTAGAGATTCCCAGCACTTCTTCTGGACTCACATTACTATCAAAAGACGCACAGACACCTGAAAGGAAAAAGAAAAAAACGAACGTGGAAAAACAGAAGAAAGCGATTAAGTGTCAGGAATGTGACAACGTTCTAATAAGCGACACAGAAGTGGCTGACCTAAAAAATATTGGGTGCGACAGCTGCCCTAGATGGTATCATCTAAAATGTTGTTCTCTATATCCTCTAAGTTATGAGAAAGCATCTGATGAGACATTTTCTTGCAAGATATGTGAGACCCAATAGAAAAAGAAGTGAACGTTGTCTGTAACAACTTATGAAAAGACGAAAAGTAGAATCATCCAAGTCAATATTAGAATTAAAAATACTTTGAGAGAAAGATGCTTGATTTATGTTAAATTAATTGTTTTTATTTACAATTTGCCATGATATATAATTTGATTGAAGAATAAATACAAAATGTTTCAAATATAATATGTTTTATTTATGTTTCATGGATATTTCTTTGTAAAATAATGAAATATGCAACATGGCCGGACACTGACACAAAAAAGGCCGATAACTAAATTTCAGTTGCCGACTACTGATGCAAAAGCGTAGTTTTTTATAGAATTTATTATTAAGAAAAAAGTTGATTCGTTACAAAGAATATTAAATAACAATTCCACGAGGAACAGCACAGGTTTACTTTTAGTTAAAAAATTTATTCCGTAACTGTTTTCTCTGCGTAGTTATATTGAGCGAAAGTGGTGAAAATTCTTAAGTGGCCGACTACTAGTGCACTTACCCTAACCAGAGCCAACTACTTTTATATCGTTAAATTAACTATATTAACATAGTAAAAATAACTATTTTCCGTAGTTCGTTTAACGATTTTGAATGAATCGTTGCAATACTATTAAAAATAGTTGAACCAACCAAGAGTTTTTCTTTTAGTATAAAACGTAGGCTGATATCATTATTCTCTATGACAACGCCAGGTCCCATCATGCAGCTCGAACAGTCTCTAAACTTAACGAAATGTACTGAACTGCACTTGATCACAGCACTTGAAGCTTTAGGGGGCAACGATTCAAAGATGATGCAGGAGTGGAGGGGTTCATTTGCAATTGACACCTGCTACAACCAACTTCGTTCTACGATACTGGAATATGAAACCTTCCCTCTAGCTATCACACAAGTACGTATATTTCTATAGCAGGAAGCTATGTAGGAAAATAAATTATAATGTTTTCATTTTATTTGCTAATAAATAGCTTAAAACACTAAATAAATCCCGTTAATATTGAATCCACCGTCGTAATAACATTCATGTTCATCGATCTGATATAAAGCAAAGGGCTTTTAAAATCCATTGTAATTCTGCTTAATATGTATATCTCCAATGATCTCATACTTCTAAATTATCAAACGTGACTTGAATCAATTTTATCTTTAACCATTTGAAATCTTATATATTTGTTTCTCGAAGTTTTTCGCATTTTCATTGATTAAATACTCGCTTGAGATAAACAAATATGAGTAAATTTTGATCTGGATTTTAATTCCTTTTGTCGACAATTTTTATTTAGGGGATTAAGGTCTTATAGTCATTTTTCAATATAAATTAAACTGGATCGATAGCTACAGTAGCTAAGATAACATTATCAACGAATTGAAAAGTATTTAAAGGAAAACGCAACTGAATAAAATTAGTCGGCTCGCAAAGTATATTAAGAATTTCCTGAATTCCGTTTATAGTAAAAGCTCAAAAAGAATATAAAAATGAAAGGTAACTATTCTTTGAGTTTGTAGACATATATGTGTTTCAACTAAAATCTTAACATCTTTACGTAATCTAGTTTTTCTATTCGCTGTCATCTTATCTTCGATGGGAGTGCAAATGCTTGTGTCCGGTCAAGCTTGTGGAAAAGTACCGTCGGGTTCAACTATTGACGATCCTACTCATTGTGCCAAATATTATTTATGCCGTGATGGAGTTTTGATGAGCATGACCTGCTTCGCGCCGTATGGATATCATTCCGGCAGCGGAAGGTGCGAATACATTTCTACCTGTCAGAATAATGGAGGAACCAATCCTGGCCCAGGCACAGGACCGACTCTTCAAAATCCATGCAATGGACGCCTGGACGGAACCTACTTGCCAAGTCCACTATCCTGTAATCTATTCTATGCTTGCGTGGGTGGTATGTCCATTTTGAAAAATTGCCCAGAGGGCTATGCTTATGATAGTTTGGAAGCAGCTTGTGAGAAAAGAACGGAACCGTGTTTTTAAATACGTCGATCGTTACGTATGTACTATCGAATAAAAATTAGTGTAAATGGGTTGTTTTGATAAACGTCTAACAAATTTTATCAAAAGAACTGAAATTATTTTAAAATGTTGGTATAATTGTAAGGTACGTATTTGAAATGCAAAGGAAAATCTATAAAACCTAGTTTCATTCTTTTGCTTATGAACATGTACAGTAGGTCGACCAAGTAGGAAAATAAATTTAGTTCTGGGACTGAAAATGCCACCTTAAAATCTAGAAAAAATTTGAGTATCGGCCCTTTATTTTCATTATCGTGGTATTATCAAAATCAGCTTATATGACCACGCTGATCCAACAATATTTCAATGCTGTACAATACATTTCAAAAATACATTCTAAAAACTTTTTGTGAAAACTCTGAAGTGATTTTGAAATGAACGAAAATTAAATAATAAATAATAATGTTACGGAAGAGCTTTGCCTCCGAAACTATTTCAAAATTGAATTTACTAAGTTGTGGTATCGAAGATATGCACCATTTTCGCAACAGACATCAGCTTATGTGGCATATCTAGCAGATGGGACATTATTGATGGTTATTTACTTAACTTCAAACATTTTTTTTTGTATCTGTGATTTCTATCGACTGAAAATTTTCAAGCAAAACCATTGCATATGATAATGTTTTTAGAAGTAACCCGCAAAAAATTCCCCAATCGAGGTTCTTCGCTTAAAGTTCAAGCTCTGGAGCAGTTATATGATGTCTATAAAACGGTAGGCAAGAATAGAAAAAGGTGATTGGAATTTAGAAAAATGTTTATGAGTAAACTAATAATGATCCAAAATTAACTCTGAGTCATATAGCAGTACCTAACTGTTGCCTAAGAAATCTCAGGCAACCGTCAAACTATTTTGTGAATTGCAGAAATGTGAGATTCAAAAATCTTAGTCGTATATGAACCGTGATTTTAGGACCCGAAACCAATTTTATGCCTCGCAAAAAACTGGGGTGATTTACAATTAATCCAGTTACTCGAACTTTGAGCAAGCAAGTTTAAAATATAATTATATTGCCTAAAATCTTATCAAATGGATCTTCGATACCCACTTGATTGATGCGGTTGTTGAACTGGTTGTTGAAGAACTAGAAAAAAGGTTGTTCATATTTTGCACATAGTTTACCAGAGGAGCTGGAAAGAAACTTATCGATTACAGTTCAACAGACTTTTTTTTTGCAAAATAGCAAGTAATGTTTCCGCAATATCCCTAAAATATTTAGTCTAGAGTTTTTTTTTAGTGATTTAAGAACTGTCAGTGCCCTTATTTATCAGGAGATTATTTAAGATGTGTCTTCAAAAGATCAGCATGAATAGATGTTTGTCACGGTCCACGAGTTTTTTCCTCCTATTTTTTGTAATAAATCTCCACCATCTTCAGAAGGGAGAACGTTCATGTTAAACTTAGGACATTCAAATTAGGGATATTTAGCATTTTGGAATAGATGCCAAGAAACAATCAACTACGATACAAAACAAGGCGTCACGACAAGAAAACTAACAAACAAGATCGCAACATCAACATTACCTCCGAAAAACAACTGAACAGTACACTCAGAAAACGAACCAATTAAATCAACAAGAATTTAATAGTTTTCTAACTATTTTTCCCATTAAATGTGGTCAATGTGATTTATAATAGTTACTATATGTATATTCCATAGAACAAATGTGAATATCTCACTGAAACAATGGGTAGGCTAATAAATTTAAGGAGATGCAAACTGTACTTAATTCAATATGTATATCTCCTGCAGAGATTACTTGAAAATCCCATGAAAATAATGGTGAGGTTTATTAAATATATCATATACAACCTATATATTTTATTATTATCTCTAATTAAAGTAATTTGCAGGAGCCTATAAATCTAATAAGAAATCCTATATCTTCTTACAGTCTGATCTCATTATATCAATGATGTGGAGTCAAATTAAAAATTGTTTTCCACAATTTAACCTATGAATCACAATAAAAAAATAAAGCGTCTGAGCAGTAACAAAATCTTTATTAATTCTTTCACCGCCAATCGTTAACTATCAGCCATTTGAAATAAATAGGGAAATTTTTCTTTCATTTTTACCAAATAAAATCCATGTTTATACTCGTAAAGTAATCCACAAAAAACGATATTTTTAGTACACCGAGCAATACTAAACTTTTTCCAACGTTTTTTAGTTGATACTTAGCCAAATCAAAAATTGGAGCACGATCAATGCACTTTAATGTTCAATCATTTAATGCAATCTGCAAAGGAAATTCAATACAACGTAGTATGATTTGCTAAGACGATCGAATCATTTCCATAGTTTATTTAATTTCGTATGACACAATCCCATAATTTCAATACTGTCTACTTTTAGCTAAAGATCGTACCTGCGTATTGTTAATAGTAGATACTATTGACATTATGGGATCATCCCATTAGATACGCAATGTATGCTATTAATAATAAGAAGTCGGTAAATAGTTTTGATCCTATTACATTTACGATCAAAATACTATTAATTCCATCCAATTTCTTAGGAATTCATGACAAATTTTATCCTTTTGTTTTTATAAGACCATAATCATGTCTTCATTGGTATCACATTTTCTGAGTGTACACAAACTAGTGTACGTTAAACATCGATAGTTGGATGTTTCGATAATATCGATGTTTTTTTCAAAACTATCGATAGGCTATCGATAGACTATCGATTGTGTATATGTGTTTTTGCGAAATTAGCATATACACCCAGGATTCATAGATTTTTTTTAAAAAATAGCTGAGAATTCAATCTTTATTATAGAGCAACACAGAAATATAGAGTTTTATTCATTTTCGAAATGCTGAGCATTTTGATTTAGGAAAAGCAAATCGTTGAAACGCTTTGAGACTTTAAGCGGTTTTTGCGATCACTGTGAATTACACCAGTTTTCGAGAGAAAAAACCGTCACTCGGAACAGAAGACGCAAGTATACATGGATGCTATAGAGAAAACATTTTCATTGTCTCAGTATTTGAATCAAAGCAGTAGTCGATGAAACATATGTCGTTTCCAATGAGAGAATTCTCCAGGTTCTGGTATATATCTGTATATTTTTGCATCATTATTTGGGCAGCTATAAGCTGTGTCTTTGAATAAATCTACAGGTAGAAATAATAACTCCTTGGATTTTTTTCCTTTCAACTTTTCCTTCGTTAGTAAATTTCCCCAGTTTCAACAGTTGAATTGCTTGTAGATGGAATTGCCGTAAATTCATAAGTACTTTGAGTTGACACCGGCATTTGCGTCATCCGAAAAGAAGTATATTCTATTTAAAGAGATTGCGCAGCTATGTTTCCATCGTCTTCACTTATTTTTTAAACCTTGGATCCAGAATGGTGGCTAACATTATGAGAGCCCTTTCTCTCCAACGGTGTTAATCGTTCCCGCACTGATTTGCCTAAAGTGTTATAAATATTCTTTCCAGCAGGGTTTTTTTTTAATGTGAATTCCCACTTTCGATAATTGTAGAATTAGCCCTCGTAATAACGGAGTTATATAAGAAAGAGTAATGTGATTTGCGCCAGATATTATTGTCGTAGCCACATCAAATGGTTCAATAGCAGAATAATAGTCGGCACCGCATATAAATCTTCGGCAACGTTTCAGGAGCCTTCTCACATTCGGCTAATGCCAAAGTCAATTCTTGCCTGATTTCATAGAAACATTTGATCTTGGCGTATGCGTTATTCCAACGTGAACGGAACTGCTGAATCAACTTCAATTCAGGTTTGTTGAGCAGTCTTTGTGCAATTGTCAGTATATCTGAAACAACTGAGCTCGGTTGAAAATAAGTATCAGTATCTTTGCAAGTATGTTTTAAATCAGCCACGAAATCACGAAAGCCTTAATGTTCTCCTTTCCGCAAAGGCACTATGCCCAAAACAACAATACGAACTTATAGTTCATCTAAATATTTTTTCGGGCAAAACCATCTGCGTAGAATTTCCTGTACTTCAGCAAACTGCGGCAGTAACAGAATTTGGCAGCTGGCTTCTTTTTGCTGCAAAATTTGGCTTGCATTTGCCTTGCAGCAAAAGTACGAAAACGACTTGCTGCGAATCTATTTTAATATATTATAATAGATTCAAGTACGGGAACAGACATATAGATTCAACAGAAAATAATTTCCACTATGATTTATGTTTCCGTTTTAAATGGTTTGATAAATTTTTCGTGTTTTTACTTGTTTTGTATTGATTGCGGCATATATCACACTTAGCAAAATCACTATTTGGAATTTTTTCTCTCAGTCTCAATTTTCTACGCTTATGATTTTCATGTGCAGCTAAATTTTACATTTTTTCCTTCTTCATATTATTTCATTTTACAACAAATAACAAGTGGCAAAACTAACAGAATATAAGAGTGGTCTGTTATCTTTGGTCTGTGCTGCTTTACAAAAACAAGAAAAGGAAATATTATTAAATGCGAAAAACTAAGCAAACATAAAATGCTCACAGTGGATGGGATGATATCGAAATGTTACCTTACGTATTTTTTTCAGTTTTCAAAAACTATCGATTACAAAAAAGATCATCGATGTTTTCGATAGCTCTGAACTATCGATAGTATCGATAGTACTATCGATGTTTAACGTACACTAACACAAACCATTACAGACGAATTTGTGAATTACCAGCAACGTTACCGAAATCGCGAAGGTAAATATATGTATGTACAACACAACACGTAGCACACGAATGAATATTCTGATTCAGAAGATATATTCTGATTAATATGATCCCAAAACAAAATAAACTCTAGCGCATCTGAATCGCTAGAAAACTGGTTTTTGAAGAAATTGTCTTTTAGTGAACACCCATTTAAGGGTGAATACCCTCAAAACTTTTCAAACTTTCAAAACATTAATATTTGTTGTGAATTGTAATTGCAGGATTTTTGGCGTTTGAAAATTTAATGACAATATCGCTAAGTAAAGAAATGCCGAAAAAATAACAAAACTGGCCTTCATGATTTTTTTTAAAAAAATTGCCACAATATGTGGTTGACAACAAGATCCATTTACTACATGAATTTCGTTTTGATTTCATGACTGGAAGTTATAGGAAAAAGCTTTATTTTGCTGAGCAAATTCACAAGATTTAAATTACAAAAATTACCATAGCTGGCAACTCTATCCTAATTTTTCAACCAAATGCAGCTTAGTGTAAAAGTCAGGTACTGTGTGAATTTCGTTAGAATTTTCTGACCGAATCGGAAATTATAGGTTAAAAGGCAGTTTGTTTCGCAGTGTATTTTCAAGATGGCACCACTGACATAGGGTTGACTGCATTTCAAAATCACTTCTATCAGTCTTGGTCCTAGTTAACACGAACAAGTTCTGTAAATTTCATATTGATCGGATTATCTGGTCGTCAGTTCTCGTGAACACAATTGTCGAGTGCTGAAAATCGAGATAAATAGTTTGGTGATGGGTTGCCGTTCTTGTACAGCTCGGAATTTTGAAAAATTCAAATTTACCAATTTTTCAGTTAGTTTAATTTTTTGCCAAACAGCAAAAATTTTTCAGGAGGGTCGATGATTTGATGCCTGGCGTAGCTACAAGTTTGCCCGCACAGTCTTTAAAAACCTTGCGTGTAAAGTTTTGATCAACATCAATACGCTCTGTAAATTTCTCATTATCCATTATTTCTGTCAGAAGTTATGACAAAAAAATCTGAAAAGAGAGTTCCTGCACACTTTTAGGCACTGAGAGCCCACACAGCAGTGGCGAGGGGTGAAATATCGGTGGAGGGAAGCCGAATAGCTCCACCATTTTATATGTATATAAGTATGATGTTTGTCATACTTACTAATTTCTATTTAATTCTCGTCACACTTACAGACAGTGTAAAAAATCATAGCTCAAAATATGGTAAGCATATATTTATCAATAAATTATTTATCAATAATATACAATAAAATATTTGCATTAATGTAAATAATGTGTATAAAAAAAGTCTTCAAAATCTTCGTTTTGAGCCTGCAGAACGCTTCATAGAAAAAATTATAAACAGATATTTTTCTTCCATTGAATCTTAAAAATATCTTGGAAATCAAACAGTTTAAATAACAGTTTAACAGTTTACTGAAGGTATGGGAAGAAAATACAGAAGCAAACATAACTGGAAATTGGAATTGTTTTTGCGGGATGATTAAAGTTGAACAACTTTTTATTTACATTAAAAATTTTAATCTACATTGAAAATTCTATTTTGACAAAGTGGTTTCCTAACTGGAAACCCTATGATGTTTTTCCAGCTAGATTTCTGCTGAGTACTGTCCACAACAAGTTCTGTTTGCCATATGAATTTCCTAATGATTCCGTGACTGTACTTGAAGCTATAGGACAGAGAAATTTGTGAGCGAGTTTTCAAACTTTAAAAAACTAAAATTCCCAAAGCTGGCAGCGCCAACCGAATTTTTCAACCAAATTTCTATTAAATGTGGTTTAGAGTAGAATTCAGCTACTGTGTGAATTTCGTCAAAATCTGGTGACTGAATCAGAATTTATGTAGCCAAAAGCAGTTATTTTTCTTAGTGATATTTCAAGATGGCACCAACTGTATCTGATCGTATCTGGGTCGTGAGTTCCCGTGAACAGAAGTTTTTGATGCTAAAAATATAGGCAAATTGGGGAAGGGCTACCAGCCGTACCCGTTGCAAAATTTCAAATGTTTTACTTTGACTATGTAAACAAAGCATAAGATATATATGAGTTGCTCTTTTTCTAAAAAGCGACAATATTTCAGGAAAAACGATGATCTAAAATTTTCCACTTTCAGTGCCCACCCTAGCTACAGGGCTACCAACACGCTCATCAAAAGCAACACAAATTTAGAAATTAATAATATAAACATGTTCTGAAAGCAATTTAAAAAATTTTGAATTTTCCCGATCTCTTTTTAGGCTCCTAGCGCACACATGGGGTTAAAAAATTCCAACATATTATCCGATTCACATTTAAAACACGTTCAAAACTCATTTCGGTAGCTTAATTTTTGCAAACATTATTTTTGGACGGAATAATAGGTATATTAATAACATCACTAAAATGGCCGCCGGCAACAAAGGGTCAAAGACAATTAACATTTGGTGAGACCTGGACCTATTCTGCATACACACCAATGTATCCTAAAAGTTTCAGCTCAATCGAATGGCGCGTTCCCGAGAAATAGTCACTAAATTTTTTTGATGATATATATATATATATATATATATATATATATATATATATATATATATATTATATATATATATATATATATATATATATATATATATATTATATTTATTTATATTTATTTAAAGAATTTCGTCTAATACACACTAGTAGTATTTACAAATTTAGAACTTACAACAAATCAGTCAAAATGGACTGTTTTTGGCTTAGCTCTTTTTCAAAGATGGTAAAGATAAATTAAAATCAAATTGATGGTAATCATCGTTTTCTTTTGATGGACGAAACGGGCTCATTAAAGGCGTAGTTGGTCCGATAGGCAGGGACAGATAAAATGTTGACTTGTCTCATTCTGTGACCCTTGATATTGAGACCAAATAAACTTAAAAGATTTTCACATGAAATGTTACCCATGAGGATCTTAGCAGCAAAGATAGTTTTGAAATTTTCACGTCTCTTATTAAGTGTATTCATGGCCAGTAAGTTAAGTCGATTAATGTAAGGAGGCAAGCAAAGACGATCTGACGAAGCAAATTCACGCGAACAAAACCGAAGAAATTTTTTCTGAATGGACTCGATACGGCCCACATAAACCTGCTGATAAGGCGCCCAAACTATACACGCATATTCAAGTATTGGTCTTACTAACGCACAAAAAAGAATCTTAGTAAGATGTATGTCATGAAACTCTTTGGATCGCCTTCTCACAAAACCCAAGGTAGATGAAGCTTTTAATAAGATGGCGTTAATATGATCGTCAAAAGTAAAAGAATTGTTTAAAAGTACTCCTTAATCGAGTACTTTGTCAGAATATCGTAACAACGGTACACTTGTCAATATAAATTACTAATTTGTTAAGGTCACACCAGATCGTGAGGTTATTAAGGTCAGCTTGAAGTTCCAGGCAGTCGTGAATATTAGATACCTTTTTAAAAATTTTGGAGTCATCAGCATATAGTAAAATTGATGAATGTTTCAGGACAGATTGTAGGTCATTTACATAGGCGCGCCGTAGGGGGGGCCAGAGGGGGCCGGGACCCCCCAGACCCTAGGTTGGCCCCTCCCAGAAAAATAAATATTTCTAACAGCAGACACTTAAGTTTTCGCCTCTTAGGTTTTTGTGGTTACAGCAAGAGTTGTGTAGTGCAGTAGTGTAAGCCTATACCAACTTACACTACTTATAACATAGAGACTGTGTTATTTGCGGTGTTAATTACGATGTAATGGGACTTATTTCGAGATATAGACGGCAATATTTAATTTCGACAAGTTATACGTTAAGAAAAAGACGAAAAGCGCCTCGCCAATCATCTTTTTTTTATTAAGATTATCTGTTCATTCCTACTAGGCAATATACAGGTATTTAGATAAGAACACTTTTATAAACTGGCGTTTTATGCAATTATGTTTTTCACAAAACATAGTCTGAGTATTAAAATGGTATTAACGTAGAATAAAATTTTCGAAGTCATTTGGAGAATAAAAATGGCATCCCTGCCACTTTTATGTTATCTACCACCTACTTGGTTTACACTCAGGTTAAATGTGTGTGAATTTTATTATAATTTGATAACTGCATCGGAAGTTAAAAGGCATAGCACTTCAATTTCACCGAGCGTTTTTTCATAGTGACACAGCCGCCACATGGGTCTTATCATATTCATTAAACTTTTGTCAGACCTGTATCTACACAAGAACACTATATACCGATTGGGAATTTCACAAGTTTAGATTTGACTGTATAAAAATGGTAATGTATCAAATTCATCAATCATTTGCATTTTATTCTAAAAGCCGTGTAATAGATTTGTGTTTACGTACTTATGGTAGCTACAAGGTTGCCCATATATTATTAAAAAACTACAGAAACTTATTTTTTATGCCCATTGATGAGTCTTGTAAATTTTCTAATGGTCTGATGACTCGGTATGAAGCTATCATAATGCGAAATTTTCCATAGAATTTCCTTTCTCGCCAAAAATACACCAAAATTTCAGCTCGACCAAATTTCGCGATCCGGATAAATTATCCGGATGGTAAAATTCATGCACAATGTGAAAACTCTAGTAGTGCTTGGAAGACAGTAAGTGATATGGTGCTTGAAATTATTTGGAAAAGGTTATCGACCTTACGGTGTGTCTCAGTCGCCAAAGACGTGCTTTCAGAGGACATGATGAAAGTGGTGAAAGTGATAAACGTGAATTTTTTTTGAAATTTTGTGCATTACTCGTGAACCATGATTCAACTTTTGAAAATAATTTTAAAAACAAGGTTGCGAACTACTGTAGTGGCAAAACACAAAATGAATTAATAAAAATAATTCCTGAAACCGTTTGCGAGGACAATACAGATGAAATAAAAGAGTGCGGACTGATATCCTTTATGGTAGACGAAGCAAAGGTCCACAAAAAGGAACAACTCTCCATGGTTGTCAGATTTACTGAAGAACTAGCAGTCGAAGAAAGGTTCTTAAGCTTTGTAAACTGTTCAGGAGCTAGAAATGCCTCGTATTTAGCAGATATAATTTTCACTCTGTTAGACAGCTACGGACTTAGCAAATTGCCTATTGTTGGACAGTCTTATGATGGTGCTAGTGTCATGTCAGGACAAAAAAGTGGTGTACAAATCTAAATTAAGATGAAACACCCTGCAGCCACATTTGTACACTGTCTAGCTCATAAAATTTTCCTTGCTGTGATGGACACATTTTTCACAATCGAAACGTGTACATCATTTTTCTATGCCATCTTTTTCTTTCCCTACACTTTCCGAAGCCATCACAACACGAATTGTTGAAGCAGCTTGAAGAGGCAATTGGTTTAAATTCAAGCCGTGGAATGAAAAGTTTAAGCTCGACTCGTTAGCCAATGAGATTTCACAATTGCAAATATGTGATCGATAGCTATGGGACTATGAAAGAGGCTTTAGAAAAAGATATGAATCAGGGAAAATACAACGACTCAGTTTAATCATTGGGGATCTTTCATTCAATCAGTAATCCTAAGTTTGTAGTACATCTTTTCTTCTTTCACTATGTTCTTTTTATAACGAACATGTTAAGCACATATTTCCAAACTAAAAATGCAACTCTTAGGGATGGGATGTATCTTGTGAATGGAACAGTTAAAACACTACTAAGTGAGCGAGAAGACTTATATGTAGTTTGAGAAAAAATTAAATCATTCGCAGAGAAGAACTGTCTGGATTTTACATTTCTCAGAGCATTGCGAAAACGGAAAACAGCAAAATGAACTAGTTTACAAGGTTTTGCTGAATCATCTAGCCTTGGACACGCAGTTAGGGCTACGAAGATATCCCTGCAAACCAAATGGCTTGAAAAGAGTAAGTTACAGCACTCTTTCATCTTGCCAAATTATTTATGGTTTTTCTAGGTTTTCTAGGTAACAAAAGTTTGAAGCAAGAGGTCAATTTCTTCCTTCTAAGCTTAATATATTCCAATTTCTTCAAAGATATTTTGAAACTTAGCTATTCTCTTCTTCAAGTATAAGTTGAAATATATTTAGCTTTTAAACGAAAAAATAGTCTTATATTTCTAATTATTTCCATTCTATTCCCGTATAATTCGAACAAGCGTTCATTTCTTAGCGGTCATAGATAATTTGTGTGTAGTTCATACCTACCGTTCACATTATATGCATATGGTAGTAGCTCATACGTATTCACAGACATGAAGTTTATTTGATAATGCATTATGCATAAGCAAATAACAAAGAATAAATTAACAAATATATAATATATTAGTAAATTATATAAGTTGTATGAACAGTACGTGTACCTTACGGAAGACCAAATCATTGCATGTCTTGAGCCTTTTGGTCCCTGGCCCCTGCCAGATTTTATATATAAAAGAAAAAGTAGAGGTCCTAAGTGACTACCTTGAGGAACACCAGATATGACAGCAATTTCAGATGATAGGGCGCCATGGAAGGATACACATTGGGTACGACATTCCAAATAAGATGCTATCCAGGAAATAAATAGCTGAGGAAAGTTAAGCGAGGACAATTTACACAATAAAATGGAATGATCCAGCTTATCAAAAGCCTTCGTGAAGTCAGTGTAAATACAGTCTACCTGAAATCCTGCCTCGATTGATGATATAACAATATTGGAAAACTCAAGCAGGTTGGTAGTTGTGGATTTGCTTTTCTTGAAACCATGTTGGAAAGGAGATAATATGGGTTTACTATGAAACGCCACAACGTTGCTGATTATCGCTTCAAATAGTTTAGCAACACATGGAAGTTTTGCGATGGGACGATAATTGCCTACAATATTTCGATCGTCTTTTTTATGAATAGGTGTGACAATTGCGTATTTCCAACCACTAGGAAAAATACCGAGCGACTGAGAAAGGTAAAATAAGTAGGCAAGGATAGGAGACAGGGAGGAGATACAATATTTTAAGATAGCACTAAGAATGCCGTCAGGGCCTGGTGTCAAATTATTGTCCAACTTCCTAGGAAACGCTAAAATGGTATCTTCGTTTATAAACAAGTCTTTTGTTCCCAAAGAAGAAGTTGAGATCATTGTCAAGTTGTCATTATAATTATTACTATTAGTAGAAGGTTCCGTATTATATGCGGTACGGATATGATTAGCGAAAATATTGCTAATAGTTAATGGATCGCAAATGGCCATGTCGTCTGAGTTAAACGTGGTGGGATACCCATCATGGTATCTCTTGGAATTAATAAAATTCCAAAACCTTCTAGGCTGCTGTTGAAAAGTAGAATTAAGATTTCTAATGTAAATTTGGTAAGAACTTTCGACGTCGGAGAGATAAATGTTCTTAAACTCTACAAAAACCAAAAAGTCTGAAACAGAACGAGACGAGCAATATCTTTTCCAAGCTTTAGATTTTAAATTTTTTATATGGCGCATTGCCTTCGATTTTCATGGAACTTTATTGCAATTGTTAGGGAAAGAGACTGGTACAAACTGGGTAAAGTATCCAAAAAGAATTGAATGAAAATTGTACACTGCCTTATTAATGTCTTTTTCTAACAACACAGTGGACCAATCATACCTTGCGATGAGATCATTTAGTACATCCAAGTCGACTTTCTTAAAGTTAAATTGACACTGTGAGTTATCTAAAGGAGTGCTTTGAGATGTATTGATTTCGTAGATGATAAGAACTGGTTCATGATGTGTTGAATCGCAAAGAGATGATGGACAGTGCTTGACCTCGGACGGGTAGGCGTTTGAAGTAAAAAATAGATCCAATAATCTTCCATGACTGTTCAAAATGCTGTTTACTTGGTTTAGGCCGCATGCAAGCTTTGCGTTCATAAACTCCTTGGCGTATGGGCGATTACCAGGAGAAAAGGTTGGGGCTAATATGAAGCCGTCGTCAGATAAGTTTCAAGTAATCCTGGGTAGGTTGAAGTCACCCATGAGGATGAGTTCGTCATTTCCATCTAATAGGTCACATAAATGATGAGTGGCGTTAAGTACTTGCTTATAACAAATCGATGCCGAGTTAGGAGGGATATATAGAACTACTAAATAGAGTTGCGCCATTCCCAGGTCCACACGAGCACAGACAAGTTCCAAGCTATCGGTGTTTGGTATGATTACCCAGCGAGCCAAATTTGGAATTCGGAATTGGTTACGACTATTCCGAAAGTGAGCGAAAGAGATAGAAATATAAAAAGGTCTTGAAATGAAAACAACTTTTGACTGGGGTATTACTGTTCATTATTTTATGAGAAACATTTGAATATTTTTTGTGTCTATTCGAAAGGTTCGTAATGCTTTTCAAATTTGTTATTCTCTTGTAACTTCTCCTTTTTGTATGCAGAAGCTGCTGTGCGAAAATTTCCTTCAAGAAGACGGGACGAGATCGAAGGTTTTTTTTAAAAAGGTTTTTTTTGAAAGCAGCAAAGACAAGCTTAGCAAACGGGCGAAAAAAATTGTTATATAAAATTTATAATATGAAATAAAACAACAAATAAAAAAAAATTCTATTGGAATTACAAATTATAAGTATTTTATTCAATAAATGTTATTAAAATGTATCCAAAAAGTATTGGAAGCATTCTCAAAGAACTATTTGAAACCTGCACAAAAATCTTCAAAAAATTCACAAAGAATTCGTAAAGAATTCGAAATGAATTCGTAAGGAATTCGTAAAGAATTCGCAAAGAATTCACAAAAAATTCACAAGGAATTCCGAAAGAATTCGCAATGAATCTTGAAAAAAATGACCCATTGTACGAAAGCTTTTCAGGAGCTAAAGAGGGGAAAGTTTGAGCACCTTCGGCGTTTTTGTAACGTTTCCCATATACCGGTCTTAAAGAATTCGTAACGAATAAGTTTGAAAATCCGAAACTTTTTTCTGAATTCGCTTCAATTTTCTGAAAGAATTCTCAACGAAATGCCGAATTTGGCACACTGGGTACTTCTGATATGCGATCCGAACTGCGCACGGCAAGCAATACGCCCCCACCTACCGGGGCGTCGAGTAAAAGTCCATGACGATCTTTACGGAAGACAAATAGTAATATATGAATTTTTGGCCAAATCGATTTTGATGCTAATGTTCTTCGAACATTATGAAAAAATCAGTGGAAACAACATAGCATCATTTTATGCGTATCATCTCCCCTTTATTCTCCATAGCTTTTCTGATGTGCTAAGCCCCTGCATTTTTGACTTATGCAGCTCTTGAATTACTTACGTATTGAAAATCTGGCTATATCAAATTGACTCATGCTTAGTATGCAAATACTCTCTTCATTAACATGAATTCCATGCAATCAATATGTGAGTTTGCAGTACACTTCCCCTAAATCTCACAACGTTTGTAAAACACCTGAGGCAGGATTTTCAATGCTGCCTATCTTAATCTGCTAATGATCGAGACGCTAAAAAATGCTACTAATATCTGCTCTTTTTGTTGCTCTCAAAAAACCCGTCAGTTTTTATCACAAAAAAAATAGAAACTTTGCATTTTTTTCATTCAGTACGAGTCTGGTGCATACTAATCGTCTTAAATCGTCAAACCTAGATCTTATAGTAGTATATATAATATACTCGTAAATCAATGGGGAATTTGTGTATGGTAGTGTTTTTCAGTTTGATCTACTGTTCACTGGTTATGTGGTCATTATGCGCCATTGATAAGAAGATAAGACAACCATTCATTGGCAACAAAGGAGGTATCAAAAAATATATTGCGCCGGTTTTCAGTGGGTTTTGATTAAATTGAAGTGTAAATGCTATTTATTTTGCTATTTGTTCCAATAGTAATGAAAATTTTGCAATTCCCTCACACCTCCTGGATTGACTTTTGTATGTGGGGTTCGAGGAATCTTACAGATAGCAATAGGTGCCTGAGTTGAATCGGGGGTAAAGTGAATCGTAAAATTAATCACTCTACACTCGTATGCATAGATTGCAAATTTACGAATGAGCATCAACCCCTTTACCTCACAAATGTTGTCGTGGTATAACTTCAGTTTTAGATCTACTTTTTTTATATGAGAGCGCTATGTGACAACCAGAGATGTTCTAACTAAACACGAATATTTTATAAACGAAGTAGGATAATTTATTTACTTAGCTCTCTAATCTCACTTTACAGCTTTTCAATGCAACTTGACAAAATATTCGAACAAAATCATAAGTACAGTTTAATGATCTATCAATGTATTTTCGATCACACCTCTATAAGCTTATGCGTTAGCACACGGCAACGATGACGGTATACAGGAAGATTTGGCCCTGTTGAACGCGTATCCAGTGGGGCATTTAGAAACGATAGTATTTCCTTTGTAGCAGTAGTAGAAATCACGGCAACCACCCGCTGCTGGCAAATAACTTCCGGTGGGATGGTTCGCACAATATTTCGGTGCATTCTGATCGTCTCGGTCCACGTTCCGGAACTCCTTCAAACAGGTCAGCTTGTACTCGCACAAATTCGAGTTCGAGTTGAATCCAAAGGACTCCGGACATGTGAACAGATACAGGATGCCATCCCTGCACATCAAGTAGTTCGAGCACTGGTTCATGTCAGCTGTAACTTCTCCATGGCGAACGCTTGCACACGACTTACCAAATGCATTGGAACTTTGCTGAGCTGCAGCGACCACAAGTAATCCAGCGGATGCAAGGAATAGTAATACTAGAAAAATACGATCAATAAATTAGTAAATTAAGCGGGATTTGCAAATTAACAAAGCGAACCTTTCATTTCGGTAGACTGGCTGATTAATAGCTGGAAAAATGATTTATGAGTTTTGCTATCAGTTGAAGTTGACAGCTTGGATTTAACACTGGATATCGAGAAACAAGTGAAACGCCTTTAAATACTATAAGAAGCTCCCATTGTCTTATCTAGTCATTCAAAACACAGTCTAATCAAATTTTCTGATTGGTCAGCTAGCGATTGCGGGCATTAATTTATGCTTTGCACCTAGAAATAATTTTATGTTTTTGTCAAAGCAGACTCATCCTTGGTGATTTTTGAATAGCAAATAATGAATTTAATGAGCCTCATCGGATTTTGAAATCATTACTATTCAATTAGCCATGGATTTAGTTGCCACTAAAATATCCTAGTACTTTAATTTTCTAATTAAATGCTTTTCGATAAGAGAGAAGTGATCAGAATTGGTGAAATGGAGTTTCCAGTGATTGTTCGTTAATCTGATTATATCTAGTAAGCTATGAGTTTGATCAGAAATAACTCGTTGTTTGCTCAACATGTAAAAATAGAAATTGATTATTCAGACGGGAAATACTTAGCTTTAATGCCGCGATCGCGTTTCTTTTCCGCGTTGAAAATAGTCAGTAAAACGATATTTTATTGCAGGTTTTCTTCCGAATAAGCTTTAAATAAGGCAGATGATTTATTTGCATTGTTTAAAGCAAATTTTGATGCTTCAAAATCTATTTAACATTCTAAACAGTTTCTGAGTTTTCGATAAATCGGGCATTGTCGGGCATTCGAGAAGCTAAACTTGCCACTGCAGCCACATGGGAACCAATTCCCTCTAGGAGTAAACCTAAGGTGGAAGCTTCAATTGTCTATATTTATGAGTATCTGCCACCATTGAAACACAAATCATAAGGCTTAACAATAATTGTCTGCATTTATTTCTAAAAATATATTTTATACATTATCTTGTTAATACTGTTCATTTTTTTGCCATAGAAATTTTAAGGCAGTCTTTTTCATTGCTAGTTTATTTAATCATAACATGGTACATTGGAAGCAACACACGTATTCTGCGTAGTACTAAAAGAGTATCCGCTGGGGCAACTGGACAACGTGGCTTGCCCTTGGCTGCAGAAATAGAACTGAGAGCACGAGTATGCGACGTATGCACCGTTGGGTTGACCGAAGCAGGGGTTTGAAATCGAGTTGGGTTCATCAATGGATTGGTAGGGATACCCTGGGTTAGGATAATAAGGCCCATTGTTTATTGGATACGGACCGTTGTTGATTGGATACGGACCATTGTTGATTGGATACGGACCATTGTTGATTGGGTAAGGGCCATTGTTGATCGGGTATGGGTATTGGTTACCATATCCAGAGTACGGGTAGCCATTATTTATATTTCCGGGGTAATATCCTCCGTTGTTGCCTGGGTAAACCCAGTTTGGTTGATTTATGGATATCTGATTCGGGCATGAATATGACGGGCTGCACATTTGTGAGTTGGGATCAAAACCATAGTTTCCAGGGCAGGTTTTCGATTGTAGTACTCCATTTTGGCAAGAGTAATATCCTCCACAGTTGCTTCCATCTGGCATGAGAGTTCCTTGCGCAATCGAACCACAGCTCTGTGCACTCACGGTGGTAAGCCCTATCAGCAGAATGGTAGCCAATATGTTTGCTGGAAATAAATATCAAATTAGTCAAAAGTAAATAGAAATAAACATAATTAATAAAATTAATACAAATAATTAATAATTAATAAAATTTTACCGATCATTTTGAAACACAGTTCTTTCTCTTGAGTCCTAAGCGAATGAAGTGATAGCCAGTGTATGATATTTACTAGTAAAATATTTTCTTTAAATACTTTTCCGAATCGTTCTGATATAACTTAACGGCTTGTCAATAAAAATGTATTCCTCCAGTATGACTAAGATTTCAAGTGACAAAATGCTTAGATAGCGCAATGGATAAAAGTAAGCTCGTGTTGAATTGGAAACAAAACTTTAGCATTGAAAACGAAACCAAAATGACAGCTCTACTCATAAGTTGGCGACAGTATCTCGAACCATAATCAACTAAATTCTTTGTTTTGGTAGTTATTATTGTTATTCTCAATATGAGGGAATTTTACACAATTAGTTTTTAGCCATAGATATTTTAAAGTCTAAATTGGATAATCGAGTAGTATGATATGTTTATCGATTTTCATTAATAAATACAAGAAGTTCAATGTCGCAATAAATGAACTTGCTGTCAAAGAAACTGCTGACTTTTCAGTCATTCATATCTGTTTTCAATCATACGATATGTCCGTTAGTGTCAAGAGAATATTTATGCAGCATAAAGGAATTTCCGGTGATTCCAGTAAAAAAATGCCTATGATAGATGATATAACTAAGCCACATACAGATCTGTAATGGCAAAAAAGTACTTTGTAGATAGTTTTTGGTGCAGCTAAGCGTCTTTGAGCTAGTTCACATTGTCGTTCATATTAGAAAATGTAGATAAATTTGGAAATATTTCAGATTTTTATCAGGAGAAAAGTTGAAATGTGGCATAAAGTGCTCTACAAAATTTGATGCAATCGCTTGGTAGGGAATAACTAAATTCTGGATTGCCTTGAACTTCTTTTGACTTCCAGAAATAAGCAATAGCTTTAACGGTTGGACAAAATTAGACGCTTTAATTCTTTTTGATACACCGTTTATTTTTACCAGCTCTTCATAGCTCGGAAAATCAAAAACTGGCAGTTTCAAAATGAATCATGACATTTGCTTTATATATTTTATTTCTCATGCTTACTATTTGCTTTTCGATTTTGAAGTGTGTTTTTGTGTAGTGAATATAATTCACAATAATACAATACAGTTATAAGCCCACTGCACGACTCCCCCCTTTTAAGACCGACAACCTTGGGCTAGGAATGAGGAGCCAGAATATTAATCATACAATGTTGGTAGTAACAAAAGCAATATTATGTTTATAATATTAAAAATCCAAAAAAGAAAGGCACAGAATAATGCAAGGTCTTTCCAAATTACATTACCGTTCATCGAATTAATTATCTTAAAAGCAAAAGCTAAATAAATTGGCGTAAAAATAATTATCTAGATATAATGCATTTATAGCGTATATTTGAAGAGCTTCTTTAAATGACTTCATATTGCGTGTATTTTTAAGGCGTTGAATATTCTAATACCTCCATATCTGAATTGATTTAGACCCAGCTATGTGAACCTATTCGGGAGTAAGAGTATTTGTTCGGTACCATATCTAACAGAATTGGTTTTAAGTGTGTTTGTGTGGACATCTTTAATTTATAAATTTGGTCGGACGTTTAACTGGCAAAATAGTTGCACAGAGTGAAATCGTCATAGTTTTTTTTAAAGTCATATTGAAATCAGTCTTTTTTGGGTAAGAATCAAAGGGTTAAGAAAACTTTGTGTAGCACTACCCTAAGCAACTATAGAATATTGCAAAATTGACAAGGTATAAAGCTCCAACATCTTGCAAGTTTAAAGAGGCTCGAACTTCGAAGTATAAAGGTATGAGAATTCTTACTTTATTAATTACACTTTGCATTTGAACGTCCTATTTTGAATATATATAAACAATGATTATTCCCAGATATTTCTTATGAGTTACGCAGTCTAATGACCTGCACTACTAATTTTAATCACATAATAGAGAAAAACCAAACTTTAGGTAATTAGTTTTTTGAGCATTAAAATTGAGTTGGTTAAAATTCGTTCAGTCTCTCAATAATAGGAGGCTGTGTTCAGTCTTCAGGTTCACAGATTTCCAGTCTCTATCCTCCACAAAGAATACGGTATCATCAGCAGATGATATTAAGTGGCCTTTTATAAAATGTGAGAATAAATCCTTAAAGTAAATGAAAATATGCCCTCAAACTGTTCCTTGTGAAACACCATTCTCAAAAAGGAGTTTGGAGCCTAGTTTCTCAGTTATTCTCACTTTTTGCATACGATCAGCCAAATAGTTTTGTATCTAATTTATCCAGTTAGGGCTGAAATTAGCCTCGCGTAATTTTCGCAAAAATTTTTTTTTGGTTTTTGCCAAGTCAAGCTAGCAATTGTTGCTCATTGATTCTATGATTAATTTAGTTAATTAATAAAAATAAAAAATCTTGTGTACCACGTCCAAACCTAAATCCGAATTGTTTTTGGTAATAAATTGACATTTATCTAAACATGATACTAAGCGTTTCTTTGCAGCTTTCTCTGAAATTTTGGATATTTTAGATGTCAGTGATATTGAACGATTGTTACTAATATCTAGTTTACTTTTTTCTTTTGAATGGGAGTGATAATTTCCTTTTTATAAATATGTCGACAGGTATTTGTCTGGAAACTTAGGTTTGTTAGGCGCATCGCCGGTTTGCTGATATACTCTATAGTTCTTTTTAAGCATTCAACCGGGACGCCAACAAACCCCGGACTTTAACCACCATGTATACCGACAATTATGTGATTTATTTCATCTTCTGTTACAGTATAAATCAATTAAGGGCTAGTGTCAGATATACCAGTATCTATCAAGGCAGATGAATTGAGTTCTTTTATCCAGAGGTGGAATCTTCTACATAGGTAGAAATTTTAACTGTATGACCTAAGAGAAGAAAAATGTATTTGCTGTGAAACCATGGCGCTCTGAGATCGGTCATTGTATCTGGTGCTATTTCTTTTCCAAAATCAGTTTTTTTTAACTATTGAAGATAGCCGATAGAACCAAGGAAACATAATTGTAGATCCGTAAAATATTATTAATGAAATATTTAATAGAGTATCAGTATAATTCAACAAAATAATGCAAGTGCTCACGCAGCTAGACCAGTCAAATCATTGCTCCAGGTAAAGCACATACAAACTCTAGACTAGCCTGCATTACTTCCTGATCTGCCTATGTTACTATATTAGGAGATATTTTGGTGACAGGCTGCGCTTAAGACTACTAATCGGCTGATGCTTAGAAATGTACAAGGGCTGGCTCGTTTACTGACATTTTCCCAGCTGCATCATTAGTTACAACAGGTCAATCTTACTGCATTAAATCTGCATAGCATTTCTGCATCATTTTGTGTATACCAATAGCTCAAAGCTGAGAAACAAAGTTAGCAGCGGTACATACTCGCATGAGTTTAATTGGTATATAATTATACAAATAATTTTACGCTATCTTTTAATCTCCTAACACATTTTAGGGTCACATAGGTGGAAGTGGTATTTTTTTCTGAGTAATTAGATATTAGGAGTTAATATTGGCATTTTAACACGTAGTCAAATAAATGCCCTTTCTGGTCCTGGTATAGAGTCCTTAATTGATATTGAGTACTTCTGTTGTCAATAAGAGAGATGTCGAGTCATTTGATGGTGCAATTGATTTGGTTTCTTGGAGATAGAGGTTTTCTGCGAAACTATGTTGTCAACAAACTGGCAAAGCCTTGATACCTTGCTGCCAGAAGCTTCATATCCCTTCTTCATAGGTGCACCCATATCCTAACTAAATATGAAGAAAAATAACTTGACGAGACTCAGACAGTCTTAGAACCCTAAAGACAAAGGTCACACTAAGCTGTTGACAGCTTCTACCCACAGTGCTCTTGGTAGTATAATGGTCATTCTGATGTGGTACTACTTCATAAAGTAGCCCAAAATTACTAGCTGCAGTAATTTTCAGAATGGGTTACATGAATGTTCATCCATTCGTCAAACACGTTCAGCTTTCAATTAATTTGCTTTCGGTCTAGCCATTTTCTGAACCATTTGTGTTTCTCTTTGATTTTATAAATATGATCTACGGAGAACAGAACAAATAAATCCTTTCGTTAGTATTTTGCTGTCCTTTCATGAAACTTTGGCTATCCTGAAAAATTTACCAAAGTGATTTGACTATTGATTATCTTGAAATGTCCTCGAGTCTGTGGAGAAGCTGCCAACGATCTGCTTCTACTAGTAGATCTTAAGCATATAATTGCAAATCTATCTTTCCAATACAACGTTTCGTTTTTTTCTCGAGTACCTAACTAAAAACACTGTAAATGGAAATCCGAAAGTAGATAATAAAATCGAAAAAATATATAAGAAAAATCGTACTTCGAAAAATTCTCCGCCAAAAAAATAGTTTTTAGTTTGATATAAATTTGATTAGAATATTCATGGAATTGTAAGAAAACTTCAGATCTTCCGGCAACCAAAACCTAAAGCTATATTATTTGAAACAAAGAAAATAGTATTGACTAAGTATCTATCCCTTTTACATTTCAGATCCAATCAGAGAAACCACTGGTTAAAATATATATAATTTTTTGGTGCTTTTATTTCCTTTCTTCTACTTTGATTTTAACTATTTTCAACGTATTTATTTCCAGTTGCGCATCTAAGTAATCGAGTTACACAAATAAAAGGAAGGTATTAGCGGTCTATTTTTGTTTCAGAGGTTAAATATCTGTCAAAAATAATCAGTCGTAGTATCAACATATACGAGGGTGGAATGAGTAATTAGGTGATATACGAGCATAATAAAGCAACTTCATCTGGAAGAAAGTGTAATATATAGATGAAATCGAACCCTGTGTTCTTATAGAGTTTCTCCCAAAACAGAAAATGTCGGCTCAAACCAAAATGAAAGACATGGCATCCGTTTATGGGGACAAGTGGCACAGTCTTTTCAAACAAGGAAGGGACTCACTTCAAGACGACCCACAATAGATTCGGATAGAACCCAGGTTGGTTAGAAGTCGAAAAATTGACATTGAAAAATGCTAGATCAAAGAAAACTCCTAGCGCATCAGAACCGTTAGAAACACTAATCTTCGAAGAACAGTAGAGGATTTGTGCAGAATTTGAGTGTATATTCTACCACTAGCTACTTTTCCTACTTAAGACTAATACACCCTAAGTAATAATAGACTCTAAGCTTGTTTTAATTTCGATGACAACATCGAAAGTTACAGTAATAGAAAGGTGTTTGGAGCTGCCATCCGGAAAATGGAAAAAAGGAAAAAGTTTGAAATTTTCTAAATCTTAATGTTTGCTGTTTATTTTCACTACAACATCACTACGATTTGAAAACTCTATGGTAAAAACGCTTACTCAAGATATACAAAAAAACAACACAAAAACAACCATTTCCATTTAGATTTCTACTGAATATTGCTTACAACAAGTTTAATTTCCCATTTGAATTTTGCTATGATTCCATGACTGTACTGGAAGCTATAGACCAAAGAGCTTTATGTTACTCAGCGAATTTTCAAAATTCAAGACACTTAAATGGCCATAGCTGGCAGCTCCAACCGAAATTTCTATCCAAATCGAATGACTGAATCAAAATTTATAGGGCTAAAAACAGTTATTTTTCTTAGTGATTTTTCACAGAATCGCCCGCATTTCAAAATCACTTCAATTAGACCTGGTCCTGGTTAAGAACAATACATTGCTAAAAATATAGGTAAGTTGAGGAAGGGTTACAGTTCTTGCCCGTTGTAAAATTTCAAAAGTTTTGCTATGACTTTGTAGATAAAGCATAAGATTTATATGTGAGTGGCTTTTTCCCAAAAAGCGATAATTTTTCAAGAGAGTCGATGATTTGCAGGCTTTCACTTTCAGTGCCAACCCTAGCTACAAAATTGTCAACATATTCATTAAAAGCAATACAAATTCACCACTTAATAGTGCCAATCTGTCCTGAAAGTTTATAATAATTTGATAGCTCTATCAAGAGATATGGCAATTTAAAATTTTCAAATTTTCTCGATGTCTTTTTAGGCACCTAGCGCATACATGGGGCTAAAAACTTCCAAAACATTATCCGGTTCACATTTAAATTTTTGCAAAAATTATTTGTGGACGGAATAATAGGTATATAATAGGTAAAATGACCGCCGGCGCCAAAGGGTTAGAGATAAAAGATGACAAATTTTGTAAATACTCCAATGTATCCTGAAAGTTTCAGCTCAATCGGATGACGCGTTCCCGAGAAATAGTCGAAGCTTTTATTCACCATTATTTCCTGAGTCCAAATAAGACTCTGCACACTGGCACAAAAAAGGAAAACTTTCTTTTGCGACTCAGACAGGATCCTGTTAATCAATTTTTCAAAAAAAGGCATCTCCATAGTCGGAGAGTACTACACTTCAATTCTAGAGCGGCTAAAAGAAGCCATTAAAGAAAAAAGAAGAAGAGAATTCACCGAAGTTGTCCTCTTTCTACACGACAAAGCTCCTGTTTGCATTGGCTGCCCTGTATAACGTGAGCTTCGTTTCTTTACATCCCCACCCTGGCACCCAGTAAGGACACCATCAAAACACTGAAATGGGATTTTTTTCTACGCTCGTCGTATTTACCAGACCTGGGCATGAATCACAACCGACGATAGACGATATCGACTGTCGAAATTTCCGAGATTTGGAATCACGAAAATCAAAAAACGACAGCGACTATCGAAATCTCTGGCGATAGTCAAGCGACTATCGATTTGTCATCGATATCCACCTTCGGCTTGCGACATGGGGTCTGTTCGCTTACTGCAGCAGCAACAGATTTTTGCAGTTGGTTTCTTTTTGTGGTAAAATTTGGCTTGCAGCAAGAGTACAATCCATTTTAATATATTATAATAAATTCAGGTTCGCGAACATACCAAGGATGGCAGACCATTTCGCAGTTTTGTGTTTAAAGACGAAAAGTAAAGAGTGATCGAAACGATTCCGGGTATTTTTTTGAAAAGGTAAGTATGATGATTATTTTATAAAATTTTGTCCCAAACAAAATGTATTTTCAGTGAAAACACAGCGAATATAAAAATAACAAATACTACTCAGTTCATAATAATGAGCAAATTCATGGCGAAACATGGAAAATATATCATCTTCAGATGAAGAATCAAAAAGGATGAATGGCTCTATTGATTTTCGTTGTGAATTGAATTACCGACAGACTTTTTGCGCGTTAGCAGCTCACTATTTGAATTTTCAAATGTCATTATCATACATCAGATGCTGTCAAATGTCAAGAAAATTTACCATGGAGTTATAATTCCAAAGGAAAATTTCGATACACCATATCGTTTAGGCTGTGATGCCGACATTCCTAAGTCGATAATCGCAATCGTTTTTATTTGACGATAGGCGATATCGCCTATCGAAATCTCGTGATTCATGCCCTGGTTCCTTCTTATTATTACTGGTTCTGGTTGACTGCACATGGTTTTGCTAGGCTAGACTTTGCCAATTTCAAAGAAGTGCGATAATGTTTAGATGATGGTTTCGGTAAAAAAAAGTTGCTTTATCTTAGCGGTTTTTTATTTATTGCCTCAGAGATGGCAAACATGTTAGGCCAGTGAAAGGCGATATTTTGAATAACAACTTTTTTTATTTCTCTTAAAATTTCTAAACTTTTATTAATGAAAAATCCGGAAATTTATCTGTGCACCTAATAGTTGAAGTGGAGCATTCCTTAAAAAAATACATGGCTGGTACCAAACAGTTGCTGCCACAGCCAATTTTTATAAGCTTCATTGGCTTTATGTAACTGAAACATCATTTCCCAGCAATCAATCGATGACTGTCATTAAATCTTTATCATATCTAAAACACCATGCACTATTTCACACCAAAACGTAGGAGTGATTGATTCTTGTGACAATCTCACTGACCACGATACTTTCTCTGAATTGTTTTAGCACTTTGGGCTTTACCGGACCTTACGAAACTCCCATCAATTCCAACTAAACAAGCTAGACAATAAAACTGTAACATGAAACTTACCTGAAAAAAAAGAATCAAATACGTCCAAATTTCATTTTCAATACGAAAAGGGCTTTCTTCCAAAATCCATAAAACAACACCTAACCCTTCGCGTCAAATCACTTTCGGTTTCACTTGACACTTTTTTATTGGCCAAGACGTGCTGATTTATGTAGTGCCATCTTAACGTAAATAATCACCATGTCGAATCGACTTGTATCTCAGCGGCTGCATCCAGGTGCACGGTGCGCTAAAAGTGTTCAGTTTGTCGACCTCTGAACCTATCAATCAAAGTTTAATTTATTTCGTTGAATGTTCGAGCAGGCCCATTCTGTTGAGGGCCGTCGAAGAGTTGCTGGCCAAACAGTAGCAAACGATTTAACTGCCATCCATTCAAATGCTGACTGCCATGCAACGTTAAACAGCTTTTCGAGGGATATTAATGATTCGTTAAATCGCTATGAGGGCATTGTGTAACAGCGTTTAACTTGCATAGCCGGCGATGCTTTGTTTGAAAAGCCGCTTCCGAAATTTATTGATTTACAAGTAGAGGATATTTATATCATGACTGGCCAGCCGAATCTGGAAGTCAGCTAAGCATAGAGAGTGCGGTGTATGACATAAGTATGTACGTTATGAGTAAGTTTCAGGGAGTAGGTAATGCAATTTTTCAAGGATTTTCGCCGATTGTGTCAAAATGGAAGTAAAATAAAAAACCATTTCTCCTTGTAGTTTTTCGTTTATTGAAAAAAATCAAGCAAAATGAAGAGATATCAGTTATTTCACATGAGCAAATATTATTTGATTGACATAAATAATTTAACTTAAATTATTGTATAAATATATTCTTCATTCGATATGCCATGAAAACTTGAATCCGGGTTTTCCTAAGCAAATTTATAAGCTTAATTCAAAACTGCGACAGAACCGTCACAATTTTAATATCTATTCACTTATTTTTATTCACAAATTTGCTGCCAATATTGATTTATTTCCAGGAAAACTATTATCTTTTAGTAAATTCATTCACACGACACGCACTTGGTTGGTCGTATCTGAAATCTGTTTTTGAATATCAAAAACATCAACATTACGTTTAATTCATATTATTTGATAGTTACTAATAGCCATTGGAGATAAAAACTTGATGGGAAAACAATCACTTAGAACGATTAAGCTACGAAATAAGCGATTAGTCAATTTCGCAACTAGTAGGAAGTCATAAAAAAAACTGATAAGAGCGAAATCAATGGAAATTGATTTGCATTGAATCATTCTATTGGTATGTTCTTCATTGAAATCAGTTTATGCAGGGGATTTTTTGAGTTTCATTTCAAAAGTACAGTCATAGTATATCAAAATTCTGGCTGATGTAGCCTGGATATAAATTTCCTTATAGAGATATGATGATTGGCTGGTAGAAACATAGTTTAAATTGAATCTCAATTTTTTAGCAGAGACTCTCTTAAAAAACTTTAGTTTGATCGTATTTTCAATACAAGATCGTTAAACTATTGATTTTATATTTAAATTTAACTCTCAATGATTCTACTTGGAAATCATTCGGTAAAAATGTACTGATCTTGTAAACTTGATTAATATAGTTGAGACACGAAAAACATGTAATTATCACTGGAATCAACGAACGCTTTAAATTTTATGTATGAGGGAAAGCAATTCTCTTTAAACAGGAGATCGCTCTCTAAAAGGAAACTCGACTAGCTCTTATACTTCTTGGAAAAATTATTGACTTCTGTGCACCTGCTGTAGTTTTGCCATGGCTATGCTTCAGATCAGAAGTTTATACGTTCATTAAGTGCAAGACAAATTTACCATTTTCCTGTAGCTCAATGAAATATTTTGTGAAAATATATTTCAATTTGCCTATTTTAAGACACAATTTACAACCAAAAAACATTTTTGAGTTTTCTTTACAAAACTATGGTTCAAAGCATTTTTTCAATTCGTTTACCGAATCAGCGAATATCAATTTATGATTTTGGAGCGGGAAATCAAATTTACTTTTGACTAATTTTAAATTATTTTCAAGCTATCGCAGATGAGCTAAGGATTTTTTTGCAATCAAGTATCAAGTTTAATTAAGATTTCTCAAAAAAATCTCAATTTCTCGTTTGTGCAATTTTTGCTTAAGACATGTAGTGGCGTTTTATTTTGAGAATTATATTTAGTTTTGTCACCTAACTATTCCGCATGCATCTTCAGACAACGTAGACATAGCAGTCAATGTCATAAATGAAAATGTTTTTGATGCTCCAGGCCAATATGCGCCACTTCCAATAATAATACTAATAATAAAATTTTATTCATTACATTGTACATAGATAACTTAAATAAAGGAGTGTTTAACATAAAATAACTTATATTAAGCCGATGTCCTATTTTGGCCTACTGGCTCTTATCTAATTGTTTTTTTATTTTTTTATCATTCATTTATTTTTCGGTTTACACTTATTAAATATTACCCAGGCAGTACAATACCTAGGTTTAACTTAGCAATATAGTACTTAAATACTAACTTAATTTACTAAACTAAATTTAGCTTAAATCTAAATACAATTAGCTTAGCCTACTTTGACCTAAACTTAACCTAGGTCTTAGCTATCCTCTCCGATTCGTCGGAAGGCCAGCATAATTGAACAGCATGTCCATGAGCCGCCGCTGTCCTGCTATTTCCGCTGGACGCATAAGTGGCTCATTTGAACCATTCATACGTCCGATACCCCGAATCAGTCTGTTTTCATGTCCATATGTCTGTGCGTAAAACCTTGTCGTCAGCAGTGCTGCCATTTATTTTTTTGGAATAATGCTAGATTCAATTTTATTTAATGCTAAATAATGCTAGATCTTGTAAAATTATAATGCTAAATAATGCTTTCTTATTTCATTGAAATAAACATAGTTCAATATGAAAACAATATGTATATTTATATGAGGGTTGATCAATAAGTAATGATAATCGGTTATTTCCAGTTCGCATAAAATTTAATAAAAAAAATACTTTTTTACTACTGCATATACTCACCAAGTCAGCATGAAAAAAACAAATAAATAGGCCAAGATTCCAGGGAGCTACATTCTTGGAACATCTGCACTAAGGAATGATTTTGTGTTATGGTGAGGAGTGAGATGGGCAGAGGAGGGGAGTCAGAGTGCCGAAAGCACTAGCTCCAGAAATAAGACAGTTTCAAGGCAAGGCAAGAAGAGCTACATTCATTTGAATACAAACAGTCGAAGAGAGAACCTCATATGCCACCTTCTCCATATGCCACCGTTGCACGCTGAGCCAAGGAGTTTAAGCTGGGAAGAATATCCACTGAAGATGAACACCGCGAAGGACGTCCATTCACATCTCCCACTGAAGACAACGTAAAAAAAAGTCGAAGATGTCGTGTTGGCAGATCAAAAAATGACCCTCAGGCATGTAGCTGAGGTCACAGGGATCTCATATGGTAGTGTCCGAAAAATATTTGACTACAAATTACATATGAAGAAGGTCTCTGCGCGATAGGTACCGAAAATGTTAACGGACGAGCATAAGAAGAAACAAGTCGACATTTCAAGAATGAATCTCGAAATGGTCCAGACAGATCAGGAGAATTTTTTGTCTTATTTCGTGACCATGGACGAGACCTGGATCCACCATTTTGATCCAGAAACCTAAATGCAAACTATAACCTGGAAGCGACCTTCTTCATCGACGCCGAAGAAATTCAAAGTGTCAAGTTCGGCAGGAAAGGTTATCGCATCAGTTTTTTTGGGAAGCTGAAGAAATTATTACAGTGGAATATTTAGAAAAGGTAGCCACTATATCAGGCTCTTACTAAGTAAGAAATGACACGGCAAACTGCGAGCCAGAGCTCTGTTTCTTCAAAATAGCGCACCGGCTCACAAGGTTGCAGTTGCGATGGATACAATTAAAAAAACAGGATTCGAACTGCTTGAACACCCACCCTATTCACCAGATCTAGCTCTCACTGGCTTTTACCTCTTTCTTCGACTCAAACAACACCTTTGGAGTAAGAAATTTGAAGATGAAAAGGAAGTGATGGCCACTGTTGAGGCATTTTGGGAGAGTCCAGATAAAGAACTTTTTTCTAAAGGTATCCAGGGTTTGGAAAAAAGATGGACTAAATGTATTAGCTTATTAGAAAACTGTATTGAAAAATGTTTATATCTTTTAAGTTTAATCACCTTGGTTTATATTCATTATCATTACTTATTAATCAACTCTCGTATGAGTAACAAAAAAAAATTTGAAGCTTAAAATTTACATCTCAAAATGATTCTATATCTATTACAGACATGCCAGTTATATCTAAATCTTCTTCTCTTGTGTAAAACTCATTTCTACCAATATTTTTCAAAACATCGTTTGGAATCTCACGATCAAAATAGCAACAATTATTTATTTTTAAGTGAAGAAAAAGTATTAGTGTCGGATAGCAAAGATTTTTCTCCAGCGTTATCCGTGGGATTGCTTGCATTTGAAACCATAACAAAACAATTGATTCAAATTATTCAGGAAAAAATATCTTACTACAATGCACATAGTTTGGTATACGTGAACTTGTAGATCCCGAGGCTCCTGAGAGCCTGAAGTGGATGGGACCACATCACTGATTTTTAGTATCATCAAGATTTAATTGAACGTTACCATATTTAAAGCAATATAGGTGACTTTATAATCTTTATATTTTAAATTTTATAATCACTATTATTATTTCAAAATCAGACAACTGTCACTTCTGCCTGTCACTTCTACGAAAATGCCATGAGCGCGTTTTTGTATTTGTCATGAATTTCCGCACCGCATGATTCAGGAAGTTTCCTTTGATGAACGCGACTGAAAGTACAATAACAGAGCTTATGCGAGATTGAAAATAGATGAGTACCAGATTATTCCGAAATCTAAATTTAAATGCTAAAAATAATGTTAGATGCTAACTCCGAATTTCGAATGCCGTTTTGGAAAAAATAATGCCAGATCTAGCATTAAAAATGCTAAAATGGCAGCACTGGTCGTCAGTTCTACAACCCAGTCCCCAAGCGGCTCAAGACCTGTCTCCTGATATAAGAGAGAGTTCCTCGGCCACTTTTTAGTTACCGGGTTGTAAAACCTGCCAGTGTAGAAACGCAGAATTCTCCGTTCGAACATCTCCGCTTCTGCCACGGCAGATTTGGAACAGGTAATCCAGGATGGGGATGCGTATGCCAGGATTTGCCGAATGAGTGTTTTGTAGTAAATGGATTTAGCCCTTGTCGTCATGCCCATCTTTTTGGCGAAAAAATGTCTGATGCGCTGAAATGCGGACTGGCTACTTTAATTCTATGTCGAACATAGGGGTTAAACTTCAAGAATTCATGCATACACGGTGAAAAATATTCGGATAAAATTGATTTTCACAATGGTGTACTATAATGTATCCTAATATTCGTATAGATTATATATGTTGACGTTGGATAAAATTGTTCTATCCTATTTTGGAATAACTTTTGTACGAGTTTCGTACAAGCGGGTGGTTTATACCAAGATCGGATAATATTTATCATAAATTCATATTAAAAATTCATAAAAAATAAAACGAATTATTTAGAATTACTTTTGCGTCGCAAGTCGTAAAGTTCGTATTTAAAGTTTGTAAGTGAACTGCATTGGACGCAAAAATTTACTCGGGAGTGTTTTCGTGAAACGGATTGTTTAGAATTACTTTTGCGTCGCAAGTCGTGCAATTAACATTTCGAGTTTGTAAGAGAAGTTAATTGGAAGTGTTTATTAAAGTGTTTATTAAAGTTATTTGTGAAAATTATTTGGTAGCCATAAGGAACAACTTTAATCACTACAGGAATATTGTAAACCTTTGATTTTGGTGAATAAAGTATATCTGAATAAAATCTATCGAGTTTTTTTTTCAAATAATAAAACAAATAATCGTTATCCATCTCACAGTACATAATTGAATTTAATGCTCGAAAGTTTTACTTGGTGTACTATGTCAAGTATTTTCCCAACACCTACATCCCGCAAAAATAATTCCAATTTGATTCTGCTTTCGGAGGCTGGTTCCGCAAAACGATCGAGTTTCCCGTATCAATATTCTCGGCTTTGATAAGCTTTGATGATATACGTTGTCTATGCTGATTTATAGACAAGAAGGGAACCATGATCGCATTCAATAACCTCTACAAGTAAAATTATATCGATGGACATAAGTCGGAGATGTTAAAATTTGTCACAACTAGCGTAAATACAAATTAAATGATTTCCAACTGCAAGTGGTCACGCCAGTCAAGTATGCACTGTGCGCTGGTGTCTGATGAGAATCAGTGCATATTTTCGAAACCACTTTGTCAAAATAGAATTTTCAATGTAGATTAAAATTTTTAATGTAAACAAAAAGTTGTTCAATTTTAATCATCCCGCAAAAATAATTCCAACCTACATTTATCTTTGAATGCATAAATATTCAATTGTTTTCATTCTTTTTTCATCATAATGGATAATTGTTCCCAATATATATATTCATAATAAAAAGGAGGGAAAAAACCAAAATAAGATTTTGGGTTAAATGATTTTGGGTTTTTGAAAATGGGATAAATTTATCGTGTGACCTCGAAATTAGAATAATATATTTCTTATTCTAAATGGTGTATATTTAATAAGAATGTGGTGTATTCATTTATATGCGATTCGGATACCGTTTATAAGAGCGTCTTATTCAATTTATATGAATAATTGGTATTGATTTTATCTTATCAGATAAAATTTATCTTATCAGATAAAATTTATCTTATCAGATAAAATTTATCTTATCAGATTAAATTGTTTGATCTTAAACAAACTTATTGGATTGATACTAACTTTTGTTTGGACTTATATGCATTCCAAAATTTATCAAATATATCTACTCCAAGGTAGCGCAATGTAGAACTAGGAGTCATTCTAGAAGTTCCAAACAAGACAGCGACTTTTTTGACCTTATTGTGGATTGTTTGTGATCCCCGATATTTGAAAAGTTTCCTGAATACAGTCAGCTTTGTTTATTTGGCTTGTATTCTTCAAGGCTCTTGGCTCGACGCGAATAAGAGCGTGTCATCTGCATATTGTAGGACTTTAACTTGAGGATTGCCCGCTAGAAGAGTGAGGTCAACAGTGAAAATTGTGCATGAAACAGGTTCCATGACAGAACCTTGTGGCACTCCTGATGTCACAGGTCCCCGGAGTGAATTTGCTCGATTAACGCTAACATCAAATTGTCTGTTGCTAAGGAAGCTTGGGGCGAGTCGTATTACTATTTCTGGAAAACCTAACTTGATCAACTTATATAGAAGACCTCCGTGCCATACCCTATCGAAGGCCTTCTCAATATCCAAGACACAAAAAACCGTCGGAGTCTGTCGCTCATTCAAGTGTGACACAATCTGATCGTGCAAGTACGAGATAGCATGCTGGGTCCCATGCTTACACCTAAAGCCAAATTGATATTCTTGTATAAGATTAGCGAGCTTGCAGTATGTGGAAATCATTTCCAACCAAATCTTCGCAAAGAGCTTTCCCAAATTACTAGAGAGATCGGGCGGAAATTGCTGGCCTCATTATTTTTGCCTTTTTTGTGAATGGGAACAATGTTAGCAATTTTTCATGTATCGGGAAAGTAACCGTTGTTCAAGGCATTAATCTGAGCATAGAGATCGAAAGATGTTTAACAATAAAGCTAGACATCCCATCATGCCCAGATGACTTTTTACTTTTTATACCACCTAACAAGTGTACCAAGTATTCACTATTGACAAAGTGAAATTGGTCACTTGAGAGTTGCGGATCATCCGATGAATTTTCGGATGAAAATGTGACCAGCGGCTCGTTGTGACTATTGAGAAATGAATTACTTTCCTCGGGTACATTTTGGCGATTAGCGGCAGAGATGTTAGGCGGAACAGCATTTAATTGCGATTGAAATGGTTCTGCGAACAAATTGGCCTGCAGATCAGGGTTGCACACAGAAATATTGCCAGTCGTTACCACTATCTGCCGGTTGATGTTTTTACCAGAAAGCCAATTAATTTCCTTATACATGTCGGGGCCTGGGCGAAAGGCAGCCAGCCACTGTGCAAGACACTCACTGCAAAATTCACCAACCATTTCAGCAATAAGCTTCCTGAGACAGTTGATATTCGAAAGGTGTGACCTGTACACCGGGTGATCCCTCCCATGTCTATGAAAAATCCGCTTCAACTTGCAAGGCCAAATATGCCTCACCTTCATGTGCTTAACTGCGCCACTTCCAAGTATCCCAAGTTATCTTACTAAACTAGGCTCAGAACCACTATCAACCAAATCCAAAAGAAACATATTCATTTAATTTATCTGAAAAATTCACAGCTTTGATCGCAGAAAAAATTAGACTGTATCACAAGACCTAACATCAGTGACGACTTTGTTGAGAAAGTTGGAGTCACTACGCCAAAATCTCTAACTAGTTATGGGAGCCAAATGTACAGTATGATGAAATGAATTGATCCAATGCTAATATTTACCACGATTCAAGGTTCATCATCGCCATTTGACACTTCTGCATCACCGGAGTCCTTACCAGATCAATGTTAGCCTATTTTATGGATGTGGTGGACATATAAGAATCTGTTTCACTTTCAACTTGTAACCAGATCTTCCCACAACATCCTCTTTTCGCATTTCACTGAGTTTGAAAATAAATTATTTTGAGCGATGAAACTCAGAGTTAATTTTTTACTCAATCTGATGTTGTAGCATTCCAAATCATCAATGTGTTGAGACAACATTCTGCTGTTCCTGTAATTAACAGAATCACTAGCCGCGTCTATAATGTGTTTTCAAAGTGGATTAGGATTAGTCAAACCATGTATACGCGCACCGGATTGATTTGAGATAAGTCGATCCGATCACGAAATTTTACTAGACTGAATCGACTGAATCGTATCGGGGGATTGAGGATTAAAAAATTCGAAGCCCACTTGAGTTCTATTCATATATGTGACATTCCGATGCGATATACGTCACTTTAGTAGAACTAGCTAAATTTTATTGGGCTAATCCACGTTAATCCAGCCGCACCAAAAACCTACTTTGAAGTTGCATTTCAATCCGTTCCAAGCCAAATCATCCGAAGTCGGTCCGGCTAACATACGAGGCTACTGAGGTCAACCGGTTGTTCATAATTTCTACTTTTCTGGGCTCTTGTAATGCCGAAATGGCACTCTTCCCGAACGTTTCGTCGAGCATCTTGGGAAATTACTTCCCAGAACATTTGGCGAGTATTCAAAGTCTTCACTCAAAACTGTTTATTTAAGTGATATACCCTTTTTTCCCTCAGTACGCCATAAAACTATTCCTGTCTGCATTAAGAAGATTTGAAGGGTGTGAAGTTTAAGTAGGCTGATATGCATGTGGTGTAGGTAAGTAGCATTTTCTCTATTCAGAAATTTGTTTACAAATATTCGAACAGTATACCTCGTACCCATCCGGTACTCATGCATCTTGTCCGGTAAGATGCATCATGTCCGATGCGATGCATCTTGCTCATGATTTCATGGGCAGACAAACCAAATAGGTTTGTAAATATCATCGGAGCCACCACCAGACTTTTTTTAAATCCCTTTGACTCGACACGTAAAACTAACAACATTTCGAGCCGCAAATTAGGACGAGACTCTCATAAACTCTCGGACACCTTCATAAAACCCCCATAAAACGCCAGAGCCGACGATCAAGCCATTTACATTCTCGTCGTTGCCATGTTTTGGCATGTGAAAAGCAGGCGAGAATAGACGAGGTGACCATTTACACTCTAGGCACGCCAACAATTGTCGAGAGTGTAATTTTGGCATAAGGCCAAAACACAAACCTTCTGACGGAGAACATAAACCAAACGATTCGGGTCCCAGGATTGAGTGGCGTTGGTCTTCATTCGTCCGTGACAGTTAACAGAGCCAAAAGAGACATCATCTGCAGGAAGCCAATGCCAGAGAGAAGCTATAGTACTACGACAAGAATGAATAGATAAGATTTTGGCAAATGAATAACTCCCTAATTTTTCGTATATTTTTATTAACCCAGTTTGAAAACGCAATGCTTTGTTTAAATTTTTTGATTCATTGATATTTATCAACACGTCTCTATAATATTTGGTCGAAAAATTCTGGAAGCCCCTTAATCGCTTGAAAATTCAGAATATTTCCACAAAAAGTTTTATTGGCTTTTTCATTATTCATTGTTTGTCAGTCGACCTCTAAAAAATGGGTGAAAGCTTACGATACTACGAAAAATTTTGATACGAACCTATTAGTAGAATCTTTATTTGCATATTCTGGGGGTGACTATTTTAAATGAAACTTTTTTATCAATCTTAGCCCACATTATTTCAAAGTTCAGATTTCCATCAAAAGCTACAGTTGCCTGATAAGCATGAACTGATAGCAGTATAAAAATATTGCAAGCTCAGCAAAATGTTTTCAAAACTATAGCACCACAGTTGATAAAATATTTGGAGAATTGTTTAAAATTATTTTTCTTATTAAAACAATATCACAATTGTTCGATTCCGTGTAACTAAGATGCTTTAGTGCTTATTTTATGCAGTTGAGTTAATTTATCCAGCTATTTTATTGTTAAATATATTGTTACTTATTCAAATATGACGCACAAAGCTAAATAGGCTGTGTATTTAAGTTTCGTGTGAATCTCCAACATCATCCATGCTATTTACATTGACTGGCAGGTAAATTCACTGCCTAATCTATTTGTACTTGCAATAGAAAGTAACCGGCACTCAGACGATTTTAAAAGATAAGATACCTTGCAAGTTACTTGGTGCATAATATTACTTTTCTTCAAACATCTAAAAAATTAAACATTATACACTACCATATATATAAAATTTTCTGGTGATTATCATTGATAGACACTATAGTTAGCATTCGTATCCCCTATTAACGATGCATTGACCGGATGTGATGGTTTCGCATCATCTGCGCGACGGGAAAATCGGAAGTCAATGTATTGAAAAGTTTCAATACTGTTTCATCGTGAACTAGTTTGAATGCATTTGACCATGACCGATAAAATCATGAGATCTGCAAAAAAATCAATTGAAACTTGTAAATTAGTAAGATTTTTTCTTAAGTTTACATTTTTTGAAGGCTATGCTCTTTTGTAGGAAGCTCTAATATTTTTGGCCAGAACCTATGATTGAGAAATATTGTACGAAAAATATTGCACCATTTAAAAAATGGCACATCAATGTTGTTTTGACCGGGATTCTCTGGAAGAAAATACGATTGAATTTAACTTTAAAGTTCATTTGATTTCCTTCATATTTTATTAATCTTCATTTCGCTGTTCACCTAATAAGGATTTGAACAAAATCATTTAAAATACCAGTGAAATCAAACAGAATAAGTTAAGTAAAGTTGAAGAAGCTCAAGTTATTCACTTAGCAGCTGACGGCTGGTCTAACATACGAAATGAGTCTATAGTCAATATAATTATATTTACACCTAAACCATATTTTTATACATTAATAGAAACCAAAAGAAATAGACACACCGCTGAATACCTTTTTGAAGAAATAAGTAAAATAATAGATGAAATAAATAATAAATAATACATATACAGAAGTGCTTTGTTTGCAGTTCTTAATAATTAGAATACATTTTTTAATTGAATATTGTTATCCAGGTACCAAAAAAAAAAACTTAAAAATAAAATAAATCAAAATCTAGATTGATCGCGTGTTTCTTTTTTATTTACCAACCATATATAAGACTGACCAATTATGAAATTCCACAATACTGTTTTCCATAAATTAAGATATTTCAAAAAATAAAATATTGAAAAATTGATAATTGCTAATCTTCGACAGTTGCTTCTTTTCCCATCGTAAATTTTTTACATGGGTTCGATCAGTTTTAAGTGATGTTATTGGCATTAATAGTCCAACCAGTGTGCAGGGCATGCTAAACACTGCGAAGATGCTTCTCGATGGGCTGCTTAAATCGATGCTGCTGTCAGCAAGGAGATCGGCTGGTGATCTTTCTGAAAGATAGCACGGCTTCCGAAAAGATCATTTAACAATCGATGGACAGACAGAAACTCCGCAACCTGGGCTACTTGTTAGCCAGGATGCGGGACTAACTCAGGGACCGATGGTGGCTCTACGACATTGACGACAGATTCAGAAGGAGGCCTGTCACCTCTAATGCGGCACAGGAGTCCATCGTAGAGCCTGCCCTCTGGAACATAATATACAATGATCTGCTGTGCCTGGGAATGCCTGCGGAAGTGTTATTGGTAGGTTAGGCTGATGACGTCACAGCGGTAACCACTTCCATATTCACTGATTTCTTTGATCTTAGACTTAGAACAAAGTCATGATAAGAGTGGATACGTGTATGGCCGAACTCGGCCTCATGTTGATGAAGCGGAGGATACCAGCTGTCAAACCCGTGACAGTTTTCTCCTTCGAGATCCAGACCAGCAAATCAGTCAGGGACCTGGGAGTGACCCTGGATACCATGCTCACGTATTGAGATCATATTCGTTTGACAGAGGTCTCATAGTCGTCACTTCGCTGAGTATGGTAATGACCTACGTCAGCACTGAGATGAAACGGAGGCTGCTGATGGTAATGACCAATTCCATCTTGCTTTATGGAGCCAAAACTTAGGAAGATGTGCTCCAAACTTAGAAGTTCCGGAAGCACATTGCCAGTGTCTAACGCAGGGATAACCTTCGAATAGCTTTTAGTTACCGCACGGTCTCAGAAAATGCTGTGATGGTGGTATCAGGTGTAATCTCAATCGCCCTATTAGTGCGAAAAGGCAAGGAAAGGTATCTTCAAACTTGGGCTGCAACGTCAAACTTCACATACTCCGTGGTGATAGGTTCCCGACGATCTAGTAAGCAGGTATTTTTTGGCTATCTATACTAGGGGAAAAAACTGCCCAAGAACTAGTGGGTAACTGAAGGAAGAACTTGATAAGAGCCGATAATTTTTTCTGTAGTATTGAAACAATCAAGAGAACAAGCCGCCGAGTCATCATGCCGCCATCAAAGTATTTAAAAATCAAACCTTCAACGGTTTGGCCTGCCAATTGTTCGGTCTGACGAGTTCACCCGCATACCCTTTAAGGTTTTACTTATGAATCGATAAATTTTTTTAATTTGACCAAATCGCTCAACTGCTCAAAAGACTGCCGGGATACCCTGCTGAATATTTTATCGTTTCGGTTGATTCTTCAATGGTTTGGCTGGGAGGAATATTGTTGTATATATAGATCAGATAGATCATACACCGAAAATTAGTTAACTTTAGTTAACATTTAAGAATTTTTTAGATTAGACATTTCACTCAAAAAGAACAAGTACACAAAATTAAATTTGTTCACTGAACGCTTGAAAGTAGTGTTCGATAATACGTGAAGTTCAAATGAAGCCCATTTCGATTTATGTACTATTTTTCCGGTATGGACATATTATGCAAAATTTGAAGAAAAAAAACCGTTTTCATTAACTAATAAATATAGACCTATTAATAAGGTCTACATGAGCAAGTACATTATATTCTCGATTCTTGGCTCGAGTGTTAAGTATAAAAAAAAAAGTAATAACTTGACAGCAGAAGAAAATATTGTCCATAGGTACGAAAACGGAGAATCAATGGCATCGATTGATCGTCACAATAAATAAAGATTAATTTCTAGATGATTCTGAAACTGTTTAGTGCAAGTTGGAGCGAATTTCGACGATTTAAGAAACGTGCACAAACAAGTCAAAATGCAAGAATATCTGCGGAAGCTGGTTGTGCACATACAGGACTTATTCTATAATTACGAAAAAAACTGCTCAAGGTATAAAGGTTTCAAAGGATCGCCCGGATTTAGTTTTGGGTGGCAGCCTTTTGAAAGATTTAAAAAAAGGCACTGCGCAGCAGAAGTGGTGCTAAAAGATACTACCAGTTATTCAAAAATTCGTTTGCAAATTTGACATAAATAGCTTAGTCGGTTTTTGAAGAAGATTTGAAGACTGGTTTGAAGACTGATTGATTCAACTGTAAGGGGCTATCTAAGAATGACACATATCGATTTCAAGGTACACATTCTCGTAGATGCTCTATGTCGTCCTGTTAATCTAAACGATATTGATCCATGCAACAAAGTCATTCTATTTCTCCGAATAAATGTTCTATAAAACATCCGTTCGATCAAAGGGCCAGAAGCCAGAAGATTTTCAACAAAAAGAATTTTAGTACAATGGATAATTTGCACATATTCCTAAAAACGGGTTTCTTATACATTTTTCTACAAATGCTTTATAATATTTTTACTTTTTCTGCATTTTGTAATTTTTTTTTGAAATGATGTCAAATAAGCCTGCTATGTACTACGTGTTCCAATAAGGAAAGTACTCAGCACCAGGTTTCACTCAACTCATGAAAGAGATTTGATAACCAGCTTGTGCCATCTTTCGAAAGAGCAAGAGTCTAGTTTCATTATCAACTTTCAGTGTTTCGATAAAATGGATGAGGCTGAATTTCATGCACAGATTAAGCAGTACCATTTGAGAAAAAAGCGAAGGAAACCAAAGCAAAGCTCGATATATATTATGGGGTATCAGGTCCGTCAGATAAAAGGGTTAAAAATTGGTTCGCTGAATATAAGCGAACAGTGAATCAAAAACACAAACGTGTTTATATTTGGAGCGTTTTTTGGCACTGTTATAATATGATCGAATGAACTTTTTTATCAATTTATACTAGCGGACAAAATATGAATCCTCTTTTTCAGTCTACTCTCAAATAAACAGTCAGCAGAGTGGTTAGAAGCAGGTCAAAGCTGTACATAGCGTCCGAAGACGTATACACATGGAATAATATTCGTGGACTATCTTGAACAGTGAAGAACGATGACAAGAGACTATTATGTTGAATTATTAGATCAAGAAAAGTGGCCTGATTTGGTGAAAAAATAACTGCTCTTTCAGCATGATAATACACTCACTAACATATCAGTGGAAACAATTGTAAAATTGAATGATTTGCGCTACGAATTGGTTCCCCACCCACCATATTCTCTAGATATGTATGTCCCCCACCAACTATTGCTTATTTGCAAACTTCATGAGATGGCTCCAGGAGGAGAGATTTTTGTGAGATGATAAAGTTACAATGGGAATTGAGGCCTATTTTGAAGGACTCTTTCAGAGGATTATTCGAAAGGCTTTTAAATGTTGGAAGACCATTGAACCAAAAACGTTAATCCAACTAGAGAATATAGGAAACTTATTTTGTTTCCATGTTAGGTACCTTTCTCATTGAAGCATATGGAATTTGCAGCTGCAAATTATTTTTCAGATTAAAAAAACATATAATATCAGGTACGTAATACCAAAAACTTTTTTTAAAATAGAACAAAATTGACAGATTTAGCTTTCTTTTAGTTCACGACCAATTAAAGTAGAAATAATAGACTACAAATTCTCAGCTTTGATACAGCATCTTTACCAAATTGCTTGAAAGATCTACCTTCCATTTACAAAACTTAAAAGTAAATTCATATCCAAACATCGTGATCAACACAAGTTACGTTCAGGCACTTTCATTGATCAGTCAAATAATTTGTTTGTCCTTAGCAAAAATGAAAACATTGATAGAACATATTTTGAAAGAGTATTCCAAGAGTATTATGCACGTTGTATTATGCACAAAAAAGTATTATGCACATTGCCATTCAGCTAACTAGACGTAAAACTTTTATTCTAAGAAATTTCAATTTGCTGTAAAAGCTATTGAATTAATTATAAAAACTATCAAACCAGATCATTTTCAATGTTCGTTTAATAAATTCAACATATATTATTTCACAGAAACTTAAACTTAAAAAATGTGTTTCCCCGATTATAAAAAATGATAAGTAATTATAAATAACCAAATATACTAATACGAATTCCCCAAATCGATTTGCGACACAAAGTTTTGGTCAATTTATTTGTTTACATATCCTTATCAATGAAATTCTTGAAAGCTATACTGTTAGTAAACAATTTTTTTACAAATTGTGGTTAGGAAAAATTAGTTAAGCCAGACACCAGCGTTATTTTTGAAAAAAACTCTTGAAGATTGAAAGAAAGCCGCTTCTCTGATTCACTATATAAATATTGCTCGAGATCAGAACGAGCATCACATCAAAACTTATTCTGAGTGATTCGGTCTTTCAGTAAGTCTACCCCACAATATGGGTTCCAAAGTTTTTATTTTACTTGCCGCATTGGCATTGACTGCAGCATCCAGAATTCGCGACAGTGAATTAGCTGGTGGACTATACAGGTCAGATGGTACATATGACCTTTTTTCGGTTGAAGATGCTGGACATTACAGACGTCCAAGACACGTGGAACACCACCATGAACATCACCAGGGTCTTCATGGGCTCAACATTAAACATGGACATCGTTTTCGTGGCCATCATATTCCGCATGGAGCTCATTCTCCTTCGTATCCTCATCACGGGACCCACGGTGTACATAGATATCGACGGCATTTGCCAAGGAAGCATGATTTTATGTCGCATCCATACCGAAGAACTTCAATTTCGGGGAACAGACATCGACGTTTTAATAAGTTCAATCAATTAAAGAGGCATTATGGCAATCATCGAGCTAGCAGACCTAGCCACAGGAGTGGATTAGTAGTCAAGAGACGTCGAAATTAATTATTTGCTAGAATCCTTGTGTTTTATGACTTTCGTTAAGTTTATTCTTAATGGCTTATTGTTTATTCTTCAATAGATAATATAATAAAAATATTGATAGTTAAAAGCTGAATTTTGAACTTACTCACTTAGAAATACATTCAAGACCCAAAAATATATGTAAAGATTCTACAGGTTTTTTGTGAGGTGATTCCTCAATTATTTATTGCAATATTTTATATTTAATTTTGAACTTCGACTGTTTCTAATAAAAGACTTGATGTCTGTACCAGCAATCTGAGCCTCAATAATCTGTGTCAAGTATATGGACTAATAGTGATTTAACAATCTACGAATAAAGAGCGAACAACAACAAAAAGCAAAAGCAGGAAATGGTAATTGAACTCAAATATCTAACTTGTGTCCAACCAACAGAATGCTCTTGGTATTTTTTTTTAACATTTGAGAAAATACTAAATGCGAACTTCTGTAGATATCGAGAAAATAACTAATGGTGTGTACAATATGTGGTCAATATGAAAATACTCGAAAATTTACTTTATCCCAAAGAGTTGCCAATTAATTCTCATTCTAATTATCCTCGTTGAGTATAAAAAGCCAAAATACAAATAGAAGACCTATTAGAATTTTTTTTCCAGAAAACCTATAAGTAAAAAGTAGGTAGCAGTTTCAGAGAAATGTTCTATTTAGTGCGCTAAGAATTCGGAACAATAAAATAGTATAAAAATATATGGAAAATGTCAATTCAATGTAGAAGCACTTTGAAATGGCCTCAAAACAGTCGGCGAAAACTTAAAACCCATCGTTTAGTGGGACATCCAGTCATGCAGAGGGCAACAGCTCTGGTTTGATTCTGCTCGACAGAACCGACAGAATCGCCTCAAATGATCTACAGCTTAACTAGAACATAACTTGCGATTTGTTGGAGTCTGTTGTTGAAATTGAGGATGAACACGAATTCGTAAATACTTCGATTTCATTTTGTATAGTATGGAGGCGAAGGTGGCACATTCGTGCACACTCGGCAGGGAAAATAAAATACATGATAGGCAGTTTACCGCCGCACCTTTATTGCACTATTTGTTCGTACGATACATTGCACTATATAACATTGCACGATATTACATTGCACACTCGCAACACTCTGCACTGTCGCGCCTTGCATTTATATTGCTCCTTCGCTCGAGCCATCGCTCGCTCCGTCGGATCCAAATGGAGGCTTTCGAGGCTCGTCGGGGACTGAAAACTTATATTGTCACGTCCGCCATCGTGGTCGTCGTCCCACCGAACGATGTTGCCGTTCGGTACACATTTAAATGAAGTTATGAATGATGCAAGAAAATTGGATTACATCAATGAATAAGTAAAAGTATAAGATATACGAGGGTTGATCAATAAGTAATAATAATGAATATAAACCAAGGTGATTTAACTTAAAAGATATATTTTTTTCTCACCATAGTCTCCTAAAAAGTTAATATAGTTAGTCCATCGTTTTTCCAAACCCAGGATACTCTTACAAAAAAAATTCAACAGCGGGCCTAACTTCGCTATCATCTTTAAATTTCTTACTCCGAAGGTGTTCCTTGGCCAAGGAAAGATGTAAAAGTCACTGGATGATGTAAAAAAAAAATTTCCGAGGAAAGATGTAAAAGTTTGAATCTTGGTTTTTAAATTGATTGTGGCCATCGAAACTCCAGCCTTGTTGACCGGTGCCTTGTCCTCAATAGCCTCACGCAATCTTCTTATTTGGTCTGCGTAGAAAAAGCCTAATATAATGGATCCCTTTTGCAAATATTTCACTATGATAATTCCTTCAGCTTCCCAAAAAACTCAGGCATAACATTCCCCGCCGAGCTTGACGCTTTCAATTCCTTCAGCGTTGATGAAGAAGGTTACTTCCACGTCATCGATTGCTGTTTGATATCTGGATGAAAATGGTAGATTCAAATCTTATCCATGATTACGAAACGTGACAAAAAATTATCCTGATCTGCCTGGAACTTTTCGAGATTCACTCTTGAAATGTCGACTCGTTTCTTCTTTTGCCAGTCGGCTAACATTCTCGGCCCCCAACGCGCAGAGACCTTCTTCATATATATTTCGTTGGCAACGATTCTTTGAACATTACCAATCGAGATCCCTATGACCTCAGCTACTTGCCTGATGGTCACTCTTTGATCTACCAACATGACATGGATTTTTTTCACGGTGTCTTCAGTGAGGGACGTGGTTGGACGTCCTTCGCGATGTTTGCTTTCATTCGATGTTTTTCCCAGCTTAAACTCTTTGGCTCAGCGTGCAGCGGTGGAATATGGAGGAGCAGAGTCCCTTAATATTTTCACCTTGTCCCCGTGTATTTCTTTGATAGACAATTTTTTCAAACAGAGGTATTTAATGACAGCTCTAATTTCGTTTTCCCCCCTTTTTTTGTTCTCTCTTCGACTGTTCGTATTCAAATGAATGTACCTCCCTGAAATTGTGGCCTGTTTATGTTTTTTTATGCTGACTTAGTGAGTATATGTAGTAGTAAAAAAAATTTTTTGGAATTTTATGCGAATTGGAAATATCTATCAGATATTGGTTTATAAGGAGAACCTGATTGAATTTTCGATTTATATAGCCAGCGGTTTAAAGCAAGTGATTAAGTTTGTAAAAAGTCGGATGTATTATTTTCCCGATTTGTGGGGCGGCATAACGTTCTCGTTCGTGCCACAAACATTTCTATTTTGTCCTCCTTCCGTTGATCTAGCTGGGTCACTCAAAAAATTCAAACCCTGCTCTCCTCGTGCAGTAAAGTGTTTTATAAATTTTTTTATTGAATCGCCGCGTTTTCTCTGAAAAGCAATCGACAGAAAAGACCACATTACCTCACTCTCATCACGAGAATAATGAGGATTTACGTCCTTAGTAAGCCCACTTAAATTAATTTGTGTTGCGAGATTTTCAAATCTAAAACGTATTCATCACCAGTATAGAAACGGAAAGGAAGCATAGCCCGAGCATTTTAAAGCATTTTAGTGATCTTTTTTGTGCACGCAAGCAAAGCATATTTGTTTTTCAGTGAACAGCATTCATCTGTTTGAGGCAGAAAAGGACCAATTTATTTCTTGCTAAACAAACTATTCCGTAATATATCAGGACTAATTTTAATTTGGAACTGGAACTAACAGCGCAATAAACTAAATAGATTTTCATGCTATAACTAACATTACTACAAAATCTACAAAATAAACAATTCAAGCGAAGACGATCACAATTTATAGTCTTACGAAAAAAGATTGTTGTTTCAAAGAGCCAAACAAAAGCTAAGTTCATCTAAAATCAAAAACAGCTTTATTCAACATATTAATTGGCATTTAAATAAACAAAACAACATAATAAAATAATGGATTCTTTAAAATCGATGAGTGAAAGTCAATCCACCTCCAAAGTTTGGTCGACTATTACCGTAAGGACCTCCCAAATGCTGGCTGTATTCGGTCGACTATTACCGTCAATTCCGTCGCATTAACTCTTCAGCTTCTTCTTCAGAAATTGGCACATAGTAGGCATCTTCGGTCTCGAAAGCTTCGCGAATATCAATTTGACTTGGGTCTGATGGAATTGACGCTGACGCTGCTAGAGCTAAGCATGCACCGTATATTACAAGCTTGAAATACATTTTGTGTTTTGAATAGAGAACTTAATCTTTCTTAATTCGATGGTTTGCTGCGATTGTTTCATGACGCTTGAGCCAGAAGTTTATATACTCTCTATTCGCTGCTGATAAGAGAAATTTCCCAATGTAATTTCCGATTTTTAATCTTTATCGCATAAAAGTACTGTAGTAGCAGATTCCCCTTTTCCGAAACTTTCATGTTCTATGCATTTACTGTGTACAAATTTGTTTACGTACACTAAAATTGTTTGTACAATTATGCCTATAGATCAAAAATTAGTTTCGTTAGGATTTTTTTTTGCTTATTTTTTTAAAACTATTGAGTAGATAATATTACAGAAAAAATTATTTATTTAACAAAAATCGTTTAAAAAAAGTTTACATAGACTTATTATAATTTCAACGTTTCATTAGCTGTACAAATCTCGAGTTCCGTCTCAGCTTGCAGCGAGCAAAGACGTGTCGGTGTGATATTACGACCATTAATATCGATCTAGTGATTTTGATCAACAAATCTTGTCTCTTACGACTATCTCATTTATCCTTCAGTGAAGTGTCTAATAAATACTCTATTAGTGTTATAATATTATATCGGCGCCAGGTCTGAAGCGCAAACGGGATTCCTCTCCCATGCTCCTCAGGGACCGGCTGACGCTCCCTAGAAACCATTCTGACTCAGTGATGTCAGTTACCAGTGCCAACCGGTACACGGCGCTTGAAAATCTCGTCGACGACGATGGAGGAACAACTACCAACGGGATCGCTACTCCAAACACTTCACCTAAAAAGGTAAAAGTTCCCCCGATTGTTATTCCCAAGTTAGATCGGGATACTATAATCAAAATTATTGATGCTGTGAATATCACAAGCTACAACATTCAATACAACAGCGTAGGGAAAAAAGTTTTGTTGGATGATATTGATTCCTACGATAAGCTTCGTTCTTATCTTGTCGAAAAGAATGTACACTTTTTCACCTACGCGCGAGCTGACCAAAAACCGCAAAAGTTTATTCTAAACGGTCTCTATAACATGGACTGTACTGAGCTCCAAAAGCTCCTAAACGACGAGCACGGCTTGGCATGCATTGACGTCAAGAAAATTATGATACCCGATGATGCACGCCGTTATAGTGACGAGACACGTTTCATCGTATATTTCGCCCATGGCTCAGTGAAGTATAATGAACTAGTCAAAATACACGCAATCAACCACACTAAAATCAAATGGAGCTTTCAACGAAAGAAATCAAACCATCCGACTCAGTGCAGGAAGTGTCAATCATACGGACATGGGACATCTTTCTGCTTTCTACCATTAAAGTGCTTGATATGCGGCCAGCAGCATGACAAATCGAAGTGTCCAACGAATGATACTTCTCAAATATGCTGCGCTCTTTGTAAGGGGAATCATCTCTCCAACAGCCCTCTTTGCCCCAAACGCAACGAATACTTACTAATTCGCAAGCGATCGTCTCAGCGTTTAACACGTAATCCTGAGTTCAGCACCAAACCTGTCCAAGCTCGAGTTCCTGTACTGAACAACATGGATTTTCCATCATTGCCTGGTGTACGCTCTCAGCATTGTTTCAATCAAAGCTCGGGGCATCAAACTCGTGCAAATTCGTATAGCGCAGTAGCTCGTAGTAATTATAATTATGTAAATACTCCTAGCGCAGATAATTTATCACCGGCCGCTGAGGCCAATAGTTTGTTTTCAGCTACTGAGCTAGTAAATTTAGCTAAGGAACTCATCACGAGACTTGCTTCGTGCCAGTCTCGTAATGATCAATTCAACGTAATTGTCGACCTTGCCACTAAGTTTGTATATAAATAAAAGCCAAATTAATTGCTTGGTCTGGAACTGCCAGAGCATCCGTAACAAACACCTGGAAACCTTTAGCTTCGTCATTCAGAATAAAGTTGATTTAGTTATACTCTCCGAAACCTGGCTTAAACAAGGCGATAAATTATCTAATGCCAACTATAATATTATTAGAAACGACAGGATTGATGCAACTGGAGGAGGAGTCGCCATTCTTATCAATAAAGACATCAACTACCGTAGACTCCCAAACCTAGCCACTAAAGTCATAGAGCATGTAGCAATAACTGTCCCACAAATTGACTTAACAATTATTGCTGTCTATTTCAGTGGCACGAATTTGAATGCCCAAAAATTAAAACTTTTTAAAGATGATTTGAAATTATTGACGAACATTCAAAATAATTTTTTAATATGCGGCGACCTGAACTCTCGGCATCGGCATTGGAATTGTTCGAAAGCCAATAAAGCTGGAAAAATCCTATTTGAACTAATGACGGACAGAAACTTCTTTATCCACACTTCTGATGGTCCTACCTGTTATCCGCCGCGAGGTAACCCGTCTACTTTAGATTTAATAATCAGTAACGGCAGAGTTCCCCTACAGCAACCTACAGTGTTGAATGAGCTTTCGTCTATTCATTTGCCTGTTTCTTTTATTATCGATAAATACATCAATGTAGAGAAGCATCAGTTTTTCTCTTATGGTAAAACAGACTGGGTCAAATACCGTGAATTTCTTAACGACAACATTGACCTCCGTGATACTGATCTTTCCAAAATTACGAATCCCCGTCAAATCGATAAACTTGTCTTAGATGTCACAAATAATATCCTCAGAGCTCGGGACCGGGCCACTCCCGTACTGACTCGGAAACCTGTTGCATTCGAAATCGACCACTCCACCACTGCGTTAATAAAACACCGCAACAACATTCGCAGAAAATGGCAAAGATCTCGCAATCCTCACCTTAAAGCCTTCCTGAACGAACTAAATATGCAAATCCGGTTAGTGTTTCTGAAAATACGCAACAAACGCTGGAACGACACTCTATCAGTTCAGGAAACCGGCTCTAAAAAATTATGGAAAATTCGAAAAGCTTTAAATTGCCAATCTAAATTCATTCCACCTTTAGAACTTGCTGATGGCTCTACTATAACTTCTGCAAACGAAAAAGTAAACACCTTGGCAGCTAACTTCCTCAAGTACCACACACTTACTCTCCGTATTAATGACCCTGAAACCAATGGCGTTGTGCAACGTGAAACCTCAAAGCTATCAGACTACTCATCTGATTTTAAGCCTTGCTGCCTTTGCTCTCCGATAGAGTTGAGAGCTCTACTTAAAAAACTTAAAATGAAGTCTTCTACGGGAGATGATGGTATCGCAAATATTCTTTTGAAAAATATTCCAAAAAAGGCAATCGTTGCTCTTTCTTACATTTTCAACTGCTGTCTTAAGGTAGGATACTTCCCCGTCGCATGGAAAAACGCAATTGTCATCCCAATTCTAAAGTCAGGCAAAAACCCAAAACTCCCTAGCAGCTATCGACCAATTAGTTTGTTGTCGTCAGTAAGCAAGCTATTTGAACGCGTTATTCTGTCTCGCATACGAAGTAAACTGGAAGAATGTTCAATTATCCCGGACTTTCAATTTGGTTTTAGACCAAAGCTCTCTACAACTCATCAGCTAACTAGAGTCGTCCATCATATTAAGCAACAATTTTCTTTGAAAAATTCCACCGGCCTGATAGCTTTAGACATTGAAAAGGCCTTTGACTCTGTCTGGCACGATGGCCTCATTTATAAATTAATTCGTTTATCCTTTCCCATCTACTTATGTACAGTTATACGTTCTTTTCTGTCTTCCAGATCGTTTGTTGTTAAAGCACAGTGCCTGTCCAAAAAATATAATATACCAGCGGGAGTTCCGCAAGGCTCGGTTCTCAGTCCGACTTTGTATAATATTTACATGTCAGACATGCCTCAATTCCAGGATTGCAACATTGCAATGTATGCTGACGACACTGCACTATTCTCTAGTGATAATAACCCTGATCGTATTGTCAATAATCTCCAACAACAATTGCGTTTAATCAATGACTTTTGCAGCAAATGGAAGATCCAAATAAATGCTGGGAAAACTCAAGCGATATTTTTTACCAAAAAACGAGCCACGAGAAACTTGCCGAATCCACATATACAAATTCTTGGCTCTCATGTATCATGGACAAAAAATATTAAGTATCTAGGGGTTCACCTTGACTATAGACTTACGTTTATGCAACATACAGAATCAATAAAATCGAAGATCCTGAAAAGCATTCTGTCAACCTACCCCCTTATAAATAGAAAATCGAAGCTTTCAGTAGCCAACAAATTACTCATTTATAAATCGACCCTGCTACCTATAATTCTATATGGCTGCCCCGTTTGGAACAACTGTGCTCTAGCGCATAAACGTAAGTTGCAAATTTTGCAGAACAAATGTCTGAAAATCATTTTTAACCTTCCGTTTTTCTTCTCCACTCACCGTCTTCACCAGCTGGCAAAACTAAAAACCGTCTTGGAATCCGATGAACTTCTCCACAGAAAATTTTCTGATAGTTGCCAAAACTCTAACAATCCTTTGGTTGCATCACTTGTCTATACATAGTCCGGTAACCTTAATACTCCAATTACCGTGAATATTTTAGTTTTAAGTTGATCTTAAGTACATTTAAGTTAGTTTTACGGCTACATTAGGTTTTAAGCTGTTTTTCCCTAAAATACACTACTAAGCTCCCGTATGTATACAATCTTATAGTATATGTTAGTTATCACAACTTAGATGTAAAGACTCTGTCTAAACTCTAAACTTAAGATATTGTGTAGCGCTAAATTACCAAATGCATCAATAAAGCTATTATTATTATTATTATTAGCTGTACAAATCTAAAAATAAGTTATTTCAATACTTTGTTGGGTTCTCTTTTGCTTTTGCAACAGCTTGCAACAGCTTGGCGCACTTGTCATCTACTGAGATGTATCCCCTGGTGCTATTTTCCTTATTTGATTACTAAGGCTTGTTTAAGCGCTTGGGGAATGGATGAATGAGGATTAAAACACCATTCTTGGACGATTTTAGAAAAATAAAACGTAAAAGTTAGACAATCTGAAATTTTCAAGAAATATATATATATATATATACCATATATATATATATATATATATATATATATATATATATATATATATATATATATATATATATATATATTTATATATATATATATATATATATATATATATATATATATATATATATATATATATATATATATATATATATATATATATATTTATATATATATATACAGATATATATATATATATATATATATATATATATATATGTATATGTATATATATATATATATATATATATATATATATATATATATATATATATATATATATATATATATATATATATATATATATTTATATGAAAGGTATAAGGTAAGTCCAGGATTAGTGAAAATTCGTGGTAAATGAAACCCGTTGGGCTTTTTCAAAGGCAAAACAATATTATAATACAGAGCAACATAGTGTCGTTTATGTGCACTAGCTCTATCTTGAATAAAACCGCATGCAGAGGGAACTTGAGGCACTTGAGGCACGTGATCACTCTGATCAGAGTAGAGGTTATTTTTCTTTTATCTCCATTATTCACGCTCATTCATGTGGTTTCGTCACCATTTCGTGCAATATTTGTTGGAACTGGAGTACTCAGCGTGCCAAATTCGGAATTCAGAATTGGTTACGACTAATCCGAAACTGAACGAAAGAGATAGAAATATAAAAACCTCTTGAAATAAATAAAACTGTTGACTGGGGTATTACTGTTCATTATTTTATGAGAAACATTTGAATATTTTTGAAGAATCTTTTCTGAAGTTTGGAAGAAAAAAATTTAAAATCAATCGGAATTCGTTGCGAATATTTCACTGAGTTCGAACAAATTCCAAACAAAGTGCGAACGAATCTGTGATAGGGAAATTTTTAAGAGTGTGTTGTGAAATACGTCGGAATTTACGACCAATTTCAAACCTAATGCCGTTAATGTTTCCTTTATTAAATTATATATTAAAACAGTACTTTAGTCGTATAACCGTTTTTCATGCATAAGTGCACGTACCTACAAAGTTTTTTTGAAATTGTGTTATTTGAAGCGTGAACAGTGTCCATTTTAAAGGTTCGAAATGTCACTTAAATTTTTTATTCTCTAGTAACTTCTCCCTTTGTATGCAGAAGTTCCCGTGCGAAGATTTCCGTCAAGAAGACGGGACGAGCTCGAAGGTTTTTTCAAAACAGGTTTTTTTTATAGCAGCAAAGACAAGCTTAACAAAGTGACAAAAAATTTTTTTTATTTAAAATTAATTATATGAAATGAAACAACAAATAAAAAAATTAGTATTGGAACTAAAAGTTATAAATATTTTATTGTTATCTTAGAATTTATTCAAAAAGTATTGGAAGTTTTCTCAAAGAACTATTTGAAACCTGCAAAAAAAAATCTTCAAAATATTCACAAAAAATTCATAAAGTATTCGCAATGAATTCACAAAAAAATCACAAGGAATTCCCAAAGAATTAGCAATGAATCTTGAAAAATTGAACCATTCCACGAAAGCTTTTCAGGAGCTAAAGAGGGGAAGTTTGAGCACTTTCAGCGTTTTTGTAACGTTTTCCATATATCGGTCTTAAAAAATTCGTAACGAATAAATTTGAGAATCCGAAAGTTTTTTCTGAATTCGCTTCAATTTTCTGAAAGAATTCTCAACGAAATGCTGAAATTGGCACACTGGGTAGTTACAAGATACAGGTGAGGGATATTTGTTGTTGTTGTAAAAGTGTATTACTTGCAGTATCTTCACGATAACGTTTTTTTTTGTTGGTTGAGGAAAACGGAGCCCAATGATTTGGGTGAAGTGGAACCGGTAGCTTGCACTTGCCCCGTTAGGTTACATTTCCTTACTTGTTTTGTTTCCTTATTTTGGTGCAAAGTAGACAATAATATTGGTTCATAATTATGAAAGGAAGACAGATCCACCATCCTTATCAAAGCAACAGCTCCTTGATCCAAAGTGGTAAAATGACTTTAAATCTGCCTATGAGATTCCCAAGGCAACATTATTTAAAAGAGTTAAAGGTCAACGGGGTGGGAAAAGTTCAACTTTTGGTAGAGATAAGTGCATTCCTCATGCTGAAGAAAACGTAACAAATGATTGCCTCAACTGAACTATTGACCGTGGGGGATTCGGTTTATCAAAAAGAGAAGTATTAAACACTATTGGGCCCAACAAAACACTAAATAACATTCCTATGCCTTTTAAAAACGGCATCAAGGCTAGTAGATTCAAAAAAAATTTAATCTGAGCATAAAAAAGTGTACAGAAGTAGCACGGAAAAGAAGTGTAGGCCCTTTCACAGGTCCACATTATTTTAAACTTTTGCAACATGTTGCAACTGGCGTCCCACCATCACAGACATTCAATTTGGATCAATCAAGTTTCTTTTTGATCCAAAGAAAACTGGAGCTTATGGAGCTACTAGCGTTACTGGACGAGAAAACATCTCCATATTATTGGGTGCAAATGCTACTGGAGAGAAACTGCTACTTCTCGTAGTATTCAAAGTAAAAAGTGTATTGGACTCATGGATTCCAATAGAAACATAATTCCCCAACATGCCAGCGTGCCAAATTTGGAATTCAGAATTAGTTACGACTATTTCGAGAGTGAGCGAAAGAGATAGAAATATAAATAGCAGCATAAATAACACTATATATATATATATATATATATATATATATATATATATATATATATATATATATATATATACAGTAGTCCCCCGACTTACGTCGGAATCAGGTTCCGAGAATATGCGACGTAAGTCGAAAACGACGTAACTCGAGGGTAGAAGGAATCCCAGGCGAGAAATGTATAAACTTTCATTTTTTGAATATGAATATATTTATTTTTTAAGTTCGTACATAATTCAGCTTTTTAAAGAAAATCGTGGGCTTTCGTCCACATAAGTTTTGTACTTGCACCCTTCATCAAGTGCTTGTACACGACTACACGTTAAATTGCAAATAGAAATGAAGGCAACAAGTAAAAACCGGAATACGTATTTATAAAACTTACGAAGAAGAAAATAGACGGCTTTAAATATGTACAAATATGTACATATTTGACATAAAGCACTAAAAAGCAACACATTAATTGTTATCATCTGTAGAATGAATAGCCTCTATTTCTACTGTTTGTGGGTTGACTGGTTTACTGGCGAAGAAGGTCGAAATTCGCGTTTGGGACAAAGTTTGTTTTCTTTTTTCTTCGACCAACTGCTTAATAATCGTTGACAGAAGTGAAGACTTCTTTTGAAATTTCTCCACTTCTTGATTTGTCGGGATCATTTTCTTTGAAGATTTTTATATATTGGATTAGTAATGCTTTATGAGAAAGATTATTGTCTTCCAAACATTTCTTTATTGTCGGACAGAAACGCTGATCAAACCAATCACGAAATATATTAGAAGTAATCCAGGCCGTTTTGTTGCACCTCCAAATAACCGGTCGGTTTTCCTTGCATATATTTTTGAAAGCCCTTGGATTTTCTGATTGATAAACAGCAAGACGTTTCAGTTTCAAATGTTGCAAATGTGTTTTGTATCCTGATGCATTCCCTCCAGGAAGCAAAGTAATCCTGGATTTTTCTGCCTTAAAGCCAGGAGCTCTTCTTTCTTCAATCGAAAGAAATTCTCTTGAGGGCAAGCGTTTCCAATACAGCCCTGTTTCGACAACATTAAACACCTGCTGTGCACAATATCCTCTATTTTCAATAATATCATGTTAAGTGTTTGGAAAGATATTCGCTGCGTCATAGTCCGCACTATCCGATTTACCTGTTACTTTTACATTGTAGATTTTACTTGTTTTCTTGAAGTTTTCAAACCATCCATTGTTGGCAACGAAAGTATCTCCTCGATTCAAGTTTGCTTGTTCGAATAAGCTTTTTTCCTTCGCCTTAATAGTTAACCTGCTCACCGGCATATTTTAATGGTTCAGGTCTTTGATCCAAATAATCAACATTTTTCCCAATGCAAACGCCAAATACGAAAACTTTCCTACGAAAATCGCACACATACAATTCTGGGAATTTCCTTTTACCAGAGGAACAGTTTTCATATGAACAAACATCTGTTCTATGAAAACGGCGACGTAAGTCAAGGGACGGACGATGTAATTTCAAGGGTTTGGCCTCAAAGTAATGAACGACGTAAGTCGAAAAAACGTATAACAAGGGAGACGTAAGTCAAGGGATTACTGTATATATATATATATATATATATATATATATATATATATATATATATATATATATATATCATCAAAATGATTAAGGGAGATAATCTCTGGAGTGGCCGACTCGATTGAGCTGAAATTTTCAGAGGATATAGATGTATATAACAGGTAGGTCCAATTCAGATATCCTCAACTTTTTGGCGTCGGCGGGCATTTTAGTGAATTTTCAGGTACTCCTATATTTCCAAGCAGTGTCAAATTTTGTTAAAAAAAGTACTAGAAATTAAAACTTATTATGTTGTAACTTTGTTTGTGATAAAGAAGTGGAAATTTTGAGCCTTGTGTAGGCGCGGAGTGCCTAAAAGTAGGCAAGGAGTTTTTTTCAAATTTTGATTTGTCATAACTTCTAAGAAAAACAATGAATCATCGTGGAACTTTTAGAACATATTGATATAAACTAGAACTCAACACGACTGTGGGGGCAGCTCTGTAGCTACAGCAGGCTCCTGAAAAAAAATCCTTCAAATCATCGACGTTCCTGAAAATTTTTTGATTTTTGAAAATAAATTCAAATAGTTGATAAATTTTGACTTTTGTCCACCAAGTCAAATAAAAATTTTCAACATTTCGCAGTAATCAAGAACGGCAACCCGTGATCAAATTACCTCTATTTTCAGCACTCAAAACTTCTGTTCACGAGAACTGACGATCGGATAATGCGACCAATATTAAATTTACAGGACATGTTGAAATTAGCTAGGACCAGGTCTGATAGAAGTGGTTTTTAAAGACGGGCAACACTGTGGCAGTGGTGCCATTTGGAAAAATCACTGAGAAAAAAAACTGGTTTTTGGCCTATAGCTTCCGATTTAACCACAAAAGTCACGCAGTAGGTGAACCTTACTCTAAGATAGGCTTCATAGAAATTTGGCTGAAAAATTAGTATAGGGTCGCCAGCTATTTGCTCAGGAAAGGTTTTTTTTTCCTATAACTTCCGATGCAGTAACGAACTCAAAACGAAATTCATGTGATAAGTGGATCTTGTTGCGTTTCTAATTCCGAAGGAATTTCGTTGAAAAATCGTGAAAGAGTTGCTAGCTATGATGAATTTCGTAATTTATTGACATTTCTTTATCGAGCAATGTTGTCATAAAATTTGCAAATGGGAATGATCCTGCAATGACAATTAACAAAAAAATATTTACGTTTTGAAAATTTCAAAAGTTTGGTCGGTGGTAACCCTAAAATTATATTCACTCCTATAGCTTACAGCGCAGCCATTCAATCGAAACGAAACTCATAGGGTGGGTTTAATACAACGTGAAGTAGCTATAGTGCTAGCACATGATTGCCAGCACCAGGCAATTTCGTAAGTATTGCATTTTGCTTCCATTTTGTATTCATAAGCAAAGCATTTACAATATTATAAGCAACCGATATTTAAATTTTCCGAGTTTTGGAAATTTTTCGGATGGCAACCTCAGAGATAGTTTAATCGCTGAAACATTCGATGATATCCTTGGATGAAAACGAAATCCAAAGGATAGGTTGATTAAGCACGAGCATGTTATGGTAGATTTATTGCTGCTGTGTTGGACAAATGTTGCCAGCACTGAACATTTTCATCATTTGTGTTATAGGAAATGCTGTCAGAAAATGAGATTTGTACCTTTGAGTAAAAAATGGTTGATATTATACTACAAAGAAAGGTATAACGTCTTCACACATTTTTAAATTCCTCAAAGATAATTTCTTCGAAAATTAGTTTTCTAGCGGTTCTGATGCGCTGGACTTTTTTTTATCACATATCGATTTTTTTTTAAGAAGCTGTGATTATGTTAAAAAATTGTATTTTGCTTATTATTTAAACTAACCTCTATATAATTCTATATGTTAACGGAATATTTTATGTTTTCTTATTTTTCATTTGAAATAATCCCACCCGCAGGCGACTTTGTTTAGCGAAGTTCCCAAAGATCCTAAAGCTGATACTTAGAAATAATTATTTTTGAAAAACGAAAATATCAAAACTAAGGTGAAAAGTACTTCAATATGTGTATAGATTTTCATGCCAGTTAATAAAACTGTCTTTTCAGGAAAAATTCTTGAAAACTATATTTTTAATATCGTCCTAATTGTCCTTTAAATGGCAAGCCAACGATTTACGAAACATGTGGACCACAATGTTCTCATCATATTTGATGACCAACATGCTTGCATTGTCTAGCGCCTAGCTTTTGAAATTCTCAGTGACAGACACAATGCAAAATCAAAAATCAGTTTTAACTAAGCAAATTTTCAATTGCATCCAGAAGAATGACGATATCGGCCTGCTTCATATTTGACGTCATTACGACGATCATTTGACGGCGTTATTTGTGCTCGTTTTCTTAAGTAATATTTACATTCCAATATATATATATATATATATATATATATATATATATATATATATATATATATATATATATATATATATATATGCTGCAGGATATTCAGCAGCCTAAGCAAACTTATTCTTCAAACATTTCTAAACCTTCTCTTGTTCAAACCGTTTGCACTCCGTAATTTCAAGTTATTAATCAGTTATCATTATTCAGTAGCTATATCATGCAGTCATTATTTATTAATTTGTATCTTTATCTGTTATTTATTAGTACTTTGGAGAAAATTAACCTGATTGCCGTTGAACGCCCAAAGCGTTTGCTTTTAGGTCTAGAAAAAAAGTTTGGTTATAAACCAGTTATATTCAATAAATTGATCCAATGCATCGGCAACTGAAGAGCAACTGGAATTTTTGTAAGCAAATATTCCTACAGAACAGTGTAATTTAAACATCATCGGTTCATCATCAGTGATCCATAATCTAGCTCGACTACGATAAAATGGAATCCTAAATAAACTTTTGAATATTATGCAAATGTTTTATGAGAATTTTATACGTTTATTCGTATGTCGCCATAACTCTGAAGTTGCATCCAATTCCCGTGTATATACTTAGATTAAATTTAAAAAAGAATTGAAAAAAAAATAGTATTGAGTTCAACCGCTTAAAAGCCAACCCACCAGTTAGCAGCTTTTAACTCTGCAACATCCAACGCGGTTTCTCCTTGCTTTTGCGAAATTTGTCAGTTAATAAAGTGATGGCATGCATCTAAAACACACCCCAAATTGTCGTTAATTGTTGTGCCTCATGCACTTGTGGTAGCTAGTTTTCCCAATAAGCAAGGCTGTCTTCGTTCAATCCACATCAGGCATTTGGGATTTTTTAGTCATCACTTCGGATTGCTTGATCTTGATATGCATCACTGTTTAGACTATTTTCGATTTTGAATACCAACTAGTATCGCAATAAAGTACCTAGCCTAAATATTGACAACTTGCTCCTATTACTTAAAAATAGATACACGTTGGGTATGTTCGCGTACAGCAGCAGGAACATATTTCTGCAGCTGGCTTCTTTTTGTGGCAAAACTTGGCTTGCAGTAAGAGTACAAAAGTGACTTGCTGCGAATCTAATTTAATATATTATAATAGATTCAGGTACGCGAACACATCTTTTATAGTCTTTCAAAAACCCTTCTCGATTTCCATTCAAAAGTTTAAGTTCGCCTTATCCCAAAAATAACTTTATTTCAAACTTTCAGCACTTTAATTTAAAATCGATGTGTAAAAATCAATCCACCTCCAAAGTTTGGTTGACTGCTACCGAAAGGACCTCCCAAAAGCTGCTTGTATTGGACAGTGCCCTGAAGACTGTTTCTTTGATTATTACTTTGCCACAGTGTCGCAATGCCTTCAGCTTTAATGTCAATTCCCTTACTGAGACTACCTCCACCTTGAATCTTAAGCTGCCGTTTGGCTCTCAAAGATTCAGTCTGGTCATCAGCAAAAGACAAGTAATAAGCATCTTCAGTTTCAAATGCGTCAGCACTTCGCCGTACGCGTCTGTTCGGAAGAGATCCCTTAAAATATGAAATCGTATTAAAGATTCTACCGCAATTTGAAAATAATAAGCAAATTAGTAAATGATGTTTTTATTGTAATGTGCAAAATGAGATATAAGGCAAATTAAATTTATTACACAGCTTACCGTTGCATACTCATCCGCTGATCGGAAACGTGGGAGTGACGGAAAAAGTGAGGGAATCTTAAATGGCGAGATATACCTGGGCAACCGCAGAAGTTGTTCAGCTTCTGCTTTCGAAATCGGAATATAGTAAGCATCGCGAACGTCAACCTGACTTGGAGCTGATGGAATTGATGCTGAGGCTGCTACAGCTATGCATGCACCGAACACAACAAGCTTGAAATACATTTTGTAATTTTAACAAATAACTCGATCAGTCTTAATTCGATTCGCAGCTACGATTGTTCTCTGGAGCTTGAGCCATAAGTTTATATACATTCTATTCTGCTGGTGAGAGAAGTTCTTAAACATATTTTTTAATTTTTTTATATATTTTTTGTCGATATTGCACGACCGAACCATTCAAGTAAATATTTAAGGAAACTAAACGGTGTGTATTCAAATGGTGAACGATTCACTCCCGTGTTATTATCACCAGATCTGTGGCTTTTATTTAAACTAATCGTAGGTATGAACAAGTAATACATTCTTTTATAAGATCAATTAAATACGGATCGCAAAACTTTGTTATATTTTTTGTTTTTAAATGAAGTAAAAAAAATCGCATATAAGCTTTTATTGAGAATGATGAAAAATGTATGACTTATAAAATGTGTCAAGAAATTGAAAAGCTCTAATAGAATTGCAAAAATTAAAGTGGAGATTCTGCTTTTTGCAATTTTCAAGTTTATTTCCGAACATAATATTTTGTAGAAACAGCTTCATTTAGTTTTGAAAGCGCACAAAGTGTATTTGACCCCCAAAAAATATCTCATTCATATGTTTCAAATACAAACGGTGTTGTACAACGTTCACTGTTTTCTAGTGAAACGCAAATTATAGTTAATAATTTCATTTCTATTTTTCAAATCTAGTTTCGGTTTTTATAGTACCACAATTTCTAGTATCAATTCTGTAAGACACTTTCTATTTACAACTCCAACTTTGGTATTTTTATGATACGTCACTCTATAATGGCGATTCTAATGTTGGAGATTTAATGTTATAATTTCGTTATAATTCCGACCATAACGTTCGAGGTTTCATGATACCGACTTGTGCGATTTATCCGATTCTTCTTTTATTTTAGAAAATTTCGGATATTCCGACTTTTCTTTTCTAGCGTCATCTTTTAGAATATTATGAATTAGTTTGAAAATCAATAACTTGAACATAAAAACTTAATATTTTTCGTTCTAGTTAGTTGCATACTTCGTTAAGTGCATCCGTCAAATGAACGATGTCATGATCACAATTCATAATCATAATTCGTGTTGCGTCAACAATGCGGCTCAAGTAAGTGTTTCATGACAGCATCCAAATAGATAATTTAAAATTCCTATTTTTCAGTCAATTACAAACACATTTTTTAAGCTCATCTTTGGCAGCAGAATAGTATGTTAAATACTCAAACACCTGCCACAATCCGTGCAAAATATATGTAAAGAACAAAAAAAATGTCGGTATAAAATATACTATAGCTTATTGTTGCAGGGCTAATATCCCCTTCTTCCATTATCATCTGCACTTGTTTAAAATTATTTACAGTTTTATCTCTAATAGAATCTCGGTAGTGAATATAAACAATATCCAATCAAATCCCTATGCTAACACAGTCGGTATCTCCCAACACTCTGTTCTTTCTCCCATACTCTTCGCCATCTACACAGCCGATATTCACGCCCCCGACTGCCTCTAAAAATCTTACAGTTTGCGAATGACCTCATTGTTTATTCACCTGCTTAAAAATAAACGTGGAATGTATATCTACGTATCTTGACAGACTTCATAGCTACTTCCTGTCATATCCAAATCCGAATCCATCATCATCATAAGCCAAATTAAACTTCGCGATCTACAAGCTCTCCAGTTTTCTGTATAACCCTAAAAATGAAAAATAATGCCATCATTAGACATAAGAACGTTACGTTGGGTGTAATATACCCCATATGAAAAACATCCTCACTAAAGTACACCATGCATTCCACAGTATAGTACCCCTCATTACACACACCTTAAGAATGCTGTCAAGCCTGCATGCTGTAAGCCACTAATGCATCCTATCATTTCAGATGATTGTTCTGTTCCTTTTTCACACCAAATGAGAAGATGAAAATTACTGCGACATTGTCTCAACTTTCACCGCAAACTCAACTCTTATAAACTCCATAGCCAAAATCGTAAGAATAGATTTGTTCCTTACAAATATATCTTTGAAATTCCTTGGCAAATGTCCTGACCATCCCAACAGCCTAGTGAGAAATGTACTAAGTCTCCCACAATATCATGATCCTCTCACTCACGAGCATGTTAGCCCAACTAACATCCTATTTTTGAATGATCCCCACACACTGCACTCTGCACTACTCGAGACGCAGGACCGGTACGGTACACTCGACGGCCCAATATATTCCGACCGCCTGAAGAAATCGGACGTAATCTTTTCTGCACAGGCGTACGAAAGTAACTGCAACCTTACATTCCCCCCCTGTCATCACAACCCTATTCCAAATTTCCTTCATTCTTCTTTACTAATCCGCTCCTAGTATTGCTCCAAAAATGAAGATTATAAGTTAGGTTAAGAATTTCATATATATGATAAATACACATTAGAATTAGACTAAGATCTTGGTATAGTTTTAAAACTATTAGATCTAAGACATATTAATTTAGAACAATAGGTTTAATTCAAATACATAATTTGATTGAAGCGCAATAAAATGTTTGTTTTGGAAAATTATTGGGATTGTACGAAGGTTGATCCAAAAGTGGTGATAATATGCTATTTTTAGTTCGCATAAAATTAAAAAAAAAATTTACTGCTTCATATACCCACTAAGTTCGCAGAAAAAAACATATAAATGGGCCACGATTCCAGGGAGGTACATTCATTTCAATACGAGCCGCCGAAGAGAGAACATCAAAATGGAGAAAAATGAAATTGAAGCTGTCATTAAGTACCAGTGTTTGTCTACCAAAAAAATGTCCACCAAAGACATACACAGCGACTAGGTGGAAACATTAGAGGACTCTGTTCCTCCACATTTCACCGTCGCAAGTTCCGCCAAGAAGTTTAATATTGGCAGGACATTCACTGATGATTAACACCGCGAAGGACGTCCATTCATGTTCCCCACTGAAGACAACGTGCAAAAAGTCGAAGTTGTCGTGTTGGAAGATCGCTCAAATATCACAGAGATCTCGAATGGTAGTGTTCAAAGAATCGTTGCCAACGAAATACATATGAAGAAGGTCTTTGCCCGTTAGGGGCCGAGAATGTTAAGCGACGAGCAAAAGAAGAAACGAGTCGATATTTCGAGGGTGAATCTCGAAAAGTTCTTGGCAGATCTGGAGAGATTGGATCCACCATTTTCATCTAGAAACCAAGCAGGTATCGATGACCAGGAACCGATCCTCGTCACTGACGCTGAAAAAATTTAAAATGTCGAGTTCCGCAGGAAAGCTATGAACCAGTTGTTTGCGACGCTGATGCAATTATTATGGTGGAATATTTGGAAAAGTGATCTATTATATCAGGCCAGCGGGAGGCAATTAAGGAAGAAAGACGTGGCAAACTGTGAACCGGAGTACTGTTTCATCAAGACAACGCCCGGATCACAAGGCCGCAGTTGCAATGGCTGCAATTCCAGAAACAGGATTCGAACTGCTTGAGCATCCACCGTATTCACCAGATCTAGCTCCTAGTGACTTCTTTCTTTTTCCTCGACTCAAAGAATACGTTCGGGGCAAGAAATATGAAGATGATAGCGAAGTGATGGCCGCTGTTGAGGCGTTTTGGAAGAGTAGAGATAAATTATTTTTTCTAAGGCACTCGACACTCGGGTTTGAAAAAAATGGACTAAATGTATTAACTTGTTAGGAGACTATGTTGAAAAATTAAATATTTTTTTTTAAGTTTAATCATCTTGGTGTATATTGGTTATCATTAGGTACTTTTTGATCAACCCTCGTATAAGGAATGAACTGAGTTGCAAAAAAAAACTCAATTTCATTTGATAAGCAGGTTTCACATTCCTTCCATGTGAGTCGAAGAAACACTTTCATTCATTGATAAAGTAGAAAATGGTCCTGATTATATTTCCAACGAACTACCGAACTACGAACTGCCAAAAAATAAGTATCGATCATAGAAAGTACGTGATTAGGATACTCTGAATTTAGTATTTTATTAGAAATTGGGAATTCAGATCCATCTAAGTTAAGCGATACAATTGCCACTAAACATAGGCGGCTGGAGGAAATTCATGTAAGTACCTACTTATTCTGGAAATTCTGAACGGGGCAAATCAGACGTGCCGTACAGAGCGCAAGCCAGTTTTACCGACAAAGAGTGTTCCTACATTCACACCGAGAGTAAAAAAAACGCCAACAGCGAATCTCTTTTAGGTATGTTTCAGTAACAGCACAGTCATTTCTTACAAATGTTTACATCGATTTTCAGAAATGTTTATACAGTGGGTAAAAAAAGTTAAGGCACGAACACTTAGTAAGAACAAAAAACCTTAAGCAAAACGTAATTTAACAATTTCATTTTTTTTTACTAACATAAGGTTTACTTCGGCACATTCTGCCCTTCAAATCCGCTTTCTTTTTTACATTTCGAACAATTTGAGTAGAAACTTTCTTTTCAACACGTTCTTTCACCTTAATTGGTAAAACTGGGGCATTTAATTTAGGGTTCTTCTTAATTTTTTCTGATAATCCACTTTTTTCAAGTTCAGATAAGATTTTAAGCCTTTCTACCGATGCTTTGTTTCAAATGATTTTGTTGATTTATATTTTGTTATTACATTTCTCAGTGTATATCTTGATTTTCCCATTAGTATTCCAATCACAGAATACGCCATTCGTGTTTTCCAACGTCGCAAAATACATTTACGGATTTCTGCACCTACCGATTTCCTTTTCACATTCATTTTTGACAACAGCCTCAATAAAATTACTTTTACAAAACATTTTTCAAGCTAGACTGAATAAAAATATCATATTTTCATGATTTTAAGTATACTTAACGGTATTTTTTTCCCAGGAATTGCAAATAATTTTAGATAAAACTGCGCTATTCTGGTGCTTCAGAATATTATATATTATATATTGTTCTTAAAATAAACATCCAAAACTTATAAATAAATGCAAAGCAACCATCATATATGATTAAAAGAGCATTAAAAATAAGTTTTTTATTCTTACTGAGAGTTTGTGCCTTAACTTTTTTTACCCTTTGTATGTAGACAAATAAGATACAAAAATCTTTTAGGAAAATACAACTAATTATACATTTTTATTTATTATTTGTAAAGGTATTCCATACGCCTATTTTTCAGTTGAGTAAACAAATCTATCACCTTTTCATTGAAATTTTCAATGGGCCCTATTCTGAGAGTCACCTCACGTGAGATCTCTCGTCACTTGGAAAGTCTCGTCACCTACGAATCAGTATTCTGAGAGTCACGTGAAGTGACTTTAGGTGAGGTGACTATGCATTTGTGTTTGAATGGCAATGTCTTAACATTTGAAATTTACCATCTCATTGAAATTTTTCAACACTTGAAATTTACCACGTCCACACTGACATCGATCGGTTCTTGTTCGATCACCGAAGTTAAGCAGTATTAGGCGTGGTCAGTACTAAGATGGGGGACGGCTTGGGAACACCGGATGTCGTTGGCGCTCACAAACTTTCCATCCCTTATTATCACAAGTGCTTACTTGCTTACTTTGAAGAGGGAGTATAGTAAAAAAGAAATAAAGTTCAAATGGAAAGTAAGGAAAATCGAACGCAAACAGGAAATTTCCAGGGACAAACAAATGATTAGTGAAATAAAAAAGAGGGCGGTGTTTACAAGTGTACCCGGTATACTTAAACTTGCTATAAAAGATTATAATTATAGTGATTAGGAAAAAGTATTGGTGAATATTAGAAGTGGTTTTTATGTGTTCGCTGTGCTGTTTCAGGCTTTGTGGATGACTCTGCATCAGTCCAATAAGGCATTCGAATTGTCGCTTGGCTTAGAAAATCGATCAAAAATTGAAATCCTTGAAATTTTATCCGTCAGGAATAAGCTTTGTATCTGTTTTTTTTCCATTGATAAAATTTTCGCTCGAAAGAATGACGAAATAATCAGGAGTTGTAAAAATTTACCTTCACGATTAACTCAGTACCAGCCTTTACTTTTTAAGGCTGGTACTTTGCTGGTCAATTTCCGATCGATTTTCTTATTGGAAATACATTTGCACAATTCAATTTTCAGATTCAAACACCAAATGTCACTTATTAGCTAGAAAGCATGAGCTGCACATACGAAATTGACGTGAAATGATTGTTGACATGTATCAATGTCATCTGCGTTTTCAAAGCAAAAGCAACAAAAACAACCAATCAAACATAAAACACCCCAGAATTAATACACAACAACAAAATCACAAACATACGAGCCAAAAATTCATCAGAAAATGGCTAACGGCTATGGCGAACACTTAGTCGAGTTTATCCGCATTATTCAAATAAAAATATATAAATTATCTTCAAAATAAGATTTTTTTACTTTTTTTCATGATACACGGTCCCAACTTCGTCAAAATCCTTCTTCTTTTTTTCAAAATATCAATTTATATCACTTCTGCCACAGCCACTTCTGAAAATCTCACTTCACGAGACGCTCGTCACTTCATGTGACTCTCGGAATAGCCGACAAATCGAAAATGTCACTTGAGATGAGATGAGTATTTTTTCACTTATAGATATAATACTTCTTGTGATTTGATGATAAGTTTTGACAAATTCTAATAAGCTGCAATTAAATTATTAAAATTTTTTTTATTGTCGAAAAACAGTCGATAAACCATGCTTATCGACTATCGTTCGTTGATTGTGAAGTTCGGTATTGTGAACGATGTTGATTGTGATCAATAATATGGTGTTCACACTACACTCTAAATCAGGTAGATTTAGAAGCTGTCAAGTTAATCAGGTGTAGCGGTCACACTACCCGAAGTGATTTAGTATGAGGAGATTTAGAGAGAGAAATGTCATTCGAATTTATGTGTTCAATTTTTTTGATTCAAAATTGTTGAAAATGTTGCAGGAACATGCAAGAACATGTAGTGTGAACACCATTTAAGTGTCGATTTGACAGACGCTTCTTATCGATGGTATTTTACATGGACGACGACTGACGATTACAAACGCGTCTTATTTACGCTGTCAACAAGTGCCAAATACAAAATATTTACAAGCTCTTATATCTTAATTCACAATAATACACATATTTGTCGATTGCACTTACACAATACCAAACCAAATTTTATCGTTTCGGGCGACTGCAGTCGAATGGTCATCCAATCGACAATCGCAATAGACCCCTCAGACAATTTTCTAACATAAAAACCATATATTTGATCATATTTCGCAAAACTTCTTCAAGCTGGGTGGTCATTTTATAACAAACTTGTTGTGTGATACATGAAAGTGAGTGAAATCTGTTTGCCATATATTTGCAAGAATTAGACAAGTTTAATTTTGAACTATTTGAGCTATAGCAAAATATTTCAACAGTTTGGAACGCATAAATAGCTTTTGTACTCCATAAATGTAAAACTTTAAAAATAATATCTGCGTGACAGAAGATTTAGGTAAAAGTTGTAGCAAAAAGAGTTCAAATAACTTAATAACCTGGTTGCTTTTCTAGACACAATAGTGTTCCAAAATTTTCATTGCATTAAATCAAAGCAATGAATTATGTGCTGTAAGCTTTCAAAAACAGACTGTACAACGCGGGGACTGAAACTTCTAGACAATTTTTTTGGCAGGACAAGAAAGAAGAATATTACTTCAATACTAATTTAAACCGATGAGCGTAGTAATGAGAAACTTGGGCACAAAAAGCGTTGTTACTGCTCAATACAGCTAATTAATCATATATTTGAGAGATAAATTTGCATCATAAATTTCGTTTAAGAAGCTCATTTGGAATGCGATTTTTATTTTTCCGATCCATATCTATATCAACATATCAAGACTTAAATCCTATTGAGTGTTTAAAAATATATTAATCTTTTTTTCTACAAAATAAAACTTGTATCCTCAAATAAACTTGAAGATTGCACAGAACAGATTTTCCACTCTGAATTATGCAATGCTTTTAGAGTTTGTCAATTTGTTGTCTCGTTTTATAAGTCGTCATCGTCTTCATTCGCAGCAACAGCTAATTTTTATTATTACTTTTAACAACAACAAAAATAAAGCTAAGTTTTGCGAGCTGTGATTACTTGTCGATTGTTTAATTGCTCTTATAAAATAATGTCTCACTTGCTCTTAACTATGACGAGCTCAAATAAAACCGAAAGTTCCCCTGATACGGGGATGTTTCGTTCAGCAATTGAATGCAAACCCTTTATTTTCTTTAAATATTTGCTTATGAAGAATCCCCGTACAGAATGAATCCAGACAAACTCAATTAAAGTGAAATATAAAATTGGAAAGTACATTTCTTCTTATCAGCAGTGAATAGAGAGTATATAAACTTCTAGTTCAAGCTTCAGGGAACAATCGCAGCAAAGAATCGAATTAAGACAGATTAAGCTCGCTATCAAAATTGGAAAATGTATTTCAAGCTTATAGTATTCGGTACATGCTTAGCTTTAGCGGCATCAGCATCAATTCCATCCGACCCAAGTCAAGTTGATCTTCGTGAAGCTTTCGAGACCGAAGATGCTTACTATGTGCCAATTTCTGAAGAAGAAGCTGAACAGATTCTGCGGCAGTCAGCAACGGTAAGTTCGCAATGCGAATATGAAATTGTTTATTAATACCTCATTATGCACAATAAGTTCAAATAATGAAAATATTATTATTTAATTTCATTGGTAAAATTGCATTTGATTTTAAAATAGCGATATTATTTTAAATATAATACTATCTCATCTTTTAAGGGATTTATTGCGACGGGGGAAAATAGTATGGAACCTTTAGCTCCAAATTCAGATCAAAACAGACGCTTTCAACAAAGTGCTGAAGCATTTAAAACTGAAGATGCCTCTTACTTACAACTTGCTGATGGCCATGCAGAGTCTTCGAGAACTAAAAGGCAGCTTTACGTTCAAGGTGGAGGAAGCCCCCGTCAAGGATACGATATTTATGCTCAAGGCCGTGCGAAACTGTGGGAAAGTGATAACAAAAGAAACAGTGTTCATGGCACTGCTCAATACAGCCAGCATTTGGGAGGCCCTTACGGTAACAGTCGACCAAACTTTGGTGGTGGATTGACTTTCACTCATCGATTTTAAATAATGCATTATCTTATTATGTAATCTTGTTTTGTTTATTTAAATGTCCATTAATATGTTGAAGTTTTGAATAAAGTTGTTTGTGGTTTTAGACGACGTTAATTGATACTTTAATAAAAAAAAGTGCAATTTTAACAAAAACTGCAAATGATAATCTTTTCCATCAAACAATTTCAAATCAGATTCACCTCAAAAGTTACTCATTTGACAGCAAAATACTTACCACACATTCTAAACTCACCTCATTTCCTTGCGTCGATGCGTTCAAAGTTGAAATTTTAATAAGTGGTTGTGTTTCATACACTTGGAAAGGTTAGTAGCGCATTTACTCGCTGTTCAAGGCTATTGTGGTTCAGTGTATTTCAGATATTTATGATTATGTAGTTTTCATTCATATGGCGTGTCGTGCGGTTAAGTACATAACCCAAATTTTTGAAACATACTTCTATTACCTACTTAGAAAATAAGATGAATAACCAAGAAACAGCACATTTTACAGTTTTTCAGAAAAAGAATTTTTGGTCTCCAATCAGAAGCTTAACTTACACAAAAAAAAAACAAATATATCAAACTTTCATTTTAAATCGGCGAGACACTACAAGATAATAAAATAATGTGTTATTTAAGGGGTTACACCACAGTAGAAATTTCAGAAAATTGATTTTCTTTTTATTGGCTTAAAAAATCCTTTGAAGCCTCTAGAATAAGAGACAAACGGTTTCGTACCTGGTGGAAATTGTTTTCAAAGAAATTTCGAGCACTTTTTCGACTCTTCCCGACTGCTCGAAAATGACTACCTGCGATAGATACGACACCTGCTCATTGGGTACAGCATTATGTCTTATCATACGATTTCCAACTTCTCTAATACACTAATATAAGTCGTTAGAAACATTTTCAAGCATGTTGAACACAAAACTCAGTAGTACAGTGTCCTTTGATGTTGAGAGAAGACGTAAATTTTGCGTGGAAGTTATTCGAATTACGAATTTTTTGCAGTGCTAATTTCTCACACGTTATTTGTAGCTTTTACATTTATAAGAGTTACAATGAGTGAAAAGAAAGTGTATGCAAGCCCTAAAAGCTCAAAAATGTCGTATAAGACGCGGCGACGGACCAACGTGACGAAACGAAGACCGTTGAACAGATATGAGGCGGAAGAAGATTCGGCCGGTATCAGCGCTTCGGCAAAAAAATTTAATGTGGATTCTGACGTTATCGATGTATAAAGTAAATTTGGATATTGATTGAAGGTAAAAAAAATTAAATGATCAAAATTTTTTATTTTATCATACTTGAAACACGAGTCAAAACTTTAAAAGCGTTTTTCTCGAAACACGTTTTTTCAAATCGGCACGCAGCATAACTCAAACAATTTTCTATTTTTTCACTCCAAATTAATATCACATCTTTAAAACAACATTCCGCATAGAAAAACGTAGCCGATTTTCAATAAGTAAATATCTCGATTTTTTAGCTACAAATAAGTGCCGGTTTTTTTTTGTAGGAAAATGCACTTTTTTTTTCAAATGCTCGCCAATTTTACAAAAATAAATATTTTCAAAATCCCCTACGTATTTCTCTAGCTATACTAATGTTCTTTAAGACAACATTTTTTATTTTGTTCTAGATTAATTTTTGGTGCACTTCTACTGCGTGCCGCGGAGCCCCTCCAAAAAAAAACCGTTCCGCAGAAACGGCTGTTGGGCAGCCATTTTGCAATATATTTTAATTAACAATTTTTTTAAAAAAACTTCAAAACATGCTTAACCATAATCCTTAAAGAGAAATACTTGTTTACTTTTCCTTCCACTTAAAAAAAAATCGCAGAAAAACGTTAAATTTTCGCTCTCTACTGTGGTGTAACCCCTTAACACGTTCATTGCCAGCACGGCTAGGTTACTACATCTATCGATGGCCATACATCCAACTTGCCCACACAATGCTCGCTGATTATACTTGTTTTCTTTAGTTTATATTAAGGACTAGTAATGAAATTTCATAAATTTTATAAGCTTATATATGTATTACGATAAAAAAGGTATTTTAACCATAGTTTCTTTAATTTTAATTTTTTAGTTTTCATTCATTCACAATAAATATTTAAATTAATGATTTCTGTTATTTCAAAATTTTAAAATAATTTAAATTTGAAAAAAAAAACACGGAAGTTAGCAGAAAAATCACTCAAGAATGTCAAATCACAAATCCACGAAGACAAATCTACGAACGAAATGAAAAGGACCAAGATGCGGGACCGCGTCGGCGGCCACTTAGGATAGTTGCATTGGACGCAGAGCCGCGTAAGGACCTCCCAAACTTCGCTGCACGCGTCTATTATCATTCAAATTTCCAACTAAAATATTTTCATTTGTCGGAACAAGTGCCTGAAAATATGAAATCGTGTTAAAAATAATAAAGCAGCTCTAAAACAACTAGTAAATTTTCGAATAAAATTAAATAATATTTTCATTATTATAACTCATTGTCCAAAATGAGATACGAAGCAAGTTAATTTCATCATCACATTACACAACTTACCCTTGTTGAATCATCCGATGATCGTCCAAACGACAGAATCTTAAATGCTGCGATATCTCTGGGCTGCCGCAGATGCTGCTCAGCTTCTGTATCTTCTGTTTCGAAAGCTTTACGAAGATCAACTTGACTTGGGTTTGATAGAATCGATGCCGCTAGAGCTAAGCATGCACTGAATACTACAAGCTTGAAATACATTTCGTATTCTGAATGGAAAACTAAATCTGTCGTAATCTGATGCTTTGCTATGAGTGCTCTTTGAAACTTGAGCCAGAAGCTTATATACTCTTTATTCACTGCTGATAAGGTGAACACTAAAATTTATTTGCAAATTTTTTATTTCACTTTAGTTGTTTGTATGAATGCATTCCGTCCGGGCATTCTTCAGAAGTGAATATTTAAAGAGCTGAAGGGTTTACATTCAACTGGTGAATGACACATCCCCGTATCGGGGTAACTTTGGCTATTAGTTGAACTTGTAATAGCTATGAGCAATTAATACATTTTTTTAATAAGCGCTATTGACCTGTTAACTGGGTATGATGAAATATTTCGTCAAGCCAGGAACTTCAACCGCAATGGTCATGACGACATTTTTCGTCGTGAAGAGTTTTTGTGGTAAATGAGAAATTTCAACAGTGAAGCAAGATTACGATGTGGCACATTTGGAATTAGTTCGTAGGTATATATGTGCATGTATCAAAGCGGTCAAATACAGGATGTTGGTGAATCAGTTCAAAATAGTCCATAGTATGAATTATGGAAAGTAGTGTAAATGCAGCGCTTTTCTTTAAATTTTATACTGACTGGCATTATGGTTCTTTCAAGCAGCAGATTAATGGACATTATTGTAATACAAACAATTCGCAAAATATTCAATTAATGAGCATTTAATTACATAGTACTGTATATGCTGCTAAAAACAGTGTACCGAGTTAAAGTTTTGAAGAGACTTTTGATTATCCTGGAAAACTGCTTATTTAGTGATGGCTTGTGGGCGTAATCGGAGGTATGTGCTTGTGCTTGTCGTGATTTTTTCTTCTTAGTTAATGAACGTTTACAATTTAAGCTGTATTTCTTTCATAGCGACAAGATAGGAATAAACAGTTAATAATAGTATTTCATAAATTTAAAAAAATTACATGACAAAAAATGCATACTAGCGAGAAAAAAACTCTAGCGCATAGGAATCGCTAGAAAGACTGATTTCCGAAGAAAAGCCGAATAAACGTGCACGTTTTGAATGCATGTTCTACTAACCATGCTCCTTACTACGACGATCGGAAGACTTCATCGGATGATACAGGGCAACGATATTTCCAGGATTACCCCTCCAAGGGTTTCAGAATTGAAAAGAGTTAACTATTTGCTATTGATTTTCAGTATAGCATGATTATCCTATGAAAATTGTATGGCGAAAATGCTCGCTGCTGGTAGTGCTCTTCTAGTTCCGCAACTGCTTCACGTGAAATAAACCTGCTCAATGAGTATAATTTATGTCCCATGACTACATTAGAAAATTTGAGGATATTAATATTTTTGGGGCTGTCATCCGCATAATTTTCGGAACTTGCATATTTTGAGGACTTGTTAATGATTTTCACCATAAGGTGTTAATGATGTAAACATTTAATGTCATTTGGTAAAAAAAAAAATGACAAAAGGGTCCAGAGCTGGCAGCCCTTTTCGAGCATCACAGCCAAAATTATATCAAACCTGCTACACGCTAAGACCTACCCACTCTGTGAATTTTGTTTTGATTATATGACTGCTATGGAAGTTATAGGGGTAGAACAATTTTTTGGGCTACCGCCCACAAAAACTTCTAAATGCTAGGAATTGAAATATTCGTTGCCTATTTTCATATCAAGGCGATCATCATTTGAAAATTAAAAGGTAGCAACTAATGTAAAAATAGACAAAAACTAACGTAGCTGTTAACTCTAATCAAAATTCTACCAGACTTGCTCTACATTAAGGCTAACTTAATGTGTAATTTTTACACCTATTGAATAACTGCCTCAGAAATTATAGGGCAAACAGCTTTTATTTGCCTCACCGTTTTATCAAGATGGCACTACAGTCACAGGGTTGCTAGAAAGTTCGTTAAACTTCTATCAGACCTGCTTTTGCTTAAGATCAACATATCTTGTGAATTGATCTGAATATGCGACCATGATTTCTCGCGAACACAAATTCAGGGTTTTTAAAAAATAGGTAATTTGATGCAGGGTTACCTTCTCGTCCGATAAATTACCTTGCAATTTGATAAGATGAGCCGTGTATAAAATTGGTCGATCAACTACAAATTTTCCAAAAATAAAAAAAAAACATCAGAACGGTCGTCGGTTTAAAGGATTTAATTTGACGTTCCTGCCATTTTTACAGAGTTACTTGTATAGTAAGCAAACACTACACAAGTTTAATTCTTTAACACATCAAAACACTCGGTAAATTTTGTGATAATCGAATGATTTTGTCAGAAGCTATCGCAATCCGAAGTTTCGCAAAATTTATTTGCCCAATTTGTGGCACTTAGCGCCGGCATGGGGTTAGAGGTTTTAAAAAAAACTATTATAACCAAGCTTAAAATATTATCAATTTGCACTAGAAATTTCGTAATGATCTGATGACTCCATCAGAAGTTATCAGAATCCAAAATTTGAAAAACAATAGGCGGGCTTTTTTTGCTCCGATACCGAACAGAATATAACTATACTGCAAAAATAACGATCTGGTATAAAACAGTAGTGCATTCGCTAAGACTGACATAGGTTGCTGTATTTGCTCCGTTAGCACACAACAGCTAAAAATAAAGGGAGAAAATAACGAATATACACTACCACAATCGATAGAAAATAGAAAAAGAACTAACAGAAAATTACTTTTTTTTAACTTTCTACACATTATGAGGCCTTTTTCTAATATCCTAACTACCAAAACATTCAACATAACCATGAAAAACCCAAAGCCACCTCACAGGAAAAAAGACAACTTCTTATGTGCTTTTTTTTCTATCAGCACATTCTATAGTTCAGCACGTGAACTACAAATGAGGAATAGAATTCCTGTACTAGTGAATTCACTGGTACAGGAGTGTTGTTCTTTCCAATGCGTATACTCTATTCTCTGCTGAATAGAGGAGCAAAAAAAACACGCCTAATATGCGTCTACTTGAATGCAATCAGCACCAACGAAAGGTTAAAAGGTTTCAAACCGTTATCATAAAAAAGCTGAAAACATTCTGAGTTATCATATTGCATTCTTGTTTCTTCCAAATTTCTTATTTCCATAGAAACACAGGAGTATCTTATAAATCACTAAAATTCCTACTGGCGCCAAAAGATTATCTTAATTTGATCTTGATTCCAAGCAACTATGAGTACTCATACTATACCATGATACAATGAGAACAAGGTAATCCATTGCGCATGTCTATCACTATCCCATTCTCGCGCTGGTGACAACTGTGAGTGTTTTGCTTTTAAGCCAATGTAAAATTGGGCAGCTTTAAGGAGGGCGTTAGGGGTGTTAGTGGAGCGATATTTTAACTTTGATGATGGGGTTTGAATAATTCGCCTGTGCTTTTAAATGTCCCAGAAAATCTCAAACAAATAGCTATTGTACAAAGCACAATGATGAAAAGCTCAATAGCTTATTTTTCCCAATAAGTTATTAAATGCACTCACTTCAACGAATAATTTAGAGTTTTTTTTATGGGTATGATGCTAGTTGTATGTACGTGCGATGTTGCAGTGCAGAACCATGCAGCTCGATAGGGTAATTGATGCAAATGTGCATTGAAAAATTATGATGTGATTTATAGATAATAATTCTGTTAATTGCGGTTCTTTGTGAGCTGCGTTTTGAACATATCGGAATAGTTGGACACAAGATTGGTATTTTGTTATTAACATCGCACATTATGGAAATGCTTTATTGACATAGAAATAAGCATTTGAATGGCCAAAGAAAGGGAGTTGATAGTGATCGAAAAAAATTATAAATTTGATGTTAAGATGCGGATTTATCCAGCCGGGTTGGGGCATAGATGTAAATATGCATTGAGATATTAAGCTTCAGTGAGATATATATGTAAGTGCGTATGCATATAAGATACTGCCAATGAGCTAATTGAGGATTTAAAGTTATTGAATTATGCGCAAAGTGTATACATATGATTTATTTGATCTATAATAGTGCTGTTGATTGAGGTTCTTTGTGAGGTGCATTTTGAAGATATCAGTACAGTTCGAAAAAATATTCGTACTGTGTTATTAGTACCGCACAATATGGAAATGCTTTATCGACATAGAAATAAGCATTTGAATGGCCACCGGAGGGAAATGAATCATGGGCGCAGAAATTAAATTATCAATAATATAGATTTATAACATTTGACCTGTTTGGCTACAAGTAGAGGAATATATGTCCGCGAATACAAGAAAGTATTTACTTGTTTATTTGTGAATGCGAGAAACTATTTACTTGTTTACGCGTGAATGCAAGAAGCTTTTTTTTCTCTAATATTAAAAAAATCTGTCCTCATTTTGAAACTGTATAGCAAACAAAGACACGTTCTCAGTTGGAGTCGACAACTTCTGCATGTCTTGTATGTTTTACACATTTTCAATATTGACATACTTTTTTCGTACGCCATTATTGTTTTCTAAGATCAAAATATATTTTGACCGCTTTTTGAATCAGATATCGTATTTTGTTGTTATCCCATCATCAAAATTAAAATATCGCTCCATCAATACCCCAAAAACCCTCCTTGAAGTTGCCCAATTTTACATTGGCTTAAAGGCAAATCACTCACAGTTGTCACCAGCGCAGAATGAACGCGTTTTGGTACTTGAAATAAACCACCTTGTTCTCATTGCATCATGGTACTATACTATAATATGTCCTGAAAATTTCAGCTCCAACGAGTAACACAACCATGAGTGATTCGCACTGAATCTTTGTGTTGGTATATTGAATTACTTCGCACTGCGAAGAAAAAAACTTCCATTGTGAAACGAGCTGTGCAAAAGATTATTCCCCAGTTAACGGGATCAAACAATCGGAAAATAATCACTGCTCACAAAACTTTACTTTATTTATGGTTATGTGCTTTGTTAAAAGTAGTAATGAAAACCGTATCGATATCGCTGACAATAATAATGCAACGTGTCAATAAATTAGAAAACTCTAATAGCATTGCAAAAATAAGAGTGGGAATTCTGCTTTGCGCGATCCTTAAGGTTATTTCAGAACGTATTAGTTTGTAGAAAAAAGTTTATTTTTGAAAACGCACGAATATATTCTCAATTTTTCATTTTAGCTCATCTATGACAACAAACTATCACGGCTAATATTTCAAAATATCCTATAGTCTATGCAGTAACATAAGCATATAAAAAAGAAAAGAAATAATGTACTATTATATACTTATATTAATATAGTTGGAGAAAATATAATCTGTAACCCCAAAAAATTTTTTGACTTCGTGAACACCAAGCAAAAAACTTCAGGCTATCCCACAGCAATGTATAAAAATGACTCACTTTTTTCTGACCCACTAAAAATATGTGACATGTTTGCCGACCATTTTCAATAAGTTATCTGTCGACCCAGTGGATTATGTAACGTGCCGTTTGTCTCAACACCTCAGTTTGCTATCGCTGATGAAATATATTTAACTAGAGAGGACATTTTAAAAGCGATAAGAGAACTTGACATGAAAAAAGGCACTGGACCAGATCTACTTCCTCCGAGCTTCATAATCAACAGTGCAGAAACTATCATCTCACCCCTGCTTATAATTTTCACCAAATAACTATCATGCGGTAGATTTCCTCAATTCTGGAAATCTTCTCATCTCACGCCAAGCGCTCGGTTAAAAATTATAGAAGCATTGTTTGTGATAAACTCATTATAGCTATTGATCCTCTTCTTAACGAACAGCAACATGGCTTCAGAAAGGGCAGGTCAACTACCACAAACCTTTTGATATTTATCTCGGATGTACTGTACAATATGGAGAAAGGATATCAGATCGATACTATATATACTGATTTCAGCAAAGCTTTTGACTGTGTTGACCATGATGTTTTGAAATATAAACTGCAAAAACTAGGCATTTCCGGAAATTTGCCAGGATGGTTGGATTGCTACCTTCGGAATCGAACACAAAATGTAAAATTCCCAGGTTTTCTCTCAAAAAAATTACTGTCTCCTCGGGGGTACCTCAAGGCAGCCACTTAGGTCCACTTTTGTTCAATATTTTTATTTCGGATCTTTCGGAAGTGCTATCCGATATTCCACACCTTTTGTATGCGGACGATTTAAAATTATATCACATTATTCAATCAGAATCCGATTCAATCTTCCTTCAGTGAAAACTCTTATCGTTGGAGCGATAGTGTGACCGCAATAAACTTTTTCTTAACGTAGACAAATGCCATGCCATAAGTTTTTCCTGCAAGTCGTGCTCTTTAAATTTTGATTAGTATTCAGTTGCTGAAAAAAGTGGATAGTGCTGTAAATTTTGGAGTCGTTCTAGATAAAAACCTGCGCTTCAATCTTCAGTACTACAAAGTTCTAGCAAGAGCCAGCAAGTAATTAGGATTCATTAAGAGATGTGCGAAAGAATTTAAGAGCTTATGGGTTACAAAATCTCTTTACGTATCCTTAGTTCGCCCAATATTGGAATATGGTTGCATCGTTTGGAATCCCATTTTCAACTGCTATAGCGATAGATTGGAATCCATCTAAAAGCAGTTTGTTAGTTTTGCTTTGATATATATATATATATATATATATATATATATATATATATATATATATATATATATATATATATATATATATATATATATATATATATATATATATATATATATAACCCACACAATATGAAACTTTGCCATCTTGTTTCATTTTTGACACAATTAGGGGCTGGATCAACGTTAAGTATCTTTCGAATAAAATCACTTTCAATAACCCTGTAAGACGTACTAGGTATACACGTCTTCTCAATGAACATCAGCATCGGACTGTTTATGGAGACAGAGAGCCCATCAACAGATGCTGCAAAATATTTAACAATTTTCCCAACTACTATTCCTTATCTATTCCCAAGACAAGTTTCAAATATGCTCTATCCAAGCCTCTAAAATCTTAAAAAAAAACATTTTTCCTTATAAATTCCTCAAATTGACAACCAAATATAAGTTTGGAACATGGACTTAAAATTATTTATGCTAATTTGTTATAGAGTAGTTTAAGAAAACTTAAATCTAATTCGAATTGTAATTTGTTATTATTTTTTGTTATATGCCTTGCTTGGCTTGAAAGAAATAAATAAAGAAAATACATAAAGATAATATATATTTTCGAGTTAAATTGATATAATAGGTGTTAATCGCAATTGAAGATCAAAAAATTTGTTTACCATTTCTGTTTTAATTTAAGTAGGAGTGGTGAAATAAAGGGTTATTTATTTCATGCTTGAAAACGTTATTTAAAAATAAAACACAAAATATTCGCAAAGTGATGTAAATTTTATTTATTTATTTATTTTCAACCTAACAAGTCGTACAATTAATATTTAACAATTTATATGAATGAATTTGTACAATATACAATAATGAAAGAATTTTAAAAATCTAACCATCTTTGGTAGGGATTTGGATAGGGCTTTCATGACGTGAGCACCTTAGTCTGGAAATGGTTGGCGAATAGCATTTTGGGAAGCTATTGATTAGCTCATTGTTGGTGTAAACTGTGTGGTGTCGGTATTCATTCAGTAAACGTGTGTGCTTCGTCCGCCTTATTGATTTGTTGAAGGTCATCATATTGGACAGAGACACAACATTGATGAAGCCCCTAATAACATCAAAAGTAAAGCAGGAGCATATAACTATCTTCCGTGAAGATTGACTTGATAGATTCAAGAGATTTAGCCTGTATCTTTATGAAGGTCGATTATTTTAAAGATTAATACTTGCCATTATTTGTGAAATACAATATTGTTCAAATGGTTTCCACGGGATTTGTTACAGAACTCAATCCTTTTAAGGTAATTTTCTATGATTTTCCAGCACATTTCGGGCGATACCTCGGCCGTGACTTCACGAATATTGGCTTTTAGTTCGTCCACAGTTTGGGCATTGTTCGCATAAACACGTACCCCCACCAAAAGAAATCCACATGGAGGCCAATTCACATCAGCCAATTGCGAAATTACACGTCCTGAAAATTTATCTTCCCAAAGAGCTCGATTTGACTGTGTTACGTGACTTGTTGCTCCATCCTGTTGAAACCACCTATCGTCAAGATCATAATTTTTGCTTTCGTCCAAAGATAATTGGTTGAAATGCGACCACTACGCTCAGAATTGACGTCCTTGATTGTTGATACGGCCCAATCACGCCACCAGACCATAATGCGTACCATACAGTCACTTTTTCCGGATGTAGTGGAATGTAAAAAACTACGATCATTTGTGGATTTCCTGAGCTCCTTATTCTACAGTGCTGTTTATAAGCGTATCCATAAAGCGAGGAATTGGCCTCATCACTGAAGAATTTTTTTCGAAAAATCGGCACCAGCAGTTCAATAATAGATGCGTTTTTTGCGTTTCGGCCAACAGCAGGTTAGGGTAGGCAGCATTGAAAACAACAACAATCCTGCCTCAGTTGTTGTTTTCAATGCTGCTTACCTTAATCTGCTATTGATCGAAACGCAAAAACACACCTAATTTTAACGCATTAGGCTCGTTTCACACATATGAGGTTCCATTCGGTTCGGTTCGTTTTCGGTTCGTTTTCGGTCGCTGCCAACAAGTGTGAAACGATAATTCGGTTTCTATTTGGTGCCTAATAGAAACCGTATAGAACCGAATACTCCCTGAGCACGAATAGGTTTCATCAGGTTTCTATTAGGTGTGAATTCATGTCCAGGGAACAGAAAGCAATCAAGGCGTTCACACATGCACGGTTTAGTTTCGGTTTTAACTGATTAGATCATTTGAATTTTTTTTTAAATTTATAAATTATCAGTTTGGATCTCTTAATTTGAAATATTTAGACGTTTTATCTAGTTAGTTTAGTCAGTTTTAATTAGTTTTATAATTACCTCTAATTTTTTTGAAACTATTAGTCGCAGTTTTTCTGATAAAATGAGCGATTTATAAGATGTTGATGTAGATAGCGCTCTAAGACAAAACTTGTGCAAAATATGAAGATAAATTTAAGAAGCAAGAGGCATGGAAAAACGATTGTGTGGAAATTTTACGCAAACTTGAGGAAGAAAACACAAAACCTAATATGAACCGTGTAAGAACCGTGTATGTGTGAAGGGGTTTCGTTCGGTTCGGTTACAACCGAAAACTAACCGAACCGAATGGAACCTCGTACGTGCGAAACAAGCCTTATTCGACTGTTAAACGATCCATAATCTAAAATGTCAAACTAAATAAATAATAGCGTCGCTGACGTGCTCCTTTGACTTTTTAGGGCTTTACTTTCTCAAGCACGAAATGTATATATATACTAGTTTCTTACATAAATCGAAAAATGATTCATTGCCAGACCATAGCTGATGGTGATTAAGCAAATGTTTAGCAAGTCGTGTATATAATGGTTTTCAGTATGTTGCCTAAAATTTAAAAGTTTTCGAAACGATCTAGTAGTGAATAGCGAAATGTTTTATTGCACTGTTATATTTATATCAGAAATCAAACGTACAAGTGGGAGAACAAAAAAGAATTCAATTTACATTATACAAAATACACGTACACCTCATGATGTTTTAGGAACAAAATAAATTCATCAATTTCGGACTATTGGAATTGTTTAATCTTCATTCATATGGGAAAGTTTGCATTTGAGATTGCTTGGATTTTATGAGCATAACAATACAGACTCCTTTCGGTTTTGAACCGAAAGATGTATCGCAAAAAAAGTCCTTGACCCAAATTTTTGATATCATACTCCTATTACTCAAAGAAGATGACTAAAGCAAAAAAAGGTGCATTTTGGACTCTTGCAAACCTATTTCTTTTGTTTTCGATCAACAGCTAATGTTCATATCACACCAAAAACACTCTTATTACTTATTTCAAAGACTCATTTTTAATAAACAAGACAAAACAACTTAATTAGATAATGAAACTATTTAAAATTGTGTGTAAAAGTCAATCCACCTCCAAAGTTTGGCCGACTGTTACCGAAAGGCCCACCCAAATGCTGGCTGTATTGGGCATTGCCATCAAGACGGTTTCTTCTGTTATTACTTTCCCAGAGTTTGGCTCGGGCGTCAGCTTGAATATCAATTCCTTGGCGGGCACTTCCTCCACCTTGAATGTTTAGCTTATTATTTTCCCAAAAATTCGGACGGGATGGAGGTGTAATATCGATTCGTTTAATGCTTGTTGAATCTTGAACCTTAACCTGCCGTTTTGCTCTCGAAGACTCGGTCTGGTCAACATCAAGTGGCAAGTAATAAGCATCTTCAGTTTCAAATGCGTCAACGCTTCGCTGTAGGCGTCTGTTATCATTTGAATTCGGAATTAAAGATTCCACAGTATTTTCATCCGTCGGAATAAAGCCCTGAAAAAATGAAACGTTTTAAATATAATACCACAACTTTAATCTAACAAGTAAATTTTCTAATAAAATTAAACAATAAATGAATCATTATTGCAACTCATTGTCGAAATTCAGATATGAAGCAAATCAATTTCATCATCTCATTACACAGCTTACCGTTGCTGACTCATCCGATGATCGTCCAAATGAGGGAATCTTGAATGCCGCGATATTTCTGGGCTGCCGCAGAAGCTGCTCAGCTTCTTCTTCCGAAATCGGAATATAGTAAGCATCTGCGGTCTCGAAAGCTTCGCGAAGATCAACTTGACTCGGGTCGGATGGAATTGATGCTGATGCTGCTAGAGCTAAGCATGCACCGAGTACTAGAAACTTGAAATACATTTTGTTACTTTAGTAGAGAACTTAATCTATCTTTATTCGATTCGTTGCTACGATTGTTCTCTGGAGCCTGAGCCGCACGTTTATATACATTCTGTTCTACTCAGGGGAATTCTCAAATGTACTTTCCGATTTTGAATCCTCATCGCAAAAAATTATTATTAGAATCCCCTTTTCCGAAAAATTCATATCTCTATTCATACGAAAATGTTGACGTACACTTAAACATTTTGTACATTAACGCCTGTAGATCAGAAATCATTTAAGGTAGGATACAATTTTTTTGATTGCTTAATTCGTAGGAACTGGCATGTGAACAAATTGAAAAATGAGCATAGTAAAATAGTTCTTTACAGAGAAAATTTAAACGAAACATAGATAGATAGATAGATTTACTTTATTTATGGCTGATCTTAGTTTGTACAAATACAAATGATAATATCTTAATTTAGAGTTCAGACTATGCCTTTTCATCTATATATGTATTTAATAGTTTATATTGGAGCTGATGAAAAGTTGTCAACTTACAAGGGAGAATTCACAAAAACCTCTTGGAACTTATAAACTACGACTAATTTCCTATAACAACTTAAAACTAGGAATAGACATAGTCAGAAATTAAGGATACTATTAGTGGGTGATTCAATTTTTGGCAATTCCGCAGAAATTGATGTAGGTTCTGTTTAGCAGAATGATTTATATAGTTGATATTACTAATACGTTGGAGTTGCTTTGTAGAAAAGAAACGTGATTTGTTAAGAATTATTTTTAAGCACTTGTTTTATTGCGTTTGTAGTTTTTTCCCGTAAGTTTTGGCACAAGTATACCAGACAGCGGAGCCGTAAAGTAATATAGGCTGCATACTGAGGCAATAGATGAGCAGTTTGTCCGCGGTTGACATGGTCGAGTTATGGTTAATGAGGGGATAGAGAACGCATATTGCCTTGGAAATTTTTGAACATGCATCATCCATAAGAGGTTTGAATGTTAATTTCTTATCCAACCGGATGCCAAGGTATTTGATAGAGTCCGAACATTTTGTTATATTATTTAGGATATTGATGAAGGGATTTGGAAGAAGTAATTACAACCAGCCTTGATCTCAGAGATGATGATAGCTCAAGAATTCCTGACGAAATCCCGTGAAGCGTATGAGCGCTATGTTAATATCATGGGCGAAAATATGATTCATGATCCTAAAAAGTTTTTTTGATTTCATGAGCACCAAACGGAAAACTTCGGGCTACATTACTTCAATGTACAAAAAGAACTTTTTTTCGTCATGCCCTCACGAAGTTTGTGACCTGTTCGCTGAGTATTTCCAGGAAGTATTTTGCTCATGTACAAGTTTGTCTAACATTCTTTCTCTCAAACATTCCCACCATCATCTGTGAAATGTATTTAACTAGAGAGGAGACAGCAAAGGCCATCAAAGATCTTAATGTCAACAAGCGTCCTGGTCCTGATTTGCTACTTCCTAGTTTCATACTCGAATGCATGGAGTCGCTTATCTTATTCGTGTATTTAATTTTCAACAAATCACTTTCTTGTGGGGTTTTCTCCTCCTTCTGGAAATCATCCCATCTGACCCCGATTTTTAAATGTGGTGATAGGCGGTCAATTGATAATTACAGAGGTATTGCAATACTATCAGCATTGCCTAAACTATTTGAAAAAATTGTCTGTGATAAGCTCACTACTCTAATAGAGCCTCTTCTAAATGAACAACAACCTGGTTTTAAAAAAGGCAGGTCAACTTCTACTAACCTCGTGATCCTCGTCTCAGATGTTCTCTGTGGCATGGAAAAAGGGCATCAAATTGACAAACACAGACTTCAGCAAGGCCTTTGATCGTGTTGATCATGATATTCTTCGAATCAAATTATAGAAATTTGGTATCTCGGGTCTCTTATTAAACTGTTTAGACTCTTATTTTTGAAAGTCCGTTAAGTTTCCGGGCATCCTATCCAAAAAAATTGAAGTTTTATTAGGTGTGCCACAAGGTAGTCACTTGGGGCCTCTTTTGTTCAATATTTTTGCATCGGATCTTCCTGAAGTTTTAGCAGACATTCCTCACCTTTTTTATGCAGATGATCTGAAAATGTACTACACAATTAAATCGAAATCAGACTCAGTTTTCCTTCAAGTCATTACTTGTTCCTGCAAAATCAGTAATATAAATGTTGATTACCGCCTCAATAATGTTGCAATCGATAATGTTGAAAATCTCATCGACCTTGGGGTTACTTTGGATAAAAAGCTGCGTTTTAATTTACACTATGACAAAGTTTTAAGCAAAGCTAATAAGCAGCTTGGATTCATTAAAAGACATGCGAAGGATTTAAAAAACCTATGGGTCACGAAGTCTTTATAGATAGCTCTAGTTCGGCCATTGCTCGAATATGCATGTATTGTCTGGCACCCTACCTTTGATGTCCATAGCGATAGGCTTGAATCGGTGCAGAAGCAGTTCTTGCTATTTGCGTTGAGAGATCTGTATAATCCTTACGAATTTGATAGTCTACCTTCATACAGATACAGGCTAAATCTCTTAAATCTATCAAGTCTATCTTCGCGGAGGATAGTCATATGCTCCTGCTTTACTTTTGATGTTATTAGGGGCTTGATCAATGTTGTGTCCCTATCCAATAAGATCACCTTCAACAAATCAGTAAGGCAGACGAGGCAAACACGTTTACTGAATGAATACCGACACCACACAGGTTACGCCAACAATGAGCCAATCAACAGATGTTGCAAAATATTCAATAGCTTCTCAGAACACTATTCCGCAACTATTTCCCGACCTAGGTTTAAAACTGCTCTGACTAAGGTGCTCACGTCATGAATGCCCTTTCCAATTCCCTATCAAAGATGATTATATTTTTAAAATTCTTTCATTATTGTGTATTGTACAAATTTATAAAAATTGTTAAATATTAATTGTAAGTGTTTTTTTTGTACGCCTTGTTTGTTTGAAATAAATAAATAAAACGATGAGCGCGCCTCTTTGTAAAGAATATAGCCTGGGTTTTTTGTTTATTGATTTTAATTTTCCATTTGTTGTAAAACTGTTCAAGTAATGTCAGGTGGTCATGGAGCCTGTTGATAATAACATCAGGGTTGATCGCAGTTGTGTACACCGCAGAGTCATCAGCATAGGCTGCAATAACACATTCTGGAGTCGTTGGGACGCCCGAAGTGTATAAATTATATAGAGTTGGGCTAAGAACGGCACCCTGAGGAACCCCGGCGGAAACGATACATAATGCGTTATACATTTGCCCAACTTTCACCAAAAACTTTCTGTTTGTCAAAAAGGATTTAATTATTTTTATTAGGCAAGTAGGAAATAGTTGCTTAGAGAGCTTGAATGTTAATCCGTTGTGCCATATCGAGTCAAAAGTTTTTTCTATATCTAGCGCTATTAGACCAGTAGACTGTTTGTTTTCGAATCCCATTTGAATATGCCTACATATTCTATACAGCTGATGGTTTGTTGAGAGATGCGGTTGAAATCCAAACTGATGAGCTGGAATGATTTTGTTGAGTGATATTACCTCCTGGCGTCTACATAGAATTACTTTTTCAAAAATTTTACTAAGAGATGGAAGTAAACTAATCGGCCTATACTTGCTAGGATCATGTGCATTCTTTCCAAGCTTAAAAATAGGAATGACAACTGCTTTTTTCCAGGCAGATGACAAGTAACTGATCTGGAGGCATGAATTGAAAATGGAGCATAAGTAATCAATTGCTGCTGTACGTTTTTGGGAAGTAAGTTGGGGATTTTATCGAGGCCGGGAGCTTTTTTATTTTTGAGTTATTTGAGAATGCGCTTAACCTCAGATCGTGAGCATAAAATAGCGGATGCATCTGCGTCTCTGCTAATTAATTCATCATTTAAATTTACGGCTTCAATTTCCAGTGTGGTTTCGCCTAGGGAGTCACCAGAATGATGGGCTCGAAGGAAGTAACCCGCTAACAAGTCTGCTTTTTTTTGTCAGTATGCGCTGTACTGTTAGCAGGGTCGTTGAGAGGGGGAATAAAAGCCGGTTTCTTTTTTAGAGCTCGATGTAGTTTCTATATGGTCGAAGAAACTTTTTCTTGGGTAGATATTAATATTCCACCTACGGTTTCGCACTTCTATGAACTTAATCCTGATTAACTGAGTGAAACCATTCACTTGAGCTTTGATATCTGGGTTGCGAGTTTGCTGCCATTGTCTACGGAATTTGTTACGCAACTTAATTAGCCTATTCATTTCACCGTCTAATTCTGGAAAACGTATGGGTCTTGGTGATACTTTTCGTGTGAATTGATCCCTAGCTGCCAAAATGGCCGATGAAAAAGATTGGATTATTGAATAAATTTTCTGGTAAGTTTGTGCAGTTGAATCGGAGCTTTCGAATCGCAGAGCAACAGTACGCCTGAATATTCTCCAATTTGTTTTGGTATATTGAAATCTAGTGAATTTTGAATTTCTGACATTAGCCGCAGTCAGCAATTTAAAACTAACAGGCAAATGAAAGGATTTAGTAGATCGTGCTGATCACACCTAACAGAACATTTTATTCTGGAATCGTTAAGGAAGTGATTAAAGATTTCGAAAACCACTAGAGCACCAAGTGCGATATTATCTCAAGCTTGGCGAATTATGTATAAATTAAAAGAAGAGGAAAGCAATTAAAAGAAAGAAAAGAGGATCGTATCAAAAAAAGAAAATCGAATACTTGAAAGAAAAAAGAAAAAAACATAAGACAGCGACTATCTGTCAGGAATGTGACAACATTCTAATAAGCGATACAGAAGAGGATGACTTAAAAAATATTGGCTGCAACACCTGCCCTAAATGGTATCATCTAAAATGTTGTTCTCTATATACCTTGAGCTATGAAAAGGCATCTGATTCGAAATATTCTTTTAAGATATGTGAGACCCTACATGAAAATAAGTAAGGGTTCTCTTTAACAACATATGAAAAGTCGAAAAGAAGAATCATTTAAGCCAATATTAAAATTAAAAATACTTTAAAAGAAAGATGCTTGATTTATGTTCAATTATTTATTTTTATTTGCAATTTTCCTTATTAACTACTTTACTTAGAGAATAAATACTAAATATCCCAAATATCATATGTTTTATTTATGCTTCATTGATATTTCTTTGTAAAATAATTAAATATGCAGCTTGGCTGGGCACTGATACAAAAGAGGCCAGTAACTAAGTTTCAGAGGCTAGTTACTGATGCAAAATCATAGTTTTCATGGAACTCATTATTAAGAAAAAAGTTGATTTATTAGAAAGAATATTAAATATCCATTCCTCGAGGTGCAGCACAGGTTTAGTTTTAGCGAAAAAAACTACTCCGTAACTGTTTTCTCTGGGAGCTATATAATGCGAATGTGGGAAAAATGCTTAAGTGGCCGACTAATATACAGTGTAAAAAATGATTAACTTTATTTATAGACCGAAAAATACAAATTCGTGAATATGTAAAGACAACATTCCGACGAATTAAAAATTATTATTTGGGTACACATATCATATAAAATTATTATTTGGGTACACTGGTGGAACAGAGACCTGGGATGTCGCAGAAGACAGGTACGAGAACTCTTTAAGTTGGCCAAAGTAGCTGACTGTAGGGAATGTTGGGACGAATATAAGGACATACTTAGGCTCTACAAAACGGAAATTAGGAAAGCCAAATGGAGCTCCTGGAAAGAGCTGTGCGGTAGGATTGAATCCACCTCGGAGACGGCAAGATTAAGAAACTTGCTGGCTAAACGCCCTGTCACGCCTAGCCTGTTATGCAGGTCTGATGGGGAGTGGACGAGCAACAGCTCGGAAACGCTGAAGGTACTCGTAGACACTCACTTTCCGGGCTGTTTGGATGACTCCACCCCTTTAACTCGTGTGCAGGCGTCTGATCTGCATGACATCGAAGGCATTGGCGAAGTTGTCACCAGGCAGAGGCTTGTCTGGGCAATTGACACCTTCAAGCCCTTCAAGTCTCCAGGTCCGGATGGAATTCTGCCGGTCATGCTTCAAAAAACAGGTATGCTTGCTGTTTCCTGGCTAACACAAATTTACAAAGGTTGCCTAGTGCTAAGCCATGTACCTGTAGCCTGGAGGACCGCTAAGGTTGTATTTATACCCAAGGCAGGTAAAGTCAACCATGCGTATCCGAAGGACTACAGACCAATTAGCCTGACTTCCTTCCTCCTTAAAGTTTTTGAAAGATTACTTAATCTTCATATCAAACAAAGACTTGGTACTCAAACTCTATCGAGAGCCCAAAATGCGTATATGAAAGGAAAATCTGTTTAAACGGCTCTCCATAGGGTAGTCCTCAAAATTGAAAGGGCACTCCATTACAAAGAATACGCCTTGGGAGCCTTTCTAGATATTGAAGGCGCCTTCAATAATGTGCACACAACAGCTATTATGGAGAGCCTCCACGCACACAACACTCACCCCGCTATTTGTAGCTTCATAGGCAACATGCTTAACCACAGGCTCATATCAGCGGAGTGGTCGGGTGCGCAAATTACAAGAAAAGTCTGCAGAGGCACTCCGCAGGGAGGGGTTCTATCTCCTCTCTTGTGGAACCTTGTAACAAACTCAATTCTGGAAAAGTTGGAAAGCAAGGGACTCACGGTTGTGGCCTACGCTGACGACATTGCAATTTTAGTCTCGGGTAGGTTTCCACACACCCTTGGTCAGCTCATCGAGTACTCTCTATGGCTGGTTGAGGAGTGGGCGAATACCGTGGGTCTTGGCATTAACCCCAACAAGACGGATATTGTGCTCTTCACTAGGAAGTATAAAACCCCGGATTTAGACCATATCATGCTGGGCGGCTCCAGGTTAGGTCTCAAGTTACAAACTAAGTACTTGGGTCTTATTCTGGACAGCAAGCTCACATGGAAGGCGAATTTAGAGGAAAGAGTTAAGCGGGCAAGCAACGCGATTTATGCCAGCAAGAGAGTGCTGGGTAAAACGTGGGGTCTAAGCCCTGCCTGAACGCACTGGATCTACTTGGCGATAGCTAGGCCGATCCTTGTTTACGGATGCTTGGTCTGGTGGCCAGCAGTGAATAAAAGCACCTTTGCTACCATGGCGAATAGAGTTCAGCGGCTGGCGGCTCTTTGCACTACAGGTGCCTTAGCCTCGACTCCTTCGTCTGCTCTGAACGTCCTGCTTCATCTTCCCCCGCTTGATCTCTTTATTAGAGGCACTGCCGCAAAGGCTGCTGTCAGGCTTAGGGAATCAGGGCACTTCGAGCCAGGATCCTTTGGCCACAGCAGTATTGAACGGGGTTACGCAGGAAGCACTGACTACCTGGTTCCCACTCTGTGCTTTGAGCGGGGATATCGAGCGACTGTGGGAGATGGGCAGGAATGGAATCGACAAATGTGTCCTGCAGCTCTTAGCATCTACACTGACGGCTCGAAGACAGCTGCAGGAGTGGGTGCTGCAGTATATTCTGCAGATGCATCTATGGAAGCAGCTTTCAGGCTTCCGAATCACAGTAGTATTTTCCAGGCGGAGGTGTTTGCGATACGTAAAGCCGCAGACCTCATATACGCCAAAGATACTACTAGCAAAGTACTAAACATCTTTACGGACAGTCAAGCGGCGGTAAAAGCACTGCTGTCTCACACATACAAATCGAAGTGTGTATTCGATTGTATTCAGGCTCTGAACAGACTGGGTAACAGCAGAAGAGTTAGAATCTTCTGGGTTCCCGGTCATAAGGGTATTGATGGGAATGAAAAGGCAGATGCGTTAGCCAAGTATGGGGCTAGTCTTCCCCTTTTGGAAGCGGTTAACATCCTTACTCCTATCCAGGCGATTAAGTACTCAATCGACTCCAACATGATGCAGGGAGCGACGCGCAGATGGGATGCAACTCAGACCTGCAGAGTAACCAAAATCATGTGGGGGTCATACAATCTCGCATCGACCAAGTACCTCCTCGAGTTAGTGCAGATTGACTGCAAACGACTCGTTGGTATCATTACTGGTCACTGTCTTATAGCAGCACATGCTAAGAAAATGGGACTCCTAACGAGCGACACCTGTAGAAGGTGTCAAGAGCCGGGAGTGTCAGAAACTATCCAGCATCTCCTGTGTCACTGCCCGGCACTGGGGAAAACCAGACTGCGATACTTTGGTGAGCCCTGGCTGGTGGATCTCTCACACGTGGCAGAGCAAAAGCTGAAGGACATCCTTCAGTTCGCGAAAAAGTCCGGGGCCTTTGATGGCCGTTTGGACTGAATTCCTTTCTCGAGGTCCATTTATCTGGTATCACTACGGACCGGTAGGTCTATGTGTGGCCATGCGCCAGCCAGTGCAACCTAACCTAACCTACACATATCATAAACTGGTATAGTCTTATTAGCAGGTATTATGTCTCATACACAAATATACATTTATTGTATCATTGAAAGTTCTTATTTTTCGTAATTTAGTAATTAGTTTTCGCAATAGTTATCAATAATTGTTGCGCTCAACTAATACAGATGAGAAGTATAACATTTATTAGTTTGATCGCATTGACAGTTTTTTACCATGCATAGGCGTGCCGTGACCTAAAATCTGGCAGGGGCCAGGGACCAAAATGTTTAAGACATGCGATAATTTTGTCTTCCTTAACGTACACTTACTGTTCATGCAACTTATATAATTTACTAAAACATTATATATTTGTTAATATATTCTTTGTTATTTGCTTATGCATAATGCATTATCAAATAAACTTCATGTCTGTGAATACGTATGAGCTACTACCACATGCATATAATGTAAACGGTAGGTATGAATTACACACGAATTATCTACGACCGCTAAGAAATGAACGCTTGTACGAATTATACGGGAATAGAATGGAAATAATTAGATATATAAGACTATTTTTTCGTTTAGAAGCTAAATATATTTCAACTTATACTTGAGGAAGAGGATAGCTAAGTTTCAAAATATCTTTGAAGAAATTGGAATATATTAAGCTTAGATGGAAGAAATTGACCTCAAACTTCTGTTACCTAGAAAACCTAGAAAAAGCATAAATAACTTGGCAAGATGGAAGAGTGATGTAACTTACTCTTTTCGATCCATTTGGTTTGCAGGGATATCTTCGTAGCCCTAACTGCGTGTCCAAGGCTACCTGAAACAGCAAAATCTTTGAAAATAGTGCGTTTTGCTGTTTTCCATTTTCGCGATCCTCTGGAAAATGTGAGATCCAGACAGCTGTTCTCTGCGAATAGTATAATTTTTTCCCAAATTACATACAAGTCTTCTCGCTCACTTAGTAGTGTTTTAACTGTTCCATTCACAAGATCTATCCCATCCCTAAGAGCTGCATTTTTAGTTTGAAAATATGTGCTTAACATGTTCGTTATAGAAAGAACATACCCAGCAAACACAGCACTACTTCTAAAGTGCTGCAGAAGTCGTGAGTAAGCCCGTGAATGCTTTTAATGCTAGAGATAGCATTTTACCCCAAAACTCACCTATTTACTTCATATTACCCGCGTACGTGTAATATGTTTTGTTTCATGGCTGATCGTTTCCATCCCACAAATACGACAAAGACAAACAATAGGAATACAAGGAGTGCAAAAGCACTGCTATACTACTGCTGAAGTGGTGAAACATCAGCACGTAAAATGTACTGCTGTACTACTGCCTTAGAAGCAGTATAGCAGGACATTGACGTGGCTGCCCAGCTATAACGTATCTAATAGTATATTCGCATTACTTTGCATTCATGCCATCACATTTGCATTACTTTGCATTCATTTCATCTTTAATTAGAGCAAAAAAGACCGGTTTTAATTAAAAATTTCAAAATATTTCACGTATCACTTGCGAAGTATGACTGACGCTTGACGTATGGGCAACTCGATTTGATTTTTGGGAAACGATTTGAATTGCACCATCTGGTCACCAGTTTAGCAGTAGTGCAGCAGTACTTTATATTCATTGTAAATAGGGAACCGTAAATATATAAGAGATTCATCAACATGTCGGAAAACTACAACAACTAGACAGCCTGTTCAGGACTTTAGCAGTAGTATAGCAGCATGTATAATCATTGAGAAATAGAAAATATTTAATTTCATCCAAAAACGTATCAACACATGGAAAAGTTTCTACAACTGTATGCGAAAGTGCTAAACGCAGGTTTGCTGGGGTAGTGTTTATGCTTTGGTATAGGCTTACTTTACTGCACTACACACCTCTTGTTGTAACCACAAAAAACTAAGAGGCGAAAACTTAAGTGTCTGCTGTTGGAAATATTTATTTTTCTGGGAGGGGCCAGCCTAGGGTCTGGCGGGGTCCCGGCCCCCTCTGGCCCCCCCTACGGCGCGCCTATGTTACCATGATAATGTAAGCCAGCAACGATGATTACATTGCCACAGTGAATAAGATTCATTTCAGTAGTTACTATGCTTCATAATTTATTACTAATTTTCGAAGAAAATTAGCATTAAAATTGTTTCGCCGAAAATTCATATTTCTTTATATATATATATATATATATATATATATATATATATATATATATATATATATATATATATATATATATATATATATATATATATATATATATATATATATATATATATATATATATGTATATATATATATATATATATATATATATATATATATATATATATATATATATATATATATATACATATATATATATATGTATATATATATATATATATATATATATATATATATATATATATATATATATACATATATACATATATATATATATAAATATGGGCTAAGTTTCAGAAAACCGATTTTTACTTTATAGAAAACCAATTAAGACATCCTGCATGCCTTTATATTTCATATTATATTACTCAATGTGTGTATTTCATAAGAAAATTATAATATTAAAATAAAATCTTTTCATTAAAATGTTATACAAGAAATCCTAAGGCCAGAGGCTTTGGCACCGCTCTGTACTCTGGGTATTCTAAGTATTACTTATATTTTGATTTGCGTTATGATACCTATTCATTATTACTAATTTTCGAAGAACATTAGTATTAAAATCGATTCGGCCAAAAATTCATATTTCTATATATGTATATATATATATATATATATATATATATATATATATATATATATATATATATATCATCAAAAAATTTCAGTGAGATAATCTCGGGAACGCGCCATCCGATTGAGCTGAAACTTTCAGGATACATTGGTGTATATGCAGAATAGGTCCAGGTCTCTTTAAATGTCAGTTATTGTTAGCCTTTTGGCGCCGGCGGCCATTTTAGTGATTTTTTTAATATACCTATTATTTCGTGCACAAATGATTTTCGCAAAAATAAAGTTGACGAAATTAATTTCTAACGTGTTCTACATATGAATCGGATAATGCTTTGGAATTTTTTAACCCTATGTGTGCGCTGGGTGCCTAAAAAGAGGACGGGAAAATTTGAAAATTTTTAAATTTCGATAACTTTTGACAGAGCTATTCAATCATTACGAAATTTTCAGGACATATTGATATTATTTAGTTGTAGATCTGTGTAGCTTTTAATGAGCGTGCTGGCAACCCTGTAGCTAGGGCAGGCACTGAAAGTGAAAACCTCCAAATCATCGTCTCTCTTGAAAAATTGCCGTTTCTTCAAAAAAAAGCCATTCCTATGTAAATTTTGTGCTTTGTTTACATAACCAAAAAAAAAAAAAAGATATGGTATAACGGGCACGCCTGGTAACCCTAGCCCAATTTACCTATATTTTTAGCATCAAAAACTTCTGTTCACGGAAACTCACGATCCGATGAGCAGAATTATTTGAAATTCACAGAATGTATTGGCCTTAAATAGGACCAGGTCTGATAGAAGTGATTTTGAAATGCGGGCGATTCTGTGCCAGTGGTGCCATCTTGAAAAATCACTAAAAAATATAACTGCTTTTAGCCCTATAAATTCTGATTGAATCGTTCGATTTTAACGAAATTTACACAGTAGCTGGACCTTACTTTAGACCACGTTTGGTAGAAATTTGGTTGAAAAATTCGGTTGGAGCTGCCAGCTATGATAATTTTGGTGTCTTAAATTTGAAAAAATCAAAATTTGGAAGGGAAAACATTCAAACCATCGAATATCCTAAAAATGTCCGTTTCTTACAATAAAACCAATCTGTATACAAATCTTATGCTTTATCTATACGTTCAAAGTAAAACTTTGGAAATTTCATGTCGGACAAGAACGGTAACCCTATTCCAGTTAACCTATATTTTAGGCATCAAAAACTTCTGTTCACGGGAGCTCACGAATCAGATACAATTGAAATTTGCAAAATGCATTGGACTTAAGTAGGACCAGGTCTGATAGAAGCGATTTTGAATTGTAGGCAACTCTGTGCCAGTGGTGCCATCTTAAAAAATTACAAAGAAAAAAACTGCTTTTTGCCCTATGAAATGTGAATAAGTTACCAGCTTTCATTAAATTGACACAGTAGCTGAACCTTACTCTAAACTCTGTTTAGTAGAAATTTGGTTGAAAAATTCCATTAGTGCTGCCAGCTATGGTAATTTTTGCATCTTTGGTTTTGAAAATTCGCTCAGAAAATCGCCCAGTGCAGTCATGGAATCAATACGAATTTCATACAATTAATGGAACCTATTATAAACATTATTCAGGCCAAATTTGGTTGAAAAGCCACGATAGGGTTGGCAGCTATTGTTGGAGTTGTGTTTGTTTGCAATATCTTTATTAAGCGGTGTTATCGTAGAATTTTCAATTGGTAATGATATTGTAGTGACAGTAAACAGCAAATATTAAGCTTTCGCAAATATTATTTGCAAATATTATTTGAAATTCAATATTATTTGAAATCAGCAAATATTATTTGAAAAAACTCGCTGCAGGTAACCCTCAATTTCTTTATACTCCTATAACTTCGAATGTAATATAACAACGTGAAGCAGATGTGATATATTCTTGGCTTTGATACTGGCGAAAGGTTGCCAGCACGAGTCGGTTGTGCTACTTTTGTATCAATAAATGCTAACAGTTAGTATTCATGCCGGAAACATTTACAATGAAAATAAATAACCGATGTTTCAATTCCCAAAGTTCTGCAAATTTTTCGGACCGCAGCCCCAAACACCAACTTCAGTTACAGTGCTGCAGGCACTGAGAATTTTCTTCATTGATGTTATATAAGATGCTGCTTTCAAAATTTTGTGAAACAAGCAACTGATAACGAATATAATTAATCCGTGTTTCGCTCTCATAAACGTTGAAATTCATGCCAGTGGTAATATCTGAAACCTTCTACCATATGAGCTATAATGCATTCTTGAGACCAAAGTAAAACGTGGCATTTGAAACAGTTTGGCCGTAATAAGCAGCTCATGTGGTGGAATATGCACTCAAAACCTGCACGATTCTTCTACTGTTCTTCGAACATTAGTGTTTCTAGCGGTTCAGGTGCGCTAGAGTTTTTTTAAACACTTCTCCTTTGCTTTTCTGCCTATGGCTATACGGAACTTACAAATACAACTGCCGTCAAATCTTGCTGACCATTCAAACCAAAGGTAAACAAACTAGCAACAGGCAATCAAACCCAATATGAATCGACTAATTAAAATTGGCTTCTTGGCAAAACCATAATGATACTTGATTGAGAAAAGTTCTCAAAATCACCTGAATTTTAGAAGTGGCAGACACCCTGATTAAATTTCATTAAAACAGGCAAACGCGACTGGATAGTGAAACATCGTTTAGATAAATACCACTTCCGCGCTACTCAAATATCCACTTTAAGGCTGGTACTGACTTAATCATGAAGCTAAATTCTAGCATGTCTCCATTATCTGGCCAGTCTTTCCAGCGAAAATTCTAACAACGGAGAAAGCTCATTCTTGACGGATAAAATGTCAAGAATTTCAGTTTTCGATCGACTTTCTTATTGGAAAGTCATTTGCACTGATCAATTTTCAAATTCAACACCAAATATCACTTTTTAGCTCGAAATAATGAACTGAATAAACTAAATTGGCGTGAAATGATTGGAGACATCTGTCAATGCCATCTGCATTTTCAAAGCGAAAGTAACTTCCAAGCAATTTTTCATGCTAAGAACTGAGTACAACTCTTGCTTATTTTCAAGCTAAATTTTCGCCGAAACGAATTTCACGTGAAATTTTGTATGAAAATTTCACGTGAAATCGAACACAGTACTAAGCTTTACCCATAAAAACTAGCTCTAGAGCTTTTGAAGTTAGTAACTTACGCCGATTTAGGGATCTTCGTCCTGGCATTTTCGAACGCGACCATTTCACAGCAGTAGGATTTTACTTTCTCAAGATTGCGAGAGGATGGTCGGCAGTCAGTGACGTAAGTAGAAGATGATTCAGAAGGGCAAACAATTTGTTACATTAATGCTTTTCCAGAATTTTGAGAAGCAATATAAATATGGGTGGGTCAAAACTTTCCTATAAATAAAAATTATATAAATAAAAAGTAATAATAATTTTTAAAAAGCAATTTGACTTACTTACTTCTACAAAACAACATTTTAAAGCAAAATTTTAGCATATAACAATGTGGAAACTCATTATGTTAACAAGAAATATGAGTTTACAGTCAATAATAATATTCAACATCAGACACGAATAGTATTCGACGCCTTATTTGCGACAAAAACTGGTCCCAAACCTGTTTCAGAAGAGGGAGTATGTTCAAAAGAGACAGAGTGCTTATTATCGAAGTAAATTTTTACTCTCAAAATAATATCCAAACGAATTGGCGAAAACTAATTAATGATCTGAAGATTGAAAAATCATGATCCAACGTAAAGTTATAGTACAAATTTGATGCTGATGTACCTATCTTACCTAAATTATTAATAACATATTCAAATATATCTTAGTTTCCACACAAAAGCTACAGTTCATATTACATCGAAAACATCTTTATTTCAAACTTTCATTTTCAATAAACAAGACAAGTTAACGTAATAAGAAAATGCATTATTTAAAATCGATGTTTGAAAATGAATCCACCTCCAATGTTTGGTTGACTACTACCGGAAGGACCTCCCAATTGCTGCTTGTATTGGACAGTGCCTTGAAGACTGTTTCTTTGATTATTACTTTCCCACAGTTTCGCAATGCCTTCGGCCTTAATGTTAATTCCCTTACTGAGACTACCTCCACCTTGAATGTTCAGCTTATTATTATCCCAAAAACTCGGACGGGGTTGAGGTTGAATGTCGATTCGGTTAATGAGGGGAAAACTCGGACGGGGTTGAGGTTTAAAGAGGCTTGCTGAATCTTGAACCTTAAGCTGCCGTTTTGCTCTCGAAGACTCGGACTGGTCATCAGCAAATTGCACGTAATAAGCATCTTTAGTTTCAAATGCGTCAGCACTTCGCCGCACGCGCCTGTTCCTATTTATATTCCGAATTAATGTAAATCCATCCCTCGGAATAAATGGCTGAAACAAATAAAATCGCATTAAGAATAATATCGCAGCTTTCAAACAACAAGTAAACTTCCCACTAAACTTGAATATTAGTATTTTCATTATTTTAACTTAATGTGCAAAATTAGGTATGAAACAACTTTATTTTGTCATCATATTACATAGCTTACCCTTATCAACACATGTGGTGATGGTTCAAATGAAGGAATCTTAAACGGCCTGATAAGTCTTGGGAGAAGCTGATCAGCTTCTGCTTTCGAAATCGAATTATTGTTAGCATCGCGAAGATCAACTAGACTTGGATCTGATGGAATTGATGCTGATGCTGCAAGAGCTAAGCATGCTCCGAATACTACAAGCTTGAAATACATTTTGTAATTTTAATAGAGAACTAGATCCGTCTTGATTCAATTCGGTGCAACGATTGTTCTCTGGAGCTTGATCCGTTAGTTTATATACATTCTATTCTGCGGGTAAGGAAAATTTTTAGATGTATTTTCAAATTTTTTTATATCCATTTAGTCGGTATTGCATCGGAACACCATTCAAGTAAATATTTAAGAAAACTAAACGGTGTACATTCAACTGGTGAATGAAACATCCCCGTGCTATTACCACGGGAACTTTCGCTTTACTTTGAACTCGTCACAGGTATGAACAAATAGCACACTATTTTATAATACTGGTTAGGCAAATAGCAACGGCTCGCAACAGTTGTAGCTAAAAAACATTGCATATAAGCCATTACTGAGAATGATGCGTGTGTAACATATGAAACGTGTCGATAAATTGGAAAATTCTAATAGCATTGCAAAAACAAGAGTGGAAATTCTGCTTTGTGCAATCTTCAAGGTTATTCCAGAACTTACAGAAAATGATTTAATTTATGTTCGAAAACGCACGAAATGTATGTCATCCTTAATATTTTTGAATTAATCTTTCAAGCTTATCTTCAACAGCAAAATAATACGTAGAATAATTCAATATCTGCACACTAAATGCAGTACCACAGTAAAATGAATAACAAAAAACTCTGGCGCACCTGAATCGCTAGAAACACTAATCTTCGAAGAACAGTAGAAGAATCATGCAGATTGTGAGTGCATATTCTACCACACGAGCTGCTGATTACAGCCAATTTCAAACGCCACGTTTTACTTTGGTCTCAAGAATGCATTATAACTCATATGGTGGAAAGGTTTCAGATATTACCACTGGCATGAATTGCAAAGTTTATGAGAGCAAAACACTTATTAATTATATTCGTTATCAGTTGCTTATTTCACAAAACTTTGAAAGCAGCATCTCATATATCATCAATGAAGAAAATGCTCAGTGCCTGCAGCACTGTAACTGAAGTTGGTGTTTGGGGCTGCGAACCAAAAAATTTGCTGAACTTTGGGAATTGAAACATTGGTTATCTATTTTCATTGTAAATGTTTCCGGTAAGAATACCAACTGTAAGCATTTATTGATACAATAATAGCACTACCGACTCATGCTGGCAACCTTTTGCCAGCATCAAAGCCGAAAGTATATCACATCTGCTTCAAGTTGAAATTAACCTACCCTGCAAATTTCGTCTCGATCCGATGACTGCATTCGACGTTATAGGAGTATAAAGAAATTAAGGGTTACCAGCCGCAACATTTTTCAAATAATCGAAAACTTAATATTTGCTGTTTATTGTCACTACAATATCATTATCATTTGAAAATTGTACGTTAAAGCCGCTTAATAAAGATATCGCAAATAAACACATAAACCAACAATAACTGACAACCCTATCGTGGCTTTTCAACCAGATACAGCTCGAATAATGCCTATAATAGGTTTCATTAATTGTATGAAGTTCGTATTGATTTCTTGACTGCACTGGAAGTTATGGGGCAAAAAGCTTTATTTTCCTGAGCGAATTTTCAAAAGCAAAGACACAAAAATTACCAAAGCTGGCAGCACCAATCGAATTTTTCAACCAAATTTCTATGAAACACGGCTTTGAACAAGGTTCAGCTAGTGTGTAAATTTAATGAAAATTTGGTAACTGAATCAGAATTCATAGGGCAAAAGGCAGTTTTTTTTTTCTTTGTAATTTTGAAGATGGCACCACTGGCATAGAGTTGCCCACAATTCAAAATTGCTTCTATCAGGCCTGGTCCCGCTTAAGTCCAATGTATTCTGTAAATTTCAACTGTATTTGATAATTGGTTCGTGAGTTCCCGTGAGCAGAAGTTTTTGGTGCAAAAAATATAGGTGAATTGGGAAAGGGTTGCCGTTCTTGTCCGACATGAAATTTCCAAAGCTTTACTTTGATTGTGTAGTTTGTTTTTATTGTAAGAAACGGACATTTTTTTAGTAGATTCGATGGGTTGAATGTTTTCATTTTCAGTGCTTGCCGTAGCTACAGAGTTGCCAACTTAGCAATCTTAATACGTTCTGTAAGTTTTATAATGATTGGATAATTCACTAAAAAGTTATCGTAATTCAAAAATTTTCAAATTTGCCCAATCTCATAGCTGTCTATCTCAATTAAATACTTATCTCAATTAAATGCTTAGAAATTGACTATTCTGTCATACCTTCGGGTGAAATTCGTTTTAACAGTGTCAATTTATTTTAGTACTGCTAATCAATAACACGAAGTCTGCATTAAAACGGATTTGTTTTCTGTAAAAATCTATAAATATTAATTTTATAAAAATCTGCCAAATTCTAGATACAGTGCCATAGTAAGTCCTGCAGAGGTCAGTATCAGAGAGGTTAGTATGATGTAGCAAGTACATGATTAAGGCCAGGCTAAAGCAGGCGAGCGCGAGCGTGTCGACAGTCAGACAAGCGACTTAGGCCAATGACAAACACGGTGGTTCCAGCGAAGCGTTTCCCGAGAGGAAAACCGAGTCGGTTTAGTCGTGCGTTCATTTAGATGATACACATGATACACACCGCGGTTTGGACGCCTCTCGGTTTTGTAGTGCAAAACTAAACCGACTCGGTTTCCCTCTCGGGAAACGCTTCGCTGGAACCGCCGTGTTTGTCATTGGCCTTAAGCCGGGTACACATAGAGCCAACGAACGGCCAATGACAATGCGGTCTAACGTTGGTGATCAACGATTGGCGTTGGCCCTGTCGTCTACACAGGAACAGATTGGGACCAATGGCTTAGAGTCAAGGCATTGGATGGGGTTCGGGTTGAAAGTCATTGCATACCTAGTGATTGACAGCGATTAAATTGGTGTTTTACAGTAGAACACATTTATGGTAGTAGAACGCATTTCAACACCATACACTATATTCGACAATATACAAAAAATAACACAACCTAGCTCAACACACTACTCGGTATTAATGACAGCCAATTTGGTCAGCTTTCCACACTACGACGAAGTCCCAAAGCCAATATATCGCCAACGCTTTGATGTTACCGCCGGCAGAGCGAAAGGCAACCAAGGCCAATGCCAAAGTTGGCTCTTCGTACACACTAAGCGAATCCGAGCCAACGAATGACTTGGCCGTTGGTCTTGGCTCAATGTGTACGTGGCTTTAGACAGGACTCGTGCGCTTGTGCGACTTCGGTTCTGAGCACTGTGGACAGATTGGGCTATTTCCCGCCAATTGGGCTACCTAAAATTTGAATTCGCGGGACGTTTTTTCATTTCGCGGGTTAGCGGTTCTTGGGCTATCTATTTTTTTGAAAAACTAAATTTGGGCTATAGAGTAAAACCTACTAATCGCGACACTGTATGATCGAACCAACTAAACAAATGAACTATAACATCACCGCACATACAATTTCTTGAAGAAAATTCACTCTGGAATCGGCCAATCCCTAGAACTGAACCGTGAACCAGATTAGCTGGACAAAAATTTGTTCAGGAGTACTTCCTTATCAGACCAAAAACGGTTTTAAAAGTGCACAAGACTGAATTTTCTAGAATTTTTCAACTGTTCAAGATCAAGGAAAATTTATCGTATAATTTCTTTATGACATTCTGCTGAAAATTCATTTAATGTGTAGAATTTGGTACGTTACAGATGGCTTCAATTTCATTGGTATTCTGATAATAATAAAATATTGATTTATATCATTATTGTATATTTGTCCTTTGTTAGCAGCTGTGAATGCAATTTATTTGATAATTTTGATGTAAATAAATCAATGTTTGTTCTGGCTACGTAAAAAAACTGAAAAAATCTAAAACGGACATTGTGAAATTTCGAAGATACTAGCAGAAAGCGATTGAAAATAAATTAATCATACTGCCAAATAGATTAATTTTTGTACCTACGGTACTGTAAGGCAACTTCCAAAAATTTGCCAACATCCGGCCAAATCGCTACAAAATAAGAGCTTTGTGATTTGAAAAGGATTACAATATTCACGCGGTAGATTTTGTGGCGAAGGAGCTGATGTTAATTTAGACACAGCTCAGGAATTTTAGTTACAGCTAAGAATACTTTGTGATGGCTCTGATGCTTCAAATATCTATAATCTTGATGAGACAGAATTGTTTTTTAGAGCAACACTACAAAAATCACTATACTTTAAATAATGAACATGTACAGATAGAAAACCTTAAAAGCAACGTGAGACAATTACTGTGCTGTGTAAGTGGAGAAAAGAAAGATTTGGTGGTCATACGAAAAGCCCAAAAACCAAGATTGTTCGGAATTATTGACATTAAGCGAAGTTTGGGCATAACTTGGCGAGCTAACGCAAAATCTTGGATGACGGGTTGCGATTTTTGAAGAATGGATGCACATACTTGATATTGAAATGCAAACGCAAAATCGAAACATCACCATCTTTTTTGATAAAACTAGACGCGATAGCAGTGATAATGTGGAAGACATCAAGCTGCGATTTTCCGCCTATTTGCACTTCTCATTTACAGCCCTTAGATCAAGGGATTATACCAAACATAAAACTAAATTACCGCACATATATGATGCACCTTATATTGCTTGCTCTGGAAAATACTGAGCGTACTTCAGACCCAACAGAGTTAGCTTCCATATTTGAAGTTCTCTGCTGATTACGACTGTTGGGAATAAAGTGTCTCCGCTTACAATTACAAAAGTGTCTTTAGAAATGGGGTTGCCTCGCAATCTAAGGGTCAAAGGCGGAATCGTGATGACAGTAAATTAAATTTTTCAATATTAATCATCCCGCAAAAACAATTACACTTTGATTCTGCTTTCGGAGGCGTATTCAGCAAAACGATCGAGTTTGCCGTATCAATTATTCTCTGCTTGAGACGATGTTGTGAATACTAAAATGTAAACACACATAAATGTCAAAACATATTAAATATGTCCACTTTGCGACTTTAGCGATATTCCACGAAAGTGGTGAACATTAGAATTATAGTAGACTTAATTTAGCGGAGACTCAAACAATTGAACTCAATATTAAAAACAACATTAAAAGCCAAATCCATACATTTTAGTACTTACATTTTTCATTTACTAAAATTTTACTATTTCAAGAGTGAATCATGAAATAATAAAGACAGTCTTTGCTAGTAAGTCAAAGTACAAGCGGCGACCAAGCATACTAAAAGAAAAGTCTTTCTTTTGAACAAGTTGGATTGAAAGAGGCTGTTATAATTTTGCGTAGCGGCGGCAAGTTCGCCAAAGCAAAGTTTCTGCTGATAGTACTTTGAGGCAAAAACGACTGTTTGAATTTGCGTAGAGGCGACAGGCTCGCCAAGGCAAATACGACAGAATTCTTTTTCTTCTTATTTTTTGAAGTGCTAATTGCAGCCAGACACCAGCATCTACGACTGAACGATGTACGTTGTCTACGCTGATTAATAGACAAGAAGGGAGCCATGATCACAAATCAATAACCTTTAAGTCTAAACACAATTTTAACAGCTGATTGTCTAACAGGAAAACTAATATATTTCAAAACTTGCGTTCATAGCTTTGAATGTATGAAATCGGATAAAATATTAATATTCGACTCATTTTAAATAAAACATTCAGCCATTCTAGCCACTAAGACTGTTTCTTATACTAATTAAATGTTTGTACCACCCAAATTTGCATGTTATTTTTGCAGGCTTTTATTTTTTGTGTGGAAATTTTAAAAAAAGTCCTTGAAAAAATAAGTGCACCTCTAACTTAGTTTTTCACGGACTTTTCTAAAATGTTCACACAGTTCCTGTAATTTATTCACATTTTTCCTGCTTTCCCTTTTCAAATACGTTGAATAAAATTTTATCTGTATAAAGTATCGAAAATTTTAACTGTTTCAAACGACTTCTGTGCTATTTGGTATAAATTTTTAATAATAATAATAATAATGGATATAAATATTATAATTTAATCAGCTTAAATTAATTGATTTAGTTATAAAAATAGTTATTTAGTGTGGCGGTTATATAAATATCTGTAAATAGATAACTTTAAAATATATTCCAAATATCTGGCCACACTGGTTCTGAGTAGGTTTTTTGGGCACGAATGAAAGAGATTTTACGACGACCCAGCAAACGCCGTCCACTTGTTGGCTCACAAAAGAAGTAACAAAGGTCCTAAGTCGCTTCTTTGAGCAATATCAGATATGACATCAGTTTCTAATGACAGGGCACCACGGAAAGATATTCATTAAGTACGACATTTCAAATAAGAAGCTATACAGATAATAAATAACTGTACAAAGTTGTCAAAAGCCCTGTCCCAATCAATGAAATAACGGTGTTGAAGAATTCCAGTAGGTTGGTAGTTGTCGACTTGTTTTTCATGACAATGTGTAGGAAATGATCTCAAATAGTCTAAAAACACATTATAGTTTGCCGATGCGACGACAGTTACTCCTTTCCCCTTGTTTTTTTGTAAATTGGTGCGACGATTGCATTTTCCCAAACTCGGTAAGATACAGACAGAGTAAAATATTAAATAGGTAGACAAATATAGTAAACAGGGAGAAAACACAACGTTTTCAAATAACATTAGGAATATCATCAGAGCCTGGCATCAAATTATTGTCCAGTTTCCTAGAAAACACCGAAATGGTACCTCTGTCAATGTACTAATCTTTTATTCCCAAAGAAGATTTTGGGAATATTGTTAAGCTATTAAGTTTTTTCAAAAAAATTAGTTTAACCAGGCATCTGTTCTGCTGACGTTATGAGATTCTTGCAGTGAATTTATTTAAGCTATAATTATTTAACTGAGTTTCACTTGTTGCTGAGTTCAAATATTCTCAATGATAACTGTCAACTAATTGTTCTTAATGCAATTATTTTGTTGTGACTTTCAATGCGCATTTAATGTTTTCGCTGCAGATGAAAATATGAAAGTTTATGGAATCAATCTAAGCAGTAATTTAAGTAATATAGCCTAAGCAATCAGTAGAATAGTGGAAATAACGTGTAGTAATATTCTTGAAGCTCATAACAAATTCAACGACAAGCCGCAGAGCCGATCTGATATTACAAAAACGACCGCGCACACAAAAACGGCTAAGTCATTAAGAGTTTTTTCCAGAGAGCTTTTGATAGTTGGACACAGGTTGAGCTACTCATTAATCTCTGAAACTCTTGTACTGCTATTATATGATTCTTCAGCCTTGCTAAAGTATAAGAATAAAATAATAGCAATGAAAGAATTTAGATAGACAGAAAATGATGTTTCGCAAAAGACTGTGCACTATAGCTATCATCCAAAAAAAAAAATATCTAGCGCATAATCGCTACAAACACTAATTTCGACGAAAATTAGAGGAATCGTGCCAATTTTGAGTGCACATTCTACCATACATTACAGACAACCTTAGTAACGCATTTCTCCAGTAAGCATGGCTGTTTTAGTTCAATCCATTTTGGACGATTCACATTGTTAAGTGCTCATTCGAATGCGACTGTTTCGTCTTCATTAGGGTTGCTTGATCTTCAAAAACATCACAATTTAGACTACTTTTGATTTTGAATTCAAACACATCTGGAGGTAATTTAAGCTATCTAAATTATTTATAGCATATTCACATTGCTTACGAAAAGACAATACACTCGCAAAGCGGCAAATTGTACAGTCTTCCAAAAACACTTCTAGGTTTCTACACAAAAGTTAAAGTTCATATTACACCAATAACATATTTATTTCAAACTTTCATTTTCAATTAACAAGACAAGTCAACGTAATAAGAAAATGCATTATTTAAAATCGATGTGTGAAAATCAATCCACCTCCAAAGTTTGGTTGACTGCTACCGGAAGGGCCTCCCAAATGCTGGCTGTATTGGGCAGTGCCTTGAAGACTGTTTCTTTGATTATTACTTTCCCACAGTTTCGAACGGGCTTCAGCTTGAATGTGAACTCCTTGACCGGGGCTTCCTCTACCTTGAATGTTGAACTTATTGTTATCCCAAAAACTCGGACGGGGTTGAGGTTGAATGTCGATTCGGTTAATGGGGGGAAAACTCGGACGGGGTTGAGGTTTAAAGAGGCTTGCTAAATCTTGAACTTTCACCTGCCTTTTGGCTCTCAAAGATTCGGTCTCGTCATCAGCAAATGGCACGTAATACGCATTTTCAGATTCAAATGCGTCTGCACTTCGCCGCACGAGTCCGTTCTCAATTGGATTCCGAATTAAAATATGTGCAAACCTCGGATAAACTGGCTGAAATAATAAAATCGCATTAAAAATAATATCGCAGCTTTAAAATGACAAGTGAAGTTCTTAACAAAATTAAATTTGAGTTTTTTCATTATTTGAACTTATTGTGCAAAATGAGGTATGAAGCAAGTTTATTTGTACACAGCTTACACGAATGAACACATGCGGCCTGATAAGTTTTGGGAGAAGCTGATCAGCTTCTGCTTTCGAAATGGAATTATTGTTAGCATCGCGAAGATCAACTTGATTTGGATCTGATGGAATTGATGCTGATGCTGCAAGAGCTAAGCATGCTCCGAATACTACAAGCTTGAAACACATTTTATAATTTTAATAGAGAACTCGATCTGTCCTAATTCGATTCGTTGCTACGATTGTTCTCTGGAGCTTGATCCGTCAGTTTATATACATTCTATTCTGCGGGTAAGGAGAATTTTTAGATGTATATTCTAATTTTTTTACATCCATTTAGTCGGTATTGCATCGGCACACCAATCAAGTAAATATTCAAGAAAACTAAACGGTGTATATTCAACTGGTGAATGAAACATCCCCGTGTTATTTTCACGGGAACTTTCGCTTTTATTTGAGCTTGTCTTATTTAATATGAGCAAATAAATACGGGTAGCAACCCATACAAGTTATTATTGAGCATGATGTTGCATGTGTAAATTGAAAAACTCGAACAGCATTGCAAAAACAAGAGTGAAAATTCTGCGTTGTGCAACCTTTAAGGTTAACGAAAAAAGTTTAATGTATTTTTGAAAACGCACGAAGTGTATGTCATCCTTAATGTATTTTGAATATATCCTTTAAGCTCATCTTCTGTGGTAATGTAGTATTTTTATCACAATCAATGCAGTAGCATATGTACATAAAAATTGAGAAAAATGTCGCTTTAGAATGCACTATATTTTTCAGTTAAATTCGTAAAATAGCTGATAATTTCTATTAAAAACTTATCTCAATTAAATGCCCAGAAATTGGTTATTCTCTAATGCTTTTGGGCGAAGTTAATTTCAGCAGTGTTCATTTATTAAAGTATTGCTAATTATTAACCCAAAGTCTGCATCAACACTGATCTGCTCTCTGCACAAATCTGTAAATGTATCTTAAATAGTCAAATTATAAATGCAGTACAATTTTAAGTCCTGCAGAGGTCAGATTAATGTGAAAAATAAATGCTTGAAAGTTGAGGAAACTTTTACTAGGAATACTTTTACTCTAGGCAATCACATCAACGCATTCTCAGCAAAAGCTTCGTCTATTCCAGAATATGTGAGGAAGCAATCTAAGCAGTTTCATGACGTTCATCTAAGTAATACATATATCAGGTGCTTTTTTTTGCAATTCGGATCAGATCAAATTTTGTTATCTTGTATCATTTTACATCAAATCTTGTGCAGATTGCTTTTGAGTGTTTGAATGCACATTTAATTAAAGATTATATCATATGCAAGCTTCATGTCTGATTTCGATTAGAACTTAGAAAGGATCTCATTCATGTGCTTTCTATGAGCGATTTTACAGCAGTTCCCAATTCGGGATTGGGAATACACCGTAATTCGTGAGCTTTCTCTGCGTGTTATTGTATTTGTGTGTGCACGATAGTTCTGTGTACGTACACGTAGATTTTCATTATGGCGGCATCTGACTACTGCTGTTCACTTCGTTCAAGCATGTGCATGGACGCAGCTTTCCGATATGGCGGCTTCTGACCAACGCTGCTTGCTTCGTGTCAGCACGTCCGTGTAGTCAGATTTCCAATATGACAGATTCTGGCTTATCCTGTTCATACCGTGCGAGCATGTTCATGAAGAAGATTTCCCTAGCGGCATCTGCTGATTGGTGTTGATTTCGTAAGGGCGTTTCCATACAGGGAAATTCCTTACATGGCGACTTCTGAAGAACGCTGTTCATTTCGCAGGAGCGTGTACAAACGGGCACACTTCTAATATGCCGACTTCTGGCGAGTGCAGTTCACTTCGTAGAAGCGTATTCATGTAAGGGAATTCCAATGTGGTGGCTTCTGAAATTCACCGTTTACTTCGTTGAAGCGTGTGGAAACAGGGAAAATTGTTTTATTGAGGCTTCTGGCGAGTGCTGTTCACTTAGTTGGTGCGTGTCTGGTGTATGCTGGTGGATCAACGTTACATGAACCATTTGCGATGGTGGTTATGTGGTGTAGGCATTTGGTGGCACCGCGGCCGTGAATCGCATTAATGTTCTGTACACATTTTAGCGCTCTCGAGTTATTCGATGGTTTTTGTTTTGATTTGTACTGCATATAAATAAATATTTTCGTTTTTTTTTAAATTAGCTGTATAACCATACATCACACTATTTTAGCAGGAGGTCAAGAACAGAGGTCATTTTTGAATATTGATTTTAGCATACTTCCACAAAAGATAAGTATTTGAAAATTAGGAGAATGATGCAGTAGAGCAGGGGTGGGCAAACGGTCGATCGCGATCGACCGATCGATCGCAAACAGTTCGACAGTCGATCACAGACATTTTTAATAATTTACTCGGTTAATTTAAAATGTGAACTAAAAATTTAGTAGACGATTTATTCAGTACATTTTGGAATGGGGCTTAAGTTAATAGATCCAATCGGACAGTCCACGAAGTTTCAGTTCACACAAAAGCTCGCAGAGCCTTGGTGGCGGAGAAGCCAACGGGAAAATCCGAGATAGCTATGCTCTCGATTTGTGCAATTTATAGATTTATATCATTTTAGTAAAACTGCTTCACTAAATCTCGTATACATATACGGTTGTTTCATTTCTTTAAATCTCTCTATTCTAAAGTACACTTTATATTTTTGCTTCCCGCTATACACCTTGCCTGCATTTGCATTTGCCTCCCTGATACCGAGGTAGTAAATTGTCGCACACTGCGCAACAAAGGTTCATCTCAATTTTAGATAAAATAAAATTTTTAATTAAATTCTTTTTACGCCAATTTAGTTTGTGCAGGTCATTCTTTCGAGCTAAAAAGTGACATTTGGTGTTTGAATTTGAAAATTGAATTATGTAAATGTATTTTCAATAACAAAATCGTTCGAAAATTGAAATTCTTGACATCTTATCCGTCAGAGAAGATAAGTGTCTCCGCTTTTCTCCATTTTCAAAATTTTCGCTCGGAAGAATGACCAGATAATGGAGACATGTTAAAATTTAGCTTCACGATTAACTCAGTACTAGCCTAAAGAATGAGCTGCACATACTAAATTGGCGTGAAATGATTGGAGACATGTGCCAAAGCTATCTGCATTTTCAAAGCGAAAGCATGTTCCAAGCAATTTTTCACGCTTAAAAGTGAGTACAACTATTGCTTATTTTCAAGCTAAATTTTCGCCGAAATAAATTTCACGTCAAAATTTGCATGAAAATTTAACGTGAAATCGAAAACAGTACTAGGCTTTAGATGGTTTAGCTCAGGAAGATTTTTGCAAAAATGTCTAAATCTTTTGCCTGAAATTATTGCATTTTTGGACACATTGGGAGAAAAACATGAACAATTGGAAGATCCAGTATGGGTAAAGAAATTAGCATTTCTTACGGATTTTATGGGCCGTTACAACTTGCTAAATTTACAATTACAAGGAAAAGCAAAATATTGTTGACTTCTTGAGTTCGGTAAATGTTTTTTAAGTAAAATTAAAACCTTTTGCTTCACAATTAAATACGCAAAATTTTTTAATATTTTCCATATTTTGAAAAACATATTACACTTACTGGTAAATCTAGCTGAAAGCTGAAAGACATTCTTCAGTTCGCGAAAGACTCCGGGGCCTTCGATGGCCGCTTCGACTGATTTTTTTTCTCCTGCCCCATTTATCTGGTAGCACTATGTACCAATAGGTATATGTGTGGCCTTGTGCCAGCTGGTACAACCTAACCTAGCCTTCTGGTGCATGTAATATCATCATGTTTTGTGTATAAAAGTTATATTATGCCTTAATTTATGGTATAATAACTTTTAATTGGAGTTTTTGACGTTGTTTTACTCAATATTTTTTCCGTTATCGTCAAAATTATGTTTACCTAGTTTATATGAAAAATAAATTAATGCTTTACATCAAGTGACCCCAATCGTTCATCTATTTCATTTATTTCTACTTCAAATCTACTTCAATTTATTTTCAACCTCTACTTCAAATTTTGTCCACGAAGTGCGGGCCCTGCTAACGGCAGCATAAAGTACCCAGCAAGCAATTTAGAAAGCGTTTCCTAAAAACGATAGTTTCTCGACAATCTACAGACATATCCTTTATACGAAACTGAGCCTGTTCGCAAATATATCAGCAACAATAATTTTCCTTACGATTAGCGACAAATAATAATAATGCATGCCATGTGTATGTACGGTATGGCTCATGCAACTCATTAACAGGCAACATTACCAAGATTTTTTCCCTAGTTTGCTGGTCGCGGTATGCCGAACAATTTGTCTGTGCTGAAAAATGTTCTAATGTTACGATGTTTTATGTTCAACTTTAGCAGCCTATATTGCTTCATTCTTCCGGTCCTTCAAATTTACTCTGCCATGCGTAAATAATTTTAACTCATTTTCAAATCGCAAAAGCTTATATATTTGAAATCGTTAAAACTATCGCTAATAATTCATAAAAGTGTATAGGTGATATATACTCGCTAAAACTGCATGTTTTCTAGCCCATTAATTAATTGTTACAGGCCGCCTCCATTAGCAATTTCCCATGGCATAACATTTCAAATTGCTAATGGAGGCGGCCTATGGTATGCAATATTTGATGGCATGCCATATATGGTAGGCAATATGGTATGCCATTTGCTTGTATGCCATCAGCAGCAGAATTTCTTCAACCTACAGTTAAAATAAATCCTTAAGAGCATTCAACGCTCAGATACAGCGCACGTGCTTTCCGCTCAGAGGCATTTTCAGAAAGAAATTGCATTCCGATGCATGTTGTTTGGTGGATGGCCACCAAACTGTTCGACGAAGTGAACAGCGGCCGCTAGAAGCCACGATATTAGAAATTTCCCTTTTGCACACGCCCTATTGAAAACAAATCACAATCTTTGTGTTTGTAAACCAGATCGCCGCTCAAATTTGTATGATTACACGAAATCGGGATTTCAAAGCGGTTTTAATCCGATCTTCGCGTAGCCATACAATTTTATCCGGCACACACACATATAAACGCTTCGTACAAAACCAGTATTCGCAAATCAAGCTCATGAGGAGCTTCCGTGCACGTACACAGTCTGCGCACACATACATGGAAATTGGGCGAAAGCTCACGAATTACGGTATATTCCCAATCCCGAATTGGGAACTGCTGTAAAATCACTCTATGTGTCATTTTAGTTTAACAGCCAAGCGAAAGCTCAGCAAATCAGCAACATTTATCGAAAAAAGCAAGCTTTCTGCTCAGGATTGCTTCTTTGCAGCCCTACGTTAATCTGCTCTGCTACGTTGCAAAAAAACGCGGTTAATGTAGAAAAGGCCGGGCAACCTCAACGTCAGGCGATGTCAGAAGAGTCGGTGACAAGAGGTCTGTTCGCGTATTACAATTAGTTGCGATTAATTGCAATGAAGCCGTTTTTGTACTCCATTTTATGCCTAGTACTATACTCTTCGCGAAACGAATTCAACGGTCAACTCCCATACAAAAAGAGCTTTACAGACGAATTGAAAAGCTCTTTTTGTATGGAATTCAACCGTTGAATTCGTTTCGCGAAGAGTATAGTACTAGGCATTATTGAAAACTGAAAATTTCTCCTATTTCAGTAAATTTCAGTAGGGTCTGAGCTACTGTAAAATACTGAAAAGCGTCAAACGGTGTGGCGCGAGTAAATTTTTTCAAATGTGCGCGGCAAGCAACATATTTTTTGCGTAATGTTGCTATGAAGGTCGAATATTTTTGTGGCAATAATTGGATTGTGGCGCTTAGGATGACTTTATAATTACTATTGTTCTCCCAAAAACCGAAAACTGATACTTTTGGTTGCCAATTTTCAGGAAATGTATTGAGAGGGTTTGTCGTACTTTTCATGAATTTCAGGAAAATTCAGTGACTGAAAGTACGCGAACAGACCTAAGGTGTGCTTGTGGAAGTGCTTCCATCTACACATGGGCCACGACTCGCCACTTCGGGAGTTGTCAAAATTCAGCTTTTTTAGGCGATTAAACAATTCGAAACTGTTGGTATTTTCGCGTTATTTAGCCGTAGCAGAAACCAGCAGCTTCATTCATTATGTGGTAGGAGAATATTTGGGAAAAGTAAAAGACCCTTTGCTCCAAGAAAAGAAGAATACACCACAAATAGCTCCTGTTTACTTTTGAAAAGTAGCTAATTGCTTTTGTGCATTACCTCAGCAAAATATATGTATTCGAATGGACGCCCGAAATACCATTCTATAGAGAAATAACGGTGATATTGTGCTGAAATTGAACTACCACTTTACCCCTGTAGATTTCCCATTTCTTTCCATTTTGTTGCCCTTATATTATTCCTGTTTTTGCATAAATTTTTTATTGAAAGCAATATCTTCGAACATATTTATCACTGCAGAAGTATGTTATGCATGCAACCAACATTGATAGCCGCATGCAGCTCTTGCTGCATAATTTTTACTGCTACTACATTGATGTGACCGCATTTCGGCCGTTCAAATTCAAATGTCATGTAGGAAATACAAATTGGCCAAAGCAAGACCAACAGAGGCTATGGCCAATATATGTACACCCCCTTGGTGTGAGCTGGGTTGATGTTGGGCTGGGCTGATGTTGGAACCTGAGTGGGTTTTTGGCCACCAACATGCACCAACCAAACGGATTTGAGTTGGGCCAATATATATTTGAAGCATTAGTCACAAAACGATTTCAGCCTCATTGCAGTAAATACTGCGTGTTGTATATTGCATACTGCTGCAGTGCTAAAGCACTGCTTAAGCGAAACATGCAGTATAAGAAGTATTTAAGTAGAAAAAGGCTTTTAAATTTCCTAGACAGTACATGGATTGGCAGGCGATTTTTCAATGTTAGACCACATCGACAAACCCCCTGCCATGCCATGTACTGTCTAGGAAATATCTATTATAATGTGTTTTATAGCTGAAGACACAATCACTGACCATGTTTACATCGAGATAAGTCTGCAGAAGCGATTATTGTCTTTCCTCAATAAGCATGACGGATTAGTGTTGTTTTGGTCACATCTGGAGCGGTATGAAAGCGATCACCTCAACTTTGTTCCCAAGGAGGTTAACACGCACCTTACTTTTTTTATATAGTCTAAAGTATATATCCTACAAAAAACGTTTGTCTCTTCCAAATATTCCTCTCCTTGAGCAGCGCAGAGTTTACTTGGAAGAGCTTTTCGTCTTCAAAATCGGCCATAGTTACCTATCTTCCTTTTTGGCATTTTGTTTTATCGCGCGGCAACCCTTGAGATAAATCAGTTCCTCCATTGTATTTGAAGCACCGAATGCTTGTAGTGATACTTTCTTCCATTCTCCTGTTTTGTGACACTAACGCATTCATAATGGTCTTCTACTTCCATCTATAAAAATATAGTTCATGGAGAAACATTTGCTTCTTATTCATTTTATATCCTATTCTTGTTTTTAATGGTTTTTTTTTTATTATTATTTTGTTTTTCATTATTATACTGCATATCCCTATTTTTGCCTAGTTATTAAACTTACTTTGGTCTTTTTGCTTTACTTAATTTTACTTTATTTAATTCACAATTTGCTTATTTTTAATAATTTAATAATTTTAATTTTTATATATTTTCTTTCTTACTCCTCGTTATTGTTATTACTAATGTCCGAAGAACATTAGTATTAAAATCACTTTGGCCAAAATTTCATATTTCTAACTATATATAAATCTCAGGAACGCGGTATCCGATTGAACTGAAATTTTCAAGATACATTGGTGTATATGCAGAATAGTGCTAAATATCACGAAAAGCTAATAATCTTTTACCCTTTGGTGGCGGCGGCCATTTTAGTGATATTTTAAAAATACTTATTATTCTGTCAACAAATAAATTTTGCAAAAACAAAGTTAATGGAATAAATTTCAAACGTGTTCTTAATGTGAATATAATAATATTTTTGAATTTTTTAACCCTAAGTGTGCGCTAGGCGCCTAAAATAAGATTGGAAAAATTTGAAAATTTTTGAATTGCGATTACTCTTGACCGGGCTATCAGATCATTATGAAACTTAAAGGACATATAAATGCTACTAAATTCTAGACTCGTGTAGTTATTTATGAACGTACTGGCAACCCTGCAGCTACGGCAGGCATTGAAAGTGAAAATCTTCAAACCATCGGCTCTCCTGCAAAATTTTCATATTTTATAGTGAAAATAAACTCATATAAAAATCTTATGCTTTGTTTGAAATTTCGCATCGGACAAGAACGGTAATCCTCCTCCAATTTATCTTTATTTTAAGCATCAATAACGTCTGTTCACGAGAACTCACGACCCAATGATCAGATACAGTTGAAATTCACACAATAAATTGGTATTAAGTAGGACCAGGTCTGATAGAAGCGATTTTGAAATGCGGGTAATTCTGTGCCAGATGGCACCTTGAAAAATCATTTAGAGAAATAACTGCTTTTAGAACTATAAATTCTGATTCAGTCATTCGATTTTTACGAAATTCACACAATAGCTGAATCTTACTATAAGCCACGTTTGATAGAAATTTGGTTAAAAACTTCAGTTGGAGCTGCTAGCTATGGTAGTCTTGGTGTCTTAAATTTTGAAAATTCACTCAGGAAAATAATGCTCTTTGCCCTATAGCTTCCAGTACAGTCATGGAATCATAACGAAATTAAAATGGTAAATTTAACTTCCTTTAGGCAATATTCGTTAAAAATATAGTTGGAAAAACAATGATAGGGTTGCCAGCTATGGTCATTTTTGTATTTTTTTGGCATACCTTTAGCGCGATTTTATCATAGAATTTTCAAATCGTAAGCACCAAATATTAAGATCTAGAAAATTGGAAAACTTTGGCGAATGGTAATGGTAATTCAGTGATCGAATTAATACGAAATTTGAAGAGCAGGTTGACTTCAACGTTAGGAAGGTGTGACATATTTTTGGCTTAGGTGCTAGCAAAGAGCTGCCAGCACGAGGTGTTTTTTTTTATTTTCGTACCAATTAATGCTTGCATTAAGTATTCACATCGCGAACATTTGCAATGAAAATAAGTAAACAATGTTTGAATTTTCTAAGGTCTGCATATCTTTCGGATGGTAACCATAAGCACCTTTCTCTGTAACTTTCGATGAAGTCATCGAAATTAAATTGGCTTAGGGTTTATTATTACTAGAGGCATATCAGTGTTAAGTAGGAAAAGTAGCTTTTGGTAGAATATACACTCAAAATTTGCACAAACCCGCTACTGTTCTTCGAACATTAGTGTTTGTAGCGGTTCTGATGTGCTAGGGTTTTTATTCTTTTTTTCATTATTATACTGCATATCCCTATTTTCGCATAGTTACTAAACTTACTTCGCTCGTTTTTGCTTTACTTATTTTTCCATTATTTAATTCTCACTTTACTTATTTTTATATACTTTTATATATTTTCTGTCTTACTCCTTATTATTTTTAATTTTTCATTATATCCAATCTGTAAATGTGCAATTTGACTGTTGAATTGAATATGCACTAATTAAAAAAATAAGTAAATAAATAAAACTACCAAATTATCTTGAACATAGACCAATAGAACAATACTGGGCTCAAATGAACAAGTATTCAAGGAGAGCAATGAAAAAAAGAAATGAAAATGTGAAATTGTAAACAAGGCCTCTGTGAAAAATATTCAATCGAAAAATACATAATTTTCACTCTAAGCGATACTAAAGTCCGCAAATGTAGCTTCTGTATATTTTAGGAGGTAAGCTATAGAGAAGATATAATCTTATTTTCCTAAACTCAAACCGTTTCATTATATGTGCTTAAGTAAAAGTATCTAATTTTAATGGAACAAACCTTATTTTGCTGCCGAAGATGAGCTTATGGGGTATATATATTAAAGATTGCACAAAGCAGAATTTAATATATTAAAGATTGCACAAAGCAGAATTTCCACTCTCATTCATAAATAAATATAAATATATTAAAGATTGTACAAAGCAGAATTTCCACTCTTGTTTTTGCAATGCTATTCGAAATTTCCAATTTATTGATACTTTTTAAAAGTTACACAAGCATCATAGTTTTCAGAAATAGATTATATGCGATATTTTTTAATTCATATACAAACAGAAAACATACGAAAATTTACGAGCCGTGTTTGTTTGCCGACTATTTATCCAGTATTTTACCTTATTAAATAATGTATTACGTGTTCAGACCTATAACGAGTTCAAATAAAAGGGAAAGTTCCCGGGATGATAACAGAGAGATGTTTCGTTCACCACTTGGATATACAACGTTTATTCTCATGAAATATTTTCTTATGAAGAATAAGTATTTACTTAAATGTTTTGCGCATGAAATATTGACTAAAGAGATGTAAAAAACAGTGAACGAAAAAAAACCTTATGGTACCGTACCTTAGTGTACTGTACCGTACATTATTGATGCCCGTACGCAAACACATTCACTACAAAAAGTACACATACCCTACCTCAGCCTATAATGTTTGCGTACATGTACACAACCGATATACCGAACGAAACAGACACGATGCAAAAGTACGCTACGATTGAATACTGTACTGTACAAAGTACACAAACCTTATCCTCTACAATACGGAATGTGTACACCTACACAACCCGTACACAAACGATATACACTAAACGTACCGTACGTTTAGTGTACTTTTGCGGTTCATTTATATGAACTGGGAAAAAATTACTGATAAAAGTGATAATGCCGTCGCCGAAATGAATTGATTATGCTCTCCTGTGAAGTTCAATATTTTTGACTCAGTGCTTTCACTTCCAAAGTGTTTTTCCTTTTCATATAAATGAACCGCAAAAGTACACTAAACGTACGGTACGTTTAGTGTATATCGTTTGTGTACGGGTTGTGTACGAGTACACATTCCGTATTGTAGAGGATAAGGTTTGTGTACTTTGTACAGTACAGTATTCAATCGTAGCGTACTTTTGCATCGTGTCTGTTTCGTTCGGTATATCGGTTGTGTACATGTACACAAACATTATAGACTGAGGTACGGTATGTGTACTTTTCGCGTACAGTACGCTTAAGGTACGGTATTTTTTCGTTCACTGGTAAAAAAATTAGAAAATACTTCTAAGAATTCCCCAAACCAGCAGAATAGAATGTATATAAACTAACGAATCAAGCTAAAGAGAACAATTGTAGCAACGAATCGAATTAAGACAGATCGAGTTCTCCATTATAGTTACAAAATGTCTTTCAAGTTTGTAGTATTCGGTGCATGCTTAGCCCTAGTAGCATCAGCAACAATAAAATCAGGTCCAAGTCAAGTCGATCTCCGCGGTCCTAACGATGTTCCGATTTCGAAAGCAAAATCTGATCAGCTTCTTCAAATACATATTGCGCCATTTGAGACTCCTAAATTTGTACAACCACCGGATGTGTTCGTAAGGGTAAGCTGTGTAACGTGATTATGAAATTAACTTACTTCATATCTCATTTTGCACAATAAGTTAAAATGATGAAAACTAATATTTAATTTTATTAGGAAGCTTTTAAAGCTTCGATATTATTTTAAATGAGATTTTATTTTTTCAGCGACTTATTCCGAGGCATGAGTTTATTTTAATTCGAAATGCAAATCAGAACAGACGCTACACAGTTGTTGATGACCAGACCGAATCTTTGAGAGCCAAAAGGCAAGTTAAGGTTCCAGATTCAGCAAGCCTCTTTAAACGAATCGACATTCAACCCCCACCCCGTCCGAATATTTTTCAAAATAAGCTGATAGACATTCAAGGTGGAGGAACCTCCGCTAAAGGAAATGACTTTAGAGTTGACGTCCGTCCGACACTGTGGCAAAGTAATAATCAAAGAAACAGTCTTCAGGGCTCTTTCCAATACCAACAGCACGCTGGAGTGCCTCTAGACCGAAACCTTGGATTCATTTTTAACCATCGATTTGGTAAATAACGCATTATCTTATCTTATTATGTTGACTCGACCTGTTTATTTGAAACGAGTGTTTGAAATAAAGATTTTTTCGGTGTAAAATGAACTTTAGCTTTTGACTGAAGACCAAAAAATGTTTTGGAAATACTGTAAAATGTGCCTGTTCCTTCTTAAGTCATCATTTTTAAGTAATATGAGTTTGTTATCAAAAATTTAGGCTGAATACTTCACTACGAGACCAGTTTCAGTTCAAGGTCGAAAGTTGTCAGAATTGCTATGTTTATGAAAGCCAAGCAATCTCAAATGAAGACTTAATACTCCCATATGAATCAAGACTTAATATTTCCAAATGTCCGAAACAGGTGATATAAGAACAGCGTTATTTTGTTTTTTGTTTCTAAATGCGGATATTGTATGTTCAATTCATTTTCAGTCTCCCATTTGTACATTTGACTGCTGATAAAAATGTACCACTGTAATAAAACATTTCGAAGCTAACCACTAGATCGTTTCGGAAACTTTTAAATTTTGGGCAACAGACTGAAAACCTTTGAGATGCAACTTGCTAAACATTTACTTAATCGACATCAGCTACGTTGTGCTGGTGAATCATTTTTTGACAAGTTTTTGATTTCTTATACGCAGACAAACTTATTCTTTGAATTTCGTTCTTATCGGAGGATTTCATCGAAAGTTTTAGCGGTTAAACGTTGTTTGAGGCTGCGATCCGAAAAATATTCAAAACTCGGAAAAATTAATAATTGGTTTATTATTTTTATTATAAATGCTTTGCATAAGAGTATGTAATTTGAAGCATCTGTTGGTGCAATATTTACGAAAATGGCTAAAGTTGGTTACCCTGTGTCAGCAGCCAAGCAAAATATATACCAAATCTGCTTCACGTTAATTTAAACCCTACCAGTGAATTTCGTTTCAATTGAATCACTGCGCTGGAAGATATACAGGTGAAAAAAATATAGGGCTACCACCCTTAAAACTTTTCAAATTTTTAAAGCGTTAATATTTGTTGCTAATTTTCATTGCAGGGTCATTCCCATTTGTAAATCTAATGACATAATCCGTCAGTAAAGAAATTCAAAAAAAAAAATACAAAAATGGTCATAGCCCTTTCATGATTTTTGTACGAAATTCCTACGACATTTGGTTCACATGAAAGTCTAAAAGCTTTATTTTGCTGAGCAAATTTGCAAGATTGAGGAGACCAAAATCACAATAGCTGGCAATTCTCTTCTCATTTTTCAGCCAAATTTTCACCAAATGTTATCTAAAGTAAGATCCAAATATTGTGTGAATTTCGTTTAATTGTGAAGGCTGAATTGGAAGTTAAAGGCCAAAAAGCAGTTTTTTCTCAGTGATTTTTCAAGATGGTACCACTGCCACAAGGTTGCGCGAATTTCAAAATCACTTATGTCAGAGCTGGTACTAGTCAGTACCAACATGTCCTGTAAATTTCATTATGATCGAAGAATCTGGTGGTCAGTTCTCGTGAATAGAACTTTCGAGTGCTGAAAATAGAGGTAATTTGGTAAAAGGTTGCCGTTCTTGTGCAAATCAGAATTTGAAAAATATCAATTTGTCATGATGGACAAAAATTTAAATTTTCAATGAGTTGAGTTTTTTTATCAAAAATCAAAAATTTTTCAGGAGGGTCAATGATTTGAAGGATTTTTTTTCAGGAGCCAGTCGGAGCTACAGGGTTACCCGCACAACCTTGGAATTCCATGTGTGTTAAATCTTAGTCAAGATCAATACGCCCTGAAAATTTCACGATGATCCAAGGTTTTTGTCAGAAGTAATGGCAAATTAAAATTTGAAAAAAAATCCTTGCCTACTTTTAGGCACTTAGCACTCACACACGGCTCAAAATTTCCAATTCTTTATCATGGACAAGCTAAAAACATAACAAGTTTTAAACATAATAAGTTTCCATTCCTAATACTTTTTTTTAACAAGAATTAACACTGCTTGCAAATATAGGAGTACCTCAAAATTCACTAAAACGGTCGCCGCCGCCAAAACGTTTAAGATATCTGAATTCTAGCAAGTCATGGACCTATCTATTATATGCATCTAAGTCCTCCGAAAATTTCAGCTCAATCGGATCGGCCATTCCAGAGATTATCTCCCTGAATCATTTTGCTGATATATATATATATATATATATATATATATATATATATATATGTATATATATATATATATATATATATATGTATATATATATATATATATATATATATATATATATATATATATGTATATATACCTATATATATATATATATATATATATATATATATATATATATATATATATATATATATATATATATATATATATATATATATATATATAGGGTGTTGGGTACTCGGTGGACACTTTTCAAAGGAGGCATTCCTTGATATATTTTGAGCAAAAAAATGTTCTACAGGGTGGTCCGGTTTTCAAAATCTACGGAGTTACAGGATGGCCAATACAAGTGTTTCGGATCTGTACTCTGACTCACTTAAATCATTATAACTTGAAAACTAATAATCATAACGCATAGTTTTATGGCTTGTTTTTTTATGGAATCAAATTACTTTTAATTTGATGTAGCATCCTAAATTGTAACTGTATCTGATTTTCAAGATATTTAATTGAAAACACAACATTTTGGTACTTCTACCCCGCAAATTCTGTGTTCAATATCGTTTTACTCAGAAAATCTCATCAAAAGATGCCTTTTTAATTTTATTTGTTTATAGGCCATATTGTTGGCTACAAAAGTTGCATACAGACTTATGACTAAGATATTACCACTTCGCAAGTAGTAAGCGAAAATACATATCGCTTAAAAAGTAAATATGCCGTAACGTGGCCCTCGTTCAAAAGAATAGTTTAAATTGTTATTTGTACTTAAGTTTTTTTACTGCCCATTAATTACTTTTTAAACTATCAATAAGGTTAGGTTAGGTTAGTGAAGAGCGCTGCCGGGAACGCGGCCAGCATTAGGCCACCATTTTGGGCCCATTTGCCATCCTCTTAGACAATCACACGCATTCACACTTACAGCCATGGCACTGGCGGGATTCGAACCCGCAGACCCCGTAGCACGCCGCTTTTCGGCCTGACGCCTTAGCGAGCAGAGCTACCGGGCCCCCAAAAACTATCAGTAAAAGAAACTAAATTAAATTTAGTTTCAACATAATTGAAGCACCTACCTGGATGTTAAAGGTAAAATTAGGTACAGTTCTTCCCCTTTATTAATGGAATACGTAAAAAAATTAAGACCCAATAAAAACAGAACCACTTTCAAATTATTGTGAGTTTCGGTACATTACTCGAACTAGAAGATATCATTAAAATTTCAAGCATAAATTTAAAATGTCTCACTACACTAATGACGAATATGCAGATATTATGTAACTTTTGTTTCCTCACTTTCAGCGGAATTTCTTGTTATTTACTATGTATATGTGTATGTATATGTATGTTCTCATTAATTCTGTGTAAAATAGATAACAATGTCTCTGATATTCCTTTTAAGTTCGTTTTTCACCCGTCTTTTCATTTTCTTTCTACCTGTATATTGCCAATTCCGCGTTTTTAAGCGGTGTATGCTGACTTTCGTGACTTTTTTGCACTCCCGATCAGATCAAATTTTATTAAGTATATTGAATACAATAAGAAAATCTTGCACATGTCACGTCACTGAGACAGAAGCGGTTGATTATGGGCTACATGTAGAGTGTCGTGTAGAGATGGGCAAAATGGCTCTTTGAAGTGAGCCAGCTCCGTAAAACTCACTCACTTTAAAGAGTCGCTCTTTAAGAGCCACTCAAAAGAGCCACTTCAAGCAACTTTTTTATGGTTGCAAAAGTATAAAGTAAATTGCAATTTTTTGTTGTTTTATTAATAATAACAAGCTTAAATCTAATATAACATAACATTACTTTAAAAATATAATATAGCATATAATATAAATTTAAAAATTAACCATAAAATCATCTGAAAATCTTTCCATATAAGTGGCCACTCTACTCAATCGTTGATTCACTATCTCCAGATTCTGGGATGTAAATCTTTCGTTTCCTTCCACCAATTGAGAGGGTCAGCAGTTCTGGGTATATTTACATGTTGTAAATACTTATCCATTTCGTTAATGCCTGCAGCTACATAGCTTTGCTGGGTTCTTACACTATTGACTTTGTCATCAAATTTTCGCCATAGCGAATTTCGCATTCCTTGTGCTGTGGGTACCGAAACTAGATGTATACAAGCAAGTTTGTACGTGGATTCATTTTGAAATGCTAGTCTTTTAAATCGTGGACCTAAAAGAACGCTCTCTAGGCAAAACATATTTTCTTTATATAATTTAAATCTGTTTGAAAGTTCTCTTTGGATCACATTTAAAAAACTGCGTACATCAGCAGTTTTATTTTCGTTCAGACAGAGTTCTTAAATGTAGCTTATAATCGTTGATGTAATAATATATATTTTAGAAATCGTTACTGTTTTCTCACTGCTTATTTCTAGAGTAGCCTCATTGACTATGCTCAATATATCAGGGGCTGTTTTCATAATATTCCATTCATCAGAAGAAGGAGTTGGTAGATTTTAGTTCAGGACACCTAAGGTGGCTAATAGTGGCTCTTTTACTTCTTGAATGCGCACAAGCATAGATTACGTAGAGTTCCACCTGGTAATAGCATCAAACTTTAATTTAAGCTCTACGTATTCCATTTGCCTCTGTTTTTGTTGTAATTTTGCCGTTATTTTGCTACCAAAATTTTTTCGGACGGTTTTCCGTCAGATTTCATATTGCCGTATCTTCGAAACTAGTCCGCTTTTTCCCAGACTTGTATGGAAATTTCGCCCGAAACAACTCAAAAAGGTCCCCAAATTCATGCTAATCAAAAAAAAAAAAAATATTTTGGAAAAATGAACGGTTTTGCCCAATTTCCTCTATCAAAAATTTTTTTTGCCCTTGAAATATCACTATTGTACTCCCCGACCACTTCCAATCATCGAAAACGTCCTAAAGGCAGTTTTTGCCAAACGGTGGCCAAAAAATCCCTTACTCCCCTACAAAACCGAAATTTTTGTATCGCAGCAATAGGTCTTAGCCCGCTATTTCCCAAACCACAAAACCCCAAATTGGCCAATTTTGTCCGATTTCAACTACTTTTGCCCTAAAAACTTTTTGAAGAACGAAAATATTCGATACGAACCTCTTCCATATACCTGTTCTAGTGTATACGCTTAAAAAATGAACGTTTTTGCCCATTTTCCTCTCTCAAAAATTTGTTTGCCCTTGAAATATCACTATTGTACTCCCCGACCACTTCCAATCATCGAAAGCATCGTAAAGGCAGTTTTTGCCATACTATGGCGAAAAAACCCCTTACTCCCCTACAAAACCGAAATTTTTCTATCGCAGCAATAGGTCTTGGCCCGTTTTGTCCCAAACCACCTTAACCTCAAATTGGCCGATTTTGCCCGATTTCAGCTACTTTTGCCCTAAAAGGATCTCAACCTTTTCCTACTTAGCACTTTTAGTGGTACTTTCAGTTTTTCCGGACGGTTTTTCGGCAGATTTCATATTGCCGTATTTTCGAAACTAGGCCGCTTTTTCCCAGACTTGTATGGAAATTTCGCCCGAAACAATTCAAAAAGGTCCCCAGATTCATGCTAGTAAAAAAAATATTTTGGAAAAATGAACGTTTTTGCCCAATTTCCCCTATCAAAAATTTTTTTGCCCTTGAAATATCACTATTGTACTCCCCGACCACTTCCAATCATCGAAAGCGTCCTAAAGGCAGTATTTGCCAAACCATGGCCAAAAAACCCCTTACTCCCCTACAAAACCGAAATTTTTGTATCGTAGCAATAGGTCTTGGCCCGTTATGTCCCAAACCACCTTAACCCCAAATTGGCCGATTTTGTCCGATTTCAACTACTTTTGCCCTAAAAACTTTTTGAAGAACGAAAATATTCGATACGAACCTGTTCCATATACCTGTTCTAGTGTATACGCTTCATCTCTAAAATCTACCTATGAAATGCACCGCCTAATAGCCAACATTTGGCTACTAAAATACTCGTGAACCAGAGCAAAATATACGCACGTAAACGCATACTGTGTGTTCACAAAATGTCGCCATCAATAACCGCACACGATCAGTATCCATCATTCGCACAGTTCTTCATTCAACGGAGTCGACTCTTTTATTCCTCATTCGCACAGTGTTCATTCAACGGAGTCGACTCTTTTATTCCTCATTCGCACAGTGTTCATTCAACGGAGTCGACTCTTTTATTCCTCATTCGCACAGTGTTCATTCAACGGAGTCGACTCTTTTATTCCTCACTCGCACAGTGTTCATTCAACGGAGCGACTCTTTTATTCCTCACTCGCACAGTGTTCATTCAACGGAGCGACTCTTTTCACTATGCAATACGATAGTCGTATACATATGTTCGTGTTCCGACGTTAGAATAGCATAGATTTCGCTTCAAGTACACACGGTAGTCTAATGAAGTATTGCCGTGTGTATATGCATAAGCTTTATTTGGTCGGGTGGTTGTTTGAGTGGCTCCGCAATATCGCTATTGCCACTAAAGTGAAGGTATGAAGTGTGCGGAGCTATTCTAAATGATGGCTCACATAGCTCTTTCAAAAGAGTCGAAGAGCTGAGTCGCTCAGAGTTGAAGAGTTGACTCACACAGCTCCTTCAAAAGAGTCGCTCTTTTTGATTGACTCGCTCATGAGCGACCCATCACTAGTGTCGTGATAACAGTAAGAGTGTTCTAAATGGTTCGTACTACTGCTGTTGATCAAACCGGCAGATTGAATTGAATGAATTTGCATAGTCAATAGTTTTACGTCAAATCTTGTATCATTTTACATCAAATCTTATGCAGATTGCTTTTGAGTGTTTCAGTGCACATTTAACTGTAGATTATTTCATATGCAAGCTTCATGTCTGATTTCGATTAAAACTTAGATAGGATCTCATTCATGTGTTTTCTATGTGTCATTTTAGTTTAACAGCCAAGTGAAAGCTCAGCAAATCAGCAACATTTATCGAATAAAGCAAGCTTTCTGCTCGGGATTGCTTTTTTGCAACCCTACGTTAATCTGCTCTGCTACTTTGCAAAAAAACGCAGTTAATGTAGAAAAGGCCTGGGAAGCTCAACGTCAGGCGATGTCAGAAGAGTCGTTGACAAGAGTCTGTTCGCGTACTATAATTAGTTGCGATTAATTGCAATGAAGCCGTTTTTGTACTCCATTTTACTGAAAACTGAAAATTTCTCCTGTTTCAGTAAATTTCAGTAGGATCTGAGCTACTGTAAAATACTGAAAACGGTGTGGCGCGAGTAAACATTTTCAAATGTGCGCGACAAGCAACATATTTTTTGCGTAATGTTGCTATGAAGGTCGAATATTTTTGTGGCGATAATTTATCACCGCTTAGGATGACTATATAATTACTATTGTTCTCCCAAAAACCGAAAACTGATACTTTTGGTTGCCAATTTTCAGGTAATGCATTGAGAGGGTTTGTCGTACATTTCATGAACTTCAGGAAAATTCAGTAAAATTCAGTGACTGAAAGTACGCGAGCAGACCTAAGGTGTGCTTGCGGAAGTGCTCCCATCTACACATGGGCCACGACTAGCGAATCCAATCCCGGGATCCCGGGATCCCGGCTAATATCTGGTCCCGAAAATCCCGGGATTGATGAGTTCTAATCCCGGGATTTTCGGGATCAGAAATTGACCTGGATTCCGGGGCCGAGAGTCAAGCATAATCGGCAATCAAATTACGGCAAGACTCGAAAAGAGCAAATAGAATCCATATTAATGAGAAAGCAATTAGCATGCAGGTTCACATCAAAATGCGTAAAGAATAGAGCAAAACAAACCGATGTAACAGTTAACAAGAGAATACAAAGGGGTTTGTAAATAAATAAGTATGGACTGTTTCGCATTTAGTGCATTCGTTACTTCGAATGATTTGAGGACATTAATACTAGTGAATGCATACACAGATTTACCAAAATCCTCAATAACAATCAAAAAAAGGATAAAAAAAATAATAAAAAATGAGATAAGACAGGCTAGTATCTCAGGTGAACGGTTCAGTTTGACGTTTGATGAGTGGACCTGGACAACAAATAGGCGCTACACAAATATTAACATCTACTTAGTGAATTCTTACTGGAGCTTGGTGCGAGTAAGGATAGCAATGACAGTGGCAAACTACCTAGATATATTAAAAGAGCGTTTCGCTGAGTTTGATGTTTCTCTAGGAAAAGACATTGTTACCATCATAACTGATGGGTCAAATGAAATGCGAAAAGTAGGCAGACTAGTTAATACAGAGCAACATATTTGTTTCGCGCATAGCATCCTTATGGCAGTTTGCGATGTTCTCTATAATAGGAGGTCCATTCTGGATCAAAGAGTTGATGAAGCAGCTGATAATTTGGACGAAGACCACGAAGATTTGGACGCTCCTGAATCAGCTTACTAAGTTGCTCCCGGTCGCCTGCAAGACACGCTAGATCTGACGAAGGACATCAGCGCATGCATAAAGAAAGTTCGTAAGGTAGTTTTATATTTTAAAAAAGCTCCAGCGAAAAATAATAACGATCGTCAAAACTATGTCAAATCCGAGCAAGGCATTAAATTATCTTACTTACTGGATTGCAAAACAAGATGAATTAATCTCTTGACAATGTTTAAACGGTTTTCCATTTTGAAAAATAGTGTACATTAATAGGCCTGCAATATCCAGAGCGATTAAAAGGAACTCTTGGGCCCTACTCTGTAATGCGACTCGTATTTGAAACGAATCGCAATCGAACATTTGGCACTCCAGATTTCGATTTTCGCATTTTATGTTTTGCGCTGTTCGAATTTCGCATTTTTGGCACTTGGCAATGCGAATGCGAATATCAAAATGGTTCGATTAGTACAAATTTCATTCGACAACATATTTGCGTTCGCACAGAAAGGTGAAAGTGAAGAAAAAATCAAAATGTAAGATTTTAGTGCAAGATATTTGTTATTGTATATGATTTCATTAATTTTGATATTTTAAGGGAACAACAAAATGTAAAAAAAAATGCAAACGACGAACAGGCAATTTAAAATAATTATAGAATTTATGAAGAAACACCCGGTCTTGGCAAAGGGAGCATTAAAAATATCCAATGCCAAGACAACTGCTGCAAATTTGTGGTCCAGGCTCACGGCAGAATTAAACGCATTTTGAAATACTAGGAATATTTTGAAATACTAGGTTTGGACAGATTTCCAGTTTCACACTTAAGCCAAATTGAGAAAAAATGAAATGAGTATCAGAGAAACTGGCGGTGGGCTCTCAACAGATTGTCCATTGTCAGTAATGGAGAAGGAGGTGGTTAATTTGATGGCTCTTAGCCAAACTGTCCAATGCATTAGTGGGGCAGCACGTTTTGGAGTTGCTCGAGTTCGCACTGTAAGTGGGGAGAGTACAAATACTGTGTCAGACAGCCCGGCTATCGAATTATCTTCTGAAAGCATTCCACCAAGTTTATCTCACCAAGGAAGAGACGATCTTCTGGAAAAACAAGTGGAGAATCAGATTACATACCAAGAAAATTCCATAAATATTTTAAATAATATTAATGAATATTTAAATAATATTTCAAAATATTATTTCAATCATTTCGAACACGATGTGTCTAGGACATAGCACTTTCTCAATGGCCAAGCAAACCTCGGAAAAACAACTTGAAAATGTTTGTTGTGCAAGTCCAACATGACAAGCATGTCCAATTTGGTACTGGTAGCCGCCTTGGGCCAGGAATTTCAAAGCTGCAGATAGCTTGACTATTGCAGGAATAACAGAAGATCTTTGCCGCACTTTTAATTCGCGCTCAATGTTACTGAGCACGTACATAAACGCGTCCTTATTTAATCGAAAAATTTTAATAAAGCTGGAAGAACAAAAAACGTTTAGCGCGTACATTACCTTCCTCTCACATATTATAGCTTTTGTTACAGAGACTCAATATATTTGAATGGCCTCTAAGGATTTTCCGCTGAATCCTCTCTTTGTTATAACTTCCTTCATGAAACCACAATGCACACGAATCCATTTTTTTTAATGTAGCTGTTTCACTTTTTTTACGTATACATGAAAGTGTTGCATGTATTTTACAAAACTGATGAAACATACTTAGTTGGCAACGCCACCACAGATGCGAACGAATTACAGAGTGACAATTTGCTATCGAATCGCATTTTGCTTTCGAATCGCATTGCCTCTCGAATCGTATTACAGAGTAGGGCCCCTGAGTTTGATTCGATTCAGAAACTTATTGAAGTTGTACTCCTTGTAAAATTGACTGTGAAGGCCTTAAATCGCAGAGATGCAAATTTATGCACTGCTAATACTTCATCAAGATTTTTATTTAGGCTGCTAGGAGAAAAACGGTCCATTCTTGTGAATGTTATGAAAATTGCAATATTGGACCGAATAAAAGAGCGTCCATGTACTGAGCTATCTGGTTAGTTAAGATATCTCCAGAATCTACATTGAACCAGCAAAAATTTACTAAGTGAAATAGAATCTCTATTTTGGAAACCAAGCAACGCAAATATTGAAAAAAAATACTTCAATGATCTAGATGCTGAACCCTTTGCTTGCTAGCCAAAGAAATGAGGAGAACCCAGTAGATACCCATATTGAATCAGAACAAGGTAGTCGTCAATTGATGCTACAAGAAGAGCTGCAAAAGTATGAAAATAATCAATCATGAAATGCCGCAAGAAACTAATCTAATTAAAACTATTGCAAAAGAAATGAAACTTTTCGAAAGTGGTGGCACTCGCATAGTTTGGAGCAGGCTTACCAATATTTATCGACCGTTTCCGCGGCGTCCAACATCGGGAATAAATTTAGAAGCAGGCTTGGAGACGATACTTTGGATACTTTGCTATTGCTTCAATGTTACTTCCGAAAAAACCAATGAACGTTGGCAGAATTTTTATGTGTTGAATATTTTATATGTTAAGAGTTGTGATTTATTGATGTGATTTTTTGTCATGATTTGTTGTTGTAATTTGTAATAGTTGTAATTTTAAATATTTGCTTTCATACTGTCAACGTCTCGGATAATTAAAATTATTGTTTTTAATTGCATCAATTAAATAAATTAGTAATTATTCAGTAACATATTTTTTATATAGTTTTCAGCTTACATATTGCTGTAGTTTTGAAATGATGGCACATTATATAATCTGCTTATTAAAAACTTGACTTATTTTGTTGTGTTATATTCTGAACCTCGAATCCCGGGATCCCGGGATTTGAGATTTTTTAATCCCGTAATCCCGGGATTGAAAAAATGGTTCGGGATTGGAATCCCTAGCCACGACTCGCCACTTCGGGAGTTGTCAAAATTCAGCTTTTTTAGGCGATTAAACAATTCGAAACTGTTGGTATTTTCGCGTTATTTAGCCGTAGCAGAAACCAGCAGCTTCATTCATTATGTGGTAGGAGAATATTTGGGAAAAGTAAAAGACCCTTTGCTCCAAGAAAAGAAGAATACACCACAAATAGCTCCTGTTTACTTTTGAAAAGTAGCTAATTGCTTTTGTGCATTACCTCAGCAAAATATATGTATTCGAATGGACGCCCGAAATACCATTCTATAGAGAAATAACGGTGATATTGTGCTGAAATTGAACTACCACTTTACCCCTGTAGATTTCCCATTTCTTTCCATTTTGTTGCCCTTATATTATTCCTGTTTTTGCATAAATTTTTTATTGAAAGCAATATCTTCGAACATATTTATCACTGCAGAAGTATGTTATGCATGCAACCAACATTGATAGCCGCATGCAGCTCTTGCTGCATAATTTTTACTGCTACTACATTGATGTGACCGCATTTCGGCCGTTCAAAGTCAAATGTCATGTAGGAAATACAAATTGGCCAAAGCAAGACCAACAGAGGCTATGGCCAATATATGTAAACCCCCTTGGTGCGAGCTGAGTTGATGTTGGGCTGGGCTGATGTTGGAACCTGAGTGGGTTTTTGGCCACCAACATGCACCAACCAAACGGATTTGAGTTGGGCCAATATATATTTGAAGCATTAGTCACAAAACGATTTCAGCCTCATTGCAGTAAATACTGCGTGTTGTATATTGCATACTGCTGCAGTGCTAAAGCACTGCTTAAGCGAAACATGCAGTATAAGAAGTATTTAAGTAGAAAAAGGCTTTTAAATTTCCTAGACAGTACATGGATTGGCAGGCGATTTTTCAATGTTAGACCACATCGACAAACCCCCTGCCATGCCATGTACTGTCTAGGAAATATCTATTATAATGTGTTTTATAGCTGAAGGCACAATCACTGACCATGTTTACATCGAGATAAGTCTGCAGAAGCGATTATTGTCTTTCCTCAATAAGCATGACGGGTTAGTGTTGTTTTGGTCACATCTGGAGCGGTATGAAAGCGATCACCTCAACTTTGTTCCCAAGGAGGTTAACACGCACCTTACTTTTTTTGTATAGTCTAAAGTACATATCCTACAAAAAACGTTTGTCTCTTCCAAATATTCCTCTCCTTGAGCAGCGCAGAGTTTACTTGGAAGAGCGTTTCGTCTTCAAAATCGGCCATAGTTACCTATCTTCCTTTTTGGCATTTTGTTTTATCGCGCGGCAACCCTTAAGATAAATCAGTTCCTCCATTGTATTTGAAGCACCGAATGCTTGTAGTGATACTTTCTTCCATTCTCCTGTTTTGTGACACTAACGCATTCATAATGGTCTTCTACTTCCATCTATAAAAATATAGTTCATGGAGAAACATTTGCTTCTTATTCATTTTATATCCTATTCTTGTTTTTAATGGTTTTTTTTTTATTATTATTTTGTTTTTCATTATTATACTGCATATCCCTATTTTTGCCTAGTTATTAAACTTACTTTGGTCTTTTTGCTTTACTTAATTTTACTTTATTTAATTCACAATTTGCTTATTTTTAATAATTTAATAATTTTAATTTTTATATATTTTCTTTCTTACTCCTCGTTATTGTTATTACTAATGTCCGAAGAACATTAGTATTAAAATCACTTTGGCCAAAATTTCATATTTCTAAATATATATAAATCTCAGGAACGCGGTATTCGATTGAACTGAAATTTTCAAGATACATTGGTGTATATGCAGAATAGTGCTAAATATCACGAAAAGCTAATAATCTTTTACCCTTTGGTGGCGGCGGCCATTTTAGTGATATATTAAAAATACTTATTATTCTGTCAACAAATAAATTTTGCAAAAACAAAGTTAATGGAATAAATTTCAAACGTGTTTTTAATGTGAATATGATAATAATTTTGAATTTTTTAGCACTAAGTGTGCGCTAGGCGCCTAAAATAAGATTGGGAAAATTTGAAAATTTTTGAATTGCGATTACTCTTGACCGGGCTATCAGATCATTATGAAACTTAAAGGACATATAAATGCTACTAAGTTCTAGACTCATGTAGATATTTATGAACGTGCTGGAAACGCTGCAGCTACGGGAGGCTTTGAAAGTGAAAATCTTCAAACCATCGACTCTCCTGAAATTTTTTCGTCTTTTATAGTGAAAATAAACTCATATAAAAATCTTATGCTTTGGTTGAAATTTCGCATCGGACAAGAACGGTAATCCTCCTCCAATTTATCTTTATTTTAAGCAACAATAACTTCTGTTCACGAGAACTCACGACCCAATGATCAGATATAGTTGAAATTCACACAATAAATTGGTATTAAGTAGGACCAGGTCTGATTGAAGCGATTTTAAAAATGCGGGTAATTCTGTGCCAGATGGCACCTTGAAAAATCATTTAGAAAAATAACTGCTTTTAGCACTATACATTCTGATTCAGTCATTCGATTTTTACGAAATTCACACAATAGCTGAACTTTACTCTAAGCCACGTTTGATAGAAATTTGGTTAAAAACTTCAGTTGGAGCTGCTAGCTATGGTAGGTTTGGTGTCTTAAATTTTGAAAATTCACTCAGGAAAATAATGCTCTTTGCCCTATAGCTTCCAGTACAGTCATGGAATCATAACGAAATTAAAATGGTAAATTTAACTTCCTTTAGGCAATATTCGTTAAAAATATAGTTGGAAAAACAATGATAGGGTTGCCAGCTATGGTCATTTTTGTATTTTTTTGGCATACCTTTAGCGCGATTTTATCATATAATTTTCAAATCGTAAACACCAAATATTAAGATCTAGAAAATTGGAAAACTTTTGCGAATGGTAATGGTAATTCAGTGATCGGATTAATACGAAATTTGAAGAGCAGGTTGACTTCAACGTTAGGCAGGTGTGACATATTTTTGGCTTAGGTGCTAGCAAAGAGCTGCCAGCACGAGGGGTTTTTTTTATTTTCGTACCAATTAATGCTTGCATTAAGTATTCACATCGCGAACATTTGCAATGAAAATAAGTAAACAATGTTTGAATTTTCTAAGGTCTGCATATCTTTCGGATGGTAACCATAAACACCTATCTCTGTAACTTTCGATGAAGTCATCGAAATTAAATTGGCTTAGGGTTTATTATTACTATGGCATATAAGTGTTAAGTAGGAAAAGTAGCTAGTGGTAGAATATACACTCAAAATCTGTACAAATCCTCTACTGTTCTTCGAACATTAGTATTTCTAGCAGTTCTGATGTGCTAGGGTTTTTTATTCTTATTTTTTTTCATTATTATACTGCGTATCTCTATTTTCGCATAGTTACTAAAATTACTTTGCTCGTTTTTGCTTTATTTAATTTGACATTATTTAATTCTCACTTTACTTATTTTTATATATGTACTTTTATATATTTTGTGTCTCACTCCTCATTATTTTTATTTTTTCATTACATAAAATCTGTAAATGGGCAGTTTGACTGTTGAATTGAATATGCACCAATAAAAAAAATAAGTAAATAAATCATCATCATCGGGGCACTATAGCCCGAATCGAGCCTTAGCCTCCTTAATTCTTCGCCTCCATTCGTCTCGGTTCAGTGACCGCGTCCTCCAGTTCGGTGCTTCCAGAAGTGACCTGCTGTCAGCATCTATAGAATCCTCCCAACGCTTGCGTGGCGTACCGACTGGCCTGGCTCCGCTCGCTCGCCCCTTGAGAGATCGTTTGGGGATTCGATTGTCGCTCATTCGTTCAATGTGGCCAGCCCATTGTAATTTTTGTAGTCGTATGACGGTAGAGACTTCTCGCTCGTCATATATTATATACAGCTCGTTTTTGTATCGGATTCAACATCCATCTTCTTCCCGTATTGAACCAAAGATCTTTCGCAACACCCTTCTCTCTAACGTATTCAAGGCATTTTCAGACGCGTGGGTCATTGTCCAGGTTTTGCTTCCGGAGCAAAGCACAGGTCTAATAATTGTTTTATAGTTGCGAAGCTTCGTATTCCTGTGTACGCATTGAGATTTCAAAGTGGGAAGCACCGAAAAAAATGTCTTATTGGCTAATTGAATCCGTCGTTTGATTTCGTCAAGCTCATTCCCATCCTGCGAGAGGTTCGTCCGTAGGTACACGAAGTTGTCTACGTTTTCAAGGCTATAGTCCCCTATCGTTATGTTTTGTATTATTGGCGTCCATTTCCTTGATTGAGTCATAACTTTTGTTATGCTTCCTTTGCGTCGTTGAACGAACATGACATAGTGCTGATGTCATCAGCGTAAGCAACTAGCTGTGTCGACTTAAATAATAGAGTTCCTCTCATGTCAACGGGGATTTTTCTGATGACATACTCAAGCGCTAAGTTAAAGAGTACCGGTGTTGTGACTTCATCGTGTTTAAATTTACTAACTAACTTTTACTGTAAAATTTGTATTAAATTTTCTAATCATAGTAAACAAAAAAATCCTGTCAAAAATGAAAATATATGAAAAACAAATTGAGTTGAAAGATTTGGAATTGTATAGTTGAAAGTTTCTAGTTCAAAATACTTATGAGAAATTGTTATTAGAATTTTGTTATGTTGTTAAAAATAAAAGGCAGAAAATAACATAATTTCGTCTGAGTTTGGAATTATCGAAACAATCAGCAGAAATAGTTCGGGATGAAATAGTGTTTTCCATAATAATCTGCTGGTTTTTCTATCTTTGCAGTTTTTCGAAGGAGGGTTTGTCGTGTCGATGGTTGCTTCAAATCAAATTTCAAATCCACATTCTTGTCGTAGAAGCCAGCCTATTATCAGCAGTTAGAAGCGTGCATCGCAATTTAATCGCCCCCTTATCATCATCCATTCATATAGAATCCAAACATGGTCCTTCGAGCCGGATAGAGAAATTCGGAATAATATTTTGTCGTTGCAGCGTTACCGCAAGTTTTATTGTTGCTACTTTATCGTATATCGAATATATACGTTGAAGAAACCAAACATGGTCCTTCGAACCGGATCTAAGAAGAATAGAATTGTCGAATAGAATTGTCGAATTAAATCCATTGAAGAAAATACTCTTTGTTTAAAATCATACCAAGGACTTGGTTCACTTGAGTAATCGAATTCAATTATTGAACTTACAACCATAATAGAAAACCTTAGATTCCTACTTAAGACATCAGTGAAAGCATGGAGAAACTAATCAAATTGCAATATAACGAGAAGAGTGACATGGAGATTTTTATGCGGAATTATAATAAAGATTCGATGGAAAGACGATCTAAAGAATCATATTATAAGGTTCGACTAGAAAACTTAGAAGGATATTGGAAAGTTTTTAGCAGACGACATCGAGACATTATTGCACTAGCCACAGAGGAAATTAAGGAGACCGAAAGGTATTTTGTAGATGAGATACATTCTACAATGGAAGAATTTTATATTGATGCATATTCTAAGATGATGAGTGAATTTCGACGTGATCATCCTATAAAGGAAATTGAAACTTTGAAAGATGAGAAAGGTATGACGCAAGTCATTCAAATACGCTCGAAACAAGACGAAATTAAACTTCCAAGGATATCGATTCCGATGTTTTCCGGAGATTATGTGGCATGGACACCATTTTATGACATGTTTAAATCTCTGGTCCATAATAATGAGCATTTATCCTCAGTGCAAAAACTCCAATATTTGAAGGCGCATTTGTCAGGAGAAGCGCAAACCCTTCTAAGTAATACCCCAATAACGGATGCGAATTATGATCTTGCTTGGAGTACTTTGGTCAGAAGGTATGACAATAAAAGAATTTTGGTAAAAGCCCAACTCGATATGTTGTTCAACCAACCGATGGTAAACCAGGAATCTGCTAAAGGCGTGAAGAGTCTGCTCGACAAAACTTCCGAATGCTTGGCAGCTCTTAAAAATCTTAATGTGAATACCGCCTCTTGGGATCCAATCATCGTTAATTTTCTCAGCAAAAGACTGCCATATGAGACAATTGAAACTTGGGAACAATCACTTAGTACAAAGGTTGAACTGCCAACTTGGGAGGAGTTAAAGCAGTTTCTGGAAACCCGTTTTCGTACATTGGAAGCGATTAATGCGAATAAGCGTCGAATAGTACCAAAAGAGACAAAAGGTGTGATGTATGAAGAAAGATCGGGGAATAGAAACCAAACTTTTCATTTATCAACAATTTCGTCATGCCAGCTATGTAAAGAAGTTCATGCTATTCGGCAATGTCCAAAATATTTAGGTCTTGATCATCAAGGAAAATTGGATCTCATTAAATCTCAAGGTCTTTGCATGAACTGTTTGGGGAAAGGTCATTTCATCGCTTAATGTCCAAGTAATTTAAAGTGTTACATCTGCAAGAAACCGCATCATACTACGTTGCACAAAGAAAGAAACTCAGTCCAGATTCAGCGGAAAGAAAATCAAAATCATACTCCTCAACAGTCATTTATGGAAGAGCCCGGTGTAGTCACTCAGCCGACTACTCAATCTTTCGTCGTGAATCAAAGTTCAAAGTCCAAAGGAATCTTGTTAGCGACAGCGCTAGTCACTATCATTTCACCACAAGGTCAAACAGAAGTTTGTAGAGCTCTCATAGATCCTGGGTCACAAGCCTCGTTTGTGACAGAGAACACTGTTCAGTCTTTACGACTACCTCGCAAAGCAGTCAACATAGAAGTGTCTGGGCTAGGAAGCATTTCCACAGAAAGAGTTAAATCACGTGCATCAATAATACTTTCAACAAAAGATTCTACAATGAAAAGCATTCGAGTTGAGGCCTTTATTGTCACCAAAATCACAAATGGACTGCCAAGTCAACATTTAGCGAGAACTAAATGGACTCATCTGGAAGGATTGCCGCTGGCTGACCCCACATTTGATCGCCCAGGACGAATAGATATTTTATTAGGCGCTGATGTCTATCCATTAATAATTGCTGAAGGATTACGAAAAGGACCTCCTGGAACTCCAATAGGTCAGCACACTATATTTGGCTGGATTATTTCTGGTCACGCATCCCAGCAATCAATTCAAACTAAACTCTTAGAAAATTTTCATGTCAATGTAAATGAAAATCTAAAATTGTTTTGGGAATTAGAAGAATTGCCTGTTACAGCTCATCTCTCTAACGAGGACCAACGTTGTGAACAACATTTCATAGAAAACCATATAAGAAGGGATGATAAGAGGTATCAAGTTCGTTTACCATTTGATAGCAAGCAAGTGCAACTGGGTTCATCTAGAAATATGGCCATCATCAGAATGATTCAACTCGAAAAACGTTTGTCTCAAGACGCTTACTTGAAAGAAGAATATACAAATTGTATTAAAGAATATCTCGATCTAAATCACATGGAACCCACAAGCACAAAGGAAACCGATTTCTTGAAATACGATGAGCATGGTAACTCGTACTACAGTTGTACATATTTACCACATCATGCAGTTGTGAAATTGAGCAGCACAAGTACTAAAGTTCGCGTCGTTTTTGATGCCTCGCAAAGAACAAGTAACGGAAAATCATTAAATGATGTATTATTAAAAGGACCGACTATTCAAGAATCGTTATTTTCGATCCTAATGCGTTGGAGGAAATATGAAATTGCATTTATGGCCGATGTTCATAAAATGTATCGACAAATACGCATCCATCCAGACGATAGTGACTACCAAAGAATAATATGGAGAGATTCACCAGACAAACCTTTTTGCGATTACAAGTTGACCACCGTAACTTTCGGAACAAAAAGTGCACCGTATTTAGCGATACGAGCGATGCATCAATTAGCAAAAGATGAACAACATAATTACCCTGTTGGAGTAGAGGCAGTACTCAATGATTTTTATGTTGACGATTTGATCTCTGGAGGTAACAGCATTGAAGAAGCAACACGAAAACAATGCCAAATTCGTAGTCTGTTGGAGAGTGGTGGGCTAGAACTCCGAAAGTGGGCTTCCAACAATGAATTACTCCTACAAGCTATTCCTGAGGAATTTCGAGAAGTTAACTTACCATTGTCAGTTGATGCAGATACCATAAAGGCATTGGGAATATTATGGAATCCTCGAGATGATTATTTATCATACAAGATAGAAATTGAAGATACGTTGCAAACTTGGACGAAACGAACGATATTATCCGAAATATCTAAATTATTTGACCCGCTCGGATGGCTCGCACCGGTAACTATATTAGCAAAGCATCTCATTCAAATTCTTTGGCTTGCAGGAATACAATGGGATGATGAAATTCCTCGAGACATCGAAGAGAAGTGGAAGTGTTATCGCCAAGGCTTACCTTCTCTACAATATATTCAGATTCCACGGTGGATTCGAACAGGAAGTACATCAACAATTGTAGACCTCCATGGATTTTGCGACGCATCCATAAAAGCATACGCAGCTGTTGTTTACGTGAGAGTTGAACAAGTGAATGGCGAGGTTGATGTCCAGTTAATATCGGCAAAGACCAAGGTGGCACCTATCAAGACAATTTCGTTGCCGAAACTGGAATTATGTGGAGCAAATTTACTTGCAAAACTGGTGGCTCAGGTAAAAAAGGACATGCAACTCAATATACAAGATGTCTATTGTTGGACCGATTCTACGATCGTATTGGCCTGGCTGAGAAAACACCCTTCACATTGGGAGACTTTCGTTAGTAATAGAGTGTCCAATATCCATCAATTGCTCGAGGAATGTTCATGGAATCATGTACCAACAGAAACAAACCCTGCTGACTGTGCCAGTAGAGGAATATCACCTGAAAGGTTGAAAAATTATGTTCTTTGGTGGAAAAGACCACAATGGTTAAGAGGAGCAAAGGATACGTGGCCTAGAAAAAGAGACGATATCAAAACAACAGTGGGATTACATAAAAGAACAATAACTTTGCATGTGCAAATCATGGATGATTCTCATGAACTACTTGAAAGATTCTCATCCTTTTCAAGGCTTATTAGAGTAACTGCTTACTGTCAACGTTGGATAGGAAATTTTCGAAGTCCTCTGCAAAATCAAAAGCTAAAATATCTCACGTCTGAAGAGCTTCAGTCAGGCTTAACATTTTGGATAAGAACCGTCCAGCAAAAAGAATTTTCTTCGGAAATAAAAGCACTTCAAATTCAAAAGCAAATAGCTCGAAACAGTCGGTTGATTAAATTACACCCATTCCTGAGCAACGACAAACTAATTCGAGTAGGAGGTCGACTCCAAAATTCCTCATTATCATATGCGGAACAACATCCTATAATCTTACCTGAAAAAAGCCATTTGACTAAACTGATTATTGACGATTATCACAAGAAATCAATGCATGGAGGAGTTCAACTCATGTTGTCGTTATTGAGAAGAAAATTCTGGATACTTAACGCAAGAAACGCAATTCGAAGCCATATTCATCAATGCATTAGTTGCTTCCGTCAGACTGCTCAAACAAGGACTCAACTAATGGCGAATTTGCCAACGTATCGAGTTCAACCAGCACGACCTTTCGCACATAGTGGTGTTGACTATTGTGGTCCGTTCGACGTAAAAAGCTCAAAAGGGAAAGGAATAAGAAGTTATAAAGGCTACATAGCAGTATTTATTTGCATGGTGACGAAGGCAATGCATCTCGAAATCGTAAGCGACCTTTCCACTCCCGGCTTTATTGCAACATTTAGAAGATTCGTATCACGACGTGGTTTGTGTACTGATATCTACAGCGACTGCGGATCAAATTTTATTGGAGCTAATGCAATATTAACTCGCTACAAATTTACGCAAGTCCAACAGCATGAGCATGAAATCGCACAAGCCATCGAAAATTTAGGAATAAAATGGCACTTTATTCCTCCTTCTTCACCCCACTTTGGAGGATTGTGGGAAAGTGGAGTGAAATCAGTAAAAACACATTTAAAAAGAACCATGGGAAATACATTACTTACTTATGAAGAGCTAAGTACATTGTTGACCCAGATCGAAGCCAGCCTGAACTCTAGACCATTGACCGAGATGTCACAAGACCCACAGGATATTACAGCTTTAACGCCAGGACATTTTTTAATAGGAGGACCACTGCTTATGCCACCAGAACCTAGCCTTCTCGATGAAAATGTGAATCACTTAGATCGCTATAATCACATTCAAAAACTTACTCAGTCATTTTGGGCTCGATGGAGTAAAGAATATTTGCATCGTTTGCAACAACGTCCAAAGTGGCTGACACAACAACCAAATCTGAAGGAAAACGAACTAGTTTTAGTAAAGGATGACAGACTGCCTCCTGCACATTGGTTATTAGGAAGAATTATTAGCACACATCCAGGAAGAGATAATCTGACAAGAGTGGTGACCATAAAAACACAATATAATGTAATCAAACGACCCATTACAAAGGTTTGTCCATTACCCATAATATATTCTAATCAGACAACACCGAATCTTAAATAATATTGAAACTGGTCGTTTCAACGCGGGGAGTATGTTGTGACTTCATCGTGTTTAAATTTACTAACTAACTTTTACTGTAAAATTTGTATTAAATTTTCTAATCATAGTAAACAAAAAAATCCTGTCAAAAATGAAAATATATGAAAAACAAATTGAGTTGAAAGATTTGGAATTGTATAGTTGAAAGTTTCTAGTTCAAAATACTTATGAGAAATTGTTATTAGAATTTTGTTATGTTGTTAAAAATAAAAGGCAGAAAATAACATAATTTCGTCTGAGTTTGGAATTATCGAAACAATCAGCAGAAATAGTTCGGGATGAAATAGTGTTTTCCATAATAATCTGCTGGTTTTTCTATCTTTGCAGTTTTTCGAAGGAGGGTTTGTCGTGTCGATGGTTGCTTCAAATCAAATTTCAAATCCACATTCTTGTCGTAGAAGCCAGCCTATTATCAGCAGTTAGAAGCGTGCATCGCAATTTAATCGCCCCCTTATCATCATCCATTCATATAGAATCCAAACATGGTCCTTCGAGCCGGATAGAGAAATTCGGAATAATATTTTGTCGTTGCAGCGTTACCGCAAGTTTTATTGTTGCTACTTTATCGTATATCGAATATATACGTTGAAGAAACCAAACAACCGGAGCTAATCGATCCCCTTGTTTTAGCCCTGTATTCGTCAAAAATGAATCGGTCATATTATTCTGAATCAACACTTGTGACGTGGAGTCGGTCATGGTCATTTTCACCAGTCGTACCAAATTTGCTGGGATTCCGAACTGCAGCATGATGTTATATAATGCAGTTTCGTTGATGCTGTCGTACGCTTGTTTGAAATCGACGAATATTGGATGGACATCAATGTTGAATTCCCAGCATTTTTCCAAAATTTGTTTGACCATTAATACTTGGTCAGTTGTCGATCTTCCACGTCTGAAACCACCTTGATATTCACCAAGAATTTTCTCAGCGTAATGGGAAATCCTTAACTCTAAAATCTTTGTCTTTTGTACGACATACAAAGTAGTGATATGCCCCTGTAGTTTTCGCATAGCAGTTTATCTCCCTTCTTGTGAATGGGACATATAACGCTTTTCCGCCACTCATCCGACATCGTTTCTTGTTGCCATATGTTTGTCACCAATCCATGGATAGCCCTTAAAACGGAAATCCCACCTGTCTTCAAGAGCTCCGCGGGGATCCCACCGATGCCCGGTGCTTTGTTGGGTTTCAAGCGGTTCATGGTCTGTCGGACTTTATCTAGTGTAGGAGGGTGAGATGAGGCACTGTCAAGGTATGTACTAATTAGTGATGGCGATTCGTCGGGTGCGGGGACATTTCCGTTCAGTAATTACTGGAAATAGGACGCCCATCTTTCCTTCACCTGTTCTGAGCCACTTATGATGCTTTCATCGGCAGCGCTATATACACTCAAAAAAAATGTTGGTTGAATTTTACCCTTATAATAGTAGGAAACTGGTTTCCTAATATTAAAGATGTAAATTTACAAAAGTGCGTAAAAACAATATTCTTTTTTACGACCAAATCGTGTAATTCAACCCTAAAAAATGATGTAATTTTATGGCTTTGACGCAAAGGTGAATAGCAAACTAGTAAATTTACACTCTTTTTGCTTCAATTTACAAAAAGCGGTGTATTATTCAGCTGATATGGCGTAAAAGCAAAAAAATGCACATCGAGTGTGTAAAAAACTTTGCGATTCGTTATTTTAAAAGAAAAAATGAATATATTTCCTATTATCAAAGTATTATTTATAGACTCACTTTTTAAAATAAAGGCTAGTTCGTGGTTTAAAGCCTTGTTTTAAGTGCTTCACTTCTTTGTACGCTTGTTGAGTGTTGTTAGCCATAAAGTTGTCTTTAATATTATTCAGCATGCTGTCAAAATGCTTTCGTTACTTACGTCTAATTATTCGATTGGCTACTCTGCGAAGATCGTCGTATTTTTCTTTCTTGGCTCTAGTCGGCTTGACATTCCTCGTCGAACCATTCATTTCTGCGATGCCTGGATGTACATTCCACTACTTTTTTCGGCTGCTGCGTTCACTGCGCTTTTGATAGTAGTCCAAACATCGTTGATAGACGTGGTGTTAGGTGTGGAAGCTAGTTCCATTTCCAGAGCAGATCTATACTTGGCTTTCATCGTCTTATTTCGAAGCTTGTCGACCTCAAACTTGCGTCTTGAACTTGCTCTGGCTTCATACGACAGTGATATTCGACATCAATACCGAGTCTTGACTAAGTAGTGGTCGGAGTCGCAGTTGGCCCCACGGAAGGTTCGCACGTCTAAAATACTGGAGGCCCACCTTTTCTGAATCAGAATATGATCAATCTAATTAAAAGTGCGGCCGTCCGGGGGTGCCATGTCCTTTTGTGAATGTCGCGATGCGGGAAACACGTGGAGCTTACGATGAGATTTCTGCTACTCGCAAAGTCGACAAGTCCTTGTCCATTGTCGTTGCATAGGTCGTGAAGACCAAATTGGCCGGTGGTTCCGCGATGTGTTTCCTCCTTTCCAACCTTTGCGTTGAAGTCGCCCAGCAGAATTTTCACATCATTTGATGGCAGTGAATCATATAGTCTTTCCAGAAGGTTATAAAAATTATCTTTCACTGCCTCATCCTTATCTTCAGTAGGGGTGTGAACATTAATGAGCCAAACGTTAAAAAACTTTCCATGAATGCGGATCGCACACAATCTTTCAGTGACATGCTTGAAGTCGATTATTTGCGGTTTCATTTTTTTGTCCACGATGAAGGTCACTCCAAATTCGTAACTTCCCGATGGCTTTCCGCTTTTGAAGATTGTGTACGATCTCATGTTCATAATCTCAGCACCAGACAGTTTCGTTTCCTGGACAGCGAGAATGTTTATTTTGTAATGAGTGACCTGTTCCAGGAGGGCTTTGATGGCCCCCGGTCTGTACAGGGTTCGCACGTTAAATAAATAAAACTATCAAATTATCTTGAACATAGACCAATAGAACAATACTGGGCTCAAATGAACAAGTATTGAAGGAGAGCAATGAAAAAAAGAAATGAAAATGTGAAATTGTAAACAAGGCCTCTGTGAAAAATATTCAATCGAAAAATACATAATTTTTACTCTAAGCGATACTAAAGTCCGCAAATGTAGTTTCTGTATATTTTAGGAGGTAAGCTATAGAGAAGATATAATCTTATTTTCCTAAACTCAAACCGTTTCATTATATGTGCTTAAGTAAAAGTATCTAATTTTAATGGAACAAACCTTATTTTGCTGCCGAAGATGAGCTTATGGGATATATATATTAAAGATTGCACAAAGCAGAATTTAATATATTAAAGATTGCACAAAGCAGAATTTCCACTCTCATTCATAAATAAATATAAATATATTAAAGATTGTACAAAGCAGAATTTCCACTCTTGTTTTTGCAATGCTATTCGAAATTTCCAATTTATCGATACTTTTTAAAAGTTACACAAGCATCATAGTTTTCAGAAATAGATTATATGCGATATTTTTTAATTCATATTCAAACAGAAAACATACGAAAATTTACGAGCCGTGTTTGTTTGCCGACTATTCATCCAGTATTTTACCTTATTAAATAATGTATTACGTGTTCAGACCTATAACGAGTTCAAATAAAAGGGAAAGTTCCCGGGATGATAACAGAGAGATGTTTCGTTCACCACTTGAATATACAACGTTTATTCTCATGAAATATTTTCTTATGAAGAATAAGTATTTACTTAAATGTTTTGCGCATGAAATATTGACTAAAGAGATGTAAAAAAATTAGAAAATACTTCTAAGAATTCCCCAAACCAGCAGAATAGAATGTATATAAACTAACGAATCAAGCTAAAGAGAACAATTGTAGCAACGAATCGAATTAAGACAGATCGAGTTCTCCATTATAGTTACAAAATGTCTTTCAAGTTTGTAGTATTCGGTGCATGCTTAGCCCTAGTAGCATCAGCAACAATAAAATCAGGTCCAAGTCAAGTCGATCTCCGCGGTCCTAACGATGTTCCGATTTCGAAAGCAAAATCTGATCAGCTTCTTCAAATACATATTGCGCCATTTGAGACTCCTAAATTTGTACTACCACCGGATGTGTTCGTAAGGGTAAGCTGTGTAGCGTGATTATGAAATTAACTTACTTCATATCTCATTTTGCACAATAAGTTAAAATGATGAAAACTAATATTTAATTTTATTAGGAAGCTTTTAAAGCTTCGATATTATTTTAAATGAGATTTTATTTTTTCAGCGACTTATTCCGAGGCATGAATTTATTTTAATTCGAAATGCAAATGCGAACAGACGCGACACATTTCCTGATGACCAGACCGAATCTTTGAGAGCCAAAAGGCAAGTTAAGGTTCCAGATTCAGCAAGCCTCTTTAAACGAATCGACATTCAACCCCCACCCCGTCCGAATATTTTTCAAAATAAGCTGATACACATTCAAGGTGGAGGAACCTCCGCTAAAGGAAATGGCTTTAGTGTTGAAGTCCGTCCGAGACTGTGGCAAAGTAATAATCAAAGAAACAGTCTTCAGGGCTCTTTCCAATAGGCTGAAGTGCCTCTAGACCGAAACTTTGGATTGATTTTTAACCATCGATTTGGTAAATAACGCATTATCTTATCTTATTATGTTGACTCGACCTGTTTATTTGAAACGAGTGTTTGAAATAAAGATTTTTTCGGTGTAATATGAACTTTAGCTTTTGACTGAAGACCAAAAAATGTTTTGGAAATACTGTAAAATGTGCCTGTTCCTTCTTAAGTCATCATTTTTAAGTAATATGAGTTTGTTATCAAAAATTTAGACTAAATACTTCACTACGAGACAAGTTTCAGTTCAAGGTCGAAAGTTGTCTGAATTGCTATGTTTATGAAAGCCAAGCAGTCTCAAATGAAGACTTAACACTCCCATATGAACCAAGACTTAATATTTCCAAATGTCCAAAACAGGTGAAATAAGAACAGCGTTATTTTGTTTTTTGTTTCTAAATGCGGATATTGTATGTTCAATTCATTTTCAGTCTCCCATTTGTACATTTGACTGCTGATAAGAATATACCAGTGTAATAAAACATTTCGAAGCTAACCACTAGATCGTTTCGGGAACTTTTAAATTTTGGGCAACAGACTGAAAACCTTTGATATACAACTTGCTAAACATTTACTTAATCGACATCAGCTACGTTGTGCTGGTGAATCATTTTTCGATAAGTTTTTGATTTCTTATACGCAGATAACGGATGATAATTGTAAAGGAAATAAGAATGGAAGTTATATTATATAAAAAGTCTAGCGCATCAGAACCGCTAGAAAACTAGTTTTGAAAGAAATTATCTTTGAGTGACAATGTGGAAAGACTTAATATACTTTTTCGTAGAATCATATAAACCGTTCCTTATCCAAAGCAACAAAACTCAACTATAACACAAATGATGAAAATGTTCAGTGCTGGCAACACTTTCCCAACGAAGCAGCAATAAGTTTACCTTAAATAAACTTATCCTTTACGTTTGGAGCGAAATAGTAGTGAAAACATTCGTTGAAGTAGCCACACTTCGTCTCAGCAGCCTACACTTCTTTTGTCATCCAAAAAACAGAAAAATGATTTGCGAAACGCAAGTGGTATCTTTGATTTATTGACGACTAATGAGTTCATTAGATAATCTATTTCAAGATTTTTTAAGCTTTTTCATCTTTCACCAATGCTGTTCTTTGCATACTTAAACCCACCCAGGACTTGCACTAAAATGTTGGGTTTTTTTCTGTTAAAGAATACAATGGTAGCTCAAGCCTAGTTTTTCCGCAAATTTTCAATGCCATGTTAGCAATGAAATTGAGCTTGGTCTTCTTCCGCATCAGTACAAACTACCCCATTTCTTCTATTGCAATATGCCTTACGTATGAAACCGTGCTTAAGTTCATAGACGATCCAGGAGCTACGCTCTTCCTAACCGAGTCTCAATTTTTCCTTATCGCCCTTTTTCTAGCTTCATTTCTAGAATAAAATTTAGAAACATTGGTTACTCTCATTATAAATGATCGAGAATTTTGATGTTGATTTCCAGAGAAATATTTTTCTTCTTCGCCTGTTTATCACTCTTATTATCTTTCTATTGCACTGGTAGGATTCAAATATTCACAACATTTACTTCCCGATCGGAATCATGGAAACATCACTAAGTCTATTTTGAAAATATTGAAACCCATCTTCATTTTCTCCATGGCTTTCATAACATTTTTCATCAAGTCCAAATTTATACTGTGATGTGGCAATCTGGTTCAATAAAGCGGATATTAGACACATTTTCCTGGCAAGGTAGCGTAGCTAGTTCTTTTTGGCTACTTTTTCATATGCAGTGTTTACCTCGAGCTCTTCTGTTTTACTTACAAATAAAATTACAAAATTTTGCGTAACGCCTAGCAAGCCTATTTACACTTTTTATTGCCTTTCTTTCCGGCTCTTTTCCTTATAATCATTTAACTCGCTTTTTTATCCCGTTTTACCTGTTTTTCGCTAGCCCAACTAATTTGCTCTAGGTATTCCTTTACATAAGTAGGTAATAAGGAAAAAGCGCGAATTAATTGATAAAGGTAATTGATTAAAAAGAAAAGAGTCGGAAAAAAGTAATAGAAAAGATTAACAAGGAAAGAAGTGATTAGTGGTAATCCAGAACACAGTGTTTTGAGTGGTTTAAACGCTTCGAAAGTGACGATTTCGATATCAAGGACAAAGAGCGCCTTGTCAAAAAAAAAAAAAATTAATGACAAAGAATTAGGGATTCTCCTCAGTGAAGACTCGAGCCAAACACAGGCAACCATTTCCAGGCGATTGAAAGCATTAGGGTTCATCCAGAAAGTAGGAGATCGGGTATCACACGAATTGAAGCCAAGATATGTCAAAAAGCGAATTTGCATTTCGGAAATGCACCTCAAAAGAAAGTCGTTTTTGCATCGAATTATTACTGATGACGAAAAATGGTTACATTATGATAACCCGCAGCGCAAGAAATCGTTTGTGAAGCCCGGCTAACCAGGAGCATCGATATCAAAGTCGAATATACACGGCTCTAAGGTGGGATCAGAAGGGGCCGATCCAGTGCGAGTTGCTGAAATCAGGTCAAACCATTACGGGGCAGCTGTATCGACAACAATTAATTCGTTCGAGCATTGACAGAAAAACGGTCGGAATATGCGAGATGGGTCTGTAATTTTCCATCATGACACGTTGCTATACTGGTCAAAAGTTGTAGGGAAATTTTACCTCAGTCGCCATATTAAAAGACTTGGCACCATCCGATTACCATTTATTTCATTCGATGCGAAACGCCCACACTGGAATACACTTAACTTCTGAGCAAGGTATCAAAAATTGGCTTGATTCGTTCTTGGCCTCAAAGAACGAAGCCATTTTCCGACGCGGAATTCTTTTGCTACCAGAAAGTTGGGAAAAAGTAATTGCAAGCGATGGTCAATATTTTGAATAACATGTAAATTCATTGATTAACTAAAATGAAGCATTATTTTCATCCAAAAAAGTTCGGTTTTCAATGTACACGCCCAATATATTTATATATATATATATATATATATATATATATATATATATATATATATATATATATATATATATATATATATATATATATATATATATATATATATATATACAGTCTGTCAAGAATGAGTTTACACATAGGAAAAAAACTCAATTTTTCATCTTTCTAATTATAAAATACTACTTTTTATTTATGTAAATGAATGTTTTTTTCTTAATTATAGTTATTTACATTATTTCCAACCGATATATACAAAAAAAGTACAACTTTAATGCAAAACAAGAACGAAAAGACCAACGAAAACAATTATTGCAATTCTTGAAGTGTCAAGAAACTCTTTACACAAATTATTATTGTATTTAATATTTACATATTTACAGGATATTTAATATTATTTGGTATATTTAACATTTGGTATGGCCACCTTTGGCATCCACCACACATCGCAACCGATTTTTCATTGAATGAACCAACTTTTGCAGGTCATACGTGGTTGGTATTTTCTGCCATTCTTCGAGAATCGCAATTTTTAAGGCAGTTCGGTTTTTGGGTTGCCTTTTAGCGACTTGTTGTTTTAAGTAAGCCCATAAATTTTCGATGGGATTTAAGTCCGGACTCTTGGCTGGCGTATCCATCACTTTTCCGCAGTTGTATAAGGGCCACATTCGCACCATGTTCGCCTTATGTTTGGGATCGTTGTCCTGGCAAAGCATAAAATTTGGTTTGCTGTTGTGCATAAACCCGAATTTCTGCGCACTGCTTGCCAAATATGTTTTAAGGATATGCAAATATGGTTGGGCGTCCATGATTGACTCGATGAATGCCAAGTCTCCTACTCCTCTGCTTGAGAAGCACCCCAAATCATAACGGACAACTTACCAAATTACAGCCGGAGTGATATTTCGATTTTCCAACGATGTTAAAGGCTTGCGCCACACTCTAGCCGGTCCATCATTATAGTACAACATCATTTTCGTCTCATCGCAGAATATGACGTCGTCCCAGAAGTCAACGAGTTGAAAAAGGTGCATCATAGCGAAAGAAAAACGCTTTTCGATGTTTAGTGCAGAAAACAGTGGTTTCTTTCGAGCAGCTCTTGATGAGAACTTATTTCGTAGGATGGCCTGTCGTACTGTTTCATGGGAAACAGCAGCATCACACTCTTCCTTGAGTTCCCTAGCAAGTGTTCTGGTCAAAATCCAGGGGTTTTTATCAAGCTTCCTTATCATAAGGCGCTCTAAACGTTTAGATATTTTTGGTTTTGAGCCACCTCACACTTTGGCTCCAATCTATTCTCATTTTCAGCACGATTTATAACGTTATAGACTGCCATTCGTGCTACACAAAACATTTCCGACAGTTCCTGTGCACTTTTACGTAATTGGTGATTATAGTATATCATCTGAACTAACTCAAAGGATAATCTTTTGCCTGGCATTTTAAAACACAATATCTCACTTATTTATGCGTATTAGCCAAAAATTAATCACACACTAATGATCAAATTTATAGAGCTTTACAATACAGACCAAAAATTATGGTAAATTTACCGTATCGTTGCAGTAATGCAAAAAAAAACTTTTGTGTAAAGAGTTTCTTGACACTTCAAGAATTGTAATAATTGTTTTCGTTGTTCTATTCGTTCTTTTTTTGCATTGAAGTTGTACTTTTTTTGTATACATCGGTTGGAAATAATGCAAATAACGATAATTAAGAAAAAAAAAATTATTTACACAAACAAAAAGTAGTATTTTATAATTAGAAAGATGAAAAATTGAATTTTTTCCCTATGTGTAAACTCATTCTTGACAGACTGTATATATATATATATATATATATATATATATATATATACATATATATATATATGTATATATATATATATATATATATATATATATATATATATATATATATATATATGTATATATATATATATATATATATATATATATATATATATATATATATATATATATATATATATATATATATATATAAAGAAATCTGAATTTTTCGAACATTAGTAAAATGCATGGAAATTCATTCAAAGTAATCGAATTTCGAGGTTTTTACATTTCAGGCGCCTAAATCCATCCCAGCTGACGTAATAACTAGCAATCAACCATATACATCTTTCTACTGAATTTAATTCTCTTTGTAATAAACAATGGTATTTTTTACTACTTCTATTTGAAAACAAATATTACAGCCTTCAATACGGTAATCATTAGTTTGTTTACGCTGACTTTTACAAGAAATTTCACTGCTACACTGGTAAAAAGGATTCAATTTCTTAATATGTAGCTTGTGACAAGCTCTGCAATACGAAACTGCCAGCATTTCACACTAGCCTGCGACACCTAACCTAGCCATCATGATCGATATCCGTTCTACTGATGTAGCGCATGATAGCTTATAATTTTCCTGTCAAGGGTAAATGATGGATAGTACCCCGCGACGAGGAAATATTATATTTATCACTTTGTAGCGGCACCGGCATAATAATGCTCCTCTCTTGCCGTGTATCTTTTATCTTTGGAATTACAGCATTGCTTTACTTACTGATCACCATCGATGCTTATCTACCGACATTTGGGAGTAGATGTACATACATGTGTAGGTACCATACAGCAAGTTGCGAAGGGTAAAAGGCTTGTCGTCGAGAGAAGGTTGATTTCTTGGCCGCTGGGCAACCAACATCAACAAATCGCGAAAATACTGTTCGCAAATTGCACTGAGCGCAGATCAGGATTAGATGGTACATTATTTGTAATGCTGAAGTCGAAGAATTGAACTGTTGGTGTAGTAATAAATCCATTTTATGAGAAATATTGAGAGGATAATGTTTGAAAACTGAAAGTGTTTGTGGTAATTGGAGAAGTTGACACTATGTGCGCCTTGTCGACTTTGGCGATAGATTTTGAAAGCGAGGTTGGAAGAGAGCAAATAAAAGAAATAAGAGACTTATAATTAAATTTAGGAAAATACGCCCAAGCATGGTGGCAACAATTTATAGACCTTGCTCTCGAATTTTATGCCTAGTTTTTCTGCAATGAAATGCACGTGCCATAAAGAGACACTTTGACAGTCACTAAACGCCTTCAGAAGACGTAAAGATATAATATAACGTCTTCGATATTCACAACATTTTATTTTGCATTAATACAAAACATTTTATTTTGTATTAATAAATACATTCTTAACCTAACTTAAGTGCTGTTAACTACAAAAAAAAATTATAGACTGCCGGCTATATTATTTGGCCCTGCTGATTTTTATTGTTGCTGTTAATTTATTATTTATTCTTATAATTTTTTTCCTTACACGCTAATGGTCATACCTAGCTTGTACAGTGGCTGGGGGCATCTTGGCAATAATTACTTAAAACAACCGTATGCTGCAAGTTACATCTAACTTATATACCTTATTTCAACTAACTTAAATATACCTAAATCTTAGCCTCCGCCTTAAATCTAGCCCTTCCTATTTGTTGGGCGGCCTATATAACTAAATAGCGCATCTATGACAAGCTCTCTTTGCGGGGTGCATAAATGGTTGATTGGAGGGTAAAGGTGTAGTTTTAGGGTCCATCCGCGGAGGGGGTGGGGAGTTACTTTGTTTGATTCAGGGGGGTGTTCATATAACATCCCCATAAAATTTTGGCGGCGGTCACCCCCTGAGAAAAAGTTACAGCCCCCTAAATTACGCGTATTTGAGGGAAAAAGGAGTTAAATGAAATGGGGTGGGAGACCCGGAGGGAGTGGGGGGCTAGTTTGTTTGATTTAGGAGGGTGTTCATATAACATCCCCATAAAAAAATTTCGGCGGTCACCCCCTGAGAAAAAATTACAGCCCCTTAAAGTACCCGCATTGTCAACTGTAACTGTCAGACGGCGTCAAATGTGTCCCACTTTCATCTGTTTAACAATTTCCCGGTGTTGCACATGATTCTGATATTTGTCAAGTGTGATAGAGCGTGAATTCTGGGCAATGGTTTCGTTTATGATTTTAATAAGAGACTCTATAAGATTATCATACTGACGGTTTGCTCTGTTTTTCGTCACGCGAATGTCATAATTTTCTACCGCAAAGTCTATAACACGCTGAAATTTGAACCAATCGGTGTTTTAGAAAGATCTGGTTGTCTTTGCGGGTTTTTCCATGAAGCTGAAAAATGAGTGAAACTGAAGTCGGAGCTTTACAGTGAAATGATCACACATACATGAATACGTCCGACAACGTGGAGGATCAAAACTGTTGATCAGGCCATCTGAAAGAAGAACAAAATCTATTGTTGACCTGCTACTGGGCCTGTTTGGCGAGTTCAGAGCAAATACTCCGAAGGCTTACCTGAATTCGTGAAGTACCAAAAGTATATTTGCAAAAAGGGTCTTTGCAAACTTTGGTGTGCTTCAAGATAGTCATTTAGGCCCTCTTCTATACAACATTTTTCTAAAATTTTTATCGGAGCACACATTTGATATTCTTAATATTATTGGTGCGAAAAAACATAGCATTAGTTACCACAAAAGAAACGTTGCTAGTATACGTTTGACAGGATTTTGTGTTTTTGTGCAGCCAAATGTTAAGTAATTAATGTCTTCTATTCCGAATAATGATAAAGATAAGGAGAATATTTGAAAATATAATTGCCCAGGTTCTTTGTTCAAATTATTATACTATTACCAAAAAACCTTTAAAGGATGAACTATCATCTATGATTGAAACATAATTCAATAAAAATTGTAAAAGCACAGTCAATCCAAATTGGGAAAGTTTCCGTTTTTTCTGATTTTGAATTTGCAGTGTTTGATTTTATTTTCAAATTAATTTTTTGTTCGCAATGAGTTTGAAAGAATAATAATTTGTTTGTGTTTATTTTTAAATATTATGAATATATATTAATCAAAAATAATTTTTGCAACAATATATTATATTTAGTTGTTTAATCTTTGTCTGATTATTGCTAGCTGCCAAAAAAATGTAAAGAGACACATGTGCGTGTATTAAGAAGCCTACAAACCAAACCAAATGCATAGCTATTTGCAAGAATATTTGTAGGACTTTTAAAAGCCTAAAGTTAAGGCATGTCATTCACAGCGCCCGAAAAACTCTACTGATATCCATCAGGAAATGTTCACACAATATGTTTAAATTTTAGCTTATCTCATCTGTATATGAATTATAAGGCTTAGTTAATATGTTTCAATAGACTAGCTATATGACCTGCACCAAAAAAATAGCTTTACATAAGTAACTCAAGATATCGAAAATTTCACATTGCACTAACGATTCCATGTCCTTGAATCGAAATTACGAAATTGATGTGAAGCAATTTTCTTTAAATCTCCGAAATTACACTTTCGCTTTTCGGCTCAAGAATTACGAGCAATCTCAAACCGTTACGTGCTTGTAAATAATTTGCAGTGATCGTACATAAACCCTGTCGATTTTACTGTGCTTGTACGTGATAGCGATTTCGGACTAAAGCCTTTAACATAGTACGTACTTACATAACGTATGAAGAAGCGAGACCAGAATAATATATTTTGCTTGTCATACGATAATTTACAAATTTATGGACAAGTTATATTGACTGAAATTGAAATTTGAAAAAACTTTTGAGGGCAACGTTTGTTTTTTGTGCAGAAAAATTCATGGCAAACAAATGCTGACATAACCAAGAAGTACGTAATTAGTTTGGTAATTATAGCTTTGCATTGACTGAATGTAAAAAATTTACATAGAAAAGTGACAATTATTTGAATAATATGAAAAGCTGTTCTTGCTCAGGACAACAAATAGAAACCAAAGTTAATTATTATTTTTAATGCACAAGATAAATTCATCACATTAAACCACAAATCATCACAATAAGATTGTTGTGATGATTTGTGGTTCCATGCTATTAATTTATCTTGCTATCTTTTATTATTATCTAACATTGAGTCCACGCAAAGTTCACACAGGAAATTACTTGAAATGCTCCCTTCAGTATTGTTTCAAATTAGGTGAACCTGTGACTCAGACTATTTCCTATTCCACCCAAAATATCACTGATACATAGGTTACCATGAGAGGAGCTGCACTCTTTAAATAAATTTTGAAAATCTGACCGATAGAAGAAAGTGACATGAAAGTAGCATTCATATATCTACACGCGAAATAATTTTCGACACTTTGTCCCAGACTGAGCCCGAAAAAAGCATGAAAGGCATATGTTGATACATTAAGCGCAATGTATTATCCACGCGGTGATTTATACACGCAAGGTAAATTTGGCGAGAAGCATTCAAGATAATCTCCAAATGCCGAGAAAATTTGATTAAAGTGGAGATGTAGTACGATTGGAGCATCAGGTCCCTCAGGCGGATACGGCTTTGCTGAAACTTGGTGTTATAACGCATCGGACTAATCATCGGACACAACACATCGCATCGGACACAAGGGTCAAAAAGGAAACTTATGCTACTGACCTTAGGACACAGATGACCTTTTTTATGACAACATACCTTTGTAAGTTTGATTATAAGGCTAAAAATAAAGATGGTGCAGTTATCTAAATTTTGTTCTCTCTTACTAAACCATGTCGCTAATACTTGAGTAGCTGGTGATAAAAATGAAGAGCTGAGGAAGGAGGGGCTGAAGAAGGAGGAGCTGAAAAAACAGGGGCTGAAGAAGAATGGGCTGAAGAAGGAAGAGCTGAAGAAGAAGGGGCTGAAGAAGGAGGAGTTGAAGAAGCAGGGGCTGAAGAAGGATGGGCTGAAGAAGGAAGAGCTGAAGAAAGAGGGGTGGAAGAAAGAGGAGCTGAAGGAGCAGGGGCTGAAGAAGGATGGGTTGAAGAAGGAAGAACTGAAGCAGGAGAAGCTAAAAAAGAACGGGTTGTAGAATGAAAGGCTGATGAAGGATGGGCTGTAGAAGAAAGAGCTGAAGAAGGAGGGGCTGAAGAAGGAAAAGGTAGGAGGAGGATAAAAATGCAAGTCAATAACCTTAAATCCTTCGGGAATAATTGTCTTTTTAAGAAACTTAGATATGTATTACCAGGTGATAGAATAAGTAAAACATTTCGAAGAATCATTTACAAACTTTTTTAATCTGATAATATTCTACCTTTTATTCAAAGTATTATCAATACAATAATATAATTTTCCTTCAACTACTAAACACATATTTTTTATCAATTCAAAGGTTATACCGACGTTTCAGCTCCGTTTATAACGCTACTTTGAAATATTTTAAATCCAGTTTGTTGCATGATTTTGTATGGTTCTATTGTAATAAAGTTAGTAATAAAGCAAAAATATTCTTTTTTCAAAAATTTCCCAAATGTTTTATTCAATTATTCTAAAAAAAATGCGAGTTTTGGCCTGCTTCTCGAGTATTTGTTGAATTAATAATATAGCATGTTTAATATCTTAGAAGAAGGGTTTTGATTATAACATTCTTTTCATATGTATTTTCAATGCATAAGTGGGTGATGGATCCATTTCTAGGGTAAATTTAATTTTGAAAACTCTTCAAAATCAGTGCTAAAATAAAGTTGGAATCACTGATTGCAAAAATAAAATATTTCACAAATTTGGAACGAAAACTGAATGCTTCTTCCTGGTGTGAAAGTCCATTAGCTGCCATAACACCAATTTCCAGTGAACTTAACGGATGTAAGAAAACTGAAGATATATATCTAAACTTTATTTTTCTACTATGTGGTACTTCCCATTCTTAACTCCAAACGCACATTCCACGCGAGATACAAAAGCCATTCAACAGCTAAACATCGTGTGGTGTACCTCAACGAAATGTTTTGGGACCAGTACTTGACATAATTTTCACATCTGATCGACCAATAAGCGACAAAACAACAACAGCTAGCTTTGCGGATGACGTTGTCATTTTTTATACTGATTCAGATCGAGTTATGTTATTCCGAACACTGCAAGCCCACATTTCACTTCTTGAAGAATGGCTAGCAAAATGGAGAATCAGAATGAACGAAACCAAATGCTTCCACGTTACCATCGCATTGCTAAAACTGATTTGTCCTAAAGAATATCTAAACAGGATTATGAAATTATTTATTTATTTATTTATTTCACGAAGCAAGGTGCACAATTACAAATAAATGAAATAAAAATAAAAATGTTAATTGAAATAACATTTAATAAATTGAAATAAATTAATAACAGGTATAACATACAACAGAATACAATGCAAATAAATAAATTAACATTCAATAAAGAAATATATAACAGCAAAATCACATGTAGGGCACAAAATTATTAAAAACAAAAAAGAAATTAAATATTTGGTTAGTCATGCATTGGATACTAGGCCGGTAGACTTGAGAGAGTAGGATATGGGAGCCTTGGTAGCTCTGTTTTTAAAGGAGGCTTTCAAAATCGTGGTTCATGCTGTTGAATATCTTGCAACATCTATTTATTTGCTCTTTATCAGCATATGCGGTGCTATGCTTATATTGAACTAGCATTCGTCGGGGTCTAGTGACTCTCAAGGACTGATTAAGCACAAATCATTCATGCATGCAATCGACATCGACTCTAATGACAGGAAGATAACATTAATTGTCTGGATGCAAGTGGTGGCAGGCTTAGAAGTCTAAGGCGAGATTCATATGACGGTAAATTGTAAAAATCACAAGGATGATAAAGACCTCTAAGAGCGAATAACAAGAATTGCTTTTGAATAGATTCAAATCTCTGGCTGTGAATTTCAAAAACAGGGCTCCAGATAATACAAGCATACTCAAAACGAGTGAACGAGCGCGATGTATTTTGATTTTGTAATCCAAAGGCTCTGAAACTGCCTGATGCGTCGCTTAATGAAGCCAAGTCGTTTACTTGCTTGAGAAATCATTGTGCCATAAAGAAAATTAAAGCACAGCTTTTCATCGAGCACCACACCAAGGTCTAAAATATTGTCGACCCTACTAAGTGCAGTATAGATTAAAAGGTACGTATAATGTACGAGCGTAATTTTTCAAGAAAAGCCAATCACATGACATTTCGCGATATTGATAGGTAGGTTGTTCACGCTGCACCAATGTTCGAGGGAATTTAGTTTTAATTGAAAAAAGCTGGCACCTGATGGCAACTTTTTGGTATAATAAATTTTTTTTTGTCATCCGCATAGAGTAGATGAGGTACATCAAGTCTGATATAAAAATGTTAAAGAGCAAAGGTCCAAGATGGCTACGTAGAGGTACACATGAATTGATATGAATTTTTTTAGAGATAAGCCCTTGGAATTTCGCATGTTGTAGCGGTTGTGAAGATAAGAGCTAAACCATCTTAGTAGAGATCCAGCAATTCTGAATTGCTGCAGCTTGGAAATCAAAATGGAGTCGTCAAGAAGGTCAAACGCATTGATGAAGTCAGTGTAGACTGCGTCAATTTGATCACCTTTCTTCATTTCGCAAAGAACATAGGAAACTAGCACCATTCAATTGGTAATGGTAGAACGACCTTTCCTAAAACCATGCTGCTGTTCGTTAAGTCGAGCATTGACCACAGGGAATAGTTTACCACATATGATTTTTTTCAAAGAGTTTGGGAATAATGGATAAAATGGCAATACCTCTATAATTTTGAATTGATCATCTATCGCCATTTTTGAATATTGTTGTCGCGTAGGAAGATTTCCAATGCGATGGAAAGTATCCAAAAGAAAGAGGTTTGTTAAATACAATGTGAAGAGGAAGGATTAACTGTGCGCCACATTTGATAAGAAATGTTCGAGGAAGAAGATCAGGTCCAGGGCCGTTGTTACTATCAAGCTCCAAGATAGCTTTATAAATATCATCTATAGAAACGGTTATAGCATCAGCAAAAATTAGTCTGTTACTCTTGAAGAATGACAGGATGATCAAGTACTGGCTGGATTAAAAATGTCTTGAAAGTTATCAGCGAAAAGTTGCAAATTTTTTGAGGAGAGGAAGATATTGAGGTTTTATTGCACATAGAAGGTGGATAGCCAGTTGCTTTCAACTTCATATTTACAAAGTTAAAAAACTTTTTGTGGTTATGGATTATATTTACGCCGGTAGTTTCAATGAATCTGTCATATGCTTCGTGAGATTTTTCATGGAATTCTTTGGCCGCTGCATTGTATTCTTTTTTATCGATTTGTAAAGCTTATTTCTATGATTTTTCATACATCTAAGAGTTTTATCAAGCTAAAGATCAGGAAGTTTATCATATCTCTTAATTTTAGGGACATATCTTTTGACCCCGTCAAACGGTATATTGTAGAATGAATTTTCATTGTCGTCAAGAGATTGAGATGTAAGCGCATTTGTCCAATCGACATTGTCAAGAGAATGGTGAATACTATAATAATCAGCATTGCGGAAATCGTATACAATAGTATTAGTTTGAAAGATATTAGAAGATATTAAAAATCAATAACTGAAGCTCAATTTTATGGTTTATAAATCTGGGGAACAATTTGTCTATCAAACATAAACATCATGCAGAAGACATAATCAAGAATACTTCTATCTATCACCGGACTTCCGTGGTACTTCCGCAATGCTAATCTCCACAAAGACTTGAAGATCGAGATGATTGCAGAAGAAATTAAGAACCGCAGTGGAAAATACGAGTATATTGCAATTCTTTCTCAACAAGTCGGGCAAAAAATAATAGCCCATCGTAAATCTCAGCGATCGAAAAGAACTGACCCTTTAGAGTCTAAAGGCTAGACCTTCCATTTCTAACGTTGAAAAAAGAACTTGCGTAGCCTTTTTCTTTGGATTTCGAACTCTTTTGCATAATGAACATTTTGTTTTGCTCTCTGACTTTAAATCAATAACAACTATAATGCCTGTAATTTAGTAAAGCTTATTTATATAAGTCTTAACATGATGCATGCATAAGGTGTATATTATTTTTTGTTAGATTTAGACCTTATTGATACATTAGCCCTACATGATTTATAAATTATTAGCTTTTAAAGTCACTAAAACACCCGCTGTCACCATAGAGTTGAAGATATTTAGTTGCAAATTAGCTCAAATACCCCAAGGTTTCCTGAAAATTTGTGCTTGATCGTATAACAGGATCTGGAGAAAAATTTATTAAATTTTTATGTGCACATACACCTCATGTATAGATAAATATATGTATGTATATAGAATCATAGATTTTTTTTATGTTGTTCAAAAGTCAGTAAGACATTTTTTTCACAAATACCCTTCACATATCAACACCCTTAGAAATCTCGAAGTATTCACATTCTTCTCAAATTCATTTCATTTGATACAATATTTAAGTTTGGTCAGGAATTTTCCTGGCGTCACAGATCGGCTTCTTACGCAGAAGTACCATTTAGCGCATCGGCGCAACGAAGAAGTAAAAGTTGCAAAATTAATTAATATACTAATAAGTTATCTGGAAAATCTTCAAGACTGCTGCAGATGCTACAAAACGAGCATCCAAAAAGGTTTAATTAGTTGCATGTTGCTCACTCAGAAGGTAAGGTAAAGTGGGTACTTACATGCGGCACCATAGAAGTCATAGGTTAATACGATAGCAATTTGACTTTCGATAATTGCAAGTACGAATGAAGTGAAGAGTCCGGTGAACGTTTTAATTTTTGCTACCACATATGAGCAAGCAATAAGTACGGCCAGAAAAGACTTACTTATTTTACTTGCAAAAGAAATACCATTCACTTTCTAAAAACAAATTAAATCCCTAATCACTCATATACGTACTACCTCAAATGCTAGTTCCGTAGTTCCAGTACTGAAGAAATAGTTTAAATGCCTCCGTTTATGAGTTGCTTCTCACGCTCCTGTTAGAATAAACTTCTTACTTACGAAAACAGTATGATGTAACGAAATCGCTATCTCATTTTATGTAAAGCGCATTTCGATCATGCAATGGATATTCACTTTCCTACCACGACGCCTGTCCTCTTTCGGAGCTTCATCCACCCAAGACTGTGATTAGACAAAAGCACTTATCCATATCAGGTTACCGCAACGATCTAAGGGCAATAGGTTAAATCTAACTATTAGTTTTGCAAGCGATCTTTATTAGTTAATGAAATATCGGATTATCGCAATTTATGCTTCCACGGAAGGAACTATGTAGCAGCGTCGAGCAAAGATCACGCCAACCATTGAAATGGAAAAGAAATCGAAGTTCATTGTTTACGAGGTCGGTCGGCTGACTGCAAGAAATGCATAGGATACGAGTAGATGACTACGATCCGAATCTAAAGTGTCGCTATCGTTCAGACTTGAAATGTCCAGGTGTCTTTAATAGTGCAGTGTGGTGCCTTTTGCACTTCAGCACTAGGAATTGCTACCAGACGCTCGCAGACGGGAGATAGGGGAAACTTACCAGTAAGTGACGCATAAGGTTGAAAATTTGAAGAAGTCTTTGCGCTAAATTGACATCGCACGAACTTTTAAAATATAATTAATTTTCTTCTATTCTAACTTCAGAAGATAGCTGTATGAACGCTCTCAACTAATACCAAAAATTTTATAAAACAAGACAAAGCTGCAAACGGCCACCTCTCCCTAACCTACTGCACGTAACAAATTGAAACAAAGCGAAAAGAATCGAGGCTTGAGTAAACGAGCTAGTGAGTCCTCGGATTTAGGTTAGTGGCGCTTTTGTACAAAATTTCCCAGCATACATCGGCACTGTACATCATATATTTCGAGCAGGCTTTTCATCTGGAAGCTGCTGCTGTGTGACTCATTCGAGGGCTTTAATGTAGCGCGCGATTGCGCATTATGGGACCCACTTTACGTACTTTGTCTTATGGCTTCCTTTTATAGAGGGCAAATTGCATTTTCAAATGTTCAACTTAGTCACGATCTTTTAACTGAGCACGATCAGATTTTTTGTGTAACAAATTGCTACGATTGCTCATTTCGATACAAAGGATATGTTACTTACTTTCCATCCTTTCTTCGACTACTTACTTGAGATCAGACGGCTCAGACAAGATCGAGCAATAAATGGAAAATTTCCGACATCAGTCATTTCGAAAATATTCTCACGTCGATGGTAAATAGATCTGCCAACCGAAATCTGGCTTGCGTGTAGATAAATGAATATTTATTTAAATCAAGAGCTGCAAATTTTTGGTTTGATATAATATTTTGTAGAAAATTATAAATTTGTAGAAAATTATTTATAGGTGAATCGAAGTTGACAAGAGAGCAAAGCGAATGGATAATAAACTCTTCTTGCAGTCGTGTAGCAATACTGATATTGAACTGATATTTTAATGCATCGCAGCATAAGCTACACGATTCCAATTCCTTAAGGTGGAACAACAAAGGCCTCTGAATTTCTTAACATTGTCCTCTATCTTTCGAAGTCATTCTTCGCTATCGGTGGAAATTTGTAGATCTTCTGATCTAGTTCTGGCTCACCATTCTTTACCATTATCATAGCGATTCAATGTCACGATCGACAGGGACTTTGTAACACGGATTTGTACTAGGTGTCCATCATCCCACGCGTCACAACTACTGAACTTGACTTAAGGCCAAGACACGGCAGCGCCGGGTCCTCTATTTCCATGGCTGCAGATATCATTGTCGCATGTCCGTGTGTTGCATGTTCAACCAGCAATCAATGAAGTATTACTTACAATCACTTAGCTTTATCACTTGCTCGGCATGTACTTGTCTCCCGACAAGTAACACTACCGCGGCGGAGGCACCTAAGGCCACTGTGTCGGACTCTGAGTATTCCCAGCAATTGGTTAATATTTAGTAGAACGACTAGGTCTTTTACGTCGAAGCACGGATAAAAAGTAAGTAAGTGAGCCTGCCTTCGGCTGAAGCCAATGACATCTCCATAGTTTCTGCGATCGCGGTATGAGTGTGGGCGCTACTGACATGAAACTTAAGACAAAATCTAGAATCAATTACGTTCGGAGAATGATTAGAACTATTGCAAACTCCAGTTGAAATGTTTGTGCAGAATTGATGTACAAGATAACAGAAAATAATTGTCAAAGAGTTTCAAGTCAGCTTTGAACATGCAGAATCGAATGTTATACCCGATAGAATCGCAAATTTTGAGATATAATTTGAACTACTTTTTTAATTTAACATAGGAAGGACTAATTATATTATATAATGAGAAATATCTTATTTGGTCAACTCTCAACTACATTTTACTATAGATTTTTGTCCAAATACGAATAATTTTTTTTTTAATCTTGGAGCAAAAAGTCGCTTTAAGACATTAACAATAAGTACTAAGTTCAGATTTTCTGAAAGAGGTCGTATGTTGCAATAATATGCTAAATTTTGTTACTTTAAGTGTCTACGCTGGCATTTGAACCAGCCACAGATGTGCCATCTTAATAATCACACGTGCATCTATAAATATTTTTCCATGACTTTTGCAATGAATTGAATCGAAAATGGGCCTTCCCATCGACATATTTCAACGTGGACCAGAAAATATGAAAATATTTAGTTTTTTTTATTAATTTAGCACCCTTGAATATTGGATATATGTAATTTAACAGCCATAAAATTTAAGTTTTGCTATACCTTTTTCTGCTTTATTTAATATTGTTCGGTTTTATTTATCTGCCATAAAAACACTACAGTATCTCTTCATTAAATTAAGGCCTAAAGAATTGACTTTTTCCGAAAAAAGTAAATCTTTTTTATGTATAATCCTGTCTCATCTTATAGTTTTAAGCATTGCCCAGAGCATATAAGTTTAACGACACAAATCACACTCTACTCATATGATTTATGAATAATGTTATTTGAAACTGTTTTTGCGGGATGATCGAAATTGAAAATTTTTTTATTTACATAGAAAATTTTATTTGACAAAGTGGTTTCGAAAGTATGCACTGATTCTCATCAGACACCAGCACACAGTGCATACTTGACTGATGTGACCACTTGCAGTTGGAAATCATTAATTTTTATTTATGCTAGCTGTGACAAATTTCAACATCTCCGACTTATATGCATCGAAATAATTTACTCATAAATGTTATTGATTTGTGATCATTGTTCCCTTCTTGTCTATAAACTTGGTTGTTCGTTTTTTGGTTCATATTTGAACGGTATCCTGTTAAGGCTGGGTATGATAAAGGCTTGTGTGTCCTTGTGAAGAGTATAAGTTCTGTTTTTGTCGCCTAACAAGGTTGGAAAGAAAGCAAACACCCATTAAATTTTCCAGTATCTCGTTTACTGTGAGCATCCAGAAAAAGGATAGTATAAACCCCGTGAATTTTTCCAGTGCAAAATATTCTTTTCCCCATTGACCCCTGTCTGCCTGTACTAAAGAATGGATAATATTCGCAACAGAGACTTCATTGAAAGTACCCTCAATACCTATGAACGTTGCGAATGTGAATTTTTTTGCTGAGAGACTTTTTTTATTATTGGACGAACAAAGCACTTTATGCTATGACATCTTTATTGATCTATAATATGATAGATATGTAGGTTGATAATAACAGAATTTCACGACATCAACCAAGCACCTGATGTGCAACTCCATCAGCGTTTTACGTATATCGAACAAAAAAGTTTGTTAAGCTGCTAAGCCTTAGTGTCCATTTCTTGGACTCTACACTGAAGCAAGGACAAGCGATAAAAATACGCTGCAGCTAGGGCATTAAAATGATGGAACTGGACAGCACTGTTTTTTCGAGCTGGTAGAAAACATCCTTGAGTTTGCCAAAAGGTCCAAAAACTTGGACGGCAATTAGAATTAAAGCATTTTCAGCTCTAAGACTTCTTATCTGCTATCGCGATGGACTAATAGGTCTATGTTTGATTTAGTGTTAGCAAGAAATGCATTACCTTGGGTAGGATGGTCTAAGTGCTCTTTATTTCATCTAACCTAGTGTCTCATCTTGTGTTTCACCCAACCCGAAATTCAGGCTTTTTGAAGAGTTTGAATTTAATCCTCACATATTACTGTTTGTATACGCTACTCGAATGGGTGGTGGATTCTGCGCAGTTGGTTATTTCGTTTATCATGGTAGCCAATTCAGGTAAGATAGTTTTCAGTAGTATGCCATCATATCTAGACTTTCCTCAACCCGCATATTCTCTGCTGAGAAAGATAGTTACGCTGAGAGTGTACTTAGGGTCTTGCTGAATCTTACGACTCCTGCACTCCACTGGATATTAATGCAAAATTCTCTCCATAGGCCAAGTTTTGCGGATCGCATCAGCTTTTCTAAAAATATAACCTCTGGCTGTATCAGCCACCTAGTCGTAATCATTGCATCCGCCATCGACCAGCAAAAGCAAGTGGATATATTGTATGCAGAATTTGCCAAGGCTTTTAATTAGTAAGTTTCAAAAATTCGGGTCAACTCTTTTGCTGGTTTTCCGAATACCCTCGTGATCGTGCTTGTTTCATAATGGTTCACTTTTGTTCTTTTTTCACATTCTATTCTATTTTTGTTGTCCCACACCGCTCAATTCTTGGTCCTCTGCTTTTCCTTCCATTTAAAAGTGATCCCCCCTGCCTTTTTAATTCCCCGTATCTTTTGAACGCTGATGATCTGATAATATTTGGGTTGATTGAGTCAGTGGATGACAGTTCCTACCTGCAGGATGACTTGTGTGCTCTGAACTACTAGTGTACTATAATTGTACGAGGGTAGTTTGATAAGTCATTAACTTTTTGAATGAAAGATTTCTTTTCAGCAAATAAACGTTTGATTTAGCTCTATATATGTATGAAGTCCAGCGTTTTTCTAATTTTCTTAATCCGTCCAAATAAGAGATTTCTTGAAGACCTTCCAAATAGGCGTTTGTTTCGCTCAGCCCAAATTTGTTAATGCCCAGTCATTTTTTCAGGTTTGGAAACAGGAAATAAACGTCTCTAAAGCTTATCAAAGCGGAGTCTGGTGTCTGATGAGAATCAGTGCATGCTTTCGAAACCACTTTGTCAAATAAAAATTTTCAAGATAATTAAATTTTTTTTCAATTTTAATCATCTCGCAAAAACAATTCAATTTCATATCAGTATATTTTAAACAAAGTATTTCTACGACATAATATATTTTTCATTTTTCCTGCATTTCCGCAACCACAAATCAGATCATTTTCACTCTCTTAAATATAAAATTCAAAGTGTAGATACATGGAGCAAATAGATCAAAACAAAAACATTAAATAAAAGATTAGCATTCTACGAATACTTTGCCATAAAATATACAATAACATATTATTAAAGAAACAGTCAGTGCTTTGGCGATCTGATAGTTATAAATCAATCATTTTCCTGCCAACTACCACTCTGTTTGAATCATCATCAAGATCAATGAAAATTAGGTCAGTTTTGGTCACGGAATGGCTCACCAGATACATTTATTTGCGAATAGTAATGTCAATGCATTAGGTGTGAAAGTTAACTGCCATGTTATTTAAACTATCTCTATCTGCAATATCGAATTACTAAATTGGGTATGAAGCTATCGATTTACGGTTGGTAGACAAACGAAGATTTAACTCAGCGATTCCAGTTCATGTTGGCGGTGAGTTCGATCTGACCTGGGAATATTCGCCGACTATCGTTAATTGAGCTGGTGATTCAGGAAACATTTTGATTGATAACGGATGCCCATGTAAGGAATACTTTGGACGCTAATTACGTCTCTGCGTGTTAGTTTCGAAAGAACGGAGTGCGCGAATTCGATAGCCTGCAATTCGAAAAGTTCATGACATATCAGCGATGTTGTGAAATGCTAATGGTCAGTTAAATACCAGTTTCGTTCCTATTATTGCAACGATATCATCTGGTTTGAGGATTTCAAAGTGCAAATGCACATTATATTTTATTTGCTCAAGGAAAGTTGGATCGTGACTTTTAGTAGTGGAGTTTTATTTCTGAAGTGATTGATCTCTAATTGCTAGTTCTGAAATTATTCTTATGATAAAAATATTTTAGGTTGAAAGATGCTTAATGACTACAGACACTACTGATAATATATAAATAATTTTAAGTGATAACATAACAATAAAATTTCGAAATAAAAACTACTTAGTGTACATTATATTCGCATCACTTCAAAATTTCCACATCATACTATTTCGTCTTGCATATTTATAAAATATATTTTTTCGTAGTATTTTCCTCTACTATTGATGCATTCTGAAAAACAACTATTCACCACAAATGTCACCTCTGAACGCCCATATCAAACAATCACCATCATTCAATTACACTAATTGTAGGGTAGAAATAAAAAGTCACCCCAATAAAAAAATGCAAACTCATCCAGCCATCCCTTACCATCATAATCGCTTACTATGGAATCATGTAATCCCGACACATGATTTACAGTGACGCTCGCTTATAAAAATGTGGCACGGGGTCATTAGCACGATGATTTGTGAGTTTGTTCGGTTTGAAGTTTGATCATGGAAAAGTCATTTATCTTGGCCGATTGAGGTTTCCCACATTAATGTTTGTTTGTTCGCTGCAAATACATTTAAATAAATAATGTAAATAAACGCATCACAAGGGATTTGGGTTTGCAAGTGGTGTGAGTCAGTGCAGCAGCTTTAAGGACATAGTAATAAATTATGAAGTTTTTGAAGTATAGGATATTTTGCACGTGTTGGAGGACAATAAATTATCGTAAAGGCTAAATAGGATTGGTTAAAGTGTGTTACTAATCTTTTTGAGCCTATCTGATGGTTACATCTTAGATCTATGAAGTTCAATTATAGTTTTAAAATTTTAAATAATTCAGCCCTGAGAGCAGAATTGTATACTATTATTTATATTGCTCGCAAATCTGCGAAGTGATTGACGTTGAAATTATTTTTCGAAACATAATATTAAAATTTGTCTATATAAAAGCGAAGAAAAATTAACTATCAATTGAAATAGCTTAAATTAATTTAGATCTTACATGGCAATCTCACCTCAGTAATTGTTCTGCCAATTTCATGTACTACACTGAACTGAATTGAATATATTTTGTTTATCTTCAATTTCATTCAAACATTCACCCTTTGATCCCGGTTTATTGCAACAGTTCGTAGATGCAGATTCAATGTTTTCACATGATATTTCCCAGATTAGAGGAACAGGTCAAATTTCACGGTTCCTGTCATTCGATTAACGGTGGGAATTCAATTCAAGCGTTCGAATTGATCAAGTTTTTAATCTGTGCTCATTTCAAATGTAGCCGATGAATTTCTTGGATAGTTTCTTCTTGTTAGTGCTTGTTGATTTTGAGGAGGTGAAATGTAGTTTCATAAAGTGTACGACGTTGTGTTTAAGTTGTGCGAGTATACTGCGTTTAGAGTGTTTGGTATAATTGTTCATTTAATAATAATTATTGTTATACAGTAAAAGCTCTCATAAGCGGACAGTCACGGTTCCAAGAATTTTGTCCGCTTATGGGAGGTGTCCGTATATAAGAAAGTATCTAACACAAAGTCATGTAAAAGCAAACGTAATTAAACGACTAACGTGCTCTTACTTTTATTTGTAAAAAATATATACGTATACATGATATTATCATTTATAAATTCTAAAAAAAATATTTTTTAAAAAAATCAAGCATATTTGACTGCTTTGTTTTTTCACGTTTTTCTCGCAAAAAACAATTTTGAAAATGTGATTCAACATTTTTTAAATATTCAAACGCAACAAAATCTTCCTTTGAAAACTTTTTTAGGCTTGCAACGGTCTCTAAGGCACTGGCGTAAGCGTTGATTGGACCACGATCTTCATTTTCCTTTTCGTCACTGTCATCCGATACTATATCTAAAGTATGATTTACTTCTACAGCCGCTATATTCTTTCCAGCTTCTTCATTTTCATTTACTTTCTCTTCAATTGATAAAGTGCGATCTAAATTTGTAAAGTCTTCATCGAGTTGATCAGATGATTCAACTTCATGAAAGTTCCTCCAAAACTCTGCTAGGGTAGCTAGTGGAAGATCATCTTCTGCATGATATTTTCATCAGGTCAACTTATTGGACTACAGATTTTTTAAAACCTGCTTTGGCGAAGCATTTTGGTACGGTATCTGGAATTACCTTGTCTGATGCGTTTTTAATAAAATAGATAGCTTCCAAAACGTTAATGGATTTTGAAAGTATTGAGGTGGAGGAAACGTTATCAATTTTTTAAAAAACATGTTTCAAAATTAAACCACGATAGAAGAACTAGAAATTCTGAATAATTCCTTAGCCCATGGGCTGAAAAACAGATGTGGTGTGAGGAGAAAAAAATATTATTTTAGTGTTTCCCAAATTCAGATCTGTAGGATGCGACCCAGCGTTGTATAGAAAAAGGCAAAATTTTACGTTTTTGAGGACCCATTCTCCTGTCCATATCTTGAAGCCAGTCTGTCGTTATAGTCCTTGTCATCCACGCCTTCTTATTAAAAGTCCACGTAGCAGGCAAACTATTAACTGCAACATTTTTCATTGCTCGTGGTCAAGCAGCTTTCCCAACAACCAAAAGCTTTTCTTTTTCTCCTATCATATTTGCGCACAACATTATGGTCAATCTTTCTTTTGCTGTTTGGCCATTTACTCACTTTTCAGCTTTAAAAGTTAATGTAAGCTCTAAAATATAAAAACTTTCATCTCATATCTCGTGGTTGGTCTCCTAATAGCATCGCTGGGAATTTTTGTCGAAATTGGTCCACATCTTCAATATTAACGTCCGCTGACTCACCAGAGATACACTTGAAGCTAATGTTATGCCTTTTTGTCCATTTTTGTTGCCATCCATCCGATTCAATAAAATTTTCATACCCCAAGGCTTAAGCTACTTCTTTGGCCTTTGTTTTTATTAACAGCCCTGATACGGGAACATGCTTTTTTCTGGCTCGAGCAAACCGCTCGAAACAAATCTTTTCAATCTGTGCTGCACCATCTTTTAATTTTTTTGTTTATTGGTCTAAATTATCGCTTGTTTGCCATTGTCTACGAATGATTTCCTTCTGCTTTAATATTTCTGATGCTTGAGTTTTACTTATTTTAAACCTAAAATAGTTAAATATAATTTTATACATTACAATTTTTTTAAAGCAGATTTTTAAAACATACGCACCTCTCGCCCAATTTGCGAACACATAAACGTTCTTGTTTTGCAACATTAACCACTTCCATTTTCTGTCTTAAAGTTAAAAAGCGTTTGGTTGGTGCCATTGCTGCACTGCACTGATAACAGTACACTTCAAGGCACAAATTAAGGCAAAAAAATCATCACCTGCGACGCCTGGCGCTTATTTGCATGCATTTAAAGGGAAATAACACATTACGGGGAATTACCGCGCTATCGAAAGAAATTATTGTTGTCCGTTGTTGGAGCTTCGAGTCCGCTCTTGAGAACGTTTCGAGTTTGTTGGTGGTCTGTTCCGTCCGACAGAGCGTCCGCTTATGAGAACGTATTTTACATGGAGAGTCATATAAAATATATGGTTCCAAAAAAAACGTCCGCTGTAGAGAGATGTCCGCGTATGGGAGCGGTCCGCAATGGGAACTTTCACTGAATATGCAGAAAATGGGTTTTGATTATTGAACGATCTTATTGCTATGAATCAAATAATGCTCTCCTAAGTCAAAAAATACTCATGGGCGTATGAAATGGTCGTGTTGTGAAAATTTGTTGTAAATGATGGACCAGTCAACTAACCAACTTTCACATGGTTAATTCTAAAATACAAATAATTTGTCTGACGCTATCGAAAAGAAGATACAATTTATCACGCTCTTTCCAAGCTGGACGATTCAATGGCTGATAAATTTTCTAACCACGAGTTGAAGGCACCTTTATGTAAAACGTATGAATAGTTGAGGTGTTTCATTGTAGTTCACCAGTGTACAACAAACTCTAGCACGTACAGATATCTAGAAATACTGTATTTAAATATCGTAATGATCTGAATACTTAAAGTTAACGCAATTCGAAATTTTACGAGTTTTTTTTGTCTACATTTAGACATGTGGCTAAATAATTCCAAAACAATATCATAACCAATTGAATACATGACCGATTTCTATTAATTATACTTATTTATTCTACGTAAACATAAGGAAACATATAGATTCTCTGAAACACGCGCTGGCCCCAAAGGATTCAAGGTAATTTTATTGTAAATGAAAAAAAAAACTACAATTTAAATGAAAAAAATATTGAATATAATTTTTTTTTCGATCAGAAAAATCTACTGAAATATTAGGCGTGTTTTTTTTTCTCCTCTATCCAGAACAAAACAGACAAATTTAAAATTCTTTGAAAAATTCGTTCGTGATTGCACAACCATGCTCACATGTTGGGTCATTATTTTCTACGTATTAACTTTACATATAACCCAACTGGGTTAACATTGAATACAGCTGTGTTCATGAAAATAGTAGTGCAGGACCTCACAACATTAAATATTCATGTTTCGACATACTGACCATTCCAAATTGAACAAGTGTTCATATTTTTCTAAGAACAGCATGCAAAGAAGAGAATAGGGATAAGATCTCGTTAGTTTTGCATTGGTTTGGATGTGTTTTTGATGACTTTTGAGTGATGCACCGAAATTTGGCTATTCATTAAAATAGTAGTGGCTACATGAGAGGAAAAACAAAACTGTATAACTTTATTCAAAATTGATTTTACAGGTTCTTAATATTGGAAATAGTCTAATATTTAGTTGTATATCCGTTATTTTTAATAACGGCTTCGCACCGCCAGGGCATGGAATCGATAAGGTCCTGACAACGCTTCAAAGGAATTTGAGACCATGCTTTCTGAACCGCTTGCCAAAGTTGTGCTTTGTTTGAAGGTTTTGCGGTTGCCAGAACCCGTTTTACATCTCCCCATAAGTTTTCTATCGGACTAAGATCTGGGGACTGAGGTGGCCACTGCATCACATCGATCTTCTCCGATATAAACCAATCTTTTGCGAGCCTGCTAGTATGTTTAGGATCGTTGTCTTGTTGAAATGCCCATTTTTTAGGCATTTCCAAACTGGCATATGGTAGCATTGTGTTTTTAGTATGTCAACATAAACATGTTTGTCCATTATACCATTTATCATATGGATAGGACCAACGCCATTGTAAGAAAAGCAAGCCCATATCATTATACTTAAGCCACCACGTTTAGTTTTTTTTTGGTGTACCTAGGATTATATTCTGTGTTTGGTGGACGTCGTACATACTGCCTAGAGCCTGTTCCACCAAATTAAACAATTTTGCTTTCATCTGTCCACAATATATTGCGCTATTTTTTGGCGGGCCAGACTCGATGAGTTTTTGCAAATCTAAGTCGTCCTTGTACATGCTTCACTAACCGATATATTTAAATCATTTTTGATAACTTTAAAGGATGCTGATGGCCGAATCTTGCTAAAGCGTACAATGCGTCTATCTTCGACAGCGGTTGTTTTGCGTTTCCCACCACGATTTTCTGGGGTTTTTTTATAATTAATCGCGTTAAACATCATTGTAGGTGTGCAGCAAACAATATTTTCAATTTCCTTGTACGTTTTGCCTTTTGCTCTAAGGATAACTATTAAATCTCTTTTCGCAGCCGTGCAATACTTTCCTCTGCCCACTAGAATAAAAAATATTTACAAACCCAATAAATATCAATCATCAAACTACTCATTGCTAAATTACACTTACTATTGACGTTTTTTGTTGTACTAATCAATTATTAGAATTGTTTTTCAACCACTCACACCGAGCACTACTATTTTAATGAACAGCCAAATTTCGGTGCATCACTCAAAAGTAATCAAAAACTTACCCAAACCAATGCAAAACTTACGGAATTTTATCGCTATTCTCTTCTTTGCATGCTATTCTTAGAAAAATATGAACACGTGTTCAATTTGCAGTGTTCAGTTTGTCGAAACATGAATATTTAATGTTGTGAGGTGCTGCACTACTAATTTCATGAACACAACTGTACATGAAGCATTAAATCGTAATATGTATGTATAAATTGAAAGTGATACATTGTGATTTGTTATTTATCATTATTTGTCAGACAGTGAAACCGATAATATCGGGGAGTTTTACTTAAAAGTGAAATATTTACACGAAGACAAATTTGAGTTAGTGAAGGTGATAAAGTGCAGTGAGTTTCAAAGTGACTTTACAATAGCGTTATCATTTTATCAGGTAGTGAAATAAAATTTCCAGAATTGAAACTGAGATGCATTATTCTGTTGACAGTAGCAAAAGCTGGGGAAACTTCTGTGCTAAGTGATCGAGACATGCTAATAATAGATGTAAATGATTTACTTGCTTCTGTTTCCCAATTTAAAAAATGTGCACGTTTCATTCTTTACGTGGATTCAGCAGTCTCTTCCGAAGGCAAAACATGTGATTATGCTGCGCTTTCTGTTGATAAGTATGTTATGTTTGATTTTTTCAGCCCCATCAATCCCTGACAGCGGTGAGATTTTAGGCCGATCAGGCGATCAAATGCTGCAATCGGAGCAGATTTGTTAATCAATGAACTGGTATAGGATTTATTTTTCAATATTCATTATTGAAATTTTGATTTTCGTTAAACTAACTAGGCTCTTAAAACCTACTTGGAAAACAACGAATACCATTGGATTTTTGCAAAATATTCGCACAACGGAACATCAAAAGATACATCGCGGAGACCACTTGTTTCTATCAAGCTATCCGAGATTACTTTTCCAGCATGAAGTCTTCTATCTGCTCTAATCATCAAAAACCCTTTTGGTATTATGTCCGTTCCCTTAAAAGTTCCCATCGTTTCCCCGATCGCATGTTCCTCGATAATACTACTGCATCTAATCCACGTGAAATTTGCGACCTCTTCGCAAAATATTTTTCCTTCCTTCTTTTCTCAACATAATCATATCTTGCCTTGTGAAATTCCCCATGTTGCTTCATCTTTCCTATCTTCCATTTACACCAATCCTCTTGAAATTGATTTCTTACTCGAATGTCTTGATGGCAATGTCGGTTGTGGTTCTGATGGTATCCCTGACCTGTTGGCCAAATCACTATCATCGCCCTTATATGTTCGTTTGTCTATTATATTTAATCTCAGCCTCTCCTCCGGCTCCTTCCCCTCCAGTTAAAAATCTGCTTATATTTCCATATCCAGAAGTCTGGAGACCTAATCTGTGTTTCCAATTTCTGTCCAATTTTGGAAAAGTTCTTGATAGAGTGGTTTCCAACAGGCTGCTTCCTCTCCTCCATCAATTCTTTGCTCCGGAACAGCATGGCTTTATCAAAGGTAGATCCACCATTTCTAATCTTATAACTTTTACTAGCTTTGTTGCTTCTGCCTTAGACCAACAGAAACAAGTGGATGTGGTATATACCGACTTCTCAAAAGCTTTTGATTTTGTTGATCACAGAATTCTTCTTGCAAAGCTTCGAAGTTATGGGTTGTTGATTCTCTTTTGTCTTGGTTTTCATCCTATGTTTCTGGTCGTTCTTGTGCTGTCTCTGTGCAATCGTCCACCTCTTCCCCTTTCTGTCCGCTTTCCGGTATTCCTCAGGGCTCCATTATCGGTCCATTATTTTTCCTAGCCTTTACAAATGATCTTCCTTCCTTTATTCGTTCTGCCTGCCTTGTGTTTGCTGATGACTTCAACATTTTCAAAGTAATTGAATCTACCAACGACTGCCTCCAACTCTTCGATTACGGCTGTTGATAATTTTAAGGATATTGGTGTGTACTTTGATCCAAAGCTCAAATTTGACCTATATAACTGCCAAGGCCTCTCGTGTGTCCTGTTTCATTCTTAGATGCTCTTCTTCGTTTACTAGCATCGCTACCTCTATCCATCTGTTTTTTTCACTTGTTCATAGCATCCTAGAGTATTGTTGTTAACTGTGGTTTCCCGGTCATAAATATCTCAGTGAGGCAGTGGAATGCGTGTTTTTTGATTGTTGTTTAAATTCAACATCCCTTACTGTGGTTATAGTGATCGTCTTTCCTTATTCCAAATTCCTTCATTGGATTCCCGACGAGTGTTCCTTGACGAGTGCTTACTTTTCAAGCTACTCCATTGCTTTGTGCTCTCCGATCTTGGTTATATGCTATATATACGTAACGTCAATCGATCAGATAGATCCCAATTGATGTTTTCTCTTCCCTTCGCGCGATCTGAAGTTTATTTTAACTCACCGCTAGCGCGTATCCCCAGGAAGCACAACGATCTTCAGCTTGGTCCATTTCCGCTAACGTTCTCTCAATTTAAGTCGCAAATTAAAGATATAATTCTGAATGCTTCTTTTCATATTTTACCATTTTTGCACTTTCTTTTTTATTTTTTACCATTTTCGCACTTTTTTCAATGTTAAATTGTATATTAGCTTTAATTTGTTGAAGTTTCAAATATGTGTTTATCTAATATTTTCATTTATTTGCTAATATTCTTTCTTTTTCAAAATCTTTTTTTGGGTTTATATAATATTTCAATTTTTGTAATTGGGCAGAAGCCTGACAAAAAAGATTTAAATAAATAATTAAATAAATAAATAAATACATATATTAATGTTTAATATTTTCAATATTAAGGAAAAGGTTTTAATATTTGAACACTATTAAAATTGCATATCTTTTTGGAGTAGACATAAATACAATACAAAAAAATATTGAAATCTACACAGAAATTTCTAACCGTGTGTCGATATTCATATATATACACTCCGCTACAAAATGATAAGACACCCCTCAAATTTTCTAAGTTTTCAAAACGGGAAAACCCAAATACCAAAAATAAAAATTTATTGAAGTTTTAATGGCAGAAAGGATTCTTCAATTACTCCTTGATGAGTTTATTTTTAAAAAGATTGTTAACAGCTGGCAGCTATAGACAGATTGTAAAAACTCGCAGTCTTAGAATTTCCTTTGGTGAGTGTATTGACAAATAGCGTGGATTATTTAAATAAAACGTGTGAAGACAGTTTTTACAAGTTTTCGTGAAAAATGGGTCAAGGAGAGAAGTTTACGGAAGAAGTAGAAATATTATTAAATTTCAGAAAATTAAAATAGTCTGCTAAAATACTGTGCTAAAAGTATTAAAAGGAATCGGTGTATAGTGCTCTGAAAAACAAGAGAAATGCTGAAAATTATGGATGAAGGAACAGCACAAGTTAACGGGAAGAACGTGAATTTTCAGAGTGGCATTCAAATCAACAAACACGGCAAGACAAGTCATTGGAATTAAAGCAAAAACGTAGAACGTACAAAGAACTATAAAAAAACTGAAAATTAATAAAATACAGAATAACCAGTTTCGTGGTATGACCATGACGATCTTACAATTCACCAAATAATGCCTGCTCTACTGTACAGTCGAAGATAAATTTTATTAATTTTCATGAGAATATCATAGTTTAGTACTTTAGTACTTAGTTTAGTTTAGTACTTTAGTATTTTAGTACTTTTTAACGATAGTTTAGTATTGACGCTAAATTTTAGAAACTGAGGAATGCGGTGACTACCGTCCATAATCCATGCAAATCTGATAGGAAAAATCGTTTTCTCGATTAATTTGAAATAAAGAGGAAATGCGGCTACTCAGCACAACGAATTTATTTTTCAAACCAACAAGAACAAAATTGAATGGTCCGGTGAACTATCGAAATACCCTTAGGCACTCCGCACACGGGTCGTTAGCCATGCGATACGTGAGAGATGCGTTTGACACTTGTCAAGCTCGCGAGAAAAGAAGTGTCGTCAGCCTCGTATCATGTCCGCACACGAGTCGTCAAGAAAACGTCAGTATGCGTCGTAAAATCATACAATTCGGGGCATTTTCCCACCTCCCCCACGAATTGTACGTTGCCGTCATCCATCGCTCTTGCAAAAACGACTAGTCATTCGACTTGAGGCCTGCAATGCACAACGCTTGAGACGCACTCAACGTGAACCGACTACGTTTCTCACTCTTCACGATAGGCTAACGCTCCGTTAGCGGTCACCCATTGATTTACATAGGTTATGACGACCAAGCGTAGAAATATCGCATCTACGACGATAGCTCAACGACCCGTGTGCGGATTGCCTTACTGTCTTATGTGGCACTAACACTTAACTTAGAAAGGTACCAAACATTCACGTGTATTTTTGAACAGTAAAGTTGATAGCACACTTAACAAAAAATTTAGTAGAATACTAACAACCAGTTCAATTCATCAAAGTTGTAATATATTCATATATAAAGCACCTTTCGTTGACTTTGAGTGGAACAGTTTCTTTGAACAATTTATTCATGAAATACTAGGGAAAATCATGTATGCTAATTTCAACTGTTTATCGCCTTATGATGTATACTATCTTATTTATTATTAACTCCATGCAGTGTGGCAGACGGGGTTGTGAATTTCAATTCCAAACAATAATCAATCAACTAAGTTACTCTATTCAATTAATGGCATGGAGCAATGTCCATTAACAAATGGAAATTAATAATGCAGCGAAAACGACAGTTTTACCTTATTTCTAAGTTATTGTTTCCATTGCCATCATAATAGTTTCTACATGAAGTATCAGTTGCTCACTTTATCAGTTTAATGAGCTCTTGGTATATTTTGTATAAATGTACATGGATAAATAATATTTCAACTAAAAGTAATAATTTGAATTAAAACTACTTATGCATGAATTTCGATATGCTGTTAAGACAATATGTTTATTAGTTAACTGGACTGTTTATCATCAAAATTTGTGCAAGGAAAAAAAGTAGGGAAAAATAAAACTACATCTTATAATTGCACCATCCGATCTAGCTGAAATTTTTAGTATAAGTTGCTGTATATATGTATTTACCTGGGTAAAGTTTTACCAACATTTTATTTATTTGCAAGCTTTTGACGTGGACAGGCATTTTAGTGATATTGCAGGTAGCCTAATATTCTATTAAGAAATGATATTCGAAAAAACCAAACCTACAACTCGTTTTTGGCTGATAATATGATAAAATATTGGGAACTGGTAGCCTCATGTGAGTGCTAAACAAACGAAGATTAATTAAATTTTTAATTTTGACCCCGTTAGAATCTTCGGTAATTTAAAGAACTTGAAATTTAAAGGACATATTGATGGGTATGCTGATATTTATTGAATGCTCTTATACTAACATTCTATACTGGTTAATTGTAAAACATGAGAGGTTGTATTAAACAATACATAACAATAATAAATAAAGGCTTATTTACAATTAAATCTAGCAATGCGCAATAATTACTGCTTGACGGAGCAACAACTGATTTTTGTTGACACGACGAGTTAAAAAAAAACTCTAGCGCACCTGAACCGCTAGAAAACTAATTTTCGAAGAAATTGTCTTTGAGTGACAAAAAAACTCACTATAACACAAATGGTGAAAATGTTCAGTGCTGGCAATGCTTTTCCAATGAAGCAGCAAAAAGTTTACCATAACAAGCTCATACTTAAATCAACTTATCCTTTGAATTTCGTTCTCATCGGAGGATTTCATCGAAAATTTCAGCGGTTAAACGTTGTTTGAGGCTGCCATCCGAAAAATGTTCAAAACTCGGAAAATTTAAAAATTGGTTTCTTATTTTTATCGCAAATGCTTTGCATATGAGTACGTTATTTGAAGCATCTGTTGGTGCAATATTTACGAAAATGGCTAATGCTCGTTAGCCTGTGTCAGCCGCAAAACAATAAATATACCAAATCTGCTTCACGTTAAGTTAAACCCAACCAGTAAATTTCGTTTCGATTGAAACGGCCACTCCAGAGATTATCTCCCTTAATCATTTTGCTGATATATATATATATATATATATATATATATATATATATATATATATATATATATATATATATATATATATATATATATATATATATATATATATATAAAGAAATATGAATTTTCGGCGAAACGAGTTTAATACTATTGTTCTTCGAACATTAGTAAAAAGTATCGCTGCGTCTAGTGGTAAGCATTTGAACTAAATGCGGCTACAGATGAAAGAAATTTGATTGTGTTGTTTCTGATAAATAAGCGGCCAATCCTGTACATACGGAACGCAACACAAGTGAATATTCATTTTATTTATTTCATTTATTTAAAGCTGTTATTATTGGCATAGTTTTAACAATTCAGTTATACTTAAAGGTTAGAAATTGAAAAATTTCTTTCCAGCTATAATTTCATGAACTGTGCAGAGCAATTTGTTTGATAATTCAGCTTGTGATATAGTAAATGCAAGGAAAACAGTGTAAAACCTTGTTTGATTACTGATGCTTATCATAACTTAGAGTAACTTAAACTAGTTTCGACTTAAATTACTTTCCCTACAGCAATTAATAGAGTGAACTAATAAGCGGATTGGTGATGCATTGGCAGTTACTTAGAAATGAAGAAATTCTTTTTGAGACCAACGTTAATTTGGTGCTAGTTTTGGCAAGTTTGTGGATATGTGCTGTTGAATGATAAAACGGTTTATCTAATATTAGGCTGCTTTCACATTATACGGTTCCGACCGTACGGCAAAAAACCGTACGGTGATATTGCTGACAAAAAAAACGTACATAAACCGTATAGTGTGAACGTGTTGCTCATTCGGATTTATACCCTACGGTGTTTTGTCGTACGGTGAAACCGTATAGTGTGAAAGCAGCCTAAGGCTTCTTTCACATTATACGGTTCCGACCGTACGGCAAAAAACCGTACGGTGAAAATTCGAATGAGCAACATGTTCACACTATACGGTTTATGCCCGGTTTTTTTTCGTCACAAGCTCAATTTGTGATTAAATGGTGTGCTGTTTAATGCTCAAATATTTTTTTTTAATAAATATTATAATTAATGTGCAACCAGACTATGCTGTCATTATTGTAAATGCTTGTATTGTATTTCATAATTATGTGCTTCAAAGAGACGGATATAGCGATGTAGATACAATGTCGATCACCGGTTTGGAATAGTTACCACAAGACGCAACCATAAGAGGAGGACTGACTGCAAACAATATTATAAATGTACTTTGTAATTATTTCGTTTCTAATGCCGGAAGTGTGCCATGGCAAATGGCAAAAATACAAACTGTACAAAATAAACTGTAAATTAAACATGGAAAAGGGTATTTCTACATTAATTCTATCTTTCAAGGAAATAAGTGCAAACCTATGTAAGAAAAGAAGGTACAATTTAATTTACTTACCAAACGCATTTTTATCTATGGCATTAAGAGCACCAAAATATGGGTGCATTTCTATGCAGACTTCATGCCAGGCATCTTTCGTTGCATTTCTGTCTTTGTAGGTGTCCAGAAATTTATCCCACAGCTCAGGTCTGGCCTCCACAAGTGTAATCACAACTTCTGCATCTATATCTGTCATTATTCTTTTGTCACTTTGCATTTTACACTTTGCTAAACTGCAACTAAATTGGCTCGAGATTGATTGACCGTACGGTTTGAAACCGTCTAATGTGAAAGCATGCACTTGGTCGCGTGCACCACTGAGTGTCCGGTCGCCGTTCGGGCACCGTGGATTGCAGTGGCAGTGTACGGCTGCTACACGGTACGGCCACGGCATTTTGCCGTAACCGTGAAATGTGAAAGAGGCTATACTCTTCTTCACACCACTAAAAAAATATCGCCGTACGGTTTTTTGCCGTACGGTCGGAACCGGATAATGTGAAAGGAGCCTAAGTCTCAAGCATTTGTTTTGGGCTGTATGAGCTCTTTTTTTATGAATCTTTGCCTACTGCCTCCATATTGGTATTGTGTATGCGAAAATAGGCTGAATTACAAGCTTAAATACTAGGATCTTGTTGTGTACGTTAAGTTTTGATTTCCTATTAATTCGGAAATGCAGCGCGTAAATGACATTGGACACCTTAGAGCAAATATTTTCTACATGATGCTTAAAGTGTAGTTTTTTATCGAGGGTAACTCCTATATATGCAATTGTTTCGGATACATTAATAATAGTTTCTCTTAAATGTATTCCTCGAGCTTACAAATGGGAAATTTTTCTCTTACGAGTCAAGAATATGGCTTTAGTTTTTGGGGATTCAGTTTTATTTTCTACATGTTGCAGTTATTAAGCATGCTTTCTAAGTATTCTTCTAAGCTTTGAATGATTTGCGAGGGATCTAAAGGAACTTGTTAGTATACACGTGTCATATGCGAACACAGTTAGGTCACACGAAGGATGATTAGGTATGTCGGATGTATATATGTTATACAGTATTGGGCTCAGACATGATCCTTGTGGTACTCCGGCAGGAATGTTGTGCGGTTTGGACTGTTGACCATTTATTACCACTGAGAAGATTCTTTTACCATACTCAAAAATGATAGAACTAGTTTGACCAAGTATTGAAGAAACGACCACTGTATCATTATGTAGATAAGACCGTCATGCCATACTAAGTCCAATGCCTTTTCGAAATCTAATGTAACCAAGCCAACCGATTGTTTGACACGAAAAGAATCTTTGGTAAATTTTGTGACCCTGTATAATTGGTGGCTTGTTGAGTGTTTCGCTCTAAGCCCGAATTGAAAATTAGGTATTAAAGCATTGGCATCTGTAAATTTAGTAATCCTCTTTGAGATTACTTTTTCAAACAATTTACCTAGGCTTGGTAAGAGACTTATTGGTCGGTAACTGGTCGGAGTGTGTGGATTTTTTCCAGGTTTAAGTATCAGAATAACAATACCACTTTTCTATAATGTGGACAAATATCCTAATTCTAAGCATGCACTAAAGATTTTAGTAATAAAGAAAGATTTTAGTAATAAGGTTCCTAGGTAAATTTTTTAAGAGACCTCCAGGAGCTTTATTAGCTTTGAGCTTATGTAAAATGAGTTTAATTTCCTGAGGGGTGCAATATTCTCGGGCTAAGAAAGTGTTACCTGAGTTCCGAAAACGGCTTAACTCGTTTTTCACCCTTTTTTCTAGGATTGGGTCACTGAGATTCATTGAAGTATGGTGATAGCCGTGAAATGCGTTTGATATAACGTCAGCTTTGTCAAGGTTAGAGTATATTATTCGAACTAAGTGAGAAATCAATCGAAACTAACTGCCATACTTTTTTCGACCCTTTTTCTAGGCTTTCTAGCATCAGGCTCCAATTTCTATTGCGCCAATTTAGCAATCAAACTGCTATTGATTTTGTTAACGAATTAACTACAGGCGGGCCTAGATTTAATCCCCTATCTATAACAGAACAATGCTAATCAGTGCAGACGTATTGGAAACAACAACAAATCCCCCTATCCATAACATGAGTTGTTGTTGTTTCCAATGCGTCTGCACTGGTTAGCATTGTTCTGTTATGGATAAGGGGAGCAAAAAAACGCGCCTTGTATAGAAGGTTTGCTCTGAATAGCGTCTGTTACACAGATTAAATTTCTTAACGTCAATTACATTTAGTTTGTGTTCATATTTAAGTATTTTTTTCAGACTATCGCAGGGAGTATCGTCTAGTCCCGAAAGTAATAATTTTAGTGGTTGCCGATCTGGCATACGTGAAGAAATGCACTTTGGTTCTTACTAAATGCTTTTGGAGCTTATTATAAGTTTTAGTTTCGTCCAACAAGACTTTTCTACCCGTAGTCATACATTTTATACTGTAGTTGACGATTGTAAGCTCTTTCATAATTGCCACTATGGTTTATCGCGGTAGCTACGGAATGATCATTGGTGGAGCGTTTATCTTCTTTTCAGGAACTTGGTCGAAATCTTCGTCTTCCAGAAGATCAGCAAGTGGTTGAAATTTATTTGCAGAAGTCATGATTGCGAAGCGCGGCTTGTTGAGCCGGTCGCGTATTAAAACTGTTGTAGGGCTTTCTTCGCAGTTACGCTTCACTTCGACTGATTTTTCGTGCCACAATACAAGAAATATACACGCAAATAATTTTTAGAGAGGAAACTAACACTTCGATCGAGAACACTGAATTTCAATACTTGACTCACAGACGGTTCAACGTCGAATGATGACAAGTGAATAGAAACTCTTCAAAAGATCTAGCGTTCTAGATGTTTTTGTTTTGTTTTGCTTGTTGTTTTTTTTTTTGGAAAAAAGCAATCAATTGATAAATTTTATTGCTTCATTCATCCTGTCGAACTTCATTTTCCACAATTTTTCATCGCAGAAATATGGTAACTTTTCACAAAATCACCTACTTTTTTAGCTGCTGGAATTTTCGTTCACAGGAGCCCACGACCTGATTATCATATCCTGTTCAAAGTCAAAGGATGTAATTGCCTTGAATAAGACCAACTTTGAAAGAAGTTTTGTGGATATGCAGTCTGCCATTTGGTTGTGGTATTACCTTGAAATAAGTCTCAACAAAATATACGCCATCTAATAGATCTCAACAAAAAAAAAGCTTAAGGTTCTCTAACTTTCGATGCAGTCACCAAAATAAGCAAAATTTATACAGTAGCATGACCTTAATGTAAGCCAAATTTGGTAGAGTTTGTTTGCAAAACTAGGATAGAGCTGCTAATAATGGTAATTGCGGTCTTATTTATCAATAGCTGTGACACATAAATCTTCAAAAAAAAAACTATAAGCTTCTTAGCTCAAAGTGCAGAAACGATTGTATCACCATTATATATAATTTTCAACAAATCGCTGTCGTGCGGTTGATTTCGCGTTTCTGGAAATCAACCTAGCCCATCTCACGCCTTTTCTTCAAAATGGTGATAAACGCTTGGCTGAAAATCACAAAGGTATCGCCATTTTATCAGCTATACCGAAGCTGTTTGAAAAATTTTTTTGTGAGAAACTCAAAATGATTATTGATCCTCTCCTAAACGAGCAACAACATGGCTTCAAAAAAGTAAGTCTACTACCTCCAACCTATAATGATAATCATCTCGAATATGCTTTGCGATATGAAACAAGGGCGCCAAATCTTTACTATGTATTCAGGAAATCTTTTGACCATAAATTCCAAAATGTTTGGCATAAGGCATATTGAACACAATATGTTATTCTAGGGATTTCTGTCTTATAAAAAATACTGTCTCTTCTGGGCTACCTCTTGGCAGCTACTAAGGACCGCTATTTCAATATTTTTATTTCTGAACTCTCGGAGGTGTTATCCGACATTTCGCAACTTTTTTAAGGCCACGTTCGAAAATTCCATACCATGTGTCCCCTAAGACCACTCCTTTTGATTTTGATTATCACCTGAATAATCAGCTCCTGAAAAATGCCGATAGTGTTTCAAATCTCGGTGTCGTTCTGGATAAAAAGCCGCGTTTCAACATTGAGTATGACAAAGTTCTTGCAAGAGCTAGCAAAAAGTTACGATTTATTGAAAGACGTGTAAATGAATTCAAGAACATGTGGACTACAAGGTCACTGTATATATTTCCAGTTCACTCGTTACTCAAACACGCTTGCATCGTCCTATTTCCGATGCTCAAAGCGTTAAACTGGAATCTGTCCAAAAGCAGTTCGTGATTTTTGCCTTGCAAAAGATCTTTATAATCCACACAATTTTGAAAGTCTTCCAACTCACAGTTACGTCTTTTAAATCTGGCGAAACTTTCCTCAAGGATAGGGGTATAATGCTCATGCTTCCTTTTTTGATGCTAATATGAGTTTAATTAATGTTGAATTTCTCCGCAATAAAATCACTTTTAGTAATCCTGTAAGACAGACTAGGCACACGCGGCTCCTCAATAAGCGTCAACAAAACCCTAAAATAACCCCTGAAAATAAAAGACAGAGAGCCCATAAATATAAATTGAATCATTATTCAAACTACTATTCCTCATCAATTTCTAAACCTTTATTTAAAAAATTATACAATGTTATATTTTTCCATTCCCATATAATTTCCATATTAAATTCAAAATCAGATAAAGGCCTGCTTATATGTAGCAATTTAAATTTAAATTATAACTCTTAACGCAATCATCTTACCAAAATGAGGTTAACAGTGTTGTTTAGTCCATTGGCGTGTAAAGGACTTTGGAATAGAGTGGTCAAACACTATAATTGGACGCACTTCAAAGAATGGCTGGGAAGTTTTTTTTAACTGGACTCTTGTTGTCAAAATGGAACTACATTCAATTTCTGAGTAATTTATCCATTGAATGAAGTTTCCTTCGTTGTACCACACCAATTTTATTCAATATTTTCGTATCGTATCTTTGTAGAGAATTATGAAATAAAGAGGTTGCTTGGACGCGCATCAACTGAACCAAAGTCCAGAAGAAGGCCTGCCAGGCAAGGAAAAAGTGATGGCAAACCATCAAAGGGGGCAAATCAAACAAAACAAAGAGAAGTGCTCAGGGAGCAAGGCGTCTTAGAAATGACAGTGAAGGCCCCTCGTCACCATATGCGCGACAGCCTTTAACCCGACCCCGCCGGATGCTAGTTTGCCGCTTTACTATCCTTATGCGGCTGGGGTGGGTCATGAAAATGGAGTGGACTTGTTCCCAGAAAACACAGGAGGACGCTACGTATTATTCATCCGTCATCAAATAATACCAGCCGCAAAAATTACTAAAGGGAAAGGGGCTTATGTCCGTAAAGGACCAGATGCAGCTCTGAAGCCTGGGCTGTAAGACAGACCCAGCCGAGACGTGACGGAGCACATGGTAGGTATTTAAAAAAATAGGTGAAACGAAAAAAAATCGGGAAAAAATCTAAATTTAGGAGAAAAACTGCCTCTTTTCGTAAGGTTCAAGGATGAAGCAGACATCCTCAAGCCCCTGGTGTTAATGAGGCTATTATTTGGTTGCTTTGCAAAAACTAGCATTAACGTTTGCATATCACACACGGACCGATTGCAACAAATCGAGTCAATTGTTGACCTATTTACTTTCTCCGGAGCTCTTCAATCAGTTGGTAGATCGATTTCATGCAAACAAAAGATTATGGTTTTATTTCTCACTGAGCTTACAGAAATTGACGGGACTTGCATAACTTGATAAGTAAAAATTATGAATTGTGCATATTTTTGGTGAATTGAATTTATTTTGCTTGAACTAATCATCGACTACATACATATCTCAACCAAATTTCGACACTAAAAGCAACAACACTTGCTCCAACTCCAACAAAATATACAACAAACGGTATCAACAAATGTTTCGAATCCAACGAGAGAATGCGCCGTTGTATGAGCTTAGGTTTGCTGATGAGTCCTGCTGCGAATAGTTCTCGATATGTGTCCCGACGCCACTTTCCAATCAACCCAGCATCACTCACGGTTACCAAATGATAATTGTAGTCCTCTTCGTAGGGCGTGTTGAGCACCATCGAATGCGAATACGCGAAACTAGCCAAACAAATATCCGATGCTGCTATTTTCGGCATTGGCAGACTCTCTTGAAGCATTAGAGCTAATTCGATTTTATCAGGTTTAAGCAATATGGGATTTGTGATATTGAGAGACTCGATGTTCAAAAAAAGGTTTGGATCGTCTATAACTTCCAGCAAGTCTTCGTATTTTTTCCAGTCAGTACTCATCATTGCTCTAAGAACGATGTCTCTGTAGCTACCAACGATTCGCAATTTAGCTCGGCGGATATCGTCGATAGTTCGAATACCTTTCTCGAAAACTGGTGCAGTCAGGAAGCTTGCCAAGTATGTCAAGTACAGTTGAGTTAGAATCAGACCAAATATAAATGCTGGGAAATACACGAAAACGAAACGTTTCACTGGATACCGGAAATCTTTCAAGATCGCCATACGAAGGTACAACTGGATGCAATGCAAAAACAACAAACTGGTACTCAATTTATCCTCGGTCGCAGATACACGTAGCGCAAACATGAAATAGAAGATACTGAATAAAATGCCTGCCCAAACTTTTTCGTCGAATGGATGCACAATATTCAAATAAGTGGGCAACATTTTGGGTGCGGGGACTATCAGACACAAACGAGAAACTTCAACGACATTGTTACAAGAATAATCCACTGGCCGGAGCTGACAAGGCATTTGAAGTGAGATGTCCACGGAGCCGTTTATAAAAAGTTCAATGATTTCTCTCAAACGATCTCTTGTTTTAAAGGTATAGAGCTCCGTACTAGCATTTCGTTTCTTTGCGTATGTCAAAAAAATATGGCCGCCATAGCCCCCTAATGTTGTAAGACCTTTTTGGTTTTTATAGATGAAAGCAGTCGTCGAAGATTTTTCTGTGATCGTTCGCAAAGGAGAACGATACAAGTTTAGAAGCTTGTTTGGGAACAGTTGTGACACTTTGGCATCTGTTAAATTGATGATTCGAAACGATCCAAAAGGATTATATGTGAACATTTCAAGTGGACTCACGGACACTACCAGTACATTCAGCATACTTGAATCCCAGCACTCCTTGAAGAATTTGTTGAGGAAAGTTTGATTGAAAGCAGCGTTTTGTGATATAAAAACAGTTTTTGTGTATCGGATGGTATGAAGCAGTTTCTTAGCTATCTGCTGTACTCGAAATATGGTTTTTGCATTGAGTGTTGCTATGAAAATGCTATCGCGTCCTATTTGCGATGCAAGTGTTATATTGCCCACAGCTTCCGTTAGAACAATTGCTGGTATATTCAAGTTGTTGAAGATTTCGGCTTCAATATCCACTGCAATTTTTCCCGGATGTGGCTCAGAGAGCAAAAGAACACAAGTTTTAGCCGAAAATGCTTGCCGGAACTGAGCGAACGGACTCAACGTTTGATTCACTAATGTCATGAGCTGTAAAAATATTAACACCATTGCCAAAGCCATCTTCTAAACGATTAGAGTTTGAAATGAATCAGCCATGACAACCCAGCAATCGATATGAATTACAAGGACTCATATTTCAAAAATGTCACAGCACGTGCACTAGTGTATTCATAAATGAATGTATTAATTTATCTCTAGGAGGTTCTTTCTTCGAAAACTGAACGTCGCATTAGAAAAATAGCTTTGACCGATTTTTTGAGTATTATTGACAGAAGGGTGTGTAGTTTTTCAAATATTTATCGATAATCGCTTTATGATGTGTACTATCTTATTTATTATTAACTTCATGCAGTGTGGTAGACGGGGCTATTACGGGGCTTTCGAAGTTCTGAACTCTACTCCTACTGGCCGACAACATGACATCAAGAAAGCAAGCGAAACAATATCATTTGGTTTGTTTCAAGCCAATTGCATCCGGAACGCGATCAGAAAAATGCTGGGCCTGATTTTTTCGACTGATGACTCTTCTACTATGGAGAAACCACTCTCATCATCTCTCATCGACGAAATCGCGCATCATTGTGGACTCAACATTATTTTCGAGCCAAAGTCTGGTAATGACTAATCATCTTGGACATCTGAACTTGAATTTAATTTTAGACGAGCCAATGTCGATCAAATACGTGACTTGCTTGCTAACTATGATCGGTCTTCCGTGTTGCAGGAACCTAATCCGGATAACGCTACGTTTTAATTCCACATTCGGTTGTTTAGCTGTTTTTTAAAGTGCGTGCCAACTACTTTCAATAGAAGCAAGGATCGTTTTCATTGGATGTCTCCACAGCTTTGCCATTTGAAAAATTCCAAAAACAAAGCCTGGAAAAAGTTTCGCCTGACTCGCTCAGAACCTGACTACCAACGTTTTTCTACATTACGAGATCTGCATCATAACGAAGTTGCATTTGCATATCATAGGCATACGCAACAGCTAAAATTTAATTTTCAAGCTCAACCTAAGAGATTTAGGAATTTCGTTAATTCTAAGACTAATAAGACTGACGACTCATATATTGATGATCCCTTTGATATCAGTCATTTATTTGCTTCTGTTTTCCGTAAAGCTTATTGTTCGGACTTGCCAAACTCCACACACTTTTCACCCTACTTAACAAACTCAACAGTTTCTTCTTTGAAGAAGCAGGATTTAAAAATTGACGAGGACACCATTATCACATTTGTTAACAAACTTGACAATAATATAACACCTAGTCCAGATGGCATACCTAATTTGGTCTTGAAATATTGTGCGTCATCACTACTACCTGTGCTGTCTTATATTTTCAATGCATCCTTAAAAGCAGGCATCTTTCCTCATTTGTGGAAATACTCCACCGTCACTCCTTTATTCAAGAAAGGGAGTTGTAGTGACGCTTGCAACTATAGACCTATTGAAAAACTTCCCTGCGTCGCAAAACTTTTTGAAGCCATAGTCAGGAATGTTGTAGCCTTTCATTGCAAATCCATTATGGCTCCGTATCAGGACGGTTTCATGAAAGGTCGTTCAACTACAACCAACCTGCTTGAATTCTTGCACCACGTAACCAACTCAATTGAAGCTGGCCTCCAAACTGACTGCGCCTACACAGACTTGACGAAAGCTTTTGATAAGCTTGATCACTCTATACTTTTAGCTAAGCTTCATTCCTTACAATTCCCTTACTTGTTTTCAAATTGGGTCGACTCTTACTTGACAAATTGAACCTAACGTGTATCCTTTCGCGGTGCCTTGTCATCTGAAATTAAAACCACGTCTGGTGTTCCACAAGATAGTCATCTCGGCCCTTTACTGTTTGTTTTATTCATTAATGACGTAGGTTCCGTTTTGCAGTCATCTTCTGTTCTTTTTTATGCCAATGACGCTAAAATTTTCAAAGTTGTGAGAAACCTTAACGATTGCAATGATTTAAACAGATTTGCCAACTGGTGTTCCGATAATAATCTCCTTATTAATTCTGACATTCCTTATTAATTCTAAGTGTACAATTATATCTTACTCACGCAAAAATAATCCTGTAATGTATGAATACTCTATTTTGAGTACATTTTTAAATAAATCAGCGAAAGTACTCGATTTAAGCGTATTGCTGAATCAATCCTTCACATTTGACGATCACATCGATTCAATCGTTGTGAAAGCTAGCAATGCCTTAGGTTTTGTGAGAAGACGTTCGAGGGAATTCAACGACATTTTTCTAACTAAGTCCCTCTTTTGCAGCTTAGTCAGACCTATTGTCGAATATGCAAGTATTGTATGGGCACCATATCAAAAAGTCTACATTGACCAAATTTAGTCCATTCAAAAGAGATTCTTACGTTTCTGGCTCCGGTCTTTCGTGGTATGACCCTTTACATCTACCTCCTTATCAAGACCGCTTAAATCTTTTACGGATGGATACCTTGAACTCTCGACGTCAAAATTCCAAAATATTATTTGCCGCGAAAATTTTGGAAGGCACCGTTGACTCAAACTACTTATTAGGCCAACTTAATTTTAACACTAATAACAAACCGTGTCAGGCAGGTGAACTTTTTGTCGATCCCTCAACATCGGACCAATTATGGTTACAATGAACCAGTCACTGCAATAAGTAGATGCTTTAACGAAATTATATGTTTGATTTTTATTTATCTACAGTATCACTAAAACGAATTTTGTATATGAATAATTAGTTTTTATTGTATGTGTATAGTCTGAATTAGAGGAATTTAATAAAATAATTAAATAAAGAAAAATAAATAAATAAAGAAAAATAAATAAATAAAGAAAAATAAATAAATAAAGAAAAATAAATAAATAAACTAAGCTACTCTATTCAATCAATGGCATTGAGCAATGTCCATTAACAAATGGAAATTAATAATGCAGTGAAAACGACAGTTTTACCTTATTTCTAAGTTATTGTTGCGATTGCCATCATAATAGTTTTTACATGAAGTATCAGTTGCTCACTTTATCAGTTTAATGAGCTCTTGGTATATTTTGTATAAATGTTCATGGATAAATAATATTTCAACTTAAAGTAATAATTTCAATGAAAACTACTTATGCATGAATTTCCATATGCTGTTAAGACAATATGTTTATTACTTAAATGGACTGTTTATCATCAAAATTTGTGCAAGGAAAAAAAGTGGGGGAAAATAAAACTACATCTTATAATTGCACCATCTGATCGAGCTGAAATTTTTAGTATAAGTTGCTGTAAATATTAAGCTGGGTAAAGTTTTACCAACATTTTATTTATCTGCAAGCTTTTGACGTGGACAGGCATTTTAGTGATATTTCAGGTAGCCTAATATTCAATTAAGAAATGATATTCGAAAAAAACAAACCTACAAAGTGAAATTCCAACACGTTTTTGGCTGATAATATGATGAAATATTGGGAACTAGTAGCCTCATGTGAGTGCTAAACAAACGAAAATTTATTAAATTTTTAGTTTTGACTCCGTCAGAAGCTTCTGAAATTTAAAGAACCATGAAATTTGAAGGACATATTGATAGGTATGCTGATGTTTATTGAATGCTCTTTTACTAACATTCTGTGCTGGTAAATAAGAAAAAAATTGTAAAACATGAGAGTTTATATTAAACCATCTTTAACTATTACAAATAAAGGGTAATTTACGATTAAATCTAGCAATGCACAATAATTACTGCTTGACGGAGTAGCAGCTGAATTATGTTAACATGGCGAGTTAAAGAAGTATCGCTGCTTCTAGTGGTAAGCGTTTGAACTAAATGCGGCTTCAAATGAAAGAAATATGATTATGTTGTTTCTGATAATAAGCAACGCAACACATGTAAACAGGAACTCTTCAAAATATCCAGCGTCCTGGATTTTTTTGTTTTGTTTTGCTTGCTATTTTTTGAAAAAATGCATTCAATTGACAAATTTTACGCTTTTTTTCATCCTGTCGAACTTCATTTACCGCAATTTCTTTCTTATCAACCATTCTTAATTGGAGTGAATAGAAAAATCAAGCAAAATTTACACAGTAGCCTCACCTTAATGTCAGCCAAATTTGGTAGAATTTGGTTTCAAAACTAAGATAGAGCTGCTAGTAATGGTAATTGTTGTCTTATTTACTAATAGATATTACCAATAAATCTTCAAAAGAAAATGAAAAGAGGGTCCTGAAAAAAAGCCTTGAAAAAAGCTCCTTCACCTGATTTTATTTAAGCTTCCTAGTTCATAGTGCAGAATCGATTGTATCATCCTTGTATATAGTTTTCAACAAATCGCTAGGCTAGGTTAGGCTAGTGAAGAGGGCTACCGGGAACGAGGCCAGCATTAGGCCACCAGTTTGGGCCCATTCGCCAACCTCATAGACAGTCATACGCATTCAAACTTACAGCCATGGTACTGCTGGGATTCGAACCCGCAGCCCCCGTAATTCGCCGCTTTTCGGCCTGACGCCTTAGCGAGCAGAGCTACCGGGCCCCACAACAAATCGTTAACATGCGGTGTGTTTTCGCGTTTCTGGAAATTAGCTCAGCCCATCTCATGCCTATTCTTAAAAGTGGTAATAAACGCTCGGCTGAAAATTGCAGAGGTATCGCTAATTTGTCAGTTTTACCAAAGCTGTTTGAAAAAATTGGCTGTGACAAACTTTCTTCCCCTTAACGAGCAACAGAAAAGCAAGACAACTACCTCCAACTTATAGTGATGATAGTCTCGAATATGCTTTCCAATATAGAAAAAGGGGGCTCAAATAGGTACAATGTATATGCACTCACTTCAGGAAAACTTTTGACCATAAGCTCTAAAAAAAATAGGCATTTGATATTGCGCACAATATGTTATTCTAAGGCTTTCTTTCCAAAAAGATTACTGCATCTTCTGGGCTACCTCTTGGCAGCTACCTAGGGCCGCTACTGCTCGATATTTTTATTTCTGATCTCTCGGAAGGGTTATCCGACATTCCGCAACTTTTTCAAGGCCACGTTGCAAAATGCCATGCCATGACCACTTCTTTTGATTATGATTATCACTTGAATAATCAACTCCTGAAAAATGCCGATAGTGTTTTAAATCACGGTGTCGTTCTGGATAAAAAGCCGCGTTTCAACATTGAATATGACAAAGTTCTTGCAAGAGCTAGCAAAAAATTACGATTCATTGAAAGACGTGTAAATGAATTCAAGAGCATATGGAATGGACTACAAGGTCACTGTATATATTTCCAGTTCACCAATTGCTCAAACACGCTTGCATCGTCCTATTTCCGATGTTCAAAGCGATAAACTGGAAGCTGTCCAAAAACAGTTCGTGATTTTTGCCTTGCGAAAAATCTTTATAATCCACACAGTTTTGAAAGTCTTCCAACTCACAGTTACGTCTCTTAAATCTGGCGAAACTTTCCTCAAGGATAGAGGTATAATGCTCATGCTTCCTTTTTGACGCTAATATGAGTTTGATTAACGTTGAATTTCTCCGCAATAAAATCACTTTTAATAATCCTGTAAGACAGACTAGGCACACACGGCTCCTCAATGAGCATCAACAAAACCCTAAAATAACCCCTGAAAATAAAAGACAGGGAGCCCGTAAATATAAATCGAATCATTATTCAAACTACTATTCCGCATCAATTTCTAAACCGTTATTCAAAAATAAATTGTACAATGCTTTAAATTCTTATACTATATTTTCCCATTCCCATATAATTTCCATATAAAGCATAGTACTGAGTTCGATTTCACGTGAAATTTTCATACAAAATTTCACGTGAAATTGGTTTCGGCGAAAATTTAGCTTGAAAATAAGCAAGTTTGGTACTGTGTTCTTAGCATGAAAAGTTGCTTTGAAGTTGCTTTCGCGTTGAAAACGTAGATGGCACTGAAACATGTCTCGAATCATTTCACGCCAATTTAGTTTGTGCAGTTCATTCTTTCGAGCGGAAAAGTGACATTTGGTGTTTCAATTTGAAAATGGAGCAGTGAAAATGTCTTTCCAATAAGAAAATCAATCGAAAAGTGAAATTCATGACATTTTATCCGTCAGAAATGAGCATTGTCTCTGCTTTTCTCAATTGTCAAAATTTTCGCTCGAAAGAATGACCAGATAATGGAAACATGTCAAAATTTCACGTGAACTCGAACTCAGTACCAGCCTTTAAACTCAAAAAACATTCAAAAGCCTGCTGACATGTCATCAACGTGGCACAACAGCCCGACGTTAGGCCTTGGCCGCCGATCGCAAGTCTAACTTGTGTTATGCCGGTCCCAAGCCCGGAAAAAGGAGGAGGGTTTGAGGCAACGAGGTAACTCTATCCTCAGTAAAACTTGCATAGTTGCAGCCTGATGGCTGAATGACACCTAAGCGTCTCAGGTCATTAGGGACGATTAGCTACGTTGTCAGACCTGCAACATATTTGTGTGAACTTTGGCACGAGGCAAGTCTCCTGAAGCAACTATCACCGAGGCCCCCATGGAAATGGTTGGGCGATGTGCTGACAACTCATCCTTGTAAAAACTTCCTCTGTCAAGAAACTTGCAACAAAATCCTGCGGACATGTAGCAATTTAAATTTAATTTATAACTCTTAACGCAATCATCTTACCAAAATGAGTTTAACAGTGTAGTTTAGTCCATTAGCGTGTAAAGGACTGGAATAGATTGGTGAAACACTATAATTCGACGCACTTTTCACTTGATTTTCAGAGAATGCCTGGGAAGTTTTTTTTTTAACTGGACTCTTATTGTCAAAATAGAACTCAGTACATTCAATTTCAACTCCGCCGCTCACAAGTCTAACTTGTGATATGCCGGTCCCAAGCCCGGAGAAAGGAGGAGGGTTTGAGGTAACGAGGTAACTCTATCCTCAGTAAAATGCGTATATTTGCAGCCTGATGGCTGTAGTAAGCATGAGGATGAATCCCAAGGATTTTATCTCTGCAGGTGGCAGCCAGACTGAGTCTGGAAATCCACCCGTGCTCAGCACGGCAGGGGCTCGGATTCTGCAGGCCCCAACCTCATGTATGACTGCAATGGAGGACCCTGGTTGCAGTGGAAGCTCACAGGTTACCATCGTGGAAGACTCCATGGCCAGCAAGTTTTCGGACTTGCTGATAGCATCCCCCCTGATCACAGGCTCCGGAAAGGCGAGTACAGCACCAGCTGGAAGTCCGACTACGGCCGTACCAGGGGTAAAGATGTTTCTTCCCGAATCCTCACATAAGAGGAGAAGGGATGCATTAGAGGAGGTAACTCCGACTAGTGCAAATGAGACGCCCGCTGGAAGTACAGATAGTAAGAGTGCTCATTCCTCTGAACTCTGGAAACCTGTGGAGGCTCTCAGTCGCAGACAACGTAGGAGACTGCGCAAAAGGGGCAAGCTGCCGCCGAAGGCTGACGGAGAGACAAATGCAGCATTAACTGCAGGTGTTTCCCTGGAGACTGGACGTCAGGCAGCGAAACCTCTGAGCCGACCCGGGGTAGCGAAAGAAAGGTTGGCTGGTGATGCCAAGGTCGCATGTTCGGAGCAGAAATGTTCTGGACCAGCGGCTGGATGCAAAGCTACGCCGACTGGACTTCGTGAACCAGGGAAAGCTCTTAGCCGTCGACAGAAGAGGACTCTGTTCAAGAAATCGATGATTCCTGATGCAAATCGGGATTCAGCGACGACGCTGAAAGGTAAGGAGGGACCGGTCACACCGAAGATCTCCCAGCCGGCCAGCACAGAGGCCAAATCTGCCAGCGGCGGCGCACGAAAGAGACGCAAGGTTGAGGCGAAAGCGGATACCTGCATCTCTGAGCGCAAGGTGCCGAAAGGTGTCAAAATCTGCGAGAGAGATCTTGCAGAGGCTGGCCCTTCTGGCACAAACACACCTTCCACAAGGGTAGGGAGGAGAACGTATGCAGAAGCTGCGTCTTCTTCGCTGGTTGTTGTGATAGGTGTGTCTGGCAAGGGTGGCAAACTGACCGAAGGTCAGTGCGCTATCCTTAAGAACGAACTGTGGCGAGAGATAGCGGAGTCGGGACCAGTTTACAGCTTCACGCAAGCGAAGTTTGTGGATGGTCACCTCCAAGTCGCCTGCTCCAATCAAACATCTAAGGAGTGGCTCACACAGATCGTTCCTAAATTGGGTACTGGCAGTCGGCCCAAATTTACCATTTTGGACTCCGACCTGGCCAAACCCTATTATGTCAGTTGTTGGATCCCTGGTCCTCGCAAGAGTGCAGGTGACATCACTGGCATGTTCGGCAAACTGAATCCGGGCATCGATGCGAAACACTGGATCATCAAGTACATGAATCTCAGGAAGAATCCCACCACAGGTGAAGATGGTTTCAACCTGGTGATCGTACTTGACCAGAGAAGTTTCTCGATGCTAAGAGACAGGTACCGGATGGTGCTGAGCTACTTCTTGTATGCGGTTAAATTTAACCAAATCAGGAAGTGGTGAGGCACGAGCTTTTGTGACTGTCTATGGACAGATCGCCAGAGCAAAACGCAGAGATCCAGTGGAAATTCTCTCCCATAGAGTTTCTTTCACTGTTCACGCGGACATTATCTAAGGGTCCCTGCAAAGGGATCCAAAGATTTAAACTCCGGACGTTTTTGTGCCTGAAAGTATAAGATTTGTCCAGATCAACTTGCGGCGTGCCAAGGCTTCGTCCTATCTTTTGAGCGAAAAATTGACAAAACTGCAAGCCTCCCCCTACATTGCACTTGTACAGGAACCGTGGGTTCGAGGCGGTAGGATCTACGGACTTAGTCCAACCACGGGGGCCAAGATCTTTTATGATGAAAGGTCAATACGGCCGAGGACTTGTGTTCTGGCTTCCAATCTGCTTGATGCCACCATGCTCAGACAGATTTCAAGCCCGGACCTGTCAGCGGTCGTCGTACAACACCGAGAAAATGGTAGGCTTAAGCGCACGATAGTTGCCTCAGCTTACTTTCCCTTTGACTCCTTACTCCCGCCGCCGATACAGGAGTTAAAGGACCTGGTTTTGTACGCTGAATCGGAGAGACTTGAACTTGTGGTGGGCTGCGATGCCAACTCCCAGCATACCAGCTGGGGTAGCAACAAATGTAACGCCAGGGGTAAAAGTCTCTTTGATTTTATAACTTCTGCCGGGCTGATGATTTTAAACACTGGGACTACTCCCACATTTGTCACCCCAAACAGAAGGGCGGTCATTGATGTATCGCTATGTTCAGCTGGAATAGTTGGATCAATGACTGGATGGAATGTATCAGATGAGGATTCACTCTCTGATCATCGCTACTTGGTGTTCTCTTTAGCCACGGATCTAACACCCGTGGTGGAAAGAAGAAACCCAAGAAACACTGATTGGCCTACGTTCAATCGGCTTCTTGCAGACAAAGCGCGTCCTAGTGGTAGGATAAGATCGCCAAAGTCAATAGAATCCCGGTTGAGCACTCTGAATAGAGACCTAATGAGTAGCTATGAAGAGGCCTGCCCGATCAGTAAGAGCAGATGTGGCAAGACGGTTCCCTGGTGGAATCGGGAACTACAGAAGCTAAGGAAAAGTACCAGGAAAATTCTCAACAGAGCTTGTAAGAGCAACAATGAGGATGACTGGATCGCCTACAGATCTTCGCAGAGAACGTATAAGAAGCTGGTGAGGACCTCTAAGAGGGAATCATTTAGATCTTACTGTGAAAGACTGGAAGGCGCACGGGAGACGTCTAGGCTTTGCAAAGTCCTAGAGAAGGATCAATCAGCTAAGCTAGACTCTCTAAAACGCTCGGATGGTGATTTTACCAAGTCCAAAAAGGAGTCTTTGCAGACTTTACTTGGGACTCACTTCCCGGGAGCCCCGGTGATTGAGTCGCAGAAGGCAAATGCGCCTGTGACCGAAATCCCTGCTCTTCGCAGCAGTAGGAAGTGCTGGTACACAACTAGATCTGTGGTCACTAGTGAAAAGGTCAGGGATGCAATCATGTCTTTTGAGAATTTCAAATCGCCGGGCCTGGATGGTATCTATCCGGTTATGCTTAGGGAGGGAATTGACCACTTGGGGGCAGACCTGAGAGAAATCTTCTGGGCATGCCTTTCCTTGGGGTATGTTCCGTCACCTTGGCGAGAGGTTAAGATAGTTTTTATACCTAAACCGGGGAGAGATGACTATTCCGATCCAAGGAACTTTAGACCGATCAGCTTAACTTCGTTTATGTTGAAATGCCTAGAGAGACTTGTCGAACGACACATACGTACTACGGCGCTTAGGTTTAACCCTTTGAATGATGAGCAACATGCGTACCAGCGAGGAAAATCATGCGAGTCGGCCCTTCATTCTTTGGTGGCCAGAGTTGAGGGAGCGATCTCCAATGGTGAGTATGCGTTGGGGGTGTTTGTGGACATTGAAGGGGCCTTTGATTGCGCGCCCTTCGTGGAACTATGTGATGCTGCGAAAGTGCATGGCGTGGATGATGTCTTAGTTAGGTGGATTCATGCCATGCTGACGCAGAGATGGTTGCTGGCGGAAGCTGGATCCGATTGCTACTTAAGAACAGAGGCGACAAATGGATGCCCTCAAGGGGGCGTCCTATCACCGCTCCTGTGGAGTATGCTAGTCAACTCCCTGCTTAACGAACTGCAACAAGAAAGGCTGCACGCACAAGCTTATGCTGATGACGTGGCCGCACTGGCTGTCGGTAAAGATCTGAATGTGGTGTGTAGAAATACACAGCGTGCATTGGATCTGATTGGCAGCTGGTGTTCGAGGCACGGCTTAACAGTGAATCCTGGTAAGACGAAACTTGTTTTGTTTACCAGGAAAAGAAAACTGAGAGGACTAGTGCTTCCAATCATGAAGGGTGTAACACTTCAACTTTCAGATGAAGTCAAATATCTTGGAGTAATCTTGGACAAAAAACTTCTCTGGAAGAAACATGTGGAAGTGAAGCTTACTCGAGCTATAAAAGCTTTCGGGCAGTGTAAGAGAGCTTTTGCTACCACATGGGGTCTAAAGCCTCGTGTAGTGATGTGGATCTACACAGCAATAATTAGGCCGATGTTCACGTACGCATCGGTGGTGTGGTGGACTATCGTGAGGCTATTGTATGCTCGGAAAAAGTTAGCCACGCTGCAAAGGACGGTGTGCCTGGGTATCTGTGGTGCCATGAGCACTACTCCGGGTGCGGCCCTTGATGCGCTTCTCAATCTGCCTCCTCTCGACATTCAAGTTCAGAGTGTGGCGATGAGCTCTGCCCATAGACTAGCTCAGCTTGGCTTATGGGTAGGTGAAGACGATGTGGGGCACTGCTCTATTAGGAGGTCTATGTGTGAGATCTCTCCGATTCTCGCGATGCCTTCGGACGCTCGGGTGCCCTTCCTCGACTTCAGAAGAAGGTACGAAGTAATCCTCTTAAGCAGAAGTAGCTGGGATGATCCCGATCTGTGTACGAGGGGATATTCGGAGATCTTCTTCACGGACGGCTCGAGGTCAGATAGTAGATCTGGAGCTGGTGTCTATCTACATTCATCGAATGGCAGATGGGCTTTCTCTCTTGGAGAGCACGCTTCGGTTTTTCAAGCAGAAATGTTTGCTATCCTGAGAGCTGCCTATTGGGCAATTGAGGAAAGATGGAGGGGAAAGAGCATTGCTATTTGCAGTGACAGTGAAGCTGCACTGATGGCGCTGCGTAGACCCCTGACAAACTCGAAAATTGTCCAAGAGTGCAGAGCACGATTGAACTCTGTCGCCAGATTCAATAGGGTGCATCTGCTCTGGGTACCGGGGCACTGTGGTGTTGATGGGGAATGAAATTGCTGACGTCATTGCGAAGCAAGGTTCGGAACTTCCGCTACGGGGCCCTGAACCCGCCTTGGGTGTGCCGACCGCATCTGCACGTGCCATTATTCGCAAGTGGGTAGATGATGCTCACAAAGATAGATGGACGGCTGCCGGTGTGGCCAGGCACACGAACGTATTCCTTTCAGAACCCAACCATGTGACTGCGGGATTCTTGCTCAATAAGAGCAGGAAAGTTTGCAGGGCCATGGTGGGTATTCTGACTGGACACAACTGCCTAGGAGGACATATGTACCGAATAGGTGTTGTACAGGATGACCTCTGTTCATCCTGTCTAGAAGAGGCTGACTCTGCGGAGCATTTCCTCTGTGAATGCCCAGCGTTTGCACGTCTCAGATATCAATGCTTTGGCTGGGATGTTGCACGCATGCAGACGATAGCCTCTTTTCCCCTATCAGTGATCCTAGACTTTATCAAGAGGTCTGGGAAACTATGGTAGGCAGGGGGTAATGAGTACATGGGTCCTTTGGCCTGAGTGCTTAGAGGCGCCAATGCGCCTCTCCCCCAACTCACACACACACACATTCAATTTCAGAGTAATTTATCCATTGAATGAAGTTTACTTCGTTGTACCACAAGGGAGTCATTTTGGACCTATTTTATTCAATATTTTCGTATCGTATCTTTGTAGCGAATCATTAAATAAGGAGGTTGCTTAGAGACGCATCAACTGATCTGCAGTCCAGAAGAGGGCCTGACAAGCAGGAACAGTGATGGCCGAACCATCAACAGGGGCAAATCAAACAAAAAAAAGAGAAGTGCCCCGGGAGCAGGGTACCCTAGAAATGACCGTGAAGGCCCCTCGTCCGCATATGCGGAGCACCCTTTAGTCCGACCTCGACGGATGCTGGTTTGCCGCTTTGCTAGCATTATGCGCCTGGGGTTGGTCATGAAAATGGGGTGGAATAGCTCCCAGAAAACAAAGGGGGATGATCATATTATTAATTCGTCATCAAATAATACTAGCCGCAAAAATTACTAAAGGACAAGGGGCTTTTGTCCGTCAGGGACCAGATGCAGCTCTCAAGTCTGGGCTGTAAGACAGACCCAGCCGAGGCGTGACAAAGAATGTGCTAGCTATCTAAAAAAAAACGGGGAAACGAAAAAAATCGGGAAAAATAAATCTAAATTTGGGGAAAAACTGCTTCTTTTCGTAAGGCCCAAGGATGAGGCAGACAGCCCCAGGCCCCTTATGTTAGCGGGGCCAAGATACCCTCAGATGTTAGGGGGGTCTCTGCGCCCACTGACCTTGGCCTCAACACAAACAAATACAAATAGCAAAAAAAACTAAGTCGCCAAGGTGCCTCCCTTAATAAATCTATGGTCTTGGCCCTATTAACAAGACGAAAAATTTCACAGTATGAAAAACTAATTCGAATAAACAATAAATTGCCAGATTTTTATCACACAAAAGTCAACCAATAAGCATATTTTCTGTTAGTATTTTATTGTATTTTTATGTTTATATGCATTTTTGTGCACTTTTTTAAAAGTGTTCTCTTTATCGTTTGTTAAATAATAATTTTATAAAACGATAAATAATAATTTTATAAATTTAAACTAAGTGTTTCATATATTTTGCATAATAATAAAATTTACATTATATGGGCCAAAGTTGTAGAAACATAATTTTTTTCTCTGTCGTTTTTGTTTTCGCAGATCTCTGTATAATAACAAACAATTTTTTTCTAAAGAAATCTTAAACTAAACTAACGAATGAGCTAAACCAACATTGCCTCGGGAATTTCCCTGGCTGTGTACACCATATATCACCACAACTTACCTACAACTGAAAGTGAAAAGACCTTTCACATGACATTGCGTAAGATTTTTATAGGACACAACAGTAATTCCCTTATACGGCACTAATCACCGTAAAATGCACACTATCTACAAATGTGCGTCTAGTATTCGGTTTGGCGACAAATTACGGCCGAAGAATATATGGCAAGGTGATGCTATGGTGACAAGTCGTGCAGTACAAATCCTGATAAAACGGCCAATTTCTCTAGTGCTCGCGTAGCTACTTCGCTTCTGTGGTACCAAATATGGACTAGAAAATTGTCTTTGTAGTTTGCTGGGCTACGCGACCGACCGATATGATCACCATTTCACGTTAATTAATTCGGTGTCGTGCTGACCCTTTGCAATTGGCGAATTCACAAAAATGCTACTGGATCGTAGCGGGTTAGGTTAGGCTGTTGGCATCAAATCGAACACCTGGACCAACACTGACGGTACACTGATAGCGACTGATGTGGAGACGGAAAACTCCATTCAGGAAGCCGATATAAAAAGTGGTGGAAGACAGCCTGAAGAATTGTGACAATATCGAATTGTATCTGGTATCGTGGTGCTTTAGAAATGGAGAACTATCACGCCGCGGAACGAGAGCGAAGTTTTTCGATAAATCGAAAGTAGACTGGGTCGCAGGAAGTCACAGAAAGCGTTATTATTCGGTCGCTTTGCAAAAACTAGCATAGTCGTGTGCATACCACACACGAACCGATTGCAACAAATCGAGTCAATTGCTGACCTATTTACTTTCTCCGGAGTTCTTCAATCAGTTAGTCAATCGATTTCATGCAAACAAAAGATTATGGTTTTATTTCTCGCTGAGTTTACAGAAATTAACGGGACTTGCATAACTTGATAAGTAAAAATTATGAATTGTGCATATCTTTGGTGAATTGAATTTATTTTGCTTGAACTAAGCATCGACTACATATCTCAACCAAATTTCGACACTAAAAGCAACAACACTTGCTCCAACTCCAACAAAATATACAACAAACGGTATCAACAAATGTTTCGAATCCAACGAGAGAATGCGCCGTTGTATGAGCTTAGGTTTGCTGATGAGTCCTGCTGCGAATAGGTCTCGATATGTCTCCCGACGCCACTTTCCAATCAACCCAGCATCCCTCACGGCTACCAAATAACAATTATAGTCCTCTTCGTAGGGCGTGTTGAGCACCATCGAATGCGAATACGCGAAACTAGCCAAACAGATACTCGATGCTGCGACTCTCGGCCTTGGCAGACTCTCTTGACGCATTAGAGATAATTCGATTTTATCACGTGGAAGCAATATGGGATTTGTGATATTGAGAGAATCGACGTTCAAAAAAACGCTCCGGTCGTCCATAACTTCCAGCAAGTCTTCGTATTTTTTCGAGTCGCTACTCATCATTGCTCTATCAACGATTTCTCTGTAGTTACCAACGATTCGCAATTTCGCTCGGCGGATGTCGTCGATTGTTCGAATACCTTTCTCGAAAACTGGTGCAGTCAGGAAGCTTGCCAAGTATGTCAAGTACAGTTGAGTTAGAATCAGACCAAATATAAAAGCTGGGAAATACACGAAAACGAAACGTTTCACTGGATACCGGAAATCTTTCAAAATCGCCATACGAAGATACAACTGGATGCAATGCAAAAACAACAAACTAGTGCTCAATTTATCCTCGATCGCAGATGCACGTAGCGCAAAAATGAAATAGAAGATACTGAATAAAATGCCAGCCCAAACTTTTTCGTCGAATGGATGCACAATATTCAAATACGTGGGCAACATTTTTGGTGCGGGGACCATCAGACACGAATGTGATACTTCAACGACATTGTTACACGAATAATTCACTGGCCGGAGTTGACAAGGCATTTGAAGTGAGATGTCCACGGAGCCGTTTATAAAAAGTTCAATGTTTTCTCTCAAAAAATCTCTTGTTTTAAAGGTATAGAACTCCGTACTAGCATTTCGTTTCTTTGCGTATGTCAAAAAGATATGGCCGCCATAGCCCCCTAATGTTGTAAGTCCTTTTTGGTTTTTATAGATGAAAGCAATCGTTGAATATTTTTCTGTGAGGATTCGCAAAGGAGAACGATGCAAGTTTAAAAGCTTATTTGGGAACAGTTGTGACGGTTTGACATCTGTTAAATTGATAATTCGAAACGATCCAAAAGGATTATATGAGAACATTTCAAGTGGACTCACGGACACTACCAGTACATTCAGCATACTCGACTGCCAGCACTCCTTGAAGAATTTATTGAGAAAAGGTTGATTGAAAGCAGCGTTTTGTGATATAAACACAGTTTTTGTGTATCGGATAGTATGAAGCAGTTTCTTTGCTATCTCCTGTACTCGAAATATGCTTTTTGCATTAAATGTTGCAATGAAAATGCTATCACGTCCTATTTGCGGTGCAAGTGTTATATTGCCCACAGCTTCCGTTAGGACAATTGCTGGTATGTTCAAGTTGTTGAAGATTTCGGCTTCAGTATCCTCTCCAATTTTTCCCGGATGTGACTCAGAGAGCAAAAGAACACAAGTTTTAGCCGAAAATGCTTGCCGGAACTGAGCGAACGGACTCAAAGTTTGATTCGCTAATGTGACGAGCTGTAAAAATATTAACACTATTGCCAAAGCCATCTTCTAAACGATTAGAGTTTGAAATGAATCAGCCATGACAACCTAGCAATCAATATGAATTACAAGGACTCATATTTCAGGAATGTCTGACAGCAGGTTCACTAGTGTATTCATAAATGAATGTATTAATTTATCACTAGGAGCTTCTTTCTTCGAAAACTGAACGCTGCATTAGAAAATTAGCTTTGACCAATTTTTTGAGCATTGTTAAACGAATGGTGTGTAGTTTTTCAAATATTAAATGATTCGTTACTATCCAGTGCATATCAAACGAACATTCAATTTGCTTAATTGATTATTTTACGTTTGATATGCGTTTCAGAGTGTACTAATTAGTGATTTATAGTAAAATTAATATCGGTTATGTCTAGAATGATTTTTAAAAAAATATTTGGCTCTGGTCTGTTGTAGTGGGAGTAAAATTTTGTAAATCAAGAAAATTATGAAGAAATTTACTGCCAGAAACGCATTTCAAAGTTTATTTTACTCAACGAAACATGCAATTCATATTGAATAAAATATTGGTAACAAAGAAAAAAATTTCATAAAACTATTTTGAAAACATCATAAAAATCAATACGCCACAAACGTATGAGTCATATACAGTTCAAGCTTTAGCTTTGGCATAGAAATGCAAAACATTTGTTCGCGAAAAAATTGTTCGTCATACAATAACAACTTATGTATATGAATATTGTCTGTTAATAAGAATTACTATCGAGTCATAATAGGAATAGTGCTTGATTGTTGTCCCCAAACTTGCAGAAGGTCAGTAAATGCTATAAACGAAAGCACAGGCAGCAAAGATCTGCAACACTAGCCTCGTTACCTTCAATGGCTGATAAAAAATCTGAAGTCAAACAATAGTGCTAAAAATGCAACATACCATCATAAAATCACAAGCCGTTTGCATCCAATCTCTTGATATCAACAGTGATATAAATCGAACCTTTTACAACGATTTTATGCCTTAATTAACAGTATCATTGGATGTAGTTACATATACAAAGCGGATTAAATAAGCATCACTTGTATTCATGCATCCCAACAACGACAACAATAACCATTCATTTTATGTACTGCATACCAATAGAAGCAGGAAAACACCAAAAGATATTCTGGTATAAGGAGAAGTCAAAGTTAACAGAGGGACTACATCCACTGGTTATGCCACAAATTCCTTTTTAAAAAATCTTCTGATGACTGGTGTCATGGAAATTGTGGGTGTTTTCAGTCTGCCACCGCTGCTCCGGTGCTTTATTGATTCTCTCAAGATGATATATGGCACAGTGCAAAAAGTAGCTCATAAGTTCCACCATCAATGGTGTGTTCGAGTTGGAGGAGCACTCAGGCCTAAATCCCCATGGTACTCATACCCCCAGCCTGCCATAGTTTCCCAGATTTCTTAACGGAATCTAGGGTCAATGATAGAAGAAAAGAGGCTATCTTCAGCATGCGTGCTACATCTCAAGGCAAGGCATTGATATTTGTCAATCACCGAGGTTGCTAGTCAATAACAGTCTCTTCTAAGCAAGATGGACAGAAGTCATCCTGTGTAACACCTATTCGGTACATATGACCTCCTTGACAGTTGTGTCCAATCAGCATGAATGTCATGGCTCCGCAAACTTTACTGCTCTTATTGAGCAGGAATCCGCAGTCGCATAATTGGGTTCTGAAAGAAAGACATTAGTATCCCTGACTACATCAGAAGACATCCATCTCTCTTTGTGAGTATCCACTATGGTATGTGCAGATGCGGGCGGAACACCCAAGGTGGGTTCAGGGCCCTGGAGTGGAAGCGTTGAAAGTTGCTTCGCAATGGCGTCAGCTATTTGATTTCCCTGAACACCATAGTGCCCCGGTAGCCTGAGTAAATGCACTCTATTTAATCTGGTGACAGACTTCAATCGTGCCCAGCACTCTTTGGCAATTTTCGAAGTAGTCAAAAATCTACGTAATGGTATCAGCGCAGCTTGACTGTCATTGCAATTAGCGATACGTTTTCCCATTCACTTTTCAGTCAATTTCACAGCAGGTTGCTCTCATGATAGCGAATAGTCGGTGTTTACTTTTCGGAGCACACTTTTCCACCTATCGTGGAGTGTGGTAGATAAGTTTGTTTACATGTTTTTTTATGGGCCTCTAAAACATAGAAATACAAACTCACAAATATTCCAAGTCGTAATCAAAATCAGATTATATAAACATGCTGCTGAGAAAGTGGATATTTTTAGTTACAAATGGTTAGATCAATATATATCAAAAACGGTTATGGCTACAAGAAAAAGTTATCAAATGTTTTTTGTAGGAATTTTTCTAAACTATAAATGTGTCTTACATTGTTTTTCTGAAGACGTGACCGTTACTGAGATATTTAGGAAAGATCATATTTGTTGACTTTTGACCCCGTATAAAAAGTAACGCAGCACTCGGATCGATGGGGTTTTTTAACAATTTGTGTAGCATGCCAGTAGGTTCACATCAAAATCCAGTTTCAGGATTCACTGTAAGGCCGTGACTTGAACATCAACTGTCAATTAGATCCGATGTGCGTTGTGTATTTCTACATACCACCATAGGCGGGCCGTGGCCTAAAATCTGGCAGGGGCCAGGGACTGAAAGGTTCAAGACATGCGATGATTTTTTTTTTATTTGTACAAGTACTGTTCATACAACTTATATAATTTACTAATACATTATATATTTGTTGATTTATTCTTTGTTATTTGCTAATGCAAAATGTATTATCAAATAAACTTCTTGTCTGTGAATACGTATGAGCTACTACCACATGCATATAATGTGAATGGTAGGTATGAACTACACATGAATTATCAATGACCGCTAAGAAAGAAAGCTTGTATGAATTATACGGGAATAGAATGGAAATTATTAGAAATGTAAGAATATTTTTTCGTTTACAAGCTAAATATATTGCAACTTATACTTGAAGAAGAGGATAGCTTAGTTTCAAAATATTTTTGAAAAAATTGGAACATATTAAGCTTAGAAGGAAGAAATTGATCTCTTGCTTCAAACACTTGTTACCTAGAAAAACCGAAAACAATTTGGCAAGATGAAAAGTGCTGTAACTTACTCTTTTTGAGCCATTTGGTTTGCAGGAATATCTTTGTAGCCCTAACTGCGTGTCTGAGGCTAAATGAAACAGCACAACCTTTGAAACTAGTGTTTTTTGCTGTTTTCCGTTTTCGCGATCCTCTGGTAAATGTGAGATTCAGACAGTTCTTTTCTGCAAATGATTTAATTTTTCCCCAAACTAAATACAAGTCTTCTCACTCAATTAGTAGTGTTCCATTCACAATATTTATCCCATCCCGAAGAGTTGCATTTTTAGTTCGGAAATATGTGCTTAACATGTTTGTTATAAAAAGAACATAGTGAAAGATGAAAAGATTTTCTACAAATTTAGGATAACTGATTGAATGAAAGATCCCCAATTAATAAACTGAGTCGTTGTATTTTCCCTCACTCATTTCTTTTTCTAAAGCCTCTTTCATAGTCCCATAGCTATCGATCACATATTTGCAATTGCGAAATCTAATTGACTAACGAGTTGAGCTTAAACTTCTCATTCCACGCCTTATGTTAAGACCAACTGCCTCTTCAAGTTGCTTCATCAATTTGTGTTGTGATGGCTTCGAAAAGTGTAGGTAAAGTGATTCGGTGGCATTGAAAAGGATGTACACGTGTCGATTGTGAAAAATGTGTCCATCACAACCAGGATAATTTTATGAGCTAGACAGTGTACAAATGTGGCTGCAGGGTGTTTCATCTTAATTTAGATTTGTACACCACTTTTTTGTCCTGACATGACACTAGCACCATCATAAGACTGTCCAACAACAGGCAATTCGGGAAATTATATATATTCTAAATAAGAGATATTTCTAGCTCCTGAACAGTCTACAAAGCTTGAGAACCTTTCTTCGACTGCTAGCTCCTTAGCAAATCTAACAACTACGGATAGTTGTTCTCTCTGTGGTTCCTTGTTGCGTCTGCCATAATGGATATCAATCCGCAATCTTTTATTTTAGCTGTATTATCCTCGCGAACGATTTCAGCAATTATTTTCATCAATTCATTTTGTATTTTGCCACTACAGTAGTTCGCAATCTTGTTTTTAAAATTATTTATTAATAATGCACAAAATTCCAAAAAAAAAATCACGGTTATCACTGGCACCACTTTCATCATGTCCTCTGAAAGCACGTCTTTGGCGACTGAGACACGTCGTAAGGTCGATAACCTTCTCCACAATATTCCAAGACTGTTCAAGCACCATATCATTTACTGTCTTCCAAGTAGTATTAGAGTTTTCTCATTGTGCATGAACTTTACTATCCGGATCGCGAAGTTTGGTCGAGCTGAAATTTTAGTGTTTTTTTGGCGACAATGGAAAATCTATGGAAAATTTCACATTGTGCTAACCTCACACCGAGTCATCAGATCATCACAAAATTGACAAGACTCATCAATGGGCATAAAAATAAGTTTCTGTCGTTTTTAAATAATGTCTGGGCAACCTTGCAGCTACCATAAGTACGTAAACACAAATCTTTCATACGGCTGTTAGAATAAAATGCAAATGATTGATGAATTTGATACTATATTTATACAGTCAAATCTAAACTTGTAAAATTCCCAATCGCACAAAAATGCACCTAGTTATTTATATTTTTAGCACCTGGAACTTGCGTTTACGGTATCTCGCGACCAGATAAAATTCATAGGATATAGTGGTCTTGAGTAGATACAGGTCTGACAAAAGTTTAATGAATATGATAAGAACCATGTGGTTGCTGTGTCACTATGAAAAAACGTTCGGTGAAATTGAAGTGCTATGCCTTTTAACTTCCGATGCAGTTATCAAATTATAATACAATTCACACACATTTAACCTGAGTGTAAACCAAATAGGTCACAGATAGCATAAAAGTGGCAGGGATGCCATTTTTATTCTCCAAATGACTTCGAAAATTGTATTCTACGTTAATAACCTTATCGCCTACCATTTTAATACTTAGACTATGTTATGTGAAAAAACATAATTGCATAAAACGCTAGTTTATAAAAGTGTTCTTACCTAAATACCTGTATATTGCCTAGTAGGAATGAACAGATAATCTGAATAAAAAAAGGATGATTGGCGAGGTGTTTTTCGTCTTTTTCTTAATGTTTAACTTGTCGAAATTAAATATTGCCGTCCATTTCTCGAAATAAGTCCCATAACATCGTAATTAATACCGCAAGTAACACAGTCTCTATGTTATAAGTAGTGTAAGTTGGTATAGGCTTACACTGCTGCACTACACAGCTCTTGCTGTAATCACAAAAACCTAAGAGGTGCAAACTTAAGTGTCTACTGTTGGAAATATTTATTTTTCTGGGAGGGGCCAACCTAGGGTCTGGGGGGGTCCCGGCCCCCCCTGGCCCCCCCTACGGCGCGCCTATGCATACCACATTCAGATTCTTACAACTGCTAGTGTGGTCATGTTATCAACATAATCCTAGGACACCCCCTTGAGGGCATCCGTTTGTTGGCTCTGTTGTTAAGTAGCAGTCGGCTCGAGCTTCCGATAACAACAATCTTATCGCCAGCATGGGACGTATCCACTTAATTTAGATGTAGTTCACGCTATGAGCTTTCCCAGCTTCACATAGCTCCACAAATGGTGCGTAGTCAAAGGTCCCTTCAATGCCCACGAATATCCCCATTGTATACTCACCATTTCAAAGCACTCCCTCAACTCTGGAAACTAGAAAATCAAGAGACGACTCGCATAATTTTTCTCGCTAGTACACATGTTGCTCATCGTTCAAGAGGTTCAACTAAACCCCTTGGGACACACGCTATCTCTCGTTCACTCGGGCCATAGTCAGCAAGACGTCTATAACCGGTCTATAACCGGAATAACAATTAGTTCCAAAATGTGTGAACGCAAGTAAAAGAATAGAGAGAACAGTTCAACCATGAGTCTGATTGTTTGTTCCGAAGGACATATCACGAGCTAGGCTCTTCTTGTTTACATTTGGCCCGAACGATGTATCACGAGCCAGACTCGTGTTTATTGTTTATGAACCCAATTTCCTACCACGAGTTTTGCTCGTGGTTGTAGGCCAAATGGTTAAGGGCTCTGTTGCGTATGTGCCGTTCAACGAGTCCCTCCAGCCGTTTCAACATAAATGAAGCTAAGCTGAACGGTCTAAAGTTCATCGGGTTCGAATAGCCATATCTCCCCGGTTTAGGCATAAAGACGACCTTAGATTATCACCAGGGTAACATAATCCTAAGGCTACACGCTGAAAAATCATTGTTCTACCCTTAATATATTTTGCAGCTAATATATTCATATTAAAAACATTTCTTAACATTATTATATTGACCTAGCAACAACAATATATTGCCAGCACATAGCATTCTTAAAATTTTATATATTGACATGCGTGTGGTGAATTTGTCTGTTACAATATTATATTAGTAGGCCAATATTAAATAGTAAAATGGCAATAAGTTATATTAGCATCTTACAATACTATTGGTGTACCAATAATTAATATTAACATGCCAATATATTATAGTAACATGGCAATAAGTTATATTAACGTCTTACAATAGTATATTGGTATACCAATAATTAATATTAACACGCCGTCGATACGATTTTTCCATGGTCCCAAGAGGTCCCCCATCTAAGTACTAACCGCGCCCAACACTGCTTAACTTCGATGATCGGACAAGATTAGGTTATTCCAGTGTGCTATTGCCGTATTCAATATTAACATCCTAACTAACAATACAAGCAATGTACTTTGTTGTATGACCAACAATTTCACCACCCTTGGTTAATACATTTATATTGGCATAGTAATATATTTATGTTAAGATGTTAAAACATTTATATTTACAGATGTTCTTAACATAAAAAGTTAACAGCTTAATATATAATGTTAAACTGCAAATATAATATTGTAACTTCCTAACATAAAATATTGAACTGTTAAAATTATGTATTAGGGACAATGCTGTTACTTTAACAATATTAAAATGTTAATATATTGATTTCGGTCATTTCTCAGCGTGTAGGAATGAACAAAAGATTGTTTTTAAGTCCTTATCCAAGTCGTTAGTTCCCTCCATTAGCCGAACCAGATAGATATCATCCAGGCCCGGCAATTTGAAATGTTCAAAGGACATGATTGCATCCCTGATATTTTCACTGCTGACCACAGCTCTGGGTGTGTACGAGTATTTCCTACTGCTGCGAAAAGCAAGACGTTTCAATCACCAGAGCACCCGGAAAGTGAATTTCATGTAAAGTCTGCAGAGACTCATTTCTGGACTTGATAAAGTCAACATCCAAAAGTATTAACATCAAGTTTTACTCATCCTGGCATTAGTAGCCTATTTGTGATATGTTGGCCTCGATAACTCATACAATAAGTTCCGCTTTGCGCACATTTAAGCCCCTTACTAAGCCATATTAAAGCGGGGTACACAAACTGATAAAAACTGCTATTTTCTGCTATTTTCAGGGAGATGTCGTCTTTTTTTTTAAATAATATATTAAATCGATGGGTGTATACTTACTTTTTTGACAAGCTGTAGATTATATCTTTCGAAGATTATACCACTTTCGAAGGTCACCTCAAAGAAAAGCTGTTGATGCTACAGTATTGCTAAGAACTCATCAAAAGTATTCAATCTACACAATCTCAAAATAGATTAGTATTCACCGCCATATCAATAGCCTTTACCCTGGAAAAGCTAGAGCTATTACCTGAAGCTGAGTCAAATAAACTAAAAGAACTTATAACCTAGTTTCAACAGCGCTCTACGTTCCAAAATTGTATCCCTGTATTAGCGGGAAGTTTTGCCAGCTCAACTTAAAAGGACATCCACTGGGCTGAGTTTACAGACTCATTTAGTCAATCACACTCACACGCTTGTGGTCAAGATATTGAAGTAATATAATTTAAATAAGGTCAATATCATAGCAAAATACGCCAACCCATTCTTTTCTGTTTTGAATTCAAATAAAGATTGTTCCGGTACAGAACCAAATGGAATCTCGTAAATAACTCCATGTAAAATCAGTATGTACCCGAGTCTTCCATAAAGTGTCATAGTGTCATTTATCCGATTACAATGAAACTTTTCAAATGATTGAAGATTCTGTCAACTAGCGGACGATGGCTACTGACTTCTCCAAACGAGATGTAGAAAAGGAACACCCTTGTTTCCCATACATTAGAAACAGGATTGGTAAGAGTCTTGAAACTCGGTATGCAGAGTCTCCAAGAGAAATTAAAAAAAAATAATTTAATGCTTTTTTCAGGAAAGCAGACTCAAAGTGGTGTGAAAAGGGGATACCTTGAACTTCTACAGATCTTAGTACCGGTTATGGGTAGACACCTAAAACTCGGTATGAGCAAAGCAACTCAATTTTAACCCGCTACAAACTGTTTCGAGTTTTGAGCTTGAAAAAACTTTATTTTATTAGCTTTAACTTTATTGACGAGCATTGTGATAAAAACAGACGATGATTGCATCAAAACGTCGAAATTTTCTGAAACTCATTTGGAATACTAATTCACGAAAAACCATAGATATTAAAGAAAAACTGATTTTGACCTTGAATAACTTTCTTACGGAAAAGGTTTCACATTGAATTTTTCTCATTGTGTTTCGCATATTATTATAAACATGATTAAAATGTAACAAGCAATCCTTGAATGATAAAAAATATCTTGGCAACATTAACAGTCCTGGAATTATTTTGGCAGCAACTGAATAATTCTACTCCTGCCATTATTAATAGGTACTTAAGGTTGTCTTATTTTCTGTTTGGTTTGAAAAAATAAGTAATTGGGATCCTCATACCCAAGGCAGATGCAAATTCTAGTCCTCCAAGAAACTATCGTCCAATGAGTTTTTTATGTATGTATACTTAGCAAGATATTCTAAATTCACAACAATTCCTGTCTGCAACATATCAAACAATGTGTGCTGAGGGAGTTGTTGGTGCATTACGGCACGCTTGATACTGAAAAAAGGTTTAATTCAGTTTGGCATTGCTTGACAAAATGACCAAACCACCATTGGTTGACAAAATGAATAAATCGAGATTCTACATCCATCACAAAAATAACGCTAATCCTGCTCAACCGCTTGTTCGTAGTGAAAGCCAGCTACTTCCTTTTCGTCCCAGCATCTAATGACTACCGGAGTTCTCCAGGGCTCTGGCTTTAGTCCCGACATTATTTAATAACAATTTAACAGATATTCCTAAAGCTGCACACTATGAGCTAGCCATGTACATGGATAATGCTGCAATTTAATAAGCTTGATCTATTGTACCAATATTACCAAAGCTGGAAAATTGATGATAGATAACCGCACGAAATCTCAAGCTGTCTTTTCCTTATTGAAAATACAGGTTGAAACTTGCATGTGGAAATGGCAAATTGTTTGCCATTTCTACATGCTTATTACCCGGTAAAAGAAAATTTATAATTTATAAATTTAAAAATTTAATTTGAACTGAATTAAATTTTTATTTTATTTTTTGAGTGACAAAGTAACTCATGCCGGGCATTTTCTAGTGAAAACTAAGTTTTGAAAGAAAACCGCAATTGGATATTCTCCTCCCTGTGCACCAAAACCTTTCAGCTTATGCGGCAGCGCAGTCAAAAATCTGTCACGATTGGACAAAAAAATCACAAAAAATAAAGAAAAGAAAAATCAAGCGAAAACAATGTGGTTTATTAGCGTTTTGTGTTTTGCACAGTACATTTTTCACATTGAATAATTTGTAGCACTGATTTGTTTTCAGATTAGATATTGATGTGCTACATATGTATGTTCCATTATTATGTCATTGACACATTTATAACTCATAATTTACAATTGTTAAAAATCAGATCTTTGAATTGCAAATTTACAATAAATGATCTCACCTGTAAAACAACATACACTTATAGAAAAACCACTCAGTAGTAACATAAATGCTACCAGCAGATGAGTTAGTTTCAAAACTGTTCTCTTCTCAGAAGAACTTCGTACTCGAGAAACGTATCCTGCCTTGATGCTATCTTCGAATCCATCCCGTTGCCATTTTGCCGTGAATCCAGCCCTCGACATTAGCAGCAAATGCTCTTCTAAGTCATTCTTATAAGGAAAATCATGTCGAATAACGTAAGCGTAGGCCAAATTACGAAAACAAATACCAGGATGTATAAATTGTTTCTCTTCCAACATTTCTTGTTGCATGAGGAAGAAGCGAATTTTATCGGATGGTGCCATCAAAGCGTTAGTGAGATTGAAACTGTTTCGATAGTTATAGAGTTCTTTAAGGCTGATTCCAGTGAGTAAGTCGTGATAGTCTTTGAAATCTTCAACACGTCATATATTATTCACCAAATCATGTTCTTCACCCAAAATTCGAATATTGGCTCGCCGCATGTCCTCAGCAGTTCTGATTTCCTTCTCATAAACCGGGCTAGTGAGATAGCTCGCTACATGAGACAAATATATGTTGGTAATTATGAAACCTAGTAGTAACACGGGAAAATATACAACCAAAAACCTTTTACTTAGTAGATCGAGCCTTCTTGTAAACACCTGATACATGAATGTTTGCAGCGAGTGCAGGAATATCAGGCTGAAACTCTTCTTTTCTCCACTCACTCGAATTGCAATCCAAAATATTAATGCTGTGTAAATCGTACCCAACGCTAAACTAGCCCATACATCAGCCTTAAAAGGGAGCACCAGAGGCATGTAAAGTGGCAGCTTCTTCGGAGCTGGGACCATCGCGCACCATCTTTCAAATGAGACCACCGTGGTTCGATCATAGATCTCGGGTAGGATTTCAGTGTACATGTGTACGGCTATATCAACAAGTCCTTTGGCGAATAGCTGGTTCATCTCAGTCCTTATATCACTCGAAACGAGTTGAATATGTTTAATACTTCCGTTGCGTCTTTTGACGTACGACGAAAAAATGCGCCCTGAAAAACCGCCGAGCACTTTTTCACCTTTATCGTTCTTGTACACGAATGCAGTTGGAGTGAAAATCTCGCAAACTGCTCGAAATGTCTCTCGTTGCAAATTTTTCAATTTATTTGGGAAGAAATCGTGCGAACTGCTTCCACTGGAAATTTTCTGTACTTCGAATTTCCCAAACGGATTGAAAGTGTACAACACGTTGCTAATGCTATCCAAAACTGCGACATTAAGCATGCTTGCCTCCCAGCACGATTTGAAAAATGTTTCCACCTGTCCGTCGTTATGTATTTTCTCGACTGAAATGAAAAGGACTCGCGTGTAGCGAATGGTTCGTAAAACTTGTGTTGTAACGTTCCAGACGAATTGTAGTTCCACCAAGTTGAAAAATACCAAGGTAAGGACACTACTTCCAGTGTACGGATACAATGTGAAATTGTGTTTGCCAGTGAAATGGATAACTGGCAGCAAGTGGACCCTGGATATGATATGAATTACTTCGTCGACAACAGGGATATGCTCCACAAATGAATCCGGTTGAATTACGACCACATTGTTGTAAGGAAATGTATTCAGGATTGAAAGCACATGTTGTTTTATGTGACAAACTGATAGAGAAACCGCTGCGAACACTACAAGAAATCGAAACATCTCGATATGGACTGACTAGATTATTTTCTATCGGCAATCCTTTCATGTGAGTATTTATCGATGCTGTATTGATTGGAATTATAATATATTGTTGGCATTAAGAAGCACGTTAGTATGGAACATAAATATTGATAATAAATCGAGTCTGAAATTATTGTAATCAGTGGACATGAAATAGCTTTTCGCACTCGATGTTGATTTCAGCTTGTCACTTACAATGAATAAATAGCTGATTTCTAATAAAATACACATACAGTGACTCACAAAAGTCAACATACAGCATGTAAAAAACACGAATATGGTACTGTGGAAAAAGAGAGAATGAAATGAAAACGTAAAAGTAGCTTTATTGGCATTAAAAATAAGTTTCATAACATAACAATAAAGAAAATTCGAACACAGAAAGAAATAAGCCATGAAAACTAAGAAAATTCATCTATCGAAAGTCAGCATACACTACGAGCCATGTTTCGAAAAGAACGAGAATTACCAAAAAACGTGAGCTCAATACTTTGTAGGCCCTCCACCAGCCTTAATAACAGCTTCTAAACGCCTTCGCATCGAACGAACGAGATTTCCGGTAATTTCGGGTGAAATATTCATCCAGGTACAAAGCAGAGCAGATTTCAGGGTCTCTTTACCAGTAATAGTTGCTCTTAAGGCTGGCTCACGAATTTTGCGATCCAATTCTTCTCATGAATGCTTTATAGGGTTTAAATCGGGAAACTGAGGTGGACTGTCAAGCTGATGAGGGACGCTATACAACAACCATTCCTTGACACTTCTAGCTGTATGTTTTGGATCATTGTCCTGCTGAAAGATCCAACCTGGCTGTAGGCTTAATTTCTGCACAGAAGATATCAAATCGCCTCGCAATATGTTCAAATACATGTATTGATCCATAGTACCATCAATAAAATGTAATTGCCCCACACCAGCGGCCGACATACAGCTCCATACGAGGACTGACCCTCCATCGTGTTTCACTGTAGGACGCAAATTCTTCTTTGCCAATGCTTAGTTCCGCTTTCTCCACACGTATCCGCGCCCGTCAGAGCCGTAAATATTATACTTGCTCTCATCACTAAACAGAACTTGATTCCAAAAATGTTCGTCCTTATTAAGATGCAGGCGAGCGAGGTCAAGCCTCTTCTTTTCACTAACTGGAGAAATGAAAGGTTTTCCGCGCGGAACTCTACCGTTATACCGTTGGAGTCGTGAGTGCGGCTTAAATGTGAATCCTAACAAAACGGAACTAGTACTGTTTACAAGGAAGTACAAAGTTCCGTCTTTTGAGTTACCCAAGTTGAATGGAGTCTCCATTAACTTGAGCCAGAGGATCAGGTACTTAGGGCTGATCCTTGACTCGAAGTTACTATGGACCTACAATGTAGCAGAAAGAGCTCGGAAGGCTTTCAATGCACTTTTCTGCTGTAAAAAGGCCATAGGAGCGAATTGGGGATTACAACCTCGTACTGTTGCTTGGCTTTACACTGCTGTGGTTGAGCCAATTCTATTGTTTGGGGTGGTGTTCTGGTGGCAGGGTGCTATTAAGGCTACCTGCAAACAGCAGATTGAAAAAGTGCGGAGAATGGCTGCACTACTTGTAACTAGTGCGCTCCGCTCCACCCCTACTAAGGCACTCTTCGTGTTACTTCATTGGCTGCCAACCAATCTAGTTATCTTACAGCAAGCTAATCTTGCCGCTGTGAGACTAAATTGTATCTCGGCTTGGAATAGAACAGATTTCGGCCATGCGAGGATTTCGGTCGAGGGAGTTCCCGCTCCAGCGGGTGTTGACTACATCGCTCCGCAGTGCCTACTAGATTTGGAGTTCACAACTCGCATTCCTGGTAGGGATGAATGGCGTGATGGTGTCACCCTCGAAAGTGGGCTTATCCACGTGTACACTGACGGCTCAAAGCTAAACAGTAGGGTCGGAAGTGGTGTATACTCAGATGAGCTGAATCTCAAGCTGTCCTTCCGTCTACCAGACCATTGTAGTGTCTTTCAGGCGGAGGTTGCGGCTATTTTACAGGCAATCGACTGGCTTCTGTCTAATCGAATATTCGGGGTTAATATTGGCATTTTCACAGATAGCCAAGCGGCTATTAAATCCTTCGCTAGTCCTTGTACAGTTTCCATGATTGTTGCTGAATGCCGTGCATCTCTTAGGGAGATGTCAAGACATTCGGTTGTTCAATTGATTTGGGTACCTGGACAAAGGGGTTTTCAGGGCAACTGTTAGGCCGATGAGCTAGCAAGGCTTGGAACCTTGTTACCGGAGGTCTCCTGCTCCCTCTCAATAGGTATACCGATGATCATCCTGTGCAATAGCAAGGCAGTCCTGGGTATCCATGGATGCGCATCGCACCAGGCAGCTTCTAGGCTTAACTCGAAGCGCTCTACGCTGGACTGTGGGAGTTCTTACGGCATGCAAAACGATTGGGAGTGCAGTTTAATGATTTCTTTCGGAGCTGTGGCTCTCAGGATGAAGAGGAGCCTGTCCTTCACCTCTTGTGTCAGTGCCCGGCGTTGGCAAGCAGAAGGCTGGCGGCAATTGGCGCTCCCTTTCTCTCAAACCTGACCGAGTTATCCCTGGTTGATTTAAAAGGGATAACGCGATTTGTCAAGGGAAGCAGATGGTTTCCCGAGTTTAGTGAGTAGGAGAGAGTCACTAATTAGTGTGGCATCACAACGGGCCTCTTTTGTGCCTGCGTGTGTCGAACGACAGACCTCTGTAGATCGGCAGCCACTTTAACCTAACCTAACCTACCGTTATAACCCTGATTACGCAAAACTCTACGTATTGTTTCTGGACTCACTTGCTTGCCTGTTGCCTTGGCAAGTGCAGTGGCCATTGCCGGAGCACTTTTTTGTGGCTCCTTACTTATTTTCCGTAACAAATCTCTCTCATCTCTCTTACTTAAGGATTTCGGTCTACCTGTTCGTTGTTTATTTTGTATTCTCCCTTCCGTTTCCGCTTTCTGTAAGATCGTTTGCACCATTGCCCAACTTGCTCCAACTATTTTAGCAATTTCGCCATACGAATTCCCTTCCACTCGTTCACTAAGGACGATTTTTCGCACTTCTAAACTCGTTTCCTTCCGTGTACTCATTTTTAAGCATTAAAGGCACCCAATTCGCTTTAGTTTGATCGACTTGCAATGTACTAATGTTTATCTTTTGTATACTAACACGGTAGCAATGTTTATCGCAGTATGACTCATCGCTTACACTGATTTTTTTGAATTTTCTGTGGTGTATGCTGACTTTTGTTTCCTCACTTTAAGCGGAATTTCTTGTTATTTACTATGTATATGTATATATATATATATATATATATATATATATATATATATATATATATATATATATATATATATATATATATATATATATATTCGCATTAATTCTGTGTAAAATAGATTACAATGTCTCTGATATTCCTTTTAAATTCGTTTTTCACCCGTCTTTTCATTTTTTTTCTACCTATATATTGCGAATTCCGCGTTTTTAAGCGGTGTATGCTGACTTTTGTGAGCAACTGTATGTATTTCACCGACAACAAAGTGCCAGAAATAAATGTTTGACATTTGGAATAAACCGTGACTTAGTTTTGCTGTTCAAAAGTCTTTTTGTTAGAGCAGTCAATTTAAGATTTTAAGTGCTGGTTTTCTAAAAATGTTAAGCAGCCAAAAAAAATCAAGTTATAAAAAAACCCTAGCGCATCACAACCACTAGAAGCACTAATGTTCGAAGAACAGTAGAGGATTTGAGCAGATTTTGAGAATGCACTCTATTACTACTTACTTTTCCTACTTAAAACTAATACACCCTAAGTAATAATAGAATCTAAGCTTATTTCAATTTCGGTGACTACATCGAAAGTTATAGCGATAGAAAGGTGTTTGGGGCTGTCATCCGAAAAATCTGCAGATCTAAGAAAATTTAAACATTGTTTACTTATTTTCATTGCAAATGCTTGCGATGAAAATTCTGAATGCAAGCATTAATTGGAACGAAAATAACAAAAATGCCTAGTGCTGGGAGGCCTTTGCTAACACCGAAGAAAAAATTATGTCGCATCTGCCTCATGTTAAATTCAACCTGCTCTGCGAATTTCGTATTGATCCGATGACTGATAAAAAGCAGAAAAAAGAAAAGTACAAAAAAAATCAATATTATAAATTCAATAATCAATAACCAATAACCAAGCTTACTCAAATAGATAGGTCAGATGATAATACTAATAATAAAGCGTTGTGAAACAGTTACATAATTGTCTTTCGTATAAGCAACTTTAAAATATAAGTAGGGTAGAGCGGGGCTTTAAGGTCCATTTTTACTATTTCGAATTTTATTGTGAAAACTGAGCAAACTACATTTAAATGCACAACGCCAATCAAACAATTAGTTATCTGGCCATGTTTAGCCCAATTTTTGATTGAATTATCATATCAGAAATATGTTATTTTGCAATATTTGTAGATCTTGTCGTCTGTCTCTTTTTGCCCCATAGTTGCAAAAGAGGCAAAAAGAGACAGCCAGGAGGCAAAAAGGTCCAACATTTTTTTTCCAATTTTAACAGGCTTTATGAAACAATAACAATATATGCTATAATGTAATTGTTTATGTTTGTTCCAAAACCAAAAGTTCACGATGATTCCAAAATAAAACAGTTTTTTCGAATCCACTCATTATGTTACTTGGTGTCAAAGCTAAAGGCAAAGAAGTGCGGACGATTCCAGGGATATCGTAAATAGTCATTGTTTTCCCGGCATTATTCCGCATCCATGCATCTTGAGCTGAAGACAGATATCTTTTAAAAGGTCCATATACAGACACGTCAAGTGGTAATAATTTGTGAGAGCAATGTGGAGGAAAGGAGAGCATCACAACTCCATTTTCTTTAGCTAAATCTAGTGTTGGTTGGCAACATTCCCTACTGTCCCTACTCCTCTCGTCTTTCCATCCTTCGTATGTTCTCGTTGGAATCACGGAGATTGTTCCTTGATGACTGTTTTTTTTTTAAACTTTGCCAAGGCATTTTTGGGTCAGATCTTGGTTCCCAGAAAACCAGACGCAAATCAGAGGTTTTCTATGTTCTGTTTGCACGTACGGAAGTATATTTCCATTCGCCTTTGTTGCGTCTACCCAGAACGCACAATGCACTTAAGCTATTATCGAAGTTAATCTATAGCTTTATAGCCTATAAAGCTATTATTGAAGTGGCAATCTGATTTACGATTCAAGCAAGCATTGAGAATTAAACCTTAAATTGCTATTTATCTTAGCTCTAATTTTAGTTTCCAAATTATTCAATTATTTTTGTTATTTCTTTTTTGTTTTGCTTTATTGATGCTGTATTTGGAGTAATATCTGTAGTACAAGGCAAACTTAAATAAATAAATAAATTGGCATCAGTCCAATGAACGATGCACTGCAGATCATCATTAAACTTTTAAGCACCATCTTCAATCAATTCCAAGTTAAGATATAATTGTTCATCGTATCATCGGCTTAAAAATGAATGGAAAAATCTTGGATAGTACCCAGTAAATAATTGATGCACATACAAAAAAGTAAAAGACAAAGAATAGAGTCTTGCGGTGCTCCAGATAGAATTTGAACAAATTAAGTTTAATGCACTGGATGAAAAGTTGGTATTATTTTCCGATTTAAGGATTGATTGACAGTGCCAAAAGCCTTGAAAAATCTAATAAAGTCAAAAGTGGTATATTGTCTTCAGTTACTCTAAAGCCGAATTTACATTCTCGCCGAGGAATGCCAAATGTAGACAAGGTATGTGTGTAAATGGTCTTTTTGTCTATTCTCGGCTGTTTTTTTCATGACAAGCACGCGTGTGTAAATGGTTTGCTCGTCGGCTCTTGTTTGTTTTATGAAGAAATAATAATCCTTTTATTGCTGTGCCTGAGTGTTTATGACCGACTCGTCCAGGCTCGAAGCCGCTGGAAGCGAAGTCGGTTTTATGCATCAAGTCAAAGGGATTCGAGAGGGTAGGATGTGCTCATTCACATTTTCGAATTTTTCGCCGGGACTTCAAACATGTTTTTGCGTGTCCCAGATTGAAATAACTCAACGCACACCAGGCAGTTGCAATAGCCACAACCTGTACCTCAGCCATCGTTCACTGAACTGAACAAAACAGCTCACAACTGTCGACAGATGCATGGTGCAATATCCTAAGTAAACAATTCACCCTATGAATGGTGCATGGTGCAATATCCTAAATAAACAATTCACCCTATGTCTTGCGGAGTCTCGTCCAATGTCTTGTTGAGTCTTGTTGACTTTTGTACACGAGACGCTCGTCCCAATGTATAAATCCGGCATAAGAAGAATGGTAACACAACTGAGACCAGGTCTATATCCTTGTTGTTTAAAGGACAAAAGATTAGTTTTCTTTCAATAATTAGAGATGTTTCGATGTCATGCCGGATTTATACACTGGGACGAGCGTCTCGTGTACAAGAGTAAACAAGACTCAACAAGACATTAAGCCGGATTTACATTCTCGCCGAGGAATGCCAAATGAAGACAAGGTCTGTGTGTAAATGGTCTCCTTGTCTATTCTCGGCTGTTTCTTTCATGGCAAGCACGCGTGTGTAAATGGTTTGCTCGTCGGCTCTTGTTTGTTTTACGAAGGGATAATGATCCTTTTATTGCTGTGCCTGAGTGTTTATGACCGTCTCGTCCTAGTTCGAAGCCGCTTAAAGCGAAGTCGGTTTTATGTACCGAGTCAAAGGGATTCGAGAGGGTAGCATGTGCTCATTCACATTTTCGAATTTTTCGCTGGGACTTCAAACATGTCTTTGCGTGTCCCAGAATGAAATCGCTCAACGCACACCAGGCAGTTGCAATAGCCACAACCTGTACCTCAGCCATCGTTCACTGAACTGAACAAAACAGCTCACAACTGTCGAAAGATGCATGGTGCAATATCCTAAGTAAACAATTCACCCTATGAAAGGTGCATAGTGCATGGTCCGTGTTGCGTGGTGCAATATCCTAAATAAACAATTCACCTTTGTCTTGTTGAGTCTTGTCCAATGTCTTGTTCAGTCTTGTTTACTCTTGTACACGAGACGCTCGTTCCAATGTATAAATCCGGCATTAGACGAGACTCAACAAGACATAGGGTGAATTGTTTACTTAGGATATTGCACCATGCAACACGGACCATGCACCATGCACCTTTTATAGGGTGAATTGTTTATTTAGGATATTGCACCATGCATCTTTCGACAGTTGTGAGCTGTTTTGTTCAGTTCAGTGAACGATGACTGAGGTACGGGCTGTGGCTATTGCAACTGCCTGGTGTGCGTTGAGTTATTTCAATCTGGGACACGCAAACACATGTTTGAAGTCCCGGCGAAAAATTCGAAAATTTAAATGAGCACATGCTACCCTCTCGAATCCCTTTGACTTGATGCATAAAACCGACTTCGCTTCCAGCGGCTTCGAGCTCGGACGAGACGGTCATAAACACTCAGGCACAGCAATAAAAGGATCATTATCCCTTCATAAAACAAACAAGAGCCGACTAGCAAACCATTTACACACGCGTGCTTGCCATGAAAAAAACAGCCGAGAATAGACAAGGAGACCATTTACACACAGACCTTGTCGTCATTTGGCATTCTTCGGCCAGAATGTTAATCCGGCATCAAACGTTTGCGGGTATTTTAGATAAATAAGGCAAAACAATATGCCTGACAAAATTTATATTTACATTTGTACAAAAAACGCATCTGTTATAAAAAAAATCTTGATTCTAAACTATTATGACATGTAACACTAGCTCAGCAAGTATCTGTTTAACGTTGTTGTGTAACTAATTTCAAATCAACGGGTCTAGGATGTGCCGGAAAATGTTCATACGTGATTTTTTCGTTTTTTTCGCTAACGATTTTTGGCATTGAAAAATTGTAACTGCTGCACGCAAATTATATTAATAAAATGTAAAATGTAAAATACTATCATATAATTTAGACGAAAAATATATTATTCCGACGTTTAAAAACTTGAGCAGCTAAACTTGAAGAAATTTACATTTTTTTCATATCGCTAGAATCCGTCAATTTGAATTTTAAACAGTACGTTTTTTTTTACCGATATTTAACACATACCATCACGTATACCTATCCTACTAATATAGTTCGAAATAGAAAACCAACATTGAAGCTAACCTCTAACGTACAATGTAAACAAAACAACATATTCAGCATTTCTTGAATAGTCTAAGAATTTCACACCAAAAAGCTTCTATGTTTCTTCAAGTCATTGCTCTTCGATTGCATCGAGCAAGAGCCAGACACTATCTTATGAAAGAGACTTTCTTATCCATGAGAAGAATGAGTATCTCTTTATTTTGCTGAATTCATAGATCTTTTGTTTACAAACATGTTACTTGTACTGGTTACATACAGTCTTAAGATAGATGTCTTGGAATAACTGCAGCAATTTAAGCTTTGGGTTTATGATCAGTTTTTCTTGTTGTGTTACGGTATCTATGGAATAAGAAGTTTAGGAGTTCAAATATATTACAGAATTTGCAAAAGATTAGGAGTGTGAATCATACAAACTTTATGAAAATTAAAAAAGTGATACAATGTTACGTTGTGATCGATCGAACAAATGAGGTTTATTCCATCGGATATATGACAAATATATTTTGAATGAATTGACGGTGGTAAAAAACTATTACTACACATTCAGATGGAAAATAAAACTTTTACGAAGGGTAGATCATAAAAATACAAGAAGCAGACTGTTTTCTGCATATCTTCTGCCCAATGTATTATTGCCATGCGACTTTAAATTTGTAGGTTTTCTTAGACATTTGTTGACTATCCACGAATATTAATCGTCACTTTCTTGTTCAACCACTTAATTACGTAGTACAAAACAAAAGTTTCCTGTCTACACTGTAAAAAATATATAGTGCCATTGACCATTATTTATAATCTTCTGGTGCTATATACTCGTATATGGTTGACTTCGGGTTTATGATAAAATATAGCACCTTACTCCATAATGCATAGCGGGAAATTCAAAGGGGTCGGCGCTCTGTATTATAGCCATTAAAGCCATGTATAATGATACCAAGTTTAGTAAGAGTTTAACTGTCCCTGGTTTAAACTATTTCAATATTTTGATAATTGCAGACATTTAAATCACTGAAGTTTTGTGTCTTAATTAATTTAATTTGTTGATTGGCTAAAACTAAATTTAGCTAAGCTACAGGATATTAATAAAAATCTATTGTTATTTAGCGTAGTTTAATGATACGTGCAGAAATTATATTCATTATGCATAGTTGGGGCTATGTTACATAGGAGTTAAGACTTTGTTGCATGGCAGAAAAGTCCATAATGCATGGCAATTTGGTTTTTAGTTATATTTTATAGCTTACGGTACTATGTATATATAAATGCTGCTCTATGTTAAATAAAAACATGTGCTATGTATATTGTGATATTATTGCGCTGAGAGCTAAACTTCATAGTTTAGTGAAATGCTGCGCTAGTTGTACAGGACTACACACTGTGCTACACAGGACTTCGTGCTATGTATGTGGCATTAGAAGCATTGTATTTATGTACGTCGTAATTTTACTAGTTTGCAAATGCGGATGATCAAATTTATCAAAAAGAGACACACTCTCTGAAAAAATAAAAAAAACGCCGATAAAGAACCACAGAAGATTTTTTATTTAATCGTATTTCCTCATGTTTTCTAAATAAGTCAAGGCTTGCAGCTGAGAAGAAAAAGTAAAGTATTTCTCAAAGATTCTTCCAACCCGTCACAAACATATAGGATTTCAAGTTTAAGACAATACTTAAAATAGCGAAGCCGGGCCAAGATATGCCGAAAAATATCAATGAAACACCGGCTAAAAATTATTTTCACGCATTTCATTCTCAATACCTATCCGGTGTACGTAAAAAACAATTGTTTACTACACTGCTCGGTGACTGCTTTAGTCTCCAGATACAGATATGTGAATTAATTCTTAATTTCATAGGAATCGTAGTTTACATTCTGATATTTTTTTTCTTTTTTGGCTGATTCTTATAAACTTTTCAATTTGAGAAAACCATTATGTTATACAAGCAGAAAATTGACAGCCAATCTACAAAGGGGTCATCATTTGAAGTGCGCATGCTAATTACGAAAGACATGTACGATATTTTTCTAAAAGTTGGTGAGATTTTTTACGTTAGCTATTTTCTTTGTTTGGTTAAATCTGTAAATACGTTTTTATGCATTTATACATACCAGTTTTAGAAAAGTATTCTACAAGGAAGTAAGGACCAATCAGCGCCATAAATACACAAAATTCATAAATGCACAAAATCGTAAATATGTGAAAAGTTTACAATGCCCGCTCCACTCGAATTTTCAGGGAGAAATATCATAATTTCCCCGTCTATAGAATTACTCAGCATAACCTTTCCGGTGACTTACCCAAAATTATTCAAAGATATTCCTTAGCTTTCGGCATACAACGTGAAAGTAATTAATATTATTTTAATTAAAAAATACTAATACTTAGCTCGCTCAGTACTTTTTCAGCACTGTCAATTGACGGCGCAATATTGAATCGCTATCTACTGTGACATTCAGCTGATTTGAATGTGTTATACATAACAGTTAATGCATTTTTAGTCTTTAGGTTAAAATATCCCCACATTGTATGCCGAAGGTTATATAGGCAACTCTTAAATAAACAACTAATCACAAATAAATAATTTTGGATGGCGTCCTCCAAGGCTCAGTTGTAGGTCCGATTCTCTTCAACATGAATTTTTCATAGGAATACTAAGAACTACAATCAAGCAAATAAGCTAGGAAAAAGCAAACCAAACTTTGTAAAAGGTGTAGCTCATATTTAAAAACGGTGTTTCATATTTTCTAGTAATGGCAGTTACAGTCTCATATTCAGAACTTAGCAACCTAAAACCAGCATTCAAATTACCTTTCTATTAAATCTATTGAAAATAATTCTTCACTTGAAAACAGTGAAACGATAAATGAAAGTAAAAGGCAAGGTAGTATCGATCGTCGTTACTACTTCAGTCTGTCACAATGTCAACCTAAATTTCTTTTAATTTCCCTCCGAAACTAAACGCAATTTCTCACGGCCTCATCCTGTCAAATCTTCAGCACATTACCAAGTTTGGTTTCGGTTTGGTATGGCTTGGTTTGGTTCGGTTCGTTTTGCGATTCTGGTTTGGTTTTGTCTTGTTGCGATTTCAATGCCATCGCCAGGCCACAGATCGACCTTCGAGGAAAGCGCAAGCGGTCTTACCAATTACGCAGTAAAAGTACTCAATATCGATCCAGTCGAAAATCGTTGACTTATTCAGAGTTGATTTGATTGCCAGTTTGGCTTGTGTAGCTTTTGTACCGAACATCGATCCAACATTGATGCAGCATTGATGATGTGGATGATATTGATGATGACGACGAAGATGATGATGCCGATGATGAGTGTATCGATAACGACACGGCAAAGTACTCGAATCAATCGATGAAAACGATAAGTGAGCATGTACATCTGTGAATCTGTACCGCAGCAGATGATGCTGAAATTGAAAACAGTGAGACCCACTTAGCTTAGCGACATATGATCGTTTGTTCGCTTGTAACAAGATACGTCGTGTTCAAAGAAAGTGAAGCGCCAGCATGTAGCAAACGATAGCGAATATAGTTTGAAAATGTTCATACTTTTGATCTAATATGTATTTGGGGATTTGATCAGGTCTTGTTGTCAGGCTGTAATGATTTTGAGCAAAATAAGTAAAATTTTCAGTAATAAGTACATAGTGCGCATTTTAATTAAGGTTGATAGAGCGCTAAATCCAATTATGTGGCACTTGTAATTTTATGTGATGCAAGATGTACCCTTACACCAGTAATAGGAAAGCTGTGTGCTATCACATCCTTCACTCAATCAGATTCACTATAAATTTAAAACGAATTAATGGCAAAGACCTAACTGAAATAAATTAGACTAAATACGCCAACAAAATTAAATTTCTCTTAAAATTTGCGTCCAAACCTCAAAGACAAATAAAAAGGAGTTTCCTGTGTATCCCAGCTGGCAGTCTGGATGTCAATGAGTTCTGTACAGGCGCCAACATAACGCATTTACCTAATAACAATGGCTCTTTGAAGATTACTAGACTTAATTAAGTAAATCTTAGCATCTTTCTTTCAAACTAAGGATACCCTAGAAACTAAAGACAAACATCGTAGCTTGGGTTTTTAAACTTTAAAAGCAAATCTGGCACGACATGTTAAGTTGATACAGGACTGCCAGATAATTCAGATGTTACTTTTTCTATTAGGGGATTATCCTTTGAAGCGAATGCATACCTATAACCGCATTAAGGGAAAAACTTGTATCCGTTATTCCATTATACTTTAAGTGCTTCATTATTTCTTATTTTCTGACGCTTTAGCGAGCAGAACTACCGACCTCTCATGAGATCAAAGCCACCTTTTAGCATCAGCTCAAAGAAAAGATTTCAAGAATCTACTCAAGATTCACTTGAGGTCTTGAAAAAAAAAACAAAAGAAGACTACAAAACAAAAAGCCAAAAAGTCAAAAAATATTTCGGTTAGACAAAATAAAGTAGAAAATACACATGACCGTGGGACAGAAGTTTGTAGGGACGAGCAAGCTAACCTTTCTGCCTATATCTCTACCATCGAGGTGGACATTGAACCTCCCACGAAAAGCAGTGGAACAAATTATCATTTCATCAAAGAGTGCATCTTTTCCTACGTCACAAAATATTTTACCATCATTCAGGACCCACCTAAATAATGGCTGCAAGTAGAAAAAAAATGCATGAAATAAACTTTAAGTTTATGCTTGAAAAAAAAACGATTTATCTGCGATTCATGTGCAGCGGTTCAATCCGTTTCATGTGTTCGCCACCATCGTGACTTTAGCGATGGCGTCAGCATGGAGAATTAGCAACGTTCTGTCGTTCTTCTTCTTCATCCGACCACCACGACGTGCAGTCGCATCCGCAGCATCTGAATTCAATAATCTGTTAAATATTTATAATAATAAACTTTTTTATATTGTAGTGTAGAGTTTTCAATCATCCATCAATCTACAAATGGTGACCCCGCAACAGGACATGGCAGCCGTGACGGGTAGCTCAATCCCCGATGATGATGAAGGACAAGTCGAACAAGCACGCGTTAAAAGCGTCGCCGCTTTCAAGCTGTCGCCATTTTGGACTACAAGGCCCGCGCTATGGTTTTCTCGAATGGAAGCGCAGTTCCGAATTTACAAAGTTTGGCGTGACCACCAGCGATTTGATAAGGTCGAGAGCGAACTCGACAATCAAATATTGGTTCAAATAGCGAATTTGGTCGAATCACCTCCGGCGGACAACAAATATGAAACGATGAAGGAACGCATACTCAGCGTATACAAAGTTTCCGAAGAAGCGGAAATTCGACAGCTCCTAACTGGTTTAGAGTTAGGAGACCAGAAACCGTCACAGCTGTGGCGTGCGATGAAGCTCACAGCTGGAAACAAGGTTGCAGACTCGTTCCTGAGGTCGCTATGGCTTCAAAGGTTGCCGACAAATTTGCAAGCAATTCTCAGCAGCAGGTACGTCAAATTTTGATCAATTAGCCGAAATGGCAGATAAAATTTTCGAAATACATGGTGTATCTCGTGTTGCTCAAGTGTCCACCCCAGTGAACAGTGAAAATCTTGGCCAACAAATCTCTAATATAAACGCTAGACTTAATGACATGCAAATCGAGCATCGTCATAGTCAATCGCGTCAACGTTCGCCATTTGGTTCGCGTCGTTCAAACTCTTTACACCGGAAAAACTTTTGTTGGTTTCACTATAAATTTGGTGTGGCAGCGCGTGAACTGAATGCAATTTAGTATCATCTGAAACTTTAATCGGCAATACTTTTCCACCGACCCTGGAGTCTGGTAAATAATTTGATGCGCCTCTGTAACATAGAAAAAACAACTTACAGACATTCCACGTCGTAATCAAAATCGGATAATATCAACATGCCGTTGAGAAAGAGGATGCTGTTAGTAGCAAATGTTTAGATCAATATATCTCAAAAACATTTATGGTAACAAGAAAAAGTTAGCGAATCTTTTTTGTAGGAATTTTTTTAAGCTACAAATTCGTCATACATTGTTTTTCTGAGGACGAGACCATTACTGAGATATTAAGGAAAGGTCAGTTTTGGTGACCTTTGACCCCGTATAAAAAGTAACGCAACACTCGGATTGATGGGGACTTTTGACATTTTGTTCAACACGCTAGTATCAAGGTTCACACCAAAATTCAGCCTTCCCCTAATTTTTCCGAAGTTTCGCCTTTTTTATGTCGGATTTCACTGGGCCATAAAATACATGCGTGACAAAGCACACAAACTCTTTGGAATGCTCAAGATAACACGTGCTACTATAAGAGCATTGAGAGTATTGAGATACTATGAGTATTGAGATACTATATGAATATTGAATGTCCCATTTAATTAAGATGCTACTTTAGTGATGAAACTCCCGTTAGGGGAGGGGTGGCTCCAGGTGGCTCCAAACCAGAAAAGTTCTCAGACAAGACAACAAACCTTCGTTTGAAACGTAGGACTTTAAAGTGAACATCTCAAAACCTTACTACGTCATATACCTGATCGGTCACGTTACTGAGTTCGGCTTGCTCAATGTATGTTGTATGATTAAACATGTAACAATCATGAGCGTACAATTTAATATTTCCCACTGCCATCACACTACCATCCAAGTGTCGAAGACCAGGCTCATTGTGCTTTTAATGGTTCGTTCTTGGCGGCGGCGGCGGTGTGAGACAAATTTGTTATGCGTCAGCTACTGCCGCTATACATGTGCTATTCGCTAAGAATCCAGAAAGAATTTATGTGACAAACAGCCAACATGGACACACATGTAATTTATTCTAACGGTAATGTTGTAACTAATGCCTCATAAATCGTTCGTTTGTCTATCGATTGTTATGTATTTATGTGCAGACATGAGCTGCAACTGGCGCCGTGCATGTACAAGTGAAATGGCAAGTAATGCGCTACAACAGGGTCTCCATGCACTGATGCAACTGCATCCGATGGGCTGCTTATAAAGTGCAACCAGAAACAATCACAGATCCACTCGGGAGAGCGTTTATTGACCCGTTCGATCCTTTTAAGGATATTTTTTTTGTATTGAATGGAGGAGCCAATGCTGGATCAATGTGATCGACGTGAGATTAATCTTATGGAAGTGGTATTTATTATCCAGGCAGTGCACTGCTAAACTATAATGACTTGAAGATAATGGATAATAAGGTTTTGTCTATTTTTTTGGTGAGTTTTCGACTAGTATGGCCAAGAGAGTGAATCGAATGTAACTACTAAAGAATATTAGATGTCAGAAAGTAATGCATTGTTGGAACTAAAATGATCTAGCATACAGTTCTGTGCATATTTTTCCACTAAGACATATCAATTACTTCTCCAAAAAAACAAGATTGATTCAAATGAGGTTGTTCTCTTACCACTGACTATTGCAACTCACCAGCAGTGAAAATATAAACTGCCTGATTTTGCATTGATCCAAACTTCAAATCACATTTGCAACCATCTGTGAGAAAATATATTCTGACCAACATACATACATATGTCTGATGGACTGTTCTAGTGCTCGTCTAACCTTGTTAGTTCAAAGCGGTTATAGTTTTTTTTTGTAAATAGAAGTGAAATTCGTCGAGTCCAAACGACATTGAAATACTTCAATCACGACAGGCCGCGAAAACTCACCCATTAATTTGTAATCCAATCCGACGATCAATTAATTTATCGGATCCTTTTCATTCAGACATGAGTCAGATTTAAAATGACAACCAGATTGGCTAGTCTGATCACATCGATCAAATGCTAAACACATTTGCCTGTTTGTCACCAAGGTTCTGAGCAGATTGACCAGCGTGGGTGGCAGTTTAGACCTCACTGTACATTCATCACTATAATATGCTCCCATTGTTGTAACAACTTTTCACATTTAGAATATTATAATTTGTGAGCTTTAGATGCATGATGGCAGTTTTTCGTAACTAGAATCGAACATGGTCGATGTAGCGAACGCCACGCACAACGCGACCACCCGCAATCTACAGGAATCGTTCTTGCGCCCAGCGTGACATCGACTTCTTGCAGTGGTATGGTAGTGCGTCCGTCGTTCATTGTAATGTAAATTATTGCATATTGCAAAATGTGATTGCAACGGAAAGGCTTGAAAGTCACACAATGCAGAGCATTCAATGTAATTCGCGGTCTTCGCAAACGCGGAAACAAAGATTTGAATGTTAAGGTGCTATTATTTTTGTTGAGCAAAGGTATATATGGGACTTGTAAGTTTTTTTAGGCTTCTAGGTAATATAATGCGCATGTATAGTTGGTTTCGAGGAGCACATTGGTTTTAGCAAAGGTTTGAATTATGTTTACAGGACATTCTGACTAAACTGTTATATTCCATACGAACAAATAATGAATGTGAAAAACTGCATATGGAATAATACAAAAAATATGTTTAATGTTGCTATTTAATTCCGCTAAATGTGAACAAGTGGAGGAAATGGTACAACTTTTTGCTGTTGAAGTTGATAGCTGCAGTACCTTTTTTATGCCATACTGAAAGAAAAATCTTGGTAAAATCAACAATTTTCCTTGGTTTTTTTTGCGTCAACAACGGGCTATAGTTAAAACAACCATAAAAAAATAGTTGATTACTTTTATGCACCATGACGCGTGGTTGATAAACAACGTCGGTGTAACAATGGTATTCCAACAATATACATAGTACGAAATATAGGTTAATCACAATACAGTTTTCCGCTGCGGCAAACGCAGTGCACACAGGGGGAGGCGTGAATGCCGCAGTTGAATTTGATGAATCACAATGCAGCGACAATGTCGCTGTCAATGCAACCAAGGTACCAACTAAATTCATTTTTTTTTCTTTTGTATTGCTAAATCCTGTTGTACGAGGATTAGGTTGGCTTACCACAATACACATCAGCCACCGCTTGTCTATTCCACCAGACCATTCAACCTAATTCAAACAGAGTTAATTCAGAGACAGAGTTGAGAACAGAGTTGATTAACCTCATAGTAAAATAGCGTCAAACAACGTAATATAAAGGCTTCCCAACATAACATGAATATGAATTACATCGAACAGCAAACCGAACACAATTTTGCCATTTAGCATATGAAACTTCTATGATAGAATAGGAGTATGAGTATGAGGAGTATGAAAAATCAACAGTTTTCCTTAGTTGTTTTTGCATCAACTAGGGCTATAGTTAAAATAACCATAAGAAAATTGTTGATTACTTTTATGCACCATGACGCGTGGTTAATAAACAATTTCATTCGGAGCATGAAAAACGTCCAAATGTTGAAACCATTCTACTTTGCGTAGAATAATTCCAAAGACGTTGCTCACTGAATTACGTTTGCTGAAATCAACTATTGCGAAGTAGTTTAAGTACCATAAAAACTGTTGATAATTCGAAACGTTGAAGTTTTGAGTGAATTGATGAGTATTTTTCTATTGATCAACTATTTTGCGTGGTTATGAAGCAATTAAAACAGTTGATTTCATGAACGTTGCGATATTTTTTGTATAACCAGAGCCAACTACTTTTATATCGTTAAATTAACTATATTAACATAGTAAAAATAACTATTTTCCGTAGTTCGTTTAACGATTTTGAATGAATCGTTGCAATACTTTTAAAAATAGTTGAACCAACCAAGAATTTTTCTTTCAGTGCAGTAAGATTCAAATAAGGGAGCATATTTAGTATTTCTCATACTAAAGTACACATTGGCTTTTAGTTGGATGTACGTTTCATTTAAAAGTTTAAGGCCCGCGATACATGGTACAAGTCAAAATGTAACGAATTAATGTTGAACAGCCATTCTTCTTTTATACCGCATGCTTCTTCGTAGTATCGTTTATGCTAAACTCCTTGAACATTTAAATAGTATGATTGAGTTCAGTTTTTATGAGAGTATTTTCTCGAGGACGCTAACAAACACCACACAGCTAAAGAGAGACTGTATTAAGCACCTATTCACAGAAAAAGTTTATTCACTGTCTGATTCAAATTAATCTTTTTTCTTCTTTCAATGCCGACAGTAGAGGAATTTCACCTGCCATTAATTGCGCAAGGGATACTTGTGGCCCAGTCATTTTAGCATAAAAAAGGGGTCAACCTCGGAATGGGAGATAATAAGCTGCATTTTTGTATATACCTTCATTTTGGGGTCCGCAAAGTTGCCCCAGAAGTCTCATAAGATCTCGTGTCTGCGTCGAAGGTTATTCGAGGTCAAAGGTGCGAAAAAACGGTTTTTTGCGATTATCTTGGTTTCTATTGCTCCAATGATTTTAACTCGTAAGATCGAAATTGTAGAGCATAAAACTTGCGACACATTTTATTCAGAGAATTTTTTCATGCGCTCAACCTTTTTCCCGATAGAGGGCGGTAAGCGCGCAGCACTCAGCCATATGTACTGTAATGCAAGGTCAACCGTGAGTACCTGTGAATACTACCTTCAGTTTTGAATTATTTGTATTATTTATCAGTAAATACATTTAGCATTACCTATTTTTAATATTTTCATTTAATTATATTTACCTTCCTTGTGTGATTAAAAACTAATTAAATGAAATACTATTTGTATATGTAAATTTATTGAAAGTAGATTTTAAGTAGTAAAACAATTATGTATTTTATCTTTAAAATGTGGAATTAAGTATAAGTATAACTGAGAAGACGGTTTCCTATAATAACAATTATACGATAATGGCATTCGGATCTTACTAGCGATATACAATGCTCCAAAATCTGAGGATAATATCGATCGTCTTCAATATACTCAGTTCATTAAATCTACAAAACTTAATAAACCTGTCCAATTATCTAATCTTCCACCGACAAGTGCAGCGGCCCATCAGCATATAAACGGTGTCTATTACCCAGTTCAAAAATGGTTAGATGGTTATTTAGAACCCCAGGAATGGGGTTGGGTGTTCCAAAATGAGTTCCTGGAGCCAATGACAATAATATTACCACCAGCTTCCGATCAATTACTGAATACTCTATTTTGTAATTGTAAGAATGAATGTGGTGCATGGTGCCGATGTAGAAAATCAGGGCTGCAATGCACTTTAGCTTGTGGCCAGTGTAATGGGCAAGCTTGCCTCAATGCTGTTTCATTGCAAAGTGACTGTGAGCAAGAGAGTGCATTTGACCCTGGAATTCAGGAAGGTCTGAAAACACCAATTCAAGGCAACGAAGATGATGACAATGATACAGAAATTCCTGAACGTCCAGAAGATGACGATGAAGAAGAAGAAAAGTAATACTTTTGTTATTTAAATTATTAAAGATTGATAGATTAAAAATATGTAAAACGTATATATTAAAATAAATTAAATACATGTAAAATGTTATTAAATACAATGTATTTACTGATAAATAATGCAAATAATTCAAAACTGAAGGTTTCACGGTTGACCTTGCATCACAGTACATATGGCTGAGTGCTGCGCGCTTACCGCCCTCTATCGGAAAAACGGTTGAGCGCATGAAAAAACGTTTTGAATAAAATGTGCCGCAAATTGTATGCTCTACAATTTCGATCCGAAGTGTTAAAATCATTGGAGCAATAGAAACCAAGATAATCGCAAAAAACTATTTTTTCTCACCTTTGACCTTGAATAACTTTCGACGCAGACACGAGATTTTATGAGACTTTTGAGGCAACTTTGAGAACCCTAAAATGAAGCTCTACCCAAAAATTCAGCTTACTATCACTTTCCGATTTTGATTGCTAAAATGACTGGGCTATTGCATCAAATTCGTTCCTAATCTTATATATTATTATCTATGTAATCATATTCGAAAATTCAACGATTTTTATCTATTTATATATTCTTATCTTTTCTAACCCTAGAAAGAGTTTTGGCAACACTATTTTACTAAACTCTCTAGCTTCATGGAATCTCCGATTAGTTTAACTCACCTATATATTATCTCTGACTTCAACATGTCGTCTGTTGAATGAAGTTCGAATAACTTCGCTGTACTCTCCACTTACCACTTTTGGTTAGATTTCTTTCCTCCTTTCACAAAGTTCTGGTTAACAAATAAAAAACCTTCGAAATCTCTAACACATTTTTCATAAGTGTAAAAAGAAAAAGTGTCCAACTAATCTTTGTTAGTTTTCGGAAGCAGAAAGCAACCATGCCATCAATCTTTTTTCAGGAGGTTGAAATTTAAACATATATATACAGGGTGTCCCATAACGCAACGTCAAGCCGGAAAGGGGTGATAGGGCAGGTGGTGACAGTAATCAGAAAACTATTTAAAAAAAATTTAGCTGCGTATTTTTTGAGATATTCGCTTTTGAAAAAAAATTGAAAAAATGCGTACCCTGTGACAATCTTTTCACTGCTACATCTACAAAAATTTTTTTTTTTTTAATTTTCTTTTTATAATATAACCCCAGATAAATGCTCTTTAAATTACAGCCAAAAATTAAAAAATTACTGTTTTAGTTTTCAGTGAAATAGCACTTCTTTCACCAAAGATGTACTAAAAAATAACTCTTCACCCAACTTCATCTAACCGTACTGAAAAAAAAATGTACTAAGATATTTTGGCAAGTAGCTTTAAAAGATAGTCTACTAAGTCCTAATTCCAAAATGGTATTACACTTGCTTCTTAATGACTTAATTGAGATGAATATAAATTTTCTAACAGTCCGACATCCTAAGTTTGTTTTCGCACTATTTGATATAAGTTGAAATTAGAAATCAATTATTGAACAGAAATTACTTACTTTACTTATAAAAGGTGTTCGAAATGCTTGCCATCAGCGGCAATGCAGGCTCTGCATATTCTTAAGAACGATCTTGAAATTAGGCGGGCAAAACTTCTTGAGTTTATTTCGTCGACCGCTTTTCTAATTTTAGTACGTAGCTCTTCTAAGCTTTGTATTTCAGTGGAATAGACTTTTTCCTTTATTGCGCCCCAATAAAAGAAATCCAAAGGATTTAAATCGGGTGAACGAGCTGGCCACGAAATTGTTCCACCCCGTCCTATCCACCTCTCGGGATACTCACTGTTGAGAAATTCCCGTACACTTCGAGCATAATGTGCTGGGCAGCCATCATGCTGGAAATACATGTTTCCATAAATCCTCAGTGGTACGTCGTCCAATAGTTGTGATAATTGGTTTTCCAACATATCCAGATAAACTTCGGCATTCAAATTCCCCGCAAGCTCAAATGGCCCAACAACTGAACCATTAAGAATGCCCGTCCACATGTTTATTTTAAATCGGTGTTGAGATTTGTTCTGTCGCATTAGATGCGGATTCTCCACGTGCCACTCGTGCAAATTATGGAGATTCATGTAGCCATCCTTGGTGAATGTTGACTCATCCGTCCAAAGAATTTCGTCAAAGAACCGCGGATTTTCTCTATACTTCTCCAGCATAGTTTGACAAAACTGAATTCTCTCCGGGTAATCTCGCGGAAGGAGACTTTGTACACGTTGTACATGGTATGGATGAAGTTGGTTTCTCCTTAAAATTCGCTGAACTGAGCTCTTGGGTACTCCTGTAGTCATCTGAATGGCACGCACCGAGGTTGACGGTTCTTCTTCAACTGCTTCCAATACAGTGTCCTCGTAGAGATTCCAAGGTCTTCCCGCACAAGCCATTCGATGGGGCAAGCGACCCTCTGAAAATGCCCGATGCACGTTTATGAACACTCGATGATCTGGATACCGTTCAACATTTGGGTACCTCTCACGATAAAGTCGTGCTGAAGCAGAAGCATTGGATCTGCATTCCCCATAAATTAGGTGCATATTAGCATATTCCTGTGCACTATATCTAAACGGCATTATGGAATTCACACTTTACACTTTCAATAAACGGAACTACGGGAGTATTCTCTTATTTGCTAGAAAAATGCACACTTATCAAATGACCGTAATCCACTATAATGCCACGCAAATAGCAAAATAACATAACTACGCATCTAATTTTTCCATCGACCTATAGGTAACGGTTTTTAAGAAGAATAAAGTGCATTAAAATCATTTCAAATAACTAATAGCAATTAACTGGGAATTGGTTCTCTCCAAGGTAAAAACGTTATTTTTCCTTAATTAAGAAATAAAGAAGCAAGTGTAATACCATTTTGGAATTAGGACTTAGTAGACTATCTTTTAAAGCTACTTGCCAAAATATCTTAGTACATTTTTTTTTCAGTACGGTTAGATGAAGTTGGGTGAAGAGTTATTTTTTAGTACATCTTTGGTGAAAGAAGTGCTATTTCACTGAAAACTAAAACAGTAATTTTTTAATTTTTGGCTGTAATTTAAACAGCATTTATCTGGGGTTATATTATAAAAAGAAAATTAAAAAAAAAAAATTTTTGTAGATGTAGCAGTGAAAAGATTGTCACAGGGTACGCATTTTTTCAATTTTTTTTCAAAAGCGAATATCTCAAAAAATACGCAGCTAACTTTTTTTTAAATAGTTTTCTGATTACTGTCACCACCTGCCCTATCACCCCTTTCCGGCTTGACGTTGCGTTATGGGACACCCTGTATATATATATATATATATATATATATATATATATATATATATATATATATATATATATATATATATATATATATATATATATATAAATATATATATATATATATATATATATATATATATATATATATATATATATATAGTATATTATCAAGGTTTTTTATCTTCTATTCAAATCTACTATTTAACTCCCATCAAATATCCTCCCGACCCGACTGTTGTTTCTAGATTCACGTTGAGAGTCTCCTATTCTAATGAAATCAAATACAAGGATCTTGAAAATAATTGAAAAAAATCACACTGTACTTTTCACGTAATCCGTAGTTTAAGCTCTTAAACAAAACCAGCAGCCGATTAAGCAATGTATAATTATTATCTGGCAATCAAAGTTTAGTCCTACATTCATTTTATCAAATAAAATTGATCATTTCCTGATCAGCAATCTTAGTCTAAACGATGCTGTTGAAGTCACTCCAAAGAATTTCTTTTCTTTCAAAGAACACCAACCAACTCGCGGCCTTTAGGTTTTTCTCCTTATCCTACATACGCTGCACTTGATTAGTACCAATCCTTTACAAGGAAAAACCCTGGTAGTGAATCTAGATTTCAATAAAAATGAAAAGGAAACGAGTTCGACTTTTCATTTTATTGTATAAATTCTACCTAAACGCTCGCCAAACAATTTTTTGTTTGATTATATAGATTTCAATGTTAGTTTTGGTTATATATGGTTACTCAGGCCTCATAACTTACCATAAAAAAAAGAAGTAGAAACCTACGAGAGGCGGCTGATAAGTTCATGACTTAAGTTACTTAATGGATGAAAAGTGTAGTTTTATATTTGTTTATTTTTTTAGATATTCCGCCCAAGTGAAATAAACTTTTCATATCGTGAATATAATGCCTTTATTCCATGGAAAAAACATTCTTTCAATTTCTCTTCAAAGTGGTTTTCTACGGCCGCCTTCATCTCACTGTCGTCCGAAAATCTTCGCCCCGTAATTCCTCTTTTAAGGGGTTACCCCCACTTGTAACTTTGAAGTTTTTCGTTTTTTTTTTGTTGCATTTTTTTAAGTATAACTATCTAAGAATACAACCTTCAAATTTCAAGTTGATCCAAACATATTTAACCGAGATATGAGCGATGAAAGAGAAGAAACTGTTGCTTATACAACCGTTACTTATACTTATAAACGAGTTTTTCTCCAAATGACATCTTTCAAGTCGGTGACCAAAATTATTCGAAAACTACTGAACCGATCTTTTTGAAACTTGGCAGGCTTATTTAATACATAAAAATGTACTGTTTGATTGTTCGATTTTTTTTTTAAATAAAAAATGGCCGCTTTATAGCCAAAAGACGACCATTTTTTTAAATGAAAATCGAAATATTAACTTTGACTGTCCGCCATTATGTGAAAAATGGATATTGTTTTAAATCCTTCGATGAAACACTAGTTTATACTGTTATTTAACTAAGTCCATCGCTATTTTTTGTTTCAGATGATCCACTTCGACACAATTTTGGTCACCGCAAAAGGTGAAAATTAAAATTTCATTGTTTTGACGGCCATTTGTAATTAAATCATGTAATATTTTTCAATAAAAAAATTACTGAAAGGTGTTCAAAGTATGTTCTTTGAGAAAATATAACAGTCGTTTAAAAACATTTCGTAGGTTTGTCAAAATAAATTCATGAAAATGACCTATTTTATTGCGCTACAAGTGGGGGTAACCCCTTAAATTTGAAAAAAGGAAAAAATAACTAAGAGATGTATCCAAATCGTAGAAGGAGTGATCCACTTTGAATTTCTTTGGTGGTCTTTTTCCTTTTTTTTATCCACTACAACGACTCTTGTTTGGACTCAGGATCATACTGACCAATTGAGGTTTTATCACCGGTCATAAGACGGTTAAAAAATGTTTCCAAATAACCCTGGCACAGCTCCAAAAAAATCTTTACAACTCTCCAATCATCACTGCTTATCAAGCGGTTTGAGCATTTGAGGTTCCCAACAGGCACCAAAAAAAATTTTCATGCCCAAAAGTTCATGTAAAGTTGGTCTATTGGTTGCAGCTTAATTCTCCGATCAGTCATTACTAATTTTTTGACGTTATAAATATTTTCTCTGATCACGACTGTTATTGGGTGGTCCGGTAGGGGGTCGTCTTTAAACGTCTCTCTTCCTTGTTGAAATACCATCGTATATGAAAGTGCAGAGTCTTTAAGAATCATTGACATCTCTTCAAATATTTGTTCCAGCGTGTTTCCTTTTTAAGAAGGAATTCAATCACAGTGCGGTGCTCAAAATTGAGAGAATTTTCTATTTCCGTTGACATGGTGTTGTTGCTTGTTGCTTGTTTATGAGGAAAATAGAAAAGCACGTATTATTTATACAAATAATGAGTCACACAATTAGTGCTATCAGTAACGAGATCAACTAGGCCGTGAACTTATCAGCCGCCTCTTGTAGATGACAACAATTTCATAAATTTTTCTCACAAGAAACTATTGAGTTTTTTAATGAATTTTTGACTAGTTTAATAGCAGACTTACAGGAACTTGGCATATATTTGTCACCAACAAAACAACACCAAAACGATACAAAATATATTCGATAATGCGGATCATTATAGTTTCCTGCCGAAATTACGTCAGCTCGAGTTTTCTTCTCCTATTGTATTATAGCCTGAGTGTTATCTCTCTGATCAATCCTGTTACTCTGATACAAGTCCTGCCTATTAGCTCTCTTCCAACCTAAAACAAAGTTTCCTCAAGGATTTGTAATTGGCTTTCTTCGCTTCATATTCCACGTAAATGGCCTTCCATCGGAGAATTCCCATCCTCTTTCAAACATTCATATGTAACATCCATTTTCGAAAATGGCGATATACGATGTATTAGAAATTGTATTTTATCTTCCATTCCAGAATTTTTTTGAAAAGGTTATCATAAACACAACTTATTGACTTTTGTTTAAACAAGCAGCAGCATGGCTTTAAAAAAGGTCATTCAACTATCACAAATTTAACAGTCTTAGTTTGAGACGTTCTATGTAAAATGGAGAAAAGCTACCAAACTGGCGTAGTCAACATTGACTTTAGCAAAGCTTTTGATGGAGCTGATCATTTTATCTTGATCCTAAAGCAGCAAAAGCTCGGATTCGCCCAATTCTTACTTAGCTGGCTCAGCTCCAACCTCTGCAATTAAATGTAATTTGTAAATATGCTACCTCTGGTGTACCATAAAATAGCCTTGGTTCACTTCTTGTTAACATATTCATCTCCGATCTATGTGGTGTGTTGCCAAATATACTTCACCTACTTTATGCAAACAGTTTCAAACTGTATCAAACTTTAGAAAAAAAAGATATAAGGAAATGAAAATAGCAGTGTAAATTGAAGCAATTTGCTTGAATCTAAAAATAAATTAAGTAAATTGAAGCAATTTGCTTGAAGCGTTAGTAGTATTGAAGGAAAACTATGGGACTATGGGCAAATTTGACAGTCTTCTCCCGCGGAAATTGAAAGGTAAAAACAGAGATAGTAGGCCATGTATACGGAATTTTCTCAAGTAACAACCAAAAACTCGTAGAACTTAAGTAACGAAGAAACCAAAGGGAAAATGTGAGGTAGTGATTCTTCAGATTTTTTTTCTATTTAAAGATTTAATCTTTGCAGTGAAATTGCTTCACTAAGTTTCGTATATGTTTAAATTTGTTTCAATTCCTTCGTGTGAGTGTGGTGATGTAAGGGAATTTCAAATACGGGTGATTCTGGTGATCGCTGCTCACCTCGTGTGAGTGTTCACTTCGTACACACTCCCACGAATTGAACAGCGATCGTCAAAAGCCACCATTTTGAAAACCAATCACGATCTTTTTAAACCCTTAGTACAAAACCGGTATTTGAAAATCAGGTTCATGAGAAGATTCCGTGCATGGAGACAGTCTGCGCGCTCATACATGGGAATTGGCCGCAAGCTCGCAAAATCGGGTATACTCCAAATCCCAATTTGGGATATCGTGTAATAAGGCGCATTGGCGCAATTTAAACAAGTTTTATCTTAATACTGATAAGTGTCAAATTATTAGTTTTACCCACAAACTTACGGTTACACAGAACACCTACTTTTTCGGTAGCATGGTATTAAATCGCTTTGATAGCATTGTTGGCCTCAGTATTGTCTTGGATCGAAAACTTCGTTGCAACTTGCACTATGACAAAGTCCTTTCTCACGCGATTAAACAGCTCATCTTTATTGAACGACGAGCTAAGGAATTTACAGCAGTGTAGGTTACAAGATCATTATGTGTACTTTTAGTCAAATATTGATGATTCGAATTTTTATTGATGATTCGAAGCTTTAAATCGTCTAATTAATGTTTTTTTTTTTATTTGATAATTTACATTTTGCGCAGTCTAAAACTAATGCACATATCTTTTAACATTTGAAGTAAAATAGAAATATTTTGGATGCAAAATAATGAAAATAAAACTTAATCAGCTAATTGAAGTTAGATTAGTAGTGTTTAGCCGCAAGTTTTTCGAAAGACTTGATTAAAAGATTTGGTTGGAGGATGAAATTCTAAAACCACAAACATTGTTGTTTCTTAAAGTTCCAAACACTGACACGTGAACAAAGCAGGAATTGCAAATCCTACATTGCATTTGATTAACTCTGTATAGACATCCAGGATCACTTATGGCAATCTCTAATTTTCTTGCATTCAACCTGTTCAATTTTCTTCTCGTTTATTTCATCTCTATGCACCATCCATCATCCGAAAAATTACGAACTTCCCATGGACCATAGATCAAAGCCCGGCAAGCAAATCAGCGACAACGACAATAACAACTTTTGCCTCGCAAAGAAAGTAAAATTTGCAGAAAAACAGCCACCAGCGAGCGAGCAAAGAATATTTTACATTATTCCGTACGGATGGCAATTTTCAACGAAAGTAGAGTGCAAGTGACAAAAATTTCGTTTTCTTGAACAAATCACCAGGAGCCATCAAGATTAAAGTTTGCCGTTGACCAAATACGGTTTCTGTTGCATCGCGGCCTCTATGAAAAGAAAGTGCCTAGTGCTTTGGTCTTGCTCCTTCGTTTACGTGTGCGACAAAGGCAAACGTGAGGACGACAGCCGAACTGAACGGGGTAATCGCGAAAACCGCGAAAAGCACTACGATCGGGTCTTAGACGACCTGCACTAGGACCAGTTCTAGGAAATTTATTTCTCTATTGTCTCGAGCAAAGTGCCAAAGCCGAAAGTGATGTTATCAGTTCGCCAGTGGTCGTTGTTGTCGTGCATTGGCATACTTTTAAGAGTTCATTGTTTGAAATGTGCTCCGCTATGGATTTTCCTTGATATGAAATGGCAAACTCTCGGAAAAATCTATTGCAATCATATGCATATGTTTCGAGCAGCAGAGATCATGGTCAAAAGTGAGCGTTTTCAATTCGAATACGATTGGAGGTGAAATTGTTTTCCAAATTTATGCAGTTGGTGACATCAATGATTATGCTTCAAAAACATTGTAGTGGAAATATGTCGTTTCAGTTTAATTTCAGACAACAAGCATGAAAGTTAAGAACAATATGGGAGATAGTGTAAAATGAGGAGAAGCAAATGCGGTTTGGTATATTGGAGACGATGCCAAGTGCAGCTCGTCAAAGTCACGTTTTGAACCTGCTTTGAGATTCATCGACTCACTAATCTTCAAATGTAAATACTTGTTGATCTGTGGTGACATGAAACACACCCAATGAAGAGCAGTAACTTTAGCCAGTTTATCAAACCATTGCTGCCAAATAACAGACTAACAATCAATGACTTCAAACTAACCAGTCGGACCAAGTACCCATTTAGCTATATATTTTTCGTTCTCGTCAGATGATTTTTCAGTTGATTATCTAGGATAACTTGAGTTTGATAAAATAGAAACTCATAACTTGTGATTTACTGAGGCCAATAATTTGTCATGTAAATGGCAGCGGTCCATACTCCTACATCAATCAAAGTTAAAAATTAATTTCAGTCTTATGCAAACACTCTTCACGCCAATTGCAAGTTAATCAAAACAATCAATTTAGTATTCAATTATCTTCCATAATGTACATTTCAACCATGTTTGTAAATTTTCGAAGCCTCGAGACTTTGAAATAATCAGGATTACATCATAAAACCTATACGCCACCGCTGTCTGGTTTATCTTTTTTTTCGCAGTTCCATACTGACACCTAGACCTCGACCTTTACGGCCGCAAAACAGAAAAGCGGAAAAACTGTAGGAATTAACAAATTGAACAAGATGCAAATGCATGTTCTGCATGTACATGAATTCGATTCCGAATGGACTTTCAACTGGACAGTAAACGGCTTAAAGACACTGTGTATTCCTCCTCCGCTTTTGAATCAGGCTTGTGTTCCTCGTACGCCTTGTATGCCCAAGGAACTGCGATTTATCTCAATGCAATTGAATCTGTGTTTTGCAATGGCCTGCCACACTCTATGCTCCGCTCTATGCTTGCCTAGTTTAATGAGTTGTTAAATTAAATTCCATGGCGGCTATTTGTCATTTCGTAAAACAGACTAGCAGATTTCGATGTAGGTGGTTTTGGCTTTTCACAATATGTCTTTGCATTTTATGCAGATTTGTGCATTTGCTTGGCGGTATTTTACAACCTCAGAACATTTCATACAAGTAATTAACATTTTATAGTTTGATCACTATATTCATGTCGCGGAAATTTTACACTGTCGCGGCGGCAAGAGATTGCGTTGTTCCAATTTCAGCAATAATAAATTGCTAGACATATTTTCTCTAATATTTTCGTGTACAAGAGTTTTCAATGTGCGAGTGTTTACGCGAGGAAATTTCAAACAACACTAATTCTGAGCTCTAACATCTTTAGCCTTATTACGTCGACGGACATTTCAATGAATTTTCGGGTACCTCTATATTTCTACCGAATGTAGAATTTTGGAAGAAAAATAATTCTCCATAATGAAAGCCTATTATGTTCTACACTTAATTAAGATAATACTTTTAAAAAAAATTTCAGCTCTATTTGATTTATAATAACTTTGACAGAGTCATCAGATGAATACGAAATTTACAAAATACATGAATGTTTATTGGAAATAGATATATGCGATTTCTTAACTTTTAAATTAACGGCAAGCACGTGGAAAAAGAATTGCAAGTCCAGTCTCCTGAAAATTTATATTTTTAGAACAAACAAATTAAAAAGATTTATAAATATAATGTTTCGTCCATCCAGTCAAATTACATTTTTCGAAATTTCATGTCCTACAAAAACCGCAACCTGTCACAAAGCTACCCATTTTTGAGCACTTAATATTTATGTTCGTGGGATCGCTCGACTGGATCATCGGATCAATATAAAATTCACAGAATGTATTAGTCCTAAGTGGAAGCAGGTCTGGTAGATTTTTAGTGTATCTGGCAATCTTACGATCATCGTGCCATCCTAAAAAAATCAAGTTTCAGCACTTCAACTTCTGATGCAAATATTAAACGAAGCCGCAAATCAAATGATAGGTCTAGCCTAATGTGAACTAATGTTGGATGACTTTTGGTATACTTTTGGTGGAAAAATTAGAATAGAAATGTTATTTTGTCATTTCTGTTTTGCCAATGATTAGTATGGTAGGGTAAAAAACCGCTCTTATAATTGATTTTGACTTTAACCGCTGCTTTAATCTGCTCATGTACAATGTGCGAGTCTTACAATGCCCATGCATCAAGGAGGCGGCTTGCAAACATTTAAAAAAAACTAGATTTTTGGGCTTTAACGGTTCTTTTAACATTCCGCATAATTACCCTATGAGTAACAGCGCAAAAAATAATTTGAATCTAAAAGGCAAATTAAATTTTGTTAGTTCATCGCTCAGCCACCTCCTCTTCCGACATTTTTCTCGGTTTATTTCTTGTACTACAAGTATCTTTTCATACATTCTTTGAAAAAAAGGTCTTTGAATCAAAATATTTGATTTACAATGACAAAAATACTTAATACTTTGATGGCGTTTCCTGAAAAATATTATTTTTTTGCGTCTGTGCACTTTTTTCTCAGTAATTCTTCTATTGTTTTAAGAAAAACTAGGCAGTGGCATAATTAGGTTGGTTCACAGTTAAAAAGAAGCAAAGTTTAAAAACTTCATAAATAGCTCAAACATTTTTTTTTATTCATTTTGGATTGGTAGAATTGCAATTGATTAAATTACAAACAAACAAAAAAGGGAAATAAATATTAAGCTGAAGCTGAAAAAAGGGATGAATAAAGCCGGTTTAACCCGGTTTAATCTTCTGGATTTTGGTACCCATTTTACTGCGATAAATTTTGAAAACACTCCTTAAGAGCATACATTGAAAAACTCAGAGCTAGACTTTGCAGTTTTACTGGTCTTTCGGATACACTAAAACACCAATTTGATGATTACCATAGGAAAATCAAAAGGCTTTTCAAATTTGGTACAATCGAGCAAGCGTCTACATTAAAATCGTACGATGTGCCGACCGATGGTTATTTGACTGTAATTTTATCTCTTGCTTTGCCTGTTTGTCTTACAAGTTCTTTACAAGCTTTGATCTGTATTCGCAGTCAAAAATAATTTCAATCAAATCATGACCAGCTGCAGCAGCCTATTAGGGTCTTCCTGCTCATTTATCAGCGAAATCGGTGCCACGCAAGTCATATGGAAATTTGATTAAGACTTACTGAAGTTATAATCATAATCTAGCAAATCTTAATCTAGTAAACGATTTACCAGAATTTTTGATAGATATCAAAATAAAAGTTATTCAGTCGAAAATCGAACTATATTGAAGAAGTCTGAAACATAATTAAACGAAATACAAGAATTCCCCACACTTGAATATACACTATATTATTACTCTTTATTAATATTAATAAAGCAATCATTATTAGGAAATAGTTTTGTTCAGATGATTTAAGTTGTTATACAATTTTATTTAAATTTAACTAGCAAAAGTAGTGTTTGTTTCTCCTCTTATAATAACATATAATAACATTTCTTTTTACACAATAAAAAATCTTACGGAAATAAGAGATATAACTCGTGAGTGTCGTCTACTAATCACAGCCACGATCAGAACCTGAACGTAAACGAAAGAACATTACTTGATGCACCCAACTTACTGGTACCTTCTGTTCAAATTGTCATTTGTCGGGTAACTTACTGCAGGCGACATTTCGAAATTTATTAAGACTACGCTTCAAGTTTCATTTATTTTTTTAACCTTCATTTTGTTTAAATATCAAACATTCTTTTAAGAGCTAAAGCTGAATTGAAAGAAACTGATCATCAGGAATTCCGTAATTTCTGCTCTAAAATTGTAAGAGCAAACACCTACACAATGCGTGATTATTTGTGGAACATTGAGGTTTCAATCTGTTCCAATCAACTAAAATCCTTCTAGATCTACATCTATTCCCTTGAGTCCAGTTTCTCAGCTCTAAAGTTGATTCTATGCGTCTTATTGGCGCAATCACTATTAGGCCTCAAACTATTTACGATTTATTTGCTACCTTTTCCTCCGCCTGTTTGAAAAATGCATCAAACACCAATGCAATTTGCTTGTTCTGGAGCGGTATGGTTTCTTCATTTGCCATTCTAGAAAGACCAAATTTATGGGGTTCACTAATTCTGAACGTTAAATTTATGTAATTTATAAGAACTTATGAAAGGCTTTTGACTCTGTAAACAATAATTCGCGTCGCAAAAAGCTTGAAGCATACACACACAGCATACTAAGCCCTTTTCTCGGCTTGTTTTCCTCCTATCTTTATGGCAATCTCTAAACCTTAAACGATTTTACTTCTTCTCTTTTCTTTTATTCATCTGAAATTTCTCAAGGCTCTATGTTAGGTCCCTTATTTTTCATCTCGTTTGTCAATGACCTTTCTTTTCTTATCAGCTCTTCCTGTCTTCTATACGATGAAGCTGCAAGTTTTGTTTTTGACGTTCTTCGTACGTGTTGACCAACATTTCCACCGGTATTTATTTGCTTCTTACCTCAATATGTAGCATTCTGGAGTATGCATGCAAGCTCTGGACCCATCGCATTCAGTAATAATTCTGAAGCTACTAAATTTATTCAGCGTGGCTTTAAGGAGGTAGTGCCAGTTAAAATGTTAAAAACACTCTAGTTTTCAAAAAACAAAATTTTCGTCTCCTTTATTATGTATAAATTTTAAAATTTGCATGGGTAAAATACATATTTTGAAGATTACAAAAAAAAAATGTTTTTATTTTTTTCATTTTTCTACTTATTTATAGAAGACCCCAAAGTTGATGTCTCGAAAAATGCCTCGTCATACTGCGGAGAGATAATCTCAAGAATGAAGAATCTGAAACAAAAAACCAAATCGCATTTTAATGAGGGATGTTTCTTACTAGGAAATCTACCACAATATTTGAAAAAAAATATGATCAAAACAAAAATGGCGGTTGTTTGAAAATATTTTTCGAAAAATCGCTATTTTTTTCACTTTGTTTCGCTTTGCCAAATTTTTTTGGCTTAGCTTGTATTGTGATAGATTACCCCAGATGATACTTGAATAAAGTAGTGCATCAAATTTGACTTAAATCGGTTCGGCCAATCCGGAGAATAAGTGTCCGCAGATTGAAAAAACGTCATTTCAAGAAAAACGCTTATAAAGTTTTTTTTTTCTATTTATTTATTGAATATTATTTAAAAAATATATTTTTGTCACCTATAATTGCTCAGTCTGCAGTCCCTGGACTATGCATAAGTATTCTTGAGTCCATATAAGCCAGTTGCTCTTGCAGTTGGGCAGTTTTTTTTGCCAAACGCGCTTCTTTTGCCGCTTATTCTGTCTGACTTCATCTTTTTTTCATAAAATTTCTTCATTAAATTTCGAGACGTGATTTCTGAAGGAATAATAAATTGGAAAATGCAAAAAAATAAAAAAATGATTTTTTTTTCAATATTTTAACCGGTACTACCCCCTTAAATTTATCATTTAATGAGTATTGTCCTAACTCACCTCGTTTTTCGTGCTTCAAATATTCTGTTTAGAAGCACTTGTGTTCCTGGATGTTAAATTTCGCCTTATTTTTCTTCTAAATTTTTTTTTTATGTTTCATTTGTTGACACTTGAATTGCATTACGTATGTAGCGCATTTGGTAACTAAATAAGTAAACGACACAAATTTATAATATTAACGGAAACACCAGTAAATGCTCTCACTGAAGAATAGAAATATAAGCATTTGAAGGGTAAGCAGAAAAGAAATATCGAGAAACTTAAAAGTAGGATTTAAAAGGGAAATAATAGGAAAATAAAAACAGGATAAAGCTGCCAAAAATTTTGATGAGGGTGAAAAATCTCCTCTACATAAAGTGCATACAATAAAATTCTTGTACGTTGCTTGAATACACTGAACTTTGTAACTTCAGTATAAATTCAATATTACCTACATCATAGGTTATTTCAAAATATTAAACTTTACAGAATGCATTATATTACTCGGGATATAGCCCTACTCGCATTATATTATTTATGGACTGCTCCTATGGCGCAGCTAATCTCATTTTTCACTGATAAATTTTTAAGGATTTTGGCATAACTTACAACTTAATAATAAGTTAAGTTATCAAAATTTTAAACAAAACCCCAAAAAATACTTTTGACGTGTCCCCTTTTGCAAATGCTCCGCAGATATATGGTAATGTGTTTAGTAAATATTTATCAGTGCAGAGAATATCAAAGAAAAATTGTCTTATATTTGGCATATTTCGAGAATAAGAAACTTGTAGATCACATATGATCATATATAATTAAAACAAATTTTAACATTTTGAGTCTATTCCCAAAGTTCCTAAAATAAACATAACAAAGAAATACATTCAATTAACAGCTTCTGCCTCTATTTTGCATAAGCTATCAACTGGAAATTTCGAAACAGTTTCCCAGTTAGTACTCGACGGTTCCGATGCATGTTATTAGAGACTTATTCCACAATGTACAACTTCAGCTAAGCCTAGCTAGTAAACTGCTGCCGATTGTCAGTGTAAATCTTTCAGCTTTTCTTCAAACATTCGACATGTCGCCATCTATGACGAGAGTTTGTTATTAGTAAGTTAAACATAAATGCACGAAAATTTGCATTAGGTTTCACTTTTCATACCGTAAAAGGAATCTCGTATTTTTCGTTGAGTTTTCTCGCGCCAGCCTGTCAATCTTAGCGCCAAACGAATTCCCATAAATCACGCAAAACGGCTGTCTATTGTTCGAGTGGTGGTGGAGTCGACTCTGAAATGGACCAGGGGAAAATCACTTTTCATGAGCTTCTAAATCAATGATTGACACTGGTTACGGGTGAATCAATGAAATTATTCAAGTTTTGTGTTGAAATCAATGAGTCGCTGATGGTGCTGTTGCATGTGAAACCGAAGTTGATTGAATTTGGGGAACCAATATTGTTGATATATCGATATTTGCTTGTTTGCCTTGGAATAATTTCATGTAGTTTTCACGTAAGGAATTTCGTGAATGCAAAAACAACAAACTATAGCTGTGTTTAATGAGCTGCTCTAGGTTGAGCTAAGTTGAGATATCTCAGTAAAATGTGTTTCCAGAGCAATTCGGTTGGTCGAACTGGCGCGAAGTTTCTCTAATTTGGGTTTCATGAGCCTGCTCTAAGTTGAACTAGAGCAATTAAGATCTCGATTTCTGCTCTACTTTTTTCGGTACAGCAAGCTCAGGCTAGCAGCCAGCTGTTTGTCAACTGTCATGGAAAATTTTGACTGAAGTAGACGTTCTTATTAGTGAATTGACAGATTGAACTTCTGACAAGCGATCAAATGTGAGAATTGCCTCTCAATTACTCTAATTCGCTCGACTTTTTTTTGACAGCTATTCTATTTTAACTTGAGATACTCTGCTCTTTTTTCGGAGTCATTCAACACAGCTTATTATGATCGCTGATGTCACTAGAAAATTACTGCCATTAAGCATTGCCCCCGGAAGATTCTCGGATTTCGCACGAAACCGCGCTCACATCAAATCTGATTAAAAATCATATTAGCCATCGACTTCCCGATTACGAACCTTTTTCATGTCGCCGAAAGAAAGATTCTACGCATCTCAGATCTTGAATGCCTTACGGTACAATGGGATGAATAATGCATGTAGCATCCGCGCACACTTAAGACGACTACCTACATGTTACCAATCTTACGGGCAAACAAAGGAAGTTCTAGGCTGGCGAATAAACCACACGCGATGACGCTACCTACAAGCAATCGACCGGCATCTGAAGCATTCAATCTTGCTGCCCGGTCTAGCTAGGCTACCTTGAAGAATGAAAGAAAGTAGGAAATATATACTTTGTGTGCACGTCCAGGAATTCAGTTTCCATTATGCGAGTCCCGGAGAGGTCCACACCACCATTCACCTGTTCGGCACTAAACTCACCACATTCCGGTTACCGATTGTGACTCGAGGTGGGAAGATGGAGCATCTTTCACAACGCTAGTTAGACAATTGAGCAATTGCACGGAAATTACTAGATATGTATGTATATTGACGAGGTTTGCACGTAGAATGGATGCGATCGGGTCATGACTCTGAGAACTTGTTCTTAATGTCGCGCATAAATTTTCTGATTGAATCGATCCGACGGCAATTGGATGCGTGTGGTGGATAATTTGTAAATGTGGATTTTATTACATTTATGCTAAGAAACATATCGTCAATTCGGTCTTGAAACGCGGAACAATGAAACATGAACACATTTCGAGTTCAAAAAAAGGCTGTAAAGTTTCGGTCTGGCATCTAATGGAAGCTCTGACTTTGATTTTATTAAATATTTGCTCTGATAAATCAGATTTGGTCAACTTATCTGCAAATACATTTTGTTTCCGATTCAATGGCTGTAAATGGCTGTAAGAGAAGAGAGTAATAATTCACCCGGTGAAAAGCCTTACGACATGCGATAAATACAGTAGAGACACGTTATAGGCAACTATTAATTTGTAGTTTGTAATTTGTAATTTATTCAAAATAATTCATTTCACAGGCAAGATGCCTAGTTCCAAAATGAATAAAAATAAAAATATTATAAAGAATTAATATGTAAATTAAAATTAAAAATATAAAACACAATAAGTAAAAGTAAAGTAAAAAAAGAGAATAAAATTACTATGGATATAATAATAAAACAGCAAAGTACAAAAATACAGGATAAGAATAGAAGTAAAAAATTTGAATAGTAAAAATAAAGTAAGAAAAGTAAGGAAAAAAAGGATGTGTAAATAAAATGATTAAATAGGCGAAAAAAGTGCGCTACGAACTAAACTTTTGAAAATTGTAATTGGCTGAGGGAGAGAACCAAGCTGAAGATTATTATGCGCCCTCAGTAAACGCAAAACAGGCGAATGAAAAAAAAAACGTCAGTACGTGCAAAAGGTACATTGAACATTGAGGTTGCCCTGCTAGGTCTGTCATGATGGCGTGGCGTAAAAAAACACGTCAAAGCTGAAGATAAATAGCCCCAATAAACTTTAAAAAGAAAACATTCATCGAGATAAATTCGGCGCTGGTCAAGTCAACGAATATTAAGGGCTGGTAAACGTTCACTGTAAGGACAATATGGTAGGTTGTACTTGAAAATAAGGCAGCGAGTAAACCTTCGCTGGGCAGATTCAACCGCCTCAGACAAATAACAGAAACGAGGACCCCACACTACAGAACAATACCCAAGGATAGAACGAACAAGGGAAAGAAAAAGACGCACACAAGTGGAAATGTTGAAGGAATTGTGGCATACACGTATAACAAAACCAGCGATCCGGGACGCCTTACGAGTGATGGTACGAATATGAATATCGAACTTTAGCTTCGGATCGAAGGTAACACCGAGATCAGTAAAATGATCCACAACTAAAAGGGTGATGTCATAGATAGAGTAAATAAACTCAAAAGGACAAGGCATCAATGGAAAAGACATTGAGTAACATTTGGAGATATTCAAGGACAAGTAATTACGGTCACACCAGGAAGCAAGACAATTCAAATCGTTTTGAAGAGCAATATAATCGGAAGGAGCATTGATAACACAAAAGACTTTCAGGTCATCAGCGTACATTAGACATGGAGATTCAAACACATTAAGAAGATCATTGACGAAGATGTTAAATAGTAAAGGCCCAAGAATAGATCCCTGAGGTACACCGGAGGTAGGAAAAAAAGGAGCTCATGGTTGACCGAGTCAAAGGCCTTAGAGAAGTCAGTGTATATCACATCTACTTGGTGGTGATTATCTAAAGCAGAAGCAACAAAATGAGAAAACTCTACAAGGTTAGTGGTAGTACTTCGGCCTTTCACGAAACCATGCTGTTGAGCAGGAAAAACATGACCAAGAGAATGTCAGCCTAGCTACCGATTTCGAGGTTTTACCTATATCATGTATAGAAAATTGTGGAAATATGCTTGGTTTTTGTATCAATTAAGAGACGCATATAACGCATATATAAGTAATTAAATTTTCAAAAGATATAAGTTAAGAAGAGTATGAAACATTGTTAAGAAATTTAGATATACAGTCATTTCCACAAGACCGTATACCTCACAAAATAAAAACGTTACAAGTAAGAAATTTTATTTTTCATTGACAGTAAATACAAAATACATTTTCACAATTATATTTAATACACGGTCCAATCGCCGTCACTATTGATTATTGACTGGCATCTTCGGTGACAACTTTCGGCCAATTTTTCCGCGTAGTCTGTCGATAAGTTCTTCCAAATTTTTTGTAACGTTCGCCTTAAATGTGCTGCTCCTTTTATTTGCTTTCCTTGAAGCTTCTGCTTCATTGATCCCCAAACATTTTCAATAGGATTGGCATCCGGCGATTGCGAAGGCCAATCAAGTACTTCAATGTTATTTTCTTCTTTCCAGCGTGTACACAACCGGCTTTTATGTTTCGGATCGTTATCTTCTAGTAGAAACCAATCGGTGTTGTCGTTGCCATATAGCATCCTAGCAGACTTCAATAATCCTTTCTTGTACAAAATGATCATCCTTTCAGCAGTAAGAATTCCGGTAAACGTTATTAATTTTCCGAAACCGCGTGCAGAAAAGCATCCATAAACATGGACCTTCATAGGGTGTTTAACGGTTCGATTCACGACAGCTTCTCCTTTTTGTAACCACATTCGTCTCCTGAACGTATTTACAGCAAAACTTGATTCATCCGTAAAGATCACGTTATCCCAACCACGATCGATGTTTTCCTTAGCCCACTCTACACGTATCGCTTGTGGTTTTCGGTAAGTAATGGTTTCAACAAGGCATAACTGGTTTTGATGTTTTCCTCTTGTAATCTTCGCCGAATCGTATTCAAGGACACGTAAATATTCTTCTTCGATAACATTTCCTTTGCCTGCACTAAGGTAACGGACGGATTTTTCTTAAAAATATCAATGATGGCCTTATCCTGGGTTTTTGAAGAGCTTCGGGCTTTACCCCTACCAGGCAGATCATCTACATTTCCAGTATCTTTAAAACGCTTTGTCCACTTATTCACAAACTGTGTCGAAACTTTCAGGTGCTTTCCGGCCGATGCAGGTGTCATTGTTGGTCCTTTCGGATGACTTACTAAAAACACAGCTTCGAATCGTTTTTTGTAAATCGCACTCATTTCACTTGACGTCTTATCACTCTCCTACTTGAACCAAATTTATACAATGCGAAAAAGAGGAAAAATGCAGGTAACTAAAAGTCCCCCACCACTCTTTGAGAAATGGTGCATTAAAAAGTTACAAAGTATACGTGGAAATGACTGTATGTTACTGAATAAAGTTAGTTTTTTGAAAAGTATGAAATTACTTTAGCTTGGCTCAATTTGTTTCTCCGATTTTCCTTAATTGTTGTATGCTTAATTGAATATAACATTAAAATTTCACTTAGTGTATATGAATTTTCTTCAGTCCAGCTACTCACAAGTTCAACGCCTTTTAAAAATTAATTTAAGGTTACAGTCGGCTCCGAATCTAAATTTTCAGATCCTTTGGTACTTTCGGAATCAGTGATTTCGACAGTTTCAGCATTCTCGTTAGAATAGTTTGCTTTGCTTTCAGAAAGCCAATCGTTGATCGCGTCTGCATCACAAACGGTATTTATTGCTTGTATAAGTACATCTTGCAGCCAGGTCGCGTTGAAGGTTAGCCAGAGGAATATTATCTTCCTCATCCCAAGTTTCATCATCCACTTTTATTAGTTATCTGAAACATTTTTATGTGGTTGGTTCCCAAATCATCCTAAGCTTGGGATAAGAAACAGATTGGTATAATTTGTTGCTTCATTGTTACCTTCTTTAAATCATTTCCGGTAGTTTCACTTCTAATCAAATGAGTCAATAAATATTCTTTGTAGAATTTCTTTTTTAAACGAATGGCGTTCTGATCCATAAACTGAAGTAAAGGAGAATTTGGTGGAAAACACATTACTGATATGAGAACATCGTCGCTGCTAAATGTTTTTGAACGGCAAGAAGCGTTGTCGATTAATAATACCGCATGTGTTGGAAGATTTTTCGATCGAAGATCATTTCGAACTTCCAGAACAAACATTTAATGAAACCATTGCACGAATATAACAGACGTGATCCATGCTGACTTATTGTTTCTGTAATCAACCGGCATCTTAGATATATATTTTAATGCTCTAGGTTTGGCTGACTTTCCAATCACTAAAAGTTTAATTTTATGATTTTCTGAAGCATTTACACAAGCCAGGAAATTTATTCTTTCTTCCGCCATTATTCGTCCTGGTGCTGATTGTGCCCCTGCTGCAACATATGTCTTCCAAAAAAAGACTGCTTTCATCAGCGTTATAAATTTGGTCATCTTTAAGTTGAGATTCGCGTATGAAGTTTTGAAATATTTCTACAAATGGTTCCACGGCATCAGTATTGGGGGACAACTTTTCTCCGCACACTTTTAATAGTCGTATTTCCCAACGTTTTTTAATAATTGCAAACCATCCATTGCAGGCGTTAAATCCTCCTTCTTTCTCAGGGTTCAAATTGTAGATCTGAACAGCTTTTTTCTTCAATATTTTACCGGTAACAGGTGATTCTTTTTGCGCTGTCTCATGAACCAATCAAATAGTTTCGCGTCCATTTGGGGATATTCAGGCTGACGTAACTTCCGTTTATTTCCAATTTTTGATTCAGTTGATCCAACGAAAACTTGAACCTTTTCTTCACTTTTTTTAATTCTAAATATTGCTTTGTGAATATTGTATTTTTCGGCAATCGATTCGTATGATTCAAATCGATGAATGGAATCTAGGATTTCTATTTTGTTTTTTATAGATAACACGTTTTGCCTTTTAGGAGCCATAGTAACCTTCATCAAGAATAACACTATGATTTATTTTTAATCTAACCAGGGGCGGATTTGCCACTAGGCCCGGTAGGCCCGGGCCTAAGGCGGCAAATTTCGGGGGCGGCAAATTTCCGATTTTTTTTTTGGGGCGGCAGTTTTTTTCCATCGTATATTTACATACATATATTTGAGTTGAATGAGCCTAACACGTCAGGCCAACCGAATTCTCTAAAAAATCAATGCACGCAAAAACTCACTTCTGATGATTTTTTTCGCACATTAAAAAGTTTGACTTATAATATATACCGAAATGCGATCACGGTAAAGGACCAAAAAAACTCAAAAATACCTAAAAAGTGCCTAGAAAGTATCTGAATATACCTAAAAAAAAAAGCCTGAAAAGACCTACAAAGAACCCAAATAATACCTCTTCAATTTAGGAAAAGCTTATAAGAGGTAAATATTTGCGAGCATTCATTTTTCAGAGAATTTTTTTATTATTATTTTACAGGGTATATCAACTACATGTGAATCTCTCTTTATTTTTGATGTGTTTTTTTCAAATTGTAGTTCATTACGGAAATTAATTTCTATAAAAAAAATTAAATCTGGAACATCATAGGTCAAAATATTTTGGGTTCATCCTTAATTAATAACATATCGAACATTAATTTACAGGTACTTTAGGTATTTTTAGGTTCTTTACCGTGTGTGTATTTTAATAATTATTTGTGTGGCAAGAGCGCAATAATAGGGAATTTTTACGAACGAACCGGTGCCAGTTTTGCTCTGATATTCCTATTTTGTGAGCTCGGGCACAACGAAAAACAACGAAGTATTCTAGGGAATCCCAAAAAAATCGCTCATTGTTACATTTAATATAATTCACGAAAAGGGCGGCAAATATTTCTGAGGTCTAGGGCGGCGAAATGGTCAAATCCGCCCCTGAATCTAACGATACATGTACACATATCTTGCTAAATGGTTTCAAATAATAATTTTATTTCCACTTAGCAGAATCAAAAACATGCACGAACCGCAACGAAACTAACGAAAACTGCCTGCAATTGCGAACAGGCGTGCTATCTTTTAAGTGAACAGTAAAAAAATGCGTAATTCCAGGAAACAAATGACACCAAACGGAATATTGGACTTTTTTTTATATTTTTTTAATGCATATCAACTTATTTGGAATCACTTTTTGTAGTTTGCTTAGTGAATCCAATATCCATTTGCTTATATCAAGTCAAATCTTTTTGCTCGTTGCCTATATAGAGTCATCAATGCTGAAAATTATGCCCTGCTTATATCGAGTAGTAGCCATTAACGAGGGTTGCTTATAACTAGTTCCTACTGTATTCTAATCAGATAATTTTAGTAAGTTTTACACAAAAATTATGCTATGAACCATTTCAGTTTGCAAGCAAAACGTGATATACAGTAGTTACACATTCACTGTTATTTTTGCATTATATAAATTACATAAATCAACCCGAAAACAGTTCAGAACAGAATAGTTAAAATCTGATAAAACTTAGATGAAATTTTTTACACACTCAGCTGTCTTGGCGACTATCTGATACTGATCTGCTTGTATTCACAAACAATCTAAACTACTGAAAATTTTCTTGTCGTCCAGCAGACACTAATAGATCAACATGAGTCACCAAAAACTCTATCAACTTGAATTCATCTCTCAGATCTTACAATCGAAACAGTTTCCAACTAATTGCATTACTCGACTAGAACCGAATTTATGCAAATCCGAAACAAATGAGATTCCTGACCTACTTCACAGACAACCTATAACTCGTCCATTCGTTCCATTACCGTTGATCCCGCGACATGTTGATAATACGCTCTGATTAATGGACTGTAATCTAGTTATCAACGCTGCGTCAGTGTCAGCTCGCCCGGCAGATCGTGTCATCTTTTCGCCATTCTTCTTGGCGACAAACTTGTTTCGCACGAATTTCCACAGTTTGCAATTATGGTTGTTGTTCGGGTTGGCTGACTGAATGCCTTCTGCTTGGCTGGAGGTATGAAAGAAGGCAAGAAGGTGCGAGCAGACTGGGACCGATGCGGCGGTGGCGACCCAGGTGAATCATGAAGAAATGTGCGGATCCCCCGGGGGCCATGTAAACACGTATGGCCGGTCGTTCACTGACCCAACTCACGTACCCTTTATCTCGGACCAGAATAGTGCATTCTTCGTCCGGATGATGTATGGGCCTAAGAAAGTAACCGTAATTTCGACATTTTTCCAAGACTTGGAGGCAAGATACAGTACGAATTTTATAATTTTTTGCTCGTGTTATTGTTGAGGCCATGTGTGAATATTTTGACGAAAAAATGTATTTTTGGTGCAAATTTACAACGCATGGTATGCTATCTTTAGCTCAACCCTTTTTAAAAATGGTGTGAACTAGATTTACACATAAAAGAACGGAACATTAATTTAAAAGTGAATTTGTTCAAAAATTTGTCATTCGGTCCACTAACCGTTTAGCCTCAACGGTATTCATTTTGAATTTTTTATTTCACTCAAATGATTAACCTCATGATAAAAAGTGCTCGACCGAATCGGATCTGCTCAACCGTGGGAAATCTATTTTCACTTGTTATCTTTCGGACTTTACTAGTAAATATATCATTGTCTGCATTTTATAAGGCAAGCTTCAGACAAAAAATTTATTCTTGACCCTGCTGCTGATAGTTAAACGCTACTGTTATCAAGCAAAACTAAAAAAAAAACAAATACATTCGTTAATAAAAGGGTCGGTTTTTTTGAAACATGTAACTTTTCGAAACATGTAACTGTGAAATACTTTAAATAAAATGTTGATCCGTTTTGAATAATAATATAATTTCCAGAGAAAGTGCATAGCATTGAAATTCGGCAGTCCAGATCAACAATAACAAACATGCTCTTCAACGAAAAAAAGGAAAACGAATTGTGAATTCATTGCGATTCGCCCATATTACTGCCAAGAAGGGAAAATTAAATCGTTCAAACTTGTGACCAGTGAACGATAGATACCTTTTCCGAAAGAGCAAATAACACCCAGCGTTTTTATAAGAAAAAGAAAATGAGAATCATCGTTCAAAATCAAAACAAAATAGGTCAATAAAAGTTTGCTCAGACAGGTTGTTCAGTTCATGCCACATATCGCAAAGACTAAGGTTCACTTGATTAAGGGGGTATTCTGGTCTAGAAATTTGATCAAATCGATTTTTTTGCATATTTTCAAAGTTTAGGATATTCGGAAATTCGAATTATTTTTGGAGTTACAGTTATTTTTGTGACACGTCAACTAAACTAACAAACGCGATCAAAAACGAATTAACTGCTCCGAGCTACGAGCTTCTCAAGCTTCTAAAAAAGTTCGAACTACTCGTATGGCTGAAAGAGCTCCCGAAAATCTGGCTTTTGAAGTCGAAGAAGGAACTTTGCATGAGACGGGGATCTCTGATTAAAAAAATCTAAGCATAAAATACCATTCAAGGACTCAGACTGCCCGAAACGAGACTCCAAGTTTTAGAGGCGTTTTTCTCGAAACTACTTTTTTCGATACGGTTGACATAATATCTCTAGTTGTAATGGACCAATTTACGTGAAATTTCGCACAAACCCTCTTAACACTATTAGATTTAGTGTGACGTAGTGAATTTTGAAACTTTTTTTTCTACTATTTATAAAAAGTTGAAAAAATTGGCCAAAAACCGACTTTTTTTACATGGACGCCATTTAATGAAAAAAAGGTTTTTTCAAAGCACCTACGTCAGACTAATTCTACATTCTTTTTTTTACAGAATACACCAAAAATGTATGTTTCAGACCATCAGGAAGATTGGAATCATGTCAACCATGAGACAAGTTTTTTTTTGAGTCTTCACAATTTTTTTCACTTTTTGAATACATTTTTATACTTTCAAAATGTTAATAAAAAAAAACTGATCAAAAAATAGATATCAATATGTTTCTGGTTTTTACTTATTGCGCCCGTAAAATCACCTCAATAACGAGCCTCTAGTTCAGAATACTGCCTTAATACAACAACAAATAATTACGGTGAATACTTCTTCCGTGCCAGCGGAAAATATAAAAATGGTATCTTCCTCTTTGTTTTTTTTTATGAAATCAATGCTTGATTTGGATACCAAGAAAAATTTATGAGTCTTTAGAAAATGAAGTACTATCTGATAATGCATTTAACATTACCGGTTTCAATTCTACATTAGTGTTTCCGCGTAAAGCGAAATTCCTGAATAGATTTTATTCGCAAATTTAAATGGAAATGCAGCTGCAAACAGTTGGTTAAGGACATCGAGCTAAGCGCTCGAATAAGGCAGAAGTGTTTGTAACAATTTGTACAGAAACCTTATAAGCACAGTTTTTAGTGATTGACCGAAGGTTTTTTCTCGCAAATAAATATTTTCCATATTATAAACAATTTCGGACCAAAGTCAAAATTTTTTCTTCGAGAAGCAGTAAAATTTTTCAAAACATTAATATTTTGCTAATTTCTTCGTTTCATATAATTATTTCTTCGTTTAATATATACTAGATGTTAACCAAAATTTTTTGTTTTTCCATTTGAATTTATCCAATCTAGAGATATCGTTCTTACCACAACACGCACTAAAATCGGCAGAAACAAAAATAGAAATCATATCAAAATAAAGTTAAATCAAGTAAAATTTCTGTCCAGGAAATTTTTCAAAAAATTGTTTATATCGGCGTCGTGACTGCGTATAGCTCCTTAGATGTGTGTTTCAAGCCAAACCTGAAACGGTTTGAAGCAAACATCGGAAGAACCTCCTTTGCGATACACGGCCCTGGTTTCAAAGCCAAAATCAATAACATAACGGAAACATCACTCTTATCACGAAATATAGGCCCCTCATCAATACTTTAGAGCATGCTTCCTACAATAAACAGAACGTACTGTCTCAACTCAAAGATAACCGTCGAGGATCATAAGTGTGCAATAAGCAGTTTTTGACTATAGTACCGAAAAAATTAATTTCATTGCTTGGGAGTTTTTCAATGCAACCTCAACCAAGTAAAGAAGAGATGACCCGATATTTTAACCAACATTAAACAGACGTTGCGGTGAACTGTATCCTTGAAGTATACGTACACTGCATAAATCGCAACAAAGAGCATTCGACTAAAGAATGCTGTTTTTCATCCGGTACTCTGAAAGTGTTTTATGTAAATTGAGAATCTGCTGACAATCTTGTCTCAAAACTAAAGAAGAAAAAGAAAAATCTAAAGTGCCTGCATTGCTAGCAAGGAAGTGCAAAATTTCGTAACAGCCACAGTTAAGAACGCTGATTGAACTTGTGTCTCTTTTGCAAACTCTTCTACCCACCTGTTAACAACAAATATGCACCAAAACTATGGAAACACCATGCAAAGCTGGCTTCAATTTGATTTTTGATGGAAGCGAAAGCATTTTTTCTTGCAATCGTATGTAGGATTCCCAGCTTAAATGAAACCTTTTGTAATTGAAATGAAACAACATTTATTTGAAATGAAACCTTTTTCAAATGAAATGAAACCTTTCTCCAACTGAACGAGACTTCGATAAAAAATATTTTCAGGATAATTTTTTTTTTATGAAAATGTATGAAGAATAATAAAAACATATGAAGAAAATAAAAGTTATGTATGATATGATATTTTAGTGATACATATTTTAATTACAATATAGAATTTAATGTGCCTTCTGCACCTATTGGTATTTGCGAAACCGTATTTTGGATAATTAAAGCAATCATCTGAAGTCACGTGAAGCACGCTTTCTTCAATAACATTGCTAATGTTACGATCTGTACTCATGTCGTTCAGTAGAGAACGAGCAATTTTATTTTCTAAAATGCTTTTTCAATTGGAATCACCATCGGCGAGTAAGGGAGCAAAAATGTTAATATACATCCGCTACCTGCAACCACCTCTTGAACTTCTCGCGTTTTGTGGGTTCGGGCATTATTCATAATCAGAATTGAATTTTCTATATTTAACATGGAACCGATTCTTTCCAAAAGCTCCTGTAAGAATAGTTCAAATCTTTTAGCATTCACGGTTGCGTTTAAAATTATGTTCGAGCAAACAGTACCACCGTTATTCACAGCTGCAATAACATTACGTCCTCATACATTAGGTAATTTTAATGCCAACAATGAAGTAACAACTTAATGCACTTCACACGACAAATTACGTTTGGAGCTCGTCTAACAGAATGTGATTAAACTTAAACTACACTGGCATGAACTACGAATAATACAATATCTACTTAGAAATACGCGGGTGGATGCTCAAATCGAACAAAAGCTTCGACAATCTGTCAAGGCCTCAGAACATAGAGGTCAAGGCTCTTCAAATTCCGAAATCTCACCTGAACATCAAAGCTCCTGCTGTACAAGACCATGATTCTACTGGTACTCATGTATGGATCCGAGATTCGGGTGCTCAACAAAAGGCACTGCGACTTTTCAGCCGCGTTCGAGAGGGAAGCCTTGAAGAGAATCGTTGGTTCCATAGGTGAAGAAGGGCGATTCCGGAGACGCTAAAACCATAAGTTGTAGGCTATCCACCTAGAAACAGATATGATTACTAAGACAAAGCTCGGTAGAGTCCGGTGGGCAGGACACCTAGCTCGAATAAGTAAAGAGGATCCTGCTCGGAAAACACTTTGCGGAAGATTTTGCGGCAGACAATAGCGGTGGAGATGTTGTCTGCGCTGGAGGGATGGTGTTGATCAGGAGTTCAGAGTTTTGAGGTACCCAATTGGATGACATCTGCTCGCGATCGGGACCGTTGCAAAAAACTGTTGACGGATACCCCGGTCGAAGCGCCGATGATGATGAAACTATGGTTAATGTTTAATCTTGCTGATAATATAAAAAGAGAGATATCATCTCCAAAAAGATGTTTGATAATTCGAATTTCACACACGTTTATTATCTTTTGACGTTTGAATTCTTCGCTCATTCAGCTCATTTTTCGCTATCACTAAATTCATTTTAATTTCGTTGAAGGCAGCTTAAAATTAATATCGCCCTCACTGTTTCCAGCAATTTGCGAATTCAAATATTTGGTAAAATTTAGAATAATGCCCAGATTTTGGTAATCGAACATTTATTCGATGAAATTATTATAACAATAAATGTTTTTTAAACTCAAAATAATAGACTTAAGCACTGATAACTAGTAGTCCATTCATATAGTCAAATAATCACACGCTTTTGATACAATTGTTGCATCTGGCTATAATCAGGTTCATAATCACATGCTTTTTCATACAAATCGAATTATTTTTGATGGCTTTTTTTTTACTTTCTGATTGCATTTGATTTTGATATGAAAGTGCTTTTTTTGGTGTTGATGAAAATTTTGATAATTTAGCACTGTGTTCACACGAGTTACTTTGGCAACTTATCAGCATAATTCCTTCATAATTTCTTCCGAAAATAGTTTTTACATTACGAACCAAATTTAAAAAATTTCAATTTCCTTAACAATTTATGAATCAAACATGTCTTCGTCCATTTTTGCCTTGGATTTTAGCAAAACAATGCCATTGGTGCAGGCACGTTCCTTATCCAATGCTTCCATATTTCAACTGAAAAGCCACCGAAATCAGATCCGAATAGTATCTGTCAAAGGAAAGCACATCAGTGCAACGTAAAGGCATTTTCCTGCTTTCAAAAACCGATACCATACTTATGAGTGCGGCGTTGACAGCCCAAAGGTTTTTTTTATGGAGATGAATAATAAAGAGGTTTTTTTCAACCAACTTAATAGGTTTGTTTGCGTACTGCAGCAGCAGCAGCTTCTTTTTGTGGCAAAATTTGGCTTGCAGCAAGAGTACAAACACGAATTGCTGCGAATCTATTTTAATATATTATAATAGATTCAGGTACGCGAACAGACTAATTATGATTCAAGTCATTGAATCATTAAACATAAGTTGGCTGTCAAAATATATTTATTTGGTTTTAGCGCACAAAAGTATGGTCCGAATTTTTATTCATTGCAAAAGATTTAGATGAGATTTTAGGTTAGATTTTATTTAACCACAGTTAATCGGATTTCATGCCAATAAAAATCAGAAAACTAAAGCAGGTTCCTTATCTACATTTGCCACACAATTTTGAGTAGTGCGCTAGGCAATTAGCTCAAAAAATTTATTTGCTACGGTTTGCTTGCGACACTAAGCACATTATCCAAAGCAAACAGAGATGATAAAAATATATTTTTAATCTGAACTAAGTTTATTTATATTCTGAATGGAAGAAATAAATGCTTGCTGCATTAAAAAAGTCAATTCGCAAGAAATATTTAATTACTCAAACACTATTACTAACATTTGTTCAGTTTTTTCTTATTCATGGAAAGATAATTATCACTTGAGCAGAACAAACATTATACAAATGAATTCAAATGAGAGCTCCCTGTGCACCTGATTACACATACGACAAATTCTTGGCAAATTGATGCCAGACGGAGATTATTCGTCACATAGTCACAGAACGAAATGCACAAGATTAGCACATCAAAAAAAGTGCTACTAGTCTGGCAGCGTCAGTTTATTGACAAGTACAGGTGTACAGCATAAAGTAACATGCTCGTTGCGTATTAAGTTAACGCAAACAACACATCTGATTCCTAGCAGATATGCGAAAACGCAAAACTAATATAAATTAAGGTGATGGTTAGAACATATGTGTATTTGCAAAAAGTGTTTGTATCGTATATTAGCTGGATTTGCATACTCAGACACAACACAACTGCTTTTTTCACTGCAGCCATTTAGAGTTGACATTATCGCACACTTATCTGGGCTACCGTTTTCAATTCTGATGCAAACCTTTGGCTGTTAGTATTTACTGGTTTTATATATCCAAATGTTTATTGTATATTCGTGTCAATATATAAGTAAACCCAAAATATTGTGTTTTTATTGGAGAGGTGATGTTGAAGAATAATGGGTATTTGCTTTTTTTACAATTACTTTAAAATATCAATAACCTTTTGACGATAGTGGGCACTTGAGGGAATTTGTAGACAGCCCTATATTTTGGTGGTAACAATAGAAGTAAAAGAATTAGAAAATGAAAAATGACCATATTTTAACATATTTATGGCAACATTTAAATAAAACTTGTCTCTATTTTAACCAAATTAGAATTCTGATAGCTTCGGATCATCATGACAACATCAGATACATTGATAAGCGCAAAAAAAATACGATTGAGTGTTTTATGGTTACTGTGCGAGCAATCCTGTTGCTCTGGCAGATACGACACATAAATTCTTCGCATCATCGGCCCGAATTTTTTTTTACTAATGTTCGAAGAAGAACACAAAAATTCATATATATATATATATATATATATATATATATATATATATATATATATATACATATATATATATATATATATATATATATATATACAGACCATATTTATTTCCGTTCTATATATATATATATATATATATGTATATATATATGTATATATATATATATATATATATATATATATATATATATATATATATATATATATATATATATATATATATATATATACACAGACCATATTTATTTCCGTTCTAGAGATAATCTACACATCCCATCCAGTAAAGTTGTATCTTCAGGTAGAAGCGACCACGATGTTATTGTATGTAAATTACCTCTTAATCTAAACAAAAGCAAAGCTATCAATCAGCATATTAAAAGCATCACAAAAATTGATTATTCGCAATTAAAAGTATCCCTGAACAATGTAGACTGGTCACTTTTATATACTGAATCAGACGTATCAGTGTCCTTTAATAATCTAATTAACGAACTGCATTTGTGTATTAATCGAGCTACAGTTTCACGGAAAGATTGTATTCAGCATAAAATTTTAAAACCATGGATGACGCTTGAATTGTGCAAGCGTCAGTCATTTAGGAACCTCTTATATAAGAAAAAATGATAAGAAATTGCATCGATTTCACGATTCTTATGCTGGAAAACTGAAGCAGGATATGCTGGAGCATAAAGCTAACTACTACCATAGTTTATTTGAAAAACGCAAAGATGATGTTAGAAAACAGTGGGAGACAATAAATGCCATTCTAGGAAAGACAGAAATTAGAAATGATGGACCTAAAGTTTTTTCTCTTTCACGACCAGATGTCCTACAGTCAAATCCTTTGGATGTCGCGAACGAATCCAATAGTTTTTTTATTTCAGTTATAGAAAATACTAGAAAAAATATTGATTCACCCACTGGTCTTAGTACGCTTGAATATTCAGAAACGTTCACATGGCCGTCAGTTGAAAACTCTTTTTTTTATTTACCGACATCTACAGAGGAGGTTAGAAGTGTGATTAATTCGTTGAAATCTAACAAAGCTCCTGGTATTGACGGTATAACGGTCAACTGTCTAAAACAAATAAAAGATATTGTTTCACCAGTTCTCACTCACATAATAAATTTAAGCTTCGAAAAAGGAGTATTTCCGGAGCTTCTAAAAACTGCAGTAGTGATCCCTCTTTTTAAGAAAGGTTGTCGTACAGACCTCAATAACTATAGGCCAATTTCTCTATTACCAACGTTTTCAAAATATATAGAAAAAATAATGAAAAACCGAATAATAATTTTTTTCAAGAATACTAACTTCTGCTGCATTAAACAATTTGGATTTATAGAGAAAAGATCCACTGAAGATGCTCTGTTAAGCCTCTTTTCGAATGTGTTTGAAGGTTTGAACAATAATCGATTCGTCTGTGGAATTTTCGTTGACATAGCTAAAGCATTCAACTCGATTGACCATAATATTCAGTTTAATCGTTTATACGATGCTGGTATAAGAGGTATATCTCTAAACTGGTTTCGGTCATACCTAACTGGGAGATACCAATGTGTGCGTATCTTAGATTCTAAGTTTATGTTTGCCCATTTCATATGGTGTCCCTCAGGGATCTGTACTAGGGCCTATTCTCTTCTAAGTTTATATAAATAATCTCTGCTCAGGCAAACTTGATGGCTCTCTTACAAGCTTCGCAGATGATACCGCCTTATGCTATTCGGCAGAAAATTTAACAACTATGAGGTCCCAAATGCAAAATGACTTGAATAAACTCAAATTATGGTTCACTTTAAACAGAATGGCTTTGAGCATCAAAACTAAGTTTGTTCGTTTTTCACTTAGAAATAGACAAGATGATGTAGGCAGATTATTTTACAAATGCAAAAGATGTCTTTTAGAAAATGATTTTTGTCATAAACACTGTATCGAAATAGATCAAGTTGATAAAATAAAATACTTAGGAATCTCGGTTGATGAAAATCTAAACTGGAAGCACCACATTGCTGGTTTAAAAAAGTATATGAATTCGTGTTTAAAAATCTTCTATTACTTAAGATATATCTGTCCTATCTCCGTACTTCGTTCCGTCTACTACGCTATAGTTCAGTCGAAATTGCAGTATGGCCTAGCACTTTGGGGTGGAAACTTTTTTTCAACAATTAAACCTGTTGTCATCTTCCAAAAAAATAGTCAGAGTAATAATGGGAGTTAGTAGATACGAAAGATATTTTCCAATTTTCAATATCTTGAAGATATTGCCTCTAAGGAATTTATTTGTTTATCGTGTGTTACGAGTTTTTTATGTTAGAGGGGGCCACATGAGAGGTAGTGCTAAAGTTTATTCGGATAGGTTACAAGCAAGAAACCAAATTTCAGTCCCTTTTCCTAGATTGGAAGCTTATAAAAGGTCTTTCAAATTCTGCGCACCAAAATTGGTTAACTCCCTTCCCAGCTCTATTTCATCTATAGATAACGTGAATCAATTGCTAAAACATTTAAAAATGTGGCTATTCTCTTTGCAAGACATTGAATCATTTTTTCTGAGTACTGTAGTGGGACAAGCTTGATATACTTTTTTTAAACGTAATATAGAAGCCAGTAAAATTTTTAAATCGGGTTGTATTCTGATCACCTGTCACCTATTGCACCTTAAATTATAAGAAGGTAACCTCAACACAGCATTAGCTAGGAGGTACCTATCCATGTGCATAGCTAATATTGATTGAATATTGGATGTACTAACTATTTAATGAATTAGTTTATTTAGTCATAGTTGTAATATTAATTGAATTTACGTTATTGTTCATTATTTTTTATTGTACTTATTATGCATTATGGAAATAAATTTATTATTATTATTATTATTATTATTATTATTATTATTATTATTATTATTATTATTATATACATATATATATATATATATATATATATATATATATATATATATATATATATATATATATATATATATATATATCAATCTGAGGAACGCACCATTGGTTGAACTGAAATTTTCAGGATACATTGGTGTATATGCAGAATAGTGCCAGGTCTCACAAAAAATAATAATCTTTAAATTAAATCGACGGCCATTTTAGTGATATTTTAAATATACCTATTTTTCTGTCAGCATATAGGTTAGGCTAGGTTAAAGTGTGGTTGTCGTTCCACAGAAAATAAAGTGTATGGAATGAGTTTTGAACGTGATCTGTGATATTTTTTTGAAATTTTTAACCCTATGTATGTGCTAGGCAACTGAAGTGGGATTGGGAAAATTTGAAAATTTTTGAATACCGATAACTTTTGACCAGATTATCAAATCATTATGAAACTTAAAGGGCATATTTTCTTTACTAATTTGTGGCAGGCATTAAAAGTGAATACCTTCAAACCATCGACTCTAATGAAAAATTTTCATGTTTTACAGCGAAAACCAACTCGTAAAGGAATCTTTTGCCTTGTCCATTCAACCAAAGGAAAACTTTTGAAATTTCATCTCGGATAAGAACGGTAACCCTCTTCCATTTTACCTATAATTTAAGCATCAAAAACTTCTGTCCACGAGAACTCACGATCCAATTATGAAATATAAATGAAATTCGCAGAATGTATATGGAATGTATATATCCATATTGTATATGGAAATTAGTATAAGTAATATTCAAAAGGAATCTGGTTGAAAAACCAGGAAAGGGTTGCCAGCTATATTTGGTTTTGTATTTATTTGCAAAATCTTTTTGTCAAAAAAAAAAAACAAAGTGATTTTATCTTAAAGTTTTCAAACAGTAATGATCGTGTAGTGACAATAAACAACAAATATTCAGTTTTCGAACGTTTGAAAACTTTTGCCACTTTTAACCCTGCATTTCTTTATACTCCTATAACTTAGAATGCAGTCATCAGATCAAAACGAAATTCGCAGAGTAGGTTGATTTCAATGTGAAGCAGGTGTGATATATTTTTGGCTTTGATGCTAGCAAAAGGATGCCAGCGCGAGGCGTTTTTTGCTTCCTTCTATGAATAAATGATTACATTAAGTATTCATATCGCGAACATTTACAATGAAAATAAGTTAACAATGCTAAAATTTTCTAAGTTTTAGAAAATGTTTGGTTGAAACATCTTTCGTTTTTTGACCCTCAACATCTTTCTATCCCTGTAACTTTCGACGAAATCATCGGCAAAAATCGAAATCGATAGATTTATTTGATTTTAACGTGAGTCAATTGTGGGAGACTTTGAGTTGCAGTGATGGTAAAGTGTTGCAAGACCTAAGCATTTTCTTTGTTTATGTTAGGTTATGCTGCTTTCAAAGTTTTGCAGTGTTTTGTTTTCCTAAATCTTGAAATTCCTGAAATCCTTTCCACCCTATGGGTTTAAATGTGTTGGAATTGTTTTTACGGGATGATTAAAATTGAAAAATTTTTATTTGCATTGAAAATTTTATTTTGACAAAGTTGTTTCGAAAGTATGCACTGATTCTCATCAGACACCAGCACACAGGGCATACTTGACTGATGTGACCACTTGCGGTTGGAAATCATTAACTTGTATTTACGCTAGCTGTGACAAATTTTGTCAAAATAAAATTTTCAATGTAAATAAAAATTTTTCAATTTTAATCGTCCCGCAAAAACAATTCCAATTTGATTCGGCTTTGGAGGCTTATTCCGCAAAACGATCGCGTTTCCCGTATCAATATTCTCTGCTTTGCTAAGCCTTAGAGATGATATACGTTGTCTATGCTGATTTATAGACAAGAAGGGAACCATGATCACAATTAAATGATTTTTGCAAGTAAATTATATGTGTTGCTAAGATCAAAGTGATTTTGTAATCGAAACAGGTTGGAGCACGTGTGGTGAATATGCATTCAAATTCTGCACGATTCTTCTACGGTTCATCAAACATTAGTGTTTCTAGCGGTTCAGGTGCGCTAGAGTTTTTTTTTTAATGTAAACTATTCATAAAGTTAATGCTTTTTTCATCCTGCAAAATATTTGCGAAATTCTCTTCCGCACAAGAACGATTACTCTTCACCAAATTAACTATTTTTTAGCACCCGAAATTCGTATTTACGAGAATTTACGGTACGGTGATTAGATCGATGTGAGATTCAGGGGTTATATTGGTCATTTAACGGCCCAGGCATGAAAAAAGTTTAATGAACATGACCGTTTGGCACTAGTGTCATCTTGAAAAATTCCTCCGCGAAGTAAAAATTTCAAAATCACCCATTAGATGAAAATTAACGTAAGCCAGATTTCATACAATTCTGGCTGAAAAATTAGAGTGCAATTACCAGCTATGGTAATTTTTCATCATAGTTTTTACTTGAAGATGATACCATTAGATTTTCAATTCATAACAATCTAATTAAATTGAATTTCCAAATGATATTGTAGTAAACATCAATGAACAATGTTTTTATTTCGAAAATAGTATCATAATTTAAAAATTACTAAAATTATTTTTGCCCTTATAGCTTCCAACGCAGTCATTGGATGAGACATGTTTTTTTTTGCGCCAATAAATACTATCATTAAGTTTTCATATGATAGATGTTTACAACGAAAATCATTTATAAATGTTTCAATTTTCAGTCTTGGAAATTTTGTGGATGGCAACCCTAAATATATTTCTATCTCTGAAATTTCAGTCGTCGGATAAGTTAGATTAGTAATCGGATAAAAACTAAATTTACAGGATTTACAGAAATTTTGTGAAGCAGTTACTATACATTTTTGGTTGAGAAATCCCATTGACGTGCTGCCAGCACTGAGTATTTCCATCGTTTTTGTACTAGGCGATGCTTCCATCAAATTTTCATGTAATGAGCTCTTACCAATGAAAATAAGTGTTGACTTTCCGAAATTTTGAAGCTCATACGAGTAGTAAATCCAGGAATTTTTTTTGTTCTGGCTTCTTCTTGAACTGGAATAAAAAATAAAAAATGTAAACTCCATATGCTTTTTGTTTGTACGTTTTCCGTTGGTTGGAGAACTATTGTTGGAAAATGATACAGTCGATGTCCAGTCCATTTATACTATCTCAGTGGTTGAATCTCGCAGAATAATGCACAAATATCTCTCCAAGGATCTCCTATGATCTCATTAAAGTGTAAAAAGCTTCATTAGTAACCACTATTTTGACACTTTTTTACTCTAAAACCAAACTATATTTTTCTTGTTGATTTGATAACAGACAATCTGAATCTGAAAATTTAAACAATGGGTCAAGTCGAGGATATGAGAAAAACCAAAAATTATATATTCCAAAAAATGTGCTAAATATAACTCTCTTTTTTCCCTTTACTAACACCTTATTATGCTTGTTAATTTTCTATTATAATGACAGTTTGGATTATCATATTTTTTGTATTTTCTGTTTTGAGTATTTATTTCAAAAATAAATTGGTGAGATTATGCCTGGAAAATCTTTCGGACTCAATTTTCGTAGTCATACATTTTAGGAAAATTAAAATAATATTAAAAAATAATATTAAAAAAACATTCAAATTAAAATTCGACATCATTCGAGGTAATAATAGTCATTCCATGGCTAACTTTTAAAGTAAATCTTAGTTTACATGCAGTTAAAGAGCGCGTAATGCTTTATAGTACATGCTCAGGAATAAATCATGGCCGGGCTTACCGTTGGTCATAATCCAGCCGATACTTTTGCGTCGTCACGTACTAAACTTCTGCGTCGTAACTCCAATATGATGCTTGTAGGCATCGGATCGAATTGATATCATACCTACGTTCATATGTGCCATATGTATGTTAAAGGTTTCTGTAATGTTGCAAAGTGCTCGAGCATCACATCAAGTGCGAAAATTCCAACGTGCTTTACTTGCATTTGAACTAGCAATTAAGTTTAGCGTGAAAGTAAGTAATGTAGTAACGCTTCAAGTAACAAGTTAGTATAGAGAAGATTGGGGTGGCTATTGCCTTCTTATCTGAAACTGGTACTCGAGCTTGTTTCTATAGATCAATTTACATTAAAAGTTACGAAAAAAGTTTCAAAGATTGGTCTCTGCTGAAATGGATACATGCTGCAAAGGTTCCATTTTTTTCTATGTATGTAAGAACTTTAATACGAAGCTAACTTCTTTGTGAGAACCCACGAGTAATTTATTTTTACATCAGTAACTACCAAAATTTATCTTTGATATTAAATTTTCAATCTTACGCTGAACTCGCTTCTTCCCCTTGCCATCTATCTTTCCACTTGCTCACGACCTCACTTAAACTCAGTCAGTTCAGCTTTGCGAAAACATCTATTACAACACTTAATGCGAAAGGTTTTACTTTGCACACGTCTTCAGAGCGAATCATCCATTTCCTGACAAGAAATGCTCTCCATATGTCTTGTAACATGGTGCAAATTGTTGCACATAAATCGTATCACACGGCACAGTTTACATATCTTTTTTCATGATTTCGAAAAGGCCTTGAAGCATTCATGTAGTGCACAAATTACCACTTTGTAGCCTTATTCGAACGAAAATACTTACCTACATCGGTGGTGTTTCACCCATAAATTGACGAGAATTTTCCGGAAGTATTTTACTTTTACTCGCCGATGGTCAGGTATTTTCGTTTGAGGTGAATTTATTGTTTTCCGTGTAGAAGAGATTGTACAAAGAATTTCGTAACTTCGTACATGTTAATAGTAGAGCATGTACCTTAACACATTTAACTGCATTAACGAAATTTTCTGAGTGTTTGTACTTTTTGCTTTTTTAACTAAGCAGCAATTTTTTCATGTACTAAAAATCGGTCTCTGCATACCTACAACTACTTTACTTTCATCTTCCAAGCTTCCTGAATAATTTTCTCACAGTCAACGATATTTTACCATGAATACAAAGGCGCTTGAATCATTTAAGGTTGTCACCAAATCGACTTCATTTCACTTAGTCACCCGTTAATACACTCACTCCGCAAACAATCTGAATCGCAATCGAACCATCACCGCAAACGAAAAAATGAAGTAATGAATCAAAGTGAATCGTTGCCTCGGCTAAGATGTGATGCTTTCAAAACGATTACCATACAATGACATCCTGGCGTGTGCGGCAGTTAATCGATTACAATGTCCGCGCACTTTTCAGTGTCCATTGAAAGTAAAACGATCGGTCGATTTGCGGCACTCCAGTCCACTTCTTTTAATTGATTTAAATACAGCGCTGCATTTTCTTTGGCCGAAGAGGAACAAGAGGACTGACCGAAGTTATCTGGATCGTAGGCTCCAACTTCCGCACTTTGTTGCCCATCACTTTGGATGCTCAAGTGAATCTGGAAATGCATCCATTACATCTGGGTCATTGTCGATGAAGACAACTGTTGGCTTTGTCTGGCGGCGACACCTCAACGTACACCCATGATCTGAGTCGATGTGACAATTTCGCAAGTGGAACGGAAACTATGCTTGTCCATTTTCATTAACAATATTAAATCGGGTGGAAACATGCGAATGGGCAAGGTGGGACATTAAACAAACGCCTACTTTTGAAAATTAAAAAAAATTACAGAACCTTGACATGAAAATTAACAATAAATTTATGGTAACTTGAAATTGCTGTTTTTTAGGTGTACCTTTGCTTGAAATGAACTTTCGGAATACGATGATCTAGCTCCTGATTCGGAATTGAATTGAAAATATTTTTTGCCTAATTTAAAGTTTAATTAACAAGAAAAACTTAAAATCTAGCGGCTATACTATTTTAGCCTGCTGGCTCTGATTGATTTTTTACATATTTTCTCGGCACAATATTTTTTTTACTTACACACTAATGGTATTACCCAGCCTGTACAACAGCTGGGATTACACTAACAATAATTTTTTAAAAAACTATCTTACATTAAAAGTACGATCTAACTTTTACCTAATTATAACTAACTTAGCCTAAATTAACCTAAATTTTAACCGAGGTCTTAAATCTAACCTCTTCTGTTCGTCGGATGGCCTATTTAGTCGAAAAGCGTATCCGTGAGCCACCGCTGCACTGCTTCGCGGGGCGCACAAATGGCTCATTAAAACCACCTGTGACCGAATCAGTCCATTCTCATGTCGTCTGTTTCCCTGTAGAATCGTGTCGTTAGCTCTACAATTCGGTCCCTAAGTGACTTCAATCCTAACTTCTGATACAGGAGTAGATTCGTCGGCCACTTCTTAGTTACCGGGTTATACCAGGTCATTTGTAAAATGTTTCATTGCGATGCTACTGAATGTTTGGGCAAAAAACACACTTCGCCTATGATCACTTGTGCTGGTTTTTGCGCGTTAACTTTTCATTCTAAATGCGTCTCCCTTCCGGGTAAATGCACGGATGTGATCTTGCAACGTGATTCGGGCGTTTACTGGTTTTGCGACAAATGTCTCGTCTACGTTCAGCGAAGACCGCCATCGACTATCTACACTGTTTTCCGTAAGGATCTTGACCGTTTAGTCTCTGGTAAGTCTGATGGTGGAGGGGTTCTCGTTGGCATTCACGAATCTCTCGCTTGTTCCGTTTGCAGCGATTTTACTACTTCTTCCTCAGTGGAATGTATTTTAGTGCGTGTTTCTTTAGCTCCTACTTCATTGTTATTGGTTGCTTCAATCTATATTCCCTGTAATAGCCCTTCTTCACTTTACGAACTTTTCTTTTCTGAGCTATCATCCTATCTTCTATGTCGTTTTCCATCCGACCACTTAATGTTATGTGGAACACCTCCAATATGCCCTCAATCGAGTGGAACACCTCCTTTTCAACCATTACTTCTAGTAATAATCTTTCCTTAATCCTGTCTTCCTTCATTTCTTTATGCTCCCTTTCTCAATTAAACTCGTTACCTAATACCAATAGAAAAATACTAGATCTTATCTTTTCTAATCTTCCAATGTCTTCCGTTTACTTAGATTCCGCTGTTTTACCGTATGTCTCTCCCGATCCTCATCACCCTCCTTTACTTTTAGAACTTTCTTTAAATTTTCTCTCTAGATCTTAAGTCCCTTGCTATTCCCGGTTCAATGGCGAACGAAATCAACCATGTTAATTGGTACGCATTTCTTCGCTGTTTAGACGTTGACGAGGCTCTTCATAGACTTTACGTCTTCCTTACAAACCTCATTCATCGCTTTACTCCCACTTGTCGTTCCAGAAGGCCTAATGATGCTCCATGGTTTACCACTGAAGTTGCTGCCAGCCTTAGGGCAAAGGATGTTGCACGTAACAAATACAGACGTTCTTCTCTGCTTGTTGATCTTCTTGAATTCAAAAAACGACGCTCTCATGCCAAAAGGGTAGCTAAAGAAGCCATGTGTGCCTACGTTGCCAGAGTTGAGGTTTCGATCTGTTCCAACAATTCTAAACCCTTCTGGTCATTCATTCACTCCCTGAAAAAATCCCCCGTTATCCCTCAAAGCATATTTCTTCACGAAAATTTTGCTGCCACAACTGAAGAGACCTGTGAGCTCTTCGCTCGTTTTTTTCATCGTTTTCAACCCCGCAAAACTCTCTTTCTCCTCCACATGTTTTTTTGGCGTTTTTCCTTTCTTATGGAAATCTGCCAATATTTTCCCTATACTTAAAACCGGTGACCCCGCTTGCATCTCGAATTACCGCCCTATATCGCTTCTGCCTTGCTTCAGTAAGCTACTAGAAAGAGTTGTCTACAACAGAGTATATCCTATATTTGTGCCTTTCCTCGCCACCGAGCAACATGGATTTGTCAAAGGCAAATCTACTGTTACTAATTTGCTATTGTTCACCAACACTGTTGCCTCCGCCATTGATCAGCAAAGACAGGTGGATGTTCTTTATACAGATTTCTCCAAGGCGTTTGACTCTGTCAACCATGAGCTTCTTCTGTTGAAATTAGAGAAATATGGTTTTCATGGTCCGCTGCTTTCCTGGTTTTCTACTTAAATTCATGAGCGTACTTGTGTTGTTACGGTGAACTCCTGTTCGTCCACTCCCTTCTATCCCTCCTCAGGTGTTCCACAGGGTTCGATCCTTGGCCCCTTATTATTCTTAATTTTCATTAATGATCTCCCGGGTCTGCTAAACTCTTTTTCCCTTCTATACGCAGACGATCTAAAAATATTCAGAGTAATCCATACATTCGAAGATTGCTTACAGCTTCAGAATGACCTGCTCACTCTTATCAACTGGTGTAATGCAAATCATCTTACTTTGAACGTTTTAAAATGTCGCCAAATGTCATTCACGCGTAAAACTTACCCACTAGTATTTTCTTACTACGTTTCTGGAGCCTCTCTCGAAGTCGTTTTAAATTTTAAAGACCTCGGGGTAATTTTTGACTCTAAACTTTTATTTGATATATTTATTTCATATCATTCGATCGGTCAAATAGATCCACGTTAACGTTTAACGTTCCTTTTGCGCGGACTGACACGTACCACTTTTCACCGCTGTTACGTATGCCGAGGCAGCATAATGCACTCGGACTAGGTTCTCTGCCACCGACCTTGTCACGTTTCAAAACCATTTTAAAGGATAAAGTAGTTACTTTTTCTATTTAATACGTTTTTATCTTTTTTCCTTGCTCATATTATACATGAATTTTAATTTTGATTATCTTATTTCGATATTCTGTTTGTTCTATATATATGCTTAAATTTTTTTTCTTCTCTTTTTCATTGTAGTTTTTTTTTTCTTATTTTTCTTAATTTTGAATTTATTCATTTTCACCTTGACTTTGTTTATGATATTTGATCTTTTTATTATTATTATTTTGTGCTCTCTATTTTACATTCATTCATTAGTAGATTCTTTGTACATATTATATGTTTCTATATTCAGTTATTGGATTTTTATCAGTTGAATATGTAAATAAATAAATAAATAAATAAATAGAACCTGCCAGTGCAGAAGTGGAGGATTCTTGTTCCGTTCATCTCCGCTTCGTAAGTCAGGATGGGCTAAATGAGGGTTTGATAGCAAATGGATTTAGCTTTGGTGGTCATGTCCATCTTTTTGGCGAAAAGAGGTCGGATGCGTTGAAACGCGGATCTAGCGGCTGTGATTTTTCGCCACACAAAATGATTAAGCTTTAACAATTCCTGGAACTAGGAATAATCTTAGATGTTCCGAACGAGAGAGCGAGTTTTTTGGTCTTGTTGCGTATAGTTTGAGATCCCCGATACTTGGAAGGATTGCCAAATACGCATAGTCTTACTGCTGTTTGGTATGATGCCCCATTCGTCAAAGTAAAGACCTAGTTCTACCAAGTAGTATTCCAGGCTCTTCGCTGCTTTGAGCGGGTCTTGAGTTGATGCGAATAAGAGCGTGTCAGCGGCATATTGGAAGATTTGAACTTGAGCTTGGCTCACTGGAATAGGCAGATCAGCGGTGAATATGGTACGTAATATGGTATAAAGAACTGGTCCAGTCACAGAACCTTGTAACACTCCTGATGTGACAGGCTCTATGAGAGAATCTGCTCCTGTTGGTAAGAAATTTTGCGGCGAGTCTTAATACCTCTTTTGGGAATCCAAACTTCATCACCTTAAATAGAAGGCTTTCGTGCCAAACGGAATCAGAAGCTTTCTCGATATCTAAAGCTCACACTACTGTCGGAATGTTTCGCTCATTCAAGAGAGACACAATTTGATCATGCAAGTACGAGATGGCAACTCCTGATTTGGTTGAACGAAAAGAACATGATGATTTTTTATGATTTTTTTTTTTTCAAAAAGAAGAAACAAATAAAATTAGCTCAAACTTCAAAAATATTTCGTTTTTTTTTTTGAAAATATGGCACATGTAATCATCATAAGTTGTCATATCATAAAGCGTGTGTCCACTCTGAAAAAATAGTATTCATTTGAAATCAATACGGTTGATTTGAAAATTGAAAAACACATTTTACTCCTAATTATATAAACTCAACTTTAGCCAAAAATTGTATTTTCTAGACACCGTTTTTCATTGTATTTTCTAAAAAAAAATTAATGTTTTGCACTGAAAGTTATAGGGTATAAAATTTCAACAATTTGATTTATCAAAATGCAACCACTGCCACAAACCTAACAGCATCAGAAATTAAATTTATATCAGGTTAGATCCTACTTAAGTCTAATTCATTCTCATTTGAATAAATTTTTAAGTTGGTCTCGTTATGAGTTCTCGGGTGCTAAAAATACATGTGTCAATGAGGATTTTTCTGATGACGTACTCAAGTGCTCAGTTAAAGAGTACAGGAGCTAACCCATCCCCTTGTTTTAACCCTGCATTCGTAGAAAATGTGCTGGTCATGTCATACCAACTTTACTGTGATTCAAAACTGCGACCTTATGTTGTAAAACGCAGTTCGGTTGGTGCTGTCGTATACTTTTTTAAAGTTAACGAAAATTTGATGAACATAAATACTGAGTTCCGAGCATTTTCCCAAAATTTGTTTGACCAGTTGTCGATCTTCCGCGTCTGAAACCACCTTGATATTCACCAAGAATTTTCTCAGTTTGATGGGAAATCCTAAACTCAAAAATCTTTGCCAAAGGCTTGTTCGACGTGCAAAATAGTCATATGCCCTGTAGTTTTCCTACGGTAACTTATCTCCTCTCTTGAAAGTGGGACATATGGCACTTTCTCGCCACATATGCAATGGAAGCGAGATCAGTTAATATGATTTTACAGTACGAGTCGCTGAAAATTGTCAATGGGGTATTTGATGTGAAGCGGACAACGAAAAAAAGTCGTGGTTCTGGATTTCGTTCACATTGTGCATATTGGTACTTCTAGAAGATATGAATGTGGATGCACAAGTTTTTGTTTCTACGAGGTTTAGCTGCCGGGTTATGGGCTTCTGAACAATTGACGAAATTAATAAAATGTTTTTTTTTGAAAGCGGATTCTGAGATTCAAAACAAAATCTAAAAAACATTAAACATATTGATCGGTATAGAAAATTAGCTGTTCTTTTTAATTTTGAAATTAGATTTGAAAAACAAATTTTTTTTCCAGTGTGGAACCGAAAGTAGACATTTCAACTCGTAATTTGAATAATTTGGACCAGGTTAATTTTGTTTACTTTTATAACAAAACAAAGCTTAAAGTATACTTATTTTATCATAAAAGTTTTAGAATGGGATGGCTAGTAGTTTAGGAGGTAGGTGAAATTCAATACACAAAAGTCGCATGGAGTGTGGTACCGTGAGCTTGCTTAGGACAGCTAATGGGCTCAAAAACAAAAATTGATATCGAAATGTGATTAGTAGCGCCATCTCTTATTTGAAAAAGGTTTTATTTTCCCATAAAAACCTAATTCAAATATATGACGCGTATATAATATATTTGATGCCAAGCCAATTCCAATTTTCCGCTATTTTTCGAGTTACTGTTCAAGGCTTGCAATGACTATTACTTTCGTTGATAAGTTAAAGAGTTTTAATTAGGTGTATTATGTCTCCATGCGGCTATCGGTGTTTCAATCCATTCGATTTGAAGTTTCATCGGAAGGCTAAAGACCTAAGAAAAATTCCAAGAATATTAGCAGAAAAGATATTATGTCGAATCTGCAGGAGAAAACTGATCGTAAAAACACCTCTAGTTATTAAAAATAGGAGCTAGTTTAAGAAACGAGAGTAAAATTTTAAAAAATTAAAAAGAACAGCTAATTTTCTATACCAATCAATATGTTTAATGTTTTTTAGATTTTGTTTTGAATCTCAGAATCCGCTTCCAAAAAGACCTTTTATCAATTTCGTCAATTGTTCAGAAGCCCATAACTCGGCAGCTAAACCTCGTAGAAACAAAAACTTGTGCATCCACATTCATATCTTCTAGAAGTACCAATATGCACAATATGAACGAAATCCAGAACCTCGACTTTTATTCGTTGTCCGCTTCACGTGAAATGCCCCCAACATCAAAAGAATAATACGTTTCAAATTTAAGAAAAGGAAATTATAAATAAAGAAGTTATATCAAGAATTAAACTCAATCGTAAAATTTGTGTTTCTTTTATAATGATTCTCACTTTGATATAGTTTTTTAAAATAACACTTAAATACCTATGACCCAAATTTTTGTTCAGAAACATTATGTCCTTAAAAATTTTCGAGCCGCAATATCATTTTGAATCTAGTCTTAACAATCGTTATTATATACAGTAGCGGTGGCTGTCATATAAGCTTCCGAATGCCCAATATTTAGTATTTTTTGCTCAAAATTTCCTACCCTTAATTACCTACACTCAAAAAAAACATTTAGGAAAACCTTTTTTGTAAATTACCAACTCACCAAAACTAAATAAAGTCAAAGATAATAAATCCTAACCTAAGAGTCGCCATTCTTTTTACTTACAACTGGCCACACCTACTTGCTAATAAGCAGGTAGCGAAATTTTTTTGCCTGGATAAGGGATTATTGCGGGCGTGGCTAGTTGTAATTAAAACTAATTACAGTTAATGACCCTAATATCAGATTTCAAATGCAGGTGGCCTCTCGTTATAAGGTATAAAAGAAGTTATCGGATAAGACTGCTCTTCAGTTTCTATTGAGAAGCAGGAATATTTAAGAGACCTCGAAGCAACCAAGAAGATGAGTAAACATTATTCAAACAATCCCAAGTCAACGAGTAATGTCACCAGGAATTGTAGCGGCGGCATTATTATGGACCCCAATCAGGAAAACTTTTACGTGCCAACTCAGCGGAAACGAAGAATAAGCCATGTTCCGAAAGGAAGAGCAAAAGCAACAAGTGTGGCTAGGAATAGACAACAATCCAAACAACCTCAAGAACAGCCTAACAATCGGCCGGTGAAAACAGCTGCAAGGAAGCGTAATACGGAGGAAATGCTTAAAAGCTCTCCTGAATCAGGTTTTGAAGATTCGCAACAGTCTTTGGTACTCCGTTGTTTCAACGAATTCCGTCCACTGGAAATAGACTTTGCAGAGGAGCCCTTAAATAAGAAGAAATGTACTCGTAATCTGACGGGCAACCGTCCTTCTCATGGCTTTGTTATCGAGAACCCGTCTTCCACCATAATTATTCATGCGAGTCTCGACTCATTGCAATCTGAGTTTGCTGCTTTTGTCGAAGAGTATAAGAAACTACTAGAGCCGGTGCAAGCACAAGCTCGACTTATTGCCGAAGCAGGAAGGCTGCTCGAAGAAGAGGATGATCCAGACGTGGTGGAAATGCTGAAACATGAAATTCTTTTGGCAGGAGATATGATCAATTCGAAGGAGTTTGCTGAACGTAGAGAGCAGTTGAATGCTCTGAAAAGTGAGATAGATACCCTTAAAATTGTATTTGAAGCGAATTTAGAATAGTTTAAGACTAGATGTCTTGGTTTTATTTAGAGTTTCTTGTTTATAATTTTGTAGAGTCTATTATGTAATTTATATTTGCATGTGAACACTGTATAGATGACCAGCATTTTAATAAATGTTATTATACTGTAACTAGCCACATCTTTTTATTTCTTGATGGTTCAAATGTTTGCCGATTTCTGTGGTTTTTTTTGTTGCTATTTTTAGTACGTTGTTAGACCACGCATGCTGACTGAATTTTAATAGTTGTTGCAGTAACTCCCTTAAATAAAACAGAACAAATATAGTAAACAAAACAAAAAAAAACTGTATTACTTACGTTTTGAAAATTAGTTTGATGCATATGCCCCATTAAAGCCACTAGTGACATCTCTTTGCAAAATTAGTACTACACAAACATTTAAAATCAAATTGAATTATGAATATTTATATTTGTCTCTATTGTCATTATAAAACTTATACTAAAATGTATTGGAATTAAGAAAATATACAAATTAAAATCACAAATCAAGAATAAACTAAATATGGTTCGTTTTTAAACTGAATATGGCGCCTTAAATTGTGCATAAAAACATATGGAAAGAGAAATACACAAGAATGCGCCAACTTTATAGTAAATCGAAAGTAGAGACCATGGCGCCATTCATGGTGAGAATACAATTATGGAAAACATGAATTTTTATTCTATTTCAGTCAAGAGAATTTAATTAATATGTAACTCATCTTATAATGAATGAAAATTAAATTCAAAAGCTTCTGGAATAATAAGATAAAAAGTTTATATAATAACAGGTTCGAATTTCATGGTTACCACAAGTGTGAAGAATTTCCCCACTCACTTTCGGGAGCTAAAAAAACACAATAAAAGGCAGAGCCAACTCTGCAACAATTCTAGTGCGATTAGAATCATACAGGCAACGAATTCTAGAGGTATCTTTCTTCTAACTTTTTTCTTTCGACTATTGTTACACAAACATTCCAATTCCAGCTCTACTCACTTGTAAAACTTGGTCGAACTTAAGATGTGTATTAAACTAAGCCGAGAAAAACCACGTGTATTAAATATTGTGTATTGAATACTGCTCATGTAAGGTGCATCAAGAAATTACCGTTTCGTCTGGTGTGTTGGTATGCTACAAAGATCACAAACATACAATATACAAACGGTAGCTTTAATCCCGTAACAGTTTTTAATGAAATATTTGTAAAAGGGATAAATTAAATAACGTTAGTTTACTGGATTCAGTGAAAGTGTAAAATTAATTAAGTAGTTATTGTATTTTTGATTATTTTACTTTGAATTTATTTGCAATAAAGTTTTTTTTTTGGATAAGAAACTAAGTGATATTTTTCATCCGCTACACACCTCTATTATTCCGTGTTTTCAGAATAATAATTTTGTGCACTGTGCACATTATTAGAACAATAGTGCTTCAATCAACATGATGATAGCGTTTTGGCAATGTTTGACATTATGCGGGTTGTGCTAACTGCCCAAAAAAGGCTTTGATGAATTTTCACTTGGTGCGTTTGCATGTTTAGGACTATCCGTCTGATTAAATAACGGTTTCCTTGTGCTTTTATGAAGTGTTTGATTAACACCTACTCCTAATTCTCCATTTGAAACAGTTAAAAGTGCCGTGTCCTTGTCAAATTTTGCCTCTGGATTCTTCTGCAACGAAAGCCTCATCCTCATTAAACGAAGTTGGTGAAGGTGCGAGCGTCATTTTCTGCCATCATCTAATCTTACCCCATAACGAAGCTTATCCAATATTTCGGTTACTCTACGGAAACAGCTTTTGCTCTTTTTTCTAGTTGCTTGCCCCTGCTTTATCACCTATCTGCTTTTGCTGATTTCCTTAATATATATATTTTATTATATATATTATATATATATTTTCTTCCACTTTGGGCTTTATTTAACTAAGTTTTGATCGTATTTTTCGGTTTAACATTAATGTAGATGGTAAAATCCCTGGATGTGGCTAATAATAATAGTTGATCTAGACTAACATCTTCTAGCTTCCCCTTCAATCGCATAGTTTTAAGCACGATTTGCATCATTTTCTCAAACTAATTGCCGCTGGATGGTTCACTATGCCATTTTGTTTCAAGAAATTTTGAAATTTATTTGAACCAAATTGCGAACTATTGTCAGAAATAAAAACTGTCGGTAGTCCAAATGTAAATTTTTCGAGAAACCTCTATAGTCAAAACCAGTGCCTCTAGCAGTTTCTATGCGCTAGAGTTTTTTCTTCGTAATAAACGATAAATATTCTGGAACCTAGACGGCTTTAAGGATTTCTCTTAAAAAGCAACAGTGTTGCCAGTATATTCGTAAAACAACTTTTTCGCCTATTTCTTATCATCATCCTATTAAATTTCGTGATGATCTGGTGGTTTATGTAAGAAAAATTGTCAAAACGCTATTAACCTCGATTAAAATTCATTTGGAATATTTGGTATTTTCAAAAGTACAGCATTAAAATGCTTGCCAAACTATAGGAACAAAAACAACTACAAAAACCTCAACCATTTGTACCAGCAACAAATAAAAAGATGTAAATGGTTTCAGTAAAATAATATTTATTAAAATATTCGTCAAATATACAGATTCAAACGCATATATAAATTATAACAAAAAAATCTAAATACAACCAGAAAAATTAATCCTAAATTATTCTCAATTTGCTTCAAATACAATTTTAAGGATATCCATCTCACTTTTGAGAGCATTCAACTGCTCTCTACATTCAGCAAACTCCTTCGAATTGATCCTATCTCCTGCCAAAAGAATTTCATGTGTCAGCATTTCAACCACTCCTGGGTCATCCTCTTCTTCGAGTAGCTTTCCTGCTTCGACAATTAGTCGTGCTTGTGCTTGCATCGGCTCCAGCAGTTTCTTATACTCTTCGACAAAAGCAGCAAACTCAGATTGCAATGAGTCGAGACTCGCATGAATAATTATGGTGGAAGACGGGTTCTCGATAACAAAGCCATGAGAAGGACGGTTGCCCGTCAGATTACGGGTACATTTCTTTTTTGGTAAGGGCTCCTCTGCAAAGTCTATTTCCAGTGGACGGAATTCGTTGAAACAACGGAGTACCAAAGCCTGTTGCGAGTCTTCAAAACCTGATTCAGGAGAGCTTTTAAGCATTTCCTCCGCATTACGCTTCCTAGAAACTGTTTTCACTGGCCGATTGTTAGGCTGTTCTTGAGGTCGTTTGCATTGCTGTCTATTCCTAGCCACACTTGTTGGTTTCGCCCTTCCTTTTGGAACATGGCTTATTCTTCGTTTCCGCTGAGTTGGCACGTAAAAGTCTTCCTGAGTGGAGTCCATAATAATGCCGCCGCTACAATTCCTGGTGATATTACTCGCTGACTTGGGCTTGTTTGAATAAGGTTTACTCATTTTCTTGGTTGCTTCGGTGCTTCTCAGAAGCCACCTGCATCTTGAAATCTACATGAGGGCCATTAAGGGTAATTACCGCTTGTTCACAGGGGGCGAAAGCTTTATGACCAGATAAAGGATTTTTGTGGGCGTGAGGCTACCTGCATTTGAAGTCACTCACAAGGGTCGTTGACGATAATTACCTGACCAGAGGAGGGATTTTTTTGGACATGCCTAATAAACATCAGGCATCAGGCAGATTTATGATCTGAAACAAAATGGTTTTGAATTATTTTTAGCAAAAGCAGAAAATGTACTTTTTGGTACCAAGAGCATTTAATTTAAAAAATTTTAAATAAAAACTAATCAGACATGAATTTAATCTTGCAATTTTCCTGAATTTTTCTTTCGGGTGTAGGTAATTACTTGTAGAAATTTCAAACAAACAAAAATAATCTTGGGCATTCAGAAGTCTATATGATGGCTAGCAAAGGTAAATTTTAAAGGTTCATGTTTCTAAATAAAAAATGGAGTCCTAGATAACTAAGTCGTGTTTTAAAAAAAATGTTTCATTTTTCATATCGTTTTTTTTTACAAATTTATTTTATTTGATTCTTTGGAAATCGAGATTGTACGAAATATTGACATGTATTTTTAGCATAGGCAACGTATATACAGTGTGATTCATTATGAGGTTTGATTTTCAATAGGCTGTTTTTGAGAGATTACGCGTGACTCCAGTCAAACTGTTATGTAATTTTTATTCAATATTGTTTAACAAATCATCATAGAAAGACATACACCGCAACAACGTATCCAAATTTGCCATGAATCAGCTCAATGAAGATCCGCTGTTTCATCGCGAAATTTTGTTCAGTGATAAGGCGAATTTTTGGCTCAATGGATACGTCAATAAGCAGAATTGCCGTATTTGGGCTGATGAACAACCTAAAGAGCTTCAACAGCTACCACTACAGCCACAGAAATGCACGGTTTGGTGTGGTTTATGGGCCGGTGGAATCATCGGTCCATATTTCTTTCAAAATGAGTCCAATCAGAACGTAACCGTCAATAGCGACCGCTATTGCACCATGATAACGGATTTTTTGCAACCTGAAATTGAAGCCCGTGAAATCGATGAGCTTTGGTTGCAACAAGACAAAGTACTTATTGACAAATCATTTTGCCTAGATCGTGTGATATCACACCTTTAGTCACCATCACACCTTCTACAGTGATAAAGCAGCTTTAATTGACGCCTTAAAAGCCAACATTACTCATGTCATTCGCGAGATACCGGTCGCTATGTTGAAACGCGTCGTCCAAAATGGGACCCTGAGGATGGACCATTTACGGCGTAGTCGCGGTAAACATTTGATTGAGATAATCTTTGAAAAGTAAATTTCATAGATTGTTCTTTCGACTCACCATAAAATTTTTACTATAGAGTTCAACTTTATGCCTTTTATTTGAGATTTAAAACCAAACCTCATAATTAATCACCCTGTACATAGGCTCTAAAGAAGGAAAAAAGCGATCGCGACTTAATATTTTTATCGTACGGCGAAGTCACATTAATAGATCTCGCTTTCAGAGCAGATTTGCATAAATCATGATATAATATTTTATCCTCATGTGATAATTGGTTTTCAGATACATATTATGAAATGGCGAGGAGCCATCTGCAATAATCTGACGAGCAGCATGGCGGGCAAGGCTTTGTTATCGAGACTCATCTACCACTATAATTATCCATGTGACTCCTTGAAATGTGTTTGAATATATAATATATCCTTTGTTTGAATATATAAGATAAAAGAATGTAAGATAAGATATTCATCGCGTTTATCTTTGCAAATTTGAACTTAAATCAGAAGGTGACAAAGCCAAGTGATCTTTTATTTTCGTTAGTTAGAATAGACTTCTATTCATCCGCGATTTTTACTCACTACCATATAAATAAGCAGGATCGAATAGTTTCAAAGAAGTAAGTTTGCTTAATGTCTTTTTTCTTTAAAACCGACACGATTTCTTTTGTATTGGATGGAAGTTGTAAATTTTGCATGCACGCTTAATTGCCCAATATGTTCAATTAAATTTCATCCCCTTGGTTTTCACATTCGCTTCGGTGTCTTCTGGTGCTAAGCTTGCTGCTAACATTATGAACAACAAACAATTTTCAAAATTCGACTTAATGCATACGTCATTTGTTACCAAGTTTTGTAAATATAGCTTCTCTCACCAAAAACAATAAATCCGCTCTGCAAACCAGATCCACCACACCAACTAGCACCATTGTGAAAACTTTTTCATTTATCCCTAAATCACAGCTCATCGATTTCATTTTGTTAGCTTCTCCATATTGCATACAAAAATTACGTGCAGTTCGCAGACTTAGTTTGATTTGCATTCGCACAACATAAAATGCAAATGTCGAGCACTTTTGAAAAGTACCCTCCGCCTGACCTTTGTGCGCATAAAACGGAAGCTGATCGTTCGTTGGCTGCCCGTTTTGATTGCTACTCGTACACTTTTCACATTAATTCCACGATGTACGAACATAACCGAAAAAATACCTGACGGGGACGGATAAAAGCACGAGGAGGACATGTAGACACGGGCACGCGATTAAATGTTTACAAATTCCGTACAGAAAGTCGTACGTAAAATGCATGTACACGTAGAAATCGTAACTTCTGCAATCTACGAGTTTCTACTACTGCTTTGAATGCTTCCCAACCGGAAATCGTAAACAATTTGAATTTGTTAGATTTCGCATTCGGTGCGAAATCTAACTGAAAATAAAAGTAAATTCGAAAATTTCGACGACTGTAAGGTCGATATGCTGTTGAGATCCTTTTCATTATTGTCTTATAAGCTGAGTTTTGGCGAGTTTCAATAAAATATAGTTTGAATTACGTTACAAGCTCCGACTCATCGCATACTACCAGTCAGTCCACTCCTTCGAAGCGATTGCATCTTTTCCAGGTGGACTGGTCTCCAACAGATAAGACATAGCTCTAATTTCGAATCTGTGTTACTACATGAAATTGCAGTCAAACAGATAAAGAAACAACTTGCAACTAGTCGTAGAAACGGTTGTACGTGCGCTTCTCTTCACGTCGTCGTAAGGCGGTCGGGTGCTTTTAAGTCCTCCGTGTCAAGCCAGGCTGGCGGCTGGTTACTGGCTCCCAGCCCAGGAACCGTGCGAGACCCATAACTGGGTTATGCAATGGGCCCAGGCAAGCGCACAGATATAAACACTTTCCCTAAACATGGCAACATTTGCATTTCATTACCATAATCGTGTGTTAATCCGAGTTTTTAACAGTTACCTCGCCGCATCGAGCTGACGATGTCGGAATCGTAAGAACTGCCAAAGTCAAAGTTCGAATTTACATTTGTCGATTGCTTATGGACTTTTTCGGTCTAGGCACATGCATATCTACGTAGAAGACCTCAAGGCTTGACTCATTTTCGCAGCTCCTTGTCGCAAATAATGACTTTCCCTTTCCCAGGCGATTCGACCTGACGCGACTTAACGGAGCATAGTCGGGCCTCGCTCCGCTCTGCTCAGTGCCGCGTAACAACATTCAATTAAATCAAGAAAGTACAAGTACATATTGTAATCATTGCAATTTAAATGTGTTATGATAAATATTCTATGTATTCATGTGACGAAAGGAGAAAGTCAACATAAATAATGTTTGTAGTACAAACTGGTAGCTGGCAATTTTCAGTACATACATATGTATGTGTAATTTCCGTGACTGAAATTCGTAATAATTACTTTCATATTTCCAACGAAAGTTCGATTTGTTCAAATATTTTTCAATTAAGAAAGGTTTTAGATTTATTGCGATCCCCAAAAGGAGAGGCAACAAACACAAAACCATTTAAGTTAAAAATGGAAAACGAAATTACTTTGCAAATATGAGTAAGATTCAAACTGAGCTTACCCCAGAGGAAATAAAATCTGAATCTGAAGATCTTATAGTTGGAACAACATTCCACTACCTTCTACATCAATAAATCTTCCAGGTACATAAAGCCAATAAACAATGCATTCAAGCAAACTGAAATAAGTTTAGTCAACATCTAGAAAAAGTGCAAACGCTAATACAAAAATAAGTTCAATATAAGACGAAAACTACCCAACAGATCAAAATGTGCTTAAAATAACTAATAATCAAATGAATGTAGACTGCAATTGAATGTAGGCTGCATCAATACTAAAGTGAAGATGGAATGGTTTAAAACAAAAGTGAGCATTACCCATGATTTTCTTCGAATCAATATCTCAAAGACTTTAAGACATTTAGCCCACGTTGGGCGATATAATCTTTGTCAGAAATCATTTGGAATTTATTATTTAGTTAGTAAATAGTAAACTTTTTGGGAACTTAAGTTTTTTGAATATCTGTGCGGAAATTCTAATATTCGCATTTTCATAAATTTGTTGAAACTATCAATGACAGGAAAGCAAAATCGTCAACTACTACAAGAGCTAAATAAGAATTTCTTCTATAATCTTTGCTCAATACTTACGTTAGTGAGAACTTAATTACAAGAGTTTCAACAAAGTCTAAATTGCTTAGTGTGTTTTGTTTTGAAGTTTGTTCTGTAAGTGTATGGCTGTAAAAATCAGAGCTACGTTGATGAAAATCATTCAATTGCCATGAAAATAAGATCTAGCGGAGATCATACGGTGCATTATGTAAGCTAGCAAAATATACACGGTGGCAGAAAATTGCACGTACACCACCTTATCATTATTAAAACTCATTTATCTTTTAAGCAAACAACATTTTCTTTACTTTCATTTATTTTATAAGTTCTACACAGCTGAAACTATCTAAAACAGAACAGTATTCCGTTATATTATGGTTAATTTTTTAAATTAAGCTATAATTCATTTCAAAAAATTGCACTTGCATCAAAAATTTCTACATTCATTCAGAAAACTCCCAGCTAACTTGCATTCAGCACTTTCGCATACAGTTGTAAAAACTTTTCCATGTGTTGATACGTTTTCTGATGAGTTTATATATATACATATATATATTTCTCAATGATTATACATGCTGCTATACAACTGCTTACCCAGCAAACTTGCGTTCAGCACTTTCGCATACAGTTGTAAAAATTTTTCCATGTGTTGATAGATTTTCTAATGAGTATTTATCTTTTCTATTTCTCAATTATTATACATGCTGCTGTACTACTGCTAAACTCCTGAACAGGCTGTCTAGTTGTTGTGGTTTTCCGACACGTTGATGAATCTCTTATATATTTACGGTTCCCTATTTACAATGAATATAAAGTACTGCTGCACTACTGCCAAACTGATGACCAGATGGTGCAATTCAAATCGTTTCCCAAAAATCAAATCGAGTTGCCCATACGTCAAGCGTCAGTGATACGTGAAATATTTTGAAATTTATAATTAAAACCGGTCTTTTTTGCTCTAATTAAACATGACATGAATACAAAGTAATGCAAATGCGATGGCATGAATGCAAAGTAATGCGAATACTATTGGTGACATTATAGATGGGTAGCCATATAAATGTCCTGCTATACTGCTTCTAAGGCAGTAGTACAGCAGTACATTTTGCGTGCTGCAGTTTCACCACTTCAGGAGTAGTATAGCAGTGCTTTTGCACTCCTTCTATTCCTATCGTTTGTCCTTTTCCTATTTGTGGGATGGAGTAGACCAACAACGAAACAAAACATACTACACGTACGCGGCTAATATGAAGTAAATAGGTGAATTTTGGGGTAAAATGCTATCTCTAGCATTAAAAGCATTCACGGGTTTACTCACGACTTCTGCAGCACTTTAGAAGTAGTGCTGTGTTTGCTGGGTAACTCCTGAGCAGGCTGTCTAGTTGTTTTAGTTTTCCGACACGTTGATGAATCTCTTATATATTTACGGTTCCCTATTTACAATGAATATAAAGTACTGCTGCACTACTGCCAAACTGGTGACCAGATGGTGAAATTCAAATCGTTTCCCAAAAATCAAATCGATTTGCCCATACGTCAAGCGTCAGTCATACTTCGCAAGTGATACGTGAAATATTTTGAAATTTATAATTAAAACAGGTCTTTTTTACTCCAAAAAAAGATGACATGAATACAAAGTAATGCGAATGTGATGACACGAATGCAAAGTAATGCGAATTTACTATTGGTGACATTATAGCTGTGCAGCCATATCAATGTCCTGCTATACTGCTTCTAAGGCAGTAGTACAGCAGTACATTTTGCCTGCTGCTGTTTCACTACCTCAGCAGTAGTATAGCAGTGCTTTTGCACTCCTTGTATTCCTATCATTTGTCTTTTTCCTATTTGTGGGATTGAAACGATCAACCATGAAAGAAAACATATTAGACGTACGCGGGTAATATGAAGTAAATAGGTGAATTTTGGGGTAAAATGCTATCCCTAGCATTGAAAGCATTCACGGGTTTACTCACGACTTCTGTAGCACTTTAGAAGTAGTGCTGTGTTTGCTGGGCTATTTCCTTTTTCTAATTTCAACAGTGTGTGTGGTGTCCTTTTGCAGAAATTACATCCTTTAAGCGATTGTTTATTTAATTTACTAGTTTTCTAGTAATTCCAGGTGCTGTTTTCCTCCACTCCTCTAAAATAACCTCCTTCAGGTGAGTTTGGTTTGTCATATGATCACTCTCAACAGTGGGTCTAAAATTACACTAGCGGTCATGAAAACTGCACCACCATCAATTTAACAGAAATTGATATAACTTTGTTAGAAATTCGAACAATTCGCTCGAACCGAAAAAAAAACTTATTCAACACATTAAAATAACTATATTTTCACTATAAATTTGATTCAGCGTCGCTTCTTTATTTGAAAAACATGGAAAGAATCCTTATCATATATTTATTCATTGAATTTTAAATAATATAAATTGAAAATTGTTTATTTACTACACATGCTCCTAACTAATTTTTATATGAAAACGTATAAACATAAGACTAACACCATGACACCAATTATTTAATAATGCGTCGACCCTCCCTTGGCATCAATTATGGCTTTTATTCTATCTGACATCGATTCCACCAAAGCTTCTCGCAATTCAGGCTTTATTTCCTTGAACCAGGCTTTTTCAAGTGCATATTTCGGATTGTGCTGCTTAACCTTAGTTTTTAAAAATGACCAAAGATTTTCGAGTGGATTCAAGTCTGGAGAATTAGCCGGCCAATCCAGCGTCTCGATTCCCATGTCGTTGATCATTTCTTTAACCTGCAATAGGATTTTTAAATTTTTTTTTTTTTTAGTTAATTAGTGTTTTAGAGTAAACCTCTTAAGGTTTCGTATTAATATTACACTTACAGATTTCGCACGATGACAAGGGGTGGAGTCATCTTGGAAAATGACTCTATCTGCAGGGCCTGGTGCTCTTTTATTGATGGCAACAAACTATCATTTATTATTTGCCGATATCGTTCAGCAATTACAGTGTCGTGTATAAACTCCAGCTGACCGGGAAAATAATAAGAGAAACATCCCCACACCATTTGGATTAAGAATGCTTCACGGTCCTCACTATGCATTCATCACTTTGTCTTTCGCCTTTTTTGCGCCTTACATATGGAGCTCCGTCGGAACTGAAAAGGTTGAATTTGCTTTCGTCCGACCAAATTACTTTCTTCCAGTCCTCTACGGTCCAATTTCTGTAGCGCTTTGCCCACTCTAATTTCGCAGACTTCATTTTTTGTGTCAAAAGAGGCTTCTTTGCAGGTTTTCTTGCAAATAAACCGGCCTCTCGAAGCCTTCGTCTAATTGTTTCGACACTCAAAATCTATACGATGTTTCTAAGTCACTTCGCAATTGAACTGCACTTTTATGCCGATCGGTTAAACACTGGCGTATTATTATTCGGTCCTCGTGACGATTTGTCTTCCGATTGGGACCTGTCCCTGGTTTCCGAACGTAGGGATTAACGTTGTCTTTTTTTTCCAAAAACCGGGTAACCGTGGTATGCGAGCACTTAATTTTACCTGCTTTACATCTCGCAGACAATTCTTCTTCACTATAACACACTACTTTCACTTTCTGATCCCGGGTTAATTTTTTGTACTTTCGTCCCATAGTAAATTTAGATCTTTCCTTAGACACGTGCAAGCTGAAAATGAATTGCTGCTACCTTCTATCCACAGCTTATCCTTGTACTAATATCCCTTTAGCAAGTAAATGATTTCTAGAAAACCGGTTTGAGCCCAAATGGGAAAAGTAGATAATTAGAGTCAGTGGTGCAGTTTTCATGACCGCTAGTGTAATTCTTTGATAAAAGTGAATATATTCATGTTTTTGTTTGAAATAACGAATCACAATTTTTTTTACACATTGGATGTGCATTTTTTGCTTTTACGTCATATCAGCTGAATAATAAATAGTGTTTTGTAAACCTTAGCAAAAAGAGTGTAAATTTACTACTTTGCTACTCTCATTCACACCAAAGCTGTAAAATTGCATCATTTCCTCGAATTTGACTTATTATTGATGTGACATTGTGACGAAAGACGGTGATTTGGCTAGACTGAACGAGTCTGGTATTTCATGATCTTTGCTTTGAATAGCAGCAGTTAAGTGTCCGCCTTTTCGAGTAATAAGTGTAAAAGTGTACCTAAGTGTAGCTATAAGTTAATTAGATTTGTAGCAATAAGTACTATAAGTTAATGTGCATGTGTATGTAGTGTATATATCGAATTAAAATAAGTTATAAACTTAAAGGAATTGCAAAAAGTTTTTGTGTTTGATAAAAAAAATATTTATATTTTGTTTACTAGATTTAATAGGACTCTCGCCTTTTTTAACATTTAAAGTTACCTATTTACAGGCTTTTGTTAGTGATATTTAATTTTGGGGTAATATTCTATGTTATGGCAGTTACCTGTCTTGAGAGGCTGACTTTTGGATCATTAAATTTTTTCAATTTTATTGAAAATGAAACTTATCTAGAGGTAAGCTGAAATTCCTGCTTAAGTAGTGCAAACTTCCTAAAATTGTTTGCAATAGATACCTTTTGATGTCATTTAATTGCTAAAGCATTCTTTAGGTGCGTTTTTGGCACTCTTGGGCAAGATAAGTTACCTAAACTTACCTTACAATGCCCAAAAGTGCAAAAAACACTTCTATTATTATCGTTTTTTTAAACAGTTTTATGGACATTCACGAATAACTTGCGCTTATTACCCTAAAAGACTCGTAAAAAGTAGGCTTTGATACATAAATTTCATGCGTTTCCGTCCTAAATTTACGTCTTTTTAGGGTAAAATCACACGATTTGCTCGTAAAAAAAATTACACATTTAAGACGTAAAATATTCTTTGTACGCACTTTTGTAAATTTACATCTTTAACATTAGAAAACCAGTTTCCTACTATTATAAGGGTAAAATTCAACCAACATTTTTTTGAGTGATGCTGCCGCACTTTTCTTTCTAAAACATCCCAAAGATGTTCCATGGCATTAAGGTCTGGTGATTGGAATGGATGAGAGACCACAGATTTCACTTTGTACATTAACTACTTTTTTACTAGATGCGGGGAATGTTTTGGATCATTGTCATGTACTAGTGAAAATTCGTCGCGAGGTCCAATTTTTGAAGCACTGGCTCTTAAATTAAGCTTTAATATTTCCAATTACTTATGCTTATCTAGACTACTTTATACAACTACCAAATTTCCAACGCAATTTGTTGCCATCGCTCCCCAAACCATAATATTTCCACCGCCGTGTTTCACAATGGGTCGCAAATTTTTGACTGCAACGGCGAATTGACTTTGCCCCAAATAAATCACCGCCCATCAGAGCCAAAGAGATTAAATTTACCTTCATCTACCAAAATAACATTTTCCCAAAATTGGTCTGACTTTGTTACATACTCTCTGACGTACTCCAAGTGTCGGGCAACATTTTTCCTAGAAATGAACGGTTTTATTTGCCATGCATCCATTGTAACAAAAATTTCGCACTGTTTGGGCATTCAACAAAACTCCGTCTTTTCTTTTAAGGTCTGCAGCTATTTTAAGAGCATTTGCTTTTGGATCGTTCTTAATAATTCTCTCAATTTTCATCTAAAAATGATCATTTAAAATTTTCTTTCGACCCTTTCCTGGGGCAATTTCAAAACTTCACATACTTAACATAATTTAGCTATCTAAATTATGAGAAGACAGTGTTTCATCATATCATCGGTCAGCGAGAAATCTAGGATAAGCTCCTAGTTGTGAGAACTTCAATCAAATCAAATATCAGCATAAGTTGAAAAAGCCACGAAGAGCCCACGTTGGGCGCAACTTATTGGTTGCCTGTTTAATATACAGCTAGCCAGCTAACCAATGTCTTTTCCAAACACCGTGGAAATATAATAGCTTTTTAAGAAATTTAAATAATTAGTGCTTTGGGAAATAAACAATCTGCAGAATATCTTCATCACATCCTATAAATTTCGTGATAATTTAACATAGAACTAAAGCTAAGACCTAAGTATAGTTACAAAACTGTTAGATCTCAGGCAAATTGACTGGTATAAGTAAAATCTTTAATTTTATTTAAATCCAACAGAATATTTTTTTTTCTGTGATTCCCATATGGGACTAAACTTTTATCTTTTTAACGATTATCATATTTATGTTTGAAACACGTTCAGAATTGGATTTTATACCCGATCTCTTAAAAAGTCATTTATTGCTAGAGCTGTAAGAATATATAAAATATCACTAAAATCCCAATGACGCCAAGGGGATTCCACATGAACGGCTCTACCAGCTGCTTATATTAACAAAGCAACAAACTCTGATTGCAAGGAGTCAAGACTAGCATGGATAATTACGGTTGAAGATGAGCTCTCTATTACAAAGCCATGAGAAGTAATGCTGCTCGTCAGGTTATCAGCAGATGTTCGACTACATTTCTTCTTAGGTAAGGGTACCTCTGCAAAGTCTATTTCCAGTGGACGAAATTCGTTGAAACAACGGAGTACCAGAGACTGTTGTGAATCTTCGAAACCTGATTCACGAGAGCTTTTGAGTATTTCCTCCGCAATACGCTTCCTCGAAGCTGAATTAAATGGCCGATTGTTAGGCTGCTCTTGAGGTCGTTTGCATTGCTGTCTATTTCTAGCCACACTTGGTGATTTCGCCCTTCGTTTCGGAACATGGCTTATTCTTCGTTTCCGCTGAGTTGGCACGTAAAAGTGTTCAGGATTGGAGTATAGACTAATGCCACCGCTACCTTTCCTGGAAACAATTCTCGGTGACTTGGATTTGTTTGAATAATGTTCACTCAATTTCTTGGTTGCTTCGAAGTTGCTAAAATATTCCTGCTTCTCCACAGAAACTGAAGAGGACTCTTGGGGAGAGGCTCCTGCTTATAAATTTTATGACCAGATAAAGGATTTTTGTGGGCGTGGGTAACTAACTACACGTAGTTACGTTTGTTTATAAAAAATATTATAGAATTTGAATAAGTGTGTTTTTCACATTTAATATATTATTGCTTGGGGTTTATAATCATTAATTTTACATTTGTAATTAACTCTTGCTTAAATATCTGATTCATAAATAAGGTATTAAGGGTTCATTCTACTTTGCAGCTTAGAAAAAAACTTTTTTTTTTCTTTTTGCATTTTCTGAAAGTGTATACTCGCACAAGTGCTGTGTTAAATTTTCGTTGAGAAATTTCCGGTATTTTAGGTTATATTTAGGTCGAAATGCAAATAGTCGCTCCGTTTATTTTAGCCCTTACCACTTACATGTGAAGCTGGTTTTAGCGTGTGTTGTATATTTGTTTGAGCAACTTTGAGGCAAAGGCTGTCAAATATTGATATGAATATACCTACTAGGGTACCTACCTAACCTACTGGGATAACTACCTAACCTACTAAAGCTAGCGTCTGCGTTATTTTAATGGTTGGAGCTGTTTAGTTTGTTTTCGTATATCGGTGAAATTAGATCGTGCGAAATGGATCGAAAATTCAGCAAAACAAACTTTAGACGACCAGGTCAATTTGGAAAAAAAGGAAATTCCGCGGTAATCGAAATTTAAGAAACTTATTTGACGGTGTCCGGTGATGGATCAGAGGCAAAACGAGGTTATACTTCTCTTTTGGGTGTTGTAACGTTGATTGAAAAGTATAGTAATAAAATTGTTGACATAATTGTGAAGTGCAGTACATGTAAAGCGTTTGAAGGCTGGAAGCATAACGAAGACACTGTTGAGTATAACACATGGTACGAGAACCATAAAGATGAGTGTACCGCAAATCATACCGGCAGTGCTGGAAAAATGGAAGTTGACAGTGTGATTGAAATGTTTCAACGGTCTACCAAACTACTCGGAGTAAAATATGGCAATTATATCGGTGATGGCGATTCTAAGACATTTAAGACTTTAATAGATATTAAACCACATGGTGATGATTTGGTTGTTAAAAAAAGAATGTGTGCTACATGTAAAAAAACGAATATATAAAAGAGCTACAGAAGCAAAAAGACAACTCGCGCAACTACGGAAAATAATGAGGCAAAGTGAAGACACCGAAACATCGCAGGCTGCAAAAAAGCGCCAAACTGTTAAACTTGTACAACTCACAAATAAATTGGTAGCTGATCTGCCAATTTATTATGGACTGGCAATACGTCGAAACCCCAATTCAGTGGAGGATATGAAAAAAGCAATTTCGGCAACATTCTTTCATAAAATAAATACAAATGAGCAACCGCAACACGAATATTGTCCACCAGGTCCGGAATCGTGGTGTAAGTGGCAGCATAAAGATGTTCAAGATATTTTGAAGCCCATTTATGAAAATTTAACTCGCGATGATCTCCTTGAGAGATGGCTAGGTGCAAACACACACACATAATAATGAAAGCTTCAATAAGTGCAGTTAGCTCCTAAACCTATATTTTGTGGAAAAAAGGTACTCGAAATTTGCACCAACTGTGCCGCATGCACCTTTGCGAAGGATTTCAGCCTGTTTTAAAAATTATGAAGAACGTCGGGATCACCATTAGTCCAAAAGGAGAGGAATTAGCGTGCAAAAAGGATGCAGTGCGAATTAATTATGCCGAACGCATGGCTTCTCACGAGACAAAAGAGGCCAGGACGGCTCGAAGAATGGGAAGAGTAGCTGAAAATGAAGAGTTTGAGGAAGCTGAGGGAATCCTGTATGCACCTGGTATCGCTAATTAAGTGTAAGTATGCATTTAATATAGACATTTTGTTCATAAAACTAAAAACGCGTTTTTCTTAAATCCATGTTTTTCTAATCGGCGGGATTGATTTAGAAAAAACTAACCAACCAATTTCTCTGAAATTTTATAACATTATTTTAAATATTAGTGGCTATCGTTGGTACTACAATTATAATTTTATCGTAAAAAGTAAGTATTTTTTTAGAACCGAAAATTGCAAAAAGTAATTTCCACATTTTAATTTTCAAACTAATATAACTTAGTGAATTTTTTCTTTAACAGGTTAATTTTAGTACCTGCGATAGCGACAAAGCTGCTAAATAACAAAACAGTTCTTTTTTTCATATGAGGTAAATACTTGGGGCCGAATCACTCCCGCCATCGACATACATACTTCCCTCTATCGACAACTTTTAAAACTTTAAAAAAATAAATAAATAGATAATATGTACTGTTTTGAAATGCTAAAGACAATATCTTTAATATAAAAAGAGAATGAAGTTAATAGCCATTGTAGTTTTTGAGAAAAAAATATTCTAAAAATGTATCAATATCTTTAATATAAAAAGAGAATGAAGTTAATAGCCATTGTAGTTTTTGAGAAAAAAATATTCTAAAAATGGTATTTTTTCTTCTCTTGAAAGTAGAATGAACCCTTAAGGGAATGTTTGGAAACGGTTCAATAAGAGATATTAAAGAAAAGGGTTTTTGGCTAACCTATATAAAAAATAAATGTAATGAATGCATGTTACCAAATTTTATTTGCATAAATTTCGTTTAATTGTTAATAGGAATAAGTCAGAGTTTTATTAGGATTTAGTAGAAGATATTTTTTGAAGATATAAAAATGGTGCTTTTTATTTATTTTAACAGGCAGCCGGTTGTATTGTAGTTTTTCCGGATAGGCAATTTTTTCAGCAGCAAATGGTTTTTTTTTGTGGCAGGTTCGTCCATTGATTCTTGCATGTAGATCATCATAATTTTACTGGTTTTCGCAGAAAATTAGTGTTAAAATCACTTTGTTCAAAAATGCATATTTGTATAGACACATACATAGATATTTCAACACAAATTGTATCAACGAATTTCTCTATATTGTCGGAGTATATGAGCTTTAAGACGCTTCGATTTATAGTAAAATATTCTAAACTCTTTGGCAGCCCCTATATTTCTGTGGAAACAAAATGTTTGGAAAAACCAACTACAAAGAGGGAAATTGTTTAATACTTTTAGTTTGAACATGACAATGTTTTGTATTTTTAACGCTATGCGAACACTAAATGCATAAAAATAGGCAAGAAAAAATTTCGAAATACGATAACTTCTCACAGAAGTATCAGATCAACGTAAAATTTACAGGTCACATTTATGAGCAAATGAATTATGATGGTGTGATTTGTTTGTCTATTTTGCACAGAAATATATCTGTTTGGTAGTCATCTGAAAATAAATTCAATTTTATTCACTATAATAAACACTTAAGGGGGAAAATACATGTAACTGCTAAAAAAATCGAGTTTTTTTATTACCTCAAAATGCTCTTAAAATATACCAAAAAAAGTTTTGAAGCGATATTCGTATTAGTTTTCTAGTTATTAGCAGCGCGCCGTTCCCCAGGTCGGTGGAGCTTTAAAACTTTAAACGCGTTTTTCTCAAAGTAGTACTTTTTCAACTGCCGTACAAAATATCTCAAAAAATATTGAACCGATCCGACTCAAATTTACACCACATCTGCAAAAGAGTATTACTTCCTCGTTGAATGTAATTGTAATTTAAGAAAAATAATTTGTTTGTTAATGTTTGAAGCATGATTTTTTTGCAAAAAAAAATAATCGATTTTTTTCTTCAATTTAAAATTAATGTAAAAATTTAATTTTTTTTCTTATAAATTTTATTGGTTCACCCATGAATTCATAACCATATTTTTTTTTCTCTGAATTTTGTAAGTTCCCCGGAAAAGGCATTAAGTTGTACGAGGCAGCTTTTGATGTGTTTTTTTCATTCGCTCGCATTGCCGCCGTTTTGTGTTGAAAAATTATTAAAAAAAGATTTTCATTTACTGTGAGACATGTACTTTAAAGATTTAATATTAAACATTTTCTGAATGAACATTATATATATTTTAAATCAATCTGAAATGAGCAATTTTTTTTCGATTTTACATGTATATCCCCCCTTAAGTGATTTGTTGAAACTTAATATAGAGCTTTGAGATTAAGTGAACTTAAAGTAGTGAATCAGTAAAAGGAAAACTAAACAGCAGTGGCGGCTCGTCAGGGTGGGCCCGGCTCGCCTGGCCCACTCCGACGAGCCGTCACTGGGCCCGCTCGACACAAAAACACTATTATAAGGTATACGCGGATACCAACAAGAAATATCTACTCTACTTTAACTCAGTGGCGGCTCGTCAGGGTGGGCCCGGCCCGCCTGTCCCACCCTGACGAGCCGCCTCTGCTAAACAGAAACCTTATATTTAAATGCTTTAATGGTTACTTACAACTAGATTAAGCATACTTTAATCCACCTGAAATCTACTTTAGACTAGCGCTAAAACTATCGTATTATTATTATCTACTAATAGATTGTGCAATTGATTGAATGAGGGCATTGTTGCAATGGCTACATTTTCCAATAAATTTTTTCCTGTGCTTTTTTATAAGGTTTCTTGCCTCCTTGATTGCGATTTCAATATGGCGCGTGGAATGGAAAAGTGGCTTGTTACAGATCACCTTGAGCCACTTGTTTTGAGCTGTCTGTAGTTTGTTTGTGTGGGTGTTAGCACATATGCCCCATACTGGTGCTCCGTAAAGCATCACTGGCTGCAGTACTTGCTTAAGAGTCATTTTGTTTTCTAGTGGCAATTTGGATTTGCAGTTTAACAATGGGAAAAAGGCATATGCACTTTTTGCGACCTTCAAGGCAAGCATTGTCCGTCTGCGCGTTGCAAATGAGATTTTTCTATCATAGCCCTCGCGAAATCGGAACTGAAATTGTGTTAGGATATGCCCACACTCCAAAAAATATTTGATACGTTTCAGGATCACTCTCTCAAATATTTTTCCTAGCGAACATAATAAGCCGATGAGTCTGTAGCTCTCAGACAAAGCAGGGCTCTTACCTGGCTTGGCTAGCGAAATAGCTGTTGCTTGTTTCCAGAAAGTCGGAAAGTACGATAGCTTCAAACAGGCATTGAATATAAAATAAAGTAGAATCACTGCTTTTCCTGGAAGTTTCTTGAGATATTTGTTGGGTATGCCGTCAGGCCTTTAAGCTTTGTTTGCTTTAAGCTTGCCAAGAGAAGCAATGATTTCTCTTAGCTTGCAATATACGTTAGCACAGATTTGGTCGGAAAATTCAAGATAAAATCCGCAACTAGATGCGCCTTGTGTCACAAATGGCGCTGAGTCTTCAGTGAAATCGTTCAATTCGTTTGAGCAAGATATTTGCCTCTCCTTGTCGCGCAGTTCCCGATTTAAGTGTTTTGTCAATGAGTATCTGATCCGAAAGTGATGAATTAATCCCGACGGAGCGAGAGTTCAAGTTATAGTTCGTCGCAAGTGTTTGTCACTCGTGATCAGTTCTGATCGGTGCCCTGGTGCCCGAACAGTGAGTCTACCACTAGTGAGAAACAATTCTTACGCTAACCAACCTCTGCATACCAGTGTTTAAAAGCTTCGTGCAAGGATATCAGTGCAATTGCTCTAGTGTTCATCCGATTATTGCCAAGTTGTGCAAGGGAAGTGAAATGGAATAGAGGCCATAGGCTTATAAAACATAATTTTCCCAACAATCGCAATCGGCTTGGATTACGATTACTTGGCTAACGAAAAACGGGGTTAACGTGTGGTTATATAGAAGAACGTTTGTGTCACTCTTGCCTTTATCGTTTTTCTGCTTATTCTCGACCATTTTGTGCGAAATTCGCAGTGCGAATTTTAGCAGTGCGAATTTCGCAGTGCGAATTTCATCAACGTAATTCTGATTTTTTCTGCCATACACTTACAGAACAAACTTCAAAGCAAAACACACTAAGCAATTTAAACTTTGTTGAAACTATTGTAATTAAGTTCTCACTAACGTAAGTATTGAGCAAAGAATATAGAAGAAATTTTTATTTCGCTCTTGTAGTAAGTTGACGATTTTGCTTTCCTGTCATTGATAGTTTCAACAAATTTATGAAACTGCGAATATTAGAATTTCAACACAGATATTCAACAAACTTAGGTTTCCAAAACTTTTACTATTTACTAACTAAATAATAAATTCCTTGTTTGTTTATGTATGTTTTCTAACAAACATTATGTCGCCCAACGTGGGCTAAATGCCTATTAGTCTTTGAGAAATTGGATCGAAGAAAATCATATTAAATAAATATTAAATGCAAAAAGAAACGAAAATTTTCTGAGATTGACGCAGGAAATAGGTAGCATATTATTCCTACCGAAACTATCCACTCATAAATATTGTATTAGGAAAGTTCAAAAAGCTTTGAAAAGCTAATGAAACGAAAAGTTTTTTTGTTTTTCTATATTTTTGCTTATCTGCTATATATATATATATATATATATATATATATATATATATATATATATATATATATATATATATATATATATATATATATATATATATATATATATATATATATATATATCACAACGGATCTCTTTTGTGCTGTCACCGTACGGCCTCCGCCGTTACGAAATCAAACCCTGTCTTCTACTCCAGAAGGCCAGGGCGGCAGCCTCGGGTGGCTGGCTCACTTGCAGAGAAAGGGGTGAGTCAGGGCGCCACTCGTTTTTTGCCCTCGGCTGCCTCCAATACCCGCGCCGCGAAACGAGAAGTCGGCCGGATAGACTGTTCTACTTCGTTATCACAATATATTCTTTCACTATGGGAAACACCGCGTTACAAAACTGTACATCGATTTTATTTTCAGAATTCAAACTCAAAATCCGCCAGATGATAATTAACTACTTCAACGAAACTTACACGGCGCCGCGAATCGAACAAAATTACGCTTATCTATGATTTACAAGCAAACCTAAATCTTATCTTAAAACTAACTATATCGCCACGTACCTTCGCCACCAGTCCAGAATATATTCGTTAAACCGTTCCGCAACAGATCGATCGTCGTCTTCGCTTCGCCCCTTCACTTTGGTATTTTCTTCAATCGCCGCTTTCATTCATCCAACCAAGTAGAAATCGCCGTCGATCTCAATCGTACGCACTGTCTCAATATCTGCTAAGATCTTCTGAATCGCCAGTCGCTCCTTAATTGGTGACCAAGTTCCGCTGATTCGCTGTACTTCTCGACGGAATTCGTTCAGGCCTTCACTCCTCGCTCGCACCGAAAAAATGAAAAATTTATCGCTATAGGTTCGTTCTGCTATTTTTTTCCGATCTGCTCACCTCGGTGTCGGGATCAAGAAGAAACTCCTTTCATCATCCGGATCCCTGCAGAACCTCGGTCCTGCTTTTTCGTCCCCGTTCTTGCGGGACTATTCCCATGTCGTTTTTCAGTATTGAATAATACCGCCCTACCAGGGCAATGTCCTCTAACAGCGGCCATTGATCTTGTATTTGATCGCCTTCATCTGGCAACGCCACTTCGAGTCTCATATCGAGAACTTTGTTATCTGTCACTTCGCGAGTGTCCGTTTCATGATTCAGCTGTCACCGGGTGAGTGTTTATTTATGCATAACTATTCTAAATTCCCCACATTTTAGTTGCGTGAGTGGAGAAAGCATCAGTGGAACTTTGTGATGTTAGCCGTGGACTGATCCTTTATCGCGGATCCGAATGTAGCGACGAGAAATGGTCAGCGAGTTGTCATATCTGCCATGAATCGTATCTGCCATTTGTACACTTGACGACTTGACGGAGCATTTGAAAAGTCTCGTGGCGCACCGGAATGTCGAAACGGCGACCAACCGATCCCAGGTACAGGCATATGTAAGCGTTCCGCCAACCATACGAACTAGCGCCCATAGCTCTATTCGGGTAAGTCGTTTTATGGTTGTTTAATCTATTTTCACCCAGTTGATCGTGCCGCGCCGCGTCGAATTTCAAGTCCGGGTTACCTCGTATCGCGTCCTGTGTGATCGGGGTTCCCGTTCCCCGGTCTTTTGTGATTTCCCCGAATTCACCCCTCATCGCCGACCTTGCCACGGGGCCCTGTATCATTCGTTCTACGTCGGGGCAAAACAGATGTTGGCTGTGATGTTGATGTTCAGTCACGGCTGTTTTGGCCCGGTGCCGGCGAATCGCTGCATCTACGGTTTCCTCGTTCATGTGCTCGTGGCCTACCCTAATCGTTAAATCTAATATACAATTTGCTAATCGCTAATATATAATTCTCGCCTACTTTGCCGGTGTTTCCCCACATTCACTTATATCTCAATGCAGCCGGGAACCGACACCGTGATAGTGCCTACGACTGTCGCGGTTGAATCTCTCCATTCGACAGCCATTTTACCTACTATCAGAATTCCCTGATATGAGGGAGCCCAAATCACAATTAAATACAGCCCAAATTCAGCCCATCAAAAATAGGAAATTGAATTAAAGGCATCTGTTCAAAATAAAAGTAATTAAATAAATCAAGAATTAAGTTAAGTTGATAGAATAAGCTACCTACAAATTGTCTTTTAGCTATGTACATTTTTCTTTCATTCAAAAAAATTTATTTTTTGCATTGATCTTCTATAGCTGAGAATGCTTTAGAAGTGAAATTTTGTACGCGAAGAGTTATGTCTTAAAGTTTCGGAAATGTGTGAATAAAACAAATTTGTGATGAGAAACGATTGATATTCTTTTAAATATTAATAATCTAAAATCTAGCATTTTAAAAATTTTATTAATAAAACCAAAGATTATTTTTTTTACTCTATCTTACACCAGATTGTTCCAAGCCTAGTTTTTTCTTTTTTTAAAAATACAAAAGAGAAGTGAATACTGTCAACTGATTTTCAGAAGCAAGATATGGTAGGGATATTCAAAAAATTGAACATGATTTCTTCAAAATATTATTTCAAAACTTTAAATAAAGCCAATGAATCGTTTTCGAGATATCCTACAAGTACTGAAAGGTCTAGGTCTGTTCTCCAATAAAAAATGATTTTGATTAACTATAAAACTAATGGATTTTTTTTGTTCGATCGATTTGAGATGAGCCAGTAAAATTTTATGATAATCAACGTAAAGCACGACCTGTGGAATTTGGCTCAAATATGGCGTTAGATTGGACTATAAGAATTTTTTTAAAAACTGTTTTTAAATAAAGTTCAAACATAGTATGTTAGGTTAGGTTAGATTGTCCTGGCTGGCACAACGCCACACATAGGGCTACTGGTCCATAGTGATATCAGATAAATGGACACGAGAAAGAAAGTTCAGCCATCAAAGGCCCCGGACTTTTTCACGAACTGAAGGATGTCCTTCAGCTTTTGCTGCACCACGTGCAAAAGATCCACCAGCCAGGATTCATTGAAATATCGCAGTCTCGTTTTCCCCAGTGCCGGGCAGTGACACAGGAGATGCTGGATTGTTACTGAGACTCCCAGCTCTTGACACATCCTACAGGTGTCGCTCGTTAGGAGTCCAATTTTCATAGCATGTGCTGCTACGAGACAATGGCCAGTTATGATGCCAACGAGTCGTTTGCAGTCAGTCCTCATTAATTCGAGGAGGTACTTAGTCGATGCGAGATTGTATGATCCCCACATGATTTTGGTTACCCTGCAGGTCTGAGTTGCACTCCATCTGCACGTCGCACCTTACATCATTTTGGAGTCGATTGAGTACTTAAACGTTTGGAAAGAAGTAAGAATGTCTACCGATCCCGAAAGCGGAAGACTAGCCTCATGCTTGGCAAACGCATCCACCCTCTCATTTCCATCAATGCCTTTGTAACCGGGAACCCAGAAGATTCTGACTCTTCTGCTGTATCCCAGTCTGTTGAGGGCTTCAATGCAATCGAGTACATACTTCGATTTGTATGTGTGAGACATCAGTGCTTTTACCGCCACTTGACTCTATTTATTTCCTCACTTGTAGTATATTTGGCATATACCAGATCTGCAGCTTTACGTATCGCAAAAGCCTCTGCCTGAAAAATACTACAGTGGTTCGAAAGCCTAAAAACTGCTTGCATAGCTGCATCTGCAGAATATGCTGCAGCACCCACTCCTGCAGCACTTTAGAGCCGTCAGTGTAGATGCTAAGAGCTGCTGGGCACATTTGCTGATTCCACTCCTACCCATTTCCCACAGTCGCCTGATATCCCCGCCCGAAGCACAGAGTGGGAACCAGGTAGTCAGTGCTACTTGCGTATCCCCATTCAATACTGCTGAGGCCGAAGGATCCTGACTCAAAGTGCCCTGATTCCCTAAACCTGACAGCAGTTTTTGCGGTAGTGCTTCTAACAAAGAGATCAAGCGGAGGGAGATGAAGCAGGACGTTCAGAGCAGACGAAGAAGTCGATGCTAAGGTACCTGCAGTGCAGAGAGCCGCCAACCGCTGAACTCTGTTCGCCATATTAGCTATCGCCTGGTAGATCCAGTGCGTTAGAGCAGGGCTTGGAGCCCACGTTTTACCCAGCGCTCTCTTGCTGGCGTAAATCGCGTTTCTTGCCTGCTTACCTCTTTCCTCTAAACTCGCCTTCCATGTGAGCTTGCTGTAAAGAATAAGACCCAAGTACTAAGTTTGTAAATTGATACTTAACCTGGAGCCACCCAGCATAATTGGGGCTAAATCGTATATATACTCCTCAACCTGCCCTAGAGAGTACTCGATGTGGTAGCCAAGGGTATGTGGAAACCTACCCTTGACTAAATTAACAATGTCGTCAGCATTAACCACAATCGTGAGTCCCTTGCTTTCCAGCTTTTCTTAGAATGGAGTTTGTAACAAGGTTCCACAAGAGAGGTGATAGAACCCCTCCCTGTGGTGTGCCTCTGTGGACCTTTCTTGTGATCTGCACAGCCACCCACTCCGCTGATATGAGCCTGTGCTTAAGCATGTTGCTTATCATCCAGCTACAAATAGCGGCATGGGTGCTGCGTGCGTGGAGGCTCTTCATAATAGCTGTTGTGTGCACTTTACTGAAGGCGCCTTCAATATCTCGAAAGACTTTCAAAGCGTATTCTTTGTAATAGAGTGCCCTTTCAATTTTGGTGATTACCCTGTGGAGATCCGTTTCAACAGATTTCCTTTTCATGTACGCATTTTCGGCTCTTGATAGAGTTTGAGTACCAAGGCTTTGATATGTAGATCTAGGAATCTTTGGAAAACTTTTAGGAGGAATGAAGTCAGGCTAATTGGCTTGTATTCCTTCGGATACGCATGGTTGATTTTACCTGCCTTGGGTCTAATTGTAACCTTTACGGTCCTCCAGGCTGCATGTACGTGGCTTAGCACTACGCCACCTTCGTAAATTTGTGTAAGCCAGGAAACGGCAAGCATACCTGTCTTTTGAAGCATGACTGGCAGAATTTCATCCGGACCTGGAGACTTGAGGGGCTTGAAGGAATCAATTGCACAGACTAGCCTCTGTTTGATGACAACTTTGCAAACGCCATCGATGTCCTTCAGGTTGGGCGCCTGCTCATCAGCGAAACGAATGGAATCATTCAAACGACCCGGGAAGTGAGTATCTACGAGGATCTTCAGCGTTCTCGAGCTGTTTCTTGTCCACTCTCCATCAGGCTTGCATACCAGACTAGGCGTGACAGAGCGTTTAGCCAGCAGATTTCTGAGTCTGGCTGTCTCCGAGGTGGGCGTAATCCTGCCGCACAGCTCTTTTCAAGAGCTTCATCTGGCTTTCCTTATTTTCGTTTTATAGAGCCTAAGCACGTCCTTGTATTCGTCCCAACATTCCCTGCAGTCGGCCACTTTGACTAACTTAAAGAATTCTCGTACTTGTCTTCTGTGACAACCCAAGTCCCTGTTCCACCAGGGTTGCTTAGGTTTGCGCTTCAGACAGACTTTGGACCAAAAAAATCGTTGTTGACTACCCGTAACGCCTCAGAAAGGAAAAGTTGCAACAGTAGAAAATCAGGATCGACATTTTACTTTTGGCCGCAGTAGTCACATATAATGAAACAATTGAAAAGTTTCCTATAAAAGAATAAATAAATTTACAACCTACGAAAAATTACAATCAAATACGGCATGAGCATCCAGGAATAAACGGAAAAATTAACTCTAATAAATTTCCAGTGCGTTCAAAAACAAGCTGTAGGAGCAATCTCATAATTCATTGCGTATTTCCTTAAGCCGAAAAAAATCACAAACGTTTATTGTCCATACCCTATCTCTACCATCGTCACGTACCTGCTCGCTATAAATCACCAATCGTATCCAAGTGCTTATTAAGTGAATCGTAAACAATATTTGCAGATATTCACAATCGAATTAATAAGCAATCAGAAAATCGCGATTGCGGACGGCAATCGACAATCGGCAATTGAATGCGAGCACAGTCGAAATTAAATTGAGGAAACATGAAGCGAATGATAAGAAGAAATGGGAAAGTTGTGCGAACGAACGAAAGATCGGTACCCAAGGGACTGATCCAATGCGCTGTGCTCCGACGACGCCAGCTCTCAATATTGTATCTAGTTCCAGTAACAGCATCAGTTTAGCATTATCGTTCGGAACTGATTCAAAATTGCTGGTTGCGACTAACATTTAGCATTTGGCGGATGAATGGCGAGGCGGTCCACAAAACGCAAATTGCGGCCGACCTGCCACAACGAGTTCGCTTTTACTCAGCTCGCATTTTGAGACCATTTCGGCTCTGGGCCTTTGTAGATGACAATGCCTGATAAAATCGCTTTCATTGTTCGACATCATATTTTACCTGCTTGTTTGCAATATGATAAAGTGCAGCCTAAATGTCCGGCGTAGAGCTGGATGACGAAATGCATGCCGGTACGAGATTGAGTACATGCGCCTATAATTTTCAATGGATTTAGATGAAAGTTTGGGCATCCTTCGTTTAGAACATTGGCCTGGCGATTTCGTGTTACTCTACAATCTTGTAGACAATAGCTAATTGAAGTACTTGCCTCGATGGGGCAATTTAGAGGTTTAGATAGTTTGGAGCGAATCCTGTAAAAGAGGGAAAACGTTAATATAATAATGATCGTAAAATCAATTAAATGGTATGATTTGATCAAGTAAATACTGTGTACACCGATTTGGGGCATAAAACTACTATGCTACTTAACGATACTCAAAGTCTACACAAATTCCAAATCTGTGCAACCCCACAACACTCTGATCGCCGGCATATTGCACGCCAATCACAATAAATTTGTCGTAGTCCATAAACGAGCCGCAACGTAATAAACTTCATGCGATTTAATGCAGATCGAAATAAATTCTCCTGCACTTACCCTGCAAGAGAATCATGTTAACGCCCTCGTCATTTTCAGTTTCTTTCGCGATCGGGTTGCAACTAGAATGCGGCGAAAGATAGATAAATTTCATTTTTCAGTTTTCAGCTTTCAGTTTCCACAGGGCTCCGTGTACGGTCCCAGCTTGACCAGGACCGGCCTGGCCGAGCCATATTATGTTATTTTCATCTGAGTATCTGGAACAAATTGATTTATCTTGTACCTGATATCTAGTCGGATCTCTAGCATGCTGGATGCGATAATTTATCGCTTGTTTTGTTTACCGAGAACGATCGAAACTATTGCTGATCGATGATAGGCTTGTAGTAGTGATTTTTGCATGTATCAGATAATTTTTGTAAATAATATGGTAGGATCTAAGATCGAGCCATATAGGGAATATGATTTATGAGTAAATAGCGTAAGCAGTGTGAAACGATCAGAATAATGATTTCATAATTTTGTTACGTAAGAATGTCTTGAATGGTATAATTTAGTGTTTGAAGGCTGATCGTTCACGTGAATAAATGTCGGGATCATATTACAGAGAAATGGAGATGATAATCCTTCTTCAAGTCCTAGCAGAGTCAAAGAAGAGTTCAATATATGCCGAGTTTGAATAAAACGGTATTAATCAAAAGCAGGGTTTAGCATTTGGTATCCCATAGAGCAATCAATTCAACTTTTTGAAGTTATTTTATTATGCAGACATTTATAATGTATTATTTGACACCAATATTAAACAAAAGTTGCCACGTTTGATGAAGAAATAAGCGTCTCCCGCCAGGAAAAGATCCGATCACAAAAAGAAATGCCTTTAATCGGTGCCAATAAATTAAAAAGAACAATTTCGGCTAAAAACTGGCTGAAAATAAAGTAAGCTCAGGATCTACTATGAACTGCACAAAGCCAGCTATATCCACTTCCAACTTTGCACTTTGTTACTGAAGGTCTAAATATTAGGTCATATAAAAAGTCTCCGCGGTTTTTTGTTACTAGATGCTGTTGATGCCTATATATCAGGTAACACTTGCCCGATCATCTCAAACAAACAAATGCTTAAAAGGTGATATTTTAGATTACATTTTTTGTGGACACCGTTTTCTAATTCCTTGCTCGTATAAAAAGTTATATTGAAATAAAAAAGTTATATTGAAATCGAAAATGAGTTAAATATCTGAAGATATACGCTATGTGATGCTTTTTTACCATAAAAGAGGTAAAAATGCTGCAAAAACATGCCGAAAAATTTGTGAAGTGTACGGTGAGAATGCTTTGAGTGAACGAGAGACCCAGGAGTAGTTTGCTCGATTCCGTTCCGGAAATTTTGATGTGAAAGCTGCACCTCGCTCTGTTCGGCCAGTCAGTGAAAAAGCCGACAAAATTTTGTAACTGGTGGAGCAAGACTGACACGCAAGCTGTCAGGAAGTAGCGAAGGCACTAAACATCAACCACATGACAGTTTTGAATCATTTGAAAAAAGCAGGCTACACAAAGAAACTCGATATTTGGGTGCCACATGAATTAACGCAAGGAAATTTGATTGAGCGAATTATTGCAAGTGAAACGCTGCTGAAACGCAATGAAATCGAACCTTTTTTTAAGCAAATCATTATTGACGATTAAAAATGGGTAAAATACGAAAATATCAAATGCAAGTGATCATGGTCGAAGGCTGGTGACTCTCCATAATCGACTTGAAAGCCTGGATTGTCGGCAAAGAAGGTTAAGTTGAGTGTTTGGTGGGATTGGAAAGGAATTGTCCATTATGAGCTGCTGCAACCTGGCGAAACCATCAACTCGATTCTATACTGTGCATAACTCGACCGTTTGAACGAAGCAATCCAGAAAAAGCGACCAGAATTGGCCAACAGATAGGGAATTATGTTCCACCACGATAATGCGCGGTCACATACATCTTTGATGACACGGAACAAATTGACGGAACTTGGTTGGGAAGTTCGGATACACCCAGCGTATAGCCCGGACTTTGCACCGTCTGACTACCATTTGCTTCGGTTTTTGCAAAACTCACTTGATGGTAAGAAATTGGCCGACCGGACCGCTACTAAAAATCACTTGGCCAAGTTTTTCAACGATAAACCACAGAAGGTCTACACCGATCGAATTATGAAGCTACCCGAAAAATGGCAAAAGGTTATAGATAATAAGGGCTAATATGTACTTGATTAAAATAGATCTTCAATAAAGAAAATTTTTGCTCAAAAACGTACCAAAACACCGCGGAGACTTTTTATTTGACCCAATAGATGCGGGATATGGAGTCCTTGCTTCCGTTTCGATCCAGAGGAAATTTCGGAAATCATCAACCTCTTTAACTCTCATCTTCTTATAAAAGATTGGAGAGCTGCTATAACTGAAAAGTCTATTCTTTATTCTAAATAAAGGTCTAGTTCCGGTCGTTGAGGTCCAAAAGGAAATTACTAAGTACAGATTCGAGAGGTTCTGGATCGAAGGAACCAAAAACCATTAGGTATAATCCAAAGCAGGAAGCTCAAACAGCGAAAGAACCTTCCAACAAAGGATCTATTGGTTGTTCAGGGATGACATCTGCTGAAAAACGGGAAACACAATTCCTTTCAGTAAATAGGACTTGTATTGTGGCTGGATCTGAGTTGGTTGGTTGTCTAGACTTTCTGAGTTTGGAAAGAGAAGAAGAAGATTAAGATTTCCCTTCGAAGAGACCTGGACTCAGTTTTAATTGGTAAAAGGGAAAGTTTTATTAATCTTCATTTTTCTTCAATTAATTTTCATTTTTCCAATTCAGCAACAGCTGATCTGATCATTCGTTTGCTCAAGACATGGTAAGACCAAATTTTTTGATCTAAAAGCAACCGGTTTTGAAGGCGACACACAAATGAATATAGGTTAATAGCCTCTATGGCTTAGACAACTTCGAGCTTATGTTTTTACCAAAAATTTCATTTACTTGTATATCTTTGTTATTTACAATTTCTTTGTTGTTTTTCTTATTTCAAATTCATATTTATTCACTGACAATTTCTGCAACATGCTTGTCGGCACCTAATTTAGAGCTTTAGGCAGTTTATTATAATATAAATGAAATTAAATTTAGACTTTTACATGAGATTCAATGAACTTAAAGTAACGAATCAGGAATAGGAAATGCAGACCAAAACCCTGAATCTAATTGCTTTAAATTTACTTAAATCTAGACTGAGCTGAACTTATTCGTACCTTAAATCTTCTTTCGGCTTGCGATAAAACTATCTAATTGAGCTTAACGTTGTATAATGAGGCTGTAAAGTTGACTGTATAAGATCGTTGCAGCAATTGCTATGCTTTTCTATAAATTTTAGTCTCTGTTTTTTCAATAAGGTGTTTTACTGCCATGACTCCCGTTTCATTATGAAGATTGCGTTTGAAATAGAAAAATGGATTGTTACTTACAAATCAACTTAAACCATTTGTTTTGAACAATCTGTAGTTTTTTTTAGATGAGAGCTTGTACATATGCCCCAGACTAATGAATCATTGGCTGCAGTACTTGTTTTACAAGAGGCATTTTGTTTTTTTAGTGACAGTTTGAACTTGCAGTTTAACAAATGAAAAAAGGCTTGTCCGATTTTTGTGACCTTCAGACAAGCGTTGTCTGTCTGGTCCTTGTATGTGAGTTTCCTGTCAAAAATTAGACCCAAACAAGAAATTTCATCAATCCATTCAATTGCTTGGAGGAAAGATCAAAGATGAGATGTTTTCCGCCTTTTTGGTAGAAAAATATTGCCTTTGGATTTCCTGTATTGATTTTTATTTTCCACCTGAAAAAATACTGATAAAGCAGCATAAAAGAAGTTTTCAAGTTGATCAAAGCTGTTCAGTGTATGCTTAAGAGTCTCTGCAAAAATAGCAAGTTTGGAGCAGCGTTTTGACGAAGTGTCTACTGTGAAGATATTAAAAAGGGTTGACCTAGACAGGAAGAAGAAGTTCAACATATATTTTATGGTATATTTTATGGTACGGTTATGTGAGAAATTGCAGACAGAGTTGAAAGAAATTCTCTTTCGGCGTAGTCCTGAAAAGAATCTGTTGCAATATCTTTAAGGTAGTATTCCGGTCTAGAGGCTCGATTTTTAGGTGATTTTTTGGTACATATATTATTATCAGTCTTTTATTAACATTTTGAAAGTCTAAAATTGTATTCAAAAAATAAAAAAACTCTAGCGCACCTGAACCGCTAGAAACACTAATGTTCGAAGAACAGTAGAAGAATTGTGCCGGTTTTGAGTGCATATTCCACCACGTGAGCTGCTTATTACGGCCAAACTGTTTCAAACGCCACGTTTTACTTTGGTCTCAAGAATGCATTATAGCTCATATGGTGGAAGGTTTCAGATATTACTACTGGCATGAATTTCAACGTTTATAAGAGCAAAACACGGGTTAATTATATTCGTTATTAGTTGCTTATTTCACAAAATTTGAAAGCAGCATCTCATATAACATCAATGAAGAAAATACTCAGTGCCTGTAGCACTGTAACTGAAGTTGGTGTTTGCGGCTGCGATCCGAAAAATTTGCAGAACTTTGGGAATTGAAACATCGGTTATTTATTTTCATTGTAAATGTTTCCGGTATGAATACTAACTCTAAGCATTTATTGATACAAAAGTAGCACAACCGATTCGTGCTGGCAACCTTCTGCCAGTATCAAAGCCAAGAATATATCACATCTGCTTCACGTTGTTTAATTACATTCGAAGTTATAGGAGTATAAAGAAATTTAGGGTTACCTGCAGCGAGTTTTTTCAAATAATCGAAAACTTAATATTTGCTGTTTATTGTCACTACAATATCATTACCATTTGAAAATTCTACGATAAAACCGCTTAATGAAGATATTGCAATTAAACACAAAACCAACAATAGCTGGCAACCCTATCGTGGCTTTTCAACCAAATTTGGCCTGAATAATGTTTATAATAGGTTCCATTAATTGTATGAAATTCGTATTGATTTCATGACTGCACTGGAAGTTATAGGGCAAAAAGTTTTATTTTCCTGAGCGAATTTTCAAAACCAAAGACACAAAAATTACCAAAGCTGGCAGCACCAATCAAATTTTTCAACCAAATTTCTACCAAACATAGATTAGAGTAAGGTTCAGCTACTGTGTCAATTTCATAAAAATCTGGTAACTTATTCACATTTCATATGGCAAAACGCAGTTTTCTTTCTTTGTAATTTTTCAAGATGGCACCACTGGCACAGAGTTGACCACAATTCAAAATCGCTTCTATCACGTCTGGTCCTACTTAAGTCCAATGTATTCTGTAAATTTCAGTTGTATCTGATTATTGGTTCGTGAGTTCCCGTGAACAGAAGTTTTTGATGCTAAAATATAGGTTAACTGGGAGAGGGCTACCGTTCTTGTCCGATATGAAATTTCCAAAATTTTACTTTGGACGTGTAGATAAAGCATAATATTTGTATACAAATTGGTTTTACTTTAAGAAACGGACATTTTTTAGGATATTCGATGGTTTGAATGTTTTCACTTCCAAATTTTTATTTTTTTCAAATTTAAGACACCAAAATTATCATAGCTGGCAGCCCAACTGAATTTTTCAACCAAATTTCTACCAAACGTGGTTTGAAGTAAGGTCCAGCTACTGTGTGAATTTCGTCAAAATCGAACGATTCAATCAGAATTTATAGGGCTAAAAGCAGTTATCTTTTTTAGTGATTTTTCAAGATGGCACCACTGGCACAGAATCGCCTGCATTTCAAAATCACTTGTATCAGACCTGGTCCTATTTAAGACCAATACATTCGGCAAATTTCAATTAATTCTGCTTATCGGATCGTGAGTTTCTGTGAACAGAAGTTTTTTATGCTAAAAATATAGGTAAATTGTGCAAGGGTTACCAGGCGTGCCCGTTATACCATATCAAATTTTATTTTTTGTCTATAAAAAACAAAGCACAAGATTTACATATGAGTGGCTTCTTTTTGAAAAAGCGGCATTTTTTCAAGAGATGATTTGGAGGTTTTCACTTTCAGTGCCTGCTCTAGCTACAGGGTTGCCAGCACGCTCATTGAAAGCTTAACAAATCTACAACTAAATAATATCAATATGCCCTGAAAATTTCGTAATAATTGAATGGCTCTGTCAAAAGTTATCCCAATTTAAAAATTTTCAAATTTTCCCGTTCTCTTTTTAGGCACCCAGCGCACACATGGGGTTAAAAAATTCCAAAACATTAATCGATTCGCATGTAAAACAGGTTCGAAATTCATTTCGTCAACTTTATTTTTGCAAAAATTATTTGTGTACGGAATAATAGGTATATTAAAAATATCACTAAAATGGCCGCCGGCGCCATATTGGACCTGGACCTCTATTCTGCATATACACCAATGTATCTTGAAAGTTTCAGCTCAATCGGATGGCGCGTTCCCGAGATTATCTCACTGAAATTATTTGATGATATATATATATATATATATATATATATATATATATATATATATATATATATATATATATATATATATATATATATATATATATATATATGTGGAAATATGAATTTTTGGCCGAATCGATTTTAATACTAATGTTCTTCGAACATTAGTAAAAAAGCACTCTTCATATATCTCCAGTACAAAGTCAAACACAAATCATTGAATGTCTCTAAAGTACTTAAATGTAGATAGAACGTTTATGCGAATCAGGGCAGTATAGGTCTATTCAATTCAGTGTGTAAATTTGTAAACTTTTTCACAACCATGCTAGCTTTGATCTTATTTCCTTTCATAATAGTTAAAATTATTTTTTTCAATGTTATTTTGTTAATTGGCAAAGTGCTCCTTTTAGTTGTTCTAAACTCACTCTTCTTCTATATATTTTATATCATCTTTGTTCAAGTTTAAGTTTGTGCATCGGTAGAATCAATGTGCAGATAAGATAAGCTAACATATATTTGCAAAATATTGACCAACATGTTTCAAAAGCAGATTAATTCGTGAAAATTTTGTGTTTATCTCAATTGTTTTGAATTATTTTTCATGTTTCCTAGCATCTTAAATCAAAGTATAGAGTTCTTTTCCAAAACTAATTAAATCCAAACACAATTCGCACTTAGCAATTGTATCTTTTCTTTCAAGCGAACGTTCGCCACCTGCCAGAGATGCAACTATATTTTCCGAAACCACTCAGGCGAAGAAATTTTTCTCACGTAAATTTTCTTCGCCTAAATGTATGTAAAATGGGGATAATCGTTTATTGGTGCTGTCATTTCACACCAATCGGTGTAATTAATATAAATTTAAAAATTACAATAATTTAAAAATATTACTAGCATACTATATAGTACAGCATAGCAGTAATATTTCAGTATAGTAGAGATTATGCTTAGTATATGTATATGAAATTGAAAATTGAAAAATTTGTACCAAACTATTTGAGGTACATGAACAAAAGTAGCAACCTTCAAAATAAATGTGTTCAATGAATAACCGACTAAAGTTACTGCCCCTAAATTAGTTGTACATCCTTTCTTTCTAGGCATGGTCCTGCCATAAGCTCTGTTACAAAATTAAACGCGTTCGCGATACCGTTTTTATGTGCCTAGCTTCTGCAGTCACAATTTTTAGATACATACGTCATACTGTTGTTGACAACTTACATTTTAAGTTTGTTCGTTTTTGTGTAAAAATTGAGTGGGGTGTAAACGAATATTGAATTGCAGATATTGTATCACATAAGTGCTGAAAATCCGCAAGTAAGATTTTCAACTTCTTGCGCCATTTGAAAAGAAAACGCGAAGATTTGTCTATTGTGCAATCCAAAGATTCAACGAGGCCCAGGGTATAGGATGACGTAATCGTGACGCACGTACTCCCGCGGTCATCAAAGCTGTCAATAACCGCATTCGTCAAAATCTACCTCGTCAACAATGAGTAAGGCTCGGGAGATTCTACACCAGAAGTATGTCTCGCATGATAAAAAGTTGGTCCTCGGGATACGTGCCTTTCGGCGAACAGTAGAACATTTGCTGACAAAGCATTTGAAAAAAGGACTATAACATGCAAAGAGCCCCTTTAGGGGTATGACAGTAACGAACCTCGATAAATTTTGTTTACTGATAAAAAATTCATGGTAGAAGAAAAATTCAGCTGTCATATTGTTAGCGTGTACGCACACAGCTCCAGAGAAGCACAAGAAGCTGCAAAAAAAAAGTGCAGCGAGGACATCATCTGACGTTAGTAATGGTATGGTGGGGTGTCAGCTAATAAGGCGTCACCGAGTTTCACAATTGTGAAAAAAGCGTAAAAACTGAAGCAAGAAACTATTAAAGAGACCTGCTTGAGGAGTGGGTGAAACCATTGAACTCCAAGCAGTTCTACAACCGTCACTTGGTTTTTCAGTAGGATTCTGCTTCAGCACATCAAGTGCATACCACACAAGCATGTTTAGAAAACCTAAACCCTCATCAGGTTAACCAAAACCTCCCAACAGCGTTCGATGATTTATACGTTCAGGAACTTAGTTCTAAAACCCTTTATGATGTGCCGGCTGGTGTTGTGTACCTGATAAACAAGGTTCCAACCAATTTAAGTCACTTGGCCTTTTGAAAGATTATTTTGTCCATGGCATGTGTATCCTTGCTGCCCTACACTTCATTATCTCCGTTTCTTGTGTAATAGGATTATTTGAACTTCTTTTTTTATTTTAGTCAAAATATTCCATTCCTGTTCCGTTGAACTTTTTTTCACAATGAAAAAGTGCTAGCTTCAACTGAGTCTGAGTGATTCATTAAAATTTCAAAACCCCTTATTAATATAGTTCTTAATGTGTCATATGTCTTGTACAAATTTTTACAGGTGTGTTTAATTTCGGTTAATATCTCTGTTTCGATTTTTTATAGTGAATTTTTCCGGAAAAAGTGTTCTAAGGAAATAAATATAAATAAACAGTGCACTTAAGAATTTACAAATTTATTTCCATAAATTAAACAATAATTTTTATAACAGATATAACGACATAAATTATACAATAGTGACGATATGATTTTCCAAATATCCAATGTTTTTCACAAGGACATCATTTCTAATAACTGAAACTGTAACATGATTTTAAATTTTCAGATGATGAATAAATTACTAAACCAAAACAAACAAAATCAAACCTAATACGTTCGCTTACTCAGCTAGCTCTTCTTTCGCGGCAACCAATGCGGCACACGATCTTTCAACAACTCGCCGATCTGCCTGTAAAGCATCAGTGCCAATATCGGAATTACCAGCCTTGCGTCTTTGAATAAGTACACCCAGCACGCAACTACAAACAGGCCTACATCCGTTACATAGCTAACAGTCGATCGGATTTTCTCTTGTGCTTCCTCGGACATTTCTTCAGGGGTTTGCGGACGACTTTCGATTTGAAGCGGCGGAACGTAGGTGGGAAGTCGGAGGTCGGGCGTTGGATCTCTTTTCAAAGGTCGTCGGTTGGTAGCTCCTGGAGATTTTGACATGTTTCTTGTTCTAGAGCGTGATGCTACTCGTTTCGGAGGTGGGGCTACATCAGTGTTCGCTGTTGGCTTCTCACCAATCTTCAAAGCAGATGTGTCGCGCGAACGAGATCCAGAAGCTGTGCGTCTTTTGCCTTTTTGCGGAACTACGGCAGACCTTCCTCTAGTTACCGGTTTGTCGCCAGAGGATGTTTGCTTCGATTTTCCGTCTGATTCATCAACGCTTTCGTCTTTTTTAAGTCGTGTTTGCTCGAAAGCATGTTTACTCTTCTCTTGCACGTGAGCAGTTTGCAGGCGCTCCACAATTGACATGCGGTGCTTCAACAGGTTAGGGTCATTCGGGTCGACTTCGCCAGGCTTCAAATCGTTGTTGCGCCGTCGAGCCTTATCTTCATCTTCTGCATCACGTTCTGCTTTTGTGAGATCGTTGCCGCTTAGATAAATCGGTATCTTGTCTTTTCTGATAGTTCCTACCTCTCGGATGAGATGACTGTAATAGTCCGCTGCTGCCCTCTGTTCTTCTTCAGCACTTTTACTCGATTCTAACTTTCGTCGCATTTGTTCTTCACGCTGTTTATTGATTCTCTCATTGATCTCTCCTTGCTTGTGTACAAACGCATCGATTCGCTCTTGCGTGGTGAGCTTTCTGCCGTTAGCTTTCGGGGACAGCTCTTTCGGAGAAAGTTGTCTGGGTGACATTTCTGTTGGAGAAAGTTTCCTTGGAAAGAGTTGAGGCGGTGATTGTGACTTTGGTGATAGCGGCTCGGGTGAGAGATGTTTTGGTGACGTAGGTTTCGTAAGCGGGCTTTGCGGTGAAGTTTCTCTTGGTGATAAAGATCTTGGAGAAAGTTGTTTAGGTGGTAAAGGTGGAGGGCTAGAGAGCTTAGGGAGCAATTCTTTGGAAGATGACAGTTTGGGAGACGGGGACTTTTCAGAGAAACTATTTGTCGGTGACAAATGTAGCGGTGATGGTCGTCGTGGGGAGGATTCTTTTGACGACGACCCCTTAGGCGAAAGCTCCTTGGCTTTCTCACGTTTGAAAAACGCCTTAAAACCTCGGGACTTAGTTGGAGGCTTAGTTTCTTTTATTTCCTCGGGTTGAGGCAGTTGTGGCTCCTGGATATCTTCTTTAGATTCTTTAATATTATTGTCAATTGACGGTCGCTTAAGAATCGGCTTAGGAACAAAATCGGGATTGGGCATTGGCAACGGTTTCATAAGCACCACCGATGATTGGTTTGGTTCTGGTGACCGATAAGGGGACATGGTTTCATCTGACACCACTCTTTCCGGGTGATAAGTTTCAAGTTCAGTGTTAGGAGGTTGAGTTCGGGCCAGTAACTCAATCTTGAACTTTTCGATGGAATCAGATGAAGCCGTACTTTCTGTGTAGTCATCTTCGTAGTCACTTCCACTAGAGTCCTTTATTTCCGAGTCATCGTACGAAGCTTCGACCGAGTCTTGAGTTTCCAAGCTGCTATTATTATTCAGTTCGAGCATTCGATTAACTCCTGTTGGCCCCGCTAAATTCAAGCATTCTTTCGAGTCCCATTTGGCAGATATATTCGAAGGTAGTGGTTGTGTGAAATCCTCTGATACTTTTTTACGAAGTGTGCTCCGACGTTCAAATGACAGTCGCTCTGCTTCTGTCATAGAGCCAAGTCGCTTTCGGATCGTCAAATTGTTTTGCTTTGCAGCCTGATCCTCACTCATTCTTCGTCGCTTTGCCTTCTCAGCTTCTTCTAGTTCCACTGCTTCGTAGAACCTAGCCATTGCTCTTTCATACAGCAGCTCAGTGGAACTAGCGGAACGTCTTAATTGCAATTCCTGTAAATATAGCATGTCAGATGCCAGATCTGGTGTCGAAAGAGACAGCTGCGGATGTGCTAGTGATTCTTCTAGGTCCAGTTCAAATGAATCTTGCTCTGGAAAAGAAATAGAAAAAATTATCAAAAATTATACTCAAACATTTCAAAATGGATAGGAGGTTTCATGAATGAAATCCAGTTTCAAAGCTTACTTGAATGTTCCAGAGACTTCTGATTTGAGTACAGAACCAACATGAATTCACTACTGGTATGAATATTGTTATGATTTTTGGGAGTTTCGGGCATGCTTAGATCAGGTTTAGGTTGACTTATTTCTATTCTAGGATTCGGCAATGATAGGCGAGGCTTACGTAGTATTTCCGAGCTGACATCGTTTTGGAAGTCAGCTAAGAGACTGTATCTATGATCGTAATCTTTTGCATTTTCCCGAGGCAGCTCTCGAACAGACATTGGGCTAGGAGGGCTTGTATTTCTTTGAAATTGTAGTAGTTGATCTTTCTCCATTCTAGAGCTTTGATTTATTTCATTTGCTTTTGTCAGTAGTACACGCTTCTCATTGTTTGTTGGAGCAACGTGACTGGTAGATGGTGTTTCTTCAAAACGTACTTGAGGAAAGCCAGTTTGTGCACCATTCGACCTTAGAGAATTCAGTGCAGGGGACGACGGCTGTGCAGGACTTGGTGACGGCTTATTAGATGCTGACGGTGATATTGTTGGGCTAGTTTGCGTTTCTTCGGTTAATTTATTCTTTCTATCTGAACGCGGACTCAAACGAAAAAAATTCTGCACTTTCTGATTGAGACTCTCCGGCTTGAGAGTCGTAGGTGAATTGTCACCGCCTCCACTTTTCCGACTAGGGCTGGGACTTCGTGGAGGAACGGTAACGTCCAATTGATTTTCAGTCTTTTTTGTTGAAGGGTTTCCAAGCAGCGTATCATTCGATGTCCCGTACGACATTTCACGTTTTATATCTTCGCTATCAAATCGATCGAGGCCTGAGTTTCGATTGGGTGATGCTGCTCTATTTGGAGAAGTATCCCGTTTTTTTCCTAAAAAATTACGCAAAGGTGATAAATTTCTACGTTTCGGCGGTACAGGTTTGTCGTTGAGTATCTGTTGTGGCTTGATTATACCGCGAGATGGATCAGGGATAAAGAGAACATCAGATTCCTCACTAGGATCACTAAGTCCATATGGGTTCTCAGCTTTCACCCTGAATTTATACTCAGAGCCCTCAATCAGATCGTGCAAAGTTACCGTAAGTTTGCGAGTTGTGGCAGCTTTTAGCCAAACATTCCAACCGATTCGAAAATACTCTATGATATAATTCCCGATCTTGCAGCCTCCGTCATCAACAGGAGGTTCCCAGGTCAGTGTCGCAGAACGTCCAAATGACATTTGGAGCTTCACTTTTATTGGCGAATTCGGTCGAGATGTGACAGTGACAAGGAAAGATGCAATGTCTTCGCCTAGTTTATTTAAAGCTTTCACACTGTATTCACCACGATCCATTCTCTTAATGTTAGTGATCTTGAGTGATGAATTTTTGTCTGTTGTTTCGATTTCAAATCGACCTGTTGGGCTAATTTTTTCTCCTTCATGACACCATATGACCGTTGGAGCTGGTTGCCCTGCGACGCCTACTTTGAGCCTGACCATTTCTTCAGCTTCAAAAATAAGTCCGTCTTCGAATTGACGCGGCAGTCGGATTTTCGGCGGAGCTTCGATAGCCAACTTAGCTCGTGTAGCCACGTGTCCCGCCCTGTTGGTCGCTGTGCATTTGATCTCTCCTTCGTCGGTGAACGCGGCCTGATGGATAATCAACGTACTGGAGTCGTTATCAGTTAAAATTTTCGTTCGTCTACTACTAAATATTTCGAAGCCATCTTTAAACCAATTTATCTCTGGCGGCGGGTGACCAATGAAAGTCACACGCAACTCAACTCGGTCATTCTCAACAGCCGTTGTATCTCGAAGTTCGTTGATAAAGCGTGGTACACTAATTGCATTCCTTTGTAATGTAACGGTGAGCGCATCGGACATTTCACTCGGATCGGATTTCCCAACAACATTCTCAGCAATCACACGAAATTGGTATCGCCAACCTGGCTCCAATCCACTGATTGAGATCTCTGGCAGTGGAACTAGGCCTGGCGTGGCACGTACCCAATGCGGCGATCCGGTACGTCGATGTTCAACTACGTAGCCGAGTATTGGAGATCCGCCATCTGATGGAGGACGATCCCATTTAAGGGTGATTACATCAGGTTGTTGATCGGACAGGGGTATCAGCATTGGTCGACCAGGTGGTAGAGGTCGTTCTGAAAGTATTAAAAACAAATAATATTCAGTTTGTAGTTTTTATCAAGATATTTTTATGAAAAGTCTTAGAAATAGGAGCTCACAGTAGTCTCCATATATGGAATTTGGTTTGAGAGGTCGTGTTTGTGTTCCTGTATATTTGTAAATTAACGACGTTTAAACGATTTAATCAATTTATAGCAAAAGTTATGTGAGATGAAGTTAGGTATAGGATCCAAAATGGCGCTATTTGTCGATAAGTGCGTTGCAATAAAGATGCTGAAGACGTTAGAGAAATAGATGCTCTGCTTAGAAAAATATACAGTTTTCAATGGATATAGCTGCCTAAGGATGTACAACTGATTTGAACATGATCCTATCGATAATAAATAAAAAGGTCCCATAAATAGAAGAATCATATACTGTTAGGAGTTTTAAACTGAGGTCCTTTTTTAACAGGGATTTCGGGCAGATCATTGACATGATAGTTCAACTATCATTTTATCAGAGAAAATTATGGAGCTATCTTATTACAATGAGTGTTGATTGACAAATGTTTTCGTAAACTCAGGTCATTTTACGATCTCAATACTTACACCATCACCAAATTTTGCACCCAATTTACACTAGCAATTATTCATTCATCGATGTTACTGTATAAATCTTATACTAATGATGTATGCACCTAGTGTTGTGTTACTCATACAAGATGCATGACAAATGTCCCATTCACATCTACAAAATGTCACATCACCTCAAGCTTCAAATTTGTACCACCTCATTTTTTTGTCATATGGAGGTGAAGCGATTGACTTGAGGCGCACCTCATTTTTTGTCATATTGAAGTGCTTTGGTAATTTCGAAGCGATTGACTTGAGACTTTTGAGGCGCAGCGATTGTAATACTCAATGGAAAATGTATGTACGCTAGAATAGTTTGAGTTTGATTTGTACCACCTCATTTTTTGTCATATTGATGTGCTTTGCTCAACTTTGAAGCGATTGACTTGTGATAGTTGAGGCACAAGGATTGCTGTACAAGGCGAAAATGTATGCATGCGAGTTTAATTTCGAGTTTGATTTGCACGATACTTAAACAAAAAATTTGGTGGTAATTAGCTACAATTTTTGGGAAATTGTTTAGTAGATTAGTAACAGTACTGCTCTCTTTAGCATAAACGTTTTACCTACATTTTTTTTTCATTTTTGAGTTAACGCCGAATTCAAAAACTACATACTCTACTAAATCATTCTCCAAAATATGAAAATCTTATCTTTTCTGGAAGTATGCTACAATCAATAATGAAAAATGCCCCATCTATACAAAAATGTAACCAGTACTTAGCATAAAGTTCTATCCTACCGTAGCGGCGGCGGTGGGGCTGTATGGCTGCCAGCGGCGCTGGAAACTCATAGATAATTGAAGGAATGTAACATGACACTTCATTTGAAGTATGACATTGTACCACCTCAAATTTGAAAATGAGTAACTCATACAAATACATATCAATATGACTGACGACCCAATACTATATGCACCTACTCCGTCACTATTTTTACACACCAGAGTCAATTTCAAAAATAGATAAATTATATCATGAGAATACAGCAAAAAGGCTAAACCACAACATAAAAGACAAAGACTAATAATAAAAATCATAGTAATAAAAACTAAAATAATAACATTGAAAATAAGTCAGACGTAATTTCTGCATAGGTAACGAAGAAAAAGATGCTTAAATTATAAGAGCGTCTTTGCGGAAGAAGGGTATACTAAATATTAATAGTTATCTATCGGAACTATTAACGTTTCGAAGCTGCAGCTTAGAGCTGAGGCCAGACAGCGCAGAAGAACAATTTGGGGAATGCTCCAAATGGGATTTGTAACAAGGATAAACGATTCAACCAATAAGGAGCAAGAGTCAATCAGATATATATATTGGGGAAACTAGACTTGACAACAATACTGGAGGACACTAGAAACTAAAGAAGATAATAAATGTAGACAAATAGACATGTTAAGAAAAAGGTAGGAAGACCTGAGAACAAACCCAAACAAACAAAATGCCTTGGATGTAATCTGTGCAATATGCAGATCGAACTTAAATTTCGAGTCAAAAATCACACCAAGATCATCGAAATTTTCAACCATACTGAGAGGGGATTCAGAAAGGAAAAAGGAAAACATTAAGAGAAGCTTACACGTACAAAACATTAGATGACATTCCGTTTGAAGCTGTAGGTAATCGTTGGAGATTCAATTACTCTTGAATATTCTGAAAGCATCAGCATATTGAAGGCAGGGCGCATGAATGACAGAGAGAAGTTCGTTAAAAAAGACTAAGAAGAAGAAAGGACCGAGAATCGAGCCCTGAGGAATATCGAAACAAGGAGAGAATGCGAATGATGAGGAAGAAAGTGACTTTATGGTACAAGCATGACCTGAAACAGAAGAAAACTCAAGATAAAAGGAAATCAGACAAGTAAAAGTACTTGAACATGCAATCAACAGAACCAAATGCTTTTGAAAAAATCAGAATAAACACCATCTACTTGTTTCTTTTGATCAATAGCGGAAGTAAATAAATTTGCAGAAGATTATAAGATTACATGTGAAAAATATGTCCTTAGTGAATCTAAGTTGCTTGGAAGCAGGAAAAGGATCATGAAATGCAAATAGCTTGTTGCAAGTAACTCCTTCGAGCACTTTAGCTATAAAAAATATGATTGGCCGGTATTTACAAGGTTTGGTCATCGGATTTGTGATTTGCGCACACATAAGCAAACTGTCATTGGGGCAGTAAAGTGCGAGAATAGAAACTAAGGAAATGAACAAAGCAACATGTAAAGAAGAGGAGAATGACTTCAGGACCGCTTCTAATACAAGGGTTGATCCAAATGTAATGATAATCTAAAAAACCAAGGTGATTAAACTTAAAAAAACATCATGGAATTGTGTTTGCGGGATGGTTAAAATTTGAAAAAGTGTTTTTTACTTACTAAGTGGTTTCGAAAGTATGCACTGATTTTCATCAGACATCAGCTCACAGTGCATACCTGACTGATGTGACCACTTGCAGTGTAATGTCATTAATTTTTATTTAAATAAAAATTAAAAAAACATATTTATTTTCCAACATAGTCTCCTAACAAGCTTATACATTTAATCCATTTTTTTCCAAACTCAGGATGCCCTTAGAACAATTTTTTTGTGTTAACTCTCCCAAAACGCCCCAACAGCGGACCTCACTTCGCTCTTAACTTCAAATTTCTTGCCTCGAAGGTGTTCATTGTGCCTAGGAAAGAGGTAGAAGTCACTAAGAGCTATATCTAGCAAATAGAATGGATGTTCAAGCACCTCAAATCCTGTTTCTTGAATTGCAGCCATCGCCACTGCAGCCTTGTGAGGCGACGCGTTGTCTTGATGAAACAGCACTCTGGCTCGCAGTTTGCCGCGTTTTTTTCCTCAATAGCCTCCCGCAGTCTTCTAATTTAGTCTAAGTAATAATTTCTTCAGCGTCCGAAACCTTCCTTGCCAAACTAAACACCTTGCATCGGTAAAGAGGGTCATCGGTAATGAAGGTCGCTTCCAGGTCATTGATTGCTGTTTGGTTTCTGGATCAAAATGGTGGATCCAGGTCTTGTCCATGGCTACGAAACGTGACCAAAGCTTCTCCAGATCTGCCTGGAAATTTTCAAGATTCACCCTTGAAATGTCGACTCGTTTCTCCTTTTGCTCGTCGGTTAACTTTCTCGGTACCCAAAGCGCAGAGACCTTATTCATATGTTATTCGTTGGAAACGATTCTTTGAACACTGCTATACGAGGTTCCTGTGACTTAAACTATATGCTTGATGGCCACTTTTCGATCTGCCAATAGGACATTTTCAACTTTTTTCACGTTGTCTTCAGTGAAGGACGGGGATGGACGTTCTTCGCGGTGTTCACCTTCAGTAGCTGTTTTCCCAAGCTTAAACTCTTTGGCACAGCATGCGAAGGTGGAATCTTTAATGTTTCCACCAAGTCATGACTTTGGTAGATATTTTTTTCAAACACAGATACTTAATGACAACTCAAATTTCGTTTTTCTCCATTTTGATGTTCTCCTTTGGACTATTCGTATCAAATGAATGTACCTCCCTGGAATCGTGGCCTATTTATATGTTCTTTTTTGTGCTGTCTTAGTGGGTACATGAGCTAGTAAAAAAAAATTTTCTGGAATTTTATGAGAACTAGAAATAGCCGATTATCACTACTTTTGGATCAACTTTCGTATTTATGTTAATTGAATTGAATATAGATTAGATTTCTCAAAAATCTATTTGGGTGGAGGAAAAAGGTGATGAAATAGTGAATGAAGACATATAGGGAGAAAAGAATGAGAAGAAATGTTTAGCGAGAATTTTCTGAATCTGTTAAATCGAAATTGGTATTATTGGGTAAATCTGTGTCAGGTCAAAATAAGATATCTTTAACTCTTGTGCGGCGACTGTCATTTCAGTGAACTTTCAGGTACTCTAAAATGTTCATGAAAAAAATTATGTTGGAAAGAACAAGTATGCAAAACGAAAACTTATAGTGTTTTGTGCTTTCCCATAATAGGTAGGTAGCTTGGGGTGGCAATTGATCTATAAAGGTCTGCCGATAGACGCTTGTAGGCACAAAAGGGGCCCCGTAGTTACTCTCCTCTAGTCACTAAAATCAGGAAATCATCTGCTTCCTTTTATATCAATCAAATTTGAGAGAAAGGGTACACCAAGCGAAAGTACCTGGTCAAAGCCGGGCGCTGCCACATGTGATAGAGGACAAATTCCTCCTCGTCCTCCGAGTTAGATGAAAATCGTTGAACCCTAAGCACAAATTCTGCGCATGCCATCATATGAGGCAGTAGCCTTAATAGATGCTTGATGCGATGCGCGTCCATGAAAACCCAGCTCTATCTTGTTATCGCACAGGATGCTTCATTGGCCCAGTAATTGGGGAAAATCTGTTTGCTTGTTGAGAAAAAATGAAAATGATCCATACATTTAATTCTTTTCCCGCCACTTTAAAACCAAACTTTCCAAATTCTGCATCCAAAAATTGTAACCCTTCGCTAAACTACCTATTTTTTCAGCACTTGAAATTTCTATTCACAGGAAGTCACGACTGGATCACCAGATATATGTAAAATCCACAGCTTTTATTACGTTTAAGTAGAAAGAGATGTTATAGCAGTTATTTGAAAATGTGGGCAACCCTGTGGTAGTTTTTTTTATAATAACTTCATTAACTGTTACTTTCGTACAAGATGCTTCAGTTAGTTCAAGAATTTTACAGATTAGGACAAATGACAAGCACCTCTAACAGTTGAGGACGTGTACATTTTAAACGCAAGCTACGTTAAAACAGAGAGCAAAGTCAAGATTAGTTTTCTAAAGTTACAATATACATAGGTTTTCTAGAGTTGCAAGAGGCTTTTAACCAAGAAAGTGACTAAACAAAGTTTTTTCTACGGTGGAGATGGAGAATCTAATGGGTCGATTTTTTTCAATCGCTTGTGATGATGAGCGAGAGCTACAATATATTTTCCACTGTGCTTCTTAATTTCCTTTTCAATCGTCTCGGTACGCAGGTCCTTGTGCAGATTAACGTTACGGAAGTACCACGGGGCTCCGGTCATAGATCCGGTGATATTTTTGATTGGGTCCTCTGAATGATATTAATGTTTGATGGGCGGGCTACTCTTCACAGTCGTAAGCCATAGGTCCAGATTGGCTTCAGAACAGACTTGTAGACGAGCACTTTAGAGTCACGAGAAAGTTTTGACATGCGATTGAACAGAATTTGAGGTTCAATTGCTGATTTATCGCTTCAATATGTCGGTTCCAGGTGAGCCTCCTGTCAAGGTGCATTCCAAAATACTTAACCTCGTTGCTTTGTATTGGTACATTGTTTTGATATACTCGAGGACAGGTTGGTTTTAGCAATGTGAACGTAACATGGACACATTTGGTTTCGTTCATTTTGATTCCCCCTTTTGCTAGCCATTGTTCTAGAAGTGAGATGTGGGCTTGTAGTATTCAGGATGCCATAACTGGACTCGAATCAGTGCATCAAATGGCGACGTCGAGCGCAAAGATAGCTGTTGTTGTATTGTCGCTTATTGTGAGATCAGATGTGAAGATTGTATAGAGAACAGGTCCCAAAACACTTTCTTGAGGTACACCAGCATGCGCTCGATATTTTGTGGTAGTATAGCTTTTGTATCTAACATAGAATATGCGATCGTTTAGGTAGGAGGAGAGTATTTCATGAAAGCTTTCCAGAAGCATTGATTTGATTTTGAATATCAAACCTTCATGCCAGGTTTTGTCGAAAGGTTGCGTTACGTCTAAAAAGACTGCTGTACAACAACTATTTTGATGGCTGGCGCGATTTGAGGGACCTGTTGGATGGTGCTGTGATGTCTTCGAAATCCGAATCGGTGTTCTGGAATTTCCCCTATATTTTCAAGAATTGGAAGTAGATTTCTCACCAGAACTTTCTCGAAAACTTTGAAAACTCAGGACACACGGCTAATAGGTATGTATGACTTCACTTGGGAAGAGTCTTTACCAGGCTTGGAAATCATCCAAGCTTCAGGAAAATATCCGATTCGAAAACTAACGTTGAAGAGACTAGACAGCCAAGAGAATGCGATCGGTGGCAATTGTTTGAGCATAGCATTAATGATAAGATCACTACCCGGACATTTTTTTGAGGAGGTTTGCATTAATAATAATACTTTCGTTTTCTTTAGCCAAAGTGCTGATTGGATGTGAGTCCTGAGCACTGGTAATAGGTGGAAAGTCGATTATTGTCGTAGTGAAAGGTGTGAAAACCTGTTCTAGGTGAACTGCGAAGGCGGTGGCTTTCTCTGCGTCACTTCTGGTCCATTGCCTGTTGACAGTTCTTAGTGGGGCTTCCCTGATGGTAGGTTTATTGATTTTCTTCCTGTGGCAATGATGCTATCTTGAAAAATCACTCAAAAAATAACAGCTTTATGTCAGCTAGCTGATGACCAAATTTGGTAGGATTCTGATAGGAAACATTAGAATTGGGTGCTGCCCAAAAGAGGCTGCCATGGTTTTTTCAAAATATAATGATATTGTAGTGTTACGTAGTTATCATCTCATAGCATTAGATAATTTATATTGCAAGGTTATTAATTTATCAGCAGTAAGAGATTCGTGTAAATAATGCAATCTAATCAATGAACCTCATGACTGGAACAGGAATATTTATCATAAGGGAAGATTTCGCAGGAAAGAAATTTGATATTTGATTTGGCGTAACCGGTTTTTTCCTAGTTGTGATTGCAGTTAGGTTGTATGGATATGCATTGCAATTTTGTATGGAGCTACCAACAACGAATTTTAGACAATTCCAAATCCGAACTATATTGTGATCTGCTGGAAACGCAGCCACCGTTTTCAGAGCGTTTGTACCTTTGCCCTTCAATGCGCGCTTGCAGTTTATTTTGACAATAAACTTCAAGACAACTTGCGCTCATCGCTTTTCTGGATCATCTTCATCTGCATTGAATTTGCAGTTGCAACTAAACTATCTGGTGTGCCAGTTTTCTCATCTATCTCAGTGTCAGGAGAAAGTGATTGTAGACTGTAGTCAACCGATGTTGTACGAATAATGGGGGTATGCATCTAAAATTTAAAAAAAATAAAAACTACGAAGAAGTTCGAAATACTAATGTTCGTTCAATGTTTATAAAAGTTATGTGTTAAGAAATTGGGAACATCTCACTATACTGACGAGAAGCTAAGTATCTTTTGATTGGCAAACTATTCAGACCAGAATTAGTATACCACGAACCCATACGCACGATTTAAAATAAGGTTTAAAAAAATCGTTTCGTAGGAGATTGAAAATATCGAAGTCGTTTTTGAAGTGAAGATCTATTGTAATTTTATTCAGATCACCAGTTTGGCGCTAACACCCTCATTGGGTTCATATGACAGTGCTGCCAATAAACTGCAACGCATCCTTTTCAAAATGTTCTCAAATCATCACCTTAAATTAGAATCAAGATGTATCTACTGCGGAAACATTCGGTGAAGAGAAAATACATTTTTACACTTAACTAACGCTTGTAACACGTTTACACAATGTATCTTTTAACTCAATGGCATTTGAAATACGCTGTATACCAATTGACATCTGACTCGAATTGTCTGCAAGTGTACTAAGTGACTGATGTCCATTTCTTACGAACTCAATGTCCTCTTGACCATGTGCGCATTAATTGAGAAAAACATTCGAACTTAGTTCGTATACCAATCAATCAAAGATGACGTCAACTACGGGTAATCAAAGATTAATTTACTCAATGATATTTTATTTACCAAATCAATTGCCGATAATGTATACCCCCACACCATGAACCGTCAGGGAAAGTGAAAAGCATCAAGAGTCTACACAACAAAAAATCACATGAGAAGAAAACCACTGATCACTCGGCTTGGGTACTAAACTGGCATACAGACACAAATTCCGGAGCCATACGTGCTCACTTATGACTTCGTCGGCCACATCTAAAAATACCCTGCGGACTCGGCTCTTTCCTCAGCATGTAATAATAACGTACTAGGACGTATTTTCTTTACGATCGCACTTAATATTCTCGATAAAATTGTGAAAACCCGTAATGATCCTCGATCGATCTTTTATCACAGTCTCCACTCACCTGCGGATTTCCAGTGTACGAATTTCTTCGGTTTCGGACCGCCGCCCGCATTGTTCAGATGATGCTTCGTCGATTGATTTCCCATAACTATTCCGAGAATGAAAATAGAATGAAGAAAAAATACCTTAAACTAATTTTATGGACACATTGAAAATGATCACTTCTCGACGCAGTCCGTTTATGCAACTCGTTTTATTAGCGTTTTCACTCCGGTCAAACGGCGGCAACTGCACCGATTCATCCCGCAAGGAATTTTCCGGGTGGAGAAAAGAAAATTTCAAAATTCGTTTCAATCAAGGGAAAAAGTCTTTTGCAAGCTAGAAACTAAAAAGATTCGCTAGAGACGTCAGATACCGCGAACGGAATTACTGCAGATCGACGCTATCCCTGACTGATCTCTGAGAAGGAAATTGAAAAGCTTTTCGTGATTTTCCCATTTTCCAATGGGAAAACTACTACCAACCTAGTGGACTCAAATCAACACAGAGCGCATGCTTAAAGAGAATCTTGGAAGAACCGGCGAATTAGTTTTGTTGGGAGTTTTCTCTGTTTTTGATTACACCTGAGCTTCCTTCCCTACATCCCTGAATCAAAAGCGTTAATCGATGACGGGCGAATATCAACGAAATCAAGAGTAAAGCGATGTTTGCATCGGAAATGACTATCTGTCTGCCTGGCTGCCAAAATTCTATCGCTACATTATTTCACCGGGAGTTCATTGACTAATTCGCAGCACAAGTTGCAGGAGCAGAAAGATCAAACAGAAGACAACTACCAGCAGCGAACTTTTAGTGTAAAGAGATCGCTGTAGTGTTTTATGGTTTTCGTCAATTAAGTTTGACCCGATTGGCCTTAGTGGGAATGAGGTTGACTTCCGCAAAGTGCATATTCCCAGCTTTCAGAAGACGTCAGAAATCGTCAGTTTTGTGGTAGATATAGATGTAACGCTTATTTTTAGATGCCACGAATGTCTGGCTTTTTTTAAAAATACTTGCCTATGTTTTTTCTGATGATATTTTGACATGAAATTCCAACGTCAGTATTTCGCTTGGGTATGCTAACGAGGACTGATGATTTTTCAAATTTCCTTAATACGAAAAGAATATTGCGATAATATTGGCGATGTGAAAGCGAAAAAAATCAGATTGATGAAAACCTATTAGTTGGATATATTTAATTTTTTATTGGCTCATTAACATATTCAGTTATTTTAATTTTTAATAAAGTTATACACTTGTAGGAATATCTACATAGTTCTAACAATTTCTGTCTGAATAGCTAAGAAGCAACCTTATGTTATTTCTCATAAATTTTATGCAATCCCATGTAGGACTACGATGGTTGACCCTGGTTAATAAGTAAAAGATAACACATTACTATCTTGGAAGAATCAATGGAAAGCGAGTTTTTCAGCTTGCTGATGACATCATCTCTAGTTGCAGTTCCCGAAAATACGAGCACAGCGTCAGCCAGATGTTCAGCTCCGTCTGAGTTTTGGGAAAATGTGCTCTCTCCCAAATCCTCACAAAAGAGGAGGAGAAAAGCTCTGAAGGAGACAGCTCCGACTAGTGCGAAGCAAACGCCCACAAAAAGTGTAGGAGAAAGGAGTGGTTTGTCTTCTCTGAACCTGTAGAGGCTCTCAGTCGCAATCAACGTAAAAAGCTAAACAAATGGGAAAGGTACTGGCAAAGGCAGACAGTGAAGCCTATGCAGTGGGATCTACAAATGTGTCCCAAAAAGCTGAATACCAGGCAGTGGAACCCCAGACCTAGGTGAAAAAGCGAGAAAAAAGGTTCATTTGTGATGCCAAAGTTGTCAGTTTTTGATAAAAATGTGTAGAAATTGGAAGAAATGTATTGTTTACTTGGTAAACCACGCAGTCATTGATTCTCAACGCTCTATGCCGGATGCTAGAAGGTTTGTTCAGGGCAACGTACAGCTTGCCAAGGCTTGTTCATTGGCGTGGATAGCCCGAAGCCTGTCATGAGTTCGAGTTCTTGCAAGGTGTTCAAAGACGCATTTGACGCCAAGAAAAGGCAACAGGAGGGAAAATGATGGTTTTCCAAGGAAATCCACAGCATTGCAGAGCAGCTGACAACCTCCTCACGTAACTCGTCTGCGAAAAAAAAGAATGACTAATGAGCCTTACAGGAAGAGGAACTCGCCTACTTGTTTTTCGGACGCCACAGCGTACGCGGTGATCTGGATCGCTGACGCTTTAAGCGCAAGTATCCGTGGTGAGCTTTCCACAGAAAAGTGAATGCTGAGGTAATATACAACTGCTGAAAAGTTGAAAGAAGAAGCACTCACCGAGGAACACGTCTGACTCAAGACAAGGGATTTGCGGGATGGAGAGGTGCATGGTGAAATAACAACAAAGAATAATGAACTTATGGAAAAAATTTAAAACTTCAATAATGGTGAATTGGCATTGTATGGGTTCAACTGCATCGATCAAGTGTCTATGGTTGCGACACAAAATTTGGCAGCAGTATTCGATAATACTACGGACGAAAAACAGCAGTAAAAATGTGGAAATGCTAACGAAAGGTTTTGAGCATCTAATGATTAAGCCGGAAAAACAATAGCCTCTGGCGGTGATGTGTAATATAAGGTGGGCCATCTAGTGGTTTCTTTTTAAATCATAGGTTATTTTGGCATTGAAAGCTGTTTCCCGCTTGAAATCTTTACAAAAAGTCAGTATTACACCTCCGCGGAACGAAATGAGTCGCTTTACTCTTGAACAACGTTTGGAAATATAAAACTTATTTCCAAAGTGAGTGCTGTGTAGCCCAAACAGTGCGTTTTTTGCAAATTAAGCACCCACCGCGCCTGCTGTACGCAAGTTTGTGCAAAAAGTTCGTGAGACTGACATGCTAGTGGACAACACTCATGGTTCCCGTCGTGGTACTGTGCGCACAGACGAGAATGTGGCTGCTGTAGCCAAGAGTGTGAGACTCATTCCACAAACATCAACTCGCCGTCGATCTCAACAGCTCAACATTTCACGCACTAGTCTGAGGAGAATTCTGCACAAAAATCTCGGATTATTCGCTTACAAGGTCCAATTGACTCAACAATTGAAGGCGCACGACCATCCACTTTGTTATCGCTTCGCAATTTGGGCCTAATAGCAGCTTTTCATTTCGGCGGCTACGTTAACAAACAAAATTGCCGCATCTGGGGCTCGGAAACCCCGCACGTTACTGTCGGGAAGCCAATGAATCCACAGGGAGTGACAGTTTGGTGCGGATTGTAGAGTGGTGGCATCATTGGATCACTTTTCTTCGAAAATGAGGCTGGGAACAACGTTTCGGTCAACGGTGAAGGTTACAAAGCCATGTTAAGCAAGGCTGGTTTCGCAGTAGCCAGCCATTGTGTTCCATCGTTAATGGGAAAGTTTACTCTTACTACTAAAGCCATAGCACATGAGAAAAAAATAAAATTTTGTTCATTTTATTGCATTTTTAAAAAAAAACTTGTATTTGGCCCACCCTATATTTGCTGGTCCAATTTCAGCTTATAGATAAAGATCGCATCAAGGTCCTTGAAACTACAAACCATATTGCCTCAGTAGCGCGTCACGATTTTCAAAATGAATCAAAATTTTGAACAAAGAGTTTGTTTCAACTTTTGTGTATCAAACGGGAATCATTGCGAAAACTACAAACAGCTTACAGCGATTCAATTTTATCAAGCGCACAAACTAACGATTATTAAAAAGCCTTAGCGGACAGTCTAGAGGCCGTTGAAGACAACCTTTGAAACAGCAAACCAACAAAAAGTAAAACCTTTTCCAAACATTGGAAAAGTGAAGTAAATTGAGCTCAAAAATCGTACGAATAAAGCTGAATTATCTTTACAAATAGGATGATGGGCAGGTCTCTTTGGATCTACTGAATCGTGCGAACTATGATTCTAAATTCATGGAACGCATCATAACCGATGATAAGACATAAGCTTAGTATACAATCGGGATTCAATCCGGGATTGTGATTGAAACAGTGTAATCGAAATTTTTAAACAACTCGTTTACTTTCCACTGTTTCAATCTTAATTCCTAAAGAATGTTAGGGAAAGAACGAACCAAAACAAAAAAAAACAAGCCATAGCTATTCAAAAATTAAGACGATGCTCATCGCTCACAAGGACAGATAGTCATGGCAGTCTTGAAAGTGTCCTGAAAGTTTAGAAACAAATCATTGGAGCATAAAATAACTCAGGAGATCTAGACAGTGCAGTCCCGAAAAATGCTCGGCAGTCAAGAAAAACTTCAGGCAATCTTGGAAAAAATAATGGGAGCACAGAATAAATAAAGAGGATCTAGGAAAAAGCCCTGGTAGTGTAGACTTAAACTATGGCTGTAAATGAAGCTATGAATAAAGCAGTCCTATGAATAAATGAGTCTTGGCAGTCTAGAAAAAAAAACTTGCGATTGATAATATATCAGAGGGTTCAAGCAAAAAATGCATGGGAGTATAGAAAAAATCTGAGGGCTTGAAAAAATCAGGGGGGCCTAGCAAAGATCCTAACAGTCTAGAAAAAAATCCTGGTAGTCTAAAAAAAATCCTGGCAATCTAAAAAAAAAATCATGGAAGCATAATTTAAATCAGGTTCTTCTAGAAACAATCGTGGCTTAATACTTACTTGATATAGCAGATTCTATTTATTTTTTAATTTTGAAACAAAAGTTTCACGCAGACCCGAATAAATATTTTGGTGCTTCCACCGTATATGAGGATTCTTAGAGCTAATAATTATATTAAAACTTCATATTTTGACTTTTGAAAGCACCCTATTTCTGCAAATGAAATTAATTTTATTACTACCATCTCAAAATGCTTCGAATAAAAGTGAATCACAGAACTACAAATTAATCCAAAGTACACTACTAATCTTTCCCATTTATCTAATTTCATTATTTGCCTTCGTATCATTAATCAACCGAACATTTTACGTAAAACACATTTTCCCATTCTCATAAGTTCTAACTCCTCCAGCAACCACAAAATCAAAATTACCTAATGAATTGATAAACTACTAATTTTACGGTTTCCATTAGTGGTTACGACGTCGATTGATCGCTACTTTGACTTCCCATCACTTCCATTCATTTAACAAGCAACGAAGATAATGCAAGCTTTTTCAATTCTTACAGACATCGTACTAATACAACTCGTTGCCAAAATGCAGCATTGAAAAATTAATGTTAAATCAAATCAATCGAATGGCAATCAAATATCTGAAGAATTCGTGTCGAAACACCGTTTTGTTTCTTCTCTGTTATATTCGACGCATGCACTGGCTAAGCTGAAAGCTTGCTTCTACGCTTAATGGTCCATTCTATCTAGCATCTTAAGACGACCGATCGAAGAGTATGGAATAATAAGAAATTATGCTTGGGTTTATTAAAGTCATAGTGTCGAAAATGCTGCCGCGCATAATCATTTACGATTGGAGCTTAAAGAGATTGAAGAGGCAAAGATATGAGATAAAGCGAAAGCTTGAAGAAGTTTATCTTTGCATTTAGATGAAACTCGTAAATATTTTAGAACAACCATAAACATTTCACAGTTGCATTTAGAATGAACAGTTATGTATGTAAATAAGAATATTTCTGCTGGAATTGAGCTTCATATATGGATATTTGTATTTGTCAACAAATATTGCTTATATGTACATTACTAAAAATTGTGCCATAAAATTTTGTTGATCGGAATATGTCTTGCTTTCGAAAGCGAACTTTGAATGTTTAAAAGAAATTTTCGGATTAAGACACAGACAACTATATTATGAGGAGAGTCAAATGAGTCCGCTCTTGTATAAATTTGGCCGATAGATGCTAAATTATCCTTAAATTATTGTTTGCTAAATACGTTGCAAAATTCCTGAAGTAAAAAATTTTAGAAATTTTAATTGTATGATCTGAGTATGCTGATCTCAAAGGCACATTCTTCAAACTTTTTGCTTCCTCCCGAAAAAATCAATTAAATCGCGAACACTTTTCTGCTTTCCATTACTAAGTTTTCAATATCCTGAAAAGTTGCTTGAAAAAATGCAGCATGTGTGAAAGACCTCTCTGAAAAATTTTCAGATACCCAGAGTGAAAAAGTTGGCGGAACGCCAGCTGTTCCATACGCGTATCCAATTTCGCTCTTATTATGGTTGTCAAGCAAGCCACCAACTGAAAACTAAGAACGTTTTGGAAACGCGGTAACACTGTAATAATGCATTCATGCGTGACGTTACAGCATACAAGCATTAAGTATTTCTTTCTTATGATAATGCGAAGGATCAGTGGATACTCAATTAAGCCATAGCACAGACTTGGCGGAAGGAAAGTTAAGGAAAAAGTTAGAAGAAGGGTTGAGGTTGCCGGAGATAGCAGTGCACGTTTCGCTTAAAAATTTATTGTTTATAGTGTAGGGGGGGCTGTATAACGGTACGACTGCAACGGATCAAAAGGGCGTGATAGTGAGTGCGTTGAGAAGCTCGGGTGTTGGGCATCGGATGTGATATATAAGGGATCAGACTTGATATTTCATTAGAGCAGTGTCCATAGTAAATGCGAAAATGAAGAGAAAGGCAACCCACTTTACGTCGGTGCTCAAGGGATTCAATACATGAAGGAATGGTTTCATCACATAGCCTTTCGTTGGATTTTGTCTAGTTCCGCTAAAGCTGTACGGCCTGCCCCAGATGCATATTTAGTGGCTGTACTCAAGTCTTAGTCTTATGAGAGTTTTGTAGATGCACACTATGTTTAATGACCCAGTAGGACCAGGAATGCTTACTGCAGCAATGCAGTAATTATTCCCAGTAATCATCGTCGGATCGTTTTCGCATGACGGCACTGATGACTTTAACATTAGAATGTCATTATAAGTAACGATACTCGCTCCGTTTTGCATTACTCTACCCTTCACTGTGCATTACTTTGTAATGCAGTAAAGTAGTTTGTAGATAAACCCACATGAATTTCTGTACCACAATGATTCTTTTTTGCATTACTAACACATTACATTGTAATCCATTATTTTGAAATTCATAGGCATTAATGAAAGAGTGCATGGTAAAAGTCATCGATGCTTGTGGTCCTACTGGGGAAGTAACGTGTTTTTGCCTCGTTGGGGGAACCCCTTTATTTCATGGTATTTTCCACAATTTGGAAAATTTGGCCAGTCCATTTAAGTTTGCAAGAGAAGTTAAAACCTAATCGGTTTAGCGAGGGTTATTCATACATTGTCAACGAAAATAATGTGGCGGCAGGAGCAGAATAAGATTTGAGGAAAGAAGACAGCATGTGGCTATGGATGTTTTAAAGCCGGCGATACATGTAAACGCCTGAATTTTCACCGTTTTTCAGAGGCTTATTTAAAATAAAAGGAAGAAATGAGTCGTTTTGAAAGTGTTCATGTTTATTCATTACATATTAAAATACAAGAATCTGATTTTATTTAATTTTTTTTTCAAAATTCCCGCCGTAGTAACCAATCTCCTAAGACCCTCGAGGCGAAAGGCATCAATCGGCGGGATATTTAGCATCAGCTACAGCAATTTGAAATAAAAAAAATGGACTGGAGTGTGTTTACTAAACATGCATCTTCTAGTTGAACCAAGAAAAAAGAAAAAAAGTAAAAAAATCGTGAATTAGCATGCCTCATATAAAAAAGTACGATTTTTGACCCATTTTTTCGACAGTTTTGGGTCGAAAATGCTTAATTTTTGAGATTCAACTAGAAGCTTATACTATAGATAAAACGTGTGCCAGGTTTCATAAGAATCGGTTGAGAACTTTTTGAGTTATCTTGCCCGCCAATCTAAAAAAAAAAGTAGTTTCGAGAAAAACGCGTTGTTTTGACACACAGAAACTCTATGATTACAGCGACTTACCAACTAATCAGCGATTCAAGGCCCATACAGAAGTCCTTCAGTACGTTTATTTTTTAGATGTAAATTTAACTATTTATGCAAAAAAAAAGAAACTCGAATTTTTGAAAATTTTACATGTATTAAACGCAACACGGTTTGCTGAGCCCCAATTGGTAATCCTTAATAGGCCCTTGTTTGACGAGGTAAGCACGCGATCTATCCTAATAGATATAGCGTTCCAAACGGAGTCGGCCTCTCTGTCAAAAGAGTATGCGAAGTCGAGCGTGCTGTCGTCGGCAAACCTGTCAGTCTGATTCAAAGCGAAGGAAAGAAGTCCATTCTAAATGAAAAGAAGAGAGTTGGTAAGAGAACAGTATCTTGCAGTATCCTGGCGTTAGTAACGTGGATGTAAATTTTTAAACCATCGAGAACAATTTGGAAGGCACCATCTACGAAGAAACTTAGCACTTAACAAAGACGGGGTGAAGACCAAATACACGAAACTTGGCTAATATGGCTCCGGGCCAGAACCTATCAGATTTCTTCGAAAGATCAAGAGAAATGACGATTACTTCAACAAAGTTATGGAGATAATGGTTAAATTTCTCAGCGAGAAATGTAAGTAAGTCTCCAAGGAGTGCGCAGAATCGAAAAACATACTGGCAATCGTTAATAAAGCGGTTTCTTTCAATATGGTTCATTCATTTTGAATTTAAAGTGTCAAATGCCTTAGACACGAACCGAAATGAGTGCAATTGGTCAGCAGTTAGAGGAGTCACTGACCTTTTCTTTTTAGGTATAGACTGCACGTGTGCAAGCTCCCATGCGGAGAATGTTCCTGTCGGTTATGACAAGTAAAATAGTCTACGCAGAGGTTTAGATACGGTGGAGGAGCTGGACTTTAATACAAAGAGTGAGATACCATTAGGTCCGGCAGACATGGAAACATCAAATTTTGCCAGTATTTTATACCTCCTTTCTACGGAAAAATAAAGATTGTTATTTGAAAGTTTACATCAGAAAGTTTCGAGGATTCAGCGATAAAGGTGTTAAGTAGAAGTTAATAGCAAAAGTCTCAGCAAAAGGGTTAACTTTCTCCAGTGACTAAGTAAATTCGTTATTATCATGAAGAAGCAGTTGCACGGAAGAACCAGGGAAGTTGTTCTTGATCCTTTACCTGGAGCCTTTGCTTCTCTGATTTATTTATTTATTGATCATATTCAGCAGATTAAAAAAATCGAAGTACTGAACATAAGAAGAAAATAAAAAGATACAAAAACAAGATGAAAAAGTATAGTTGAAAATGAAAATGAAGAAAAGCTAAACATCGTGATGCGAAACCTCAAAGCACTACTTTTTTAAAAAAAAAACTTTTAATTGCGGCTAAAGTCGGTGGTAAAGGTCCAAATAGTAGTCCATTGTGCAGCTAACAACAACAGTAGCAACAGCGAAGACTGAAAATAAGTGTCAGTGCGCGCAAACGGTACACTATACTATACACAAAGGAAGAACGCGGGAATTTGGCTAATGATGTCAGATTCAACCAGCTTATAAAAGAACTTAAAAAGGAGGCACTCATCCAGTTTCCATTTGCATGATTCAAAGGAAGAGAGATGTAGAAACAAAGGACGAACAAAAGACGGACAAAACACCTAACTTGAAGGCAAAATTCAAGGACCTTACGAACAAAAGAAACATAGAGGTGTAAACAGATGAAAATATAAACGAAGGCTTTGGGAGATCTTACTACAAAACTTGATAATTTAGAGGCCTTGGCAGTGATGTAGAAGATATGCTTATCGAATTTAAGTTTAGGCTCAAATATTACGCGAAACTTTTCGAAATTATCAGCAACATTAAGAAGAAAGCCAGCAACAGAATGGAAGAATATCAAAAGGGAAGTTTTGTATGCAAATGACATTTTGTGAAAGTTCGCGATGGCTGTGCACCAAGTTTGTAGAGTATTAAAACCGTTTTCTAGAAAAGCACACTCATGTTGTGACTGATTACTCGAAATACTTTGAAATCCTCATCATAAGAGTATAAAAGCGAAAAAGAACGCATTAAAGAAGAGATATTGTTTATGCCCAATAGAAACAGAAAAGGACTACCTGTTCCGGGATTGAAAGGAATTGAAGAACAGGAAATTGACAGTTACAATACAAGTACGACCAAAGTTTTAAAAGGTAGACCAGGATAGGAGAGGACCGGCTATGCCATCATTCACTAGCTTTTGAAGAATGAGGTTATGGTTAACAGAGTCAAAGGCTTTGGGAAAGTCAGTATATAATACGTCGACCTGCTTTTGATTACCAAAAGAACATGCGACCTCGCTTACAATAGCTTTCTACTTAAAGTTTCAGTCAAACTAGAATGTAACTCTACGGATGGCACATATTGCATAAAACTTTATAAACCTGCCTTAATTAATATTCAGTTGAACATAGTTTGTAGGTTTTGAGTGCCACCTCTTAATTCGCATGACCTCCTGATAGTCATAGCTAATCTTGGTGGTGTTGCCTGCTTGAGTACTCTTGACGCCATGCAAAATAAAGGGAAATATTCGACACCATAGAAATTTGATCATTGATCGTTTGGTAGGAATTTGTTCATCGTTAATGAGCAGAGAGATGCTAAAGTGGGTCGAAGTTAAATTGTGGTCCGGAGTTGCCAAGGGATGCAGAAACAGAGGTTCAAAATAGATCCAGTAGATTTAAGCTTTTGCACCACTACTGTATATAGCTTTGTTTGAATGTGTTCAACAGAATTTTTGAATTTGTTGAGTAATTCTTAGAGTTTAAGAGGGCAACTGGTTGCTCTAAATGCCATACAAAACTATCAATGTTTTAGTATATTTTTCTCAGCTACAGCTGAATATATTATTGGTTTTGTTTTTTTTATTATTTTATTATTACTATTTGGCATGTGATTCAGTCAACTGGAAAAAAGGTATAAAAATTATCTTTGGGAATTTTATTTTTAGATTAGTTAGATTTTGTTTATATTTTTGCATTTTTTATGACTTTGAACAAATCTACTAATGTCACTGCTCAATTTTCCGAAAAAAACGAACGGTACAATGTGAGTCCACTTAGGTACTTGAGAACACAGAAAAAATTTTCCTAAAAATGTTCAAACCATTCTGAAAAAATGTACGTAAGTGCAAAAAATATGACTTTGCAGAAGTTTCATCAAAGTTGGACACTGACCCAAAACACGCCTTCACCGTATCAAAGGTTTATTAAAAGAGAGATTCACATCGTCTGATTTTTGGATTAAGTCACTTATTATTTAATTCACACTGTTTATGTACGAGGGTGGTATGAAAAGTTTCCAACCTTAACGTGAAGATGGTAGCGCTCGTCGAGAAAAGCTAGAGTTTTGACAGGTACTCACTAAAATTTCAGCCATTTTGGACGCACAGTTGTTGTTTGACAACCGTTTGAGTGAGTCGATGTGAGTGTTATTGCGAAAATGGAAAAAATCGAGTATCCAGCTGTCATTAAATATTTGTTTTTGAAAGGCAATACGCCTACACAAATCAAAGATGAGTGCCGCGTTTGCCCATGCTAGACATAAAACGTATTCGAATGAACATTTCCAACCCTCTGTTGGCGAAATTTAAGCGCAATAAATCAGAGTTTTGGCGCCGATTAATTACTGTAGATGAAACTTGGGTACACCATATTACGCCCTAAACAAAAATACAGTCGAAACAGTGGACTGCGAGGGGAAATCGTCTCCAAAAGAAGCAAAAACTGTTGTTTTTTTCGGCTGGGAGGGTGATGGCGACTGTTTTTTGGGATAATCATGGAGTTATCTCCATTGATTATCTTCGAACAGGAAAAAATATTACAGGAACATACTGCGTATCTTTACTTGACAAGCTGAAAACAGAAATTGTGGAAAAACGGCCATATTTGCAGAAAAAGAAAATAATTGTTCACCAAGATAATGCACCTTCTCACACCTCAGCGGTTGCTATGGCAAAAATCCACGAATTACGGTTTGGCCTGCTTGACCATCTTTCTTACTCACCAAATCTAGCCGCAAGCGACTTCTTTTTGCTCCCTCATTGAGGTAACTGAGATTTTCGTCCAATGAGGAGGCAATCATCTTCGTAAACAATTATTTTGTAGAGAAAAACGCCGAGTACTATTTGGACGGGCTAACAAGATGGGACCACTGCTGGAAAAAGTGTGCAGACTAACAGGGAGACTACTTGGAAAAATAAAAATAGATTTAAAGAAAAAATCTCTTGTATCTTTGTTAGGTCGGAAACTTTTCAGACCACCCTCGTATTTTCTCTAGCTGAGAGAGAGAGAGAGAGAGAGAGATCGCGTGAATGCATTTCAAGCGGGAAAATACTAAACAAGTTTCACGCGAAGTAAACTAACTAAATTTTACTTATCTGTTGAATTCAAATTCACTTTTTGTAAAGTTTTACGCATATGGTAATCATTTACGCATATGGAAAAATATTCACAAAATATAATAAGCCGATAAATTTTGAAAATCTAGTTTTGTTAAACATTTTGGACCCAGCTGCCTCTTTAAGTATTTTTTCGTGGAACGTTTGTTTATCAAAGTGGCATTTTAGCATTTGATTAGTCATTACACTAGTTGAGTATTTTGAAATTCGAGGCGTGTATTTTGCTGATATACGTTTTTTTAATAAGTAATGATGCGTTTAGTTGTCATAATATTTCTGCAGCAGCAACAACCCCTACACGCTGTCGCCTACAATATTAGTTTTTTGGTAGCAAGCAATATAATTTTGTTGTTTGTTGTCATTCAGATCATTAAAAAATCATAATTTATAATCGGTTATTTATATGCCAGCGTCAAACGGGTATAAACCATAGAAATGCCCATAAAGTAGAAGCTATTATGCATCGCTCGAATTTAATTGGAACACCAACTAGAATAACCAAAATACAGAATTCTAAAATGTTTTGACCCAAATTCAAATGAAATCTATATCGTTGTCCATAAGTTCTTATTGAGTTCAGATGTGTACCGTTTAGGGAACGTATTCGAACAATATAAATATCTACATACGAATACATTCCATTTTTTATACAAATAAGTTCAGTTAACTATCTATCATTGGGGGCAGTAAATACCGTAATTTATTAAAATTTCAGTTTGTTTCGTAATTTCACGAGAAGTAAATTATTTGAATTGCTTTTTGAAGTAAACAAAACGTTACATAATAGCTGCCAATTTGCAAAACTAACGTGATTGTGTATCTTTCCACGAAAGAATGCCATTAATCGTCTGCGCGAAACCTGCCAAAAAGTGTTGACCGGGCCTGTGAATTAAACTGGTGGCCAAAGTGCTCACCTCATGCAACCACGCCATATGTGTAGCAAGTACCTTCCTCTTCACCATCGACACATGTTTTCACTGACACTAGCGACCAAATTAACGGCAGGAGAATGTGCAGAAATTACAACCGTCGGACCGGTGCAGAAGAAAGTCCCGAAGAATTTAGTTTTTATGACTCTGTACAGGTGGAATTCGATTCGAGTATGCAGCCCACGGTCCGCCACCGGACTTCTTACTAACATCGGCTCCAACTCATTCACACACAGCCACTCAATGAAATCTCAAGATGCTGTCGACTGGCTTAACCACATTAACTCTTGTTCGCTGATCATAACAACTACGTGTTGGAAGGCTCGCTTGGGCCCGTCTTGAGAGAAACGCTCCAATCTAAGAAGATTGGGCTCGACTTTGGCTCCGGCTTTGGATTTCGATTTGGACTGGGATCGAGTTTATGGGCATGGAGCTCTGTGATGTTGTCGCGTCGAGTCGAAACGAAAGAACGCGGTCAGTTAAATTCAAAATAACAGTCGAGATGGTGGCCATCCGCGCGATGGATTGACTACTGAAGACGACGACATTGTCGACTGGCTGGTTCGCGAATAGATAACACTAAACTGTTGTCACCAAACCGATTCGAATAACTAAACATCGAGGAACCGTTAGTGCGATCTAGAACGCGCATCTGCGACTTAGTGTGACCCTTAAGACGTCTGCGATCGCACCAAACCGCGGAATCTTCGACAGATAAGATCAGTGTCGCGAAGGCGCTTAAGTGATAGTGCGGTGATAGTTCCCATTCGAAAGTTTACCTATTATCAGCCGAAGTGCGATCGTGGCAAGTGCTAGGCGTGTGAACAAGTGAAATTAGTGATCGATTCTTCAATTTATGAAGCAATTTGTTATCATCAAGCGCACGAAGAGATTAAGTGAGAAGATTAATGTGCGGTGTAACGGCTGTGCTTTTGAATTATCCATCTTTTTGCCGCATCGTTTGTTCTTATCATCAACATCTACTAATCGATATTGGCTCCTAACTGTATCCCATCTAAGTTTCGGTCATCGACAGTGATCTGCTTGAGTAGAATCGATGATCTTGTAGAACTAGATCTAACCGCTAGTGTGCAAAGTGTAATAAGGTGACCGCGACAAGCTTTCATCAGCATCTTTAGACTGTGCATAATGGACGAGGATGTTTTAACTGCTCTGCGATCGCGTGCAGTCTACCTTCCCGGTTGCTTCGACCGCGACGGGCGAGTGCTCGTTGTCGTCAATGTGCCCAGTGATCCTCAGCTGCCTTGGAATAAAAAGTGCCTGGAAACGGGTATTAATTACTTGAGAAAATCACTAAGGTAAGATCGATCTATTAAGAATACGCCAATGAAACCGGAAACTAAGTGAAATTATCATTTTCATAATTAGTCCAAAGTCAATCAAGAATGGATTAACGGTGATATTGGATGGTGAAAAGTACTCGACGCGCGTAACGAGATCGCAATGTCGTGCCATTGGAATGATCTTCGAAGACAGTCTGGCTGAGCTGTTCCTTGTGCGATCCGAAGGATTTTGGGATAAACACATCGATCATTGTGCCAAAAATCACAGCCAAGGAGAGGTTTGTTTACTTGAATTGATGCGTTTAAAGATTTCTTTCAGATTTCTAATATAATGCAAATTATAGAAGGCATGCTTTCTAATAAAGATGTGGAATCGAGGACGATTTCGAATCTTCATTTTAAATATTCCGAAAATTCGATGCGAATTTATTTTTCTAATGAATGCAAAACGCGGCTAATGAGTTGGAAACTTACTCAGTGATATCTTTTTTCTAGTCGCATAATCTGAGAAGAAAGTGAGAGCTTCCACAACTCTTTCGTTATTGAAAGTATTACATGCAATTTTCGATTTCAGATAAATCTAGTGATAGGAGGTAGCTGACTGAAATCCCATTTCTAAATTTTTTTAAGCCTCTGATTTCGCAAACGCATTTGTAAGATAAACTTGAAATAATTTTATTAATTCGCGCAAAGCATATAAAGTACCTGCATATCTCCTCGAGACATTTATTGCAATTTGCTAACATAGTTCTTTCAACAATCTGCCAAAAAACAATTTTGGATTAGTTCGATTTTAGTACATACCTAAATAGAAAACCAAATGAAAATAAATATTTCAATATTTTAGAAATTATTTATAACATGTTGAAGATGAAGATTCGACATATTATTCGCTTTTTTACGGAAAAGATAGCATGTTTTGACAGAAGCAGAATATGATATAAGAGAATATATCCGAAAGTATACAGCAAATATTAACAGAGAAACTTAGTTTAGATTTTCTATTAATTTAGTTTTCAAACAAAATCAATGCAACAAAAATTAATGATGGATTATTCATAAAAACATCGGGCAGAAAGGAATAAAGAAAGGGTTTGAAAATGCAACGGAAACCAAAATAGAAGGTTTAACCGATTTTCATTAGATTTTTACATGGCGTGCAAATTTTCATTTTAATCAGCACCGAAAGTGGAAAACACTTCTATTTTATCAAATGAACTTTTTCAAATGTTATCTAAAGCAAGTTGGATGATAAATATCTTACTGAAGTCCTAGTGTTTCCTAAGTCTTTGGGCTTTATTATTTGAACGACTGTTTGAACGACTTTATTATGGAAGATATATCTACAATCTCTTAGAAGCTTCCTGTGCACTTTGACGTCGGAACTCTTCATTAGACATGTTGGTTATACCGCACATAGACAAAGCACTACGTAATTTTCTATGATGGATAATATACAACTGCACTACGAGGTTTGCTTTTCAACATTAAAAAAAAATTGAAACGCACCACTGTGAGACAAATAGGCAGATTTTTTGCGAAAACTTAATTTTGATACTGAAATTCATATACGAGTACTCTATGGATGCGGTACCAGTTGAGCGGCTTAGTGAACAGCATCACTTCTGGTTTCATTACGGGCCAATGTCATCGAGATGACAGCCGATTTCCTTTACTGTGTTAGCATTTCATATTCTGTCTGCGTCAGCGCCAACTGCAGGCTATATCCAGTCATCCACAGCTCTACCCTTCTAATATCTTGGTGAAGTGTGAATTGAGTAACTTGGCAGATCTGGAAATAAATACCGCTACCATATCATCAGCATAACTCACCAATGACACATACGTAGAAATTTTCAGGCGCAGTAATTTCCAGGCCGATAATTGACCTCTGAGGTGAAAACCTCCCTCTGAGCTTCATTGTCGGATAGAAAGATATATCAATATCTGAACTGATTTTTGGTAGCAACGGTGGCTTCAAAAATCGATCGAAGATGTTTCCGCTATGTCTAGCATACAGAACAGTCAGTGAATGGAAGGTTGTCTGAGTATTTTTCCTTTTTCATCAATGAGGGCTAACCAGGCTCCATCACGATAGATAGACCTCCGCCACAATTATGTAACTCCAGTTTTAGCCGCGGCCAACTTTCCCCTTCAACTTTAAGTGCTTTAATCAGCTTTCCATCAAGGCACGAAGCCTTCTTATTACTCACTATAGATACAGCGTTGATTAGCTCCTTCTCCATAAAGAGAGAAACATCCTCCACTGGACGATGATGCTATCATTAATCGTTAACGGATGCGCCAGCTGACGATAAACTCTAGAGCTGCCACAACTCTGGGAACGCTAAATCACATGCAGGTTAGACTTTGGACAATCGATTTTTACCCTCCATCTAATGGATCGAAGGTGACCTCATCCAGAGGGCAAGACTTTTGTAGTATTGGCTCCTCTTAACGACTTTGGAAAACTTCTTCTTTTTTGTTGCCCTGTGGGCTATAAACTCAAATCTTCTTCAAGCATAGGTATTGATGGACTTCCAACAATACTTTTTGAAAAACACGAGCACTTCATTAAGTCTTCCCTTGGCCATGATCTATAAGAGCCTATCCGAGGGTCATTTTTATCCCCTCGAGAAACGAGCTATAGTTTATCCAATTCCGAAATCAGCTTATGTGCCCTCTGCAAATTAACTACACAGATTTGGTTTTTCTTTATACATTATTAAATGAATAGAATCATACCTATGTGATCGATTTCCCTATGTTCGGTATGATTCCTGTATGTCTCATCCTTTGGAGTCTTGAACCGGTGTTCCACAAAGTTCAATTCTAGGTCCCCTCATCTTCTTATCTTATGCGAATGAGCTGCCGCCGCTTCTTTCGTGTGATTGTCAATTTTATGCTGATGATCTGAAAGTCTCCGTAACTATAAGGCTCTTTGATGACTGTAGCCTTTTTCAATCCAACCCTACAATCCTCAAAAACTGACGTAAGGAAAACAAGCTACTAAACACAAAGAAAAACCAAACACTGTTTTTTTTTCATAAAACAGCCTACTGTATTCTATTACTCGTTGGATTTCTATGTGCTCTCTTCCGTTGCCTGCGTCAATGTTTATTATGTTTGGGCTGGGAGTTTTGGAGTTATGTTTCACAACAAGCTCAGAATTGATGTTGATATATAGGATCTGGTGAATTGAGCCTCCAAACTGTCAGGCTTAAGATCGATCATCTTAAGATCGTCACAAACATTCGAATCAATGCAAACAGACTTGCTTTTATATTATTCCCTTGTCCGGTCAATTCTCAAATATGCCCCTGTGGTATGGTCTCATCAATATAAATGTGATAAAAAACCAATTGAAATCGTGCAAAGGAAATTCACTAGTTCGCTACTTTCCAAGCACGGTATTTCCCGTTTGAATTATAATGATCGTATCAATCACGGCCAATGCATTCTCTTCCGAATCTGTTGCAACCTTTTACATGATCCTATTTGTGAATATATCAAATTCCGTAATCAAACGCGTGGAACTTGGTGCCCAGAACTCTAGTATCTGTGTCTTCTGCGAGATCGTTGGTCTACTTTAATTCGGCTTTACCAAGGTTAACGAGATAATATAACTCTTTTTAGCTCGGTTCTTTACCTCAATTATTTGGAACATTTAAATCTATGTTAAAAGCTAAAATTAACTAATTAGCAGCATGTAATTGGATTGTAATCTGTATGTTGCATATGAATAAATAAATAAATAAATATATAAAGCTTGGCAGCTTGCAATCTATTTCTGGTCCGTTATGTTTTGCACCTTTATCCCAAACCGACTCGTCACAGCTCAGCAATTTCATGGTTTAATCAATAGGGCTATTTCCTTCCACGGAGAAGCTTCTGTTGGGGCGATGGGACATCGAATGCTCTGCAAATCTACGCCACTGTGCTAGTATTAGTAGACTCGACTGCTTCATGCATCACTGGGCCCTTACAGGTGGGGCTTTCAAGAACGCCAGACTTTCCGATGCCGTGATGTCATCGAGAAAGGATTCGCCAAAGCCGGACTTTCGGTATATTGGCGTTGAACCCGTGTTTAGCACCAACAGTTTCAAGTTCAATGCAATCTCTACAATATGCCATTATCGGTGCATTTTCAACGAAAACGCCCCACTCAAAATCTCCAGCATTGAAAGCACCCCCACTTTGACATCGCTTTTAATGTTTCAAAGAGTTTCATCTAATAAGCTGATCGTTATGGCCGAACTTTTGCACTAAGTTATTTGGAGAAAAGTAATAGCTAACGAAAGTTATGTTTCGATGTTTCACCCATACGTGGCTAAGAGCGTGGCCACAGCTGCGGACATGGAACCTACTCTTAAAGCGTCAGCAACCCAGATCGCCGCGTAGCCTTTGGTATTCAAAAACCAAGAAGCCGATCTCCTGCTGCTCGTTTAAGGACCATCTAAGCATTATTTTGAGAATTTTCTTGGCGTCAATTTCATCCTTAAAACTCTTGCAGGAAATCAAACCCATGATCGGTTTGTGCACTATCTACGTAATGGTATTCGATGAAAACTATGTACTTGAGGTCTGAAAAAGCCGCTTTTCGCACTGACCACATTTTCAGTAACTGTTGCTACGGTCTGGGAATTTGCAGCTGATCCTACCCACCGTTTATCTCGAACGTATATAATCCCCACTGTAACTCTACGAGCTTTGAGTATTTTCAGGGCTAGAATTTCATCTAGCTTGACTTCAGCCCTTTTCTAATCCCTTAACTTTAGATGGAACAAAGTGGACTTCACTTCACTAGTTCATTGCTCCTCCAAGTTGTGCTTTAAAGCTGCCGCCACCGTTTCTTCAGACGTGAGATAATGGAGGTTCATTATTTCAATTTTGACCTTGCTCTTTGACCTTGCACAGCAATTCGGATTTGATGCAATTATTACATCGTGCCATTTCCAGTAGCTACCACCTTCCGCCTTCTTCTGCGAATCACTTCCTTGGAGCTGGTTTAACCATTCTTCCGGATTTTTCCGGCTTCATCATCAGATCCTCTAAACGTTTTGTTAATCTTTCCACTTCTCTTTATCTGTTTTTTTCCTTTGTCCGTAGTGTTCTTGAATACTGTTGCCAAATTTGGTGTCCACATTATAGATACTTGATCGATGCGGTTGAATCCGTGCAACGCCGATTCACCCGCTCGTTGTTCTATAAGTACAGTATTCCGTATTGTGATTACAGTATGCGCCTCTCCATCCTTCAAATTCCTTCCCTTGTGTCACGCAGAGTGTTCCTCGACGAGTGCCTCCTTTTTAAACTTTTATAGTATATTGGTTGACCCCAGCATTCAACTTTCAGTTAGGGAACCGGGCCGTCTTAATAGAACATTATTTGCCTTTAATGTTGCATTTGCCCGTACCGACACCTATTTCTTTTCCCCCGTCTTGCGTTTGCCTCGTCAGCACAATAGCCTCAACCTTGGTCCTCTGCCTCAAACGTTATCTGTGTTTAAAAAATAACGTCATCTCTTATAATCGTAATATGTCCTAATTTACTCATTTTGTTTGTTTCTTTTCCGATCGATTATCTTTTTATTCTTTTTTTGTATTATTATTCCATTCTGAATTTATTAATTTTCTTGGTTTTCATGTTATTTTCTTATTAATTTTCTTGGTTTTCATATTATTTTCTTTTTCTTGCATATTTTATATACTTGTACTTATTTTTTTTTTAGTTTTTTCTTCTTGTCTAATCAATAATTGGATTTGTTCTGTGGATTTAGACAATAAATAAATAAATAAATAAATAAATAAATTCTTCCTGCTGTGGTAAATCTGCCTCCTGAGTCTCTTTTGTTTCGGTAGGTGCTTCTAAAGTCTTTGTAGTAATCTTTGTCACTGTCATCCACATACTGCTTTAAGGAGCCACCGCTTCTTTCCTTGCCCTAATCTCCTGTATCTCGTAAATGCTGTATTAGGATGTACTTTAGTTTTTCCAGTGTTGAATTATATACATTTAGGAACCACCACATACTTTAAGTATCAAATGAAGTTAAGGGGAGATATACACCTAGGAGCCGGATAAAACGGTCATTTTTGTGCATTTTTTTAAGGAAAACTATTTGAAATATCGGATTGGGAGTTTAATTATCTAAAAGTATACACATTCAAAAGTATGCTTAGTTTTTTTTATTTAAAAATATAAAAAATATACAAGGATATTGTATGATCCTTGGAGCGCTGTAAAAAAAACAGCGTTAACGGTACCCACTGGCATTTGTTCAAAAATTATCTGAAGAAAAAAATGGAAAAAGATTATTAAATTAGATACTATAATCTAGTTCGTGTCATAGCGGATTTTGAAAATATCGATTAATGACCAAATGGCGGACGTTTGAACATGAATAGTGATTTTTTGACCAAAAATTACATATTATTTTGGCTATAAAACAAAAACTAAGTAACGAAAATAAAAACTCCTATGACAAGTACTAGATAATGTTATATAAAATAATCACAAAAAGAATTAAGGTAATCAGTTAGTTAATTGGTTTTCGAGAAATTTTGGGTACCGATTTGAAAAACGTGTTTTTAAGAAAAACGCGTTTGAAAATTTAGGACTGAATAAATCATTAAATTTGTCAACTACCATAGAATTATCGATACCAGGCCCATAGTGTAAGTCTTTTACTGTTTACGGAATATTCATGGCTTCTAAATTGTCTTGCCGACGCCGTATTCAACCTTCTTTCGTCTGTTCTTGCGCTTGCAGTTCGGCTTTCGCTATGCAAGTTTCGTCTTCTTGCGCTGCGTACAAGTGCGCTCCCGATCCGAACGATATTCTTAACACATTCATGACTTCCAGCGATGAGGTGAAACCATTGTTGAATGTACATGTTGCAAGATATACTGCAATGCTAACGATTTTGGCCCCGCTGTTCATCGTTTTTGGGGCTATTGTCCAAATAAGTTGGTTGTAGTTTTGGGTATATCGACCAACACAGCGTTCCAACAATTTTTCATTGCTGAGGTCTTCGTTTACTGGTTTGATGACATCTTACACCATTTTTGGCAATGCTTAATAATTGTGACGAACATTTTCCAGTTCTCCTTTAGCCTTTGCTCGTTGCAACTGGCACCACGATTCGGGGCCTTCGGGACAGAAATGTTGTTGAGGCTTGCTGTCTGTTGAGCCGTAATGCTAAAATGTTGCCCGTATCGCTTTTTTCATTTCATCCTTGGAGGCACAGTTTCTGCAAATAGCTAAGCCATAGTAAATCTTCAGTATATCTATAAACTTTGCCCTCAATTTGTTTTTGCTGCTGATTCCAGGACTTTTTTCTTTCATTCGCGAAGAAGGGTTCACAATCGCTTTTGAACGTGACCCACTCATTCTTTTTTTGTAATTTCAATCTCGTTACCATACGGTTTCGCATTCACTAATCCCGTGTTCGTCTTAGAGTCACCATCCCCGGCGTAATTTGTGTACATAACTCTATACTTTTCGGCAGATTGTGAAAACAATTCTTTCATGGCGTCTACTTCCATTTTACCTGCCGATCCATCATGATTGGCCTGGCAATTTCCATCGTGATTCGATTTCCATTCCTCACATTGCTCAGTATTTTCGAGTTTATTCCAATAGTTACATTTAGCACAATAAGAAGATTTTACAAGAATATCAAAAACTTTTCCTGTAAACTGTCCAATGAGAACCTCAACTCCCTACAATGAGGTAAAACCACGTTTTCGCCCCGTACTATCTCCAAAAACGGTTAGTTTGGTTATACCAGCACTCGAATTTTGTTTTTATTTCCCGTTGTACTTCTTTTACAGCTTGTTTTAACACCAATTGAACAATACTTGAAGCAGCCTAATGAATGTTATTAACTATCGTATCATACTTCGTAAAACGCGTTTGATTATATCGGCTGTAACTAGCTTATTTATAGAAATATTAACTTGGTGTTTTCACCAGATATTTTTGAGACCTGTATCTTCACGAAAATGCAATAACAAATAAATCGATTTTGCCGACCATTCTAGGTGGATATCTCTCCTTATGACTGTAATGAAAAACTCGTTGGTTTCTTAAAATTAGCTAAACAGTGTAAACTAAGTGGACATTTTTCATTGTGAGTTTTTATGCAATGATAGTTTTTACAATTCGGTTTTTAAAAACTAATAATAATAATAATCATAAAGCTTTTTTAAAGTTCGAAATCTTTTGCATACACAGAAGGAAAATGAATCTAGGGTTTGGACTGGAAAGCCCTTACAACTAAATAATGTTTTGTATTAAGGTATCTTAGATATGTTGCTTATCTATTTACTAAAGTAAGACATTTTCAGGAAAAAGCTAAACAAATCTTGTGTATAATTACTAAAAACTTATCAAACTAAACTTAACACTTAAACTAGGGCTTACTGCTCATAACTGCTAGGAAACAAAGAGAGAATGAGTGGATTGTTGGATTGCATACATTTGTATAGAAACTTGCGGTGTCTGAGTACGGCTATGTGAGAAATGTAATTGATGTTGGCCAAACTATGCAATCGTCGCGTTGAGTAATAAAATGGTTTATTCAAGATTATTTTTAGACACTTGTTTTGGATTATTTGCAATCTTTTTTTGTGGCAGGGTGTACATTTGTACCAGATTGGGGCTCCGTATAGTATAGCGGGTTGCATAATTGACTTATAAAACAGGAGCTTGTTGACAGGAGATAATTTTGATTTCCTGTTAATGAATGGGTAGCTAATTTTTATACTCTTTGCTATTTTGGAGACAACGGAGTCTGTATGATGTTTTTTTTTTCTAAATGAACGCCTACGTATTTTGTAGCTCTTGACCATGTTACCACGGCTCCTAGGATGTTAAGTTGTGAGCTAGGAAGAAACCTCCGAGCTCTTTTTTCTGGTAAAAAAGGTGGCTTCATTTTTTTCCGGGTTCATTTTTATTTTCCATTTTTGGCAAAAACAATTGACTAGATCTAGCTGCCGTTGCAGCAGATTAACAATGATTGCAGGGTCATTAGAGGAAGCTAAAATTGCAGTGCCGTCTGCATACATAGCAATGTCGCAATTGGGATATTTTGCCATGTCAGAAGTGTACAAATTATAAAGAGTTGGACAGAGAGCTGATCCTGGAGGAACTCGCGCTGGAACGCTGTATTTTTTTAAAAAGTAATTTACGTTGATATGCCCAGTTTCAATGTTACATAACACTAATTTAATTTAATTCAAAATACAACAATAGACGATCCAAAGGTGATGTTAAAGAATAAAGCTTCCTGAATAAAAACGTTCGTTCTGGGCCTTTGCTACTGAGAGTCACTGCCAATACGTTGATAGCCCATGGCCATATTTTCCTGAATATGTCTTGACAATAATTTGTGCTATTTATAAATTTGTCATTGCGACGCTACATTCTGTTACTCCAAATCAAACCAGCTTCAAACTCACCATGACTTTCAAATGTCAATAAATAATCGATGCAATTAATATAAGTATGCTGTTCACCTTCTTGTGCCGAAATTAACACAAAGCCTCAAAGCAAATGTTTCAAAACCGCTAGATTTGACAAAACTTTTCGGGAGGTTTATTGTTTTATTTGAAAAATGTATTGTCTGAACCATTAACGCTTTATAAATACGGCTTATAAGCACGCATAACATTTAATCTTCAGTTTTATGAATATTCAATTTCTGATATACGCTAGCATTTAAAACACCATGCGCAAATCTTTGCACTTTCAATAAAAAATCAGACATTTTATGCATGTCAACTGCAAACTAAGGTCTTTATTATCAGCGCCGACATACAGCTATTCCGATTTAACTCTATGCAAATTCACTTTCACTGTGGTTATTCATGCGCATATGCAAATTACACTGCATAGCAATTTAAGTCAACCATTCAATACAATACAATTATCTTTCAGCCGATTGTCATTACGAAATCGAGACTCTGCAAATATTTTGAAATGAACCAGCTACCTACTGATCTGGGCGGTACAATTGCATACAATCACGACCGATGGCTGCAGAATCGAGTTGTAAGTACATACATAGATCTTCAGTTGACTATTTCACTTTTAATATCTCACGAACAAATTGATCTTTCGTCATAGCGAATCGAAGAATTCCGTGCCAAATACGAGAAGACAACTAAACAACTGGAGAATCTCCATGCAATACTTCTTAGCCATAAGTCGCTGAAGCCGACGGACGTTTCGCAAGCGATGAAATCTTGCGAGGAACTTTATACGGATGTTCAACTTGCCATTACTCGGACCATAGAAATGGGTAAGATCGATTGATAAATTCTTAAATCTTTTATTTCTGTTGAATTTCATAAGTCTTGAAATTCTGTTTTGATACGCCCACTGAACTAAAAATTGGATAATATATGCATTTGATATATTGATGGCTGTGATAGTTTTCAAATGATTTACGTCTATGCAAATTTATAAATTCCAATCAATATTTACTCGTATGCCACAAAAAAAGAACATCAATACCTCATTCCAAACAACATTTTTTGGTTCGATCGCAATCAATTGAGAATCGCGAATGTGAAATGAACTGATATCAGTTTCTCTTTTGTGACTTGTGCTATTTCGTTCAACGATTATCGAATCAATGACCCATTCGGCTTCGTTGTGGCTTTATTGAATTCCATAAAATGCATTCTACGCGACTATAAATTTCAGTCTCAATGGCAAATTCAAAAGTTTCTAGATCTAATCAACTGTCTCAACAAAAAAACAATGGTCGATGACAGAACCTAGTCGAGATGTTTAGATTCTTGGCAAAAACCTGTTCCATTCGAGAAACGAATAACGGAATCGACGATTCAGAAACAGAACGCAATAAGATTTCATCGTGGGACATACAATAAGCGATGGATGCGTATCTCATTACCGAAATCGTGGATTCCGAAATCCAGCGCCCACACACAGATAATCCAACCCTTTAACAGCAACTCGAAGAAGCTACCGTCCGAAATTGAATGATGCGAATAAACATTCGAATCACACGATTCAAATAAATGTTCACACGTCACTCGATAAGCGTGCATTGAATAAAATCGAAAAATATTTACGTGATCAGTATGCAAATTTATTCATGAGCTATTTCGGTGATGGATAATATTTGAATCGTCCAATTATGGCAATAAGCTTGCCTAGGGAAAGTGTGTTTCTTTGCAGTAGGTCTCATTTTGATGAAATCAAATTATAAAATTTCATTGTTTTTATTCGTCGCAAATATACCAGCTTAGCACCACTAATCAATTTTGGGTTCAAACTGATTTACGATTCTCGTTATTGCTAAATTGCTTCCTTTTCACATAATGTTTGTGCATTTTATCGCATTTCACTTTGATGCCATAAACTGACCATACTACAACGTGAAATGAAAGTAAAAGATTAGAAAAATCTCAGAATTCCACGAAATGATATAAAAAGAAAATTAGCGAAAGCTATTAAGGAAATGATCAGATACATCATGGACAGTGATGGTATTCTAAAGAACTGTGGGACAGAATTTCATTTGAATTTTTCGCAGAATCGCTGAATGGAATGCCTTTGGATGGAGTTCATTAGACTTATAGCTAAGAATTTCGGGTTCAAAAAATGCAACTAAGTATTTTCGGGCGTGTAGCAAAAGCTGGCGAATTTTAATTTAACCTCTAGAACGAACTGAATAGAAATGAAATTGAATGTTTCGAGTGCCAGATGTAGCAAATCAATGTTGCGAAATTAATAAGCATGTCAATCAATATCAAGAAATGAAACGATTCTTCTCAGCAAGGCTGCATATATTCTTATAAAAGAGAGCTTATCGAATTGACTTCTTCAAGATTTAATGCATTACGATGTGTTAGAATATAAAGTACCAAATACCGTAAATAGTCCAGTAGCCTTATATCTACTTTGCGTTAAGTCCGGAAGTTCTGATTTTTTGCTGACTTGCTTATGATATTACCCCAATGAATAACCCAAGTTTGCGACGTCGAGCGATGAACGCAGCCTTGTCAAAATCGAAAAAAATCTATAAATTTTTGACTTTTTTTTAGTTTTTGCCAATTTATATCATAAAGGACTTATTCTGTGATAAAATCTATTCAGTAAGTTTTTAAATTATACTGAATTTGCTACAATCTGAGACCAGAACCATCTCTGTAAGCCCAACAGTTTCGGAGCTTCAATCTTTCAACGTTATCGTTTTTTTTAAATTCGAAAATTTTAGCAATATTTTGTTTTTCTAAGTGCAATTTCACCCTACCCTGTAAGACTATTTGATTTAGTAAATGCCTTTTCTCTCTATCATATTCCAGTAGCTCCCGAAGAGATTTAAGAAGCCCACAAATCCACTCCACTACATTTTTTATTTTTTATTTCAACGTCCTGTTCTTTATATTATCGAATCCTTGTCTGAACGTTATGAGGTGTTAAGGAAAATGAATGATTATTTAATACAAAAACACAAAATAATAAAAGATTGTACAAAAGACTACATCAATTAAAATAATGTTGGCCTCTTGGGCCCGGTTGAGGTTCGTCCGTTTCTGGATCGGATATTTCATTGACGTCTTATGATTGATGTGCCCATCAAACATCATATCGTCATCGGAAAGAACCATCGCAATCTAGAGTTGGGAGGTAAAAATCACCAGATAGCAGAACGTTAGCGGTGGAAAAACGACTGTTGAGTTAAGGTGAGAGTTCCGCAAGGAATCGTTCATAAACTGACTGAGGAAGGTTGCAGGAGATATATATCGAAGCGGTGACTAAGGTTTACCGTAATACCGTGAGATACCGTGAGGTCAGAGTGCAAAAAGCTTTAAATGAAACAAATCAATGGTGCAAAAAAGAGGGTCTGTCCATTAATCCTCAGAAAACTAGCATAATACCATTCACCAGAAAAAGAAAAATCGAAATAGGAGCCCTAAATGTTAGGGGCAAAGTCGTATGTATGCAGGAAGAGGTAAAATATCTAGGAATACGCCTAGATAGGAAACTCACCAGGGACAATCATCTAAACAAAACGACAACAAAGGCCAGTGGGGCACTCTGGGCGACAAAACAAATACTAGGACGCAATTGGAGATTATCTCTAAGGCAGATTCTCTGGGCATACAAACAAATAATGATACCTATCCTCCTATATGGAGCTGCAGTATGGTGGAAGAAACCCATACAAAAAACTGCTATTAATAGGCTCACCAAGCTTCAAAGGATGGCCTGCCTGATGATTACAGGAGCAATGAGCTCCACCCTAACAGCAGAAATGGAAGCCCTTCTAAACCTTGAACCGCTACACCTCAAAATTCAGGAGGAAGCAGCCTACAACAGGCCTACAGGTATAAATCAGGAGATCTTAAAGGCCACCTAAAAATTCTAGAGGACGTCAGGCCTATAATGGAAATGTTAAGTCTCAGCGAGCAAAACAAAAACTGGGGCAACATTCGAGAAGAGGTTCAACGTCACAATTCCATCAAGGGACAAATGGAAGGATGGACCACCTCGCTCGTACAAAGGAGCACAAATGTGGTATACGAATGGTTCAAAGATGAATTGTGGACTAGGAGCAGGGATCGTAGGTCCCAAGTACAAAATGCATTTCCCTCTCCCTAAGGAAGCCACGATCTATCAAGCAAGAGTCTCACAAACAATAAGGAACACTCAAAAGGTTAAAAAAATAAGGAACACTAAAAAATAAAATAAGGAACACTAAAAAGGCCACGAGAGCCGGTTGACTATCCTATCGGATAGTCAACCGGCTCTCGTGGCTATAAATTGCCATCAAATAAATTCAGCTATTCTCCTCCGGCCATGAGGGGCACCGGCGAAACGAGGAAGCTGACACCAGAGCTAAAAAAGAAGCAAAAATGCCCTTCATAGGTCCTTCTGCGTACTGGGGTTTAACAAAGGCAGATACGGAAAAGGAAATTGGAGCAAGAAAAAGATCGAAGACTTTGGGCTTAATATTGAGGCTTTAAAAGACTCCAAAAATACCTTCGCTTCGATAATAAAAGAGCAAAAGAAGCAGTGGCTCTCTGCAAAAGTGGCATACGAGCCCTATGCGGAGAATTTACAGGAAACCTTCCATGAAAAAAGTACCTCCACAGGATACGTGAGGAGCAGGACAACGGCAGGGTGTGTAAAACATCTGCTCACAATCTGTCCAGCACTAGCGAGTTGAAGATTCGAGCTACTTGGCTCTGCTCTTCCTTCTATCAGGGACATCACAAATGTCCCATCAAGGAACATATCCACGTTCATTAGAAACCTGGACATCCTATAGGACATAACGCAGAGGAGGCACAATAGATCCAGGAGATCGCAGTGCTAGGGTCCCTCTGGACCCACTCCAGGCCATCATCATCATCAAGGTTTAGGCAGAAGGTAAGGAGATACGCACAAAAATACACCCAACAGGAGGACAGAAAGGAAAACCACCACAGAGTGTTCCATTGAGTGCCTTATTTATACCGCTGATAACACATTTCGGTAATAAAGTCTTTACCCTGAGTTTTCGAGCTCCTCGCTCCTCCCCAATAAAAATTCCTTCGAGGGATTCTGATGGAATTCCTGAACTAGAACACCATTAGGCCAGAAGTACTTTCGTATAAGCTCATTGACACCAGCAGATACAGTGATACGCATACTCCTGGCTCTGTAAGTTGTCAGGTGTTAGTTTTTTTGCGGAGAAGAAGTGAGGGCATGTAATCAAGCTTAGCAGCCGCAAATCGCTTAATGGTCCCGGCTGAAGTCTTATAAGCCATACGGGATATGAAGACCTGCAGCGGCAGGCTCCCCATTTTGACGCGAGGGAGTGCACTATTTGGCCCAGAAGATTCGACATACGTACTGGGTCGACTTTGAGGAACAACGTGCTTCTTGTCTGTCTAGGTTAAGATGTAAAAGACTTCCTTCCTGGTTAAAGCTGACCTGGCTCTGATGTTGTATTAAACCTTTCGTGGTCTCACTATGTGCAAAAATCACCACGTAGGAAGAAATATCCATTCAATAATAATGCGAGATACTATCGAATACATCAAAGCACTCAACGAATTGGTGGCTATTGAAGTCAGTGACGAAAAAACCAAGATAATGATCCAAATACTCTACACAGCGCAATATTCCCTGGCATTTGAATCTGAGAATGGTACTTCACAAGCACTGAAGTTGCAATCGGCAAAGAATATAACATTGCAGTTGGCCAACCAGAAGCATCATCATTTGTAGCCTTTTGAAGCCAAACTGACAAATTATTCTTCGTAGTTCTCTTGGTGGAGCACGAGAGACTGTGGAAACGAATTTTCGCATGCAGAAACCACAATAGCGAAAATCAATAAAAGTCATGATGTGTCTGAAATTCATTCTCTCTATTCGTTTGAATGTTTAGCTTGCAAAGACCCGGTTAAGCTTTTCGACGATAGTAAACACTGTTTCAATCATGTCTTTAGACCTTATTTAAAATTCGTTTCAGAAAAAAATTACTTCAAATTTACAAAGTTACTTTAACTGAAACTTCACTCTTTGAAAAAATTCTTGAACCTGAGAGGTGGCTTTCAATTGTATCGAAAGATCAAAACTTTTTCAAAAACTCAGAAAGTATGGTATGCCAGATCAGGATGTGAATACAAATAACTGAAAATGATATTTATCGGTAATGAGATCAGACAGAGATAACTTGAAAAATGATCATATGATGCTGATAGACATGCTAATAAACTCATGTCAGAAACTATAATATGGTTGTCAATATGTTCTTAACATTAATTAGTCCCGATCACCTCCATAATCTCTGTTTGTACGTTGTGATCCAAACTAATACGCTGACCAGAATAAAAATCACACTCTCTTTGGAACCCAATTTTTATATCATTCCATAAAATGTCACTATATCTCAGCTAAAATCAAATTGAACAGACCATATGCACTACAGCAGATTTTACGTTCACTTAATAACCTCAACTACAAAACACCCCACACGTAACATACAACGCTTACCTAATTGATCATAATAAAAATCATTCCATTACAGGCAATCAACTAACCGCCAACATCAACGATTGCTATCGCGTGCCACCATTGTCAGGAAGTATCGATTTCGTCAAGATGCCGCAAGACATTGCCGAAGAACTAGAAAAGATCACTGATCGTCTCAACGAAATAGAGAAGAGGCAGAGTGTGATTAGGGGCGCGTGGAGTGAACTCGAGAAAGCCATCCACGAAGCCCGTGAGCTGCTTAGCTTGGACAAAGGCGTTTCGTTTGTCATTAAGTGGATTCTGGGGGTAGCGGATAAGAAAATGAATCGGGACACCCGCGTTGGGTGCGATATTGCTAGTTGCGAAGAACTGCGACAGGAACATGATCTCCTGGATATGCAATGTCAGGAGGTGTTCGCGTACTACGGTGACTTGGTGTACCAGTTTGACACGTACTCGTCGAATAAGGATTCGTCTGCGTTCAAAGATTTGTTGTCACAACGCGAATTCATGGAGTACGTCTGCCGTAGTTTCTCGTCCCGATTGGAAAAGCGCAAGAACCTGCTGGTCAGCTCGTTGCGATTCTTCCGATTGGTATCGGACTATTTCGACAGGACAAGTGAAGTGTTCGAATCACTCGTAATGGGATACAAAGCAGATGACTTTGAATTAGCCACTGCTAATCTTGAAAAGCTAAAGGAATGCCAAAGTTCGTTGGGTGAGTTTGAAATATGATAGTATTATGTTAAAGCTCGATTTTTCTGGTCAAACAAAATATTTTTTCTTTATTATTTTGATATCAAACCGCAAATTGTAGCATCCCATAATGAATTTGTATTAATCCAAGCATTTTCCCACAATTTTTTCCAAATTGATTTCCATGAAATTCTCTGACAAACCGCAGAAACCATGGAAAAAGATCTGGTCCGAGAAGGGAAAAAACTGAATGATATGCTCTCGATGCCGCTAAAAGATGCACTCGGCCGTAGCATCGGTGTCGATTACGCCGACGACATGGCCAACATTCGTGACATCTTGGACGTAACAATGGCACGACGCAACATCTTCATCGATAGCGTCGAATTGCAGAAGCTGACGCTGGAGCAGGTCGCGCACATTCACGAGTACGAGAAGGACGCTCGAGTGGCCATCAAGGGCATGGAAGACTTGTACACTACGCTTGTCCGATGCCATTCACATATCGGTTGTACCGTCTTCGAGATCCAACTGCAGAAGGAGGAATTGCAAGCATTTCAAGAAACAGGAAAGGTAAGTGGATTTTTGTTGTATTATATCGTGTAGTAGTGATTGATTCTGCTATTTGCTCACCGGTCGCAGAACATTCTCCATAATTGCACCGCATACCGCTAGACCGCTCTGCATTTATGGAAAATGATGGAATAGAGAACAGTTACGATATGATGAAAGCGGATAATAATGCAGAATAGAATGATGTGATTTTGTTTCTGATGCTTGTGATACTATTTCAAATGACTGACATAGGTGAAGAACGTGTTTCCGGGGAGCGTGTTTTGAACGAACATGTTCGAATTGTAAATTATTTCCTAATCGATAATTCAAACGTGCTGAATGGCAACTGGAAACACGGACAAAGTAACGTAAATGAACTGAGCCATGATTGTCGTATGATCTACTGGTGTTCTTTATTTCATAGTCGTAGCTCTACAATATTACAGTAACTTACTAACTAGTTTTACTAACTAATACAACCTTATTTCATGTCTATACAACATCTCCCTTCTTCAAACATTGGATGCGTTTGCCTAATGAATAATTTACACATACGTCATTGTTATGATGCATTACTGAATATGTATATCTTATTTAAATTGGAATTCAAATTTAAGTTATTTAAAACAACAAATCATTTTCAACTAAATTTCAAAAGTTAATACATAAATTCATAAATTCATTTTATAGTTCATTTCATTTCAAACTGCTCCAACGAAATCTTCAAATTAAACATATCACAACGTTTCATATATTTGAATATGCAGAATTATTAGTAGAAACATAGTATTTGTTTTTCAATTTCAACTTTTAACAACTGTACGTTGTAAGTACATTGAATTTTAATATATCTCTGCCCTCTTCTTTTTTTTTTATATTATGTTTTAATGTAAATACTATGTGTGCTTTGATCTATTTGCAAGTGAACCTATTGGGTTCTTTAATTAAACGACCATAGCGTGTTCGATACGCACCATTTGATACTTCTCTTTCAGATAGTTTTTGAGAGTCGGATGGTGATATCGAGTGAGTACTTTCATTACTGTTGATAGTTTCATTGTGCGCTATAGACATATTATTATTCTGGCTAGTTTCTTTGCTGTATCTACCATTGCTACATTGGGAATCCTCATTACTATCCCTAAAACTTGGTTCATTTAGGGATTTTCTAAGATGATAAGTGTTTCGTCGCAGAATTGTGTTACCCTCAGTTCGAATAACATACGAGCGAGGATTGGAGTGCTTCGCAACTACTTGAGCTGGTTGCCAACGTTTATTCTCGCGGTAGACAACGTTTTCTCCTGGTTTAAAATTTATTTCTTTCCTAACTTTATATGAATCGTGGTGAAACTTTTGTTCTTTTTGTATGGATATGAGTTTTTCACGTACACCTTTAGGAATTTTGGGTTTCAATAGATTTGTCGATATTGGAAGCTTTGTTCTCAATTGACGATTCATTAATATTTCACAAGGTGCTAAACCTAGTTTAGAAACCATGGTACATCTTTGTTCCAATAATGCACTACATAAATCCGAATTATTTTCTTTTGTTTTCATTACTATCTTTTTTGCTATATCTACGCCTTTGTCACTTCTGCAATATCAGATCTTTGCTCCTCCGTTAGATTCAGTGTGTGAAAGAGTTCCACGGCAGCCTCTCCGGCACAACTTAAAAAACGTGCAACTTGCACCGCTTCTGCTTCATCCACTGTTTTCGTAGCCACCGCGTAAATTTTGTAATTTCTCATAAATTTTACGAAATTTTCTTTCAAGCTGCCCTCTAACAATAATGGTGGCGGTTTTTTAAAATCCATTTCGCTCTAATTCACTCAGTGTTTCTTTAACTTTGTTTTAAAAATATTCAACTTTACTTCAGGAAACTATGTACCGGCTGCGCCATGTCGTATGATCTACTGGTGTTCTTTATTTCATAGTCGTAGCTCTACAATATTACAGTAACTTACTAACTAGTTTTACTAACTAATACAACCTTATTTCATGTCTATACAACAATGATGATGCGATACGTTTATTTGGCTCTGAGGCCATTATTGTTTTTTTTTCCAATGTTTGGTCTAAATCATATTTATATTTACGTTGTATATACTTTTTTGTTGATATTTTAAAAACACCATTGGTGTTTTCACTTTGAATTCTCTATCCAATGCTAAGTTTGTATTTCTAAGCTATGAAATTAAGAACTTGACTTACAGACTTTTGACCGATCAAAAAATATGCATTTACTATTTGTTGGACAATTTTGGAATATGATTTTTGAGGCATTTATAAAAACGAAGTCGGGACAATATAGTACATTGACATAATTATGAGCTGTGCCTAAGAAAATAGCTCACATGAAAGCTGAGTGATCTACTAGAACTTCAAGAGTATTAAAATCGATTTATTCCTTTTTCGTGACTCCGCAGACAGGACGTAGTATATTGTGGATCCACTGACCACGACTTCCAGTTTTAAAATCATACTATCGATGAATTATCTTCGCCAGTAATATATACCCTGTGCTATCTAAATATCCCACTGATAGTTTCCATTCAATCTCGTACGATTTGGTTGCATTAGAATCTTGGAGCTTAAGCTCTTCAAATATTTTGTAGGCTGCATTGCCATACTTCAGACTGGATTAAGTTCCAGTTCAAGTTTCCGGCCAGATTCATTCTAGATATACTCCCGGCGAGTATAGATTCCTACCAAGATGTAGATCTGGCGATTAACATGCTTTCCAGAACTCTCAATACAGCTAAGGCAGGGTGTGACCCACTCAAATCTAAAGGGAATCTAAAGCGTTGATCACTGAATGTGGAATAAAAAAGAAAAAGTTTAACGCAGAAAAAAAAAATTAATTACTGGACACTGAATAAAATGAAACTAAAGGCAATGTAAAGAGCTCAAGGAGATTTCTTTGTTGTAGCATAGAGGGTATCCAGGCTTGCCAGTTTGTCGGTCAGACAGTTGGGAACTTCTTCAGGAAAAATTCTAGCTGGGTCAAACTCTGTTCTAACCGCCAAATTGGCTTATTGTCTGATTCCTAGATTGGTTGGAAAAAAATAAAAAAACCCAAAAAGTGCCTTCGTAAAATTCAAATGCCAAAATTCAGCGCCACAACTGCCCCCCCCATATCTGCGAGGGGGCAAGCGTATTATCTTTAAGAGAGAGAGAGAGAGAGAGAGAGAGAGAGAGATGCAATAGCCAATGATTATTTCCAGTATGTTTCGCAAAACAGAGTTAATTCATATGGGACCATAGTCCTTAGGTTTCCCGTGTGAGATTTTCGCTGCTTTAGGAATGAATACAACTCTTGTTTCTCGCCAGCTTATAGAAACATTACCGGTAGCGTTATTACTAAATATAAACTATTGAATGTCAGTTGGAGGAATGCCATCATCTGCCAGAAATTTGAGCAGTACGTGGAAGTTTATGGCCCACCTTAATAGGGAAATCTTATTTCCAGGAAGCGGAAATAAACGGATGGCCTATTCCACTTGGTGCGCTGCATCTACTTGAGGAAAATGATTCCCCAGGAAGTAGCGGTACTGCAATGAATTTAGATGTCATGTGCCCTTTGGATGTACCGATACACTTCATGTTGTCATAGAACGATCTCTATGAGGACATGTTCGTCTAACGTACGAAATACTTCACTACGTTGAATTTTGATTTCTATATCCTTTTGCAAAGTTAAACTCGATCCTGTAATCTCTCCACAGAGTGGTGATATCTACCTATCTATCTGTCACCATGAAGGCTTTGGATTTCCATTAGCTTTGGTTAGGTTACAAGGTGCTCTTGCTGGAGCTTTGAGATTGCTGGCAGTAGTGTTGGCTGCCAGATCCTGGTGACATTCTACGCTTTTTGTAATTACAGTCGCCTACATAATCAAATTACGACTACTCCTGGATTACTTTCAAGAAAAGGGTCTACTACTCACTGACAAAAATAACGTCAAGAGGTTCGCTCTGATTGGAAGTTAGGAAGGTATGTTCATTGCCGGCATTGAGAATGGGCATAGGACAAGATGAAGTCAAAAATTGATTTACTGTGGCCATTTTTGTTGGAGCTATCAAACACTTCGCGGTGAGTATTTGAGTTAGCTCTCAAAATAAGATGAACTCAAATCCTTGTAACTTCAGTCAATATACGTTCTCGATGATGTCGCAAGGAAGATTTGTAGGGAAACAAATCAGCATTTTCTCCGATCGAGTTCCGCAGTAATAGCCATGTTACTTTTGTCACAAAACTTATGAAAAAGAAGGGCATTAATGATATTTTAAGAAGAATATAGACTTGTGATTTGTTCCGCTATGGGGTGCTATCAGCGTGCATCCTTTAATATGCAGTCCACGAAACCGTTTGTTTACAATCCATGACTCCAGAGTCAGCATAAGCTCCTCCCCTAGTCTTAAACAAACGGAGTGGCAGAACAGCTGTTCTTGCTTTGCTTCCGGTTCTGCATAGCAGTCTCCAAATCTGTTAATCTACTAGAGTCTTTTGTCCTTTGTTCCATTACAAACATAGAGCCAATTTCTCAACCCCGTACTTGATGATGGCCTTCCGCGCCTCTAGAAGTGGTACTGGTTCCGCGTCTTGTATGAAAAGAGCCTCGACAGCTCGAAAAAAAGACTGAAACAGTGGCAACCTTCCAACATTCCCTGGGAAGATCTGTTATAAGAAGCTTAACAATCTCCAGCATTTCATCTTAGCTGAGCAACAATAGTCAAAGAAATATAACACTCTGTACTCAGCGCTGCAGCTTTCGGGGATTAGCTCAGTCAAATTATTTGAGCCAGCTCCGACAATATTCAAAGCCTTAATGATATGTACTGTAACAATTACACAAGTTTAAGCTACACTAATTAATAAAAAAAAAACTGATTGGCTAACTATAATTCAGCCAAAAAGTTTCAAAACAAGCGACTAATAAATTGATATCTTTCCATAATAAATTTTCACAAATTTAAAATTAGAACGCAATTAATAATATTCCTTCGACTTTTAGGGTATTCACAACCTCGGTTGCCAACTACTCGAAGCCGCACTAAACCTGCGAACTGCCTGCAAGCTCAAACTCGAAACCCAAACGAATTACTTGCTCAAGAGTAAATTAAGACAAATATGGTCCAATCTAAAAACAATTATTCAAGAAAACATGATACGATTGCGAGTCTCAGCCGTATTCCATCGAAACGTCGAGGAATTCTGCTTGAAGATGCTGGAATTAAAAGTGAACGTGGTAGCGATTGGAGACATCGAGGAATTGGAAACGCGACGCGTCCGGTTGAGGATGTGTCTGGTGTTGCGTGAACGACTTCTGGTCGAAGTGGGTCGTATGATACGTCTTGGCCGTCTATTGAAAGCTCGGCTCAAGGAGCCATTTGTTTTGGAGAACGATAGTACCGGCGATGAGTAAGTATCTAAATCCATATAAAAGAACCGGTTCCTTGAATGCACGCAATATTTCCATTGGAAATGCGTCTCTCGTATTCATCATGTCAAATAAACATTCAGATACGGCATTCGACTCGAGGTAATTTATTGGCGGACTTGTTGAGTTTCGCGATTGCATCCGCGGGAAGAAGTTGACGGACGTAGTTGAGTTGAGAAATTTTTCTTATTTGCGTTTTACTGTTTAACCCTTATACGAAGCTTCCATGTTTGAACTACTGAAAAGAAAATCAAAACATTCATCAACCATAGTCACCGTTATTTTGATGTTTTTTATTGGACCACTTTTTTCGAGAAAACACCTATTGCTTTAGGATTCAAACTTTAGGATTCAAACTGACGCACTACCTTGGCAAAATCCATCAAAATGTTGACCATGCTCTTAGTGATTCTGGGTGACAAAATTCTAAAGGCCAACATAAGTATTTAATGCTCACATTAAATAAATCTTTCCCCTGGAATCGCCTAATATCAAAGTGCCTAAATTTTTACATTAAGTACTATATCTAAATCATACAGAACAATAAACTTCTACTCTAGAAAACCATAGTCCAACCGACGGAGGAATAAAAAAACACAAACTTCTTTGCGTTCAGATGATTGACAAAACATATGCGAGAAGCGACCTGTTGGCACCATTTAAAATTTGGCATCTTTTCTAAATCCGTCGCTGAAACAATAATTTCACTAATTATATTGTTATTTTTCAACATCTTCGGCCTGAATGTTGACTGTATTTACAGCACGTTTAGCCTCCTCAACTTCACGTACTAAAAATACGGCATATTGCATAATAAAATAAAATTTGGAAAGTTATAATTGTGCCTGCACCGAACCAAGTCATTATCAAGTTCAACCCGCGTCAAAATTTGGCACAATTTTTATCCTGCCGTCAAAAATGTGCGGTTCAGGGCACATCGACCACCAATCACTCCTATTTTAAGTCCACTCATAAATTTGTCTGCTAGACTTTAAATTTTCAATAAAACCATGCAATTCATGCAGAGATTCAATTTGTGGGCCCCATCGTGCGTGGAAAGTTGTTTTTATTTGCCGTTGTCATTTTAAATATAGCCCACCTATACCTGAACGGAGCATGAGAAATTTCTCATTTTGCTCGTATCTTTTTGTTGTCATAGGGGCCTCCTCTGTAGATTTTAGTGACCGAAAATCACAGACATCTCAATAGTTCAGCCAGTCTTCTTCCAAATCGTGAAACAGCCGGTAAGGATCTTGAACAGTTCTCGGGTTTTCCGGTGAAAATCGATCGCAATTTAAGTTTTACGCGCATTTTTCGTGGGAAAATGTACCGAAAGATATTTTAATGATCGTCACATTCACGTTAGAAAACCCACGATCGAGGCTGTAATACATCAAAATCGATATCTGCAGTGCATGTTGTTGCCGCGCAACTTTTTCAAGTGTCGCAACTTGAGTGTGATTGATGTTCGAAAATAAATGCCGGTGACGCCGACCATTTGCATCTGAAAAATTTCTCGACTAGACCGCAACAAAACACTTCGTGCTCGTCGTCGTATCCATTGATTTGGCACGGTGCCATTCGAAAACGAAATTGTCGCCATATTTCTGGTCGCGAATAGACTTAATCCAGCTTGTGGAGTGTAGTGACTCTATTTATACAACATGATCTCGGCACTACGAGAACTTGTGAATTTTCTTTCCAATCCAATGCACTCATGGCGTACTACCCCTCTTAGCGTCAAAAACAGCATCGATGCACCGTCAGCATCAGCGGATGCAACAGTCAGCAGTCCGGAAACAGTGTATCCGACCGGTGGAAACTCAATTGCTTGCAGTGCCATCTCCAGCAAAATATCAGAAGTATCTGACGCAGCAGCATCACTGGATGCAGCGCTGGACAATGCACAAAATGATTTGGATGAACGTGGAGAGCAGCAATCTAGTGATGCGGAAAAGCGGTCTGAGGTGCATACTTCGAGCAGTGCTGATGTGAGTATGAAAACAAAACTTACTGTTTTTATAGTTTTTTTATTTACTTGACATTTGTTTCTATATATTCCAAATAAGTGCAATGTTTTTATGTTTTTACTAATCTGATCAAAGATGTCTTACAATCCTCCAGTATTATACAATCTATAAGTAACCGTTTATCCTGAATACTTTGTAAGTTTGTGAATAGTTTAGTATTGGGCTACACTTTTCAGCCTTTTCTTCCTTCATATTTTGAAAAAGTTAATTTATTGAAGATAAATTTATTTTACATTTAAAAAAAAACAAGCTATGTTTAATAATACGCTTATTAATCATATTTTGATGAATGTACAGGCTCAGTTAGTGTAATAAAAAGGGTTCTATCATTCCTGATTCTGACAATTTTTCATCAATGCCACATAAGTGCAAGAGGAGTTCAAAGGAAAAAATTTCAAAACAAAGCTCAATAGCAAAAATTGCTTTGATGTTTTGTAATCTGTTTTCAAGGGTGTTCATGCCCATTAAGCACCGCTGATTAATAGAAGCAGTCAATCGGTAGTCTCTACAAAAAACCCACGGTTCGAAACGATTGCAGCGGAAATCAGCTTTTGCTTATCATCCCAACAAGCTGGTCAAAAGAATACTGAAGTAGATTTTCTTGGCTGACACAGCGTCACTCCTCGTCTTACTGGTCCGTAACGACACTCAATAAGAAGATCTGGAACTAAAAGAATCAGTACAAGAGTCAATCGAAGACCTCGGACATCTTTGCTAATTGAAGGATGCTCGTCAACTTCTCGTACACCACGTGCGTAAGGTCTACCAGTCCGGGCTCTCTGAAGTAGCGCCGTATGGTTTGCCCCAGCGCTGTTCAGTGACACAGGATATGTTGAAATGTATTTGAGACTTCCGGCTCCTGACAATTGCTACAGTTGTCACTGATTAGAGCCGGTTTAGACGAGCGGTTTTTTGCTGGATCCAGCACGAGCTTTCAGGCAAGAGAAGTGAAGGACGGAACGGAACAGCGAGCACGACTGATATAGTTGGCCATCGAGCACGGCAGATTTTTTTCTGTCATTTTCTTAGAAAAAATTTGAGACACAGACATTTTTTTGGTAGAAAGCAGTCTGCTACGAATATAAAAAACTGTGTGCTAGCACAGCAAGAAATCGCTCGTGAAAACTTGCAACGAGCACCATCGGCCAGCAAACTCTGTGCTGGCAAACCACAACATCGCTCGTCTAAACCGGCTCTTAGGCGTCGCAGTTTTTTTAAACGTACTGCTGAAAGGCAGTGGCCAGTAGTGATACTGACCAGCTGTTTGCAGTCAGCCTGAGTTGATTCAAGTGGATGCTAAGTAGCTGCAAGGTTATATGACCCCCACATGATTTTAACTATCCCGCAGCTCTGATTTGCATGCCATCTGCACATTGCAACCTGCAGCATACTGGAGTCGATGAAGGACTTAACTGTTTAGATGGACACCAGGATCTCCGCTGATCCAACTAGGAGAAGAATGACCCTTGCGTGACTAGCACATCCACTTTCTCGAGAAGTTTACCCAGAAGATTCTGACTCTTCTGTTGTTGTCTAGCATATTCAGGGGCTGAATATAATCGAGAACGCACTTCGACTTACATGTGTGAAACACCAGTTCTTTTACCGTAGCATGACTGACTGTGAAAATATAAATCCTACCCTCAGTATCCTTAGCGAATATTAGCTCTACGATATTGAGCATCGCAAAGACCCTCCACCTAGAATATACTACAATAATTAGGATGTCAAAGTGTTGTTTCTATACCGCGGCCTGCTGAGTGAGCTTCTACGACCACTCCTGCAGCTATTTTGGATCCGTCTGCCTAGATGCTAAAAAGTGTTGTATTTATTTGCTGATTACATTCTCGCCCACCTCCTACAATTGCTTCTCGCAAAAAAGCAAAAAATCGGGACCACATAGTGTATTTTGCGTGTCTCTTCTGCACCAGTGAGTCTGGGGAGTTATTCAAACAACCCAACAAGTGAGTATCTATGGGCATCTTCAACGTTTCCGGGCTTTTGTTTGTCCATTTTAAATGTGGCTCGAATACTAACATTTGGGACATAAGATGTTCAGCAAGCAATTGCCAAAATCTTGTTGCTTCCGAGGTGATTTCAATTCAACCGCAGAGCTCCTCCCAGAAAGTTCACTTGGTTTCCGTATATCTGATTTTAAGAGTCTTAAAACTTCCTTGTATTCATCTCAGCACTCTCTGGAATCAGTTGCTTTGGGTAATTTGAACAGTTCCCGTACTTGCCTTCTATGACGCATCAGATCCCTATTCCACAAGGGCGGCTTAGGGTTACACTTGGTACAGACTCTAGGAAAGAAGCACTCAAGAGCTTTGATAAGTTTACCTGTGTTTGTATTTACTGCTATCTCCAGGTCTGCAACAAAGTCAACATTGGGGAAAGAATTTGAACCATTAACAGCATCCCATTTGAAGTTCTACCAGTTTGTGTTCCTGGGTTTACGAAACGAGCAACAATAATGTATCCATTATCACAGACAGATGGATCTTCCAGTTTTCTGTCCATTGATCGCTTGACCCATTGTGCAGAGAGGTGTCTAGAAAGTTTTCGCTGAGATATCTCCTATCGATAGAAACGTTCCCCCAATTCGCTAACACTAAATTAGAATTGATAATACAACTAAGTGGAGTCGTTGCCGTTTCGTTAATGTCCTTGAATTCCTTTTCCTGATGAGTTTTGTCCTCCGACGAGGTGCCTTTGCTATTTTATGTAGGTATATGCTAGGTGTACTTGCTTTTTTGTCCTCCTGACATGCTACTACGATTAGATCGTCCTTGCTGAACTAACATAGAAGGTACATGTGCATTATTCTTCACCAGCATATCCATTTTAATATTCGCTTCTGCAGTGGGTAAGAATAGATGGAAATTTCGTGAAACCAGTCCGGCAAGTCAGCCTTGTGGAAAGATCAAAGATTCCTGAGGTTGTGCAACGTCAAACTTACCTTCTAGAACAGTCAGCAGTAGTTTGCACGAGGCCGATCTGCTGTAGTATAGATTAACCTGCACCACAGCTTAGCCTGAGCTGCTACCCTCGCGTGACTTAAGGTGCCGGCTAGTCACCGGTGTCATGGCTAGGTTGAGGGGTTTGTCAAGCTCTAGCTGGGTCACGCATTCCAGACGCGGACCAACATAAAAAGAAGAAGGACTGGAAGAAGGTTGCCCACAATCACTCCAGTGAATCTATTATTTTGAAATTCAGCATCCCATCTCTAGCACAATAATTGTAAAAATAAAAAAACTAAAATAAAGCACAAAATTTATCAAAATAAAGTCACAAATGTATTATATCATAAAAAAATTCGACCAAAATTAAAATATCCTACACATAAACAGCAATAAAATAATATTTACCACATAAATATAAAATTCTAATGATTTAAAAATCAAATACTAGATAAAATTCAAAATTTAAATAACTTAAATAACTTAATTTAAACATATAAAATATTACGATAATACAAAAGAATAAAAAATTATTTCTACTTACCATTGAAATCCGGACGACGCGACGGTACTGTTTCCCTGGAACCACTGTAACCTTTTAAATTCAAGTCTAATTATAAATACATATTATTTCGCATGTATGTCTCTAAATCGTTTTCTAATTTTTTTTTCTAAAATTTGCGTAAGCATAAGGCTTTTCTGTTCAATCTTTTAAAACGGTTTATGATCATCAGTCACTTCTTTCAAGAAAATACTCCGAATTAAGTGCATGTAGTTACTTATCGTTCATTGAGTACAGTGTTCAATTTCGAGCATAAAACTGTTATAGTTCTCACTAACATTTCATTAACAACTTACATCTATTTTTACGGTCTGTTGTTCTGTGACTTTTCGATGGGGTGATTATTAATTTCCCAAGATTTCACTTGCTGAACTTTACATTTTATTGTAGATCACCCATTGACTGCCGATTTGCATTTATCAATTCATGTTATTGACCAAACACCAAATCCTTTCAAATTCGAATAGATTTCTTTATCACTATTGCAGCACAGTTCGCTTTATCGTTTCGAACAATTATAGCGTCACTTAAAACAAAACTGATTTCAATTGAATTTTCACAGGGTACACGTCTCATTCAAATCAGCATTCCTTTGAGTTAGGTTTCATAAACCACAAAGCTCAGGTCTGACGCAAAAACACTCGTTCCTTTAATTCCCGCGAAAACTGACTCCATACCACGTTCTTCCTCACAACCACAAGACACCCAGCCCTTCCTACAGCCATCTTATAGAGGATGTTGACGTTTCCATCTTTTAGATGATGCTTCTTTGGGCGCAGGTAAACGCTGTCTAAGCCCCACGTTATCTGTTATAAAGCGGATAGATCTGGTGCATGTACACCTGCCTTTCGTCTTTTACTACCGGCTTCTTGACGTTTAAAATCGTCATATTACGTTGCGTCAACCCAGTTCTACCTCTTCAGCAATTTGAATATAACTTCCGGTTTCACTACCCGCAGTTATATCACTTCGCTCTGGGCAGTGTCAAAATGCTGCTTCTGTCCATTGTCTTTAAACGAGCTCCATTCCATAGTCCATGTAGCTTCTGAACTAAAGTTTTTCAAGCCCGCTCCGTCAAACGAAGGTCCTGACTATCGAATCTGCGCTCGGCCTGGTTACGCCCCAGACGATTGTTGATGCAATGCTGTAAAACGGGGGTGAACTGGTGCGCTGTCGCAACATACGTTGAGAATATACTGCGCATAAAGCGGGAGGAAGGTTGCCTTACCGACCCAGGAGCTGTAGTAGTTTGAGAAGTTCCTGGGCACTAATAAGTGAATCAGCAAGACTGGGTTGAAGCAGTGTTTAGGCGGGTTCCGACTCGGAACTTCGTGGGCTTGTAGAGGGTATTTCTTTAGTGCATCGAACCTCATATACACCGCGGTCTGGGGATTTGGTAAACAGATCTATTTTGGCCATCTGCACTAGTAAAAAAAGACCTGACTCTATGATATTTCCTTTCTCAAGCGATAATTGAACCAAAGGACTGATACGATCAATTAATGCAACGATTAAATGCAGTTTATTCACATTGTTAGGCTTAGAAGGATAATGATCGTCCAACCTCTAGTCGAATATTTTTATTCTTTGGCCTCTTGGTCACTAGTTTTTCACCCACAATGGACACCTGCTTTCTCTTTACTAGCTTCTTGGCCAAGCTCTGCTTTAGCTTATTATGTAAAGCAAAGTCCTTCAGCGATAGCTTATTCTTGCTGGCAAAGTACTCACGGCTTTTTGCTACCTTCGTCGAAGCCCAGCTAGGCCATTCCCTGTCTTCCGTGGAGTGTGATGGTTTACCGCCTAGGCTGTCAACAATGCGAAGCCCCACTCTGTATTCAACCAGCAGTTTCTTGCCTTCTTTGCTTGGGTTGGGCCTGTTCCTCTGCTGGGGTCCGTCGTCTGTGCCATGCACAGGAGATTCGAAAAGCTCCACTTCCATTTCGGCCGAAAATATACTCTCCAAATCCGAGTTTACGTGTACTCTGGCATCTCACCTTACCGTAAGCTCAATACTTTTTTTTATTACACTAACTTGTTAGCTTTTATTATCTCTATCATATCTTTAATATAATCGGAATGTTTAGTTATTCTGGATTTCTTACAAATTAAGTATTGTCATCCTTTTCCTGTATTATTCACTTCTTTTTACGAATAAATTACTTTCAAAACAAACAACAATAATTATTTCCATACTGTAAAACAGTTGATTTCTGTAATGTTTATTTCATTACATAACATTACGATTTTTTTCATTCACAGGACATAAGCTGTAGTGTTCGATCAACCGAAGATGAGTCCTATGTTACAGCATCTGAGTGCAATGGCACCGTGTATTCTTCGCAAGCATCCTCATATCACACCGCATCCGAAAGTGGCACATCGCCGTGGTGGAGTCTGGACAAACGTTCTATCGACGAATGCTCCGAAATTAGTTCAGAAACAATTTCACCACGAAATGGAGATCACTCAGCAAATCGGTCGTTTGATAGCAGTGAGCTAAGCTTCCGAACCGTACAAGAATCACCTGAAGCGACTACTCTATCACTTTCATCCCCCGAAGCTAGTGATAAGAATACAGATAGCGGAGTGAAATCTGGAAATGAAACGGATGTTTCAGACAGAAGTGTTAGATTTAAGGATACGATCGATGAAATCAAGGATACGATAACGGAAGAGACGGATGCGCCGGTACCTGAGGTGAGAGCTTCAAAAAGTGGCTCGAATTTCATTCATTATTACGAGAATATCAATATATCCAAGCAAGCAGTCAAAGGGTGTTTATAACTAATGCTAATGTTTTACGTTGTATGGTTGTTTTTTTTGTGTGTAATTTCTTTAACTGAAAATTAACTGATTTTTGTTGAACTATTTAACCTATTTATTATGAGTAATAATATTTCATTAATTATATTTGACTAAAGATATGTTTCATAAATTGAATAAGAATATTTATTTAAATGATAAGATATATTTTCAGCTATGTGGAAATTTAATAATATATTTAAAAAGTTAAAATCGAAATATTGTGGTAACTACATGCATTCCAGTCATATGTTTTGCTAATATATGTCCTTATTCGGAAGTGTAATCAATGTATCTTCATCAAATGGCTTTCGTAAGGTAATTATAATTCAATAAATGTGAAATTTAAAAGATTTGTGTGAAAAAATGTATGTTTGAATGTGAAATAATATTTGGTCGAATCGTTGGAGTTTATCAATTTTATTGATTTCGTTCGTTGACTTTCTTTTCCACAAGTACGTTTTTTTACTGTCAAGACCAATTTTTCATTTAGATAACGAAATAAATTTCAATTTCTTGACAAATATTGAGGTCACATCATCCTTTTCTTCGGTGACTATCAGTCTTAGAAAGATAATGAAGCAGATAGCCGATTACCCTCGCGATATCAATATCTATCAAAAAATTGAGATACATCTAGCTTCTAAAGGAAAAATTTGTTTTTATTTTGAAAATTTTCGCTTTCAAAGCCAGAACACATCGCATCAGATAAAATCAAATAAATGTTTATGTTTTAGATATATGTACACATACTGTGAGAAATTAAACGTTTCCTCATTATTAGCTATGAATGAAAAAATACACTTATGTATCAAAATTAAAACCTATAGAATAGAGAAGATCGTAAATATAATTTTGAAAGCATATTTTATAAAAACAATCGTGACCTAATCAAACAAAATCTATGGCATACAAATTAATTTTTGGAATAAATTTAACTTTCCACATTTTTCAATTTGGTTATTTGCCAACAAACATTCTTGCATCATTTGTTTTTCATTCATATCCAATTCCTTTTATTCTCATTCTTCAATTTTATTTCAATGATATTTAGTCTTCAAGTTCCTATACGTGGGTTTGAATGACGATTTATTCAATTCATTGCAAAAAATGCAGAGAGTTCAAAATTAAATCAGATAAATTTAAATAAACACACGATTGGTGAGTTTTGTTTGTTTTCACGAATAAATCTTTCGTAATGTATTTGAATTAAATTCACTTCCATCATTTTTTCGCTTCACATCACTGATGCAAACAAAAACAAAGAAAAATAAACAACAATGACTTTAAAATTTGGCCCAAAATAATCATCAACGAAGATTCAGCAAGGTCAAAATATAATTCAAAAGATTGTGGTTGGTTTTTAATATTTGTCTCAAACTTCCTCAAATTCAATTTATTGTTTGCATATTTTATATAAATTTATTAACTTTGGAGAAAAAAAACGAAATAATCAAATTCATTGCGTAGCCTTGGCCAGCTTGCAGAAATTCAGAATTTCGACTCTTTGACTTATTCGAAACTGATTCCTAGTATTTGCGCCAAGACTTCCACTCGAAAGAAATAAATCTTCTTGGAATTCAATGGGTTTCTACAGATAAATGCATAAGATTACGTGGAGAAATTAAAGTGTCTTTCCTTAGCCCGTTAGTTCATGAGATTTGACACGTTTAATTCGAGGTCTTGGGATATATATTTGGATCTAAGGCTTAAACAATTTAAGGCTTGATTCCAAATAGTTTATTGCATGGGTATTATTATTATTATTTATGGTATGGCATACTATTTAATTTAATTTAATTTATTTATTCACCAAGCAAGGTGTACATGTACAGAAGAATAAATAAAATAGTAAATGGATAAAATTACGAAACAAAATAAAAAAAAAACTATATATCAATACAAGACAAATAAATAACGCATAAATAAATAAGTTAAATAAAGTAATAAATAAATGAAAAGTAACTAAACGAATAACAAATGACAAATAATTAAGTGAATTTAAATTTAAATTAAATATACAATTCATATACATATTAGTATGGTGGGGGAAAGGGAGAGACTATGAAGAGAGAGCCTTCATAATATTTTTTTTTTAAATTGCTTTAGATATCGTAGGGGAAAAGTTCTCGCTCATGCTATTGAATAGCCTGCAGCACCCATTTATTACCTCGTTTGCTGCATATGTTGTGTTGTGTTGGTACTCAATAAGCAATCGTCGGGATCTAATGACTCTCAGGGGCTGATTGAGCACAAACTTTTCTTTCAAGTAGACGACATTAACCACGTCTCTGATGACATCGAAGCTGAAGCAGGCAGATAACATTAATCTTCTCGACGCAAGTGGTAACAAGCTAATACATTTAAGGGGTTATTCGTATGGTTGTAGCTTACTGAAATCATAAGTGTTGAGAAGATCTCTCAGAGCGAACAGTAAAAACTGCTTCTGAACAGACTCAAATCTTTGGCTGTAAATTTCGAAAGCTGGGTTCCAGATAGTGCACGCATATTCAAAAAGAGGACGAACGAGTGAAATATACATGGATTTAGTAACCCAAAGATTCTTAAACTCTTTGGCTCGTCGCTTAATGAAACCAAGTTGTTTACTTGCTCGGGAAAGCACTCTATCGTAATGTAGATTGAAGCGGAGCTTTTTATCCAGGATGACACCGAGATCTAATATGTTGTCAACCTTGCTGAGTACCGTGTTGTTGAGGCTGTCCGTATAATGAATGCGTGCAGTTTTGCGAGAGAAGCTGATTGCGCGGCATTTGGCAATGTTAAGAGGAAGCTTATTCGCGGAGCACCAATGGTCTAGAGAGTTCAGTTTAGAATGAAAAAAGGTCGCGTCAGATTTTGACCTGATGACATGGTAGATATTGAGGTCGTCCGCATATAGTAAATGAGGAATATCAGATAAAACCTCCGATATGTCAGATATAAAAATATTAAAAAGATGACCAAGATTACCTCCTTGAGGTACAGTGGATTTAAAGTCGACTTTCTTAGAAATAAGACCTTGGAATTTCACGAATTGCAAGCGGTCGTGGAGGTAGGAGCCAAGCCATTTTAGTAAAGATCCTGTAATTCCGCATCGTTTCAGCTTGGGGATCAAAATCGAGTAACTAACTCGGACGAATGCTTTGCTAAAGTTCGTATAGACTGCGTCAATTTGATCACCTTTCTCCGTTTTGCACAAAACATCAGAAACAATCACCATAAGATTAGTTGTAGCAGAACGACCTATCCTAAATCCATGCTGCTGCTCGTTCAGTCGAGCGTCGACCAGAGGAGAAATTTTGCAGTAGATAATTTTTTCATATAGTTTGGGAATAGCAGATAGAATGGCGATGCCTCTATAATTTTGAATAAAACGTCTATAGCCACTTTTATAAATTGGTGTAATATAAGAAGATTTCCAATACGAAGGAAATAGCCCAGAGACATGGTATTGCAATAATATCTATGCAGGTTGTCTGACAACCTGCATAGATATTATAGATATTTTGTATCTATCAATGCAATAGATTAATCATTAAGGAATCCGTAACCGGTCTATACAGAAGATTAGGAGAAATCACAGTTGAAGTTTATTCCCTACATTTGAAAATGGCAAGTTATACTTCTGGTTAATAAGGAGGCATCCTGAATATTGCAGGAAAAGCGAACAGAGCCTTCTAGTGTGAGAAAGACAGAAAGAAGGAAATTCTGATGAGGAAACTGAAGGAGCTGTTGAGAGCAAATGACTTCGGAAAAAAGAATGCTGTGGAGATTATCTCCAACTATGTGATGAATAAGTCTACGGTCCAATTCACGGAAGAGCAAATAGAGCTGTTGCTGAATTTCGCTGTCAAACGAACAGTATTTCCACTACCAAATTCGGTGGTAGGCGTCGAAGCGGCGGCAAAAAAACATCAGGAAGAAGAGGAAGCGCGAATTCGAGGCAACATGGCTAAACTCATCAGGAAGGAAAGTAGTAAGAGGAGGAAGGCTGATAAGGCTCAAAGAATACTTAAAGAATTTCAAAACAAACCGGTGTTTTAGTCGCTGTGGTGTTAATAGACAATGATGAATATGAGTATAAGCTCAACAGCGGAGAATACTATGAACTAAGGGGAACCCATTTACCAGACTCCTTTAAACGAGAGGGAAAATATCTTGTAAGAGTGCAAAAGGACTATTGAAAAAGGCAACAAGCTACGGGTGGCAAGCTCAGCGTTATCCAGAATTAAATACCTTCCGGTAATGCACAAAGAAGAGGATGAACTAAGGGAGATTGTCACTCCTACAAACGCTCTCACAAGGAGAATTGCGAAAGGTAACTGATAGGTTGGCTGAAGGCATAAGTATAGGTCGCAGCAATAAAAGAAGGAGACAATTGTATCACTTGATGTCAAGGCTTTTTACCCAAGCGTGCGAGTAAAATAAGCACTTAGGTGTTTGGAAAAATGGCTTTAGGAGAAAAAAAGCTCCTCAAAGTGGAGAAAGAAGGCTAATGACTTCTTGGGACTTGCTTCAATTTGTGTGCTTAAAAGCTACTTGACTTTCAGAGGGAAGTATATCAAAGCTATTAAAGGTGTCGTCGAAATTCTTTATTACCACATATGAGTGAGATATTTAAGAAAAGACTGGAATAGAAAATGCAGGATGAAGGCTTGCTTCCCCATTTAAGGATGAACTACATAGATGACATCCTCCTGCCTATTGTGAAAAAAGATATTTGGCAGAGACTTGTAAGAAATTAAACAAAGCACATAGTAATATATATATATATATATATATATATATATATATATATATATATATATATATATATATATTTATATATATATATATATATATATATATATATATATATATATATATATATATATATATGTATATATATATATATACATATATATACATATATATATATATATGTATATATCAATACCATTCTTGGATTTGATGATCATCAGAATATATAATCTTGAATTTAAAATCCACCGAAAGCCCATACACACTTAGAGGACTATATCATCCACATCTCTTTGGTATTCTCACAAAATAGCACCCTAAACTTTTTGCTCGAAGATCAAATATAGTGAAGACACAGCAAAGGAAAGGACAATGTATTCAACGAGAAAATAATTGAAAATCTTATCGAAAAAAGGACAAAATACAATGTGGTCCGTAAACCACGTTATTTATATAAGAAGAACAAAAACCAGTCAAAAAAGTTCCGTTAGTTTTTTCACCAATTTTCAAGAGGGCTAGGAAAATTCAACTTTGATATAAAGGCAGTTCCGATGAGTAAGTTTAGGTTACGTGACTTTCCTTGAAGATAAAAAATTCTGCGTCCCGAGAGGGTCGTCAATAGGTTCCATAGAGGATATCGCGTAATAAGCATTGATTTTTTTAATAGAAACAATGATGCATTTGTTTCTGCTGTCCAGAGTGAAGTAGTGTGTATGTCTGGCTTGGACTTTAAATGTACTGTCATACGGTAAAAGAAATGGTGGACGAACAGAATCGACTCTAACGAGACGATGCGAGCATGTTGTGTCGGAAAGTTCGGATGTTTATCGAAAGTTCGAATACAAAGTCGGTTTGGTTCATCTTTGTGGGATTTTTTGTGTAGAAAATCGCAAAGAATAAACAAGATCTTTCCCTAAAGGAGTTGTGCTAGTGATACAGTGAATTCTTCTCAGATTAGAGATCACACTCGAAGAAGAATTAGGAACAGTGAAATAGTTGTGACATATAGTTGTGAGTTATGATAGTTGATTTAAAGAGAGATACGAACATTCGAAGAAATCGTTGACATGTAGTTGGTACACTTTGGTGCGATTGCGTTCGAAGCCCAAAGGTCGAATAAGTTTAGCATGGAGTGTTGATCCAAACTGTTCATCTTTTGAATAATGGGGATCAGATATGTATTCGGGATGGTTAGTCGTCTGAAATAGCAACAAAGACGCCATCCCTTGTTGGTCCTAACGGATCATGTGAGATGGCGACAACCAACTGCTGTTGGAGGGGGGCGATGCAGTTGCAGGAAATCATATTATTTTTTAACCGTCTCGAGCTTATCGAGTGCTAGTCAGCGTGATCTCGACACTATTGGAAATTCAATTATGTACTGTGAGATGGATAACGATTATTTGTTTTATTATTTGAAAAAAAAATTCGATAGATTTTGTTCATATATACTTTATTATCAAAGTTTTACATTATATACTTTATAATCAAAGTTTTACAATATTCCTGTAGTGATTAAAGTTGTTCCTTATGGCTACCAAATAATTTTCACAAATAACTTTAATAAACACTTCCAATTAACTTCACTTAAAAACTCGAAATGCTAATTGCACGACTTGCGACGCAAAAGTTATTCGAAACAATCCGTTTGACGAAAACACTCCCGAGTAAATTTTTGCGTCCAATGCAGTTCACTTACAAACTTTAAATACCAACTTTACGACTTGCGACGCAAAAGTAATTCTAAATAATTCGTTTTATTTTTTATGAATTTTTAATATGAATTTATGGTAAATATTATCCGATCTTGGTATAAACCACCCGTTTATACGAAACTCGTACAAAAGTTATTCCAAAATAGGATAGAACAATTTTATCCAACGTAAACATATATAATCTATACGAATATTAGGATACATAATAGTACACCATTGTGAAGATCAATTTTATCCGAATATTTTTCACCGTGTAGGTAGGCAATAAAACACGTCTTCCTATCGCATGAATAAGCGATGACTTAGTTTTATGGTTCCGTTAAACTAGCCTTGCAGGTGCATAACCGGTGAACAGCTTGAAGGGGCTTGTGTTTGCTCCAGACACTGCTGCAAGCAAATGGTCCGGATGTTTTGAAAAAAGTGGTTTTAAGTATGATCTACATTCAGGGTTTGAATTAAAACGCCCAAACTGGGCGCCGCTATTTGAATTACCTTGTAATTTTGAAATATCTAAAATTAAAGGCGCGAAACCAAAAATCAAGCTTATCTAACATTTTTGCGCAATGTTTGTGAGTAAGGATTTGACTCCATTGCAAAACTAATGTCAAAAGAAAAACAGAAACGCCAGAAATAATCCAGCTATGAGTAGTGTTGCTAGGCGACTCGATTTTAGTGGGATGCCAAGCGAAACGAGTAATGGTGTATCAAAAGTATGCTGGCCAATTGGTGTGATCGTAAGCAAGGCAAAAGAAAAGGCTCTTTATTCGTGATTTTTGATTGAAACAATTTTCTACGCCATTATGGCGAATTTTCCCTAGTATTTTCCAAAAAAGTTTTTTTCCTGCCTAATAGAGGTTGTTCTATAGTGAAAATTTTCTGAAAGAACTTAAGATTTCTTAAAAATGCTCCAAGTTTAATCAATGACGGTAAAAATTAGTTTGGTCAGATAAATATTATTTAATTTAACCAAAAATATTTTCGATTTGACAAACTAAATGATGCCTAGGTTAATTTGTTCGAATGACTTTTCACCATCGCATTCTACGAAAAGAAATTTCAATTTAACGATCATGGTACTTTTCATGTCACCGGCTCCTCGCCCATCAATTTTTTTTTTTGTTCTACACGCATGCTGAATATCATTCTAGAAGCAACAATTCAAAATATTCAAATCATAAGTCCACTCATCAGTAGTGATGGGCACGAAAACGCCAAACAGTTTGAAAAAAACGTCTGGGTGCAAAAAACGAACGAACAGTTTTTCCAAATAGCGACAAACAGTTTTTCTAAAACGAAATTTTTTTTCTAAAACGAACCATTTTTCTACAACGAATAGTATTTCTAAAACGAATCGTTTTTCTAAAACGGATAATTTTTCCCAAACGAACAGTTTTTCTAAAATGAACCGTTTTTCTAAAACGAATAGTTTTTCTAAAACGAATCGTTTTTCGTTTTTTAAAAACGAATCGTTTTTCGTTTTTCGGTTGTTAAAACGAACTGTTTGGCAGTGGAAAACTGTGTAGCTGCGGAAAACAGTATTTTTGTACTTGCGAGTATTTTCGTACTTGCAAGTATTTCATTCAAATATTTAAAAAGTTTTTAGGGCAAAAGTAGCTGAAAGCGGACAAAATCGGCCAATTTTGGGTTAGAGTGGTTTGGAGACATAACGGGCCAAGACGTATAATTGTTGTGATACAAAAATTTCGGTTTGGTAGGGGAGTAAGGGGTTTTTTTGGCCATAGTTTGGCAAAACCTTTGACAAAAATGGTCGGGGAGCACAATAGTGATATATTGAGGTCGAAAAAATTTTGTTATAGGAGAAATTGGGCAAAAACGTTCATTTTTTATAAAATTGTTTTTTCGTCTAGCATGAATTCGGGGACCTTTCTGAGTTGTTTCGGGCGGAGTTTCCATACAAGTCTGGGAAAAAGCGGCCTAGTTTCGAAGATCGGCAATATGAAATCCGCCGGAAAAACTGAAAGTAGCACTAAAAGTGCCAAGGAGGAAAAGGTTGAGATTCTTTTTGGTTTACCAGTTGGCTTCTCCGGCTGTGCTGAGGCCCTCCTCGTGATTGCAGGTCGCCACGAGGGTGTCTCTAACCCTACCGGGGTTGTAAAATTTACGAGACCGCGGGAGGTTAGGTGCCCCCAACCTTACCGAACAAGTTAGGAAAAGTTTGGTACCAGAGATCGATCGATGAAAAGTCATATAGATGACAACAGGATTAGTTGGTCCTATCTTAGTAATTTTTTTTTTACTTTTGTCATTTTAACGAATACAGGAGGTGTTTTGTGCATATAATAAGAAGAAAAACAAATTAGATTGCTTGAATTTGATCGTTTTCCTTTAGATGGCTCCTAGATTGAAGACTTGCCAAATAAATGACCGACCATTCGAAAGTTACGGACAAGCTGCAGAGATTAATGACTCAGTATCGTTTGAAGGTCATCTTGCAAGATCACCATTCTAGCTTGGGAACTTTGTGTCTGAAGGATGGGGAGGGCATATCATACTGTTTCATTACATCACTGCAAATTGTATGTATTGTATGTATATATGTACATACTTAAAAAAATACTTGCTAGTATTTTTGGAACAGGTACTTTTTCGTACTCGTACTAGTTACACTTAGTATGTGAAAAACTTAGTACGACCCAACTCTAATCGTCGTACAGCATAAAATTTGTTTTTTTTCGTTTATTCAAACTGTTTTTTTCAAACAGTTTTAAAAAACAGTTGCTTTAAAAAAAACAGTACGTTTTTGTTTTTTGAAAACAACATAAACGCCCATCACTACTCTTCAGCACTAATAACAAATATAAAAAAAATTAAATTTTTTATTCATGAGTTTAACATTAAAACACATAACCACCGGTTATGGCAGCCCCCCAAAAGTAGCATGAAACCGCTCCATGTCTAGTTCATACTATATTTATCGCAAGCAAGTCTGTCATGAGATCATTTTCGTACATACATATGATTTGTCTATGTAGTTAACTCTATAGAGCAGGTAAAGTTAAGATACCGAAAAAGTACGCGTCTCAAGACGAAGTCATTTACGCCGAAACCGGGCGTTCACTATCAATTGTGTTTTATAGATAAAAAAAAGCTTCCAGCCAGTATTTTCGACGCAAGCTTGAAGTTAGATCTAGGTTTCTGGTTAACGTGGCTCGATTGCTTGGAGACAGGTTTTCTTCTTGCACTTTTTGTATCTATTCAACCCCCTTCAAGCATCTATGCTGTATCTAACCAGCACTGGCTACCAATTTCCGCGGATTCGTATGCTTTTTCGCGATCGTGTCGCTCGCAGCTCTAGCAACTTTCATACGATTTTTTTACGCGATCCGGCTCGCGATGTCGGGCCGGCTATCTGCTCAGCTCCAAGAAGCTTCGCGAAGATACAGATACATTGGATTTTAAGAATGTTGCTGAACGATGTTGCGGTGCGGCACATACGCCGCCATACCCGACCAGCTCGCGATCGATCAGTCTCATTGACGCAACGCGTGCGAGTTGTTCGCTTTCCCTCGAAAGGTTCTGCTTTTAATATCTAAGTTTAGTGTGTAGAAGTTTTATTGAAGAAAAAAATCGTAGAAAGATAGATGGAATGTTTTCATAGTAGTGTTTTACATAATTTCATCGAGTGTTAATTGACCCTGACTGGTCCTGGAATCGTGTTCGGATTCCTTGTACATAGTGTGAAGATAAGGAACTCCCCAACCTGCAATCAGTGCCTGGCCGTGGGCAAATTGGGCCGCAATTACGGTAATTGGAAAATAGTTGGCGTAATTTCAGATCTTCGTGAGATCATTACGCGAATTCTGTTTTTCTCAGGAAAAGATTCGGCGGCAGGCGAACAACGAATTGTGCGTTATTTTTAGAATATTCGCCATGAAATCATTCTTGGGTCGATCGGTTGGCGCGACCTAAGCGCTGTCGCTACTTGGACGCGGTCGCGAGTGCTTCTTTGCAGGAGCTGCGGTCTGTGGAACGTGTTGCGAATTCGAGATTCACCCGAAAAAAAACCAAAACAAAACAGATAATTGCTTTGCCGTAGTATCTGAGTTTGAGTGTGCAATTCTTCGGAAGCGACGAAGCAACAGAACAGAGGTTGGATTATCGGCAATCTTTCGGTTTGCGGTGCATTTGAAAGTGAAAGTGTTAATAAAGCAGTTGATTGTTGATACGAACCCAACGCAATGAATTCCTCAGCGTCGACGTTATACCCTGAATCGTTGGACACGACTCGCGAGAGTGGCGGCAACGAGTCGTCCCTAGCAGGCGTCAAAACAACATCCCTTGGCACGATAATCGTCAGGAGCGGCCCCATTCAAATGCTGATAGCCATCTTGCAAGTAAGAGAATATTATCTTCAGATTCAGTCTGACGAGCGTTACTTTTTTGGCGCCTTCTAATTGAATTGGATATGAATGTACGCTGATAGTTATCGTAATTTGAACAGCAGTAAATCATTTTCTTTCGACGGTATCGATGGTCAAGAAAACTTGTTGACAACATTGCGTAACTCGATTGTCAATGTGAAAAGTTTTTGTAAGACGATGACTTGATTTTAATTCTCCGTCAATTGATATAGCGGTATGAATGAATGCCGGACCTTGGTCAGTCAGTCAATGGCTTCAGGTATTATCATAATAAAGTAATTTCGTGAGCTATACGAGTGTGACGTATGTAAATGCTTGCATGTAGATATAAAGTGTTTATATCACATGCAAATCAAACAGGAAGATTTGTTCGAATTCGATGATGTTTTATTGAATTTTGTTCCGATTGAAATAAATTTATTGCTGCTGCGAGGAATATTGTTTGGAGGTGATATCATATCCGGAGCTGTTAAATTTGAATCAACCTTGCCCAAATGGAGTTGTAGATGAAATAGTATACACTTAAATTGTTTGATTTCCTCTAATTTGCATTTATACCCGAACGTTAATTGTATCGGTTTCTATAATGTCCTATCGCAATGGGAATTCTGGATACTACATCATTCTCTAACTGCCTATATAACAAAAGATTCTTCGAATTTATGTATTTATTTAAATAATTTAGATAAAATAAAGAATGTATGTAATTAAAATAATTGCTCAATATCTTTTAGCGATTGGAAGCAGTGTAAAAAATATTTTTAACTATAATACGTATTTGAGATTAGGTAAATCCATATTTGTACACTTACATTAAGCCCAATAAATTTAGGGTTGAAATTTGTTAAAAATCATTTTCACATTCTGATATATTCTAATCTGTTTCTTCGACTCGTCCTAGCTCAGATTGAGGACATTTGTTCAGTGATGCCTGCTTTTGAAGACAGATTTCAAACTTTTGCACTGCACGTAAAACAAATGTTGCCTCATAACAAGAAACAAATTCGTTAAACCGAAATCTTAAGTGCAATACTTTTAACAATATACTTTCTAATTACTTTAGATGCCTTTTTAACGAGTTTAATCCATAACGAGTTGACAAAAAAAAGTTACACGGCAGCCTACTTTAGCGCTTGATAGATTTTTGCACACTGAGTTTCTCAATGTGAAGCCGAAGCATGTCTAATGTCTGAAGTCAATTGACTGAATGTGAATTAGTGTGTAGTTACATTTAGTCGTCCGTTCGCCAGCACTCCGGATGAAATATCTGGGCTTTAGAGTCTTAAGACAAAAAGCAAATGAATTACAGACTCATCTCTGAAAAATTCAGCAGCTAGACGTTGTTCCTTGCATCAATAGTTAAAGGCTACGTACCCACTATCAGAAAGTTAAGAAAGTTCTTGCAGCTTTTAACCTTTAACTTTAAATGCCTATATCTCAGCTCAAACAAAACTTTATTAATCGAAATAAAAACCACTAGAATCTACACATTTTTGCCAACGAGCAGTAGCGTAAAAATCCGGCGTCCTGGAAGCGATGAAATCATTGAAGGCATTTTTGGTATCCTCTTAGTTTTTGAAGAACTTATCTTTGAGAAAGTTGTCGAGGTGCTTGAAAAAGTGGTAGTCGGTGAGCTACAGGTCTGGCGATTAGGATGGATGAAGCAGAGTCCCATAACCCAATTCATTCAACTTCTCCAGGGTCAGCTGTGGGACGTGTGCCCGAGCGTTGTTGCGGAAAAGAATTGGTCCCTTTCTGCTGACCAATGCAGGGTACATACATCGGAGCTCCTGATGCATTTTGTCAATTTCTTGACAGTATTGCTCCGCCGTAATCGTTTCGCCAGGATTCAAGGAACTATGATGGTTGAGACCGGCTGCAGATCACCAAACAGACACCTCTTTCAATTCCGGCTTCGGAAAGTATTTTGGAGCTACGCCGACGTCCAACCACTATGCCGAACGTTGCCGATCGCTATCAAGGACCGAATTTTCATCGCGCGTTACAATCCGGTTGAGAAACTGGTCGTTTTTGTTCCGCACAAGAAAGGCAGACGACACCTGAAAACGTTGATTTTGAAATTTTGCTCAATTCCTGCGGCACCCATTTATCGAGCTGCCCAATTTCTCGCAGATGATTCGTAACCGTTCCCGTTGTGACTCCTAGTTCTTCAGCAAGCTCCAGAGCTGTTGTGCGTTGATTGTTTATACCGCGTTTGTTGAGTTGTATCGTCAATATCCATGTCTGTGGAAAGTTAAAGACGATACGTATTCAAACAAAAGACTGAAAGATGAAGGCGTACGGTGTTTTGTTGGACTTTTACAAAAAAACTGTGCATTGTGCGACTGTAGATACGGTAAAAAAAAAGATCAACAATTTGCGAAGTTCGTTTAGGAAGGAGTTTTTTTTGCTGGTTTGTCTTCACCAAGTACCGATAACAAGTACAAAGCGCAACGTTTACGACGACGAAAACTGAAGTATGTGAGGCCCTCTACTCGAGTAGTTTTGTGTCAGTGCACGGCCTGCAAACTAAAATCTACGGCATTGGCCTGCAGGCGTGAGCTACACAGTAAATAGCGCCTTCAGGCACGCAATAAATTACGAAAATCGAAAGAACTTTCTGAACGCCCTGATAACTTCTAAAATCTCTCAGCAACATTTATGATGGAACTATCGGCCAGCATCTGGCGATCTCTGCTATTTTTTTATTTGCTAAATGTAACCGTTTGAATAATTTAATGCATTTTCCAAACTCCACGGTTTTAGTTGAAGTACTTAAGCGAAAATTCGACAGAAAATTAGCGGAGCTGATTTCTACGTCCATCTACTCTTTGCTATCTTCAACATATTTAAGCTTCTCAATTAATAACATTGTTTCGCAAATCGACTGAAAAATGCTTAGCACAACTCTCCCTCCTTTGCTCTTGCATTTCAACAAACGAGAATCTGCCAGAGACCATTAAAAATAATTTTTGCACATATTACTTTGAAGTTCTGTAACGGTTGACTGATCTGAGTTCGTATAAAATGAGCTAAAAGGAAAAAATTCCGAAAGCAAAATGTCTGTCAAAATGCCTATAACTAAATAAAATGCAGATCATATAAATAATTGGAAAACTTAACTGGGTATTGTTGAACGCGCTACGAAACTAAGTCAAAATATTAATGCTTTGGTAGAACAAAAAAGAACTATCCCGTGATTCAAAACAGTGAAAACTGTTCAAAAATAAAAAAAAACTCTAGCGCACCTGAACCGCTAGAAAACTAATTTTCGAAGAAATTGTCTTTGAGTGACAAAAAAGTGTGGAAAGACGTAATACACTGTTTTTTAGAATCATATCAACCATTCCTTATCCAAAGCAACAAAACTCAACACATATAATTCAGTGCTGGCAACACTTTCCGAACGAAGCAGCAATAAGTTTACCATAACAAGCTCATACTCAAATCAACGTATCCTTTGAATTTCGTTCTCTTCGCAGGATTTCATCGAAGGTTTCAGCGGTTAAACGTTGTTTGAGGCTGCCATCCGAAAAATGTTCAATACTCGAAAAATTTAAAAAAGAATTCCTTATTTCTATTGCAAATGCTTTGGATATGAGAACGTTGTTTGAAGCATCTGTTGGTGCAATATTTACGGAAATGGCTAATGCTGGTTAGCCTGTATCAACAGCAAAGCATAATACATACCAATTCTGCTTCACGTTAAGTTTAACCCAACCAGTAAATTTCGTTTCGATTGAATCACTGCGCTGGAAGTTATACGGGTGAAAAGAATTTTAGGGTTACTATCCTCAAAACTTATCAAATTTTTAAAGCGTTAATATTTGTTGTTAATTTTCATTGCAGGATCATTTCCATTTGGAAATCTAATGACATAATCGCTCAGTAAAGAAATTAAACAAAATTACCAAAATGGTCATAGCTGGCAGCCCTTTCATGATTTTGGTACGAAATTTCTATGACATTTGGTTCACATTAAAGTTCATTTACTGCGTGAACTTCGTTCTGATTTTTACACTGGACCGGAAGTTATAGCGAAAAAAGCTTTATTTTGCTGAGCAAATTTGCAAGATTTAGGAGACAAAAATCACCATAGCTGGCAACTCTATTCTAATTTTTCAGCCAAATTTTCATGAAATGTTACATAAAATAAGATCCAAGTATTAGATGAATCTTGTCAAAATCTGAAGGCTGAATCGGAAGTTATAGGCCAAAAACCGGTTTTTTTTTCTGGGTGATATTTCAAGATGGTACCACTGGCACAATGTTGCCCGCATTTCAAAATCACTTTTATCAGACCTGTTCCTAGCTAATACCAACATGTCCTGTAAATTTCACTATGATCGGATAATCCGGTCGTCAGTTCTCGTGAACAGAACTTTCGAGTGCTGAAAATAGAGGTAATTTGGTGCTGGGTTGCCGTTCTTGTGCAAATCGGAATTTTGAAAATTTTAATTTGACATGGTGGACAAAGGTTAAAATTTATCAGTGATCTGATTTTTTTGTCAAAAATCAAAAAATTTTCAGGAAGGTCAATGATATGAAGGCTTTTTATTCAGGAGCCTGCCGTAGCTACAGGGTTACCTGCACTATCTTAAAAATCCACGTGTGCTAAATTTTAGTCAACATTAATACGCTCTGCAAATTTCACGATGATCCATTGTTTTTCTTAATAGTAATGACAAATCAAAATTTGAAAAAAAATCCTTGCCTACTTTTAGGCACCCTGCACCCACACACGGCTCACAATTTCCAATTTTTTATCATAAACAAGCTTAAAACATAATTAGTTTTCATTCCCAATACTTTTCTTTAACAAAACTTTACACTGCTTGGAAATATAGGAGTACCTCAAAATTCACTAAAACGCTCGCCGCCGCCAAAAGGTTTAGAACAGGGGTGGGCAAACGGTCGATCGCGATCGACCGGTCGATCGCAAACAGTTCGACAGTCGATCCCAAACATTTTTAATAATTTTACTAGGCTAATTTAAAATGTGAACTGAAAATTTAGTAGACCATTTATTCAGTACATTTTGGAATGGGCCTTGGCTTAATAGATCCAATCGGACAGTCCACGCAGTTTCTGTTCACACAAAAGCTCGCAGAGCCTTGGTGGCGGAGAAGCCAAAGAGAAAATCCGAGATAGCTATGCTCTCAATTTGTGCAATTTATAGATTTATATCATTTTAGTAAAACTGCTTCACTAAATCTCGTATACGTATACGGTTGTCTCATTTTCTTAAATCCCTCTGTTCTAAAGTACACACTTTATATTTTTGCTTCCCGCTATACACCTTGCCTGCATTTGCATTCGTCTTCCTGCTACCGAGGTAGTAAATTGTCGCACACAGCGCAACAAAGGTTAATCTCAATTTTAGATAAAATAAAATTTTAAATAAAAATCTTTTCACGCCAATATTTTTTTTTTTTTTTTAATACTAGATCCCTTTTGACAAGGATTATGTTGGCTTATGACGATTTGTATCAGCCATCGGTTTACGATAACACCCGTTTATGGTGGGTTTGACCTCAAATTTTTACTCTAGACAACACAAACACATAAGTGACTCAAAACAACGCAACGAACACGAAACCGCAGTTTAAGACACGTTGATACACGTATTATCAATTCCAGAGAAAAATCGTCCTTCGGAGAAAAGCAAATTTCTCAGCAATTTTCCGGCTACAACCTTCCACCACAAGAGCTAACACGTGGATGACGCCAATATAGTTTGTGTAGTTCATTCTTTTGAGCTAAAAAGTGACATTTGGTGTTTGAATTTGAAAATTGAATTGTGTAAATGTCTTTTCAAAAGCAAAATCGTTCGAAAATTGAAATTCTTGACATCTTATCCGTCAGAAATGATAAGTGTCTCCGCTTTTCTCCATTTTCAAAATTTTCGCTCGAAAGAATTATGGAGACATGTCAAAATTTAACTTCACGATTAACTCAGTACTAGCCTAAAGAATGAATTGCACATACTAAATTGGCATGAAATGATTGGAGACATATGCCAAAGCTATCTGCATTTTCAAAGCGAAAGCATCTTTTGCATGAAAATTTAACGTGAAATCGGAAACAGTACTAACCTTTAGATGGCTTAGCTGAGGAAGCTTTTTGCAAAGATTTCTAAATCTTTTGCCTGAAATTATTGCATTTTTGGACACATTGGGAGAAAAACATGAACAATTGGAAGATCCAGTATGGGTAAAGAAATAAGCATTTCATACGGATTTTATGGGCCGTGACAGCTCGCTTAGTTTACAATTACAAGGAAAAGGAAAATATTGTTGAGTTGTTGAGTTCGGTAAATGTTTTTTAAGTAAAATTAAAACCTTTTGCCTCACAATTAAATAGGCAAAATTTTTAAATATTTTCCATATTTATAAAAGCATATTAAACTTACTGGTGAATGTAAAATGCAAAAGCTGAAAGACATCCTTCAGTTCGCGAAAAAGTCCGTGGCCTTCGATGGCCGCTTGGACTGAATTTTTTTTTCTCCTGGCCCATTTATCTGGTATCTCTATGAACTAATAGGTCTATGTGTGGCCTAGTGCCAACTGGTATAACCTAACCTAACTTACTGGTGAAAGTAATATTGAAATGTTTTGTCCTGAACTGGAAAATTTTAATCAAGAATTCGAGAGACGATTTGCAAATCTCAATAGCCTTCAATCGATTTTTGAATTTATTTCATTTCCTTTTAGAGAATTCGATAACGAGGATATTTCATCAAATCTAGCTCATACTTTACAATTGAATTCATCGGATCTACAGTTAGACATTTTAACAATAGCATGCGCAAATGAAAATTATTTTTGGATTTGTAAAGTAAAAAATATTTTATTATTATAATTATTTTTGTTAATACAAGTTCAAATTCAAGTGATACAGACTAGTGTCTTTACAAACTACATTTATCAAAATCTAGTTCATGCTGTATTTAATTTTTAACAATTTGTAGAGTAATTTCACAAAGAAAACATTCAAAGAATACAAAAACTTTGTATATGAATAAACTTAAATCTACTACTTAAATCTACTTAATACTATTGTTCCTAGAGCCTAAATTTGCATTAAGCAGGAGTGTTTGATGAGACAAATGCAAGGAGAGGGTTGTTTATGCATAAAATTTTCCTGTGAAAAGTAATGGATCTTCTTTTAATCAATTCAACTACTGTAATCACGTTGGCGATACGATGAAGTGAGTATGTTGAAAAGTGCCAGGGCTTATTAAGTATGATTTTCAGGCATTTGTTCTGCATTATCTGAAGCTTCTTAATATGGGACGCGGCGCAACAGCCCCAGACAGGAGACCCATATGAAATAATTGGTTGAATCCCAGCTCTATAAATGAGCAACTTATTACTCTTTGAGAGAAAAGAATTTCTATTTATTAGTGGGTATAAGGTTTTGATGGACATAGAAATTTTGTTGCAGATTTCATCTACATGATTTTTAAATGATAGCTTGCTATCAAGGATCACACCGAGATACTTGATATCTTGGTTCCAGGGAATATCTTGCCCCAAGAAGTTGAGCGGGCTGCTGGGGAGATTACAGTTCTTTCTTTTTCTAGTGAAGAAGATGGCTTTCGTCTTCGCAGAGTTAATTTTAATCTTCCACCTAAAGCAGTACTGATAAAGTTTCTCAAGTCTATTTCCTAGAATACTCTTAATTTTGTCAGGGTGATAGTCACTAGTAAATAAACAAGTATCATCTGCAAAAGTTGCTATTTCGCACATAGAATCTATTGGGATGTCAGCAGTGTATATATTGAAAAGCGTGGGACTTAGAACTGCTCCTTGTGGAACACCCGCGGGGATGGAAAAATTAGACGAAAAACTATTCTTAATTTTCACCTTAAATGTACGCGTTGTGAGAAAAGAATCAATAATTTTAATAAGATAGTAGGGGAATGAAAATAAATGAAGTTTGTAAATAAGACCGCGGTGCCAAACAGTATCAAATGCTAAAAAATATTTATTATTGAGATTGGTGGCAATGAAGATATTTGTATTTTTTTTGCTTCTATTTATTTATGTGAAGAAACGTTTTCTCAAATGAAAAACATCGAATCGCAACTTATGAGTTCTCTGACTAATGACCACTTACTGGCATCTATTCGATTGTGCATCAGTGCTTGTAAGCCTAACTCTACAATACTTTTTGATGAAGTGGAGAGTCACGCATACGCATCAAAAATTAATCCAAAATATTTATTAGTAAAGTACATTGCACAAAGTAGTAATACAATGTATTCAATATATTAATATCAATAAAGACCTTAATTAAATTTTTATTTATTTTTAATGTAACCCATTTTTCGAAGTCGATCACGCATAAATTAAAAAAATTAATGTCGATCATACCAGTATTAGGTTTGCCCACCCCTGGTTTAGAATATCTGAATTTGAGAAAGTCGTGGACCTACCTACTATATACATCTACGTTCTCCGAAAATTTCAGCTCAATCGAATCGGCCACTCCAGAGATTATCTCCCTTAATCATTTTGCTGATATATATATATATATATATATATATATATATATATATATATATATATATATATATATATATATATATATATATATATATATATATATATATATATATATATAAAGAAATATGAATTTTCGGCGAAACGAGTTTAATACTATTGTTCTTCGAACATTAGTAAAAACATGGGGTTGATGCATGCAATTTCTTCCGATAGTAAGTATTGGGAGTAAAAATCAACGATTGGCCGATCCTAGCGTAGTAATTTTACTAAGAACATAAGTATTAAACTTGTTTTGCCGAAATTTTATATTTTATATATAAATGGACGTTATTCTTAAACTCAAATAAAATAAGTTTTGTCTTGTTCTTCATTTGAGATGGAGATTTAAAAGAAAGGAAAACAAAGAACCTACTGTTTAGGAATTTCACCAATTTTACCACTTTTAAAATAGGATTAGAAATAGAGGGGGGGGTGGCATTTGATTTTTTTTTTCAAATATTTTACAGCTTCTATTTATGAGCTTCCTGTCTCCAAAAACAGTTGTCTGCACCGAGTTTATCTCTCAGGATTTTATGAAATTATTTTATATCAAAGATATTCACCGTTAATCGAAATCTCAATTGCATCACAAAAAACATGAGTATAATACCGTATATCCTGAGCTTTTCTTGTCATTTTTAAGAGACTTAGTATCTAACTGTAAGATGGTAGCCTTTAAAAATCGTCTGTTTTATATAGATTCTCAAGGCGAAAAGAGCAAACTGCTTTTGGATGAATTTCAGTCTATCGCTATGAATATTGACAGTAGGACAGAACAGTAGAAAATGCAACCATATTCGAGTAATGAGCGAAGTAAAGACATGTACAGAGTTTTTATCTACAACACTATTTACATTTTTCAGCAGCTGATTACTTACGCGATAATCAAAATTTAAAGTAGAGGTCTTACGGGAAAAGCTTAGGACATGAAAATTGCCAAAGTAAAAAAAAATTTGAATCAAATTTCGAACGAATTTTTGAATTCAAAACAAAGTTTTAAATAATTTTTTAACTATGCGTTCTTAGCCTAACTTAAAGTTAAATTAACAAGAAAAAAAACACTAAATCTTGCAGCTATACTATTTTGGTCTGCTTGCTCTCATCGATTTTATTTTCAATATTTGTTTTCTTTTACATTTTTTATCTTTACGTTTAAAATATTACTCAGGTTATAATATTATCTTCGTAATAAAACAAATTTCGTTTGAATAGGGTGGCATATCTTCAGATCGTTCGCATCAACAAGGTGCGGAATGCCAGATAACACCTCCGAGAGATCTGATATAAAATATTAAAAAGGAAAGGATCTAAGTGACTACCTTGAGGTACCTCAAAGGATGAGAATTTTATATGTTGTGTCCGATTACAAAGATAACAATCGACTTAATTTAGTGAGTTTCCTGCATTGTCAAATTTTAGCAGATTATGTTTCAAAACTCATTATCCACACGGTCAATAGCTTTGCTTCAATATGTGTACTTATATATAGTGCCGATTTGATGCTCCTTTTCTACATTACTAAGCACATTCGAGATTATTGTCATAAGATTGATGGTGGTTGATCAGTCTTTTCTGAGACCATGATATTGCTTGTTGATGGGTGATCCAATAACAATTGCAAATTTATCACTAATAAATTTTTCAAACAGTTTAAGTATAGCTGACAAAATGGCGGTGCCTCTATAATTTTTAACCGGGCAGTTGTCACTACTTTTAAGAATTGGCGTTTCCTCAAACCAGGAAATTCACCGCATGACAGCGACTTGTGAGTTTCATGGTGAACTAATCGTTTCTGCTCTCTTAATTATGAAGTTTAGAAGAAGTAACTCTGACCTAGGATATTTTTTTTTGTTGTGAAGTTATCTTATAGCTTTTGTGATGTCCTCTCTGGTTAAATAGATTTCAGCAGCGATAGATATAAAGAAAGTGTTTGACCGCTGAGCGGCCAAAAAACTTCCTGAAAATGGTCGGCAAACAGGTAATATATATTTTGTGGCTCAGAAGAAACTGAACTATTTTTGTACGTCGATGGAGGATAACTAGAAGCTTTTTGCGAGTGTTCACAAGCTCCGTATTTTTTTAAAACTTCCCTATGCTTCGCGAAGTTTTTTTTCGGAATTATTCTTCCGCTAGGAATTTATTCTACCATTCTTCAGATGCAAAATCAAGTCCTTAGAGTCTAAGAAAATAGGCCATGAGTAAAAATATTGGATGATTGCATTAAAATTGTTGGTTCTTAATGAAAAAATAAAATATTTAATCTTGAAAATAGTCACTATTACAATCCAAGACTGTATGCCAATTTGATGGTTAACAAAATGTTCCACTCCGACAGAAAACTCCGTCTCGCCCGTCGAAGAAATTTAGTAATGTACTTTCTAAGCTCTCGCGGTTCGTAAATTCTCGTCGCATGAAATTATCAATCGCCCGAAAAATATATGTTATACCACAATATATATTACACCACATGATGGCCGTATCTTCTGGTGGTGAGCGCTTCATCATCATCAACGTGGCACAACAGCCCGATGTCGGGCCTTGGCCGCCTGGATCGAACTCCTCCAATTGTCTCGGTCACGTGACCGCGTCCTCCAATCTTGGAACCCCAATAGTTGTTCGGCGTCCGCATACACTGAGCCCTCCCACCGAGCTCGTGGTCTTCCTCTTGGCCTCGCTCCGTCGACTCGTCTTGCGTTCATGACACGTTTTGGCATGCAATCGTCATTCATGCGTTGCACGTGCCCAGCCCACTGTAACCGTTGTAGTTTGACAATTTTTGAGACTTCAAGCTCATCGTAAAGTTCGTACAACTCATTGTTGTACCGGATGCGCCATCCATCTCGGTCACGGATAGCCCCGAAAATCCGCCGTAGTACTTTCCGTTCGAAAGTATCGATCATGTATTCGGAGGCTTGGGTCAGGGTCCATGTTTCGCAGCCATAGCACAGCACAGGTCTTATAATAGTTTTATAAACGCGGAGCTTAGTCTTTCTGTGCACATATTTCGATTTCATGATAGGGAGGACCGAGAAGAAAGTCTTATTTGCTAGTTGTATCCGTCGCTTGATTTCGTCAGTTTCGTTGGCGTCACTCGATAGATTGCTACCCAAGTACACAAAGTTGTCCACGAATTTGATGCAAAGGTCCCCTACGTTGATAGTCGTGTGCGCTGGCGTCCTTGTCCTAGATTGCATCATAACTTTCGTTTTGTCCTCGTTGATTCGCAATCCAACTTCCTTTGCTGCGGTGTCAAGTCTAAGCAGAAGTTCTTCTGCATCGGTCAGTTTTCGACCCATGATGTTAATGTCATCCGCGTACGCTGCCAATTGTGTCGACTTAAAAAGCAGCGTGCCGCTGGTGCTCAGGTTCATTGCTCGAATAGCGAACTCAAGTGCCAGGTTGAAGAGCGTGGGCGCTATTCCATCGCCCTGCTTCAGGCCACCCAGAGTTTCAAAATGATCCGTCAATCTGTTCTGGATCCGGACTTGTGAGACGGAGTTGGTCATCGTCATCTTTACAAGTCTCACTAATTTGGCCGGTATACCAAATTGCAGCATGATGCTATATAGAGCGCCTCAGTTGATGCTGTCATATGCTTGTTTAAAGTCGACAAAGATTTGGTATACGTCGACGTCGTATTCCCAGCACTTTTGCAAAATTAGCTTGACCGTGAAGAGCTGGTCGATTGTTGAGCGACCAGATCTGAAACCGCCTTGATATTCGCCAATGATTTCTTCCGCGAACGGTTTAATCCTATATTCCAGGATTTTTGACAGGACTTTGTAGGCCGTACAGACTAAGGAGATGCCTCTGTAATTCTCACACCGCAGTTTATCTCCCTTTTTATGTATGGGGCAGATGATGCTTCTGCGCCAATCGTCTGGAATCACCTCAGTCTCCCAGATTCGCAGCAGTAGTTGATGTAGCGCACTTAATAAACCCGCCCCACCAGACTTGAGTAGCTCAGCTGGTATCTCGTCAGCGCCCGGCGCTTTGTTCCTTTTCAGTGAACGCAAGGCGAGATCAACTTCTTCTACTGTCGGGGATTGTGTGGATGGGGGCTGTCCACCGGTATCGTCATGGAGCTCAGCTTCTGCTGCGAGGATGTTTGATGGCGGATTCAGAAGCTCTTGGAAGTAGGACGCCCATCGTTTACTAATAATTTCGGTGTCGCTGATAATGCTTCCATCTTTGTCCTTACAGAGGCTAGTCCTGGGTTGGTAGCCATTTTTGATAGTGTTTACTAGTCTGTACGCTTGTCTGGTGTTCTTACTAACTAGGTTTACATTTATGTTCAGCAACTGCTCGTCAAAGTATTTCCGTTTCTTACGCCTAATTATTCTGTTGGATATTCGCCGTAGCTCGTCATATTTTTCCTTCTTGGCTCTGGTTGCACGTTGGACCCATTGTCTGTAGGCCTCGTTCTTCGCGTCAAGTGAGTTTCTGCACTCTTCGTCAAACCATTCATTTCGCGATCGTCAGGCTTTGTATCCTACAACGATTTCTGCCACATTCTTGATTGTGTTTTTGAGCTCTTCCCAGAGCTCGTGGACACCTACGTTGCTGGAGTCGCGCAGCATTGGTGAAATTCTTTCCTCAAGCATGGTCGTATATGTCTGAGCCGTATAATCGTTCAGTAAATTCTCAACCGCGAAAATTTTGGGAGGGCTGAATCTCGATTGGTGCACTGAGGAAATTCTGCACCGGTATGTTGTTTTCACCAGGAAATGATCGGAGTCACAATTAGCTCCGCGGTACGACCGAACATCCATCACACTTGACGCCCATCTCTTGCTGATAAGGACGTGGTCGATTTGGTTGACGGTATGTGCGTCTGGAGAATTCCAGGTCTGCTTGTGAATGTGACGGTGTGGAAAGCAAGTTGAGCTTACAACAAGGTTCCTGCTGCAAGCGAAGTCAATAAGACGATGGCCGTTATCATTGCATTCTTCGTGGAGGCTGTGTCCTCCAGTGGTCCCCCGATGCCAACTTTCATTTCGCTTGGCTTCGGGATAATTCGGAGAGGATCGCCTGGCAATAACCACTGATACTTGTGGCGGCTATTGTCGTACATAATTCAATTTTCATTATACAAGATTGAAAAATGCCTTCTGCTCGTCTCGAAATAACAACGAAGTGCAGATCCCTAAACGCTGCATTTTGTTGTTTTCGGTGTTTTCATGACCAACCCACTAATCAAGCCATCGTTTCTTTCCCAGACATCAAAAATGACTGCTTATGGTGCTTTTGTCAACCTGGAACTTCATGCTTGATTAGTACAAAGTTTGATGGTGATCGTCATCTGTGGAGGCAAGAAGCTCCGTCTCTTCTATCCGAAACTTTGCTTTATTATTCTTCAAGACTATCGTTCTTGGTGTGGATTGGGTAAACCATCGTTGAGCTGTACGTTTTGTGACACAACGTCTCCAAATGAGTCACATATCTTGCGTTCAGCCATTGCTGCATTCGTCCCAATTTTGTGCTTGCAGTAGAGAACACACCTTACATAGTTTCACTGAACACCTTTAAACTTCAATGTTTCCCATAAAACTGAATGCATTAAAGTTACACTGAAAATTTTAAGACATCTCCCTTGAGAAAGGTCAGGAACTTAGCTCGTACGTGTGAGGAAAGATCAACTAGAAAAATATCAAAGGCAAGATTAGAGAAAAAAGCAAGGTAGGCTCTGTCTTTGGTGGGCCAGCTCTGGAGCGAAATAAAAATGCTAAGGATATTAATCCGGATTATATTGACCCAAAACAGGGAGTTTGAAGCTCTGTACTACACCATCTCTATGTCATACTTCTAAAGACTACACCAATTTTTACACTTAGCAGATAAACACCCCACATTTTTATTCTATTTGTTTTTTTTATATTGTCAGTCATTTACATGTAGCTAAATTAAAAAGATTAACAATTGACTTTAACTTGGTTGAACAAAAAATGCTGTAATTTTTATCAATTCTCAGCCATATTTTTTCATCCAAAGGCAATTACTTTAGTATCGTTTGCCAGAACACCTTTCCAATCTTGATAAAATTGAAAATCCACCAGATAAACCAGTCGCTTTATTTTGAAATTCGTCGATTTCATCAACTGCTAAGAAAAGTAAAAGAAAACCATCCCACATTGGGGGCCCATTTCTTTCGTCCATTAACTTGCTTGAAAACCTACTGTCTTATGAGATTTAAAGCTTATAATGTAGCTTCTGTCGAACCATACTCGTACATATGATTGTTATCCCATTTCAAGGATCAGATCATATGCGATTTAAATGATTTTTGGGGTAGCAATACGTAAAGATGGCCGTAACATTCCTTCAGATTTGACGCAAATATTGTCGACAAAATTTTGAATGCGAAACTCAAATTTTGGAGCAATTTCGTCTAGATAACTTATTTTCTAACTAATTCACATCTGCCGTTAAAACATGACTTACAATAATTGAAGCATGTCTCAGAACAGAGAGATTTAAAGAAATGAAATAAACCTACACATATACGAAATTTAATGAAGCAATTTTACTACAAAGGTAAAATCTATAATTAGAACAAATCGGGAGAATTCACCTCAGAGGTTCCCTTTGGTGTCTCCGATACTCAAGACCTACGAGCTTTCGGCTATAGCATGTCAAATGACCTACTATCTCTATCTCTATCTTACTGTTCACGGAGTAAGTAGTGCCGCGCTGATTCAGGCAAATTGCTTTATTTCTCACTGCTGTTTCATTTTCTTATACAGTTGGGGACAAAACTCTCCATACACCCTCAAAATTTCATAAATTTTGTAGAAAATGCAAATATTTATGAGAATTTTATATGCAACTTTACTGCAAATCTATTTTCATTGACATAAATTTAAAACAAAATTACATTAATTAACTTATAACCGTAAAAACTCCAGAAAAAACGAAATTCAGTAGGTGCAAAAGTGTTCATACATTGATCAGATAGTGTACTCTGGTCTTCATTGCATTGCTTTACTGTTGTTTTTCTTCAAAGAACCGTTGTATTTCCTATGAAATGCGTGAATACGATCTAATGATTAGTTTGTTTTAGTAATCTGTGAGCAAAGGGAGTGAAAAATGAGCAAGTGTAAGGAAGTAAGTGTTGAAATAAAAAATGTAATTATTGCTGAGCACAGAAATGGAAAATCATACCGCGCAATTGGAGTTCTGTTTAATTTATCCCATGCCACTATCCAATACATTGTTCAAAAGCATAAAAACACAGGATCAGTGGAAAATAAGCCAAGAAATGGACGACCAAAGAAACTTTCCAGGCGGGATATCAGCATGATCTTAACAATTAACCCAAGGATCAACGGCCGGCAACTGGCGGAACATGTCGCTAATACTTCGAATAAGTGTGTTCACCCTAAAACCATCCAAAGAATCTTATGTTCCGATGGATATGCAAGTCGAGTTCCTCGTAAAAAACCGGTAATATCTGAAAAGAATAGGCAGTTTCGACTTGAATTTGCAAAACGATATTTAGAAAAGGATTTAGAGTTCTGGAAAACTGTCTTATTTACTGATGAAAGCAAGTTCAACTTGTTCGGTAATGATGGCAAAGAAAGAATCTGGCAAAAAAAGGGAACAGCATTACAACTGAAGAATTTGATACCAACAGTGAAACACGGCGGTGGCAATCTGATGGTGTGGGGTAGAATTGCAGCTGGTGGGGTTGGCAGATTGGTCTTTAAAGACGGTATTATGGGCCAATGCTATTATAAAAGACTGTTGCAACCTTCCGTAGACAATTTGGGTCTTGGCCGGCAACAGGACAGCGATCCCAAACATACTGTACGATTTGTAAAGAACTGGTTGCTTTATTAAGACTTAAACCCCATTGAACATATTTGGCAACTTATGAAAAGAAAAATCTCAAAAATTCACACCAGCAGCAAGGAATCACTCGCTTCAACAAGCCTGGGGAGAAATAACTCCGGAAGTCACTAAAAATTTGGTGGATTCAATGCCACGACGGTTGCAGGCTGATGCCAACGGTGGACCAACAAAATATTGAAATATACAATTATATTAAATAATGTGGAATTTTCAGTTCAATTACATAATGTATGAACACTTTTGTAACTAATGAATTTCTTGGTTTTTTTTTGTGTTTTTACGGTTATAAGTTAATTAATGTAATTTTTTTTTAAATTTATGTCAATGAAAATACAATTGCAGTAAAGTTGCATATAAAATTCTCATAAATATTTGCATTTTCTACTAAATTTATTAAATTTTGAGGGTGTGTGGAGAGTTTTGTCCCCAACTGTATGTCTCTCTTCTGAGGTCTCCACGCTTAACTGCAGCAATTACCTTATTACGCTTAACAATAAATAGTGTTGAACTCAGCTAATATGCTCATTGCCTGATGCTTCCTTGAGAATATTGTTATGATAATCTTTCAATTATCTGGACATGAAAAACCAGATGTGCTCCTTATAGAACTTGGACTAAAAATACCACAACCGAATTATGGCGCCACGCATAATTAAGATTGCAAAATCAAACACTGACAAATTGAAGTGTGTACCTGATTTTTTTCTATTTCTTCATTCTTCGGCACATACGAGATTTGCCTGCCTGCCTGCCTTCCTTCCTTCCTTCCTCCAACAACTTTACCCGACACAGATCAGCCACTTGAAGCTCAACAACCGTTTTTCGTATTCAAATTTCTTCGAGTGGATTCGTTTTGACCTTGTTGCTAGTGTTTGGGCAAAAAACTGCGATCTGAAGTCATAAAATCAACCAGAGTGATTTCATTTCGTGCAAAATATATTTTTACGAAGCAATGGAACCGGTCGAGTGATTGAGGGAGGCACAATGAATATGAAAATATCACGCAAAGTTCTTTTGATTCGAATGTTTGCATATGAATAGACTATGGCTGATTTGGCATATCGTATGCATGATTTGAACTGGATTTAATCAATGTCGTTAAATGAAAAGTTGAATGGAATGTTTTGTTAGTTGAGTGTCTATATCCTTATATAAATCAATCAATAAGGCGTTTTGCTTTGTTATACAGTTTTATTGGAACACCTATGCACATTTAGGCTAATATATTTTATTTGAAATAAATCTTGAAATTTCTATCTAAACTCACAAAACATATATTCCTACATATCATTGTGAACTTAATTCAACAAAATTTTAAAACACTGATATTGGCATTGACATTTTTCGTTTAACAACAGAATTAATTTATTTATTTATTTATTTATTTACCAAACAAGGTACAAAAATCAAAATCAAATTAAAAGTAAAATGGAAAAGTAAAGTAGAAACAAAAAGTAAAAACCAACAAGTTAAATAAGTAATAAATAAATTAATAAATAATAATCAATAAATAAAACATTGACATAAAAGATATAGCTTAATGTTTAGGGGTGTGGATGTGCAAATAACGCATAAATATGTGCAAATAACGCATAAATAAATTAGTTAAAAATAGATATCAAATAAAGTAATAAATAAATGACAAATAACAAAATGAATAACAAATGACAAATAATTAAGTGAATTTAAATTTAAATTAAATATACAATACATGAATTTATATTAGTATGGTGGGGGAAAGGGGGAGACTATAAAGAGAGAACATTCGCAATATTTTTTTTAAAAGTTGATTTAGATATCGTAGGGGAAAAGCCCCTATTTATTAGCTCATTTGCTGCTTATGTTATGTTGTGTTGGTATTCAATAAGCAATCGTTGGGATCTAGTGACTCTCAAGGGCTGATTGAGCACAAACTTTTCTTTCAAGTGGACGACATTAATCACGTCTCTGCTGACATCGAAGCTGAAGCAGGCAATTAATCTTCTCGCCACAAGGGGTAACAAGTTAATACATTTAAGGCGATGTTCGTATGGTGGTAGATTACTGAAATCATAAGGGTTGAAAAGATCTCTCAGAGCGAACAGTAAAAACTGCTTCTGAACAGACTCAAATCTTTGGCTGTGAATTTCGAAAGCCGGGTTCCAGATAGTGCACGCATATTCAAGAAGAGGACGCACGAGTGAAATATATAAGGATTTAGTAACCCAGAGATTCTTGAACTCTTTGGCTCGTCGCTTAATGAAACCAAGTTGTTTACTTGCTCGGGAAAGTACTCTATCGTAATGTAGATTGAAGCAGAGCTTTTCATCCAAGATGACACCGAGATCTAATATATTGTCAACCATGTTGAGTGACGTATTGTTGAAGCGGTACGTATAATGAACGCGTGCAGTTTTGCGAGAGAAGCTAATTGCGCGGCATTTGGTAATGTTAACAGAGTGCTTTTTCGCGGAGCCCCAATGGTCTAGAGAGTTCAATTAAGACTGAAAAAAGGTCGCGTCAGATTGTGACCTGATGACATGGTAGATTTTCAGGTCGTCCGCATATAGTAAATGAAGAATATCAGATAAAGCCTCCGATATGCCAGACATAAAATTTTTTTTAAAAAAAGAGGGCCAAGATGACTTCCTTGAGGTACACCGGATTTAACGTCAACTTTCTTAGAAATAAGACCTTTAAATTTTACGAATTGCAAGCGGTCGTGGAGGTAGGAGCCAAGCCACTTTAGTAAAGATGCTGCAATTTCGAATTGTTTCAGCTTGGGGATCAAAATGGAGTGATCAACTCGGTCGAATGCTTTGCTAAAGTCCGTATATACTGCGTCAATTTGATCACCTTTCTCCATTTTGCACAAAACATCAGAAACAAGCACCATAAGATTAGTTGTAGTAGAACGAGCTTTCCTAAATCGATGCTGCTGGTCGTTCAGTCGAGCGTCGACCAGAGGAGAAAGTTTGTCGTAGATGATTTTTTCAAATAGTTTGGGAATAGCAGATAGAATAGCGATGCCTCTATAATTTTTAATAAAACGTCTATCGACACTTTTATAACTTGGTGTAATATAAGAAGATTTCCAATACGAATGAAATAGCCCAGAAGAGAGAGAGTTATTGAATATAGTATGAAGGGGCGAGATCAATTGTTTTACACACTTGATCAAAAAAGTAGGAGGGAGGAGGTCAGGTCCAGGGCCCTTGTTACTGTGAAGCTCCATAATGGCAGTAAATATATCATTCTTCGATATGGTCATATCCTCATCAAAAATTGTTTGAGCCGCGCCCGGGAATCGATGCAATGTTGGGATGCTAACTGGACTAAAAACTTCTTGAAAATGGTCAGCAAAAAAGTTGCAGATCTTCTGAGGAGAAAAAGACAACATCGAATTTTCAGTGGACATTGAAGAGGGGTAGCGGCTTGTTTTCCGCTTCATATTAACAAAATCAAAAAATTGTTTGAGGTCGCGGATTATATTCTCCCCAGTAGTTTTAATGTATCTGTCATACGCTTCGTGAGATTTAGTATAGAATTCTTGAGCAATTAAATCGTATTCTTCTTTAATACAATGGTCAATGTCGATTTGTTTCTTCATTAGCTTGTAAAGTTTGTTTCTGTGATTGCTCACACGTCTAAGAGCCTTGTCAAGCCAAGGTTCAGAGAGTTCATCCTTTTTCCTTATCTTAGGTACAAATTTATCGACCGCGTCAAATACTATTCTATAAAACATGGCAACATCATCATCAAAGGAATGGCACATAAACACATTTGTCCAATCGACATTGTCAAGGAAATTGTGAATGCTATAATAATTTGATTAAGATTTGAAAATTAAAGGGTCTTAAATTAGTATATGCTGGTCAATTAGATAGCCATACAATATTCAATACAATCTATCTCCTTCCATCAAACTTGCTTCATGTGTGTTCATGGACATATTAGCACTTCTAGCTGGTAAAAATCAACATACATAATGCAAAAACAATTCTATTTTACAAACACAATGCTCTCTTTAGTCACACATCATTCTTATTATATTTCAATTTTACATTTTACTTATCTTATTTCATATTTTACTTACATTTTCATACTTTATATTTATATTTTCATACTTTCACATCGAAAAAAACATACAGCAATCGACGAAACATTAAGAAGGAATTTCACCTAATCTAAAGCCATAAATAACTACAAACATTAAAATAAACACTTATCGTATTTGCGCCTAACATACTGTGCGACATGGAGCTAAATAATTTATCTAACTATACATCTCTAACGTATGTGAAATATAGCTCGTATATTTTTCAATTCGCCAATTTCTTCACATTGGGCCTTATCTGCGCTTGCAGCGAAGTGAAAAAACTCACATTCAACCGATCCGAGATACCGGCTTGAGCGCCTTAATCAATAATCTAATTATTCATACATTCGTGCCTGTAGATACGCAGATATCTACAATCGTTAAGTTGAGTAGAAATAGCCACGGTGGATTACGATTTGTTTAATCGCACACCAGTTAAATAATGATATACGCTAGGTTATGGTCTAAGATAAGAGCGGATCGCGCGGAGTATGCTGGCTGACTGGCTAGTTGGTCCCAATTGAATATCTTTAATCTTTGGGCGGAATCATAGCTTTTTGCCCTTGATTTTGCCGTTTCTCACATGAAACGAGTTTTCTGATATTTTTGTTTGCAATTCACGCGATAGAACCAGGTTCGATCGAGTAGTCTCGGAGTAGATGGAAGAATGAGAGTTGCCAAATGTTTTGAAAGACTTCATTTTGAATCTGGGTGTCGTGTCATGAGAATATGGGTTTCGTCGTGATCCGATTTCATGACTCTGGGATTTAACGAGTTTTCGATTGCATAGCAGATTTCGAATTTGATTAGGCAATTATATTGATCAGCTATTTGGCTTTGGTGTTTTTTGCTCATTATTTTTTTTGGGATGACTGTAGGTCAGAGTTTGAAAATGAAAACATCAAGGTGGAAATGTTTCTCGTTTGTTTTTATGTTATAAATATTTATTTTTGGCAGTTTAAGACATCTGTGTTTGATCCTGCTAGAAGAAAATAATATTTATTTGTTGAGCTCCAAAAATAAAGCATGATAAACAAATTTTGAACACTCATGCTGTTGAACGGAGTCAGAAAATTCGTAAAACGCAGAGAAATCGTAAGAATATTGGATTAATGTGGGTTAGCTGTGGGTAACGACTAGACTGCGAGGACCACTTACTTTTCCGATTCAATGATCTCTTAAATGTTTAAATAAACACTCATCAAAAATCGTTTTTTTTGTCAATCTCTAACACTAGTCACTTTACAATTTAATGAGGCCACCATTCATTATTGACTTTTTTTTTACTCCCGAAGTCTTGATTAACAATTGACTTAACTGAAATATTATCCAAAAACTTAATATAAAAAAATGGTTTTCTTCTTCTTCTTCCCGGCTTCAACTTAGCAATTTTGATGCCAACAATCGCAGAGAGAAAACTTCAACGTGAATAACAAGAAGCCACAGCGCGCACTGACTTTAAATAGAATTGAAAATTATTTCTCATTCAAAGGAATACATAGATAAGCATCTACATAACAGTCTGATTTAGATGTTGTGGGAATACAATTGGTCTGTACGAACTGTATGCATTCTACAGAATGTTTCTGCCACGTTGGCAGGAACATTCTACAGAATGTTTCTGCCACGTTGGCAGGAATATGGGAGCAACCTACACGTTTGATGAAACACTCATTGAGTTTCGTCTTTCTATGTGAGAGAATGTGGGTTGGGAGAACGGGGAGGAAAAACGACAATATTTTTCTTTGGAACAACACTGCAACAAATAATACCAACAATCATCTTCTAGATTACGTGCAATATTTAAAGAACATGTCACCACACACTGATCTACAGATGCCTGATTCGCTATTTAACATACCCGAGCCCATCAGCCTCATCAAAAAAACATCACGAATGCATGCTCTTCAATACGTTATTTCGAAGCACTTACCAAAATAAGTTCGATAGCTGATACTCAAAAAAACGGCGAAAGGAAGCATCAAACGATGGAAGCACTACCATGATCAAATTTAGTATCTCCCCTCAAAAGAACGATCTGCTGAAAGAAGAAAAACAAAAGATGATACAGGACAATATCAAAAAAAAAGTGTGACTCATCGTTATCTTCATTATCGGCCACACCGTCCCAGGCCACATCTTATCTGACCGAGGAACATCCATAGACCCAGTGATCTTTAGACCAGAATCAACAAACCTTAAAAGACTCATCACCTTCTTGCAAACCTGCTCCAAGCTTCTGACGGTTCATTGTTGAATTTGCCGATAAAGCAAGGCCACTAACCAACATCTGAAAGAATGAACCGTAATGGCAATCAGCATATGAACTGCTTAAGCGGTTTCGCCTTTAAAGTGGAATTACTGGGAGGGAATAAGTCCTGCAAAACTTCCATTTTGAGGAATGACGAACCTACCACTGTGAAAAAAGGTATTTTTAGACAGGGATGCGAGACTATATATCGAAGTATATAAAAACAATTACTGCTTGTCAAAGATAGGAAGCTCCCAATGTGAAACCAGTGGTATCTCTATCACTCCCACCAATTCAGCGCTTGGAAATAATCTTTATTGGTATCTTTAGACTAGTGGCAGTGACAATGCGAGGACGAAAATGTATTAGGAGATCTAGCTAGCAGATGTATTGAGCTATTTCTAATTGAAGACGTGATCTATAGCAGCGTTTTTTTTTCATCCAGCGTGGAGTAGGTATCCTGCATGCATAAAAAACAATCCGGAGTAGCATGCGAGTTTATTTCATTCCCACTTGGTTGGCAGCAGTCTGTTTGTCAGACATTTGTCAGTTGAAAATTCAAATTTCGATATAACAAATGTCTACCTAGAAAATTAGAATCCTGTGAATTTCATTTTAAAACATAATCGAAGAATATTCTGACTCATAGGATGAAAATTCTGTCCGCAGCATTGATTTTTAAATCATATTCATCCGTTTGACAGGGAAATTTCGGAGAATTTATCACTACAGTCAACTGTTTCAGCTGACATGAATTATTGAAATACGTTCCACACAGTGGACGAGGACGAACTCTACTGAATTGACAAGTGTTCGTACTCTGGATATTGTTGTTGAAACAGGGCTGAAGCAACTCCAACTGGCAACTCCAAGTGTAATGGAAAGTCTCCGTAGCTGGCAGGTCTCTCACTTGCCGTCGCTCTCGGACCACTAGCGGTTGTGCTGGAATATCGGTAGCTCTGGTATCTTACCCAAAAAAGCTCGGAAACCGAGAACAGTATAATGGGTAGTTTACTCAAAGAAAATAAACAGACACCTCAGAGCACTAGACGTCCTGGATCTGACGAGCCCAGGACGACTTAATGAGCAAGTGAACCGATTAACAGCAATCTTAGTGTCAGATTTCAAAGACGTGTGCCCGGAAAACCCCGTAAGGAAAAACGCAGTCTTAGGGTGAAATGGCGAATTCACAGAGGCTAGAGGTCGCACATGAAGGGCGTTATCAACGCAAGGCGGCCCGAAAACGTTGAAGACTGCGATCGATACAAGCAAGAGTTGTCGCTCTTCAAAAAGAAGATAAGAGGAGCCAGGCCCGGGAATTTGATGAAAAAATTCAAGGAAGTATAGAGACTGTTAGGATCAAAAAGGTCCTAAGCGTAACTTTTGGCGTACCTATGTTTCTGCGAAGGGAAAATAGGGACTCGGTGGAGGACCCGAAAAATGTCTCGATATGCTCCTGAAAGCTCACTTTCCGGATTCGGCTTACACAGCACCGGGAGGTGACCAATTTCGAGCGACCTACTAGCCGTCCGAGCAGCTGACCAAGGAAGTAGTAGATGAGGTCAAAATTGAATAGGCTAAAGGCACATTCCGACCTTATAAAGCTACATGGATTGTTGAGATATCGCATATCGCCTATCCAGCATCAGGGTACCTCGGGGTAGTACCCGAGCAATGGACAAAAGCTAAGGTAGTTTCCATTCTGAAACCTGGCAGGTTGAATCATCATTACGTGAAGGACTTTAGACCAACTAGCTTAACATCGTTTCTGCTGAAAACACTAGAGAGTCTTGTGGATCCGCACATCAAGAGCTCGATTGATGTTCCGAGACTCTGCGTTAATCAACACGCCTATCTAGCGGGCAGATCAGTAGAGACGGCACTACAGTAAATTGTCGGTATAATAGAAAAAATCCTTACAGCAAAAGGAATTCACGTTGGCCGCCTTCTTAAATATTGAGGGGGGCCTTAAACAATGTCACTATCGCGAATATCATCAGTGCCTTGGTTCGGTATGGAGTGGATAAAACCCTGGTGACCTGGGCATCGGACTTGCTCAAAAACAGACAAATTAAAGCCACCTTTTTGGAGGCCAAAGAATAGCCAGAATAGTCGAAACGGGAACACCACAAGCGGGCAATATAGCCTCTTTTCTAGATCCTGAAAATTAACGAAATACTGGATAATTTAAGCGCCAGCGGCTTTGAGGTGGTGGCGTATGCCGATGAAATTGCGCTACTTGTGAAGGGTGCGTTCCCACAAACTTTGTCGGACCTTGTGCAATTGGCGCTGGACCATACCCAAAGCTGGGCCAGAAATGCCGGTCTTAGGGAAAACCCAACTAAAACCGAACTTGTACTTTTCAAACAAAGAGTGCCGGCTATTGCCACACCTAGCCTCAACGGAATAGCATTGGAACTTGTTGATAGTGCTAAATATTTGGGCCTTGTACTAGGCAGCAAACTAAACTGGGGGCTATTGTGAAGCACCGAATAAGTAAGGCTCGCGTGCCGATCCACCTACTCCAATACATGGGGGTCTTAAACCTACATATTCAAATGTGATGTGAGCCCAATATTGATGTATGGACCGATCGTATGATGGAAGGCAGCGGAGAGAAAAATCAACATCAAGGAGCTACTAGACTGCAAAGATTAGTTTGCGTATGTATTACGAGTGCTTTAAGAACCGCCCCAACGGCCGGTTTAGAAATGATTCTGGAACTGATGCCCTGGACCGATTTATCTTTACAAGCACAAGCTTAGTGGCAATACGCGCTAAAAGTTAAGTCATGTGGAACGATTCAAATCAGTAGGACCACAGCGATATTTTACAGAATGTCACAGAATTTTCAGGCACGTAGCTGAAAACAGCGGCCACATAAACTAAATAATACATCTTGACAGAAAGTACCAGGTCAAGATATCCACGAGAACAGACTTAAAGAAAAAGAGAGTTACCGCGTTTGATGGCATCTATATTTACACGGACGGGCAAAAATGGACATAGGAGTTGGCTCTGTCGTCTTTTCTACGAATTTGAACCATAACCTGTGGTGTAGACTGTCGGACCTGTCCTTCAGTCTGAAGTATATGCTATGCGTATGGCAGTTGATTCCATTAGCGCAATCTCAAACAAACCAACGACGATTTGCGTCGACAGCAGGGCAGCCATTCTCACTCTTGAGTCTTACAGATGTTCTTCAAAAACTGTTAAAGCTTGCGGATTGGTTCTCAATGAAAAGGCAAGGCATATTCCTATCCGAATTATGTTTGTGTCAGAGCATAGCGGGGTCAAAGGCAACGGAAAAACGGACGAATTGACGAGAAAAGGTTTAGGAGCTGGTAATAGCCCCTGCATCACTGTACCACGGTCGATCGCTGAAACCACAAGCAAACTAGATGCTGCCATATAGGCCAAACTAAAGTCCGAATTGGAAAACAGGGTCGACTGCAGGGTAGTCAGGACATTTTGGCCATCACCTGATCTGCAGGAAACTGCCCAAGCTTTGCAGAAACTGCTTAAGAGCGAGGGTTGGTTTGCTCACAGCCTTACCACATCTCATGCGAACAAAATAGGACTGACATCCCCAAGAGGTGCGAGATGAAAGAGGACACCATCGAGCACGTTCTTTGCGATTGCCCGGCTCTAAATAATAAACGCCTGAAGATTTTTTGTTTCTTACCATTTTCAAGAGTTAAAAGAGGTGGCTAGTAGTCAGCTGATTCAGCTTGACGAAGCGTTCACTTCGCAGCTCTAATGAGTTAGCGATGGGTGGCAAATGGGCTCAAACTGGCGGCCTAATGCTAACCGCGCAGCTGGTAACCATTTTTACAACCTAAACTAACCTAACCCATATAACCAACAACACAAACTTCGAAACATAAATTTCACCATTGACACCCAGTGCTCACATAGGGTTTTCAATCAGCATACTTGTTTTTCCTCAGTTTCTTTTCTCACTATAATGCCCACCGCCGTCAAAGAGTTAAACATGTCTTAATTTTAACCAGACATGAATCAATCAGCCCGATCGGATAAATTTTTAGAAAAATGGCTCCAAAACTAATTTTCTTCAAAAATCATTCAGTAAAAATATCACATGCCCTTTGAATAGAAATAGAAAAGTTCGACTCACCTCGCGAAGGATTGACTTTTGGCGAATCAGAAATCCCATTTCATATATTTTTGGCTCTAATCCATTCGATCAAATCTATGAATTCAAGCATAAATTCGAATTTTTGCAAAATACTACTGTAACTTTTATATTCTTACATGTTGCAGCGTACATAGGCATTAAGTATTTTTCATTGCCGGAAATTGTCTGTTTACTTAAGTCAACCCTACCCGTACAAAACGCAAATTGGTAAAAGCCGTTAATGAATGCTAATTCTCTCTTGTGCCAACCTTGACCACGAAAGTATGCTGGAACTTATAATCTTCTGCGGCTGGTTGTAGAAAAGTCGCCTTGCTTCCAGTGTAAAATGTCAGCGATCTCGAATTCAAGTAATTGCTGCTATATGTGTATACTCGGTCTGTGGTGGAAAAAATCAAGTTTCACCACAGCAATTTTTTTTATTGATGATGTGATGCTGAAGTGGAGACTGTTTGATCGCAGCGCAAGTTGCGAGATCTTATTGAGCCATCTCTAAGAAAGAAGGCAGCAACTATTGACCCAGAAATTCTTATCTCAAGAGCGACAATTAAATTGATGCATGCAGCGATGACATGGTGACGCGTCAGCCGGCGCTCAAAATCGTGACTTGTTTTCGGAATACAATCAATATAAGCAAACAAATTACAACTGTTTGGCTGCCAAGAGTCGTCTCGATGATGTGAGCGTTGTTGCGTAATGTATGCGCTAATGTGATTCGTATCTTTAACTACAACTTGTTTATGTTGATCTTGTCAAAGTATTCGGCTTGGATTACGATCGAGTGGCTAGAATTCGGATAATTTGTCAACTACTCTTGTTTGGACTAATAGTTCAAGTACTTTATCGGCAACTCTGGCTTAGAACGCATTTTAGCACAATATGACATTATAGTTAAAACGACTCTATTCAATGATTTTGTGGATTTTTGGACTTCCACGAAAATAACAACAACAATTGGGTTGAGCATATGTAGAGCTCGTATGACACAAATTCGCTCGAATATCTGTGAAATGCTCAGTCGACTTAACAATAAGTAACTTTAACTTCGTGCTAATAGCAAACAAAAAGCGACATACCGGCTGACCCTGATCTGAGTTTGCCGGCATGATGTCAGCGATGAAGTGATCTTGCTGGACAGAAGTCAGTTTCAAGTTGATAAATTGATATTTGTATTCTTTTGATGAATATACACAATTGGCAGTGGGTGCGGTAATGTGAACAGAATTGAGAATTTTTATTAAACGAATTATGCATAAAAATAAGAAAAAAAAACTTTAACATTTTATTTTTATTTTAATTTTCTCACATTCGCACGCAAAAACCACAAGTTTTAATGACTCCCCACGAAATGTATTTGGTTTTCCAATTACAAATTGCAAATTTCAATCTCCCACAAAGTCTTAAAACGCTCGTTAACACGTCGCACTGCATGACCCGTTTTATAAACCGCCTATCATCGAGACGAAATTGCTGTGTATCTTTCTTCTTGTGCGTCATCGGTTGCAATGGCAAAGAAAAGAGGTGAAAATTGAACTGGGTAGGCATTATCATTTCGCTATAATTAGACGAGCTTCGAGTTTTTCTTGACGATTTCAAGATCTTCTATTGAAAGGCATTTGCACTTGTGCCAATGATTTTAGGAGCTCGATTTCAATCATTGACTGTATTTTCCAAATCCTGGAATAGATGCAATACTTTGTACTTGTTTATATAATACATATGTAGTTATAGTGTGCATGAGCGCCTCTGCTATTTTGGATTGTTTTGAATTGAAATTTGATGAGGAAAACATTTTTTTCTGGCATTCAGAAATCAATGAAATGATCTCATGGTCTCGTCTTCATTTACCAGTTCAAACTGAAATCGATTGTGCTATTATTCTGATTTCAAATGGAGCACTGATTTCATGGGAACAATTTTATGTTGCGTAACAAAATTTTTGGAAATAAAACGGAATGTTCGAAATACTGCATATCCGCTGCATACATATATTATATAGGTCTGATCTGACAAATGTTTTCATAACATAATATTTTGGGATCGATTAATCATCATCTCACTTTCCGTGAAAATAAAAGTAATCCACCATAATATTTTTCTCGACCATGAATCAAAAACCTAACTTGTTACCTTAATCTTTCAGCACTTCAGAGTACAACATATACATATATAATTCTATAAAAGAGTGCTATAGCTAATAATAATTACACATTTGGTTTACATTCATGCAATTAAAAGCTTGTTTCACTGGTAAACCCACTGCAACTCGTGACTAGGGCTTCGGAGTGTCAAATAATAAGTTCCACAACTTAATTTAGTCCTGATTCTACTCTTTTTGGATAGCTTGGACAACCCCAAAACTCCACGTTTGATCATGGTTGGATTCAAACCAGAGGTCGCATACGTTTACGACCTGGGTGCTCTACCCACGCGGCAACTCACGCTCAGTTTCAGTGGAGCTGATATTATGTTTTTTTACACTCTGCTAAAGCCAGCGTCGAGATAAGGAGTAAGCAAGGTCTTGGTTCCAAAAACATAATATGGGATGACTCTCAAGCATGTCACTTGCTTGTCTCGTAACCAAGACCTGATTCGTAAAAAAATATTCCAATCTTAATTTTTCTCAATACAAAATTTTTTTATTATTGCTATTTATTTATTTGGAAACTTTTTAAGAATATGCGCGTATTTTCAAAAATCTTACCATCGATTATTGTTTTATTCGCTTGGATGTTTTTTAGTTTATACTTTATTTTTTATTCTTTATACTTTCGCTTTTTTCGTGGTTTGGTTTTCATTTACTATATATATGTACGTGATGTTTTAATTTGCGTTTTTGGTTTACTTATGTTTTACTTTTATACTTTATGTTTTTGTTTCTATTCATTTGTGTATCATATTTATTTATTTGATAGTTTATTGTGCATTATATTTACATATTTGAAATAATCATCTGATATTATCCATTTGATGTAATTTTCTAAATTTATTTGCAAAATTTATATTCATCCGTTTATTTAAAACTAAACAAATTCATTTACCACTCATATACTGCACATCATTTTCATACATTTTTGGTACCATTTTTATGTGCACCTCCTGTGCTTTTCATCAGCTGTTTTTTTAATTTTTCAATTCAAATTTTTCATCCATATCTTTAATTATTTTTTTTACTTTTCAATAAATATTTATTTTCAATTCTTTTCTTAAAACTTTTCATTTATTTCTTTATTTTTTTGCGTTCGATTTATTTAAAAATAGTTTATTCTCATGTATTTATTTTTCGTAGTTATACTGTTTCTGCATAATTCATTCATAAATTTTGTTTGTGTATTTTTTATGATTTGTTTATATACCTGTATATGATTTCTCTTGATTTAGTTTTATTTTTAATTTTGATGCAATATCATTTTTCTTACTCATTTTTACTGTTTTTATATCTCTTCATTTTATTTTAAAGTTCGCTCGAGTTTTATCAAAAAAAAAAAAATATTGTTTATCCAGAATTCAAAATTAATTCAAAATTATTATTTAGTTTCAGTAATTTTTTTTGATTTTACTGCATTATATTTGATATACATATGTATATAAAAAAACAGCCTCTAGCGCACCTGAACCTCTAGAAATACTAATGGTCGATTAACAGTAGAAGAATCGTGCTGATTTTGAGTGCATATTCTACCATACGTGCTCCAACCTGTTTTGAGTGCAAATCCACTTTGATCTTAACAATGCATAGCGTGGAAAGGATTTTAGGACTACCACTTGCATGAAATTCAAGATTTAGGAAAACCAAACAATGCAAAACTTTGAAAGCAGCAAGACATATAATAACATAAGCAAAGAAAATGCTTAGTGCTTGCAATACTTTACCAGCACTGCAACTTAAAGTTTCCCACAATTGCCTCACGTCAAAGCCAAATAACTATCAATCTCGATTTTATCCGATGATTTCTTCGAAAGTTACAGGGTGAGAAAGATGTTTGAGATAAAAAAAAACGAAAGATTTTTGGGACCGAAAAATGTCTAGAACTTGGAAAATTTAAACATTGGTAACTTATTTTCATTGTGAATGTTCGCGATATGAATACTCAATGTAAGCATTTATTGATACGACAAAAAAAAAAAAACCGCCTCGCACTGGCAACACTTCGCTAGCATCAAAGCCAAAAATAAATCACACCTGTCTAACATTCAACTCAACCTGCCCTGCGAATGTCATTTTTATCCGATGGCTGCATTGGAAGTAATAGAGCTACAAAGAAATTTAGGGTAACTAGTCGCAAAATTTTTCAAATTTTCGAAAACATAATATCTATATTACTACAAGATCATTACCGTTTAAAAATTTTACGATAAAATCACTTAACAACGATATTGCAAATAAATACAAAACCAAGAATAGCTGGCAACCCTATTATGGTTTTTTTACTAGACTCCTTCGGAATAAAGCCTATATTAAGTTGCATATATCATATGAAATTCGTTTTGATTTTGTGACTGCACTGGAAGCTATAGGGCAAAAAGCTTTATTTTCCTTGGCGAATTTTTAAAATTTAGGACACCAAAATTACCATAGATGGCAGCACCAACCGAATTTTTCTGCCAAACCCAGCTTAGAGCAAGGTTCAGTTACTGTGTCAATTTCATGAAAATATAGTAACTGAAACAGAATTCATAGGGCAAAAATCCATTTTTTTCTGTATAATTTTTCAACATGGCACCACTGGCACAGAATTGCCCGCATTCCCAAATCGCTTCTCTCAGACCTGGTCCTGCTTAGTACCACATTCTGTGAACTTCAACTGTATCTGATGATTGGCTCATGAGTTCTCGTGAACAGAAGTTTTTAATGCTTAAAATATAGGTAAATTGAAATTGGAGGAGGGCTACCATTCTTATACGATGTGAAATTTCATAAATTTTGATTTGGTTGTATACACAAAGCATAAGTTTTCTATATGAGTTGATTTTTACTGCAAAAGACGAAAATTTTCGATTAGAGTCATTGCTTTGAAGGTTTTCACTTTCAATACCGGCCGTAGTTGCAGGGCTGCCAGCACGTTCATAAGAAACTACACAAGTCTACAACTTATTAATATCAATTGTCCTTTAAGCTTCATAATGATCTGATAATCTGGTCAAAAGTTATCGCAATTCAAAAATTTTAAAATTTTCCCAATCTCATTTTAGGCGCCTAGCGCACACATGGGGTTAAAAATTTCAAAAATATTATCATATTCCAATTGAGAACACATTCGAAATTCATTCCATAAACTTAAATCTTGAACAAGTTATTTGATGACAGAATAATAGATATATTTAAGATATCACTAAAATGGCCGCCGGCACCAAATGGTTAAATATTATGAGCTTTTTGTGAGACCTGGCACTATTCTGCATATACACCAACCAAAATCAGTTCAATCAGATGGCGCGTTCCTGAGATTAAACACTAAAAATATAGGAAAAAAATGTTATTTTAATAGAGAAATATATTTTAAAATAATATTTTTAGCATTTAGAGTTTGTGAGGGCGTTTTGGGGCTTTCTTTATTAGTAAGAATAATACGTTCACATGGTAATGATTATTTTAATTCTTTTAATATCGTCATCATTAGTTCTCGTGTTATAGTCAGTTATAGGCATTGCGGCGTTTCCCAGCCGGTCGAGCATACCTGCCACGCGTCCTTCACTACTTTCTCTTCGGCGCTATGAGCGGTTCTCTAATTGTGTATTCTTACTATATTCTTATAAATCTGAAATTCTAAGGATATATACAGTTGATCACAAAAGTAAGTATACACCCATCGATCCAACATGTTATTTGAAAAAAGACTACATTTTCCTGAAAACACTGCTACCACTTTGCACCCGAGTTTTTGTTTGATATCTACAAGGTCGCTCAAATCAAACAATTCCGGGAAATTTTCCACTCCAAGTGCTCATTGGTCGTAGTTTTAACAACAGCACCCAAATTCACATCACAAAAGTAAGTATACACATGTGGCTTTTCGATGTGGATTACTGAATGAATCAGACGTATGTTGTTAACTTTGATACTTTTGTTTATTTATTGTATTGTGTATTGTATTATTAAATAATTTCCTTTATTTAGAATAAGTTCACCGAAATTTCGAATAATGGCACCAAGAGGAAAAGAGCTCTCCACGGACTTAAAGGAATTGGTTGTAAAATACTTCCAGGAAAAAAAGTCAATACGGGAAATAGCCAGAATTGTAGACAAGAGCCCAGCAACCATTCAGAAGGTCGTTGAAAAGTTCAAAGCTCAAGGAAATGTAGAAAATGAGTACCGATCTGGGCGCCCTCGCAAATTCACGCTGCAAGAAAGTCGACTTATTATTGTTCGAAAAGTTAAAAAAAAACCCAAAAATTAGTGCCCCGAAAATACAGGCGGAGATAACTAAAGAGACAGGCAAGTCATGTAACCCCCAAACCATTGGCCGCGTGGTATATGATTTTGGATATCATGGTCGGAATATAAGGAAAAAGCCATTTGTAAATAAAGTCAATCGGTAAAAGCGACTTCAATTTGCAAAACAGCATGTGCAACATCAACAAGCATACTGGAATACCGTTATATTATCCGATGAAAGTAAGTTTAACATCCATGGATCAGATGGACGTGAAAAGGTTTGGAGAAAACGAAATACAGAACTTAATCCTTCGAATATGGCAGGAACCGTAAAACACGGCGGAGGGTCTGTTATGGTATGGCGGTGCATGGCAGCATCTGGTGTTGGAAATTTGGTTTTTATCGATTATTTAATGGATCGATATGCCTACTTGAATATTTTAAAGAACAACTTGCATGAGAGTGCCAGAAAATTGGGTTTGAATGGGTCATTTATCTTTCAGCAAGATAATGACCCTAAACATACTTCATATGCTGTCAAGGAATGGCTATTATACCATGATCCCAGGGGCGGATTTGACCATTTCGCCGCCCTAGGCCTCAGAGATATTTGCCGCCCTTTTCGTGAATTATATTATATGTAACAATGCGCGATTTTTTTTCGATTCCCTAGAATACTTCGCTGTTTTTCGTTGCGCCCGAGCTCACAAAAAGGGAACATAAGAGCAAAACCGGCACCGGTTCGTTCGTAAAAATTCCCTATTATGGCGCCCTTGCCACACAAATAATTATTAAAATACAAACACGGTAAAGAACCTAAAAGTAACTTAAAAAAATGAATCCAAAAATACCAATTTTTAACAGTCCAAAACCGTATAAACCTTTGTATCGCATATAATTCCAACGTCTTCGCTAAAATTTTTATAAGTAAGTTTACTATTCCGTTCAAAATTTGCTTCCGCACTTGACTGGAGATCAACTATGAACTCGACTATTGTAAATCAATGCTCGATATGTTATTAGTTAAAGATTAACCCGAAATATTTTGACCTATGTTCTAGACTTTATTTTATAGAAAAATTTTTATAGAAATTAATTTCAGTAATGAAGTACAATTTAAAAAACACGTCAAAAATAAAGAGATTCGCATGTAGTTGATATACCCTGTACCATAAAAATAAAATAAAAATTTTCTGAAAAATCAATGCACGCAAATATTTACCTCTGATAAGCTTTTCCTAAATTGAAGAGGTATTATTTGGGTTCTTTTTATGATCTTTTTAGATTTTTTTAGGCTCTTTTTAGGTATTTTCAGATACTTTTGAAGTACTTATTAAGTATTTTTGAGTTTTTTTGGTCCTTTACCGTGATCGCATTTGGAGAATTCTGTTGGCTTTATGTGTTAGGCTCATTCGACTCAGATATATGTACATATACGACAGGAAAAAAACTGCCGCCCAAAAAGAAAATCGAAAATATAAATCGAAAATTTGCCGCCCCCGAAATTTGCCGCCCTAGGCCCGGGCCTACCGGGCCTAGTGGTAAATCCGCCCCTGCATGATCCGAGACAACTGAAAATGCCGCCACAATCACCGGATATGAATACGATTGAGCATCTATGGGAGCATCTCGACCGACAAATAAGAAAACGAGAGATAAAAACCAAAGATGATTTAAAACGTGCGCTTAAGGAAGAGTGGCATAAAATTAGCCAAAATGTTACTCAAAACTTTGTCAATTCGATGCCTTCAAGGATGAATGCCATTATAAAAGCCAAAGGATACTCAACTAAGTACTAGGATTTCTTTTTCTTAAACAAAAAATCACAAAGTACGTTTTTTATTCATAATGTATACTTATTTTTGTGATATGAAATTTGTATTATTTTTACTTGAGCTCAGATATTTTTTTAAGCATGGCTGTTTTCTCATTTTTATTGATTATTCTTTGAAAGAGTTGTTTCTGTGGCAAAAAAATAAATTTAGTTTTTTTCTTTGAAATAAACAAGCACTGGTATCTGAGAAGAATACAATGAATTATAGGGTGTATACTTACTTTTGTGACTAACTGTAGATACAGATGTGCATTTACACTTGTATAGTTTTATAATATACAAAGGGGCCTGTATTTATGAACCTTGTAGTAAAAACCATTAGATTGCCGGCTTGAAAATAGTTGAAACATCAGCTTACATAGCCGCTGGGATGTTCAACAAAGGCCATACATTCCTCTTGCACCTAATGAATGATTTAGGTATCGAAATAAGCCCCAGCTTATTTAGTTAGTCCAAGAGAGCCGACAACGACAGGATAGAACGATAGAACCGTCGAAGTCTTTTCAGCTCAAAAGAAGCCTGAAATGCTCGCCGTGACCTTCTAATGCACCAAAATGATATGCACAAGGAGGCTGAAAGGCTGGTATATGAACCTAGAATCGCTGACTTACGAATAAGTTATAATAAAAACTAATAATCAATGATTTTTATCTACCGCAAACTTTAAACGCGTTTTTCTCAAGGTAGTACTTTTTCAACTTCCGCACAAAATATCTCAAAAAATTTTGAACCGGTCCGGCTCAAATTTATACCACATCTACAAAAGAGTATTATCTACTCGTTGAACCTGCATGTTATTGTAATTTCGGAAAAATAATTTGCTTATTTGCTTATAATTTGTTTATTATTGTTTAAAACGTGATTATTTTTTAAAAATAATCGATTTTTTTGTTTAGTCTAAAATTAATGTAAAAATTAAATTTTTTTTTTATACATTTTATTGGTTCACCTATGAACTATACATCGCATTAGCATATTTTTTTTTCTCTGAACGTTGCAAGTTCCCTGGAAAAGGCGTTAAGTTGTACGAGGCAGTTTTTGATGTTTTTTTTTCATTCGCTCGCATCGCCGCCATTTTTTTATTAAAAACATATTTTCATTTACTTTAAGACATGCACTTTAAGGATTTAATATTAAAAATTTTCGGAATATGCAATATATATTTTTTAAATCAATCTGAAATTAGCAATTTTTTCGATTTTACATGTATTTTCCCCTTTAAGAGGCGCATAAAAAAAAACATGTAATCAAACTTATCTACCAGACTCCAAGGTAGGTGGAAAAGTGTGCTCCGAAAAGTTAGGACAAGACGGTATGGGGAAAAAAAATAAAAAACCGGTTATTTCGGGGTGGTTCGTTTGCGGGTGTGGGTGTAGGGCTGGTCCTGCGATGTCAAGAATAGGCAATTAACAGGATAAAAAGTGATCTTATCTTGTTTAACAGTGGGCAAAGAGAAGGCAATGAGCTCATTTCTGAAGATTTGGGATGGAAGCTCAGAGAATACCATTTTATGGAAAAGGGGGGGATAACTTTTCGGAGCACACTTTTCCATCTACCCTGGAGTGTGGTAGATAAGTATGTTTACATGTTTTTTTTATGCGCCTCTTAAACATAGAAAAACAAACTCACAAACATTCCAAGTCGTAATCAAAATCGGATAATATCAACTTGCCGTTGAGAAAAAGGATGCTGTTAGTAACAAATGTTTAGATCAATATAACACCGTTATGGTTACAAGAAAGAGTTATAAAATCTTTTTTGTTTGAGATTTTTGAAGCTACAAATTCGTCATACATTATTTTTCTGAAGACGTGACCGTTGCTGATATTTTTAGAAAAGGTCACTTTTGGTGACCTTTGACCCCGTATAAAAAGTAACGCAGCACTCGGATCGATGGGGACTTTTGACATTTTATTCAACACGCCAGTACTAAGGTTAACACAAAAATTCAGCTTTCCCCGAATTTTTCCGAAGCACCATGTTAAATTTCCCCGGACTATTAGGCTAATAAATCTGCGGCATCCAATAATCGTAGGACGTTAGCAATTGTAGCATTTAGTATTGGGTCGTCAGTCATATTGATATGTATTTGTATGAGTTACTCATTTTCAAATTTGAGGTGGTACAATGTCATGCTTCAAATGAAGTGTCATGTTGCATTGCTTCAATAATCGATAAGTTTCCAGCGCCGCTGGCAGCCATACAGCCCCATACCATTACGCCGCCGCTACGGCAGGATAGAACATTTATGCTAAGTACTGGTTACGTTTTGATTTATAGATGGGGGACTTTTCATTATTGATTTTAGCATACTTCCACAAAAGATAAGATTTTCATATTTTGGAGAATGATTCAATTGAGTATGTAGTTTTTGAATTCGGCGTTAACTCAAAAATGAAAAAAAATGTAGGTAAAACGTTTATGCTAAGGAGAGCAGTACTGTTACTAATCTACTAAACAGTTTCCCAAAAATGGTAGCTAATTACCACCAATTTTTTTGTTTAAGTATCGTGCAAATCAAACTCAAAACTAAACTCGCATGCATACATTTTCGCCTTGTACAGCAATGCCTGTGCCTCAAGTATCACAAGTCAATCGCTTCAAAGTTGAGCAAAGCACATCAATATGACAAAAAATGAGTCGGTACAAATCAAACTCAACTAATCTCGCGTACATACTTTTCTCATTAAGTATTACAATCGCTGCGCCTCAAAAGTCTCAAGTCAATCGCTTCAAAATTAACCAAAGCACCTCAATATGACAAAAAATGAGGTGGTATAAATTTTGTCCCGTGTACTACAATCGGTGCGCCTCAAGAGTCTCAAGTCAATTGCTTCAAAATTAACCGCAGCACCTCAATATGACACAAAATGAGGTGGTACAAATCAAACTCAAACGCTTCAAAATTAACCAAAGCACTTCAATATGATAAAAAATGAGGTGGTACAAATTTGAAGCTTGAGGTGATGTGACATTTGGTAGCTGTGTATGGGACATTTGTCATGCATCTTGTATGAGTTGTATGAGGAAACGAGGAAGCTGATACCAGAGCCAAAAAAGGAGCAAAAATGCTCTTCATAGGTCCTTCTCCGTACTGGGGTTTTACAAAAGCAGATACGGAAAAGGAAATTAAAACATGAAGCAAGAAGAAGATCGAAGACTATTGGCTTAATATTGAGGGTTTAAAACACTCAAAAAAATACCTTGGCTTCGATAATAAAAGACCAAAAGAATCAGTGGCTCTCTGCAAAAGTGGCATAAGAGCCCTATGCGGAGCATTGACAGGACACCTTCCATGCAAAAAGTACCTCTACAGGATAGGTGAGGAGCAGGACGACCGCTGCAGATACTGTGGGGAAACGACAGAGTGTGTAGAACATTTGCTCACAGTCTGTCCAGCACTAGCGAGAAGAAGATTCGAGCTACTTGGCTCTACTCTTCCTTCCATCAGGGACATCACAAATGTCCTGTCAAGGAACATATCCAGGTTCATTAGAAGCCTGGACATCCTATAGGACATAACGCAAAGGAGGCACAATAGACCCAGGAGGTCGCAGTGCTAGGGTCCCTCTGGACCCACTCCAGGCCATCATCATCATCATCAGCACAACACTAGTAGCATTCTTTTGGTTTCGTTAACTTGACGGACGCTAAAAATTAAGGTGATAAGCGAGCGTAAAGCTAATCAATCATACAAGCGATTGACTAGAAATGGACCGAAGGATTTTTTTCGGAGCATTGAGGGAGCAAAAGCACACAGCTCAATATTTATTATGTCTGCTGAAGTCGGAAGAATAACAATGATGCATTTCGTAAAAGTGTGATACTTATCGTTATTGGGCAGGGCGCGTGCGGTGGCTCCTTCTTTCTAGTAAGCCTATACGGCGAGAAGTTTAAATTTCAGTCTGGTGAACCGAAGTCCGAACCTCAATCAACGGTTCAAGACTGGGAGTGAGTAAAGGTGGCCATAACCCGACTGTGACGAGTTTGGACCGAAACCCAAAAGGACCAAACCGGTTCTTTGTCTCCTTTAGGTTGAGTGCATAATGTTGAGAACCAGTAATCCATTTGACTTTTATTGCATCCATATTCTCCTTATTCATAATGATAAGGACATAGCACATATAATGATAAGGATATAATGCTTGTAATACTTAATAGCTATGCCAATCAATGCCATAATATTGAAGGAACGCGGAAGAAATTCATTAAATTGAATGCACTAGCGTAAGACATTACCCACACGTGAAATGATCAGCTATAATACTGCTGCATAATATTAAATAAACCAGCGACTGAATTTTTACTGCGGTTCTTATTATAAAGCATTTAAGGACTATTATTTTTAAAGACTTCTATTTTAAGACTACTGACTACTGGAGTGGAGCTGACTACTGGACACTTTATCCTGCACAGGTCGCATTATTCGGAATCGAATCCCGCAAGTGGCACTGATTTATCTCCCCAGTACGATCACCTCAGATGTTTTGCATACTAAAATGCACAATCATTCCTTCAATCCATTACACGACCAACTTCTATTGCATTCGTCACTGTTTGAGGCTCACTCCTACTGCAGATTGAGTAGTTGAATCGAAGCGTAAATATTATTACTGCAAAGTCAATAAACGTGAGGTGCAGCTGTACGTTGTGTTTTGCATTTTGCTGATAAAGTCGCGAATATCACCCACCTATGCTGAGCTCGGTCAGTAGCCTCTTGGCGGCATGTACCCAATAAAATCTTATCAAGCACGGTGCGATTCGTTCTACATTCACCGTTCCACATTAGATCGCTGTTCCGCCCGTACCATGATAGCGATCTGATTCCGATCCGATGCAACGCCGAACGGCTGGCTATCACGCCCGTAAGTATCGCCATGTTGCGTGCTTATTACCGGCAGATATGCACATGCAAATATAGAGATGCAGCATCTACCAGCAGACCCAGACCGGCTGAGATTCCGTCAAATAAATCAAGAGCGAGGCGATAATAAAGTTAAGGTGGAGGTCATATGTACAAAGTGTGTGAACCGCATGGTAACTATTACAATTATTTGTAGTGCGTCGAGACATGCACTTCACCGAGGTTTATTAGTCGCCTGCGGTTGAGTTTGTTGAATCTATTGTACTCATGTAGACCTGCCCATTGAAGTCACTGCATAAGTACGGACAACCATCAAAATATTAAATTATGGGAAGTGTCCAGCGAAAGGTTAATGAGGTTACGTGCATAGGATGTTAAACACGTACCTGTAATTATCGGTTGGCTTATTCATACAAAATTACAATATTTCCATGCGACTTGGGCTACAGCAACTAGTTTTCTTGCATCTTAATTGGCAACTTTCCGGCTAGATTGTAACTAAAAACATAGTTCAAAGGCTACTCCACGCAAATTCTTCACTACAGCGATAAAACCCAGACCTCTGCTCAGAAGCAAGCAACAGAATTCTATTCTGCTCAGTTGCATCTTCATCGCTCGAAGGGCACTACGTTCGCGTTCAGCTATTTGTCGTGGTTGAGGAGGAATCTTCTTCTGCTTCTTGGAGCCCGAAAGCTATCACGTTTAATGTTTAATTTCATTACACGAGCGAGTAGGCTGGAACCTGAATAATTATTGCCTTCACTCCGATGCACATGTAAGTGATTAAATTCTGAATGCACTCCTGTATTGATGCATAACTACAGTTATGCGGGCATAGTGGAATAAAGCTATTTATTTCGACAAGCATTTCGCTGGAGACAGTAATGACCTCTGCAGCATGATTTACCGCTTTGTGGCTTTCAGCATACTTTCAATCATTCCATAATGCACCACCACAATGCACGGTTATCATATGAAAGTTCAATGTGAGCCTCAAGATATTGTCTTTAGTTGTAGGTATCTACATATGGAGTCTGTATTTATCGGTAGTATCAATGTGATGACGTGTTTGTAAGTTCTGCAGATTTTATGTTTTATGCATAAAATATGAATGGATTTTCACAAACCACAGAGAATTAACAAGTAAACAATATGTTTTTTTTAAAGGATAAGCATTGAATTGAAAACGAAATGCGTTGCCAAAACAAAGCGATTCTGTCAATATGTTAACATAAAAATGCGCATAGCTAGACTTGTGTGAAAAGAAAAATTCAATAGAAAATTTGTTCTCTTTTTTTTATCATGAACATAATCTACAGCCATAAATCTCTACATCTTCTCCACATAATCATTTAGTTGGTTGACAAAATATACTGCCATGCGTGGGCTGTTTAACATAAAACAATCATACCGTCGCTATAAAATGTCTATTTCATTGAAACATACTTTCATCGTTAAATTATCATAAAGTTGGAACATACATTTTAAACTCGCCCATGAAAGAACACTACATCAACACCGGCGATATCTGTTTAGTTTAGCATATTGCCTCATAGACCTATTTTCGAGCCAGTGCGGCTGAAAAGCGATTCGCTTTCGTTTGTTGTAAATTTTTGGCAATTGTTTATCTAAAAAGCCAAGCCAAAAGTCGAATCGGTTCGAGACTATCGCAATCAACACTCGAAATGTTCGTATTCAAATTTAGTTTTTCTAGAACATGAGTACGTACTCGAGTCGAGCGCAGTCGGATGTTATATTTAGAATTAGATCATACCCTCAAATGTACGCGCAATGGTCCTATGGAGATGCAATACGTAAGTTTGTACGTACACGCAAAGAACGTTCTGAAAATGTATTTCGAAAAAAAAGTTGGCTTTCAGCATCGATGAGTTTTTATTGTGCTACAGCTGCTGAGTGTAGATTTGGATGTTTCGATGGATACGCCCAAAATTATTTAATTTTTTTCGGACATTGTATACAGATCAGATGATGGGTCTTACTAAAAGGCTTATGAGATCAGTAATGATTGCTGACTGAATAAACATCCTGCGAAATCCTTCTTTACATGCATTTTAACAATATATGAACTAATATTTCCGCATTGTCTGTTCCCAACTGATCGAAAGAATTAATTTGAATTTGGTGCATGAGTGCAGTAATTATTTGTGAGTTTGTTTTAATGAGATTTCAAGCTTTGAGTAATTTTGAAAATTTTGCACTTTATGTATAGCGATTTTTTTCTATAAAAGCTATTCTAATAACTCGAAGCCTTTCTGGTCGTATGATCGTTCCTTTAAAACAACCATAAAATTTTCTAACACATTTTTTTAAAGAAAACTACTTGTTCTATTCCTCAAGATTTTTGTAGCTTGTTTGCAAAGTTTTTTGCTTCTTCCTTTTCCAATCCTAACATTTCTTCCGGGAGCCCTGCTTCATTTGTGATCATGCTTCATTTCATCTGGAGATAGTGATGAATAATCGTTCTGAGGTAGAAATCTTAATATCCTCGTAGGATCTCTCTGCGAATAGTGGCCCTGATGGTATTCCTAATGTATGTTTGTTAAGTATCTTGACTCTTTATTATGTATTCCGCTCCCTATGTTAAGAAACTTGAGTTTATCCGTAAATATTTTTCCATCCAGCTGAAAAGCTGCAAAATTTTTTCGATGTAAAGTCAGTGATAAAGTCCTTGACTATTTAAAGTCATTGATAATACTGCCAACTACCATCTTATATCCCTCTTCTCTTGTTTCCCTGAATTGATTGAGCTATGATATAATTCACAGTACTTTTAGTCACTTATGTTATAAAGGGTATGGGACTGTCTACGACAAATTATTTAGTTGAATTCACTGACTTCGACGCCTGTTACTTGGACAACGATCTATAAGCTGATGTTGTAAAATATATCCTGAATTTATTTCTACATCAATGATTGTATCTCTCGTGTTGTTTTTAATGGATGTTTTTCCTTCTCATTTTTATCTTACTTCCGGCGTTCCACAAGGTTCCATCTTAGGCCTCCTCCTTTTTACATTGTTCATTAATAACAAGTCTGAATCTCTTTTATACGCTGATCGCATGAGCGGCTTGTCGTTGGGCACTACGGAAGCTGTGTTTCGCTTGCCTTATATTCCATACACAAGGAAAAATAATTTGGCAATGCATATTGAAATGTAAAAAAAATCAATCGATTTTATACGACACCAATAAATAGTTTACAAAACATAAAACAATTTTCATTTTAAATACGAGAGAATTCTACTTTCTAACAGCCAAAGTACACAGCTTTGAAGGTTACTTTACAGCAAAGCAGTAGAAACTATTGTGCTTAAGTCCAAATCTCAAACAGCTCGTACCATTGAAAGCCAGAATGCAAAGTTCATTGCAGCGCGTACTGAAATATGCTACACAGAACACAAAAGTGGTCTTGTCTCCATGCACTTACCACTATGTCTGCATACACCTATTGCTGCTTCCTCACTGTGGGCCATTATCGGGTACTGCAATGGTCGCAATGAACGCCACAATGAAGCCACCATTGCCTCCACACACTGGACCACTAGATGAGCCAGTCATGATTTTTCGGTTGCGCTTTGATATGTGTGAAAAACCGCTTCGAACGCCATCCTCGGCCATCGCCATTTCCATGCTTCGCCACTGCAAGCCATCGCCCGTCTACACAATAGGCCACCTGATGGCCCACAGTGTGGGGGCGACATCATAGCAAGCTTTACCCAATTGATGGTCACAAAAACTTTGCAATGAATGTTCTCAAATAGCAGCGCGGACGTCTTCTTCGGTAGAGTAATTAAAAAAAAACCCTTGTTTATCCACACGCTTAATGGCGCAGAAATATTTGTGCATGGACGCAGTCGAATTTGCAGCGAAAGAAAAATAGTTATTTTTAAAGTAAATATTATAAGAGTATTGAACTCATTTTGTCTTGGAAATTGTTGCGATTTTCCATAGAAGATCGACTGCGCCAAGAATTTTGACCTAAACTCTTTGAAGAGAAAAATATATTTTATATTGGGTATACAAGTAAGTTTTAAAGGATTTTTTTCTCGATTTTGAAACTTTTTTGTGCAAAACTGCTGCAATATATTTTAGCTAGCTATGATTTTTTTCACACTTTTGCATGGATTCCGCGCCGCGGAATGCATGGATTCCGCGCCAATATAATTGCTCGTCTTTGGAGGCGAAGAAGGTAGTAAGCCAATTTTTGATACCTTCAGCTGAAGTGAAGCATACTCCCGTAAGGGCGTTCTGCATCGACCGGAACAAATGATAGTCTGATGGTGCAATATCTGGACTATAAGGCGGGTGGTTTAGGACTTCCCATCCGGTGCCATCGAGATAGGATTTGGCTACTTGTACGACATGCGGCAGAGCATTATCATGGTGGAAGATCAATGACTCATGTCTGGTTGCCTATTTCGGCCGTTTTTCCGGCATCGCTCGCTTCAATCGCACCAGTTGTTGTCAATAGAGAGCTCCGCCGATCTTCAGACATTTTTTCAGAAGCTCGTAGTACATGACTCCCTCCCGGTCTCACCAAATCCAGAGTATTACCTTGCTGCCATGGATATTTGGCTTTGGCGTCAATGGTCCTGGTTTGCCACACTTAACATATGCCTTGTTGCGCTTTGGATTCTCGTACTAAATCCATTTTTTATCGCCGTTGAAAATACGATGCAAAAACGACTTCACTTTGAACCGTTGAAGGAGCATTTCGCAAACAGTGACACGCCATTCGACATCTTTTGGTTTGAGTTCGTGAGGCACCTAGTTTCTGAGTTTCTGGACCATACCAATGGCTTTCAGCCGCAATGAAATGGATTGTTAAGTGTCGTCTAACATTGTGGCAAGTTCTTCTTGAGTTTGCCACGGGTCTTCGCCCAAAATTGCCTCAATTTTCACGTCTACAAACGTTGATCGCTCCTTGTCAGTTGTTTCAAAATCACTCCTTTTGAAACGTCGGAACCAGTACTCCCAAGTAGAAACTGATGGATCATGCTCCCCGTAAGTATCACACAGCAGCCATGACTTTCTGCTGCACTTTTCTTCAGATGGAAATCGAACTTGCCGAAATTTTCGAAAAAAACTTCAGTAAGTGGGGAGAGCTCCTTACTTTTGATTGTTTTTGCCTATTATTTCTTTTGCGTAAAGTAATGCCCCTAGTAATGGCAGTTCCGCCACTTGAAAATGCAAAAATTTATTTGGCTAAAAATTTTTTTTACACTAATAGAATTTGTATAATTGTACAAAAGCACCCAGGATTCACTAATGAGGACCTAAAAATTAGGTTTACTATTTTATCGTAATATATAATTATTCGGGATTTTGGTCCGTAAGCGTTGCAGGCTCAGAAGTCTTTTCTTGACCAGAGTGGCAAAGAGGTTACAAAAAATGAGCCGCCCAGACCATCAACTTGTACTACATCCAGTGTTGCATCTTCTTCAGATACTCAATATATTCATCCTACTAAAATTTTAACTAGGTCACCATTCAAGGTTCTGAGGACTTAGAAAAACGTTTCCACTGACAGTGGTTCGACAAACACAAAGAGTGTCTCTAACAGGCAAAACAGCTACTCGGAAACAACAGATGTTGGCGGAGTAAAAACAATCAAGGTTGACTGATTCGAAAAATGCCGAAACTTAGAGTGGCCGATCTAGGACTAGCCAAAGAGTACCTTATTTGGACTTTTATTGATGTCAGTATGGGAGATGGAATCATCTTCTTAGAAAACTGACTAAAGATAAGGCAAGCAATGTTTAAAGTCTGCTTTAAACAGTAAAATGTCAGTTCTGGTGTTCCACCCAACAAATCACGTAAGCTAGTGTAAAGCAGTAATCCTAGTTGAGTGTGATGACTAAAGTTTGGCCAGTCTCTACAAACAGACGGTCTCCGAACTTAAAATCAAAGGTGGTGTATAAGCACGGGATCTCAAACCAGTCTAGATGCAGGGCATCGCTTGCCTGTCTTAATTCTGATCGCGTAGATGTTTTAGAGTTTACTAGGCGTTTCAACCCTGGTTTCCTTACTGAGAACTGGAGGATAGTACATACCAGTTCACAGATTTTTGGTACAAATTTATTATTTCGGACCTAATTCATATTTTTTCAAATCAAATTCATCAATTTTCGATGCCAATTCATAAGTTTTTGAGTCAAATTCATAATTTTTTTTAAGTTAAATTCATAATTTGACTCAAAAAAAAATTGAATTTGACTTGAACATGTAGGAATTAGTATCGAAAATGTACTCATTTCATTTGAAAAAATATGAATTAGACTCAAAGATATTATGAATTTGAAACAAAAATCTATGAATTAAGCTCGAAAATGGTATAAATAACGAGCCTGCCGATAATCGACGTCGGGATCGTTTCGTCATAAATTTGACCATGCACATGTGCCGAAGCGGCAGTCCTAAGGACTCCGGGTCGAAACATCATGAACTTATCAAGTTAAATTCAAAACGAGTCGCTCAAACAGCGGAGAATTTCCTAGGCTATAGGTCCTGTACTTTCCATCTAAGGGAGAATCAAATGTGGGATCCCTCGTTGCTGATGTGCTTACTGTTGGAATTGCCTTTGAGTTGGTGGCTGTCTTGACCTCTTGAATTTGGAAATGTAAGAAGGACGCCTGAAGAGGAAGATCTTGCCTTGAACCTTACGTTACTTTAGTTAAAATTCACTACTCCAAAGTAACAACAGCTGGCTGCTCTTCTGCCTGTTTGATCCGGGGGAGGCGTTAATATTTTCGAAACTCTGGCGAATCGATAAGCTTCGTCAAAAATGAATATGCTGAGGATTATATACATTTGGCTTTGGTGAATCTTATTTACTCTAGTGGCATATGATATACGACTCGTTGCGAGTTATTATGAGCATAAAGATTTTGCCAGCTAAATAAAAATATAATCCCAAATAATACTGATTAGATAAAACTAAGAATTGGTTGTTCGAATTCCGATATCCGCATAGTACATTTTCTCTTAAGTAGGTTTTTTTAAAGTTTTTCACTCTTGAACTCTTCAAGCATGGTCTAACTCATTGTAGTTACTCCCGGAAAATGCCACACAGAGTCAATGTACATAGCTCATAAAAAGCGAATAATATCGGCTCCAAAAATTATTTTTTACTTTAAGTAAACGAAAAGGAACCGTCCAGTATGTCAAAGTATCGCCAAAAGCGAATGTTGTCATATTCACTTTAAGTGAATCTTAAGTGAAGACAAGCGAACATAAAAGCTTGCTCCCATATTCCCAAGCCCTCATTTCAGGTTTGCTAAAAGTGAATATAGGCGAAAAATGCTTTAAAATCGCACTATTTTCACTAGAAGTGAAGAAAAAAGGGTCGCCTGCATTCGTTTTTGGCAATACCTTCGCTACATGGTATGCTGGGTTGCTAAACGGAACACGAATACGACACTAGTCATCACTGCGACGTCGTCAATTATGTATTGGTTGCAACTACGAAGATTATTGCGCCTCTTATTCTGGGAGTTGACTCTAACGCTCATCAAGAAGTTTGGGGCAGCTCCAAAACGAATAGAGGAGGTGATGTACTTATTGACTTCATCCTAGTCTACGAGCTGCCCATTGCATTTTTATCCTGTGCAAGAAGGAATTCTAGAATTCTAAAAGGGCTCATCAATGGTCACTGTATAAAACGAAGCTTGGGTTTTCAAGGCTTATGTTCGACGAAGCAATCCTCGTGGAGATCCTTTATCTCACTAAGACAAATTGCCTTCATAAGGTGTGAAGCTCAACACCGACAGCTGTAGGCTGCATAATGAACCCTTATGGAATATGGACTAGCTCGAGCAGAGACACTTGAACCGTTTAACATTGAATGCAAAATTGATCTTTCATTTAAAATTCGCTACCTCAAAGTCAAGTTCGCTTCCAGATGAGTGGCCGTTAATCAACAAACTTAAATTGAAATAAATGTACATCATGAGAACAGCCTACGCCAATTTTTGCAATATTGTCAAACCCGTTAAAATAATATGCAACCCATTCCTCCAAAAAACGGGATCTTTCATCAAAAACATCAAAGATGAAATTATCATAAAATTTTCTTCCTCATGTCCACAATCTGTCACATATTGGTTTTGAAATTTCCTGAAGTTAACTTTCCGATATGACGCGTGCAAAGCCAAACATTTCAGAATTTAAACGTTTGACGGTGCTACTTTTTGGCATATACAACCAGCAAATCAGCAAAAACATAAACATACATTCTAGCAACGAATCGAAAATACCGAAACATATGGATGTAATTCGTTCTCATTTTCCGCACGCATCTGACAATTGGGACGGACGAGAAAAATCTTATTGCACACCCTCGGGTATGAATCAGTTTGCGTGTTGGAAACAGATTCTGATCAAACATATTCAAGTCCGAGCATATGTTTTGCATCCAAATGCCGGCGAGTAAAGTGTAATGTGATTCGTGTGAAAAATGAAAATCTCTAATTGCGGACTAATTATTTTCTTTAATTAAATATTGTGAACAAATTTACAGAATAATGAAAAATGCGAAAATTTATGAACTGTAAAGTGGTCGTAAATAAAAATATTTTTTGCTCCACTTCACAAACCGGAGAAAAATTAAATGAGTAATTGCAAACTTCAGGCGAGGAAAGCTATGAAATTATCAAATTGTTTTGGGGTTTCATGGCAATAAAACTCTAGCTCATATAAATCGCTAGAAAGACTGATTTGCGAAGAAAAGTATAAGAAATGCGTAGGTTTTAATAAAAAAAAAGTCTGTCTGTCTCGATAGAGGAATCCATGGAGCATGTTTTGCTTACTCCGTTTGAGATCACATTTCCTTGGCTATAATTTAGTGTTGGGCTGACATATCGATCACTGATATTTTTGACAGAGAATGAAAAATCGCTGGTTCCAGCAGCGAATAAACACAGCCCCGAGTCTTGAAATTTTTCAAGGCGGGAAAACTGGAAAATGTCGCCCCCACCCTCCAATATTTTTACTTTTATCATCATTCTAATTTCAGCCATAAAACGCCCACTGATGGACATAGGCCTCCCCCAAAGAACGCCACAATGACCGGTCTAGCGGTGCACTTTGTCTGTTAAGCCCATATTTTTTTCAAAAAATACATGAACATGTTGAACATATATTTTAATTAGGATAGGACAGGATAAGGTCGGAAATAAAACCTGAGCTTAAAAGTAATTATTATATTGCACATTAAAATTACGGTTTTACTCTTCGAGCTTTTTTTCTGCAAACAAATCGATGGCCTTGTGATAATTAATTTCATGAGTAGTTCGATTTTCTATTGCTAATATTTCGAGACTCGATAAACATTCCTGGCTCATCGACGATCTTAGATAATTTTTAATAAGATTAAGATTGTTTAAACTTCACCAGCAGCTTGCTGATGTAATAGGAAGCGTAGAATAAATTTGTAGAGCAATACAAATATTAAAAAAGGGCATCCTGTAAATCATGCGTATAGATCTGTTGCAAGATATATGAAAGCGATAGTATTTTTTATATCTCCAAATAAAAATAGAGCTTACTCTTTAAAAACGTAGAGTTCTTGGCAGAATCCAACTGTGTTTAAATCTTGTTCGTAATTTCGTCCCAGATCTGCTCCATGCTTCAGTTGACATATTCAAGATTTCAGTACCATTGAGAAATGCAAAATTCAAATTCAACGTGATAGCGCTATCGATTCTGTTTTTAATTTCTGATAAGATTCGATCAGACAACATCATTATTGCCTTACAAATGAGTTGAACAGGTTGAAGTGTTCGTGGTTTGTCATAACACATCTCATCAAATTGTTTTTGCACCTCGGAGCTCGTTTGTTTGGCAGAATAGCCTCAACGGCAATTTTTCCAGCAATATTCAATTTTTCCAATATTCAATATAATTTTCTCTCAGTTTTCGCAAAGTATTCATCAGAACATCCGTTAAAGAAACGGAGCACGTAAGGATTATGTCCTCCTTTTGAATTTCGATATCTACTCAATTGATTTCGTGGAGAATATTTGCCCAAATCGTCAAGTTCAGAATGAATTTAAAATTCTTTAAAGCATTAAGAGATGACCTGCCTCGTGCTTTGCTTCCGGAGCGTGAGAAGTTTGCTCAACTTCTTCCAAAGACTCCACCAGTTCCGTCATATTATTTAAGAAGGCTTTCACAGCGACATGTTTCGCCGACCATCTCCTCTGATTGCTTCCTTTTAAATTGGTTTTAACACATTTTTTCACAGTATCCCACCGAGTAGTGGAGCCGACAAGAAGCAATATACTTTTTGAATCACTCCAAATAGGTTTATTTGCTTCCGGACATGATGAGGCAGAATGGACACCGGCAAAATCTAAATCAAACATGGTATGAACTCGGCCAGCTCATTCCTTTCTCCGTTATAGATGGCAGCCATATTGGACCCATTATCATAAGATTGGCCATGACATTGTCTAATATCTAAACCATCAACTGTCAATTTCGCCATAATCTGTTGACAAATGTACTATCCTGTCTTTCCAGCAATGTCTATGAAACCAATGAAACTTTCTTTTATTTCACACACATCATCAATTTTTTTTACATAACGAATGACTTGGCTCAGTTGTTCTGTATGCGACACATCTGGAGTACAGTCGAACATTATTGTGTAGTATTTGGCTTCAGCACGTACAAAAAATTGCATTTTTGTCTGAGAGTATACAAGTCAAGATACTAACCTTCTTTAAGCCTTACTAACACACTATGGATACTTTAGTTGACCGAAATAAACAATTTTTATTTTTATTTGTATGTATTTATTATTTTACTATACTGCGCGTCTCAGTCATCGCAAAGTTGCAATAATGCTGAGTAGTGTATTCGTCTGCCAAGCTTGAATTTGCCGCCCTCTGAATTTTTCGCCCGGGGTGAAGAAAAAAACCGCAAAGAACGAAATCACGCCAAAAAAAAAACAAAGCGAAAAACACAGAGTAGAAATTCAGCCAACAAAGTCTCATAGCTAACAAAATCACAAAGAACAAAATCACAGACTACGAAAACTGTGATTCTGTCCACTGTGGCCACTGTGATTTCAATAGCTGTGATTTCGACCACAGTGATTTCCATGGCTGTGATTTTGTTCGCTATCTTTCCACTTTCTGTGGTTTTTTCTTGATATATGAATTCGGAAATGGAACTCAAGCCGAAATTCGTAGCCGAGATTCCCTAAGGTGATTTTGCTTTATACTTGGTTATAATGACGTTTTGGAAATTTGGTTGAGTGCCTAAAAGTAACCAACAAATTGTAAAGTTTGATGTTGTGATAACATCTGCTAGGAACATAAGTCATTAAGATATTTACAGGATGTATGAATGTCCGGGCAATCTTGTAGGGTCGGAAGGTACGAGAAAAGTTCCTTTACATCATGGAGTTTCATGAATATTTTCCACTTTTTGGAAAAAAATGCAAACGATTTATAACTCTAATACATTCTCTACACGTTCAGTTTAAAATTCTAAAAATTTCTCAACCCATAGGAACAGAAACCCTTTGCCAAATTACTAGTTTTGAGCACTCGAAAGTTCCGTTCGCGAAAACTTACGATCGGATCATAAAAGTTCTCACGATATATTGGTCTTGACTCTTGAGTCTGAGCAGGTCAAATAGAAGTAATTTAAAAATGCGAGAAAACTTGTTAATATGGTGCCATCTTGAAACATCGTCGATGTAAAAAATACTTTCACCTCTATTACTTCTGATTCAGCCACCGGATTAAAACGAAACTCATTGAGGAAGTTGGTCTAAATGCAAAACAGATTTGACGTGTCGGTCCTAAAACCGAACATTTTGTCATTATTGTGCCATTAATTTTTCATATGATGAACACCTTATAATGGAAACTAGCAGCAACTGTTTGAATTTCATACGCACTGAATTTTTTTGCGGGCGGTGACTTACAAAATCTTTCTGCTCCTATAGCTTCGGATGCAGTCATAATGGTGCCATTAAATTTGCATATGCTATATTTATGGTGTGATACGGTATAAGTACAAGAAGTTGACTTGTAAACATTTCAACCATATTAATCTGGAAATCGACTCATTTTTTCTGCTTTCTTCAAAAATCAGTTTTTCTAGCGCTAGTTGTCTTTATGTGAAATATGATGTAGTGAAAAATCACTGGTTCAAATCACAGTAATTTGAAAATCACCATCCAAGACTGTTATCATTGATAAAGTGATCCAAGAGATATTTTTATTGACAAGGTGCTTATTATCTAGCGTTTGCTTTCAAGTAATTCTTGGAGTGCTATCAACACAGAAACTAAACCTGTAAAAAATCACACAATCAACTCTACTCTAACCAACTTCCATAAATCAATTGTTTGGCTTCGTAGAGCTTTGAAATATATTCGCTGTTAGTTTAATTAACTGAATAATCGAACCGAATTTTCGTCGACTGTGAAATAAATAAATATTAATTTTCCTTTACACTTATGTATAGTTGTTTTTACTGTGTACCAATTTTTTCCAGCTTGTAAAAACTATTTTTTAAAAAAACCGATTTTTCCTTTCGAAGCTAGATATATTTAATTTTTGTGACAAATATCGATATTTCGAGGGTAATTTGCCCTGACACTGAAGAAGAGGGCAGATTACCCTCGATATATCGATATTTGTCACAAAAATTAATTATATCTAGCTTCGAAAGGAAAAATCGATTTTTTTAAAAATAATACTTATGTATAGCTTTATTGCATTCATACATTCTCATTTAGTTTTTTCATACAAATCATACAAATAGCTGCATGAAGATCACGAAATGCGAATTGAATAAGGTGCCAAGTGAAACTGATCGTACATAAGAAAACATTTTGATTTTCGACGACATACTAATTATGAATCTCATTATTTGATGATTTTGAATGCATGAATTTAAAACTAGGTTATTGACATTACACAAATTTCGTGCATTCGGAAAACTCTTCACTCGCGGGATGAACATCGAGCGAATTGTTCGGGAAATCTTTTTTCGGATCACATCTGTTTTTATTTGTTTTCCCTTTCAATGTTAATTTTGTCTTCGGATTTCAATACTTTCAATTTTCTTTCTTGTCACTCACCTTGATTGATTGAACCTAGAAAGAAAATTTCGTCAAATTGATAATTTCTCCAAAATTTAGTGGCTCGATCTAAAATTAAGTGGCCGTAAAATATGATTTTAATAATCAAATATTTTTACGTAAACTATTTTGTAAATGTGTGATAAAGGATCATTTTGGACACCCGCTTGACTAAAATGATCCCTGGGATCATTTAGCCCCGCTATTCAAGCCTAATGAAAGTAAAGGAGGCATTTTTGAGCAAATGTCGTTTATTTTAATTTAAAAAAAATCAAATCCATTTTGGAATAAATGAATAGAACCACAATTTTTAAAATAAAATTTTTGAAAACAAAAAAGACGTACAAATTCACAGTTAAAAATAGAAAATAATATTTCAAGTTGTTAAACTTAAATATAGTTCTTCTAAAATTTATAATTATCTTATGATTATTTTTGGTAATTAATTTGTCTATGCTTGAATCTAAATTAAATCGACTTATTTGTTGTGTTTGTAGAATAAAAAATAAAAAATATGTTGTGAGTTCGTTTTACAAACTCAAATGTTTCCTACTCGAGCGAAAATGCCACTTTTCCTCTCTATTGTCCTTGGAATATTTCTCACGACAGAACAAACATTCCGTGTCATCTTCATCATCCTCCGAAAAAGATTATACTTTCTACTTTTATTATTTTCTTGTGTTTTGGTCCTTTATCCTTTTTGCTCCTCGTTTCCTTGTTGTTTTTCATTATTTTTTTTTTGCTTTTGTATTCATTCGTTCAATTTTTTTATGTGCTGGTCAATCTTTATTTTTCTTTCTTATTCCAAGAGGTTCGTATATGGCGTACTTGTGAGTATACCGCTTTGCCCTCGTACCCTCTTAGCTGTTGACCTTCTTCTTGCCATTTTTGATAACGCTTGAATTTCGCATGGTGGGATCCTGAACGATATAGATGAAATCGATGATACAGAATGATGCAACGTTTGAATATGAGTAGCTGCTTGCAGCGATGGAGCAGATAAAAGTCGATCTTCGGGTGGAGTATGTGACTGTGGGATGACATGAAAAGATGATATCTCAGCTTCGTCGGGCGATGGTGGGGTGATATGAAGAGGTACGTTGAGAGACGAGGATGCTCCAGGTGATATGGGACCATGAATCGTTTCCCTTCCTAAAATAGAAGGCAAATTTTGATTTATTCTCGGCTACTGTGTTACAATAATGTGGCAATTGAATAGGTAATGTGTTGTTGTCAAGTGTTTCAGGTGCTGTACTACTGTAACGACGAGACGCTTGAATTTCGCTTTCGTCTTCCTCGGTAGTTTTGGCCGCAAGATAGTCCACATCGGTAAAAGTGTCCGGGTTAAGTGGTACTATTCCGCATTTTTCAAATCTTTTGATAATATTTAAAAGAACAGCGGCTCTCATGTATGTTTCCGCACAATTTTTCTTTTATTTGAAAAGCAGCAACTACGCATCTTGGATTGTTGTTCATCCACTTTTCGAGCGCCTGATTATAGTACGCGCCTGAATATAGTACGCCTGATTATAGAGATTATCTCACTCAATGGATACATGACCGCAACGTCGTGTGATTGCAGTTTGTGTGTGCAGTGTGGTGGCAGACATAAAATTGCAACGTTATTTTCACGGGATTTTAACATGACGTCTAAGTTCTTGGTATGGGACAGGTGACCGTCCAGTATCAGAAGAGCGGGATATTCAGCGGATGGTTTAGCATGGGCTAAAAAGTGGTCAAATCATTGTGCTAAAACATCCATTTTCGTCCAGCCTCATGAATTACAAGCATATATTGATCCTGGTGAATTACAAGCATATATTGATTGGTCGTATTAAGTATCCTCCACCTGATCCACAAATGGCAGCAGTGGTAGTTTCACCTCTATCAGCAGACGTTATCCTTGCTACTTGCTTTCGACCTTTCTTAGCAAGAATTTTGTATTTTTTGGTTGGAAAAGTATTTAAACTTGACTCATCCACATTAAATATACGATGAGGAAGAAATGAATGCTTCGTTTGAACGTCAGCGGGTGTTGATGCCTTTTTCGGAACCCCTTGACCGATCCTTACCAGCTCTGCCTGCCTCACTAGAAAATGGATGTTTAATTTGTTTCTTTCTGCTAATTGATATGCGATTGAAAGTATATATTCATAAACCTTAATTGCTTACTACTCTGCTTTTCTACTCTGCCAGGTAAAGATTTCAGGAAGTAAATACCTATTTTATGCAACATTGCCAGTGTTACTATCTATGTTAGACTTGAAGTCACATCAGGTGAACTTCATTTTACATCGAACACAGATTTAAATCAATAATTACTCAATCATTTATGAACGTGTTAGAGCATCACTCAATAAACATTTTCAATATCGGTACATTATTTTCCGCATATGTTTAGAAATGTACAAGTTCCCATTTACGCCCATTGCATACACCATCGTGTGCTCATTACTTTTACAACAACTCCTGCCTCAAGCTTTTGCATCCATCAAACTGTTGGCATAACTTCACTGAATACCTTTGATTCAAACATCTGTCAAATGACCCGCATAGCAATTGCAATGTCCATTAGGCACAAAATAAATTGACAAATTATAATGGATTCCCGCACGATGAAAAACCTGCGAATCTAACGAGTAAAAATGCACTTCGCCTGATGGCAGCCGTCTTCAGTTATTAAAATGCACATATTTCATTAAAATGTTAATCTACTGCAACAAACTTTGCGTGCATGTTACGATCCATTCAAGACAGTCAATCTGTCTGTAGTCCACTCCTAATATAGCTTAGCCTAGCCAGTCACTGTCAGCATTATGACCCATTTACGGCAGTAAAATCAACGAATCGATAAACGACTCTGACACGGATTAGACGATTATTGCAGTAGAATGCATTTTATAACAGCAATGGTACGGACGAATCATTCATAGAATAGGTTGTTTTTACAAAAGCATATGAGCTTTGGTTTTCCGTAAATATGCTCAAGATTTATCGAAATGAAATTGCGAATAGGAAGATAAAATCGGAATGGATTTGATTTTCCGATAGAATCCTATATATTATTTTCTATTTATTTTTATTTCAAAGTAAAAAGTAAAGCAATCCCACGACAACCCTCGTACGGGTCTAGGGGTTGAAGCTGGTAGAGAGCTTCATTACAATTTTTTTTTAACCATTGTGGATACGAGTGTGGAGTGATTAGTTCCACGATTCACTTTACCGCTGATTTAAATCAGGTACCTAATCAGAGCTAGGTGAACTCAAAGCTTGGTGTGCGGACCCGCGTCTGAACCTGGATTCGAACCAGAGACCCCACGCAAGAAGCCTAAAAACAATAAAGACTACAAAAACAATTAAAATCATCTTTATGCAGAATACGTTTAAGTGATGCTGTAGACAAATGAAAATCAAACAGACATTAAAGCATCTACTTATTGCAGTAACTGGTCTATTGCAACCCTAATTGGTCCGTACATGGTACATGTAGAATGTGCAGATGACAGTAAGAGTGTTCTAAACGGTTCGTATCACTGCTCTTGATTATTGTGAAATCGGGAGTTTGAATTGAATGAATTAGCATAGCACTCCGTAATTGTCAATTGTTTTACATCAAAACTTGTAATGTACAGACTTTTTTTGAGTGTTTCAATGCGCATTACATAGTAGATTAGTTCATATGCTAGGCATGAACTCTGATTTCGATTAAAACCTACGAGAGCAGTATGCTAAGTACCCGTGTTTAGCGACTGATGGCACCGCTGGCGCAAAATATGTATGGCATCATTGAACGCAATCTATAAAACAATGACTGTCAAAATTTCAGACAGATTCGTCGAGCAGTTTTGTTTTGATAGCAGCTGAAAGTCGTCAAGTTCGTGTTTGTTTGCAACCATGGAAAAAGAGCAATATCGATCAGTGATTCGATTGTTTTTTTGGATGGGAAAACGTGTGAGGAAATCAAGTTCGAGTTGCATGCCGTTTAAAAGGACCATGCACTTTCGATGACTACAATCAGATATTGGTTTAATGAATTCAAGCGTGGCCAAAGATCCGTTTTTGATGAAGAGCGCCCGATTGAGGTGACTACGCAGGATATGGTTAACAAAATCCATGGTATCGTGTTAGCAGACCGCCGGGTGAAGATCAGATAGATTGCTGACATTGTAAACATCTCAATTGAACGCATACAAAATATCCGACACGAAAAGTTGCTCACAATGAAGCAAAAATGGAATCGCATGATAGCTTCGGAGCATTGTTTGGGCATCTTTAAACGCAATCCGAAAGAGTTTTTACGGCGTTTCGTGACTGCTGACGAAACATCGATCCATCACTACACGCCAGAAATGAAAGAACAGTCAAAACAGTGGACTTTACCCGGCGAACGTGCTCCAAAGAAGGCCAAAACGGTTCCATCGGCCGGTAAAGTCATGGCCAGGATTTTTTGGGATTCGCGAGGCATCATCTTCATTCACTAATTGGAGGAGAGAAGAACAATGTCGGGCCAGTACAATGCAGATTTATTGGACCGATTTCATGCTGAATTAATGAAAAAATAACCCCATTTGGCCAAAAAAAAGTGCTCTATCACCATGGATGGTTTGAAAAAGTTAGAATATCGCTGTACTAAATGTATCGAGCTGGAAGGAGACTATATTGAGAAATAAATTTAAAAAAGTTTTCTTGCCTAACACAGGTACTTATCATACTGTCCTCGTAGATAAGATTTCATTCGGGTTTTTTCTATGTGTCATTCTAACTTAATAACCAACCTAAGCGAAAGCTCAGCGAATGCAACAGCATTTTCGAACACAACAAATTTTCTGCTCGGGATCGTTTTTTTGCAACCTTACCTTAATCTACTCTGCATATGTGCAAAAACAAACGCGGTTAATGTTAAGTTGGCCACGCAAGTGATTGGAGTCAAGTTTGAGTGAAAATTTGGAGTCGGGAACTTCGTTGAAAAATTTATATGTTCTTTGGTAGGAGGTAAATGTTAAGAGTCTGGCGACAGAAAGCCACAAACACAGAAACGTAGAAACCACTTTTGAATTCACTCAATTTGGTCAATATAAACTTTCTGATAGAACTGGCGTGTTCAACAATAGGTTTGACAAAATTCCAGGAGAGGGTTTTAGTCCGGAAAATATCGATGAATTCCCTCAAAAGTTTTCTACCAAAACCTACGACATTGCTAGCTTTCACAATGATTAGCTTGATGTGATCGTCGAATGTAAATTATTTATTCTACACAATAGTGTACCCAATTGAAGCACAGTAATGTGAGTATTCATAGATTACAAGATTATTTTTACGTTGATAAGATATAATAGTTTACCTGCCGGCATTAATAAGGAGGTTATTATTTAGGCACCAGCTGGGCAAAAATGCACTCGTTAAGATTTCTAACAACCTTGAATATATTTGTGTCATCAGCATAAGACAAAACAAATGACGACTGCCAAAAGAGACGTACGTCATTTGTAAATAAGACGAACAGTATGGGGCCCAGATAACTACCTTGTTAAACACCAGATGTGGTTCTAATTTCAAAACCAAGTAAGGGAATCGAAAGGGATGAAGCTTAACCAATAGTACAGAGTAATCAAGCTTATTAAAGGATTTTTTTCAAATCAGTGCAGGCACAGACAATTTGAAAGCCAGTTTCAGCTGAATAGGTCAATGGATGACCATTTGACCTATTGGTGAATTTATTCTTTCGTAGTGGTGAAACGACCTTTTATAAAACCATGCTGAGTTGCAGCAAAAAGCTAGAATATTGGTGACTATGGCTTAAAAAAGTTAAGTGGCGCAGAGAAGTTTCGCAACAGGTCGATAGTGGCCATTTCCCACTTTGAATATTAGAGTGACGGGGGTGTATTTCCAAAGTGTGTTCCCTTAAGGCCGCATTAGGCATATTACTTTATCTAATGATTTTAATTATCTATATCTTAGCAGCCGAAAATTCCAAAATCTTTTAAATTGCGTTTGAAAAATAAACTTTAGCTGCTGCGGACATCTCTCATACGCAAATGAAAATTTTCTGTGATTGAATTTCCCCAATGCTTAAAATAAATGGTAGTCAAGCTCTGAACGTGCCGAAAACCCCTTTTCAGGCTTTGGTCTTGGAATTTTTCAAATTTCAAATTTTTTTCAAATTTTTCAAACATCTAAATTAAATTGCAAATACCGTCTGCTAAAATGCAGCAGTGGAGTCTTAGGAGGTGGAAGTAATCCATGAAGATAATACCGCCGTTACTGTGAGCTAGATTTTTTTAGCGTAGCGTAACCGTCATGCGAGGAGTGTCGTAACTTGTAGCTGACAGCTAACAATAACTTCTTCGTGGAGAGTTCAACTCCAGTACTAATAAATTAATTACCTTCTGTATGAGGTTTCTCGATTAACGAAAAGCCAGGAAGACCCCACATCTGACAGAGAGAAAAGAAGAGATAGAGTTGAAAGAACATAGTAAACCGTGATGTTAGTAGTGATCTTAGGGGGCCCGGTAGCTCTGCTCGCTAAGGCGTCAGGCCGAAAAGCGGCGTGCTACGGGGCTGCGGGTTCGAATCCTGCCAGTGCCAGAACCAAACTGGTGGCCTAATGCTGGCCGTGTTCCCGGCCAGTGATGCCAATTTAGCTATTTTGTAGCTAGATTTAGCTACAAAAAGAGCCTGTTTAGCTACACAATTTTTCATTTAGCTATTGGCTACAAATTTAGTTACTAATTTATAGATTATAAATAATCTAAATTTTTGCTTTAATTGCATTAATTTTCACTAGTTTATTGATATTTAAAACACTCAGTGCTTGAAAACAATCTCCTAAAATTCTAGGGTAAACGCTAATGTTTTGGGTGGATATAATAGCAGTTGCTTTCAATTTTCTCGGTAAGCCTCTGCTGTTCCAAATATCGCAAAATATTCACACGAGGCAAATTTTTTCTCCCGATGAGTTGGCAAAGTACAAAGCAAGTTTATCTCTGTAAAGGCGGCAATTTTTCAGTAACTTCAACATACATACATATATATCCTTCAAAGTCAACTCATTGAAATATAGGCGATTCACTGCCAAAATGTTGCTAAAGTCTAATGCAATAAATGGTGCAATGATGTGAATTTACGATATCACTTTCTATTATCGTTCTTACACTTTCTTCAATAGAGGAATCAGTATCAAGGAGCATTAGCCAATGGTTAGAGCTAAAAACCCACTTCAGTATAGTCCAAACATCAGAAGAATGTTATTTGGCTAAAATGATTTATAGGGAGTATAACAATGCTATAAACCTTTTATATCTCTTATTTCTTCAACCCATTTCAAAAGATGCTTCAGTAATGAACAAAAAATTTGAAAGCAATTCTGTTCAGCCGACTAAGCCTTAACGATTTTTGTTTATTTATTGAAGGTTTGGCTAAAAAAATTGTGTATCCAGATTGTACAATCAACGTTTTGTCAGAAAATGTGGAATTAAATGACTACGTTCACAATAATGCCTATTTAGGATATAACTTTGAGCAAAAAATAGTTGAACTTCGAATTAATAATACAAAATCAAGGTCAGATGAAGAAAATATAAGGCAGACTTGTATAGCATTTATAAAAAGAGCTGAAATATTGATTACCTGATAATCTTAAAATTCTGCGAAATATTTTCCAATTTTCTTTGGAAAATATAAATTTAAAAATTATAAAGTTGTTTACGGCTGATAAAACATCTATTCAGAATATACTGGTACAGAAAAAACAATTATCAATCGTTAACTGAAGAGAAAAAGCTGATAACAGAAAATTTTGGCTGGAGGTGTATAATTATAAATAAAGATGCAGCAAATATCAGATCAACCCGTTTAACGATCTCTGCGCGATTGCATTTAGGATACTAGTTTTTCCTTGGTCCAATGCAGAAGTTGAACGTATATTTAGTCAACTTTCGATTGTGAAAACCAAACATAGAAATAAACTCAGCTTAAAAACTTTGCACTCAATCCTTACTATTAAATATGGGTTGAAACGGTCGCAAAAATGTTGTAAAGATTTTGAGTTCCCTCAGGAAGTATTGGCGAAAATCGGCACTTTAGACGCATGTGTAGAGAACGAAAATGAGTTTATAAATTTTAATATATTACCCCAGCTTGAAGAAGATTTTTTTGACATAAATATAATTTAAAAATGGTTTTTTGAAATATTTCTATTGCAAGCATGAGTTACGGTTAACAACAAATGAATGAGTTTAGTATAAGTCATGGTTCATAGCATTAAATTAATTAACTGCTCATTATCCGATGTACATTTAATATTTTTCTACATGAACTATAAAGATTAGCTTAATAAAACTGTTTTCCAGAACCTTGAGTTTTTTATTGTTGAATTTAGCTACACTTTTTAGCAACAAAGTGAACATTTTAGCTATTTTTAGCTATTTTTTCCCTCAAATCTAGCTACAACGGCTGGAAAAAAGTTGGCAGCACTGTTCCCGGTAGCCCTCTTCACTAACCTAACCTAGTTGTGATATTACTCTTGTATTGACAAAAATACACCTTCAAAATACATCTTCACCATAGACACCAACAGTTTGAAGAGTAAGCATGAGGTGGAGATTTTAGTCCATTTACGGACACCACCACCACGGCAGTGCCTGCAAAACGGCATGTTTCTTACAATGCTAAATATGAATACAAAAAAAATCAAATGGAATAAGAATCCAGCTAATATAGCAAATTTGAGTGTTATTGATAAAATCGTAAGAACTTTCACAGAATAAGAAAAATATAAGAAAATACTATGGTGGATCGTTCTGCTTTTGTTAGATATGACACCTTGCAATCCACTGTATGGAGCGAACCAATTATGTTGTCATTTCTTTTTACTAATTTTCGAAGAAAATTAGTATTAAACTCGTTTCGCCGAAAATGCATATTTCTTTATATATATATATATATATATATATATATATATATATATATATATATATATATATATATATATATATATATATATATATATATATATATATATATATATATATATATAATATATATATATATATATATATATATATATATATATATATATATATATCTATATATATATATATATGTATATATATATATATATATATATATATATATATATATATATATATATATATATATATATATATATATATATATATCAGCAAAATGATTAATAGAGATAATCTCTGGAGTGGCCGATTCGATTGAGCTGAAATTTTCGGAGGACGTAGATGTATATAGTAGGTTTTGTTAGTAGCTTTTGGCGGCGGCGAGCGTTTTAGTGAATTTTCAGGTACTCCTATATTTCCAAGCAGTGTAAATTTTTGTTAAAATAAATGTTTGGGAATGAAAACTTATTGTGTTTTAAGCTTGTCTATGATAAAGAATTGGAAATTTTGAGCCGTGTGTGGGTGCAGAGTGCCTAAAAGTAGGCAAGGATTTTTTTTCAAATTTTGATTTGTCATTACTTGTAAGAAAAACAACGGATCATAGTGAAAATTACAGAGCGTATTGATGTTGACTAAAATTTAACACATATTGATTTTCAAGATGTAGCGTGTAGCCCGGTAGCTGCGGCAGGCTGCTGAAAAAAAAATCCTTCAAATCATTGACCCTCCTGAAAAATTTTTGATTTTTGACAAAAAATTCAAATCGTTGATAAATTTTATCCTTTGTTCTTCATGTCAAATTGAAATTTTTAAAATTCTGATTTGCACAAGAACGGCAATCCATCACCAAATTACCTCTATTTTCAGCACTCGAAAGTTCTGTTCACGAGAACTAACGACCGGATTATAAATTTACAGGACCTGTTGGCATTAACTAGGACCACTGATCACTGAGAAAAAAAACAGCTTTTTGGCCTACAACTTCCGATTCAGCCATCGGATTTTAACAAAATTCACACAATATTATAACCTTTGGTGAAAATTTGGCTGAAAAATTAGAATAGAGTTGCCAGCTATGGTGATTTTTGTCTCCTAAATCTTGCAAACTTGCTCAGCAAAATGAAGCTTTTTTCCCTATAACTTCTGGTCCAGTCATGAAATCGAAACGAAGCTCATGCATTAAATTGACCTTAATATGAACCAAATGTAGTAGGAATTTCATAAAAAAATCATTAAAGGGCTGCCAGCTATGAAAATTTTTGTAATTTTGTGGAATTTCTTTACTAAGTGATTAGATCATTAGATTTGCAAATGGGAATCATCCTGCAATGAAAATTTACAACAAATATTAACGCTTTAAAAATTTGAAAAGTTTTGAGGGTGGTAACCCTAAAATTCTATACCTTCCAGCGCAGTGATTCAATCCAAACGAAATTTACTGGTTGGGTTTAACTTAACGTGAAGCAGATTTGGTATATATTTTGCTTTGCTGCTGACACAGGGTAACCAGCACTAGCCATTTTCATAAATATTGCACCAACAGATGCTTCAAATTACGTTCTCATATGCAGAGCATTTGCAATAAAAATAAGGAATCAATTTTGAAATTTTCCGAGTTTTGAAAATGTTTCGGATGGCAGCCTCAAATAACGTTTAATCGTTGAAACTTTCCATGAAATCCTGCGATGAGAACAAAATTCAAAGGATACGTTGATTTAAGTATGAAATTGTTATGGTAAACTTATTGCTGCTTCGTTGGAAAGTGTTGCCAGCACTAAACATATTCAGCATTTGTGTTAGAGTTGAGTTTTGTTACTTTGGATAAGGAATGGTTGATATGATTCTACAAGAAAGTGTTTATAACGTCTTTCCACATTTTTTTGTCACTCAAAGATAATTTCTTCGAAAATTAGTTTTCTAGCGATTCTGATGTGCTAGAACTTTAAATTACAATTTATTTTCACACTGAACCTCTTTTACGCTTAAACTTGTGACACTTGTTCAGTGTTATACCTTACCTTCACTGTACGGAAAGAACACGTTTATGCTTCAATATCGCCTCTCCGTGTGGGCCCAAGAGCAGTTCGAAGATGACGTCGAATTCGTTCGAAAAATGCCGCATTTTCATTTTGGCGGCATGTAAACATGCGAAATTTTCGATTTCGCGGATCAAAAGTTCACAAGTAACCATAAAAAATTCAACGGATTCTCGACGAGCCACATTTGGGTGTGATGAAGTGGTAGCATTATTGGCCGATTTATCTTCAAAAATAAGGCTTGTAATACCTTTCGATCAATGGAGAGCGCTACAGAAGGATAATAACTGACTTTTTGTCACAAGAAATTAAAGACATGTGATTGGAATACTTTTGGCTTCAGCAAGACTGTGAAACGATTGTTGTTTTGCACTTTAATTTCGAAAATCGCGTAATCAGCCATTTTCCTTTTTGTAAAATATATTTAAGGATCGATGTTATGCTAACAATCTAGCAACGATTTATGAGCTTAAACAAAATATTGATCGAGCCATTCGTGAGATACAAATCAGAACGATCAAAAATATATTGGAAATTTGGGATGTCAAGCTAACCTAGATAGTCATTTGAATAAAATCGTATGTTATGCCAAATCGGAAAGCTACGTTTTCTCAATAAATAAATATATACCCGTTATTTTACAGCGGTTTTAAAAAGAAACCATTTACAACACAAAGAGTGTTAGCATTTTCAATGCTGAATGAAAAAACAAACATGATTTTTTTGAAAAAAAACTCAATAGAACACATCTACTCGAATTTCACGCAAGAGCTATGGAATTTGAAATGAAAAAAAATCTTAATAAGTAAAAATGTTGGATCAACAGCAATACATTTGAAAAACTAATGTTTTTCCGAATCCACTTTTGTTAAATTTTGTAAAAATCTGTGTCTATTGAATTTTGGAGTTAAATTAAAACTCTCCGTTTGCTCTAATTATATCACATTGCTTTTAGCAAGCATGCGATCGATAGCCAAATTAGTTGAATCACTTTGTTACTCTCTGAAAAAAATGCATCTAATTCAGTTCGAAATAACATGTAGAGGTTATCAAACTCATACACGAGCCAAACTCTTTGCAAAGAATTATTTGTCATGTCATGTCACACTAAAAGAATCATTTATTATTTATAAAAAAAAAATATTTCGTAAAATTACCTCCCGATTTTGGGACCTACTTCGCAGCAAAGATGTAACACAGTGCAAAAACCAAACCTGTATTCATTTAACATTCACCTTGCAAGTGTGTAATTCTAGTACAACATCTCTCCCTCGCAATTTCTTCTTGCATTTTCTGTAGTTTGTAGTATTTTATGGTCCGTAGATTGAATGTTTCGCAATCATTTTACATGGCAAGCTGCACAAACATCGACTGGGCTGTAAAGTAGTCACAGCCAGATGCCCAAAAGTGTCCGTTTGATTGCGATGTTTGTACAGTCTTTCATAGATACATGGGCACTAGCCAACCGCATTAGCTAGTGTAGTGACGAGATAGCGGATAGAATTATTAGAAAACTCAAGGAACTGTGTTTTTTACAACTTGCTGCATTCCATTTCAAGCGATTAAGGTAATATTAGATAGTGCAGCGTAGATGCACGTATGTTTGTTCAACAAATGTAAGTCAAAGATGTTCTATGGAGCTTGCATGACAATCAGAAATTAAGAACACGCGATGCACGCTGATTGTGTTTTAATTTAGTATTGATATTATTTCAATACTGAAAAGAACAATAAGCGAACTCTTTTTTTCATTCATCTGACGGTAAATAGTGAAAACGGAACACGCCAATTGCTTGTGTATTCGAACTACACTTCGAATAACTACGACTCAGAAACAGGATCCAAAGAGATTCCGTAGTGAAGATATTCGCCTGTCATTTTTGCTAATTTGTAGATATATGCATAAAACAATGTGTTATTTATAGATCCATATCACGAATCGCGTTTCTCGAACGGTATACAAAAAATAAATAACATGTAACGAGTCGAGTTTTTATTAAATTGATTGATTTAACATTACCATATCTTCAGTAACATTTAATTTATTTTATTTATTTATTTATTCAATCACAGTTTCACCAACAAAATCGTTACTACAAAAATACATTTATGAATTTATTAAGAACAATTAAACGGGTTAAGCAAAATTGAAAATTTCAAAAGCATGATTAAAGTCGAACATTTGATATGCTGGGTTAAAGCTTCGGGCTATTGTGCAGGTAGGCTCATTTAATCCATAATTGATCCTATGAAATGGGATGGATAAGGCACTATGATTTCTGCGCTCACCGTGACAAACACGAAAGTTTAACTTTGATAATAAAAACTCAGAGTTCACCTTTCCATTGAGCAACTTCGCAGCGAATAGAGCTTTGGAATTTTGACGTCTAGTTTCAAGAGTGTCCATGGTCAATAATTGCAAGCGGATTTCATAAGGAGGTAAACAAAAAGGATCAGACCAACGGAAAGAACTAAAAACATAGATTAAGAATCTTTTTTGAACAGATTCAATTCGATCAATATGCTCCTTATAATATGGAGACCCCATCAAGTACCCATATTCAAGAATCGGGCGAACCAGAGAGCAGAATAAGATTTTTGGCATCCAAAAGTCATTGAATTCTTCAGATCGCCTTTTTAAGAAGCCAAGTGCACAGTTGGCTTTTATTATCATAGAGTCAATGTGGTCATTAAAAGTAAAAGCAGAGTTTAATAGAACACCTAAATCACGAACTTTATTGGAACGGGTTAATATAATATCATTTAAAAAGTAATTGAAACTCATGGGACATGATTTGTGGGAGAAAGAGATAACTGAGCATTTGTCAGCATTTAGTGAAAGACGGTTTAGAGCGGACCAATTAGAAAAGTTTGACACATTGCGTTGCAGGATTGTACAGTCGTCAAGTGATATTATATTGAAAATCTTCGCGTCATCACCGTAGAATAGAATGGAGGATCCAGGAGCCAAGATGATAAGATCGTTAATATAAGTAGCGAAAAGAATCGGACCGAGGTGGCTGCCTTGCGGCACACACGAAGTGGAGATTATGTCAGTGGATAGAGTGCACGAAATCGAACGTTCTGTTTGCGATCTGTCAGATAGAATTTAATCCAGTCAATAAACTTATTAGGGAATTCAAGAACATGCAATTTACATATAAGAATATTATGATCCAGCTTATCGAAAGCCTTCGTGAGGTCGGTGTAATGCAGTTAACTTTTTTACCTTCTTCAACCGCAGGGATGACTAGATTCGCAAGTTCTAAAAGATTAGTAGTGGTAGATTTGCCTTGAATAAAGCCATCCTAGCAAGGCGAGATAAATGACTTAGAAAGGAAAGATAGCACCTCGGCAACTATAGCTTCAAGGAGCTTGGCAACGCATGGTAATTTAGCGATTGGCCTATAATTGTGCACGACATCTCTACTGCCTTTTTTGTGAATTGGAGTTATACATGAATATTTCCTTAAGTTTGGAAAAATGCCAGAAAAAATGGATAAGTTAAAAACGTGAGCCAATAAGGGTGAGAGAGAATCGACGCAACGCTTAAGGACTATGGTCGGTAAACCATCAGTGCTAGGATGAAAACTATTCTCAAGATGAGATAAATGCTTTAGCATAGTGACAGTGTCGATGTATAAGTATTTCATAGCCAACGTCGTTTTAGGGGAGTCCATTAAGTAATTGAAATTAGTTATGTCGACCTCACAGACAGGTATTCCATACGCAGATCGGAAGTAGTCTGCAAACAAGTGACTAATAGCGAGCGTGTTATTAATGACCATGTCGTCAGAGATAAAAGAACAAGGGTATCCGTCATGATACCTTTTTGAATTTACAAAATTCCAAAAACGTTAAGGATGGCTTATGAAAGACTGCCTTAGCTCCTCGATGTAGTTTGAGTAGGCAGATGAGGTTTCAGATACGAATCTATTTCGTAGTTCCTCATAAACTTCATAGTCATCTTCTAAACGCGACAAAGTGTACACTTTCCAAGCCATAATTTTCAAATTTTTTAGATTGATTAAATCTGGTTTAATCCATGGAAAGCGTTTCAAAGGTACAGAGTTACTTAATGGAACACAGCGAGCAAAGCAACCGAATAAGATGGAATGAAAGTTTATGGTAGCAACGTTTATGTCAGATTCATTCACAACCGAAAACCAGTCGCATTCGGTAAGCACTCCACTCAGCATATCAAAGACGACTTTCTTGAAGTTAACATTGTAAAGACTAACAAAGTTAGACTTAGTGAGTATATCGTTTAGTTGTTGCAATCAATTTTAATATGAAGCGAATTCAAAGATATATACAGTTTGTCTCAAAGTAAACTTGACTTTTTAAAAATAAGAAGAAAATATGTTTTTTTTCGGCAAAGTTGGTTCGTTTTATTCAAAATAGTCCCCTTCCGCTTCGATACACTGATTTGCACGACTTAATAGCATTTCAGATGAGGATTTTCGGTCGTTGGCCCGCATGGCTCTGAAAATGTTGGCACACGCTTTTTGGATGGCCGAATCGTCAGCATAACGCATGCCCTTCATCAGCAAATTAAGTTTTCCGAACAGATAAAAGTCGCACGGAGCCAGATCAGGCGAATATGATTGATCGGAAAAATGCAATTTTCGGTCAAAAAATCCGTGATGAGTGTCGATCGATGAGACGGCGCATTATCGTGCAACAAACGTCAACTCCCTTCCACACGATATTCTGGCCGAATACGACGAATACAGTGCAACGACCGCCTCAAAACACCAAGACAAAGTGGCGCGTTGTCCTTTGTGCCCGGTGGAACGAACTCATCAGAACAATACCCTTTGAATCGTAAAAACAAATGAGAATTGTCTTCACTATTGACTTCTCAATATGATATTTTTTGGTTGCCGGCTCGTTTTTTGGCCTCCATTCGGAACTTTGACGCTTTGTTCCCGGATCGTATTGAAAACACCTCGTTTCATCACCAGTGTAAGGAAAGTTATCGTCATTTTTGGTCTCTGTAACGATGTCCTTGCAATGTTGGATTCTGAGCAATTTTTGGTCGTCAGTCAACTTGTGCGGCACATAGTGAGCACTCACCTTCCGATAGCGCAAATGGTCGGTCAATATGCGATTTTTGTTGAATTTTGAGAAAATCTCTCTGTCGTCAACACGAATTTCGGCTGCCCGACATGGAGGTCGTCATTGATGTCTTCACGACCGTTTTTAAAGCGCGTACACAACTCATGAGCTCTGCCACGGAATAAACAATCATCACTTTAAACTTGTTGCATCAATTGAAACGTTTAAAACTTAATATTGGCTCTTTGTTCTATGCTCATTTTTGTACCGATGACACAAACATACTGTCACTTTAGACGCAATAACTCCACTTGCAGTGGAGCACATTTTTACTGGAACCAACCAACCAGGTAACATATAGATGGCACCACCAGAACCTTCCCGATTGACAAAGTCTTGTTTACTTTGAAACAGACTGTTATTTTACTATCATTAAATAAACTAAACTTTTACATTAAATATATTCTTTCATTCTACACTAAAGTAACTTTTACTAAAATTAAATGTTAATGAGAAACTGTAATCAAAATATCTTCAATTAATATTCCCATTACCTCATTCTACTTAATTTTGAAGACGCCATAATATTCAAATGCAATGAATTATCTCTAGCCACAACAATGAACTCTTTGGAAAATTCTAATTATTTGTCTATCATAAATACGAAACTGTTGTTTGAAGCAATGTTTATAGCTTCACCGATCAAAGTTTTCCCCAAAGATAATTATTTCTGACATTGTTATCAGTACGTTAGACGCGGTCCTAAATAGTCTGTCAGACGCAACGTACCAAGCCAAAACATGGAACATGCACTTGAATGATTGAAGCAGTACCGGCACCTAGCCATCGGTTCGGTGGGTGCATTATGTGTTGCATCTTAATAGCATTATTCCGATAAAGAGTGGAGAAGTCGTGGTATCGGTGGCAAATGGGCGCCATTAACTCGATTAGGCTAAAGATGCACTTAAGGTCGTACGGAAGATGAATGGATTGAAAATCTCAAAACCCGTTCGAATAATCGTAGGCTGTAAATTGCATTGGAAATTTATTTGTTTTCATACAGAGCGTACACTCTGTGCTGCTTACTTCGTCTTGGAAGACTAGCATTAGGTCTATTGTGTAGAAGAGTTGGTAGAATTAAGTTAAGACGGGCCATAGATCACGTATTTAAAGTTGAGCTATAATTTTGAGAATTAAATTTATCCTACGAGTAACATTATTATTTTATGGATTTTATGCATAGTGTTGTGATTTAATATATCTCTTTATATTACGTTCATAAAAAATTAAGTGACTTTTTGTCTTAAAATTTATTAAACCCTTTGATTCGTAAACAATTGACTTTTTCCAAAACATATACTTGAAATGAATAGTCAATGACAAAAGAAAAAATAAGATGAAAAGACAAAATTTCACATAACTTAATGAACTACTAAGCTAAACGATCTTTCTGAAATACTTGCGTTATGTAGTTGACTTGAATCATGTGCACCAAGTCTATATATAGAGGAGTTGAGACTATCTGCATAGAAGTCGAGACTATGTGGATTGCAGAAAATTCCATAATGTATGGGAATTTTCGCTGTGAAGTAAACACCAATCTATCATCTGGCCCCTGTACTATATTCTATAGTTCAGGCATGCACATAGTGTACGCAACCATAAATGCAGCGCTACGTAGAATAGGAATAACTTATGTAGATTTTATTCATTGTAAGATTTTACATAAAGTAGCTTGATGTTTCCAATAGCTGGTGTTTTAGGCTTCTTCGTTTTTATTTTCAAATAATTCTTAAGCATTTCAAAAACCTAGTTATCTTGGAAAATTATGTTCTGAAAGGTGGCTTAACACCATAGATTCAGGTTTACGAATGGCAGCTACTGTTTTCAAAAAATGTTGATACCAATCGGTAAAATTAGAGAAACTACGTGCAAAATTAGCTCAGTTTATTGATAGATTAATTATACTAAAGAATACTAACTAAAAAAAGGTGCAGAATTAAAATTGGTGTAGTAAAAAAAAATTAATGTTTCTTTAATGAGACTGTTTGGCATGTCGATGTAACCTGATATGCCTTGTTGAATCAGACGGACCTCAAACTGTTACACATTACCGAAAGTCGTAAGACAAATCCGTCTCTTTCTTGTCACTGTTATTTTGCGCACCAGAGCATCAATAAAACTTTGTTTTGAGGCTTTCTTGATAAGGATCAACCAGCTATTTGGGCTTTCCTGTTCGTAACGGTCTTCCATCCTATTCTTCAACTGTCCCTCGTAAAATTACACATTTTTATTTTTTCATAAAATCGACAAGTGGGACAACACTTCCATAAAAAATGGTGCAGTCACATCCCTCAAGTACATTGTGATGATTAATCAAACTACCAGATAATAGAGTCTAAGTTGAAACTTTGAACTGCACATACCATACCTACTGTAAATTTCTTAGATTCGTTTGTCCACCAGTAAGTAGACAGCAGACGCTTAAATTTCATGTGAACATGTATACGAGTTTTCTTGTTGCCTGACAAGCAGCAGGACTTGGTATCCTAAAGATAGTTCTTTTTACTAATGTTCGAAGAAGAACATTAATATTAAACTAACTTTGGCCAAAAATTCATATTTGTCTCTTTCTCTCTCTCTCTCTCTATCTCTATCTCTCTCTACCTCTCTCTCTCTCTATATATATATATATATATATATATATATATATATATATATATATATATATATATATATATATATATATATATATATATATATATATATATATATATATATATATATATATATATATATATATATATATATATATATATATATATATATATATATATATATATATATATATCACAATTTATATAAAAATATCACAATGTATAAAAATCTCAGGAATGCGAAATCTGATTGAACTGAAATTTTCAGGATACATTGGTTTATATGCAGAATATTGCCAGGTCTCACAAAAAGTTAATAATCTTTAACCCTTCGGCGTCGGCGGCCATTTTAGTGATATTTTAAATATACCTATTTTTTTGTCAACAAATAACTTTCGCAAAAACAAAGTTTATGGAATAAATTCTGAACGTGTTCCAAATGTAACCCTATGTGTGCGCTAGGCGCCTATAATGAGATTGGGAAAATTTGAAAATTTTTAAATTGTGATATTTTTTGATAAGATTATCAGATCATTATGAAACTTACAGGACGTATTGCTGTTGCCAAGTTATAGACTCAAATACTTTTTTATGAACGTGCTAGCAACCCTGCAGCTACAGCAGGCATTGAAAGTGAAAACTTTCGAACCATCGATTCTAATGAAAAATTTTCGGCTTATACAATGAGCACAAACACATATAGAAATCTTATGCTTTGTATATACCACCAAAAGAAAACTTTTAAAATTTCACATCGGACAAGAACGGTAACCCTCCTCCAATTTACGTATATTTTAAGAATCAAGAACTTTTGTTCCCGAGAACTCACGACCCAATTATCACACATGAATGAAATTCACAAAATGTATTGGTATTAAGTAGTACCAGATCTGATAGGGGCCGTTTGAGAATGCAAGCAACTCTGTGCCAGTGGTGCCATCTTGAAAAATTATAAAGAAAAAAACTGCTTATTGCCCTATGAATTCTGATGCAGTTACCAGATGTTCATGTAGCTGAACCTTACTCTAAGCCGTGTTAAGTAGAAATTTCGTTAAAAATGCGGTTGGTGCTGGCAGCTATGGTAATTTTAGTGTCTTGGCTATTGAAAATGATTGCGAACATTTACAATGAAAATAAGTTACCAATATTTAAATTTTTTTTGTTCTAGAAATTTTTGGTTCCAAACATCTTTCGTTTTTTTGACTCCTAGAGCGTCCGCACACGGGTCGACATTCAATCGACTCGACTGCGACTCGACTGCGACTCGACTGCGACTCGACTGCGACTCGAACTCGAACTCCTTGCGATTTCCAATATAAATGAATGGAGACCCGCACACGGGTCGACTTGTGCTCGACTCGGACTCGGTGCGACTGCGACTCGACTGCGACTCGTCTCGCTAGAAGTGTTTGGAACGGGAAAAGTCGAGCAAGACGCGTGATATATTTTTTCGAAATATATGAAAGTGTTTTTTTTATAATGTATGCATTATGAATTATTTTATTTTATGTATTATTATTATTGGTTCTTTGAAAAATATTAGTGTTTCTGATAACGTATCACGTATGTATTTTTTTATATGTTTGCATAATGTAATGTTACATATTGTAATGTTATATACATGAAATTTTCCTACATATATTTTAATTATGTTGGCCACAAAATAGTTGCACCTATATGTTCATAAAGGTTATTGATTTGTGATCATGGTTCCCTTCTTGTCTATAAATCAGCATAGATAAAGCAGAGCATAATTGATACGGGAAACTCGATCGTTTTGCGGAATAAGCCGTCGAAAGCAGAATCAAAGTGGAATTGTTTTTGCGGGATGATTAAAATTGAAAATTTTATAGAAAATGTTTTTTTTACAAAATGGTTTCGATCGTATGGACTGATTCTCATCAGACTCCAGCTTACAGTGCTTACTTGACTGATGTGACCACTTGCAGTTGTAAATCAGTAATTTTTATTTACGTTAGTTGTGAAAAATTTTAACATCTCCGCAAAACGCAAAACAATCGAGTTTGTGTGCGCTGGTGTCTGATGAGAATCAGTGTATACTTTCGAAACCACTTTGTCAAAAAAAAAGTTGGAAATTTTCAATTTTAATCATCCCGCAAAAACAATTCCACTTTAGCACCAATATATTTATTCAAGCAACAGCGAAGTGTTTATAATATAGTTTCCTAACAAAGAAACAAGCTTGCAATTTTTCAGGATGAATTTCCACTTACTGGAGAAGCTTTTATTGAACACCAGTTGTTGCTGTCAATGGCTAATGATTTGATTGGTATTGACATTCTTAGATTATATAGCAGTGCCATCTGCGTGGATAGGAATTTTGCACTTAGAGTGTGGAAGAGAGGCGTATAGCTATTGAATTTAGTTGGACCCTGGGACATGCTTGTCAGAATATTAATGGAAGTGTTTCATATTGGATTCAATAAAGGTCGGATCATTATTACTTGTAGTAATCCATAGTGGGTGAATATAAGTTACACGTGACAGAGCGACATATACTAATAACATACAAGTATATAATATTATTGAAGATCTCTCTAGTAAAATTACTTTCAATAACCGACCAAGACGCACCAGATTTGCAAATCTGCTCAATGAATTCATTCATCACACTACTTATCATATAATGAGCCCATTAATAGGTGCTGTGGATTATTCAATTCTATAAGCAGCCACTACTCTTCGGGGATTACCAAATCAAAATTCAAAAATAACTAGTCCGAAGCCCATTCCACATCCGAACCCGCTTAACTTCCATCGTTATTAGCCTAAATTTAATTAAAACAATGTAGAGTAAATGCTACAAAATTTGTGATGTATTGAAATATTTTTTACGGACAATTTTTATTTTATATTTATAATGATTAATTGTATTTTAGATTTATATTATGGTTTCTTGTTGTATATGTTGCCTTGTTTCGTAAAATAAATATCTAAACAAATAATATATACTATTGTTTGTTTGTCAAAACTTCGCGTAGAAAACGACCCGTTTCGAGTTCGAGTCGCAGTCGCTTCGATTGCATGTCGACCCGTGTGCGGATGCAATTGTCTACTTCGAGTGTGACGCCTATGACGCTTCGAGTTCGAGTCGCAGTCGAGTCGATTGAATGTCGACCCGTGTGCGGAGGCACTAAGCATCTTTCTATCTATGTAACTTTCAACGAAATCATCGGGTAAAATCGAAATCGACAGAGTTCTGTGATTTCGACGTGAGGCAATTGTGGGAGACTTTTAGTTGCAGTGCTGGTAAAGTGTTGCAAGCACTAAGCATTTTCTTTGTTTATGTTATGCTATGCTGCTTTCAAAGTTTTGCAGTGTTTGGCTTCCCTAAATCTTGAAATTTCTTAAATCCTTTTTCCACCCTATGAGTTTAAATGCATTGTTAAGATCAAAGTGATTTTGCACTCGAAACAGGTTGGAGCACGTGTGGTAGAATATGCACTCAAAATCTGCACGTTTCTTCTACTGTTCATCGAACATTAGTGTTTCTAGCGGTTCAGATGCGCTAGAGTTTTTTTTATAGTCTATTCACATCGCCACAAAATCACATGCGTTTGAGATGATTCCAGCTTTTGATTTTAATGAGGATCATATCACATGACGGAATCGAATCTCTATGACTAATGCCTTCAGTCTACTGTGAAAAGGAGTAGTTACTTATTTGCAGAGCAGTTACCAAAAAATTAACTTGTGCAATAATTTCGCGTTGGGGAAAGGATACGATCAGCGGGATAAGAGGAATGAAAGTTTTAAATTTAATTTAGTCCCTTGTGTCAGATATTGCTATAGAATACCTGTAGAGGTTAGCGCATTGAAACCAAATGGTTTTGACGGGCGATTTGTTCTCAAACCTTACTTCATAGTCTCCTTTTAGCTCTATACGCTTAGTTCGCGTTTTTAGAATTTTTTCATTCGGTTGAAATATTAGGTTTCCTCGTGGACTTTAAAATAGGTGCTTGTTTCAGTGATGACTTCTTTATTCGACCTAAATCTTCTACCGCTCAGCCATTTCTTCAAGTTTGGAAGCAGAAAATAATTACAGAGGGCTGGATGAGATAGCAGTTCCTAGGTCTATTAATGACTGCACACGTGTGCACCTATGCATTGTTTAAATAGAAAAACACTTTTTCTTTACCAAATGCTTTCGTTTCTGCTTTAAATCAAGATCGTATCCGTCCTAAGGCTCTGAATAATATTCACGGGAATCGTTTCACCCTTCTCAATGTAAATGATCATGGATCAAGTACTAAAGGTTGCGACATGAGCGTGACCACGCCTACTTATGACGAAATAAGATGCAAACACGCGTAGAAATTATCCAGAAATAACTGGTTTTTAGGTGAATGAAGAGTACTGTTTTCAGTTGTGTCCAAATGTTTCTGTTAATGAGTTTATTGGATGTTGCAAATCTAGGCAGACGGGCACTTAAATTGCTGATTTAAAATGGAGCAATTGAAACTGCTTGAAGTGTATGTTGCCTCTTTCATGCTGTAATTCATTAAATTAGAGCATTAAATATATTAGAGCATTAAATTATATTGCGATGTTGCAGCAAAAAAAAATTTTTTAGGAGTCGAATGTATTTCAGAATTCGTAAATTAAACAACGAAACACAGGAATATGATAAGTCCAAAAAACGAAAATTAAAAAAAATTTTAAACTGAAACATTTTTTATATTTTATTAATCAGTTATGACTTTTTTAATTGTAATATAAACAAAATTTTAATAAATATTTCTTGACAATACTTCTGCGGATTATATTAATATGCACCTGTAATTATAAATTAATACTTAAGTTCCTATCTGTGATTAAGTTTGTCTTACATCTAAATTATACCGTAACTATTCATTTTGTCAAGAATTTAAAGTAAAACAATAAAAAAATATTCTCTAACTTTGTCTTTTACATATCTTATACAATGAAAAGAAAAATTCAATAAAATTCAGACACTCGACTATTTTTCCCTGATTCGCCGGTCTCCGCTACGTGACGAAATAAGATGCAGCGCCGAACAGCGAAAACCTATTGTCGTAATCTTATTTCCTTGATTCATGGTAAATGATACCGTTGCATCCCGAAAAATCGTGGCCATGACCTTGTTAGCCGACCGACCCATCTTGGCCTTCTTTGGTGCACGTTCACTCGAAGAAACCCATTTTTTTATTGTTCTATAGTTTTTGGTGTGGTGTGCTGGATCCTTGTTGCATCTACGGTAACGAAACGGCGCAAAAACTTGTTCTGATTGCGGCTGAGCATTGTCAAACACTCCTTTGAAACAGTCACACGGCTCCGCTAATGGCCGAGTGAGATCAATCGCGGCACCCATCGCGCGGATAGCTTTTTCATGTCCAAATATTAATGTAAAATATGATGTACCCGCTTAGTTGAGATGCCTACAGCCTCAGCATTGTCACGCATTTTGATTTTGCGTTCGTCCAATATCATTCCATGGGTTTTATCGACAATTTCTATCGTGAAGACCTCTGCTGGGCGATCTGAACGTTCGGCGTCACTTGTGCTTTTACGACCGCAACGGAACTCCGTAAATCACTTCTTAGCCATTAAAATTGATGGTGAGGTCCCCATAGTTTATATTAAACTTTTTTTTTTGTTTCGGCGATGGTTTTTTTTACGTAAAAAGTAATGCTAGCAATGCAGTAATGCAGCACATGAATTTCACTTTTTTCCATTTTCGTTAAAGTTCATGAGGCTGACTGCCTTCAATGGCTGTCAAACACAAACTAAATGGCGCAGCTTGCTCAAAATTAGACAGCAGCGGGAGTTGATAGGAGCAGTGTTGCAATTAAAGTTGCTGCGCAGGAAATTAAAAAACTCACTGACAAACTGCCCTCGTATTTGATACTAATATTTTCGCACTTTTTTATCAATATGCTGAACAAAAGTAGTATCGCTCATTAGAAACATAAAAAGAGCCACATTCAGAAAAGCATATTGAAATAACTTCAATAAAACTTCGAAATATGGAAAAAATACTTCAACTTAATTTCTCAACAATCGAATCATGTATGCCCCCTCTTAAGAATTATCGTTTCATATGATTGCTGCTGTTGGGCGCATATCTGCCATTATGCACTCTATTGAATATAATCAACGATGCTCAGGTCAAAGATATAAATCATCCGTGACGTGCTAAGTTTGCTACCTAACCTGTTAGCATGCTTCTAAGCCGCTCGTTTCTTCATGATGCCTGTGTACATAAGATTGTGATACTTAGTTTTGTATTTGCATATGATATAATATTTGAAAAGGTTTTTCCAATACTAAAAACCATCAGTCTGTAGATAAAATCACATATTTTTGTTTGTATGCTGGCACGAAATTGACAGACATTCAGAAGTAATTAGCATAGATAGAGAACTTAAAAGTATTTTGAAAAATATCGCTCGATTCAACTAAAATATCAGATGAGTACGTATGGGTGTACAGAAACTAAACTTACATTTATGATGATGAAGTATGTATACAAGTGCCTGGGACTTGTTTAAAAATAAATTCCAGTAACAAGTCATTAGCCTGCCAGCATGATTACAACAGGATTAAGTTTCTACCGCATTACAAACAAGCAAAAATCGTTCGTTCACATTCGCTGCCTACCTCCATAGTATGCATGTATTCATACGAAAACAATAAACTCCACTGAGGCGTCAATGAATTTAATTTACAAAGTAAATCAGTATCTTGACTCGCGCATATTTTTAGTTCATATCTCTTGACATTACGCATTCTTTTTACAACAACTATGAAAAACGAGCATCTGTTCAGCATGATTGAAATATCTATTTTTAGTGAAATTTGCCACGAAGCACCAGAGGTGGTAAATAGTTTTCGTCATGCATGTACAAAACGTTTAAGCATATGAAGCTAGTTTCTTGGATCGATTTCATATTGAAAAGAACATTTTGCAGCATTAGAAACTTTTCTATTTATGAATATTATAGATTTCAAATTTTTTTATAAACTGAAGTTTATTAATTATCTTATGTTTTGGGTTTTCGATTCGCGAAAATTTTAAATTATCCCTTATTTTACATAACCGACGCTTTTATGGTCTAAATCGTTCACAAGCACACTCATTCATTATATTATATCCCAGTGTTAGTTTTGTTAAAAAAAATATAAATATTATAAACATAGTCTTACAGTTATTCATAAAGTCAACGAACGAAACTTTTACGTTATTCATTTCCAATTCTACCTAACCCTCTTGCCCTGCATCAATCGACACAAAATTAATGAGTTTTATTTGCAGAGCGGCGACCTGTATTTCATTAAAGTTATCGAAGTTCAACCAAAGCTGACAGCCCTAGGTAATAATATAGACGAGGCAGTTGGACAGCAACGAGAACATGATGATGTACTCAAAAAATTACAGGTTAGTATCTCATATATGAAGCTATAAGTTAATTGTGCAAGAAAATATTTGAAATGATATAAAATTAATCATTTGAATCTGCAGAAAATATCTATTATTGGACACAAGTAATATTTTTGCATGCATGAATTTCATACCATTATTGTAATAACTTTGCAATTATTCAAGATGGATAGAGTTTTACGCTGCTGGTTAATTTATATATCTTAGTTTTCAAAAAAAGACTAGTACTAAATTATTAGGTCGTTCGTTTACTTCTCGAACTTTTTCGGTAAAAACTTATTTTTGTGGTGGGAGAAAATTTGCCAAAAGCAGAGAAGTAAAAGATCGGATTTTGGATGAAAACGGGCAAAAAAAGAAGAGCCACAAGTAACGTTTTTCGTGTTTTTCGAAGGAGGGGTCAAGCGGAAGTTGATTTTTGATCAACTTTATGACGTTTTCCTTTTACAACTCTTATTTCCATCTACATGCTATCAAAATTCATAAATTTTATTCATATAAATTAGTTTATTTGTAAAACAAGAAGCAAATACTACTCAAAAATGAACCGTTTATGTTTGTATTGCATTGCCTAATAGTTGAACAAATTTCTTTATTTTCAATGCTAACTTTATTTCCCAAGATGTAAATCATAAATAAATCGTTGCAAAATGCAAAGCAGTCTGTGCGTCTAAAAGAGCAAGTATATTTACATAGTGCCTTTAGCCTTTCGTAGAAGAACATATTCAATAATAAAATTATAAATAAATATATTAAAAAGAAGTGGGCCAAGATGGCTACCTTATGGTACACCAGAGGAAGCAGAAATATTTTTCGATAAAAACCCTTGAAATTTTACCAACTGAGTTCGATTTCGAAGGTAGGAAGTCAGCCAGCTAAGCAAAGATCCACCAAGTCCGAATTTCTGTAGCTTTAGAATTAAGGTAGGGTGGTCAACTCTGTCAAAAGCTTTACTAAAGTCTGTATAGACTGCGTTAATTTGCTATCATTTCTCCATTTTACACAGAACGTCTGAGATTAGGACTGTCAAATTGGTGGTAGTTGAGCGACCTTTTCTAAAACCATGATGTTGCTCGTTCAGACGGGAGTCAATAAGTGGAGAAAGTTTATCGTAGACAATCCTTTCAAAAAGTTTCGGAATTGAAGATAAGATGGCGGAATTGAAGATAAGATAATTTGCGATACAGCGTCTATCACCATTTTTGAAGATGGGTTTGACATATGAAAGTTTCCAACAGGATGGGAAAACTCCAGAGAAAGTGATCTATTGAGAAAAATATGCAAAGGAGTTATAAGCTGCTTTACACACTTGCGTAAGAAGATCGGGCCCAAGACCTTTGTTGTAATTTCTATGTGGCTAACAAAAACTGTAGCAGCAGAATGAGAGAAAGAGAGCTGTAAGTTTGACGAGTCTGGTGGATTGAAAATATTCTGAAAACTATCTGCGAATAAATCACAAATCTCATTAGAAGAGGAAGAAGTAATATCATTAAAGAACATCGACGATGGATAACCAGTAATTTTTCGCTCACATTTACAAAATCATAAAATGTTTTAGGGTCGCGGATTATATTTTCACCTGTTGTCTTAATGTAATTGTGATAAGCCTCGTGAGACTTTGCCAAAAATCGCTTAATTATATTCATCTTGAAAAGCAGAATTAACGTCGATATTGTTTTTAATCCGCTTATAAAGTTTGTTCCTACGATTTCGCAAATGCCTAAGGTACCTATCAAGCCCCACACATGCCACTGAACGAAAGAAATCATTATAAAATCTATTGTACATGAATCAGTTGTTCACTGTTTTGATAATCCAACATCATCTACCCGTAATTTCAAATAAACTAATGTTTCAATTACCACTTCAGCCAACTTTTTCTATTTTTTTCCCAATATTTTACGTCAAATATTTTGTTGTAACAAGTAGAAATGGCTTGTCTCTAGGTTCTGCAAAAGAGGAGATAGAGCTCCCATTTGGTGTATATCTTTATGAGCTTTCCCTATGATTTTCGCTCCCGCTCATTTCACTGATATGAGAATTTGTTCCAGTTTACCGTTTATCAGGCTGTAGATAGCTTGGTGAATTCCGTGGAGGTTTTCCATAATGATTTAACATGAATCATTTTTTTTTTTGCTTTCGAAAGCAAATATTTTAATTTGAAACCCAAACTCTTCCATTAAGAGCTAGATATATTTAAATATCTTGACATCAGGTGTTTTCACTTTGTTAGCTATACGCAGACCCCTCTGAAGCGCATTAGTTTCCAAGGTGTTGAGGTTAGAGTATTTTGAACAACGCTTCTTCAGGTGCAGATAATCGTTGTCTACACCCTCCGCCATCTAGCCGAAACGTGAATAAAGCAGGTCATTAGACCTTGTTGGTTTGAAAAATATATATCTACCCCATTCCAATGCCACCGGCTTCTTTAGGTCCAGAATCTTCGATTCCTGCGTTAGAACATCCACATTCTCCCATATCTAGTTGCCTATCTCAAGCTTAGAACTACCACTAAGGAACCAATGTCAAGAAGTCCATGGTTTTTTTTGGTTTCTAAGAATTGAAAACCTTTTGGTGACCGAAAACGGCGTAAGTTATAACAACCTGAGATAGTTTTGATTCCACAGAAATAACTCTGCATTGGTAAATTTGATCCTCATTGTACAGAATCTTCTTCTTCCTTCTTTGCGCCCGCCAAATTTGGCATTAGTATGCCAATTTATTTTATATTAGTACGCTCTAGCTATGCCTTTTGTTACTGAAAATAGTCCGATGCAACAAGAAAAATGGTACATTTCTTCAATATTCCACTATCAAATATTCAATCAGCGCTCTTCTGAAAATTTATTCTACTTGATTAGAGAAGAGTTTGGATTCACCTGTGTCAAAAGCTACAAACTATCGCTCACCCTTTTCACAATTTTTTTTTTCTTCTTGTCAGATATGCTAATTTTTTCAATTATCTCTCTCTAAAAGTATGCGCCAAAATTTTCCACTAAAAATTCAAGCAATAATTTAACCAAACATCTTGCTATTTCAGTACATTTGATATTTTCTGGCACTATTCTAAATATTTGCTACCGAAAATATCTCAATGATCGATATCACTAATTTATCATCTTTTTCTTGTAGAACTTGCCGACACCCATCGAAGACTTTGTACAAAAAGCCGACCGACTTCTGGCTGCCAAACAAGCAAATCCACAAGTATTAGACGCAATGGGCCAAACACTAAACCTGGTGTGGGAAGATATACTTAAACTATTGCACGATAGAAAACACTTACTCGATCTCTGTGCGAATTTCCATGAGAAAATGGGATGCTGTCGCGGAAAAATGGCTTCCCTGGAAGTAGCTTGTAGAGATACAATGATCCCAATTGAAATCGAGGCTGTGCAAGAGTTCCTCAGCAGATTCAAGCAGCTCAGGATTGATGTTCTGACTGCCGTCATGGCTGCTCTGAAAGATGGAAACGAGCTGTTGGCGCGACTCCAAGAACTCGCACAAACTGGTACGTTAGACTCTAGACCGGATCACATTCGCACAGATGCGTTGCGCGCCATTAGTCAAGTTCAACAGTGGCTCGAGGATTTGCACGATCGCCGCAATATGCTGGAAGCGGCGTGGCAGACGAGAAAACAGCAACTAGAACAATGCTACGCGCTGGCGGTTCTGGCAAAAGATCTCGACGAATTGGAAGTTGCGCTGGTAACCAAGAAGAATTCAATTTCCGGAGCATTTAGTTTGGGTGAATGTGAACACACATCGAGTCAGTATCATAAAGATTATATTGGGCATAAGGAGGACGCTCTTACGCTACGAGATCGGGGCGTCAAAATTACCCGCGCTACAGAACACTTGGTTGCCAGTGGCTGTTTCGCTGGAGACGAAGCCTGCACACGAGCCTACTCAGTCCTCAGCAGTTGCACGGAGCATTTAGAACACATCGACCAAAAAGAGCACTGGCTGCACCAAGCGAAAGCATTCTTCGAAAAGGCCGGGAAAACTCTGGCTGTCTTAGAACGCTTGGAAATCCAGTTGTCCGCCAACACTATTCCAACCGACTCACCAGAAGCATTTTCACTATATTCTAAGGTCCTGAATGATTTGAAATCGTTTACGGAGGAACCACTTCGTTTGGGCTACGCGATATTAGACGAAGTTGGACGCACTCAACCAGAAACGCATGGAGTGAAGCGAGTGCTGGATGAAATCGAAAACAGGAAAATTTATCTAGAAAAGATTTGTTCGCAGAGCACAGAGCAACAAGTACTGGTAACGAAAGCTTTAACCGATTTCATGGAAGAGCACAACCAACTTCTATCATGGCTGGTATCGATAGCCGAGGCATTCCTTCAAACGAACAACACAATCGATACTACACTCAATGGCAGCAAGAGCTTTTTGCATCTGCATCATAAGCTAATGCAGGATTTAGAGGTAACTATTTGAATTGAAATCTTTTTTCTTTAATCCGTTCAATTCTTTGTCTTTTTCATTTTAGCGCAAAGGGGAAGAAATCAATATGCTTCTGAACAAAATCAAACAGTTCCTGAACTCACTGGACACAAAACAACGTTATGATGTCGATACTAAAATCGAATCGCTACACAAGCACTGGATCGAAATAAAAGAATTGGTTATTAAACGTGTGGATTTGATCACTATTTTCATTGAATTCTTGGAGAAGGCTGAAAGTTTGTCGGATAAGTTCAGATTGGTCGAACAAAAGCTAAACGAAACACCAGAAGAGGGCAGAATGAAACAACTCGAAGGTGAATGGGATGATATCCGGGCAGCCTATGGAAATTTGAAGGCAGTTGGTCTGAGATTTTTCAATGTTAAAGTGAGTATATTTGGGCTACAGCTAGTTGGGTATTTGAGCGATGTAGATTTGATATGTGAACACTACATGTGTAGTATGTTGCAAGCAGCCAGTTATTTTTTTTATTTTTAAAGACTCGAATAAATTCAGGGGAACCCAATTTTCCTACTTGAATATTTAGTAGGAAGTCTAAATGCATCGATTTTATATAATCAAAATATTTTTATAAAACAATTATAATCTACGTTATATCATTGTTGTTGTATTATACTTTGTTCCTCTTATTGCGCAGCTTTTAAGATACTATAATACGCTCTTAGGTCTAAGCGCTTCCTTCTTTTGAAGATTAGTGAGGGGCAAAACCAGCATACTTTGCTGTGCTAGCACACTTCGCACACCACACTCAAGTGTGCTACACTGTGCTCCCAGCACTAAGCACACCCAGCATGCCAAGTACACTAAGCACACCAGTATACACAGTACGCGTGTAGAACCGCTTGTGAAGAATAGATTTGGATGGATTGGATATACAGTTTAGTAGATTTTTTTACGTGTGCATACAAATAGAATGTAATGATCAGACATGCATGGGAATTTGTATGGCTAGCATTTGGCATGTAGTTTTGCTAAAACCATTAAGTCTGACCAAAGTGTATCATCAAATATTATATAAAGTTGAGTTTTGTCATGCTTTCAAGTATGTTAAAATAAATGTGTAAAATAATGTTAGATAGTGCAGTTTGAAAGCATATCAAGTATCGAGTATTTTCGTAAAGTAGCTGAAATCGGCCAATTTTGGTTTAGAGTGATTAGCGACACAACGGGCCAAGACCTATTGCTGTGATGCAATCATTTCGGTTTTGTAGGGGAGAAGGAGTTTCTTGATCATAGTTTGGCAAAAACAACCCCTACGGGTTAGTGATAGTGTAATAGTGATAGGAGAAATTGGGCGAAAACGTCCAACTCTAATAGCATTTCGTCAATTTTAAAAAGTGCGAAACTTCGGAAAAATTGGGAGTGAGCTGAATTTTAGTGTGAACCTTGATACTGACGTCTTGAGCGAAATGTCAAAAGTCCCCTTCGATCCGAGCGCTGCGTTATATTTTACACGGGAAGAAAGGTCACCAAAAGTGGTTTTACGTAAATATCTCAGTAATTATCACCTGTACAGAGAGACAATGTATGATGAATTTGTAGCTTAGAAAATTTCTAACAAAAAAGATTTTCTTGTAACGGTAACCGTTTTTGAGATATATTGATCTAAACAGTTGTAAAACAGTATGTACCCTCTCAACGGCATGTTTATATTGTATTATCCGACTTTCATTACGACTTTTCTCTAGGGGCGATCATTACTGATATATTTACTAAAAATCATTTTTGGTGGCCTTTGATCCCGTGTAAAATTTAACGCAGGGCTCGGATCGATGGGGACTTTTGACATTTTGTTCAAAACGTCAGTATCAAGGTTCACACCAAAATCCAACTTTCCCCTAATTTTTCCGAAGCATCATGTCAAATTTCCCCGGACTATTTGAGTTTCCGATTGTAAGGCAACAGGTACTCCAGCTCTCTCATAATCCTTCTCAAAATCTCTCTCGCCCAACTCTGCGGGTGTTGCTTCATCCACGGTAATGATTTTAGACAGTGGGTGTCGCGAGTGCTAGAGCTATCCAGTCTTTTTGTGCAACTGCCTTAGTAGAGATAATAAGTAAAGTAAAAAGGCAATTCGTAATGGAGAGAGGATATGCTTGTAAAAACGGCTGAACAAGAGGTTTGAAACGTAGGTTATGATCACCAATGAGCTATCTCCGCAGCTTAAGTGCAAATAACTGCTTGGTAGCAATCGCAAAGATTAATTTTAACCATATCGGATAGTAAAACATGCATTTGCAGGTAGTAGGAAAACACTATTGTTATCGATGTTGTAATAGTACTCTGTAATAAAATAGTAATAGTACTCTACAAATAGTAAGACTATTTTTCAGTGTTATTTTTTCATCGATAATTTTCTCAGTAAAAAAATATACTCATTCCAATGCTGAAAGCGAATGATTAATTCTAAAGCAGTATAGAAATAGGTATACCGGGAGCTCATGAAAGTGTGGCCGTCAGTAGCTACTTATATGATCGTTCTTGTCTGAATAAACAATAAAGATATAAATGCCACTAGACCACATTCAAAGTATGTCTATGTACTACACTTTTTTTTTATATATTATGCACAGTAAACGATTAACATTTTACTAAGCCGAATATATTCAGCTAATTTGTGAAAATAGGTATATTAATGAAGGTATATTAATTTTAACATTTTTGAAAAATCGATATATTGTAGCAAACGATTGAAAAAGGTGAAACTTAAAATGTCCAAAGAAAACTAACTTTTAAAGCTGATCCAAGATATCAAAACTCATTGGAATTAGATGTGTGATATGCTAGAGAAGATCATTGGTCTCTTAAACATCGGAAGCCACATATTAATATACTATTTAGCACAGAGTATCCAAAAAGATGAAGATGAAGATCACAAAAGGGATGAAAGTATTATTAGGGTCAAATTTCAGGGAGCTATTCCATTTTTAAACTGCTTTTTGGTTTCAATTTGGTTTGTTTTGGTAACAAGTAAAAAAAAACTCTAGCGCACCTGAACCGCTAGAAAACTAATTTTCGAAGAAATTGTCTTTGAGTGACAATGTGGAAAGACGTGATACACTTTTTTGTAGAATCATATCAATAATTCCTTGTTCAAAGCAACAGAACTCAACTAAAACACAAATGATGAAAATGTTCAGTGCTGGCAACATTTTCCCAACGAAGCAGCAATAAGTTAACCTTCACAAGCTTAAATCAACTTATATGTGTATGTAATTTGAAGCATCTGTTGATGCAATAGTTACGGAAATGGCTGAAGCTCGTTACCCTGTGTCAGCAGCAAAATATATACCAAATCTGCTTCACGTTAAACTAAACCCAACCAATAAATTTCGTTTCGATTGAATCACTGCGCTAGAAGTTATACGGGTGAACATTTTTTTAGGGTTAACACCCTCAAAACTTTTCAAATTTTTAAAGCGTTAATGTTTGTTGTTAATTTTCATTGCAGGATTGTTCCCATTTGCAAATCTAATGACATAATCGCGCAGTAAAGAAATTCCAAAAAATTACAAAAATGGTCATAGCTGGCAGTCCTTTCACGATTTTTGTACGAAATTCCTATGACATTTGGCTCACATCAAAATCTATTTACTGCATAAACCTCATTTTGATATCATGGCTGCACCGGAAGTTATAGGGAAAAAAGCTTTATTTTGCTGAGCAAATTTGCAAGATTTAGGAGACAAAAATCACCATAGCTGGCAACCCTTTTCTAATTTTTCATCCAAATTTGCACCAAATGTTACCTAAAGTAACATCCAAATATTGTGTGAATTTTGTTTAAATCTGATGGCTGAATCGGAAGTTATAGGCCAAAAAGCTGTTTTTTTTCTCAGTGATTTTTCAAGATGGCACCACTGCCACAGGGTTGCCCGCATTTCAAAATCACTTCTATCAGACCTGGTCCTAGTTGATAGCAACATGTCCCGTGAATTTCATTATGATCGGATAATCCGGTCGTCAGTTCTCGTGAACAGAACTTTCGAGTGCTGAAAATAGAGGTAACTTAGTGATGGGTTGCCGTTCTTGTGCGAATCGGAATTTTAAAAATTTCAATTTGACATGATGGACAAAGGTCAAGATTTATCAATGATTTGAATTTTTTGTCAAAAATCAAAAATTTTTCAGGAGGTTCAATGATTTGAAGGATTTTTTTTCAAGAGCCTGCCGCAGCTACAGGGTTACCCGCACTACCTTGTAAATCCTTGTGTATTAAACTTTAGTCAACATCAATACGCTCTGCAAATTTCACGATGATCCAATGTTTTTGTCAGAAGTAATGACAAATCAAAATTTGGAAAAAAATCCTTGCCTACTTTTAGGCACGCTGCACCCACACACGGCTCGAAATTTCCAATTCTTTACCATAAATAAGCTTAGAACATAATTAGTTTTCATTCCCAATACTTTTTTTGAACAAAAATTCACGCTGCTTGGAAATATAGGAGTACCTCAAAATTCACTAAAACGCTCGTCGCCGCCAAAAGGTTTAGGATATCTGAATTTTAGCAAATCGTGGACCTATTTATTAAATACATCTACGTTCTCCGAAAGTTTCAGCTTAATCGGATGTGCCACTCCAGAGATTATTTCCCTTAATCATTTTGATGATATATATATATATATATATATATATATATATATATATATATATATATATATATATATATATATATATATATATATATATATATATATATATATATATATATATATATATAAAGAAATATGAATTTTCGGCGAAACGAGTTTAATACTACTTTTCTTCGAAAATTAGTAAAAAATATTTTCACGTTCCAAAGCATTATGGTTTCACCTTTTTAATACACCTATTATTCCGTCCACAAATAATTTTTGCAAAAATTAAGTTAGAGAAACTTGTTTTAAATGTGAATCGAATATGGTTTTGGAATTTTTTCACCCCATGTGTGCGCTAGGTGCATAAAAAAAGATCGGGAAAATTTGAAATTTTTTAAATTGCGATAACTTTTGACAGAGCATTCAAATTTTTATGAAACTTGCCAACCCTGTAGCTAGGGCAGGCGCTGAAAGCGAAAACCTTCAAATCATCGACTCTCCTGAAAAATTGTCGCTTTTTGGGAAAAAAGCAACTTTCTTATGCTTTTCTAATCTTATGCTTTGTCTAACCACGTTTGGTAGCAATTTGGTTTTGTATGGTAATTTTAGAGTTTGAAATTTTGAAAATTCGCTCAGGAAAATAAATTTCTTTGCCCTATAGCTTCAAGTGCAGTCATGGAATCATAACGAAATTGATTTAGCAGAAACCTAGTTGGAAAAAAACTCATAGTGTTGCCAGCTATGGTTGCTTTTGTATTTTTTAGCTTATCTTGAGTAAGCGATTTTATCATAAAATTTTGAAACCATAGTGATCTTGTTGTGAAAATAAACAACAAATATTACGATCTAGAAGGTTTGAAAACTTTTACGGGTGGTAAGCTTAAATTTCTTTGTATCCCTATAACTTCCAATGCAGTCATCGAATCAGCACGAAATGCGCAGAGTATGGTTGACTTCAACTTAGGGTAAATGTGACATATTTTGGGCTTCGATGCTAGCAAAGGGTGACAGCGCGAGGCGTTTTTGTTATTTTCGTACCAATAAATCCTTACATAAGCATTCGCAATGAAAATAAGTAAACAATCATATCGTTTACAGCAGACGTTTAGTCCGCGGACTATACACCAAATTTCACCTAAATTATTTAGTCCGCCTGATTTAAACACTCATTGCCCGACCCAAGCGATAGGTCAGTACACAATTTCAAGTGACCTGACTTAAAATAGGTGGTGAACTATATCGCTGTAAACACACCCGACCTAAGCCTTCATTTTTGCGCGACTATTAATAATATATGTACGTCGAATTTAAGCTCGCAACCCTCTCGTTAAACGCAAAAGCACTTAAATAATCACGTTTAAGAGACATATGAAAAGATAATTACAGCGTATGAACTAAAATTGAACTAAATGACAGCTGTCACGTACAAACGAGGACTAAATTCGACCTGACCAAATTTTAGGTCAGGTCGATGTAAACACCTTACAAGTAAATTTACTTAGTCCGCGCTATAGGTCAGGTCACATTTGGTCTAACCGCTGTAAACCCTACCAATGTTTAAATTTTCTAAGGTCCGAACATTTTTTGGATGGCAGCCCCAAACACCTTTCTATCGCTGTAACTTTCGATGAAGCCATCGAAATTAAATTGGTTTAGGGCCAATGATTACTTAGGATGTCCTTAAGTAGCTATTGGTAGAATACACACTCAAAATCCGCATTAGTGTTTCTAGCGGTTCCGATGCGCTAGGTTTTTTTTAAGTGCCACATTTTTTCTTATTTTCTGAAGCGTTAGTGTTATTTATGCTTCAGCCACAACTCTATAATATGACACTTAATTAATGGAGCGCTGGTATTATGCCCAGTAGCCGGCTGTGAAGACAACTGAAGACGAATATACAGCCATGATCCCGGCGGAACTCATTCGCGAGCAGTAGATCGCTGCTTCGAACTGGCGCGTTAGCGAGCTAAGCTACCCACCTCTCATTTGCGTAAAGCAAATGTTAACAGAAACCGTAAAAACTATCAATTTTTTCGTCGATCATTGAAGCGTGCAATTTGAATTTGCAATGTATTTGCTACGTAGTAGTCATTCCCATTTAGTTACGATACCTACCTCCACTAAAAATTCACTTACTGGCTTATTTTATATACTTATTTATTTATTTCAAACAAGGAGTACAAAAAACGAATTATGTGAAGAAATAAGACAACTCAACATTGGGCTTTTATATACCTTTAAAAATGCTTTCTACCCAGTGTCATCCTAAGTGGATGCTTCTATTGCAATGATACCAATGTTTATAATAGTAATTTAGAATGCTCTGAACGTTATTGCGGTAAATCGCCCTCCCCATATTAATTGCTCTTCTGACAGAATTAAATTGTGAAAAAAATGTTCTCCCAATTGCTGAGTATAAACCTTGTTATCTAGTGGCGAGGGTTTCCGTAATATTTTCCTAGACTGCGTTAACTTAGGTTTTACTGGCTGACACAGGGCCATACATAGTCGTATTTGGTCTGTAGTGATACGAGATAAATAGACTCGATGGAGGAAAGTTCAGTCCAAACGGCCATCGAAGGCCCCGGAATTTTTTGCAAACTGAAATATGTCCTTCCAGCCAGAGGCTCACCAGCCAGGGCTCACTGAAGCAGCGCTGCCTGGTTTTCCCCAAAGCCAGACAGTGACACAAAAGGTGCTGGATTGTTTCCGAGACTCCCAGCTCTTGACCCATCCTACAGGTGTCGCTAGTTAGGAGTCCCATTTTCATGGTACGTGCTGCTACAAGACAGTGACCAGTAATGATGCCGACCGGCCGCTTGCAGTCAGTCCACGTTAATTCGAGCAGGTATTTAGTCGCTACCACACATGATTTTGGTTACCCTGCAGGTCTGAGTTCCACACCATCGGCACATCGCTCTTGCATCATATTGGAGTCGATCGAGTACTTGATTGTTTGGATTCAAGTTTGGATGTCTACCGACCCTGGTAGGGGAAGGCTAGCCCCGTGCTTGGCTAACGCGTCCGCCCTCTCGTTTCCTTCAATGCCCTTGTGACCGGGAACTGTTGTTGCCCAGTTTTTCAAGGCCTGAATGCAGTCAAGTACACACTTCGATTTGTAAGAGATCATAGCTTTAACGGCCGCTTGACTGTCTGTAAAGATGTTGATTTCCACACTTGTAGTATCTCTGGCATGTGCTAGGTCTGCGGCTTTACGTATCGCAAAAACCTCCGCTTGAAAAATATTACAATGATTAGGAAGCCTGAAATCTGCTTCCATAGTTGCATCTGCAGAAAATGCTGCAGCACCCACTCCGGCAGCTGTTTTAGAGCCGTCAGTGTAGATGCTAAGAGTTGCTGCGCCCATTTGCTGATTCCATTCTTGTCCATCACCCACAGTCGCTTCATATCCCCGCTCGAAGCACAGCGTGGGGACCAAGTAGTTAGTGTTACCTGCATACCCCCCCTCAATACTGCTGTGGCCGAAGGATCGTGACTCGTAGTGTCTCGATTCCCTAAGCCTAGTTATCGCCATATTGATTCGGCGCATTAAAACAGGGCTTAGACCCCACATTGTACCCAGCACTCTCTTGCTGGCGTAAACCGCAGCTTAACTCTCTCCTCTAATTGCAAGTGAGCTTGCTGTCCAGAATAAGACCCAAGTACTTAGTTTGTGACTTGAGACTTAGCCTGGCGCCGCTCAACCTGATTGGGGCTAATTCAGGAATTTTGTACTTTTGAAGAGTACAAGATCAGTTTTGCTTGTGTTGAAGTCGAGGCCCACGGTGTTCGCCCACTCCTCAACCAGCCCCAGAGCATACTCGATGAGCTGGCCGAGGGTGTGCGGAAACCTAAACGAGACTAAAATCGCAATGTCTTGAGCATAGGCCACAACCGTGAGTCCCTTGCTTTCCAACCCCTCCGAAATTGAATTTGTAACCAGGTTCCACAAGAGAGGGGATAAAACTCCTTGCGGTGTGCCTCTGTGGACCTTCCTGGTGATATGTGCCCCGCCCACTCAGCTAATATGAGCCTTTGCTTAAGCATATTGCTTATACAGCTAGAAATAGCGGGATGGGTGTTGGTTGCGTCGCGGCTCTTTATAATGGCTGTTGTGTGCACATTATTGAAGGTACCTTCAATATCTAGAAAAGCTCCCAAAACGTATTTTTTGTAATAGAGTGCCTTTTCTATTTCGAGGACTCCCTATGGAGAGCCGTTTCAAGGGATTTCCATTTCATGTACGCGTTTTGGGCTCTCGATAGAGCTTGAGATTCAAGTCTTTGTTTGTTATAGAGATCTAGTAGTCTTTCGAAAACTTTAAGGAAGACGGAAGTCTGGCTAATTGGTCTATAGTCCTTTGGATACGCATGGTTGACCTTAAACTCACTAAAATTTTAGATTTCAGCTATGATAGACCGTAAAAGTCAAGAAATAGATTATCTTCGACACGATCATCCTCTTACTTCAATTTCTTGGAACCCAGTTTCATAAAGACTTCGAGTTTCATAAGACCTTGGACGGATTGATAGCCGCACGGAATAATGCAAGTTATTTTATATGAAAACCTGAAACCGAGCACCTCCTAATAGACACCGGGTTGGAGCATCAGCAAAATTATCCTCAATGTTTTTGGGGACTACAATAATTGTATTTGTCGTTTGAAAAGTCTCTTGTTATACGAAACATTTATAACTATACCAAAATGTTTTCCTTCATAACAGTAGTGACATCACTGCAATAAGAGGAAGAAACCAAGAGGAAGTAAGAAGTTAAGGAATTTGGAAAAGATTATTCACTCTAAAATGCTGATCATCTGATTGTGAAGCTTAGATTTCAAGTTTTCTAATGCTTTTCTAATGCCCTACTTCGATCGTTTGTTTACTTTGATTTATATTGTGTTGTAAAGTTTTCATATTCTTGGTCTAATAAAAGTAAGCGTGTCTCCAGGTATTAGCCTAACATTGCCGTCAATAGTTACATCTGTTATGCTTCTTTCTTTTGGCTTAGAAACGCACAGCTTTATTGATATGCACAGCTATATTAAATTTTATAATAAGATAATAAATTGTTTGTATTTGACACTGGCCTGGTGCTCCTAAGAATGCTCTTTATTATCTTTATTATCTCTTACTTTCTTATGAGTTGCACGTTAGAATAAAATGAATAACCGTTTCAAGTAAGAAAACAGTATTAATTACGACAAAAGCCATCAGCATTGCCAAAAAAACGTGACATGAAAATTGTAGACAATTGAAACTCAAAAACAAACCATACATGATTCTGAGTTAAGAATTTGTTAGAAAGTTTTAATTTGTTTAGAGTAAAACGTGTAGTAAAAACTATAAAAATCTATATAATATGACCTTTCATAGCTATTGGTTTTAAATCGTTTACAAATTGGAATCTATACTGTGTAGATCAGAGATAATTTCCAATTTAGCTTGTTTTTAAATGTTGTTTTCAAGCTAGATTGAAAGTTTTAGACCATATCAGGTTATGAACCATTTTTTCATAACTAAAAAACAACTTGTTCGATTTGCTGCTGAATCAAAAATCCGTCACGCTAACACTGATCATTACGGCTTATAGTTTTATAAAAAACACATCTAATTCTTATCACTGACCTAATTAACACAAAAGTTCGCACCAAATTATTTTGATTGCCGAAAATTAAATGTTAGCTGTTATTATGAACATCCTGCCAAAAGAAACCCATTTTCAACAATCAAGTACAATGTTACAGCCATAGATGAAAAGTAGATATGTTGACATCCCAGCCCGAATTTGTTTCGAGAATGCTGACCTCCTTGAAAAAGATTTAAATGCTTTTGTTTTCAAAAAATATACTATAGAAAGTCAAACTTCACTGAAAAGTTGCTCACCCTAAAATAATCTCTCATATTCCCACGTTGGGCGCGAAATTTATGTTAGCTGTAAAAACTCTAGTGAAAGTACCAATTAGTTTTAAATCAATCCAGCCTAAGCAGTAATTGATAACCGATCAAATTCAAGAATTTTTCGGGTGATTGACGTAATTACAGGTAGGAAATGCTATTAAGAATAAGATCATTTATGAGTTAGTGTGGCTTTCAGCAGCTACTAATTACAAATGACGGTATGTTTGTGTATTTGGACTGTTTTTTTTTTCATTGTTTGGAGGTATTAAATTTCCATAGATAAGTTTCTTTCAGCCTTTCTGAAATCTGATGTGAACCAAACCATTAAACTTTATTTATTTCTCAAATTCGATTTGGCTAGAAAAGAATGCACTATATGTTCCTTTATGGCTAAAATTCATGCACAAGCTTGAAAAAGTTTCCAAAAAAAAAATTTAGAATAATTTGATCTGCAAAAAAAGTAGATTGGTTGATTATCAAGCTTCATGAATATTAAATAATATATTCTTTGAAAAATCTAACTAAAAAAAAAGTCCGATTTGGCTTCTACAAAAAGCTGCTCCCGCTCTGTCCTATTACCAGCATCATATCCGATAATTTCACATACGACTTTCCTTCGAAAACTGCATTATTAAATTGAAATTTAATATTCTAATCGACTTAATCCTGGCGACTACCAATAGGCAAAGTTAATTACACTAGTGCAACATACACAAATCATAAAACTGGCGAAAATCCCCAACGAGGCCAAACATAAAGTTTCATTTATCATAACAATAATTTCCTGAAATTCATCGATCGATGCCAGAACTAATGTTCACTTGTCTGACAAGTGCAAAAAGCGAAAAGGTTTGGCATCAGTCCACATACAATTTAGTTTACATCTTACGCATCGGCAACGACCATACGACGTGATTTCACGACGATGGCTTGTGCATATGTTTGGCATGAACGTAAACCTCACTAATCTGCATCTGTAGCAACAGTTTGAAAAAAAATTATCATCTGACACTTTTGCAGCGACGTCGTGATGCTGGGCTGCCAGTAGATTAGCACAAACATATCGCTATAAATTTAGAAGGGCGAAATGAAGAAGTAGAGACTATGTATTATACTACAGTATTTACTGATGGAAAATATTTTCTCTACAGAAATCTGGCAAATGCTTTTGCATCAGGTGTGGGCGCATCACACATCAAGGGTGCATCACGGGCACCGTTACCTTGAAATTGAATTTGTGGCTCGATTACATTGCCGGATCATGTTTTCAGGCGGTTTAGATTGCGGAATCCACCGCTTTCTGATTTATTTTTATATTTGTTGTTAAGTCACCAATGTTTACAGCCACCGACAAGAGTGAATAGCTCGAAAATGAACGTGGTCCGCACTCCGCAGTTATAGCGTCAATTCTATTTCTGAAGCGACGCACACTTTCACTCTGATGGAATGATGTACCATGATGAGAATGAGACTAGAAAGTTCAAAATCCGAGAGTGCCTGAGTTCGAAATGGTGAGAAACTGGGAAAATGATCTATCAAACAATTGAAGGATTCGAATATTTTAGATAGTTTTCGAAATTTATAGAATCCTGTTTTGCGACAGAATATAGCTGATACCCATATGGTCCATACTTCAATCAATCTTTCTATTTTGAATATCAAAATTTATGGAAATTTTCCATTTTCCTAAATTTTTCTCCTTGTTTCCCATCGTGACTAATATGCTCTATATGAACACAAAATTATAGAACGCGAATAAAAAAGTTCTGACATCATCATATTTATCAGTTTCTCCTCCAGCGACATAGTTAAATGTCTATGTCATGGTGACACGCTCATCTCTTTGGCTTCTCTCCAAAATCAGCTCGAGTCTTTGAAAATCGAAAAGAAATGGCTTGTAAATCTTTCACATTTCGTATTATTTTTATATGCCTACCAGATACACAGTGTACTTTGAAAGTGATCGAATATCTGCATCAACTATACGGCGCGCTCTCATCGTCAATTTATCTCTGATCCTACAAAAAATCAAGTAGGCAGCATTAGACGAAGAACATTCACATTTTCACTGTCGTTTTCCATAGAGTGCCATTAAGCGTTCGTATTATCTATTTATGTAACAGGTCGCGGACCCATATCTGGAGACAAAAACTGCTTGCCAGCATGTCGAAGATGTTTTGAATGGTTTCGGCAATCGTCAGTTCAATATAACGAGTAGCTGGGAGAAGTGGACGACAAGCATAACGGAGAAGCGTGAAACCCTTGTTTTGTGGCAGAAAATCATGAGTGAAAACACAGAGGTAATGGTGAATGATTTCGAAATTTTTGTCCTTTAACTAAATCCTTTTTCAGATAATAAACCAAGCAACAAAACTGGACACTCAGCTCTACCCGATCTTGACCCCAGCATCTAATAATCCTCGCGAGCTCGACGACTACTGCAGGCGGAAGCTGAACGATGTTCTGCGAGAAATCGACCTGGCCCAGAAGGAGGTTCTGGAACGCATCAACATCACATCCAACATGCAAACAAGAGACATGGAGATGCTTAGCAAAATCGAGCAGGTCACGTCGGGTCTTCGACTAATGCAAAACAAATTGGATACTGTGAAGACCGAGTATCGATCTCTCGCCGAGGATGTGATCAGCTATCTGGACAACGTCAGCTCTGTTCGCCAAACGATGGAGCGATACTTCGATCAAAACCAAATAATGATTGGTGATCGAGCGAAAATCTATCGCAACTTAACCGATCATAATGCTTTCCGCGAAAATATGATGGATAAATTTAGAATGCTGAAAGCGCAGTGCGAGAAGTTGATCGAACGAGTACGCGAGTGTGAGCCTGCAGGACCCGCTGAGCATGATGCAGATCGTATCATATCGTTGCTGGAGCAGCTTCGCGCCTACTTTGAAGGCAGCTACGAAGAGAGGATGTCTGGATTGGATCGTCTGCAGAATCTGGCGAAATTCAATGAAGAAATCAGTGAAATCAATACCAGCTTGAGTCAGGTGGGAAAGCAGCTTGACGATATCAAGGAGCAGCAGATCGAAAGCCTTGCGTCAGCCAAAACAACATCTTTGGCATTCGAGTACTTCGAACGAACGACACAGGTAAGAGTTTGACCTAGGTCAGTGAAGTTCTCAATAATTTTTAGCTCTTGTTCTACAAATCGCAATGACATATAGTAGTCAAATATTGTCTTTTCTGTTTAAATGTACCCGCAATCTATCAATGGACTCACTATTTCCACAATAGACTGTTCAAGCTGCAATTAATTTTCTTGAAAGTTCTGCTAATTCTATGAAATTTTGCTCTGCTATAAATCTCCGCGGACAAGCGATAAATTTCTATTTTTATGATTGTATCACACTTTATTGGCAAATTCAAAAACAATCTTGTTCCAGCTATTGGAAAAGCGAATCGAAGAATTCATTCAAACAACCGAACACATCTTTATCACATATCCGGACACAAAAGATGAGATCAGCGATGAAGTGGAAAAGTTAAGAGAGAAGTGGACCAATTTCACAGAGCACGTACGATCGACACGCTCATTTTTGAACTCGAGCTGTGAATATTTCAAAGATTTAGAAGAGGTTAGTGAAGCTGCAATATTTTCTGCCCAAATAGATATTTTTTCTGGCTCCACTGCTATCAAATCTTTCTCTCACCAATTTCATTCTTCCAGATCATTGATGAACACAGAGCCATCAACGTTTTCCATATCAACACAACGAATCGCGTTCCTTATCTACGCGATCCCGTTGAAGTTTCAAATCTATTCAATGATATCGAAAGATATCTCGGCGATCATGAGGAACCGCAAATGAAACGAATCGAAAATTTGCGATCGAAATTCCAACATCTTCCGGGCAAGAATGAAATCACGGCAAAGCACTACGAGTCGAACGTTGCACTGTTCAATTCCTTCGTCAAACTCAAGTCTGAGCTTAACATTGTAATGGAACGATTGCGAAACGAAGAAAAAGAACGAGAACGACGTGCACGCGAAGAGAAGGAAAGACTGGAACAACTTCATCGAGAACTAGAAGAAAAAGACCGGCTTCGCAGAGAAATGGAAGAGCAGGAACGTCGTCGAAGAGAACTCGAAGAGCAGGAGCGATTGGAACGACTGCAAAGAGAACTAGAAGAGAAAGAGCGTTTGCGTCGTGAACTCGAAGAGCAGGAACGGAGACGCAGGGAACTTGAAGAAAAGGAACGATTGCAACGGGAGCTTGAAGAAAAGGAGCGGCTGCGCCGTGAACTCGACGAGCAGGAGCGAAGGCGAAGGGAACTCGTCGAAAAAGAACGTTTACAGCGGGAGTTTGAGGAAAAGGAGCGGTTGCGTCGTGAACTCGAGGATCAAGAAAGAAGACGAAGGGAACTCGAAGAAAAAGAACGTTTACAACGGGAGCTTGAGGAAAAGGAGCGTTTACGACGCGAACTCGAAGAACAGGAGCGAAAGCGACGAGAGCTCGAAGAGAAGGAACGTTTACAGCGTGAGATCGAAGACCAACAACGTCTGCGCCGTGAGCTCCAAGAACAAGAACGACGGCGAAAAGAAATCGAGGAAATGCAACGGCTTCAAAGAGAGCTCGAAGAAAAGGAGCGCTTACGGCGCGAGCTCGAGGAACAGGAGAGACTTCGCGCGGAGTTCGAAGAAAAGCAACGCCTTCAACGAGAACTCGAAGAGAAGGAACGCGCACGCCGAGAGCTCATAGAAAAAGAGCGTCTCCAAAAGGAAGTCCACGAAAAGGAAATGCTACGCAGGGAGTTGGAGCAACAGGAAATGCTTCGAAAAGAATTCGAAGAAAAAGAAAGACTTCGAAAGGAATTGGAAGAGAAAGAACGCCAACGAAGGGAGCTAGAAGAAGAGCAACGACGCCAAAAACACCTTGCGGAACAGGAAGAGCTTCGACGAAAAATCGAAGAACAGGAACGTTTGCTCAGACAACATGAAGTCGAACAGAAAATCCGTATCGAACGCGAAGAACAGGAACGCATCAAGAGAGCGACCGAAGAACAGCTAATAATTCGGAAGCGCATCGAAGAGCAAGAAATCCTCAAGAAACAAATTGAAGAAAACCAAAAGATTCAACGTCAAATCGAAGAAACCGAACGAAGGGTCACTGAATTCCAGACTCGAACTGAGATCAACGAGATCTTGAAAACAGAAATCAGATACTCTCAACCAGCTTTTATTATACCACTACAAAATCTTTCCATACGCGAAGGTGAGAAGATCACGTTGAGCTGTCATGTAACTGGCAGTCCTGAGCCGACAGTGGAATGGTTCAAAGATGGCGTTTCGATTCAAAACAATCCCGATTACAAAACGACTTACGAAAAAGGACAGTGCACGTTGTCCATTGACGAAACCTTCGCCGCAGATTCAGCAATATTCATGTGCAAGGCGTTCAACTTGGTCGGAAACGCTACAACCACTGCCAATCTTTCGGTTAAGGAGGAATATCCAGATGTCACTGATGGGATGACTCCACCGACTATTGTGAAATTTTTGGAAGATGCTGTGGCCCGTGAAGGATCCACATTTGAGTTCCATTGTGCTGTGTTGGGGAACCCATTGCCAACGGTGCAGTGGTTCAAAGACAATGTATGCATTGATGATTCACAGTTTTATTTGATAACGTACAATAACGGAGAGGCGACTTTGCGTTTCGAAGAAGTTTTCTTGGAAGATCAATCGACGTACACTTTCAAAGCGTTCAATCCGGCTGGATTTACGGAATGTTCAGCGAAACTAATTGTTGATCGTAAGTATATGAATTTTAATTGTTTGTGTATTTTGAATATTATTTACAGTTAGATAGTATGCCATCGTTTCATTGATATGAAATGTTTCAGGGGAGCTTTTAAATGTTATTCAAAATCTGAGTTGCTTTATGCAATTTTTTGGTATTTTTGTTTACTGTAAAAGTTTTTGAAGTGATATTTTTAATGAGGGTTAAAATTTCTGTCATTTTTGAAGCTTCGATGAAATTGAAATTTTCAGAATAAATTGGTATATCCTGAGAGTTAGGATTAGTTATTTTTTAACCCTTTGGCACCAGCAATCATTCTAATGATATTTTAAGTACTGTTATAATTCTATCAAAAAACGACTTTCCAACAAACTAAGTATGCAAAATACACTTTGAAGGTTTTTCAAACCTGAATATGGTAACGTTTAGCAAATTTACAACCCTATGTGTGCGCTAGATGCATAAAAAAAAATCTAGAAAATATGTAAAATTTCGAATTGTGATAATTTTCGCCAAAGTAAGTAGATTATTACGAAATTTATAGGAAGCATTGATGTTATTGAGGGGTAGACTTCAATGACTTTTTATATACCGCGCAAGCACGAGAAGAGCAAACCTTTAAATCATCTACCGTCTGGAACAATTTTCGCTTTTTACAAAAATAAAATAATTGATATATAAAATTTATACTTTGCCTGCATAGGCAAATTAAGTTTCGTATCGCACAAGAACGGTAACCCTTCCCCGATTTAACTATGTTTTTAGCACCCGAAATTTGTATTCACAAGATCTCACAATCTGATAATCGAATCCGATTCAAATTTTACAGAATCACTTTTGCTAGCAGTTTAATGACTATGCTGGTGACTCTGCGGCATTGGTGCTATCTACAAAAATCGCTGAAAAAAATTAATGATTTATGTCCTATAGCTTCATATAACATTATAAGATTAGAACGAAATTCACACAGTTGCTAGTTCTTAAGGCCAACAAAATTAGGTTAGGGCTGCCAGCTCAGATACCATAATTTTTTTCTGCGGAAACGTGAAGAGTATCAGTGAGTCGAACCGAAGGCTATGGAGTGTATCATGAACCCTGATGGGATTTGGACTAGTTCGAGCGCAGACACTCTGAAAGTTCTTATGGACTCACATTTTCCGGGCAATTATTGCTCTCACTTGGAAGCGACGCACCAAATGAAGCATATATACCGTCCCTTCGGATATCCAATGAAGTGGTCCTGTTCGAACCGCTTAAATTTCGAAGCCCTGATGGCGTTCTTCCGGTAGCAGTTCATAGAGGTAACATTAGCATGGCTGAGAGATATACATAATGCGTGCCTGCGCTACTCGTACGTTCCCATTTGGTGGCGCGAAACTAGAGTTGTGTTTAAAACTGTCGTCCAATATGGCTTAGCTCTGTCTCGCTCAAGATTCTGGAAAGGATCATTGAATATTATATTACAAAATCAGTCGATCCTATGTTGATCTCGCAGCCACATTTTTATGTCAAAAGAAAGTGTGCTGAAATCGCTCTTCATGTCCTCATTGAGCAAATAGACATTGAAGGGTCCTTTAATAACTTAAAGCCAATAGCCTTTTTGGTGGTGTATATTGATACGCGGCTGTTAGCAGCTTCTTACGAATAGAGTGGTAATCTTTTGCTCACGTAGGACAAGAGGTCTGCACGGCCACATCTCAAGATGGAGTCCTCTACGTTTTGCTACAGAAATCACGAATACTCTTTGAATAAGGATGGACCGTGCAGACACAGACATAAAAGTATCAGGAAATTATTTTTCCACGCTTTCGGAGAGGTTAAATCACTCTTTTGACTTATTTTTACGTTGTTGTCGTGCGAACGAGTTGAATGTGAATCCTAGCAAAACAGAACTAGTACTGTTTACAATGAAACACAAAGTTCCTCGATTCAATTACCGAAACCAAAGGGAGTTTTTATCAACCTAAGCCACAAGATTAGATATTTGGGCAGATCCTCGACTAGAAGCTACTATGGGTCGACAATATAACAGAAAAAGCACGGAAGACTTTCATTACACTGTACTGCTGCAAAAGAGCCATAGGAGCGAATTGAGATTTGCAACCTTGTACTGTCGTTTGCTTTTCTATTGTTTGGGGTGCCATTCTAATAGCAGGCTCCTCTTCAGGCTACCTATCCATACTTGCTTGAAAAAATGATGAGGTTAACTGCACTCCTGGTGAAAGGAGCACTCCGCATCACCTCTGCAAAGGTACTTATCATGTTACTTTTTTGACTACTAACCAATCTACTAATGTTGCATGGCATGGAGTAGAACAGAGTTTGGCCACGCTAGAAACTTGTCTGAGGGAATTTCTGCTCCAACAGACGTTGACTAGATCGATCTGGGCGTTCAAACTGGATTTGGAACTTACACCTCGCATTCCTGGTAGGTATGAATGGCTTGATGGTGTCACCTTCGATAGCGGGCTTATTCATTTGTACACCGATGGCTCAGTTTAGTCGGGAGTGGTATATACTCAGATAAGCTGAATCTCAAACTCTCCGTTTGTCTAAGGGGGGAAATAAGCGATAGCTGTGCACATTTGACCATAAATTAATATAATTTCATGGATCACTTTACATATGGTCGTATTGATGGAAGTCGATGCGCTTTTGGCTATGCAGCTATTGTGGTCCCTGTCCTAATGGTGGACCGTTTGACTAAGCTTTGTTGCAGGAACAGACGTTAAACAACAAAATGGTTCTTAATGTCCGTTCGTCTACCAGACCATTGTAGTGTCTTTCAGGCGGAGATTGTGGATATTTCTCATACCTGGACATAGGGCTATTCGATGCTACTGTGAGGCCCATGAACTGGCGAGGTCTGATACCTTGCAATCGGAGGTCTCATGCCTCTTTTCCGTATGAACACCGACGTCATCGGTCAAATCAGCCATCAGGCAAAAATATCTCCAGGACCCGAGGAAGTTCTGGGTCGATGAATCATTCTTTTCAATAACAAGACAACTATTAGACTTAACCAATAGGGATCTGCGTTGTGTTGTTGTTGGGTGCATGGTTCAACGATTTTTGTGGGAGCAGTGGCTTGGATAACGAAAGAGAATCTATGCTTTAGTCCATGTGCAAGTGTCCGGCTTTGCAAAAGAGAAAAGTTAATTTTTTCCCCAAAGGGGATAGTGTGGTTTATCAAAGGAAGCAGATGGCTTCCTGAGTTTAGTGATTAGGGGAGAGAAAATTATTGTGGGCCTCTTTTGTGCCTATGTTCGCCTGTAAACCTCTCTCGAGCAACAGCCACTTCAACTTTCCTATCACCTTTTTAAGTGATAATGATTATGTTGTGAAAGTAAACAACGAACATTTCAATTTTGTAAACTTTACGTAGGTGCCAACCCCAAAAATCTTTCCATCCCTATAACTTGTAACATCTGGCGCAAATGGAATTTTTTCCAACTACCATCATAGCGTTTTGTAGCACTGGCTATTGTTCGTTGTTATGTGGTTAGATTTTGCAGGGATAGTAGGCGTCTGGAAGGATGAACAGATTCCAGAAGACTGAAGGAAAAGACATAATATGATCCATACACAAGAAAGGAAATGTCACTGCGTGCAACAGCTATAGGGGTATGTCATAGTTGGTTGCTTCCAATTTGACACTCTCCTTTGTCTTGCAAGATCAAACAGCTCCATATGCTAAAACTATCATCAGACAATATCAATGTGGTTTCATTCCAGGCAAATCAACAATTGATCTGATTTTCACTCCTAGGCTAGGTAATGGAAAAATGTCTGAGATTCACTATTCAATTTTACACCTATTTATAGCATTTAAAGGCGCCCATCAGAGCAAAGCCAGGATAGAGCTGCAAAAAGCCACGAGGGAATTCAGCATCCAAAACAAACTGACACTATTGAATTGGTCCAGGTCTCACTAAATGGCCGGCGGCCATTTTAGTTAAATTTTAGATATGTTTATTATTCTATCAAAAGATAGTTTTCAAAAAAGTTAAGTTTGCGAAATGAATTTCGAACGTGTTTTTAAAAAAGATTTAATACGTTTTTTTTTTTTGTTAATTTTTAACTCTTTGTGTGCGCTAGGTGCCTAAAACTAGATCGGGAAAATTTGAAATTTTTTAAATTGGGGTAACTTTTGACAGATCTATTGAATCGTTACAAAACTTACTGAACATATTAATGTTACCAAGTGCTTACCAAGGCGCTGAAAGTGAAAACCTTCAAACCATCGACTCTCCTGAAATATTTTTGCTTTTAAGAAAAAAAGTAACTCATATACAAATCTTATGCTTCGTCTGCACTGTCAAAGTAAAACTTTGAAAATTCCGGGTCGGACAAGAACGGCAACCCTTTCCCAATTTACTTACATTTTTTCAATAATCAGATACAGTTAAAATTTACACAATGTATTGGATTTAAGTTTTTGAAATGTGGGCAGTTCTGTGCCAGTGGTGCCATCTTGAAAACTCATTAAGAAAAATAACTACTTTTGGCCATATAAATTCTGATTCAGTCACCAGATTTTGACCGAATTCGCACAATAGTTGATTCTTACTCTAAACCACGTTTGGTAAAAATTTGATTGAAAAATTCGGTTGGAACTGCCAGCTATGGTAATTTTGGTGCCTTAAATTTTGAAAATTCAATCAGGAATACAAAGCTCTTTGCCCTATAGATTCCAGTGCAGTCATGGCAAATTAAACTTATTATAGGCAATATTCAGTAGAAATTCAAATTCAAAACAATGATAGGGTTGCCAGCTATGGTTGTCTTTGTATATTTTTGGCATATTTTTAGTATGCGATTTTATCATAGAATTTTCAAATCGCAGTGATCTTACAGTGAAAATAAACACCAAATATTAAGATCTAGGAAATTTTAAAACTTTTGCGAATGGTAACCCTAAATTTCTTTGCATCCCTATAACTTCCAATGCAGTCATCGGATCAATACAAAACAACGTAAAGCAGATGCGACATATTTTTTGCTTCGGTGCTATCAAAGGGCTGCCAGCACTAGACCTTTTTGTTATTTTCGTTCCAATAAATGCTTGCATTAAGTATTTTCTTCGCAAACATTTGCAATGAAAATAAGCATACAATGTTTAAATTTTCTAAGATCTGCACACTTTCCGGATGGCAGCCCCAAACACCTTTCTATCGCTGTAATTTTCGATGAAGTCATCGAAATTCAATTGGCTTAGGGTCTATTATTACATAGGGTGCATTGGTCTTAAGTAGGAGAAGTAGCTAGTGGTAGTGGCCTTAAGTAGCAAGTGGTAGAATATACACTCAAAATCTGCACAATTCCTCTACTGTTCTTTAATGTTAATGTATCTAGCGGTTCTGATGCGCTAGGGGTTTTTTTTGACTAATATTGTCACGTGGTAATCGATAATGAGGTAACCGCACTTTAGAAAAAAATATTTGAAAAAACTACAGTCGGATGTAGTCACGGTGGACATAGAGGTATACTTTATATTATATACTTCCGATAAAGTCATTGATTTCTGAATTTCACTTATAGTTGAAATTCGATTTTCTTTGATTTCTTTTCAACTAGCAATAAATATTTTTTTTTGCTAGCAATAAATATTTTTTTTTCTGAATTGAACCATGTATCAAATAAGAAAACAAATAAGATTCTCTTGCGCCAGAGCCCACAGAAATCGAAAGAGAAATTTGATGCTGAAGGGCTTAGAAATGCTTGGAAATAAAAACGCAGCGTAAGCAATTACTATACGTTTATGTTTAATCCTGTCCGGTTTAGAAATTTTAACAATGATACTTAATCTTTGATTTGTTCATTCATTCCCCGCTGGGTTTTGAGTTTATTTTATTGGAACTAGTGTTGGTATTTTGTACTGATGTATGTATATCTGTTTTATGAGCTTTTTTACTGAAGCTCGTAATTAGTTTATTTGGTTTCGAAAAACAAACAAAAATAGATACATAAATAGAAAAGATACAAATCTTTCGAATTTACACGGATAGACAATTTGTGCGAACATGTGAAACCTAGTTGAAAGAGACATAATTTTTACGCTTTTCGTGTCTAAATCTATTTCGGGTGACATTTTTTTTTTTGGTGAAATATATAATTGAATAATGTTTTCGAATGCTTTTAATTTTTACGATAATTCGTGATTAATTGCTATGACAACTGCTATTTAATTTCTCTCTGTACGGTCTATTTCACAGCTCTTGAACCAACTGAACTGCCCAGTTTTGTCGTTCCACTATCGAATGCAATGGCACGCGTTGGTCAGACGATAAAATTAGAATGTATTGTAGCCGGCTTACCACCACCAGAAGTATTTTGGATGCACAACAATAAGCCCTGCGTTGGGCCTGGATTAAAAGTAAGTCCACGCGTCAAAAATGTAAAAAAAAAATCCACCCAACGTCGTGAAATAATTCAAGCTATTGGGGCTGACTGACCATCAAAATGCCATTGCGTCCCCCCACGCATTTATATGTCCATCAGCCCGACGACCGACGGACATCACGTCGACCCCATAAATTTTGGTCCCAAAAGACAGTTTGTATATATACATACTTAACAAAACAAGATGGCTTTGTATGCAATATTGTATATGTTCTGCGATACGTTTTCGATTTTGATTTTCTTGTTATGTGTATTTTTGTAAATTTATTGCATGAATGCTAACTTACATACAGCGCAATAAATAAAACTCTGAGCGATTTCTTTAGAAATTTGCTTGCGAGCGAAGATTGCTTGCTTGGGAAAATGTATCGCGATAGTATGGGATTGATCGTTTGTGAAAATTTGAGTAAAATTTGAGCGTGAAATTGGCAATTTCGAAAACAACGTTTGGTACAGTTTGTGTCCAAAGAGCAGTGGAAATTTTTAATTGATTTTTATCCTTTTTTTGCTTACTTTTCAAATATTGAATTGGCAACGTATCAAAGTAGATGCGCAGTTTAGTCTATCATTATTTCTAGTCCCGGAAATGATATTTCGTGCATCGTCTGTTTTCGAAAATTTGCAGATTTTGGGTTGATTTTCTGAAAAAATTTACTAAAATATTTCCAACACAAACTGTACGAAAAGCAATAATCCGTTTCTGTTAAATCTTATTTGTATCAATTTCAACATGTTGCTCCCATTTCACTAAACGTTCGAGATCAATTAGAAATTTAATTTTGCGAAAATAGATTCATAGACTCATTTTCATCGAGTGCACTTTTCATCATAAAAATAGTATACAGTACAAATTAGCCGAACGCGCCGTCGCGTCACATATGTATATCAGTAACTAATACAGCCCACGATTTTCGCTAATTATTTTTCTCTTCTTTCTTTCGATTTCGATTTGCAGTACGAAGGCAACCGGGCAACGTTAATTATCCGCGAGGCCTATCCAAAAGACGGCGGTGTATATTTGGCTACAGCGAAAAATTTAGCAGGCGAAGCGTACAGTACGTGCAACGTGAGCGTTAAGGGTCGTCTACCGAATGAGACGTCCGATTCAGAAATGGCTAGTGATATGGAACCGGTGAAGCCAGCGGTCCAGTTGCCGCTCAAGGATGTGGCAGTGTTCGAAGGGAAGTCAGTGCGATTGGACTGTGTGATTATTGGTCAACCGGAGCCTGAAGTGATCTGGTATCATAACGAGCGCCCAGTGAAGGAGTCTTCCGATGTGCAGTTGTTGTTCCAAGGTGATCGGTGCTCGTTAGTTATCCAAGAAGCGTATCTAGAAGACGCTGGTGCGTATAAGGTAGTGGCTATCAATTCGGCTGGGGAGGCGTCGAGCTTCTGCAATTTGTCGGTCATGTCCTTGAACAACGCTGAGCCAGCAACTCGCAACCATGTCGAGCGAATCGTTCCCATTGAGTCACCACCGAAATTCGAGAAATTCTTGACCGATGTGTTGGCCAACGAGGGTGAAACTGTAGAATTAGAGTGTTCTGTGATCGGTGAGCTTCCGCTAACAACCAAATGGTACTTGAGCAACAAAGAGCTCGCCGAAAGTGACCACATCAAGTTCGTGAGCGAGCCAGGTGGTATTTTCAAATTAGTGATAAACAATGTGAACGCTGATGACAAGGGTGTCTACACCGTAAAAATATCGAATTCGTCTGGTGACGCAAAGTGTTTCTCGCATTTGATCGTGAAGAGTGTTAATGCACCAGAGAACCAACAAAGACCTCCACAGCTAGAGCCCGAGGGAAAACTGCTTTGTCCAACGTTCAAGGAGCTATTTTCAGATAAAAACGCTTACATCGACGACACGGTCAAGTTTGAGTGCATCGTAGTCGGGAAGCCAACTCCGAAGATCCGTTGGTTCTTTAACGATCAACCTGTGCACGGAAAATACTTCCTTGTGTCAACCAGTGGAGATCGTCAAGTGCTCACGGTGCAGGGTGTTTGTTCAGCAACGATCGGCAAAATTGCCTGCATTGCCGAAAACGATATCGGGAAAGCTACTTGCGTCGCATATCTTGGCATGATTGATCAAAGCAACCCCCAGCAAGCTACCCCATCGCATATTGACATTCAAAGAGTCACCGAGGAGCACAACACTGACTCATCCTGCGTCACGATCAAGAAACAAATGTTCTCGTCCACGTCGACATCGCAAGTCAGCACAATGCAGAACGGTGTACCTCACAGCCAGGTCCACGAAAAAGTTCAACGTCTCGATCACGACTTCAAGCAAATCAACGACCAGCAACCGGAGATCGCTGAATCGCGCGAATACAAAGAGTTCCGCAGCAATGATTCCGCTCCGGTTGTTTTCCAACAGAAATCGATTACCATCCGGAAATCAGGTGATGAAATCGAGGCACCCCCGCATAAAATCGTCCGAAAACAGATTGCTCCGCGATTTATGAGTCCGTTGGTTGGAAAGATCGTGGACCAAGGCGCCGATGTAAATTTGGAGGCAATTTATGATGGATTCCCATCGCCCGATGTTAAAATCCAAAAGAATGGTGAAGATCTGATCGAAACGGATCGTGTGAAAATCTCGAAGCAACTAAATATGGTTAAAATCAATTTGATGAATGTTGGAGTACGAGATGCTGGAAGGTATTCGATTACGGTGACAAATGCGGCAGGTAGTTCGACAAGCACGGCGGATGTTGTTGTTAAGAGTAAGTAATCGATTTTTGATTGATTTATATAAACTTAAGTTTACATTCTAAAGACCAGTGCTTCTACTCTGAACTGATTTTCTCTCAGCATAAATTCTAATTAGTTTTTGGCAAGCACCGAAACAGCTTCAGGTCTTGATCGAAAGTTTGTTTTGTATTTTATTATAAATTAGATAGAATGCCAGCGTCAGCTAATGCCAACAATTCATAAAATTTATCTACGTCATTCTCGTCGACATTGACCTACGTCATAAATCTTTTTGCGCTTTGAAATATTATTACGGCTAAGGATGCCAAAATCATTTTGCCAATATATTTGCATTTAAATGTATGCTTGCTTTAGATGATTTTAATGGACACTTAAATGTATTTTCATTGCACATTTCTGGATTTTATTGGAAGGTGTTGCATCCCAGTGAGTAGAGCAAGTGCTGCTTACATATAAAACTGCCATTAACGATGGCTCATGCACAATCAACCTCTTTTTTGTTGTCAGTCAGTCACGATGCTAGTCATTTTACACCTTTGCAAGCTGATACAATTAAATAAATCATTGCATCTTGTATAAATTGACAATCTGATATAAAGCTTGGATTAGGTTTCTTTTAACTACATTTGAATATGTGAATCAGCTCACAACAAACGAATTGGTTTATAGAAGGAACTTGCTAATTTTTTTATTAAAAAAAAAACTTTTGACTTAAAAAATCCTCTTAAAATGCACTACATATTGACATCTACAAAGGCTTAGGGAAGCCTAGAAAGTCCCGACAGTCTAGGAAAAATTGTGGGAACGCTGAAAGTAGCACCTGGGTATTGAAAAAATTATGGCATTTTGGGAAAAAATTGCGGGACATTATTGGAGCCTAGAAAATTTTAGGAAAATCTAAAAATAAATTGTAGCAGACGGGAGGACCTTTCCAAACATTTAATAAAATAAGAATTATTTGAGATCTTATAAAATTTGAGAAGAAAAAGTTTCCTAAATATACATATTTATATGCTCGTTTCAAAATGAAATAAATGGCTGAGCGACGTTATGGAAAATAACGGAAATAATATACATCTTTTCGAAAGGTCGTCTATATCAATTGTTTATATCAATATAAGAAATAAATCGAAGGTGACACAGAAAGTAAATTGATCGGCATTTAGAATACTACTTAGTTTGCGGATGTCGCTTTGTTTTGGGATTTATTATTTTGACTCACTTGCAAGAAAAGGGAATGCAACCAATTCTGATCGGCCAATGACTGCATTCTCGGCCTAATTTTCTCTCAAATTTCCGATTGTTATCGTTCATATTCTTCCTTTCATATCCTATGATTAATACTAACCAACATCAAACTACTTTTTTTCTTCAAAATGGCTACAGAGCCTTCGTTTAAATTTTTTCGAGTTCTGAATAAGCAAACTACAGTTGAACTCACCGTTTAAATGACGCCTCTTCGAACGCGTCCCCATCTGTCCTGTTTTTTTGCAATATTCTTCGAGCAAAAATAAAGCACACGATAATTTCTCCTGATATTTCACAAATAAGACAAAGCTGTATTATCGATTCGAAGGAAAACTACTAAGTTCTCAAAACGTACATAACAACTTTGCCTAAACAAGTTTCTTCCCTTTCAAACAATCTTAAGTTTTTCTGCTCCTCACGCTGGAAAAACGAACAGACTTCCCTCGAAAAATCAGTATCTGTCAAGAAATTTTAATATATCTAGCTTTGAAAGAAAATTTGGTCTTCAAAAAAGGTTAATATTGTTTTTATCCATCAAATTTCCAAAAAGCAGCACACCCTCAAAAAGGACCCCTCTATTTTGGCTAATTTTGTTGGTTTTGGCGTTTTTATACTGCTTTTCACAGTGGACATCAAGTTAACGTGATCTACATTAGTTTTTCGAACGGTTTTGATAACAGATTTTCTCAAGTGTCCGGTAGTATAACGTGCAGCTTAAAGAGCTCAATTGTTTCGTTATATCTTATAATGTTCTCTCCTTGTCCGTATACGATATCCTTTGCTTCAAAATTGTCATAAATTCCAACATCTCCTATTGTCATTATCTTTCCTTTGGTGTTGTACAAGGCTCTTCACTCGGACCTTTGCTGTTCGTTATGTTCATGAATGATCTCAAATCTGTGCTGTCATTGAATTCTCTTCTTTCCGCTGAGAACCTTAATTTTTGCCGTAACACTATGATCTCTAGAAATACTAACCTTTGATGAACAGAAGAGGAATCGCGCAGATTTTAGGTACATATTCCACCACACGTGCTCCAACCTATTTTGAGGGCCATGACCGCTTTCATTTCATCAATGCATTTAAACTAATAGGGAAGAAATGTTTCCAGGGGTGCCACTTGCATGAATTTCAAAATTTTGGACAGTCAAACAATTGTCACTTATGTTTATTATCGGTTGCTTATATTGCAAAACTTTGAAAACAGCACCTCCTGAAACACAAATAAAGAAAATGCTCAGTGCTGGCAACACTTTACCAGCACTGCTTCCAAAAGTCTACCACAACCAGTTTTCTTCAAAATCAAACTACCCTATGATTTTTTTTTATCGGATGACTTCATCGTAAGTTACAGGAATAAAAAGGTGTTGAAAGTTGTCATACGACAAATTTCCGCAGCTTAGAAAATTGAAACATTATCCATCTATTTTCTTTGTTCTCAATATGAATAACTAATGAAAGCATTTATTGATACAAAAAGAGCAAACCCGCCTCGTGCTGGCATCAAAGCCAAAAATATACCGCATCTGCCTCACGTAGAAGTCAGCATACCCTGCGAATTTCGTTTCGATCCGATGACTGCACTGAAAGTTATAGAGCAAAAAGCTTTATTTTCCTGAGCGAATTTCCAAAACCCAAGACACCAAAATCACCATAGCTGGCAGCTTCAACCTAATTTTTCAACCAAATTTCTATCAAACGTGGCTTAGAGTAAGTAAGGTTCAGCTAATGTATGAATTTCATTTAAAGGGCAAAAAACAGTTTTATTTTCTTAGTTATTTTTAAGATGGCACCACTGGCATAGATTGGCCCTTATTTCAAAATTGCTCCTATCAGACCTGGTTCTACTCAAAACGAATGCATTCTGTGAATTTCAGTTGTATCTGATTATCGGGTCTTGAGATCGGACATTAGTAAAAACAGGGCAGATTAGCCACCTAAGCTTGAAGGTTTGGCCAACTTCACAGACTGTACGTATAATAATAATAAAATAAAATAATATAATAAAATAAAATAAATTCAAGCCCGTATGGAGCACATCCTTTCACAATAAAGCACATTAGCTGCCCAATAGAATTAATAGACAGCTTAGAAAACTTAAAACTTCAAAAAAGTTATGATCAAGAGGCATACTCAAGATTAGGGCAACTTGTAGGATTGTGCGCCCAGCGTGGGCGTTTCGGTTAAGGTTAAAGTGATTTGAATGTAAATTGAATGGAATAGTGCCAAAGGAAAGAAATTTAGTGAAAAACCTAGGAATAACCTCATTCAAAGGCAGTTTCAGCAACTACCTGGCTTAGGATATTTTGATTAGCTTGTGGCACGACAATTTGCCTACCACAGCTCCGGAAAAATAGCTTCAATCAGTCAAATGTGGAATGAAAATATGCAAAGTAATCAGCTAGCATTCAATTGAAAACTCAAACTTAGAAAAGTATCGTAGCCACTGATGAGAAACTTATGTTAGAGAAGATTATCGCAGTGATTATTTAGCCAAAATGCAAGCAAGAGTGAATTTTGCTTACATTTTTGATAATATGCCCACATTGAGACTCATTATTGTTGGCATAATCATAATGAAGATACCAACACCAGAAATTTTAACCAATATCGAAACATCAAAAAATTTTGTTTAGTGACAAGGATCTCTTTTATCAGCACTAAAGAATTGTTAGGCCTATCCAGAAGAGACTTATCAGATTAAATCACACCCGTAAATTGTATTGTCTGGTGTCGGCGTTACGCTGGTGGCATCATTGGTCTCTACTTGTTTTCAAAAAGAAGTTGATGGCTTACATGACATATAATCAACAACACTACTAACTCTTACCTTTTTTGAAATTATCGACATTGATCCACACGATATGTGGCAGCGTAGTGTTCTGTGCCTTCCCACCCATCACTGTTGTCAGATACTCTGAGAAGGATTTCCCTAAATCCTGGAAAAATCCCTTATTTACTAGTAAGTTTCAGTAAAGTTCACTGTAAATGAAAAAAAAAACGAAAATTTAGTTTAGTTTTTTTTCAAATATTTTCAAAGTATAATAATAATAGCTCGTGTTACAGTGATATATTTTTATGGCATACTTGTTGCGAACATAGGGAACTCACAAAGTTACGTATGTTTTTTTTCAGTTTCTGTTTTGTTTAACTTTAACTTTTATTATGTCACAAGTTGAAAATGTTTGTTCTATCGAAGCGCTAGAAAATGGAAAGATGAGCCATGTCAGTACTTAATGAGAGAGCTTTTACGAAAATTCAAATTTAATTTCTTCGTTGCGTTTTCAAAAGATGACAGTATATATATATATATATATATATATATATATATATATATATATATATATATATATATATATATATATATATATATATATATATATATATATATATGTATATATATATATGTATATATATATATATATATATATATATATATATATACACATATATGTATATATATATATATATATATATACATATATGTATATATATATATATATATATATATATATATATATATATAAATATATGACAGAGTATATATATATATATATATATATATATATATATATATATATATATATATATATATATACATATATGTATATATATATATATATATATATATATATATATATACATAATCTCTGGAGTGGCCTATCCGATTAAGCTGAAATTTTCGTAGCACATAGATGTGTAAACTGTAAAGTAGGTAAGTCCATGATCAACTCGAATTCAGATATCTTTAACCCTTTGGCGGCGGCGGGCATTTTAGTGAATTTTTAGGTACCCTTATATTTCTTTGCAGAGTACATTTTCGCTAAAAAATAAATATTGGAAGTGAAAACTTATTACGTTTTATTTTTGCTAATGATAAAAAAATGGAAATTTAAAACCTTGTGTGGGCGCGGAGTGCCTAAAAGCAGGCAAGGAATTTTTTCCCCAAATTTCGATTTGGCATAATTTCTAACTAAAACAATGGATCATCGTGAAATTCGCAGAGCGTATTGACGTGGACTAAGGCTTAACATACGTGGACTTTCTCAACCGTGCGGGCAACCCTGTAGCTGCAGCAGGCTCCTGGAAAAAATCCTTCAAATCATCGGCCCCCCTGAAAAAATTTCGACTTTTGATAATAAACTCAAACTATTGATAAATTTTGACTTTTATCCACCACGCTAAATTAAAATTTTCAAAATTCCGCGCTGCACAAGACCGGCAACCCATGATCATATTACCGCTATTTGCAGCCCTCAAAACTTCTGTTCACGAGAACTGACGACCGGGTAATGTGATCAACATAAAATTTACAGCACATATTGAAATTAGCTAGGACCAGATTTGCTAGAAGTGATTTTGAAATGCGGGCAACACTATGGTAGTGGTGCCATTTTGAAAAATCGCCGAGAATAAAAACTGGTTTTTGGCCTATAGCTTCCGATTTAGCCACCAGATTTTAACAAAATTCACGCAGTAGGTGAACCTTACTCTAAAATAGATTTCATAGAAATTTGGTTGATAAATTAGTATATTAGTTATAGGTTCAGGTCTAGTATATAATTAGTTATAGGTCCAGGTCTCACTAAATGTCAGTTATTGTTAACCTTTTGGCGCCGGCGGCCATTTAAGTGATATTTTTAATATACCTATTATTTCGTACACAAATAATTTGCGCAAAAATAAAGTTGACGAAATAAATTTTGAACGTGTTTTACATTTGAATCGGATAATATTTTGGAATTTTTTAACCCCATGTGTGCGCTGGGTGCCTAAAAAGAGAACGGGAAAACTTGAAAATTTTTAAATTGCGATAACTTTTGACAGAGCTATTTAATCATTACGAAATTTTCAGGACATATTGGTATTATTTAGTTGTAAATTCGTGTAGCTTTTAATGAGCGTGCTGGCAACCCTGTAGCAAGGGCAGGCACTGAAAGTGAAAACCTCCAAATCATCGTCTCTCTTGAAAAAATGCCGTTTCTTCAAAAAAAATACACTCATATGTAAATTTCGTGCTTTGTTTACATAGACAAAAAATAAAATTTGATATGGTATAACGGGCATGCCTGGTAACCCTTGCCCAAGTTACCTATATTTTTAGCATCAAAAACTTCTGTTCACGGGAACTCACGATCCAATAAGCAGAATTAATTGAAATTTGCAGAATTAATTGAAATTTAATTGAAATTTGAAAAAAATTAAATAGGACCAGGTCTGATAGAAGTGATTTTGAAATGCGGGCGATTCTGTGCCAGTGGTGCCACCTTGAAAAATCACTAAAAAAGATAACTGCTTTTAGCCCTATAAATTCTGATTCAATCGTTCGATTTTGACGAAATTCACACAGTAGCTGGACCTTACTTCAAACCACGTTTGGTAGAAATTTAGTTGAAAAATTCGATTGGAGCTGCCAGCTATGATAATTTTGGTGTCTTAAATTTGAAAAAAAAAAATTGGAAGTGAAAACATTCAAACCATTGAATATTTAAAAAAATGTCCTTTCTTGCAATAAAACCAATCTGTATACAAATCTTATGTTTTATATACACGTTCAAAGTAAAACTTTGAAAATTTCATGTCGGACAAGAACGGTAACCCTCTCCCAGTTAACCTATATTTTTAGCATCAAAAATTTCTGTTCACGGGAACTCATGAACCAATAATCAGATGCAGCTGAAATTTACAGAATGCATTGGACTTAAGTAGGACCAGATTTGATAGAAGCGGTTTTGAATTGTGGGCAAGTCTGTGCCAGTGGTGCCATCTTGAAAAATTACAAAGAAAAAAAACTGCTTTTTGCCCTATGAAATGTGAATAAGTTATCAGATTTTCATGAAATTAACATAGTAGCTGAACCTTACTCTAATCTCTGTTTGGTGGAAATTTGGTTGGAAAATTTGATTGGTGCTGCCAGCTATGGTAATTTTTGTGTCTTTGGTTTTGAAAATTCGTTCAGGAAAATAAAACTTTTTGCCCTATAACTTCCAGTGCAGTCATGAAATCAATACGAATTTCATACAATTAATGGAACCTATTATAAACATTATTCAGGCCAAAATTGGTTGAAAAGCCACGAAAGGGCTGCCAGCTATTGTTGGTTTTGTGTTTAATTGCAATATCTTTATTAAGCGGTTTTATCGTAGAATTTTCAAATGGTAATGATATTGTAGTGACAATAAAAAGCAAATATTAAGTTTTCGATTATTTGAAAAAACTCGCTGCAGGTAACCCTAAATTTCTTTATACCCCTATAACTTCGTATGTAATTAAACAATGTGAAGCAGATGTGATATATTCTTGGTTTTGATACTGGCAAGAGGTTGCCAGCACAAGTCGGTTGTACTACTTTTGAATCAATAAATGCTTACAGTAAGTATTCATACCGGAAACACAATAAAAATAAATAACCAATGTTTCAATTCCCAAAGTTCTGCAAATTTTCGCAGCCCCAAACACCAGCTTTAGTTACAGTGCTGCAGGCACTGAGCATTTTTTTCATTGATGTTATATGAGATGCTGCTTTCAAAATTATGTGAAATAAGCAAATGATAACGAATATAACTAACCCGTGTTTTGCTCTCATAAACGATGAAATTCATGCCAGTGGTAATATCTGAAACCTTCCACCATATGAGTTATAATGCATTCTTGAGACCAAAGTAAAACGTGGCGATTGAAACAGTTTGGCCGTAATAAGCAGCTCATGTGGTGGAATATGCACTCAAAACCTGCACGATTCTTCTACTGTTCTTCGAACATTAGTGTTTCTAGCGGTTCAGGTGCGCTAGAGTTTTTTTTTTCAATTCGATTCGATATTTTATTTTTGACTTAAGGACTTCAGTAAAATGCTTTGTTCGCATAAATTTTTTGTAAAAAGCTTTTATTCGTGGCCACCTGACATCTCCAATATTGTTTTATGCAGATTAGGTTTCTACTCCCTGGTTCGAACATCTAACCAACGAAATCCCTAATGCAACTTAATTTTAGTTTAACTTCAGAGAAGTTATCTCCTTGCTCTGCTCAAACCGGTTTTTGATTTTTGTTTATGTCCTTTAGTTAATGCTTAAAAACCATTTAAAAATTCGTTTATTTATCATCTGAAGCAGCATTCAACCGAGAGATTTTATTTCCATTCGTCATATTTTTCCTCTCAAACAACAAAATTTCGGCATAAAGAAAACGATTAATCTATTTTTATCCAATCTATGTAGATATGTCTATGCCGTTATTGCACTTTTTCGAATACATTGGACTACGATAATAATTTCTCTTGATATATGGTTTGTGTACAAAAATGACTTTTTTCTTGCATTGATGTTTACAATCAAATGAAAATGTTTACATATATAAGCTGAGTTTTTCCTAGCGATGATGAAGATGGTTCGGATGTTAATTACTGTCAGAATTAAGAAAAATGTTTGTGGGCGACGACAAATAAACTGATCTAGTCAGGATCGGAAAGATAATAAAGATATTTCGGGCACATCGAATTGGTATGAGCTTGGAATGTGGCTTGACTTTGTAGGGTTTTTAAAGAAAAACAACATGCAAAAAAAATGCAGCAGGTTACTGGCAGACATCTTATTGTCAAATTCATAAAAAAATTGAAAAGTCTATTAACGCATTCACTATCAATATTTAACTAAGTGTTATGAATTTCCATCAAAGAATATTGCTAAAAAAATTCTTAAATGAATTTGAAATGATTTTACTCATATTATTAAACACATTTCGGTGTGTTAAACATCTGAGAAATATTGGCTCATATCATTTTTGCTTCTGATATGACCCCCAGCAGTCATAACAATTTCTCGAAACAACCTCAAAGACTAAATAAAATTTCAATTCGATTTTCTTCGGCCACTTTGAATTCATTCATTTCTCATTGCTTGCAATTACTAGTGTGCATAAATCTTTGAATTTCCACAGCTCTAATTAGATTAGTGCAATAATACTCTTAGCACGTATCATTTATGCTGGTTGCTATTAATAAATACTACAACTTAAATCTGCAAGCAATTAATAAATTATGACGGTCAACCATCACATTCATGTGGATAAAAATAGATGCACCGCCATCGAAATCAATGAACTTCTGTTATTATTTTCGTCTAGATATACACAAATATCCCTATGAAGCAAGAATTAATTTATATCAATGCGGGCGTATGAAAAGTTCTTAATGTGACATGTTCCTTCATTCGGAATACGAATAAATTTTTCGAGTTATTGTTTTTCATCATTTTCACCGAATCAAAATAAATGATGGTGTTTCAAGAATAACATCAGTTTGATTTTATTATAACCCTTTGACAGGATATTTTTAGCATGTAACATGTAAATATTTATTTTTGATATTGTGTTTGTTTTGATTTTCTCAAACCCTTATGATTAAATACAAAAATAATGAAAATGAATAAATATCCAAATATACCACTACTTTATTCATGTAGTCTTATACTACATATAACTTGGATCCAATCTTCAAATGAACCCAATAACTAATAGTTATTCGCGTGCATCTGTTCATATTTATGGCAACTTGTCAACTAAATTAATTTGAAAATTTCCAAGTCTAATTAGACTTACTAGTCAATCGGACGGAAATTAAGTAATGTTTTGGCAGAAAATTTGGTTTCTGAAAAAAAATATTGGAGAAATTTCGAATTTGTCTAGCAGTAGTGGAGAACACTTGACATGTGGAGAACACTTTTAAGAAAAATGACGTTCAGATGCTCATGTGAAGTTACCTAAATTCGATCATTGGGTTTTGCATGAATTATTGAATTTTTTGTATCCGAAATACTCAAATCCCCGCCGAAACATTTTGGTGATATTTATGAAAGCTTTTCGATCAAAGAATTCGTATTTATAAAGTACTATATTTAGATTACGTCGAAATATAAAACTGTAACCGGTTTACGATTGAACATTTTCATACGTAACGCGCAGCGTGCTCACCTCTCAGCTTAGCTGTATATGTATGCGCGGGATAATAGGAAGAATCAATTGAAATCGACATCCTTCCAGCAGACATAATCAACTTGAATTCAATAAGGCTTAACACTTTTCGTTGCTTATAAAAGTTGAATAGTACTTGATATTTGCTAGAGATTTGTTAACCTGCAAGTCCTCCTTCTGTCACCTTCTTTCGGATGCAGAAGATTTTAATGTAAATAGGTTTTAATCCGTTCTTACTGTTGGTTTATCAATTTGGAAGAGGGGAACATGTTTGATTTTCATTTATTTATTTATTTATTTATTTATTAATCCATTGCGCTACAGATACAATTCCAATTACAGCGTCAAGAAAGCAAAGAAAAGAATGAAACATAAAAAAGGAAAAGAAATAACAAAAATAATTGAATAATTTGAAAGCTAAAATTAGGACTAAGGTAAATAGCAATTCAAGGTAACATTTTCAATACATGCTTGAATTGTGAAAAAGATTGCGGGAGAGGACCAAGCTTAAGGGCACTATGCGTTCTGGGTAGACGCAGCAAAGGTGAATGGAAATAGACTTCCGTACGTGCGAACGGAACAGAAAACCTCCGATGATCGACTAGGACGACTAGATTCACGTTTGGTTATCTGGGAACCAAGATCCGACAAAAAATGCCTTGGCAAAGTTCGAAGAGAAAACACTCTTCGAGGAACAATCTCCGAGATTGCAACGAGGACATACGAAGGATGGAAAGACGAGAGGAGTAGGGAATATTGAATTTAAAAAGCAGCGAGCGAGTGAACCTGCGCTGAACAGATTCAATGGCGTCAGATAAATACTGAAAGTGCGGAACCAGATTTGGCACGCGTATTCTAGAATACTACGTACTAAGGAGACAAATAAATGAATACAGGAGGAAATGTTGGTAAAAATATACGAAAAACACAAGACAAATCCAGCAATCCTAGAGGCTCTGGACGTCATATTCATGACATGAACATCAAATATTAATTTTGAGTCAAATACCACACCCAGGTCTCTAAAATGCTGGACAGCTGACAGGGAAATACCAGACAAAGAATAAGAGAACACATTTGGAGTATATTTATATGCGAAAGACATCTAATGAAATTTCAAAATGTTCAGTGGCAAGAAGTTGTCTTGACACCAGAGATTAAGAGCAAACATGTCATCTTGCAATTGATGAAAATCGTTCGCAGACTTGATTGCTCTGTATAATTTTAGGTGATCCGCATATAAAAGACAGGGAGAATTGATAACAGAGGGAAGGTCATTGACAAACAAGATAAAAAGTAAGGGACCTAGGATAGAACCTTGAGGAACTCCAGATGTGGGAAACATAGGAAAGGAAATGGGACTATTAAAAGTAACTCTGCAGGGACGACTATGAAGATGAGAGGAAAACCAGGAGAGGAGGAGACCAAAAACACCGAAGCCATTAAGTTTAAGGAGCAGCAGATTATGGTTCACAGAATCAAAAGCCTTCGAAAAGTCTGTGTAAATTACATCAACTTGACGTTGACAATCGAAAGCAAAGGCTACAAAATTAGTGAACTCCATAGTAGAGTGACCCTTGATGAAACCGTGCTGCTCAGGAGCAAGTAAAGGCTGTAGAGAAGGATAAATTCTATTGTAGACAAGACGTTCAAGGATTTTACTGAAACAGCAGAGAAGGGATATAGGACGATAATTGGAAACAAAGGAAGGATCACCACATTTGAAGATTGGGAAAATATTGGCGGATTTCCACAAAGAAGGGAATACACCAGATGTAAGACTAATGCTGAAAAGGATAGCTAAGGGAACACAGAGCGACGATGAGAGGGATTTAACAAGGATATTAGGAATACCATCAGGACCGGTACTGGCATTAGAATTTAAGGTATGCAAAAGGATTTCAACTTCCAAAGGATTAGCACTAAGTATAGATAATTCAGGATACGTACGGGAGACAGTGGGAGCTACCGAGGTATTCAGTGGGTTTTTCTTAAAGGAGGGGGGAAAAAAGGCAGCAAACAGATCACAAATAGCCTGAGGAGTAGAAGCAGTAACCTCATCAAGAGACATAGAATCAGGAGCTGAAGAATTGGATTTGAGGGAACGGATATAGGACCAAAAGGATTTAGATTGATTAGAACAGAAATCAGAAATCACGCATTGCCTGCTTGAGCACTTTTTTAGCGTCAGAACGCAAAATGCGGATTCCTGAAGGTCAGTGGATGAACCCGTCGTTTGAGAGGACGTTTAATGGGAGTAAAACGAAAGATAAGGTTAGAAAAGAAAGAGTAGAATTTGGACAACGCAAAATCAACATCCAATCCTTTGAAAATGAAAACCAATTGAAAAAATTGATTTCAGAGGACACATTTTGAAAGTTAGCTTTAAAGAAATTGTAACGCTGCAAAGAATGAAATTTATTGATAACCTGGAAGTTTAGGTCAACATCAAGCAGGAGAGGAGAGTGATGAGGATCAGGTTGCACATATGCAAAAGGAGCAGAAGAGAGGAAGGGAATCTAAGGGAACGCTAGTAAGGACTAAATCGAGGATTCTGTTATTAGTATTACAAAGGTGGTTAATTTGGGAACAAGAACAAAGTGAAAGAAAGGAAGAAGTTGCAACAGAGAGGTGGTTGTAGGATATTAAACGGAGGTTATTGGTATCCCACTCCACAGTGGGCATGTTGAAGTCGTCTAAAATTAGGGGGGGGGGGGGGGGGGGGGGTAAAGGAAATCGAAAGAGGATGAAACTTGAAAGCTCAGCGTAAAAACGTTCATATGCAATGTCAGACAAATTACAAGGGATATAAACACAGCAGACCAACAGATAGGAATATGGGGAAAGGATAGCACGTACAACAATACACTCAACAGGAGGAGAAAGAACAAATTCGGCACAGAGTGTTCCACAAAGAGTATTATGGATAGCAATTAAAACGCCTCCGCCATCGGCTTTGTAAGATGCAACCCGATCACGATCTCTCCGGAAAACGTTATGACATGGAAGGAATTCTCTGTTCAGAATATTGTCATTAAGCCATGTTTCTTTGAAACAGATGATGTGATGAGAATCTAAAGTAGACGCGAGCAGAACTTCCTTAAGTTTGGTGCTCAAACCTCGGATATTCTGGTAAAAAATACAAAGTGAGGTAGATCCATCTAGTTAGGCACCAGCTTCCAGCTGGCTAAAACTCCGGCACAAGTACTATGTCCAAGCCAGCAAAGACGACGATTTCGAAGGAAGCAATAGCTCTGTCTGGTAAGTTGTCAGGCGTGAATTTAACACAGGATAAAATGTTAGGCTTTTCGCAAGCCTAGACGTGATGAAATTCGTAATATCCTCTGCAGAAACTCCATAAGCTACCCGGCTTACGAGAATTTGAAGAGGAGGCAAGGCTACAGGTATTGGCGGTGCATCGCACAGTGTAATAACCTGGTTATCAGGAAGAGTGACAGAGCCAGACTTATCATCCGAACACACCTGAATGTTGGGCGCATGGAGATTAACGACACGATGCGGCGCTTGTCGCTTTCGTTGAGCTTGAGGCTTTGAAAGAAGTTTAGGCTGAGCTCGTATACTCAGTGAATTAACTTGTTGAAGATCTGCATGGGGCAACAGCTCCGCAGAAGTGTGCACAGGCTGAGCTTGGTTGATAGGCTGGTTTCTCGAAATAGTCAGCTTAGTCAGATTTCCTCTTTGACTTCCTCGATCACTGCCATGATTTCTGCTGAGGCTGCCACAACTGAGATCCCCACAACTGGGTGTCGATGGCTCAACCAAGAAAAAGCCTCTCCTGAATATTTTACGATAACGTCAGAGGTTGAACGTCCTATCTTCAAGCAATTTCCGAAGTCTGCATCGCTGCAGATGTCCAGTAGTCCTACTCTCTCGTCGCTTCGATAAGCCATCCCATCTCTTGTCTTCGTGAGTTGGATTACTAAGTCCTACACTATATGCTAGGTATAGTCTCATACCAAGCATCAGATACATCAATAGTTCAACAGCCTGCCGCTAGCGAAATTTTATTGGCTCGTTACATTTCGCTAGTATGCATGTTTTTGCGCTCTTCAGTATCGAAAGTGAATCCGGTTTACATTCTGAAAAATTCAAATGTTCTAAAATGTTCTTCGTTTCTATTTTTTCTCGATCTAAAAGCTTCGTTCTTTCAAACGATTTAGATATACGATATGATCTCTCCAGTGAAACTTTTCATCTAACTATGATTTGTTACAACTAAAAAACCTCTATCTACTAACTCACATGTATGAGCGGCCTCTAGCTGGCAGTCTCTAAAACAGATTGTTAAGCTGACGAAGCGGGAAATACCAGCTGTCATACCCGTGACAGTTGGCTCCGTGGAGATACAGACAAGCAAGTTGGTCAGGAATCTGGAAGTGACCCTGGACACCAAACTGACGTATTGGGATCATATCCAGGGCGTGTGACAGGGGTCTAGTAGTCGTCGATTCGCTGTGTAGGCTAATGGCCAATGTCGGTGGACTCAGTGAAACAAGATGGAGAATACTGATTGTAACGACCGATTCCATCTTGCTATATGGAGCCGAAATTTGGGAAGATGCACTCCGAACTAAGAAGTTCCAGAAGCGTATCGCCAGTGTCCGGCGCAAGTGTGCCTTGCACCTGTAGCTACTAGACGGTCTCAGAAGAGGCTGTAATGGTGGAATCGGCAGTAATTCCGATCGACCTACTAGCGAGAGATCGCAAAGAAGGGTACCTCTTCCGTTCATAGCTGGGCAGAACTGAGGCTCTGACGCACGCCCGTACACTTACCCTCCAACTTTGGCAACAACGTTTGAGTGAGAGTGGTAAAGGACGCTGGACGGCTAATCTAATTGGTCTTATTGAGCCTTGGCTTAACCGGAGCCATGGAGAGGTAAACTTTTATCTTTGTCGATTCTTGACAGGGCACGGTCACTTCAGCAAATACCTGAACAAAATGGGTAAGGTGGTCACACCGTACTGCCTGTACTATGTGACTGGGCTCGATGATTCTCTGCACACATTCTTTATTTGCAGTGGCTTCGTAAGTTTGAGGTGCACCAGTGAGTTCACGATTGGTTTGGCTACACCTGAGACGATCGTGAAAGCAATGCTGCGAAACGAGGAGAACTGGCGCCCAGTCTCAGCATACGTTGAGAAAATGCTACGCATAAAACGGGAGGTGTGTTGCTTTACCAACCAGTGAGCTGTGGTAGTGTCTGAAGTCCGTGGTTACCAGTAGGTGAGTCAGCACGACCGGGTTGGAGCAGAGCTTAGGCAGGTCCTAGCTCGGAGCTTCGTGGGCTTGTAGTGGTATTTTTTTAGTGAGACCATACCCCGTTAAAATAGGTCACCCGGAAATCTGGTAAATCGATTTTTTTGGGAAAGAGTATGAGCTTTCAACCATTGCTTTCACGAATGCACACGCACGGGCCAGCGTTGCTGGCCTTGAATCCATGCTCCTGAAGGAAAACTCCAAGACGAAGGAACTTGCTAAGAACTTGCTCGAGACTGCTTCATCGAATTGTATCAAATGCATCTTTGCACTCGTTGCGATACTGAGAATTGATCGCATTGTTCCCATTTTAACCATCGAACTGAAAGTTTCGCTGTAATCAATGCCGTGACGCTGACTGAACTCTTTTGTGACCAGTCTCCTTCTAGGTACTGCCATCATAGGTTTTCCTGAGTCGGAAGGGTCACATGCATAGAATTGTCTCAGTACCTGGTGGAAGATCTGTCGAAATCCATGTTCTGCATGTTCTTTCAATGAGTCGATTTTTAGGCATCTTCATAGGGCTTAGGATCCACCATGACTTGACTTGCGAGTTTTTTCACTGTCGTGGCGTAGCCTTCAAAATGCTTGAACTTCTCGAAGCCAAGCAATCTCTCAAAGCTCTTTTTTCTAGAGTTAATCCCAGACTTTTCTTCAGTATTGATCAATTGCTAATCGTTTTCTTCACCTTTGATCTGTGGCTCATCGCATTCTTCCTATTCTTTGATCTGACCTTTATTTTCATGCTCGATATCTTTCAATAATAGCTTCACTTCATTTACACATTCTTCCAGTCTCTCATGGAACCGAAAGTCTCTTGACAGAATTAATTGGTAATTGTTCAGAATACAGATTCTGTAATGTCCATCACCATTATATCCCACGACGAATCATTTCAGTGCCTTTTTGTCCATCTTCCTTCTCTTCTCAGCTGATAATTGGACGTAACCGGAAGAACTAATAATGTGCAGAATCTGGATTTCTTGCCAATCCACAGTACGTAGGGACTGATTCTTTGTTCTGACAATTTTCCTGTTGAGAATATTAATTGCTGACATCACTAGCTCTGCCCAATCAAATCTGGCAGCACATTTTCATTGCTAGATTTTAAACTGTTTGTTTCGTGGGACGAAACATTCTCTCCATGAATTCTGCTGATGACGCCTCATAATTAGATTTTAATGGTTCCCACGCTTCATGCGCTGTTTTTTATCCATTATCTCTTTATCTTTTTATTATCTCTTTGATTCACTCCTCTGTAGCAGCAGTTTCCAGGAGCTCAGTTTTTACTAACTTCCTTTCGATAGCATCCACGGACTTTCATTTTTTTTTTTTTTTACTAATTCGAGCAACTTTCATGTACCTGGCCCCATAATCTATTAAAGTTTTTCATTCAAAGAAAAGATGCGTATGCGCGGGGTAATGACAAAAATCACTTGAAATCGACATCCTCGCGGAATCTATGAATCATTTTTCCACCTCAGATATATTTGACTTGAGTTGAACTTTACTTATACTTTAACATATACAGCTCAAAAAGAAACAATGTTGATTAGTTCACTTTTGAAATTGTACCGGAGGCTTGTAAACAAATAAATTATCTACATTGTTTAATTTTTGTTAGTATCTTAGGTTTAGTAATAAGCTCCCGCAGAGTCCATATGTTTCTGATTCGATTCACTTTATCTCAAATTATTCGCCTCACCTAATCAGTTTTTCAATTACATTCAGCGAATTCGGCCATTATTTAAGACCTTTAATACGACACATCAGCCAACAATTAATTTATTTCAATAACTAAAATTTCAGAACCTCTAATAATTTCCTATCAGATTAAATAAGTCACAAAGCAATAATTTCTTTTGCTAATTTCAGAGACAATTTTTCCACCGGTATTCGGTCATCGACTGCAAGCTCAAGTCTGCAAAAGAGGTGAACGTGTTATAATGAATGTCGAAGTGACTGGTACCCCGGATCCGACAATAACCTGGTACAAGGATAATAAACCATTGAATGAAGTATTGAAATCGGAATACAAAGTGAAAAGTGAAGGAAATAATCATACGCTGATCATTGAAAAAGGTATATAAATCCCTACATTTTACCAGTTGAAAACTAACAGTTATATTGCATTTTAGTTCAAACAGCTGATTCGGGAAAATACATGGTGAAAGCAACCAACGCTGGTGGCGAAGCACAAAGCATCGCTGACTTTGCTGTCCTCGAACCAACTCCCGAACGCATGGTGGAGGTTGTCAAAACAGTTGTGTATGACGATATGAAGGATTTCAAACGAGAGGTAAATATATTTTCCGACACCGCTCCAGTAGAAATAATCTTTTAATCTCTCAATCTATACTTGTATTTGGTTAACCGTAGATACCTAAACCTGAATTTAGTTCATCTCATACAAAGAAAGTTGAAACTTTAACGAAAAATGATGTGCAAAGTTCCAGCGAATCGACTGTTATAACGGAACATCTTCGCACAACTGAAGCTACTGTGCGTTTAGAGCATAAATCTTTATTCGACGATTTTTCGGATCTAGTGATATCGAAACGGAAACCACCGGTCGCTGAACATCACGACGTCAAATCGACATCTATGCAAACAGATACAACCAAATTGAAAACAGATGGCACTCAAACTCCAGTTCAGCCCCAAGTCGATGATATACTCAAGCAAGAGAGCAGTTCGATAGAAACTTCGTCGATAACAAAAAAATCTGCCTTTGAGTTCTTCAAAAATATACAAACGGAGCCAATCGAAAAAACGACGGAAAAGTACACTCGATTTGAAGATGTGAAAAAGGCAGCATCTGTTGAACCACCTTCCAAACCTCCTGCAAAGCCAACGACTCCTCTTGAAAGACCATCAACAAGTGTTCCGGATGGTTTAGCTACGTTTGACTTGACTCCCGGACCAGCTCCCGAATATGGTTTCATCCCGGAGAAAATCAGAACTGGAGAACATCTTGCTGATCGAATCAAAAAACTAGAAGAATCACAGAAGGGTCATGCAGATGCACCAAGTGGAGGAATTCGAACCCTCCCTGAAATCCATAAACGAGAAGAGCATTCAATGTACTCAAAAGAATCAACATACGAGTTCACTACGGAACCCATATTTCAGCGTCAGTCATCTCTTCCGACTCCGCCAACACTTTCTAAGGATCGTGCACAGTCGCCCAAACCTTCTGCTGAAGGTGTCGCAATGGAAAAGCTATGGGCTTCGCCTAAGCCTTTCGAACTCCCTAAACTGCGCCAAGAACTGAATCTGGGATCACAAAGTCCAAGGCATTTTTCTTGTACCGAATCTGATAACGAATTGCAGCAAATTGAAGAGACCGCGCGAAAAAGCTCAATCAAGGAGACACGAGAAATGTTCGAAGAAAAAATTAAACAAGCTTTGAAAGAAGAGGAACTTAAGGCTCCCGCTCTAGTGAAGCAGTTCGGTCCTACAGCTCCACCCACCGAACCGCTGAAGCCTATTCCTGAGTCCCTGCTTGATATACAACTGGAACCTGGACCACCACCAGAAATATGCTATGCTCCCAAACCCATTCTGGAGAGAAAGCAATCGCTCGTTGAAATGATAGAGCAAAAGTTGGAGAAGGATCTCGAAAAGGAACCAACGAAAGTGCCACCTCACTCGGTACGCATTATCCCACCCCCAAAACGTGACGTCCCTCCACCACTACCACCTAAAGATTTCGATAGCCCTGTTCCCATTGTATCAGAAAAGCGCTTTGAAGAAGTAAAAATCCTATCCGAATCACATCGTGCTTCTAAGCTTTTACCAACCACTATGCATCCAAAATCAAACCGAACCGAATATTACGAAAGTGATTATGAAAGTGACAAATGGAAGTTTAGCGAAAGTGAATCTGATGAGCCTTCATATCGATTCGCTAAGCCTTCACAATTCACATCGCTTCCCCCGCAAGCTTTGAACTGTTTACCCAAACCCTTCACCACTGGACCACCACCACCTCAAACCAGTCCCCAAGAAATCCCGAAAGCTAAGCCGATCAGTGGCTATATGGCCGATACCGAGGACTCTGTGCTTCGCAAATCTGAATACCATCATCAATCATCATCGTCATCGGTTCAAACCAGCAAAAAATTATTTGAATCATACCAGGAACACTCAGAGCCCTTGAATACTAAATTCTATCGACATCATCACCCAGCTCGAAGTTCCTTCCCTGATGACTCTGTCCAATCATATCCAAAGGTTCGAATCTTGTTTGTTTTGTGTGCGCATCTTGCTCCATAGGGATCATTATTGATATATCGCTTCACATATGGAATTATCACAATTTTTGGGGGCCGAAATTTGTTGTGTCTAGTAGCTGTTTTGAGTGTATTCTAACCGATTCCTGCATGATTGCAAAAGCATGAGAATGGCAAACTGAAGTAATGTGTTGACCAAAATTTTGATGACACTTCCAAATTATTCAAAATTCAGATGAACTGCCTTTGCGTTCGCAGACAAAACCGTTTTCGGCTCAATAAATTTGATTGCATATACTCGGCCAGTAGCCATTCTTTTTGCCGCTTATTTCTCCGAAAACAAACTAGAGTGATATTTTTTAGATTTTTGCATAATCTGAAATATGTGGAGCCTCATAAGTGAGCTCAGACTGAAACCTATTTGGTTCACTCAGCACACACACACAATTTCACATATTGGTTTTGATATTTTTGAATTTCTAACACAATTTTGACAAAATTGAAATGCTACATTTTTGATAATTGATTACAACACAGCTTGCTATTTGTGTGTACTTGTTTATATTGAATATTAAGTGAGTCAATCACTTTCAGGACTTCACTACATCAGCATTCACCAAAAACATTTCGATGACCACGAAGAACCTCAAGGAAATATCTAAAGAAGAGCCACAGCTAGAGCCGTTCCCCTTCAAAGCCGATCCACCGCGTCCTAGACCAGTTAAAGTACCACCTCCACCGAGTCCTTCGAAATTCGTCAAGGGAGAATTTCGCGAAAGTGACTACGGCAGCGATTATGACGACAAAATTCTTCCAGTCTGGAAGCCTTCTGACTCGGACGCGGCTGATCGTAAAGCTTACCGTCCAATACGTCCTGTTTTGACGCCGACCGGTAGACATTCTTCATTGTCAGCGGGCGAATCACCTATACCGCCATCACAGTTCGACAATCCACCTAAGTTTGATGGTCCACCGCGGCCGAAATTTGAGCCAATCAAGCAAGAAGAACCTATGAAGGTGCAACCGCAGGCGTATGTTCATAAGCCAAAACCAGTTTCGGCGAGACCTGTTTTAACCCAGCAAACGACACCTCCACAGCAGCGTCCAAATTACACCACGCAGTACTATACAGCGGTCACGGGAACGCCCTTCCATAATGCGTCAATGGCAACAGAAACAAATAAAACAGTCCAAATGAAAGAAACCAGCGAGACAAGTCATCGCGTCGTCAACATGTCCCAAACCCATCGAGTCATACATTTCGACAATAAAAAATCTAGTCAAGAGCAACCATTAGAACCCTTCCCATATGCACCAAGTCCAACCTATATCACTTCGAGACCAAGGGTCCAACTTCCGACACCAACGAAATTCATCCCAGGTGATTTTCGCGATAGCGACTATGAAAACGATGTTGATGGCGTTCGTATACGGCCTGTTTGGACGCCTAATCCATCGGACACAGATGAGCCACAATATCGTCGAGTGAATCCACCATGTCCCACCCGTTCGTCAAGTTTGCCTCGTACTTGTGGGCGAGTCATGACACCAATGGAATTCGATACGCATCCACCTGAAATGCCCACCAAGAGTCCCATTGATTTCCCCAGGACATATCACACCACAAACCAACACTACAAAACGAACACTATGCAAAACTATTCCACGCAAAGGACCTACAATACCCGCACAACTCGAGACGATATGAATCTGAAGGTGGGTTCACCACCAAAGACTGGCTACACTAGCCAGGTAAATCATCAGATGAAGGATTTGGGCTCGACGATTCGTTCAACCACCAACAAATTTATGGAGGACATTTCAAGTGACCTTAGGAAAACGCATACAGTTCGTCCAGGATTCAAGAGAGCTCCGAGCGAGGGCGACAATAAACCGCATGCATATCGCGAGGAAAGTCGTGTGTCGCAATACGGTAAGTACCTTTTGCTGTTTAGTTTTTCTTGCTTACAGTTTTTGATATGAAAAACTTAAGAGACTCTTGATGCCTCATTAATCTCAATTGAAAAACAAACCGAAATGCAACATTTGTGACTGTTGTCATACCGAAGGAAACCGTTTAAGTGTTCCTAGTAATAATTTCCGAAAGCTGGAACGTTTGCAGGCTTGCTATCGTAGTTTCCTAACTCCTCTCTGAAAGGCTATAGCCTGGGTGCTTTTTTGGATCAAGGTGCAACGCTTCCTGCTGTTTCTTTGCAAACGTTCCAGCTTCTTCCCTAATCTAATGACTCCACATTATCAACGTATTTTTAAGGCACAAAGCACATCGATCCCGAAACTGGATTGATCTACTTCAAGTATGATTTCGGCTATGAATTCGGTATAATATTTCCCGGTGAGGGCAAGAGGCTCATCGGTGGCGTTCGCAACAATGCACAGCGTGAATCATCGACCGGTTCTAGACCGGTAACGTCGCGCAATACTCCGGTGGCCTCGAATTACAGAGGTGACATAATCATACCTGTTCAGCATGAACGGACCACCTCGTCGCGTAGTGCTAGCCGCCAGAATGGATTTACGTCCGAGGGTGAATTCTCCGACCCCGAATATGATGGTCATGTCAAGAAACGTTACAGTCTACCAATTGATATAAATATTGACCGTTTGCATTCGGACGATATGAATTCTTTTGTTGCACGAAAATCAGGTACTTCTTTGATGAATTATTCGTAGAAGTAACGATTGATTGGTGTTTAAATTTTGGCTGCACTTGGCTTTGGATGTGTAATAAATGCTATATAAATTCGGCACAGTGGCACGCACATACATATGTTTATTTTATTTACCAAGTATAGTTTTTACGTTTGGATCCATCTTTTGTTTCTATCAGTCGCTTTGCTAGCGCGAAGCAAATGATTTAGCTATGAAAAAACTTTTATTTCGCAAAAGTATACGTTTATTTAATGACTATAGTTTATTGTTGTTGTTAGAAATAGAGCTTAAAAGAATGGAAAATGCTATGCAATGGAAAAAGCCCTGTGAATGTTGTTGATGTATCCTAATTTTTTAGTTATAGTTTAATTTATGCATTTATATTTATTATGAATCAAATGAAGGAAAAAATCCATCATGAATCTGTAGAATAGCAATTCGATTGAAAAATTGTTGATTTTTATTTATTTTTTGAAAAATGTTATTGATTTAAATTTAACCTGATAAAAATTTCGGTACTGAAAATGTTCAACAAACATATTTTTTTGGTCACATCAATGTTAGAACTCGCGACTTAATATCACCCACAAAAATTTATCTTCAAGAACTGGGACAGCAGTTGCAGTTGTTTTGAATGATACTATTGTAATTTGTTCTCAATAGACACGCAAAAAAAATTACGGCCATTATTGAAAAAAAAACTTATATTTTCTGATCTTTTTTCTATACTTTTCAATGATATCAAAAAATATCTTTTGCAAAAGTGCTAATAAGTTCAAGAGCAAATAGACAAAAAATATTACATCAATTCACTGGATTGTTATTTTTCAAACTCATCTATTGAAAGAAAAAATATTTGAGATTCAAAACACAGATACAAGAACTCAAATATCCGTTCAAAAGGTCAGCCCCAAATGCCAAAAATAGCTCGATTTTCTACTGATCTTGTAGCTCGTTTCTGTAACTTACAAATAGAGAAGATATCTACTGAAATTCTCTATTTGACGTCATTTGAACGTCATTCTCCTTTTGAGCGATTTTGTATGAAACTCCACTACCATGTCTCAATTCAATCTACTCATCACGCGGATTAGAATAGAGAAAGTGTTTTTGTAATACCATGAGTGGTTTGGCTTCTCTATCAGTTGACAACATTGCCAGGACCGTCCAGTAGGGCGTGCGTGAGACAATGGAGATTTTGATATTTCACATAGAAAGATAGTAAAGAAATCAAAAATAGCATATTAATTGCTCTAGAAATTCACGTGCTCCATCTTTTTGAAACGAAATATCTCTAGAAACTTCGCTTCCGTAATGCTAAATGGCTTTGTTAAATCTCTGAACCTATAGCATATTTCTACGGCTACTAATAATGCCGTATCATAGCATAATATATTTGTCATATTAAACTTGTATATATTTATAATGGCTGAAGATTTCTAAAGCCATTTAAAATATACAAGTAATCTTATTATTGTAGAGGCAGACTTATTGTATTAAAACTTCCCTTACCATAAACAAATTAAGCGAAAAAATATAAACTATGGACGGATGTTGGTGGGATTTGAGCCCACAGGTAGAAGCTCGGCGTTTTTCAGATTGACGCTTTAGTGAGCGGCGCTATAATAATCTGATTTGTGTTCCAAATATTATCATTCCATTCTTTAATACACTACTTAATTTTCAACTGTACTATATAGAAACTACCAAACTCAATCAGTAGAGTTCCGCGTAGTGAATTTGCGTGACGTCACCGGCTAGAGATTTTTTATAGTCAAGTTATAAATACGGGCCACTGGTTATATGTTACAAAAAAGTTTCTAAATAAAGTATCTACTTTCATTTTTTACCATCCCTTGTTGAAGTCAGCTGGCGAAATACTGTATCCCTAAGAAGAAATTGAAGAATTTTTTTTTGTCGATCTTCTTCTTATCGATATAAAACTAACGATACATTTTTAAGTAGTAATTTTCCTAGCTAAAAAACGTTCAGCTTGCATATATTCCAGACTAAAGAAATTTGTTTTGGCCGTAAGCCATTTTTCGGCGTTCAGTTTATGATACCTTTCCTATTTGGAAGTGATGTCTTTTGGGAAATGTTGCGGAACAGTTGTGAGCAACCGCCACCACAACAGAATTTAGCCAGATCTGTTGCCCACTGCGTGAAATTTGAGTGCCGTCGAATTGACCGTTGTTTAGGGTTGTTTGGAGTGGCAGGTCATGTTTCTAGTTGAGTCAAGCCAGAAATTTTTCAATACTGACAAATAACTAAAAAAAACATATTGGTAGAAGGAAAATCAAGTATAACTGAACCCAAATTTTTAGGTCTACCAATTCATCATCTTGTTTTGCAAAGTCAATGTAAAGTAATTCGAGAAATATACAACAAAATCTTAGGATTTCCACCGACAAAATCCGAGTTTCGATACCATTATATAAAAAAATAGTATATGACAAAATAACAAATAAATTAAGAAAATATAAGAAGCACAATTAATATAAAAATCTGTCGCTCTTGCAGGTCTGAACAGTGGCCGACCGTTGCATAGGTCCTATTAAAATTTGTAACTACATAGTTTGTAATAAACTAGTGTTTATAGTACAAGCAAGGAATTCAAACCAAATTTGACTATTTATTGTACGTACCTTAATCAAATGAAGGTCATAAGTCCTAGAACGTGCTGAAAAGTTCACTCGACAAAGCGATGATAGTACACTTCCGTACGAAGAAAAGTGCCTCTTAACTCATACTAATTGCTCACCAGCCCCACTTTCAATCAATTACGAGGGTATTGTTCACTTGCTGTCCGCCCACATAAATCTCCTCAGTCTTCAAGATAGCTTCCTTTTTTTTCTGAAAACAAAACTGTAAAATACGGCGCCAGATCTTAAAAGTTCTTTGCTTTATATGTGAACCGTCTACAAAGACGGTTGATAAAACATTTAATAGCAACGCTGGTCATCCTGGACGGTTGCCATTCAACTGCCCAGCTACGAGCAGCGCGAAACCAACAGTCTCGATGCCGCCAGAACAAGGACTGAGCCTGTTGCAAACTGAGCATGACTGCGCCCCAGAATAAATTGCTGTTTATTTGTGTGTAGGACACATATTCTTTCTTTATTTTCCCAGGGTTCTTGTGTTCACCACATGTTATTTATGCCTGAGGCAAACTTGCTGCTTGCTTCCGCCAAGGTTGCTTTGGCGTAATGCAGGTTCGCCTGTAGACACACCAATCTTTACATGTAGTCAGTTGGGAACCACTGAGATCTGGTGTTGCCCCTATATCGGTTCCACTGCAGCCTATACTGGTGACGTGGTTTTTTAATGCCCTTAACTTGCCTAAACTGTAAGCTAACGTTGCTGTTCAGTTATTCTGGAGGCTGACCCCTTTACACCGCTTTGACTAGCAAAGCGCACTTGTCTTTATTAACTCTACATTACGTTTTTCGCAACTTGGCATTGAAGTACTTATTTTAGCATTCTAAGTCAGATCTGTAATGTTGAGAATCTAGGATTCTTCCTTGGGAAACGAGTGAGAGGCGGCACTTCCTTGAATCTTCGCTAGCCCTATTTCCGCAATTGCCCTCTGTACCACATTCATTTGCACAGTCGTAAGAAAATTCTTCGGCACGATCGCCATTTTAACACCTTGTAGTGTTTCGCCTTGTATGTGCCGTTAGAGATATAAGTGGAGGCTTTGGGAGCCTCTGCAACATTCCCCTCTTCCGCTTTGTCTTTTACCACATGGGGTATGGGTAGGGACTTTTGGTCTTTACTTTCCTCACCCTTTGTTTTTAGTGAGGAGCTCTATTTCGTTTCTCTCTATTTTACCTTCCTCTGGCATTCGGGTCTTTCTGTCCGATTTTTTAGATCGGTCATGGGGTTAAGCCTCGATTGGTTCCTTGACCCGTTAGCTGACCTTATGGAGAGCACTGGAGGTCCATTGCTTAAAGATCCTGTAGCCTTTAAGTTTTTGGCACTTTAGGACTTTAGGTATCCCTTCTTTTAATAATTTATTTTTACTCTAAGGTTTGGTCTCTTGAGTGTCGAGAGTATTGTATTATAATCTTCTGCATCTCAGTTGAAGCATCAAACACCTGAATTCTCATTCTATCCGCTGCTTAAACCAGCAGCCTCGATCCTGAGCATAACTGTTATCGTAGCTGAACCACCACTGGCTTGGGTATTTTTCTGTTATGTATTAACCTTCTCAAAGCCGAATCATATTAGCCAATCCATCGGTTAGAAAAAAATTTTTACCGCAGCCACTACAAGGAGGTTATGATCAGGCTGAATATTTTCATGTACTACATGTAAGCTTACCTATTCGGTTGACGACCGGTTGCTAGGCAACAACACCGAAAGTTACGAAAAATTTTTGATTGAATATCCTTTGAAAAGTTAAGTTTTATTGTACACATTTTGGTCGCCTAAAATATGCATGCAGCAAGAAGTCAACGTAAATTTATTGAGATTTAAGCTCTGTTCACTAAACAACTTGAATTTCCTCTCTTTAGACAACATGAGTCCTTCTCCTACGAATCATGAGCTAAATATACGTTTTTGACATTGAAACTAGAGATGGGAAATAACGATAAACATAAGTAACACGTTCCAGCGTTACAATTTGCGACTAGTAGCATGTTCCAGTAACATGTTATTTTTGAAACGATGTTCTTCCCGTGAGTTATATTGCGACGCGCAACTTGTGTTATCATACACGTTGCGCGTTTCAAAATAACGCACTGAAAGCACAAACGGCTCGATTTAATACGTTACAGAGCGTTCCAAACTGCCTATCGAGTTTACTCAACGTCGGGTGTATTTCTTGCGTTCCTGATCAAATCGTCGCCAGCGAAACTAGAAGTTCATACCGGGCCTCGATTGGCAATTTACTCTGCCATTTCCGATGGCAACGACTGTCAAATTTATGGTATGCCATCTGTGCGTGGACAATTTCATGGCATGCAATTTCATTTCGAAAATGCCTCTGAGCGGGAAGGACGTGCGCTGTATCTGAGTGTCAAATGCTCTTAAGGAGTTATTTGAAGTGCAGAACGAAGAAATTCTCCTACTTATGAAAACTTCACGTGTAGGATAAATTACTTTTTGGATAAGCGGGTGAAATTTTAGGCGAAAATGTAACTATTATATGATTTGCTGGGGTACGAAGGGGAATGCGATAAAAGTCATTTGAAAAATCCGCCAATCATCAACAGGGATTCTCATATATTTACTCATCGTTCAAAATTGAAATGATTTATTTTTTAAATAAATTAAATATATATAATTTCATTATTTCGCATCAAAATACGATTTTTTCGCAATTTCCCACCATTTCATATTCTGTAGACTATTTTCATAGCTCAACGAGATCTAAAAATCCCTTTGAATTCGGAATGCCTACATTTTCTTATAAGAAATAAAGCATTCCCACGGTTCAGCGCCATTTTGAAATCAAGAACTGTCAAAATATTGCCAGGCAGATGGCCAAGCAAATGGCATACCATATTGCCTACCATTTATGGCAGACCAATAAAATTTGGCATACCATAGGTAGCCTCCACTAGCAATTTAAAATGTTATGCCATGGGAAACTGCTAGTGGAGGCGGTCTGTCATAGAACTGAAAATTGAAATGAATTTTCTTTTTCCTTCGCTCTTGTGAACTGGCGAACAAGTATAATAGTCCGGGGAAATCTAACATGTTGCTTCGGAAAAATTAGGGGAAAGCTGAATTTTGGTGTGAACTTTGGTACTGGCGTGTTGAACAAAATGTCAAAGGTCCCCATCGATCCGAGTGCTGCGTCACTTTTTATACGGGGTCAAAGGTCACCAAAAGTGACCTTTCCAAAATATCTCAGTAACGGTTACGTCTTCAGAAAAACAATGTATGACAAATTTGTAGCTTAAAAAATTCCCAACAAAAAAGATTATACAACTTTTTCCTGTAACCATAACCGTTTTTGAGATATATTGGTCTAAACATTTGTAACTAACAGCATCCTCTTTCTTAGGGCATGTAAATATTATCCGATTTTGATTACGACTTGGCATGTTTGTGAGTTTGTTTTTCTATGTTTAAGAGGCGCATGAAAAAAACATGTAAATAAACTTAACAACCATGCTCCAGGGTAGATGGAAAAGCGTGCTCCGAAAAGTTTCCCCATCCCCCTTTGCCATGAAATGGTATCCTTGAGCATCCATCCCAAATCTTCAGAAATGGGCTCGTTGCCTACTCTTTGCACACTGTTCAACAAGATAGGATCACTTTTTATCCTGTAAATTGTCTATTATTGACATCGTGAGACTAGCCCTACACCCAAACCCTACCCACCCCCGCAAACGAACCATTCCGAAATAGCCGGTTTTTTAGTTTTTTTTCCATACCGTCTTATCCCATGAACGATCAGGGCAAGGTCAAGCAATTTCAGGTGCAAATTGGTTTCGAGACGTGTCATGTCCCTTTGGCGCTACGTAGTCATCACAGGATTGGTAAAAAACTGATTATTAGGGGATTATTAGGGGTTGAGCCCCTATAATGTCAAGAATGAGCGTTTACAGAATTATGCCATGTTTTTATCTTGCTTTTTCATACTCTTAGCGCCATGATATGTTACAAAACCTATTTTCACTTGCAATGTTGTTGTCTTGTTCTGCTTTTTCGTGGAAAATCCCATACCAATGATGCAGCAATACAGTTTATTTCCGAAAAGAGAGTAGCGAACAGACGTCCCTACAAGTTATATGGCAAAGGGGGGCGGGGGGTGGTGGTAACTTTTCGGAGCACCCTTTTCCACCTATCCTGGAGTATGGTAGATAAGTTTGTTTACTTGTTTTTTTCATGCGCCTCTTGAACATAAAAAACCAAACTCACAAACTTTCCAAGTCGTAATCAAAATCGGATAATATTTACATGCCCTGAGAAAGAGGATGCTGCTAGTATCAAATGTTTAGATCAAAATATCTCAAAAACGGTTATGATTACAGGAAAAAGTTATATACATAATCTTTTTTGTTGGAAATTTTTTAAGCTACAAATTCGTCATACATTGTTTTTCGAAAGAATTGACCGTTACTGAGATATTTAGGAAAGGTCACTTTTGGTGACCTTTGACCCCGTATAAAAAGTGACGCAGCACTCGGATCGATGGGGACTTTTGACATTTTGTTCAACACACCAGTACCAAGATTCATACCAAAATTCAGCTTTCCCCTAATTTTTCCGAAGTTTCGCCTTTTTTATGTAGGATTTCACTGGGCTATAATAACAAAGAAGCCGAATACCGAAACTATTGTCGTGTTTTTTTCGGGCCGGCCTTTGAAGGCGCTTATGATTTTTCAAGCGTTTCGTTAAGCGTTACTCGTTTTTGACATGAGTAAGTTGTTCCAAAAATAACAGGTAGTTTTCAGTAAAATGTTTCGTTGGGAACATGTTACAGATTGGAAACTACGTTATTTAACGTGTTACGTTATATAACGCCCAACTCTAATTGAAACACAGTAAATAGTGTAAGCTAGAGTGCTGTACTTTGTGCCATATATGTGGGTAGAAAAAATGCTGAAATGATGGTGCCTTCTTCTTTTCCCCTTTTAATGTATTTCGAAAAACTATTGCAAAAATGTAAGGTGAAACCATGTCTTTAATAAATGTAAATCCAATATATTTCAATAAAAGTACTTTGCGTTTCTTCTCACATTCGTTTCTTCTGATCGTAAATTTTGCAACTAACTTGCTTGCAATAACGAGTGAACTATGAAGCTCACAACTTTTAAACAAATCAATTTTCAGTAATACCTAACTTTCTCCGCTCTACTGCAACTGAGCTACTCTGAAAGCCTGCCTCTCTACTATTCTATGCAAAAACACTTCTGATAGAATACTTTTTTATTTTACCAGCAGAAAACTCTGAACCACATTCTTGTTTCAATATGCGACGCTGGAGAGTTTTAAATTGTGGTTGTTTTCGATTACCTCCACATTCTGGGCAGTCATCCACCAGGTCATCAGACCAAAATCGTTTCAGAAACTTTCTGAAACGCCTATGACCAAAAAGTCGTAAGCTACTCGACCAATAAGATTTTTTTTTTGTTGCTTTTGTGACTCTAGAGAATAATAATAATAAATTCGTTGTTTTTGGAAACCTCTGTATTGCGTGTTAATTTCACCTTGCCAAAATACTTTTGGTCTTCGAAATTAATACGGTTTTTTGTCGCTCTAAAAATTATGTTTATACCAAGCCCAATTTCACCCAATGCAAAATTTATTGAGTCGTGCAAAAGCTCTGCAATGCTGATGGGTAATTTAATATCTGTTTAGATAATCTACCATGAAATTGAAACATGTTTGCATTTCGGAAGTAAAATAACAGCTGGTGACATATGAAAATTAAAAACAGATTTTTATCATCCAAAGCAAACCATAAAATGCATTTTAATTATAAATATTATTATATTCAGAAAATTCTTCATATATTTTTCATTTCTATGTACAGACAATTGTAGCTAACATAATTGTATCATTTGACATGTACGCTTTTATTAATATGACTGTATCACCATCGATTTAAGGGACTGTAAAAATCATACACCAAATCAGCAATATTTGCTAAAAAAAAAAAAAAAAAAACTACATTTGAAATTTTCTTTCTCTTGGCAAGAGTGAATGCTAGTTTCCTCCCTATTTTATTTTCATTTCAAATTCACCATACATCAAAGAGATGAAAACTATCTTTCATGCTACAACTATAGGAAATTTCTCCGATTCCATATATAATCTGAATCAATTTTATATCATACGCTCGGTTTCGAAAATATTTATTCCATGTAACCCTAGATTATCGCATAAACATACGTATTTATTACTAAACCATTATATCTCAATGTCTTCCGTATATATAACCCGGTTACGAAAAAATCCAATTCATAATTGGCATTTTTCTTTAGTGTATACAGCTATTTGTTTACCTTAACACTTCCTTTATTTTGCGTTTTTTTCCGTTCTAATGGTGTTTATTGTGTTTCAAGTGTTCATTGGAGTGTTTTCATATGCATGTTTGTTATTTTAAATATAACAAAAAAAAAATCATTTATTCGTGAGTAAAACATGAAATTAAAACAATCGAAGGATGAATCCTTCGACATCTTCATAAAATTATCTCAATTTTCGAGCATTTAATTGATCATGTTTTACATAAAAACAAAATGCTGCAGAAAACAAAACACCGGTTCCCGTCAATGCACATCTAAATCGTGAAGATCGTCCGAAACGACCACCAATTTTCATCACAGTAAGTAATAAATAATTTCGCTGATGAGTTTGTATTTGAAAATTAAATCTATATTTTAGCCTCTTAAGGATATAGCTGTTGTGATGGGACAAACAGCTCGTTTCGAATGCATTGTACAGTGTGACCCGCATCCAGATGTTTTATGGCTGAAAAATGGTTTGCCGCTGCAGCCCAGCAATAAGCATGTTATCGAATTCCGCAATGGTGTTTGCCGAATGACAATACCAGAAGCTTATCCAGGTAAAATAATGTTTTGTTTGACTTCGACAAAAATTTTTTGTAAAAACTAGTGATGGGCGATTGCGAGATGTTTTAACAATCGAGATAATCGTAATCGATGCCACAAAACAATCGAGAGAACAATCGAAAGAACAATCGAGGGATCAATCGATATGCTCGATTGTTCTACTCGATTGTTGGGTTCGATTGCTATACTCGATTGCAGTGTTCGATTGCTGTGTTCGATTGTGGTGTTTGATTGCTGTACTCGATTTTTGAAGACCGGTTTATAGAAGAAAGGTAATGTGTAGCTCTGGCGTAACTAAAACTAAAGACAGGTGCGATAGCCGAATACTGTAGCTAAGATCAACACAATGCAGCAGCTCGCAGCCGAAGGCGAACGTGCTTTATGGCTGACTCGATTGCCGTCAACCGATTGTCGATGACTTGTCCGATCGAATGGTCGTTTGCGAGATGATGAGATATTTTTTTCGATTCTCTCGATTGCTATGCTGGCAAGATGTTTTTTTTTCCGATTCTCTCGATTGCACAATTACCATCGAGTCAACAATCGAGTTCAACTAAAAACCATCGAGATATTTCGAGATTTTTTAACAATCGAAGCAATCTATTCAAACATCTACGAATCGCGCATCACTAGTGAAAACTATAATATTCTACTTGTAATGATCAAATTTTTTTTAAAAAAAAAAAGATCCGAAAAATCAATTGTACTCTCGACTTTATATCACTTTCTGTCATTTGTACATTGCCGAAAAAAATGCAGTTCCTAATTTTATTCTTAAATAATTGACTAATTTCTTCTTCCACTTTCAGATGATGCTGGAACCTACACTTGTCAAGGTGCAAATGAACTAGGAGTCGCAACAACATCTGCAGATTTATTAGTTCCTGGGAATAAATGCGGCATTCGATATTAGCATTAGACCTACACTCCTATATTAATCATGGATTGCAAAAATTTCTTCACTTCAATTTTCATTTCATATTAAGATAGATATTTTGTGTTGATTGCATCTTTTGCATTCGATCTTTTTTTTCGCTTGATTTAGGTTTTTAAGTGAATGTTATTTTAAATAAAGAAAGATCTTGAAAATACGTTGTATGCGCTAGCCTATGTGAGTATTATCGATTGATGAAATGAAAAAAAAAAACATTGAAATGTGGATTCGAAAATTGTATAAGAAAGGAATAGATTGTATTTATTATTATTTTTTCTGTTTGAAATACTCGTAACAATTATGCCATAACCGAACAAAATAAAATGCTTTTGCTGAATCTGAACTTTGATTTATTTTAAGCTAGTTAAAAAATTGTGTTAAGCTATTTTCTTATCGTATGAAATATACGAGCAATTTGTAACCCTTGCAATATACTTATCCCGAAAATGCAAAGATTATGTAGATGATATCAATTGTAATCTTTAGAATTTCCAGATTGAACTAGACGTAAAAATGAAAAGCCGTCGATTGTTGCTTCATCTGGGGATCAAAAAGATGGACCCAGGTTTTGTCCATAGTCACAAATTACATCAAAGCATTTTCTGGATCAGCCTAGTATTTTTCAAGATTAGCCCTCAACATGCTAACTCGTGTCTTCCTTTGCTCCTCAGTTAAAATTCTTGGCGCCCAATGTACGGGTACCTTTTTCATATGCAGTTCGTTGGTGAGAATATTGTCATATAACATCGCTGTGATATCAGGTGTCCGATAGTCGCTTTTGGTTGTGCCAGAACAACATCTTGTATTTTAATGTTATCCTTTACCCTTCTCGGTGATCATAACAGATCGGTGAATTTTTATGTTATCCTCTTTACGGTACCAAACGCAATAACCGTTGGGATTTTCTCGAAGCCGACGAAAATATCCTGCTCTTATTTGGTATCCTGTTTTCTTCGTTTCTCCGTGGGGATATGGACATGGGAACTGAAGTTTCGAAGATCGTTGACATTTGCTGCTTTTCCGTACCACAGCGAATGAGGTGGCTTTCCTCGGATGCTGATTGGTCCTGTCAGATTCAAGGTATACACAGCTTCTTTACTGTCTCAGCTCACACCTTTCGACGACGGTCCGATTCTCTCTCGGCGACTCTATATTAATTATTTTGGGAATTTTGAACTTCCTGTTGAAAAGACTATTTTTTCTTGCCCCAGCTGCGATGATGTATCCTTTCAATAGTTTGCAGTTAACGATGTAGGAATGGAAAGCGATTCTTTTGTCAAACACTGCGCAAAAAAGTTTTATTTCAATTGCAGAACAAATAGAATATTCTTCAGGTACTTTGCGGTCTACGTATAAAGCTATTATGTTGGCATCTTCTATACCCAGTGCTGATATGGTCTTCCTATTACCGATACATACTGGCAAAATTTCTATTATCTTCCGGTAGTTAGTGAACGATGAGTGCTAATTTGGCACACGGTCCAGCTGCGCTCGAGTCAAGATAGCAAGGCTGATTGATGGTTCTGGATGTTTTCGTTGAACTTTTTCGTTTTTTCCATGAGGATGGATCCTCTAGGCTCTGCGTTTCCTTGTCTTCGATCTTCTACTTTCGACCCCAGTGCCTCGGTATTCCGCGAGCGTTCCAAGAGCCTGGTCTCCATTTTTTCCGAGGCTTCTCTAATACCGTCAGCGCACTGTTTCCGCCTGTGGATCTCATACTAAGAGTGAAGTTTCCTCAACAACGTGTCTCGAGAATAGGTTCTTCAGTGTACTTCTGTCTTTTTCCCAGGTGGTAACAAAAATGGTAACAAATTCCAGGTGGTAACGAAATGTTTAGAGACTGCTGGCACGAGGATTTGCTCGCCGAGCATTCTCATACGATGTATTGAATTCTCCAATTGGAACACGTGTCGTGAGGTTACCTGTGAGGACCTTATCTACGCTGAACCATTGTTTAGTCTTGTATTTGTACTAGTAAGCAGATACGAACTTGCCCACATATCTCTTTTTACTAATGTTTGAAGAACATTAGTATTAAAACAGATTTCGCCGAAAATTCATTTTTCTATATATATATTTTTATACATTTATATATATATATATATATATATAGATATATATATATATATATATATATATATATATATATATATATATATATATATAAATATATATATATATATATATATATATATATATATATATATATATATATATATATATATATATATATATATATATATATATCATCAAAAAAATGCAGTGACTATTTCTCGCGAACGCGCCATCCGATTGAGTTTAAACTTTCAGGATACATTGGTGTATATGCAGAATAGGTCCAGGTCTGTCAATTATCTTTAACCTTTTGGCGCCGGTGGCGATTTTTGTAATAGTTTAGATATGCCTATTATTCTATCAAAAAATAATTTTCAAAAAAAACTAAGTTTACAAAACGAATTTCCAACATGTTCTTAAAAAATATTTGAAAAGATTTTTGAAATTTTTAACTCTATGTATGCGCTAGGTGCCTAAAATGAGATCGGGAAAATTTGAAATTTTTTGAATTGCGATAAATTTGACAGAGCTATTGAATCATTACGAAACTTACAGAACGAATTAATGTTATTAAGTTGTATACTTATATGGTTTTTTTATGAACGTGCCGATAACCCTGTAGCTACGGCAGACGCTGAAAATGAAAACCTTCGAATCTTTGACTCTACTGAAATATTTTCGCTTTTAAGAAAAAAAAGTAGATCATATACAAACCTTATGCTTTGTATACACAGTCAAAGTAACACTTTGGAGATTCCATATCGGACAAGATCGGTAACCCTTCCCCAATTCACCTATGTTTGTAGCATCAAAAACTTATTTTTTCGGGAATTCACGACTCAATAATCAGATACAGTTGAAATTTACGGAATGTATTGGCCTTAAGTGGGACCAGGTCTGATAGAAGCAATTTTGTAATTTGGCAATTTTGTGCCAGTTGTGCTATCTTGAAAAATCACTAAGAAATATACAGTGGCTCACAGCTTATTTGATACAGTGACTATTTAAAAATGCAAATCACTGTAACTTTGAAATAAGGAACCTTGTCTAAAAAATTTTTAACGTAGGTGACTAGATGCATGTTCAATGATTTTCCAGTCATATTCCTCGGCGTCACGCAAGCTGAAGTGCCAAAATTGAGCAGTTGTTTTAAAATGGGTCGTCGACTCCAATAGAACAGTGTCAATTGGTATTAAACCACTTTAAAAAAGGACAAAGTATTCGGAAAATTGCTGAAAGTGTGAATTTAAGTGCCTCTACAGTGCAGCACATGATTGAGCGCTTCGCACACGCAATTCGGGTAGAAAATAAGGGCAGAAATGCGCCAAACAAAATTTTCACCGTATCGGACGAACGATACATTGTAAGAAAAGTGAAAGCAAACTTGAAGACTTCCGCTCCAAAATTGTTTACTGAGGTTCATCGTGAATTAGTGCTGAAACCGTCCGAAGAGTGCTTCGCGACCATGATTTCAACGGGTGAGTAGCCATTCATTTTCAAAAAAAAATACAATAAGCCGATTTGCCTTTGCCGAAGAGCATGTGGGAAAGCCGTCCGCGTTCTGTCCGCAGCCGAAGTTGAAAATTTAGAGTTTATTGAGGAAACAATGGACAAAACAAAGCACCTCGATGTACTCAAAAACAATTTCCTGCAAAGTGCAGAAAAACTGGGTGCTCGCAACCAATTTCGGTTCTAACAAGATAACGACCCAAAGCACAAGTCGGGAATTGTGCAGTCTTGGCTAATTTGGAACTGCCCTCATTTGATAACTCCGTCGGCACAGTCACCAGTTATGAAGGTCATTGCGAATCTGTGAGCTTTGTTGGATAACAACATTAGAAAACACAAGATTTCTAATAAACAAGACCTGAAGAAAGCACTGCTAGAGGAATGGCAAAAAATTACTCCTGACATCACAAAAAAACTCGTTGACTCAATGCCGAATAGGCTCCAGGCTCTGCTTAAGGCTAATGGCTATCATACAAAGTATTGAAATCAACTGGAAACCTCATAATTTACAACAATTTTAATGTTTACTCAAACTGTATCAAATAAGCTGTGATATGAAATTTGTTATTACTTTTGGTTTTTTTGTTTTTTAAGATGTAAAAAAGCAACTTTGTAACAAATATAAACTTGTTTCATAAACAACAAACATTTTTCTTCAAAATGGCATTCATATTTTTTTGATATTGTTATTATGTTCTGAGTTATTGCAACGTAAATTATTAAAGAAGCTGTACTGTATCAAATAAGCTGTGAGCCACTAGTATCAAATAAGCTGTCAGCCACTGTATAGCTACTTTTGACCCTATAAATTCTGATTCAGTCTTAGTCTTAGTAGCTAAATCTTGCTCTAAGCCACGTTTGGCAGAAATCTGGTTGAAAAATTAGGTTGGAACTGCCAGTTCCAACCTAATTTGATATATGATAATTTTGGTGTCTTAAATTTTGAAAATTCGCTCAGGAAAATAAAGCCCTTTGCCCTATAGCTCCGAGTGCAGTCATCGAATCATAACGAAATTCATATGGCAAATTACACTTATTGTAGATAATATTCAGTAAAAAGCTAGTGGCAAAACAATGATTGGGTCACCAGCTATGGTTGTTTTTGTAATTGTTTATGATTAAATCTTTAGTAAGCGATTTTATTATAAAATATTCAAATCGTAGTGATCTTGTAGTGAAAATAAACAACATATATTAAAACCTAGAAAATTCGAAAACTTTTGCGGTTGGTAACCCTAAATTTCTTTATATCCCTATAACTTCCAATGCAGTCACCGGATCAATACGAGATTCGCAGAGTAGGTTGACTTCGACGTGAGCCAGATGTAATATATTTTTGGGCTTCGATGCAAGCAAATAGTTGCCTGCACAAGGCGTTTTTGTTATTTATGTACCAATAAATGCGTACATTAAGTATTCATATCGCGAACATTTGCAATGAAAATAAGTAAACAATGTTGAAATTTTCTAAGGTCTGCACATTTTTCAGATGACAGCCCCAAACACCTTTCTATCGCTGTAATTTTCGATAAAGTTATCTAAATTAAACTGACTTAGGGTATGTAATTACTTAGGGTGTTTTGGTCTTAGGTAGGAGAAGTAGTGGTAGAGTACATACTCAAAATCTGCACAAATCCTCTACTGTTCCTCGAACATCAGTGTTTCCAGCGGTTCTGAATCACTAGGGTTTTTTTCTGGTTGACCCGTTCTACAATAAGTTTGCCTTATGTGTGAGCGTTCACGATGCTCCATAATCTACCCGATTTCAAAGAAATATGGTTTTGAAATTTCCCAGGAACCCTTATCTGCAAATATTTAGCAGAACACTCTGATTTGCCTAACAATTCGAAAAATTCAGCAACTGCTTTTCATGACTGCGTCATCTGATAAAGCTGAAATTTTCAGGATATATAGGTGCACACATGGAACAGCACCAAATCTCACCAAATGTTATTTATCTTCAGCTTATTGGCACCCGCGGGGATTTTAGTTATATTCGAAGTACCCTTATAAAATGCTACCAACAAATGACTTTAAAAAAAAAAACAAATTTGCGAAATGAATTTTGAAATCTGGATATGAAAACTTTTTGCAGATTTTTTGACCTAAGTGTGCGCTAGATGTTTGAAGAAAAATCAAGAAAATTTACAAAATTCCGAATTACCATAACTTCTGATAGAGTGCGATGATTTTTATGAAATTCACAGGACGCATTGATGCTATTAAAGTGTAGCATTGAGTGATTTTTTATGAATGTGCTAGCGAACTGTGTAGCTACGGCAAGCACAGGAAGAGAAAACCTTAAAATCAGACTTTTTTTTTTTTTGAAAAAAAGCAGATAACTCATAATTTTAATGATTTATTTATACAACCAAATCAACATTTTTGGAATATTACATCGCATTAGATATTTTCCAAATTACATATATTTTTAGGACTCGAAATACGCGAACTTATGTCTCCATAATCAGAACAGAATTTATTGGTCTTGATTACGACCAGATCTGATAGAACTTTGATGACTGTGTTGGCAACCCTATGATATATAAATATATATCAAATAGATTTTGCATTAGGAGACTAAAGGCGTTAAGTTGACTCTCAAATCTTGTATCATATAAGGGCTTAAGTTCTCGACATTCGTCTTGAGAATGCCCCAACTATTCATCACAACAGTTCGCTGCATCATTGACAGCCAAATTGAAGGTGTTTGTTAAATTTTACACTCTATATTGTCTGCGCTCTATATTAGAGCCTTTTTCATAGATTTTCAATTAATAACCCATTGTTCATTAATTCATCGAAAACTATGAGCCTTTTACAGTCGTACATTTTGCTTCTAGAAATCCTATAAAATGCTTTTTGTTATTATATACTACCTTTTAAAGTGTGCGAATCTGATTGCCAAAGGTTGGGCAGAACCTGCTTTAGTTTGGTGTGAAATCAACTGTATTGTATTTATTGTAGTCACAATAATCTTTACGGATTCTTTCTTTTTACAGCTTTGTGATCATGTAAAGGGTGAGAAATATGGTTACGATCATAATATCCGGAGCTCCTTAATAAGCTTGTAGTTTCAACAGAAATTAATTAAAAGAAATCAAATCATCAAGCCAATGTAGGGGAAATCAAATCAATAAGCCAATCTAGGGGAAAGGTATTAACTTTTCCAGTTTCCTATAATACACGTTTGTGCTAAATTTCCGTTCACTTCATTTTAATTTGTATGAAAACATAGGTTTATTACTATTTACCCATAAAATGAAAGTATGTTTTCACTTTATTAAAATCCAATTTTCCAAACTGAAATTTTCAATACACTCTAGAAATGACAAATCGAAGTGACGCGATTTTATCAACTATTCCTAAACTGTTTGAAAAAATCATATGAGATAAGCTATCCCCTCTGGTCGATCCTCGACTTAACGAACAGCAGCATGGTTTTAGGAAAGGTCGTTCTACCATTATCGACCTAATGGTGCTGGTTTCCCATGTTCTTTGCGAAATGGAGAGAAGTGGTCAAATTGACGCAGTCTACACTGACTTCAGCAAAGCGTTTGATCGTGTTAGCCACTCCATTTAGATTTCCAAGCTGCAGCAGTTCGGAATTGCAGGATATTTACTAAGATGGCTTAGCTATTACCTCCTCAAATTTTTCAAGTTTTGGGCATAGTTCCGATGGCAACCTCAGTAGTCTTTCTATTCCTGTAACTTTAAATGAAGTCATCTGATAAAAACGAAATTCACGGGGTAGGCTGATTTTGACGTCCAGCAGTGCACTGCTGGCAAAGCGGTGCAAGCACTGAGCATTTTCATCATTTCTGTTATGGAAGATGCTGCTTTCAAAATTTTATAAAATTGTATAACATCCGATAATAAATAGGTATGTTCCCGTACCTTCAGTCACTGAATTTTACTGAATTTTCCTGAATCATGTGGCGGGGAAATTCATGAAAAGTACGTGAACGCTTTCATTGCATTTCTTGAAAATTGACAACCAAAAGTGTTAGTTTTCGGTTTTTGGAAGAACAATAGTGATTATAGAGCCATCCCTAGCGGTGATAAATTATCGCCACAAAAATATTCGACCTTCATAACAACATTTGGCAAAAATTATGCTGCTTGCCGCGCACATTTGAAAACATTTACTCGCGCCACACCGTTTGACACTTTTCAGTATTTTTCAGTAGCCTAGACCGTACTGAAATTTACTGAAAGAGGGGAAATTTTCAGTTTTCAGTAAAACGGCGTACGGGAACGGCTTCATTGCAATTAATTGTAGTACGGGAACAGACCTAATATAAGTTACAAGTGGTAATCCTGGAAGCCTTCCTATCCTATGGCTTCCGATTCAGTTGTCGGATTAAAATGCAATATGACATTCGAAACAGGTTGATTGTAATAAGGAGAACGTAAGGTAGAACATGCATTCAAAATCTGCAAGCTCCCTTTGCTTTTCTTCTAAAAACCAAAATTTGAAGCGGTTTTACATTATACTCGTAAATAGCCCAAATTCTGGATCATAGTCCAGAATGTATTAACAGTAATAATTGACATTTTATTATTTATATTTTGATTAAATAGATTTTAATATGTTACATATTTGAATATTTAAATGAGTTTCTTCGAAGAAAACATGCTGTATCACTTCTGTTCACAATCCATTCTGAATGCTATACTAACTAGCGTGAAGTAGAACGCAATGCGAATTTTTCAATATTTTTAAGTTTCCTATCCTGCTGTTCAGCCATCATCTGATTTAACTTTAGACAGACGTCTTCTGTTTACATCGAAATGTAAATAAACACTCTACATATTCATTTACAGCGTCTTTTTGCATAGGTATTTGTTGAAGGATTTCAAGTCGGTCACATCGAACATATTCCACACCCATGAAATTTACCAATGTGCCAAAAAGACTTAAAGAAAACAAGCAATTTCAGGATACTGCGCATGCTGATCTGACTTCCAAATATTCGGTTGCACTATTCGCAATACGCATGTCCAGTCCACTGTCAATTTAATAATAGAAAAGGGTGAATGTCTCACCTACTTCCTGCTTTTTATCAACCATTCATATTATGCAGACAGCTTTGCCAGCCATCGAATTCGTGCCAACAAAAACTAGCATGTGAATTTGTTTTTCGGGAAAATTTTTGAATTCGCCGCAAAGCAACTAGTTGGTCAACAGAGAGAACCCTGACATTGTGTTCTCACGAAATGATCTTGCATTTGATAAAATGTTTTTTGTTTTTATGTTTCGAAGGAATTTTCGGAAGTTTTCGTAGATTTTCCCCAGATTGATTCTGCAGCGGTAGAGTAGGGATAATGGTGTTTTTTTTTTTTTGTAGAAACGGATATTTGAACGAAGCATGCGTACATTAATTCATGCTTTGTTGCCAAACTGGTGCAATTATTTTTAATAGAAAACGCCATGTTGTCAAGTCGATGGGCGTTAGTACATATGTAGATAGATTAATCAAACGACTGCAAATTCCTAAGCCTATAGGTGTAGTGATAATGGACGATGGGGTAGATTTGATGCCAAGATGAACGAACATATTGAATGTTTAGTTCCTTATGCTTCTAGTGCCAGCACATAAATCAATCGGAGATTGATTGATACATCGTTGACAATGTTTCGAAACTGTCTGACCTCTTGTTGTGATTTTGTTGGCGCTGATGCTAATGTTTTTTAAATTTAGCGTTTGAGAGAGGGGGACTTGGTGCAAGTTTTTTTTAGGTAAACTACGTAATTGAATACTTGACTCTTATGTAAGCTCTTAGCAAAAAATGAAAATTAATTTCTTAAATACTACTCGGCACTTGAAATTCAAAAATGGCATTATTATGGACAAACTTGGTAGGTAACAAAGGAATCTGTTTCTTATCGAATGAAATTTCTTGCTTCAATTTGGTCTCTTTTTGATAAATTATTTTTACGGACATAAAAGATCCGGAATGGTCGAAGTATGTCAATCCAATAAAAGTACAAACAGAAGTCATTGCAACAACCAAAATATGACCAAACGATAAGAAAAATTCGCAAAGAAATACTAAGTACTAAAGCTCAGATATATTTTGCAGCCCACACTGGGCGCTCATTTCAATTATAATTTTTTTGTGGTGGTATGTTGAAATTTTGTCCAATAATCTCACACACATATCGATTTCTTAGTAATAAAGTTAGTTATTTTATTATAAATCAGAGATTCTTAGAATAATGTAGCACTTGTGTGTCATTTCTGCCTTGATGCTGGCGTTTTCGAAACTCGAGTAATGTAAAATTAGTTCGTGTGTTTTTCGACCTCCTGCTGATGTGTGTCATTTACTATTCGCAATCTTCATTTTTGCAAAAATACACATCAAAATGGAGACATCATTTTTCATCTACAAAATATTCCCTGTTGGAGAGGACAACATGTATGTCTCTGGGTCACCTCCAAGACATTTTCAAAATAAACAGTTTGATCCAATTTTTAAAACACATGTGAAAATTGGATTTGTTAGACAATATGTCGTCATTTTCATGTGGATATGTGTACTCAAATGTAAACAATTTAATAATGTTGTTCATTTGATGTAAAACATGTTATATTTTTATTTATTACTAGACGGAGTTTTGTTGATACGAACTTGAAATGTGCCGAAAATGGATAAATAGGTGCATGAGCATGTTTTTAGAGATGTAATTACTATATAATAAATTGGGGTTTATTGAAAATTGAAAGGTGTTATTGCACCCCTAGTTTTTTAGGATATATTATTTTGTTGCTAGTAATTTCTATTGCTATGCAAAAAATTAAATCCACGTGAATAATTCCCATTTATAACATGCAGTTTTATAATACTTTTGAACCTTTTCACGAAAGAATCGTGCTACCTAAGGATTTTGAGACTCCCTCTTTGATTGATTTAGAGGGTCCTTATTTCTTCATTTAGGGATTTTCTTCTAGGGATTTTCGATTTTAGATTGATAGATTATGAATGAAAAAGTGAAAAAAGGAAACACAGAAAAATAAATTATTAACCAGAAATCGGATTAATACTATCGCAAGCTTTCCTTCAACACTCTGGAGCTCTTTTTTAGAAAGTCAGCTCGATAACACATCTGAGTTTGTAAGTCGAAGAGGTTTAGTTGATGTTTTTTCTTCAAGAACATATCAATAGAATTCACACGTAACAAATGAGCTAGAGCAAATAAGAATGGCGGATATCCATATTACTGCTGGTACTAAGTCCATTCATACGAGGGGCAAGTAAAAAATAAGGTTCCCACATTTTTTTCAGGTGTAAGGCATTTTTTATTGCAATAAATATGTATACCATCTGAAAGCTTGTATTTCAAACTATTTTTCTACATAGTCGCCAGATCTTTCAACGCATTTTTTCATACGAGTTATCCACTTCTGAAAACCCGCTTCGAAGAACTCCGCCGCTAGGCCGCCGATGTACTTGGTGACCGCTTCCTTCACCTCTTCATCTGTACTGAAGCGTTGTCCACCCAAGTGTTGCTTCAATTTCGGGAACAAGTGGAAGTCGCTGGGAGCAAGATCAGGGCTGTAGGGGGCATGATCAAGCAATTTCCAGCCGAATTTGTCCAGTAGGGCGGTGGTCTGTCGAGAGACATGCGGTCGCGCGTTGTCGTGGTGCAACCTAACGCCCTTGCTCAGTCTTCCTCTCCGGCGATTTTGGATGGCTCTTTTGAGTTTCGTTAGCGTCTCGCAGTACCTGTCCGAATTTATTGTGGTCCCTTTAGGCATAAACTCGGTAAGCAAGACGCCTTTTCGGTCCCAAAACACCGTAGCCATCACTTTTCCTGCGGACAGCGTCTGCTTAAACTTCTCCCTGCACCATTTGCGGACGTGCTGGACGCTGATGCAAGCTTTGCCATAAACTTCTTCCAACTGTCTATGAATTTGAATAGGTGTAAGCTTCTTCGCGTTTAAAAATCGAATCACTGAACGGATTTCACACCTGGCGGTGACGGCGATTGCGGGCTCCATCGCGGATGGCTGTTAGACTGGCACTAAGCTTCGCAGTGATCTTCCAGGTAGTTGGAATGGAGTGGGGGGGATCAACAATGAAGGCGGTGTTGCCGGATTTCTCCTAGTATCTCGCGCGGCGAGTGTACAGCGTTGGGAACCTTATTTTTTACTTGCCCCTCGTATATTCTTATGCAAAAGGAATAAATTCAGTTGTTTCTTTTCTATGGTAAAGAGCTTTGCTTCGTTAAAGACTAAGAGAGTCTGTTATAAGAGGCAAATCTTTTATTTTTCACACAATCATATATTCTATGTGAGGTCCCTGGTTTGAAAAAAGTACATGGGCTTTGAGCTAACCTAGCTCTAATCACCTCCTCTCCCAAATACCACAAATGGTATCTAGGTGTACAACCTTACTGTGCATATATGGATTCATTGAATGTGATTAGCTAACAGTTCTGAAAAAGATATTTCTGATGACCCGAGCTAAAAGAGTAAAATAATAAGGGCACAATAATTGATCTGGCTGCATCAAAATTTTTCTGTGTCAAAACTTCGCATTTAGATAAAGTAAAAAAAATGATTTATTTATAGTCATCTGTAAGAAAAATCCAATTATAGATTAGACAACTTTGAAAAAAAGAGAAGACTCTAACGCATAGGAAATACTAGAAAAATTGATATTCGGTGAAAAAAATGTCTTAAGTTCGCTTCATATTGAATATGGATCTAATATTTGGGGCATTTCACGTGAAGCGGACAACGAAAAAAAATCGAGGTTCTGGATTTCGTTCATATTGTGCATAATGGTACTTCTAGAAGATATTAATGTGGATGCACAAGTTTTTGCTTCTATGAGGTTTAGTTGCCGAGCCATGGGCTTCTGAATAATTGACGAAATTGATAAAAGGTTTTTTTTTGAAGCGGATTCTGAGAATCAAAACAAACTCTAAAAACATTAAACATAATGATTGGTATAGAAAATTAGCTGTTCTTTTTAATTTTGAAATTAGATTTGAAAGATAAATTTTTTTTCCTGTGTGGAACCGGAAGTAGACACTTTAACTCGTAATTTGAATGATTTGGACCAGGTTAATTTTGTTTATTTGTATAACAAAATAAAGCTTAAAGTATACTTATTTTATCATAAAAGATTTAGAATGGGATGACCAGTAGTTTAGGAGGTAGGTGAATTTCAATACATAAAAGTCGCATGGGACGTGGTACCGGGAGCTTGATTATGATAGCTAGTGAGTGTGAAAGCAAAATATTTGTATTAAAACTATCATATATAACTTGTATCACTTACATATAGAATATAAAATATATAAAATGATAATGCTGATTTACTTAGTGAAAAAAAAGAGTACTTGTGTATAGACAAATGAATTTATTTCACAATTTTTACAATTTTACTCTCATTTCTTAAACTAGTTCTTTTTTTTAATAACTAGAGGAGTTTCTACGATCAGTTTTTTCCAGCAGATTCGACATAATTTATTTTCTGCTAATATTCTTGGAATTTTTCTTAGGTCTTTAGCCTTCCGATGAAACTTCAAATCGAATGGATTGAAACATCGATAGCCGAACGGAGACATAATACACATAATTAAGACTCTTTAACTTATCAACGAAAGTAATAGTCATTGCAAGCGTTGAACAGTAACTCGAAAAATAACGGAAAATTTGAATTGGCTTGGCGTCAAATATATTAGATATGCGTCATATATATTAATTAGGTTTTTATGGGAAAATAAAACCTTTTTCAAATAAGAGATGGCACTACTAATCACATTTCAAATCAATTTTTGTTTTCGAGCCAACTAGCTGCCCTAAGCAAGCTCTCGGTACCACGCCCCATGCGACTTTTATGTATTGAAATTCACCTACCTCCTAAACTACTGGCCATCCCATTCTAAAACTTTTATGATAAAATAAATATATTTTAAGCTTTATTTTGTTATAAAAATAAACAAAATTAACCTGGTCCAAATTATTCAAATTACGAGTTAAAGTGTCTACTTCCGGTTCCACACAGGAAAAAAAATTATTTTTCAAATCTAATTTCAAAATTAAAAAGAACAGCTAATTTTCTATACCAATCATTATGTTTAATGTTTTTTAGAGTTTGTTTTGAATCTCAGAATCCGCTTCAAAAAAAACCTTTTATCAATTTCGTCAATTATTCAGAAGCCCATATCTCGGCAACTAAACCTCATAGAAGCAAAAACTTGTGCATCCAGATTAATATCTTCTAGAAGTACCATTATGCACAATGTGAACGAAATCCAGAACCTCGATTTTTTTTCGTTGTCCGCTTCACGTGAAATGCCCCATTTACTACATGAACCCACTTACAACCAAATCATCACACCAGATATAAAATTAATGTATATTTAATGCTGGCATTTCTCAGTGTATATTTGGTCAAATTTTTGGTGGCGATGACTGCAAAGGAAACTATTAGGGCAAAAAAAATTTAAAAATAACGCCCTGCAAAAATGTTAATGCTCTAGAAATTAAAACGGTGGCTGCTTGTTTCCATTAGGGGGTGTTTATCATATGAATATTCAATGATAGTATCTCTTGGTACAATGGCTAAATGAACCAGTGTAGCGCCGATGCCAAAAATGCATATCGAATCTACTTCACATTGAAAGTAACTCCTTGGATATCATTCTGATGCAATAATTGGGCTGGAAGTTACAAAGGTAGAAAAAAATTTTAGGGTTGCCGCCCATAAAAAAAAAAATTAAAAATTATCCAATTTAAGCATTTATTACAAATCCAGGATTTTATTGCAGGATGATAACAACTTCATAATTTATTAGAACCATTTTATAGTGAGGGGAAAATGTTTAAAATCATTGTATCAACTCAATCAACGAAATCATTGGAAAAATCTGCCAAACTTGTCTTGCATCAACATCAACCTGAAGTCATAAATTATGAATTTATTTTTAGCCTGATGACTGGATTGGAATAAAGTGGTGAAGAATATGTTTTTTTTGTGGATAATATTTCAAGAAGCAACGCATTTTTATATATTATATATCAGAACTGGCCCTACTTACAACCAATAAGTTCTGCGATTTCCATTCTGATCTGATGATTCGGTTTTATATTTTCCTGAAAACAAATTTCTGGTGCTCAAAAATAGGTAATTTGATAAAAGGCGGCACAGCAAGTCATACGATTACTTAAGAAAATTTTAATTTGGCTGTTTGTTTGCCATTTTTTGCTAAAAAGAAGAAAAATCTTAGTAAGACGCTTAACGCAGACGCAGAAGTTGTGCTTAAGGCCCCTGCAATACAGATAGCCACCAGCCGCTAAACTCTGTAAGTGATTTTATCCATTGCTGGCCACCACACTATTATCCGGAACAAGTCTTGCTACCCACCGTATAGACCCAATGCGTTAGAGTAGAGCTGAGCCCCCTTGTTTAACTCAGCATTAGTGATGGGCGTTTCTGTTCTTTTCAAAAAACGAAAACGAACTGTTTTTTTCAAAAACAATTGTTTTTTAAAACTGTTTGAAAAAAATAGTTTGAATTAACGAAAAGAAACAAATTTTATGCTGTTCGACAATTAGAGTTGGGTCGTACCAGGATTTTCACATACTAGGTATAACTAGTACGAGTACGAAAAAATACCTGTTCCAAATACCTGTTTGCAGTATGTACATGTATACATACAATGCATACGATTTGCAGTAATGTAATGAAATGGACTAATATCCCTCCTCCACCCTCCAGACACAACGTTCCCAAGCTAGAATGGTGATGGTACAAGATTATCTTCAAAGAATACCGAGTCATTAGTCTGTGCAGCTTGTCCGTAACTTTCATATGGTCGGTCATTTATTTGGCAAGTCTTTCTCCAATCTTGGGGCTATCTAAAGAAAAACGATCAAATTCAATCAATTTAATTTGTTTTTCATTTTATTATATGCAAAAAACACCTCCTGTATTCGTTCAAATGACAAAAGTAAAAAAAATTACTAAGATAGGACCAACTAATCCTTTTGTCATCTGTATGACTTTTCATCGAGCGATCTCTGATAAAACGAACTTTTCCTGGCTAATCTAAAACAGTCGGATTTCCACTTCGCCTCATTGAAGCATGAAGTTTTTATTAAGAAATAAAAAATAAATGTTTTGTTTATTCAACATGCACCCACTAGGGGGGCAACCTCTTCCGTAAGGCTGGGCATGAGTCCAGGGGCACCTTACCTCCCGTGGTCTCGTAAATTTTACAACCCCGGTAGGTATAGAGACACCCTCGTGGCGACCTGCACGCCAACTGATGAACCAAAAAGGATCTCAACCTTTTCCTCCTTGGCACTTTTAGTGCTACTTTTAGTTTTTCCAGCGGATTTCATTTTGCCGTTTCCTTAAAACTGGGCCGCTTTTTCCCGAACTTGTATGGAAATTTCGCCCGAAACAACTCAGAAAGGTCCCCGAATTCATGGTAGATAAAAAAAAATTTTTTGGAAAAAATGGACGTTTTTGCCCAATTTCCCCTATCAAAAAATTTTTTTGTCCTTAAAATATCACTAATATACTCCCCGACCATTTCCAATCATCGAAAGCGCGGTGAAGGCAGTTTTCGCCAAACTATGGCCAAAAAACCCCTTACTCCGAAAACCGAAATTTTTGTATTAAAGCAATACTGCCTTACTAAGCGCAAAAGCGTGTTGCGACCGACTATACTCAGTCGAGCAGTCGTCAGTGCAGCATATAATTATATTTACGAAATCGTGGTTAAATTCACCCTGCGTGCCTTCACCCCGCCGACTAGCTCAGTCTGGTCGTGGGCATTTGGGACCACGATTCCTTCGTGCTACGGCACGCACACGAAACAAACAAACACACACAGCCTATGGAGAAGGATAGTGAAAATTCCATGTGAGGGTCATTATTTGTCAATAAGTCAAATCTACTTCATCCTTATTACAGTCTTTATTGTACCTATTATCATTATATCAAATAACAAAATTTGGAAAAGTAAATGCAAATCCACAAAGAAAGAAGAAAAAATAATAACTATTCAGCAAAAGAAATATAATAATCACTTAATAAATTGATATCCCAACAAAATAATGCATTTAAGCAAAATATCTACTGATTTAGTTATTAAATACTGTGGGTGAGTATCAATTGTTTGAAGAAAACGAAAAACGATTCGTTTGAGAAAAACGAAAAACGATTCGTTTTAGAAAAACGCTTAGTTACAGAAAAACTATTCGATGTAGAAAAACGGTTTATTTTAGAAATGCTGTTCGTTTTAGATAAAAAATTTCGTTTTAGAAAAACTGTTTGTCGCTATTTGGAGAAACTGTTCGTTCGTTTTTTGCAGCCAAACGTTTTTTTCAAACTGTTTGGCGTTTTTGAGCCCATCACTACTCAGCATCTAATTGCTGGCATGAATCGTATTGCTTACTCTCTTGGTTCTAGATCAACTTCCAGGTGAGCTTGCTATCCAGAATAAAACTTGAGGCTTAATCTAGCGCCGACCAACCCGATATGGTCTATTTCAGGAATCTTATATTTCCTTCTGTAGAGTATAAGATCGGTTTTTGAAGACTTGATGCCAATCCTCACGGTTTTCGCGCGCTCATTAACTAGCCTCAGAGCATACTCGATTAGCTGAGCAAGGGTATGCGGAAACCAACCCGAGACTACGCAGGCAATTTCATGGGCATAGGCCACAATTGTAAGTATCTTACTCCCCAACCTGTTTCTGGCACCAGAAGAAGGGAGATAAACGTTCCTTATAATTTGCATTCGCGCCCATTCCACTGATATGAGTCTTTGCTTACGCGTACTATTTGTAATGGAGTGCATTTTTTATTTCAAGAACTACCCTAAGAAAAACCAGCTCCACAGATCTTTCATTCCTGTACGCGTTTTAGGCTTTTTTTCGTGTACGCGTTTAGGCTTTAGGGTTATATACATTCGCCTTTGGTGAATCTTAGTAAATCGCTAGTGATATGGGGTGTATGAGTTGCACTTATATAAAAATATAATATACTTTACATTAATTTACATTTTCTCTTTTCGTAAAGTTGATTTGTCAGTAAAGCAGGTTTTGTTAAAGTTCTTCACTTTTGAACATTTTAAATATGGCCTAACTTATTGTAGTTACTTCCGAAAATATCACACAGAATCAAAGTTATTTCACAAGAAAACAAATAATAACGGAACAATAACTTTTTACTTCAAGTAAACCACAAGGAATCAAGTACGGCAAGTATCGTCAAAAGCGAAGGCTGCCGTATTCACTTTAAGTGAATCTGAAATGGAGATATCATATAAAAGCATGCTCCTATGTTCCCAATCCTTGACTTCAGATTCGCTTAAAGTGAATCTAGGTGAGAAATGCTTTAGATCCGCACTATGTTCACTATGAGTGAAGAAAAAAGGGCAATACCTTCGCTGCATGGTATATTAGGAGAGTTTAAGAACCAAATATCTTTTTAATGTAGAGAACTAAATGTCTTTCGAATATTTTGACGAGGAAGAAAGTCAGGCCAATTGGCCTGTCGTCCTCCGGACATGCGTTGCTTTTACCTGCTTTGAGTATAAATACAATCTTAGCGGTACTCCCGACTAGAGATACATGATTTACAGCTAGGCAATCTTTATAAATTGGTTTAAGACTATTATGAGCATTCGTGAATTTCATCCAGACTTGAGGACTTGAAAGGCTTAATGGTATCGATGGTTCAGAATAGCTTCTGCATGGTCAAAACGCCCATTACTTCAGCATGATGACGGCCGGAAGATCTTCAACGATTCCGAGCTTTTGTTTGCCCATTCTCCATTTGGCTTGAACACTAGACTTAGCGAGACAGGGTGTTCAGCTGGCACTTTTCAAAGTCTTGCCATTCCTGAAAAGTTTCAATTCTGCCGCACAGCTCCTTACGGGAACTTCACTCGACTTGTCGTACGTAAAGTTTATGGGGTCTTAAAATTTACTTGTATTCATCCCAGCATTCCTTGCAATTAAATGCTTTGTCTAATTATAACAGTTTCTGCATTTCACCAGGGTTTCTTAGGGTTGCGCTTATTATAGACTATGGGATAGAAGCTTTCAAAAGCTTTCCTGTGAGTGTATTTACTGCAACAGATTCATTCCTGTGATTATGAGGCGGGTGAGAATTATGGGCTGAGCTGAATCGCAGAGCCAAAGTAATATATAATATATTCATGATCAGAAAAAGCTGGTCCCTCACAGATCCGTCAGTTCTTTACCAATTTTTCGTTGGACAAATTGTGCAGAAATTAGGTTACCTATATATTATTTTTGGGACAACCAATAAGCAGTAGGTTAGCCTACAAGTGAAGTCCTACCTACGCTAGTAAAGCCAGCTATAATGTTTTTTAGCTACTTCAACGGGAACACATACATATTATGCTTAGGATGTGATAATTTTATCCAACAAACTTTCGAAGTACCTAATGCAGGATCAAGTGCATTCAAGTTTATGATTCATAAATTTTCATGCGAAGAAACATTACAAAGATTTCGCCGAAAATTTAAAGTTTTAGCTGAAATACAACTTCTCACGCTTTTTCGCACTGGCGCAAATTTTTTACCATTGCTTTGAAAATGTTTTTAGCCCAACCACTATTCATCAAAACACACTCACTATCACACAAAATTATAAAATTCAAAACCGATTATGACGAAAATTATATTTCTCTGCACTGTGCTAAACGAACTAGAACAATTATGTATCAATAAAAAAAAAATACAAAACTTTGAATTTTGGTTCAAAAAAACCCAACCATTTTCAAAAATTGTGGAATATATTTCGCCTCCTCCCCATATTCACCCCCGAACAGTAAAAAATACCCCATTTTTTGGGGGTGTGTACACCAACCTAGCAGCCCCGGATTTCTGGCCACTAACAGCATGAATATCCAACGTAGAACTAGCACTTGATCCGCTGCTTAGGCCAAGTACTTTTCACGGCCAATAAAAATATGAAAGAAACGTTACAGGGGAATGTAAAATTATAGAGTTCGATTTCAATGTTTAATTTCATTCACAATTTCGTTTCATGTTTGGGCATTCGTAGAAAAGAAAAAAGGGTATTGCTAGGGACAATGCGTGTTTGTTTCTTGATGTGATTTAATATTCAAGCTATGAATATGAACTGTTCAGGGGCGGCTCGTCGATGTACGCAAAGGAAGCAGTGCCTCCCTTGCTAAACCACTTGGTATAAACAAAAAAAAATGATTAAATAATCAATATGTAACAATCAATATTTAACAATCCAAATAATAACATTTATTTTCTTACAAAAGACCATTCCAAGATTCCAGTGCTACTATGGATCAAATGGTTTTATTTTATAACAGTCCAACTAAAGAGATTTCAAGGTGAATTTGCAGCGAGGCAACGAAAACTCAAACTTTTTACTACAAACGACAGGCACTGTATACCATTCAATTCAAAACATACAGTTCATTGAGATATACTACACAAAACACTGAACTGATCTTGCTTCAATGATCTTGCTTCAATGCTGAAACTCGTGATTTTCGCATAGATCCACTAAGACGCTTAGCCTAAATGATGCCCACAAACATTTTGCGATCAATGTACTCAAATAGCACCGTGGACGCTGGCTCAGTTCACAGCGTCTTGGTGCATAGAGAAATTCAAAAAGCCCTTGCCCCATCCACCCGCTGAACGACCCAGAAACCTTTGAGAAAGAATGAACTTAATACGCTGCAAAGTTATCGGCGTCTCTGTTATGTTACTGTTTCCCTCATGATTTCTCTGTAGATTCTCTTCTGCTCCTCTTCTTACGAGCCGTTCCCTTTAGGAATTGATGCTTTTTCTGCTATTTTCACATGTTCACATGTACGGTGCAAGCTATTGTGATGTTCATGTGGAGAATAGAATGGTAAGAGTTACATTTTTTCGTGTGCAATTTTCCCCAGATTGGTTTTTTGTGTCTGCTTTGGGTTTGGTTTCTCAAAAGACGTAGTTTTTCGATTCTGGTGCTTTGAATGAAATTGTTGAAACATAAAATACACACTTATGACCTATGTTGACGCTGGAAAGTCATCCGCGTCTCTGTTATGTTTCTGTTTCCCGTCATGATCTACGATACAGAATTTGTAGATTCTCTTATGCTCCTTTTCTTACGAGTTATTCCCCTTCTGATTTGGTGCCTTTTATGCTTTGTTCGCATGGTGTATGTACGGTGCAAGTTATTGTGATGTTGATATGGAGAATATGTAGGAGTTAAACTGTTCCGTGTGCAATATTCCTCAGATTGGTTTTTTTGTTTCTGCTTCGGGTTTACTTTCACAAAATCAGTGTCTCGGTTCAGCTGCTTTGGGTGATATGACCATGTGCTTTGGGTGATATGATTGCTTTCGCCTATGTTGTTTCTATATTGAATTTCTGAAGTGCTTTGTTATTTATAGTTTGCATTAGGTGAAAGACGCACCTACAAAAAACCTACAAAGACGCACCTGTTATAATTCTTTTGACTTGAATTTTTTGTATTGGCAGTATTCATACGGTCGGTTAAAGATAGATAAAAGAATAGTTTTCAAAGTAAATTATAACAAAACTCGTTAAAGTGAGAGCGTGTTGATAGATGAATAGAAAAGTTAATATTGACCCGTTTAATATGGATTTTAAAGTGGAAAACCAAAATTGCTATGATTGTGCCATAGAGGATTTACTGCGACAGTCTATTTCATCTAGATCGATTGAGCGGAAAAAGGATCTTATTGATTCTTGGCAACCAAGACCATTAATTTCGCTCAGTCAACTGTTTGCAAAAGGTAACTATATTAGGCACTTTTATTGCAAATTACATATATGAGGAATTTATTTTTGTTGTGGTATTGGCTATCTGATTTAAATTATTAAAAGATGCATTATATTCTAAACTTTGAGCTATTAAAAAGCTTTCACTATTTATTTAGCCTGTAATATGTTTTCAACTAAACTTTTTTTATAATGTAAAAAAAAAATTAAAGAACTTAGTAGTTTTTTTTTGCTTTCATGCTTTTTCGCTCTTTCGCTTTACATAATTTGAACTTTTCTGAGATTGTTGATCTTAGTGAGTAGAAATATCACTGAAATAAGCTGTTGACAATCAATCACTAACCTTTAATACAAATATGGTCAGCATTGAAATACCTAGTTGATTTTTTACACGATATTTAAAAAAAATCGCATGTATAGTCTACGTGCTTCATAAGTATGCTTACCTATATTATATGCTTACATATTTTGCTTGTGCTTCCCTAAGTCTCAAAATCACGAGCCGCCACTGGAACTGTTGTTTCTTAATGCAAACTGATAGGCTAAAAACCATGCGTCAGCCCATCAAAACTTAGCCAACTAACTATGGTTAAAATTTTTCAACAAACACAGAAACTATTTAAAAAAAAAAAAGGTTTTTTTCGAACTTATCTCTACATATGATATGAAATTGCTGCCAAAACAATTTTTTTATCGCATTTTTAACTTGATAACACATCAAAAACAAATTCGTCCTTTAAGTTCCACTTAACCATGTAACTAATATCTCTGGTACATTACTCTTTGCTTGCTCTGTTCTTACGTTAATTTGGCACTTAGAATGCATTTTTCAATCTGCAAAAGTTTTTCAGTTGTTTTAAAATTTTCTGCCAATTAAAATTTCATGCATCAAAAGTCTCCGCTAATTTTAAAATACTTTCACTTTCTCATAGCACATACATAGTATTTTATTAAGAAGGCAAGACGTATTCACTCACATTTTTCAACGCCGCAACGAACGCATGTTTAACACGTCAAAAAGTTTAAATTTTCATCTGGTGATTACGCGTAAGCGATGTATGAAATATTAATTTTTGAAAATCTATTTCTGAAACTCTATTAATCTTTGGAACTCACCTATATTGAGTGTATCTGCTTGTTTACAATATGTGATGCTATTAGTGTATTTTTCGGTTGACTTAAAAACCATATGATAGGTTTCTTGTTGTATTTTGTTGAAAATGTGAAAAATGCTGTGAATCATTGCCAGAAAGTGTTTCGAGGTTTTTTTGTTCAAATCTGTGCAAAATTATTTGAATCCACTTTTTACCTACATAGCCAATACTATTAACGCACTGTATGATTTAATTTTGAAAATCAAACGAGATGTGAATGCATTTTGAAGATTTTCTTTTTCCTTGCTCTTGAGACAAACGTAATAATAAATCAAATAACCTTGAAATATTCATCCGGCAAGTGTAGCAATTTTATGGCGGAAATGTCAATCATAACTTTGATGCAATCAAAATGCGTCCAATTAAAACAAGTCTATTCTGATATAGAGCTCTTTTTCACTTTTGAATAAATAAATAATATATATTAATCAAAAATATGTCCGCCCCTTTTCGTACAATGGAATGCTCAATGACACAATATTTTTCTTTAAAAAAACCTCTGTTCATACATGTTTACAAAATATTTGTAATTTTTCTTTTCACTTAACTGAACATATTTGCCAATATCACCAGCAGCCTACATATAAATAAACAATTCACAAACAATATTTTGCCCTGCTTTATTTTTCCATATCAAACAAAAAAACAACAAACTAACTGACAACGAGATACATATTTCCATTTTGTACGAGATTTATGTCTTGTATCTATAAATATAGATAATTTGACCTAAATCACATAGGAATTTTCCGGCAAACAAAGACACCAGACGCCAAAAAAAAACGTGAAAAGTACACTACCAGAACTGAATTAAAATGACAAAGATTTTCAATGAAATCTAAACTAGCGTGAACTTTTCATAAAAGTTTTATTCCGTTTGACGTTGTAAATTATTGTGTGACTAAATGTTTGGACAAGTTTGATTTTCACCACTTTTATGCTGAATAGAGCATGAAAAATAAAAAATGTCTGTAGCGATGAATCCAATTCTTCGAACCGGTACATGTCATCGAGCATGTTACATATTAATATTTTCACAAGCCGAATGTAGTTCAGTCAGTCGGATTGATAGAGAAGAGATGGGTGCGAAGAAGCAATACATCAAAATTTATTTGAAAATATAAAGAGATTAAAGCAGATTACAGCAGAGATTACAGCGAGTGATTAGGTTGAATATGGTTTAAATACCTGAAGAATGGCCAACGTCTAATTGACTTCGCTTGCAGCAGAAACCTTGTTGTAAGCTCAACTTGCTTTCCATACCGTCGCATTCCTAAGCTGACCTGGATATCTCCAGACGCACATACCGTCAACCAAATCGACCATGTCTTTATCAACAAGAGATGGGCGTTAAGTGTGATGGATGTTCGGTCGTACCGCGGAGCTAACTGCAACTCCGATCATCACCTGATGAAAACAACATATCGGTGCAGAGTTTCCTCATTCAGCCCTCCCAAAATCTTCGCGGTTGAGAATCTGCTGAACGATGATACGGCCCAAGCATATACGACCGCGCTCGAGGAAAGAATTTCACCAATGTTGCGCGACTCCAACAACACAGGTGTCCAAGAGTTCTGGGAAGAACTCAAAAATATAATCAAGGATGCGGCAGAAAACGTTGTGGGATACAAAGCCGGACGAGTGCGAAATGAATGGTTTGACGAAGAATGCAGGAATTCACTTGACGCAAAACAATGAGGCCTACAGACAATGGACCCAACGTGCGACCAGAGCCAAAAAGCAGAAATATTACGAGCTACGGCGAATATCCAATAGACTAATTAGGCGTAAGAAACGGAAATATTTTGACGAGCAGTTGCTGAATATTAATGTCAACGTAGTTAGTAAGAGCACCAGACACGCGTACAGACTAGTAAACACTATCAAAAATGGCTACCAACCCAGGACAAGCTTCTGTAAGGACAAAGATGGAAGTATTATCAGCGACACCGAAAGTATTAGCAAACGATGGGCGTCCTACTTCGAAGAGCTTCTGAATCCGCCATCAAACCTCCTGGCAGCAGAAGTTGAGCTCCATGATGTAACTGTGGATCAACCCCCATCCACACAACCCCCGGCAATAGAAGAAGTGGATCTCGCCTTGCGATCACTGAGAAGGAACAAAGCGCCGGGCGCTCACGAGATTCCAGCTGAATAATTGAGATCGCTATTCGGGCAATGAACCTGAACACCAGCGGCACGCTACTTTTTAAGTCGACACAATTGGCAGCGTATGCAGATGACATTAACATCATGGCTCGAAAACTGACCGATGCAGAAGAACTTCTGCTTAGACTTGACACCGCAGCAAAAGAAGTTGGACTACGAATCAACGAGGACAAAACGAAAGTTATGATGCAATATAGGACAAGGACGCCAGCGCACACGACCATCAACGTAGGAGACCTTAGCATCAAATTCGTGGACAACTTCGTTTACCTGGTTAGCAACCTATCGAATGACGCCAACGAAACTGACGAAATCAAGCGACGGATAGAACTAGCAAATAAGAAGTTCTTCTCGGTCCTCCCCATTACGAAATCGAAGTATGAGCACAGAAAGACTAAGCTCCGCGTTTATAAAACTATCGTAAGATCTGTGCTGTGGCTGCGAAACGCGGACCCTGACCCAAGCCTTCGAAAATATGATCGACACTTTCGAACGGAAGGTGCTACGGCGGATTTTCGGGGCTGCTCGCGACCGAGATGGATGGCGCATCCGGTACCACAATGAGTATTACGAACTGTACGATGAGCTGGAAGTCTCCAAAATCGTCAAACTTCTACGAATACAATGGGCAGGGCATGTACAACGCATAGATGACGATCGCATGCCAAAACGGGTCATGAACGGAAGACGAGTCGACGGAGCGAGACTGAGAGGAAGACCAAGAACTCGTTGGGAGAGCTCAGTATATACGGACGCAGAGCAACTATTGGAGTTCCAAGACTGGAGGACGCGGTCACGTGACCGAGACAATTGGAGGACATCGATCCAGGCGGCGAAAGCCCGACGCCGGGCTGTTGTGCCACGATGGTGATGATGAAGTCTTCAGGTTACTGAAGAATGGATTATTCTCATTTCACCAACTGAACTGACAGTGCGAATGTAATTTACCCTTGGTTTAGCAGTTAGCAGTCCAGGGAAATTTAACATGGTGCTTCGGGAAAATTGAGGGAAAACTGAATTTTTGTGTGAGCCTTGACACTGGCGTGCTGAATAAAATGTCAAAAGTCCCTATCGACCCGAGTGCTGCCTTACTTTTTACACGGTGTCAAAGGTCACCAAAAGTGGCCTTTCCTAAATATCTCAGTAAAGGTCACGTCTTCAGAAAAACAATGTATGACGAATTTGTAGCTTAGAAAATTTCCTACAAAAAAGATTACAGCTTTTTTTGTAACCATAACCGTTTTTGAGATATATTGATCTAAACATTTGTAACTAACAGTATCCTCTTTCTCAACGGCATGTTTATACTATCCGATATTGATTACGACCTGGAATATTTGGGAGTATGTTTTTCTATGTTTAAGAGGCCCATAAAAAAACGTGTATGCAAACTTATCTACCACACTCCAGGATAGGTGGAAAAGTGTGCTCCGAAAAGTTCCCCCCTCGCCTTTGCTATAAAATGGTATCCCTGAGCTTCCATCCCGAATCTTCAGGAATGAGCTCGTTGCCCACGGTTAAACAAGATAGCATCACTAGATTATCCTGGCAATTGCCTATTCTTGACACGTTACGATAAATTTATTATAAGTTTATTAATTTTGTTACTTATTTAATATTTTGTATGGCCGCCCTTTGCATCTATGACACATTGGAGTCGATTTTTCATAGATCGGACCAACTTTTCCAAATCATAATTGTTCGGTATCTCCACTCGTCTAGTATAGCGGTTTTAAGTGCTGTTTTGTTTTTCGGTTACCGTTTAGCGACTTGCTTCTTTAAATGAACCCACAAATTCTCAATGGGATTTAAGTCGGGACTCTGTGCTGGTGTGTCCATAGCTTTGTCGCAGTTATACAAAAGCTACATTCGCACCGTATGCTCCTTATGTTTTGCGTCGTTATCTTGATCAAACTTGAATTGCGGCTTATTGTTTCTGAGAAACTCGTATTTATTCGCACTTTTTATCAAGTGGCTCTTCAGAATGTTCTAATATTGTAGCGCGTCCATGGTTGACTCAATGAAAGCTAAGTCTCAAACTCCTTTGCTGGAAATACACTCCCAAACCATTATCGAAAGTTTTCCATATTTGACAGTTGGAATGATGTTCCTGTTTTCCAACGAGGTTAAGGTCTTTCGCCACACTCTGTGTTGTCCTTTATTATAATATAGCATTATTTTGGTCTCCTCACAGAATATGACGTCGTCCCGGTAGTCGATCGGTCTAGAAATATGCATCGTCGCGAAGGAAAAACGCTTCTCGATATGTTGTGAAGAGAGTAGCGGTGTTTTTCGTGCTGCTCTTGAAAAATATTTTTTCGCAATTATGGCCTACCGAACTGTTTTATGGAAAACATTAACACTGCACTCTTCCTTGATCTCCCGTGCAAGCGTTCTGGTTGAAATATGAGGATTTTGTTAATTTTTTCTCATTAAAACGCGATCCAGACGTCCGGCTATTTTGGGTTTAGGGCCACCTCCACGCATTGGCTCCAATCTACCCTCATTTTCAGCTCGGTTTATGACGTTCTACATTGTCCGCCGTGTTACCGAGAACATTTTTGAAAGCTCCTGTACACTTTTACTCAGTTGGTAATTATAGTACACTAGCTGAACATTCTCAAAAAATAGCCTCTTGCCTGGCATTTTTAAAGGAAAATATTATGTTTACAAAACTAACTAGCCACTAATCAACACCAACTTACTATCTACTTACTAACCGACACCTACTAATTAACTAGTTCGATCACAACAATGAACAATGGAGAGCATCAATAACGGTAAAATATCGCCCATCTTACCATTTGTAAAAAGAGTTCCTTGACACTAACAAACTAGTGTAATATTTGTTTTTGTTGTATTTTTCGTTTCTCGGGCATTGAAGTTGGACTTTTTGTCTACGAAACGTTTCTAAGTATTGTATGCAACTACAAATGACGAATAAAGTTTGTGTACGGAAATTGGAATGCTTTATTTTAGCCATTGCAAGTTGAAAAACTAAAATTAATTTAATTCTTGACCAATTATATATGCGATTTTCCAAATAGATTTCATGCATCATGTCAGGTGTCAGTTTCAGTCTTTTGTGTTTTTACACATACGATTTTCGAGCAGTCCATCTGAGACAGATCGGACACCTGATCATACCATCTAAAAGGTTATTACAGGTACAATCAATTTTTCTTATTGATTGTGGCTTACACTTTGAATATTAGGTCGATTGCTCTGCTCTCTAAGGCACCAGTCCCAAGACGAGATTTATTGTCTATGGGTTTTAGGCCTCCTGTTAGCTCATGGTTGTACATATTTGTCTTAAAAGCAGGCGAATGGGCATAACACCAGCGGTGTATAAGTTGAGTATCGGTTAAAATAACTCTGCCCCGAGAAACTTTTTGAACTCGAACTTCCTCAATCATACGAACTAAGTGTCTAATCTACCGCAGCCTGTTGAGTATGAATTCGTTTGCGCCCTCTCGATCACAATATCGCTTATAAATTTCATTAATTTATAGCGTGCGAATCGTAAATCCTCATATGAAGGGTCAACTATCCAACTATCAACGTGATGGGAACGAATAATCTCTTTTGTTTTTCGCTACTTTTGACAAAGATTCTTTAAGCCAATTGCCATAGGTGGGCCTAATGAGTATGGTCTGCTTCATGACCATTTCGATTATTTCAGCACTAGGTACTATTTCTTTCAATAACACTGGACAGATGCATTTTTGGGTATTTATCTTGGCAAATATCAAGGAATTGTACGACTTCTTTGCACTTGTTGTCCCTACCCATATACGAGGACAAGTTTATTTTTGACAAACCTTGAAAAATTATGACGCATATATTGAAATCTGTTAGTAGCATATTATAAGCTATTAAAATAAAATTAGTAATATTATTATAAAGTAAGTCTTCAGTTATCTCCACAAATATGCCTGAATGTTTTCGCACTTTTAATTAAAAAGGAAGGCCAATCTACAAAAATTTGCTCATATTATTACACTGAAAAAACACATAGCGCCAGACGCCATAATTTATAGACTTCTGGCGCCATGTACATAGTCGATTTGGGGACTGTGATAAAATATAGCGCCACACGCCATAATACATGGCGAAAAGTACATAGGAGCAGGCGCTATGCTTATAGCCCTCCACGCCATGTACTATAGTCCTCTATGCCATGTAACATAGTCCTCCACGCCATGCAGATGGCGTGGAGGGTATAGTACATGGCGTGGAGGACTATAGTACATGGCGTGGAGGACTATAATACATGGCGTGGAGGACTATAGTATATGGCGTGGAGGGCTATAAGCATAGCGGGTGCTCCTATGTACTATGGCGTGTGGCGCTATATTTTATCACAAATCTACCGAAATCGACTATGTACATGGCGTCAGAAGTCTATAAATTATGGCGTCTGGCGCTATGTGTTTTTTCAGTGCAATAACATGCTTTTCGAGCACAATGATCACGATTGATTTGGAGTTTATTTTTGAATTGAAGTTAAACTCGATTAAATTCATTTGCAAAAAATATTTGACACCCGAGTCTCAGTTTTTTCGATTGATTATCGAAATTTTCGCAGCGTGAAGATCGCTTGCCAATGTAACACGAAGACTTGATCAATTTTCCTCCCGTTTTTTCGTGACTTTTTTGGCAAACTAATCTTATTTGGGATGTTTCTATTAGCTAAACAATCTTATTGCAGTCAGATAATCTACTACAATAAAATCTCTCCTATACTCAAGAAGCTTGCTGACATTTATACACCTCCTCACACAGTATGGCTGCGAGTTATACAGTGGTGGACAAAAGTGGATACATAAAAAAAAAATTCTTGTGAATTTGACGTAACTTGTTTTGTATTATAGATAATTAAGTAACTCTTTTTGCATTGGTTAATTGTAACTGTTGTCTATTATTATAAGATAAAAATAAATATAATTCGTCTTAAAAGCTAAATAAAAATTCAAAATTAATTGTGAACACCATTTATCCAGTTTTGTCAATTTTAATTATTTAGAAAGTTAGTACTTCGTCCATAGTCGTTTGTTGGCCATAACGTTTTCAATTCGTTTTGGCAGGCTTTCTACCAAGTGTTGAATCGTTTGGTGTGGGATTTTTCTGCATTCATTCTGTACTCTTTCCCAAAGTTCGGCCATATTAGTTGGAGCGCGTTCATAGTGTGAAAGCATCCTTTTTACGATTGCCCACAAATTTTCGATCGGATTTAAGTCCGGGCTTTGTGCAGGCCACTGCATAGTGTGAAATTGTTGCTCAGTAAGCCATTTTTTCACAATTATGGCAGTATGCTTGGGATCTCCATCCTGTTGAAAAATTATTTCGTCCACTGGATACGCACATTCTTCAACGAAGTCGGGTAAATTTTTTTGTATGATGCTAAGATAGTCTTCCTTTTTCATTATTCCTTCGATTTTAATCAATGGACCAAGGTTCCACCACGTAAAGCAGCCCCACGCCATTAAATGACCACCACCGTGCTTCACTGTTGGTTTGACATGATGTCTTTGAATAGTCTCATGGGGTCGATGCCAGTAATACTCCTTGCCATCTGACTGGAACCGATTGATTTTGGTCTCGTCTGACCAAATAACTCTTTTCCAGTCTTCAACGGTCCACTTTCTGTGATCCTTACAAAATTCAAGCCGTGCTTTTACATTCTTTTCAGATAGCGCAGGCTTTTTTTGTTTTACTGCAGACACTAGTCCAATTCTATGCAAAGCTCGTCTTACTGTGCGATCACTTACAGCTTTGTTCAATGCTTCTGCAGCTATTTTTGGTGTTCTTGCCTTCTTCGTCACCAGCAATCGTTCCACCATACGAGCATCTCCAGCAGACAACAACCAAGGCCGACCGCCAGAATTGCTAGGTGCCTTAAAATTTCTCCGTTTTCTTACCAAGCTTACTGTACGGTGACACAAGTTTAATTTCTCCGCTATTTTTCGACAAGAATTTCCATTTTGACTTAACGATAATATTTCATTTTCAAGGTTACGTGAAATTTTTCTCATTTTAATTTGTATTTAAATTTCACTCACTTTGTACGGTTCACTCTTGCTTGACTGCTGCAATACGACTAACAAATAGCAAAGAAACACAGAAAATGTCAAAGCAAGCGATGCAAACGATATTTGCAACGGTGAATCATTTTCTAATCAATGGAAATGAATGTGGACAAAACTGGATAAATGGTGTTTCCGAAGAATTTTTACTTTTCCTGGAATTTTTTTATAGGAACGGCTTTTATTCGCTCCATTAATTTAAAAATAGTATTCTAAGTATTCAGTGCAAAATGAATTACTGAATTATCTGTAGTAGAAGAAAAGTTATATCGAAGTTACTAAAAATTATTATCTATGTATCCACTTTTGTCCACCACTGTAATTGGAGTGCCATGAGCCATATTACATGGCCATATTACATGGCTCATGGCACTATGTAATATGGCGTGTGGGGCCATAATTTCTGCGCCATGTAATTATGGCGCTGGGGGCCATACTGCATGGCTCAGGGTACTATGTACATAGCGTGTGGGACCATAAATGCTGCACCATGTTACATAGGACCACGCGCTATGTAGATTCTGACATTATGGCGCGGAGAGCCATATTGCATAGCTCAGAGTACTATGTACATAGCGTATGGGGCCATAAATAATGCGCTATGTTACATGGCCCTGGGCGCCATGTGAATTTTTTTCAGTGTACACAGATCATTTTTAAGCGTTACCATTGAAATCTTATTATATATTATTTTCTATATAAAACTTTTAGTTAATTTTCTAAGCAAACGTACCCTAAAATTATAAACTAATAGCGTACATTGGCTTAAAGGACACTCATAATTAGTCATTAAACCACCTTACTATTTTTAATTTATATTAGTTTTAAAAAAAAACAATCAACGATTTCATCCCTCTTTACACTACATCAAAGAAATGAGATCAATTATTTGGCAATGAATCCAGATTCCAAATTTATCTCAGGAATCACATTAAGTAGAATCAAATGGGCATGGGGAAGCTGTAAATCGCATTCATTGTTAATTATGGGGGAAAAGTAGTATGTGTTTAATTTCCTGTACAAGTTCGCTGTGAAAGATAGAGACAATAATTTTAATTGATCAATCGAGCATGAAGATTTTGGTGAATGTGTGAAATGAAATCATAATTGCTCTGGAAATTCAAAAGAAAGTTATATTTAAACTATTAATTTTTGTTTCCAGTTTGATTTGAATTTTAATCTTAATGGGTGAGGGATCCTAATGGGCGAAAGCAGATCAAAATATATATTTTGAACAGAAGCCAGACTAACTGGCGCAAACTTATTTTTAACGACTTAATTTTGCAAAGGGCTTAACGCCACTAATAAATTCTTTCTAATATCTTTCTCATCCATCATACTTTCTTGTACTTCCCACTCGAAATCCTAGCATCGTTTTCAGTTTTTCCATCAAAGACAAAAATCTGCCAAAAATATGATTCGACCTATTAAAAATCATTTTTTGTTTCGTTTGGCATTCATTCAAAACTCATCACTATCAAAACACAAATAACATCCGGATATGAGGATTCATAGACATTTGCGATATCTTTATAAAATTATTGAATAAAATCAGACAGAACTGATCTTGTAATCACAGCCAAATTATTCGTGTGGATTCCAAATTTCAAGCGACTAGTTATAATTAACGTTGTCGAAATCTTTGCCAGATATTTTCATTTATCTTTTCATAAGCGCATTTGCAGAATATTTTCGATTAGAGCTTGCAAACCGCCACTTGGTCGACTGTACCCCGTTTTTGAGCTGTGCTTGCGGTTAATTTTCGGAAACGCATTTAGAACACACATAATTTCAGATATCAAGTGAAAGATATTCATTTTGAAGATAAATATTTTTTCAAGTCGCACACAAATTTTATTGTTGCATATAAATTTGATTGGATGTAACGGGGCACTAGAAATAAAGTTGATGAAATTGGGGCTTTTTGCGCAAAATTAGGAATGTGAAAATTACGTCGGATAATAATTTGGTAATAATTAATGTTATAAATCGAGAAATATTTAATGGCTATGTGCACGAAAAAACTGTGAAAAGCATATTGGAAGGTTTAGTTAATCACTTTTCGTATACTGCTCACATATGAAGTTATTTCAAAATCTATCTAATTTTAAAGAATTCCTAGTTCAGTTTCTAGAAATAGAACTAAAGTTTAGTGTGTGACGCATTGACTGTCAACAGTGTCCTAGAATGGTTATTTTCTGTATAGATGAGTCGATTATTGCCCTATTATATCATGAAACAATTGATTAAGGAACTTATTGTCAATTGAAATTGTCTGTTGCGCGGTCTTTTCCTTTCGCAATGTCGCAGCAGATGAGAAAATCAAACGGCTCTGTCCAGATCTCAGGACTTTGTGAGATGTCATGCTGTTTTGTCATGATTATTATAAATAAACATTTGTTTTTTCGTTTGAAAAAATTTCATCAGTTGTGAAATAGCAGATGATCTGCTGAAAGTTTTCACTTGACACTTCGGAATGATTCTTTTCGACTATCTTGATTTAGATCCCCTTACTCCATCAGCAGCGAGTATGATTTGAAGGTCAACCATGCAAGCATTAAGTACGTCATAAATAAATGTATGTATGTCCATATGATAAAAATCAGCAAATTATTACAAACAAGTAAATTTACATTAAAAAAAAACTCTAGCGCACCTGAACCGCTAGAAAACTAATTTTCGAAGAAATTGTCTTTGAGTGACAAAAAAGTGTGGAAAGACGTAATACACTGTTTTTTAGAATCATATCAACCATTCCTTATCCAAAGCAACAAAACTCAACACATATAATTCAGTGCTGGCAACACTTTCCGAACGAAGCAGCAATAAGTTTACCATAACAAGCTCATACTCAAATCAACGTATCCTTTGAATTTCGTTCTCTTCGCAGGATTTCATCGAAGGTTTCAGCGGTTAAACGTTGTTTGAGGCTGCCATCCGAAAAATGTTCAATACTCGAAAAATTTAAAAAAGAATTCCTTATTTTTATTGCAAATGCTTTGCATATGAGAACGTTGTTTGAAGCATCTGTTGGTGCAATATTTACGGAAATGGCTAATGCTGGTTAGCCTGTATCAACAGCAAAGCATAATACATACCAATTCTGCTTCATGTTAAGTTTAACCCAACCAGTAAATTTCGTTTCGATTGAATCACTGCGCTGGAAGTTATACGGGTGAAAAGAATTTTAGGGTTACTATCCTCAAAACTTATCAAATTTTCAAAGCGTTAATATTTGTTGTTAATTTTCATTGCAGGATCATTTCCATTTGGAAATCTAATGACATAATCGCTCAGTAAAGAAATTAAACAAAATTACAAAAATGGTCATAGCTAGCAGCCCTTTCATGATTTTGGTACGAAATTTCTATGACGTTTGGTTCACATTAAAGTCCATTTACTGCGTGAACTTCGTTCTGATTTTTACACTGGACCGGAAGTTATAGGGAAAAAAGCTTTATTTTGCTGAGCAAATTTGCAAGATTTAGGAGACAAAAATCACCATAGCTGGCAACTCTATGCTAATTTTTCAGCCAAATTTTCATCAAATGTTACATAAAGTAAGATCCAAGTATTGGATGAATCTTGTCAAAATCTGATGGTTGAATCGGAAGTTATAGGCCAAAAACCGGTTTTTTTTCTGGGTGATATTTCAAGATGGTACCACTGGCACAGGGTTGCCCGCATTTCAAAATCACTTCTATCAGACCTGGTCCTAGCTAATACCAACATGTCCTGTAAATTTCACAATGATCGGATAATCCGGTCGTCAGTTCTCGTGAACAGAACTTTCGAGTGCTGAAAATAGAGGTAATTTGGTGATGGGTTGCCGTTCTTGTGCAAATCGGAATTTTGAAAATTTTAATTTGACATGATGGACAAAGGTTAAAATTTATCAGTGATCTGATTTTTTTGTCAAAAATCAAAAAATTTTCAGGAAGGTCAATGATATGAAGGTTTTTTATTCAGGAGCCTGCCGTAGCTACAGGGTTACCCGCACTATCTTAAAAATCCACATGTGCTAAATTTTAGTCAACATTAATACGCTCTGCAAATTTCACGATGATCCATTGTTTTTCTTAGAAGTAATGACAAATCAAAATTTGAAAAAAAATCCTTGCCTACTTTTAGGCACCCTGCACCCACACACGGCTCACAATTTCCAATTTTTTATCATAAACAAGCTTAAAACATAATAAGTTTTCATTCCCAATACTTTTCTTTAACAAAACTTTACACTGCTTGGAAATATAGGAGTACCTCAAAATTCACTAAAACGCTCGCCGCCGCCAAAAGGTTTAGAATATCTGAATTTGAGAAAGTCGTGGACCTACCTACTATATACATCTACGTTCTCCGAAAATTTCAGCTCAATCGAATCGGCCACTCCAGAGATTATCTCCCTTAATCATTTTGCTGATATATATATATATATAAAGAAATATGAATTTTCGGCGAAACGAGTTTAATACTATTGTTCTTCGAACATTAGTAAAAATGTTTCCACTGGGACATCGTATTTTACATAATGTGTCAAAACATTTCGCCGAAATGGTAAACAATTAAATCGAAAGACTTATTTACGTCTTATTGAAGCAATTCTTTACTTTTCCGACACAAATCAAAATGGCAGCAATATCAGATTTGACGCAACAAATGCTCCTCATTAGACTGTTGCGGTAAATAACTCAAAATATTGAAAAAGTACTAAATAAAACCATGAATATTAAATAAATTAATCACAGTTAATTATTTTCATGAACTGTTCTGATTTCAAGACTAATCCGATAATTGAACGAAATTTTTCCCGTGAGCGCTGCTGTCGAGTCAAGACTTCATTGTTTATTATAACTACATCTTATTTGAAATGTTTTCTTCGCTGCATGCTGTAAACAATTTACAAACAGTATCCCGGCCAAATACATAAAAATCAGCAATTTTCAATCGATTTTCTGAATACGAAAAGATTTCGATTCTCTTCAAAAAATACTTTAACGTAAATAGGGTCATTAATTACGTTCAACAGCAAAGGCGAAGTATTCTTTCAGCACTATACAAGATATAAATAAAATCAATGGAAAAGTAATAAATAAAATTAGCGATGAAAATATTATACATAATTGTACTTTTTTCGAAAATATTGTTTGATGCATTATTAGCTAAAAATTTCTAATCGATCGATAATTTTCCATGCGAGTTCGTACACATCTATTTTTTGTGTATAAAATACTTAAACATCAAGCATAATTTCTTTACTTTCACTACCAATAGCTGCGCCTAGATTCAATTTTCGAGAGTTTATTTTTTAAACAATTTGCACTAGAACTCTGTAGCGAATAAAAAACAGGTGCCAGAGCTAAAGTAATTCACAAAACTTCCTGCTGCGATTACACAATCTGAAAAAATACTCGACTTCATATTGGGCATTCGCATCTATGAAAAGTAAATAATTTAAGTGAAGTATTTCAAGGTAAAGTTTAGATGTGAAGGAAGTGATTAAAAAGTCATTGGAATATTTTTTAATCATGTAATGAAATATTTCATCTACGATATGATTTGCTAACATATTTTTTCGGCATTAGAACAGTGTATTTAGTAATATCCTACATTAATTTATTGCTTTTCCGTTTCATCCAGTGTAATAATACCAGTAAAGCTTCATTAGCCGAATGTTTAGAGCAATGGCTGCTCGTGTGTGTGATCCGTGGTTCAAATCCAGCCACGGAAAAATAACCACGTTCACACACAGAGCATTCAATTGACTTAGCTTTGTATAGATATTTGACTTGAATCAGGAATAAATTGTGATTGTTTCTGAATGAATTCGCTACCGACTTCAGTCCCCAAGACTTAAAACGGAGTGGAGTGGGACAACTTCTCTTTTTATAATTCATCATTTTCACTTTTTGTATAAGCGAAAAATCAAAATGCGAATGTATTTATCTACAAAATTTCTTCGATATTTTGTTCAATAAATGTTTACGATTTTACAACGATTCTTTGATTTGATTTTTGAAAGGTACCCAAATTGACGTTGATGTCTTTGCAACTGAAATTCACAGTACTGACAAGACTATTAACTGAGTACACTTGAAATTCACACAATATTTAACCTCAGCATCGCAACTGGCGTTTTTCCTTCCTTATGGAAATCTGCCAATATTTTCCCTATACTTAAAACCGGTGACCCTGCTTGCATCTCGAATTACCGCCCTCTATCGCTTTTGCCTTACTTCAGTAAGCTACTTGAAAGAGTTGTCTTCAACAGAGTTTATCCTCTATTTGTGCCTTTCCTCGCCACCGAGCAACATGGATATGTCAAAGGCAAATCTACTGTTACTAATTTGGTATCGTTCACCAACACTGTTGCTTCTGCCATTGATCAGCAAAGGCAGGTGGATGCTCTTTACACAGATTTCACCAAGGCCTTTGACTCTGTCAACCATGAGCTTCTTCTGCTATTTCAGTTCACTTCAGTGGCACTAAATTGAATTCCCACAAGACAAAGCAGTTCCATAACGATCTAAAATTGCTCTTTTCCTTGAAAACAAACTACATTATCGGTGGTGACCTAAATGCCCGACATCGGCATTGGAACTGTTTGAAAGCCAACAAGGTCGGAAAAATCTTATTTGAGCTTACATTAGAGAAAAACACTTTTATACATACCCCCGATAGTCCAACCTGCTTCCCTCCGACAGGAAATCCCTCAACTCTTGATCTTATTATAACCAACAGCAATGTTCCCTTGTCGCAGCCCTCAGAGATTAACGAACTATCCTCTATTCACCTGCCGGTTCGATTTGACATCTACAAACACTTAAAGCTTCCGACCTTTTCCTGTTTCAATTACAATAAATCCTCTTGGGTTGCTTATCGTAGATTCTTGGAAGATGATATTAACCTTAACGATTATGACATCTCGAAAATTGTAAATGTCTCCCAAATTGACAGTCTACTTTCTCTAACAAGCTCACATTAGCCCGAAACAACTCCACCCCCACTTCAAAGCGAGTGATTTCCAAATTTCATATAGACAACGCCACTGCTGCTTTAATCAAACACCGCAATGACACTCGTAGGCAGTGGCAAAGAACTCGTTGTCCTCAATTAAAAGCCCACCTAAATACTCTGAACATCCAAATACGTAAAACATTTCTTGAACTTCGTAATAAACGGTGGAATGACTTACTATGCGCACAGGCACCTGGGTCAAGTCGTCTCTAGAAATTGCTCAAGCTACTGAAGAACAAAAAACGTATGCTTCCTCCGTTGCTCCTTCCTAATGGCGATATCGCTTATACTGAAAGAGAAAAAGCTGATGCACTTGCTGACTCCTTTCAAAGCTCACACAAGCTTACGCTTCTCTGCAGTGACCCCGACACCAGTCTCCAAGTAGACCTTGAAATCGCCAAACTATTAGAAGCCAGAACCCATTTCCAACCTAATGACTTTTGCTCTCCTGCAGAAACAAGATCCCATCTCAAAAGCTTGAAATTGAAATCCGCGCCTGGTGGTGACGGCTTGCCGAACGTCCTTTTTAAAAACCTTCCAAGGAAGGCCATAATTTTAGCTACATTTATTTTTAACTGCTGCTTAAAGCTAGGATACTTTCCTTCTGCTTGGAAAAACGCAATCGTCATTTCAATTTTAAAGCCAGGTAAAAATCCTAGACTCCCCAGTAGCTACCGCCCTATCAGCTTACTTCCTTTCTTTAGTAAACTTTTCGAAAAAGTTATCCTTTCCCGTATTCGAAAAGAACTCGAAGCTACCTCCACTATTCCGGATTTTCAATTCGGCTTTCAACCTGGTATGTCCACCACTCATCAGTTACTTAGAGTTGTTCACCACATTAATGATAATTTCATATCAAAACGCTCAACTGGTCTCATAGCGCTTGATATTGAAAAAGCCTTTGACACAGTATGTCATGACGGCCTAGTTTTCAAACTTATTAAATGCTCACTGCTCACCTACTTATGCAGAATTGTCCATTCCTTTTTAGAATCGCGCACAACGTTCCACTCGCACACTGAAGGCATCAAATCTAAAATATTGAACAGCATACGCTCCTTATACCCACTTATCAACAGGAAGTCTAAGCTGTCACTACACAATAAACTGCTAATATACAAATCCGCGATGCAGCCTATTATCCTATACGGTTGTCCAATATGGATCAGCTGTGCAGCTTCTCATGTTAACCAGCTTCCAATACTCCAAAATAAATGCCTCAAAATCATATTGAACAAACTCCACTACTTCTCCACCACTCGCTTGCACAAGTTGGCAAAAGTCAATAAAATCAAGTCTAGAGCTCTTACTCTGCAACAAAAGTTCCTTGATAAATCTGCACGTTCGTCTAACGCACTAATTGCATCCTTGAATCGTGCGTAAGGTAGTGTATTCTCCAATACAATTCCTTAACCTAGTTTGTAATCCCTAGTTGTAAAAACTATCCTAGGTTTAGTTTAAGTTTTCTAGTAGGGTTTAAGCTAATTTTGCCTAATCTGAGATAACTTGTATTTCTATGTACAATTAATCATTTCCAAATTTATATCTATTAGTAACTTAGCTGTAAAGACATTGTCTAAACTCTAACTCAAACACTGTTAATATTTCTAAATCCGTTCCATCAATAAAATAAAGCTATTATCAAATTAAAAATTAGACAAATATGGTTTTCACGGTCCGCTGCTTTCCTGGTTTTCTTCCTACATTCATGAACGTACTTGTGTTGTTACTGTGAACTCCTGTTCGTCTACTCCCTTCTATCCCTCCTCAGGTGTTCCACAAGGTTCGATTCTTGGCCCCTCATTATTCTTAATTTACATTAATGATCTCCCGGGTCTGCTAAGCTCCTTTACTCTTGTATACGCAGACGATCTAAAAATATTCAGAGTAATCGTCCCATCTGACCTCTGCAACCAGGTTTCCGTTCGTGTTACGGATCGGTCATATAGATCCAGGTAAACGTTTAACGTTCCTTTTGCGCGGACTGACATGTACTACTTTTCACCGCTGTTACGTATACCTAGGCAGCATAATGCACTCAGACTAGGTTCTCACCAACCTTGTCACGTTTCAAAACCAAAGTCGTTACATTTTCTATTTAATACGTTTTTATCTTTTTTCCTTGCTCATTTGATATAAAAAATTTTATTTTGATTTATGGCTTTCGATATTCTGTTTGTTCTATATATATGCTTACATATTTTTTTTTAATTGTCTATTTCATAAATCTGTTGTTTTGCAACAATGTTTTGCTTACTACCAACTCAATGTAGTTTTTTTTTTCTTTTTCTTATTTTTCTTTTCATTTAGACTTTTTCTTTATTCTTTTTCACCTTGACTTTGTTTATTATTTTTGTTCTTTTTTATCATTATTATTTTGTGCTTTCTATATTACATTCTTTCATTAGTAGATTCTTTGTATTTATTAGGAGTTTTTTTTATAAAACTCCCTTAGTTCAAAATGCGTTTGTTTTAATGTATTTTGATCAGACAAAATTAAATTTTCGAGTTTCCACATGAGTTTCTTGAGTTCTAATTTATAAAGAGTTGATTTTCCAATAAGAGTTCATGAAAGCCTACCTACCGTTGCTTCCCGAATCTGTTCGAAAAAATCCAGAGTCAACAATAAGGGAAAATAGAGTGATATCTGCATACGCGCAACATGCCTACCGAAGCATTGGACCCTGACATGCGCACACGGTAGGCGTTCGCAAAGTAAATGCTCCGTAGAGACAGCTTCTTTTAAGTATGTAGAATGAGCCAACGTCATCTAGCGCAACACCTATTTGGTACATATGTCCTCCTAGGTGGTTCTGTCCAGTCAGTGCACCTGTCATGGCTTTGCAAACTTTTCTTCTTTTTTTGATAAGGAATCCTGCATTTCCATGGATGGACTCTGAAAGGAAGACCTTCGTGTGCCTGGCAGCATTAGAACATGGTCATCTCTCCTTGTGGCCATCAAATAGGTGCGATCGACTCAGCCAAGGCGAATTAAAGGCCCTGTAGTGAAAGTGCTGAGCCTTGCTTCGTAATAGCATCAGCAATTTCATTTCCTTCAACACAGCAATGCACAGGTACCCAGAACAGATGCACCTTCTTGTACTTACTGTAAGACTTAAATCGTGCCCCGAACTCTCGGGCAATTTCCGAATAAGTCAGTGGTTAGCAGCGCTATTTGACTACAAGTAGCGATACGCTTTCCCCTTCATCGCTCATCGATTTACCAGCAAGCAGCTCTCAATATAGTGAATAAATCAGCTGTAAAACTAAATGCATGTTTTCCGAGAAAAAAGTCTTCTTTTTATTCAGTGATAAGCTCAAGATCTAACCTTTGTATTCGACCCGTCTGCAAAGTAGATCTCAGAGTATCTTCCTGTACAGATATCTGGGTTCATCAAGTCACATCCACTCAAGAAAATTACTTTCGTTTTCTTCCCCTGAAGTCGAAGAGCGGTACTCAAGCGGCCGAAGAGATCGCGAGAACCGGAGTGATATCATGCATCCAACGCCGAATAGAACAGTGGGATGTACTAATTGCCACACTTCAAATTTGAATGTTAAGTGGAAGTAGATAGAAAAGCGCATCAAGGGCCGCACCAAGGATAGTAATCATGGCTGCGCAGATACTATAGTTCACTGAAAAGCCTTGCTTCGAGTACCAATTGACAATTAAATCCAATTCGCCTTGTGTATTTTTTCATGCCACATTTAGATCCTTCCTGAATGTTAGTGCGGCTACGTCATCAGCATAAGCTTGCTCGTAAAGCCGTTTCTTGCAATTCATGAAGAATCAATGAAGAATCAAATCGACATTAGCTATCGTATTAAAGAAGAATACGATTTTATTGCTCATGAATTCTATATTAAGTCTCATGAATAAAACTACTGCCGAGAATATAATCCGCGACCCCAAAATTCATTTGATTTTGTTAATATGAAGTGGAAAACGACAACTCTATGTTCACTGGAGATTCGATGTTGTCTTCTTCTTCTCAGGCGTTCTGCACCTTTTTTGCTGACCATTTTCAAGAAGTATTTGGCATAATCATCATCCTAACCTTGTATCGATTCCGCGACTCAAACAATTTTTGCTGAGGATATGACCACATCCAGATTTGAAATATTTACTGCCATTATGGAGCGTGACACTAACAAGGGCTCTGGACCTGACCTCCCCCTTCCTACATGCTTTTCTGATAAGTGTGTAAAACAACTGATCTCACCCTTTCATATTATATGCAATAATTTTCTCTCCTCTGGGCTATTTCGATCGTATTGGAAACCCACTTACAGTGGCTCACAGTTTAAATGATGTGAGTACCTTTTACGAAGAAAGCTCCTAAAAACTCCCGAAAAATGGAAAATCCTTTTCTTCAAACAAACAAAATATTTCAGCTTGTGGTTCTCTTTAATATTTCACTTCAAAAAAGTATCAACAAAATATTCCAATCAGCTCAGAAAAAAATAAAAGTTCATTATAAACGCCAAATTCCATCTCACAGCTTAAATAATGCGCCATTTAAAGAGCATACATATAACGGTGTGCGTTAGGCATTTCTGCATTTTCATTGTTATTCGAGCTGTGGAGTGCGATAAAGATTTCTAGTGAAACTTTGTTACCATTTGGACTGATCAGTAGAAATAGGAATAAACAGTTTATTTGAAAATGGGTCGGCGAACAACAATTGAAGAGCGTGAGCTCATTATTAAACATTACAAAAAAGGAAAAACTCGGAAAGATATAGCGAAAATTACGTGCAAATCAAAGCTTACAGTCCAGCACATAATTGAACGGTTTGTTCATGAATTTCGCATAGAAAATAAGCGTAGAATAGCGTGCAATAAAATATTTTCACTTTCCGATTCTCGCTGGATTGAAGGACAGGTGAAAAAAAAATCCCAATCTGGGCGCACCAAAACTAGCGCAGGAAGTGGAAAAAATTCTTAATGAGAAGTGTAACCCAGAAACTATAAGATGCGGATTTTAACGGAAGAGTAACCAGATAAAACCCTATATTAGTTCTAAAAATAAGGCAAGAAGAATGGAATTTGCTCGTGCACATTTAATGAAAGGTACAACGTTCTGGGATACCGTTCTGTTCGCGGATGAAAGCAAATTTAACCTATCGGAAGCGATGGAAGAGTTTATGTGTGGAGACAACCAAATGCTGAGCTTCAACCACGGAATTTATACAGTACAGTAAAACACGGTGGTGGCTACTTGATGGTGTAGGGGTGCATGGCATCTTCCGGAGTGGAAAACTTGGTGTTCATTGAGGGAAACCTAGACAAATTCGAGCATTTGAATATCTTGAAGGATAATCTAGTGGAGAGAGCGGAAAAAACATAAAACAAGGACAATTTCCGATTTTATGAGGGCAATGACCCCAAGCACAGCTCGGAACTATTGCAAATGTGGTTGATATGGAATTGCCCAAACAATATTAAAATGCCTGCTCAGCTGCCAAATCTAAATATTATCGAACATATATGGTCAGCTAGAAAATGGCATCAGAAAACATCCGATAACCAGTAAGAAGACCTTAAAAGAGTACTTCAACAGGAATGGGAGGCCATTTCAACAGAGTACACCAAAAAGTTGGTGCACTAAATGCCAGATCGCCTCAAAGCGGTATAGAAACAATGAGGCTATCCAACTAAATATTTAATAAATTTTTGAATAAAAAAAAACTTTATAAGTTTCAAGTAAAGGACATTTTTGAGAGAACATCATTTAAGCTGTGAGATGATATTTGGTGTTATAATGAACTTTATTTTTTTGTGCTGATTGGAATATTCTTTTACTGTTTTTACTAATGTTCGAAGAAGAACATTAGTATTAAAATCACTTTGGCCAAAAATTCATATTTCTATATATATATATATATATATATATATATATATATATATATATATATATATATATATATATATATATATATATATATATATATATATATATATATATATATATATATATATATATATATATATATATATATATATATATATATATATATATATAGATATATATATATATCATCAAAAAATTTCAGTGAAAAAATCTCAGGAACGCGCCATCCGAGTGAGCTGAAATTTTCAGGACACATTGGTGTATATGCAGAATAGTGCCAGGTTTCACAAAAAGTTAATAATCTTTAACCCTTTGGCGCCGGCGGCCATTTTAGTGATTTTTTTAATATACCTATTATTCCGTACACAAATAATTTTTGCGAAAATAAAGTTGACGACATAAGTTTCGAACAAGTTTTACATGTGAATCGGATAACGTTTTGGAATTTTTTAACCCCATGTGTGCGCTGGGTGCCTAAAAAGAGAACGGGAAAATTTGAAAATTTTTAAATTGCGATAACTTTTGACAAAGCTATTCAATCATTACGAAATTTTCAGGACATGTTTGTTTTATTTAGTTGTAGATATGTGTACGCTTTAATGAGCGTGCTGGTAACCCTGTAGCTAGGGCAGGCACTGAAAGTGAAAACCTCCAAATCATCGTCTCTCTTGAAAAAATGTCGTTTCTTAAAAAAAAAGCCACTCATATGTAAATCTTGTGCTTTGTTTACATAAACAAAAAAAAAATTTAATATGGTATAACGGGCACGCCTGGTAACCCTTGCCCAAGTTACCTATATTTTTAGCAGCAAAAACTTCTGTTCACGGAAACTCACGATATGATGAACAGAATTTATTGAAATTTGCAGAATGTATTAGTCTTAAATAGGACCAGGTCTGATAGAAGTGATTTTGAAATGCGGGCGATTCTGTGCCAGTGGTGCCATCTTGAAAAATCACTAAAAAAGATATGTGCTTTTAGCCCTATAAGTTCTGATTGAATCGTTCGATTTTGACGAAATTTGCACCGTAGCTGCACCTTACTTCAGACCACGTTTGGTAGAAATTTGGTTGAAAAATTCGGTTGGAGCTGCCAGCTATGATAATTTTGGTGTCTTAAATTTGAAAAAATAAAAATTTGGAAGTGAAAACATTCAAACCATCGAATATCCTAAAAAATGTCCGTTTCTACAATAAAACCAATCTTTATACAAATCTTATGCTCAATCTACACAGTCGAAGTAAAACTTTGGAAATTTCATGTCGGACAAGAACGGTAACCCTTTCTCAGTTAACCTATATTTTTAGCTTCAAAAACTTCTGTTCACGGGAACTCACGAATCAATAATCAGATAGAATTGAAATTTACAGAATGCATTGGACTTAAGTAGGGCCAGGTCTGATTGAAGCGATTTTGAATTGTAGGCCACTCTGTTGCAGTGGTGCCATCTTGAAAAATTACAAAGAAAAAAAAAATGCTTTTTGCCCTATGAAATGTGAATAAGTTACCAGATTTTCATGAAATTGACACAGTAGATGCACCCTACTCTAAACTCTGTTTGATAGAAATTTGGTTGAAAAATTCGATTGGTGCTGCCAGCTATGGTAATTTTTGTGTCTTTGGTTTTGAAAATTTGCTCAGGAAAATAAAACTTTTTGCCCTATAACTTCCAGTGCAGTCATGAAATCAATACGAATTTCATACAATTACTGGAACCTATTATAAACATTATTCAAGCCAAATTTGGTTGAAAAGCCATGATAGGGTTGCCAGCTATTGTTGGTTTTGTGTTTTGTTTGCAATATCTTTATTAAGCGGTTTTATCTTAGAATTTTCAATTGGTTATGATATTGTAGTGACAATAAACAGCAAATATTAAGCTTTCGATTATTTGAAAAAACTCGCTGCAGGTAACCCTAAATTTCTTTATACTCCTATAACTTCAAATGTTATATAACAACGTGAAGCAAATGTGATATATTCTTGGCTTTGATACTGGCAGAAGGTTGCCAGCACGAGTCGGTTGTGCTACTTTTGTATCAATAAATGCTTACAGTTAGTATTCATACCGGAAACATTTACAATGAGAATAAATAACCGATGTTTCAATTCCCAAAGTTCTGCAAATTTTTCGGATCGCAGCCCCAAACACCAACTACGTTGAAATGTTGAAATTCATGCCAGTGGTAATATCTGAAACCTTCTACCATATGAGTTATAATGCATTCTTGAGACAAAAGTAAAACGTGGCATTTGAAACAATTTGGCCGTAATAAGCAGCGCATGTGGTGGAATATGCACTCAAAACCTGCACGATTCTTCTACTGTTCTTCGAACATTAGTGTTTCTAGCGGTTCAGGTGCGCTAGAGTTTTTTTCATTGGAAATGATAAATAAAACAAAAGCTGAAATATTAAATTGGAATTGTTTTTGCGGGATGATTAAAATTGAAAAATTTTTTAATATATCTTGAAAATTTTTATTTGACAAAGTGGTTTCGAAAGCATGCACTGTTTCTCATCAGACACCAGCACACAGTGCATGCTTGACTGGTGTGACCACTTGCAGTTGGAAATCATTAATTATTATTTACGCTGGTCGTGACAAATTTTAACATCTCCGACTTATATCCATGGAAATAATTTACTCATAAAGGTTATTGATTTGTGATCACGGTTTCCTTCTTGTCTATAATCGCATAGACAACGTATATCATTTCTACAGCTGATCGAAGCCGAGCATATTGAAACGGGAAACTCGATCGTTTTGCGGAATCAGCCTCCGAAAGCAGAATCAAATTGGAATTGTTTTTGCGGGATGATTAAAATTGAAAATTTTTTTAATTTATCTTGAAATTTTTTATTTGACAAAGTGGTTTCGAAAGCAGATAACCTTTATAACCTTTATGACTGAAATATCAAATAACCTTTATGACTGAAATATTTGTTTGTTTCAAGAAAAGGATTTTCCATTTTCCTGGAGTTTTTAAGGTTTATCTTCGTAAAAAATGCTCACATCATTTAAGCTGTGAGCGTCTGTCTATCACACTAATTTATGAATGTGGCAATGGACCTTTTATTCAAAACTATAGAGGCATCGCCATTTTATTCCCGATTCCCAAGCTATTTGCAAATATCATTTATTGCAAACTCTCTCCTCTGATCGACACTCGACTGAACGAGCAAAAACACGGATTTAAGAAAGGTCGTTCTACTGCCACTAATCTTATGGTGCTTGTTTTTGATGTTTTATGCAAAATGGAGAACGGTTACCAAACTGACACTTGACCAATTGTTCACTCCATTTTTATCCCCAAGCTGCAGCAGTTCGGAATTGCAGGATCTGTACTGAAATGAGTTGTCACCCACCTCCACGATCGCATTCAATTCATGCAATTTCAAAATCTTATATCTAAGAAAATTCACGTTAAATCTGGTGTGCTTCAAGGAAGTCATCTTGGCCCTCTTTTTTTTAATATTTTTATATTAGACCTATTGGAGGTTTTATCTTACATTTCTCTTTCACCACATGCGGACGACCTCGCAGTTTACTATGTCATCAGGTCACCATCTGATGCTTCCTTTTTTCAGTCAGAACTAAAGTCTCAGTCAAAGCAAAACTTGGTGCTCCATGAACAAGCTCCCTCTTAATATTGCTAAGTGCCACCCAATTAACTTCCCTCGCAAAATTGCATGCATACCTTGGCAAACATATTAGACCTCGGTGTCATCTTGTATGAAAAGCTTCGCTTCAATCTACATTACGATAGAGTGCATTCCTGAGCAAGTAAACAACTCGGCTTCATTAAACCACGAGCAAAAAAATTTCAGAATCTTTGGGCTACTAAATCCTTATATATTTCACTCCTGCGTCCTCTTCTTGAATATTCATGCACTACCTGCAATTCAGCTTCCGAAATTTACAGCCGAAGATTTGAGTCCGTCCAGAAGCAGTTTTTACTTTTGGGTCTTAGAGATCTTTTCAACCATTATGATTTCAGCAATCTACCACCTTACGAATATAGCCTTAAATGTATAAACTTATTACCCCTTGCGTCGAGAAGACTAATGTTATCTGCCTGCTTCAGCTTTGATGTTATCAGAGACGTGGTTAATATCGACTACTTAAAGGTCAAGTTTGTGCTCAATAAGCCCTTGAGAGTCATAAGGTCCCGACGATTGTTTATTGAATACCAACATAACACAGCATATGCAACGGACGAGCTAATAAATAGTGGCTGCCAGTTATTCTATAGCATGAACCAGAACTGCTCCCCTACGCTGTCTAAAACAACCTTTAAAAACAATCTCATCAGAGATCTCTATGACTATAATCATTCCATCTTATTGTGACACTAATATACCCGTATATTTATACTTTTTATAATTTATCTTACTTTACTTTTAATTTTAAGTGTTTTTTATTTGAATTGTAAATAATTGAATAAAGGGCGCACAGTCAAATCTGATCTCGCCATTTTATACAATTTTTCGGTCACTAGTAACCACAGATCTAGCCGTACATTAGCATTTCCTACGGACGTTAATAACAAACAAATTGATCAGACGCACAGAAGCCTTCTACATTTCAGTCACTAGAGCACCCGGATGGAGATTCCCAAGTAAAGGCTGTAAACTGCTTTTTTGGACTAGGTAAACTTACCATTTAGGAATTTTAGAGAGCCCAACTTAGCTGAATGGTCCTTTTCAATGACCTTGTGCTGCCTCGATGTCTGCCTCGCATCTTTCAGTCCCTCGCAGAACGATTCTTACCTTTTGTGTTGCTCTAACAAGGTGGATTGAGCGTTTTTTTTAAATATCTCTTCACAGCTTCTGTAGTTCTGGTAATACGGTTTCACTCCGAGTTTTCAACTTCAACTTTTCCAGGAAAATATATGTTTTTTTGGCTTTCAGTGTTTTTTTGATTTTCTTTTCTCAAGTAGCGGTAATCAAAGAGTGGGATCTTATCCGATACGTGCGATCCAGTTATTGATCAAACTATTCCAGGTGAGCATAGTGATATATCAATAACCGCACTTATGTTAAGAGTAACTGAGGTAGGAGAAATGCCAGGGTTTAGAGTCATTAGATCCGTAAAGGTTGTAAAATCAAAGACTTTGCCTCCTCTGTTGCTGCATTTGTTGCTATCCCAGCTTTTGTGCCGGCATTTAGCAGCACAACCCATCTGAAGCTTTTTTTTCTCCAATACAGTGTGCTGAACTATGTCCTTCAGCTCCTGTGGCGGTGGCGAGACTAAAGAGTCGAAAGAAAGATGAGCTGAGCTTACCATTATCCCAAGTGATGCACGATCATCGATGACAAGTCCACGCTTCGAAGCTGTCTGCGAAGAAAAAAATCTCAACCAACCTTTCACAGATTCTCTAAGTAGGCTCTAAAGGTCTGCTGCTTAGAACCCAGTTTACTGCGAAACGATTGCAGTTTTTACTGTACGCTTTTCCCGTTTTGCAGAGCTTGCTACGTTGCCTGAGATCGAGATCTTCTACAAGTGTGCGGGGTCCAGAGCATAGAAAAATTCTTCCGCCTATACTTCTTAAGAGCGTTTCCTTAGCACTAGCTGGAGTTGGTTCATTCAGTTTTTCCCTTCTCTTCTTTTGGGAGGATTTGCAAGAGGCTACATTTTCCGCAGGCATCGTCGTAGCTAGACTTTCAGCTGACAATGTATTCATCTTTCGGAAACCTACAACCATAGGAGATGCATTCAACTAGTTGGAAAACCCGCTAGCCATGGATTTTTCCACGATGATAGCCTGCAATCATCCACTGCAACTAGGATTTGTATTGCTTTCATGTACAAGGTTGGTGCCTATAGAAACAGATTCCTTGCTATACCGAGAGAACCGAGCATTTCTAGACTCAGTCAGGCTGCCACCTGTAAAGATGCAATCGCTTGGATGCATCTTCGTGATGTTTCCCAGACACTCTTCATGTGACAACTTGCGATACACAAGCCTTTCCACCACGACAAGTAGGTGCCTGATAGTTTGAGAATTATAATACCTACCCAGCTGGGAAGATCTACACAAATACGTTATTTCTGATTATTATTATGGATTTATGGCTAAATTGTTGCTTAAGATGAGTAATTGATGAATAAACTTGACCCGAATTTTATTAATCGAAACAAATTTAAAGTGAATAATACAAAACACTCAAACCTTCCTCGCTTTCTGAAACTGTGAATCGAAGAACTGCACAAAATTCCAACTTTTAAAACGACATTAACATTGAAACGAAACCTTAATTGATTCCACGTCCGATCGAAAGAAAACGATGTTGATGATCACGAATTTTCTCAAAACAGTTGGGCACAAAATAATTTTCCAATCGCTTATAACAGCAAAGTCGATGCTGTTAAGAACGATCCAAAAATATCGCCGCTGACTCAGATTGAAAACATCTTGTTGAATCTAGCTGGTTGGCTGGCTAGCTCACTGAGCGCTTGGAAGAGGATGCGAAAGTAAACGTTGCTTATTTGCACCACGAACGGAAGGTCATATCGAATTCCTGGCGAATAGGTGCAAGAGCGATTAAGGCAGAAAAGCACCACATGCAAATAAAAATAAAAGAAAATTAAACAGAAAAAACAGCCAACGATAAAATCCAGCTGTGGCACAAACAGATCAAACAAGACAAAATAGCCTTGAAATGAAATATCTGCAGCGGCGACGACTTTTCGCAAAATTGGAATATTTAAAAAAGTAAAATTCAACGATTCGAGAAAATTTTAAATTTTTATTTAAACGTTCGAGAGGTAATTTTAGTATTATTATCAGTATTTTTGATTTACAAAAAAAATGCTCTAGAAAATGAAATACTTAACATCACCCTGCAAAACAATCGTCAAATGGGGGTGGTAACGAGCTCGTGAAACTTGCCAAAAAATTTCACATCTATGATCGCATCAACGGGAAAAGTTTCGTTCCACACTACCGCCGCACGGCCACCACAATGATCCGATCAGATCGGATCGCGTGTTTTCAAAATGATGTTCAGGTGAAAATATCTAATTTTATTCGGTCGCATCATTCGAAGCATTACTAATAGCCAATTTAAAATAAAAACGATAAATTGTATAAAAGCTTAGTTTGCTTAAGATGCAATCTCAAAAACCGTCTTGATGAGTATTCGCAAGAGCCTTGGTATAAACTGAACGTCAGACTGTACTTGTGAAAATTGGAAAAGTTTCAGCTCGATAGTAATGCTATAACTTGGAAGAAGGACGGATGAGAAATCAACAGTGGGACATGCATGAGCAATGTCCGGACGAGTGATTCAAATATTTGTTCGGATCTATTTATATAAATTGCTAATACCGATTATTTTGTCAAAACGAAGAGGATAATTTCTGAATGTTTAAACAAAAATCAAACCAATGACGAATTCCTTGTAGTATAATGAACACCATTATGGTGTAAACAATATCGAATGAAAACGTAATTTGCTGAATCATTTCGTACATTTAATTGTTTGAGTCTGTGATGCAACATTCATAGCTTTTAACCTTTACTAGAACGTTATAAGCAATCCCTTCATATAGATAGCCTTTGATATACGTCTTCGTCGGTAGATGGCACATTTTCTTTGTGTAGGTACTTGGTTAAATTTTAAAGACGGAACGAAGAAGGCAATATTTCACGACTTAGCTGATGTAGCAAACAAAGATCGTTTTCATATTTTTTATGTATCAGAACCTTATTTAAATTTGCACTCAACCCACAAATAGTCCACTTTCAAGTTATCCAAAGACCTAATTTACTACCACACAATCATTCTACATAATATGGTTTTGATTGAATACAAGGTGTGTCATGGGTCTTCATACTCCATCAAAAATATATCCGCTGACATTAGCAAAGTCGGTTAAACCGAAAGATGTAATTTTTTTTATCAAAAGCTTGCTTTTCAGGCTAACTGGTATACACTTTTTTCTATTCAAACTAAAGCTCTACTTTCATGAAACCTGCTTGAGTTTTCTAATATTGTTATTCCATCAATTGAGGCAGGATTTCAGGCAGGGCCATCTTAGCGCATGGGCACATTGGGCAGTTGCCCAGGGCCCCGCGATCTATGGGGCCCCTTATTTCCAGATCACCAACCGATAAATATATTTATTTTGCGAAAATTAAACTATAATCATCTGACTATACTTAATAATTATCTATCTGCTTCTATTGTAATCTCATGAACCAGGGGCCTAGCACTGTCAACTCTATATGCTCTAGTATATGATTTCCCTAAATTATTTGTGATGCTCAAGCCTATACCCGGGGATAAATGCGCTTTTAAGCTTTCATATATGTGTATATGATCCAGCTTGTAACGAGTGTCTTATCAATCTTATGTGTTATTATTGTAAAAACAGTTCTTGTTGTGTTGAGTTTTGTTCAGCTTTAACACAAATACACATTTTGGGTTTTATGAGTTTGGGCATCACTGGAATAAGCATATACAAATCGATCTGTATGAGAAGGGTATTTTAATTTCTACCGTTCCTATTTGAAAAGCACGGCTAGGACGCCATTTCTGTTCGGGACTAAAAATCAAAGCATTTAACTCAAGATTGAACTTGTAAACAGTGTTTTATTTTGTGTCTCTGATTGTTTTCAGTGCAATTAAATGATAAGTATTGGATACTATATCTACATATATATACAAAACGTCAGAACGGTCATATCCTAGTGGCTCAGAAAAAAGTTGCACATCAGAAAGATATATTTGATAAATTACCAAAATACACATCATATTTTACACCAGGAGATTCTGTGAGTAGTATCTACATACTGTATCTAACAGAATGAATCATATCAACAACAGATTGCGGGAACTCAGGAAACTTCACAATCTACTTGTTCTTCGCCAAACCCTATCACCTCAGAAAAAGAGAATGCACTATATTGTACAGAAGGCGTCCGTTCCTTCGGAAAAAATGCAATAACTTCAACAACGACTGTTTTATTTTAGCAACAGCAGTCATTTGACCCAGAAAATATTTCACACGACCCTGCCGATTATTTCAAGAAACACTTTATCGAAAAAACGGCGAAATTTTGATTCATAAAGGGCCCACATTTTTTCAAAATAAAGATTGTGACTTTTCTGAGGCGTCCAAAACCTACAAAGACAAAGAAGATGGCAAGTCCGTAATTAGGCATTTCAATAAAGCACTATTTAATTGTAAATTAGAAGATGCTTGCCGTATTCGCCTTCGAAGAAATCTGTATTTTGTTTTTCTTGCTGCTAATTTAACCCTTCTGATGTAAACCTGTGTTCTCCGGTTGGATGTAATGAGTAGAAACACATTAATCACATAATTTAAATAAAAGTGCTATTAAAGTGCTATTTAAACAACATAGCACTGCACATAGGCAATATATGATGACTTATGACCACAAAGTAAAGCAGTCGGTAGAGTAGATACAGGCTGACTATGTCAATATTAAAAAGAAGTGGATTATTGGAAAAGTGTACTTAAACGGGTTGTCCCAGTTCTAAAAATTTTGGTATCGAGAGAGCGTCCGTTCCGAGGTAATAATGAAATTCTTGGATCTCCCAACAATGGAAATTATTTAGGATGTGAAGTTATTAGGTGAGTTTGATGAATTTCTTGCAGATTACCTAAAAAAATTTGGGAATCCTGATTATTTCTTATACATCAGCGAATTATTGACGTAATGGGAAAACAGGTCCTAAGAAAATTATAAATGAAGTTAAATTAGCTAAATATTTTTCGATTAGCATTGTCCCGATCTGTCTCATACTGACCAGTTAACTTTTATAATTCGAAACGTGAAAGACCGTGTTCCAACTGAAAGGTTTTAAAGAGCATGAAACAGAATATTTAACCATCCGGAAATTTTTAGAGAATCGTGATATACAAATCAAGGATTGCAGAAGGCAAAGCTACGACAATGCTTCAAATATGTTAGGAGAGAATGCTGGTCTGCAAGCGAAAATTTGTACCATGTGCGGGCGGGACATTCTCTAAACTTGGTAGGTCTTCATGCCGCTGGGTGTATACGAGAGGCAACAAGTTATTTTCAAATGGCTCACAAACTACAGAATTTTTTTTGGATTCTACCCACCGATGGAATACGCCGACTGAATATTTAGGTTCAAAGAAATTCTTAAAAGTCTTTTCGAAACCAGATTGTCTGCGCATGCTGATACAATAACCGCCTTAGATTAAAGCCATAAACAAACTATAGAGGCCTTTACGTCTATTGCGGAGAATGCAGAGCAGCGACAAGAAACTAAGCACGAAGCTCTTAGTTTGTTCGAAAAATTGAAAACCTGGCATTTATTTTACTGCCAGAAACTTGGAACACCATATTGGAAAGAATAGATAAAACAAGGACTTATTTATCTTCAGAAAAAAACTATAACAATCAGTGGCGTGGCGTGACAATTTTCCGAAGGGAAGCAATTGGTTGATGTCCATGGTCCATGGTTGATTACGCTTTCCGCAAATTCGTTACGTGTAATAGAACCCCTTTATAAAATCACCCAGGAATTACTAACAGGGACGTGAGAAAAAAACATTAAACAGAAAAATAAACTAAGAATCTTTAAGTAAAATAAAAAGCCCACTCTCACTTTTAACGATCTCTCGGTCTCAATTAGCACTATCATTTTCAGTTATATATTCCACGAGCTATTTTAATTGCTCATTATTATAGAAACAATTTTCAAAATAACCGACCATTAAAAGTCCAAAGTTTTGGAGCTAATTTTGGAAGCATTTTTTCAAAGCACATAAACTCATTGTCTTTATTGAAAAACTAGTTATAGATTCGGAAAATATCGACATTCGCGTATACTATTGAACGATTTAGATAAAATCAAATTTAAAATCAAATTTGATTTGAGAAAAAATGAATAAATATTGCGTTTTTATACATTTTTTTTTACATGCCTGTTCAGATATTTTGGCAGATATTACAGAGGCTCCTCAAGGCTTTAAATTTTTGGACAGTATGCAAAACAAGGTAAAATGAACGGGACGCAGTTTGGTTATCAGAAACATCTGTGAGATTTATGAAAGTTTCTTTAACTGCACCGGAAGAAGTAATATAACCAAAGGTTGTTGAAAGTTGTGATCGATATGATATATCGATTGTTTTTTCTAATATTATTGCTATGAATTTGCTTTTCTAAATTTCATTACAAATATCTTTCAATATTTTTTTTGAAAACCAACTAACGAGTTCGTTTTGAATATAATTTGATGTTCCGGAAGAAACACTTGCTTGGTCTAAGTGAGCTGGTAATTATCGGTTACACACTGTCAAAAGATTTATTGTCTTTAGGTGATCTACCCCTATTGCAAGAATACACATTTTCATTATGACTATGTAATGCTTCTTCTTGACATCCTAAATGACACACAATGTTTATTAGAATCTTCATTGTTTCTCAATTTCTCCTAACTGTGAGCAATATCACTGAATATTTATATTGACTACTCAGCAATTCTTCAAATCACCGGAATCAAACTTGGAAAGTAAAAGGACTGAATTGATGTAACCAGTGCTATTTCTACCATGCCTGTTCACAGCTTAAACATTATTTAAATTACAAAATCCGATATTTCGCCATATGTCTGAAACGCTTGAAAGTAGAACACATGACCAGCAAAACTATTTTTGTTTAATATTACAACCGATAATCCGTTCCGAGTTTTTCATTTATTAATTTTGCGATCAAACTGTCGAGTAGGTATATGTCTTTGTTGTAGAGACAATTTTCAAATTCGGTTTTGATCGGTCCTGGTTGATGATGTACTTTTTTCAGCAAATTACCGAGATCCAATGAAATAAAATTTAAATAAGTTGACGAATTCTAAAATTTTGACCCACAGAACAAGTGAATGCATTCATCTATTTCAACCTTTCAATATTTCAAATATCAATTAAAAGTATCATGCAATTTTACACAATTCTAGTCTACAACTTCACCTATTACTACAAAATCCTATAAGCTATAAGTGACTAAAAGCCTTCGCCAATTGAAAACACCTTCATTAAAGCTTCTACACAAAATAGAACATGCAAAAAAATAATGTCATAATATAAATCATAAATAAAACAAATAAAATAACGACTCATTGAATCCATAGCCTCTGGCAATGCTTGTCACATATCGTAATTCAAATTCGCTCACAGCAAGTATTCTTCATTCACAAAAAATCTGTACAAGCAAAGTAAAATGATAGCAATAACAATTTACCCTGCTGCTAGTGAGGGGAACGCAGGAATATGTTCCTCCGCTCTGAGTCTCTCTCTTGAGAAGATAATTTCCCCTAGGAAGCAACATTTTCATTGCTTCCAAGCAGATCGTACGAACACATTTTTTTTAATGACGTCACAGTCTAGTCTATATGGGGTCAAGCAAATGGTCGTAGATGCAATTTTTACGTTGCTTCCAAGCCGTTGTTGTGCTTTCATTATTTTCATTCTGTGGCGTTACCAGATCAACTGTGTGAGATGTTCACAATTTAATTTGAAATTTTTTTTTTAATAAATGTTTATACGCGATTATTTATACGCGATTTCGAAAAAAAAAACAATTTAAAATGTATGTCAGCCAAATGTAAGGGAAGCAATGCTTCCCTTGCTTCCATGGACGCCACGCCACTGATAACAATGGACGTTGCAACTAACTTGTTAACTTCACTTGATGATTTTATTATTAAAGGATAAATTTGATGACTTCGAATCGTCCGTCAAAAAGAAAAACCCGAAATGTGACTACAAGGACCTATCTCAAAGAATAAGAGATTGAAACTCACGTAAGACATTATTTGGTGGCTTTGCGGCATCAGTCCAATTAAATGGGAAAGAGGAATTCAAAGTAGAAAACAGCGATTGAATTCGTACAAGAAAATAAGTCATCGGTTGGGTTTTTTATCTCTCTTGAAAACTTTCAGTCCCGAGGAGTTAAGACAAACATGCAAAGAATTCACTAAAATCTATCATAATGACGTTAGCGTGAAAGAGTTAGAAATGGAATAACTGCATTTAACAGGACACTTGAAAAGTGTTCAGACTAGTGAAAATGAAGAAACTAATAGTATTTCAGGAACATATCAGGTTTTGAAAGAAGACAAAATTAAAGACACGTTTCCAAGTGTAGAAATTGCATTGAGAATCTTTTTAAGCAAGATGGTAACTAGATCCACTGGGGAACGCTCCTTTTTAAAATTGAAAAGAATTCAAAATGAATTAAGAAGTACAATGCTTCAAGAAAGATTGACCAGTTTGTCGCTGATGTCCATAGAATGTAAGATGTGCTTAAAGAGATAGACTTTGAAGAAGTGATTAATGATTTTCCTTATCTAAAATCTAGAAAAGTACCCCTTCATTCAATATAGACTTTTAAATTAATAGCCTGCGCATAATGGTTGAAAAGTAACTTTTCCGGATTATAATTGCCCATTCATTTAATGTGACTTCGAATATATAAAAATAACAGATAAATATATCTAGAATTTTGTCTATCTACTCCTGTTCTTTTCTAAAGCCAGCTCTTAATAACCCTCTGTCTTAGGGGCTACATTTATCTTAAAGTGCCCAGGGCCCCAAATTGTTTAAGACGGCTCTGATTTCAGATAGACTGTATTTACACTGATTTCACGAAGGCTTTTGACTAGCTGGATCATTCCATTTTATTGTGTAAATTGTCCTGGTTTAACTTTCCCCAGCTATTTATTTCCTGTATAGCATCTTATTTGGAATACCGTACCCAATGCGTATACTTTCGTGGCGCCCTTTCATCAGAAATTGATGTCATATCTGATGTTCCTCAAGATAGTCACTTAGGACCTCTACTTTTCATTTTATATATAAATGACCTACCATCTGTCCAGAAACATTCGTCAATTTTTCTATATGCAAAAAAAAATTATTAAAATCTTTAAAAAGGTATCTAATACTCATGACTGCTTGGAACTTCAAGCTGACCTAAATAACATCATGACTTGGTGTTACACTAACAAATTAGTCATTAATATTGCCAAGTGTACTGTTAATTCGTACACGCGTAAAATTAATCCGTTGAGTTTTGAATAGTATTCCCTTCAAGTATTCTGACAAAGTACTCGATTTAGGATTACTTTTAAATAATGCTTTTACTTTTGACGATCATAATAACGCCATCTTATTAAAAGCTTCATCTACCTTGGGATTTGTGAGGAGGCGATCTAATGAGTTTCATGACCTACATCTTACTAAGGTTCTTTTTTGTGCTTTAGTAAGATCAATACTTGAACATGCGTGTATAGATTGGGCGCCTTATCAGCAGATGTATGTAGACCGTATCGAGTCCATTCAGATAAAATTTCTACGGTTTTGTTTGCGTGAATTTGCTTGGTCAGATCCTCTTCGCTTGCCTCCTTACATTGATCGACTTAAGTTACTCGCCATAAATACAGTTAATAACAGACGTCAAAATTTCTAAACGATCTTTGCTGAACACCTTTTAGGTTTATTTGGCCTCAATACCAAGGGTCACAGAGTGAGACACATAGACATTTTATCTGTCCCTTCCTATCGGACCAACTACGCCTTCAATGAACCCGTTTCGTCCATTAAAAGACATTTTAACAGTGATTACCATCAATTCGACTTTAGTTTATGCTTACCGTCTTTGAAAAAGAGCTTAGCTAAAATAGTCCACTTTAACTGATTTTTTTTTTGTTAGTTTTTAATCTTTTTTAATGTAAATGCTACAAGTCTGTATTGGACGAACTGTTTTGAGTAAAAAAATGAACGAATAGAAGCAATGCATTTCAACGCGAGCCAATTTGGAGTCTTTGAGACCTAAAACTTATTTATTTATTTATTTCACTTGTCGCATATAATATGCGACAAGTGAAATTTGAATTACTAAATGTAAAATACAAATAAAAAGATAAAGCATTTTTGCTCGAACTAATTTATGATGGTATTTTCAATTACGGAAAAAATCTCCACGCTCCGATTAGATAATCTAATAATAAAGAACGTAAGTATTAATATAATAATAAAGTAAAGTACAATAAAAAAGGAATAGAGTAGTAGAGCAAAGAAACTCTCGACTGAAGATATTTTAACTAGGCGATCAGACGACAAACTTTTCAAAAGCCATTGGAAAAAGGGAGATTTGAAAAGGGAGAAATGAAAAAAATCTTCTTTGCCTATTATCATTTCTTTCAATTAAAGAATAGAATGAGTGCATTCGACCACTGAGTGTTGTTGCTTTACCTAAAAACAAAAGGCTACAGTTACGACGCCATCAACGCAAAAACCATCGCTTTGTCCACAAATTGCGCACTAAATATTAGGTCAAGTCAACTCCTGATAGTTTTCGCTATTTTGAATAAATTAAATCAAAATAGCTGCACGATTTTAGTAATACACGGCTGGCACTTTCGGAGAAAATTTTAAAGTATGATATGTTAAATTCTATCACCCATCACTGAGGCCACGTTGGGCGCTAACTTTTTATGCAACTATGAGCCAACTATTATCCATCTGAAGCGAATTTGAATTAGGGATTAACAAGATTTCCGGCCATATTTAATATATTGGCTGAACCAGCATCAGGCTATTATTTGATTTAGTTTTTAAGCAATATCGTTAGACTAACTAGTTATAAGTGGTCTTTGTTCATTTTTTATCTTTTAGCCCAAAGTTCCATGCAATAAAAATCGAAAAATAATTATTATAGCGATGTAAAGCAGAGAATCATTGCTTAGTTGATTACTAGTCTCATTTTAAAAACTGAAGTTCGCGACGTATATTATTATGAAATGACTTAGAAAAAATATAACCCGGCTTATACATAGACGGAGACTGACTTGTCTATGTTTATATTTATAGTTTATTCAGTCGTAGCTGTAATATTAACTGAAATTTCGTTATTGTTCACTATTTTATTGTACTTACTATGCATTATGGAAATAAATTTATTATTGTTATTATTATATGCAGCCCGGAACAATAGAATTTACACTAAGAATTTTTCGAATGTGACTGGCTTTGGTGAAATACATTTTAGGCAGGACTGAATTCCTTCCTGCGTTCACTTTGAAGTGGTGCAATCTCAATAGTTCTCCAGTTAAAGTATGAATTCCCTATGAACCTAATTGAGTTGCAAGATCTATCAGCGGTATTTTTGGTTCAAATCAGGTATTCAAGTTGGCTCTTTTCCTGTTAAGTAAGAGATGACTCCTCTTCGTTGGATCCTCTATTACAGGACATCCAATTATGCACGATCGTCCCACAAAAAAATTTACATTACCCTCAAGAAAGGAAAGCAATAGAAACTAATGTCCGTTATCGATGGATGTAAGAACTGGCGTACTAAATAAATTAGAGCAGTTAAAATAAACAGTATGGAAAATTGTATTAGAATAAATATAACTTAAAGTTAGGAAAATATTCAACAAATTAAGTCCCGACTCAACGAGCGAGAATCGTTGACACCAAGAAGTCTACAGGTCAGGAATTAGAACTGTCTCCTTGGCACTTAGTTAGATGCAAGGTTTCGTTAACCCGATTTGAAGATGTGGAAAATGTTAGAAAGCTTCCAGGAGGACGAAAATTTACAAGCACAAAGACTGACATTGAATAAGATGGCCAAAGGGACACAAAGTGAACACGCAATATATTTTTACGAAAAAATTGGGAATACCATCCGGCCCAGTGGAACAGTTAGAGTTAAGTGAGGAAAAAAGCATTTCAATCTCAATTGGATTTAATCACAACGGAGGAGAGATAAGCAGGGAAATCAAAAGAAAAGCAGTCAGACTATGGAGTCGATGGAATAGTGTTAACAGAGGAATCAAAAGGGTTGGAAGCAGTAAAGGCATTAAACACAAGGGAGCCCGGAAGAGAAGAAGACGCTTTTAAGAAGATTCAACAGACGAAAAATAGCTGAGCAATGCTAATCTTATTTCCTTCTTGACAGAGGAACGTAAACGGGAGCAAATAGCATAATCTTCATCAGATCGAAAATTCAAAAATTTTAAACGCGCTGTATTTTTATCTTTAAGGACACTCTTTACCCTCTCGGTAAGCCAAAGAGAATCACGGGGGTTACGAGAACAGAAAACAGGAGTATATGCCGAAACCCTTTCAATAAGAATACCATAAAATTTCGAAATAGCAGAGTCAATATCGAGACCCCAGAAGCAATTAAACCAATTAATGGAATTCAAATCCGCAGACAAGCGGACGAAATTAGCTTTTCTGAAGTTAAACCGACGCACAGTGAAAAATTTAATAGGAATCGAGAAGTTGATGGACAAATCAATAGAAAGAGGAGGGTGATCGGGGTCAGGAAGCGTGTAGGGTATTGGAACAAGGGATAGTAAAAAATAAAAGGATTAGGTGTTAGAGAGGACGAAGTCAAACAGTTAAATCGAGCAAGTGAGCAGGAAGAAAGAAAAGAAGATAAGGCAATAAAAACGTTGTTGGTAGAATAAATGCGGAGAAAAGAGGAGTCCCATTGTACAGTAGGCATATTAAATGTGCCGCAGATGATGACAGTGGACGAAGGAGAGTTGCTCTTAAGATAAGTGGAAAGTTCAAAAAAGAACTTATTGTCAGTCAAGAAGGACGAATTACAAGGAATATAGAAAAACGCAGCAAACAAAGAGGATTTAGAAGACAAAGAGATGCAGCCAGGAAAATATTCAACAAGTGGACTGGCGATAAAATCAGCGAAAAGTTTCTGTTGAGAGTCGTAACCATAGCAATAGGTACACCACCACACAGCCTTATTAATAGCCAAACGAATATAATCACAGCGGTAAAGATTGTACATAGGGAAAAAATCGGAACTGAAGATGTCATCATTGAGCCAAGTTTCCGACAAGCAAATCAGGTAATCATTTCCCAGTAAAGCTGCAGCTTTAAAGTCTTCAACTTTGGTCCTCATGCCACAAACATTCTGATAACACAGCGAAATGTGTTGATGCTGAAGAACTGGGTTCAGGCTCTCCGGCATGAAAGTTAACCATCAAAATAAAAATGTCAACTTCTCTCTACCGTCTCCACCAGAAAGCCCCTTCTTATAATTGGCTAAACTAGCATATCCGGATCTCTAAAACTTTGGCAACAATATGCCAATAATAACGCTGTCACATTATGGTACCGCTGTACCGATTTACAGCAATGCATTATTTTTACTCTTTGAGCACACTTATTTATCCATGCAAAACAATAAAGCTGTTAATAAATTTGCGACCATAAATTAGAAAAGCCAAAATGCATAAAACACCCCAAAAATTTAACATTGACTTTTAATTTGCTCGAAATTCGTGCCAAAAATTTTACGGAGCAGTAATATTTCTTTATACTTGCAATTGTATCTCAGAATTTCCCATCATTTTTATAGAGCATACAATGAATTAATTCTCGTCTTATGCCAACAAATAATGAAAATTAATAACCTCAGTAATTTTCATTTATTCATATCGTTACAGATGTCGTTGATGCGACTGATGTTGATGAGACGAAGAAGAAACCTGTAACCTACACAACAGTTCATTTGGAGCCGATGCAACGTAAATTGCATGCGGATGTAATCAATACGACACAGAAATGGGAAACCACAGTCGAGTCTGTTTGTTATATTACAACTGGCGGCCAAATAGAAAGAACCTCATCGTCAGGTATGTAACCACTCATCAATCGAAAGAATCTCTACAAATAATTATCAAAACAGTAGTGGAAAAAATTTTGTTTTAAATTAATTAAATGATAAGTAAATTAATTCAAATTAAATTTATTTTGGTAAAGGTTAGATTTGGCAGCAATAAAGTTGCTGAGTCTTTTAGATCGTCTTAGTTTCTAAGATTATAAGGTATTTAATTTGGTTTCATATGAAGATAAGGGAAAGGAAAAGCTGGTAAACAGTTATTTACATTAATCTAATAAAACTTAGTCTATCTTAATACTAACTTTGATCTATGTAATGATTATTATTGATGATAAATTCGAAAGATGTTGCTTTTTGACAATTTTTTTAAAATATTGAATCGAAAATGATAAAATGAACCAGTAAATATTACAATCAAACCGGAATTTTTGTACTATTCAATATAAATTTGCAATCCGAATGAAAATGTTTTGAATATTAGGCACAAAAATCAATAAAAGTGACGATCATTTAATTTTTCCCGCTACTGTTGCATACTTCAACCCATCAATTAGATTTCTTAAATCAAAAAAACGTTAAACCACATTAGAACATCTTCATATCATGGCCATCACGTCTCTGCATAAAAACGTACATTCGAAATCCGATTACAAATGTCACAATCGCGTACTCCAAGCACCGTGAAGACGAATCACATTTCATTGCATCGATCTTTCAAGGGTCTTCACCCATCCAGGCGTTCCTTTGGTCTCTTCCTTGGATCAGTTTGCGGGGGTTCTATCGCGGCTTTTGGTTTACCATTCCATTATTTTTTTCGTTGGTTGATTTGTTGCTTACGGCTAGCTAGCATGCTCTGGAATGTCCAATGACTTGATCGCATTAACAACTATGTCGTAAAACGCATCGTTTCATACTAAGTACCATTTCATATCATCCATCCATAGTCGTTTGCTATAAAGTGCATTCATTCGCGCCACTGCACTCTCTTCACCACTCACTGCGAGCCTCCTTGACTTGCATCTAAAAATAACTGCATTCTCACCAGCCGTAGAATGAATGTGTTTATGCTTTCCTATCACCTCTAAATCATCATCAACAGCATGACCAAAAAACTGTTGTTATTCTCCATTGAGGAATGACTACTGTTTGCATTACGCATGCCATCGCTTCGGCTATCGGTCCATAGCTAAATGATATTGAAATATTTTAAAAATAGTGTAATTTAATATCTTTTTCTTGCTCCGTGCAATTTTCATATTTATTGCAGCCGCCGACGTTATGCGAAAGTCTTTGAATAAATAGCGCACAAATCGACATTCATAATAACAAGCTTTGTCCTGGATGGCGTTAACAAGCCGATGATTTCAACATTTTGAACTGGACATGTAAACAGTCGTGTGGAAAATTTTGAAAAAGATTGATATTAATTATCAGAGGAGATGAATACAGTTTGTGATTATTGTTGATTGACACGATGATGTTCATGTATAAACATTTGATATTAATCAATTTTAACAGGTTTCATTATGTTTTTATTTTTATTTTCATTTGCAACTAATGGACAATGCTATCAATGTTTTGCATTCAAAGTATTAAATTAATATCTGTAAAACACTTCTGCAAAATAAACAAATAAGTAGAAAATTAACAATATTAACTTGTTATTCAATGTGTTTGCGTTTTGTTCCATTATTATGTAGTTCGATATCATTGTTGCTTAAGGCGGTATTCCGGTTTTTCACGCGATAATCATTCATTATTTCAATATGAATTTTAATACATAAAAATAAATACTCAATGGAAATGGTTTTATTTTGCGTTTATTGCAGGATTTAAACTTTAGAAAAAACTTGGATTTAAAAAAAAAAGTTGAAAATTGTTGTTGCTATGAGGGCTTGAAGTTGACCTTTGAAAATCAATCTTGGCAGGATTGCGTCCGTTTGAATTATCTGAAATTAGCAAATGAGGTGTCATTTTACTCAGGAAAATACCCGTTACAAGATGAACTACGCTTATCAATGTCCAATTATTCGTTAAAAAATGGCAGCTGATAACAATTTTTTTTTCTAATTTTTCCTTTTTTTTTTTAGTTTTTTTATTAAAAATTATAGTTAATTGTTTTGTATCATCACAATCGTAGTTCAGCTTTTTCCCTAAATCATAGCAAATAATTTGATATATCACTCATTAAATTCTGTAAGACCGTTTTCGAGAAATCTTGTCAAGAAGTTGAGAAAATATGGTTTTGAGAAAATCGCGTTTAAAGTTTTATCTCAAACACTCTCGCCTCAAGCGTGCCGGGGATTTTCCAGAGATGATAGTGGTGGAAATGCGAATAACTTCAAAACGAAAACAGATACTGCGATAAAATTTTAAAGTAAGATTATATGATCATAGTGGAATAAGAAAATGCAAAAAAATAAATTTCGATTTTTTCAAACCGAAAAACCGGAATACCCCCTTAAGTAAACGTATTGCTTATTAATCGACTGAAAATATTAATTAATAAATTATCTGAACATATTTTATAACTTATCCTACATTTTACTTAACACCAGATTTGATTGCTCGGACAATCAGTCTACTTTAAGGTTTCGTGAAGACTTTTTATCTCTAAGCTATAACACTTTTGAGACCGTCTAATAAGATCAAAGCACAACTGTTCTTTAATGTTGTCATCATATTGGGTTTCTCAAAAATTTGAAGTGGAAGATATTAGTATAAAAGTATAATATCTTAATTTGACCACCCTCTTCGTCTGGCAATGTATCTAAGCTTATACATTTTATAGATCTTTATCAGAATCAGACATTAAATTTTGCAGAAAAAATGTGCATCAATCAAATAAAAAACCCAAAAAATTCAACAATAAATCTATGTAGGGGGTATACAAATATGATTCAGTCCATGTTTGAATAAATAAAAGTAGTCACATCAGTCAATTATGCCCTATAAGCTGATGTCTGATGAGAATCGGTACCTACTTTCGAAAACATTTATTTAAAATTCAATTTTTGACCGTTTCACAATCAAAGCAATTTTATTAAATAAATAACGTTTATTTGTATATGCGATGAAAAATAAATTTATGCAAAGGCTGCTCTATCTGAAGCCTTAAGGGGACATAGCATCTCCAAATTGAAAAAAAAAAATGGTTTTTTTCAAAGTTTGGTTTTTAATTGAATAAAAAGACATATCTTTATGAAAATTTGTACATATACTTTCTTTGCCTTATACTACATAAAAAAAAGTTGTTAAACATTTTTTTGTGGCCCCCTCTCGTCTGCTACAATTTTTTTGAAAAAACACCAAAAAAACCTGGCGTGGATGATAACTAGTGATGGGCTCAAAAACGCCAAACAGTTTGAAAAAAACGTTTGGCTGTAAAAAAACGAATGAACTGTTTTCCCAAATAGCGGCAAACAGTTTTTCTAATAGGAAATTTTTTTTCTAAAACGAACAGCATTTCTAAAACGAACCGTTTTTCTACAACGAATAGTATTTCTAAAACCAAATATTCCAACTATTCTACAACGAATAGTTTTTCTAAAGCCAATCGTTTTTCTGAAACGAATCGTTTTTTGTTTTTCTAAAACGAATCGTTTTTCATCGTTTATTGTTTAATTCAAAGTGTTTTTGTTTTTTCAAACAGTTTTAAAAAACAGTTTTTTTGTTAAAAAATAGTTCGCTTTCGTTATTTTTAAATAACAGAAACGACTATCACTAATGATAACTGCCCTCAGAAAAAGCTGAAAAAAAAACAAAAACGCCGTTTTTATCAGCATCGAAGCGGCCTTGGAGTGAGCTAAAAAAAATTTGGTTGAAAAATAATAAAATGGCAGCGTTTTTTCGAAAATCGAGTTTTTTTTTCCCCCAAAAATCGGTTGTAACTAAAACAATGTCATGCCGATTTTTTCATCTGTAGTACATTCTGAGCATTAACATGTACAGATTGACGTGTTAAAATTTCAGAACGATTGGATAATCAATCATGCACGTCAACTTGAAAAAGGTTGTTTCGAGAAAATCGCGTTTAAAGTTAAAATTCAATATATTTTGTAATAAATCTTACCGAAATTTAATCTGCCTTGCCTGGACCATACAATGTACCTTCCTCTTGCTGATACTCCTCCTCTTCCAAAGATTTTTGCTCCCTTTGAGCAGTTCTGGCCTCTTAAGATGCCGCAGTCGAGTGTTTTTCCGCCTGGTTGATTCTTGCAGCATCTCTTTTTTCTGAATGTTCCAGCGCACGTTGGCCACTTGTAACTCCCATGACTTGCATTATTTTCAAAATAGCCATAAATCCTTCATTGAATGTGCATGCAGAAATATTTGGAGCCATATTTATGATATTTTTTCCACAAAGAGTATGTTTGGGGGCCAAATTCCATATACAAGAATTATAGCTTTCGTTATTATTCTGCGTAAAATTGCCCAAGCAGCGCTTTAATAAATCTTTTGATGATAAGTCTTCATAAATAAGTTTTAAAATTTCTTGTACCTCACCATCTAAAGGTGGAGGATGCTTGAAACTTTTTAAAGCATTACCACCAGCTGCCTCCGCCTTGCGCCAGTTACACCAAGTCTTTTCTCCAACAGGACAATAAAAGTGTTGAGGGTTCCCATCAGTTGAAATTTTTTGGTAATATTCTGCACAAATTTCCTTGCGCATGTTTTCAACCGAACTAGAATTTCGTCGTATAGGTAAGCCATAATATGTTGATACATTTTTCATTAATTTTAGTGTCAGTTGAACTTTTTTCTGACCTTTTTTTGCAGTTTCAGCATTTTTTGAGAAGCATCTTTTTCGGCTGATTTTTTTTTGCCATGGTTAACTTTTTTTTTGCTTCTTTTGAAGGAGTTGACTCATTAATTTTCTTCTAGACTTTAACCTAAGTCGATGAAGCGGTATAGCGAAGTGAACAACAATCATAGAAAAATTGACCTTGTCGCGCTTCGCTATATATGCTCACAAATTTTTTTTTTTAGAATTTCAATTTTATATTATTAAAATCATGTTTTTAAAACTTCATTCTAACATATTCAATAAAAAAAAACGATTTATGCAAAATTTGAATTTGCTATGCCCCCTTAAGCTCTCCGGCAAGGCATTTTACGAGTTCCTTCTCTGTAAAAGTACTTTGGATAAACTAAAAGTAATTAAACAACAAACCTTTTCAGATTTAGGGGTTAAAGCTGGCAGAGAGCTTCATTCACAATTTTATAATCAATGCATACGAGTAGGAAGTGATTATTTCGACGACTTACTTTACCTTTGATTTAACTCAGATATAGAAATTCGAAAACGTCTCCTCTAACACAATGCCTGACAAGGACAAACAGTTCCATCAATGGGCACAAATATACTTATCACTCGCTCCCTCTAAATCCTGCAGATTCAGCTTAGAAACGACAGAGGCCGGCTGAGCAGAAGAATCAGGGCAGGCAGAAATGCAAAAAGCAGAAGCTAATGGCAACCCCTTCAGGGATAACTCGGCAATTTAATGAAATGGCCAAAGAGGGTCTTGTTTGGGCCGTCATTGATGCCAGCAAGGGAGATGGAATGATGATGCCGCAAGCTGCAGAGACCCAGCTCGAGTCATCCACCTACAGTGAACTACGCGGGCTGGTGCAAAGGAATCAAGCTGATTGCGTGCGCAGACCAACGATCGGCTGATTTTTATAAGCGAGCAATATCCGAGCTGGGGAAACTCTGGCCAGGCACCAAGATTAAGGTTGTGCTTAAGGATGAGATCCCAGTCGGCCACGATGCAGGACATGGATTCCTTGTTTTCATTTGGATCCAGGTGAAGTCCTGGACATAGTTCGGCTCTTCAACCCGGATCTTCCCACGAAGAATTGGAGGGTTGCGAATATTGGCGAGCCGGTAGACAATCGAAGGGACAATCTTCATCCTTAATGAAGAGGCACTGCCAATATTGGATGTCCAAAAGGGCATTATCAGGTACGGGGACGAAAAATTGACCCCACGAATCTACCGAAACGATAGGCAACCGAGCTCTGTCTTGGAGGATCCGATACCTATGAAACCTTACCCACAACAGGTGGCTCAAACAGCAGAATAGCCACTTGAAAAGGGGTATGTTACCTGTCTGAGGGCAACATCTGATGAAAATCGGATGTTGAATTCCTCTTTGCTGATGCGGTTAGCATCGGAACTACCTCCAAGTTAGGTGGCTGCCTGGACCTCATGACTCTGGATGCAGAGCAAGGGGCTGGGGTGACTTCTATGTCCAAGGAGAAGGACCTAGATATAACCCTTATCAATAATGTATGATGATGATAATGTATGATATTTAAAAGCAGCAGCAGCTGCCCTGCTGCTCCGCTTGTCCAAGACAGGGGAGGAGCTAATCCTAATCCAAGAACCATGGGCTGCCAAAAACCGGGTTTACCTATTCAGCATCAATAGATACAGACTGATAGCACCTGACGGCTTACACAAACCACTTGTCTGTATTCTTGTCAAAAAAAACCATTAACGTCATTGTACTGCACAATTTCTGTGAGAAGGATAACATGGCTGTCGCAATCGATGTTTCTTGCTACATGGCACGACCATGGCACTAGCCCTCCCTGCGACATTGTCAAGGGTGTTGTGGCCGAAGCCACGAAAACTGGTGTGCGTCTTATTCTGGGGGCTGACTCTAATGCTCATAATGAAGTATGTGGTAGCTGCAATACAAATGGCCGAGATGAGGAACTTTTTGACTTCATCCTTGCCCACGACATTTTCATCGCCAATACTGGCAGCCTGGCCTATCTCAAATCGTAGGGAGCTTCTTGACGTTACCTTGGTTAATGGGCGGTATTGGCATTTTCTCCGTGACTGGAGGGTTCTACAAGAGTATTCTTTCTCTGACCGTAGGTACATATCGTTCAACGTGGCTGGCCGCTGTTCTGCTGAGCAGGTAGTCTTTATTAACAGAAAGAGGACGGACTGGAAGTTATTTAAATTCCTGGTCCCGATCCTCAGAGCATTGACTGCTACCATGAATTCGATCAGGCGGTTGGCACTCTTACTAGTTATCTTAACTCCACGTCTAGGGAGGCATGTAAGCCGCCCACAGCCAGGGGGAATCCTAAGCCCCTGGTGGAATCAGCACTATGCGGATGGAATGTAAGAGGGAGTGCAATAGCTCGAAAAGATCTAATGACTGGTCGATGTATAAAACGAAGCTGAGGGTTTTAAGTATGCCATAAATCGCCTTCAAAAGGTTTCAAGCACGAAACCGAAGGCTATGGGGAGCATCATGAACCCTGAGTGCATTTGGACTGTTTCGAGCGCAGATGCTCTAAAGGTTCTTATGGACGCACATTTTCCGGGCAATTATTGTCCTCTGGAAGCGGTGCACCAAACGGATCAAGCTTACAGTTCAACAACGCCGTTCAGAATATAAAATTCTCAACTGAGGTGGGTCATTAGCTCTTTTGAGCCATTTAAATCCCCGGGCCCTGATGGCGTCCCTGCGGCTGATATCTCGTATGTTCCCACTGGCTAGCGGGATACTAGAGTTGTGTTTATCCATAAAGCAGGAAAAGTTTCGCATTTTAAGCCAAAGGACTTAAGAAAAAGGACTCGTCCAATAAGTCTTAACTCTATTGCTCTTAGGAAAGGAATACACGCTTACCACCTTCTTGAACATCGAGGGGACCTTCAACAACGTAAAGTCCGACGCAATTGTTGAGGTACTCTCGGTGCTGCATGTGGGTTAGCGGCTGATTGATTTTATCGTGCAGCTTCTCATAAATAAAGTGGTAATCTACTGATTGGGTGTCTGAGCTGGCAGGCAAGGTATTCTTTGCTGTGGCTGAGTTCTCTCTGATTTTCAGCGACATCTCTGAGTCGCGGTCCCGATCGGGTCCAGTTGATGTGGCTTCACTTCCAGTCATTTTCACCAGCCAACCTTCTTTTCACTTCGCCAAATAGATTTTGATGTTCTTCTGTTTGATATCAAGTTCCATGAGAAATCCTTCTAGTTTTTGCTGCGTTTCTTTCCGTTTATTTCAGCTTTTCCACTTTTCGCAGCTTATTTCGTTCCCTGCGATGGACAGCTTCCACAATTTCGCAGAGTGTAGTGAGCACAACACTTCTTCTTTCTATGCTTCCTTAGGGCGTTTCGTTAGCTCTAGCCAGAGCTAACTTCTTTAGTGCAACCTGCCTCTTCTAGTGATTTGAAAGAAGGCATCATTTTCCTAGGCACGCCTGGACTTCCAACTGACGCTGTACTTAACTTTTCGGAGCCTGTAACCACAGGAGATTTTCCAAGATGGTAACCTGTGATCTTCCACTGCAACTAAGGTTCTCCATTGCAGTTATACATGAGGTTGGAAACTACAGAGTCCGAGTCCCTGCAGTACTGAGTTTTCCAGGCACTGTTACTGTCACATCTTGTCCACGACGTCCACCACGGCATAGTAGTGTTCGAGAAGCTTTTCCTTCATTTTTAGCATCAGTAGGCTTAACATGCCACCCCAATTAAGAGATTCATGGTGGCATTTTGGCACCTCTTTTAAGTATTCAATGCTTATATCAAGATATTTGACGTATATCTTCCAAAGTAAACTGCATTTATAGAGGCCTCTGTCATGTCATGGGGCAAATATTAATGCATTCTTGCGAATTGTACCCTAGAGATATCAGTGAGGATGGTTTTTCAGATTTTATGACACGCTAAAACAAATAAAGCACTAACAACTCGGCTGCATACTTAATAATATGTACTCGTCAGCATCACAGCATAATCTTAATAGCAATACTAAGTGTTGATAGTTTAGGCCAGCAAGATCTCTAATGTCTTCTCGTATCAATTGATCGAATCTCATAAAACCTCAAAGACTAAGAGCTCAATTGACAACCAATAACTTTCATAATAAAGATGGTTTTCGTTTATCTTTCCAAGTGATTTTCTTTCAAATCCTCCGTCTGCCTGCACATCTCACTTAAGTATGTAGATCGATACGTGTCGTCGCTGCGAAGAAAAGTTCCATCGGGTTTTCATGCATGCATGTATTGGACAATAAGATTGAAAAAAAATTATATGTATATTGGCAGCGTTTAGAGAAAAGATGAAAAATATTTCTTAAAATAAGCACAATTTATTTTTAGTAGTAACAGTCAGACATTCCCAGGACCCCCCACTCCGTTTGTTGAATTTTATTAGCACACACAGTGAATCCGAATCGACTAAAAATGACCGAACGGAAAACACACGACTACCACCAAGGAACATTTATAGTGCGCCGATCAAGACGAAGGAGCAATATTTTGGTACCCAGACCGTTCAATCGGATCCGATCTTGGATCATTCTTCGCTCGCACCTCAAAAACGAACGACGTCTTGGTTTCAGTCTCGGGGATTATGACTTGAAACTAATTATATTTTTTGCAAAAATTTATTTGAAAGTGAAATACTAAGTGAAAATAGATTAATATTTAAGCTGTGGATAGAATAGTGATTTTCATACGTTAAAAAATTGAATAATCGTATTTTATTTCAATTAACGACGACGAAAGTGTGAAAATTTTCCTTGGAATTTGAGTAATACCTACTGTAAAATCGAACAGCCCAGGAGGATTATAAAAAAAGAAATTGTGTCAGTGCTTTAATAAACCACCACTAGTGTCGAATTACCATCTCGAAAAGTTTGGAAAAGTGTCTGAAACGAAAGATAATTGCACCTAGCCCCTGAAAAGCGTGTTTGATTTTGTGAAAATTCCTCTGAAAAAAATTTTTTCACGTCCGTTCTTAGCCCACATATGATTCGCAGTGTTACATAATGCATCGACAAAATTCGAATCCGCACCCATCGCAGGGTACGGTCCAGAATGCTAGTCAGCAAATCATAAGCCAGGAACAATACGAGCAGCAGCAGCACCACCAACAGCAGCAGCAGTTCCAGCAATTCCAGCAGCAACAAAGGATTAGCCGTACCGAGCACCATGTCAGGAGTCAAGTTACAACTCAGCAGAGAGGTCAGTTTATGGTGAATGATGAATCATGTGGTAATCGGGAAAAAATGTTAATTTCTTTTTTCCCGGAAAATAAAAGTGCAGTGCCAAAAATATAAAATTTTATAACTAATGTGAAAAATGTGAGCGAAAAACTATGAAACGTGACAAAAATTTGCCAGTGCTTTTTTTTCAAAACAAGAGTGAATTATTGTAATTCAAACCCTTTTTGTGATTTTAACAATTTTTGTGGATTTTTTTGGAGAAAAATCGGAAAACGGATTATTTTTCAAGTGACTCATTCAAGATGAAGATCTGTGCGGGAAGAGAAATATGCGTGTCGTTCTATCATTTTTATTCATATTTTTGAATTTTTTGACTACCCAGGAAATTTAGATTTTTTTTTTTTGTAAAATTCATAATCTTAGATGTATCCTCCTGCATCTCTTTTCCCTGACTGAGCTCAGTTGCTCCAAAAATGGCACATGGTAATGTGATATTTTTCGAATTCGCCTCGTTCCCAAAATAGCATTAACCGAATCTGATGAAATCGCCAACACCGAATGAATGAACGAACGAACGAAACCAACAGGCAGCCAGTGGCAGCGGCTTATGTTGCAAATGTAGTTTTCTTTAAGAATGTTGATGGCGGATGCCAAGAATTATATTCATCACACTCCACATCTATGCATTTAAAATTCGCATATTTCAAGTATTTTTGTCTCTCATTAAAGTCACTTTTGCTGCCGCAGCCAAGGAAACAACATAAAATGAGAAAATGAAAGTAATCAAATAAGATACTTTCAATATCGGCGGCCACGAATGTGGTGAAATGAGAAAATAGCTGTTAATGGGGGTGGGGTGGTTAATTTTGAAAATAATTAGCTATCAAGTGGTTTTAATGATGAAATCGAAGGTGGAAAGTAGTTCAGGAGATATTCGGTTGATTTGAAATTTTTTTAAGCTGGAGATATGACTGAAAATTTGCGAAGCATTTAGATTCTCCAATTTTTTTTTTTTTTTTTTTTGGTTTTTTAAAATAGACTGGGAACAATTTAGGCATATAGATTCTGGTTCCATGGTTTATCGACATAAAATTAAAATGAGCAATACCTACTTTAAAATGAGCAAAAGTTACTTCAATTTTAAATGGAAAAAGTAATAATGCTTATCTTCTTAAGATCAAATTGAAAAGAGTTGAGGGAAATATTCTATAGAAAATTTTCTTTTTAAAAAATAATTCTATTATTATTCTATATATAAAGAATATTCCTGTTTCTGAAACTATTCTTCTTATTTCATATGTTCTTTGAATTACCTTCCACTTTAAATTTCTCATAAATTTTTGATTAAGTTTTTTTAAGTTATTTTGCCATTCGAAATATATGAAATAAAATTTCCCAAATTTGTCTGAAAAACTCGAGCTAGAGTAGTACATAAATTACTGCATGCTATTAGAATTTCATTATTCACTTAAGGCAGTATTCTGGTCTAGAGGCACGATTTTGAGGTGATTTTACGGACGCAATTAAAAAAAAACCAGAAACATTTTTGGTATATATTTTTTTACCAGTCTGTTATTAACATTTTAAAAGTACAAAAATGTATTCAAAAAATAAAAAAAAATTAAAATTTATGTAGATACAGGCCGGCAAAGTGAAGGCTCAAAAAAAACTTGTCTCATGGTTGACATGATTCCAATCTTCCTGGTGGTCTGAAACATACATTTTTGGTGAATTCTGTAATAAGAAGAATGTGAAATTCGTCTGACGTAGGCGATTTGAAAAAACTTTTTTTTTTCACAAAATGGCGTCCATGTAAAAAAAAGTTGGTTTTTTGCCTCATTTTTTGTCAAGTTGGTTTTTCAAATAGTAGTCGTTTTTAATAAATTTCACGTAAATCGGTTCATTACAACTACAGATATCATGTCAACCGTATCGAGAAAAGTAGTTCCGAGAAAAACGCGTTTAAAACTTGGAGTCTCGTTTCGGGCAGTTAGTTGGTGTGTCACAAAAATGGCTGTAACTCTAAAAATAATTCGAATTTCCGAAAATCCTTTTAAAAGCTTATTCTTAAAGGTCTAAACTTTGAAAATATGCAAACGAAAAAAAAATCGATTTGATCAAATTTCTAGACCAGAATACCCCCTTAATTTTCAGACTGGCAGTCAGAGAAATACATGGGCATATTTTTTTCACCGCAAAATTAACTCATTGATGCTTCATTTCATTTTATAATTCTCATTAGCTGCTTCAATATGAACTTTTAATAAAAAAATAAAAATCGACGTAGATTACAAACTAGAAGTAATGATGAAACGGAAGGTGGAGTGAATAAAATCAAAAAAAAAAATATTCTGATTACCACCTTGAAACCCTTCAATTATTGAAACCCTTCAATTATTTATGTTTATTATTATTTATATTTATTATTATTTATATTTATTATTATTTATATTTATTTTAAAAAATCGGTTTTATTCATCTCCATAAAATTAATTTTGTTTTTCAATTTTGTGAAAATTCTTATTTTTTATCTATCAATAATTTGATTTATCGTTTTTAATACCAAAACGCAAATGAGTTAGCCATAATCTCTAGAACTTTATGTTCTTTTATGGGATATTGTGGTTTTAAATTTGACATTACGAAGTATTTTGTATTATTACTCAAAGTCAATGCAAACCCACCTGATTCGGATTATCCCCGACCAGCGGCGTGCACAGACGGGGGCAAAAGGAGGCAATTGCCCATTCTACTGGATAACTGAAATTGAAAAAAAAACTTTCACTTTTGTGCCTTCACAGTACTTCAATGAAAATTAAGGAAAGTGTGTTCCAAATCCCGTTGTTTGACCACTCTATTTCAAAGTCCTGTGCACGCCTATGCCGCCAATATATCGATATCTTTTAATAAATTTAAATTTAACAATTTCGAGTCACATTCATAGATTTTTGGCATAAATCATAATATTTTAAATTTTAATTCCTATTTTCCATATCACATTCGTAAATTTTCGATACCAATTCATAAGCTTTTAAGCCAAATTCATAATTTTTTTGAATTAAATTCATAATTTTTTCGAGTCAAATTCATAATTTTCGCAAGTTATATTCATATTATTTCCGAGTTAAATTTATGCATTCTTAAGGTAAGCTCATATTTTGCGCATCAAATTCATAAATTATGATCTTGACGTGCAAAAATCGAAAAAAAACTACGAATTTGATTCGAAAAAATTATGAATTTCAATCAAAAAAAATTATGAATTTGTCTCAAAAACTTATGAATTGGTATAGAAAATTAACGAATTTGATTTGAAAATATTTGAATTATACTCGAAAATATTATGAGTTTGTAGCAAATATCTATGCATTTGACCCGAAAATGGTATAAAACTATTTTCTAAAGGAAACATTTACTAAAAATAAATTGCGACCCAGTTTTTAAAATTAATGTTTGAACATTTGATACCCATTGATAAAAAACAGTTCACCCAAGAGAAAATTATTTTACTGGCGCTTGTAACCACAATAATACAGGGTGATTCAAATTAAAACGCTTTGTATACCATGTGAGTTAAGTCGAACAAAAAATTTGTTCTGGAACAATTTTTTTTCAGCTTACCTTAAGGAATGTTCTAGAACAATTTTTTTATCCATCTGAAGGAATCACCTGGTATACCTCAAGACACTTTGATCTGAATCACCTTGCATTCTGAGAATAAATCAAATTTTCGATAGTATTAATTATTAGGCATAATAGATTCACTTGATTTTCTATGTCATTTGAAACCTTGCTGAAATCAAATCAATAAGATATGAACTAGACAAAATTTAACTGAATCAAGATCAGAAAATCTTGAAAACAATCGGAATGGCTATTTTCGATATTTTACCCCCACATTTATTTGGGATTTTTGCAGAATTATACTTTTAATTACTTTAATTGATTTAAAACTTCCAGGGAAATTAACTTTGTCTTGAGAAACAATTCTGAAATTTCCCAATTAAGCACTGAAAGTTTAACTTTCGCTTAAACAGTTTTAAATAACTACAGTTAAAATTAATAATAATTAGCTCAAATCCATTTTGGTGGTAGAGACTTGTCGATGAAGTCGATCGTCAAACACTGGAATTGTCACAAGATCAAAAAATATTTTTACTTTTACATCCCTCAGTTAAACAGCGTTTGGCACTCTTAACCATTATAATTTTAAGCCAACCAAGAAAATTACGCTTGGCAACATTTTTCAAACTATCTAGGAGATTGTAGTTCTAGTTATCATTCCTAGAATAATATTTTCTATCACACGGAAACAAAAGTATTTTGTCATTCGAATTTAACAGACTGCATAATTATAATTAAGTCTCAGCCTTAGTAATTTTTGTGAATTTACGGTCGAGCCGCATGAATTTTTAAACAGACTAAAAAAAAAAGAAAAATAAGTCCTTGTATAATCTACTCTCTTAACAACGCCACGTATTTTATCCTCATGGTTCTAATTTTTTTAAAGGCGCGTACTTTGTCCTAAAGTTGATTTTTGTTCATTAAAAATATTCAGAAAAATTTGTTTGATAAAATAGCTAAAACTAGATGAAATATTTCTTTCCTCATACTGATCAACGAACCCATTAAATATTTACGAAATTCCATTTACAATTTACGAAAAATTTCACTGAAAAATGACTCTCAACACACCTCAACCAACAAAAACTAACTTTCTTCTCTTCCTTCTCCCTTTGCAATCTTTCAGTACAAGGTGTTCAAGGTACAAGCGGTAGCATGATTCAAATGCACCCGACATCGCAAATTTACCAACAAAACGATATGTGTCCGCCGGTTTTCGAACAAATTTTCAAAAATGCCCGTTTCGCACAGGGCGGTAATGCATTGTTCGAGGGTCGGCTTCGTGGCAACCCGAAACCATTGGTCACTTGGACTCGAAAAGGTGCACCACTTCTCGAGTCCCAGAAGTATCGAATGAGTTATAACGAAGTAACGGGCGACATATCGTTAATGATCAATCAAATTGGACCAGGCGATGAAGGCGAATATACATGCACTGCTCGTAATCAGTATGGCGAAGCAATCTGTTCGGTCTTTATTCAACCTGAAGGACAAAGACTTCAACCGATGCAACATTTAGATAAATCATTGTATACGAACGGCTATTCGTATACATCGGTCGAAGAGGAATTCCGTGTCGACACGTTCGAATATCGATTGTTGCGTGAAGTTTCGTATCGTGAAACGATCACGCGTCGTTCATCTTTCGAATCGGATTTCAAACTTAGTACAGAACTAGATCGCAGCCTAGGACCAGCTCATCCACCACAGATCAATACGAAACCACGCAGCTCGAAACTAGTCGAAGGCTCAGACGCCCTATTCACAGCTAAGGTATCGTCGAATCCACGTCCACGCTTGACATGGTTCCACAATGGACAGCGTATCATCCCGTCCAATAAGCATGAAATCAACTACTCCAACAACATGGCAACACTACGCATTCGCAATGCAAGCGCTCAAGATGCAGGCCATTACACTATGTTGGCTGAAAACATTCAGGGTTGCATAGTGTCATCGGCCGTGCTGGCTGTTGAACCAGCTCAAGAAGTGCCTGGTCACGAGCCAAAACCCGTTGATTCAATGGCTGAGCAGGCAGAGGCAGGTAAAGCCCTGGCGCCGGTCTTCTCAAAGGCCTTCCAAGATCGTGAGGCGACCGAATCAAAAATGGCGCGCTTCGATTGTCGCGTCACCGGTCGTCCATATCCAGAAGTGATCTGGCTCATTAACGGCCGGCAAATCCACGACGATGCAACTCACAAGATTCTCGTCAATGAAGCTGGCAGCCACTCTCTTATGATAACCAATGTAAGCCGCAATGACGCTGGAGCGATCCAATGCCTTGCCAGAAACAAGGCCGGCGACGCTGCCATCCAAGCGAACTTGACCGTCCTAGAGAAGGAACAAGTTGTCGCTCCGAAATTTGTACAGCGCTTCACCACAGTCAACGTCAGAGAAGGTGAACCTGTCATGCTGTCAGCACGAGCCGTTGGAACACCAATACCACGCATCACTTGGCAGAAAGACGGAATGCAACTCACTTCAACAAATGATGTCTACATTGGAGTAGATGGTGGCGCCACTGCCTTGGAAATCCCAAGAGCTCGCGCATCTGATTCGGGATGGTACCAATGTACCGCACAGAATATAGCCGGGTCCACAGCTACCCGTGCACGTCTCCACGTCGAGACTCCAAAAACACCGGTTCAGGAACAAAGACGTCTTCATTTCCCCCGACCAACTAAAATTATCGAACCAGAGTAAGTACACTTTAGCCCATATCAATTCCTTAACGCATCCCTCACGTTTTTTATTCCATTTTCAGACCTGCTCCAGGCCCAGAAATCATTTATCTGCGCCACGTAGAGCGGGCAAAGCCTCATTTGCGTCCTGGTGAAGAGGATCGCGTTTATCCTCCGCCGCAGTTTATAATTCCACTGCAAAACGTCAATCAGTACGAAGGCGGTAGGATCCATTTGGAAGCCCGCATTGAACCTGTTGGCGATCCTTCAATGGTTGTAGAATGGTTTTTCAATGGACAACCACTCCGTGCAAGTAAGTAGCTCTAATAAAAAATCAGCTTGCGCACCAACTAAACCTTAAATTAATCTCTAGGCTCTCGCATCACGTCGATTTTCAAATTCGGCTTCATTGCCCTCGACATGATCAGCACTATCACCGAAGACAGTGGTGAGTACGTATGCCGCGTATCGAACGCTAAGGGTGTTGCTGACTCTCGATCGTTAGTCACTATCACGCCGCGCGATTCAATCGAGAAGTCCTCACAGCACCCGGACAGCTTGCAATACATCCAACAACTGGAAGACTACTCTAAATACCAACGCCAGGAAAGCATCGAAGAATCAGTTAATCAAAAGCCAGTCTTTATTCGACCATTACAAGATCAGGGCGAACTCGAAGAGGGTCGCAATGTCCACTTCGAGGCGCAGCTCACGCCAGTTAGTGACCCTACAATGCGTGTTGAGTGGTATAAAGATGGCCGTGCAATAACAGCTAGTTCGCGAATCACTGCAATCTTCAATTTCGGATATGTCTCCCTTAACATCATGCACCTACGGACTGAAGATGCTGGTTCGTACACAGTTCGAGCTGTTAATCGACTCGGCGAAGCCATCAGCACCTCAACTATGCGCATCAAGACCAAGAGCACAGTCACTGGCGATCTCGAAATACCGGAACAACAACGCTACATCGAGAAGGTCGAACAACTTGAAGCCTATCAACAACATCAACGCGGCAAATACGTTCAAGAGATTCCTGAGAGCATCGCACCTCCTGAGTTCAAAACGCCAATCAAAGACCAGCTGAATATCAAGGAAGGTGGCTATGCCCATTTCGAGGCACGTTTAGAACCTGTCGGCGATACAACTATGAGAATTGAATGGCTGAAGGACGGACGCCCGCTCGAAGCCAGCTCTCGCAGCACAACTTTCTTCAACTTTGGATATGTCGCACTCACTATCAAGCAAGTCACCATTCATGACATTGGTGTATATTCATGTCGTGCCTTGAATGCCATGGGCCAGGCAACGACCAGTGCCAATTTAACTGTCGTCACCAAGAAGGACATACAATATGACTCGCAGCATCCAGGGGGACTGCAAAAGATTCAACACCTGGAAGACACGTCACGATACACCAAATCAACAGATGAAGAAATGCGGGTCACCCAGAAACCAAGGTTTTTGGGACCGATGAAGGGCACCAATCGCATCCTGGAAGGACAACGTGCCCATTTCGAAGCTCGTGTCGAGCCGCAGAGTGACCTCACTATGAAAATTGAATGGTACCACAACGGGAAACCGATTATGCCAGCGAATCGTATTCAAACCTACTACGATTTTGGATATGTCGCTCTCGACATCTCAGCTATACGTGCTGATGACGCCGGTCAATACACAGTTGTAGCTAGAAACAGTTTGGGTGAAGCGCAGTTGTCTGCAACGATGATAGTAGAAAGTAATTTCAATTTTTCTTTTCCTTCTCTCTGTATTCACAAACTTTTTTATTTTTCAGTTCGTTCGAGCATTGATACCTCTAGCGTACATAGAGGTACATATGACAAAACCCGAAAACTGGAAGGTACCAAATTTGTCGAACCGCAGTACGACATTGAGGAGGTCTGCAAATCGAAACCCATATTCGTAGTCCCATTATCGGATCCTCAGCCGATGCATGAAGGAAGAAACATTCACTTGGAATGCCGCTTGGAACCTATGGGCGATCCAACTATGCGCGTCGAATGGTTCCAAAATGGCCGTCCCATTACTGTTGGATCGCGATTCCGCACTTATTACGATTTCGGTTTCGTAGCCCTTGACATTATCCAGACAACCACTTTAGACTCTGGAGAATACACAGTCAGAGCAACGAATCAATTGGGGACAGCTCACACTTCGGCATGCATTCGTATCATTGGGCGGTCTGACGTTGTCACTGAAACTCAAAACGAACAATCAATGGAACAAATCCAGATGCTCGAAGATGCGGCCCGTCGACGCAAAGACGTTACCGAAGACATAACCGTCATGCAAGCTCCACAATTCACACGACCATTACACAACATCGAAACCGTCGAAGGAACGAACGTCCATCTCGAATGTAGATTGCAGCCTGTGGGAGATCCCAGCATGAGAATCGAATGGTTGGTCAATGGACACCCGGTAAAAACGGGACACCGTTTCCGACCAGCATATGAATTTGACTATGTGGCCCTAGATCTGCTTGGCGTTTATGCTTCAGACTCAGGTGTCTACACCTGCCAAGCCACCAATCAGCTCGGCGAGGCAGTAACATCATGTTCGGTACGCATCATCGCTAAAAAGGATTTGATCCTTGAAACTCAGAATGCCTCGGGATTAGAGAAGATTCAATACTTGGAGGACGCATCTCGTTACAAGCGCTCTGAATTTGTCGATGAAGTTATCAACATAAAGCCCAGATTTTTGACTCACCCTAAAAGTCAGACAAACATGCGTGAAAGCCAGCATGCTCATTTCGAATGCAAAATCGAACCTGTTACAGACCCGAACCTTAAGGTTGAATGGTTCAAGAATGGTATGCCAATCACTGTGGGCCATCGATTCAGACCTATCCATGACTTTGGCTATGTAGCCCTTGATATAATTGATTTGATCGCAGAAGATTCAGGTACCTACACTTGTCGCGCAGTGAATCTTGTTGGCTATGCTGAAACGCAATGCGATCTCGTTTGTCGGAGCAGTGAACAGATTTTGACCGTGACACAGAACGAAGCCGGTCTGGAGCAAATTCATTATTTGGAGGATAGATCCAAATACCGTCGCGTTGAAGAAGTCGATGAAACCACCAAACAAGCACCTACTTTCACAACTTCTCTGAAGAACGTTGAAATTAAAGAAGGCCAACGAGCTCATTTCGAATGCCGTTTAATTCCAGTATCCGACTCAACAATGAGAGTTGAATGGTATCACAACAACGCACCCTTGAAATCGGGCTCACGTTTCACCGAAACAAATAACTTTGGTTTTGTAGCCTTGGACATAATGTCATGCTTGCCCGAAGATGCAGGCACTTATACTTGCCGTGCTCTTAACGCTCTGGGAGAAGCAGTCACTTCAGCAATCGCCGTTGTTCATAGCAAAAAGTCCATCTATTTAGAGTCTCAACATGAAAACGCTCTCCAGAGCTTGCACCGCTTGGAGGATAGTTCCAGATATCAACGAGAAAGTGTCCAAGATGAGGTCATCACTCAGGCCCCAATGTTCACTCTGCCCGTCCGCGACGTAAAAGTCGCTGAAAATCAGGCCGTCCATTTCGAAGCTCGTCTGATCCCTGTCGGCGATCCAAAGCTGAAGGTGGAGTGGCTTCGTAATGGAGTGCCTATTCAGGCATCGAATCGTATGACGACCATGCATGATTTCGGATACGTCGCTTTGAACTTGAAGTACGTAAATCCTGAAGATTCTGGCACTTACACTTGTCGTGCTATAAACGAGCTTGGCCAGGCTGTCACGTCTGCCAAGCTGTTTGTGCAATCGAAAGAAGCTCTCCAGTTCGAGACTCAACATGAGACCGCTCTGCAGAAAATTCACCAGCTTGAAGATCATACTCGCCATCAGCGGCGCGAAGAGGAAGAGGTGGAGGTAACTCAACCTCCACGATTCATCACTCAGCTCACCGGACCAACGAATCTCGTGGAAGGTCAAAGCGCACATTACGAATGCCGTATTGAACCATATCCTGACCCGAACTTGAAAGTCGAATGGTTCCACAATGGAAAACCATTGACTACAGGTCATCGGTTCCGCACATCCTATGACTTTGGTTTCGCAGCATTGGATGTTCTTACTGTGTATGGAGAAGATAGTGGAGAGTACACTTGTCGCGTAACTAATCGCATTGGCCAGGCCATGTCATCAATCCGTCTGAATGTTCAGACTAAGTCAGGTATAGTTCGTGACACTATCCATGAAGGAGCTATGGAGAAGCTTAGCTACCTGGAGGATGAATCGCGCTTCAAGCGCAGACCCGAAGAAGAGCAATATGTTGCGGAAAGACCACAGTTCGGCAGACCACTTCGAAATGCCGCCGCTCCAGAGGGAAAACCCATTCATTTGGAAGCCACTCTTACACCTGTCAATGATCCAACAATGCGAGTCGAATGGTTCTGCAATGGTCGACCTATTCAAACTGGGCACCGTTTCAAGACAACTTATGATTTCGGCTTCGTTGCTCTTGACATTTTATACGCTCATGCTGAAGATACTGGCACTTACATGTGCAAAGCGAAGAATGCTGTCGGCGAAGCTGTCACGACGTGTGCTGTAAACGTATCAGGTATTGTTTATTGCATTCAAACAACCATAATCAGTGTACAGAACTCATTTTCATAATTTTTTCTCATATTTTTAGCAAATGCTGGTATCTACTTCGATACTCTTGACGAACAACGACTGGAGAAGATTCGACAGCTCGAGAACTATGAAAGACCAAAGACCCCAGAAAAGGAAACACCAGGACAGAAACCTGTCTTCTTAACGCCTCTTACCAGTCTGGAACACTTGAAGGAAGGAGAACATGCTCATTTGGAGTGCCGCGTGGAACCAATTAACGATCCTAATTTGAAGATCGAATGGTTCGTCAACGGCAAAGCTATTCGTGCCGGCCATCGCTTCAGGACAACTCATGACTTTGGCTACGTGGCTTTGGACGTGCTCTACGTTTACGGCGAGGATACTGGCACTTACATGTGCAGAGCAACCAATCTTCTTGGTGAAGCAGTCAATACCTGCAATATTCGTTGCTTGAATCGCCGAAGCATTATTCTAGACACACAACATCCAGATGGTCTTGAAAAGATTCAGAAGCTCGAGTCCAAGGCAGCACCAACCCGCCCAGAAGTCCAAGACATGCCTATTAGTCCACCTAGCTTCATCACAGAGCTACGTGGCTCTACAGAAATCTACGAAGGCGAAACGGCCCACTTTGAGGCCCAAGTACAACCAGTCCACGATCCAAACCTACGCATCGAATTCTATCATAACGGGAAGCCACTTCCATCAGCATCTCGCTTCCATATCACTTTCGACTTTGGATATGTCGCACTTGACATCACACATGCTGTGCCTGAAGACGCTGGCGAGTATTCAGTCCGTGCAGTGAATGCGCTTGGACAATGTGTTTCATCCATCAACCTGAGAGTTATTGCCAAAGGAAGTATCATTTCGGAGCCTCAGCATCCTGAAGGCCTGGAGAAGATTAGACAGCTGGAGGCTCTCCAACCACATAAACGTCCTGAAATTACAGATGCAATCACTCGCCAACGCCCAGTCTTCACGCAACCATTGCAGAATATTGATCACATTAAGGAAGGACAGACTGCTCACTTTGAATGCAGGCTGATTCCAGTCGGCGATCCGACACTGAAAGTCGAATGGTTCCGCAATGAGAAGCCAATCGAAGACAGCTCTCGAATAACGAAGCAACACGACTTTGGCTATGTCTCCATGGATATTCAACACATTCGTGAGGAAGATGAAGGAGTTTATATGTGTCGCGCAACTAATCCACTAGGTGAAGCTGTTACAACGGCTTCAATGAGAGTTGTGACTAAAGCCAGTATCCAAATGGACACTCAGCATCCTGAGGGCATGCGCAAGATCCAACAACTCGAAGCACCAACAGTACCTCGTCCAGAAGAACCTGATCGAGAATTTGGAAAACCAGTGTTCACCCAATTGCTCACTGGCCCGTCCGAGCTTTGGGAAGGTCAGCATGCTCACTTTGAGGCTCGTGTCGTTCCAGTTGGTGATCCGACAATGCGTTTTGAATGGTATGTGAATGGCGTGGAGCTGAAAATGGGCTCACGATCCCGTACTACCCATGACTTCGGCTTCGTTACATTAGATATTGCCTCTGTAGTCACTAACGATGCAGGTGTATATATGTGCAAGGCGATTAATAGATCCGGCGAAGCAGTTTCATCGATCGCCATGAAAGTTAAACCCAAGTCGTCGATTTCAGGAGAGACATTGTTGCCTGAAGCCTGGCAGAAGATCCAACTCAAAGAAGCGGAGATGAACCGTGTCCCAGAAATGTTTGTTGACACTGCGCCGCAACAAGCCCCCGTGTTCACAACACATTTGCAGAGTTTCGATAACCTGGTTGAAGGCCAGCACATTTTCCTGGAAGCCCAAGTAGAACCAAGGGCAGATCCTAATCTGCGTATCGAATGGTTTAAGAACGGCATCAGTTTGACCACAGGCTCTCGTATCAAGAGCACTTTCGATTTTGGTCATGTAACTCTGTCCATCAATGGCCTGAGAGACGATGACTCCGCCATTTATACTTGTAGAGCAACCAATTTACTTGGTGAAGCTGTGTCAACCAGCAGCTTGAAAATACAAGACAAGCATTGGCTTATAGGAGAGTCTATGCATCCAGATGCACTGCCACGCATTGATCAACTGGAACAACCACGTATTGTTGCTAAGGAAACCGTTGAACCAGTTTACGAGTCTCCAGTATTCATTACCCACTTGAACAATATCGAATGTCGGGAAGGCGATAACTGTCACTTCGAGTGCAATGTCGAGCCTGCCAAGGACCCAACAATGAAAATCGAGTGGTTCAGAAACGGTAAACCTTTAGGAGCTGCGGCCAAATTCAAGAGCACATACGATTTCGGCTATTGTGCCTTAGATCTAACTCATGCTTATGCTGAGGACTCAGGTTTGTATTCGTGCAAGGCAACAAACAGCAAGGGAACTGCTTCAACGTCCGGAACCTTGAAATGCACAAGTGCTGCAACTATGTACCTCGATACACAGCATCCACAAGGACAAGCTGGTTTCGAAAAGATACAGGAAACTGATAGGTCTATTCAGGAGAGACACAAACCAACTCCAGAAAGGCCCGAAACCATATTCCCAAAACCAACGTGGACAGTTCCACTACAGCCCGAGTTCCACTTGTCCGAAGCCCAGCCACTTCATCTTGAAGGTACTGTTGAACCAAAAGAAGATCCAGATCTCAAAATTGAGTGGTACTTCAACGGAAAAGTTCTGGAGCATGGGTCTCGTTTCAAAATGACAAACGAATTTGGTTTTGTCACGTTAGACTTGACCGATGTTTATGAGCGTGATCAAGGGACTTACACTTGCAAGGCGTACAATAAGGCTGGTGAAGCGTTCACTTCGACGATCGTTTTCTGTGTTGATAAAGAAGGAATCATTGAAAGGACGCAGCATCCTAAGGGAGCTGAGGGCTTAGAAGGTATTCAGAATCTGGAAGAATCGCTACGCCGGGGGGAGAAGAGGCCAGAGCAGCCTGAAGATGGAATGGCACCTCGGTTTACTACTGAATTCACCCCTATTTTCGACATTGGAGAAGGAGAAGTTGCACACTTTGAAGCTACACTCGTTCCCACTGGTGACCAAACGATGGTGATTGAGTGGTTCTATAATGGGCAAACTCTTAGCGCCAGTCACAGATATCGCACAGTTTATGCCTTCGGAATGGTTGTATTGGAGATTTTGGGAACGAAGATTGAAGACTCTGGAACCTACAGCTGCCGTGCTACTAACAGGCTGGGTCAGGCTGAAATCAGCGTCACATTAGGTTGCGTCGATAAATCGAAGGGCCAAAAGCCACGATTTACTACACACATTCAAAATCTATCTGGACTCAAGGACGGCCAATCGGCCCACTTTGAATGCACTCTTGTTCCAGTTAACGATCCAGATATGAAAGTGGAATGGTTCCACAACGGAAAGCCAATGCGTCACTCGAATCGCATTAAGCCTGTATCCGATTTTGGCTATGTAGTCTTAGACATTGCGTACGTTCAAAGCCACGACAGTGGCGAATACGTTTGCAGGGCATCCAATAAATACGGCGAAGATTTCACGAAGGCGACGCTACAATGCTTCGGAAAGGGTGGAGTGTATCTTGACAGTTTGCAACCTGATTCGCTGCCAAAGATTCGTGAGCTTGAGCGACCGACAGCTACTCAGCCAACTGGTCCAGCTACGCCAGTGGCCGAACCGCCCAAATTTATCACGCAAATTCAAGATGTTACCAGACTGGTTGAGGGACAGAGCGCACATTTCGAAGCTCGTCTCACTCCGGTCACTGATCCAGACTTGAAGGTCGAATGGTATTACAACGGTGTGAAGCTTCCACACGGACACAGGTATCGAACTTTCCACGATTTCGGTATTGTTATTTTGGATATTCTATACTGCTACGAAGAGAACTCCGGTGTTTATGAATGTCGCGCTGTCAATAAATATGGCATGGACTCCACCAAGGCTACACTGAAATGTACATCGAAGACGAATTTGATTTTGGACTCGCAACTCCCGCGAGTGAGTATCTACTTCAATATTATGTTTTTCTGAGGTGTTGAAACAAATATCTTTATTGTTATTATATTTGCTTATAGGGCATGGAAGGAGGATTAGAGAAGATTCAAACACTGGAAGACTCTCTCGTACGTACACGAGATGACCGCGTCGAAGAAACAAAGGGCAAGGCTCCTATGTTCACTGTTCCACTATCTAACATCGACAACTTGCGCGAAGGCGAGAATTGCCACTTTGAAGCTCGTTTGATACCAATTGATGATCCTAAACTGAAGGTTGAATGGTTCTGGAATGGCAAGCCTCTCAAAGCAGGTTCTCGATTCCGAACATTCTGCGATTTCGGATTCGTTATCTTAGAAATATCGCCAGTATACCCAGAAGATTCTGGTGAGTACTCATGCCGTGCTACTAACGAGTACGGCCAAGCTGTAACAACAGCCTCGATGAAGATTCAAGGCAAACGAAGTATTATCTTGGAATCGCAACTGCCAAAGGGTATGGAAGGCACTATCGACCGGATCGCCGAGCTAGAAGGTCTTGGCGTTACTTCAGATGGTATGCCAATGGATGATGACACAGGAAAACCACCAGAGTTCATAACAACACCATCAGATTTGACTCTCACCGAGAATTCATTGGCCCACTTTGAGTGCCGTTTGACACCTATCAACGATCCAAGCATGCGTGTCGAATGGTACCACAATGGCAAAGCTTTGTGGGCTGGATCTCGTATTAAGACGATTAATGATTTTGGTTTTGTTATTTTGGAAATCGCTGGTTGTTACCAGCGTGATTCTGGCTTATACACTTGCAAGGCCACGAATAAACATGGCGAAGCAACCGTTTCCTGCAAATTGCAAGTGCGCGGTAGACAAGGTATTATTGTTGAGCCTCAGTTGCCTTCTAGCTTCCGCAGTGGAACCGAGAGTATCCAGAAATTGGAAGAAAGCCTACACAAGCGCGAAGAGATCTTGATTGATGAAGAACAGCCAAATCCTCCACGTTTCACGGAGGAAATCAAGGACAATTTAGACATCCAAGAAGGCGCACCGATTCACTTTGATTGCCGCGTTGAGCCTCTCAACGATCCATCTCTACGCATTGACTGGTTCCACAACGGGCGGCCACTGCCAACTGGATCGCGTGTTCACATGCTCAATGACTTTGGTTTCATCGCTTTGGATATCGACTACATATATGCTCGTGATTCCGGTGAATACGTTTGCAGAGCTACAAACAAATGGGGATCGGCTACAACTACTGCTAAGGTAACATGCAAGGCCAAGGGTAACATCATTTCGGAGACGCAGCTGCCAGATGGCATGACTGCTGAAAAGCTCAAGGACTTGGAGCGTGGTCAAGTATCAACACCGAAGAAGGAAGAGCCAGTTTACGGGCCTCCGAAATTCCTAAATGAAATCGCATCAGTAACCGTTGAGGAATCCGAGGCTATTCGTTTCGAATGTCGCGTTGAGCCCAAAGAGGATCCAAACCTCCGAGTCGAATGGTATCGCAATGGAAAGTTATTACCATCTGGCCATAGATACAGAAATCTGTACGACATGGGCTACGTATCTTTGGATATTCTATACGTTTATGCCGAAGATTCAGGAGAATACGTGTGTCGAGCCGTGAACAATTATGGTGAAGACAGGACTACAGCTAAGATTTCATGCAAGCGTAAGCTTTCGACGAAATAAATCCTCGTGCGAAAAAGTTGAATAATTATTTTTTTATATTTTAGAGCTGCCGTCGATTATTTTGCAAAACCAAGTTCCAAGAGGAATGAAACGTACCGAAACGTTGATGCAAATGGAAGCGGCCATCAAGAAATATACTTCAGAGATTCATCTGACTGAAGATGATCTCTTCGACCCAGACAAAAAACAGCCACCTCGATTTGTCACTCAGATCAAAGACCAAACCAATCTGGTCGAGATGCAGACCACCAAATTTGAATGTCAACTAGCCCCAGTAGGAGACCCTAACATGAAAGTGGAATGGTTCTACAATGGAAAACCATTACATCACAGTGAGAATTTTATTGCGATTTGTTAATCTGTATCGATTTCATTTTTTTGCGATTTACAGAGAATCGTTTTATGCCCATCTACGATTTCGGCTATGTAGCCATGAATTTCGGATGGGTTTATCCTGAGGATAGCGGAGAATACGTTTGCCGTGCCACCAACCTTTACGGTATGGATGAGACACGAGCTGTTATCAAGACGGCCGGCAAACCAGGAATTATTTACGAATCACAACTACCGAAACACATGAAGAGTATCGAACGAATTCGTGAGATGGAAGCTTCTTGGCAAGCGTAAGTCATTAACCAATGGTTTTGAGCTCATATTTGAAAGGTGGATGTCGTTCATATTTTAGAGTTCCTGAGCAACCAGATGAGGATGCTAAACCAAAGTGCCCTCCAACATTTGTCAGCAAGCCAGAGCCACAGACTGTCCAAGAGGGAGAACCCGCTAGGTTCTGTTGCCGCGTAACTGGTCATCCACGTCCAAGAGTTATGTGGCTGGTCAATGGGCAAACTGTTGTACATGTAAGATAGTTTTGTAAGAAAAGCTTCTTGAAAGAAGGTATATAAATGAATTGTCTGTAGGGATCTCGCTATAAACTAACCAACGACGGTATGTACCACTTGGATATACCAAAAACACGACAATACGACACCGGTAAAGTTGAAGTCATCGCTCGAAGCTCAGTGGGTGAAGCCATGGCCTCCACGGATCTTAAGGTTATTTCTCGTTTAGACGACTATCGCAATGTTTTGAAGAATTCACCGCGACGTAAGTATACACAGAAATTACTCAAGACTATCAGTTTGCAGTACTCAAACACTTACCAATATTTGAAAGATCATATATACATAACCATATTAAACTGGCAAACACTATACTTCATTCCGCACAACTATTATCTATAACAAAAGCATATCACGAAGTAACAGTGACAAACTACCGCTCCAACTATAAATAAATCCTTGCCCAACCCTCGAAAAATTATCAGTAACGGGCAAAGCCCACCGATCCACATTATCCTCAAAAAGCATATATAATGTCTTCCCGCACCTTTCCTCTTTCCTGCTTAAGCTGCAATCTAAAATGACTTTTAACAGAGATGTTCGCTACCGAGGCTTTTCTATCTTACATCCATCGATTTAAATTTTGAAGAAAAAATCAAGAATAGGTAATATCGAATGTTTTTGAAGAATTAAATTTTTTTAATTTTTTGGGTTGTCTATGTGACCAATGATAGTTACTACGCATGTGTCTAAATTAATTTTAAGATTCCTTCAATGTTGATTCTATTTTTTTTGCGAATTTTTGTAAAGAAATTTTGTACAGAAGTGATTATAATTTAAAGTATTTGGTATTGTATAGCACAAGAAAGTAATTTATTTTTATTCATTGTTAAATCTTCATGCCATAGCTCATATAGCAGACTTTCTTGTGAAATACAATATTCTTTCAATCTATTCGATTTCCGTTGTATGATATAAGCTTTTGCTTAGCTTATTCATTGAAACTTAATGTTGGTTTTGTGTTTTATCTGTCTCTGTTAACTCGTTGAAACAGGTAAATCTAATGGTACGAATTAAATAAAAAATAACTTACTCAACTTTTCAACTTTTTCATAGCATGGTACGACTACGATCTTGTTCAATATCAACACGAGCGCACTGAAACTGAACTCGAAAAAACTTTTGAGGAGCGAAAGCAGCAAATGGCTGAGCAAGCACCAGTCAATTTCAAAGCCATTGAACATTTGAAACCGAAAAATCTTAAAGGAACAGAAACCGAATGGCAAAAAGCTGTCAAGTCGAAGAAAACTGATGACTATTACAGCAAACTATCCGAATTGGAATCGGAACAACTCTTGCGAGAATCAAAGATCCGCGAGGAATCACATCAGTATGCAGTGCCAGGGCAAAAGGTCGTCAACAAGTCGGTCGCACAAGGCATGGCTCAAAATTACGAAGATAGCTTGTAAGTCAAATGTTCCTTAAACTAAAGGACGAATTGTTGAATATTTTATATCTTTCAGAGAAAAAACCGAGCAAACAACCATCCAGAGGCCAATGCAGAAACTGTACAGGGCACCAGAACCTTCGGAATCCTCTGTACACGGTCGCGAAGTTCATGTTTCCAGACAGAAACAAACACAAAAAGAAGTTGTTGGAGATCTAGAGATCACACGCAATATTACGGCCACGGAAACCACTGAAGTCGAACATCGTGGCACGACGCAGGAGCGTGTAGTGCAAGGTGTAGTCAAACCAGCGAAACCACCATTCTTCACCAAGAAAATCCAGCCTTGTCGTGTCTTCGAAAACGAGCAAGCCAAATTTGATGTTGAGTTTGACGGTGAACCAATGCCAACCATCAAATGGTACCGAGAGAACTTCTTGATTCAAAACTCTCCCGACTTCCAGATTCACACATTCGGCACGAAGTCCGTGCTGATCATTCGGCAAGTATTTATCGAAGACTCCGCTGTGTTCGCTGTAATTGCCGAGAATCGCGGAGGAACTGCCAAGTGCAGTGCCAATTTGGTAGTGGAAGAGCGTCGCCGCGCTGGAAAGGGTGGTATCATTCCTCCCAGCTTTATACAAACCATGCAAACCGCTACTGTAACTACGGGACAACTGGCTCGTTTCGATTGCAAGATCACTGGAACGAAGCCAATCGATGTTTATTGGCTGAGAAATGGCAAGAAACTCTTGCCTAGCATCAAACATAAGATGCTCGAGGAAGACAACACCTACACTTTGCTTATTATCGAAGCCTATCCAGAAGATGCTGGTCGATATGAATGTGTAGCCTGCAATAGTGGTGGCGAGGCGCGTTGCGACTCCGAATGTTTTGTTCAGTCACCGACACGCCCGCAAAAAGAAAAACCCACCGTACCAGGAACTGAAAAGGCTCCCGTTCTTGCTGAGCCTCTGAAAAATCAATTGGTTACCGAAGGACATCCAGTCATTTTTAAATGTCGTGTAATTGGTAAACCAAATCCGGCAGCACAATGGTTCCGCGGCGAAAATATCATCAAGCAATCTAGATATTTCCATATGTCGCGCGAAGGAGAATACTATACGTTAAGAATCTCTGAGGCTTTCCCTGAAGATGAAGGCACGTACAAGTGTGTGTTGAGCAATAAATTGGGAACAGTTCAGACACAAGGTAGCTTGAAAGTCGCTGTTCCGGAATCACAAGAAGCTCTACCGACAATAACTGCTTTGAAAGATATTTCTGTTGTTGAAGGAAGCCCCGCTCAATTTAAGACAACAATTTCTGGTAAAACTAAAGCGACTAGTGTACAGTGGTTCCGTGAAGGGGCTTTGATTCCCGAATCACCAGATTTTCAGGTGAGTGTTTGTTTTTATTTTATTTAGATTAAATAAACTATCGTGTGTATACCGTATGAGACTAGATTTATCAAATGGCTACGAGAACAGAATAGGTCATTATTGAGAATAAAACACGAAAATTGCCACGTAAATATTTTGCAAATATTCTGAAGTCATTTAGTTTTTATTATGATATCCTACAAATTAAAAGGTTGTTTAAAATTATTATATACTTAAATTTAGCAACGACCATGCTTTTGGGCGGTATATACTTAACACGCTTAACTTAGAAACATATTAGGCGTGCATGAGCTGAACCTTAAAGTAAGATAGTAATTAGGTAGTCACTTTTCTATCCATAAAATAATGGTTGTGTTTGCGACTCTTACGGTTTGAGAATATAAAGTGACATTCATCAATGATATGAAATCGTCTGTACATGATTGCTGTTATATCTGGTCAACTCATTTTTCTCTATTTCAATCAGTTCATTATACCATTTAGTATTTAGTACTTTTTGGCAATAGTCGATTTATAATCTGATATTCAATTGTGTTTTCTCGTAACTCAGCAATGGGCAGTTCGATTGACTATTTAATGTTTAAATTGCCTAAAGATTGAGTATATTTCGCTCGCAAGTAGCAAATGTGATTATAATTCTCGTCGAAATTCTCAGGCTGTGAATCAATATATTTAATACCGTAGTATATATTTAATACCGGATTTACAATGCTTCTTCCAACTGTAAATCAAACCACTCTTTCAATGATATAATTCAAATACTTTGGTACTTGGAATATTCTGGCCACGTTTGTGTCAAACTTTTTTCTAATGGGGTTCTTCGTATTGATATTTCTTTTGAAATCGTATTGATATTTTTTTCTATTGCTAAGGGGCAATATAGTTTCAGAGTTTGTGCCTGTACCAGCAACACTATTGTAGAAGGCTGGAAAAAAATATATGAAGTCTGAAATAAAAGCCTATGCTGCAAATTATTGGCATATGCATTTATAAGCGGTACTAATACTTTTAAGTGCTTCCGTTTCAATAAAACATGAAGGACTCTAAGCAATCCGCACCACCAACAAAATAAGTAATGAAAAAAAATAAAACTCTAGCGCACCTGAACCGCTAGAAATACTAATGATCGATGAACAGTAGAAGAATCGTGCAGATTCTGAGTGCATATTCTACCACACGTGCTCCAACCTTTTTCGAGTGCAAAACGACTTTGATCTTAACAATGCATTTAAACTCATAGGGTGGAAAGGATTTCAGGACTACCACTTGCATGAATTTCAAGATTTAGGAAAGCCAAACACTGCAAAACTTTGAAAGCAGCATAACATAACATTAACAAAGAAAATGCTTAGAGCTTGCAACACTTTACCAGCACTGCAACTAAAAGTCTCCAACAATTGTCTCACGTCTAAATCAAATAACTCTATCGATCTCGTATTTATCCGATGATTTCGTCGAAAGTTACAGGGATAGAAAAAAATGTTTAGGGTTAAAAAACGAAAGATGTTTGGAACCAAAAATTTTCTAGAACTCAGAAAATTTAAACATTGGTAACTTATTTTCATTGTAAATTTTCGAGATATGAATACTTAATGTAAGCGTTTATTGATACGAAAATAGCAAAAAACGCCCCACGCTGGCAACCCTTGCATCAAAGCCAAAAATATATCACACCTGCCTCACATTGAAATCAACCTAATTTGCGAATTTCGTTTCGATTCGATGACTGCATTGAAAAGAAATTTAGGCTTACCAGTCGCAAAAGTTTTCAAATTTTCGAAAACTTAATATTTGTTGTTTATTGTCATTACAAGATCATTACCGTTTGAAAACTTTACGGTGAAATCGCTTAATAAAGATATTGCAAATAAATACAAAACCAACAATAGCTGGCAACCCTATAATGGTTTTTTTTTACCAGATTCCTTCTGAATATAGTAAGTTCCATAAATCATATGAAATTCGTTTTGATTTCATGACTGCACTGAAAGCTATAGAACAAAAAGCTTTACTTTCCTGAGCGAATTTTCAAAACCCAAGACACCAAAATTACCATAGTTGGCAGCACCATCCGAATTTTTCAACCAAATTTCTACCAAAGACGGTGTCAATTTCATGAAAACCTGATAGCTGAATCAGAATTCATAGGGCAAAAAGCAGTTTTTTTTATAATTTTTCAAGATGGCACCACTGGCATAGAGTTACCCGCATTTCAAAATCGCTTCTATCAGACCTGGTCCTACTCAATACCAATACATTCTGCGAATTTCATTTAATCTGATAATTGGGTCGTGAGTTCTCGTGAAAAGAAGTTTTTGATGATTAAATTGGAGGAGGGTTACCGTTCTTGCTCGATGTGAAATTTCAAAAGTTTTCCTTGGGTTGCACAGGCAAGCCTCGGTTTACATCGTTTTCGGGACCGGAAAAACGCGACGTAAATCGGAACGACTTATATCGAATCCAACAGAAATGTAGTTCATGGAAATGAAGAACGTATCTTGTAAAACGATTTTTTATTAACAAAAAGCAACATTTAAAGTTCTCCAATTATTTCCAAGACTTTTATTTACACCTTCGCAAAATACTCTAAATCTCTCTTTATCCGGATCACAAGGCTCGAAGATATTTACCGCTTGATCGAAGAAGTTGAAAGCTTTTAACATTTTTGCTAATGTTAATGTGCATCTCTGGTCCGTAAAATGCGTTCTTCGCATTCTGCTGATCGCTCAAATATTCTAAAAGTTCTTCGGTAGACAGGGGTTGTTCAGTAGAAGTTAAAAATTCTTCACATCCATTTCAGAAAACATTTTCAGACAACTTTTTCTTCTTCGGATAGCTATTGCCATCTGAATTCTTGAACAATTCTATCGGCAAATCCTCCTTCTCCGCCACATCCTTGATAGCTTCTTCAGGTTGATTCTTTATGATTTGTGAAAGTGGAATTTCGTCCAAGTCGGGAGTATCGTTAAAACTCCCGAACGTCTTTTTCTCGAATCTCCGACGGAACCCGAGTTATAATACATATCCATGAATTTTACGCAGCAGTGAAACGAAAAATATTGGTCTACCACAGGTGTACATTTCAGATAGTAAGAATGAAGAACGAAGAAAATCCCCACAAATGTTCATGTATAAAAAAAGGATATCGAAAGTTTGCCGACTTAAATCGAAATTTTGCCGACGTAAATCGAAACTCGGAATTAAAAAGTAAGACAACGTAAATCGAAACGACTTAAATCGAGGCGACGTAAGTCGACGCCCGCCTGTATAGACAAATCATAAGATTTCTATATGAGTTGGTTTTCACTGTAAAAGACGAAAATTGTTCATTAGAGTCGATGGTTTGAAGGTTTTCACTTTCAATGCCTGCCGTAGATGCAGGGTTCCCACCGTGTTCATGAAAAACCACTCGTGTCTACAACTTAGTAACAACAATATGCCTTGTAGGTTTCGTAATGATTTGATAATCTGGTCAAAAATTATCGCACTTCAACAATTTTCAAATTTTCCTAGTCTCATTTCAAGCGCCTGGCGCACACATAGGGTTAAAAAATTCAAAAAAATTATCATATTCACATTTGGAACACGTTCAAAATTCATTGCATAAACTTTATTTTTACGAAAGTTATATGTTAACAGAAAATTAGGTATATTTAAAATATCACTAAAATGGCCGCCGGCGTCAAATGGTTAGAGATTATTAGGTTTTTGTGAAACCTGGCACTACTCTGCATATACACCAATGTATTCTGAAAATTTCAGTTCAATCGGATGGCGCGTTCCTGAGATTTTTTCACTGAAATTTTTTGATGATATATATATATATATATATATATATATATATATATATATATATATATATATATATATATATATATATATATATATGTATATGTATATATATATATATATATATATATATATATATATATATATATATATATATATATATATATGTATATATATATATATATATATATATATATATATATATATATATATATATATATATATATATATATATATATATGTATATATATATATATATATATATATATATATATATATATATATATATATATATATATATATATATATATATATATATATTTATAGAAATATGAATTTTTGGCGCAAGAAATATAATATACAAAACTCTATAACACCACAAAAGTATCTTCCGGTGCACACAAAAAAAGCGAAAATTCCGCATCAAGGATGCTGTATTCTCAATTGTAAATCGGTTTTCCAGGTTTTGCAGACAACTTGAAAATAATAACCAACATTATCAAAGCTGTGGATAAATTAACCTGACTTAAACAAAATTTCAAATTTTACTTTACACATAGCTGAGAAGATCGTTAACAATACGCTTGTAAATCTAGCAATTCTATGCCAGTGGTGCCATCTTGAAAAATCACTAAGAAAAATTACTGCTTTTAGCCCTAAAAATTCTGATTCAATCACCTGATTTTGACGAAATTCACAAAGTGGCTGACCTTTACCCTAAGCCACGTTTGGTAGAAATTTGGTTGAAAAGTTCGGTTGGAGCTGCCAGCTATGGTAATTTTGGTGTCTTAAATTTAAAATTTCGCTGAGGAAAATAAAGCTCTTTGCCCTATAGCTTCCAGTGCAGTCATGATAGCATAACGAAATTCAAATGGCAAATTAAACTTTTTGTAGGCAATATTCAGTAGAAGCCTAGTTGGAAAAACAATGAAAGGATTCCCAGCTTTGGTTTTGTATTTTTTGGCATATCTTTAGTAAGCGATTTTATCATAGAATTTTCAACTTGTAGTGATCTTGTACTGAAAGTAAACATCAAATATTAAGATTTAGAAAATTTGAAAACTTTTGCGATTGGTAACCCTAAATTTCTTTGTATCCCTTTAACTTCCAATGAATTCATCGAATCAATACGAAATTCATAGAGTAGGTTGGCTTCAACGTGAGGCAGATGTGACATATTTTAGGCTTCGGTGCTAACAAAGGGCTGCCAGCACGAGTCGTTTTTTTTTATTTTCGTACCAATAAATTCTTACATTAAGTATTCACATCGCAAACATTTGCAATGAAAATAAGTAAACAATGTTTAAATTTTCTAAGATCGGCACATTTTTCAGATGGCAGCCCGAAATACTTTTCTATCGCTGTAACTTTCGATGAAGTCATTAGCCTCGTTTATAACGTGGTTTCAAACTGGCTTAGGATTAGTCAAACCACGTTGTATACGCGCAGTGGATTGATTTGAGATAAGTAGATCCGATCACAAAATTTTACTGGAATGGATCGACTTGGGCGTTAAAAGACACGAATCGATCGATTGAGGATTGAAAAGTGTCAAGCCCACGTCACTTTAGTAGAACTAGCTGCATTTTATTCGGTTAGTCCACTTTAATCCAGTCACACCAAAAACTTACTTTGAAGTTTCATTTCAATCCGTTCCAAGCCAAGTCACACTAAGTCGGTCCTGGTAATATACGAGGCTCTTGAAATTAAATTGGCTTAGGGTCTATTTTTACTTAAGGTGTATTGGTCTCAAGTAAGAGAAGAAGCTAGTGGTAGTGGCCTTATGTAGCTAGTAGTACAATACACACTCAAAATCTGCACAAATCCTGTACTGTTCTTCGAACATTAGTGTTTCTAGCGGTTCTGATTCGCTAGGGGTTTTTCTACATGCTTACGTTCATGGCTGGAGTTAGAAAACAGTGGTAGTGGTAAGATCTGTTTCGTTTACGAGAAGAAAAGAAATAATTCCAATCCCGCCCTTAAATCAATTAATTTAGGGTAATTCAAAAGACACATTTTTATATGAGCACCAACTTACATCAGTTGGAAGTTATCTCCTGAATGAATGAGTAATTCTGATGAAGTTATAGAGAGAAAGATGTTGCGTGCGATGATACGTGAATCATCAGCTTTTTACTGATATTCTAGTAAAACTAGTTCACTGAATCAACTGCCGAAATGCAGAAATTTCATAAAATGCTGACCAATCTTGACGGTACGGTTAACTTTGAAAAGGAATCCAGAAGAATTTTTTGTATCGAGTTGACGAGTGTAAAAGCTCACTTTCCAACGATTACAGGTGACCCGTTTTCACTGGCCTAGCTGGATTAGAGTTTAAGCAGGATATATTATTTAAATTAATATGAACATAAATGTCGCGTAGCTAGTGGATAGAGAAGATGACATTTTGCGGATATCGCGCATCACATGGCTTGAGCTGTGGACAGGCTATCTGGCGAGATGAGTTTTCATATTTTCCTACACATGTTCTATCAGTCATCTAAGGAGTTTAACGACCCGTCTCTTGCCGTGACCGTATTTTGTTCCCTCTAGGACTTGCAGAATCGGCAAGGGTTTTTTAGGTTGTTATCCTCTTGCAAGACCGAATTTTCGTTTTTCCGTGGAAACATCTGGGACTTTTCTTTTGAATTTTCAGTGAACATCAAACATTAGAAAAAAGAGCTCCAAACTTCAGAAACCGCACTCGCAGAAGCATCTCCAACATTAACCTTCACGGGATGTTTAACAGAAACACTGATTGGACTGAGTTCAACCGACTTCTTGTTGACAAAGCGAGTCCTAGTGGTAGGATAAGATTGCCGAAGCAAATAGAATCTCGCTGTAGTACTCTGAATAAAGTCATATTAGGTAGCAAGAGCGACGATATCTTGTGGTGAATTATACGGACCGGTAAGATACGTTTGTCTCCTTCATACGTCGTCCAATGGCCTTGGTGCTGTCATCTAATCCCCTCTTAGAGAACAGAGTGCGATTCCAGCGTAGTCGCAGAAAAGCATCCAGCTCTAGCAGCTGGAGAATCACCTTTTCCTACTTGTTTGTAGTCGCTCGCTTCAAGTCCTATTCGGAATAGGCATCAGCATTTTTGTACACTCTCTACCGCCGGTTTCACTTCCAAACAATTTTTTCGATTTTTGAATCACTTTTGCAGACGATAATTTTGGCCCTTTCAAGTGCAACCATTAAAATTCCGCTTTCTCACACTTTGTATATGAGATTTTGAGCTACATTGAAGTGAATTAGCACACTCGTCGTAGCCCTTTGGTGTTCCCTACCTTTACTACGGCTATTTCTTTCATTGTGTCTTTCACGGTAGTCCAGACCTAGTTAATAGAGGTAATGTTAGGTGTGGAAGCTTGTTCAGTTTACAGAACAGAAGTTGCTTCAAAACTTATCGGCATCATATTTCCGTCTTGACCTCCCTCAATTTTCATAAGTGAGCGATATACGGTATCGTTATGGGGCCTTGACTAGATAGTAATCAGAATCGTAGCTGACCTCCACAGAAAGATCGCATAACTTCCACCGCTTCCGAATCATTATGTGATTGATCTGATTAAAAGTGCGGCTGTTCGAGAAAGCGCATGTCCTTTTATGGATATTTCGATGCGAAAAACAAGTGGAGCCTACGATAAAGTTTCTGGTACGTGCAAAGTCGATAAGCCGTTGCAGGAATCATGAAAGATTTTCTCCTTCCAAACCTAAGCGTTTAAATACCCCAGAAGGACTTTCACATAGTTTGATGGCAAAAAAATCATAAAACATTTCCAAAAATTTACAATTATCATCTTTCCCTGGAATTACTGCATACCAGTTTCTGATCCTCCGGTATAATTGCCAAAACTTTCATCAGAAGATCTCGTTCGAATTTTCATCGAAAAAGGAAAGCACCTGTTCCAACCTAATCTAAAAAAATTATAAAATCTCTCTATATTACCAAAACGTGCGTGGCTTGAGATCGAAGCTCTTCACTCGCCTTAGATAACATTATCTGCCTCACGGAAACTTGGCTTTCAAACGATATTTATAACAGTGAAATTCTTCCTTTGCACCAGGTATTTCGATTTGATCGGAATTTTTTTATTTCTAACAAATCGCATGGCGGAGGTATATTGATTGCCATACGCGAACCTCTTCAAGGAGCACTCTGCAGTAATTTTCATCCTTCTCCTTCTGTTCAATGTGTGATGGTTCGTACTTGTTTTCCTAACAACCTTCACTTAATAATTCTCTCTGTATATGTTCCTTGTAACAGGTCTTGCGCTGTGTACGAAAATTTTTTTACCGAGATATCTTCTTATCTTCATATATTTTTCCCTTTTGACTAAGTAATAATCTGTGGGGATTTCAATATGCCTTCTATTGACTAGGATCCGGTTTCAAATTGCATCAGGTCTAATAATCAGCTCTCCATTGCATTTTCCTCTTTCCTTTCCCTTAACTCCCTCTCGCAGATTAACACTACGCGTAACTTGAATGGTCGTATTCTTGACTTTATCCTCTTTAATATTCCCTCTACTGATATATATGTATCCACTGTGTTCTATCCATATGTTTTAGTAGACGCTCGCCACCCTTCTCTTTCTCTTTATGTTCCATTATCATTCTCTTCCGAGAAAAGTATCTCTGTTGCTCCTCGATACGATTTTCGCAAGGCTAATTACCTAGGAATGGCATCGGAATTTGACAAAATTAACTGGTTATCGTTCTTTCGTGGGCATGAATACTTCCAAATTTTATTCCTTCCTTAATTACCTTATCTCTATCTATACTCCTAACTTTAACCCTCGTAAATCTGCATATCCTTCTTGGTTCACTCTACAAGTTTTGAGGGCAATCCAACTAAAAACTATTGCTCGGAAAAAGTTTCGAAGATCGAATTCTGCCTCTGATCTAGCCCTATTTCGGTCCCTACGTTCATCGGCTAGTCTGGAGTCTTCTTATTCCTCTTGCAACACTAAACCAAGTAACTTCCAATGGCTTTACCTCCTCATCTCCACAAGATGTATGTGAGTATTTCGCTAACTTCTTTTCCTCCTCCTTCAAAAGTTCTTCCTCTCTTGTTCATCCCCTTGTTTTTCCTTCTCTTCCTCCTTTTCTTTGTCTAATCCACACTAATCCGATCGAAGTTGAGAATTTATTGCTCAGTCTTGGTCAGCATACTGGAGGTGGTTCTGATTGTATTCCCAATTTCTTTGCGTGGTCTATGTCTTCCTCATTGTGCGTCCCCCTCTATATCCTCTTCAACTTGAGCTTGTCATTCCGTGTTTTTTTTTCTGCCTGGAAAGTTTCGAATATTTATCCAATTTTCTAAACTGGCGATGTTTCCTCCGTCTCCAATTATCGGCCTATTTTTCTTTTCACATGTTTCAGTAAAATTCTTGAAAAAATTGTTTTCTCTAGAATGTATCCCATGGTTCATCCTATCCTAGCTCCGGAAGAGCATGGGTTCATGAAGGCAAGTCTACTTTGACTAACCTTATTCTTTTTACAAACACAGTCGCCCTTGCCTTAGATCGTCAGTTAGTGTACACAGATTTTTCTAAAGCTTTTGATACTGTCGACCATAGAATATTACTGAGTAAAGTTCCACAGTTTGATTGTTTTGGGCCACTGCTTTCTTGGTTTTCGTCCTACCTCAGTAACCGTGAGTGCAAAGTTACTATTAACAACCTCTCCTCTGCTCCTTTTTATCGTGCTTCTGGTATTCCACAAGGGTCTATCCTTGGTCCTTTACTTTTCTTAATTTTTATTATTCACCTTCCTTTCATTATCGATTCCCCTTGTCTACTGTATGCTGACGATCTGAATGTTTCGAGTCATCAGGTCAGCTAATGACTGTAATATTCTCCAAAATGATTTGTGTGCTCTTCTCAATTGATGCAACCACAATTCCTTGTCCTGAAATGTAAGCAACCTTACCTTTTCTCTCAAATCATCTCCTATTTCTTTCTCTTGTTCAGTTTCCACCAACTTTCTGTCGTCCGATAATCAATTTAGAGACTTGTGTGTGTGTGTGTGTGTGACTTTTGATCCCAAATTGAAGTTTAATTTCCATGTTGCGAAGGTCACTGCTAAAGCCTCCTGAGTCTCGGGATTGATAATTCGCTCTGCCTCTAATTTCGTTGACATACGTACATGTTTTCGTCTTTTTTTAATGTTCGTTCGCTGTGTCCTCGAATACGCTTTTCAAGTGTGATCTCCACGTTTCCTATACCTTTCTGAGACCATCGAGTGTGTGCAGCGAAAGTTCACACACTTTTTATTTTTCAATTATATTAGCCATTACTTCTCATATATTTCCCGCATATCCTTTCTGCATGTTCCTTCCTTGGAGTCACGGCGACCATTGCTTGACGCAGCGAAGTATTATACCTGTCTTCGCCGATTCATTTCGACCTCGCAGCTCGTTACCAGGCAACAGGTCTCAGAAAGTCTTCACTGTTACGTTCGCGCGCACAAATGTGTACTTATCTTCTCCTTTCGTCAGAATCCCTAGACGTCATAATGAATTGGGGCTTAGATCGTGTCACAATCATTCTTTAGCTTTAAAAGACATTTAAAAGTATTTATACTGGACCTAAGCGGTGGGACATTAGATTGTTGAATTGTATTTTCTTTTTTTAATCGTTTTCTTATATCATTGCCATAATTGGAATTTGTATTCGGTTGCGATGAATTTTGTAAATAAACAAATATTTTTAGTGGGGGCGTGAACGTTTATGCGCCAAAAGGCAAAAATCTTTCGCTCGAAAGCAAATCGTACACAATCTTTCGTTGACAGGCTTGTAATCGATTATTTATAGTTTCATTTATTTGTTCTAGACATGGGCAAAATGGTATTTTTACAGTGCAGCGCCTGAAAAAAGCACAAGATAGTCTGGGAGCGAAAGCTTTCGTTTGAATAAACTTAATGAAATGTACAGCGAATAGTGTACTCAGAGTACGGCGCAATACTGCAAAAAAGAGCGATCAGTGGTGAGCCATGAATCATTTTGCTCATCTCTAATTTGTTCAGCAAGTTGGCCACAGCAAACCTGTGTCTTTCAGATGATTTTGTTCTTTTGAAGATTCGGTACGACCTCATGCTCAGAATCTCAGCATCAAAGAGTTTGATTTTCGTCATCTCTGCTAGAAGGGCCTTAATGGCTCATGGTCTGTACAGGACTCGCATATTTCAGGTCTCAATAGTTTCGTTGAGCCTATCCAAGTAACCGAGGTGAAGTACTAAGTTCCTGAATAAATGAATTTTGCGGGAACGGATTATTGGTCTATTGCAAAATCTGTATAGTGTAGGGCTGTCTGGTTTCCAGTTTAAGTAGTTTTCATAATATGAAATATTATGTTTATTCCCGGCAACCACCCGATCTAAAATCACATATTCTAGAAGTCGAATGTAGGATGTGGTAACAGAGCTGTAGATCTTGTTTTCAACTGATGACGCGATCGTGCTCTACACTACCATTTGGCTTGGTCTTTGAAAATGAACTTTATTAAATAAATAAAAAAATTGTGTTGACTCTGATTTTCAAACAATCAAAATCTAACATAGTTCCTCTTCATTATTGGATACGATTGTCTTTGTTGATGTGTCAACTGTGTATGAATTCGATGCTTCGGAAATAATTATTTTTTCATTATATTTACATCATAATACATACAGTCCTTACAGTGAAATATTTTTAAGTTTAAATAATCTGCATTCATTCATTCTATCTGCAATTCCCAAACTATTTGAAAAAATCATCTACTGTAAACTTTCTCCTCTGGTCGACGCTCGACTGAACGAGCAGCAGCATGGATTTAGGAAAGGTCGTTCTACTACAACTAATCTTATGGTGCTTGTTTCTGATGTTTTGTGCAAAATGGAGAAAGGTGATCAAATTGGCGCAGTCTACACAGACTTTAGGAAAGCATTCGGCCGAGTTGATCACTCCATTTTGATCCCCAAGCTGAAACAATTCGGAATTGCAGGATCTTTACTAAAGTGACTTGGCTCCTACCTCCACGACCGCTTGCAATTCATGAAATTTCAAGGTCTTGTTTCTATGAAAGTCGACGTTAAATCCGGTGTACCTCAAGGAAGTCATCTTGGCCTTCTTCTTTTTAATATTTTTATGTCTTACATATCGGAGGTTTTATCTGATATTCCTCATTTACTATATGCGGACGACCTCAAAATCTACCATGTCATCAGGTCACCATCTGACACTACATTTTTCAGTCTAAACTGAGCTCTTTAGACCATTGGTGCTCCGCGAACAAGCTCCCTCTTAACATTGCCAAATGCCACGCAATTAGCTTCTCGTAAAACTGCAGGCGTTCATTATACGTGCCGCTTCAACAACACGGCACTCAGTAGGGTTGACAACATATTAGATCTCGTTGTTATCCTGGATGAAAAGCTGCGCTTCAAGCTACATTTCGATATAGTGCTTTCTCGAGCAAGTAAACAACTTGGTTTCATAAAGCGACGAGCTAAAGAGTTTAAGAATCTCTGGGTTACTAAATCCTTATATATTTCACTCGTGCGTCCTCTTCTTGAATATGCGTGCACTATCTGGAACCCGGCTTTTGAAAGTCACAGCCAAAGATTTAAGTCTGTTCAGAAGCAGTTTTGACTCTTCGCTCTGAGAGATCTTTTCAACCCTTATGATTTCAGCCTGCTTCAGCTTCGATGTCATCAGAGACGTGGTTAATGTCGTCTACTTGAAAGAAAACTTTGTGCTCAATCAGCCCTTGAGAGTCACTAGATTCCGATGATTGCTTATTGAATACTAACACAACACAACATATGCAGCAAACGAGCCAATAAATAGGTGATGCAGGCTATTCGATAGCATGAGCGAGAACTTTTCCCCAAAGATATCTAAAGAAACTTTTAAAAATAACATTATCAAGGCTCTCTTCATAGTTTCCCCCTTCTCCCACCATATTTAATTTAAATTTAAATTTGGTATTTAACTGTTATTCATTTAGTTATTTGTCATTTATTTATTACTTTATTTGTTAATAATTTTTGCGTCATGTGTATTCATATATAGTTTTTTTTTATTTTGTTAAGCCATTAAAAAAAATCGTTATAGACAACAAAAAAGAATCATTGCCATTATTTTTAATTATTTTAATGTAGTTCGAGCTTACGAAATTTTGATATATTTTTCTTTTATTTTATTGTTAGTTTTTTATTTAAACAATCAATTTAAGCCTGGAAATTCCACTCTGCAAAAATTGTTCTACTGCAACGCCACAGAGATATACCTATATATGTCAGCAAAATAATTGATGAGTAGATTCAAACAATTTTACGATAGAGATAAATTCTTACTGTTTTAAATAAATAAATTCTTATGAAAGAAAACACTTCATACTTCGACTGTCTGAGCCCGAAAAAAATCAAATCCTCGCCACATTCATCCTCCTGCATGTTAATTTTTTTCATACTCACATAAATCTTATTTTAAATTCACCAAATATCTACATGAGCTCAACCGAACTCTCGTTCATCGCAAATAATCGCGAAAATCTGATAAACATATGTATACCAAATTACAACTCATAGGTAGGATATGTCGGGATAGGATAGCGATCAATTTACAACAATAAATGCGTAATGGCTTTCGATGAACTTGGAACATAGCCAGAGCGTGCTTATAAAATTAGTTCATTATCAAGGCCATGCAATAGTTTCGCGAGTATAGTTCTTAGCGAAAAAATTTCGATTTCATAAACAAACGCCAAGCATTTCAACAGGCTAGTAAAAATACCAACGCTAGCGTAAATGGAATCTATATATTATATTTTTTACATTTTCGAAATCGCCAAGATTTTGCTATTTTGTAGTAAAGCAAATCACCTTTATTCTTTGAATGGGTCTCCTTTCCGCAGCAGATAGAAATGCCACTTTAATTACTTAACCGCGTCATCCGAAAAACACTTTCTGCGGGTAATTTCAAGGTGAATGGCTTTTCACTGCCAAGCAACGTAATAATAACATGTTTGCTAATTAAATCCAAGGTATCGACGATGAGAGACCCATCGCCAAATCCAATCGAAATTTTAATTATGAAGAAAATTGAGATTAGCATTGCATTTCAATATTTTGGTTTACGGTTATTTGCGTTCTTTTGGCAGTGAGTCAAATTTATCATACTTATTGTCCTAAAAAATTAATTTATCATCAAGAAAATAATATTTCATCTTGACGTCGAGCATGAAACGCTTGATTTAATAATCTTATTCGCTGATTTGTTGAAAAATTCGTTGAAATTAAATTTTGGGAGGAATTTATGAATTTTAATAAATTGTGAATAATAAATCATAAGCTGACATATAGAGTTCATTGCCTGAAGTTGTATTTTAACAACGAAAATTTGAAAATAAAATATTTTGCGATTAGAGTGCATTCTGTGCTGCGGGAGTTGAATTAACCTACTCCAAAATCACTATTTTATTACCTAAACAAACAATTTTTCAATGCATATGAGCCTGCATTGTACATACCTACACACCTCTGATTCAAAGTGTGAATTTATCTATGCAGGTTTCAAAAATAGAATGCAAATTCCATAAGCATATAGAACTGAGTTCATACGCTGCACATCTTAATTAAGATGCCAGGAAACAAAAATGAAAGTTTTGACCTAATTTCGAATTATTTATGGTCTGACTTTTTTTACATTAAAACAAAAGTGTGGTCATTTTTAGAATCACTTACGTTATCAAGTAAGACGAGATTTGCTGGTTCAAACTAAGTGGTAAATCTTGTTATTTTCGGATGCGGTGATGAATTTTCTGCGCAAAGAATTTATTGTGATGGACGTTTTCTGAAATAAGAAAAATATTTTGAAATGCTTCTGATTTATTTTTTCAAGCTTTCGATAGCATTTTTAAAAATTGAAATTCATTAAATTTAAATGCATCAAATAAATAGAGAAAAGTCATAAAATAGAAACAGCTATTAGATTTCTCAAGTTAATGCTAATATATTTGATTCACTTAAATTGCTCGCAACTTTCTGTTTATTTTATTTAGACTAGAACACTTCAGCAATTTAGTTGACTACGAAATACTTATTTATTCGCAAGTTTTATAATTTTTCAATATGTACCCCTATCAGGCGATAATCTGGGCACTTCACTTACTCGGAATATAAAAAAACTCTAGCGCACCTGAACCGCTAGAAACACTAATGTTCGAAGAACAGTAGAAGAATCGTGCAGGTTTTGAGTGCATATTCCACCACATGCGCTGCTTATTACGGCCAAATTGTTTCAAATGCCACGTTGTGCAATGCATTATAACTCATATGGTAGAAGGTTTCAGATATTACCACTGGCATGAATTTCAACGTTTATGAGAGCAAACCACGGGCTAATTATATTCGTTATCAGTTGCTTATTTCACAAAATTTTGAAAGCAGCATTTCATATAATATCAATGAAGAAAATGCTCAGTGCCTGCAGCACTGTAACTGAAGTTGGTGTTTGGGGCTGCGATCCGAAAAATTTGCAGAACTTTGCGAATTGAAACATTGGTTATTTATTTTCATTGTAAATGTTTCCGGTATGAATACTAACTGTAAGCATTTATTGATACAAAAGTAGCACAACCGACTCGTGCTGGCAACCTTTGGCCAGTATCAAAGCCAAGAATATATCACATCTGCTTCACGTTGTTATATAACATTTGAAGTTATAGGAGTATAAAGAAATTTAGGGTTACCTGCAGCGAGTTTTTTCAAATAATCAAAAGCTTAATATTTGCTGTTTATTGTCACTACAATATCATTACCAATTGAAAATTCTACGATAAAACCGCTTTATAAAGATATTGCAAACAAACACAAAACCAACAATAGCTGGCAACCCTATCATGGCTTTTCAACCAAATTTGGCTTGAATAATGTTTATAATAGGTTCCAGTAATTGTATGAAATTCGTATTGATTTCATGACTGGACTGGAAGTTATAGGGCAAAAAGTTTTATTTTCCTGAGCGAATTTTCAAAACCAAAGACACAAAAATTACCATAGCTGGCAGCATCAATCGAATTTTTCAACCAAATTTCTATCAAACAGAGTTTAAAGTAGGGTGCAGCTACTGTGTCAATTTCATGAAAATCTGGTAACTTATTCACATTTCATAGGGCAAAAAGCATTTTTTTTTTCTTTGTAATTTTTCAAGATGGCACCACTGGAACAGAGTTGCCTACAATTCAAAATCGCTTCTATCAGACCTGGCCCTACTTAAGTCCAATGCATTCTGTAAATTTCAATTCTATCTGATTATTGATTCGTGAGTTCCCGTGAACAGAAGTTTTTGAAGCTAAAAATATAGGTTAACTGAGAAAGGGTTACCGTTCTTGTCCGACATGAAATTTCCAAAGTTTTACTTTGACTGTGTAGATTGAGCATAAGATTTGTATACAGATTGGTTTTATTGTAGAAACGGACATTTTTTAGGATATTCGATGGTTTGAATGTTTTCACTTCCAAATTTTTATTTTTTCAAATTAAAGACACCAAAATTATCATAGGTGGCAGCTCCAACCGAATTTTTCAACCAAATTTCTACCAAACGTGGTTTGAAGTAAGGTGCAGCTATGGTGCGAATTTCGTCAAAATCGAACGATTCAATCAGAACTTATAGGGCTAAAGGCAGTTATCTTTTTTAGTGATTTTTCAAGATGGCACCACTGGCACAGAATCACCCGCATTTCAAAATCACTTCTATCAGACCTGGTCCTATTTAAGACTAATACATTCTGCAAATTTCAATAAATTCTGTTCATCATATCGTGAGTTTCCGTGAACAGAAGTTTTTGATGCTGAAAATATAGGTAACTTGGGCAAGGGTTACCAGGCGTGCCCGTTATACCATATCAAATTTTTTTCTTTGTTTATGTAAACAAAGCACAAAATTTACATATGAGTGGCTTTTTTTTTAAGAAACGACATTTTTTCAAGAGAGACGATGATTTGGAGGTTTTCACTTTCAGTGCTTGCCCTAGCTACAGGGTTGCCAGCACGCTCATTAAAACGTACATTTATCTACAACTAAATAAAACAAACATGTCCTGAAAATTTCGTAATGATTGAATAGCTTTGTCAAAAGTTATCGCAATTTAAAAATTTTCAAATTTTCCCGTTCTCTTTTTAGGCACCCAGCGCACACATGGGGTTAAAAAAATCCAAAACGTTATCCGATTCACATTTAAAACTTGTTTGAAATTTATGTCGTCAACTTTATTTTTGCAAAAATTATTTGTGTACGGAATAATAGGTATATTAAAAAAATCACTAAAATGGCCGCCGACGCCAAAGGGTTAAAGATTATTAACTTTTTGTGAGACCTGGCACTATTCTGCATATACACCAATGTGTCCTGAAAATTTCAGCTTAATCGGATGGCGCGTTCCTGAGATTTTTTCACTGAAATTTTTTGATGATATATATATATATATATATATATATATATATATATATATATATATATATATATATAGAAATATGAATTTTTGGCCAAAGTGATTTTAATACTAATGTTCTTCTTCGAACATTAGTAAAAATATAGGTTTGTGCCTTTTGGTCGATTGCAGACAGTAAACTTGTGCGAAAATAGTGAAATATAATACCTGATTGCTGTTGTTAATTGTTAATTAACCTAATCTGTCTACTCCAACTACATGGACGAGCTTAGGCAGTCTTTCATAAGCCATCCCAAGCGTTTTTGGAATTTTGTAAACTCAGAAAGGTATCATGACGGATACTCTAGCTCTTTTATATCTGTCGGCATGGTCATTAATAACTCGCAAGCAATCAGTAGCTTATTTGCAGATTATTTCCAATCCGTGTATGGACTACCTCTCTCCGACTTCAATAAACCTAATTTCAATTACCTGATGGGCTCCCCTAAAACGAGCTTGGGAATGAAAGACCTTTACATCGACACTCCCACTATCTTAAGACATATCTCATCTTGTGAATAATTTTTACCCCTGTCCTGATGGATTCCAACCATAGTGCTTAAACGTTGCGCTAATATCCTCTCACCACTATTAACTCACACAACTTATGTAAATATTCTTCACTTACTCCGATCCACAAAGAAGGCAGCAAAGAAGTCGTGCACAACTATAGGACAATCGTCAAATTACCATGAGTCGCCAAGCTTTTTGAAGCCATAGTTACCGAGGTGTTAACCTTGCCAGCATGGTTTTATTAAAGGTAATTCTACCACCACTAACCTTTTAGAAGAACTTGCGAACCTAGTCCTCCCTGCGATTGAAGAAGGTAAACAAGTTGACTGTATTTACATCGACCTCACGAAAGCTTTCGATAAGCTGGATCATGACATTCTTATATGTAAATTGCATCTTCTTGAGTTCCCTAATAAGTTTATAGACTGGGTTAAATCTTATCTCTCTAATCGCAAGCAAAAAGTTCGATTTTGTGGCATTCTATCCAATGACATAATCGCTGCATCAGGTGTTCCACAAGGCAGCCACCTTGTGCCCATTTTTTTTGCCATTTATATAAATGACCTGATCACATTTGTTCCAGGTTCTTAAATTTTACTCTACGCTGACGACGCAAAGATTTTTAATACAATATCATCACTTAACAACTGTACAATCCTGCAACGCAACATGTCAAGCTTCGCTAATTGGTGCGCTCTAAACCGACTTTCACTAAACGTTGAAAAATGCTCAGTTATCTCAATCTCCCACAAATTATCTCCGATTAATTTCAACTACACTTAAAACGATATTCTTTTAACTCGCTCCAATAAACTTCGTGACTAAGGAGTACTATGAAACTCCGCTTTCACTTTTAAAGACCACATTGACTCAATAATAATAAAAGCCAACTGTGCACTTGGCTTCTTAAAACGACGATCTAAAGAATTCAATGACATTCTTCGGACTAAAATCCTGTTCTGCTCTCTGGTTCGCCCTATCCTAGACTATGGGTGCTTGATGTGGTCTCCATATTATAAGGAGTACATAGATCGCATTGAGTCTGTCCAAAAGAGATTTAAAATTTTTATTCTTAGTTCTTTCTGCTGGTCTGATCCTATTCGCTTGCCCCCTTATGAACACCGCTTGCAATTATTGACCATGGACACTCTTGAAACTCGACGTCAAAATTTCAAAGCTCTATTCGCTGCGAAGTTACTCACTGGAAACGTGAACTCTGAGTTTTTGTTATCAAAACTGAACTTTCGTGTTTGCCACGGTGAACGTAGACATCAAAGCGCCATATCCATCCTGTTTCATAAAACCAATTATGGATTGAATGAACTAACCTGCGCAATAGCCCGAAGAACTCAGCGTATCAAATGTTCGACTTTAATTAAACTGTTGATATGTTCAAGTGTCGACTTAAACGACCAATTAATTGTCTTTCATAATTTCATATGTAATTTTTTTTTTTTTTTGTAGTAATCATTCCGTTGATGAAATTGTCAATAAATAAATAAAAATATAAAAAATTCTGAACACTTGATTGTTTTATGTATATATTTTATATTCATACATTATCAAAACGTCTGCCTTTTTTGTCTTACTAAAACGAATGAAAAATGACGATGGTGGTATTTTAGTCGCATTATGCAAGTCTCTTCTAGGATCACTCTGTAATGGCCTCCATGGCTCTCTTTCTGTAGAATGAATTGTTTTCGTGTTGCTCTAGCTCTATCTAAAATTATGATTATCTTTTCGGTTTACGTTTCTTGTAATTCTCTGTTCTTACGTACAGTCGGTTCTTTGTCGAACTTTCCAGTTTCTTTTCACTTCGTTTTTAATATGTGGCGACTTTATCTTGTCGAAGCTTTAATCCATACTTTCTTCTATCAAGACTTCTTTGTTAACGACTTCCTTCCTCTCATTGTGTTCATTTTCTCAGTTCAACACTATTCCTAACATAAACAATAAAATTCTTGACTTTCTTCACCCTTTCATAATATTACCATCCAAGCTGAGAACATGCCCTACGTCCCACCTGACGACATATCCATTGGAATTCCCTCTTAGTCTTTGAGCTTTCATTACCACAAAGCTCACTTTGGTAAGATGGCGAATGAAATCAATTCGAATAACTGGAACTCTTTTTGACACAGATTAACTGTTGACGAACTCACAGCCCAATATCATAATTTCCTATCCAACCTGATATCTTTCTGCAGCTTTCTCCAACCTCATATCTTGCGCCCAGTAATCCTGGCAAATTCAATGATACTAGTCTGGATGGTGTGGCTTCTGCTTCCAAGGTAAAAAATGCAGATCTTACTAATTATCGAACTTTGGGTTACCATCACAATGGCTACCTCCAATTCCCAAGGCTACGAACAGCTGCTAAATTTGCTGTCAAACAAGTTATGCGTGATCACTTCGGTAGCCTCGAGTCCTCTTTTTCTTCAAACCAATACAGCTTTTTGGCCCTCACGTCTACTCCTTCGATGATTCCGCCCGTTTTAATTAATTTTAATGATGCTATTATCTAAGAAAAAAATTGAACTGTTTGTAAAACACTTTTGTTCTTTCTTTTCCCCACAAAATCCTATCATTGCTTATGAATTATCCTATACTACTCCGTCATTCCTCTCTTTTAGCCTCTAGAAAATAAGATTTTACTTGAGTGTCTTCACTTTAATATCGGTTGTAGTCCTCACGGAATCCCGAACCTGTTGGCCAAATCACTTTCGCCATTTTACCGGAAGTCTGCTCATATTTTTTTAATCCATAATAAATCAACTGACTCAGGTTACACTTTCAATTACAGTGCTATTTTTCTTCTTCTTTGCTTTGGTAAAGTACTCGCAAGATTTGATAACAATAAGTTACTTTCATCCCTTTCTTCCTCCTGAGCAGCATGGGTTTACAAAAGGCTAATCTTTCGCCTGTAACTTCTCGTCTTTCACTAACACGATTGCTTCCACTTTAGAACAACAGAAGCAAATTGATGTGGTATATAAACTTAGATATTGCAAAGTCTTTTGACCACAGGATTCTTCTTGCAAAACTAGATGGTTACGGGGTGTTATACTTATTCTTGTACTAGTTATCATTCTATGTTTCTATGTCGTATCTCTTCTCCATTCTGCCCTCTTTCTGGAGCTTCTCAAGTTTCGATACTTGGTCCGTTGCTATTTTTGGTATATATCAACATTACTCTCTTCGTCACGATGATCAGGGGAATTGAATCGCTTAATGATTGTCTCCAGTTGCAATATGATCTTTGTGCACTGAGTGATTGGGGCTCAATGAACTCTCTTACTCTGAATATACGTAAATCTTATCAGATATTTTATACATATCCAATGTCTTGGCTAATGTTTTCTTATTCTATACCATTTACAAGTCAAATTCATCATTTCGTAAGTCAATTTAACACTTTTGCAATTAAATTTAACACTTTTGCAATTGAATTTAACACTTTTTTAAAACAATTTAACATTTTTGCAATTCAATTTAACATTTTTGCAATTCAATTTCACATTTTCGCGATTCAATTTATCTTTATTGCAAATCAGTTTAACGCTTTAGGAATGGTGATATTACTTAGCTTCGAGTGTGCGAAATGAATAGAAGAAACGACGAATGTGAGTGATTGTTTAATTAAAATCGGAAAAGTAGTATCACAAAAATAAGTAAACATTCTATTTTACCAATTTGTAAATTAAGTATGATATTACTATTGCTATTATAGCAATTTAATCTTTCCATTGATAATAAAAATATTTGTTACTGTTCGTCCTAATCAAAAATATTTTCAATTGCTAAAAAAAATTATGTACAAATTATCAAATAATTTCGTTCTGACTTCATTACTTCATTCTGACTTCGGTAATTATTGTTCGATTTTTTCGATATTTATTATTACTTGCGTATTTCATTCAAATGAAGTCAGAATGAAATTATTTGATAGAGCAGTTGATGATAGGTGATGGAATTCACCTATCATCAACTGCACCAAAGACTATATCATATCCTCTTCTATACTCAAGAAGCTTGCTGATATTTATACATCTCCTCACACAGCATGTCTGCGAGTTATATTTGTAGTGCCATGAGCCATATTACATGGCTCATGGCACTATGTAATATGGCGTGTGGGGCCATAATTTCTGCGCCATGTAATTATGGCGCTGGGAGCTATACTGCATGGCTCAGGGCACTATGTACATAGCGTGTGGCACCATAAATGCTGCGCCATGTAACATGGGACCACGCGCTATGCAGATTCTGACATTATGGCGCAGGGAGCCATATAGCATGGCTCAGAGTACTATGTACATGGCGTATGGCGCCATAAATAATGCGCTATGTTACATTGCTCTGGGCGCTATGTGGATTTTTTTCAGTGTAGCTTAGAAAATTTCCTACAAAACAGATCTTAACTTTTTCTTGTGACCATAATCGTTTTTGAGATACATTGATCTAAACATTTATAACTAACAGTATCCTCCTTCTCAACGGCATGTTGATATTATCCGATTTTGATTACGACTTGGAATGTTTGTGAGTTTGTTTTTCTATGTTTAAGAGGCCCATAAATATCCCAATAGTGCTCTTTTTTCATTATTCCTTGGTTTTTGCAGATGTTACCGACTCTATATCCACCAAAATAGCACAATATCATAACAGAACCAACACCATGTTTCACGGAAGGGACTAAACATTGATCGGATGTTCTTTCTTCTGCAGTCCTGCAAACGAAACCCCTCTATCTCGAGCCGAAAACTTCGAACTTTGGCTCGTAAGTCCACAGAACTTTTTCCCACTCCTGAAATGTCCAATTTTTGTGTTGCTTTGTCCATTCCAGTCGCTTCTTCTTATTTTCGGTATGTAACAATGGTTTTCTAACTCCGCGTTTGATCGTTGAAATACTGAGGAGTTCAGACCTGTCCACATTCATTTTTGCTGTAATTTCTGGTGCAGTAAGGCTTTTATTGCATTTGCTAGTCACCACAATCCTTCTATCTTCGACTGAAGAGGTGATCCTGGGCCGTCCACTACGTGTTTTGTTCTGAACACTTCCACTGGTCTTGAATTTTTACTAATGTTCGAAGAACATTAGTATTAAAATCGATTCGGCCAACAATTCATATTTATATATATATATATATATATATATATATATATATATATATATATATATATATATATAATCAAAAAAATTCAGACACTATTTCTCGGGAACGCGCCATCCGATTAAGCTGAAATTTTCAGAATACATTTGTGTATATGCAGAATAGGTCCAGAAATCTTAATTATCTTTAACCCTTTGACGCCGGGGGCCATTTTAGATATGCCTATTATTCTATCAAAAAATAGTTTTCAAAAAAACTAAGTTCACAAACTGAATCGCGAACGTGTTGCTAAAAAAGATTTGATAAGGTTTTGGAAATTTTTAACCATTTGTGTGCGCTAGGTGCCTAAAATGAGATCGGGAAAATTTGAAATTTTATGAATTGCGATAACTTGACAACCTACTGAATCGTTACAATACTTACAGAGCATATTAATGCTATTGAGTTGCATACTTTTATAGTTTTGTATGAACGTGATGGCATCCCTGTAGCTACGGTAGGCGCTGAAAATGAAAACCTTCACCCCATCGATCCTCTTGAAATATTTTTGCTTTTAAGAAAAAAAGCAACTCATATACAAATCTCATGCTTTGTTTACACAGTCAAAGTAAAACTTTGGAAATTCTATGTCAGACAAGAACCTATGTTTTTCGCATCAAACACTACTGTTCACGGGAACTCACGACCCAATAATCAGATACAGTTGAAATTTAAAGAATATATTAGTCTTAAGTATGGCCAGGTCTGATAGAAGCGATTTTGAAATGTGGGCAGCTTTGTGCCAGTGGTGCCATGTTGAGAAATCAGTAAGAAAAATAACTACTTTTGGCTTTAGAAATTCTGATTCACTCAAACAACAAATATTACGATCTAGAAAATTGGAAAATTTTTGCGGGTGGTAACCCTAAATTTCTTTGTGTCCCTATAACTTTCAATGCAGTCATCGGATCAATACGAATTTGCAATGGAAATAAGTAAACAATGATTAAGGTCTGAACATTTTTCGGATAGCAGCCCCAAACACCTTTCTATCAATGTAACGTTCGATGAAGTCATTGAAATTAAATTGCCTTAGGGTCTATTATTACCTAGGGTGTATTGGTCTTAAGTAGGAGAAGTAGCTAGTGGTAGAGTACATACTCAAAATCTGCACATATCCTCTACTATTCTTCGAACATTAGTGTTTCTAGCGGTCCTGATGAACTAGGGGTTATTTTTAATATTATAATCAACTGTTCTTCTCGGTACTTTCAACTCAATCGCAATCTGCCGATTACTTTTGCCAGTTTTATGATAGGCACATATCAAAGAACGCACTTCCGTTGAAAGTTCCTTCTTTTTCGGCACATTAGCTTTTTATACAATAAAATACTCGATCAGTATCAACTCGCACAAAGTACAAATTTTAAGTAATGTTTTCTTCGCAAAGACTGAAGGCAACTAAAAATCCGAGGCATTTTCTTATAAAGTACAGACCCGGTTTATGAAAATAATTGACAACGTGAAAGGATCAGGAAACCTCTTTAAAAAATTCCAACCGAAAATAAAAAGTGGGGTTTCCCTTGAAATTAATGTTTCGTAGAATTCCATAAATGTTGTTACCCTCAGCTACAAAGTATTGATATTTTTACGTAGACACCCTTAGAATATTAGTAAAGGCAATATTAAAATATACAGAATAAATTTACCAATAAGTACGAAAAATCCCAAAATATATGAGTGGGCAAATAGTTTTGAGCGGTAATGTATGCACTTCTTAAATTCACACACCTTAAATTCCACACTATAACAAAGCCGGAATTATGTTCATAGCAACTTGGGCTATGTTACATGAGAGTTCAGACTATGTGCACAGCAGAAAAGCCTATAATGTATGGGACCTTTTAGTCTTTGTAGCTATGTTACATAGAACTACGTGCTTTATGCATTTTTAACAATGAAGCAACATCTTGCTTGATAGGACAATGCAAATACAATATTTAAGTTACTTCAGTATTTTTAAGGAAGAAATTAATCATTTCCTAAAATAATTAAGGTACACTTTAGTCCAAACAAACAAAATTGAAGCATGCCAATTTCTCTGATAGACTTTTTACTGCCTGCCCTGAATCAATTCAAACCTATCTCGCTGAATTATTTGAATCTTTTTCGAAAATATTTTCTTCAAATTCATTCTAACAACAATTTTTTCGAATCGTTTTCTTTATTTTCAGATGATCTTCGATGGTAACAATGCCGTTCTATTGATTGCATCAACATTTGAAGAAGATTCTGGTATATTTACTTGTCGTGTGACTTCATCGGCTGGACAAGTCGAATCATCAGCCAAACTGACTGTCAAAAGTAAGAATTAAAAACCAAAAGAAAACCAATCAAAAAAAAATCGAGTTAGAAATTGATTGCGAAAACACAATCTACTCAAAAAAATGGTTGAATACTAAAACAAATGAGTAATTGATATCATCCACTACTTTTTGTTGCTTTATTGAGTTTTAATTTATTTCTTAATTTTCTTGTTATTGATTGTGAGTGTTAGTTAATTTATAATTACAGACTACGTAAATTGCTTAAAAATTGAAGATACTTATACAAAAAAAAATATATAATTTAATCATACACATTAATAATAAATAGTTGGTATTATCCAGTCAAAGCTGTTCAACTGGAAAGTTTCAAAACTAGTCGTTATTTCAAATGAAATAAAATAAAATCCAATAAAAATTTGAAATTTTTTTTGCGCAAATTTGATTGCTGATGACTTGACATAGCTTAAATCGAAATCGATGAATTGTAATTATTTTATAACCATATAATCATATTGCGGTCATTTCAAAATTATCATGAATAGCTGAAGCTGACAAATCTTGACAATAATTTCTGTTTTCATCAAATACTGCCAAGAAATGTTTCCAATATGATCACTGAATGTTTTTACGAGACGAACATGAATTTAGAAAACTAGCCAATGTATGTAAATGTTATTATTTTTCAAAAAGATGGAAAACTTATTATATGATCGTTTAATCGGGAAATGGGAGTCAATTTAAATAGGTGCGCCCGTTTGAACGGAACAAATATAATAGAACAACGAAATTACAATGTAAAGCGTATGAGAAAGTCGAAATAAATATACATGTAATTGCATGAAAAGCATAAACGAACAATATCTGTTTTTAATTTTCAATACGGAAAACCGGGTAGACAAATCTGTCAAGCTCCAACAATTCGAGCGTGAATTCCATGAAATAAGACCAAAATATGCATTTGAACGAAACAGTGTCCTCTCTAGCTCTTCCATCGCCAACAATGAATGGGGTTGCTCTATATATCTACCTGTAGAGTTGCAGTTGTGAAAGATTCACAACGTGAAATCATCAAAGCAAAATTAAGGAGCAAAGACGCTGTGCGAAGCGTCATATGTGCCGTGTGCAACTTCATATCTATTCCTGAAAAAACAAGAGCATAAAGCAATACTTAGTGTGCCGCATATTTGAAAAGTCCCGAAACCCACTTAGATACCAATCGAACTAGGCAAGGAATTAGTCTATTTTCGACATTGACAACATCTTGAATTTAACTTCAAGCGAATGCTTCTTTTATGAGTTAGTGTTCATACGCATACATACTACAAGCAGTCTGAGGCACTACGAAGAACGTGACCAACACCCCAATTGCACACGGCCAGGAAAACTTTCTAGGTGGAAGAAGCTTTTTTCCTCGAGGGAAATTCGTTTTCGTTGCTCGAAAGATGACTAATAGTTTTTGGATTACATTACTTGAATCTAAATTTGGTGCGCGCGATATTTCGCTACTCGAACGTTGTGCGTTCGCTAGCAAACACAACCTACCTTTCAACACCAATATCGGCTTTTCGATTTATTCTCATCCAGCTTGAGTAGAAACTCGACAATAAAACATTGGCTCAATTTTCAGAGTATTCTTCTTTATTCATCAATATCAAATTCAAATTCTATAAATCAACTTATAAATAAACTTAACATCTAAGTATATCTAAAAAGACATAAATTTTATTTCCAAAAAAAAAAATGCCACGCCGCTTGATCACGGGGCTTAAAAAACTGTCATGTATTTAAAGAAGAAACAAATTTATGTATATCGTTTCCTAAAGACAAAAATACAATGATGTTTTAGAATAAGGTGTATCATATTGGAAATGAAAATATTTATCTACAATTCAATTGAAATCTGGTATTTAATGTTTGTCAATTAAGAAATTGTTTATTTTAAGAACTCAAAGTATTCATTAGTTTTTACAATTTTAAGCTTTATTTGTTAATCGAAACTGTTAAATTTGTTTGTAATTGATTTGTTGCATGAGTTTTTATTTGTTTTCTTTGTGTATATCCACATCATATCCATTTACTAATTTCGTTTTGAGCATTTCTAATCACGCCAACGCTTATGTTTTAATAGTTTTCATATCATATCCACTATATACATTCATCACTATTTAATATACATTTGAAATGTATTTATTTATCAAATCGATTTGAAAGAAAACTATTTATCGCGATTGTGTTTTATTTCAATATGCTTTTACAATTAATAAACGCTCATGCATCAATTGCAATTAAAAACAAAAGAAAAACACACTGTATACGTGTCGTTCTTCATTGTTTGTGAAAATCCTTTAAATTTGTAGAAAAAGTAAAATACTGAACAACAAAAGAAATGAACAATATTCCACACTAAAAAAAAATGTTTGTTTTTATATTTTACACTAAACTAAAACTATTTTCGAAGAAGATATCCCGAAAAAAAACATCCAAAGATTAAAAAACAACAATGATTTTTAAAACATCACCACGATTACAACAACACACTATTCAGCAAACTGAAAACTGTATCCATGTCCTCTGTTAGTTTCACCATATTTTCTTATACCGGTGCTTGGCGATGCGAACGGTTTAAACTCAGGTGTAAAACTGAACACTTGCTTAAGAATTCGGTAAAAAGAAACCCGGCGGTATCCCCTCAAATATCCATTTGAAATTCTGAGCAATGTGTTCGTGTTGATTTTTACTAAATATAAAATTTCTCGTTCTGTTTTTGTCTTATTTCCCACCTCACATAAACTAACCCCCACCCTTCATATACTCTCCGAAATTACGTGTACGTGTTGATATGAGTGAAACAAATTTTGTGTCTGGTTTTCATGCGCATCCTAATTTTAGATACTTATAATTCTGAGTGCTTTCGAATGAATTGGAGTTTAAATTTAAAATTATGCATACGTGTTGTGCTCGTAGAGACACGTAATGATCTTTAGATTCATACCTTTCGATTCGTCACCGTGGACACTATGGCACCAGGCACTGAACGAAAGCAGCAACACTCAATGTTTACGTTTCGATGATGAGCTAAGCAATGATGAGTAAAAAGGTGATTCGCATTCACCTGTATAGTGATGAAGGCGATGATGAAAATAGAATGTTAATGTGGAATATTTGCAAGATGTGTCAATATCATACCTTGACTTACTAAGCAGATTTTTCGAGTATAATTTGAACACATAGTGCTGCAAATGTAATTAAATCTCAATCATAAATTAGAAATGATTATTTTTTTCACACAGAACACAATTGATGCAACGTTGCACTGACTACAATAATGATTTGATAGAATCATTCTGTTAGAATTTGACTTGACGCACATCTGTGCTCTATTTTCAAAAACATTTCTAAATCTGATCATTAGAATATTGGGTAAATGATGCGCGAAATAACAAAGGTAAATTAAAATTGTTAGCCTTCTGGCTCATTAGCCTTCATCAAACTTACAAACTAAAGTTCTCATGCTGCACGACTTGACTCGCACTCCAAACTGATTACATACTCCGCTCAAAGTCCGTTTTGCTTTTTTTTCATGAAGGCTAAGTCTCTTTTCTAGGACGTTTTCATTATATCTTGAAGTCTGAAAACTCTTCCACGACTTTACTTTTCTTTAACGTTCATCTTGTAGTGTAGTTTAAATTTATTTTTAATCTATATATACTTTGATTTATTCAAATTTATCTGCTTCAGTTCCTAGAAGCTTATCAGATGATTCCTAGCATTGCAACTACCTGAGTCTGTCGTCCTCCTCAGCCTCCTCAGGATATCCAGACTCTCTATGAACTTGAATATGCTCCTGCCAAGGACTTTTCTAATAGCTTTTCGTCAAACAGCTTTCAATCTCATTTCGCTCATTGTGGATAGTGTGTGAGACTCTACACTCTCTTTCACATCTCCGCAGTAGTTTTCTCACTCCTAATACCTTTTTAAAGAAAGATCTTCATAGAGCCCATATGCCAATTTTAGGGAGAGCCACTGCTACTTTTACTATTTCTTGTATCGAAGCTGAGGTAATTTTAATTATTCGGACCCTTCAGACTAAGCCGGTAACTTTCGGTTATTTTCTTAATCCATGTTTTATTCTCACTGTCCATATCAGCCTTCCCAAACCTCCAGTACGGTGTGAGAACCTTGCACGGCCTTGGTATCAACTACCTCGTTTCTATGGTGCCTCTTATCACCGGGGATCCATATCAGCTCGAGACTCTTTTATGGGTCCAGTTCAGTTAGAGCTTTTCTCGCCTATAGGTTTATAACTGTGTTTATTTGACCGCAAGCCTCAAGAACTATTCGATAGAATCTAAACGCAGACCCATGTAGTATTCCTTATTTTTATTATATGCATTGCCTTAAGTATAGCATATAATTCTGTTTGATAAATACGAGGGGTGATCCAAAAGTGATGATAATGGAAATAAACCAAGGTGATTAAACTTAAAAAAATATTTATTTTTCCATACAGTCTCCTAACAAGTAAATACATTTAGTCCGCTTTACTCTCCTAAAACGCCTCAACAGAGGCCATCACTTCGCTGCCATCT